>OZ012715.1:11705464-14534179 GCA_963942605.1 Poecilus cupreus
CGTATACGATCACGTCACATATACCAACATACTCCTCTCAAATATCTCATTTATACAGCAGTTATACGTCGTTCATGCTTCTTCATCCACACCCAACCTGAACCATACATCAATGTAGGCACTAACGCACCATTATAAACACTCAATCGAGCATCTCTAGATACATTCACGTTTCGAGCAAATGTACCCAGAGCACCCAATACCTTGCACCCTGCAGACACTGGCCTTTCAATCTCCCGGTCAATACGTCCATCTCTCGAGAACATACTACCCAAATATACAAATTCATTCACTTGTTCTAGTCTCACACCATTCACTGAAACATTACAATCAGTCACCAAATCATCACCTATGACACTGACCCACGCAAGCTTTTTAACTGACTCACGATTGCTTTCATTCAAACACTTATTGCCATTTGCACCAAACACTAAAAATTTTGATATCGTCAAACCGCGCCCATTTTTAACCGTTAAGCCAATTGAATTTGAAAGATGTTTAGTTTTAAAAATACTCAGTTAAAAATTTTTCTACTTAACTCTAGTGCAAATGGGCATTAGTGACCCACAAGCTAGTACTAAAAAAATATGAACATTTGACCCATGTCTCAAAAAGGTTCGCCATCCCTGATCTAGAACTAAAAAAATTGTGTATATGGAAAATTGAGTAGGTAATTGTATTTATAGGTTTGAAGACAAGCCGAGAACATGTTATCAAGAAATGTTTTCTTTCAGATAAATGTTGATAATGTTATCCATTTGTTAACAATTATCTACCTAAATAATTTTGCATGTTGTAAAATAAATTTAATCTTATGTTAAGGTTACGGTGCAGATTTTTACTAGGTACCTAAATTATGTATTTCCTAAAATCATTTTACTTAATTCCGATTTAATTCCCGAATACGTAGTCTGTATTTAGTTTTACATTGTGAATACAATATGAAATTTTATGGTAAATTAACTAATAGATAGCTGGATAGTTTATATATTTACTAATTGTTTCACCTGAAACAACTCTAGAGAGTATCAAGTCCAATAAAAAGGGTCACGGTCGGGGCAGTTCAATATTCAGAATTTGAGGAGGTATTTATTTCAAATTTTAACACTCTTTTAATAATACATTTTCATAATAAAATAAATTAAAAGGAAAGCAGTCAATTCAATGGTAAGAATGCATAACTATTTGTTCCTGTCCCTTCCTTGCAGACTTCCGGCAGCCCCCCCGCAAAGAGGAGAAAACTGGAAGAGACCGAAGAAATTGGGAAGGAAAATGTCCCTATGGTAACAAAAAAATCTATATTTCAATATTCAAATTGGTAACTTGCTGTTGATCTTCAGCAATAATTAATAATTATTATAGTTTTGACGAAGAGGTAACGTTCATG
Organism: Poecilus cupreus; assembly: GCA_963942605.1. NCBI lineage: Eukaryota > Metazoa > Arthropoda > Insecta > Coleoptera > Carabidae > Poecilus > Poecilus cupreus. Next base: position 11,706,852 of record OZ012715.1, read on the forward strand.
CTCCATATGCCAAGGGCTCCGGGTTCGAATCCCCCTCTGGAGTGTGTGGATGTTTGTAATTGTCTCCTAGATTTAATAGTGTCTTAAACAATAAAATTTTTTAAAAGTAATAATAAAAATTGTCCAATTTTGAGCATAGATTTGTTTGTCAATTTATACAGCCATGGCAACTTTAGTTAATGAAAGTAACTAATTTAACGAGCTATCAGTTAACTTCAGAATGTATTACAATAGTTTATTCGTTTTCTTTCATAGCCTGCAAGCACACCACGCCGTAGTTTCGACAACTAAGCTTGTCATCATCAGCTTTGTAAACAATAATGGTTAACTTAAAATTTGGTAAAAGAATGTTAACAATATAACAGTAGATGTAAATGTTATATTGTTAATGTTCTTTAACAAATTTTTGAGTCAACCACTATTGTTTATAACGCCGATAATGACAGGCTTAGTTGTCAAAACATCCAATAATAAAAATAAACAATAAATACACGTCAAAATTAAGTAATCAACATATTTATTACGATCCTATTGCCTACCTTTCACTTCATTTTAAAATAAATAAGCAATTGATTCATTTAACTCTCGGAGAACACACTGGGTCAATCTGACCCACAATTTTTTTTTTTGTACTTTGAGAGAGTTTCCATATAAATTTTACCTTAAAGAAATATTTGTTTAAAATAATTTTGCTTTTGGTTCACTTGAACCTTTATATTAGTAATATTAGTAAAAAGTAAAGTTACCTATTTCATGAACAATCTGGTAATTTTAAAATGTTTTGCAATGGTTTGTTGTTTTCTTTCGTAGCTCGCTAACGTAACTATGCGGAAAACGAGACTTGCCAGTGCAAAAGAGGCAATGGCGTGTAAGGCACCTCTTACTCAAAAATATAGTGCGGTAGAGCTAATGCCGTGCCACAGGACGCGTATCCCCCGAGTCGCCGCCGCGCAGACAGAACTGGTAAACAATATTTGGTTAAAATTAATTAACTTTTGGCAATTATGTTTTCCACTAATTTTTTTTGTCCCAGTTTAATTTAATCGGATATCTATTTCGTGGGCAATTTTTTTTTTTGTCTAAATTTATTCTGGTAAAGTTATAAAGTGTATATTTCCATAGGCAATTTGATAACATTAGAATGAATTATAATAATTTCTTCGTATTCTCTGATAGCATGACACCAAACGGAGAAAAACCGTAATCCCGGCCGCGAAGCCGTCCTCATCCCACCGAACTCCTGTTAGAATGCCAATTGCTGCGAAGAATGAAACGGTAAAATATATTTGTTTAAAATTTGATTCACTTTTAGCTTTGTATTTTTCTAATATTATTGGTCCTAATTTACTCTGATTAAGTAAGAAAGAGCAAATTTAAGCTGGCGGGTGCACCATGACGGAATCAAAAAATAACTACGGGACAATTTGTTACTAATTTATTGCTAAATTATTATAATAACATGTATTATCATAAGCGAATCACGGATTCTAATTTAATGTCATTTGCAATAAACATTAACTACCTATACTTTTTATTTAACAATTAGAATTTTTTTTTAAATAAATAAGCAATTAATTCACTCATAACAAAGTGTTGCTCATAAGTTTTCTACCATTTTCTTGGAAAATCTATTGTCGTTCAAATGAATTGTAATAATTTGTTGCGTGATGCAACAAAAACTAAGCTCACTAGTCGAAAAACCCTTGGCGCAGAAAGACTGTAAAGAAGTATTTGTTTAAAATAAATTTGCTTTTGGTTCACTTGAACCTTTATACTAGTAACATTAGTAAAAAATAAAGTTACCTATTTCATGGACAATCTGGTAATTTAAAAATGTATTGCAATCGTTTGTTGTTTTCTGTCGTAGAACTCAAACGTTACCCTTAGAAAAACAAAAAAATCGAGTGCGATTGAACTAATGCCCTGCCACAGGACGCGTATCCCCCGAGTCGCCGCCGCGAAGACAGAACTGGTAAACAATATTTGGTTCAAATTAATTAATTTACTTTTGGCAATTATGTTTTCCACTAATTTTTTTTGCCCCAGTTTAATTTAATCGGATATCTATTTCGTGGGCAATTTTTTTTGTCTAAATTTATTCTGGTAAAGTTATAAAGTATATATTTCCATAGGCAATTTGATAACATTGGAATGAATTATAATAATTTCTTCGTATTCTCTAATAGCATGACACCAAACGGAGAAAAACTATAATCCCGGCCGCGAGGCCGTCCTCATCCCACCGAACCCCTATTGATGCGAAGGATGAAAGGGTAAAATATATTTGTTTAAAATTTGATTCACTTTTAGCTTTGTATTTTTCTAATATTATTTGTACAAATTTACTGAGATTAAGTAAGAAGGAGCAAATTTAAGCTGGCGGGTGCATCATGACGGAATCAAAAAATAACTACGGGACAATTTGTTACTGTTTTATTGCTAAATTAACCTTGATAACAAATGTATTACCATTAACGAATCACGGATTCTAATTTAAAATATCATTTGCAATAGACTTTAACTACCTATCTATATATATATTTTTTAATTATATTTTTGTAAATAAATAAGCAATTAATTCACTCAAAACAATGTGTTGCTCATAAGTTTTCTACCAATTTCGTGGAAAATCTATTGTCATATAAATGAATTGTAATAATAGGTTGGTATTCCCTTATAACGTGATGCAACAAAAACAAAGACCGCTAGTCGAAAAATCCTTGTCACAGGAAGGCAATAAAGAAATAATTGTTTTAAATAAATTTGCTCCTGGCTCACTTTGAACTTTATATCAGTAACATCAGTAAAAAATAAAGTTACCTATTTCATGGACAATCTGGTAATTTTAAAATGTTTTGCAATGGTTTGTTGTTTTCTTTCGTAGTTCGCTAACGTAACTGTTAGAAAACAAAGGAAAACCGGTGCAGTAGAGGTTATGGCTTGCCATAAGTTCCCAGGGACCCCCCGAGTCACCACAAAAACATCAACGGTAAACAATATTTGGTTAAAATTAATGAATTCATTTTTGCCAATGTGTTGATCATAAGTTTTCCACTATTTTTTTGTCTCAGTTTAAACTAATCAAATATTTATTTATCCCGGTAAAAAGGTACAAAGTACCAATTCCGTGGACAGTTTGATAACATTAGACTGAATTGTAATAATTTGTTCGTATTCCCTGATAGAGCGATTCCCCCACATTCTCATTATCGAGAAAAACATCTAGCCCGGCCGTGAGGTCGTCCAAGCGGCCATCCTTGAGAGCCCCGACAAGAAGAACCTTGATTAATACGACCGAGAAACGGGTAAAATATATTTGTTTAAAATTTGGTTCATTTTTAGCTTTGTATTTTTCTAAAACAGGTGATTCATAACGTACGGAAAAGATTGAAAGTCTAGCTATGCTTTTTCCTTAATAAATTTTTCACAAAATCTCAGTAGCCAAAAAGTTACACTAAATTAAAGTTCTTTTAAATTAACGCCCACCTATTGAATACCGCTGAAAATAATCATTATTTTTGCCTTTCCATAGAAACACGGTTCTTTCAAATCTGACAATTTGCTGTTATTTTAAATTATGTAGGTACCCAACAAGAAATAATGACAAAAGCAGTGAATTGTACAAATCTTTTTAATTAATTTAACTTATTCCATAAACCATAATCATTTCTACTTATTCCTCGTTACTGAAAGTATTAACAATCTTACACTTAACTATATTTTATTATACTTTGACGTTTAAAGAAGAACTTTTTTGTTATTGAGTTTTTGCCAAAAGTTTATTAAGAAAAAGATATTATTTCGCTCCGCCCCTCTAGCTACACTTTAATTCTTTTCCGTACGATATGCATCACCCTGTACTATTAGTCCAAATTTACTCTGATTAAGTAAGAAGGGGCAAGTTTAAGCTGGCGGGTGCACCATGATGGAATCAAAAAAATAAATACGGGACAATTTGTTGCTATTTTATTGCTAATTTGTAACCATATTAACAATTGTATTACCATTATCGAATCATGGATTCTAATTTAAAATGTCATTTGCAATAGACTCGTAACTTCCTATACTTTTTATTTAAATTAGAATAGGAATGGTTTTTCAGCGGTCCGAAGACAAGTGAAATCCCTGAATTTCGGGTTCCGCCAATGGTAATAAATTTGTTATTATAGTAATAAATCAATAATAAAATTGCAACAATTTGTCCCGTTGATTCTACTATGATGTGTTCGCCAGCCTAATTGTATTATAAGAAGAAATTTCATGGACAATCTGGTAACTTATTCCTATCCTTTCCCAGCTTCCTGATGTGACACGAACAAAAAGGCTAATTAGAGGCTCGATGGGACCAGTTTACAGGGAAGAACAACCTTCGTCCGTATGTAGGAATGTTGGCCGAAGAACTACGGTAAATAAATACTCTTTTACCAATATTAAATTTAAAATAAATATGCGGCTTCGATGCTCAAAGTGTCCGAGCAATATATTTAAATTGATAATCATTATATGAGAGGGGTAAATAGCTCCGTAGTAACGTATTTATTTATTTATTTATTTATTTGATTATATATTCTTACACGAAAATGCAAACCATGATAATGCATTTCTCGAATGTACAAATGTAGAAAATTACTTTCGAGCATGAGTTGTATTGGCTTAGGGTTTGTTTGTTAAAAGTGCAAGCGAAGCGTGCTTATCTAAGTAATTTCCATTAACATAACTTTCGATATTTGTAGCATTTCGAACATTCAACTTTTGTATAAACTGTGAATTTCATTTTCGATATTTGTAACATCCAAGCTATTTGATAAATGTATTTTTGGGATTTGTAACATTCGACATTTATAACTATTTCAGCATTCGACATTTGTATTTTTTTATCTAGCATCATACACAATAAGAAATAATTCAGAATTATAATGGAACTCAAACAATTCATACGTTGTTATATTTGGATATAAGTTTTAATAAGCGAGGTTAGGCAGAATTGTTAATTCTATACATTCGTTTGATTGCAGGAGAAAGACATGCTTGATAACCACAAGCAAGTCAACGAATATTTGGCAGAAGCGGTATCCAAAGCGAAACAACTTTATACTGTAGCCAATAATGTAGACTATGACCAGGATGGTAAGTTATTTTTCTTCATACATTTACATCAACCAGTTAGTTCTAATACAAATATTCATTTATACCTATAGCATACTGCAATGCATGGGAAGAACTTCTTGCTCAAGGACTAACAATTTTTAATTCAGCGCGGTCCATTATGAATGAATATCGAGCGAAGAATACAGAACTTATGAGTAAGAAAATGCACAAATAGGCATAATTATAAGTAAATACTTAATAGGAATATTTGTAAAATTTTTTATTTGCATCTTAAATGAATAATGCCTTGTTAGCTTAAAAATCTAATTTATGTACAATATACCTTACCTTATTTTGTTATTAATATTGAAAATAAATTACAAATGATTTTGAAATTATTCTTGTGTTAAGTTGTTCCTATGTACATGGTACATCCAGTATAGTCTACATCAACTCTTGTACATAAATAAACAAATATTTAAAATAAATAAATACATTTATTTATTGCCCCCCCCCCCTTCTACTTACAGTTCCTTCCATGTTGAATATTGGTTTATGTATGGTGGATATTATTTAAACTTGGATAGTGTGTATTTATAAAAGTTATTAAATGACTGATGCGACTTTCTATATTATTAATGTATTTCATTCTTAAAACCTTAATGAATATATTCCTAAACGTGATTATCTCGTAGGCTATTAGTTTGTGAAGTGTATAGGCTTGACAAATGATTTGAATCTGCCTCCGGTAAGTAAAAACAGATTATTCAGTCACTATGTATCCTGCACTTTATGTAAAGGTTTGTGTTTTCAGTGTAAGTAATCCACTTTGAAAAAATATATGCTTGCATATTTGGTAAGTTTAAGATACAATTTTACTATTTATATAATTGCAAGGGAAACTTACAGTTGTCCGTACAGGTTTCTTGTAAATTACAAATAATACATATACAGGCTGTAAATCAAAAAGCGGGCCATAGGCGTGTGGCGACACTGTGACGCCACAAACATCCCATCGTAACATGTTCCATTTCCAAACTGCCAAAATTCATTGCACCCTGCATTCCTTCAAACACTTAGCAACAACATCCTATTCCGCGGACAGCGAACCACTTGACTTCCAGATGTGATTTTTCTAAGAACAGTCAAGTGGGTCACGGGCAGGGCTGATCATTTCTACCCCACGCTACATTCGCCAGTTCATCCAACATCCTCAAGCTGCAAACTTCGCACCCCAAACATTTTATATATATTACATATTCTATATTATTTTATTCGATTAATATTATATACCCATTCAGCATGCTTTTATATGAAATCACAAGAGTAAAGTACCTCTCTGGAGAAGTGTACGATGTTCACACATTACAGTGCGTTGTACTAGGTTATATTGCAGTAAGATATGAATTTTCGAGCTGATCGATCTACGGTGAGTACCCAATTATCGTGCTTTTATATGAAATCACAAGAGTAAAGTACCTCTCTGGAGAAGTGTACGATGTTCACACATTACAGTGCGTTGTACTAGGTTATATTGCAGTAAGATATGAATTTTCGAGCTGATCGATCTACGGTGAGTACCCAATTATCGTGCTTTTATATGAAATCACAAGAGTAAAGTACCTCTCTGGAGAAGTGTACGATGTTCACACATTACAGTGCGTTGTACTAGGTTATATTGCAGTAAGATATGAATTTTCGAGCTGATCGATCTACGGTGAGTACCCAATTATCGTGCTTTTATATGAAATCACAAGAGTAAAGTACCTCTCTGGAGAAGTGTACGATGTTCACACATTACAGTGCGTTGTACTAGGTTATATTGCAGTAAGATATGAATTTTCGAGCTGATCGATCTACGGTGAGTACCCAATTATCGTGCTTTTATATGAAATCACAAGAGTAAAGTACCTCTCTGGAGAAGTGTACGATGTTCACACATTACAGTGCGTTGTACTAGGTTATATTGCAGTAAGATATGAATTTTCGAGCTGATCGATCTACGGTGAGTACCCAATTATCGTGCTTTTATATGAAATCACAAGAGTAAAGTACCTCTCTGGAGAAGTGTACGATGTTCACACATTACAGTGCGTTGTACTAGGTTATATTGCAGTAAGATATGAATTTTCGAGCTGATCGATCTACGGTGAGTACCCAATTATCGTGCTTTTATATGAAATCACAAGAGTAAAGTACCTCTCTGGAGAAGTGTACGAGGTTCATACATTACAGTGCGTTGTACTAGGTTATATTGCAGTAAGATATGAATTTTCGAGCTGATCGATCTACGGTGAGTACCCAATTATCGTGCTTTTATATGAAATCACAAGAGTAAAGTACCTCTCTGGAGAAGTGTACGATGTTCACACATTACAGTGCGTTGTACTAGGTTATATTGCAGTAAGATATGAATTTTCGAGCTGATCGATCTACGGTGAGTACCCAATTATCGTGCTTTTATATGAAATCACAAGAGTAAAGTACCTCTCTGGAAAAGTGTACGATGTTCATACATTACAGTGCGTTGTACTAGGTTATATTGCAGTAAGATATGAATTTTCGAGCTGATCGGTCTACGGTGAGTACCCAATTATCGTGCTTTTATATGAAATCACAAGAGTAAAGTACCTCTCTGGAGAAGTGTACGATGTTCACACATTACAGTGCGTTGTACTAGATTATATTGCAGTAAGATATGAATTTTCGAGCTGATCGATCTACGGTGAGTACCCAATTATCGTGCTTTTATATGAAATCACAAGAGTAAAGTACCTCTCTGGAAAAGTGTACGATGTTCATACATTACAGTGCGTTGTACTAGGTTATATTGCAGTAAGATATGAATTTTCGAGCTGATCGATCTACGGTGAGTACCCAATTATCGTGCTTTTATATGAAATCACAAGAGTAAAGTACCTCTCTGGAGAAGTGTACGATGTTCACACATTACAGTGCGTTGTACTAGGTTATATTGCAGTAAGATATGAATTTTCGAGCTGATCGATCTACGGTGAGTACCCAATTATCGTGCTTTTATATGAAATCACAAGAGTAAAGTACCTCTCTGGAAAAGTGTACGATGTTCATACATTACAGTGCGTTGTACTAGGTTATATTGCAGTAAGATATGAATTTTCGAGCTGATCGATCTACGGTGAGTACCCAATTATCGTGCTTTTATATGAAATCACAAGAGTAAAGTACCTCTCTGGAGAAGTGTACGATGTTCACACATTACAGTGCGTTGTACTAGGTTATATTGCAGTAAGATATGAATTTTCGAGCTGATCGATCTACGGTGAGTACCCAATTATCGTGCTTTTATATGAAATCACAAGAGTAAAGTACCTCTCTGGAAAAGTGTACGATGTTCATACATTACAGTGCGTTGTACTAGGTTATATTGCAGTAAGATATGAATTTTCGAGCTGATCGGTCTACGGTGAGTACCCAATTATCGTGCTTTTATATGAAATCACAAGAGTAAAGTACCTCTCTGGAGAAGTGTACGATGTTCACACATTACAGTGCGTTGTACTAGATTATATTGCAGTAAGATATGAATTTTCGAGCTGATCGATCTACGGTGAGTACCCAATTATCGTGCTTTTATATGAAATCACAAGAGTAAAGTACCTCTCTGGAAAAGTGTACGATGTTCATACATTACAGTGCGTTGTACTAGGTTATATTGCAGTAAGATATGAATTTTCGAGCTGATCGGTCTACGGTGAGTACCCAATTATCGTGCTTTTATATGAAATCACAAGAGTAAAGTACCTCTCTGGAGAAGTGTACGATGTTCACACATTACAGTGCGTTGTACTAGATTATATTGCAGTAAGATATGAATTTTCGAGCTGATCGATCTACGGTGAGTACCCAATTATCGTGCTTTTATATGAAATCACAAGAGTAAAGTACCTCTCTGGAGAAGTGTACGAGGTTCATACATTACAGTGCGTTGTACTAGGTTATATTGCAGTAAGATATGAATTTTCGAGCTGATCGATCTACGGTGAGTACCCAATTATCGTGCTTTTATATGAAATCACAAGAGTAAAGTACCTCTCTGGAGAAGTGTACGATGTTCACACATTACAGTGCGTTGTACTAGGTTATATTGCAGTAAGATATGAATTTTCGAGCTGATCGGTCTACGCTGAATACACATTCAGCATGCTTTTATATGAAATCACAAGAGTAAAGTACCTCTCTGGAGAAGTGTACGATGTTCACACATTACAGTGCGTTGTACTAGGTTATATTGCAGTAAGATATGAATTTTCGAGCTGATCGATCTACGGTGAGTACCCAATTATCGTGCTTTTATATGAAATCACAAGAGTAAAGTACCTCTCTGGAGAAGTGTACGATGTTCACACATTACAGTGCGTTGTACTAGGTTATATTGCAGTAAGATATGAATTTTCGAGCTGATCGATCTACGGTGAGTACCCAATTATCGTGCTTTTATATGAAATCACAAGAGTAAAGTACCTCTCTGGAGAAGTGTACGATGTTCACACATTACAGTGCGTTGTACTAGGTTATATTGCAGTAAGATATGAATTTTCGAGCTGATCGATCTACGGTGAGTACCCAATTATCGTGCTTTTATATGAAATCACAAGAGTAAAGTACCTCTCTGGAGAAGTGTACGATGTTCACACATTACAGTGCGTTGTACTAGGTTATATTGCAGTAAGATATGAATTTTCGAGCTGATCGATCTACGGTGAGTACCCAATTATCGTGCTTTTATATGAAATCACAAGAGTAAAGTACCTCTCTGGAGAAGTGTACGATGTTCACACATTACAGTGCGTTGTACTAGGTTATATTGCAGTAAGATATGAATTTTCGAGCTGATCGATCTACGGTGAGTACCCAATTATCGTGCTTTTATATGAAATCACAAGAGTAAAGTACCTCTCTGGAGAAGTGTACGATGTTCACACATTACAGTGCGTTGTACTAGGTTATATTGCAGTAAGATATGAATTTTCGAGCTGATCGATCTACGGTGAGTACCCAATTATCGTGCTTTTATATGAAATCACAAGAGTAAAGTACCTCTCTGGAGAAGTGTACGATGTTCACACATTACAGTGCGTTGTACTAGGTTATATTGCAGTAAGATATGAATTTTCGAGCTGATCGATCTACGGTGAGTACCCAATTATCGTGCTTTTATATGAAATCACAAGAGTAAAGTACCTCTCTGGAAAAGTGTACGATGTTCATACATTACAGTGCGTTGTACTAGGTTATATTGCAGTAAGATATGAATTTTCGAGCTGATCGATCTACGGTGAGTACCCAATTATCGTGCTTTTATATGAAATCACAAGAGTAAAGTACCTCTCTGGAGAAGTGTACGATGTTCACACATTACAGTGCGTTGTACTAGGTTATATTGCAGTAAGATATGAATTTTCGAGCTGATCGATCTACGGTGAGTACCCAATTATCGTGCTTTTATATGAAATCACAAGAGTAAAGTACCTCTCTGGAAAAGTGTACGATGTTCATACATTACAGTGCGTTGTACTAGGTTATATTGCAGTAAGATATGAATTTTCGAGCTGATCGGTCTACGGTGAGTACCCAATTATCGTGCTTTTATATGAAATCACAAGAGTAAAGTACCTCTCTGGAGAAGTGTACGATGTTCACACATTACAGTGCGTTGTACTAGATTATATTGCAGTAAGATATGAATTTTCGAGCTGATCGATCTACGGTGAGTACCCAATTATCGTGCTTTTATATGAAATCACAAGAGTAAAGTACCTCTCTGGAAAAGTGTACGATGTTCATACATTACAGTGCGTTGTACTAGGTTATATTGCAGTAAGATATGAATTTTCGAGCTGATCGGTCTACGGTGAGTACCCAATTATCGTGCTTTTATATGAAATCACAAGAGTAAAGTACCTCTCTGGAGAAGTGTACGATGTTCACACATTACAGTGCGTTGTACTAGATTATATTGCAGTAAGATATGAATTTTCGAGCTGATCGATCTACGGTGAGTACCCAATTATCGTGCTTTTATATGAAATCACAAGAGTAAAGTACCTCTCTGGAGAAGTGTACGAGGTTCATACATTACAGTGCGTTGTACTAGGTTATATTGCAGTAAGATATGAATTTTCGAGCTGATCGATCTACGGTGAGTACCCAATTATCGTGCTTTTATATGAAATCACAAGAGTAAAGTACCTCTCTGGAGAAGTGTACGATGTTCACACATTACAGTGCGTTGTACTAGGTTATATTGCAGTAAGATATGAATTTTCGAGCTGATCGGTCTACGCTGAATACACATTCAGCATGCTTTTATATGAAATCACAAGAGTAAAGTACCTCTCTGGAGAAGTGTACGATGTTCACACATTACAGTGCGTTGTACTAGATTATATTGCAGTAAGATATGAATTTTCGAGCTGATCGATCTACGGTGAGTACCCAATTATCGTGCTTTTATATGAAATCACAAGAGTAAAGTACCTCTCTGGAGAAGTGTACGAGGTTCATACATTACAGTGCGTTGTACTAGGTTATATTGCAGTAAGATATGAATTTTCGAGCTGATCGATCTACGGTGAGTACCCAATTATCGTGCTTTTATATGAAATCACAAGAGTAAAGTACCTCTCTGGAGAAGTGTACGATGTTCACACATTACAGTGCGTTGTACTAGGTTATATTGCAGTAAGATATGAATTTTCGAGCTGATCGGTCTACGCTGAATACACATTCAGCATGCTTTTATATGAAATCACAAGAGTAAAGTACCTCTCTGGAGAAGTGTACGAGGTTCATACATTACAGTGCGTTGTACTAGGTTATATTGCAGTAAGATATGAATTTTCGAGCTGATCGATCTACGGTGAGTACCCAATTATCGTGCTTTTATATGAAATCACAAGAGTAAAGTACCTCTCTGGAGAAGTGTACGATGTTCACACATTACAGTGCGTTGTACTAGGTTATATTGCAGTAAGATATGAATTTTCGAGCTGATCGGTCTACGCTGAATACACATTCAGCATGCTTTTATATGAAATCACAAGAGTAAAGTACCTCTCTGGAGAAGTGTACGAGGTTCATACATTACAGTGCGTTGTACTAGGTTATATTGCAGTAAGATATGAATTTTCGAGCTGATCGATCTACGGTGAGTACCCAATTATCGTGCTTTTATATGAAATCACAAGAGTAAAGTACCTCTCTGGAGAAGTGTACGATGTTCACACATTACAGTGCGTTGTACTAGGTTATATTGCAGTAAGATATGAATTTTCGAGCTGATCGGTCTACGCTGAATACACATTCAGCATGCTTTTATATGAAATCACAAGAGTAAAGTACCTCTCTGGAGAAGTGTACGAGGTTCATACATTACAGTGCGTTGTACTAGGTTATATTGCAGTAAGATATGAATTTTCGAGCTGATCGATCTACGGTGAGTACCCAATTATCGTGCTTTTATATGAAATCACAAGAGTAAAGTACCTCTCTGGAGAAGTGTACGATGTTCACACATTACAGTGCGTTGTACTAGGTTATATTGCAGTAAGATATGAATTTTCGAGCTGATCGGTCTACGCTGAATACACATTCAGCATGCTTTTATATGAAATCACAAGAGTAAAGTACCTCTCTGGAGAAGTGTACGAGGTTCATACATTACAGTGCGTTGTACTAGGTTATATTGCAGTAAGATATGAATTTTCGAGCTGATCGATCTACGGTGAGTACCCAATTATCGTGCTTTTATATGAAATCACAAGAGTAAAGTACCTCTCTGGAGAAGTGTACGATGTTCACACATTACAGTGCGTTGTACTAGGTTATATTGCAGTAAGATATGAATTTTCGAGCTGATCGGTCTACGCTGAATACACATTCAGCATGCTTTTATATGAAATCACAAGAGTAAAGTACCTCTCTGGAGAAGTGTACGAGGTTCATACATTACAGTGCGTTGTACTAGGTTATATTGCAGTAAGATATGAATTTTCGAGCTGATCGATCTACGGTGAGTACCCAATTATCGTGCTTTTATATGAAATCACAAGAGTAAAGTACCTCTCTGGAGAAGTGTACGATGTTCACACATTACAGTGCGTTGTACTAGGTTATATTGCAGTAAGATATGAATTTTCGAGCTGATCGATCTACGGTGAGTACCCAATTATCGTGCTTTTATATGAAATCACAAGAGTAAAGTACCTCTCTGGAGAAGTGTACGAGGTTCATACATTACAGTGCGTTGTACTAGGTTATATTGCAGTAAGATATGAATTTTCGAGCTGATCGATCTACGGTGAGTACCCAATTATCGTGCTTTTATATGAAATCACAAGAGTAAAGTACCTCTCTGGAGAAGTGTACGAGGTTCATACATTACAGTGCGTTGTACTAGGTTATATTGCAGTAAGATATGAATTTTCGAGCTGATCGATCTACGGTGAGTACCCAATTATCGTGCTTTTATATGAAATCACAAGAGTAAAGTACCTCTCTGGAGAAGTGTACGAGGTTCATACATTACAGTGCGTTGTACTAGGTTATATTGCAGTAAGATATGAATTTTCGAGCTGATCGATCTACGGTGAGTACCCAATTATCGTGCTTTTATATGAAATCACAAGAGTAAAGTACCTCTCTGGAGAAGTGTACGATGTTCACACATTACAGTGCGTTGTACTAGGTTATATTGCAGTAAGATATGAATTTTCGAGCTGATCGATCTACGGTGAGTACCCAATTATCGTGCTTTTATATGAAATCACAAGAGTAAAGTACCTCTCTGGAGAAGTGTACGATGTTCACACATTACAGTGCGTTGTACTAGGTTATATTGCAGTAAGATATGAATTTTCGAGCTGATCGGTCTACGCTGAATACACATTCAGCATGCTTTTATATGAAATCACAAGAGTAAAGTACCTCTCTGGAGAAGTGTACGAGGTTCATACATTACAGTGCGTTGTACTAGGTTATATTGCAGTAAGATATGAATTTTCGAGCTGATCGATCTACGGTGAGTACCCAATTATCGTGCTTTTATATGAAATCACAAGAGTAAAGTACCTCTCTGGAGAAGTGTACGATGTTCACACATTACAGTGCGTTGTACTAGGTTATATTGCAGTAAGATATGAATTTTCGAGCTGATCGGTCTACGCTGAATACACATTCAGCATGCTTTTATATGAAATCACAAGAGTAAAGTACCTCTCTGGAGAAGTGTACGAGGTTCATACATTACAGTGCGTTGTACTAGGTTATATTGCAGTAAGATATGAATTTTCGAGCTGATCGATCTACGGTGAGTACCCAATTATCGTGCTTTTATATGAAATCACAAGAGTAAAGTACCTCTCTGGAGAAGTGTACGATGTTCACACATTACAGTGCGTTGTACTAGGTTATATTGCAGTAAGATATGAATTTTCGAGCTGATCGATCTACGGTGAGTACCCAATTATCGTGCTTTTATATGAAATCACAAGAGTAAAGTACCTCTCTGGAGAAGTGTACGAGGTTCATACATTACAGTGCGTTGTACTAGGTTATATTGCAGTAAGATATGAATTTTCGAGCTGATCGATCTACGGTGAGTACCCAATTATCGTGCTTTTATATGAAATCACAAGAGTAAAGTACCTCTCTGGAGAAGTGTACGATGTTCACACATTACAGTGCGTTGTACTAGGTTATATTGCAGTAAGATATGAATTTTCGAGCTGATCGATCTACGGTGAGTACCCAATTATCGTGCTTTTATATGAAATCACAAGAGTAAAGTACCTCTCTGGAGAAGTGTACGAGGTTCATACATTACAGTGCGTTGTACTAGGTTATATTGCAGTAAGATATGAATTTTCGAGCTGATCGATCTACGGTGAGTACCCAATTATCGTGCTTTTATATGAAATCACAAGAGTAAAGTACCTCTCTGGAGAAGTGTACGATGTTCACACATTACAGTGCGTTGTACTAGGTTATATTGCAGTAAGATATGAATTTTCGAGCTGATCGATCTACGGTGAGTACCCAATTATCGTGCTTTTATATGAAATCACAAGAGTAAAGTACCTCTCTGGAGAAGTGTACGATGTTCACACATTACAGTGCGTTGTACTAGGTTATATTGCAGTAAGATATGAATTTTCGAGCTGATCGATCTACGGTGAGTACCCAATTATCGTGCTTTTATATGAAATCACAAGAGTAAAGTACCTCTCTGGAGAAGTGTACGAGGTTCATACATTACAGTGCGTTGTACTAGGTTATATTGCAGTAAGATATGAATTTTCGAGCTGATCGATCTACGGTGAGTACCCAATTATCGTGCTTTTATATGAAATCACAAGAGTAAAGTACCTCTCTGGAGAAGTGTACGAGGTTCATACATTACAGTGCGTTGTACTAGGTTATATTGCAGTAAGATATGAATTTTCGAGCTGATCGGTCTACGCTGAATACACATTCAGCATGCTTTTATATGAAATCAAAAGAGTAAAGTACCTCTCTGGAGAAGTGTACGAGGTTCATACATTACAGTGCGTTGTACTAGGTTATATTGCAGTAAGATATGAATTTTCGAGCTGATCGATCTACGGTGAGTACCCAATTATCGTGCTTTTATATGAAATCACAAGAGTAAAGTACCTCTCTGGAGAAGTGTACGAGGTTCATACATTACAGTGCGTTGTACTAGGTTATATTGCAGTAAGATATGAATTTTTGAGCTGATCGATCTACGGTGAGTACCCAATTATCGTGCTTTTATATGAAATCACAAGAGTAAAGTACCTCTCTGGAGAAGTGTACGAGGTTCATACATTACAGTGCGTTGTACTAGGTTATATTGCAGTAAGATATGAATTTTCGAGCTGATCGATCTACGGTGAGTACCCAATTATCGTGCTTTTATATGAAATCACAAGAGTAAAGTACCTCTCTGGAGAAGTGTACGATGTTCACACATTACAGTGCGTTGTACTAGGTTATATTGCAGTAAGATATGAATTTTCGAGCTGATCGATCTACGGTGAGTACCCAATTATCGTGCTTTTATATGAAATCACAAGAGTAAAGTACCTCTCTGGAGAAGTGTACGATGTTCACACATTACAGTGCGTTGTACTAGGTTATATTGCAGTAAGATATGAATTTTCGAGCTGATCGATCTACGGTGAGTACCCAATTATCGTGCTTTTATATGAAATCACAAGAGTAAAGTACCTCTCTGGAGAAGTGTACGATGTTCACACATTACAGTGCGTTGTACTAGGTTATATTGCAGTAAGATATGAATTTTCGAGCTGATCGATCTACGGTGAGTACCCAATTATCGTGCTTTTATATGAAATCACAAGAGTAAAGTACCTCTCTGGAGAAGTGTACGATGTTCACACATTACAGTGCGTTGTACTAGGTTATATTGCAGTAAGATATGAATTTTCGAGCTGATCGATCTACGGTGAGTACCCAATTATCGTGCTTTTATATGAAATCACAAGAGTAAAGTACCTCTCTGGAGAAGTGTACGAGGTTCATACATTACAGTGTGTTGTACTAGGTTATATTGCAGTAAGATATGAATTTTCGAGCTGATCGGTCTACGCTGAATACACATTCAGCATGCTTTTATATGAAATCAAAAGAGTAAAGTACCTCTCTGGAGAAGTGTACGAGGTTCATACATTACAGTGCGTTGTACTAGGTTATATTGCAGTAAGATATGAATTTTCGAGCTGATCGGTCTACGCTGAATACACATTCAGCATGCTTTTATATGAAATCAAAAGAGTAAAGTACCTCTCTGGAGAAGTGTACGAGGTTCATACATTACAGTGCGTTGTACTAGGTTATATTGCAGTAAGATATGAATTTTCGAGCTGATCGGTCTACGCTGAATACACATTCAGCATGCTTTTATATGAAATCAAAAGAGTAAAGTACCTCTCTGGAGAAGTGTACGAGGTTCATACATTACAGTGCGTTGTACTAGGTTATATTGCAGTAAGATATGAATTTTCGAGCTGATCGATCTACGGTGAGTACCCAATTATCGTGCTTTTATATGAAATCACAAGAGTAAAGTACCTCTCTGGAGAAGTGTACGAGGTTCATACATTACAGTGCGTTGTACTAGGTTATATTGCAGTAAGATATGAATTTTCGAGCTGATCGATCTACGGTGAGTACCCAATTATCGTGCTTTTATATGAAATCACAAGAGTAAAGTACCTCTCTGGAGAAGTGTACGATGTTCACACATTACAGTGCGTTGTACTAGGTTATATTGCAGTAAGATATGAATTTTCGAGCTGATCGATCTACGGTGAGTACCCAATTATCGTGCTTTTATATGAAATCACAAGAGTAAAGTACCTCTCTGGAGAAGTGTACGAGGTTCATACATTACAGTGCGTTGTACTAGGTTATATTGCAGTAAGATATGAATTTTCGAGCTGATCGATCTACGGTGAGTACCCAATTATCGTGCTTTTATATGAAATCACAAGAGTAAAGTACCTCTCTGGAGAAGTGTACGATGTTCACACATTACAGTGCGTTGTACTAGGTTATATTGCAGTAAGATATGAATTTTCGAGCTGATCGATCTACGGTGAGTACCCAATAATCGTGCTTTTATATGAAATCACAAGAGTAAAGTACCTCTCTGGAGAAGTGTACGAGGTTCATACATTACAGTGCGTTGTACTAGGTTATATTGCAGTAAGATATGAATTTTCGAGCTGATCGATCTACGGTGAGTACCCAATTATCGTGCTTTTATATGAAATCACAAGAGTAAAGTACCTCTCTGGAGAAGTGTACGATGTTCATACATTACAGTGCGTTGTACCGGGTATATTGTAGTAAGATATGAATTTTCGAGCTGATCGGTCTACGGTGAGTACCCAATTATCGTGCTTTTATATGAAATCACAAGAGTAAAGAACCTCTCTGGAGAAGTGTACGATGTTCATACATTACAGTGCGTTGTACCAGGTTATATTGTAGTAAGATATGAATTTTCGAGCTGATCGGTCTACGCTGAATACCCATTCAGCATGCTCTTATATGAAATCACAAGAGTGAAGTACCTCTCTGGAGAAAAATTCAGAATGAAGAAGAATTTTATTTTACGTAATAATTTATAAAATGATTTAAAATATATTAACTCACGGTGATGCTGCCAGCAGCGGACTTAGAGTTCGAGGTCGGTTGATGTTGTCCACAACCACGAAGATACAATGGTACACGATGTCTCTGGTGGTATTGTCCACGATGATTCTAGTGATATTGTCCACGTTGAGTCTGGTGATGTTATCCACGATGTTCCTAGTGATGTTCGCGATAATTCTGGTGGTGTTGTCCACGAAGGTATAACGGTCCACGATGACTGACAATGTTGTCCACGATGATACAATGGTCCACGATGACTCTAGTGATGTTTGTCTACGAAAATATAATGATCCACGTTGATCTCAGGATGATGATGGTTCTAGAAATATACATGTATTAAAAAAAAATAACATGTTGGAAGTAAAGAATATATTTTCTTACGATTGCTTTGTGAATATTGTACGTATTAGCTGATATGGCTCCGATGATACTGTTGAAGGTGATTACGGCTCCGGTGATGTTCACAATATCGGCTCCGAAGACACTGCTGAAGGTGATTAAAACTCCGGTGACGTTGTCCACGAGTCGCTATAAACATAGAAATAATGTATTAGACAAAATTATAACTATG
Organism: Poecilus cupreus; assembly: GCA_963942605.1. Classification (NCBI taxonomy): domain Eukaryota; kingdom Metazoa; phylum Arthropoda; class Insecta; order Coleoptera; family Carabidae; genus Poecilus; species Poecilus cupreus. Next base: position 11,725,735 of record OZ012715.1, read on the forward strand.
AAGCTAAAGAAACATACATGTTATTAGGAAATATTTGTTGATGTTTGAAGATATCTGAAACGTAAACTCAAAGTACAACAATATAAGGCAGTATGTTTAAATCTAATGTACTATTATGTATTTAGAAAATGTAAATAATTATTAATGCAAAATTTACAAAAATTTGTTTAACAAGGCATTTATAAATTATATTTATTGAATTGCTTTCTCATTAAAAAACCAACAAAAGAAATTTCAAAGTGGAAAGGAAGAGAGATGCTGTATGTGACGGTCGGAAGCTCTTGGGCTCGCTACAGAAACCCACCATGCCCTCAGCTCTGCTGGATCTAGCTTTGTAATCTGAAATGTAGAGGTCATATGTTATAAATTTATTATCTATTCTTTTTTAAATTAAAATTGATTAAAATTAAATATAAAATAAATACCAGACCCTCGACCAATTGTGAAATGTGCAATTGGCAAGAAGTGATCTCAGAAAATACAAATTCCGTAGAATACGAATGAAAGATCAACTGCGAAAATCATTGAAACCTATAAAGTAGAATTGAAATAATGAAACTTTAATTCTCTGTTATTGTTCCAAGTTTAAAATTGAATCGAATACTCAAATAATAATAATAACAAAATATTATATACATGTATGCAATCTTATTTAATAGCGTGATTATTATTCTGTAGAATTATAATTGTAAAATATTATCTTACGAAATTATTTATTTACGTAATTGGATGAAACGCTCACAGTGTTCATGGGTTCAACACTTGTTCACTTCAATCTAGAACCAATTGTGTTTGATTGATAGATTCAACTATGAAAAGAACAGCTTTAAACCCCTCTGTTGTTTTTAATAATAATAATAAAACTACAAGAAAACTATATCAGCAATCTGTAAATTTCTATTAATTTGAAAAAAGGAAGTTTTTCAAAACCGTTGAAATATGATCTTGTTTTTGAATATTTCCCGCGAATTATATTTAGTGGAAACCACTAACAATTTGTAGCTAACTTAAGACAACAGTTACTTTTATCTGGATTGGCTATTGTTATTTGTCGTACAGAAGTCAAGTGTCAAAGTATCGTGTGATTGTAATTGAAAAATTTTAGTTTTCGTTATAGATTCAATGTTGATACTAAATATTGTGGCTATGCCTTAAATTTTCATAATATGATAGTAAATAAATAGTTTTTTAGCTGTGATAATAATTCTTTTAGTTAACATTTATCAAAAGAAAAATGGATGTTGATAACGAAAATGTAAACGGTACTGCATTTCTTTGATTGTTTATTATTTATGAATAATGAAGTATAAAAACATATTTATTTTCAATCTAGATGACGATACGGCTAAGGAAACACAGTCTCACGGCATGTCACTTAAAATACTACCTGATGAAATCCCAATTTTGGAAGCTGATACTGTGTATTTACTTATGAAAGAAAATATTCCAATTTCTCGTGTTTCTAGAGTGGAATGGTTACTGCGTAAATTGAATACATGTATTACCTATCCTACAGATTATAATAATGGAACTGTAAGTATAAACAAATATTTACATTTTGGTTTGAACATCTTACTTTGCAAGTCGCCAATATTGAACTCAACATATAATATAATAGATGTACTTTTATGTTTTAGTTGGAAGACGATGAATTCACGGTGCTATCAATTATACCAACTGAATTATTTCATGATCGATTAGAAACAAACCAATGTTTTAAATACCTAATAACACCGGAGACAAAGTTAAAATTTTTAGCAAGCAGTTATCGCCTGGTATATTGTTTAGATATGAGCCCTTCTCAGTCAGCTGTAGATATTCAGTGCGGGGAGATCCTGTTTGATGAAATTTTAAAGTGCTTTAAATGTAGTATTGAAGGAATATCTCGATCAGTAAGTCACATAAAAGACTTGTTTATTTTGTTAGTAACATAAAATATGTTATTCTAGTTTAGTGTGCCTGGTAGTCGTGTTGTTTTGCAACCAAAGATTTATTTAACTGTAATAGCTCACACCCCTTTTTTTATGACACCTGCTCAACAAGTTTTGATCAAAGGGATTATGATTTCATCATCTAATCTAGAGGAAATTTTCGCCACTGTAGAAAAGCGTTTAAAAATCTTAGAAGAAAGAATTTCTGATGTGTCAGGAATTGCTCAAGATCAAATTGATGAACAAGCGGTAAGTAATTTTATCTAAAGAAGATAATATTGGTTTAGGTTACTGTTTGAAAACTTTTGAGATAGTTTTACAGTTGTATTTATTTAAATGAACCATGACCTTTGATTTTAGGCTGACTGCGAAAAATTGGTAGATGGATTATTTGAAGAAGATCAAATTGATAATGAAACTATTCTGAATATTCCAATGGTCTCACCAGATGCAAATTTTGTAAATATGCTAAGATATTCGATGCTGGCTTTATCGCTCCTACCAGAAAATAGTTTAAGTAGTGAGTATATATATTTTTAATTTATTATGAATTCATTAATAATATCTAATAATATATAAAAAGAAAACGTTTTAATAATCAGTATTTTTACGTGTCTACGAATTTGGATTTCAATTTTTCAAGGTTGATTAATAGAAATATAAGTTAAAATAATATTTCAATATGTGTACGTGATAAATTATGTGTTATAACTAAATAGTGATTCATATTAATCTGATCTAGATTATTAGAAATTCGAGAAAGTGGTTTTATATTACTGATGCCTAGTATTTTATTTTTATGTACACGTTTGATATTATTTTTATTATTACTTATGAAACAAGAGGAGTTTTTTTTTTTATTTTCTGAAAGAATTCAAATTATTTGCTTTTATTGACATGAAACATAAATAGTAATAAATATGCAGATGTGTGGTGACTGTTACTACGGTGTGCTACTTTAAAATTTAAGGTCAAACATACGCGTCGAAAGAACGAACCCTTTATTTTTTAAAAAAACAGCAAATTCTGTATTCTTTATTTATTTTCATGTTCTTTATGGTCCAACAACCTCCATTCGTCAAAATATCATAGATTTTTTACAGTGACTTGCACAGATTACAAATATACTCTGAGTGACTTGTACATTGCAATGTCAGATGAAGAACATATTTTCGATGGGTTCGTTCACTCCCATGAATTTTGTTTTGCAAATTCAAATTTCAATAAATTATTTCTTACAATTATTCTTATCGAAAAACAAAACAATTATTACTGTGAAGTCTTTGAACATTCTAGTATTTATATATGTGGATGAAAAGGATAACTGAAACATTCAACTATAAAAAAATATTCGTTGAAGTCTAGTTGGTCAAAAATTCAGAATTTTGATACTGAATTTCTAATTCCCATGAACGACGACAGTAATGAAAATAATTCGTATATTTATAAATATAATCGTCTATAACATACTAAAATTATTTTACATTTGAATTTACAGTTTTTGAGAAACAAATAAGAATATACCAAAAAACACACTTTTTGGTATATTTTTATTTGTTTCTCAAAAACTGTAAATTCAAATGTAAAATAATTTTAGTATGTTATAGACGATCATATTTATAAATATACACATTATTTGCATTACTGTAGTCGTTCATGGGAATGTGTGACATATATTTGACTACTTTGAAAATTATGTTCATGTATAATATGTAAACAAAATTTGCTTTTTAAAATTTATTACAAAACTTTGGACTTTTATCTACAAACGTAGGTATAAAACATTATATGTTTCATTTATTATAATAATGATATATTGTTTCAAAAAAGTCATGTTCATCTTGAGCTATCTTCAGCCCGTATTTGCCCGGATGGTTCACCTAAGTGGTTTCAACGTTCTTGTTTCAAGGAGACAATCTCGAAATACTAGTATGTCCACGTTACAGATCAAACATGTATGTAGATCTTTGAAATTTACATTTTTATACAGAGTATTTCACTTAACTGACATATATTATTAATAACTTTTGTATTTGGTGAGATATATTTTCTATTGAACCATTTCACTATCTTTTCAAATACGGACGTTATAATAATGAAACGATTAAATGAATCACTCTGTATACTAATTGTATTTACATATTTGCGAATTTCTAACATTTCAAGATGCAGAGATAACTTGAAAAAGTAAACAAACGCATCGGTAAAACTTCAGTGAAAATGTGCATTCTTCTCATTGGTCGACAACAGAACCCGAAGAATAATGAAGATGAAAAATTACAAAGAAATAATTAATATTATTAAGAAAGTATTGTATTACAGCTATTAATGTTTGTTTTGATATATAGACGTGTATTAAATAAAAATAAACAAAATTATTATTGAACATTGACAATGAGCGTTTTACTTGTAGATAACTGTTACTTTTTGTAGTGTTTATAAAATTATAAATAAATATGTCATCATGTACTTTACCTGTTTCTGGGTCTGTTATTTGACTACGTTAAGATTTTCAAATAACATAACAGATTTTGACACAAAATGTATTTGCGCGTGAAAACAATTTACCACAAAAAATATTTAAAAAGATCTTAGTCATAAAATACATTACGGTATATTTAAGGATGAGAAGTAGTGGGGTAATATTTAACCAAGTCTTAACTTAAAATATAAAGAGAAATAATCAAAATACAAGAACTAAGTTCGCACTGGCTTGGTTGACAATTTGTGTTATCTATACAGGGTATTTCCTTTAAAACAACCAGCGCTTTTTGGCCGAACTAATGACTTTAGAGAAAAATGTTATATACAAAAAATGACCAGGGAAAAGGGCCCTATTTAATAGAAATAACAAAGAGAAAATTAAACCAGTGGTTCTCAACGATAGAATAAAATTCTATTTTTTTAAATAGTAACTTATGTAAATTTTTAGTCCATTAGATAGAGAATTTTTTTCTGATTTCAACGATATAAATATGATATGAGATTGTATAACAATTATTTTGAGAAAAATGGTATTAAAAATAGAAATAATTTTACAAAATTTAAATAGGCTATGCCATAAACAACTATTAATGCGATTATTGCCTAGGTCGCAACCTTCTTATATCTAAAATAACGTGTTTTACTAAGAAATTAATAATAACAAATGAGCTACATAACGGAAGAAATACCAGAAAATAATAGTAAGAACATAAAAAGAAAAAAAATGTAAATTATTTACGATTTATACAACTAAAGGTATTTTTGGTATTTTTTCACTTAAAAGTATTAATTGTTTTAATAATTTGTGTTCAATTTATGATAGGGATTGTAAGTAATTAAACAGTTACAAAAACAAACACTTATTAACGTAAGTAACAAAACTATATGTCACCTGTATCATTTGTTTGCATTTGTTTATTGCATAGCCTACTTCAATATTGTAAAATTATTTCTGATTTTAATACCATTTTTCTCAAAATAATTGTTATACAACATCATATCATATTTATATCGTTGAAATCAGAAAAAAAATCTCTAATGAACTAAAAATTTATATAGGTTACTATTTAAAAAAGTATAATTTTATTCTATCGTTTGAGAACCACTCGTTTAATTTTCTGTTTGTTATTTCTATTAAATAGGGCCCTTATTCCTGGTCATATTTTTTATATAACATTTTTCTCTAAAGTTATTAGTTAGCCTAAAAATAGCGCTGGTTGTTTTAAAGGAAACATCCTGTATATAGTGATGATAAGAACTTAATTCTCGAAATACATAAGTAGTTTTCCTTATATCTTAAAACGCCGAAGAGTTACATTTGAACTAAAATTACAGCTATATTATACTAACAAAAAAATCTAACTAATCCCAGTTTAAATAAAAATTATGTACTCAAATTAAATATATTTTACTTTGTGTTTGTAAAATTTATACTATTTCAGACATCATTCTAATTACTGATGGAGTGGTGGCGCTTCCAGATGTAAACATTATGGAATCTTTACTTATGCAGCTGCACTATGATAGTACTGCAGTTTCTTTTATTAAAATTGGCTCACCGTTCCATCCACATGTATGTGCCGGATATGTTCCATATACTGACATTTTGCGCTTTTTATCTCATTCTACAATGGGATCTTACTTAGAAAATCTTCCTGAAATAGTACGTAAACAACTCTCGAACAGTTAATTGTTCGAAATATCAAGATAATACCATTACTTCATTGAATTTATAGAGTTCCCCAAATTTGCACCAGCTGAACGATTTTCACAAAGCTTATTTAATGTGGACATTTCAAAGTTCTGGAGAAGTTGACATAACGAGTTCGGCACCTGATTCAACCCAGTGGACAACAACGTAATTATTATTTACTTCTAACCCTGGACTAAGTATTCACAAAAATTTGTTTTAGAAATAAGTATTTTTATGGGCAGAAAGTTCCCACTTTGTTGCGAAAGAAGCAAATTGAAGATAAAATTAATACTTCGCTTTTTTTGTTGCTGTCGCGAAGAATTCGAGGTGGTTTCACCGTTGACGTAAGACAATTCTAAATATGTAACTTTAAATAATTTATATTGTAAGAAATTAATTTAATTTGCAGAAAATTCAGTTAGAAAATGATTTACTACAGATTGAATTGAGTTTACCGTGGAAAAATTTTATTTATCTGCAATATGCCATGACTGTTCCTTGGCCGCTTGCACAAGCTGTAGTTTATTATAGTGTCCAAGTTGCTGGTGAGTTTATTTTTAATATTAAGATTTACGAAGGAAATTATTCTTCTCGGAGGATGTACTCTATTATTTTTATTTTAGCGCCTTATGAATTTCTCCATGACATAACATGTCTAATGAAAAAAGAACTAAAATCTACTTTTCGTCAAGCTGTAGTAGAAAGATTTTGGTGTGTTCTAACACATTTAGCTAGTGGAGATACATCTTTAGCGCAACATATGTATTCATTTCATAATTCAACTGCTTGGTACGCTTTGCCAGAAAGTGTTAAAAATAAGATGTCCACGTTTATAATGATTAACAATACACCTGTTGACATTACTAAACCACAATTTATCGCTAGGTATATTTTTCATTATATTTGAAGATAGAATTTTGTTTACCTAATTTTGATTACAGTGACATGACGTGTCCAAAATTTGGATCAATCTGGCAGCCAATTTGTCAGTTGGAGAATTCACAATGGAATAAATGGTTTCATACGCATAAAATATCTTTAATAGTACGTCATGATGATCCAATTCCTAGGAACTTACATTTAGCAAATTCTTCAGGCCGCTTTCAAGTAACTTACCACTTTAAAAAATGAAGACAATATTATTATTTTATTTTTGTAGATGGTGCAATGTAGACAGTCAGCGTTTATCCTTAACTCAAAATTAACAGACTGGTCATCATTCATATTAATAGAGAATCATAGTTATGTAAAATTTTTATATAAAGATTCAGAAAAACCAGTATGGTTTTGTATAATAAGAATAATATCAAAATTACCTTGTGCTGTTATCAAAGTAGGGTTTATTAACGGGACGCCAGGTTTTCTAAGGCGAAAGGTTTGTGAAGAATTGAAGAGGGAGTTAGCTCATTTACCTTTACCCTCACTTAAATATAAAGAGAACGCTTGTACTCTATTGCACAAACCGTTAGAAAAAATATTAATAAGGTGAGTTATATTTTTATTATTATTATTAAAACTCTTATAACATAAAGAAAACTATAAGAGCAACAATTCGTGGTATTGTTTACATAAGTTAATAAATGTGTTATTTATTTGTACAGGTACGAAAGAATGCCAAGTGACTTCAACACTGTCGTGTTTCCTGACGGGACTCAACCCCCGGCCCCCAATCAGGTTTTACAGCCGCCGCCTTTATTTGGTGCCTTATTTACAACTCTGTCTCGTTATCTGTATCATAAGCGCTGGGTCTGGAATGCTACGTATATGAACAACCCTAAACTTGGGATTATGGCCATTGCACAGATTTTGAATACTATTACCAAGTAAGTATTATCTAATTTATAAATATTTAATGAATATATCATCACGCTATTTACCCATTTTTTAACGATACTCTGATGAAACCAGATCTCGGTATATGACATATTTTTATCGTGAAATGTCACTAAAACCCTGCTAAAAAATGTTAGTGTTGTGTCGTAATTGTTTAATATTCTATTGGATGTAAGTTTTTTCTTTTTGAGAAGAATCTAGATTTGATTCCGCGAATATAAATAACTACCATGAACAATTAAAAAATAAATAGAAATATGATAACTGCTGTGAAAATGAGGTATTTGAGAAGAGTGTGTGTCTGGAATGATGAATGGTGAGTGTTAGATTGAGAAGAATGTGGGAGTCATTTGAGATGGATTGACCATCTTGAGCAAATGTCCTATGAAAAGTTGGTGAAACTAATATATGCGGATGTGATTGAGGGTGAACGATTGCTTGGGCGTCCTAGGAATAAAGTGGTCAGGTATGATTGATTGTTTGTTACATGAGCAAATGATTCCGAGTGTAAAGAATAAACGAGCATTGTATGAATGTGGACGAGGCAAAAGTGTTGTAACAGTATAAGAATTTTTGGAGAAGAATGATTGTTGGTTGATTATATTTCAGGGTTTGTGCTATCTCATGAATCTTAAGATTTTTATGGAATTGTTACCTTTTCATAGAATGTTGATATTTCTGGAATTACTGGACCTTACACTGCATCTGAAAAAATATTTAATTTTACTTATGCATTCAATATAAAATTTATTTGTTATTCAATGAAAACAAACATCAGTACTTCAATTTACTTGCAAATTACAATATTTAACACATGTATACAATTTGATTTATCATATTTTGAATGCTCTATTTCTCAGTTGCTCGGAGTATAAATTTATTTAACACTTACTAAGAAAATTAACTATGAACAACTGTTGAAGTATGAAACAATGAAACATGACAGCAAAATTTATTGTTTCTTTTTTTTTAAGAATGCGGATCAAAGAAGGTTTCAGTTTCGCCCACTCGGCAGCTGGTATCATAAACATGGTTCTAGAAGTAGAGATGAGTCCTTCTAGCAACGATTCTGATGACACTGTAACATGTGTAATACAATACGTCGTATTTCCACCCCATTCATCAAGTCGAGGTGACTCCAGAGAACTGGGAAGTGGTTCAGAAGATGAAACAGAAAACGAACAAGAATCCGAAATCGAATTGCAAATGATCACAGAAGTATGGGTTGAACCTCAGTACGGGCTGGTTAAGAATTCACCACCGGCCAGGAAGTACATGGAGTCTGAACCGTATTACAAGTTGGCTGATAAGGTAAGAAATTTTATTTATTGTTATTGATTGGGTCTGTGACGAAATTTTTAAATGTTTTAATATGAATCTTGATTAAAAATTAAATTATACGTATTTTTGTATTTTCCGTAATTCTTATTAGTTTCGAAGGAATTAATTATTTAATATTTATACTGAAGATATGTGACGTCATCACGGGTTACCGTAAAAAAAGAAAAGAAAACTACATCCTGGTAGAAAGACATTGAGAAACAATAACATGTGATAAAGGCAATCTGTAATAACCATCACTTTTATAATTATTTTGTGTATTTATGTACCGTTCAATATGAATGTAAATAAAATAAATAAATAAATATATCACGCCTTCTACCCATTATGGGTGTGGCTCTCTGCTTACGCAGATCGCGGTAAGTGATATATTTTTGCGTATGAAGTGCGGTTACCAGCCGTGAAATCAAAGCCTGAAAGATGTCAGTGGAGGGGGAACCACAGTGGTAAATTTAAATTGGCAACTGTCAGCTGTTGGATTCGAACTGAGGATCTCATGATCCACAGTCCGACGCGTTACCACGGAGCTATTTACCCCATATAAATGTAATAAATTACTATTAGGATTTTATTCTAAAAGTTCAACGTATTTAAATGTTGATATTATATGTAAATAAAACAACACTCCCCTGAAGTTATTGTCATGTGGCAGCAGTCATTTACTAGCAGCTACCTTCAGGAACACGTGATTTCGTCATCAAAACGCGGGACTTTATGTGCAGGACAGATTAATACTATATTGTCTTGCTATATCATTATTTTTTAAATTCCACAATAGTCACATACCCCATTACTTTGAAAATATCTTGTGTATTCTAGATAGTAAATTCTACAATCGAAAAGAATATTTTTTATTGCGGTTAGCAAGTTTGTAAATATTTAACAGATTTCGGTTATTCTTTATCTTTAAAACGAAATGATATATATGGTACATGCATTATTACCAGCATTTCGTACATGAAACACTTGCTATTAACACATACGCGGAACTACCAATTAATTTGGGTGTATCGTGGGTAATAATTTTTAATGTGGAATGACTGATGATGTGAAAATGGGACACAAACGTCCGTAGTAGATGTAAAACATATGGAAATCAGTCTGCAATTAACATACATGGTACCTTTATAGAAATAACTATACCGTCCGTAAAATCAGACATGTTTCTGTAGATATAAACATAGTTTTAATAAACTGAAATAAAATGAACATTTTAAAGTGTCGATATGTGACATTATAACGGCCGGAGATAATTCAGTTAAGCAATAAAATGCATTCATCTAAAAACCCTATTAGTTTAACTATAAATCGTGATTACATAACATATTTTTTACATTAATTTTAAGTAGTTAAATGTGTATATTTGACTCAAATACTCTAGGTTTTCTTTTAAGAATCAAAACAAAAACAGTGACTGCAATAAAATAAGAAAGTAGCGGAAGTGATTAATTAAGGGCATTGCTTCATAAAAATTTTAAATAAAATGTCTCAAAATTTGGCTCCTTAAAATATACAGGTGCCTCAAAATTATAGCAAAAAAATACTTGAGGATATATATTATTTGATGTAATGTAAACATAACGCAAAAAGAATTCTTCCTAAATTCACAAAAATAATTATACATTACTTGGAACAAATATATTTTGGCTTAATAGGTTACAGTAATGACTAAAATTTAGTAAACATTAAACTTTATTTAATTTGTTAATTTCGTTAAATAAGCCTGAGAATGTGCATACAAATAAATTAAATAATATTTAATTAATAAAAATAATTACATTTTAATGATCACTAATTTTAATGTTTACTAATTTTAGTCAGTACTGTAACCTAGCAGGTCACTGGCATAGAAAATGTTTGTTCCAAGTAATGTGAAATTACTTTTGTAAATTTCGGAAAAATTATTTTGCGTTGTAATCGGTACATCAAATAATATATACTTTTAATTTTTTTGGACTAATTTTGAAGAATCTTATGCTCTGAAATTAAATTTGCCCCACTTTGAATGAACATTCGGTATATCGTTATGTACTAAAAAATGATTGCACGATGTTGACCTATTTTTAAAACAGTATTTTCATGCATATTATTATGATTAATTTCTTTTATAATCCCATAATGAAGCAACCGTCTCAAATATTTAATTTAAGATTACTAATTTTCTATATTGTTTTTGTAAGAAAATCAAAAGTCTATTTTTATCAGAAACATTTTTATCACTTGTATCGCAAATAACAAGATAACACTTTATTTGCATTAAATGTATTTAACTAAACTAAGGTGCGATATGTGATAGCATATCAATTGATATTTATTTGTAAACCACTTGAAATATTTCGTCTTATGATTAAAAAACTTTGACTTTCTTAAAAATATACCATATGATTTAATCGAGCTAAGAAATATAGCATTATTAAATACTGCTTTAAATGCATTTTCTAGCAATTAACTTAATTGTATTGAAACTTAAATAAATAATAGCACCAATGACTGGATATTTATTGCCACTTATATTTCATCCAACGTCAAATTTTATTTATCAGTTATTCAAGGTTGTGTCTAAATATTAAACAAATAGATATAATTGAAAATCGAAGCTGGATATTCCCGATATGTCACAAATTCTTATCTTTATATATAAAAAAAAAAAGAAAACTGGCACATGAGATCATCAAAACTTCTTGTTTTATATAATAAATTTACAAGTAAAATCATCTATCCTTTGGACCACCTTTAATATTTTGCATATTGTTCCACCTATTTAATACTAATTTTAACACTAAATGTAGAATATATATTAACTGTTACTAACTAGATCATATACAACAGAAAACAAGTGCAGTATCGACTAAAATTGTACTTCAAATTCGAAAAAATTTATCATGTTTCTTTATATTTGTAAAATACTGTTTTATTTTTCTTAATTTCTAATTCTTGAAGAATATAATACTTATTAAATGTTTGAAATAGTTTGTAAATTAATTTCAAGCAATTAGTATATTTAATTATTAGTTGCTCTTCACAATACAGCATAAATTAATGTTATATGTATCTCATTTTAATAGAGTGTTTATATAATACATAAATTTACTTAAATAATGTTTAGTATACATATATCCCAAAAGAACCGTCCTGTAATTTATTCTTGAAGATTTTATTGAATACGCTTAAAAGTATATTAAATATTTAAATGTGTACTAATCAAAGTTTATCCTTATACTTTATGGATTTATATTTGCTATTTACATCAATAATTTGTTGTAAAAACTCTCTCAAGTTTTGCGAAGTATACAAATCAATCCCTTACGTATTTATTTCACCTGTCTTAGCAAGGTGATCAACTTGTTATCAGTAAGTATAATGTTTATTTTGTACTGATAAGTTGCAATGAAGACTTATTAATTGTGTATTACGCAAGTTTTCGAGAAAAAATATCGACTTTTATCATTAATTATATATTAATTAAACACGTACATGTTAAGTAAATAATTCGGGTATTTGCACACTGCAGATATGATGTAATATTTATACAAAATGAAAAAAATATATATGAATAACCTTAACACGTATGCTTCGTTTTGGAAATATTGATTTTTTAAATAGAACATTGGTAAATAATATGAAGAAAACAGAAAAACAGCCGATCTACTTAGATATTATAATAAATAAATCTGTTGTGTAAAAGCAGATTAATGTAATTTTAATAACAATTAAACACATGATTCACAGGTTCTTCTCAAGTAGTTTAAGAAATAATTAAAATCAAATTGTTACTTTTGAAATTTTCCTGCTTTTTTATGATTATGGCAAACTCATTTGAGTGGGTATTTTAAAAATACAATACCTATAGATTTACAAAATCAATATATTTAATTGTTATTAAGTTTAGATAACAGCAGGACTATCATTATTATACAATATAATAATTAATTTGTTATCTATGATAATTTAGATTTTTACAAAAACTGCATGTGGCAAAGATATTTAGCTTAAATTTTGTAACAAATATTATTTTATTTGTTCCAGTTTGCGTTTTATATTTATTTTAATAAATGACAGTAGTTTTCATAAATTTTTAAAGAAAGCATACATTTGTGGACCGAGTATAATGAATTAAATAAAAATTTAAGAATCCACCTGTAATTATTTATAATTCAATCTTTTCTGGTAAATTACTTCAAGAGTTACGTAATTAGGTAAATAATTTTTTAATCGAACCAGTTACCTGTAAATCGAGAATCAATATGATTGGAGAACTTTATCAGTTCTTATCATAAAAAGGGCTGGGCATTTTCCTATAAAACGGCTGCTTAGATTGATATATAACATACTAGTATCAAGCTTATTGACAAGTGTACTAATTAACAACTTATAAGTTTGCTTTAAGTTGGAAGTGTGGATCTAGACACTATAAATCTTTGCCAGATCTAACCCTTCCAGCTAATGGCTTACTTAAAAATCGACAATTCTACAACGAAGCATACAAACGGTAAATCTATTTAAAACGTGTATATTTCGATCTAGTTTTCTAAATCGGTAAAGTTTTTGGAGATTTTGCGGGCATTTGTGGTTCTTAAGTGGAATAATGGGTCTGGTGGACTAAGTGGAGCAGTGGTCTCTACACTTTATTTATTTAGTGAGATTCAACTCCTCCATCTTATTTCTCAGGCCCTGAGCAACGAATTTGTGATACATTATATTATTTTACTCGTTTTATTGCATTACATCTCATATTTGCAGTTTTATTGTAATAGTTTGTGCAGTTACGAATTAAAAAATTATATTTCTAGGGTTTAAAGAACGTCAAATTCTTTTAATTCCTATTTTTCAAAATGTTTAGTAGAACAAAATGTTATTTAAACCCAAGAAGTATTATTTTATTTAATCTGTATTATATTTAACCGAATTATTTACTTATATGTGTGCATTTTATTGTATTACTAATAAATATAAATAAAATACTGATTATCCACTATACTTTTTCATTTATTGAGTTTTTGACTATCATCCTGTTTGTTCAAATCGAAATCAAAAGTATTTATTTTTTGTATCTAATCTAATGACTCACTTCGAATATTTGCTTTAAGTGTTATCATTTATATTTAAATAATTCAAACTATATTGATGAATAATTTTATATTTAAGAATACAATATATTTATTTGGAAATATACAAAATTGGTATATTTCAGTTATGAATTTTATCTAAGTAGCAAATACACTTGGTAAATATTGGTACAAACCAAAGAAATAATATTTTATCACATGAGAACTTTTAAAATGAAGGAAGTCAAATATTTTGTACTGTTTTGTAATCATTGTAAACCTATTGTAACAACTTATTGTAGATACCATAGAACAAACAAAACAAAATCGAGGATACCAAATAAAATGATTTGTTGCAATATATGCTCTCTTTGGCCGAATAATTGCAACAAAAATGTTATTTCTCCTTAGTATCATGAGGTTCTCATTTTTAATCCCATAGCCGACAGTTACCATTTAACTTTACCCCTGTGGGTTCCCTCTATACTAACATATTTGGGGGACGTGATTTGGCGGTTGTAAATCGCTTAATTAAATACAACAGGACCTACGGTCATATCAGAATCTGATTAAAAATGAAGTCCCCAAAAACAGCTAGTTAGCGTAGTTCTGATTCCATTCCGTAAAATATCGTAAAACATTTATTTAAGAACTACTCAATATGAAACGTTTTTATTTGTTTTTCTTTGTTTCTTGGAAACTATAATAATTATAAGATCGATTAAAAAGTTTATTAATTTAGGATGTTTAATTATCAATGTATTGCCAATAAAAATTATATTAAATTTATTTCGTTTTTCTATAGATTGGCTATATAGATTCCAAATGTATTAATTCACTTTTAACTTTGGAACATTTGAGTTTAATGTGCCAAGCAAAATCAGGCAAAAAACAAGAAAAGCAAAATGGGAATCTTTGCTTGACTAATAACCAAGGTAAATCGAAAAATTTAAAAAATAATAATGATCGAAATGACCCACATGGACAAACACCACTACCTCATAATTTGGGATACTTTGGGAAACATGAATTCACAGCGCATTATACGCAATCGTTATATGAGTAAGTAGATTTTCATTTTAAATCTTGAAAATATTTACACTTCAATTCTAGGAATGATTCAACTCCATTAATAGACGAAAGAATTCATCAGATACCATTTAATTTTAATTTAAATAACATACTTCCAATATGCCAACAAACAGAATTGTTATTTTCTATGTTTATAGAAGGTAAAAGTAGTTCATAATTTTAAATTTAAATACACTAAAAATAAAATTATTTCTAGATGAGAATGGACATACGAAATCTGATGGTTTTGATAGACCAAATAAGCTTCTTTTAGATACCTTTCATGAACATTTACAACTGTTACACGATAGCGAATTAAGCATTGGGCTAGAAGATTCTAGATACTTTTTAGATTTGCTGTATTATAAACATTCAAATAATCCTATTAAACACCAGTGTCCTTTACAGCATATTCTAGAATCCTGTAATTCCTGCACCAAATATTATAAATTCAGTAGCATGATTATTAATGATATATTTCGTAGGTTCTGATCAAAATACTCAGCCAAAAAATTATCCTCACTATCCTCAGTGGAGATGTTTTATCAAAGGAATATCAGTAACTCATGTTATCTTAACTTTTGTGCCATATTGTTTAGAAGATTTAAAAATGTTAATTCCTTCAAACCAAGACAATCAATGCAACTATACGCAATTAACAACTCAAGATTCTCAGTCTGAAGATTCAAATTTGGGATCTTTGAATATTTCATCGACTGATTCTTTAGATGATCAAAGTGAAAGAAGTGATTCCGTACCTAAACAGGATACTAGTTTAATTTTACCTGTATTCGTTTATGACTGTCCACTTGCAGTACTTATTAATGCATACATTAATGTGGACAAAAATATACAAGACAATATTTTGAAGGATGTCTACGAAGACCATACTTATAAATCAACAGCAAGTTTTGAAGAAGATTTCTTGCAACGAAAAAGGGCAGCTATGATTCACAGAAGTCCTGAACCGAAAAGTGAAGAATCTGAGCCTGACGATATTAATTCGTCAATTAGACAGCATTGCAAAACATTAACCCTCGTACATTCGAAATGTTTTGTGGTGTCTTTGTTTAAATCTCTGCGACATAAGATTTCGATTGACAGTTTAGATGTCCAATCTGCTGTTGATCAATGCGAAGAAATTGTGGATGAAATAGACATCACAGAATACCTGCAAGTGGGTAAAAGTATTGTGATTAATTTTATTAGATGGGAAGCTGGATCGCCGCAAAAGAAGCTTTAAGCAGTATTATTTTTATTTGTTTGTGTTCGTGTTGTGTTTTATTTTATATATATTATGGATTATATGTTGCATCATTATGGTAATTGGGTATGCACTTCAAGAAAATTATCAAGCTTTTTAAGCCTGGATATCGCCATGCATGAATCAGTCAATGGTATTTAGGAAAGACTGATCATGTCACATATTTTATATATCTTACATAAGCTTGTTTTAACTAAATTTATTTTTAGACGATTTGTGGCCACCTCAAGTTCAACCAAGGTACAGAAATAAGTTTAAATACAATTTTTCAAGGAGCCCAATGTGAAGAGCTTGACCCATTACATAAATTAATTCATGAAAAGTTTATGAAAATTACAAAAATTGCTTTCCAGCCTGTGCCATCAAATACTGAATTTTATTTTTGCTCACCTTGTATTACTCCTGATAAAATGGTAGGTAATTTAATAATAAAAGTGAGTATTCTAAAGCCAGCAACTAAAGTGGAATATAGCGTTCCCTTTTACTTGCAAGCAAATGTGTTGTTGGCTTAGACTTTAGGTTTATGGTAATTGGCAATGGAATAATTCATTTCTTAATTTAATTTCATTTGATTTTAAAATAATTTTTAGACAACGGTCGATGAAGACAGTGACGATGAAATGTCTTCAGCTCCTTCCGAAATCATTTTTAAATCCGACCAGGAGAGCATTATAAGTTTAGAAGAAACTAATCAGGCTTATGTTGTGAATGTTATACAAAATACTACTACTGATTTAATTGAGCCTGACGAAGTATCGCCTTTATTTTTACAATTAATGTGCACTATAAGAATTCAAAATATGGTTTATTCCATTCCTGTTAAGGTTTTACCAACATGTCTAGGTATATTTTAATAGCTAATTGTGTTTCATTTGTATTTATTTTATTTTCAACATTTTAGGTGACGTTTTGAAAAACATAAATTATACAAAAGATAGCTTAAATATATCTACTTTACGATTAACTTTAGATATAATTTGTTTAACTTTACCTCCAAATGTACAGTCTGTGATAACTGAATCTGCTTTTACGGGTTTAAGAACAACTTCTTTTTGCTCTGGGAGTCCATCCCAACTTGTCAGTACAAGTTCTGATTTAAGCATAGCAAGTGATGAGTAAGTTTAATATTTAAAAGCTATTTTAAATTTTAATAGTGGTATATATAAAATATTTTTAGTCATGGAGATACAATGTATAGTTTAAATCATTTGCCAGAATTTCAACAGACTACAATTAGAATTTTTAAAGATGAGGTATGTCATTAATATATTGATGGACACTCAAATTTCGAAGAACTTTTGAAACAGGTTACAAAGCACAGTTTGTCCGTCAACATGTTAAATTATCATTTATTTTTCTACATTAAAAATTTCTTAATTTTTTTTTGAAGGTAAAGTGGCTACTACGAGATGAAATAGCAACTGCATTGTTAGATTTAGAGCCAGTTTCAAGTGATACTTTGAATATGGTTATAAATCATGTCGAATCTAGTGCTTACAAATTCTCCTGCAAGAAAGATATAATTAATCTAAATTTTGTATATGGTGCTACCCACAGCCGTAATAAATTTTTACAGGTTTGTGTTTATTATTTTTGTAAAACTACTGACTCATATATGTAACATTTAATTTTTTGTACATTTCTTTACAAGTAGTAAAATAGTAGATACAAACATAAAAGTGCCTTTGAATTAATTTTAAAGTAAAGAGGAATAAAGAAGTATTTAAAGCTAAACTTTGTTGATAATCGACATATTTTACTTATTAGGAATTCCGAAAACTATCTGTTAACATGCGCAATAATGTGCGCTACAAATTATGCGAAAATGGTGATTTATATTATTTGATAAAAAATACCAGTAAGTCTTCGGCGCACCAAGATTCAATCAATTCAATATTTTCAAATTTAAATTCTGACAAAATAAGTTTTAAATCAAATGACGATAACAATGAAGAAGAAATAATTTCAAACAACAGTGTTTTAATTGATGAACAAACTGAATTTTTACCTGACGTTGTCAAATCTGAAATATTATCTAGTACAATTACATCTCAGTCAGAAATGAATTCGAAAAATTATCAAGAAATTGAAAAAGTAAAATTTTATCAACACAGTACTGATTCTAGCATGTTGAGCAGTAATGATGACATGAAAAATTGTAAGTATACTACTTGGACAAACAAATGGGACACATTTTTTTCGTTTTGTTTAAATTATTTCATTTTGATTTAGTTTATGTTTATAAATTAAAATGTTATTGTTCCTCGATTATTACACTTTCATATCATTGTCTTTAAACTTTTAACAGACTATTATCAACCGTTTTATTAAATTATAACGGTAATCGTAAAAAAGTGTCCCCTATTTTATGTCCAGTAGTGTATTTATATGTTCGTTATTTTTATAATCGTAAAATTGTTAAGGTTTCGACGATGATGCAATAAGTGACGAAGACAGTGAATTCGAATGGTTAAATCAAATAGACGAAAAACGAAAAACATTACCCAATTTTTGGCTAATTTTAAGATTGGAGCAAGACACAGTTACCATATATTTTCATTGCAGGTTTGTTTATTGTTACTCCTAATTTTTATGAAGCATATTTTTAAATTACCAATTATCGTAGATTTTTAGAATTAAAGACTTCAAAAGTGACCACATTTTTAAACGTACAGAAAAATATTGTATTAGCTATAAAAGATTTATGTAAAAGAGTGAACCAAAGTCTATTGTTACAATATTTACATGACACTAGAATGTGTGACCGATTATTAGAACCTGAGGATGATATAAAAGATGTATGGCATTCTGATAGTACTACGCCAACTTTAACTAGGAATACTTCGTTTGCAAGACTTAAGAGCATGGACGGTAAGTAAAATATATTTTAGGATAGTAAGAAAATGCTGTGTAGAGTAATGATTACTATACGAAATTCAATATAGCAGATAATATAGGCGACTGATTATTGTATTGGTAAAAGGTTATTTAAATATATTTCTAGATTGTCTATCTGATGGAGTAGAATTTCATCAAGTAGCGTATTTGGAAGCCTCTCTAAAATTTACCCCAGGATTCTTCCGATGTAATCCTGTATGGGAAACTCATTTCTTGTTACATCCACGTTTGAAAACCGGCCCAGGAAAATCAGGGCTTTCTAGAGGAATCCAAGCTCTTAAAACTGTGTTAAATAAATTTTCTGTATCTAATAGAAGTAATATGTTTGTCTATCAGGATTCATCTTCAAATGTGTTTTATTTGCGGCTGCATGAAAATGTACAGAACTGTACGAAGTTAATACCATCTCGTTCCAAAACAGAACTTTCAAATGGCCAAGTTTCCAGAAGCCCTTCGATTGCATCTTTACCACTGGGACAGCAAAAACAAGCATTTTTGAATCAGTCAGATTACAGCCTCATCTCTGCGGTAAGTGCATATATATTTTATATCTTCCGAAAATCTTTTCAAAATCGTGCATTTTAGAATGAAATTCGTCCGCGTGTAAGATCAATTGGAGAAAAAGAAAGAACGGATAATTTTGTTGATGATACTATTATTTTAAAAGTTCATGGCATAACAGATGCCGGTGCAGATGTAAAATGTGAATTAGTTCAAGTTTTACAAAATCGCTTAGATGATGCAGTACTAGAAATTTTAACAATGATGTTGGCTAGAAATTCTATGTGTCCACTTACACCTGCTGACGTTCAGTTCTTGCAAAAACCTTTCCGGCCCCCAGAACATATTATTCGAGTAAGTTAAATAAAAATGTAGTATTCAACGATAATTTATTACTATTCTATTTGTATTTTTATTATGTTAGTTATCTATCCCAGATCACGCATTAGATTGTTTAGATGCTTTTATTCATTATCTTCGACAGAATATATTACAGTTTTTAAACGTCCCAAAATATACAGATCCCAACAGCTACAATCATTTTAAAGTAAGTAATAATTGAAGAAAAATATAACACAAAATTTGAATGAAATGTATTGACAACTTTCAGGACTATTCCGATTCAGATCAAGGAAATAATTTAGTTAAAGAAGATCAAATATTTTTGTACAATCAAAGTCAAAATCCTTCATCTGGAAGTAGAGGAATAGCTTGCGTATCACTTGCAGTTGTCAGTAACATTAAACACGGAGATGGAAATGATATTTTAGATAAAAATGTAATGACATTAAGTAAGGACGCTACCTTTGAAAATATTGTTAGTACTTATATTATTGAACAAGACATTGGTATGTGTACATTTAGTAAATACAGTATAAATTTATTCATCGTATTTTAAATTTTAGATAAAATGCCAAAAATTTATTTAGAGTTTCGTATTTGGAAACAAGGCAGGGTAAACTTAGATGCTTTAGTAGTGAAATTGAAATCTGCTGTTAGCCAAGGAATGTGGGATTTGGTTAATGAATATTATTTTCTTCGCGTTCCGGTTTGTTTTGAAGAAGATGAACACGAAGATTTTTCAGAGCAAAATATATTTAATTCTGTAGCTACTGCTGAGGAATCATCCGCGCCAATTATTTCAACAACAGATGTGCAATTATTAAAATCATGCAGGATAAAATCATCAGTATCGCAAAGAATGAAAAAATTGATTCCTGTGATGTCAAAAGTTTCCAGGAAGATTTTAGTAACCAGTCCTAATACAAATCTCAATTTACCAAGTTCTACTTCCGCAAGTTTTAATTCTGTGGACAATTCATTAAAAAATTCAAATAGTTCATTATCTTATACAGAAGCTACAAATACAAGTATTCAGATACAAAATTTAATACGAGTAGAGAATATACCCAAATCTATTGAGTACAAAACAAATATAACATTAAATAAACATGAAAAAGGTGAGAAAGGATGTGTTCATGATTTATATTCAAGCGTTCTTGTGAAATGGTTTGAATACGCCATCGAATTAAACGTACCTGCTGTAAAGAAATGTTATGTGCCATTATCAAATCGACATACAGTCAACGTATGTGTTCGGGAGCTACAGCATATTGTCACTTCTGTAGCTCAGGATACGATAGTCAAACCGTTCGATTTACAATTTTGTCGATATAATTCGAGTAAGAATAGAAATATAGAAATGTATGTTCCTTATAATCCGTCTCAAATGTCTGTAAAAGTTTTACTTATTGGGAGAAATTATGAGCAATGGAAGATTTGTACTTATCCTGATAATACCATGGATTATATCAACTGGATAGAAACAAGTTTATTGAAACATTATCAGAAATTTTCTCCGCACGTTGTTACAACCGAAAATAAATTTATTCCTAGGCAACGCTTATTTCTGGGACTTATTGTTTGCAACGAAGTAAGCGAATTTCTTTTTAAATTAATTCATTATACCTTGAAATGTATATTACCTTTAATTTACAGATGACCTTTTATATGTATAATTGGTCTAAAGATCGAGTGGATAAATTGTTAATTCAGTGCCAAAATTTAGGTATGTGGCTGTGTGCAAGAGCAAGTTTATTAAGTTCAATTGTTGCCCAGAAAATGGGATTATTTCACAATCAACTGACTATAAGAAAAACTAAGGTATTTTCCAATTTACCATTTTCTAACACATTTATTATAAATTCTGTAATTTCAGCAAATGATAAACAACCCCTATTTAAACTACATCTGCGAATCTTTAGATCACCTTTATAGGTTTCCCTCCAGTACTGTTGCTCTAACAAAGGACTGGTTAAACAAAAAACCTCAAGCAGGACTGACAGTTCAAGATACAACTGCTGAAGTTTTCAGAGACGCTCGTCCTCTAATTCTCGCTCCCAAGAAAAGTGACAGGATTATGTGCTATTCTCAGGAAATTACAGCGATCAAGCAAAGATTTAAACAACAAATAGGTACAATATAAATAAAGCTGTGTTCTTTGTTTATGTACTATGTACTAATTTAGTGGTTGCAGATGAGAAAAAGAAAATGCATGCCATCTGGCAGTCTAGAGGCTCAACAAGAAATCTGCTTCAAACTCATATGTTGAAAAGACATGCTAGGACTATTCATTATTGTCACACTCCTTTGCTGTTTTTGCCTAGGTATGATTTAAATTATGTTTAAATTAATCGAACTGTGAAATATTCTGTATTTATGTCAAGGTGGAGAATAATGTCAGCTGCTACAAGAGACCATTCGCTAAGTGTAGAAGTCTTGGATGAAACTCATGTCTCTACTCCAAATGAAGGCAGCGAAGATCGAATAATTGACGATGAATCTTGGCATGATGAGCTATGTGTCAGTTTTATCAGAGAATACAAGCAGTATTTACAAACGCTTGGTTTTGTGCCATTGGAAACTGACGATAAGAGGTATTTTGAATTTGTATGTTTTTTCTTTAGCTACGTACTATATTTAACAATGGTTATTATGTTTTCAGAGACCGAAGCATTTTTAAGAAATCAGTACAAACTATGTGTTACGTTCAAAAACCAATGCTGGGCGGAATTATGATTTTCACAATTGAACTTAATGAACCATTTTTCACAGTCAAGTTGCATGCTATTGAATGTTGTCGATTACAGCAAAAAGTTTCACGAAATTTATTCAACCAGGTATTGCAGTTTATGTTTATCATAATAAAGTTACAATTATTGATGAATTATAATTTTAGTTTACGTTGAGTTTCCTGGACGAGTGTGATAGAATAAAAAGTTTAATGCATTTACACTCATTCACCTATGATTTCCATTTGCGATGCATTCACTCTTACGCTGGAAATAATCCAGAGGTAAAAGTTGGGGTTGATTATCATTTGACACGATTTCTAGATGATTTCAATAAATATTATCCGAAAACTCCAAATTTCGCTAGGAACGTTGTTTCTTCAGGTAGGGATTATAATTATTGCGTGACAAGTGATATAATTTTCATTCTTAATTTTAGAAATAATTATAATAAAAGATTTGTTAACCGAGGGCCAACAGCTCTACACCTATCTTCTAAGTAACAACAAACAATATGGAATGTATGTGCTCAGTATGAAAAAAAGAGATACATTAGAAGAGATCGATAATGATTATGTGTTAGTGCAAGTTACCAGTATACCACAAGTAATGTACAAAGATTCACAGGATCGCCAACAGACTGATGATTTTAATGTTACGTTAATAGTCACAAACTTAGGGATATCTCGAGTACCATATGAGAATGTTTTAAGGCTTAAGTTTTACATCGTCGTTACGTCACGCAGGTACGATTTTCAAAGTTTTATATAATTGATTTAGTGATCCTCGTATTTTTTATTTAGAGAAATATATCCGAAATGTGATGTAGAGAAAACTTTAGGAAAATTCCGAACCGTGTCTTCTACGGAACAGAATCCTGTATCAATTCCAGAGGTTCAAGAATCGTTGTTTGTAGACAATGTAACAAATAAAACTGATTCTTGCGATGTTTATAATTCTGAAGAATTGATTTTTAAAACAAATGCAGAATTAGAAGATTCACAGAAAGTTGATTGTTCCGTATTCATTTCAAATTATAACCCTAGTGTTAATTTAGACGAAGCAGAATGTGAAGATATTTTGAAGAATAAAATTCCAAACGTTGAAATCAAGTACGTATGATAAATTTTCTTCTTTGTTGGATTATATATTATAACAGTAGCAATTTGTTTCATTTGATTAACATGCGTAATTAAGATTTTAATTAATTTTAATTACTTTAGGCAAGAATCAGTTAATTATCTGGGATATTACTCATCTCATGAACAACTTATGCAGCAACTAATGGTAGATCAAGCAACAATAGCAAGACAACAAATCCGAAATATGGTTTCTCAAGGAATGGTGCACTGTCGTACACATTTGTTGTGGAATAAATTAGTTTCACATCAAGATTCTAATCATTTGACGTATGTGGAATTTTTGGAACTTAGAGGATTAGCAAAATTAGAAAATTTGATTGACTTCCATCCCGATTTGAAAATACTACTCGATCATCCGTTTTCTTGGTATCAAAGCCTTGCTAAATTGCTGATGACTAAATACAACGATCATCACAGACTGTACATTTCGCCTGATAATAGTGTTCAACATTTAGTTGTCTTACATCCGAGATATATTGGCACTTTTATGATGGTGTCTATGGACTTGCATATGTCAAGAGGGGTACATAATTTTGCTAGAAATTTGCAAATAGATATTTAATTTTCTTTGTTTTTAGGATTTGTACGCAGCTTCAAGAGAACCTCCTCAATTTGATACCTGCGAAATGAGCAGTCTTGATCGAAAGGAATTGATAAATGGATTTATTAACTGTGTAGCCGCGCATGTTTGGTCAGGAATTGTTCAATCGTAAAACGTACAAAAGGCTATATTTATAGAATGGCTCAAATATATATATCTATATTATGAATTTTTAAATTGTACCTCTATTTGTAAATATAAATTGTTATTTTTAATGGCATTTGTATGATTTCTCCCTTTAACAAAATTTGGTTGTTTAATTTGTATATGGATGTGTTGTTACGAAAGACATTGAATGGAACTGATGGTGGACGTATAGTGCCTGCGTTAGCTTATGCGGATGATGTGTTGGGTGAAACTGAGGAGCAATTGAGAAGAATGATTGTGACCATAAATGAAGTAGGGAAAAGTTTAAATTTGCTATTGAATGTCAATAAATGTAAAGTGTTGGTGTTTGAGAATAATGATTTGGTGACTGATTATAATATTTATATTTCAGTGAATGGTGTGAGACTGGAACAAGTGAATGAATTTGTATATTTGGGTAATATGTTCTCGAGGGATGGACGTATTGACCGGGAGATTGAAGGCGTGTGTCTGCAGGGTGCAAGGTATTGGGTGCTCTGGGCACATTTGCTCGAAACGTGAATGTATCTAGAGATGCTCGATTGAGTGTTTATAATGGTGCGTTAGTGCCTACATTGATGTATGGTTCAGGTTGGGTGTGGATGAAAAAGCATGAACGACGTATAACTGCTGTAGAAATGAGATATTTGAGAGGTGTGGGTATACGAGACGTGATCGTATACGGAATACATTGGTGTATGGTGAGTGTGAGATTGAGAAGAATGTTGTTAAAAAAGTGGGAGTGAGTCAGTTGAGGTGGTTTGGACATGTTGAGCGAATGTCGAATGAAAGGTTGGTGAAACTAATATATATGTGGGTGAGATTGAAAGTGAACGATTGCGTGGGCGTCCGAGGAATAACTGGTTGGGTATGATTGATGGTTTGTTGCGTGAACGAATGATTCCGAGAAGGATAAACGAGCATGTATGAATCGAACTATGAATGTGGACGAGGCGAAAGTGGTGTGTCAGGACAGAAATGTTTGGAGGAGATTGATTGTTGGTTGACTGTGTTTCTGGGTTCGTGCTACCCCACTTAGTGGGACATAGCGTGATGCTATGTATGTAACAAAATTTAAAAAAAATGTTTTTAAGGCATTTGTATAATTTATCCATTTAAGAAAATTAAAAAAAAATCTTGCCATTTATCTATTTTTGATGTGGCACTATGCTGTTGTAAATCTTGGTAAAAGATATATTTTTATTTATGAAACCAACAGTCGAATCACACTACAAAAATATTAAATGGGGGAACCACAGGGGTAAAGCTAAAATAGCAACTGCCCTCTTTTGTTTATATATGAAACAAAATCAATATACCAATATTTTAAATTTCTTTGTAAATATAAATTGATTTTAAATAACAGCGCATATATAATGGCGCTAAAATATATATATTTGATTTTATGCGATAGATGCGCCACCCAAGTAAAAAGTTTGGAACTATTAGTATGATTCAAGGTTGCTTATCAAGTTGACATCGTTGACAGTTCGTTAACTCAAAATTTACTATTATAATCAAGAAATAATGGATTTAAGGAGATTTTTGTGAAACAATTATTTATTTACACAATGGATGCAAATGGAAATGGAAAAAGGGGTTTACCAAAGTTACGAGATGTTATCAGACGTCAAAGACAAGACTCTGACGTAAGTTATAAATTAGTAATTCGGTATTTACTAATTTAAAACATACAAAACTGTTGTTTTTGTTTACATAGGGTGGCGGAACAGATTCCCCCGATCTTGATTTTGTTTATGGAGACACTGATACACATGCAAATGAAATTGCAGAGTTATATAGTTACACAGAACAACCTGAACTTCAGCTTAATGTTAAAGCTTTTGAGGATCAAATGGAACAATATGGATTGCTCCCAAGTTGGCAAAGGTTACAATATACAGACAAGAAGTCAGTTGTAATGAAATTACTAAATCAATTAGAAGTATCCAATAAGCCTGTTCGAATGAAGGCAGCGCGGACCATTCTATACATAGCTCAGGTACGATTAGCTTTATTTATATTTTTTTTGTGTAAATGTTTAAACAAACAATAATTTTCCCTTTAGGGATGTTGGGCTGAAGTTCAGTCTGATACAGAACAACAACAGTGGTCACGCATTAATGTTATGCTTTTATATGAACTTGGCGTGTTTAGTGCATTTACAGACCTCTTAAATATGGAAATAGAGTAAGTGTAATTTATTTTTATGCCCTTATATTCCGTTTTTATTTAATAAATTCGTGTATTCAGGAATAATACCGCTGCACATGTAGCTATGAGAAAATTAGCGGTATCTTTAACAGATTCTCAAGATTTGCGTGTAATTTTATCTGTATTGTATATTATAACCGAAGTAATGCGTGCTGAAAAGATGTCTGACAGCATTGAGTATCAAAAATTAGTTGATACATTCTGCCATGAACTAGGTTAGTAGAAGTTTATGACACTCATATTTATTTTGCAATTAATGATATTTCATTTATAGGCGCACCGATTGGAGAGGAGTTACTTGCAGTTAAACTTCTTGGAATGGTAACAAGATTTTGCAGTGGTGCTGCACCTCATTTTCCAATGAAGAAGGTTCTTCTACTTTTGTGGAAGTTAATATTAGTGACTTTGGGAGGAATCACAAAACTTCGCGAATTAAAAGCTCAGTATCGCCTCGACGCTGGGTTGCCAGTGAACGATGAAGATACAATGGAAATTGCAAGAACCATGCGAGCCTCTTCGCCTCCTGCTAGCGCCTCAGACCTCCTGGAGGCACAAAACCAGAAGAGAAATAATCGACCGTTTCGCAGGGTCAGTAGCATAATGCAATGTTGATATTGGGTTCTGTAAATTAAACCTTGTACTATCATATGTTCTTATATAGATCGATAAATTGCATGAACGAATGCGCCCACCCAAGTACTTACAGAATGTGTTAACGCCTACTCTTACATGTTAAATTGTACATTCTGCATCAGAAATTCTTTTTTGTAATACACAACAAGAATATTTTAATGCATGAAAGTTGATTTAAAAAAAAAGCGTGATGATTTATTTATTTTATTATTCTAATTAGAAAAAAGTGTATTTTATGTAGACATATTTAGAACCCTGAATGTACTGGCAACATTAGTGTCCAACGAGTTAGCTTTGTCAACCTATTCTTTTTTAAAACAAGTGCAGACTCATCGAGCGTCTTTTATTTTCGTTGGGCCGCTTGATCTTACACACTAAAAGGCTTATTTTAATGCCTGCCTCTATAGCCTATAGATGGTTCAACTTTTGGTTTAAATTTGGCACAGTGATAGAGTACGATTTAATTAAAAATATTTATGTAAATTTAATTACACATGTTGTGCGACTTGAAAAAAAAATGCTTCTTTGGGCTTCTAAGAGAGTGGCTGCCTTGAATTTTTTTCATTGAAAGTCTATGACAACTTCTTATATTTGACAGCTCAGTTTGAAATTTTAAACAAATTTTGTAGATTTACTAAAGAATAAATGACATTCATATGTAGTGTGAATTTATATTCTACATTTCGATGGTATAAGAAACAATTTTCCAGTGTATTATTGCAAATATAAGTAGCGTTATTTAATAATTTTATGAAGCAGAAATGTAGTTTTATTATTATTTAATAAAGTATTTTGTGTACGTGTGTGTGTGTTCAGAGCCTGATGAAACAAAGTTCACTGGACGATCATGAATCTTTAAGTATGGAATTAGAAGGGGGCATGGGTTCAGATAGCGGTGACGAGCTAGTTGAATTGAGTGAATATGATGAAAGAAGAACGTTTGAAACTCCCGACCCTTCACAAACTTACAACTATGAGCATAGACCAAGTACATCGACTCCAGTACCTTTACCTGTTCTTAGAGGTTTACCATGGAAACCTAAAGTTAGACAAAAAGATATAGATCAATTTTTAGAGAATTCACGAATGAAATTTGTGGGCTTTAATCTACAAGGGGATCGCGAAAGTTTAGCCGGACTACCTCAACCAATTCACGAAGGAATTAAAATTTTAAAACAAGTACGTAGCATTTAAATCGTAAAATATATTTATAATTATTTTTAAATACTTTGTAGCATATGTATACATCGCTTGCGGATATTCAAATTCAAAAAGAAGAAGAAATATCTCGAAATCCAATAACTTATCGTAATGAAGAATATCCGTTAACACCAACAGAAGTACTGTATCAAGCAATGCTTCCTAACCTACCGCAATACATGATTGCCTTATTAAAAATTCTGCTTGCTGCCGCACCAACCTCCAAAGCAAAAACAGATTCAATTAATATTATGGCTGATGTTCTGCCTGAAGAAATGCCGTAATGCATAAAATATTGTGAATTATATTCAGATAATCAGATGTCTTCGTTTTAGTATGACAGTACTACAGTCAATGAAATTGGGCATAGATGTAAACAGACATAAAGAAATAATCGTGAAAGCAGTATCCGCCATATTGCTGTTGCTGCTGAAACATTTTAAGTTGAACCATGTTTGTCAATTTGAGTTCATGTCCCAACATTTGGTATTCGCGAATTGTACTCCCTTAGTATTAAAATTTTTTAATCAAAATATCATGGCATATGTAGGAGCGAGAAATGTGTAAGTGCGTAATTTTTCGTTGATATATTTAGAATTTGAGTTATAATTTTTCTTACAGTATTCCTATTTTGGATTTTCCTGCTTGTGTAATTGGTGATCAACCTGAACTAACAGCAGAGAGTCTAGAAATTGGGGATTCTGCGCCATATTCCTGGAGAAATATGTTCTCTTGTATAAATCTATTACGTATTTTGAATAAATTAACAAAATGGAAACATTCTCGAATTATGGCAAGAAAAAATCAAAACTATATAAGTCGTGTGTTTTAACAGATTATTTTATGTATATTCTAGATGCTAGTGGTGTTCAAATCAGCGCCAATTTTGAAAAGAACTCTAAAAGTTCGCCATGCTATGACCCAGTTATACGTACTCAAATTATTAAAAATGCAAACAAAATATTTGGGCCGACAGTGGCGAAAATCTAACATGAAGACAATAAGCGCAATATATGCAAAAGTGCGCCATCGTTTAAATGACGACTGGGCTTTCGGGAATGGTAAGAATACACCGTTATTTATATTGGTTGTGCTAATTTTTCAATAAACGGACTGCATTTAGGCAGTTTTTAACAATGACGTAGATTTGTGCGTCTATATTAGTGACCACCCGACATTTTGCTTTGTTGAAGTACGAACTAGCGAGATTTTTAGATACCAAATATATAGGTAGAATTCCTTGAATTCGTACATTTTTCGGTTAGTGATTAATACTGAATCTTTATTTTCAGATCTTGATGCACGACCGTGGGACTTTCAAGCTGAAGAATGTGCTCTTAGAGCATGCGTTGATCGATTCAATAATAGACGTTATACTAATGTAGGGAAGGTCAGTTGAAAATCATTTATTAACCTTCCAAAAGTTTTTGTTAATAATTTAAAGTGAGCTAGAGTCCTATCCACAGTACAATGTATCGCAAAATACTTGTACCTATTTTAATAGTTGCATGTGTTTTAGGA
Organism: Poecilus cupreus; assembly: GCA_963942605.1. Classification (NCBI taxonomy): domain Eukaryota; kingdom Metazoa; phylum Arthropoda; class Insecta; order Coleoptera; family Carabidae; genus Poecilus; species Poecilus cupreus. The sequence goes on from OZ012715.1 coordinate 11,756,304, forward strand.
TCTCGATTATGAACCAATAAACAGCGACGTAAATAGCGCTTTAGGGATGAACTCAGAATTATCAGAAGACTTCAAGAAAAACTATGAACTCTGGTTGCAGCAAGAAGTTTACAATGCTAATATAGACTGGGACTATGTATTACAAAACTAGAAGCGTATTAGCCTTGCAAAATTGTATTTATTTATCGTATATCGTGTCACTCTGTAAACAACTTTATGATTGTCATTGAAATTATCCATTTTGTGTTCGTTGGCGTAAATTGAAATAATTGTTATCTAACTTTTCTTTTTTAATTAGATATATAATTAATTTTTTTTTATTTACTAAACATTTATATAAATTGTAAATAATTATATTTATAAAATAATGATTTCTATATTAATTGTCATCAGATTAACTATATTACTTATGAATTTTAAAATTTAATTCTACTAATAATTCTAAATTAAAAAAGAAAAGTGGGTTATTAACATATTCATTCATAGGTATTGTGAAAATATGAACATGGCTATTAGAATTTTATTATAATTAATAAACAAAATTTTTTATTGAATTTCAAAAATTGTGTTGTTAATACTCAATACAAATATACACAATACATAATTTATAATTGGGTTTATGTATATTTCCTCTTGCCGTTTTTTCCTTTTAAATTAAGAATACGTACATTATCTTCTATAAATATTTTATCTTAATTTCATCATTAAGTATGTAATGTGGTTCGAATCTCACTTCCGATAGTTACAAATTTACCCCTGTGGTTCCCCCTCCACTACCATATTTGGGGGTTATGATTTGACGGCTGGTAACCGCACTTCATATAAAACATTATATCACTTACCGAGATCTGCGTAAACAGAGTGCCACACCCATAATGGGTAACAGGGGTGATGATATATTTATTTGTATGTAAAAGTAAACGTGAAAAGCAAAAGAAAAATAAATCTTATTTTGTTTTCATGAGGTAGATATGTTTATAAATATCCGAAGACATTAATGATACCACAAATAACAATTGTTTATCGTAAATATAAATATAATAGAATTCATACAGTAAAGCAATAAACATGTTAATTATTCCTAGTCTCATATCTAAAAAATGTGTTTGAATTTGTACCAATACTTTCCTTAGTTAAACAGTACAGATTTATATTCCAGTAATTATTATATTTGCAATATTACAACGTAACTGAACTAAATTTAAAAATGTGCATCATGGGGCATTTCGTCAACTGTGAATGAATTTTGTAGAACTATAGACGATACATATTTTATTATCTTCATTATTAATATACCGCACAATAAAATAACATGTTTAAACATTCTTACATTTATCACTTACCATATTCAATTTCAAAATGTAGCTGGTAGTTCTCCATAAACTACTCTGGAATCTGTGCACTATTACTCAAAACACTCGAAAATATAACTTTATTTATTTATTACTCTGCACAACATACAGCCACCACTCGGATGCATTTGTATTTATGGTTATGTTGACGTTAACGAGGTTCAAACACATGACAACTCATGTTACATATCTAACTAATAACAATAATGATAACCGCACAAATATTCACAAACACATATTATAAACTTAGAACATATCCGCAAACTTTGAAATCTTTGTAGGTACTAACGAAAGAGGCAAAGAAAAATGAAAAATTAGACCGCTGATCGAGTGCACTGTGCTTCGAATGCTTTTAAAATAACACAAAATTCAACAGGATTTGGACAGCCAAAACAGCAAAATATTTTGCAGCATTACGTCACTATATTTAACTAACATTTAATTAGTATAAGATGTTTATAATATGCGTTTAGACGCGTTCGGTGGCGGTAAACACATTTAATAATATTGGTTTCAAATGCATTACCAAGAAATTATGATGAAAACGTTTCAATTAAAAAAATATTTTTTCAGTTTTAAAATATTTAGAAATAATACGGGGTTTATAGGTTCATAAAATGGATAAATCAAAGACTGAAATAGATGTAGACGTATAATTTTTAACTAAATGTTGGAAAATATACAAATGTTAATTTCACGTATTACAATTTTGATACTAGTTTTATTTTTAAATGTTTCAACTGATAATCTTTAAATATATGAGCAATAACAGATAATAAAATAAATAAAATGTATGTATGTAACTAGTTTGTAAGTTTTTAACATGTTTAAAAAACAATATGTGGAATGTCACATATAAGTACATAATATTATGAATATGTATTTTGTATATTAAGTGAAAACATCTTTAATACTCTGGAACTGTCGCACTGCTAAATCTACTGGCAGATCAAACTTTAAAGGCGTTAGGACATCCAAGCATTGTAATGTGTCTTGGAATCCCGTCTGAGATGCGTAACTCCACGGGTAGTAATGTTTACTTACTAGTTGTCTACATTGGTAAATTAGTTTCAACCAGGTTACCAGCTTGTTACAACTGCAAAATTTAACCAGGGAAACAATTATAAATCTAAAAGGTACATTTTTTTAACGAACTCAAAATAACAAACCTACTAACTAATAATAATTTTAGAAACTCAAATTTTGTTACTGATAGGTGTAATTTTAGTATTTCGATTTTTGTTAATTTCATGGCACTAGGGATTTGATTAAAATTAACACTAATTTAATTATTTTTTCATGTGCCGGATAAAGAAAAATTTAGAATTAGGATATCATTAGATTCAGAATTATTTTGTCTACAAAAAACTATTTAGATATTTTGCTGAGGAACTATAAGAGGAACAAATATTTGCATATTTCAAAAATTCCCTATGATGCGTTAAAAAAGTCCTTGAATGAAACGGACGCAAACATATGATACTGTAGAAAATTATTTTTTTAGAATTGTAAACGTACTAAAAATTGTCGCTAATCAAGAAGATAAATAAAAATAAGAAAATATATTGGAGACTTACTTGAGCGCAGCGCAAACAAAAGCCTTAAAATGCGAATCGTTGCTCCTTTTAAATGGGGTATGAGTCGATATAATACTGCCAATGGTGCTCAACAAACTCTGCTTATTAGAGATCACACTTCCTCCAATAATGTCCAAATTAAAGCTCTGCGATAATTTCCTTGCTGGGGTTGCATTGTAGTGTTCTCCGTTTTTCAGAGTATAATACTCCATTACTAAATCCCATGCATGCATTTGATCACCTCCGTACCCTGATTTCTTGGAGAAACAGCCTATGAAGGGTACTAAGCTTACGCTTTCTCCTCCAGCCTGGAAGAAGCAGACAAAACATTCTTAATAATGAACTAGATGTTTTTTCGACTGTGTTTATTGTAAGTGTAAAAATACTCGAAATCTCGGTCATACAGTATTTAGTCTTCTTACATAACCGACGTTTCGGTTTACACTTAAACCTAAGGGTCTAAAATTTACAACAAAATAATTAGTATGCACTAGAGATACACTTATTAGTAAGATCTTGCAACAATCATGTAACAAATACATTCTTAAGTAATTATTCAGTTTTTTCAAATGTGTATTTGGTACATGATGGTTGTAAGATCTTACTAGTGAGTGGGTATATACTAATTACTTCATTGTAATGATTGTTGTAAATTTTAGACCCTGAAGAAGGTTAAGTGTAACCCGAAACGTCGGTTATGTAAGAAGAATAAATGCTGTATGACTGAGATTTCAAGTATTTTTTACACTTTATTAATAATACGAATTAAGAGTTTGTGGCTTAAGGTCGACAACTCGATATTCTGATTTCGAAATATTTTCACATATATTGTATTCAAATGGGGTCATTTAAAAAAAACTAAGTTGTATATTTTTTTGTATTTCGCTCATTTTATGAATATTGCAATAAATAAAATTTGAAAAATGAATACTTTTTCATAATAAAAAATACATGCAACCTCAATAGTGCTCTAGAATTGTATTTTTAGTAGTAGACGTTAATGCCATTCATTATGTGTTCGATTTGTCGACCTCGAATTTAAAATTAAATTACTAACTGACCTGAGTGAGGCCATGTTGCATGAGATCTCGCAAACTAATCGACAAATGCTTCCTAACAATTTTAGTAAGTTTAACATTACACATAACCGATCCCGGTAAATCATCCGAATCGCTGCTGTAGTCTCCAGTTTCCTCATCTCTAGTGGTTCCCATCTCGACTATTCGAGCTACAGCAATCTGCAGACGGGCGCGCATATCACCCCAATGATTCACTTTCATTGTAGTTTTCAGATCATTTTTCCTGAACTGATTCAAACCGCTCCCGCATCCAAACTGAATCATTGCGAACATTTGAAGTAAAGTGGCTGCACGTTTAACCATATTTATGCTGTCATGGAGATCTTTAGAATCGCGGTTTTTATGGCAAGTACAGTGTTTGCTTTCTATGTCTTGCTGCAAGAATTGGATAAACATTTCCAGGTCGGCAACTTGGGTTTTTAGTTGGTTAACCAAATGTTCTTTCATTTTCAGCGGGCTGACAATTTGGCCAACAGCTGTGTTGACTTGATGACGTAGTTCGTCTACGGTTATTTGACGAGGTTGCAGTTCATCTACGTCGAGATTCATTTTGGTTTTCAGCGTATCTACACAAAATTGAAATTACGTTGATAGAATAAGTTAGTCACTAATATTAATGTAATACGTGGCCGATTATACAATGTACGGACAAGAGTGTTAGTGCAAGTATCAAGAATATATTATAATCTATTATAATTAAAGTAAAAGTAGTCACAAACATGTCTAATTAAGAGATGACACCTCTGTGGACCAACAAGAAAGTGTAGTAACAAAAAGCTGAAGTTAAGTGATAACATCTCTATGAACCAACAAGAAAGTGAAGTGTTCTTACCAATAATAACTTTTTGACGTTCTAACAGCACATCTTGAGGTAAACCAGCTTCACCGGTTTCGAAGGCATAGCTTTCAAGCTCTTTAAGCTGGCATTTCAGTTGATCAATCAGTTCTTTTTGTTGGTACTGTTTCACCTGCACGGCTTTAACCAAAGTCTTCTCGTCAACATCGGAGTTCTGAGCCTCAAGGACAGTATGAGCCAATTTAACATCTGGAATGCCTCGAAATGCAAATTCTTCTAAAGCTTTAAGCAGTTCCTCTTTTTCATTGGCTGGAGCGTTTACTATCTGACGCAAGCGGAATTGTACCTATCAAAGAAATACAGAAATTAACTTGTAATACATGGAAAATACTTTATGAATGAAAAGATTAGGGTAACATAATAATTAGGAGATTGAATGAAGCACAGGTACCTGTGCAAAATGTGTAGTTAGCGCAAACAAAGAAGAATTCAAGACTTCCTGTTCCTCTTCCAAAGATTTCAGTCGTTCGACAGAATAATTACTACAAATTATTACGTACAATGTTAGTAACAAGTACATGCACTCAGAATAATAGAGAAATATACCAGTGCGTGCATTCAAGAGAATCGCTGCAACTGATTTTCTTTGCAGCAGCTTGTTCATCATCTTCATGATCATTTGGGGCGCCGAGTGGATCCCAGCGTTCCCCTTCAGGCTGGATATCAAGCGATAAATCTTCCATTGCGTTATAAGCTACTATTTATGCACTATATATATTTAACAGCATATTGTATAATTAGCAAATCAACATAGTTCCGTAAATTGATTTCTATTAAAAAACGTTAACGATATTAATACAAACTAGCACATATATACTTCTATTATTTCTTTATCAAATGATGTTAAATTACTGATTTAACTATGTTCCAATTTGTTGTTAAACAGGATTATCATTACAAAAAAAAAACCTAACCACAACAGACTGCTGTGCACCGACTGACGGCGAGTTCCACTACTATCAGCAGGCTTGCGCAGAGCAAAACGGAAGATACTTTGCAGAAATTTCACGCCCGTGACGTCAATTGCCTATTTTCAAATAAATCATTATTGCAAAGGCCCACGCATTCATCTTCAAAAAACTTTTTAATAATGAAGGATGTTTATAACTAATAAACATTAAAAATTAATTATAAGATATAAATCGTATGAAATTTGTAGTCAATTATGGAGATCAAAAAGTTATTTTATTTAAATTTGGTGATAAATTTCATTCTATAACATGTATTGAACACGTATATAGAAAAAAAGTGAATGAATAAAAAACAAATGCAAGATTTATTGCATTTGTTTTGAAACGTTGCGGTTTTGTTTTGAAGCGTTCTTTTTTTGTTTTATATTGATTATATGCAATAAAATTATAATATAGATACGAAAATTGTACACTGATAAAATAAATAATTGTATTTTTAATACATTTTTGTTCAAATAACTATAGGTGGCCTGAAAGTGCTGTCATCTGTTGGTCAAAATTTTAAATTAATAAGGGAAAACCCCCATTTGAAATATGTAGTTGCGTCTCTACAACTTGATTCATCAGATTTCGCGTTTGTTTTCATGGTTTAGTCATGGTATTTTTCCGTCGCTCCGACTATACATTACAGTGAAGTTAGTTTCATATCAGATTTTAAATTCCAAGTTTTATTTATCTTTTTACTGATTTTCATAAGCATTTGAATATTGTAATAATTCATATAAGTATATTATAATTTAATTTATGAAAATATGAAATTAACATCTATTTCTTTATTAAGTATAAAAATAAATTTCATTGGTAACATCAGTTGAGTCGCTAGTCTATTGATAGATGTCTATGAGCTTAATAATTAAATAGTGAAATGTAAAGAATATAAATAAGTATGCAGTATGTTATGTTGCTGGTCTTGGGTAACAACTGAGCTGAAATTATAAATGTATTAATTTTGAAAGTGAAGTACTATATGTTTATGTTCGATTATGGTGCATTTGTGTTTAATTAGTAAGACTGTACTTTAATAGTGTATGTTTTTATTAGGTTAATCGAGTTAACTATGATTAGCATAGTATTAAGTATCGTGTAAAATAATACAATCTAGTTAGTTATTTTTCTACAACCGATACGAAATGTCCGAAAGATTTAAAGTGACGAAATCTGATGACTGTAAACCATTTTCGTTGCCTTCTCCAACAAGTATTTCCTCCAATAACCAAAATGCTGCTGCAGAAAGTCTTTTGTCTAATCAACATAATACTTTAACTTCAATGGAAAGTAAGTTAACAATTTATAACACGTAGTGTTTAAATATATATGTTTGATGTAGTATTTAGCAAAATCAGCAACTTTGTGAAATGTATGTTTGCGAAGATATAGGGATAATTGTAATTAACCCTTCCAAACCCGTTACCTAACCTTATCCTAACCTAATTAAATTTGTTTTCCAAAAATACCCTTTTTACAATATATTCAATTAAATATCGTCATTTCATGAAATTACTGATTTCACCAAGAGATTACGACATGAACATTAATTAGATTGATTGATTTCAATAAGACGCACCGCTATGTTGTTGTTTACGTTTTGAACTGCGTGACACTAACCATATGATTTTCCTGTTGTTTTGTCATGTTCTGCAGCATTTCGTAGAAATTATCTTTCCTTATCAATTATTTGTTCCACTTTTAACATTATTCTTTGTGTACATATAGTATCTGACATACTTTTAACTAAGAATTATAATCGCAAATTAGTGTAGGAGTTTAGTGCATATATATTTTGATAACGCTTATATTGTATTTGTCCTAAGCTTTATTTTATTAGTGCAGGAAGGAAATAAGCATGAAAAATAAGAATATTTTTAATTTTGTATGTAAAATATTTATAATAATATAATATATCATATTATAGGTATCATTAAAATAAAAGTACATATTTTTCTGTAATATTGAGAGCCATTGAACTATGTTTGTCTAACGATAACAATGTTTATTTAAGCATGCATTATTATGAAAAATATTGTGATAATTTTTAACTGCAACCTGAATACTTTTAAACGGAATTTATGATATGTATATAAAATATTTTCCTTGCATATTTCTTATTTGCATGAACAGAATTAAATAAGCTATAAATAAATACTGTAGTATTTTATTTACATATTCCCTATACAAAAATACCCTTAATATGTTTACCAATATTTTGAAAGGGTTTGTTTTATTCAAAACTAAAAATGCCGATGCTGAATAATGTTACAAAAAATATATAAATGGCATTTATTATTGCCCGACAGTCTTTGGAAAATCGGCTTAATTTAAAAATCAGTTAGAAAAACGGCAGTAAAAATTTCTTTGAATTCTATATTGCTTTTTTAAAAACAACATTCCGTTTTGTTTACTGCTCCTTCATTTCTTTTTTCAGGGCACGGATAATTAATCTCGAAATTAAATATAATTGTGTACGCCGTATGTCAATACCGGAATATTCTGGATATTTGCAAGAGTTAATTTTTAAATTCAAATTCATTGGAAGATATAAAATTAAGACGTACTGTAATGGTATGTCAAAATAAATTAATAGGCATTTTAATATACTAACGTTTATTGTTGTAATACAATAACGCTAAATTGTTTGTCATCTGAATTCATGATTCGAGAGACATCTATACTAAGATTACACTTATTTATGTTCTAGATCGTACATGGGTAATATCGATGTTCGATGTTACTTATTATTTTTTTTAAAGAAAAGAACGTTGTTGAATCGTAAAGAAAAAAAATACTTAGTCAATTTAATAACAAAATTTATTATTGCTTTCTCTAGACCTCTAGAGTAGCGCAATGTTATGTAATAATAATAATTATGGTTTTTCCCACTCATATAAAAAACAATTATTTCAACCTCTGTGTAGAATATAGTTTATTTTATTTAATATTAATATCTTCAAACGACTTATTTATGGTTGTCAATCTATAATTATGGTTAAAACTATGAAATTTTGTTTATAAAAGCATACTTATTAAATTATGTATAGTTACCAAGTGAGATAAAATCACCGATTCGCACTGCGTGGGATCATTATCGTAAATAAAAAAAATTAATGTTTAATAAACACACTTTACACAAGTTTGACATACTGGGTGGTCGGGTCTGTATTTTTTGTTGTACTCGATTATAATATATATCTTATAAATAACAGAACTGAATTATTTTACATATAAAATTGTTCAAAAAAGTTTATTTTAAATTAAATGCCCACACATCTGTAGTATCAGTTTATCTACCAGATGTTCCATTTTCGTACAATGATATGTAACTTTATATTTTTTATTGGAACACCCTATATTTTTTGTAAAATTTTAAAGATCTCTTGTTTCTCTTTAAAACATTTCTTATTAATTACAGTTTTAAAATGATCAGTACAGAAACTATTCAAGTTTTTATTAATAAAGAATCACACACAGAAAGCATACCAAATATGAAGTTGCATATCATTGCGCGAAAATGGAACACCCGGTAGAAAAACTTATACTGCAGGTATGTGAGCATTTCAATTTAAATAAACTTTGTTTAAAAATTTTTTCGGAAATATTTAAAATAATTGAGTAAAACAAAAATACAGATCGATTGCACATCCTGTATAGAACATATTTGTCAGTTATTTGTTTGTTCTCATAGCAAAATTACTAGCATACATTTCAAAAATTTTCTGTATTCGAAAAATATTGAATATTTGTGCAACCGGACGCGAAATAAGTATTTCGCAGCCGCAATTCAGACCTCGAAATTAAATTGAATCCAAAATAATTGTTTTTTACCCTATTTCGCGGCCGTTATTAACGGTAACGGCCGCGAAATAGCGTAAAAAATAATCATTTTGACACTTGAGTATTGACTAATTTTTTGTGTATCAAATGTCAATCCCACAGCCACTTTCTATTTACAATAAAACTGTTTAAAATTTGTAATTACATATTTTTTACGGTTGTACAAAAATAGTGTGTACACCTTGTCCGCGAATTCCTTTATCGTCCTCGAGATTAATTTTTCTCTCGGTACGCTAAAGAGTGATTTCGCGGCCTTGGTATACAAATAACTATTACTGTTGTACTTGAACTGATAATTATGCAGTTTCATTGCTCTATCTAGTCTTGTTCGTAAGTTGTCACATCCATATCTCCATCCACACACACACAGACGTCACTAAGAAAATGGTCAAATCATTCAGAGACCATTAAAAAGTTTTATATTTTATGACAGAAGTTAACCACAATATTGTTGTATTTTATTTTAAAAGTATTAGTTCTATTTTATAAATAAATATGTTATTTTGTTGTTAAAATATAGATGAACCAAGAATTAAATTTATATTTCAAAATTGCATCAGTTGTTTGCAATAAGATAATCTTCTATTATAGTTAAATTTTTATTAATATTTGTAATAACCGTAAACAGTTTTCAATGACCATAGAAAAGGATTTGTGGTTCATCTGTATTTATTTTATGTAAATACGTTGTTCGGAAATATAGTGATAAGCTTCAGATAGAATAGAACGATTTTTTGATTATGTTTGAGTTGACAAATCTAATGCAAAAAATTTGTACGACCCTTCCTATAGCCACACGAAGCATTCAAACTTGTAAATGTGCGTTTAGAATGAAGCGAAATTTTTGAATTTTTTTTTGAAACATCATTGCTGTTTACTTTCAAAAACGATTGTGTAAAATAGAGTTGATGTAATTATTCGTTTAATACCAGCACTTCTCTTCAAAAGTGGTCACATGGTAATCTTTCACAAAATAGTTTTTTGTTTGAAAAATAAATGAAAAATAATTTGTCTAATTTAGCCATTTAATATTTAACATTCGTTATATTTTGCCTAGTGTTGCCAGAAATACAAATTTTTTGCATTCGGATTATCGATTTTCGAATTAATCAAAGTATCATGACCTGAAGCTCGTCACCTCTTTTCTGAACAGCCTTTAAAAAAGCTAAAATCGTGTTTAATAGTATAACAGCTATACTTAGTCTATTGCGAATAAAATAGTGACCCAGTAAGTAGTGTCCTTTTGTAAATAAACAATGAAACTTTACGTTTATGTAGCATTCCCAAAGCGAGATTATTTAATAATTTCAGTTTTCATCTCTGCTGTCTCGATGCAAGTGAGTATTGATATTTCTCATCTGTCATTTTAATTGGTTGCATTTTTGCATTTTTTATAATAGCGAGATTTGATTGGTTGGAAAACTTCGTTTTATTTTCCCAAGGCTTATTCGATTTGCAAGATTTTAGCAGCTGGTGCGTACGTAGCAAAGCGTTCAATATTTAATTCATTTGTGTTATGTTTGTTCTCTGCTTATGAGGTAATACTGTATAGAATATTTATAGATTTATTCAGTTTGATTCGAAGTTCATCGTCAATAAATTAAATATTAAATAGTACAATACAATGCATGTTGCAATGTGTTTCAATGTTACGAACGTAGTAGAGATAGCGCCTAGCGGATATTTGTTTAATGGAATCACATCTATTTGTTTTATGACATATTCTTGTTATTTGAGAAGTGAAATAATATTTGAATAACAGCTTAAACGTTTTCAATTTTTACGATTTGGTAAATATTATTATTAAACGTACTTTATTATAGTTTTTTGAGTCAATATTTAACTCACAAAAATAAATACGTTATGAAGATAAGTTCGCTTGTCCATTCAACCATAATTTGTTTAAAACAAAATATCGCTGTTCTACGAATGGATGTTTATTATGCATTGTACCACTTTCCTAAATTGTAAATGGTTTGGAATAACTGGACAAAAATCTTAATCTTTAAGAATTATTTTCTCAAACTTGATTCACTTGTTTGTATTATAAATAATATGCCTAAAAAAAGCCTCATTGAATAGGAATAACAACTAGAAAGTTTGGCCAGTGGTTCTTAAACGGTAGGATATATTTTTTAAAATGGTAACCCATACAGGGTGTTCCATCGGTCTGTATTTTTAATTATATGCAATTATTTTAAATATTACCGAAAACATTTTCAAACAAAACTTATTTTACATTAAAATGCCAACGTATCTGCAGCATATGTTTTCCTACCGGGTGTTCCATTTTCGCGCAATGATATGCAACTTTATATTTTGGAAAATGGAACACCCGATAGAAAAACTTATACTGCAGATACATGAGCACTTTAATGTAAAATAAACTTTATCTTAAAAAATTTTTCGTAATATTTATAATAATCGCATAAAATAAAAAAAATACAATATTGAAGTAGGCTATGCAATAAACAAATACAAACAAATGATTCAGGTGACATGATTTTGTTATAATTAATAAGGTAAGTAAAAATAATTGTTATACAACCTCATATCATATTTATATCGTTGAAATAAAAAGATTATTTAATGAACTAGAAATTTATATAGGTTACCATTAAAAAAATTAAATTTATTTTACCGTTTGTGGACAACTGGTTGAATTTTCTATTTGTTATTCCTATTAATGAGGCTCTTTTTCCTGGTCATTTTTTGTACATAACATTTGTCTCTAAAGACATTAGTTTACCCAAAAGGTTGTTTTAAAAAAACACTTTGTATATGCGAGAGATTAAATAAAAAATAAATATATCATCACGCCTTTTACCCATTATGGGTGTGGCACTCTGCTTACGCAGATCTCGGTAAGTGATATATTTTTACGTATGAAGTGTGGTTAGTGGAGGGGGAACCACAGGGATAAATTTAAATAGGCAATTATCAGCTGTGGGATTCGAACTGAGTATCTCACGATCCACAGTCCGACGCGTTACCACGGAGCTATTTACCCCAGTAAAACTAAAAAAAAATAAAAATATGTATATATAAGGTAAAGGTACTATAAATATAAATTATACACTTTTCAACAATAAACGAAAATATGCGTAAACGGTCATTTGCACATATTTAATTTATTTCTGAAATGTGTAAAATATTTTTTGGCTAAATATGTTTAGAGCACCATTACTTTAATTATGTATATTTTTTGTAACACTAACAAATAATCCAATTTTGATAAAATCATTCCTAAAATCTTATAAATTATTTACTCCAAACCAGTTATTGTTCCATAGAAATGTATGTATATCTTCATTCTTTGGCTATACAATAGTAAATTTGTTCGTTGTTCCATGATAGTGCTGATATTTTATTTGGAACAAATTATGGTGAATTGGTGAAATGCACCTACCTTGATTTTTGATATATGGTTACGATTATATTAACGAGATGGAAAGAACTAAAATGTATTTTGTATGTTTCACAGCATAATAAATCTGCGACCAAATATAAACTTTTTCGACAAATACATATGAATGCGAAATTTCGGCAGAGCTTGCCAAAAGCAACGATCTCGTTTCAGTTGACGTTCGCTGGGAGAAGAGCCAGAAAAAATCCAAATTTCGTTTTCGCATTGTGTAGTGATGGCAGTTGCATCATGAAGATCCATTTCCGGTTCGTAATTTTGGGCGGTGGACACTACATCCTTGCTTTACGTATAAATAATTTTAGCTCGTTCTATAAATAATCTCGCAAATATGTTCTCTCTACGTATATTTTTCAGCACTGAATGAAATGCGAACGTTCGAAACTGTTTGAATTATTTTTGCTTAAATATTTGGTTTGTATATTTATAATTAATGTTTATATTTACGTTAATTACTCTACTTTCCGTTTATATTGTAAAGGTTAAGTGCAAGAACAGTTGAACTGCTGCCAAATAAAATTAGCAGATTTTATCAGCCGTATTCACAGAAGAAGTTAAATCGAGTTAGTAAAAATTACACGAAAAATTCAGATAAAAATGTAGTTCAGTTACTCTTACTGTATTATTCAATCAATTTAACTAAAAAAAATAGTTATATACTCAGTTGCATTTACTGAATATTTCAGTTATTCCAGAAACTTTGTGCTCTTTTACTATTTTTATAAATTCTTTCTGAAACTTTATATAAATTGAAAACTAAATGCAGTTTAAAAAAGTTTTAATTGTTATTCACTAACCCGCAATGGTTGTGACGTCAGTGTTGGCATGTGTTGTAGATCTCAAACAGTAGGGATTGTAAATAATTGTGTCACATAAATGTTCTATTTTATTGCTTAGAAAATTATTTAAATGAAATTAAAATAACTTTTCGTGGTAAATAATTAAATTATACATGAACACCATTTATTTCAGGAAGCATCATAAATAAACTGTAAGATTATTGTAGGCAAATGTTTGATTACTACTGATAAAATTTGCTAACCTATATCATTCAGCATATCTTAATTTCGTTGAGTCGACCTAACCATATGATTTCATTATCGCGCGATTTCTCAAACACGTATGATTTGTGTTATTTGGTAAGGAATTCAAAACAAAACAAAAGTCTTCAAATTAGAAGCCAACCATTTGACACTTCGACAATCTGTCAGCTCAATAATAAGAGAAGTACAAAGAATTTAGAATAGAATAGATGAGTGAGAGAAAAGCTTGAACAGGGAAACATAATACTTTGACGCCAGAATGGGGTCTTTCAACATTTTTTTTTTTTGAAACTTTATCTAATTTGAAGACTATCTACACTTTTAAAAAGTCTTAATTGTTATTCATTAAGCCACAATGATTTTTTTTAAATGATGTGACGTCATTGTAGAGGTGTTGCTGGACCTTAAACACTACAGATTGTAAATATTTGTAATCATATATTTTTTTACTTATTTTATTATTATTATTACTATAAAATAGAACATTTATGTGACAAACATTATTTAAATATCTACTGTTTGAGATCCACCAACACATCTATAATGACGTCACAGCATTTAAAAAAAATCATTGTGGCTTAATGAATAACAATTAAGACTTTTTAAAAGTGTAGATAGTCTTCAAATTAGATAAAGTTTCATAAAAAAAATTAAAAAAAAATGGTGAAAGACCCCATTGCTCTCTTTAAAACTCATATATCTTAATAAATAATAATATTTTTAAAACTTCTATTATATCTAGTATGATGTTTTTGGGTCTAGTTATAATTTAAATGACTTATTTGCCATTTTGTGACTCTAGTGAAGGGCCTCATTGAATTTTTCAGTTTCAGTAACCTAAAATTCAGTAGAATTCACTGACGGTCTTAGTTCAATCAACTAAGAATTAGTTACTAAGAAATTGACATGTTAATCATGTTTTGTGACAAGGTTACGTAACTATTCATTATTCGTAAATTTTAGCTTTGTACAGATTTTTAATTGTCTAAATATTTGATTATACAATTTTCAAAATGTTTTAATATGTATTAAAATATAAAATACTATAATTTGTTTTTATTCATAAACATAACCTAGATATCATTTCATGTCATAATAAAGCGAAAGATGATTTAACTACCACCTTCATAACGTATGGAGGAGATTAAAAATGTAACATGGGGAGGAGACAAAGTAATGTTCTTCCTTAAAAAAAAACTTTTGACAAAAACTCAGTAACCAAAAAGTTATAGCAAATTAAAGTTGAATCAACTTATAATAGTTATTTATGTATCAAGACAATGAAGTTCAATTTTGTATCACGAATATGGAATTTAGTTGCCGAGGCCCGTAGGGCCGAAGAAAATAAAACATGTGAGTGATAAAAAGGAACTTCATTGCCGAGGTACATATTAAGTTTTATTTGAAATCTAAAATTCGAAAAAAACTGTAAAAAATTACAATAAAGGTTAAGTTTATACATCTGGCAGTTGTCAATTGAAACTGACACTCAGTGTTGCCAACCTTGAACAGTGAAATTATCGTAAATAACACTCAAAATTATGTGTTTTGTCCTCAATTTCGTCATCGGAATTAATTAGTTATTTCTTCTTGCAAATTTTGTTTCATGTTACGTCCAAATTTACTATAGTACGTGAATATATTTGTCAAAATTATCCAACTTGTACATAAATTATTTAACGGTTGCCAACACTGGGTTGTTCAAAATCGTCGTATAATGGGTTACTTTAGTGACGATTTCTGAGCTTTTAATGACGATTTTTGAGCACTTTAGTGCCGATTTCAAATAAATATCTTTACAAACTGAAGCGGTAAATTATGTTTATGTTTTGAGCAATGTTTAGATAAAAGAAAAATAATACAAATTTGTTGACAAAATATGAAAAATTTCTGCAATAGCCGAATCGTTAAATAACATAGTATTTAATTTGCTATTTAAAAATTGAATAAATCTTTTAATAAAAAGGAATATAATAAATCAAGTGGACAGAGAGCTAGACGTGCTTTTCTTTTAGGTTTTACAAGACATTTATGATCTAAAGAAGATGATTAAGATATCAAAACGAGTTCTTTTTCAATGTTTATCAGATCTCTTGTGTAGAGAAAGTAAACTGGTAAACATATTTCTCAAAGTACCTATAGAAAGTGCGGAGAAATAAAAAATACGTTCAAAGAAATAGAAGTCCGACAATTTTTTGCGCAATCAAAATAAATCGATGAATGGAACCTCACAAACAAAATGCTTTTGAATTTCTGTGGGCCATTTCATGAAAGGTGTATCAAACAAGTGCGAAATGCTTTTGAGTGGAAAAAATACGAACAAATTCAAGAAAAATGTAGAAGCCCATGCAGCAGCAAATGAACAATATTCCTCTTAACGCTATTTGTCGCAATAAAAGGTAATTCTTAGAACTCATAATTGCGAGACATTTAACGTTACGTAACTAACATCTATAAGTTTTCTTCGCTTTTTTTGTTATCTTGAGACGCAATACCTACGCAGAATTAGCGATAACGTTTGCAGTAATTGATAATTTTTCACAGAAAAGGTTCACAAAAACATTTCTCTGGAAAAATATTCTGTTTTATAAAATATAGAGCAAACTTCTTTCTTTTAACTGGGATAAATATGTTTTTTGATTTCACATTTTTTGTAATTTATTAACAAATATTCATGCATTATGAGAAAGTACATATAATCTCAGAGGCGATAAAACAATTAATTATTCCAGGTACCTATAAATTTTACGACGATATTAAAATGAAATATTTTATTGCATTGATAACATTAGTTTCAACAACAGGTTATAGAGTTTATAACAATATGTGTTAAAAGTAATATTATTACCTCTACTTGCAATAATAAACGTCAGTGTTTGTTAACATTGTTAAATATTTTTCGTATATCTAATATTAACGGAAAATCTAAAATATGTATACATATTTGTTTGATAATTCAATACGTGTACCTACATTTAAATTATAAGTTATAAGAAACTGACAAAATGAAAATTAATCAGAGAAACGCATATGAAAGAAATGGAACAAAATAAAGAATCGATTATACTATACTAAAAAGCGAACTCAGATATCTAAAAAAACACGACCAATACAACAAAATTAGAGGAAGAAGATATAACAAAAGATACAAGGACATAAAAACATTACATATATCAAGGTGCTTATCAATAGAAGTAAACACCACGATTATGGCAAGATTTCGATGTGGAAACGGAGAAAGAAGAAACATGTACTGGCTTTTACTAGAAGTTGTAAAGTATGTGTCTGAAAAGACTGTATTGCAGAGAGACAGTAAGGAAAAGAAAAGAAAAGTCGAAATTAATTTGCAAAATGGCGATGGAGTAGAAAAATATTGTTATAATCGAATATATTACCTTATATCTAATAATGCTTTGTTTTGTACGTTTTTCTTCTTTTAATTAACCGACGAAAAAGGAGAAGTGGACGCGTATATGTTTTTTTTATGTATGACCAGGCATAACTTTTTACAGAGTAGTTCGATTTTGATGATTTTTTCTTTATTATATATATATATATATATATATATATATATATATATATATATATATATATATATTTCGGAGTTAGTCCCTATAAAATTTGAAAAAAAAAATCCCTAAGGGTAGGAAAATAGGGATTTTTTTCACCACCCCTTGGGGTAGAAAAATAGGTAGCCACAAAAAATAAAGAAATATATCATCACGCCTTTTACCCATTATGGGTGTGGCACTCTGCTTACGCAGATCTCGGTAAGTTATATATTTTTACGTATGACGTGCGGTTACCAGCCGTCAAATCATAGCCCCCAAAGATGTTAGTGGAGGGGGAACCACAGGGGTAAATGTAAATTAGCTGTCAGCTGTGGGATTCGAACTGAGGATCTCACGATCCACAGTTCGACGCGATACAACGGAGCTATTTACCCCATTAAAAAAAAATAATAATAAAAGCTGCGCCAAACAAACAGTCAACGAAATTAGTTTAGTAGCTTAGTTATTAAGACTACAAAGATTTATTTTATTTTTGCTTTTTAGTTTCTTTTTTCGTTGGTTTAATTTTTTGTTAATAAGTTTTTATTTAAGCCTGAAGACAAGAATAAAGTTTAGAAATGTGCAGATTCGATTTAAGGCCACGTCAAATGTGACTTGTCTCTAAAAGTTCCAGCTATAATGACAATAAAATAAATGTATAATCACGTCATTTATTCTCTGCTTAGATTAAATTTCGTTATAGGATGTATTTATTCGATTTACGCTCCCCGAAAAAAAAATCGTCAAATATTCTATTGCTTGCGTGAACGTTTCCTTAGAGACAAAGCTTAGATGCCAGGAAAAACTTACGATACCTCAAATGTAAATTTTATGCTACATTTACGTAAAATGCATTCCATTCAATACTTCGTTGCATCATACTTCCTACGTGAGAGCATTTTGCCAGTAAAATTTCTTGGACAATCTCGCTGCAAAACAATTACTTTTAAATGTTGGAAATTAAATTTCTTTGAATATATTCTTAGAGTCAAGGTTTTGATATTTACTAGTTCAAGTTGGAGAGATTATTCAACATCTATAAATAAACAATAAACGTTTGATGTTAATAGCCCAGGGTGTTAGACTGCTCGACGACTTTTTAGTAGAAATTTGCTACGGTAAACTTAAAATAAAATTCGAAGGCTACGATCAATGTAAAAAAAATTAAATCTAACCCCTACGCCTTAAATTCTAGTTTAATTTAGATATTTCCTTTATTAAATAAATTTAAAAATTCTTCGTACTGCAGTCAAAATTAATTAAAATCCTAAAAACTTGACGTTTCGGTCATGACACTACTATTATACCTTCTTCAGGGGCAATTTAGATTCTTGACTAAATAAAGTTCAACATATGAAAGATTTAAAATATAAGTAATATTGTACATTTAATTTATTTAATAAAGCAAATATCTAAATACGTATTTTGATGACAAAATTATAATCGACTACATACGTGTATGTAGAGCAAAGATATTCTTCTACTTGACTTTGACTTTGAAAAGGCGACTTTTGCCACTGTCAACACTATCGACCAACTACTTTTCGACCTAAAATCAAGTATCTATAAAATAAGTCAGACTTGACTTATATAAGTGACTTTAAAAGATTCGTGTAAACGCATATCGACCTTACTTTATCATCAGTGAAATTAAATTTCCTCGTAATATGTCAGCCGTTTTTGCGTCAAATTATATTGCATCCACTACTGTAATTACATTTGCACTGTCATCATATTAAAAGAATCACAATTTCAAATGATTGTCCATGTTTTTTTTTATATAAATAATATACTTACGAGTACTATGAGTTGTAAATTTTTTACGCAGTTAAATAAATTTTTATTTACCTGATAACTTGTCTACAAATTTCAACATAACCACACATATTATAGGCTGTCAACAAGATAATAAGTGGACAAGTCAATAATCTTAAGTAAAATAGATTTGTTCTTAATGTGTAAACGTACTAGTATTTTAATTTTCAAAAGTCGCTTTTTAAAAGTCAAGACAAAATAAATTTTTTTGTATGTGTAAACGTAGTCAATATCAGTAGAAGCAAAAGGGATAAACCAAGCCAGTGCTAAAGATTCGGATTCCATCTTGGCCATTGGCTTGGTTTACAAGTTATTTTATCCCTTTTGATTCTACTCATGATAACTTAATTATCGAAAAAACGTCTATTAGATATTTTCTTTACAATTAATTTTTTAGATTACAATAAAGTTATCACAATAGTGAATTTCCGCTCCTTCTATTGCGTATGTCTCATCTATAAATTCAGTTCTCTAAGAAATCATTTTGAAAGAGCATGAATGAAAGTTTAAAGGTTTAATGCTTAAACGATTAAAAGATTTCAGAAAGTCATAGAATTTTTTGCCATTTGACTGTTAAGTTTGCAAAGTATTTCACTGAAGATGTTAAAACGTTAAAAGTTCTTTAAAAAGTTTTCCCTTAAATACTGCAGATGATTTAATTTTTAACTGAAATGAAAAAATTTAAGCAACGGCTGGTAGAATAAACTAGACTTTCAAAATACCTGTAAAGGAAATCGTAAGTTTGATCCTAATCTTTCAAACACAGTTTAATAGATAACTGGTATTTAGCTGGAAATTAAAGTTAAAAAAGCATTGCAAAGTACTTCTGTAGTTAATAGTAGATTGATAGTTCAGAATACCACTACATAACTGTATTAATTTAAATTTTGAACCTGGAGAAGTCCATTTAAAAATTACGCAAGTAAACAGAGCAGAGGAACTCGTCAGACTTCAAGAAGAAGGAAGTGAAATAAGTTCTCAAAATGACAGATTTGTCTTGAAACCTTGATAGAAGTACTAAGAACGTGAATTCGTTAATTTCGCTAAATTAAGACTCCGGAACTAATTAAAGATGTGAGTATCTTTTCACAGAAGTCTCTCGTCTTTTGTGTGCTTTCCACTTGGAGAGGATTCGGAACAAACTTGAAAAAGAAGGTAATAAAATACCTACGATAAACAAATGTACAAATTGGATCGCTCTGCAGATTTGATTCTAAAATACTGACGATAGGGTGTGTGAAACCACAAATTTTGAACATTGTTAGTCACCGAAGCGGGGATGGTTCTGTTCCACATTTGGATTATTCTTTGAACAAATGTTGAGAATAAACTGTTGCTTATTTTAAACAATAAAATTCACATAAAGTTAAATTTTTCTCAAAATTCGAAGCAGTTACAAGAAAATTGCAAATAACATTTTTTATTACAATTATTATTGCTAACATCATTCATGTAAAACTTGTTTTATAGCTGTTCCTACATTGAAAATAAATTGAATTTATTGTTTATGCCTCTAGTAAACACCGAATTTCGGTTTTGCAATTATGACTAAAATCCAACCAGTTCGTTATACTTATACTTATAATTATGTTGTTTCAATACTTTATCACTATCTTTTCGTATTCATGAGTTATTGCACCATAAGGACACACATCTATCCATCCACACAGGCCTCATGGAAATAATGTCCGGGAGATTATCGTCATCAACCTATACGAAGGAAATGAAATTTATCGTATTTTGACGAATAATGGAATTAATAGAGTAATTGAAAATTCCAGAATCCTTAAATTAAGGGTTTGCAGAAATAGTGATGATCTTAACACTTAATTCATTCGATAAAATTGAAGCTTTCTAGATATAATTGAAGACTCCATTTATACTTTTAAGTTTTATTCACTAACTTTTTCCATTTATTTCTATCTGCTACTTTTTCTGTAGGTTTATTCTACTTATTTTAGCTATGTTGATGTTGGCCTTCCTCTTCTTCTTCATCCTCTTGAACTCAATTATTTTTTTGTTCTTTTTTCTTCGGCTACGTGTCCTACCCATTTTACTCTTTATTGTTTTTTTTCACAATCTTCTCTTTCTAGTTCTTGTGCTATTTCAAGTTTCATTTGTACTATCTATTCATTTTCTGATACCTTTTTTGGCCCATACATTGCTCTAATTGCTTTTCTTTCCATTATCCTTACAATTCTTCTCAGTTTTTCCTTGCTATTGTTGTAGTTTCTTTGTCGTATTTATTTGGCATTTGTTTCTTTAGTAATAATTGTATTAGTAAGGTTGCCGTTATACTCAATTAGTTTAAATAAAAATATTTTGAATGTTTTTCAAAATATTGGATGTACCACACTTTTAGTATCACTGATTTGCAATTAAGATATTCACTAACTTTATCCATTTATTTCTATCTGTTGCTCTTTCTATAGATCTTTTTCTCCATCTTGATGTTTGCCTTCCCCTTTTGTTTCCTCTTCTTGGACTCTATTTTAGCATCGACTGTTCTTTGGTTCTATATACGTATCCCAGCCATTTTACTCTTTGCTGTTTTTTTCTCAAAATGTCTTGTCATTGTTTTTGATCTATTATCTGATAACTTTTTTGGTCCTAGTATTGCTCTTATTGTTTTTCTTTCCGTTATCCCTAAAATTTTTTTTCTTTTTCCTTGTTATTGTTTCGGTTTTTTCATCGTTTTATTGAGGTTTTTCCTTTGATTTATTTAAAAAAAAGTTTCCCCCCTGAAATCTTGTTACCTATTGGACGACCACGTGCCTCACTTTTGGAATCACTGATTTAGCATTGAGATATTTTCGAAAGCTCCAAGTACCTGCGTTCATCCGCGTTCATCACGGGGTAGTTCCGGCCCCGGAGTCCGGATCCTTGAGTTGAAATGCCTGCGATTGAATCACTCAGCTATATATTCAGTAATATGCAAAGTTGCATAACCTTTAACTGCAGGAAATGTAATAATGGCACGAAGTTAAGGAAGTTAACTTATAGGAACTGATCAAAGTTACGCACAAGAGATCTATTGAGGTTTGATGGAAATCAAGTTTGCTACTCTCTGCTCTGGTACTCGCGGTAAAACAATGGACACTGCAAATTAGATTATGTTCATTAACGGTGCCTTTTGAAGTGAAATATTCTGTATAATTGAGTTGAAGATAGTGGTGAATAAATTTATGTTTTTGCATTTTATTATTTCGCTAGCTTTAAGTTCAATTTGCGAACGCACTTTCTACAAAGGATTGCAATTTTCGCGAAGTTATAACACTCAGAAGTTGAAAAAAAATGCGGTTTCCTTTACAAGCAGGTAATAATAAAATAGAATTTTATCAAAAATGAGTAAACCGTGCATTACACAATGAAGTTTTCTTTTCAGGTGACTTTAAAAGTGTCTTTATAAGAGACCATATCAGTCTATTTACACGATCAAGTTTTAAGTAAATTAAAATATCCAAATGTTAAAACTGTTATACCAAAATAAATTGTATTTATTCAACGATTATGGTAATCAGTCGATTTCACTGCGTACAAAGATGAACAATTGTATATATCCACCAAGATTTCAATTTCTCCTCTACTCCATTCTGTCATTTCAAGATTAATGTGAATCAAACACTTGTACACACCAAAAACATAAACACCAATAACATTTGACAGGTACTTTGCCTCCTTCAAAATATGCATTAAGTTGGTAATACGATAAAAGCAGCAATGCGTAAACGCACGGCCAAATCTTTTACGAACTTCTAAGAAAAAGTAGTTTTTCGTTGTGTCTTTCGTTATTAGTCGATTCATCTATCTCTCTTACACTTACATCATTGCACGAGAGAGAGAGCAAAGCAAAGTCATTAAAAAAAAACTGTAATGCATACTTAAGACTAGGTATATTTAAGATTTAAGTCAGACTGGCATTGAGTATTTAAGGCAAATCGTTCTTGGCGCAGAACTAGCTATTAGCTTAGTTCCCTTTTTAATAATCGAACCATTTCCCTACAAAATCAAGCCATTACATTAGTTTAGTATTTGTAAATAATTAATTTAGGGATTTCAATTGGTCTGAAATACTGAAACTAAATTACGGATTCACGTAATTGCGTTTATGCGCAACGTTCAATTTGTCCGAAATTATTTTACCGACAGTGTTTTTCGACCATATATACATCCGCACATAGATGTAAGGGAGGTATTGTGACGGGACAAAGATAAGCACGTTTTAAGGTCCTTAGAATACTATTTTACTATATACAGAATGACGCTTGTTTGTTACATTTTTTTTTGCCCACGATAACATAAAATATAATGACATCATTTTCAAATTTCATATTAAAAATTTAAATATTCAATTTAGGAGCTGATTTGATTTTGATAGCAATTCATCAATCGTAATTGGAGTTTACTTGAAAGCCAATCATGTTTTTCAAACATATATCAGCGGTTTTTTTTAATTTTTCAAGTGGTCTCAACTGCTGAGGTTATATGTCGCCTCGGTACCTCGTTTTCGGTGGTGTAAAGCGGTCATCCATTCAACTACTGTCCGCGTGCAATGTTGCTTAACTTGCGTTATCGAGTGAACCGGCTTCAACGCTACCTGCCATGGACGTTGCCAATATCACTTGTCATATTTATATATATATATATATATATATATATATATATATATATATATATATATATATATATATATATCAAATAAACATCAATGTTCCCAGATTATGTGCCAGAACATCAATCACATTTCAAATTAAATTTAGTAAAACAAATCTATTGGTGAGATCACCTATAAACATTATTTGTAGCAATGCTAATAAAATAGTCGATTTAGTTGATATCTTTAATGTATCATATATTGAATTAAGGAACTTATTATATAATTTGAATATTGGTAATTAATGTGTAACTAAATATACTCTGCGTATCCTATCTATATATTATACTCATATTATGTTAATTCTGCTTTAATTATATATTTGTTTTACAGAAATATCTTTTGTAAATCACACGTTTTCGCTCGTTTTTTCTCATGTAACTTACTTGTTTTAAATTTATTTCTTATAATATTGTCCTGTAATTGGTGTATACTGTTGGGCAATGAATAAATTATTATTATTATTATTATTATATATATAAAAGGAAGATGTAGAATAAAATTAGCTACATTTTTATTCGAAACTTTTTTCTTCACTGTGCACTGTTTAGAAAATATTAATGATTTTCAATATGTATAGGAGAGAAGTTATGTATTTGCATTTTGACTAAAACTAACTGGGCATTATTAATATTAATTGTTCCGTCATTATTGACAATAAGCATTTCGGGTTTGATGGTTAAATATTTGCACAACGATTTAATAATTTTTTGTAAAATTTCAGTGTCCTAATTAGCAAATATAAACGTGATTTAATATTCAATAATTAATTTCGGACATGACTACTCTCAATTATCTATGTAGCAATTTTCATCGTAATTGACTTCACATACTCTATTAACAGATACTGTATCTGTGGACCACTCGTCTATTAATTTCATCATTAATTTAATATAAATTACATGATTTCATAATCTAATCAATACTTGAAATTTCGTACTTACGGGATTAAAGCAGAAAGCCGATTTGCTCACGTTGTTTTCGTGCGAACAAGCACAGTAACAGAATAGAACTAAAATAATATGAACAGAAATAAAAGCGATATTTTTTTTTGTATGGTATGTTCAAAATGTGATTATACACCTCGATTAATAAATATTTACTTAATAATTTACTCTAGACGAATATTGGGGATAATTATTTCTTCTATTGCTTTGGAGACGTTTCTTATTAATTATTCAACATTATTAAATTCATAATATGTTGCTGATCATTTGAGCATACAACGGACTATAGTATTGTCTACGTAATCGTTTTTGTGTACTCTAATTTGACAAACAAAAATAAATGTATAGTTCTGTTGTACTGAAGTTTAACCTTAGATTTTTGACAACAGTAATATGTACTTACGTTCGCGTCATGGAGCAATTAGTGATTAATACTGTTTTCTACGAAATGGAAATCAATACCCACAGCAATACCTTTTTTGAATTGCAAGATAATTATTTTTCGATACCATTTTTTACTATTAATTTTTAATGAGCATGACCAAGAATAGCTAGAGATTTGGAATAGGCTCTCAAGAACAGGGATGTAAAAATTTTTACCTTGTAAAATTTGTACTAGCTAGGAATTACTTTAAATTTGCCTGAAAATAAAGATGGCGATCATATTTAGTATTATTGGGATTCAATCTTGATCGCAGGTTTTGTTAACAAGTTGTGTAATTTTGATTGATCCCTCTTAATTCTACTGATAATGAAGAATAAGAATTTTTGATTATATTTTAAAACTTTGATCTTTGATTTTATTAAATTGCTATACAGATATTTGCAAACAAAATACAAGGACATCTTAAAACAAAATGGCAGCCGCAAAACTTACTAAATAATAAATTCTTCGGAACTGCAGCCAAAAATTTTATTTATTTCTAAAAATCCGACGTTTCGAACATAATTTAGAGTCGTAAAATGAGACTTATAATAATATTCAGTTGTCCTTGTTTGAGTAAAGATATTGCATAATTAGTTACACAATTGCTGTGGAAATAATTATTATTTAATGTTTGTTTTTTACTTAGTTTTTATTTTATATACTGAAAAACCGCTATTTCTCTACAACATATGTGAGTATGAAGGGCCTAGGGCCAGGTTAGGTTAGGTTATATGATTTTGTTAATTTAAGTTAATGTCATAAATTTAATGGCTAGTAGTATGCTAGTATGACATGTGTAGAATAAGAAACAGAAAGATTTTATTAAAAATTCGATAAAAGAAATGTCGACTTTTCTTAAGGAAACTTTTTCTTACTACTGTTTTAATACATTCAAAATTAGTTGTATAAGATATTCTTTATAATTAAATTTAATAGCAATTTTAAGGAAAATGATTGTGTAAGAGATAAAATATTTCATTATTATTGCCAGTTATCCAGTGGTACCAAATTTGTTACTTTCATGAAAACTACCCTTAAATATGCAAATTTAAAAAAATATAATTTTGTTTCGTAATCTATATATGTCGTACTACTTACCCTTAAATTTATGACATTAACTTCTACAATATTTTACAATAGCTAACTTCTGTTATAAGTTGACCTATCTTCTCAATTTACAACAATACATTTCCTCTAACTCTAACTTAATTATTTACTGGAATATGCTTAAAATACCTCAAAGGCCTTCAAGTAAACAACCACTTCCGGATGATTGTCAGCCACCAAAATCTAATCAACTCGTAATTTGAACATTTTAGTTCTAAATATGAAATTTTAAAATGTTATTGCCATTAGAATCTGCTGTGGCCACAACATTATTTCCTGAAAATTTTAATTGCTAAACGATACAAAATATAGAAAAAAGTTTCAAATAAAAATTGTAGCCAATACTATTCTACATGTTTTTGAATATGACAAAATTTACTGTAACTCAATTATTTACTGAGATATGTCCAAATCCAATCAGCTCTTAACATAAACATTCAAATTTTAAATATGAAATTTCAAAATATGTTTTGACTTTGAGAGAGCCTGTTGCGATTTAGCTATGGTACTGAATAGAAAAATAGTATATCCAATGTTGTATGTACAAAACTTATTTATATAATGTGACAGACACATTGATGTCTATTAAATTTCTTTGCATCGCCACTATTTTTGTTACGTAAATGCCATGTGTGTTGCCCACCCGATGCAAGCTCTTGTTACAACCACTAGCCGGTGCCCGATAGCTTTAAGGTTGCCAAGTTAATTGTATCCCAATTTGGAATGGTAACGGGAGTAAGTACCGATCCAAATCAGGCCTTGAAAATGTTTCAGATCTGAGCGGGATTCGAACCCATAACCTCTGCATTTTTACCACTTTGCATTGTTGAAATAAATTTTGCACACCCCTGCTGAGTCTGTCCTAGATTTATTACTGAGCAATTATAATTTTTTCGTGAACCCAATTAATATTATTGAAATATTTTTGTATATATATTGGTTTACACGAATTTGCTCGCTACCTAGTTGTATACGTCATAATGTATATATATCTAAAACAAAGGAGAAAATTAAAGGTCAGTCATTAGTTCTAATGTCCATTTTATCAGTTGTAGGGCAATTTATGTGTTAACAATCCGTCAATTATGCGTGTATTTATACTAATACTTCATACATCAATAAATTCTTCGTTTGAAATAAATAAATAATCTTGAAAGCCCTTGCGTGGCCCAGTGATAAAAATACCAGATAATAGACATTTGGAAATGACTGTTGTTAGTTGTTTCGTCCTTGCTTGTTGGTTCTTGTACGCATTATTTCTACATTTATGTATCATTACATGTGTATTAAAACATGAAGTGTTACATTTATTCATTCGTAATCTGACGTTTGACCTGAAAGGTGGTATTGTCGAATTTCAGTTAGTTTTGACAACAACGCTAAATTTTAAATGTGGCAGCAATGCAAAACGGTTTATCTGACAAACATAACCTCTTGTCTATGTGTATAATTGAAATGACATTTACATATTTAAGTGTGGATTGTTTGAAATACGCGGTACAATCAAATGATCCAATTACTGGTGAAAAGGATTGACTATTGACGTGAATTTCTTCAGCTTTAGTTAATAACTACTGCTGCTATTCAATTTCAGCAAACAATAAAAGCATTGTTTTACTCATTTTTATCGGTGTATAGGTTAAATTTGAGTTTTTGCGCTTAAAGCTGGTGTTTGAATTCTTGTTTGCTATTGTGAATGGATAATCTTATTGTTCGTTAGACACCGTGCAGTTAGTCGATTTCATGTAAGGTAGTGGCATCACGAAGGTTTCACAATTACGCATTCGTTTTCAAATAATTACAGTGCAAAAATAACTACGCTCAATAAACAAAATGACCACTAATAATCGCGTTTCCCCTTTGCGGGTATTTGAGGTATGATATTTTATATTTTACTTGCACCAACTGTCACTGCACGTCACATAAACATTAGTAGTAGTCAACTCTCTCTTAGTAAAATCATTTTAGAATAAAGAAAATGAAGTTTTGAAGTAAAATAGCTCCACAGGAACTCAGTTCGAATCCCACAGCCGACAGCTGCCACTTTAACGTTTACATTCACTAATTTCTTTGATTTAAAGTTTTTGGGGCCCTTATTTGTCGGCCGGTAAGCGCATTGCATGCGTAAAAATATATCACTTATCGGTTATCGAGATCTCTGAATTTATTTATTTAAAATGAATTAAAAAAATTCTTCTTAAAAGTAAATTACTCAAAAGTTTCAAACAAATATATATAATATAGTTTCGAAATAAATATAAATATAGCATTATGCCATTTACCCATTTTAAGTGTGGCACTCTGTTTTCAGTAGATTTATACAGGATGCTTTTCTTTTATATTTGTTCTTTTTGTTGTATTTTAAGTTATATAGTACAACTCTTCAAATACAATCTATTTGATAGATCATTGTCTATCTACTTACCATAAACATTTGTATACAGGGTGTTCCATTTAAGCATAACAATATGCAAAGGAAAATCATATAAATATTTACTGTTTCTGATAGTAAATTAGATTACTTTACAAAAAGTATAATATGATATTGTCTAAAATTATAAATAAAGAAGTTATTAACGATCATAAAATATAGTAGTTTACAGTAAAAAAAAAATTTAAACAGAAGTTGTATATTGTTGCGCTCAAATGGAGCAACCTGAATACAAATACATTTTCAAAAAGTTCCGGGGCGGTGAAATATCTCAAAAAATACACATCAAATCAAAAATAAAAAAAACACGTGTTTAATATTTTTAAAAAACCTATCTTATGTCACCAAGCTCGATCCCCCACCGTCACCCCCTGCGGATAGCGCGGGAAACACTTTGAAATCTTAAATGGGAACCATGACAATAATTATTTTTCTGTTTTCAGAGCCATCTATCGCGAATTGGAAAAAGTTTCATACAAAACCTACTTAGTTTTAACCTTACTATTTAAGATGGCACCCCGCTCCACTCCAGGGGTGGCGGAGGGGGGGGTCGTGCTTGATGACATAAGATAGGATTTTTTTTGTTTTTGTTTCGATGTGTATTTCACGAGATATTTCACCCTCCCTGAACTTTTTGCACAGCCTGTATGCGTGATAAGTAGATAACAATGATATATTAAATATATTTAATTTGAAAAGTTTTACTCTATAAATTAAAATAAGAACGTAAAAAAAAGACCGATGGCACATTTTCGTATGAAGTAGCTGTCAAATAAAGGCCCCAAAAATATTAGTGGTGTTAGTTTAATATCTTAAAATTTTATACTCAGAATTTTGATTTTTATATCTGTTCCGACTTACAAAAAGCGAGTTGTCTGTAATTTGTAAATATATTAACGTACAATGTGTGAAAATATAGCATATAGCACAGCATGATTATTCGAAAACCTGCTTTGTTTATTTATTATAAATGTAATTCAAATTATGCTGCAATATTCAATATTATATCATTGCACGTTATCCCACCGATGCACAGTAATTTTATTCACTAATGACATTTGTATTGATGCATGCGGGCTCCCGAATATTAATGAAATTATTAATAATATATTCAAAGAAATATTTTAGTATGTCTACTGCGTACGAATTTCATTATAATGACCTAAATTTATTTAGGTGTAAGTAAAAAGTAGCAGGTTCCCTTGTTCGTTAACAAAACATCGATATCATGTACAAAACACTGTAATTCACTCTAAAGTCAAGTATTTGTGATTCACTGCGTAATTTCGGAACGAAATTGTATCGAATGACATTTCATATATTTATTATACACGCAGTAGATTTTATCGGGAACAACATTAAACAAAAAAGGATGCTAAATTTATATACATACATATTCCGATGATGAATTATGACAAATTGAATTTAGAATTAGGAATAAATCGAATTTCACGCGAACTGCGCTTAAATATGAGAAATCCACTATTTATATTAGAGGAAAATACATATGCTTGCCTCATTTTACTAGTACCATGCTAATGCTTACAAATAAATTTAATAGTTTTATGTAAACCACATCTAAATCAAAATAAAAGCAATGAATGATGTCAATTTATTGTCACTGTCATAATAATTTAAATTTTATGTAGAAATAATGGTCAAACGATCATGGATTATATAAGATACTAGAGTTTCACTCACTAAATTATAAATTATACTGAAATATTGGAGTTAATCACAATTTCTTTCATTTATATTAACAAAAATTGTTATAAATACTTGATTCATCGATATATTTAAGAAAAATTTTATTGTTCTTCAAGTAAAATACCATTTCCTGTAGGCAAATTTTCACCATAATCAACTGGACTCTTCTTTACAGTATACAAATATAAAATGCAAAATTTTGTAATTTTCATAACTTCAGGTACATACGTTAATGGTATATGTTATTTGATATGCTGATTACGAATCAAAAATAATTTTTTTTTAAATCGCAAAATTATTTTCCATGTTTCCCAGTCCAAAATTTTTCGTTGCCACTGCCACTGGGTGGATGATTATGTTAATAATTATCGTTTCATTAAAAATAATTAAATTTTGTTTGTTTATTTTACTAGTATTAAGTAATTTAAATTGTTGATTACCTACTTCATTGTTTGTGTTTAATAGGAAAGCGAATCCAGTGCAGTACTACAAAAAATATTTTAGGTAAAGAACCCTTAATTTTTCGAATTTAAAAAAAATTCTTTTGGATTCTAAATCAGTATATCAAACAACATATACCATTAACGTATGTACTCGAAGTTATGAAACACCCTGTATACATCCATCCATTCACACGGACACACACACACACACACAGACATCCTCGTGAAAATAATAAAAATGTGTTAAGGTAAAAATAAATGGGGAGTCACTGCGATATAATAATACTAGAACGCCAATTTGTAGGCTTTTATGAAAGTGAAAAATAAGTCCGAGACAGATAGATGTTATAGGACACCCGCCACCCTTCTTTGTCTAACACTTGTTTGCAAAATGGTTGCTATGCGTTCGTTGAGCGGTTGCTATGTAAAATAATGTTGCACATTGTCCAAAAGTGTTAAATAATATTTAACAGTCTATTGAACAATTATTCACATTCATAATAGTTAATTGAACACATTTCTATTAATGTATTATTAAATTTTTATGAAAAGGAATTTATTAAAATGATAATAAATATGAATTTACTCGAAAATCATTGTTTATTGTTTAAAACATTTACATTTCAAATTCCGTCTAATCAATAAATAATAAATAAAAATTGTTTTCTTCGCCAACCCTTTTTTCATGTCATCTAAAAATGTCAAAATATTTTTGACAGCTTGATTAGTTGACCGCTAGGATTCTGTACTCAAATTTTGTCGTCTGAGATCGTCAGTTCGAATCCCGCTGCCGACAGTTGCCAATTTAAATTTACCCTTTTGGGGGCTATGACTTGACGGCTGGTAAC
This sequence comes from Poecilus cupreus, assembly GCA_963942605.1. NCBI lineage: Eukaryota > Metazoa > Arthropoda > Insecta > Coleoptera > Carabidae > Poecilus > Poecilus cupreus. Next base: position 11,788,364 of record OZ012715.1, read on the forward strand.
CGCATTTCACACGCAAAAATATATCACTTACCGAGATCTGCGTAAGCAGAGTGCCACACCCATATTGGGTAAAAGGCGTGATGATATATTTTTTTTTATTTATAATGTTAATTTATTATATTTTCCTATCAACTTTCTAAGCGGACTGTACAAGAAACACAGGTGGCCCAACGACTGGCTGTCTATCTCGGCTTGACTTTTTAACGTTAGTTGGCGTTCGAGTATTATTATATTTCAGTGTATACAGGGTGTTATATTTCAATGGAATGAATTGTGCCGCAACCAACATTGTAGAACTACGTCAACTGTCACTGTTTCACGGTACTACCTCACGTGACGGGTAAGAATAAAAAGCTGACCAACGTTGACCGCTGACGGATCCTGGCCGTAGTATAGAGTTTACACTGGCCTCCTATGACGATTAATATCCATAAACTTATAACGACTAACACAGAGATATGCTATATTACCCAGATAAACATTATTATATCATTTTACCAATTTTAACTCTCACACTGATAAAAATGTTTTCTTGATTCCTCTTAATGAATTTCTCTTAAATGAAGAGAAAAATTGATTTGAATAGTGCCAATCTGATTTCGATTTCATTAATAACTTTTGTAGGTTTAATAAATATTTTTGTATGAAAATTAATTTATTTTTGAAGGAACATATCAAAGTATTCAACTGAGACTCGTTATGGGGACGAAGTAGTTCGAATAGGAGTAGTTTTAATTCAAAATTATACCGTTTTAAATAAAAACGTCATGTTTAAAATTAAAACAACTTATTTCATTATTTTTAAAAACTAAATTTAAAATACAGGGTGTTCTTTTTAAGTGGTACACTTGCTATTTCGAGAACTATAAGAGCTACGAGGTCGGTTAAATTAGCAAACAATTTCTATATTATAAGACAATTAAAATGAGCGAAACAAGAATTTTTTTATACCAGTGTTTCTCAAAATGCGGGGTGCAACTTTCTTATTTTAAATGGCAATCTATTTTTTTATTTGCTTATTCGATTCAGTATTTTTTCCTGAATTCAATGATATTCACATGTAATGACCAAATAATACAAAATATTTGAGAAAATTTTCTTGAAACAAGAAGTTATTTTGATGAGTGTAGTCTCTAATGGTTAGCGTATGTCAGCATTGGTCAGCTATTTCCCTTTTCAAACAATTAGACTTAAAATTAGTTAAAATTGGTCAAATAATATAATAATGTGTTTATCTGGATAATATAGCATATCTCTTTGTTGGTCGATATAAGTTTATGGATATTAATTGGCATAGTAGCCCGGCATAAGTTTTATACTTTGGTCAGCATCCGTCAGAGGTCAGTGTTGGTCAGCTTTTTATTCTTATCCCTACCTCACAAGTTCTGATTGTCAACTTAAAAGAAATTAGCTTAATTTTCTAACGCTACAGTTTAGGAAGGTGAAGGTATAGCAGGTTGAAACGTACTATGTTATAAATATATGCTATGAGCTATCCAGTGATGTATAGTTTATTCTTCTACGATTATTAGTTTGGTAGATACGAGCGTTCAAAGTGTGACTTTTTTCTGTCTAAATGCAATTTCCAGTTTCTGTTCTTGGGCCCGATTGGATAGCATTGTTAAGCTGGTTCCCCCACAGAATTAAATTTCCTAGATCATAGACAAACATCCCAAAACCAAAGATGAATTTTCAATAAATTCAGTTTGTATATGATTGATATGCAAAGTCTGTTGTGGGTGCGAGTTACGAAGAAGGGCACGGTTCTAGAAGCGGCAGAAGCAGCATCTTCTTCTGCTTCTGCTTTTGCGATAGCGATATCTTCTCAGTACGAACTGTAAACATGTTACTGTTGGTAATCTTGGCGGATTCAGTCATGCGACAAAATGCCACGAACGGCTCAAACTGCCGCGAACCGCTCCGGGCAACCAAAAATACATTTAAGACGAGCGCGTTGCGAACTTACGATATACATGTAATACGTTTGATCTTGACGCATTTTTGCCTCGGGTGATAAAATGTATAAATAAATGTTTTTCACCATTTTTGATGGAATTTTAAATAATTCGATAGCGGTTTCGAATTTTTAATGCGTGTTTAACGAGAATTAATGGGGCGTATATTTTTTTTAGTACAGGAATTTTTTGTCAGGCTGAGAGTTTTTGTTTTATAAAAATTTATGCGGGCCTTCGCGAACAGTAAAAGTGTAATTTTAATAAAATATTTAAAACATAAAAGGACCAGTTGGATACTTTATAAATTTTCCAGCTAATTTGTTAGCCAATAATAATTCATCCTACAAACGTATATCCTCAGACATACAGATAAATAATTAATTTTGCAGATCTGGGTATAGTGGTTGGTACATCGGTCTGTATTTTTTATTTTATGCGATTATAGTAAATATTACCGAAAATATTTTCAAATAATGTTTTTCAACAGGGTGTTCTATTTTTGCGCAGTGGTAGGTACGTAACTTTATATTTTTTTATTGAACGCCTATATATCTTTTTTTTTAAGATAATAATTATATATTTTTTTATTAATAAATAATCATACACAGAAAGTATGCTATGAATTGTATGTGAATGTTTAAACAATTAGAATATTTGATGTCAGATCTTTAATAATTGATATTTGCTATTTTCATTTACTTTATCAACGTTTCATGTTATATTTTATTTAGTTATACTGATGTTGAAAGGCACACTTTTAAGCATCTTTTATAAATTGATTGTTCTTAATTTTATGATATACTTTCTGTGTGATTCTTTATAATAAAAAAATTAATAGTTTCTGTATTGATCATTTTAGGACTACAATGAATAAGATCTGATTTAAAGAGAAACAAAACATTTTTAAAATTTTGCAAAAATATATAACAGGATAATTTATAAAAAGTTGTGGCCCAGGGCACCTTACATTTTCAGATTATTTTCAATAACTTTTCGGTTGATTACTATTACAACAAATTTTCAGAAAATTGCTTCTGCTCTACTAACATACCAACAAACTTTGACAGTTGGTAACTGTACTTTACGCAAGATCATGTAAAGAGTTCCGCTATATAAGGAGAGTGCTACACCCAGTAGTGGATTAAAAGCATATTGATATATTTATATACTCATTAGGGAAATTAAAAAATGATTTGAGGATCGAATTTAACGCTACCAATAGATAAACTAAAGGGAGCTTTTTTTGAGTTCACTTATAATCAAATAATCAAAAAATGAATTATATAACACGTGTTACAGAAGATGCAGCCAACAATACGTATAGAAGGAGCAAGAAATGTTCTTCCTTTTTGCTGTCATAATGCACCAGCTATAAAGTCTAGTTTTTACTGTAATGTAGAGATAAAATACTTGTTTGTCATTGATTTTTTTTAGTCTCCACTGATGCTTGCACTAGAGTTTTCTTCATACAATTTTCAAAGAGAATTTTTTTTGGGCCGCTATAGTTTCGGATATATATCTCGTTTCACATATAATATTTTAAAATTATAATCTTCAAATAGGTAAAATAAAAAGTTAAGTCTAAGAATTAATGTAATAAAATCTAATTTTGCCGATCTCAGTGGCTTAGTGCCTATGTCACTAGCACAGCATACCTGAGGTCGTGGGTTCGAATTCCACTAAAGAATAGGGTCATTTCTGTTGTTTACATAAATTCACAATCATCGGCTCAGAAGGGGGATTATGACCAAAGTAGTTAGTCCAATTACCATTTTTATAAAAAAATAAATTAAATTAAATAAATAACGCGTCGGACTGTGGATCGTGAGATCCTCAGTTCGAATCCCACAGCTGACAGTTGCCAATTTAAATTTACCCCTGTGGTTCCCCCTCCACTAACATCTTTCAGGACTATGATTTGACGGCTGGTAACTTCATACGCAAAAATATATCACTTACCGAGATCTGCGTAAGCAGAGTGCTACACCCATATTGGGTAAAATGCGTGATGATATATTTATTTTTATTTATTTTATCCTATATAGGGTTTTCAAAAAGTTCCGGGGCGGTGAAATATCTCGAGAAACACACAACGAACCAAAAAACAAAAAAACACGTGTTTAATATTTTTCAAAAACCTATCTTATGTCATCAAGCACGATCCCCCACCACCACCCCCTGGGGGTGGGGCGTGGGCCCACTTTAAAATCACATTCATGCTGGGTAAAAGGCGTGATGATATATTTATTTATGTTTTTTTACTAAGAGGGATCAATCAAGATTGTTAATCAAAAACCGAGCCAGTGATCAAGATCATATTTGATTCGGATTAGTTACTGATGATAACTAAGTTCTTGATATTTTATTTGGTAGTATTTTTTACAATTAATTTTCAATGAGCGTGGCTGAGAGTAAAATATATCACTTACCCATATCTGCGTAAGCAGAGTGCCACCCTCATAATGGGTAATGGGTATTTAATCATCCACAATAAAAGTAAATATATGAAAAAATACCCAACTTCGCAAATTGAAGTTAGTAATTAAATGTAAATTTCTTTTGAGAGTTGTTTTTTGACACATGTCACAAATATAAATTTGATGTCGAGATTGTAAATCCACTTGTAGATGTTTAAGGTCAAACATACGCGTCGAAAGAACGAACCCTTTATTTTTTAAAAAAACAGCAAATTCTGTATTCTTTATTTATTTGCATGTTCTTTATGGTCCAACAACCTCCATTCGTCAAAATATCATGGATTTTTTACAGTTACTTGTACATTGCAATGTCAGATGAAGAACATATTTTCGTTGGGTTCGTTCACTCCCATGAATTTTGTTTTGCAAATTCAAATTTCAATAAATTATTTCTTACAATTATTCTTATCGAAAAACAAAACAATTATTACTGTGAAGTCTTTGAACATTCTAGTATTTATATATGTGGATGAAAAGGATAACTGAAACATTCAACTATAAAAAAATATTCGTTGAAATCTAGTTGGTCAAAAATTCAGAATTTTGATACTGAATTTCTAATTCCCATGAACGACGACAGTAATGAAAATAATTCGTATATTTATAAATATAATCGTCTATAACATACTAAAATTATTTTACATTTGAATTTACAGTTTTTGAGAAACAAATAAAAATATACCAAAAAACACACTTTTTGGTATATTTTTATTTGTTTCTCAAAAACTGTAAATTCAAATGTAAAATAATTTTAGTATGTTATAGACGATCATATTTATAAATATACACATTATTTGTATTACTGTAGTCGTTCATGGGAATGTGTGACATATATTTGACTACTTTGAAAATTATGTTCATGTATAATATGTAAACAAAATTGGCATTTTAAAATTTATTACAAAACTTTGGACTTTTATCTACAAACGTAGGTATAAAACATTATATGTTTCATTTATTATAATAATGATATATTGTTTCAAAAAAGTCATGTCATCTTGCGCTATCTTCAGCCCGTATGGTTCATCTTAACAATCTTAAATCATTGCTGAGTGACTAGCAAACATTTTGCGGTGAACTGTACACCAATATATTTCAAACTCGCGTGCCGCGAATCGATGGCAAAATTGATGCACTGTCATGAAAACGGCTCAGTTGACACTGAAAATCGCGCAAGCTATTTATAATAATAAAGTCAAATCTTGGAACTTTATCTTGATTACATTTTACACGTTGGGTTAAAATTTGTAATTAATAAAAGTGTTTTAAAATATTACACCGCATATCATCACCTGCGGTTCACACATCAAAGGAATGCGCTCCATGTTTCATCGTTGCTGGAAACCGCAGAATTTCACAAAGAGAAAGAAGATATTCATTAGCATGTTTCACCAAATGTAAATATAATAAATCGGGATTTTCGCTCAGAATACAAAGAGTAATCAAAAAGCTAGTTTATTATATATTTATAAATAGTACTCGCTCGGTTATCTTATGAATATCAGAATGAAATAAAGAAATATTGCTATTAAACTCAAACAGTAATACAGAATTTTTTTTTAATATTCAATTATTTACTCATAAATACCGACAATTTTTTGGGAGGTGTAGTTTGACGACACGTAACGTGCAATTTATAACATACTGTACAAATAATAATCTTATTCTAAGATTGTTTAAGTGCTGTCGACAAAACTGGTATGATTCTGCGACAGGAATATACGATGATCCCGCCCATAAAGTATATAACGAATGGTGTTACTTTATCATGCTTCGTCAGTGAAATATACAGTAAACCAGTAAAGAAAAGCAGTATTGGTTTTAGTTTGACAGTATGGTAGAAAAACTGATGTCAAATAAAAAATGTACGAATATTTTTTGTGTAAATACTCGTTCAATGTAATAATTTAGTTATTTATTTAAAAAAAAATTCTATTTTATTATTAAATGCATCATTTGAATAAACTTTCATTTAAATGAAAGAAGCTTTCAGAACTCAACATATATAAATGAAAATTTTTATAAAAAAATATTTTTGACAGCAAAGTCCAGGTAAAATGAAACCAATATATAAATACGTGTTTATAAATTAAAGGTGCAAATATTAAACAAATAACAAAAAAGTCTAATTATAACAAATATAACTAAACGTTATACAAACAAAAATAGATTAACTATAATTACTAACACATATACTTATATATCATGTACTAAATATCCAATATATAAAGAAATATAAATGTAGAACAATGAACAGATTATTGATGGTATTTATTTGTTTATACATTTAATGTAAAAAATCTTTGTTAAATATACGAATTGTTTAAGAATATAGTAACTCATATGCCTACAATTTTGTTTATAAATTCGTTAATTTTATAAAATTATGTTTGACATTAATTAATACAATCATTACACGAATGTCAATCATGTGTAGTATCCAATATCATAACTTTTTCATGCATAAACATATAATTTCGATTTACTTGTCAAATTTGTGTATATTTTATTCCACCATTTCCATGTAGTAAGCCGAAAACAATATTGTTATATATTTTAATATTTAATATCATGCAGCTATTTAGCAAATAAATTTCGGAAAAACACAAAACAATGTATGTGATTTATTAATCATTTAATTATAGCTTTAATTCCAGTTTTAAAACAAGAGTTGCTAAAATCTCATTAATATTTAAAACCTACAATCGATGATTCAAATTTTTGTATATTTTTTTTTCAAAATTCTTTGAAATTAGAGAAATAATAGAAATTAACAATTCATTTCTATTAGAATTGTTATAGAAATATTTACTGTGTTATTAAAGTATTGAAATATAATTTTACGTGATGTGATATAATAATAAAGTTTTTACTCAGAATGTACAATTTAAACTAGACAATTTGTTATGTATTTGGGCTACACTGAGAAAGAAACTATACTCAAAATGATTTTGGAGAAGACGCACGTCATCAAAAATATTACTAGATAATGACGTCACTATGCAACAACGGTTATATGGGATTCTAATTTTTATTGAAATGAAAATGCAATGCGTGTTGCATCACACGTGCCGCCATTTTTATACGTAATTTGTTGCAATAAACAAAATATATTTATACATACATATTATAAAACACTGGATCACAAGGAGTACAAATTTTAACAACACAGTAAAGTCTGACAGTAAAGTGACAGTTCGATGTGAATTTTGTATGTAAACGTGATCATTTACCAATAGCAACAACATAGCGAACAAAAAATGAACAACAATTATATTTAATATATTAAAATTCTAATAAATGAATAAAATTGACTACAAAATTACTGTACATTGCATTAAATATACTTTTCTTAAGGCTAGTATTTTTTACGTCGTTTTATTTTAAACATTAGCATACCTCAATAAACTGTACAAGTTATTTTTCACTTTATAAAGTTTTTTTTCAGGTTGATGACGTGCGTCTTCTCCAAAATCATTCTGAGTATAGTATCGTTCTCTCAATTTAACTGAGTTATTAGTTAATTTGCGTGCAACTGAAGAATTCAGTCAAAACAACTGAATACTTCAGTAATTTTTACTGAATATGGAAGTTAAATTATTCTTTGCTCTTTGCTTTATTATTACATACATAGATATCTAGATTATGTTATTGAAGAAAAACAAATTATAATATTTAATATTAGTTAATAAAAAAATTACAATTAGAAATCTATTATAATATTTAATATTAAAACATTTTGAAATTACAATTAGAAATCTTAAGAGCCGATCATTTACGAATACTCTAAAGTTACAGACCCTTGTCACAAAACGTGACTGACTCAATTCCTTGGTAACTAACTCTTTGTTGATTGAACTGAAATCGTCAGTCTATTCTACTGAATTTTCAGTTAACTAAGAAATATCAGTTGCGCGCTGCTAAACTGATAAATCCAGTTGTTTCTGTTTTTTTTTTATATAAATTGATCAAATAATACAGTAAGAGTTGCTGAACTTCATTTTTACTGAATTTTTCGTGTTATTTTTATTAACTCAATTTTTCGGTATACAGTTTTAAATTATTTTTATTGATAGTCAAGAAGCGTCATTATAAACAGGTGGCGACCATTTTAATTGTATAATTTCGAAAAAACTAATGTGACAATAATAACTTAATCATAGATAAAATTCCAAGAGTCCCATTAATATTTCAAACATCCGTTCGACGGTTTACAATGTTGGCTATAGAAACCAATAGAAGGTTTTATTGAATCTTTTATTAGCAGAATTAATTATTGTTTATCCCGCGGTTAAAAATAAACGATGTGGAATGACCTGCTAACGTTCGAGTTGCCTCGTACCGAATCTTAAAATTCAGAAGAGCATTCCAGCCCGAAATTTAAAAACTGAATGTTTAAAATTTGATCTTCACAGAGCTTTTAAGGACGTGATGTATCTCAAAATATACCTACACGTTCATGGGGCATTAATATTTGAAAAGTGTTAAAGCGAAACTAGGGCCAACTGTAATGCGGTAATCTCGTTTTTTTTTTGACTTTGCAGTAAACAAATTTTGTAGGTAGGTACTATAACTTTTCAGGGGTTTTATAATCAGGAAAAAAACTTAATAATTAATCAGAAAGTGTAATAAACATCTAAACTTGTTATATTCTTGCAAATTATGTATAAAAACGAACTATAGTAATTACAGTTTACTTTTTAATCCTAATAGCATTGCACTATTAATCATACTGTTCAACTTTGAACTTTATCTGGTAATAAAGTTTAATATATTTGTTTTTTTTTTCATTATTTTTAACCAAATTATTTCTTGTATATTAAAAAGAATAACAATTCAAGCTTTTAAATTTAACAAATTTTGTAATTCAATAAACAAAAAAAAAGACTTTGTAAAAAAAGTAGTTCCTACCATTTTAAAATTAAAATTATTTTACGAAATTGGCCAGATTTACATTCTATTGTTGCATCTACTCATACGATTTTGGTAGTTACCCATAAACCGAAAGTAGTAGGTCACATAAAGGACTTTTATAGATATTTATCTTGTCACCGTATATTAAATAAAATTATTTACGAAATTGCGAATTTCACAATCTTTTGTCTCATCTAAAGATTTTGGTAGCTACCATAATCCGGAAGTGGTAGTTTACATCAAAACCTAGTTTATTTTGTTACAAGTTTTTTGGTAAATAGCTCCGTGGTAACGCATCGGACTGTGTATCATGAAATCTTCAGTTCGAATCCCACACCCGACAGTTGCCATTTTTAATTTTACTCTTATTTTTTTTTAAATTCACAATTTCGCGCCATTTAATTGTATTATAATTCAGTAATTTTTTGCTAATTTAACCGACCTCGTAGCTCTTATAGTTCTTGAAATAGCAAATGGTTTGGAGTTTGGACATCTTGAATGAATGTCGAATGAAATGTTGGTGAAACTAATATATGTGGGTGAGATTGAGGGTGAATGATTGCGTGGGCGTCAGAGGAATAAGTTGTTAAACAATAAGTATGATTGATGGTTTGTTGCGTGAACGAAAGATTTTGAGTGTGAAGAATAGACGAGCATGTATGAATCACACTATGAATGCGGACGAGGTGAAAGTGGTGTATCAGGATAGGAATTTTTGGAAGAGATTGATTCTTGGTTGACTTTTTTCGGGGTTCGTACTACCCCACTGAGTATAAGTATAAGATTTGGCAGCTACCCATAAATAAGATGTGGTAGTTAATTATATTTATCTTATATATCATAGTTATTCTTTTGGTATACGGGTAGTGTATCGGGATTATTCAATTAATAATACTTTTATGTTACATATTCTTATATTATAACACATCAAAAAGTTTATACAATTTGAAAAATAAACAATTTTCCAACCAATTTACTGTTTTTTGGAGCGTTATATTGTTATAAAATGTTTGGGCGAAATTCCCAACGTTTGAATCTAAGTTTATAAAGCAGCACCAAGCGCTGATCAAGAACTTGAAATGAAGTAATTGTGTCTATTAATACCGTGATCCATTTCTGCAATTTGCAGGTCTACCAATGTAGCAAACACAAATCCCACCAGCTGATATATTTGTACACAGGTGTAAAATTGTTCACAAATATTTTGAGACAGTTTGCCAACCCTGGTATTGAACTCGTGACCCTTACCCAATGTTGTTATTAATGGCCATTTAATGTAGATGTCTATTTACAGGATAATTAATTATGTAATTAATAAGCTTAATATGTTTTATGTCAGCTTCATAAATTGTAGATGAGGATGCGAATTAATTTTCTAAAAATGATTTTCGTTTGAAACTAAATGCTATTGAGATCTTTATCTGCTAAGATCACGAACATTCAACAGGGTATTATTCGCAAACTCCTATATAAGAATAGATATAATAAAATGTAATTCTGCATTTTTTTGAATTGTGGGAGTATTGATATAATGATATGTTTCCCATCAATCGATTGTGTTTCCTGGTTTACAAAAACATAACTTGAATCGTATTTAAGTATTAATAGATCTATTATAAGAAATGTAAATATACTAGTAAGTTAGATCAGTAGGCATGTTTATATCGTTTGTTTTACTCTAATTCAAAGTAAAAATAATAACTGTTATAAAATCGATGACAGGCAACGGCTTGGCAGGTAGCGTTAAAGCCGGATCACCCGATAACGCAAGTTAAGCAATGCTGCCCGCGGTTAGTAGTTGGATGGGTGACCGCTTTGCGAAAACCCATACCAGCGAAACTGTAGTTGTGGGATTCGAACTGAGGATCTCACGATCCACAGTCCAATGCGTTACCACGAAGTAAATAACAGTAATGGTAGGAAATAGCTTCGTGGTATAGCATTGGACTGTCTATCAAGAAATTCTCAGTTCGAATCCCACATCAGACAGCTGCCATTTTTAATTTTACCCCTATTTTTTTTTCAAATTCACAATTTCGCGCCAAATTGTCATAAGAACTCGAAACTTGAGAAACTTAAAGGAAAATGTTTGAACTTTATTACCCTGTTTGCCAATTGAGTCTATTTTTTGGTACTGCGTACGAGCTGTCAAAGAGTCAAAGTTAGACATTTTTGGACATCAGGAACATTTTTTTTTAATATGGGAGTGGGAGGAGGTATAATGGATTTGATATCATATTGACTAGCATCACATTGAAGATAACAAAGTTTCTAAAACTCAAAGAATCATTCAATTTCAACTAAATGCAACCGAGTTATGGCACTCTTAAATTTATCCATTTTTGATGCATTTTCAAGTGCTGCGTTTTTTTTCCTCGAGTGTAGTTTTGTGGTATGTAATGTAATAATGAACTTTTGATCCGGAATGTACAATTTAAAGTAGACGTTTTAAACTAAACTTAAAATTCTCATAATTCATACACCTCAAGGAATATCTGAAATAGCTGGCGGTCATTTTATTTTCAGGAGTTGTTTTTAAATTGAGCATTCTATCTACAGTACCACAACTGCCTGTAATTTAAATTTTTTGTGAAGCTGTGTGAAATCCGGTTACTGTCCGTTGAGCCACGTCCCCTAAAATTATTGGTGGGAGAAAAAACCCTGGTGTAATTTTTGTGTGGGTTATTGATAAAAAATTTGAAATTCTAGCCTTTCTCAAGGCAGCATAGCTGAAATATCTTGAAACGGCTGACATATTTTTTCAATGTCAAAGGTGAATCACTGGTAGGGAGATAGCAGTGATAGCACCCACACGTTTGGCGGAAATCTTTGGCTGAAGTTGCCGACACCCGTTATATTAAATTTTCTGTAAATTGGCAAAGTTTTGATTCTGTCAGTGCTAGGCTCGTGTATTTTCGTACGTGCACCGTAATCTCAGGGGATTTTTTTCGACTTATTACGGCCCTGGTAGTATCATTTTAATCGACAACAATTTCATAACAATTGTTATTTTTAAACTAATCTATTTTCTGCGACACGCATAATTTTAGTTCCGTTATTCCTACGTTCGTGGAGATCATAACAAAATATAGTAAGTTTTATATAGCCTTGGAAACTTACTACTTGCCGCCATTTTGTATATAATGGTAAAGATGCAGAATTTAAGTTTATCTCGTTATATTACAAATACAATTCTATCTTTTTTATTAGTCATTTGCTCTTATTACCTCTATCGTGGGGCATAAGGCCGTAATTCCACCGGTTTCATAGACCAAATGTTTTTTACTTGCAACTTGCATTAGAGAAGTTGCTGATGATCAGACAACTGAAAGAGGCCGCTGGCTAAAGTGACACAGAACTTATGAAGTACAACTACATTAATTTTTAGCAAACATGTTTATCAAATACAAGACTTATTTTTAAAAATCTGCACATTGAAATTCGTAAAAACTCAACTTCCCAAGGTTATAACTCAAAAGCTAAGCGAGATATCGAAAAACGCACAACAGATTTGAAAATGCCATGCTCCAAATGGCCTAAAAACAAATTTTCAACAATTTTTATATTTTCGTATTTCACCCACAAAAAAATTTCAGAACCGATATCTCAAAAACCGAACAAGATACGGACCTGGAAACTTCATCATTGGATTCAGCACGTCAAAATACATAAGTGTAGAAATTTTCATTAAAATTGATGCACCAGAAGAAGGGTTAGGGTAAAAAGTATGAAAATGGCCTAAAATCTGAAAAATCTTAAGGGGTTAGCCTTAAGATTTCATCAAAAAATTTCATCTCTTAAAAATTTAAAATTTGTACCCTACTCCCCTATTTTCAACATGAAACTTACAAAAAATTATGTATAATGATATCTGAACCTTAACTTTTGAGAAATGAGCGAATCAATGATGTACAGTTATCGGAAAAAAATTCCGGAAAATGTTTAAGGACCTATATCTCAAAATTGGGACACGATCATTCAATTTGGATTTAAAGAGCATATTCAGTGTGCGTTACTTATCTTTAGCTTGAATTTTTGTGGTAGAATATTTTAAAATACAAATTTTAGGATGAATGAAAGTTGACAGAAAAATTTCACATAAAACATTTTACACCCTACGCACATTTTAATCGCGAAAAATAAATTAAATTTCTGCAAACAACAACAATAGATGTTTTATCTTTACACATTATACATTGTACCAGCAGTAATACTGCCCCTTGAAAAAATTTTAATGATTAAGTTGATGGTTCGCGCCTCACGGAGCACGAAAATGCATGCTCCGCTACGAGTGCATCCGGTATTTTGCTTTTGAAAAAGAGCAAATGAAACCAAAATAGTGTAAATTCACAAGGGCGAAATATTTAATATTAAAGGAGAAATATCGTAAATTTCATTTTTTAGAGTCGAGAGATAAAATTGATAAAACGCAACAGTGAATTCGTTTTACTCCGCGCCAAAGAAAACGTAAATTATTTTTTAATATCACTTTCCGTACGTTTTAAGGAAAATATTATTTCGGCTCTACACAATTCTTAGAGTGGGTTTTTTTCATTATAAAAGTATGTAGTTAAATAACAATACATTTGTTACAAGAATTTTTATTAAACTTTTATACTTGGTTAAAGACTACCCAGCCAACATAGTTATGTCGCGGGTACGTTATATATACATAACATGGATAGACCTATGTCCGCAACACGGTCTATGAGACATGACATCCCATGTATGTAGACATCGTAACGTTAATGGTACATAACAAAACTATTGGTATAAACCACTTTGAATATACGAATGGAATAGTTGTTTTTATACATTTTTGAGTAAGATCTCTTTGAAAATGTTTATTTATTCATAAATTAACAATTTCCTTTACATAAATTACGGTACGGAAATATTTAACCACATAGCAAAATTAAATTAAATATATTTCAAAGTTGTTCAGTGTACACTATAAAATATTTAAAATTTCTTTGCTATATTTTTATATAAAATATATAAAACTTTCTACTTAACTGTGAATATGTTATAAGTACGGTAACATAACATATACATGTTGTAGGTATGTACCATGTCCAAGACCAATGTGACATACCAACAATATCATTTTACGCTCTCTCAAGAGATGTCCCACAAGGTATATGTATATTACGTTATTAGTACGTATATAAATGACATACTACTTAGGTTTCAGATATTACATACCAGGTACATCAATGTTACAGCTGTGTTTGCTGGGTAACGCCTATATTACACAACCATGAGTTGCAACTATTTCTGCAACTGTGGAGATGAATTTTTATGATGAAATGCTCCAGTTCAGTCTGCATTGTTGCAATTGAAAGAAAGGAAAAATGGTAGGCTGATTTTTCATATATTATGAAAATTTATTTAACAAAACTAGTTGACTATCGATTTCGACTTGCTTGGATCAAAATATTACTAGGTACTTATAATAAAGTAAAAGGGCCACCAAACAATTATTTTTTTTTTACTTTTTAGGTATTTTTGTCGGTGGTTAAATAAATTTTTATTTGAAGGAATTTTTTTTCAAAACAAAACACAAGTTACGTGAGGTTAAAAAAAGATGCACAATAGTATATTGAACAACTAGTGTTACAATGACCTTTTTTGTAATACAAGTACAGTTTGCGTAAACGAGCCGCAGGCGAGTTACGCAAAATACGAGTATTACAATTAGGCATTGTAGCACGAGTTTTTCATACTACTTTTCCTATTTCACGTTCATAAATTCAATAAAAATAAAATAAAATTGTACGGCATGTTTAATATACCACTGGTCACCAAGGGGCTTTGCCCACGGGGCCTATCGGGCCCCAGGCCGCAACCCTGACGCAGGGGCTCCGATTCAATAATTTTAGGTGAGCAATGACAGCCCTAAGTTTGACAGACTGTTAATTTTACAAATAATAAATTCCCCAAAAACAGTTGCACAAAATTCTATTTAGTAGCATTGGTTTTGAAAAAAACAGTATCAAAAAATGGACTTTGTGTACGTGAAATAGGAAAAAACATATTCCCATAACATACGAGTAAAAGCAGAAACAGTATTTCAACATTGAAACCTTATTACAAATAATGTGTCAAACAAAAGACCAGTTTAAAAAATACGAATACGAACTAATTTGCACGTAAATTTACGAGTAACTATACGATTACGTAAAATCGGATTAAAGTAATGAATTAACATATATAATAGCTATTAGAAACTGCATTAAGCATTTACATTAAATAATAACCAACTGCAAACAGAGTTAATAGGAATTAAAAGTTATACTCAACTTCAACATTAACATTTTGAGCATTCGCTAGTTAGAGTTGCCACAACTTTAACGTAATTTTTGAACAATGATTTTAACAGCTTAATTATGTATAGAATTGTATATTATTGTGTTTGAAATTGTCAGACATTAAGGCGCTAATAATCAGATAATTAGTTAGAAGCTGAACATTTTACCCTGGTATTTGTATGCAAAAATATTGTAAAGAAGTTTTTTATTGAGTTCTTCTGCTTGTGTATTGTTATTATTATCATTATTACTTGGAGAAGAACAAAAAAGCGAGATTCATATGGAAACATTTAGGTAATACAAATAATACAATTTTTTCTTGTTAACATTATTATAAAAAAGGTTTAATGTGGGGCTTAATAATGTTGTAGCTACTAAACATAAAATGACGGGATGAATTGACTAAAGAGTTTGATTTGAGAGATGGATTATAGAATGTCTTGAATTCTTAGTATTAGGATTGAAACTTTGCTCAGAGCGCGTCGACAATCAATTGTGGCAATTGAGAATTTTAACCCGAGAATGTTACAGGAGGGTCTAAGAAACCCCACGATTCTCATCGAATTTTCCATATGCGCAGTATTCGCATAACTTCAATCCTATTTTGTTGTAAATTCAGTTTCTATAATCCTAAACAAATATTCAATTTAAAATCTTTATGTGTTTGTTCTCATATTCCAAAATAAAAAAAGGTTAAGTTATGTCAAAATGCCATAGTTATTTGTCAAACAAGAGGGGAAAGCGCTTCTTTTTCCCACTCGCGCTCATGAGGCAATTCGATCGAGAGTAGAAGAAGAACTTTTCCTCGTGTGAGACACAACTTTTGTTTCTGTTTCTAAAAACGATTTGCTAGGACCTAAATACTCTTTGACAACACAACTGACACATTAAAAGTTAGGTTATCAGACAGGAGTAGCAGTGTTGTCAACGAACCAATCTTAAATATAAATTAAAGTTATCAAATTGTGATTTAATCTAGAAAAAGAAAAATATAAGACATAATTGCAAGACAATTTAAACTATGTACGTACCTAAAATAAGGATTTTCAATAAAATTTGGTATTTCTTTATAAGTTTTACAATATTTTTTTTAAATAACATTCATATTGGTAAAACTTCTGTATTTTCCTCTCTGAAGAGGAAAAACACATTTTCCTTACTATTTCGCGAAAAGAACGATGAGGTTTCCTGGCATGACGTGAAAAAAATGTATGGTTCAGATAGGTTATTAATTTTTGGATTATTATTATCACACTCAGCCTTCGGATTCCTGTGCTAAAATTTCTCTCGTGGTTAATTCCTTACTTTGCCCACTTGTAAAGTAAATAACTATTATTATTACTCTGTAATTTTATTTAGTCATTTATTGAAGAAATTTGGCAGAATAACTTTAAATCATCAGCATGTGATTGAACATATTATACAGCATTAAGGGTCTCATTGTTGAAAAAATAATATAACATGTTAAAACAGTTGTGCGACTGAGGTTAAGGCGCCATTACCCATTGCAGTCTGATGCGCTAGCACGGAGCTATTTACCTGTTCTGATTGCGTTTTTGATCCTATCAACGATCAGATATTATATTACCTCTAAAAACAGTTTCTTTTCACTTTTAAGATCCTTGCCGTTCACCGTTCAAAAGAAAATATTTTTCCAATTTTTATTGCGTTATCCCAATATCAGTTATAATTTTTTCCCCACCTGTTAGCCATTTTCTCTTCTTCAGGCAGATATCGTGTTCAAAATTCCATTAGAGGAATTTTGTTTTTGCAGCGGTCAGAGAGAAAAGCTACCCAATATAATATTACTAACATCAATTGACCTCTTTCAGTTAAAACGCTAAAAGTTGGTAGCACGCAAAAACAAATGGAGCAGTACCGTAATGTTATTAAATTGCTTTTAATTTATCGATAATTATATTTTGTACATTGCGAAGCGTAGTGCTAAATCAATACTGGGACGCAAAATAAAAAAAAACTGCTGGTTTCACGTAAATACAGAGTGTTTTCCTATTTCAGGATTTTTTAGGGTAGATATAGGCTGTGATTCTTAACCGGGGGTCCGTAGAAAAATCTCAAGGGGCACGCAGAACTTGAAACTTTTATCTCAACTTTTTCTTTCTACTTATATTTCTTTTATTTCATTTTATTTAGTTTCAAGTGTTTCGTCCAAAACCGATTTAGTTGTAAATAATAAAAAATTATATGGGGTAAATAGCTCAGTGGTATCCAGAGTTCGATCCCCACAGGCCACAGCCAACAAATTTTCAAAAATTTTTACGACATAAATTTACTGGCTCCTCCACAATTACCCCTCTGGCTCCTTCCCCACTACCATCCTGCACTAAGCAGAGTGCCACACCTAATAATGTGTAAATAACGTGATGATATATTTATTTCATTTTAAATCAGTTTTTATATCAATACATACATAACATCACGCTATATCCCACTCAGTGGGGTAGCACGAATCTAGACACACAGTCAACAAACAATCAATCTCCTCCAAACATTCCTCTCCTGACACACCACTTTCGCCTCGTCCACATTCATAGTGCGATTTATATATGCTCGTTTATTCTTCACACTCGGAATCATTCGTTCACGCAACAAACTATCAATAATACCCAACCAGTCATTCCTCGGACGCCCACGCAATCGTACACCTTCAATTTCACCCACATATATTAGTTTCACCAACCTTTCATTCGACATTCGCTCAACATATCCAAACCACCTCAACTGACATTTTTTTTTTACATTTCTGTCTTAAAAGTCCTATAAAAAAGTAGAAATCTGTTATACTGATCATAAAAGAATTAGGAATTAAAAAAAATTACTATCATACTTCAATATTGTAAAATTATATCTGTTTTTTAATACCATTTTTCTCAATATAATTGTCATACAACCTCTTATTATATTTATATCGCTGAAATCTATCTAATGGACTAAACATTTATATAGGTTACTATTTAAAAAAATATAATTTTATTCTATCGTTTGAGAATCACTGGTTTAATTTTCTGTTTATTATTTCTATTAAATAGGGCCCTTTTCCCTGGTCATTTTTTGTATGTAACATTTTTCTCTTAAGTCATTAGTTCGCCCAAAAAAGTGCTGGTTGTTTTAAAGGAAATACCCTGTATATGATTTACTGAGATTTGAGAACGTGGAGTGTATTATATTAATTATGCGGTTATTATAATTATATTATTAATAATTAATGTTAAAAGCAAATTAACAAAATTCTGCGATATTTTATTGTATATTGCAAGTGCCTTTGTAGTGGCAAAAACTGAAATATTCTTGTCGATTAATTAAAAATAATTTGTCTTGAAAGAAAATATATTACCTCTTGAAAAATTTCCCTGTTGGAAAAACAATAAAATTCTTGTTTTTTGTTTTATTTGGAGAATTAATATTGTAGGTAGGTATTTCACGCTGGGGTCTGTTTAAATTTATAAAGGACAAGTATTGCAAATACGTTTCAGATTGGAATGTGTCAGGTTATTTAATTAGATTTTTTGTTAAAGACTGAAAATTAAATAACAAGGATTGATGTACTTCAACTTAAACAGAGGAATTCGAAATAAAATTGTAAGGGGAATGTAACAAAATAATGTTACCCTTTAGGGGTTTCATTTTTAATTTAAATAAACATTATGTTTTTAATTTGGTTCTTTATACATTTTTTGTTTCGCTAGCTAGAAATTTTTTGGCGGAGGCGCCTACTTTTTTGTTTTAAAAATTTAAATGAATACATAATACCCCCTCTTTTAATACTGATAGGTATAGGTCACTATTGCGGAATTCAGTAGCTAATATATAAGGTGTTCAAAAAGTTCCGGGACGGCGAAATATCTCGAGAAATATACACCGAATCAAAAAACAAAAAAACACGTGTTTAATTTTCAAACATCGGAAACTGTCAATGAAACATATATATTAAAAATATAAAGACAATAAAAACTGTCAACTGTTTCATAAAATACAGTCTCAGAATAATAACAAAGTTATTAATTTACAGAGACCGGCCAAGCCAATCAATCGATAACTACAGACGCGTTTCGCTCTTATTGAAGCTCATGAGTGTAGTGTAACCCGTCAACTGCTGTGAGGCAGTGACACCGATTGACTGGCTCGGCGAGATCTAACATCCCAACAGATTGGTAAATGGATCTGAGAAGTAAATAAATACGTATTTAATATTTTTGAAAACCCTATCTTATGTCACCAAGCACAATCCCCACTCCCACCCTCTGGGGAGGGTCGGGGACCACTTTGAAATCTTAAATAGGTACCTCTATTTTTTATTATACGTTTGGATAGTACGACTAAAACTAAGTAGGTTTTGCATGAAACTTTTTTCCGATTCACGATATATGGCGCTGTAATCAGGAAAATAATTATTGTTATGGTTCCCATTTAAGATTTCAAAGTGGTCCCACGCTCCACCCCCAGGGGGTGGTGGTGGGGATCGTGCTTGATGACATAAGATAGGTTTTTGAAAAATATTAAACACGTGTTTTTTTGTTTTTTGGTTCGTTGTGTGTTTCTCGAGATATTTCACCGCCCCGGAACTTTTTGAAAACCCTATATAGGATAAAATAAATAAAAATAAATATATCATCACGCATTTTACCCATTACGGGTGTAGCACTCTGCTTGCGCAGATATATATTTTTGCGTATGAAGTGCGGTTACCAGTCGTCAAATCATAGCCGGCAAAGATGTTAGTGAAGGGAGAACTACAGGGGTAAATTTAAATTGGCAACTGTCAGCTGTGGGATTCGACCTGAGGATCTCACGATGCACAGTCCGACACGTTACCATGAAGCTATTTACCCCATAGGATGTTCTCATATATTACTTCCCGCACACTGGAACGTACGGAAACTATTGTTTTCGATTTTACTATTTGCACGATGACATCTGTATGTTACGATATTTTTGTTCAACCTAAAATATAATATGATATCATTTTCAAATTTCATATTTACAATTTGGATGTTTAAGTTACGAGCTGATTATATTTTGGTTACAATCAATAATCTAAAAGTATAGTTTATTTGAAGGACTGTGAAGTTTTTTGTGTGTATCTCAGTAAATAATTAAGTTACAATAAAAAAGATGTGTAATAATATTAGTTACATTTTTTACTTGGAATTATTTTCTACGTACGTTTTGGGTAGATAAGATATTTTCTGTTTGTGAAAATATCAATATACATAAGTGCGATTAAAGTACTAAGAATCAAATGAATATTTTAAAATTCGTAATTAAAATATAAATAATAAATGTTTTACTCAAATAAAAGCTTTTTATTTTTATGGAAAAAAAAATAACAGGGCAGTTCTTGAAATACCGATAGAAAACATAAAAGCACTTATTTATCTTTGAAAATGTTTTAAAAACTGTTTCCATTTTGCGAATTGAATTACGCTGTAACTGGTGTAATATTGAAATCCAAAATTTCAGGTCATAATTGAATTTTGTCATTATTTTGTTCTCAGTGACTTGAAAGAGGTCGATACGAAAAAGCTTAAAAGTTCTGTTCAAAAACAGTTTTTAAAAATTTCTATTCAATGTGGCGACTCTAATCCTGATTACGCAAAGCCGATGTGGTTTTCAGGTTTTCTTTTTGTGAAATGATGAAACGAAAGTGAATGTGTGTACAGTTTTTGCGCTACGTTATTTTTAAAAATGGAGACGAGGAATAATACACAAAGGGGTGGTTTATAGAGTTTTTATTGAGCAGTTGTATTTTGGTTATTAGTTGAAGTGAGTCTTTGTTAACTTTTAACTTGAAACGGCTCATGCACCTGGCCCGGTAAAACAAAATTAGAATAAATAACCTGTTGCCAAATGCAAGCCTGCGAACGAATCTTCTAAATTAAGACTAGTTAGCATTTTGATGATTTTAAATCTAATTTATCTCACTGGAATAAGCAGTTTGAAAACACAAGGTTTTGGTTAGTGTTCTCCGTTTAACAATTCCTTAAATTTGCATCATAATGATATTACAAAATAAAAGTATAAATGTAATTGTATCATTCAAAGCTTAATTGAGGAAAATTCCAAGAAAATAACTTGAGAAGGTCACATAAAATTATAGCCAGTGAAAGTGAAAACAGGATAAACAAGGAAGAAAATAGAAATTTTCCTGTACAAAATAGGAAGTTAAGCATTATATTTCTTTATTACACTGGAGAATAAGTACATTCATAATATTTATTGATTCTACAGGGTGATTCATACCGTACGGAAAATATTGAAAGTGTAGCTAGATGGGCCTAAATTAATGGTTTTTTTTTAAATAAACTTTTGACACAAACTCAATAACCAAAAAGTTACAATAAATTAAAGTTCTTTTAAATTAATGCCCATCTATTGAATACCGCTGAAAATAATCATTATGTTTCTTTCAAATCTGGCAATTTGCTGTTATATTAATTTTAAAATATGCGGTCTTATGCCGCTTATGAATAGATGAATTGTGAATTATGTGAACATCACAAATGATCATGCTTTTCAGTGAGATTCGAATCCACAACCTCTGGTGTACTATGCTAGTGACATAGCCACTACACCATCGAGATCGGCTCCCAAAAAGAGTTAATAAATTAATTATTATGCGTGCGAGTTATTAAAAAGTTTTGCTAAATATATTCAAATCTACGATAGGTTTATTTTATGTAAAGGAAAAATTTTCCTGTGTGTTTTCATGTTTCCTGTACATACAATATAAGCCCCTGTGGCATATTTGTTTATTTTTAATTTTGAAAAATTGTTTGTTGTGTTCTTCATGTTTGAGACAAAATTTAATATTTTTATATTCCAAAGTGTATTTTTAATATAAATGTAAATGTAAAATAGGTTTTGTTCTATGTTTTCACGTGAAAATTTATTAAACTCATAATTATATTTGTACATTTGCATATTTGTTTTCAGGGAATTCATGGCCAGCGGAATAAATTGTACTCTGAGTTATTTTTGTTTATAATTTGATATGTTTTAAAACAATACCCTAATTATGATAATATGATAATTATTTCATTTTACTGTGATTACATTTATCAAATATTAATGCGTTAATACATCAATACCAGTAATGGTACTGTAAGTCCATGTTTTTCTGTTTTTATTAAAGGATATTACAGGATAAACAGGACAAACATAATTAAAATATTAAGTTTACTGAGAGAATTTTTTATAATTGATGTTAAATATTCACTTGTTTCTTTTGAATATTTCAATGAACTTGAAATGGCATTATTTATGATATGATAATTTTTGTATCTAAATTCAAATCTGTAAATCTTAAATTTGATGTTTTTTATTCTTCATCGTTGACAAAACATCGTTTTATAAAAACATTGGCGTAATATATTTTCACGATAAAAAATAGAGGACATAAAAGACAAAATATACCGCCTAAATACATATTTAGGAAAATTGAATATATTTTAAGCCAAATTTCTTCGTAGAAATAAACATGCAGAAGTATAAACTGAATTTTTCATAGTAAATTATCTACCTACTACTTATATATTATAGAGGAAAGTAACCAAATATGGAATAGGATCCTAATATGAAACACTGAACTTCTTTTATTGTTATTTAGATTTTTATACAATTATTATACTGTTAATTAATTTTGAAACCATAAGACTGTTACTAACGTAAGCGAAAAAATATGATTGATTATGATTAGTAATAAACATCTTTATGCAATGTTAAATAGCGGTATTCCATATTTAGATCCAATTCCATATTTGGTTACTTTCCCCTACTAGAAATATGTTCAAAGAAGTTATTTACGTATCTCAATTTGATTGTTTAATAATTACATTTGACCCATTTTTCAGTTATTTGTCAAACTTAAATTTAGTATTCTTAAAATAGTAAGCAAATTCCAGAAAATTGCAAGTAAAATTTGAAACAAATTGAATTTATTGTTTGTTGCGTCTAGTAAATTTCCATATCCTGTTTTGTAATTATGACTAAAATCAACACAGTCCTACTCATTGTTATGAAGTTTCGTTACTCTATTTTTTCTCGGTAGTGAGTTACCAAACATAAGGATAAACATCCGTCTATCTAATAAGACGTCAGAAAGGTAATGGTTTAACTGGATCCAGAGTATATAAATGTTGTCTAACCTGTAAGTCTAAAGTATTAAAGTTTCAATTTTCTTGATTTACAAATTGTGTAATCTTGATTTTATCCTTCTTCGATTCTACTGATAATGATAACTTATTTATCGAAATACGTATATAGATATTTTCTTTATTACTTTAAGGCTTAGGGCTTTAGGGCTTACGAATTATATTTTTATAATTTATTTTGGGTTCAGGGAACCTAAAAATCAATACTTCTGAATACTACGCGTATTATTTCAGAAATTCTAAACGTTATTTCATGCTTTAAGTTTGGCGAATTAAACTAAGGACATTCTGTAGAATCTGCAAATATTATTACGTTTAATAATTTTGAAATCATTTACCAGTTGTGTGAATTAATATTTATTTATTATGTTTATACCAAGTAATTTACTGAGTCAGTGAAATTATGAAGATAAACAAAAAATCGATTCTATGGTTATAATTTAAACAATCTTCTCATTAGTCATAAGTAGAGTCTGTTGTTATATCAATAAATATTTATTTATTATGTTTACAATCTTCGCTGAGAGTGAGTGAATTGAGTGCTCTAACTATAAATAAATAAATAAATAATAATATATTTATGCATCCGTTTCACGAATATACAAACAAATAAGCAAATTATAAGAAAGTGAACCATCAGCAATTGCCATCGAAAAATATACAAAGCACAGAACAATAATTATTTGTAAAATAAATGACACAGCATGTTGTTTATGTAAATTACTAAGGGGATCCGACTCGATGACGTCATCTGTCAAGGCAGGAATTAAGTTTTTTGCCCAATTTATGTGTAATGAGGCCGTGCGGGATAAGGCGTAGCAGAGAAGCGGAGCAGAGCAGGAGCAACGCCTTGTTCCTGCTCTGTGCTCTGCAGGAGCCACGAGCCAGGCCAACCCCGATCGAATCTGGACCCGAACCCGAAATATTTGCGCGCAGACCATTTTCACGCTCTCTTCACTTGGTTACAACTTTATCAACTTATATATTGAGGTTTACATGTGCTATGCGCTAATTCCGTTACCAAATATACCTGCCGGAAAGCTGAATTTACTACTTTTTTGACTTCACATCCAATCAAAATTTAATTTACGAGATATCTCAAATGACTCCACTAGATGCAAAAGTGTGTATGTGACATCAAGATGATTCAGATATTATTACAAAAAAACTGTTTAAGATTAAACTACGTGGTCTAACAAACCTGCTCTTCCTTAAGAAATTAGTACATAACGTATTACACTGTGGATCATAAGCCTCACAGTCGACAAATTTTCGAAATTACATTCCGAAAATTTTCAGTATATTAACCCTGTGGCTTCTGCACCACTACCATCCTTGGAGGCCGTGATTTGGCGGCTGGTAACTGCACTTCACGCGCAAAAGTATATTATTATTATAATACCCATATCTTCTTTCAGCAGAATGCTGCACCTAGAAATGGGTAAATGGCATAATGATACATGTATATATTTATTTATTAAGCCTTTTACCCATTATTGGTGTGGTACTATGCTTACGAAGATCTCCGTGCGGTTACCAGCCGTCAAGTCATAGCCCCCAATTTTAGCTAGTGGAAAAGGAACCACAGAGGTAAAGTTAAAATGGCAACTACTGACTGTGTGATGTGAATTGAGGATCTCACGATCCACAGTTCGATGCGTTACCACGGAGCTATTTATCCCAACAAGATACTCAAATAATTTAATAACTTTTTTCTCAATAATATAAAATGAAAATAAAAATAATGATATATTCTTAATAAATTAATAATATTTGCATTAAATTCTTATATTAGTATCCTCTTCAAAATAATTATGATCGGCAAATGGCTATAAGAATTTTTAAACATATACAGAGATTTGCATCTGTCATCAATTTTCAACGCTCAACAATACCGTAAATGCACACTTTGCATCCACCTGGTATAGCTAATGATACGAAGATACATTTTCTCAGTTTTTGACACTGATTTCTATATAACACTAGATTGGGCATAAGCCGCTACGGTGCGTTCTCAATTGAACGTCGCCATGATGGTCAAAATAGGAAATTTGTGACACTTCAATATTTAAAAATGTTAGATGATAGGTATGACCTGAAGAGAGGTGGTGGCGAGCGCGGTGTATAGACACCGAAGAATTTTCGATGATAGGTATGACTTGAAGAGAGGTGGTGGCGAGCGCGGTGTGTCACAAAAATCCAATTTTACCCGTTCAGTCGGGAACGCTCTCAGATGGCAGAATATGGCCTATGCCCAATCTAGTGTTATATAGAAAACAGTGGTTTTTGAATATTTGATATATATGTTATTGTAAAAGCCTGAGTTACGGTAAATCCTAAGATTTTAGAGTAAAACCAAAGATTTAACAACTCTTAATGGTAAAAGTCCAACAGTTCTATGATCATCGTTCATTTCAAATTTTTACTACCATTCCCTTGTTAAGGCTTAGGAGTTATCTCAAAAACATGGTAAACAATCTAACCTAACCAGTCAAAGCCAATAAATTGCTTAATCTGAGGTTTTAATCAGTAAATCATTACATTTACCAACTCATGTCGGTTAATCCTAAGATTTACTGGTAAAACCTAAGATTAACCAATATACTGGCTCTTACAGTAATATATACACACTTTTGAATTTAGTTAATTCAAATGACAATATTATTAAATTCATTACTTTTAAAGAACTTTAGAACTTCAATAAATAATTTACAAAATACCGGGTTGCCTAAGAAGATGTTATCACTTATATGGTAGATACTACATAATTTAAATTATTTTTTTTTTGTTGTAGACTAGATATGGCTGCCAGACTTACTTTGGAAGAGAGAAGAAAGGTTGCAGTTTTGATGGATGGAAGAGTTTGGATCACCCTCAATAATAAGAAAAAAAATTCAGCTTACGAAACTATTGCTGATTTTTTTTTCTACATATTGAGGATGACCCAAACACTTCCATCCAAGCTGCTACCCCTTCCTTCTCTCTTCTAAAGTAAGTCGGGTGGCTATATAAAGTTTTCAAAGAAAAAAATATATATTTATGTAGTATCATAGAGAGGTAACATTTTTTTGGACAACTCTATATATATTTTTGTTAATGTCACGATAAATCCTAAAAATATCTTTGTGGAATTGTGGTTTCTACTCCAAACGTTTCTGGGGACGTGATTTGACGACTGGTAAACATACTCCACACCCAAAAATATATCAGATACTGAGATCTGCTTTATGCAGATTGCTACATATGGAAATGGGTAAATTGTCGTTCAATTTTTATGTGAAAACTTTAAAGACAACAAAATGAAAGGGTAATAATAAAGAAACAATAACATTGTAGTTACAAATGAAACTTAAATAAGATTAAAAAAAAAACGATATCAGGCAGTTGAAAAATGTTTTCCAATAAAAAAGAATAATTTACACTTTTCTGACAAAGACAACATTATCATTGGCAAATATCGTAAAGTAAATAAAATAATAAACAAACCTGTAATGTTTTTTATTAGTAAATTTAATTGTAATAAAATATCTATTTACTTTAGCTTTTATACATTTGCGTAGTGTAACCACATGCGATGCGTTGTATACGTGCAACATTATTGTAAAAAAATGTCAACATCGCTAACTGCAAACAATAACTATTTACATGTTAAATGAGTATTTTCGAACACTATCACGCTCAAAATTTAGTTTTGCCAAAAATATATTCACCTGTCATTTGGCAAAATGCATGCTACTCGAAAACAAAAATACGATATAATGAAAATTTTAAAAAAGAGTGTTAATATTTATACAATTTTGTTGTGGCAAACATCCATACTTCAGCCGGGAGTTGAACTCGGGGCCTTTGGCACAAAAATATAATTTTATTAATGCATAATACTTTGGTTTGCATTGCGTACAATCTTTATAGTAGAGTATAGTATAGTATTCGAACTAATTGGGAAACACGGGTGTTCGGAAATCGGTTTATTCGGATAATCGAACTGTAAAGTTATCTCGTTTATTACTGTGGTAAGTAGGAATATATGAAGTACAGAGCGAGAACTAGCAGTTCGGTTAAGCGGTCGTTCGGTTGATCGACGTTCGAATAATCGATGCTCTACTGTACTTTGTTCGGTAACGTCAAACTCTCAGTTCAATTCCCACTGCCGACAAATTCCAGAAAATTGTCGGAACTCTTGCTATACTAACATATTTGGGAGCGTGATTTGACGACCGGTAAACACGCTTTACGTGCAACAATATATCATAAAATAAGATCGAAAGGTATTAGAATTAAATAAGTAAGTTATATTTTTGTTGGCATCTAAATAAACATCTGCCTGTATGTGTACAAAATTAGCGAAAAGGATAGTTCCTATTAATAAAAATTTAACGTTATAACAATAAAATTTTATTCGAAAGTTTTTTTCCTAATCTGTACAGCTATTAGAAAGTAATCAAATACTGCAATAAACAATAATTTACTGTAACTCAATTATTTATTGAGATATACCAAAAAAAATCTGACAGGTCTACCAAGTAAACCATTTATGGTTGGTAGATTGCTACCAAAATCTCAACTCCTATCTTAAACATTCAAATTGTAAATAAGAAATTTCAAGATGATTTTTCACTACCAAAAAATTTTACCCGTCACAATACTTCCCTTACACATTTGTGCGGGAAGTAAATAAAACATCGTTATGATTTATGATTATACGGCTGCAGATATTTATAACAGAAAACTCTATTATGGAATTGGCATCATGAGTTTCATAGAAGTAAAATGGATTTTCATAATAAATGACTAGTTAAGGCTATAGGAATAATTATAGACAACTGAATCTTGTATGTGTGTAGTATTTCTATGTCGCTATATGTGCAGCATTTTTATGCCGTACTCATAGCAATATGTTATAGACCATATCGAAGCGTGTAGCACTTTCGCAATTTTGACTGCCCGATATACGTATGCAAATTTTACAGTTATGAGATTATCAGGAATAAAAGTGCTGGATATCCTGATGTACGTTATATCCGTGTTCAAAATTTATCGACGGGGCATGTAGCGCGCTATAACGAATACATCCAACGTAGCGAAGTGGTTGTAAAAAGCAAAACTGGCCAGTTTTCCTGACGTTTGTTATAAATGAGTTTGTCTATATATCATCGTGTCATTTCTCCAATGGTGATATATTTGTAAACATGATGTGCGGTTACCTAGGGATGTTAGAAGATGAAGCATTGTGGGTTTTTGTGCAGCTACTTTGGAAACTTCTGCACGGGATAGATAAAAATAAAATAAATGATTATACCGAAATAGGTGTACTTCAAAACATTGTAATTGTTGATGAATTAGATACGATCGACATGGGTTTTAAATGAGACCGATATGTATCGTATTATTAGTTGCGAAACTATGAAGAACATCGGTAAATTTTAAATGGCTTGATGGTAGATAACAACTATCAATAATATCCGGAAATTCTGGAGTACATACAATAAAACAACCTTATTTGATTATACTAATGTTGCACGGACTTGAAATAGCTATCAATAATATCAGGCAATAGGAAATAATGCTCCTGCAATCATAAAATATTGGTATTTCATTATGTCCTTTTTAACGATAATCTAGATTACTTTGAGGGATCCGCCAGCATCCGAAGTTTTTGAAAACTTATGACGCGAATGAATTTGTTAATTCTCGATATAAATAAGCCCGCGTTACATGAGAAGGTGTGAAAAGCATCGGTAAATCTTAGGAAGCTGGAAAGATGATAGCAATCAATAATCTCAAGACAGTTTAAAATATCTTTGAGCAATAAAGTAATAAACTGAGTTAATATAATGACAGTAAAAAAACCTGGAAGATAAATTCGTTACTTACTCAATGACCGTGCGTATGCGTATCAGTAGCTGAGTAACTCGGAGTCGCATGTATCGGCGGTACATGCCAACACTAGGTCAAGTAGCAACGTACGCGGTCGACGAGGAGCGAATCACGCTGCACGTTCACGCGACTCACGCTGCGTCACGTTCACGCTTGGCACACCCGCACCGCACCGCGCAGCGCGCAGCAGGGCAGGATGGGCTGGATGGGCAGGTAGGCCAGGTGGAAGGAGCGTGAGCAAGGGCCACGTTCACGCGCCGACCACCGCCCTGGAGAGCACGGTGGCAGGTGGCAGGTGGCAGGTTGTAGGAGGGGGACTCTGGAAGGCTGAACGCTAGTGTACACTGTACAGCGTGTACTGAAGCTGTGGCGTGCGCCGTGGAGTCCTGGACCAGGACCAGAGTGGAGAGTTGGAGTACGGTACTGTGCAGTCTCATACCACGCTCTCGTGTCTCGTGTGCGCGACGATCCGGCGATCGCCGATTGCGCACTCTCCTGTCAGTTCCGACGACGACGCTGCTGCTGTGTGCTGTGTGTTAGTGTGGTGCTCTGCTGCTCACTACACAGTACACACTCACTGCTGGTTCGTGGCTCGTGGTTCGTGGTTCGTGGTCCGTCGTCCTCACGCCACTCGCCACTCACCACTCGCCACTCGCGTCTCTGTCTCGCTGTCGTCCGTCACGCGCCAATGCTGCATGAGGCTGCTGCTGACCAGCTCGCGTGTTTAGTGTTTCCCCCAACCCGAAACTTGTGATAATCTCCCCGTTTCAAGTGAATCTCTATTAGTATTTCGTTTCTTTCGTGTTCTCGGGGTTATAGTTGTCACACCGAGTTGTAAGAATGTCTGAAGAGAAAAACATTGATTCCCATGCCTCCACGGACTCCACGAAACCGATAGCAGATGGACATTGCTCACCGGCGAAAGTGGAAGCAGGTATATTATAGTGATCCTTTAGCTTCATGCTATCACCATTCATGATCCTGCGAATGTATCCGTGCCGGGGTTTGAACCCTCAACCCTCGCCCTCGCACGCTCACATCTGACGCTGACAGAGATCATTCACCTGTGCTAGCGCTACCCGCTGCCGCTGCCGCTGTGCTTCTGTACCGCTGTACCAATGTACCGCTGTACTACTCTACCGCACGTTCGCTACTCTACGCTTAAAGCTCTCCTAATATCCTTATCTCGCACTGCATCTGTCTCTATATTTTCCGACTTGTCCTGATGACATGAATGGAGAAATCATCGGAATAATCATCGTTTAAATTTACTTGTTAACTTAATTAGAACAGTAGTATGCTGTAGTAAGATATCGGTTTTATTACTCAGCGAGAAAGTCGTGTTTACAGGATGTAAATTTCAATTACGATCGCAACATCGTAAAACATACTTCTGTATTCATCCCTTTTTGTAAATAATGTTTTCGCACTATTTTTGCGTCAGTTGATGAATTTCATTTACAGCGATAAATTTTGTTAAACTATTTTAACTTTATGTAAATAGTATAACTTATCTAAATTTGAATAAAGTGCGCAATAAAATGAACAAATTAGTATTCGCATACTGTTTACCTAGTTTGAAATAAAGTTTATTATAAACTTGACTTGCCATACAAACTTTATAAACTTGTTTTGCAATTTAAAAATAAAAATAATAACAGGAAAACATTTTTCATTAAAAGTTTTATGAAACAACTTGATATAATAAAAAAAACGCATTTTCGCACTTGATTGAATTAAATATAAAACTACTGATAGTGTTACCGAGTAAACACGACTTTGTTTTGAATGAAAACCATCAAGTTTTGAAATCTCATCACCGTTCACTATTCACGGCACCGCTGGTGATTTCGCTATTGGTAGGTTGGTGCAGTAGCACAGTAGCAGTCGGACAGGGTAGTCATTTCCCGGTATTTGAACCATTTCCGAAATTAGGACACGCATGTACACGGGACACGGAATATGAGGTTAAGTGTTGTCCTGGCGTGCAGAAGACGAGCGAGGCTGCGCCGAGTGCTGGAGTGCGCGGTCCAGAATGGCGGGAAGCTGAGTTAGCTCGGGCGGTATTGATCCCACAGACACCGCCCAATACCCGGCTAACCTATATTCTATGAGCCCTGATCCTGATGCTAACATACACCAACTACATGGCTCATGCTCTCAAACACACTCCCGCACACTTCACGCCAAACAATCCAATTCTTACTACCCGGCAAAAATCATTTTGTGCCCATTTTTTCCGATAAAATACATTTTTAATTTCACTTAACCTATAACTTTGCATCATGAGCACGAGTTAACATACATGCTCTCTGCTGCGTTAACGCCGGTTAACACGATTGCGCGGATCCAAGTATTCCTTTAATCACTTAATTTGTTTTCGTACATTATTAATGTAATAAAAAAACTTAATTATTTCTTTAATTAAACTATAACAAATATATATTGCAAATTCCTCTCCACTCATTTAAATTTCCCGCTTAATTTTTAGAAATTCTCTATTGCATTCGTGATTGATTTTATGCATTTTTCTTAGTGCGAATATTTTTAGGTCATAATTCTGTATTTGACATGCATTGCTGTTGGAGGTTTTAAAAACTAGTTTATTTGCTGTCTATTTTTGGTCTTTTATTTTTGCTCCGAGGAAAAATCTGTTGTGCATAATTGACATAACCTATATTTTTTATCAGGATGCTAATAAAGATGACTGACGTACGTGGATCTGTACTTGACATATTTTATAAATTGACGGTTTTACGAGATTAATGTTTTTTAAGGGAACTCACTCAGGGATTTTAAAATTAGATTTTTATAGATTATTTGCTGATTATATTTAAAAAATTTTATCGTACGCAAATATTCACGTATTTGCAGATGAACCTAGGGGTAACTAAATTTGACATTTCAATATAGCTCTAATTACAGTCGAATTTCCAGTGAACAATTGTCTACAAAGTACAATAAATTGTAAACAGTTTTTGTTTAACTGTTTTATACCAATATATTGAATCTATGAACAAAACACAAATGATTTCGAAAGGATTCATCTGCATTTATTAGGATTAACCAACATTCATTATTTAAGTACCTATTCAATAATGTGTACATTTTGACATTTCAAATGAAAAGAGGATGAAAGTTTCGGGCAAACAAATTTTCCCATTTTTCTGTAGTAGTATTATTTTTGAGAAGGCACTACTATATCCAAATTACATCTATCGTATTTTCCTCTAAATGGGAGAAATAGCTCTCGAATCGACTTATCGAGATCTGTAAAAGCAAAATGATAAATATATTTCGGTGACAAATTACCGTAAATTTTAACGTGTGGTTAGCTTTCAGCTCAATTTGGTTAGTACCTATCATATGTCAAAATGTACCGCATTATTGAATTTTACCACCCTAAACTATTATTAATTGTTTTAATAATGACCGTGGTTTAGTAGCATTTATCTAATAATGTAGATAGTTATTCAAATTCAATATAATGGAGAAATGCTTGTTTTACTGTTGAAACTGTGTTCATTCATTTATTCTGGTGTAATTTGTAATTTGAACAGATTAAATAAATAATACTAATTATAATTAAATCTAGTTACATTTATATTAAATCGATTGAACATCATTATGGAATGAAAACATTTTGCAAATTATATTTTTGTATGATTTACTAGCAAAAAAATACTACAAATAATAAATTTGTTAATAAAATATCAGCCTGTTGACACATCACTTAAATATTTATAGACAAAATAAAACATGGGTTTAGTCATTTTTAATTATTATAAGTGACTAAATCCATATTTTATTTAAAACAATTATTGTTTTTCCAAATAAAATACTTCTAATTAAAAAAAATTAACCATTTACTGGCAGGAAAAATAGATAGTGTTGTTTGCCCTAAAATTTAATCGTGATGGGCCATTGAAATTGTCCTCAATAGGAGATATAATCGTATGTATATACATGCATACGTGAGATACATGGCATTAGTATGTAATTGTATTATGGAACCAAGGTATGTTAGTGTTCAGAGAATTATAGAGATTAGTATAGACGCTAGGAATCGCTTCAGATTTTAGACATCAGAATTGAGGCCCTAACCCAAAATTATATCTGTCATACTGTTCACTGATGTGTCATATTAAAAACAACAATTTTAAACTAAAGTCGGCTAGTTGTTATTTGGGGTATTGCTCCATCGTTCTAGATGGTGTTCGCCATGAAAAGTTTATTTAATATTTATTATTTTAATCTAAATTATAAAATCTAATACTAAGCCTTAAAGTAATAAAGAAAAAATCTAAATATGTATTTTAATAACTAAGTTGTTATCATCAGTAGTTGTAAAAGGGATAAAATCAAAATTACACTACTTGTAAACCACTCTTAATTTAAATTTATCCCTTTTGCTTCTACTAATAGTGATAAGTTAGTCATCGTAATATTTACTTAGATTTTTCTTTATTACTTTAAGGCTTGGGGGATGGATTTAATATTTAAGATTGTTTTTAGCTTTAGAAATTTACAATTTTATTTTAAATGGTATGCGGACTAAACTTATGGTAATATGCCACTTAATGAGTGGGTAATTATGAATTTATGTGAACAGAAACGACCATGCTTTTCAGTGGGATTCGAACCCAGGACACTTGACGTGCTAGATTAGTGATATAGCCACTACGTCAACAAGATATTTATTTTATTTATTATTTTGTCTTATGCGTTACTTCAATTTCACTCATTTTCTTGTATATTTCTATTCCACTTTTTGACTGTTAAATATTTTCTTATTAGGTATTTTACAAATGAATACAGGTATAGAATAAACATATTAATACAGTATATATTCGCAGTGTAACCGCAAACTGTTTGCAACTGCCAGGCGCAAGCGCAGTACCGTTTTCAAGTACAAAACAAAACTGGAAAAGATTCCGCTTTAGTTTGGTGGTTAGAAACAGTTTGTGATCATACCCTGAACGGTAGAACTATTGTACATTTGTAAATATTTATTAAATCATGGAGTCATATTTGACAGCTGTGTTAATGCGCATGTTATATAGCAGACGTTAAATTATTAAAAAAATATTCTATACTGGTTTGTAATGATACTATGAGCATATATAAAATTGGGAGGATAGCGCAGTTGTAAGAGTGCTTGCTTCTAGAAACAGAGGTCGTGGGTTCGAAAATTGTTTCATGATTTTATTTGGATCGGTACACACTCCCATTACCATTTCAAGTTGAGATAAAATTAACTTGGCAACTACAAAGTTATCAGACACCGGCTAGTGGTTGTAACAAGGACTTGCACCGGGTGGCCAACACGCATGACATTAATGTAAAATAAGTGGTAATTTAAAGTAAAAATTAAGATCTGTGTTGTGGTTCATCAATATAACCCGTAAGGTTTTACAATCCTGAAAAAACTTACATATATATGAACTTAATAATAAATTTTTGTTTAAGATCTCTATTTTTTCTAATGCAACTGTATATAGTAAATTTAAAAATATTAAGCATTAAAGTAAAAGGTAAAATTTCTATCGTATTTCGATTACCAAGATTGAATTTTGACCACTGTTTTGGTTTCAAAGTTGAATAATCTTTATTTTGTCCCTTTTGTTTCTACTGATAACTTAGTTAATATACATATTTTCTTTATTATTATTTTAGGGGTTAGACTTAATATTTTAGATTGTTAGTAGACTTAGAATTTTACAATTTATTTTGTGTGTAGTACATATTTGTATTTGTAATTTAGTACTTTAATATCTTTTGACTCTATTAACTATTTAGTATTTACTTAATAATTTACATGCAACTTAGCTAGCATCATTTATTTATGATTTTAAAAATTTTAGAATTATACCAATTATTGGCGTCGCCATTTTAACGTTCAAAGTTGTAAACATGTTAAATTTTAAATAAATTAACTTATTCAAGAAAGTAACTTGACTTATGATGAAATGAATTTAATACATATTCAATACAAAAAAGTGCCCTTTTTGAAATAATGTGGATGCGCCCTTAGGGATATATTTAGTGTAAAGAATTGTGTTCAATAAATACTTTCTATTTATTCGTTTTAGGTAAATGGAATTAAAAAATTGCTATAGTTAAATACTAAATAGTTAATGTATTATAAAATCGATGCAAGAGAAGCATTATGTAATTAAGTCCCCTATAAGGAGCTTTAGAAAACTAGCCACAATTCTGTTCTTTGTAGTACGTCGTTTCGCACAGTTTGTTTCATAAATACTGTTTTAAATAAAATATTTACGATTTATTACAGTGAAGATATTTTTACTGATTTTATTTTTTAAAAAGCAGTTAGCTTGCGATAGCTGAATAAGCGAATTGAAAAATAGATTTTTTTGAAGATGGGAGTGATAGCGTGAACGCTCGAGGAGTAAATGTAAAGATTGAAAATTTATGACTACAGTTCGGATAAATCGAACCGACTAGCAGCCAGCATAGAGCAATTTGACGCAATAAGGGTTTACCCTACTGCAATTATCCGGACTATTGCATGTTAGCATGCACTTACCACTCCATATTTAGATTTTTCCTTTGATTTTATTAAAATTTTTTGATATCATCGAATTTGTGATTTGATTTCGATGTACCGACACTGTTCACGTCAACAATGTACCTTTATAAACTGAACTTTTTATAAATAAATAGCTTTAGATTAAAAGCTTGATAGTGTCAATAAGTCAGTAAGTGAATGTTTCCTGTAAAAATCTATTTTAAGGTTAACTCTGCTCTTGAAATTTCGATTTCACTGCAAGTATTGATGTTTCACAGTATTTGAAAACCGCATTTAACCCAGTAAAGAAGTATTTAATTTTTTACTTACATTTCAGTCGACGTTCTGGAAATCTGAAAATAAAAATAAAATACGTTAGTGCATTCAGAAATACAAATAAATAAACACACCTATTTCTACAGCAACTCTGCTTATATATCGGGGGTCTCGGGTTTAAATCCCGGTTGGTGGGGAAGTATTTGTATATGTTTTAAAGTTCTTTATTTATTACGTACAATTTTTAAATAGCAAAATTCTAAACTTTATTATCTTTTGTGAAACATTGGACATTATAGTTATGTTATGTATGGTTTGTATAGAAAAGTTGATATCATCGCAACTTATTTATGAATGAATTAACAGGTAAAACCACACCTCCTAGGGCTGCAAGTCCTTTTGTCGAAGTATACATTAATTTAGTTTCAGAAACTAATTTATCATTATGACATTTACCCACTTTGGGGTAGCATTCTGCTTTCGAATAGGGTAAATAGCTCCGTGATAACTTATCGGACTGTTGACCGTTAGATCGTCAGTTCGAATCCCACAGTTGACAGTTGCTATTTTAACTTTTGATTTGACAACTGGTAACCGCATTCCATGCATACAAATATAACAGATAGCGAGATCTACACCCAAAGTCATAGATCATGAGATCCTCAGTTCGAATACCACAGCCGGCAGTTTTTACCCTTGTGGTTCCCCTTCCACTAACACCTTTAGGGGCTATGATTTGACGGCTGGCAACCGCACTTCTCGCGAAAAAATATATCACATGGGTAAGAGGCGTAATAATATATTTATTAATATTATTCTGGTTGCGCAGATTTCGGTTGCGCGTAAATTGAGCTAACCAGTTGTTGAGTCACGACCCCCAAAAGATGTTAGTAGAGGGAGAATCATAGGGGTAAAGTTAAAATGGTAACGGTCAGCTGTGGGAATCGAACTGAGGATTAGATTTTTCCGAAAGCAATACTTTTATATTTTCGGAAATATCTTGAATAATAACTGTATATTTTATATCATAAATAGTTGTGTATTGTAATAGAAGATCAGAAATTCGCTTAGTTTTCTGGTTCCGGAACCAAGAAAAGACCGAAAAATGTGAGCATTTTCGAGATCAATAAAAGACCTAGTCAAGCCTCATAAGACCGCAACCCTAATAAAAATAAATATAAATTCTGCCTATTCTGTTGGATGACTGTATATCTTCTTGAGATTCTTATGAAATTCAGAGAAATTCAGGGAAAGATGAAGGTGGGTGCTTTTCAGAGAGTGGCTTTCTGAAGTTCTAAATGCTTTAATTAATAGATACTACATTAAGGCTGAAGACTACCTACCGCCATTTTGCCGACGTACCGATGCAGTACAAATAATCGTGCTTTTCTAACGCAAAAGTTGAAGGAAAATGCGAAATTCGCGGGTAACCGCCTACAGAAATACAGCCTTTGAATAGCACTCAATATGTATTGTACGTAATTCCATTTCTGCGCGTGGCTTTAAAGTTGAAAGCAGGAAATATGCTCCTGAGATGCTGATGCTACCGCGAATATTGGGTGAAGGCAGGAGCAAATTTATTTACACTAATCCTTAACTCAATCTAGTGAGATAACCCAGAGGATATTAAGCTTAAAATCCAATCGGATCTGAATTTCGCCAAGTTACGTACAGAGATAGCAATCAATATTAAGAACACTCGAACAATTTATTTTATTGAGTGAATCATAGCTGCCCAATAATAACAGATCTAATAAAATTAAATAGATTCGAGTGAGGTATCAGGGCAGAAAAATGATTGACACGGCGACGTCGACGGAGAAAACTTACTGGAAGCGAAGGAGATACGAAACACCGGAGAACGATTCGGCGACGCCAGATTCCAGACTACGGTCGGGTTCGCGGAGCGAGTGACCTACTTTGCACTCTCGCGCTAGTTTCGATTAAATTCTGGTCCAGGGCTTTAGCCCAAATTTGGAGCACGGGGAAGACAGCGAGCTCGATTTTGCCCATTTTTTGCCACAACTTTATCTACTAGCTTCCAAATCTGTCCTCGATAAAATTAACACGTTAGCCAAACTAGAATTCATGTCTCACTCTACGCTCGGGTTAACAGTTTACTTGTTTCCGTAATTAAATCCTATATTTCTTGCTACGTACGTGATACAATCAAATTGGGAACTAAGGAAACTACAACAATCACCATACACAAAAAAAATTACCGTAGAATTTACCAAACTGTTCGGAAAACTGAGGACATAAGATGCATTTTATGAACATGTCATAACAATTAAGAAACTAAACACGATTATTTACTAAGCAAAAAAGTTTAGTAGAATTTCAGAAAATGCATGTTATATCCTGAGTTTACCGAATAGTCCGGCAATTTCTAAGTATATGGAAAAAGATTGAATCAGTTCAAATTCTATTATTTGTCCTATTTTGTTTGACAAAGTATAAAAGTTATGTTTATATTATTATTGAAAATTAAAAATCCAACAAAACATGCGTATGTATTTCTGGTATTTTAAAATCTAGTATATGTATGGGTTCCTAGAAGAAACCCTTTGAAAACGTAAGAATAGAATTCACAATTACGTCAATTTTCACATTCATGTCAAACAATGTTGTATAATTGCTGTGGATCACGAGATTCTCAGAAACATTGAAGGGCGTGATTTGACGGTTGGTAAGTGGTACATATGCTCTAAGCAGAGTGACGTATACAAAAAAAAAGAAAGTTCCGTAGAATTTACCGTACGATTTTCGGTAAGCTGAGGATATAAGACTCACTTTCAGAAAACGTCATAACAATTAAGAAACTTAACACGATTATTTACCAAGCAATTAGAAGTATTTACAAAGCAATTTGGTAAATTTTCAGAAAATGCATCTTACATTCCCAGTTTACCAAATAGTTCAGTAATTTTTTTCGTGTAGGTATCCAGAAATAAATAAATAAATAAACAAATTTCTGAAGATGAAACTGAAATGCACATTTTAATTGTATGACCATATGAGTACAAAACAGTATGCTATTGTGCAAAGTTTGGCTTCATGTATACAATTATTTATTGTTATATCATTTAACAAAGGTAAAACTTCTATAATAGATACACATTATAATGGGAAAATGTAAATGATGCAAACTAATGTTATTGTTAAAACAATTTATTTGTATTTTGCAGTTAAATATAATTAGCATTGAAACAAATTGAATTTGAAATTATATTCATATATTCACTATAACAATTATAATAATCAGGAAGAATGAATATTATTCGAGAAAAATTGTTTAACAAAACCGCGTAATTCCGGAATAAACTTATTTAAAAATATCAGTGATCAATTTGTTTGTTCCCTGTTAAAGGATATGTTATATTCCTTTTGGTTTCCTCAAATAAAAATAGACATATTAGAATTTATTTATTATTTTGCGAAAATACGTTTTGTTTTTATAATAGTATGTGTATATTTCCTCAATAATTTGAATTATAATTATGCATTTTATTAGTCATTTTTGTTTCCTGATTATTTGCTTTTATATGATTACATGGCAGTAAACATACATTTGTATTTTTAGTAAAGGCTAAAATGCGATATAGTGCTCCAACTGAAACCTCCAGTTAGAAATTATCCCCACCACTAATTATTGTAATTATTCCGGATATGACACAATGATATAAATGTTATTATTTTATTAGTTTTTTATTCACGAATATCATAGTTACTGTTTATTAACTTGTCAATTTCTTTTAGTTTTGCCAGCCTCAATAAATTCTGATGGACTCTACTGCAATTTTCCTTTGGTATAAATTGAAAAGAGCGCTAGTAAGATACAACATAGTATAACAATGGAAATTTTCATAAAAAAACTGTTTGCTTGTCGCATCCAATTTGTAGAATAAATTGCGCGCTTTTGCTTTCAGCGTACCGTAGTTGTAAGTTCTATTTATTCATTTTCTGTTTTGATTGAGTAACATTGAAGATATAATTTTGCTCTTCATTAAGGGAAAGTGGAAGTTTATTACATACCAACATACCTACGTAGGTTGATAATTTGTCTAAAAATAAATTCTCCGTTAATATCTTCCAACTGTAACTGAAGGGTGACTAAAATCGATCTCGCGTTGTCAACGCTTCAGTGAAATTGCAATGCAGCGGAGTTTAGATAAAGTAAGAGCTTAGTTTTAACGAAGCCAACACATTTTAGACTTAAGACTGTATTTACGGATAAAGCGAACACCGCGCTTGTATTGGGAACTATCTAGAGTTGTTTAGGAATAAAAAATCAAATGATTGCTTTTAGTTGAGGATGTTCATGCTTATAGGGAATAGGCAAGACTCGCTTCGCTTCGGGTGTGATATACTCGATTTATAATTATAACAAATTTAACATCTTACGGAGTGAAATATTTTAGAATTAAAACTATATTTAAGTTTGATTGCATTTTGTTGAGGATGTTAATGATCATGGGGAATCAAATTTGGCAAAACTCTTTTCGTTTTCCATCATTCTCGATTTATAATTATAACAAATAATCTTGTTTATAAAAGTTTGTAATGTATTCGAAATCCTTTTAAATTTTATGCAGTATATTCGGTTTTAATTTTAAGATATTTTTTGTTATTTCGTGCCGATGAAGCAGATCACAATACGATACCTTCATGCATAGTGCGCAAAAATTAGCCCGATACTACTTTACGTATTGATTTCTGTATTTCCAGGGATATTTATAATCTGAAAATGTGGTTACCAGCAAAATACATCGCAGCACTTGTGGATGCTAATGGAGGGTGAACTATAGATAATATTTTGCGAAAAGTGCTTTTTAATATTTGAACAGTTGGCAAAAATATTAATGCTTGTTCTCTTATAAAATATGAGTTTGGAATTAAAATTTGGAAGTGTTTGTAGCACCCATACCCTATTTAAAAAAATAAGTAGATCACTATTAAACAATGTTATTTTAAATAACCAAATTTTGTTACATCATTCAGTCTATATACTACGTAGAACTAATCTATTACTATAAAGGCTAAATATAAATGCTATTTGATTTATTTATATATCGCAAAGAATTAATGATTAATAAGACAATGTTTGAAGGACTCAA
Organism: Poecilus cupreus; assembly: GCA_963942605.1. Lineage (NCBI taxonomy): Eukaryota > Metazoa > Arthropoda > Insecta > Coleoptera > Carabidae > Poecilus > Poecilus cupreus. Next base: position 11,829,994 of record OZ012715.1, read on the forward strand.
CCACTGCATTGAACAAAATTAAATTACTTATTCATTGTACATCAGATAAATGATTTCTTCTACTGTTTATTGTATCCTTTGATTATTGTAATAATTAAAAATAACACAAAAATTGTACACTTCAGATATATTTCAATTATTTTACTGTTTATTTGAAGAAAAACATTTTCCCTTATTTGTAATATCCATCCTTACACTCTCTCCTGAAGTGTAGAAAGACCCTTCATAATGAAAAGAAAATTATGCGCCCTTTTCAAGTACAAACTCTAAATCTCTTTGTGCAATGAATTTTAACGATTAAAAAAAAAAGTTCTGTTATTTGTTAATATCTATCCGTCCATATTTTCCTGAATTATGGAAATACCTTATATTTCTAAAAATAAATTATGTGTCGTTTTGAAGTAGAAACTCATACCAGATACTTTGCAATGAAATTTAGGGTTAAATATCTTCCAAATAATTTATTCCTGAAGTATAGAAACTACCTGTATGTGAAATAGTAATTAACGTACCTAGGGTGTTATAAGGATAATAATACGTTAGGTCAACAGTGTGATGCCGAGGGCTTTCGACCCGAGGTGTGTACGTTGACTGAAAGCATTATTGTCCGTTTAACGCCCGCGCTGCGTTCAACGTTCAATGTCCGACCGATATATTATTTTATAAAAGATTTTTGTAGATTTTATCCTATCATTGTGGTTTGTTAGAGATTAATCTATCTGCTTGCAAGCACTGTAACTAGGTGACCCAATATTCTTATTTGTTTACAATTTATATCTGCCAGTAGAAGTCAGTGTTTATGTATTGTGTATCCAATAGCAACAACGTCAAATTTATAACGCCCTAGGGCGTTATTTGGTACGTAACTACGCGGCTATCCGAGTAGTTATGATACGGTCGGACATAAAGTACTAAATTATGTGCCCTTTCGAAATAAAAACTTTAATTTTAATACGTTGTAATTAACAACACATGGAATAAATAGCTGTGGATAATGAGATCCGCAGTTAGACTCTTTTATCTTCACCCTTGTGTTTCCCTCTAACTATCATGTTTGGGTTCTACCTCTAAAATGCAGATCTTGGTAGATGCCATAATTTACTTCTCTATTCTACTTGTATCCAAAAGAAATTTAGAAATGAACTTCGATCCCTGATTTTGATCAGATATGCTGGTCTGTGCAATTCATACAAGTATTTTCCAAATACGTCTGAGGTTAAATTTGATAAAAATTAGCATGTATTTCAAAATCTTTAGATGGTATACATTTTAACTTTACCCCTGTGGTTCCCTTTACACTAACATCTTTGGGAGGCGCGACTTGACGGTTGCTAACCGTTATTTACGTGCAAATACAGCACTTACTCGTATTATTTTTAATTTTTATTTATCTACTTTGACAAATTGATATTTTTAGAATAAAATTTAGTAAATGTAAATCAAATATATAATTTCACGGTAAAATAATTTTTACCACTTCAGGAAAAACCGACTAAAAGGGTAAAATAACGACAAAATAAACCTAATTATCAATTCCCCTTTACAATGAGAATATCGTTTAGTTACACGGGGTAACGTCATTTGCGTTAATTATCATTTGTATTAATTTTGTGGATTTAAAAAAAATTGTTTCGCAATTTTGCAATAAATTCCTGAACCTTTTTTAAGTAGTAAACTTGAAATCATCCTTTTGAATTGTTACGTCAAGTTATTAGGACAGCGTTTGTGTATCAAGTCGTGGGAATTCGTGTAAAATGTGTAAAAAATGCGACCATTGTTGTCTAAAAATGTCTTTAGAACCATATGTGTAATACTAATAACCCAAGGTTAAAATATTTAACTTTTCTCTGTTAACTGCACGAGTAAAATTGTTAATAAAATGGTTTTGTTTAATTGTCGGAATATCTGTCATACGACACATTTTTTCGTGAAATTGCTCGAAAGGGTCTTTCATGTAAATATTTAAATTACGGTGGCGCTATATGTGCAGGAATTCAGCTTTATGTCGCCTTAATTATTTTAATTCTGTTCCTTTGTTCGTTCATATAATTGTTTTATCTCTTTCATGCTTTCACCCCTTCAGCGGTATGTGTAACTAATGTCGTTATAGATAACGCTGTGTAATCTATATATAGAGAGATAAAAATACCTCTACGGGCTAAATGCGTTATTCGCTGCTTATTTCCGCCTCATCAATATTTATTTCTGATTGTTTAATTTTTGCTTACAAATCGGGATTAACCTTTTATTTATTCGCTCCTTCATATTACATAGTTGTATTTTTTGCTACAATTCAGGGTTGAGTATCTTCTGGCTTGATTTATATTTTCTGTTGATTTTCAGCGGGCAATTATTTTCGTTTCAGACTTTTTGTTGGGGTTGCAAATTAGTACACAATACGTTTTTATATTTACTTGGTATTTTTCGCGAGTTTTTACAATTATTTGAATTCCTCTTTTATTGAATAAAAAATATGTCAATATTTGATGTTTAGGGCTTACTTTTTATTTACGGATATTTTTAAGGGTGGAACATATTGAGGTTATAAGGAATAAAGGATCGTAAAAAACATTTATGTGAACGACCGAAATGATAGAGGTATTTTAGAACACAAATACCTACTTTACTTGACATAAAATTGGTTTTAGTGTAGATGAGATCAAGAGGCGAAAAAGAAAATTAAAATTTTACTTCGTTTGCAACAAACAAAATAGGAAATCTTTACTACCTATTTCATCCTAAAAATTGGATTGTTGTTCAGATCGAACGAAACACATTTTCTCATATTATATACTATGTTCAACATGTTTTGTTATTTAAAAAAAAGGTATTATAGAAACGTGTCGCAAACAAAAAACAAAAATATATCAAATAAACAATTAGTTGAGAACTTTTAAAATAAATACTTTAAGCCATTTAGGTGTGGCACTCATCTTTCGCAGTTCTCGTTAAGCGATACATTTTTGTGAAGTTCACCAGCCGACAAATCACGGCCCCCAAAGATATTAGTACAGGGGTAAATGTCGTCTGCAGAATTCGTACTAAGGATCTAATAATAAAAAATTAATTATTAACTTCATTTTAAATAAATTATAATAAATTTTATCTAAAACTAGTTAACATTTTTAATTAATAAATAAAGAAACATGAATATGGCAGTTTTAATAGTTAAAACTGTGTTTTCTATGTTTTTGCAAGCTTAAAACAGCAATTTTATCTTAATAATATTTTAATTTATTTATCATCACAGATGATCATCGCTCTTTCCTTATCATTTTTAATTAAAGTTAATATTTCTGAAATATACATTGAATATTTTTTAATTTTTTTGTTGGTCTCTCGTTTTCGGTGGTGTAACAACGGTACGCAGTGTTTGCTAATATATGACCGCGGGTAGTGTGTACTTAACTTGCATTATAGAGTGAACCGGCATCAGCGCTCCCTGCCATGGCTGTTGCCTTGAAAAATTTTTAAATTAGGAATTGTCCAAAAATTTTTAATATAATTTTATTATTATTTAACTAGGGATAATTAACATATCTGCGTAATATAATTCATATATCTGGAATAAATTATTACAAACTATTAGAACTGGGATTTATCAAAAAACTAAATTCTTTTTTTATTTGCATAGATAACAATTCTGTATCCAAAATTAAAATTGAGGTTAATGATTTAGCAATAAATTTGTAGATAATTCCTCAATTTTATATTTAATTTGTAAATTTTGGTTCAGTACTTTTAATTAAGCATAGTATACAATTCCGGGCACTTGTGATATTTGCTATTGCCTAAATTTGAGTTCTGGCACAATTACAAAAACAAATCATTCGATGTTAATTTCGCTTACAAACAGATGAAACCATCTAATCGGTATTGAAACTAGCGACTGAGATTCAAGCAACAAATTTCCTTCGGCACATTATTTTTTCTCATCACGTCTAGGCGCAATTTACTCTATTATGAAAAAAGAACACGAAATTAAATCAGCAGACACATGCCGATGCGTAATACGATTCGCAATATTTGCATTGAAATTAGTTTTCCGGTGAATTTTTCCCCTAATTAAAAACGCAGATCGACGCAGATTGTTCGACGGTTTATCATGAATTTTATTCCCTGAGCGCCAACGCGCTTCATTTCAGATTTCACTGGTAAGTTTCAGCGGTCTTGGACGCAGTTGAGAAGCCTCATCAATCTAGAAGACTCAATTTAGATGTCGTATTTGTATAACTGTTTGAGTAAATAGCAATGAGATAACTCATTTCTTTCCAAATTTTAATTAGTATTTCGTATTAGTAGATCTTGGTAAGCGATATGTTTTTAACTGAGTTGATGTTGAAATACTAACATCATTGGGGGCTATGATTTGACGCCTGGTAACCGCACTTCATAGATATATCACTTACTGAGATCTGCGTAAGCACAGTGCCATACTCATAATGGGTAAAAGGCGTGATGATGATAATGATGATGTTGAAATACTGACATTTTACTAAATGTCAAAAATCTCCATTTGATGCTTGGCCGCCATTTTGTAACTCGTAAGTCAATCGAAAAGAAATCCGGAGAATCGGATACACATTATTTAATCGAATAATAATTCTGTGATTTAGTTCTTACCGGTCCCTAAAGATGGTGTAGTCCTTTCGGAAATGAGCTGGAATAATAAATTAAAATTTTTCAAAAAAATTACTGGTTTTTTGTCAGGGATGCGACCAGAAAAATGAGATAAAACTTTGCTATGGTGGTTATAGAATACCGTTCGCTTTATACCTTAGAAAACAATTATTGGTGCATCCCTGGAATCTGTTAAACGGAATAATTTATTACTTCAGCTCATTTTCAAATGGACTGTAGTCGATGAGGACCGCAAGGACTAAATCATATTTCAATTTTGACAGCCCTGATGGATAGTTTTAAAACAGTAAATTGTTGTTTTAACTGGAACACTATAAAAATATTTATTTCTGTAAAAAAAAATCGTTCAACAGTTGAGGTAAGATATCAAGTAACTGTCAATATCTGACGCTAAGCCTCAATTCTATTTCTCTTCTAGAAATCGAATTTTAAAGATTATTTGAATTTGTCAAAATTTGATTGATGTCATGAACAAATATCTGTTTCTGCTAGACGTGCCAAAATTAAAATAATGAAATTAAACTTATTAAACCAATTGGAGTAGAATAGATAGAATTTTTTTGAATATTGTTCCCTTTAATATAATTAAATAAACCAGCAGTTTTTTTATTATTAGTATACATAGGGTAAGTTTCATTTCATAGTTACAGTTAAAGTGATTGAAAACAATGTATTAAAGCGTTTTTTTTTTTTTTTAATATAGATATTGGTTTTGAAGTTAATGTGATAAATTTATGGGTAAATAGTATGACATGTGTAGATTACGACATAAAAATAATTTTTTTTTTAATATTCTCTTATTTAAGGGTAGTTTTTATGAAACTAATATTTTTGGTACGACTGGACTACTGGCAACGCATTTACATTCTTCTGTAAATATAAACTATTACACAATAATTTTCGTTCAAAATATTATTAACTAATTTTGAGTGTATTTTTGACAACCAAATTTTTAATGAAATATTAATTAAAACAGTAAAAAAGTTTCTTAACAAACTCGAATTTTCTTTTTTCGAATTTAAAAAAAAAATTTCTGTTTCGTAATCGACATAAGTCATACTACTTACTTTTAAATTTATGACATTAACTTCAAAACCACCCTGTATAAGTAAACATAGAGATTATTAATAATAGTCAACTATAATGAAAGAAACATTCCAAGTTTAAATAAATAAGAAATTTATTTTAATTACTTTAGTATTTAATAAATTACATTATTATTATTTTAAATTATTGCAAATTATGTTTCAATTAGTTGAAAAAGCTTTCATTTATCCCTATGTTTATTTATAAATAAAGCGCTTAAATACCCACCTACATGGCTGCACTTTAATTGTAACTATGGTAATAATACATCCTTAAGTATATTGTAAAAAAAAAAACTTGTATTGTCAAGATGCCATTTACTCATTTTGGGTGTGGCACACTGATTTCTCAAAATAACGGTAATTATCACGCGTAAAGTGCGATTACCAGGCGACCTCCAAAGATGTGAAGGGGAATCACAGGAGTCAAGTTAAAATGGCAACTGTCGACTACGGGATTCGAGCAGAGAATCTCCGATGCGTTACCACGGAGCCATTTACCCCATTTATTTTATTTATAGTTTAATTAATAAAACAATTCTCGGGCAAAAGGGAATACTTCAAATTCGCACTAATTATGTATAGTTTTACAGTCCACAAGTAAACGGGCGACAGCAATGAAATATTAAATAATAGTTACGCTGGAAATTGGCTAAACATAGCGTGGAATGAATTATGCACATTCCATTGGCCCGTTTTGTTTATCAAAATACGATTTGCGCAAGTTAGGTCTCCTGTCGAATCAACGTTTGCAATTAATTTTGTCGTAATGAGAATTCTCAGAACTGAGAACACGTGTAGTCTACGCTAGGGAATATATCGAAATCGGATATTTATTTGTTCAGGTAACTCTAGTCCGTAAAATGAGCGTAATTTGGATTTGATTTACCTACGTTAGCAACTACGTCAAAGTTCCAGTAGTTGCTGAAACTAATTAATAAATACGTCTTCACGCCATTTACCCATTTTGGGTGCGACACTCTACCTAGAGCAGATTTGGGTGTGATAAGTATGGTTAGAAACCACATTCTTCTTATTACTATTTTCCTATATAAGAACTACCCAAAGATGTCAGTAAAAGGGAAATCACAAAGATAAAGTAGAATGAGATTACAGTAGGATTCGAACTGAAAACCTCATGGTCCATAATCCGATCCTTTGCTACGGAGCTATTTACCTATATATCAAATAAATATATCGTCACGCCTTTTCCGCATTTGGGTGTGGCACTCTGCTTTCTCAGATCTCGGGCGTGAAGTGCAAAAATATAGAATTCTCCGAACTATTCGGTAAACTGAGGATATAAGATGCATTTTCTGAAAGTTATCAAACATTTACTAAATACATCCAATTGCTTAATAAATAATCGTGTGAATTTCTTAATTGTTAGGATCGAATAGATCGATAAATTCTACTAGTTTTTTTTTTGTTGAGATTTATCTTTAGTGTTCGTTTCTGGGTCGTGTTCTATTTTGTTTATGTTTCCATGTTCCCTGTGTAGTTGTTTTTGTCATATATTTGAAGGACTTCCCCGTTTTCCCTTTCCTTTTATATCTCGTTTTATATTATATTCTAGCTTTTCTTTGGTAATATCGTTGATTCCTTTCCTGACGGTATATCTTATCCAGTTCCATTTTCTTCTTTTTACTGTAATTTCTACTGGTTAGACTGAAGTGCGATTACCAGCCGTCAAATCGCGCCCCTCATCAAAGCTATTAGTGATAGGGTAAAGTTAAAATGACAACTATCGGTATTATTTACCTCCTAAATTTAATGTGAAAAATAAAGACAATACAGAAAAAGATAAAAAGAGTATTTATAAAGAATGAACGAAGACATAATCCCAGTGAAGATACATGAAATATCAATGCAGAGGGAAAAGAAACGTTAATACGTTAAGTAAAGAGGAAGAAGTTCAATATCACGTGTAATTTAAAACTAATTTTAATCAAAATCTTCAAATGAATATTTGCAATTCAAACTACGCTGAAATTATTTCTCCAGTTTAATATTTTCTCGAGTGTACTAAATATGCCAATAGCAGAAGATACAAATTTCGGGATCCGTCTGAAATAATATTATTTTTAAAGATTGCCACTTGAACGCCTCGGTAATTTCCTGATTTTTAATCAAATAACCTATAAATATTTTTTAATCAAAGTTAGAGTAGATGGTCATCCAAAGTTATTTCTGTAGCTACATAAAATTTAAAACGGAAGGTCTGTACAAAAGAGATATCGCTTCCTGACGTAAAATTCAATGTTTTCCGGACGATAATACAATAAATTGTTGACTACATTGTTTCAAAGCGAAGATTACAAAAGCGAATAGAAATCCCTTGTGTAGAACATTTTTCGACGACTACATATTTTACAGTATCGATTTATGTGTAAATTAAAATAAATAATTTAGGTTTAATCACTTTTTGAATATAAATTTTAGTCGAGTTTAAATTAATTATAATAAATATACTGTTTTAATTACCTTAATATAATTTGGATTTATTGTACGGATTACTTCCAAAATGATTTACGAATACACAACATAAACCAAATAAATATATCATTCCGCCATTTATTCATTGTTGGGTGTGTCATTCGTTTAACTACGGACCGCAAAAATAAAAGAGAACAAATAATGGTGATCTTTGTCATTTAGAAAAACATGGTAGATGACGCCATTATTAATCATAATCACTAAGTTGTTTAACGACAAATTGAGATAAATTCCTCGAAAAAAAGCACCGTAGAATTTACCGAACTATTCGGTAAGCTGAGGATATAAGATGCATTTTCTGAAAATATCATAACAATTAAGAAACTAAACACGATTATGTACTATTTATTCTATTTTTATTTTGCTAATTAGAAGATTATTCTGTACCACGTTTAATTTCATAGCAAAACAAATGACTATCAATACCAAACCGAAGGTATAATGCCACCATATACTGTGAGAAACAAAATCAGCAACAATTTATTTAGTGTGCCGTTAAAAAGAGATTCAGCCCACGTACAAAAGAAAAGATATCAAGGTTTGAATACTATTCGTATGACTCAACTCTATCAGTGAGTGGTAAGATGTTCTGACGGGTGATAATCGCTTTTCTCAGGAAGTATATAAGATACTAGCGGACCCGGTAGGCAGACCTTGTTCTGCCACATACCTCGCTAGCAAAATATATTTCTTTATATGTAAAATGTCGGTGTTCGTAATTCCAAATTGCCAAATAAACTCAGAGAATACAATCTTGACAACTGGCCTTATTATCAATAATTCTTATATAGATTTTTACTTTCTTATACGTGGTAAGAGATATAAGTATAAGAAGCGGAATGAATTTCAGGTTCCCTAAATCCGTTATGATCATTTTCTCGATGATGTCTGTGTGAATGGATGGCTGGATGAATGTCTGTACATTCAATAACTCACAAACAAGAAAATATGGTGTGACGGAATGTCATAATTATTAGTTTCTTGACAATGCGAAGAATTGTATTAATATTGATCATAATAGCAAAACCTAAAGTGAAAATTTACTATGATTCATATAAAAGACGTTAGCAAAAATATTTCGAATACAAAATATTATGTGTAATTTTCTTGCATCTGTTTTGAGAAAACTGAATTATAGATCATAAAATATTTCAAAATTATTTTTGATATGGCAGCAAATAAATAATTGAAACATCCATACCATTTGTTAAACATGTTATTGATTGGTAATTATTCAACATTCAAATACCTACAGATTTCTATGCATAAGAAAATTGTGTACTCTTCACACCAGATTTTAAGATTTAGGAGTTTGATTTAATTTTATTACATTATTACATAAAGCTTGCATAAATATTGCAAATAAATCTTAGTCAAAGAATATTGTTATAACATTTTTACATTAACTCTACCGTTGTACTACAGCGTTTACGGTATAATGTTGAATATAAATGAAAATATTTATTATATTTGGGATGTTCTTATCAAAGTAATTTACCGCAATAAATGGGCCTATACTATTATAGGTGTTCATTTAAATCAGATCATGTAGCATTGTCTAGGATTTATTTGTGTTCAAATTGAACTTGAACGTAAATGGTAAAAGAGCGCCCCCAGGGAGCATGAATGAGGAAAACTCAAGGAAATTGAGTCAGCAATTTTCTACAATCTAATTCGTGTTTGTATATCGTTATTTTCTTTCTACAATCTACTAATAATGTATTTTTAACTGGGCCATTCATATCTCCTCAACCCGGAATGACTTTTGAGCTTTTTATTCTAAAACGAGTTTTCTACTATACGGCAACAGCGTAATTTCGTTAATGGCATGGGGACATTAATGTAATATGTTTAAAATCTAGTTTAGCCGCATTTCTTGTTGGCTGCAAAAAGATGAAAGCTGGTTTTAACCAGAAAGAAACTGCTTTTTTAATACAAATAATAAAACCACTTAATTTACTTTAGGTTTCATCTTAATGTCAGCTAAGTTAAGAGAATTAAATTATGAAAAAAATTCAAGCAAATTCTTAACATGATACGTCTTTTGTGCGATGACAGCTGACAGATTAGGATGTTAACTACATATCACAACAAAGTCTATATTACATAGGAGAAAAATATCTATTGTGTTGTATTTTTAGACACACTTTTTAAAATTTTCCTTTATGTGTGGTCTTATAGAAAAAGTATCAGACGTGAACCACTAAGCATTCGGATCAGCAAATAATCAATCATTTCAATTGATATCCTACGAATTATATTGTTAGGGGATTCCCTTTGACGCTTAATTGTTTGAAGGGTCTCGAGCCTTCGGATTTTTGTTAATACATAGTTACCTTTAAAAGTTATTTATAACCTTTCAAAACTAAAGAAGATGTCATATCCCTAATTTGCATCCGATAGAAAAGATTTGACAACCCGATTTTCGACACAATATATAGTTATTAGTTTTTCATGTAGAAGTAAGGTTGTAGATATTTTTGAAAGGTCCGGATTCGAATTAAAGGGACAGCATCATTGACAGTTATATTCAATCTGAATTCTTTTCTTTTACGCCATAATTGATAACATCTTAAACATATAATCCCGAACCCAATAAATACAGGATAACGTAATTGACAATAATATTTTAACGTTTTACTCGTTACTCGGGTTTGTTGAAGTTGAAAGAATAACACCGAAGTTTAATTATAACTAACATAAATGATTTATTTATTTAACACTAAAACACTAACACTACATTTATTTTCACAAGTATTATTTATTTCTACTGATTATTTATTTATACTTCTATATTCGAATATTTATTTACACACTTTATACGATAGCACCCATAATATTACAGACTCATGGTTTATCACAGCCTCACGGTCTAAGGAAGACTCACAGTTTATCACAGACTAATTGACTGTCGTTAGCCCGGCAACCCCTATGTATGGCGGGTTCTCGAACGTTCTAAGCTTCTCTTGAAGCTACGAACAACGGTCCCGTGTACTGATCGGGCATGACGTCACTCCGGCTGGTTTCAACAAGTCTATATTCGTTACAATATTATATCGTATCGCGATCTAGATAGAATTTAAAAAATGTCGTAATGCTGTATTTATTTATTTATTATTATTATTAAGCGGTCTCAACTGCTGAGGTTATATGCCGGAACCTCGTTTTCGGTGGTGTGACAACGGCAAGCAGTATTCGCTGGTATGGGTTTTCGCAAAGCAATCACCCATCCAACTACTGACCGCGGGCAGCATTGCTTAACTTGCGTTCTCCGGCTTTATATTTATTTATTTAAATATTTTACAAATTAATTATAATCTAAAATACCAAATCTAAACCCTAAATCATGAAGCAATAATGAAAATATCTAAATAAGTATTTTTTTTGTAACTAAGTTATCACTAAGGATTCAATATTGACAACGGACGTAATTTACATGTTGTAAATTTTGATTTTATCCCTTTTGCTTCTATTGATGATACTTTAGGCATAGGGGTTAGATTTAATGTATTAAATTGTTCTTAGCCTTAGAGTTTTCTAATTTATTTTAAATTCATATTTCATATAAGATGGTAAACTGTCTCTGATAACTTACAATAAATGCACAATTTTTAAGTAAAATATCAATGATGCAGAACCCTATTTAGAAAAGAGAATTTATCAAAATATTTATACGCTTACTTTCATTTCAGATTTATGCTTCATTTCCTTACGTGAAGTTATTGTGTGTTACACTGCTACCATTAAATCAACTGTAAAATATCCTTCCGATATCCACTTGTGTAGAACATATTTATTTACTCCTGAAAATAAGTTCGCGCATGCTGATTTTTTTTTATTTTGCGATAAAAACACATACTGAAAATGATCATAAGATCTCTAGTTCGAATCCCACAATCAACGGTGGTTATTATAACTTTATCTCTGCAGTTAAACATATATAACTTACCGAGATTTGTGCGAAATCGGAAAGCCACGCCCAAAATGGGTAAATGACCAAAAAGTATTTTTATTTTATTCAATTAGTATTCATTATCATCTAAGGCACGATAGTCCTAAGCGAATCAGGGCCTTAACCCTCTAGTAACGTAGTACTTGATTCGCAACCAATTAATCCTGGTCAAGTCAGAATTTCATTCTGTATTTGGTAAAGATGGGCGAATACCATCCGCTCGAATACCCCGAACAATGAAAGTATTCGAGATTTCGAATATTAACATCAAAACAACAAATTCGAATACCTCGAATATTACTCAAATGTGTAGTCAGCGCTTTGTTCATCAGCCAGGTATATTTAAATTTTATATATTTTAATCTTTAGTTATTTTATAGTTTACACCTGGTAAGATAGAAAGGCTAGGTATGAAGTAAGTATTATAGTTAATTATATTTTATCTAGGGCCGATTTTTCCACCTACAAATAAAATACTGAATAAATTATTCCCTAAATAAGTGAAAAATATCGCATCGAAATCATAGCTCAAATGATAGTAATTGTTCTAGCTGTCATTTTCTGATGCGTAATTTTTTATTTATTCCACGAATAACTTATTTGGAAGTTTACTCGTAGATAGAAAGACCGACTCTTAGTAAAAATATTCCAGGTATTCGAGTATTCGGAAAAACTGATATTCGCCCCTCTCTAGTATTTGGTTATTAGTGTAATCAGAGAGGTTCTTGTGCGGTTAGAACTACATTTTAAGGTGAACGAGTGGTCAGCCTGTAGTACCCATTTATTTAGTTTTCGACTTGACGGTCAAGATTTGCACGCCACACAATACATCTCGAATTTAAAAAAATAATTACTGGGTATCCCATTTTGATGTTAACAAAGGATATATGTCGAAAAATAGACAAAGTGTTTCGGACAAAAGGTTTAAGGATTGGAGGGGCTCATAAATTTCGCCGATGTTGGATTTACTTTTTTTTTGGGTAATAAAACATTTATTCTTCATTCTTACCCATTCCGATTTTGTTGTATTTTTAATAAACTATCTTTCTCGATTGCAGTAAATTCTACGTAATTTTTTTACGCTGTGCAATTAAAATTTGCGGGTTTTCGCGTTTAAGATTTTAGAGTTGCTTAGCTTCTCCGCCATCCCAGGGATATGGGGCAGATTTTTTTTTAAGAATCAAATGTCCCTCTCCATTTATCCGAAACGTTTAGTTAGTCACTGTCTATTTTTTGAGATATTCCTCTGTTAAGATTAAAATGGGACAGCCAGTATAATCCGCAGGGTTGATAAACGATCTCAACTGGCTAGGAGTGATTTGGAGGTTCCTATAAATAGGAGGAGGAAGATAGGACGTAATTATCAGTACAAATTCTAAGTACAAGTGCATTCAAAAAGTGAAATTCCTCTTAGTCTGTAGAATCCCTTACTTTAATTGTAAATTAATCCTGAGTATCGAATTAGTACCAACCGTTCTATTTCTATTTCTGAATTCAGCGAAACCGAGATGAAATGCAACTTCGATTAAACTTTAGGCAAACTTTGAAAACAGATTCAAATGTTAATTCGACTCAATCTACACCTATTTGCATATTTATAAAACAATTGCGCAATTTATCTTCGTCACAAATGCGAATACAATAGGCACTTTTCGCTATTATCCCGGAACTGCGACATCATGAAATCGAAACCGCCGTTTTTATATAGTGGCGCGGACCCGCGTTGAGCCTTTCTGCGATATTTAATAACGTGGGGTGCAGAACGTGCAGAGAAAATACTACATAAACGTCATTATAGCGATTACGCAGCCAACGGTTTACGGTAAAAAACTTAACAAGGCTTTTTGTTGTGTAAATAATGAGCGGTATTATTTATGAATCCTTGGGGACAATTTTTAATGTTTATCTTACGCTTCACTGCTGTTCATTACTGATATTTCGGGGTTTGGTTTACGCTTTTTGTTGGAATTCCGCGCAAAAATAAATTAATATGTCATCAAGCCATTCCCACCAATTGGGGGACGTTTCAACAACCACATTGCGATGAAATTAAATTGATTGCTTTCTATGCATAAATAAATATATTAACAAACATTCTTTTGCAAACAAAAGGGGAATCGGGAAAATGAGGTCATATTACATGATCACTTTCTGCGCGTGCAGAGCCGTCAAATATTCACCCCCAAAGATATCATTTTGATATAAATAAATAAATATATCCTCATACCATTCCCCCATTTTGAGTGTGGCAGTTTGTTTTCAAAGATCTCAGTAAGTAATTTATTTTTAACAGAGGGCTAAAGTTAAAACGGCAAATATCGACTATGACAGCGAACTAAGGTTCCATGAGAGACAGACTTCTAATGTAACAGATAATAATTTTATACTTGGAAACTAAATTATTTTAATAGTTCTTGGGAATCGAATATCAAACATATTTTTTCAATAATTAAGTATTACTTTGTAAGTTGCGTGACCTAAATCCCTTGAGACAACTATATTCAGGCTTGTAGGTACTTTATATGTGAATATCCCTAATTATAATTGACAAGATGATTATATCACATATTACTCTTTACTTTTGGGGTAAATTTCTTCGTTAATTCCTATAGTCGCATTCTGCTTACGCAAATCTGGGTAAATGATATATTTTTGCGTATGAAGTGCGATTACCAGCCGTCAAATCATAGCCCCCAAAGATGTTAGTGGATAGAAAAGCACAGAGGTAATTTTAAATTGACAACGGGGTCTTTCACCATTTTTTTTTATATTATTTTATGAAACTTTATGTATATTGAAGACTATCTACACTTTTAAAAAGTCTTAATTGTTATTCATTAAGCCACAATGATTTTTTTTTAAATGTTGTGACGTCATAGTAGAGGTGTTGCTGGATCTAAAACAGAAGAAATTAAATAATTTTTGTTACATAAATGTTCTATTTTATTGTAATAATAATAATAAAATAAGTAAAAAAATATATGACTACAATTATTTACAATCTGTACTGTTTTAGATCCACCAACACCTCTACTATGACGTCACAACATTTTTTGAAAAATCATTGTGGCTTAATGAATAACAATTAAGACTTTTTAAAAGTGTAGATAGTCTTCAATATACATAAAGTTTCATAAAATAATATAAAAAAAAAATGGTGAAAGACCCCACTGTCAGCTGTGGTTCGAAATGAGGATCTCACGATCCACAGTCCGACACGTTACCACGGAACTATTTACCCTATAGTCGTCAGTGTTTGAGGTCCATGACTTGACGGCTAGTAACCACATTTCACGCGTAATAATGTAGTACGTACCTAGTTCTGCGATAGTAATTTGCTATATATAAATTGGTCAAACAGGAAACTTACTAAAAGTAAGGGAAATATATAATTTCACGACTACAAAAACCCGACGGAAAGGGGAAAATAACGACAAATAAAGTTTTCGAACGAAAATCAAATCAAAATCCACTTTATATTGAGTAAACGTTACGAGTTTTACCGAAAAATGTCATTTTCGGGCGTACCGTGGACATCCCTATTTTGTAGTTTTTTTTTTTTTCTTTACCTAGTGATACTCTTACTGTTCTGTTGCAATATAGTATTGATAGCTTTCTCAACCACTCCCAAAATAGGATAAAAATGGTTTAATATTGAGTTTCCCTTTCTGTATCATCATATTAACAATACGATATATACCTACATATTAAAATATCGAATCACGTCTTGTAATTTAACGATGGTATTATGGTATTGTTATTAACATGTTAACTGCCAACTACGAGATAACTCGTAGATTGTGTTCTTTACTAGGACGCCGACTACGAGTTATCTCGTACTGTGTTTACTTGCTATATTCTTGCAGCTCCGATTAAACTCGTAGTATATCAGTGCTAATATGGATAGATTCTGGGAAGAGAACAAAAAATCAGTGCTGGCTTACATGAACAGAAAACTTAGAAATAAATGAACAGAAAATATAACTATAAAAAATTTATTCAAAATCAAAAAGTAAAAGAATATTATAAAAAATAAATTTTCTATGCTTTTTTATGATAACTATGTACTAAAATTAGAGTTTTTAATAACATAATATGATTAAATGAAGTTGGCTTCTTAGACCGGAATTCTGAAAATTGCCGTGGCTGTCAACGTATTAATAATGGTGGAGAATAAAAATTTTCAGCATAAACTGTTATAATTCCATAAAGTTCCCGTGGCCCTGAAACTACAATATGAGATCCGCTCGGCCTAAGGATTTGATGCGTCGACATTTAATATACTTTATGAAATTTAGGACAGGATTAGGATAGGGTTAGTTAGGTTTAAGAAAGGATTACCTAAAATGCTACCATGTGTAAGAAACTTCATTATATTAAAAGCTGGTAAACTGTATTAACTTACCACACATTTTGCCAACACATACATGGAGATCTTTGTACTTCGTAAAATTTTCCTTTTTATATCAAAAAGCTTTGCATTTCATACATGAAACATGTAGGTAGTCTACCTTTTTATTTTGTGGAGGATAAAAAGGAGACGAGGACTGATTTTACATTTCCTGAAAATTGCTGGAATATTTGCTTCATTCAGCTTTCATATTTAAAATATTTTTCAACGGTACATGACCGTATTTGATCAAATCTCATACTGCATTTCGTAGAACGCATTTTCCATATGTACAATTCAGGAACTGGATTTTGTTTAGAAATGTTTAACTAACTTAACTCTAATAAACATTTTTATATAATTTGGGAATACCAGTCTAGAATTTATATTTTAGTTGAATATATTTAAGAAAGCCTTGCATATAATTGTGTCTAAAAATTTTATTTCCCTAATACTAGCTTGAGAATACGGTCTAAAATTAGTAAATTTTAATTTGAAAATGTCGGATTAATATATTTAACAAAGCTTAGCAAAGAATAAAGAGAAAAAATATGGAAAACAGAACAAGAGGATGCAATTAAATCAGTAGTAGAATGGAGACCAAGAGGAAGGAGAAGACAAAGCATCAGATCAACATGGATAAAGGAAGTGGAAGATTTAAAAGCAGCAGGAATTAAAAACTGGCAAAGTAAAAGAAAAAGTAGAAGATGTGGAGAAACTCCAAAGATTTAAAAGAAAAGAACCGGTGATTGATACACTCAACAAACGGATCTATAGAGCTTCATAAGAAGGGCGTTACCCCATAGGGGTATTAAGCCTCTACATATTTTATCTAAAAATTCTGTAATCTTAAATAAAATCTTACAAAATTGAATATGTACAAAATTGTAAATATAATTTCTAATTTATGAATTAATTTATTTCTATTATATTTGAGGTCCATCACTGGACGATTGGTAACCGCATTTTATGCGCAAAACTATATCACTTATCCAGATCTGCGAAAGCAAAGTGCCACACCCAAAACTGCTAAACGGTGTGATATATTTATTTGTTTATGAGAAACCGTATGAAAACACTGAGGTAATCCGATTATTTGAAATTTGTGTTCGTATGTATACAATAAAATATTTTAATACTGTCAACCCTGGGAGCAAAGTTCGCCGCATGAAAACATGTTTATTGCTCTTATTTGGTATCATTCGATCACGCAACAAACTTTCAGAAGTACCTATTTATCCATTTACTTCGGCTGCATACCACGCAATCGCTCACTCTCAATTTCAACTACGTGTACGAGTACTTGAACCACGCCATACTGACATTACGACGACAAATGGAATAGTAAAAACTGATAATTTAATATTAATCATAATATTTAGTATTGTTCCTCTTTTGTACAGCTGGAGCTGGAGTTTGAGTCCCGATTATTGTATGGATTTATCTTTGTTATGCATCAGGTGCAAAAACAAAATAAAATATTTAGGAAACACTGTCCCCTTCTTATTTTTTTAAACACATTGATATTTTTTGATTTATTTTTATAGCTCCGTGATAACGCGTCGGATTGTGGATCGTGAGATCCTCAGTTCGAATCCCACAACCGACAGTTGCCAATTTAAATTTACCCCTGTGGTTCCCCCTCCACTAACATCTTTGGGGGCTATGATTTGATGGCTGGGATCCGCACTTCATACATAAAAAAATATCACTTACCGATACCTGCATAAGCAGAGAGACACACCCATAATGGGTAAAAGGCGTGATGATATATTTATTTATTTGAATTCATATACTTCAAACGCAAAAGAAAAAAATATACCTAAAACTAATAAAAGTGTAAATACTAAGGACTAAGGAGGAATTTCGTTTTAGAGTTTCCTGAGGAAGAAGCAGGATTATGTCATTTAGTCATTACATTTATACTGCTACTTGTACTATAAAATCTTTAAGAGATACGAACATTATTTTTACGAGAGAATTTACAACATTGTGGAAGCACTTCTGCAAAAAGATACTTTATCCTTTTCTGTAAGATAATAATTATTTTATAAGGAAAGCTAAGTAATTTTTACCATTATAAGCGAAATTATTCTTGTAATGTATTATTGAAGATAATTATTTTCGTTTCATTAAATTTCGCAAGAACTCTGACATGGTCTTTGCAAATATTCGAGTAAATTTAAAAGCGAAATTGACATAAATTAGTAGAAATTTGCTTTGTAAATCACTTTCATTGTTAATTAATCTTTCATCTTTGCTTTCTTAACATTTCGACATCATTTAAACGAAATAATTTAACAAAAACACAAAGCTTCGTAAAAAATAATTAGTTAGTCAAGCAAAAGTCAAGTAATTTGTTAATTAAACATTTTATATCTATAATTAATTATCTAAATAAATATTTTTTTTAATATTCTGCGGCCACGATTCTTCAAAAGAGGAAGCAAGGGAGAATTTTAATTTTATGTTGTATTTTCTCGTGCGTTTGTATTACATTCATCCTGCTTAATAAAAGTGTTTTATACGAAATACGTGTTCATTGAATCCTATTGTATTATTTGAGGCAACTTTATTAATTAAATTAACGAAATATAAAACCGGAAGGATGAAAGAGCCCATGGAAACAGCATGTGGAAAATTTATTTTGATTTTAATGTAACCTTGGTACTTCGAACTTTTCCATATAAAATGCGACATAGGTTGTCAATGGTTTTAATCTTGTCCTTTTCTTATAATTCATATATAAACATCCAACGCTTTGAAATTTGTAAATATTTTCGAAAAAAGAATTTGGTCCAATACGTTTGGGAAATAAATTACCAAACTTACCAGAAACATTTTCCATAACCAGAATTGTACCAAAAGTAAGCATTCAAATTTCTTATTCATTAATATACATCTTTAATATAATGACAAGTTAATCTGGCATTGACAACCTATGTTGATATTTATGTGGAATAGTAGTACGTATAACTGCTATCCATAATACATAGTAATTTTTTTTTTTTTTTTGAAGCGGACTCAACTACTGAGGTTATATGCCGCCTCGGAACCTCGTTTTCGGTGGTGTTGACAACGACACGCAGTGTTCGTTGGTATAGGTTTTCGCAAAGCGGTCACCCATCTAACTACTAACCACGGGCAGCCTTGCTTAACTTGTGTTATCGAGTGAACCGGAATAAACGCTCGCAGCCATGTCGTTGCCGTAAAAAAATGTATTTGCGATTTGTTAATTTTGTGGTTAATAAATATTTTTAGATAATATTGACAAATATATTGTGTTAAATAAACAATTTGATCAAATATGACAATTAAAGTTTTGTCAATATTGAATTTCTAACAAGAAAAATTGTTATTTTTATTTATTTGCTTTGTTTATAAAATTTAACAAATAGACTAGTCAATAATAACAAGTAAATTTAGCTAACTTATCAATTTGAAATTGTTAGAAAGTTTATTTCCTTTGTGACAACTTAATTTGTTATAATAACTATGATTTATTGAACTGCTTCAATATAATTACTAAAATATTTAGTCAAAAGTACATAAAACTATAGAGATGAAATAAATATCCGGCAACTATCCGGCGGATACCGGATTTAAAAAAAATTACGAATATTTTATAAAATCTTCTTCATTTAATTTACATGTAAGTCTAAACACAAATAATACCTCTATATTTTCAATCAAAACACTGATTAATTATTATAACCGACGAGAGAAAGGAGGAGGCTTTCAAGTCGACAAGAATATTTTTTTTATGTATTACTACGCATAACTTTTTACAGAGTAGTACGATTTAGATGTTTTAATAATTTGTTACTTGCTAACAAATTTGAAACTTGTTAAATTAACAAATATTAATGATGGATCGTTTGGGACTAATGATTTTGTTACAATTTTGTCAATTTTGACTATAAATTTTTTACTGTGCAATACATTAATAACAGAAAAGTTAATATTGCATCTTAGATGAAACTCACAATATAAAGTTGTTTGTTTCAACGTGGAAAATAGGTTTATCCACAAATGTTGTTTCTGAATTTATTTTCCAGTAAAAACTTTCAAATGAAAATTCTGTTCAGTTACTTAAACTTAGCATCTACGAGTAAGTTGAAAACAAATTTAAAAGTTATAGCAAATGCTGGTTTTGTTGTTCGACTTGAAGAAATTTATAATGTTTGACTGTAAAATAAATAGTTTATTCATTTATATTCTTATAAAAACCGTCGAATATTATTTATTTATTTGAATAGCCACTATTAAAATATTTATTATAAATTTCTGGGATCTAGCTCGGATGATTTCACAATCATCATTTATGTGAAGATGCTCTTCAGTGGGATTCGAACCCACGACCTCTGGTGTGCTAAGCTAGTGACATCCATTATACCACTGAGATAGGCAATGGCGTCATTACATTTATTTATATTTCAATTCAATTTTGAAATTTACTTCCATATTTGGGATTTTGACCTAGAAGTGAAACAGTATCCTACAATAATTTTGTTTGTCTTAGAAGTTTATTTCATTTAGGTTTTCCACCTT
Organism: Poecilus cupreus; assembly: GCA_963942605.1. NCBI lineage: Eukaryota > Metazoa > Arthropoda > Insecta > Coleoptera > Carabidae > Poecilus > Poecilus cupreus. The sequence goes on from OZ012715.1 coordinate 11,851,109, forward strand.
CGGATAAACTTTCCAATAACTTTCTGTCAGATAAATGAAAAAGTCTTACGTCGAATTCGAAGCCACAGCATAAATGATAAAAAGATACTGAAGGGCATGTTTAATGCGATGTTTTTGATTTTGTCTGACAGATAATACGTTATCGGAAGGGAGATACAGGTCTCTTAATTTATTTGGGCGTAAGTAATAGTTCTGTCTGCTTGATATTTTTATTTTAGCGATCGCAAAACACAAATATAGTAAATAAAGTGAAAGATTTCTTTGCTTCGATAAATTAAATACTAATTCATAATTTTTGTTTTACAGTATGAAAAATTAAATGTTCAACGAAGTGTAGTGAATAATTCTGTATCAACAAATTTTAATTTAATGTTAATATTACCGAAATCTATCTCCAAAAATTACAAACTAACTAAACCTAGTATGTACTCTTTAGAATAAATAAATAATGGACTAATAAAATTGAATTTTGCAATATTTGGAATAGAAGATTTGGATTCTTTGTGTATATTTCCAAATGGAACGGAAGGGAACATATAGCGAAAAGATCACGCAACACAGAGTCAGATGATTTGGGTATATATGGAGAGAAAAAGAAAAGGATGCAATTAAATAAGTAGTATAATGGAAACCAGGACGAAAAAAAAAACATGGCTGAAGGAAGTAAATGATTTAAAAGCAGCCGGAATTAAACACTGGCAAAGTAAAACACAAGACATGAAGACGTGGTGAAACCTAAACTACAAGGATTTAAAGAAACAGAAACGGAGATTAATTGTAACTATTCGGTAAGCTGGGGATATAAGATACATTTTTTGACAATGTTACAACATAATTATTGACTAAACAATTAGATGTATTTACAAAAAAAGTTTAGTAAATTTTCAGAAAATACATCTTCTATCCTCACTTTACCGAATAGTTCGGTAAATTCTAAGTAACTTTTTTTCCGTGTGCAGATTCCGTCTGGTGCTCAACCACTATATATATTTGCCAAATAAAATGTCAGTATTAAAATATGGATGTGTCAAAAAATAGAAAATATAATTATTTCATTTAATAATTTCAAATAAATATATTTAAGTAAGTCTATAAAACGTAAAGGGGATACTAAACATTTATTATTTATACTGAAAAGATTAAAATTCTTAATAGTTAACGTAAAAAATTCAACGAAATGAAATGAAATGCGCAGTTTTCTTGAAATTTTTATCCTTTTTGTGTACAGTCAGTTGACCAGCAGCACAATTCGTCACAATTACAATAAAAATAAATCCTCGTAGCTACTTTAGATAAGCAGTAAGCGGAAATATCTCCTCCGTTCCGTGATGATTTTGACAGTTGACAGGGATTCGCCCATTCTCCGTGCCGGCGGCGCCGGTTGCCTGCACTGCGCGACAACTTGAAATCCCCTCGGCTACCGCCGTACATTTATGATGTGCGGCCTGTAAGCCCATCAGATTTCAGGCGCGGTTGTAATGTGTTTGATCTTGGCCGTATTTTTCGCCGCAGGTTTAGCGTTAGCTGTCACTTGGGATCGAACCACTGACTTTTTACAGACAGCGGTGGGAAATTTCGTCCTTTGGGGATTGTAAATTTTCGGGTTTTTTCTTAAGGTTATTTAATTTGGGGTTTGAGGCTTGTTTTCCAAAGCTGTGCTTATGGATCAATGAATATAAACTTCGTAGACTTTCAAATGCTGAAAGTCATAAAACATTGGGAAAATATAAATATTACCCAATCAAAAGATGCTTTCTAAATGGTAATAAATGAAACTACACAAAAAATGGATTGCTACAATAGCAATATTTATCTTACGTATAGTCACAGCAATTTAGATATTTACAATAACAAAATTTTTATTTATATTCGTAATGTAATATTATTTTCGATTGCTGCTTCAACAATCTAAATATTTATGGTTTTTTAAGAATCTATTGCTGCAGTATATATCTAGATCATGTAGTCTTAAATATGATATATTCTATAATATATAATATATATTCAAATCAACTACTAATATTGCCATTTTAAGTAAGATATTTAATTATGATAAATATGTATTATTGCTGAGAAATAAATATATACGTATAGTATTGCTATTGTAACAAGCATTTGTTTTAATAAGCTGAAATAACTTTCCGAACACATAGTAAATACATAAAAGATATTTAATAAATATATCATAACGCCATTTACCCATTTCTGGGTGTGGTAGTCTGCTCAATACCTATCTCGGTATTATATCTCAAAAAACAAAAAATTTAATTGTTTTTTGACTTCAACTTAGCCCTGAAGATGACAGCCGTTGCTGTCGAAACGTCGGCATAGTTTTTAATAAATTATTTGACTGCTAGTCCGTTTTTTGATTTACCATAAACGACCATACTTTTCAGTGGGATTCGAACCGACGACCTCTTGTGTGCTTGGCCAATCTTTTATTTATTTAGGTATTTGTTTTGTTTCAAAATTATTATACAAATTTATCAGAATATTCTTACAATTTGAAACATGAATTCTTAATTTTATGTTTTAAGCCTAGGAAGGCCGATACTTTATAAAATATATAATAATTGATAATAATACCGATATACGAAAAACATAATTGATTGCTAAAATAGCAATAATTTATCTTACGTATAGTGACAACAATTTAGATACAATAGAACAATATTTTTATTTATATTAGTAATATGATATTATTTAGATTGTTGTAGCAGCAATCGAAAATAATATTATATTTTGTTATTGTAAATAACTAAATTGTTGTCACTATACGTAAGATAAATTATTGCTGTTGTAGCAATCCAAAATCGATCTGTATAAAGATATAATGCAGACTAACAACTTGTAAAGAAAGCAGTTTTTGCAGATGCTACAAGATGAAGTAATCTTGTGTCGTTTCGAAAATCTAAAGAAGATTTTATTATAATATCCAATTTTTCATATGCGGGCCATGTTGTTGTACGTTATTAAACTTTTGTTTTATTCATTTTACGGTCTGTTGAATTTCTTTATTGTATTTTAAAATTCTTCCGACATTTTTATGTTTATGTGTGTACGTAAGGTTATGTTTTATGTTTTACTTTAGTTCCAAATTTTATTTTTGTAAATATGAAGATTCTCGGTTATTAAATTGTTCTTTTTCGTTTCCTTTTTCATTTTCTTGAAGATTCTATTTAAGGCCGAGCTAAATTGTATTAAATTTCTTTTGAACAAGAGGGTTACATTGCTAAAGCGCAAATTGTTTTTTGATAAACTTAGATAGCTTTCAAACGAATTAATGCCATTTTGTTTTATTGTTGGCCGATTGAAGAGCAGACCCTTATTGTCAGTTTAATGAAACTTAATGAGATTTTACTTAGAACGAATAGAAATAAATTACAATTGTACATCAAAAACATTTTATATAGGATTATTTAATTCTCTTATTAATTATTATCTATTGAATGTAGGATTTCTTTATTAAAATAATATATATAAAGTTGGTAACACCTAAACACATTTTTGGATTTGTCTGGAAATTGAAAATTACATTTTTAATTGGCGTATTTTGGTACAGTACCTTACCTACACACTCATAAAAACAACTTCTGGTTTCAAGAAAATTTTTAGTTTTCCTTTTGTATGCATTCGTTTAAGAAAATTTTATTTCTTACAAAATGATTAGGTACAATCAAAAAAATATTAATATTGAATATACATTTTATTTATCTTCTTCTTTATGCTTTGAAAGAAAATTAATATATTTTAAATTTTGTTTTTAAAAATAGTGAAAATGAAGTCGTTTTAATTTTAAACAGAACGTTATTATTTAAAACGATATCATTTTGAATTAAAACTGCTCCTATTCAAACTACTTCGTCCCCATAATGAGTCTCAGTTGAATACTTCAATATGTTCCTTTAAAACTAAATTAATTTTCATACAAGAATATTTATTAAACCTACAAAAGTATTCAATGAAAACGAAATCGGATTGGCACTATTCAAATCAATTTTTCTCTTCATTTAAGAGGAATCTGTTTGTTCTAAGAAAACATTTTTATCAATGTACATTACCATTATTTTATTTGCCAAAATTATTTATCATTGAGAAATGGATTAACCAGAAAGTTTTTTTATCAAAATATTTCTTTAAGAACATAACATCACCCTATATCCCACTTAGTGGAGTAGCACGAACCCAGAAATACAGTCAACCAACAATCAATCTCCTCCAAACATTCCTATCCTGACATACCACTTTCGCCTCGTCCACATTCATAGTGCGATTCATACATGCTCGTTTATTCTTCACACTCGGAATCATTCATTCACGCAGCAAACCATCAATGAAGGAATGCGTAATAACCATATTTTAAATACGCATGTAAACAAGTACATAGTAATTTATGGAAAAGTACCTTAAAATATAGTAATATAAAAAGTACAGTAAAGTACAGTAAATAATTAAAATTAAATTAAAAAGGTTATATATCGCAAATATTGTTCTCAAATATTTTGAATATAACGATTCAAAAGTTGTAAATTAAATTTGTATATTTTTTGTTTAATGATGAAATAAACCTAGTAAATAGTTCTACATAATTTTATTATCTATAACTAATATATTTTACTACACAGTTAATATCAGCCAATTACATTTTTATGTAATATGTTGTGTAGTTTATTCTAGTAAATAATTTTTGTTATGTAATCAATATTGAACAATGAATGAGACTAGAAATTGTATTTTCGCCTAGTCCTCATTCGTCTGCCTTGAATGATTTCGATTGCTAATTTCAGTTTATTTTCAAAGTTGCGAACAGAGAGCGAAAACATCGTCCCATGACCCAGAAAGCAATTAACTCACTATTTTCTTAATTAGATATAATTGAAACGCTTAAGCCAACATAATAATTACACAGTTAATAGTTCTGTTACCGTACCGACTCTTTCAAGTATCCGATAAACAAGAAAATAATTTAGGAACCGCGAATGTGGGAACAGCATGAAATATTTATTTGTTGGTTTTAAATTGAGCACACTTGCTCCTCGCATTGGGCTTGTGTTTTATATTCTAACTGTATGTTTCGGTAACATATGTGGCCATTTTTACGTAATACGTGACATTCATTTTAGGTTTGTGTTATTTTATTTATCTGAATATGAAATGTGCATTTCTCATTTATTGATTTCAGAAAAAAATGCTTCAATTTGGCTACTACCGAATTTGGGTCATTTCATTTTCTATACTTTGAATTTGGGTCATTTCATTTTCTATACTTTATAGTTTATACTTATACTATTGCACTAATTCAAATGAGTTGGTTTATTCTAAATTGTTTAAGTAATAATTTTTATTATTCCTAGTCACATATTTGCACAGTTTGTATTGAGTTATTATTTTGAATAGGGATATTTTTGTTTTATGTTGTGCCAGGTATCAGGTGTGAATATAATGTTAGTTTAGTTTATGGGATAAATACAGGATGGTTTTCAGGTTAATGTCATAAATTTCAGGGTATGAAATGTTAAGAAAACAGAAAGAATTTTTTTTTCAAATTCGGAAAAATAAAATTCGACTTTTCTTAAGAAAACTGTTTTTTTATTATTGTTTTAATTAATATTTCATTAAAATTGTGGTTATGAAAAATACATTCCAAATTAGTTACATAAGTTATAAGATATTATTCTTAATTACCCACAAACATTACGTAAATTAATTTTAAGTTTTTATTTACAGAATAATGCAAATGTGTTGCCAGTGGCCCAACGGTATAAAAAATGTTAGTTTCATGAAAACTACCCTTAAATATGTTTCGTAATCTACACATGTCATACTTCTTACCCTTAAATTTATGACATAAATTTCAGAACCACTATTTATATACTCAATTATGTTCCATCATTGACAAATTATAGAAATTCTGAAAATTATCACCAAATAAAATTTTGATTAGTGATATTTTGATCCTCAGCTCGATTCCCACCACCAGCAAATTGTGTAAATACAGTTGTCAAAAAAGAAGATTACTCATGTTGCTCTTCATCTACTAACATTTGGGGACGTGATTTGACAACTCGTAATCGCATATTATGTGTAAAATTATACAGAAATCTACTCCAAAAAAAAATGTTGCATTATCTAGAAATGTTTTAATGGGGCAAATTCTGGCTTCAAACTATGTGTAAATTACAATAATTATGGTGGAAATTAACTGGATTATGTATTATATGCAGGTGGCCATACACAAAATAAGCTACATTTTTTTGACACACTTGGCTCAAAACTTCAACATTGAATATATGCCAACTGAATCAAAACATAAATTGGATCTGAATTACTGGTACCCACGTATTCTCATTTCTCACCTTCACGCATGATTTTAAGTAACGCTATTTCACTGTATATTGTTATGATAAAATAGTGCTACTAAAATTCGTGTACGAAATAGAGAGGTGCTAGTATAATGCAAAACAAATTTTTATTTATTATACAGTTATAGAACAGAAGAGATCTATCAAAAATAAGCTGGCTTATGACGCCATTTTGGTGCAAAATGGCGGATGGATACCATGTACAAGAAAACAAAGGACAAATTTTATTTTATGTTGATAATGAAATGTTGTTTATACTATAAATTTATCATCAGAATCAGATATACGGTCAGTATAGGTTTTATAAATATCGCTGAATGTTTCACCTGTGGGTCACCCTTCATTTTAACCTTTACTGGTTGTGACAGGTTATCACGCATTTTGTGTCAAAAATTTTCCACGTTGCTTCACATGTAATCACACGATATATGTTCAAATATATATAACTGCATTTAACACCAATTTATATTATTTTACTACTAATTTACAAATCATATAAAAAAATATTTGTTTAGTTTGAATAATTACATTTTACGATTATTTAAAGTTTTTTTTATTTAAGAATTCACATGTTTTTCACAGAGTAAATTGGGACTCATGAGAGATCCTCAGTTCTTGCTTTGTGATTCGCCTGTCAACAACAGTCTTGGAGGGCGTGAATTGACGGTTGGTAATGGTTATTTATGCGCAAAAATTTATAGCGAAGCAGATTGCCATATGTCATACACGAAAAGTAGAATTTACAGAACTATTCAGTAAGCTGAGAATATAAGATGCATTTTTTGAAAATGTCATAACAATTAAGAAACTAAACACCATTATTTACCAAGCAATTGGAAGTAATTACAATATTTATATCTTCAGTTTACCGAATAGTTCGGTAAATTGCAAGAACTTATATTTTTGTTTTCGTGTAGAAATGTTTTACATTTTGTCCTGAAGATATTTAAAATGAAAAGCACATTTTTAATTGTACGATCACATGAGCACAAAACAGTAGCTTCGTTTCAATATAGAATAAATAAAAAATAAATATATCATCACGCCATTTACCCATTTTAGGTGTGGCACTCTGCTTACGAAGATCTCGGTAAGTGATATATTCTTTCGTATGAAGTGCGGTTACCAGCCGTCAAATCATAGCCCCCAAGGATGTTAGTGGAGGAGGAACCACAGGGGTAAATCTAAATTGGTAACTGTCGGCAGTGGGATTCGAACTGAGGATCTCACGATCCACAGTCCGACACGTTACCACGGAGCTATTTACCCCATGAATATATAGCTAATCACCTTTTATATTACATATTTTTTTTTTTGTTAAATACCTCCCTGGTTATATTTTGAATCCTACAGTCGAGAGTTACCATTTTAGCTTTATCCTTGTATGGGGGCAATTTCGCGCGAGAAAAATAACTCTCTTACCGATCTCTAAAAAGTAGAGTGCCACACCCAAAATGGGTAAATGGAGTAATTTTTTAAATTTTTATTTTAAAGAAATAAATATAACATTTATATAATATTCCCTTTTACTGATATATTCGAGAGCTGGTACCGCATTTCTGCGAAAGTAGAGTGCCATACCAAAAATGGTCTAAATAATGTTATTTATTTGAAATCGGCACTAAAGTACTCAGAAATCGTCATTAAAAGCTCAGAAATCGTCACTAAAGTAACCCATTATACGACGATTTAGAGCAACCCAGTGTTGGCAACCGTTAAATAATTATTGTACAATTAGGATAATTTTGGCAGATATATTAACGTACTATAGTATATTTGGACGTAACATGAAACAAAATTTGCAAGAAGAATTAACTAATTAATTCTGATGACGAAATTGAGGACAAAACACATAATTTTGAGTGTTATTTACGATAACTTCACTTCTCAAGGTTGGCAACACTGACTGTCAATTTCAATTGACAACTGACAGATGTATAAACTTAACGTATATTGTAAATGTTTTAGAGTTTTTTCGAATTTTATATGTAATATGTACCTCGGCACTGAAGTTCCTTTTTATCACTCACATGGTTTATTTTTCTCGGCCCTACGGGCCTCGGCAACTAAATTCCATATTCTTGATAAAAAATTGAACATCAGTGCCTTGATACATAAATAACTATTTTTTTATTTTAGTTTGTATATACAGATTGTGCAAAAAATGGGTAAACAATGTTATACAGGCTGTTATTTTCAAATGGATCCAGCAAATATCTCGCTTATTTATCAACATAGCTATTTATTTCACATAACATGATTTATACAACAGCATATAAGCTAATTGATAGCGGATGTAAATTCATATCATTTCCGGTTTTAGTAATTAACTTTGAAATTTCAAATGGAACATACTATATATAAAAGTACCTTAAATTTGCTTTATAATCATGTAAAATAATTTATTACATTATTAAAAAATAAAATGACGAAAATAACACCCTGTAGAAATTTGCAAAATTCAGAATATAAAGCCATTGTTTACTAGGTATTTGTATGTATTTAATTTTTCACAGTTCACAGAATGCTTATGAAAACAAATTTTCGACGTAATGATTGAAAGTTGGTAATAACTTTTACAAAAGGTTTTATAAAAAGGAATTATTAATGTTGTACACATTTTGAGACTTTTGTGGAATCAGTTTTAAAAGCTTAAGCTAAATATTGAATTTTTTGCAACAAATAACAATAATCCCTTCTCCGCAGTATCGAATAACGAATAATCTGCAATACTTCAAATATATCACGCAACTAAACAAAATATTTGCAGTTTGGTTGAATGTGTATTGTGAAAAAAATTCATTATATATTCGGAAAGTTTTGTTTTTATCCTCGAAATTCAAACAAAGCCGCTTAGCTAAATTAATTTTGTTGAATGTCACTCGCAGACAAATAAACATTTTAATGAATTTTGACAGCTAAATCCCAAATACGTTTTTTGTCTCTTTTATGATGAATTGTTCGACATCGTAGCAAAAAATTATTTTTGACATTGTTTAAAGCGTGCTTTATTTTCGTTTTTTATATTGTAAATATGCCGAATTCACTGTTTGTTGAAAAATGTATCTATGGATGTCAAAAACAGCATTCAATTATTGTATTTAGTCAGCGAATGACTATTAATCAATTCTTATAGTTGTTTGAATTTAATAAGAGTTTTGATATTAATAATATCTCGGAAAATTAGATATTTGAAAATATAGATCGTCACGGTATTTTATTCATTTATATTAATTCTTCAGGTTCTTTTTTTACAACAATTTTAAATTGGAGTGTACAGCGTTCGAACCAGAAAGACAAACAAATGCGTGATAGTTAAACTGTCAAATGGATAATTTGACGTTTGGTTTAAGATCCAGACGAGTTGTAAAACATAAACATAAAAAGATAACGGCTCGAATCATTTCCACAAGGATTCAAATCACAGGATTTTATCGTATATCGTTTAACTTTTACGTATCATAAGAAATAAGTATATGTAAAGATATAATAATTAAAGGAAGTACAAGATTTTGAAGTCAGAGGGAGTTACAGTGAATATAATTGCCAATCAATGAAATTCAATTGAAATTTTATGTCAAACTAGCAGTTCGTGCCTTTTCGTAGAATGTCGTAAACATGTCAAGTGCCTCCACCTTCGGCTATGGCTTCGGCTGAAGCTGACAAGTTTAGATGTACTTGAACGACGGCGACGATCAGATACGTGGGGATATTAGATTTCGGGCTATAATTAAAGACTCTAAAATTTCAATATCTAAAGTTTTCAATAATTCCGCAATGTTAACTCATTATGTTTGCGTCTGGTTCAAATTTTGGTCAGGTGTGATAAATTTTCACGCCTGATTTGGATCGGTACTCACTCCTGTCACCAATCCAAGTTGGTATACAATTAACTTGGCATCCAAATAGCTATCGGGCACCGGCTAGTGGTTGTAACAAGGGCTTGCACCGGGTGTGTAACACACATGGTATCTACGTAACAAAAAATGTGGCAATGCAAGAAAATTTAATAGATGTCAATTTGTCTGTCCATCCTAGGATTATAATAATCCCTTTGGTTGAAGTTCAGAAATATACATGTTACTGTAAAAGCCAGTATATTGGATAATCTTAGGTTTTACCATTAAATCTTAGAATTAACCGACATGGGTCAGTTAATGTAATGATTTACTTGTAAAAACCTCAGATTAACCAATTCATGGACTTTAATAGGTTATGTTATTTACCGTGTATTTGAGGTAAATCCTAAGATTTAACAACCGAATGGTGGTAAAAATTTGAAATAAACGTTGCGCACAGAACTGTTGGACTGTTACCATTAGGAATTGTTAAATCTTTGGTTCTACTGGAAAATCTTAGGATTTACCGTATCTCGGGCTTTTACAGTAACATATAGATTACATATACATACAATGTTAACTCTTCATATCAAAATTATTGCATTCAATACGTGACGAATTGCCTGTTCATCCATTTAATTTGTAAATAAATATGAAATGAAAAGTCCGTCACAGGGAAAAAAGAAATCAGAAAACTATACAGATCTATATTGACATATGCTTGCGAATCCTGGGTACTGTCTCAACGAATGAAAAGTGAAATTTATTGGGTGGAAATGAAATATCTAAGAAAAGCACAAAGAGAAACAATGTTGTACAGAATAAGAAACGAAATATACAAGTTAATACTAGACTTCTTGGACACGAGACAACTATATCATGGTGGGACCATGTGATAAGAATGAGTGAATTGAGTCCATCAGTGGTGCAAATTTGGGTGACAGACCAAAAGACACCTGGAGTACTATCATCAAAAACCCTCTGAAGAAGAAAAACGTAACACAGCAGAATGCACTTAGGATGGGAATGAAGAACAAACAATAAGGAAATTTGTAGAAAAATCTATATACGAATTTTGAGAACTAAGTAGATCTAAGAGGAATGAATGAGGATTATATAGTATATACACATCTAGTTAACTGAGCCAGTGGTTAATCAATACGTCGTACACACTGACTTTACCCGGTTATTCTACAGTCAAATAATCTTAAATATAACAAATATTTAGTTCTCAAAATGTTTTTCGTGTATCAAAACCCGCAAAAACCATCGGTAATTGTCAATAATTAAAAAAAGTGTACACATTATTTTCCAACTGTCATATTATCAAATTTCTTAGCAACTAGTGATTGCTATAACTGCTGCTGTGAATTTGTAATTTTACGAGTATTTTGATTAAATTTTAATTTCGTTAAACATAATTTTGTTCCTTACAAAAAGCTTTGTACAAACCTCTTACGGCAAGACGTCATCCACGTATTCGCGCAAATGAAGCCCTCGCTCGCAAGCTCATAAGCGCTCATGTGGAAAGAATGTCTTCCCACACTTGGTATGTAAATAACTACTACGCCTTGTCAAAACAGCAAATAAATTTTATCAACATCCCAGTAAAAGCGTTAGAAAAGGCGTCTTCTGACAATTTTTTTTGTCAGCATAAGTTCGTAATATTAATTATAAATACAGATTTTTTTGGAAACATTTTATTTATCTTTTAATTTTATTTTTTATTTTTGTATATTTGCTCCGTGGACCACGTTCGGGTAATTTGGGTGGAACGTACGTCAATTTTCCAGGGTCCAACTTTTATAATAATACATTTGCTAAATAAAAAATGGAGACTTAAAACTTACTAAAGTTGGTTGTACATAAAATGTTTGTACTGTTAGGAAAACATTTCTAGATAAAAATTCTTGCTTGGGTTGTTTACGTTGGGGTATTCATTTACTACTACGTTTTAAATTGCGTTTCAGAGGAAAAACCTTCAACTGAATACTATTTATAAATATAAAATTATGAAAGTATGTATTTATTTACCTTTCAGATTTCCTTTCATCCTTTTCCTCTAAGCTTTGGTGCTGTGGGTTCCCCATACCGCTTACTGCCTGAAAGAAGAAATAATTTTACTCCTTTTTTAAAGGTCATACATGCATAAATACAAGGGGCATGTTATATTTTATTACCAGTTAAAATTAAAAATATCCCTCGGCGAGAAATAAAAAAGAAACTAAAGAAATTAATCATGATGGAATCAATATTTCGATTTGGTTCCAAATAGGTGAATGCTCCGCAGAAGAAATTTTCTTATTCCGAGAGAATTAAGTAATTAACACGTCTACGTACTTTTATTTGTAGAATAATCATGAACAAACACTTAAGACTTTGTGTGCTGAAGCCAGTAGTTAATTATCGCTTTATTTGCAAGATGACAAGTTTGTAATTACCTCTTGACTTTGTATCAAATTTTCTTTGATATTGGTACTAATCGTGCTTGAGCCAAATTAACCAATAAACATACCAATCTAGATTTCACAGAAGTTATTGGCGGTACGTGCGTTAGACAGCTAAGTGATAAAATTACTGCTGTATTAATTCAAGATACACTTACCATTTAATACTTCACTTCAGTAGTTATAGATAAAATTTATTTACACTTTAAACTTAAAATTACTATTACGTGAAACAACTGTCCATTAGACACCAACCAACCAACCTAACCTAACCTAACCTAACCTAACCTAACCTAACCTAACCTGTCCATTAGACACCAACATGATGATTTCAACAGCGCATGTCTAATAATTTTAGCTACACTGCTAAATTATTCGGACAAATTAACCATGTATACATGAATTTAAGGTGTTAATTCTTGTTGCTATTTACAACAAGTAGTGTACACAAACGTGAAAATTTGAATCTCAATGCCTTGTACAAGTACTTATTGCAATGTACCATACGCAGCTACTTAAAATTCCTCTCGCGCTAAAGGAATAAAAAACTGACGAAAATATTTTTAGTATTTTCACAAAAAGAACCAGAATGTTTTAATTAAAAATTGCAGCATGAAAACAATTACACTTTTCGTTTACCTACTAGATTACAAAATCATCACCAATCGTAAATAAGTAAATATTTGCAAAAACTGTTGGTCTCTATCCTCTTTATTGCCCAGTTGCACCAATCTCACTTAAGAGTTAAGAGTTCCTTAAAATTCTAAGTAATCCTTAAATATAAAAATTTCGTTGCACCAGTCAAATTTCAGCACTTAAATTTACTTAAGGAATCCTTAAATTAAGTGTGTCTGACATTGGCCACTTAACGTATACTTAAGAATGGAACTGTCAAGTATTTGTATTTGTGGTGAGGAAGAATGTTAAATTATTATGATATTGATTACGACGATGACGATATAGATATGGAAGAGAATAATATATGGACTAGCTGATTATTTTCATCATTTGTCGGATGGATAATTTTTTGAAAGATTTCGTTTAACGGAAAATACTAGAATACTAGAATCGTATTATTGTGATATCTAATATTACTAAATAATATTAATACAAATTTATTAACTTACTTGATAATCCTTCTCGATAAATTAATGAATTTCCTGAACATCTGAAATGTCACAAACAATAAACAAATCTTCTTGACAGTTCGTATTAAACTTACTAGATTATAACATTAGAATATGAAAATTTCGTTAACATTAGAATGCCCGTACAGGTCAAAATGACCGTTTATACAATTTAAAATGTTCTGAGGTACAGACATTATGGGCATTCTAATGTTAAGTTATCAAAAATTCTTCTTGGATTTTGAAATTCAGTTTTAATCTCTAGTTTTAGATATAGAATGTAGAACTAAGCAATGCCTAAATTCAACGTGTGCAACAAACTTAAGATATAAGGATTCCTTAGTAATAAGTAATGCTCAGTAAAGTTTAATTTTAAAGAAGAGCGGTGATATAATTCGTAGCTTATAATGTACCTTTACCCACTACAAGTAGGGGAACCACAGGGGTAAAGTTAAAATTACAACGGATATGTAAACATAAAAATTAGTTTTATCAGCCACACCCAAGCGGGAATAAATGGCGTAATGGTATATTTTTTATCTATAAATTACTGGACGAAGGAAGAGAAAAATTGATCATAATTTTTGTTTGTGGTGCAATCAGCGAGAAATAGGAAAAGTTTGCAAGAAAAATGATCATAGTAGAAGTTTCCTCGATGCGCAGTGTTTACCAACTTATAAAAATTTAAAAACCATTTAATTCTTATGCTTCTTATATCGATTAGTCAACATATAACACTCGATTAAATGAAATTACCTATATTTAATGCGCAACAAGAAATATTACGTACGAATGTGTGTGACTAGCGTTAATTATTTAATGAATTGCTTAATACTTCGTTTTAGTCAGTTGCTACAAAGCTCACCATTTGTGACGTGGCGTTTGAGATAATTATTATTATTTTAGTTCAAATTGCCTTTATAATTTACGGGTATAGAGTCAAATATATACTTATAAGCTGTTTTGTAAGAGAGTTCAACTGAGTTCAAACACAAAATATTTTCTGGAAATTTATTGACCTGTTCTTAAAACCATGCAAAATGACATTTTTCTATTAAATTTAATTTTAAAAAAATCGTTCAAGTTGGTGTGCACTCTGCTCAAAGCAGGTCTTAGTATTATAATAATTTTCTTAATTATAAGCTATTCTGAATATCCAGTAAATATTTTTCATAAACAATTTTGCAAAATATCAAAATTATGTTTTAAAAATATCATCACACTATTAACTCAATTTGTGTGTGGCATTTTGCTGAAGTGGTATAAAAGTCGTTAGTTTTGGTATTTGAAAAAATTGATTAAGTTGTGAAACTTCAAAAGTAGGTTCTGTCTAATAACTGCAACTTATTATAAATCGCACAGAAGACATCTTTGTTTATTGCTATTTTATCAAGATCATTCGACAAGTCTTGATTCTGTCGTAGCATGGTGATAAGGTGTGTTATTATCGGGTAACAATATATTTCTCGAAAAAACATTTCATGAAAATACAAATCACGAAAATACATTTCTCGAATATACAAATATATAAAATATCGAAAATTCTGTACATTTATCGAAAATGCATGGAAATATTACAAATAATTAATTTTGGTAATTTTTCAAATAACGAATGTTACATATCCCGAAAATACAATTGTCGAATCGCTTACATATTACACACCTCGAAAATGCATTTCTCGAATATTACAAATGTCGAATGTTACAAATCTCGAAAATACATATCTCGAAAGCGAACATTGCCAATCTAGTGAGCAATGATTACAATACGACATTTGGTATTGTTCGCTTTCGACAAATGTATGTTCGAGATTTGTAACATTCGTCATTTGTAAAATTACCAAAATTCGACAATTGTATTTTCGATAAATGTACAAACTCTGAATTTAATTTTCTACATTTGTATATTCGAGAAATGTATTTTGGTGAAATTTTTTTCGAGATGTGTATGTGTTTCCTTATCATCTGAAATAAACGTTGATTCGTTTTATTTAATATATTATATGGAGTTTTTCAAAAATAATATTATCAAATTGACAATCAGTACGGAATTGAATTATTGATACCAATATACATAGATGCCTTGCCGATATCCATTATCAAAATTTATTACATATTTCTAGTCGATAGATATTTTACATTTTTTAAAAAAATATTTGTATTTAATATATTTGTCTTGCCTAAAATATTTCATATTATATGAGTGTGTGGTAACAAAACATCACTAATGGAAACCTATTATGAAAAAACTGTGATATTCAATCACATTATATGGAATATAAAAATATATGAGATAATAACCCAAATTTACGATATGCCCATTATTATACTTTCAGTATAGAATTCGTATTAATACAAATATTTTATTAGTTAATAATATTTCCTTCATTGCCTAAACATGAAAACCTAATTTTGGTTTATTGACTTCGTCGAGTGTAATTCGGTAACAAATAGAACGTAAAATTATGATAAAAAATTCACACGTCGTTAATAAAAGTCTAATTGCTGTAAGTGCTGTTCGTTAAAAAGAAAATTAAAACGTGCTCGTATTTCAGGGCATCGTTAGTTCTAAAAATGTTTGAAGTTTTGTTTTACACACATTTTTATTTGCGTTGCTTTGTGCAGCTTTTTGCTTCTGAAAAGCCAATATACCTGGCGTAAGCAAACATCGTTGCAGCTATGAGCCGTTAGTTGCAGCCAATGTTAGTCAACTGACGTTTATGACTGCAATATAGCTACCCTACTGTTTATAAGGGCCGGATTTAACTAAAATTAACCTTGAAACACAACGCCAACATACTAGACAGCGTCTCTACTATAATAAACTGTACCATTTTTATTTTCAGTGTAGCTCTTACATACAGTTTGCAATAAGAACTGAAATTGATATTTTACGACTTTTTCAGCACATATATTAAAGTAAATTTCTTATATTTTGGTACATTTAAAAGGTATTAAAATGGCATTTAACGCTGAATAATGTTCTAATCACACCTTGACGAGCAGTGACTTTAATCCTTTTGGTCACGGCAAGAATTTATTAGGTACGGGCTGAAGTTAGCTTCTTCAAATAATTGTGAATTTAACTGTTAACATGTTCAAAAAATTTATAAAATATCACATTTTTCTATAATCTTAATAGGCTATTCCACGATATTTCATTTATATTTTTCTTGAAGTACCTACATAAAAATATAAGACCACATGTGAAAGTTTGAGTTAAATTCCTCCATATTAGGTCTGAATTTTAAAATAGTTAGATGACGTAGGTAATGTGCTGTACCAGAAATAAGCGGTGCTTAATAGACTTTCAAAAAAAACATTGATAAAATTACAAAATAATATATATTTAAATAGTAATACTATATTTCATTTTTAGAGAAATAAATTAAATATATATACCCTTAATTTATTTCACTTTTTTCTCATTTTACAAAAACATTTTGATATTTTCGAAGTCAGATAGTTGGTGGCGCTAGTATCGTACAGTTTTGCAGTGAATCCTGCATATGAAACAGCAAACACGCAAAGACAAGAAAATCACCCGAGCAGTGGAATAGCCTATTTGCGGTCATGTTGCATCTATCTTTGTGTTTCAAGTATTATCCTAAAAGTATGTTTTTTTTTATTTTTATTTCACAAAAAGGTTATAAAGACAGCAAAAAAAGTTCATTAAATAATAAATGAATAAAGATCACAACTATTTCTAGAATTATCCAAAAAAATATAATCTCTTGGCTCAAAATTGACCCCCGTTGGTTATGCGAATGTTAATTTAGGGTCGTGGTACATCTATCTTGTTATAAGTATTAACCAAAAAAGTACGACTATTAAAAATTTAATTTTTCTGTTATCTTAATTTGCGGTCATAGAAAAAGTATTGTATATCACTGGTTTTATAATCTATAAATTTAGATACTGCCTCGTTTTTTTATTCACCCGCTCCGCTCATTCCTAAAAAACTGACTGAAGAAACGTTTATAAAACTTATTACATAATATACTATTATTTCGGTTTCCCGATATAAGATTTTGTGTCCCAAAGTCGAAACGGGGTTAGAACTAAGATCTTTTACTTACAAAATACGCAAAATTCACGATGATGTATTTGCTTGTATATTTCCTAAAACTAACTTGAAAGGGTGATAAAATAACAAATAGTTTGATTTTGTTTTTTTTTGTTTTCTTTTTTCAATGCAGCTTTGTTGACAACGTAAACATTTTCATGTTACGACGTTGTATATTTTTATAGAAAAGTTATTATATTTTATTTTTAATAGAGTTGTACCGTGCATGAATATTTTCAATGGAATGTTTCCATTTGTGTTTCCTCGCAACGGTTTTATTTTTTTCTCGGAAAATATTGTGACATCTCGGGAAGTATTTTCAAAGTTATGTGTAATGTTTTATAGTAAATATTTCCCAGGAATTTAAAAAAGGAGGAGTGAGGAAGAATGATGATGTTAAAGCAGAAGAATTTCCTATGTCTTGCCTCAAAACAAAATATTTTCTTATGTCAGATGGGTTATCCGTACATTTGAATTGAAAATAATATTTTCCGAATATAACATTGTAATCAGTCTAATCATTTTAAATTTAATATGTTCAATTAGCCTAGTAACTACTCTTCCACCAAAAAATTAAGTACTATTTTATAAAGTTTTAAACTTTTGGGTTTCTAAAAAAATATGTTTTATTAAATAGCTCCGTGGTAACGCGTCGGACTGTAAATCGTAAGATCCTCAGTTCGAATCCCACAGCTGACAGTTGCCAATTTAAAATTACCCCTGTGGTTCCCCCTCCACTAACATCTGGCTATGATTTGACGGCTGGTAACCGCACTTCATACGCAAAAATATAACACTTACCGAGATCTGCGTAAGCAGAGTGCCACACCCATAATGGGTAAAAGGCGTGATGATATATTTATTTTATTTTATTTATTTAATACGCAATTATCCAATATTTACAATTAAACCCAGAATCAAAATTCAATATTAGGCTTTATTTACAATTATAATCAAATAGATAAACCATGTTTATTTTGATTAGTAAATAAATATATAATAACGTCTTTTTCCGAATTGGTGTGTGGCACTCTGCTTTACCGATCTTAGTGAAATATTAGTCTAGCCGTTAGTCGCGGCCCGAGAAATATTAGTACAGGAGAAACTAACTAAAAAAAAGTCCCTTAGACTTATTAGGGAAACAGGATATAAAATAAATTTTCTGAAAATTTAGCAAACTTTTTTGTAAATATTTCTAATGGGGTCTCACCATTAAAAATTTTTTTTTTTTAAACTATATTTAAATTGAAGAATATCTACACTTTTAAAAAGTCTTAATTGTTATTCATTAAACCACAATGATTTTTTAAAAATGTTGTGACGTCATTGAAGAGGTTCAAACTAGAGCTGGGCGCGTGAGTGACTTTTGAATCACGATCACGCCCGCTCACGATTAAAATTTTGTACTCACGTCCACTCACGCACGAGATTTTTTTAAATTTCACGATCACGCTCGCTCACGAATTGAAATTACTTTTTCTGACACAAATTTTTTTTTTGAACTTTTGATGATTCACTGTACAGTGTACACGCCCGATAAAAAATTACTCACGCCTTATCACGAACGATATTATTTTTTTTACTCAAGATCACGCCCGATCACGGTACGAAATTTAAAATTTGATCACGCTCACGCGGGTCACGCCGTGACCCATCGTGACCCGATTAAATTCACGGCCCGCACCCACCTCTAGTTCAAACAGTACAGATTGTAAATAATTGTAGTCATATATTTTTTTACTTATTTTATTATTATTATTACAATAAAATAGAACATTTGTGACAAAAATTATTTAAATTTCTACTGTTTGAGACCCACCAGCACCTCTATAATGACGTCACAACATTTAAAAAAAAATCATTGTGGCTTAATGAATAACAATTAAGACTTTTTAAAATTGTAGATAGTCTTCAATTTAGATAAAATTTAATAAAAAAAAATTTACCTTACCGAATAGTTTGGTAAATTTCGTGTAGGAGTAAAATTAAAATGCTATTGATTTGATTCGTTTATGACCATTTATTTTTTTGGAACTTCGATTATACTGCATCCAAATTTAATTAAAGTTAATATTACATAAATATATTTTAATTAAGGTTTTATTTCGTGAATTTAGATTAGATATGTTTAACTGAGCTTCGTAAATTATTCTGCATGAAAATTTTTTAGTATTTTCCTGATACATTTTGACAAAATTATAGCACTGGTGTGCAAGACGCAAGTATTATTTGATTGCAGGATGGTTTTAAATAGAAGCCTGTAGATCAACATTTAAAGGCAAACACTTTTCAATTATTAACAGTTTGAAATTAAAGTTTTTATTTTCTATCAATATTACGGAAATCCAATAATCCATAATGCAGACTATGTAGCAAAAACACGATTCCATTTCGGTACGCGGCGCAAAACAGTAGATAAAAAATTCAATTAGGGATGGCTAACAACTTTATTGAAATTGATTTATTTTACATATCCGGCGCACTGAATTGCAACTTGTCATTATGAACAGCCACGTAACCTAAATTTGCACATTTGGAGATAATTTATCTTGTTTTAAATTAATTTAATCGTGTAACTGACCAACTGCTGCCATTTTATTTCCTTCATTTTGACAGCTTGATATTTATTGCATTACGTATACAGTAAATAAAATATAACATAAATAGTAAATTAATAAAATGATCAGAGATTCATACCGGATGCTACAGCTTTTTATTAATTCACGAATTTTATTCGGTTCATTTTATATCGACAGATTACCATGGTTTCCAGAAATGAAACATTAAATATTAGAAGAAGAGATACGTGGCGTAATTTTGGCAAGAGAAAGATGAACGTATTTAGAAACACAGAGAAATTGTCTGTTGTTATTGCATATTTAAAAGTAGTAAGTTTTTTAGAAACTATAGTTTTATTTCAAACTTTTGTATATCATTTGATACCAGGACATACTTCAATTTAAAACATCACGACTTACTTCAACTTATATTCAGCCAATATGACGTCACACGACACGTCTTTAGCGCGACTTGCCTTAATTTGTAGATTCAATAAAATTATACAAGGTCATTTTGAATTACGCGCCAACGGAGATATTAAGTAATATGCGATTGGTAGTACTGTGATGCGCATAACCTTCTCTATACCACATGTCCTTGAATTGCTGATATCTCGTTTAGTTTTAATTATATTATTATTTGAGTGCAAGTGTTATAGCGATTTTTGAAATGTACGGTTTTCTGGAGCTAAGATGCAACATAAAATTTTGGGTGAAACTGCAGACAACTTTCACAAAAACCTTCCAACTTTTGAAACAAACTTACAGAGATGATGCTTTAGGTCGCACGTAATGTTACGAATGGTTTTCACAATTTGAAAGTGGTCGTCAGTCAATTGAAGATGATCCTGGACCAGGAAGGCTTTCGACTTTAACTAATGACTCCCACGTTCAGAAAAAAAGATGTGGCGAGATAACTAATGGTTTTTGCACCACGACAATGCGCCCGTTACACTCAGCGTTGTCATTTCGTCAGTTTTGTGCCAAAAATCAGATGACTGTCCTTCTTCAACCTCCTTACTCGCCAAACTTGCCTCCTTGCGATTTCCGAAATTAAAATCAGTGCTGAAAGGACGCCGTTTTCAGACTATTGATGACATCAAAGCAAATGTCCCACAAACCTTAAGAGCCATTTCAAATGAAGCTATCCAGGACTGTTCCGCGAAATGGAAAATCCGCTAGGAAAAATGTGTGAATAGAAAAGAAAAGTACTTTGAAGAGGATAAGGACTAATAATCTATAAAATTAATAATAAAGTTTAAAAAATAGAGTTCGGTTATTTTGTAAACTGGCTTCGTATATAGTTTTTATTATTATAAGATAACGAAATGAGTAATTTAGTCATTTTATAATTAATAATGAACGCTGCATTCACAAATTCCAAAATGCACTCCAAAAATTCTGGCAACAATGTTTCATTAGTAGGCATGAACGTAAACGTGATAAAAGAAGAAAAAAAAAATGGCGAAGCGATGATGAGCACACCGCCGCGTTTACCCGGGATTTTATCGAAATTTAATACCAATTTTATTTAAACACCGAACTAATTAATAACCTGGAACATCTTTTTTTATGATGATCGAACGAGTTAATAATCTGTGCAAGCGTGAATGATGAAATAACACACACTCACACATTTTACCACACATGCGCAAGATATTTCCCCTTTGGGAATACACTGTTTTCGGTTTAATTACATACACTGTAAATTGTCAGTCGCTATTTACGATGCCTTGGAGATTGCATGAAAACTCTGCTATTAAATTTTTCTTCAAATAAATAGGTCATCATGTATTCTCCTCCTTAACACATGATTAACAAACTCAATTTGGAAACAGAAACAGGTCCGTGCTTAGGAATATTTATTTGAAAAAAGATGGCGGAATAATTCTCGCACGTAATCTCCCTCTAGTATATTCTTAAGGGCAGATCTTTTCATCTATCAATAAAATACCGAATAAATTAATCGCTGAATAGATGAAAAATGTCGCTTCGAAATCATAGCTCAAATGGTAGTAGTTGTTCTAGCTGTCATTCTTTTAAGCGTAATTTTTTTATTTATTCCACCAATAACTAATTCGGAAGTTTATTCGTGCCTGGCCATAAGTGATATATTATTAGTTAGTGGAGGGGATACTATAGGGATAAAGATAAAATATGGCTCCTTATAAACTATTATTTCAATTAATGAATAAATGATGGGGTAAATAGCTCCGTGGTAACTATGGATTAAAAGTAGGGCAAGAAACCGAAAAAAAAATCGGTTAAAGGTTAACCGAAATTGCGAACGAAATTTTCTTACTGGTTTTTCGATCAAAAACCGGTTGACTAACTGCAAACAGGTTTTTCAAAACTTTTAAGTTAACCGGATTATGAAACCGGTTTAAGAAAGCATTATAAAAAAACCCGTTTATAAGGACGGCTTAAAAACCAAACAGGGAAACCAGCATAAACAAAGTACGGACTGGTATTTGCATAGTGTGCTATATAATTATAGTATATATACGGCAGAAGACTCGTCTGCAGTATAGATTCAAACTACATGAGCACAAGGTGTTATGGCCAAATAACTAAATTAACCGGTTTTTAAATTTTTTTGTTAATTGTTTCCGGTTTTTTAAGAAATATAAATATCGGTTTCGGTTAAAAATCTCATTCTGGGCAAAAAAAAAACGTTTAATCGGTTTTTAAACCGGTTATATAAACCAGTTTTTTGTCCTGATAAGATCCTCCGATACCAACAGCCAACAAATTAAAAAAAAAAAATTCTAAAAATTTTTACCACGTAAAATTAACCCTGTGACTACCATATTAGGAGGCCTAGATTTCACGGCTGGTAACCGCACTTCATGCGCAAAAGTATATCATTATATCAAGATCTACTCTGAGCAGGAATGTCACACTTTGAATTGGGTAATTGGAATGATGAAAACTTTTATTTATTTTATTTTATGAATAAAAGAGAAACATGTAAATCATTCATTTGTATTTTGCAACAGTAATTTCACTTTTGTGGGTGCTTTTTACAATAATCAATTGAATAATGAATAAAATAAACACTAGTAAATATTGGATATACGAAAGTTTTGTAAAAAGCACAATATTTCAATTTTCCGGTTCACATTAATTACTGAAAGTTGCAATTAAAAATCTGAATTAATTCTACACTGCTACAACAAAGACCGCGTCGACTTCAAAGAACGTAAAAAGTACAAAGCTAAACTATAGCTACTACTCGTATTTCAATTTCTAAAAACTCTATAAAATTGTCAAAAAGCTTCTGTGTTCTTTGAAAATTATTATAGCCTTTTAGACGCTTTATGAAATTGTTAAAAGGGTTCCGCGTTGTCTTGGAAAAATATATTGTCCCGTTGTGGTATTTAATCTAACAAAAACAAATAAACAATAAAGATACGTTGGAGAAAGATAGAAAATGGAATGTCGACAATGCTGTTACATAAACGTATGTTTGGTTGTCGGAAGCAGGGCGCTTTATTATCTGTCTTATTCTTGTTGCTACAATCTACACTACACCGAAGTGGTGTTGTACATGAGAGGGAAGCTATTAGGGATTTTATTTTTGTTAAGAATCACTCGTAAAACAAGTTTTTGTTTACGTATTGTATAGGTATCGATAGGTTTACATTTGGTGGACCTACGCAACGTTATTCAGAATCTATTTGATTCTAATTTTAGAAACGCTGACAATCATCGTGTTTCCATTGCTGTTGACAGTTCAGATTTTATCGCTAAATGCTTATAAGTCTATGAAATCACAGTGAAATATTATTAGGCAATGTTTATGTTACGGATTTCCCGTTAAACATTTTGACAAATTGATTACCAGTTTATGCAGATTAAATAATGACTATAATTTTTTATTCTATTAATGCGTATTAACATAATTACCCATGAGATTAACATAGCTATTATTTAGTAAATACACGACCATTTTATATCCCCTTTTGACAGTATATGTTAAGATCAGGGAGTAAAAAGTATAATTTTAAATAATATAATCTTGAAATCTTGTGTGGGTTCAATGACGTCTGTGTGGATGGATGAATGTAGGTCCATATGTTTAATAACTCGCGAACGAAGAAAGATAGAGTAACTAAACTTCATAATTATAAGTTTTATGACAATACGCACAACTGAGTTGATTTGCGATACCGTAAATTTAGAGGAAAACAATAAACTGAATTTATTTGAAATATAGAGGCGGCTAGAAAAAAAAGTATCGTGTAACAAATAACTAAATCATGTATTTTATGTGTGAAACATGCGTCATTGTAATTATTAAACAATCAAATTCAGTAACACAAACAGTAACTGCATATGTGCAATGAATCAACAAGACAAGATGG
The DNA here is from genome assembly GCA_963942605.1 of Poecilus cupreus. Lineage (NCBI taxonomy): Eukaryota > Metazoa > Arthropoda > Insecta > Coleoptera > Carabidae > Poecilus > Poecilus cupreus. The sequence continues at coordinate 11,875,875 of OZ012715.1, forward strand.
CGGACCAGTTCCCTGTACGGCTTCTAGAATTCACATTTGAGCTCTCTCTAGAATTCTCTTACTTCTTCTATGGATCCTGTGTTTTATATGCCAACTATTTTCAGTAAAAACTATTTTAATTTAATATATGAAAAGCAGTACAAAGTGTGTAGTTTGTACTCAATTTATTTTCAATAATTTTCTATTTTTATCCAACAAAATATCGCGTAAAATATAAATACGAGCATCAAGGGTAAAATTAGCACTTCAATGAATATGCTAAAATATCATTTTACTTTCCATTTAACTTTCTCATTTTCATTGCAGGTGAACTTTTTATTATACTTGTATTTAATTAAAAGGAGGGGCAACAGTAAACGGTGGAGTAATACCATCTGTTATTTAAATTATTTATTAAAAACAGACAGGTTGAACTTAATTAAAAGCGCGAAAATTTTTTATTTGTGAAGTAAATCTTTGCGAATTATTTAACGTAAAAACAAAAAGTTTATGGACGATTAAGTCGAGTTTATGAAAAAAGTTAATGAGTTTTTTTGTGTTACGTCATTAGCAAGGATATGAAAGATAAAATGTTTCGAGTAATTTAAAATTTTCTTTATAATTGATTTTTTTGTATGTTTACGATCTTTTTGAATAAATAACATAATTTATGATGTTCTCACAGCCTGCTAAAAGTTGAATTGCGATTTGAAAAACCCGGGTTTTAACCCTATCTATCGTTGTTGGTTAATCCTCATAATGGACAAAATGACATTTCAAATAAATAAAAATATGTATCATAATGAATTGGAGGTGGCACTCTGCTTTAGCAGATATATTTTTATACATAATCAGGGGTCAAATCAGGACCCCCAAATGTGATTGGAGAGGAGTAAAATAAATTAGCAAATGTCGGCTGTGGGATTCGAACTGAGGTTCTCATAATGCATGCGTTAACACGGAGCAATTTACATCACAATAATAATAATTTTATTGCTTTAATTTTCGTACTTAGTTCTATATTCATTGTAAATCGAGTTTAACGGCTTGAGTTTAAAGTGGTCGTGGATTTATCCATGATGTATAAATGCACAAGAGTTAGTGTTCTTGCTTCGTATGCAAAGGATCTTGGGTTCAAATCCGGGCTCTTATAGATGTAATGAGGACTGTGACCATATAAATATATTATCATCCCGTCATTTACCCATTTCTGGGTGTGGCACTCTATTCAAAGTTGATCTCGGTATTATCGAACCGAAGATCTTATGATCCACAGTCCGTTGCGTTATCAGGGAAGTATTTTGAAGTTGTTGAATTTGAGATTTTATAAAAAAAATACTATGATTAATTAACATATATTGTAGCTACGTAAAAGTGACAGGTGATATTTGTATATATCTCTTTCTCTCCCAATAAGTCCACACATCACGGGAAACTATAAATAATTCATTAAATTTAGAATATATATTTTGTTAATAAGACATTTTAGGTCTATATATCTTCCTCTGAATTGTAAGTCATAATTTATTGTTTACAAAGATACTGTTTCTGTTTATTTTTTTATGTTATTCATTTGTTTCCTGATGCAAAATTATGTAGAATTATTTGAAACATCGTATTTAACAAAACATTATTACAGAAGTATTTTATTATAATAATAATTCTCAAAATATTTTTTTGTTTTTATTTGGTTATAGACGCCATCATTTTGTTGTTCATTATTCACGGGACACAATAGACAAAGTAGCTTCTTGTTCGTCAAACAAACAAATAAATAATACCTAATTTAGTTTTCGCATTTAGTAGCGACGAGGTAATTCCAACTAGAGTTTGGATGTTTGTATTTGTCTGTATTATTTCATCGGGCACAATAGCAATAGCAGCTCCGAGCCATTAAATAATAATAAAAAAGTTCCACTTCTCTTCTTTTCTAAATAAAATGTTAAAACATTCTTGTTGCATATAGTCGCATAGCTTCCTTAATTAAATTTCAATTATTTAGCAGCGAACAACGTACCAGAATTAATACAAAAGTGCGAGCAGATACAGAAGCCTGCAGTCACATCAACATCTATAAATATCTAAGTGAGCTACAGGTAGAAATGAAATCAGGAATTACATTTATCAGACTTCCAAATTTAAACGTAATCTATCTTCAAACTTCCACAACAGGTATTATTGATACAAACAAAAGCTGTGCTCATGCACAACTTTTCAAATAATATCTGAATTACAAACTTATTACTCAATCACACAACATGTGTTTCTGATTGTTCACAAAAATAACTTTACAAACAAAAACTCTTTCCCGATATTTTATTTTCGCTTGATATCGTATCAGATTCAGTGGGTATAAATAAACGGAATTTATATATGCGTGCATGTTTTACAAAGTTTCACGATACGTTACAAATCACACCTGCAAAAACATTATGCGGAATATTATGGAGAAAATAGTTCTTTTCACAAACAAAATACGCGCAACTCGTACTCTACGGAAATGTTATTAATAATAAACCGCAGCAATGAAAGGTAATTTTTCATAGTTTGATCGTTTCCATTTTATTGACAGTTTACATTAAATATAGCTACAGTTATTGTACAGTAGTAAATAACAGCACTCATAAATAAATATTTCTGTTGATTTATTGTTTTCATTTTAGTTTGCCCACTAACGGGAATACGAACCCTAGATACTTCACATATGAAGTAGTGACGTCAATCGTTTTGCTTTAACAGAAATTAATTGACAACGGAAAAAATGATAAGAACAACTGAAATGAATACGCTACGATCAAAGGAAATCGAAAATGAACAGAATACAAAATCAAAAATGAAAACAATAATGTTACATTACAGATATAGAGAAATTCCTAAAGCTGAAAGAAACGAATGGGACAATCATGTGAAATAAAAATAAAAATAGAGCAGAGCAAAAGGAGAAAAGTTAATTAAAATAACGAGAGATAAAAAACGCCTACTGCAAAGTTGGACCTGAGCAGCATTAGAGGAAATAATTTAAAGAAAAGAAAAGAACTGTGAAAATCAACAGACATCTGTCTACGATAATTGAAGAAAAAGAAGATGTAATATGATATATTATTGGGATAGAATTATTCAGATTGATGATGGGGGATGACCTATAAAGATAATATTTATTTAAAATAACTGGATACTAATACTTTAATAAATAAATATATATATATATATATATATATATATATATCAATTGTTATTTATAACAAAAACCGCTACACAATAAAAAAAAATATCGAACCATTCGGTAAGCTGAGGATATAAGATAAATTTTCTAAAAATTTCATAATAATTAAAAAACATAACACGATTAAATAATAAGCAATTAGAAGAATTTACAGAAAAGTTTAGGGAAATTTCAAAAAATGCTTCTTATAGCCTTAGTTGACCGAATAGTTCGGTAAATTCTACGGTACTTTTTCTATCGTGTACAGGAACTTTAATATTTACAGTAAATTCAGTTGGCTTTTGAACCATTTATGCTTAATTCAGCCGTTATACTTTGTAAGCAAGTACAAATCTACTTGAAACTTAATTTGTTTTTTACAATTTTCTACAAACAAGATTATAATTTCATAGCGAAATTAGTCCTTGATAAATTATCTGGCATCTATATTAAATTCAAGTCTGAATACTCTATATGTAACTTGAAATTTAAATTATTTATTTAATTCTTATTTAAATAAGTCTAGATAGAAGATATTTAAGTTCGCCCTTTGATAAATTATCATATTTTTATATTGAATTCAAGCCATTTTACGCCGTACGTATATGTAGGTTTACTTGAAATATAAATTCCCTTTAAATTTTATATGCTGAAAATATTTCTTTGCGCAATAAAGACGGTAAAAATTGATTGTTACAATAGCAAAAAATTATTTTACGTATAGTGACAGAAATTCAGATATTTACTATAACAACATTTATATTTATATTACTAATATGATATTATTTAGATTTTTGTAGCAGCAATCGAAAATAATATATTACTAATATAAAAATTGTTATTGTAAACATCTAAATTACTGTCGCTATACGTAAGATAATTTTTTGTTATTGTAATAATCCATTTTTTCCGTGTATGTTTAAGTGCTTTGACAAATTATGTTCTATGCAAGCCGTTATACACGGTATGTAAGTACAGATCTACTCAAATTTTAATTTTCCTCTTTTAACGAACGGGATTATAACTTTTTTGCGAAATAAGTTCAGATGCATTTATTGGATACGTACTGCATGATTGGCCCAAGAAATCTAATGTTTGAAAAAGCATGACATTTAAACGGATGCGATGTAAAATGAACAGAATCCAGTAAATTGCGTTTCGAATTTGCTACCCACATTCCGCTATATATCAGCATCAACTGTCAAATGTCACGAGGTAGAACGTACAAAAACGAAATTGCTCTAAATATTTGAATAACATTTTAATTAACAATTAATATCATTTGTACAATTATCTGCATGCCTGGCATTATCCATCTGACAACACCATGCGTCAGGTTAGCGAAACGAGTATTTCAAATTCGAGTGTAACAATTAGTGAGTCGAACTCGAAATCTTTTTGTTTGCGTGATTGATGCAATTCACGCAATTTCACATGCGATTCAGATAAAATTGAACATTGTGGTTATGTTACAATTTAGCTGGTTAGTGACGTATCATTTCATCGCGTCTCGTTGCTGGTTACTCATTGCCGCTTAAATTATTCAGCAGGTTTGGAATGGGAATGGGGATGTACAATTTGCTGTTACTGGAGCGTCGACGCTCATTTCATTGGCCCCCGAAATCACAATTTAATACATTTTATTATTTATTATGTTCGGGTCTCATTGATTTGTCTCCGAAACTTCATAATACCGGAGGAATGTCAATAATAAGCACTGGTATAATCAAATCTTTGGGAATCGATTTATAAATAGCAAGTATGTGGGTGATAGAAAACGATTAATATTTTTAACCGATTCTGCATAACATACATAATTCATTATACAGGGTGTTTCAGGACTAGTGTAACAAACTTTAAAAGCTTATTCTTGAAGTCATTTTGAGCCAAAAATGTCATATGAATATAGGTCTCCTTCTAGTTACCAAAATACAAGAGGTTGAATTCTATAAATAACACGAAATTTTCTAATTTTTGTAATCAAGGTACTTTCGGAAAACAAGGGTTTTATTGAAAAGTCATACCTTATTTGTCTCAAATGTTGTTGTTATGTTGTTCTGTGTTTAGAATTTATTTATTTGTCTATTTAATTGTGTCATTGTGTGTTTTGTTCTTTAAATTTTATTCGTTAACATTAATAAATAAAATTAATTAAGGGCCGGTATTTCCAAACTCAGTTACCTAGAGAATGAATTTATCAAGAGAATAAACAAAAAATATCGTATCAAAATCATAGCTTAAATGATGAATATTATTCTAGCTGTCATCTTTTGATGCGATATTTTTTGTTTATTCCATAGATAATTTATTCTATAATTTATCTGAGGTTGGAAATACCGGCCCTAAGACAAATAAGGTATGACTTTTCAATAAAATTCTTGTTTTCCGAAAGTACCTTGATTACAAAAATTAGAAAATTTCGTGTTATTTGTAGAACTTCAACCTCTTGTATTTTGGTAATTAGAAGGAATAGGATATATGTTCATATGACATTTTTGGCTCAAAATGGCCTAAGGAATAAGCTGTTAAAGTTTGTTACACTAGTCCTGAAACACCCTGTATACCTATACAGGGTGGTTTCAAAGTGAAATATAAATTGAAGGGTAAGTAGTATGTCTGTAAGTAGTAAGTGTGTAGATTACGAAACAAAAAGAATTTTTAAAAAATTCGCATATTTAAGGGTAGGTTTCATGAAACTAACATTTTTAGTACTAATAAAATATTTTATATAGTACACAATTATTTTCGTTAAAAATACTATTTAATTTAATTATTAAGAATTATATCTTATATAACTAATTTTGAATATATTTTTGATAATCAAATTTTTAATGAGACATTAATTAAAACATTATTTTCTTTTTTCGAATTTAAAAAAAATCTTTCTGTTTCGTAATGTACACTGCCATACTACTTACCCTTAAATTTATGACAACTTCAAACCCACCCTGTATAAATAAATATAAGAATATACACAATTTAAAAATGGTAACGCTTTGCGGTAACGAATCGGACTGTGAATAATGAGATCCTCAGTTCGGATCCCACTGCCGACAATTGCCAATTTAAATTATTATTATTATTAAGCGGTCTGAACTACTGAGGTTATATGCCGCCTCGGAACCTCGTTTCCGGTGGTGTGGCAACGGCATGCAGTTAAAATTTTGCAAAAATATATAGGGTATTCCATTTAAAAATATAAAGTTGTATATAATTGCGAGAAAATGAAGCACCCGGTATAAAAACTTATACTGCAGATATATGAGCATTTGAATGTTAAATAAACTTTGTCTGAAAACATTTTCGGTAATATTTATAATAATTGAATAAATAAAAAATACAGACCGATGGCTGGAAATTCCTTTAATTATTAAAGTTACAGAAGTAACCGTGGACAAAATAAAAATAACTTCTAAAATTAATATGTACATAATATCGTGCTGAATTACCCAAGGGAGTAGCTGGAATCTATCAGATATTCATTGTACATATACGTTAGATTCAACGCGTAATCAACCTACGCCAAATATTCCTATCATGTCACGTCACTTTCGTCTCATTTGCATTTATAATTCCTCTATTCAGCTTGTACAATATGGCGTTATAATTTAATTTGTCATACTCCCTTTTCATCACGAAGTGCAAATACTAATTGTTTTTATTTGTTTTCTAGGAGATGGCACCGAAGAACAGCCTTTCGTGCAAGAAAAAGCCTCCGGATATGAAACTAACCTGTATTTATATTCGGTAAGTTATTAATAAGTTAATAAATATACACCTCCTTTCCATTTTACATTAAGAGTATTTTGTCGCTTTTTCTAATAATAACACTATTTATATGTTGCTTTAAACAAAAACGTAATTATTTTAATGAGCTAAATACTAATGAAAGAGATGAATACAAATTATATGCATCGATTTTACTGTTCACGAGTTCATTTAATATTGATTTCATAAACAAAAGTATTCACTTGATTGAAATGGCAATATTAGCACTCTGACATTTTGACATCCTGTTAATTTGCTTGTTTGTCACACAGAAATGGCTATAAAAATGCTAACGCGAGTTATTAACCCTCCACGTTTACATTAAATCTAGTTTAACGCAGTGTTTAAAATGTTATAGCTGTTTAAAGTACCATTAATTACTAGCACATTTGGAAAACAGAAATTTTGAAAGGTTACTTACGTTTTTCAACGACGTTACATTGTATCGACCACAATCTGAAAAAGACAAAGATTTTTATAAGTACTTGGGCATATGATACACTTATTCATAATTACAAAAAATGTTATGTAATGCAGTCAAAACTTATGTAGGCCTAAGGTTTTTGTAGCCTATAGTCCAAATAACAAGGCGGAGAATAGTACTTATACAATATATTTCGTCCCAAAATTGTTAGATAGCTTATAGTACATTTAGAAAGATCTAGTATAGTGCTTATACAATATATTTCGTCCTAAAATTGTAAAATGTAAACTAACGATTGCAGTAGCCTATATAGGCCTAGTAGAAAGGTACAGAATAGTATATGTACAATATGTTTCGTCCCAATCGTGGACATAAATACGAGGTCTGTCAAGAAAATAACCAAATTTGATTTTATAAAACTTTATTACTACTTTTACAGACTATTATTAAATATGTTGCGCTCAAATAACAATATCACGAAAGCTAAACGAGATATCAACAACCCAAGAACATGTGGTTAATGAAGAGGTTACGCGTAACGCAATGCTGCCAACTCTCTGTTGGTAATTCAAAATGTCCGGTTATTTTATGAACAGACCTTGTATGTTAGGAGTCTTCTTTTTTAGAAGTTAATTAAATGATAGAAATATACATTTAGAACATATTTGCTTTAGGGGATTTTCCTTCATCAATTGGCAATCCCTTTAAGACGGCGTGACGGGTTGTATCATTTTGTTGAGTCTTCTTCATATTGACACCGAAAGATGAACTGATTGAACGTATTGAACACTTTTTCTATTGATATTTGGTCGTCTATATTTGCATTGTAAATTGAAAGTACAAGTACTTTCACTTTATATTGAAAGATTTCTACTACTCATAGTATTACGTGCAGTATTTATGATATATTATTGCAACGTTTTCAAGTGAAGGTATGAAATAAAGAAAAAAACTTCAAAGAAAGTAATATAAAAGAGGTTCGACGTAATTCGTAAGCCGATACATACGATATAGGAGATAGATATTTTTAGATTTGTACATTGAACGAACATAAAAAATTCATTGCCGATTCAATGTCTTTAAATTGAATGAGGGATGGTTTTGGGATACCTGTTTAACGGTTGATGAAGATTTACGAGATGAGGTAGAAATTTTCAATTTGAATCCTTACATTATTTACAAACGTGTAGGTCGAACTGCAAATAGAAACATCTCTTATTTTTCATTATAATATTAACTTTTCAACTAAATTGAAAATTGCAGTTACGGATATTATTTTATTTTTCATCTCAACATCATTTTCAAAGGAGTACAAACCCACGCTTTTTAGTTCAAAACTAAATAAAATATGAATTATTGTTTTACTGTTCAATTCACTTCAGTGTAACTTCAAATTAATATTTAATGTAATTGGAAAGTTAAAATTAGGTTGGTTTATTAAATCAACAAAATATTTCTCCTGTCAAACTGAAATATACATATTCAAATTTGGATGTTACGATTACATTTATGCAAATAATTTAAAATTGTCTTTGCTAGAAAGCGCACTTGAAAAATTTTATGTAAGTATTTAGTTTTTGAGGCGAGTGCTGTTTGCATAAAGCTTAAATTTTTTCCGAGTACGATGAATGCATTATTCAAAGCAGCTCGTTTCGCCTCCGCCAAATTTTAAAGCAAATTTAATCTTGTAGACCTGGAGTAAGCATTCTATTCTGGCTTATATTATTAACAATGGCAATAATAATATTTTATTGTATATTATTTGTGTAAACAAGATATTGTTTTATTCAAATAAATATACATAAATTAACCCTTAAGTCTTATATATATGATGATTCATCGGTCTGTCTCTTTTTTAACTCTTTTATTTTAAGTTATATAGTGAAATTCCGTTTTCAATGAAAATTTTTATAGGTTTACTAAATATTCTTGTATGAAACTTAATTTAGTTTTGAAGGAACATATCGAAGTATTCAACTGCGACTCATTATGGGGACGAAGTAGTTTGAATAGAGGCAGATTTAATTCAAAATGATATCGTTATAAATAAAAATAATTTATTTAAAATTACTCCATTTTCATTATTTTTAAAGATAAAATTTAACATATATTCGTTTTCTTTTAATGCGGAAAAAGAAGGTAAATAATATTTATAATGAAAATTAATATTTTATTTCAAATGAACCTAATCATTTTGTAAGAAATACAATTTTCTTCAACGAATGCATACAAAAAGAAAACTGATTTTTTTTTTATGAATGTATCTACTTGCCAGAAACCTTTGTATACAGGGTGCTCTATTTGAGCACAACAACATGTAACTTCTGGATTAAATTTTTTTTTATTATTATTATAAACTACGCACTATATTTTATGATTGTGAATAACTTCTCAATTTATCATTTTAGACACTTAATTATATTATACTTTTTTGAAAATATTCTAATTTACTATCAAAATCAGTGAATATTTATATGGTGTTCCTTCAAAAAATGTATGGATGTTGTAGCGCTAAAATGACGCATCCTATATACAAATGTTTACGGTAAGTAGAAAGACAATGATCTATTTAATAGATCTAATTTCAAGAGTTTTACTCTATAATTTAAAATAGAAGAGTTAAAGAGAAAGACCGATGAATCACCCGAGCTATATGTATTTACAAAACTAAGTTCTTACCCTGAGTAGAACTAAAATGGATAAATCAAGATTAATAAGCCAGTAGTTAAGATCAAATCTTGGCTTGGCTAATAAGTTGCGAAATCTTGATCCCTCTTAGTTCTATTGAAATGACGATAAAACTTATATGAAAATATGTATACAGATATTTTGTTCATAGTTTTCAATCTTGGCGGTTTGATTTTTTTTGTATTAAATTAAAAATAAAAATTGTCCGTGAGTGTATAAATAAATATTAGATGATTGACGTTATTATATATTTAAAAAATATAAATATAAGTCGGTATCTGTAAGGAATTGCCGTCTATTGGCATAAAATAAGTAATGCAAGTTCAAGATAGTTAATGTTGGCAACAATGATTGTACCTGTAACCATTACTTTATCATAAGATAGTGAAAAAACAGAACTTGTATATTTTATGAGTTGTTAAAATAAAAGTGTTTATTTAACCAAGAATCAGAGTATAATTTAAAATAAAACCAACAACACAATATGGCGCAGTCGGTAGGATTTAAACCAAATCATTATTCATATTGTTGAGATATCAGTCCATAAGAAATTTGGTGGAGGCGATAAATTGAATATTTAGCTATAAACTTTTTGTATATTGTAAGAATAAATTAGGAAAATCCAACAGCCGAAAGGTGCCATTGTATTTTTACCTTTGCGAAGCAAAGTTCTACCCCAAAATGGGTAAATGGCGTAGTGGTATACATACCTATATAAACTTCTTTCTTGGCATCGGCTATACAAATTTTGATAATTGACTGTTTTATCATTTATAAATTGACTTTAGAAACAATATAATGTTATTTTGTATTCAATAGCTATTATTAATGGAATGCATTAAACAATAGGTTTGTTTAATTCGCATTTCATGTTTATTGTTTACCATTGTACTATTATTTGGCTGATAAATTTAATTTAATCCGATATTATTTTATTGTACCAAATTTCATTATATAATGCCAAATAATTATAGACAAATACTTTGTTTATTGTTATTTTATATGAATTTATTGACAGATAAATATTGTTTCTTAACATTTTAGTCGAGAATCATCCAAATTTCAAAAGTCAAAAATAACCTAACCTTTCGAATAATCGTTTGACAGGTTGTCCGGTATGTTGTCAAGCACAATACGGTTATAGCGGATAGAAGTTTCATTTTGAAACGTTATCTTTTTGACATGAACCTCTAAATATATTCCTTCCGTTTGTATTTCATCGCCGACGGTATTTCTTTATGTTGCTTTTGAAATATAATGTAATATTTTTTACCAGTCACACCTTTTTGGTTATTAAATAACTATAGCAAATTGTTATCTAAAAAACAATACATTTAAAGTTTGTGGAAATGTACCATGAAGTTCTAAACTTAAAACTTTTAATGAATTTGTGTTACTTCTGTGATTATATAAAATTTTAATTAAGTACAGTATTCTATTTTATCCTATAAAATAGTTTATATTGCTTTGTGACAAAGAGAAGAGGCACGAGGCACTTGAACGTGAATAGAGCTGCATTTGTGTGGATGAATTTACCACAACTTAATGTAATTTTCCTGGAATTTGCACCTCAAACAGAAACATTTCATAACTAACGCAAAATAAAGTGTAATACACGACATGTATAATTTAATCTTTATAGTTTAATTTATAAATAAAATGTGCATGTGAAATAGTATTTGTTATTAATTTAACAAAGTTTGTATCACTTCATGAAATTTATATAACTGCGTTCATGATAATTCATTAATTAATATATCATACATATTTGTAATTAATAATAAATTGGTATGTCAAAGTCACCTAATATTAAAATTTGACATTGGCATTGACAGCGCGTATAAAATTTGCATGGAAATTATTACAAATATTAATTTGAAAACTTTATTACTTATATTAATAATGAAAGCGAGCAATATACAGTTTTAATATATTTCTATGTTTGCAAATTATATTTGCTGAATTCTATATTACTTTGTGCAACATTCCCTAAATTTTTGTTGAAATATTGTTCATGCTACTTCTAATATATCTAACAATACATGCAGTTAGCAGGAACAAAATTATATATAAAAATAAATCTAGAGAAATAGGGTTAATTGAATGATTTGAGTTATTGAAAAAAACTTGTTAGATAAATTGGCTTCAGAACGTATTAATAGTTTCAAATAATTTCATGAAACATTGGTTTATAGTACATTAAGGTATGAGGAATCCATATAGCGAATGCAATTTAAATTATCTTTATTAGTTTTGAAGATACACGTTCTGAAATTTTACAATTTTTGAATGATTTCATTATTTTTTCTCTAAAGTATTAAATTGGTATTCTGCATAATACTACCATAAAAATCTTTGTGAAAGATAACTACAGTATGCTGAACAAGCCTCGTAAAACTAACTGTAATTATGTCTTTTTAATTCAGAGATATAGGCTCTCAAACAATTTATCAAATTTTGTTCTCAATTCTGTACCTTATAAAATCGCTCATATCTCAAAAACTAAGACTCAGATATCGGTAAAAGTAAGCTTTTCGCAAGTTTTGGGCCGAAAATAAAGCGATAGGGTATATAAATCCAAATTTTAATCGATTATTTTTTTTTTGAAAAATCTCAATACCAACCCCTTAAGTTTTTTCAGATTTTAGGCCATTTTTAGACTTTTTTCTCTAATACTTCGTCACGTGAAGCGAATTTCATAAAATTTTCCAAACGTATGTATTTCGATGCGCTGAATTTAATGGTGAAGTTTCCAAATACGTATCTTTTCGTATTTTTGAGATAACAAGCCTGAAATAAATTGGTGGAGGCGATTTTGGGTAAAAACTCAAAAAAATAAAAATTGCTGAAAATTTACTTAAATATTATTTAGAATACGAGAATTTTAGAATTGTTGGCCGTTTTTCGAAATATGGCTTAGTTTGAGAAACTTGAGAATTTTGACAATTTCGTGAATTTTTCCCATTTTTCAGTATTTTGTCAATACAGCTTTTATTATCGAACCAAATGAGCTGAAAATTAGATTAGTTATTAGCTGTATTATTGGTCTAAACAATATAATTATAAAATAATAAATTTGAAACCTAGGGATTGTATTTAGAGAAGTTAAAATTACCCCTCTGGTTCCCACTCCACCAACATCTGTGGGGGTTATGATTTGACGGCTGGTAACCGCACTTCATAAGCAAAAATATATCACTTACCGAGATCTGCGTAAGCAGAGTGCCACAGCCACAATGGGTAAAAGGCGTGATTACATATATTTTTTATTTTTGAAATTATGTATTTGGGAATAACGTATTTTGTGATAGGGCAAATTATTATATTGTTTAGAATACCTATAAAAAAATAATATATCAGCACGCTATTTACCCATGTTTGGGTGCGGCACTTTGCTTTTGCAAAACTCGATAAGTAATATAGTTTTTCGCGTGAGGTTCGGTATCCATAAGTTAAGTAATGCTATCCAAAAATGTTAGTGGGAGTTAAACTAAGGATCTTATGTCCCACAGTCTTGCAATAATGATAATGATTTTATACCTTTGTTCAAAACTTTTAGTTGCTGCCAATAGTTAGAACTATTATAAATTTAATTTAATCCTTGTATAATTGTGGCAAAATTATACGACAGTTGACAGTATTACTAAACTTGTTCTATTTCATGCATAAGTTCGTATGACGTAAATGTTCTAAGTACTTCCTTACATGTATTAACATTACTAGATGCTGTTACAAAGATATCGGTTAATATCTAATTTATGTTTCAGTTCCCAAACTAATACGGCGACATAAATGATTTTATGTAGGTATGAAAGTCGTTGTTCAGCATCTTACGTAGGTTTCAGATTTGAGATGGCGTGCTTTATGAGACGAAATTAATTTGATCGCAGTAAAATATTTACTGTTCATCTAAGGATAATTATGATTGCATTATATGAATTTACACCACAAATGTAATTTTAATACAAGATGTAGGCGTTATTTATTTCGAACAAAAGCGAAGGCACTGAGAAACTTTCATTTTCTAGTTTAATTCTGGAAGCACGTGTTAATTGAAATGAACCCACGGAAAAAAGAACCGTAGAATTTACTGACCTATTAGGTAAGCGGAGGATATACTCGTCTTATTCTGAAAATTTAAGAAATTACACATTATTATTTACTGAGCAATTAAAAATATTTACCAAAGTACGATTTATATCCTCAGTGTACCGAATATTCCTGCTGTACTTTTTTTTTTTCGTGCAGATTAATTTATATACTCTATAGTAGAGCGCAAAATTATTTGGGAAACATTAGATGCTGTAATTTTTTTCTGTTATAGATATACACAGTACAAAAATTGATTTTTGATTTGTTAATTTTGCGGTTGTTAAGTATTTTTAGTTAATATTGATAAATATATTGTGTTAAATTAACAATTTGAACAAATTTGACAATTTGTTAAATTTAATTTTTATTTATTTGCTGGACTTATAAAATTTAACTAATAGGCTCATAAATAATAATAAAGGGTAAATTTAACTAACTTTTCAATTTAAAATTTTTAAAGAAATTTTGCAACAAATTAATTTGTTATAATAACTCTTAATGTTGTTCTGTTTCCATATAATTACTAAGATATTTAGTCAGTAGCCCATAAAAATAAATGTTAATAAATACTATAGGTATACTCAAATATATTTCGTTAAGAAATACACAAAAATAATTTGTTACTTACTAACAAATTTTAAACTTGTTAAATTAACGCTGGATCGTCAATCAAGACTAAATTCTTTTCAGAATTTTGAAACCTTATGGCTTATATCCCCAGAATGAAGTACAACGCACATCTTCATTTTTACTTTAAATTGCCACTTGTTGTTGTTACAACAACTAGCCGGTGTCCAATAGCTTTGTAGTTGCCAAGTTAATTTTATATCAACTTAAAATGATAATAGAAGTGAGAACCGATCCAAATTAGATTATGTTATAGATAATTTACTAAAATTGTAAACAAATGTCCTGAAATCCTTGCTGGACTTTGTCAAATCCGGGAGCTCTTTGAACCATAGGCAATGTTTTTATTGCCTACTCGACACATCAGTGTTTCTAAATTACCTTTGATGAGCACTTATCGGAACACTTGTTGAAATTCTACTCTACAGATAAGCTGTAATTGTAATTTGAATAGTTTTGCTTTGCAGTAAATAGACCTTATCTGTGGTTCTGCAAGCGTGTGTATACAGCTTCATTTGGAATTAGAGATTGAATGTTACAATCAACAAATTGAAAGCAAAGGGAGAGTAAAACAGAACACGTTCCCATCGAAGAGCCTATAGCGACAATCTACAACGTATATTGAATGCTCCTGTATGTTCGTATTCAGTCGGTGATATTGATGTATTGTGTAGGAGGAGATGGAAGACCGTCCCCGGATATCCACGCTCATCAGTTCGCTGGCCAACTACTCCAACACGATCCCGCCGGCGTCCAACGACCCGGACGCCCGGCCAGCGGCTGGTGGAGCACGGATGGGCACGCTGATTGGCGTGTTCCTCCCGTGTATCCAGAATATCTTCGGCGTCATCCTCTTTATTCGGCTCACCTGGGTCGTCGGTACTGCTGGCGCCATACAAGGATTCCTCATCGTGCTATGCTGCTGTTGCGTGGTGAGTTTTTCATCTTTCTGCCAAGCCGTTGCTCATTTTTGTTATAGATATTGCTCTTATAAAGTTATTAAAATCTGTATGGTTGCTCTAGTAAAATTGTGCACCATTTTCGCTTAATAGGCAACACCAAGAATGAAAAATATATGTACAAAATTGACATAAACCCAAATCATAAACAGGTTTGACGTTTCCCTAAAAAATTGTCGAAAATAGAACATGTTCTAATTCGTCAATAAATTGCCCAACAGATTACAACAATAAATTGACCAGAAAACTTGAACAATTTATTTTTTTACCAATAAAACAGGTATTAGGACCCGGAAATCGAATATTTAAAAGGTTTGGCTTTAGAATCTTCTACTAAAAATGGGGGTTATCCGCCTTGAAACGATATTATTAAATAAATAGAGGATTGTAAAATCCAAACCTATTAAATACCATTTGGTTTTCTCTATTTACTTTACAATTATATATCAAAATTTACTTTGATAAGAAAATATTTCATGATTTCATAGAATTAGTGTGTACATTTTACATTTTCTTAGCCAATTATATCGTTGCCTATAGCTATTCTCTTGAGTAGTTGAATTCTGTTGACATTTCGGGGAATTATCTGTTCATGCGAAATGTTGAAAAAAGTATCATCAAACTTTGTTTGTTCTTTTATATGAATAAGTATCATCACTGAGTTGTAATTGCAATCAAATTATGACCTCAGTGGAAAACTATAGAGGTAAAATTAAAATGGAACTGTCGGCTGTGGGATTCGAACTGTGGATTTCATGACCACATAGGTGTTATATAAAACATGATCAAAAATCTGTTTAAAATCTGCTTAACTTTAATTTTCTTACTTAAAGCTTATCTAGAAATGTTACTCAGAGATATGTGATCGTAAGAAATATGTATCGTATATCATAGTTTATGAAAATTTAGAAAATATGGCACATTTTTTGCTGAAAGTATATTTATAGATTTGCATTATGAATGCGTAAATGGAAAAAGATCAAAAAATTTCCATACAATAATTAGTAAAGTGCATGAACCAATTCAATTTTTATAATATTTCCAATATTTCAATGCAATCTGAATTTCATTTCATTAATATTCTTTGACTAGCTAAATTGATTGAATTCAATAAGCCATCAATATTCCCAGCTTTTTCCTTCATACATTCCATAACATTGACATTGATGCAACTTTGTAATTTGATCTATATGAAAGGCAAAGTAATAATTTTAAAAACAGAGAAGCTATTTCGCTTTCGTGTTCTTTTCATATTCCGTTGAATAGGTAGAATAAGATATTGTATAACTGGATCTTGCACTCTTATTAATAGCTGTCTCCGTTTCCCAGAAGCACTAGTATGAATATGAATGAATTAAGGATACTTTGCAATATGGCAAGATTAAATTAGATATTTCATTTTCAATTTAGACCTGAATAAAATTGAATAAGTTGCTTTATATGCCAAAGTCGAATACCGGTGATGGTAGTTGTCTTTACCATTTATTCGAGCCTTATTACCCTTGGATAATAGAAGCAACAAAAATAATGCGCAGTTCTCTAAACATTTATTTTCCCGGAAACCTGGCTATACTTATCTGAAGCATCCGTGGTAATTTGAAAACACAATAAGCCCGGCGGCTCTAGAAAGGGTGTCTAAAAATATAAAAAGAATAACCTGCGTCAAAACCACTCCTTGTAAAACCCGACCCATAAAAAAGAATAACCTCTGTCAAAACCACTTGACAAAATTCGACCCAACTTCAAAATATCAAGATTTGAAAAGCTGTCACGGTTTGCAATTATTTTGCGGCGGACCAATTATTCCAGTTTTCAATGTGCATTCTTTTCCGGATAGCGAAGTATTGATTAAAATTTCTCAGAACGGTGTTACCGTTAATGATTTGAGATTTTGTTCGATGTGACGCAATTAAATTTTAAGTCTGCTATCGGTTTGGTCTAATCCTCTTCATAGGTATTTGGAAACAGTATTCGTTATGTTGTATAAACTGCGCGTAGTTGCAATTGGAGGGAGTTATAAAGTTGTATACTATTTTACAATAATATAAATAAATAATAATTTTGCGTTAAACACTTTTCATTTGTAGATATCGGTTAGTAATATATTTTTACTCGTGGAATTCGTAGATTTGAACTCATGTTCAATTACGGTTACAAAACGATTAGTAAATGGGGTAAATAGCTCTGTGGTAACGTATCGGACTGTGGATCGTGAGTTCCTCAGTTCGAATCCCACTGCCGACAGTTACCAATTTAAATTTATCCCTGTGGTTCCCACTCCACTAACATCCTTGGGGGCTATGATTTGAAGGGTGGTAACCGCACTTCATACGAAAAAATATATCACTTATCGAGATCTGCGTAAGCAGTGTGCCGCACCCATAATGGGTAAAAGGCGTGATGATATATTTTTTTTAAAGATTTTAGAAAGCTACTTTTTTGGTTAAAAAATATCCAATTGAAACCCTGTACTTCTGATAGCGTGTGCGAAAATAACCAATCAAATCAAAATTACAATGATGATATCCCCGGGGAATTATCATTTGTTGCTAAGTACCGGTTGTTGACAGTTAATTCAATATTTTATTTGTTTATTTCCAAATGTCATATTCATGGTATGGAAATGAAATTAATAATAATGATTGCAAATAAATTTCTCACCGAATATCACTCGACTAATGATAAATGTTCATAATTTTTTGTATTGCTGATCATGTGTGCGGAACTAACCAATCAAATCAAAATTACCCTGATTATTCAACGGCATAGTAAATAACCCAATAAGAGGCATCTATTTCGACCAATCAAAGCATTATATCTGCGAATATACGGGTCCCAGCAGTATATCTCGTTACCATAACAATTTTTTAAATAAATAATTCTTTTCACTTAAACGTCAGTGTAATTTTTTCGCAAAATGTGTGGTAATTTACGTTTTGGAAGTGGTCCATTAATAAAATTAATGAAAATAGTGTGTCTTGTTAAGTAATGTATCCAAATACCACTCGAGGTAAATATTTTTTTAGAAATTTTTTTGTGTTAAATTATTACAAATTTCGCGCATCAAGAATTTGTGAAATAAAACTCACTATTGGTCTCGTGTTTTTAACAAAATTTTTGGAATGCAAAATTTTGACGTAATAATTTGCAAAAACACAAAAAATTTCAAAAAATATTCACCTCTAGTGGCATTACCCTTGATAATATTCCCGGGAAATCCTCCCTTGTGGGACTAAGTAATAGTTAATTCAATATGTTATTTATTTATTTCAAAATATCATTTTCTTGGTATTGGAATGAAAGTAATAATAATAATAGTAAAAAAATTATCATCGAATATCCCTCGACCATAATAATTTTATCACAAATACCTCAAGAATGTTGCTAAAAGGTAACAGCCCTTCACTTTCGGTAACTGTGATAAAAATATTTCGTAATTATCAATATCCTTGGGATATTATAGCTGAAAACAAACCTAGAAAATAAAACTAGAAACCATAGTTTTCCTTAAATTCTAGCCTGCTTTTAGTTTTTCAGGTCTTAAGGGTAAATATCAAACCATCTTCCTAGTAATTTTTAAAGAATATCTGCAATATCTTGTTTTTCTGAGATATTTCGACAACAGTAAAGGTTTAGTTTGCATCCATCGCACTGGAAGTGAACTAATATTTGAGATGTAATTACGCATACTATGGATATTGGTTGTATGGACAGACCTCCTTCAAAGCGGTTTGGTTGGTTTGCTTGACAATCTATTTCCCTTTGACAGAGCGATCACCTTCGTAGAATCGCTTTGTCCATCCACTTAAATTACTGGGACAAATCACTATCAGCAATTTACCGATTAAGCACAATGCATCATAATAGATAATTACAAATCTGAGGTTGGGAATCAATTAGTTTGATAGCAAACAACACAAATTGATGATGTTCCTCAAACGGAAACTCTGCGACGTGCAACGAACACTTAGACGTTGACGGTAGACGAAAGATCACACGCCGCCATTTTGTCAATGTGAGGATTCAGTATTCGTATTACTTTCTTATAATTATAATAAATATATAATAGTTATTTGTATTACTAGTCCAGAAACTGCTCTTTTGCCAGAACGAGTACATTTTGACAGGCCGAGTTGAAGGAGAGGATTGTAAATTACGAGCATTCGCAAAACAGTTTTTGGATATATTATACATATATGTTACTGTAAAAGCCCGCTTATTGATTAATCTTAGGTTTTAGCAGTCAATCTTAGGTATAACCGACATGAGTTGGTAAATGTAATGATTTAATGGTAAATACCTTAGATTAACCAATTTATGGGCTTTGACAGGTTAGGTAAGGTTATTTACCGTGTCTTTGAGGTAAATCCTAAGATTTAACAAGTGAATGGTGGTACAAAATTTGAAATGAACGATGATCAATGAACTGTTGGTCTGTTCCCATTAAGAGTTCTTAAATCTTATGTTTTACTGGAAAATCTTAGGATTTACCGTAACTCGGGCTTTTACAGTAACATATACATTATTTTTTGTGTCGATTTTGTCATAAATTTATTAAATGAAATTACTGATTTATTTGTCAAATATTAAATACTAGGAATTTTATGTTGATAACATCAGATCATTCGTAAACAAAGATACAAGTATACAAATATAAACAATTCATTTGTTTTCTTTGAAAAATTCAGTGACATTTATTTAGTATTTAGTACTTTTTTTAATGGTTGTGTACTGCAACTGAAAATTTTATTATAATTACATTTGAGCTTACAATTAACAATTTAGCTCTATAATTCATAGAAATTTCTAACCTCCAAGCGCTCAAACACTGAAAAAAACCAACCCACAAAATTGATAGCCAGTTGATGCCAACCCTAATTTTAAAAACGTTATCAGTTTTTGCCAGCCTTTTCCGGAAAACAAGCAGTTTCTCGATGATTTTGATATGTGTAGAACTAGTGTTAAATACAATTATGTGTGTTTAGTAAAATAATAGATCATTTAATAAGAAATAAACAGTTATTGTTTGTAATGTAATGTAAATCTGATTTAGTGAAGTACATGATTGTTTTATACTAAAAATAGCGGCTGGTACCACGAGCTCTGTTTTTGGGTGTTTTAAGAGAAGTGTATTAGCCTCGGTTTGAGTGCTGTACAATGTTCTAAAATTATTTTATACAAAAAAATACTTCAAATGAAAGTGGTAGATAATAAATTTCTCAGTAAATTCTATGTGAACAATATTTAATAAATTAATTTTTGAACATTATACAGCGCTAAAATTGCTGCTAAAACACTTCTCTTAAAACACGCAAAAACAGAGTTCATGGTGCCAGCCATTGTGCTGAGTTCCTAGTCTTAAATCTGGATTGTTTATACTTATATCTTTTAAAATTTCTAGTAAATGTGTCGTTGTTTAATGAAAAAACGTATAAAGCTAATATTTAAAAATATAATAGAAAATATGGAGTCATTGTTATTGTAATTAATAAACGAATAAAGTTTTTGTCCGTCATTAATCTGATCGGGTAGGCGGGTATTTTGAGCCAATGGGCCGTCTGCACTCATTCATTAAGCTGTGTTTATTAGGCAAGATTAGTGATATTGAAGCAGAAAATTGAATAGATAAATCGAGAGCTAAGTATGTAGATTAATATGATTGATGGTTTCTTAAGAGCAACAAAGAAGGTAATTTGCAGTCTTCTTGATCGTTTTCTCAATTTTATGTCTACGTTCAACACTTTATTGCAAAATAAATGAAACGTTATTTGAATATGAATACAATTTATAGCACAGATGTTCATGCAGTTTTATGACTTTAAAATGCAGTGTTTCCTGGACATCTGTATTCAGGTTGATGCTGCAACATTATTGTCTAGATTTTCTATTGTCTTTCGCAATACGTAATCGGATTAGCTTTCATTTCTGTTACTCTGTTGCAGCTTTATGTTTTTTAGAACAATGTGTATTTTAAATATTCTGTTGCATTGCTTGTGCATTTATGCTCTAATAATAAACAAATGGAATAATGTTTTAACGACGCTAGACTGTGTGAATCATAATGTATTTACGCAAGAATTATGATTATAACTACTACTTTAAAAAAAATATTATCACGCCATTTATCCAATTTGGGTGTGGCACTAGACTTTCCCAGATCTCGGTAACTGATATGTTTTAAGTGTTAAGAAGTAAACTGTGAAAAAAGTAGAACCATTTTGTCAATTTAACTGAGTAATCAACTAATTTGCGCGAAACTGAAGAATTCAGTCAAAACAGTTGAATACTTCAGTAATTTTTACTAAAAATGGGGCCTATTCTGTAACTGACCTAACGGACAGATAAAATTTTTAACTAATAATAATAGACGTTTCGGAATAAAAATTGAAAATTTCATTTGACAAATATATATATATAATAATAATAATAATAATAATAATAATATAAACTTTATTGACACACGTCAAAGGCGGGGTTCAGCCAAGGCTGCTCTTCCACCCAACCAATACAAATATGAATTAAACATAAGAAATACAATGAATGCCAAACAATGAGATAAAACAATCATACATAATTCTTGCCAAATATTTTTAAGATTGTTCAAGATACAAATTTAAGCGAAACATGTGAACAATACATTAGATATACATACATATAATTATAAATGTTATAAAAAACTCAAATGCAAAATGATTTGTTATGAAGCAATATTTGTATTGGTTAAAATTTTTAACAGGCTGTTAACAGGTAAGTTACAGAATAGGCCCCTATGGTAGTTCTTTGCTTTATTGTGATATAAAATGATATCTAGGTTATGTTTTTGAAGAAAGATAAATTCTAGTATTTATTACTTTGATACATACTTTTGACCGTCAGTTAATTTTTCTGAATTATTAGTTATTTCAACCGAGAAATGTCGCTGCATAACTGAGAAATTCAGTTATTTCTCGAATAATTGAAATATTCAGTAAATACAATTAAGGGTCTCAGTTAAAATTTTCAGTTAAATTGATTCTTAATTGAATTTTCGTGTCATTTTCATTAACTCGATCACTCTGTGTGCAAGTCGGCTGTGGGATTCGAACTGAGGATCTTAGGATTCACAGTTCGACACGTTATCATGGAGCCATTAAGCCACTATTATTATTATCTCATAATTAAAACAAATATTCACTAATCAAATTATAAATCCCTTCTAAAAAGTAGTTGTATTAAAAAGCTATATATTGAGACTTCATATAGCAGAATTCTAGAATGGTCATCTACCCTGCCTTCGCGGGTCTAAATAATTGATATATTTTGAACGGAAATACGGTTACCAGCCGTCTAGTCACACTCCCCCGAAAGATGTCAATGAAGGGAGAACGACGGGGGTAAATTAAAAAGTAGCGACATTATCGACTGGGTATTCGAACTCATGCTCCACAGTCCGATGCGTTACCATGGAGCTGTTTACCCCATTTCAAATCAAAATGTAATTAGTAAAATTCGATTATTGTACATCTTTCTGGACGTGAACTTTTTTGCGATATGTATTCCGTTATGGTCCACAAAATCTGTTGTTGGCTGAGAGTCTAGTTGCGAGAAATAATGTTACTCGTGAGAATTACTATATGTTTCTTAGTTCCGGGAAAGAGATAGGTCCGGATATTAAATCCGAAACTGTCTCCGGGTAATAGATTTGCCAGGAAAAAATTGAAACGTGAAATAGGTATACAGCACTCGGAAACAGATTTTCCGGGATCGGTGTCTGGTTCCGATATTCGGAATCGAGAATTGCGATATTTGCGCTTCCGATTTTGGTTTCGGAATGAACGATTGGAAATGAAAACCACTAATGTACGCACAGTTTAATGGGTATTGCGATTTCCACGTGGGGAAACTGGAAATTTAGCACCTAGGAATTGAAACTGGGATTGGGAAATTACTTACGATTTTATGCGTTCAATCCGACCTGTTCACCCATCTCTAGATTGGACTGTTCCAATTTATATTATGCGAACTATTTTACTGGGTACCTTCTCTCCGCATTTTATTAGATTACTTCGCTCCATTTCGCTACGCTTCAGAGAGATTTAGTACCTACCTAATTATAAATAGTTTTTCAAAATTTAACGTCGCATAGGGATGTTCTCTTACGCGTTAAAAAATAGTTCATGTTTTCCATAACTAACCAAACGGTTCACTTTTTAAATTATTGCATTTTTAGGTGATGTCATCATGAGACATTTTTTATATTTTAATTTGTATTTTTTTAAAGTAAGTACTTTAACTTTAGATAGAGAGCAAAGTCAAAAGAAAATGGGGTCCTTCACCAGTCACAAAATGGCAAATAAATCATTTACATTATCACTTGACCTAAAGACATCATACTAGATATACTAGAAATTTGAAAACTATTATTAATTATTAAGATATTTAAGTTTTAAATTATTATTTTTCTCTGTTGAAGCTTTCTCTCTCACTCATTATTCTATTCTAAATTATTTGCAGTTCTCTTATTATTGAGCTGTCAGATTGTCGAAATGTCAAATGGCTGGCACCTAATTTGAAGATTTTTGCTTCGTTTTGAATTCGTAATAAAATAGCACAAATCACATTTGTTTGAGAATACGCGCGATAATGAAACAACATGGGTAGGTCGACACAACGAAATTCAAGGCATGTTGAATGACACAGGTTAACAAATTTTATCAAACACTTGACTAAAATAATCTTACAGTTTATTTGGGGTTTTTCCTTAAATAAATGGTATTTATAGATGTTACAAAATTAATTTTAATTCAGTTTAAATAATTTTCTAAACAATAAAATAGAACATTTATGTGAACACAATTATTAGCAATACCTACTGTTTGAGTTCTAGAACACACGACAACTCTGAAGTCACAACAATTTAAAAAAATCATTACAGCTTATTAAATATCAATTAAGATTTTTTTAAACTGTAGATAGTCTTCAATTGTGACTAACATTCTTCATCTTTATTTCGCAAAGTTTATTATAAACCAATTATTTACTAAGATATGTTTGAAATACCTTTCAAGTTGTCAAGAAAACCATCACTTCCAGTTATGGGATTGCAATTGTTATATTGGATTGCTAAATCTAATCATCGTAAAAGTAATTAAATTGTATTCTAGGGACCCGAGAACGTGATTATCTACGGAATTTTTCTATCCCTCACAATAACTCCCTTTCATATTTATAGGCGAGACACAGATATAATTATTTACGTAAACACGTATAATCTGTATTTATGTTCAGCTAATATCTTGCTGAGATGTCTCCAAAGAGAACTATAAATAAAAACAACCTATAATGCATCAGTAACAAATAAAGAAAACTGCGAGTCTCCGATACTGTAATTGGGATTAATGTCTTGTTGTGCAACATTGCAAGCAAATAAATATATAGACTGCGAAACCATCATTGTTTTTTAAAAAAGGAAAAATCAATAATTCCCTGTTGACCATTTTTCCGTAACCTTCATTTTGACAAGAAATTTTTAAGAAATCGTTTTTATGTTATGTTCACTTCACCACGTTTCGATTTTCTGTGAAGTGAGCTGTCAACCTTCGTAGAGGCTTTATCCTAGATAAGCTAGGTCTACCCACTTGAATCCTAGTGACAAAAAACAGGACCTAGAAGCTAACTAGAAGATAAATGTGGTTTACAATGACAACCGCAAGTACCGTATAAATGCTTAGTTACACTTTATGTTATAAATTAATTAATATAACCTGCTTACTGTGGCGGAAATATCTGTGTAGTGTATTGAAATTAACAGCAACTAATTTAGTTCCGCAGAATTTGCGACAGCGGTTTGCAAACTCTTGATACTTGAGCACTTTGACATTTCACATATTTCGCGTTGCCTTTCCCTTCACGCAGCTTCAAAGGGGTACAGTTTGTGTATACCGTGAGTTACAGTTAAGGTGCAATATTTACTTATTTGTTAGTAGTGTGTTACATGAATATCAGTTATACATGTATATTACCATACTGTTTGTTTTAGACAAAATACAACATAAGTTGTCAATGTTTGGTGAATTTGTCAGGCAAAATAAACTATATTTTGTAAACCATAAACCAGAATCGTGCCAAATAACCGTGTCATTAATGAACATGAAATATGATGACAAGTTCAAATAATATTGACACCCCACGAAAAGAAACTATTTTACTGAATTATTCCATAAGCTCAGGATATAAGATACATTTTCTGAAAATGTCATAGCAATTAAAAAACTAAACACGATTATTTATTGGGAGCAGCCCAAAATCCCAAAATCCCGAATCCCAAGATCCTGAATCCCAAATTCCCGAAAGCCCAAAATCCCGAACGCTCAAAATCCCGAATGTCCAAAATTACTAAAACTAATATAAGTAGAAATATGATGTCGTACGAAAAGTGAGAAAAATCAGAAGATTCAGTAAATTATTTCTTAGTATCTAACTAATTTGAGATTTTGGGCATTTGGGATTTTAGACATTCGGGATTTTAGTATTCGGGCTTTTAGGATTCGGGATTTTGGCGTAGAACCTTATTTATTAAACAAAAAAGTTTGGTAAATTTTCAGAAAATGCATCTTATATCCTCAGTTTACCGAACAGTTCGGTAAATTCTATAGAACTTTGTTTCCGTCTACCTACGTTTACCCGGGATCCATAAAAATATATTAATGGCAAAAAAGTGAATATCGCATCGTATCTAAATCTTACGGTATATTAATTGAACACCGATTTTGTTGTTAGTTTTTCTGCTATAAATACTGTCACGAGATGATAAATCAGAATACGATTTATTGTTTTACTGTCAAGACGATTTTAAAAGATTCAAAAGTTTCAAAATTCGTTTGTACTTAAATGTCTAGAAAGTCGACTTGACAGGGGGTTCTTCAGTTTAATTTATTGCCACACATGTGTGAGTTACTTTGTTAGATTTTTAGTTTTCATAAATAGTCATTTGAGATTATCGCGGCAAATATTTTGATATATCGTCTTGAGGCATCATCTATGTTGATATATTTATATATCCGGGTGAGGCTTTGCTGAACCCTGATTTAAGTGGTTTTAATTTTAATGCAATCTTTACGTTGGCCCTTGAAAAGTTTGCCACACTCCCACCTACCCGCGTTTGGGATCGTGTGCATTTGGCCAGTTCAAAGTAGAGCGGGGTTTGAGATCTAGAAATGATCAGACGTTTTACAAAGTCTGCAATGCGCTAAGATATAGCAACTTAGGGTAATTTCAATTAGTAATGTAACTGTAAACCAAATTCATACGTTCTCATTTGTTTTCTCAATGTGTTTTTCTAGCCTATTTCAATATATAATTAAATATTCAATTTGTATTATATTCAAGTTAGTTCCACCCTGAATTTTATTTCTCTTCCGTACGTAACCTACAAATTCGCCAATTTTTTTGGGTCGCGAATATTTCAAAAATCCAGGGTTCATCCGATCAATTTTGGCTGAAAGCAGTTAAATCATTTCTATTTATTTTCTTACGTTGTATATTTGTTTGAATTTTGCAACACGATATTTGGGTGGTAATCGCTGATCTGCGGTATTTGTACACTTAAGTAAACTGATATAAAAGTATGAGTACATTTATTTAATTGGAAAAGAAGAAATGTTTATTGAATGAGACTATCGTGTTTTAGTAAGTAATTCATTCATATTTTTTTATACGACGTATAATGAAATGATTATTGATTTTCCTCCAATGTATAATATTATTATTTACTGTTATTGTATTTATAAATCTGATTCTCGACACAAGATAATTGTGTCTGGTTTGTTTGCAACCTTTTCTGGTATTAAAAGTAAATTATTGATGTCATTTTTGACATTTTTGTTCGATAAGAAGATTGGTGATATTGATACAAAACAAAGTTACATCGTTTTATGTAAATAAGCGTAGGTGCTGTATTTGACTTGGGTTCATTGTTAGTTTTGTTCAGCACTTAAATGAATTGAATAAAATAAATTTCAGTTGTTCTTGTTGAGAACTTTTTACTTACATTTCTCAATACTTTTCAAGAATATAAAGTATTTGGTTGTTTGTCACTTCCATCTTTGCGTCCTTCTTTTTGTTTGCAAAGTCGCTACATCTGACCATTTCTTTACTTAGGACTTAGGCACTTAATCTGAACGTGATGAACTTTTAAGCAATTAAATTAATCCTCCCAAGTTTCATTAACTTAAATTGAATTCAATTATATATAGATATAATTTATAATTTCATATAAATTGAACGAAACACTTTGAGATAAGGATTTAAGCTACTCTCGCAATGTCATTTTAAACTTAGCTAATGCTACTTAACACTTAGAGACATTGTTAAACGACAGGATAAGCAGATTGATAAAGACCGTTATGTGTTTGGCGAGCTTAAAATATTAGTTTAGGACACATCTGATAGAGGAAGCTTCATCGATTTGTCCTATATTCAAGATACTACGAATCTATAAGTAATTTACAAGATTTTCGGCGTCTCTCTTGCAATAATATTTGAAGTAAAAATTTTGCTATTTTCGAAAGACAAAATTACGTTAAAAAAATACGAGCCCAGAATCATATCATTTGGTCTAGTTAAAATCATACAAAGGAAAATTGTTTAATTCACCATATTTATATCTTAAATTCTATCATTTTTACCTTTCGCACATACATATATGTAAGGGAGGTGTTTTGTTTATGTTACGAATTGATTAGATTTTGGAAACGATTCATCAACAGTAAGAGGTTGATTATTTATAGGCCTATCGGGGTTTTTGAACATATCTTAGTAAATAAATAAGAGAGTGTCGATCTCGATGGCGTAGTGGATATGTCACTAGCCTAGCACGCCAGAGAGCGTGGGTTCGATTCTCTTTGAATAGCTTGGTCGTTTATGATATTCACAATCATCCACTCAGAAGGTGGCATATTACCAAAGCAGTTTCCATTTTCGCAAAAAAAAAATGGGAGAGTAAATTTCATTGGAATCAAAAAAATGTAGAATACAATACAATCAGTATTTGAAACATTTTCTATATTTTGTTGTCATTAGATTCAAAAACTGTGTTCATGTTCCAATACCTTTGGGCCAAATGAAATCTTTATGTTAAGTGATTTTTGTTAATTTATTATTATTTCAGTTGTTATTTTCCTTAAAATATTCTTAAAAATAACAATTTACAATACAAATAAATTGAATACAACAATTTTAACTTTGTAAGTTCAGAACAAATTCTAAAAGACTAAATTAGACAAAATGATATGATTCTGGGCTCTATTTCAGGGGTTATTCTTGGCTGAATATAGGTACATTTAATAATCATAATAATCCTGAGAATCAGGCAATAAAACTGTGACAACATAATTGTCTTCCAAGAAACCTATTTTGACATATTCTATAGAGTACTGTAATATTCTCTTGATTTTCTGCTTTTTTCCTCCTACGAAAATTGCACGTAATACAAATTTGTTCCTCATTTATGTTTGTTTGCATAATATACTTCATTCTTTTTCCACTACTTGTACGTCGCGTGAGTTTTTCAATTTAATAATTGTCATACACACCAACCACATCTTCTTCAAGTTCTCTAGCTCTCCCACATATCTCATTTTCTTGCCCTTATTCTCTAATGTCTTTCACTCTGAATTCCTGGGTTCATATCAATTATCTCACCTGCTTTGCGCGGAATTTTCTCCAACATTCCAGCAACATTGCATTCTTTATTTATAGTGTAGTCAAGTAATAAAGTGTGTCTGAGTTCCTGTTTATTTGAGCTTTATTTTCTGACGTTTTCATGTACAGTTCGTTGTCTTTGTTTTATTAAAGTCACGATGCAGTGTTTAAGAATGTATAAAGAGTGAAGAGTTTTTTTTCAACCTTTGTTTCCTGTTCAGTTTTCGCAGGCGAATGGTAGTTTTATTTTCGGCAAGTCGTTTATTGTGTAGATTTTCGACACGGAATGTGTTGTTTTATTACGTTTTTGTCCTCGTGTGTAGCAACTGAACTATAAAATAAGAACCAAGAAGGAAATATCATTTTAGGCAGAAATCATTAGCTTCGAAATCTTTGGCGACAACCAAAACTTCCTTTATACAGTATCTTTGCTTCGAGGGGATATATCAGGTTGCTTAAGTTTCGTTTATTTAGTCGCAACATATCACCAAAATCCAAATGATCGTACTAAAATTATTAAGCAGCCCTCATATTAAAAGTACAAAAGAACATTTCCACGCTTATACCTTAAATTGCTGTATATTTGTTAGAATACTTCCAATGTCAATGTCGGATTAATGGAAATGTTATTCTTATTTTTACAATATGTGTTCGAATCCCGGTCAGGTCCGAAAAATTTCCACGGCCTGATTTGGACCGGTTCTCACTCCCATCACCATTCCAAGTTGGGATACAATTAATTTGGCAACCATAAAGCTGTCTGAGACCGGCTAATGGTTGTAACAAGAGCTTGTACCGGGTGGGCAACTTACATGGCATCTATGTAACAAAAATAGTGGCAATGCAAGGAAATTTGTGCGGTGGGGGATCGTGCTTGGTGAAATAAGATAGGTTTTTGAAAAATATTAAACACGTGTTTTTTTGTTTTTTGATTCGATATGTATTTCTCGAGATATTTGCTTGTATTTTACAATAAATTTTCAATAATATTGTATAATTCGGATTTAAATAAGTACATATTAAGTAAATGTTATACGTAATATCACGGTATTACCAGATTATCATTGTTTGGATGGATTAAAATTTCCTTTTTTAAATGTCATTTCCAAAATATATTTATCAACCTGTTCTTATTATTTAACATATTACAATTTAATTTTCAACACAAAATGATTAACAGAATTAATCCGTATTAATGCATCCCGTTAGAATTTCACATCTTTCCCATATAAAAAAGATAAAGCATTTATAATACATGTAGCTAAAGATAATTCAAGATCTCCGATGAGTAATTTTCTTTATGTAAACTGTCTCATTAGCTGTATGATTTTTGTAAATATTTTTACAATAAATTTTTGTTAATGTTAACATCTTAATTTTATTGAGTGTAAATAATTTCAATATCTATAATATTTATAATATTTGTGTGCAGCAGCATTGTAGTAAATATTGCTGTAAAAGTTGTGTTTACTGATTTATTTAACTTGAGAAATCAGCGACAGTGGTTTATTTATTTAATTTGAAGATTCTTTGTAAATATTGTTGGTGAATGTTTTATCGTTTTATTATGATCCTTTTGGTATTGATGATACGTACTTTATAGACATAGTATATACTGTGCAGTTTTAATTGGAATGATATTGAAAATGTTCTTGATGTTGATGAAATGGTAGTACCAATGAAATTTGCTGTCCTTGCATAATTTTATTTGCTGCGGTTGCGGTAGAGATCAAAGGAAAATAGGAAGCACGTGGTAACATGCTATCGACAGCTTGAAGCTTTTCTAGGTTATGTAATATTTTTACGCTCGTGTTAACATTGAATTACGTACAGAACGACTTTGACGACGTTTATAATTTGCTTCTCTTCTTGATGTATAAATACTAATTAGGTGTTAAAAGGCCAATTAATGTGTGAAAATGAAAACAGTTTTGAAGCACAGAAGAAACTTTTACACGAGGATATCTTGTGGTTGTGTACAGATTTTGTGAGTTCGTTTCACAAATGGATCTATATCATTTATGTTGATACCTCTGCAGTTTGTTGTTTGCAAGTTCAGAACAACTCCTAACTGAATTTCTCCATAATTGATTAAATAAAAAGTTCCTAATTAATTAATTAGGTTGTGTAAGAAGTAAAGTAAAAGAAGCTTCCTGCCAGAATCCGTGAGCAAAAAAATTAATAAGTAAGAAGCTTCCTTTGAAATTATTCTACTTCCTTTGGTACTTGTTAGTTATTATGGTGGTAATAAATGAAAAAGTTTATATAAAATTGAATAAAATAAATTAACTTTGGAAAGTTTCAATACGCGACAAAAATTGACAAAAGAGAAATCAGGAGAAGTAACTTTATTAGGCTCTTCATATTATTTATTCAACGAAATTTCTCTCAGAAAAATTGGATTGGAGGAATAAGGACCATCAATCAAAAAAGCTAACAGCTAGAGATTGGCAGAATTTAATAAATGAGTTATCGAAAAAATCTTTCTGTAAAGCTTAACAATTTTATTTCACATTTATATATAGGAAATCCTCTCTACATATTTTCGTTTGTGAATACAGAATGATATAAATAATGAAATGTATGGCCGCTTTTGCAGGCGTAAACTGATTTCAGTGGTGCTTAAATGAAATAAATGAGATTTGCCGTGTGAGGAAACAGCCACTTAATATAAACAGAATTTAAAAGAAATTCAAAACAAGCTGGCAGGTTTTATTGAAAGCTAACGCTGGAATTTTAAAGTGCAATTTGTAGCAAATGGGAAGTTGGAGAGCAAAACTCTGTTATCAAATGAAACCTGATGCTGGGAGCCAACAGAAATACTTTTTACCTCCAGTCATGAATATTTCTTTGAAGTAAATAGGAAAATGAAAAAGTTTTTGAAAAATGACAAAATGTAAAATGATTTCATTTTCATAAAGTTTCAAAACAGCTAAAACTGAATTCATGTTTGGAGGAACACAAATGAAAACGAAATTTGAATAGACAGAACGACAAGATATTACTGCTAAAACTTTACCCATTTCGCACTGTCAAATTGATTCGGATTCCTCTTAAAAAATAAATAACTATATCATCACATTACGAGCGCATATTGATAAGTTTCTGGCCTACCATAGAAAGAACAAGCAGATTTAAAAAACAAAAATTGTTTATTCAACGTAACCTCTATCAAACTTTTCAACTTAATACACTTGGCCTTGGATTATAAATATTCGTCATTTATGTCCTTTCAAAGGTTTTTGCACTTTTGAGAATATAGGGATGATCAACCTGTGCAAATCCTAATTCATTTATTTTTTCTGAGTTAACCGCGATACATACAAACATAACGTCACCTATATCCCCCACAGTGGGGTAGCACGAACCCAGAAACACAGTCATCCAACAATCAATCTCTTCAAAACAATCTTGACACATTACTTTCGCTTCGTCCACATTCATAGTACAATTCATTCATTCTCGTCTATTCTTCACATTTGGAATCATTCATTCACAAACCATCAATCATACCTAACCATTTATTCCTCGAACGCCCATGTAATCGTTCACCCTCAATCTCATCCGTATAAATTAGTTTTACATTCGCTCAAGATTTCCAAACCACCTCAACTGACTTACTCCCTCTTTTTTTATCAACATCTTTCTCAATTTCACACTCACCATACCATACACCAATGTATTCTGGACACGATCACGTCTCGTATACTCACAAACTCCGCTCAAATATCTCATTTCTATAGTAGTCCCACACTCAAAATTCGGAACCATACATCAATGTAGTTAACAGCGATGTTCTATATTATTGAATTTAAAATCTTGGTCGGTAATAATATTTTCAAAAGTTCACAAAAATTACTTTTGTGTACTTTTTTTTATTTAATGTCAATCTACAATTCATAGCAACCATATTTATTTCTGCTAAATGAAAATAGTCTAGGCCAACTATTTATCAATACATCCTCAAATTTTAGGCTCCTAAAAGGAATCCAAACTAATTAGGCACTATAAATATGACACCCCAGTAGTAGTTCAGTAACTTTTCAATCAATAAATACGTTCATATTTGCTTAAATTAATAAAGCAAAATTCGGGCACTCGAAATGATATATGTGAGAAAAGTACAAGGAGTAACAAGGTTGGACAGAATAAGAAACGAAATATGATAAGAATGAATGAAACGAAACTGGTGTGGCAAATTTGGATGACAAACGTGATAACGTGAAGGAAAAGAGGAATCGTGGAAGACCAAAAGACACCTGGGATACCATCATCAGCAAGACCAAGAAGAGGAACGTTACACTACAGGATGCTCGAAGGATGGCAATGAATAAGACACAATGGACAAAATTACGGTAGAAGGGATTTTCACTATATAATTTGCTTTATACGCAGTTGTCTATTGTAGAAATCGTTCTGGAATGCCGGAATACCGCTCCAGTAGGCAGCGTTTTTCAGTACAATCGATGTTAGTTAATAAATGAAGTTGTCGAAATGGATGGTAGCCAGAACAATACTAAACTACCATACTAACTGACAGTGCAGAGTGATTCATAGAAACAAATGAGCTTTGAAATATTTTCAGTATTGCCACGCATGCTGCCATGAATTCGACTGACGTTTTAACGTTTGACCATTTAGTTCATTTCAACCGTTACTCGAATACTCGGCAATAAAGTTGAACACTGGCGAATATAAAATTATTTTGCGTTGTACCTACTGCTCCAAAATGTTTATAGACGCTTTAATGTACAGCAAAATTATCCGCCATCATTTCGTGATGGTTAAACCTGTTAAGGTGTTAACTGTTTCCACGTTTGTTGCGCGTCGTAAACATTATCGAATGTACGGAGCAGGATCTCAAAAATTTAAACGCGAAGGGTCGTTTCATTTTGTGATATTTTATTGTTGTTTTGATTCTAACTGTGAAAAGGTTGTGTTGAATCCCTTAGAATCTATAGAAAAATACAAGTGCAACGAGGAAAGATGGTAGATCAATTTGAAGGCTCCATACTTAAGCTTACACTAGTTATGTTCTTACCTCTATGTCAAGAATTTAACGACGCGTTCATTAAGTCACATAAACGTACATCATAGAGGCTAAGAAGATGACGAGAGTGTGTCTTACTATTTTAATGATGCATAACGCAGTGCGATTATAATATAAGCTAATTAGACATAAAAGAAAATAACTTTTCATTTTAGCTAGTGTACCAGATGGCAGAAAATATTAACGGAATGCGTTTTTCGTGCTTAATGTTAAAGGGTATTATCGTTATGAGCAAAAATTAAAGCGCGAGGCGTTTTACATGTATACATTTAATAAAATATTAAATAAATTTTCATTATATGGCATGCAAAATAATACAAACAAACCAAGCTAAAGTGCAATCTGGATGCAAAATGCAAAATGTTTACTCTTCTGCAAAGATAACTAATATTTTTGTTCATAACTTATTTAACTTTACAGAAGTTTAGGGGGTCTATCAAGCCCAATTTATATTAATGCTTCAGAATAAAAATAAAAGCAGTAGAATAGGGCCTGTAACAAAATTTTAATTTTATATATATATATATATATATATATATATATATATATATATATATATATATATATATATATATATATAAAATTGGTAGGATAAGGTGTACATATTCGGAGAGAAAGAGATAAACGAAATTTAGTTCATTTTCAATATCCCATTTTGAAAATGTTTTAAATGTAATCATAGTTATACTTAATAGTTAATGACTCAGATAAAAAATACTTTATTAATAGGATAAATAGCTCCGTGATAACGCAAAGGTTTATGGGTAATGAGATCCTGAGTTCAAATCCCACAGCTGACAGTTATCAATTTGAATTTGCCTGCGATTTCTCTTTCATTAAAATATTTGGGGAGGTAACTTGATGGCTGGTAACCGCAATAATATATCGCACCCGAAAGCAGAGTACCCCACCCAAAATGGGTAAACGGCGTGACGACGATAAATAAGTCTATCATCACGCTATTTACCCATTTTGAATATGGCACTCTTCTTTCGCAGTTTTTTTTTTTCTGAGGTATACTCCAAGAGAAATGATTTATGCAAAATATTATAATTATTGGTGTCTTTGGCAAGGTTAAAAAGATTTGTTTTAAAAAAATTTAATTTTACAAAAAATATTGTAACTATTTTATTTATATTTATATTTTAAGCTAAAAAATGTATATTGAAGCTTTCAAATTTTTGTGGGTCAGACTGACCCAGTGTGTTCTCCGAGGGTTAAATTGACTGAACAATACTGTTTTTTGTCTCATTGTGAAAATGATAAATCGTAGTAACCATAACGGGTCATTTTGTCATATTTGGTAAATGAAATGACTAGTATCTTTTACATTTGGTGAAAACTGTAAGCAGCCGTTTGTTTCCCATTTGAGCATCCACCTTCTGCCATTATCCGCAGCTGATACTGTAAAAGGTGCTCTGGTGTACGCTGATGTGTTTAACGTGGTGTTCCATGTTTGCTGGCTAGAGGACAGCTCGGATGCATATTATGTATTTCGTATCCCGAACCATGGCTAAGCCTCGCTGGTTGTTCGTTGTTTGTGCTTTGTTCTACGCTGAATGGGCGGGTTTGGTGTATGACATAAAGCTTCCATAGCTTTTGCTTGTTCAAACAATTTAAAGCTGTTAAGCGCCGATTGTACATTCCGAGAGAAAACTAAATTATGAACAAAGCGCTCAGAAATTTTAATGTGAGCTAATGCAACATTTTCAGTGATTTCATGATTCATTTTTAAGTAGATTATAAACTGTAGTTTAAATGTAATAGCTTTTGTCTTGT
This sequence comes from Poecilus cupreus, assembly GCA_963942605.1. NCBI lineage: Eukaryota > Metazoa > Arthropoda > Insecta > Coleoptera > Carabidae > Poecilus > Poecilus cupreus. Next base: position 11,912,123 of record OZ012715.1, read on the forward strand.
CAATACTATATTGCGAATGGAAATGCATTTGTTTCGTGCAAAGTACTTAACTTAAATTTTACGAGATCTGGTCAGATTTATTTATTTATTTCCGTTCAACGGGATTATCAACAAATCCCTATTACACAGAGGGACATTTACATACATAATTAGGCTCTCTTGCAATTTTAACTATTTATACTATGTAGTATATTTATTGATATGTACAAGTTAGCTATAGTAACTGATTTCTATATAACACTAGATTGGGCATAAACCGCTAAGGTGCGTTCCCAATTGATCGCCGCCATGTTGTTCAAAAAGGATGTTTTTTGATAGAGTGCGTACACGTTAACTTCAAGTCACTGAGCCTATCAGTTTGTTAGGCTAGGTGGCTTGAAGTTAACGTGTACGCACTCTACAATATTTAAAAATCTATCTCTTTTGTCTATGGGTATAATCATATTTCGTGGTATGATCTGAAGTCAGGTGATGGCGAGTGCGGTGTAGAGAAAAAACCTCAACTTCACCCGTTCAATTGGGAACGCTCTCAGATGGCAGAATATGGCCTACGCCCAATCTAGTATTTTATAGAAGTCAGTGGCTATAGGTTATATACCAGGTAGTAAATTGGTCTGTATTTTTTGTTTATTTTATGTAATTATGTTAAATAGTACCGAAATTATTTTCAAACTAAGTTTATTTTAAAATAAAATGCCCGCAAATTTGATATACATATAAACATATAATATAGTATGAGATTTTCTACCGGGTGTAATGGATTATCCTATATGTTTTTGTAAAATTGTAAATATCTTTCGTTTCTCTTTAAAACAGTTCTTATTTATTATACTCCTAAAATTATCAGTACAGAAACAATTCTTGTTTTTATTAACAAATAACCACATACATACGTATACCACGAATTTTATGTGAATTTTAGAACAATTAGATTAGTTGCTGTCATATATTTAATTATAATTATTTGCTTTTTTCACTTAGTTTATTAACTTTTCGTTTAAGTTTGTTATATTGATATTGAAGAGCAGACATTCAAACATTTTTTCATCTTTTACGAATTTATTTATTATTTTTAATGAACAGTTTGTGTACTCATCATTTTAGCACCATCATCAACAAGAACTGTTTTACGGAGAAACAAAAATCTTCAAAATTTTATAAAAATGTATGGTAATCAATATAAAACTATAAAATTACATATTACTGCTCAAAAATGGAACATCCGGTAGAAAAACGTATACTGCAGATATGTGGGTATTAAGATTTAAAATACATTTTCGGTAGTATTTAAAATAGTCGAATAAATTAAAAAATACAAACCCACGGGCCACTCGGTATAGCACAGTTTCTGTAGCCATTATAACATATAATTGACGTAAAATTTATTATCTTTACGAAACTAGAATAGATGCATGTTCTTAAATTCTTACTTCAAGAAGTACCATATTTCACAATTTGACACAAAATTAAAGTTATAGTATGTAATATTATAAAAAGAAAACGACTAAGCTCATGTAAATTGCGATAGAATCTTGATATATATTGCCGCCATTTAAAAATAGTAAATTTAACAGCATCCATCTGTGTTATTAGAATTTTTTATTGAAAAGACTTTACAAAGCAAGGAATAAAACATGAAGCGTTTTTATTAATATCTTGTTGTATCCTATCTATAAAAATATACATCTAGCTAAAGTTTTATAACTACTTTGGAATCTAATAAAAAAATGTTTCTTATATCTACTTTATATAGTTTGTTCAAACGTTGTTAAAATACTTTAGGAACATTTTCCAAGGGTACATATTATTATTTGATACACTGATTATTAAACAAAACAAAAAATAATCAAAAAATGAAATACAGTTTACCAAAGGTACGTGGTGGATACGTTTACTCAAATTATTAAAACCTAATTAATACAAAGAAGATTCAAATATAACAAATATATAATCACGTTTTTTTTTCTATTATGGTTATGGCACTCTGCTTACGTAGATCTCTATAGTTGATATATTTTTACGCATGAATATATTTACCAATCGTTAAATCTTTGCTCCCAAGTATGTTAAGAAAGAGGGAACCGCAGGAGTAAATTTAAAATGGCTGCCGGATGTGGGATTCGAACTGAGGTTCTCACTATCCGCAGTCCGATTAATTTTTACTTTAAGATTCATCTACATTGAAATAAATTCATTCATTATGCAGCATCATATAAATGGGGCAAATAGCTCCGTGGTAACGCATCGGATTGTATATCATGAAATCCTCAGTTCGAATCCAAGAGCAGACAGTTTACATTTTAACTTTACCCCTGTTCCTCGTCCTCGAACAAATTTGAGGGCCCAAATGGGGTAAAAGACGTGATGATACATACATACATACATAACATCACGCTATGTCCCACTTAGTGGGGTAGCACGAACCCAGAAACACAGTCAACCAACAATCAATCTCCTCCAAACATTCCTATCCTGACACACCACTTTCGCCTCGTCCACATTCATAGTGCGATTCATACATGCTCGTTTATTCTTCACACTCGGAATCATTCGTTCACGCAACAAACCATTATTCATACCCAACCAGTTATTCCTCGGACGCCCACACAATCGTTCACCTTCAATCTCATCCACATATATTAGTTTTTTTATAAATATATTTCATATACTTGATAATATATGATGTTATTATTGTAATACTAAAAATAATTGTCAACCCAATGAAAAAATTCAGTACATAATAAATTATCTACCCTTAAAAATTTGTTCCCGAAACATAGAAACATCCAGAATTTAGATACTGTTTCAATACTGCAGAGTCCCAAGGAAATATTTTTTAATTGTTAAAGCAGTAACGAGACTATTCCCTTGAGAGTACCTACTATGAAGAAATTCTAATTAATTTTAAAAGTTCTAATGTCATTTCAGAAATCTTATGTTTAAATAGTAACATGTAACTTTTCTAGTTCTGGAAATTCCAAGTGAAACTTGGTGCAAGAAACGCTTTGTATGCATATGCAATTAGAAAATTAGATGAAAACTTTGGTAAGAGCAGAATGTAATCGAATAACTCTTGAAATCTTGGAGTACACATAGGTATATTATATCTTGGTAATTTGAAACCTGATATTTCATCAAACAATAAGGAATGTCTCTTAATTGGGATGCTCTTAAAGGGATTTGTAAATGTATGAGTTTTAAACTGTTAATTATAATACTGTCTTTAGTTGAAGATGCAAGCAACTTTAATAAAGTTAAAACTATCTGACTGGGTACTTGGGAATGAAGTGGGTATGTGGAAGGATATGAATCGATATTGGAAAATTTCGCAGTATTATTGAAATGAAATACCTGGCATTCTTTTGATGTTATATATACATGATTATTAAAATACTTGGTGCCCATATACATAATGCAAACAAATATATAAAGAATTACGTTTTAATATATACCTACATCAAAGGGCATAAATGTATGAGAAATTCATATTTTAAATCGATATTAAGGGTCTTTATTAGTTTTAAAGACATAGGCTTCGCACAATTTTTTAATATAACATCAAATTTAATTGATTATAAAATTTATATTCTAAGAAATACTGTCACTAATATATACACGAAAGATAAGGAAAGTGCGCTGAGTACGCTCTTTAAATCTATTTTGAATTATCTATAATCGTTTTTGAGATATAGGCACTTCAACATTTTCAGTTTTTATTTCTGGATTCTGTTCCGTATAAAATCGCTCATATCTCGAAAACTAAGTATCAGATATCGGTAAAAGTAAGTTTTTCGTAAGTTTCGGGTCGAATATAGGGAGAAAAGGTGTATAAAGCAAATTTTTAAGACATTAAAATTTTTGGAAAAATCTCAATACTAACCCCTTAAGATTTTTCAGATTTTAGGTCATTTTCAGACTTTTTTCTCTAATATTTCGTCCTGTAAAGCGATTTAGCTAAAATTTTGTACAATTATACATTTCAACTCGCTGAATCGAATGGTTTGTTCCTACGTCCGTATATCTTCATATATTTGAGTTATTGGCCTTGCAAAAATTTGGCGTAGGTGGTTTTGGGTAAAAATTCGAAAAAATAAAAATTGCTGAAAATTTGTGTATTAGTTATTTAGAAGATGTAAATTTTAAATCTGTTGATCGTTTTTCGATATCTCGCTTCGTTTTTTAGATACAGCAATGGAAAGTTGCGAATTTAGGCAATTTTCATGAAATTTTGCAATTATTCAGATTTCTTCTAATATATTTTATATTGATGAACCAATTTCATTGAAAATGAGCGTAATATTAGTTTAAGGGTTAGTATAGTTAAAATGAAACCATAGTTTTGGAGACGTTAGCGTTATTTATTGCTTCAAAACGTAAATGTTTTTATATGTATGTATATATGTAGTGGCCTACTACAAATTATCATTTTTGAATATTATAAAAATCAAGAAACAGAAAAAAAGAAAAAAGGGTAATTATTTGGTAGTTATGTATTTTTGTTAGGAGAGATTAGAAAAAGTTAGAAAAATAAACAAATATTAAAAGTCTCGCTGTGTAAATTTATTACATTCATTTATTTCAAGATTTACAATTCAATAAATAAAAATATTTTTGTATTGTTATTGGCTCCAGTTAATATAGACAAACATTAGTGACAATTCTTTATATATATTTTATTGTCACTAAATATATGTCGAATCCAGAAAATCTATTTGTACAATTCATGAAAAGGACATCCACATTAGAGTTTATCGAACTTAAATTGTGTAGGCTTAGGGCTTTCTTTTGTTAAAAGTGCGAGCGAAACTAGGTTACCTACAGATAATTTCTATTAAAAATTTGTACTGCGATTCGGAAAACTTTGATCTTACACTGTGAGGAGCTACTTCATGAAGTGGATGCCCTTTTCATGAAATGTACAGTTACATCTTCTTGATTCAACATTCATGTATAATATAAAACTAAAACTATTTCTTATTTTTTTCTTATATTTTCGATAAAAGTTTAAACCCGCATATACAGCAAAACGACTTGGTAATACTGCCCCAAAAGTTTCTAGCAATCCTTGCCATATTAATACAATTTTTTGTGTTTATTAATTGTGATACCCGGTATTTATGATCGCTGTTTTTTTCAGACAATGCTAACAGCGATCTCAATGTCCGCCATCGCAACGAACGGCGTGGTGCCGGGCGGCGGCAGCTACTTCATGATCTCGCGATCACTAGGGCCCGAGTTCGGCGGCGCCGTGGGTATGCTCTTCTACACGGGCACTACCTTAGCCGCCGCTATGTACATCGTGGGTGCCGTAGAGATCGTCCTGGTGAGTAGCACTGTAACCACTCCACTCAACACTCGCCCAAATGTTCTCTTTGTGATAACTTCCTTCAAAGTTATCCCTCAAAGAAGAAGTTTCCACAAAATTAGCAGCCGCAGGCGAAGATACCTTTGTGAGAACTTTTGACGTTTTGACCAGTGACTAGCCTAGCTTGTGTACTCCTTGGGGATCTGGAAGGAATTCAAGGGTACACCGTCTTGGAAAAGTTTTTTAGAATAAAATAATCGGGAAAAGGAAAGGTTTAGGAGAGAATTTCTTTATTTGAAATCGGCACTCTAAAGTGCTCAAAAATCGTCATTGAAAGCTCGGAAATCGTCACTGAAGTAACCCATTATACGTCGATTGTGAGCAAGCCAGTTTTGGCAACCGTTAAATAATTATTGTACAAGTAGGATAATTTAGGCAGTACTATTGTAAATTTGGACGTAATATGAAACAAAATGTGCAAGAAGAATTAATTCCGATGACGAAATTGAGGACAAAACACTTAATTTTGAGTGTTATTTACGATAATTTCACTGTTCGAGGTTGGCAACTGTGACTGTCAGTTTCAATTAGCAACTGACAGATGTATAAACTTAACCTATATAGCAATATGTATGTACCGCGGCACTGAAGTTCCTTTTTATCACTCACATGGTTTATTTTCCTCGGCTCTACGGGCCTCGGCAAATAAATTCCATATTCGTGATAAAAAATTAAACTTCAGTGCCTTGATACATAAATTACTATTATTAAGTATATACATAAAAAGCTCGTATAACATGCTCAATTTTTTTTGTACATTTTCATATCAATTTTTTTTTAAGTTAAAAATTGAACGAATCATACACGTAAATTTGTTTAATGTTTTCGTAATTTTTTGTTGTCAATGAAAAAATAAAAATTATTCTATTTGCTTCAATGTTTTTGTACATAATATGCACAAGGAAATGCGCAGACACAAAACGCAAAACGTCAGTTGAGCAGCTGAAAAGTACAATTTGATGTTGGCTGTGGTTCGTAAATTAAAGCTCAAGTCAAAAGATCTTTGTTGTCCATGATAAAATATAAGTATAATAATAACATTATACAGCAACTGACGTTACCTTGTAGGTTAAGTACAAATAAAACAAACCGTAGATTCCATTTCTGGACCAAAATTGACGTACGTTGCATACAGGAATATTTTCTTTCAATAATTCACTTTCACAAAAATGTACAGAAAAATTGAATACAGAAAATTGACATAAAAATGTACAAAAGAATTGAACGTGTCATACGGGCATTGTTGCACCTGCGTTTAATGCATTAAGAGGAAGATTAAAATTGCACACGTTTCTAAAGAATATGATAGGTTTAGCGAGATCATTAACAAAGTACAGGATCCTTAAAAATTATTGCAAACAAATTAAGGATATATATATATATATATATATATATATATATATATATATATATATATATATATATATATATATATATATATATTACTTGGTATACTGATTGCAAAGCAAAATTTTCCCAAATTCACAAAAATAATTGAGGTAATAAATAAAAATTAGTAAACATTAATAGATATTTGTTTATCTAGGCACCATAACACCAGATTTACAGCAGCGGTTGCTTAAGCTGTAAATCTGTGTTTAGTGGCGTGTTGAATACATTGATCGCTAGTAAGAACGCTGATTAAGAGCGACTAACTAGCAGTTGACTATCTGTGTTTTTCAGCTGTCAAACCTATTTATTTACATGATTATTGAGAAAAATATTTGAAATAGAAGTGGTACAGTATTTAATTCTGTATGTCTTTTATTTGAAGCTTGTCTCTAAAATAATTTAGGAACGCTTGACAGCGTAAAATAAAGTTAGTCAACTGCTTGTTAATCACTTAATCGATTGTTCGTACTAGCAGTCATTATTATTTTGCCGATTTGGAATTTTTTTACGAAGCAGACAAAGTACTTTGGTCATATTCCGCCTCATGAGTGGATGATTGTTAATTTTATGAACAACACAAACGACCATGCTCTTCAATGGAATTCGAACCCACGACCTCCGGTGTGCTAGGCTGGCAATTAAAATTAATTTAGTAATTATTTTTTAATATTTATTTTGAAAATTATCGCCATCACATTACGTTGCCATGCGTTTGTTGAACGATTGCTATGCCTAGGCAGGAAAAGTGACATTTTATGGACAGTTTTTTACTTTAATTAAAGTTGTGTAACAGTTCATTCAATATTATTTAATTCAAACGTATTTACCTCCTCGGGCTAATGAAATTAACAAATTAAATAAATTTTAATGTTAATAATTTTTATTAAAATGTAAAAAACACTCGAAATCTCAGTCATACAACATATATTCTTCTTACATAACCGACGTTTCGGTTTACACTTAAACCTTCTTCAGGGTTAGTAAGTTCTTACAACTAACAATCATGTAACAAGTTGTAAGAGCTTTCGAGATTTCGAGAGTATTTTTTACACTTAACAATTTACACAGTTGAGATAACATCCAGTTCAATCATTTTTGTTCATTGTAACCAAATATGGAATTGGATCTTAATATGAAATACTGCCTTTTAACATTGCACAAATTAAAGATGTTTATTAGTAATCAATATCAGCCATACATTTTCACTTAACTTAGTAACAGTCTAATGTTTTAAAAATTAATAAACAGTATAATATTTGTATAAAAGTCTAAATAATAATAAGAGAAAGGGTGGTATTCCATATTAGGATCCTATTCCATATTTGGTTACTTTCCTTTTCCTGTAACGTATCAGACCAGTGGCACAAAATTTTTGCTCCACGTAATCTGCTATTAATTTTGTGAATTTTGGGAAAAAATCTTTTTGTGTTGTAATCAGTACATCAAATAATATATAAGGAAAAAGAAAAATAAAACTCTAATTTTTCTTCTTTCCTTAATTTTCCTTCACCATTTGGCTATCCAGTTATTATAATTTGAAACGAAAACGGTTGCAATTCAAACGGTTTGTAATTGCACCACAAACAAAGCTATTACGCAAAAACGTTCAAAGCTCATAATATTATAATTCCAGTTTAATTATTGCTTTTCATTTCTGTTCCAGTAGCATTAATTTATTAATAATATCATCGAAATTTAAATTAATATTAAATATTTGTTGTCTGTCTGTCACATATAATTTTCAACTTCGCAATTACAAAATAAAATTAATTAAATTCTATTTGCAAATATGTAAAACAAGTGTTTTGTTTATTTTCCGTTCTCGCCTGGAATAGAATCAAAGTGTATTTTGTCGTACATAGTAAACAAGATTAATTATTTTCCGTCGTGAAAATTATGGTAAATAATATTTCCTACATGAATTAAATTAACCCTGCTGGGTATACATATTAAACATGTACGATGTCATCTTATATTAGATCAATTCTCAAGCATACAAGGTGCTATTAAAAAATAAAAATCTGTCAAGTCAATAATAGAAAACTTTCCTCTCATAGTGTCAATCACAACACAAAGGCGATACAAAAGATACAACGAACTGATATTTCGCTTGATATTAGATTTGAGTTCAATATGACATCGCAAAATGTTTCGTGTTTCAAGTTTCGATTATCTGAACCACTTTAAGGTTTAAAATTGCTCGCTGGATATTTGTTGCATTTCACGTCGACATTCTATGTGATATTTAATGAGTTTCATAATTTGATTAAAAATATTTTAATTATCTACCAAGCAGAGAGAAGTTATATGCATTTCACTGGAAATTTGATATATTACATTCAAAACAATTTGTGAGTTTGTTAATTTATTTTAAAATGTTTTAATTATCTACCATGTAGAAGAGGAGTTTTCTAACTTTTCTTATTTGAGTGCCACTTGTAATGCTTCATTTTTTTTTCTTGGAGCATGCAGCAGAATCTACTTGAACTATTTTGTATATATGGCTTCTTGTTCTATGAAAGTTATAATTTAATTTTTTTATATTATAGTTTCAGAGAATTTTTTGCATAGGATTTTTTTTCGTGTTTTGAAGAAATTTAATCAGATTTTTTTTAATTATGTTTTTATATATCTTCTCTTTTAGATATTCGATCAATATCTATACATTTCTTTACATTGCAGCTTTATAAAAGTAATTTAAAATGTTGCTTACAAAATTAAAAAACTATACTTTAAAAAAAAAACTCAATAATAAATGAAAAGGTATATTGACATATAATGAAATTATTACGAAATGCTACATACAAATACATTTATCCAACAACTCTCAATAAATGCTCTATAACTATGGCGATTTTAAACAAGGAAAGTAACACTAGTGGGTATAATATTGAGAAAAATCACTAGTGAGTAATTTTTTATCTAGAACAATAATAATAACACACAATACCTTGGTAACTACTTCAATTAAGATTTTAATTTAGAAAATTTAAAAGCATATGTCACTGTCAAATAATATTTCTTTAATAAATTTTGCATTTATTAAGAGGTGTTGGATAAAACGTTATACTTCACACGTGGACAAAGTGGAATTACGAACTCGATGAAATTATGACACTCAGCCTTCGGCTTCGTGTACTAAAATTTCTCTCGTGGGTAATTCCTTACTTTGCCCACTTATAAAGTAAATAACTATTATTGTCAGTTATTCACCATTTAAGTTTGAATTCGCTTTGCAATATTCTAATATTGTAGGGTGTACGTAGTTGACGCATATATTTGCTATGGATTTATATGACCAGTTCATAATTTCTACATGTAACCTCTTTTATTTATAGTTGTAAATTTTATTTGATATTTGCGGAAACGGATGTTAAAAACAATATCCTTTTATGTTTTATGTTCTAAAAGAACAAACATGTTACTTGAATTTGCAATAAATATCAATTGCATTAAAGTTATATTTGACTTTTATATCTATTAAACAGTGTTTCTCAAACTTTTGTACTCCCCTTTTAAACTTGATGCCTTAAAACTGTTTTAAGCATCGTTATGATAAACATTGATTTCTATAATATATATTCCTAGTTATTTTCTGGATGAATATTGTTCCTTTAAGCGGTTTTTTATATTTATGCGAATAATATTAACGATAATATACAGGTTGTTCATTTTAGGTGGCACACTATTGCAATTTCGAGAACTATAAGAGCTACGAGGTCGGTTAAATTAGTAAACAATTTCTATATTCAAAGATATTTAAAATGAGCGAAACAAAATTTTTTTAGACCAGTAGTTCTCAAAATGCGGGGAGCAACTTTCTTATTTTAAATGGCAACCTATTTTTTTTTATTTGCTTATTCGATTCAGTACTTTTTTCTGAATTCAATGATATTCACATATAATGACCAAATAATACAAAATATTTGAGAAAAATGCAAAATTAAAAATATATCATTTTTATTTAAATATACATATACAGTTTGCCATGGAAGAAAACAAATAAATCAAACAATTTTTAATATTAGTTTTTTGAAGTGTACTTCTGTGTTTCTTTATTGTAACAACAAAATTAATAAATATTCTCATAATTACAGTTTTTGCAATTATTTCTGCATTTAATTTATTTGTTTTCTTGAATGACAAACTTGTATAGGTATATTTAAATAAAAATAATACATTTCTAATTTTGCATTTTTCTCAAATATTTTGTATTATTTGGTCATTACATGTGGATATTGTTGAATTCAGAAAAAAATACTGAATCGAATAAGCAAATAACTTAACCAACCTCGTAGCTCTTATAGTTCTCGAAATATCAATAGTGTACCACTTAAAATGAACATCCTGTATATAATATAAAAGAAATTTAGTCCTAAATTATAAGTGTAACACCAAATTTTATTATATATATTTCAGTAATGGATGATTATAATTACATTTAAGAATCATTTGAATACAGTTATATTATAGAAATAAGCTATTTGCAACATTGAATTAACACTAATTTTATTACAGTACCTTAGCTAAAACAAGGCTGACTCTCATCGCTAGATTAAAGAGAGTAGACTCAAACTCATTTTTTTTTACATAATTACAATAACTGACTTACACTGTTACATAAGAATAAATAAATATCATCATCATCACGCCTTTTACCCATTGAGGGTGTGGCACTCTGCTTACACAGATCTCGGTAGGTGATATATTTTTGCGTATGAAATGCGGTTACCAGCCGTCAAGTCATAGCCCCCAAAGTTGTTAGTGGAGGGGGAACCACAGGGGTAAATTTAAATTTGTAACTGTCGGAAGTGGGATTCGAACTGAGGTTCTCACGATCCACAGTCCGACACGTTACCACGGAGCTATTTATGGGGTTACATAAGAAGGGTTAATAAATAAATAAAGTACAACATAGGTTGTCAATGTTAAATCCTTTCTTATGATTCATATCTAACTATAGGTCTCTCTTCACGTTCAGAAAATAAATTAACCATCATATCAAAAACATTTCTGAAACTATAACCATTAACAGAATTACACCAAGTAACCATTTGAATTTGTTCTGCATTTGTAAACATCTTTAAAGTATAATAAAGAGTCAATTGATATCTTATGTTGTATTTTATCTGCAACTTTATTACGTATAACATGTATCCATAGTAATTCAGCAATGACATAAAATTAAATATTGCATCTTATATAAAACTCATGGTATATTACTATAATAAATATATTATTACGCTATTTACGAATTTTTGAACACAGCCTTTTGTTTCTTTATTAAATAATATAGTACGACAAACCAAATTGTGTCCCTGGAAGGTGTTGTTTCAAATTCAACATAATATATTTATTTGTTTGATGAAGATTTATGTACAATAATTCGAAACATCGTATTTAACCCTTCCGTAACCAAAATAGTCTATAATCGTCTATGCGTAAATGGGGTATATTTAATAAATAAGTTTTTTTAAATAATACTTTTCGTTTTTTAATATTTCTGTCAATGCACTTTTGTTTGTATGTAGTTTTTAAGTTAATTTCTTATACAAAATCGTAAATTGTAACGTTAAAACATAAAATCAATAAGAAAAATAAAATGTGATTATACATTGTTTAAACAAAATTGGCGAAATATCTCTTTTTCAGTCCAAAATTCGGAAAAATTCAATTTTATTTTATGTTATATAGCATACTCTACTATTGTTAAGGAAAGTCTAAGACTACTATTGGACAAATACATGAAACTACAAATGTTTTAAAATATACCGTTTTAAACCCGTTATAAAAATAAATCTGTGAGGTATGTATGATACCCGTTTTGGTCACGGAAAGGTTAAATAATATATTTATCCACAACTCCATAATTCAACCGTTGTTTATCAATTAATGATCTTTGTTACTGTTGCTAATGAAATAATATTAACAGTTCGATAAATTATGTCAAATTCAAATCTTACCTGTCAAAAGAGTAAAATCGAAATGACTTTTAAATAATTTTTTCCACATAAAAATCCAAATACACTAGTTTTCTCATTTCCCATACTTTTATTTTCTTTTTAAGCTTAAACTGTAGCTGAATAATTGGTTTTAAGATTTTCTGCTAAATGTCAAATCACTTACAATTTTTGTTACAACATTACGTAGCCTAGAAATGATTGCTTCAATTTGTATATTTTGATAAACAATCAATTTTTGTATTTGACAGAGTAAAAATTCTACCTATCTTAAAATTTCAAAACAAATATTTCACGAAATGTTGTGGAAAAAATATAGTATTCTATTCGCATGTAATGGCTATTACTCATGAGAATGAAGTTTGCATCACGAGCGAACACGAGTGATGTAAATCATTCAAATACATTACATGCTCATTGAATAATATACTATTTTTATTATTATACTAAAATGAGTTTTTTCAACTCTACTTTAGCCAAACAAGAACAGCAGGAGAAATAGACTCTATACCAGAAAATTGCTAATAAATTGCTTCGAAAGTTAATAAGCTTTTGCCTCGGAATGTACAATTTCACCTAAACGTAATTCGTTATTTGTGGATTTACTGCGCATTCCTGCCAGGGACGCAAACAGGTTTGTCAACCAAGCCTTCGAAATCGTTAAAATGCTGCGGACCTCATAAACAATCTAGGCTACTGTTTGAGAAACACTGGATTAAACCATTAAAGGGGAAATGCTGTGAGGCGTAGCTGGAAACACAGGCTGGAGGTCATCTCTGGAAGATGCACAAAACCTCTCAGAAAATACGATGTGCATACAAAGTACTCCTACCATCTTCATATAACTCTTGACGCCGACCATACATACGTTTCAAACTGCTTGGGGTATATGTTAATTTTTGGCTGGAACATGTACCTCGTATGTCGTATTGCTCAATATTGACAAGTAAAATAGGGATTTTGAAATGTGAATGCGCAAATACACTCACGAATATATGAAAAATTGAAGTCTTTCTCGATGCATTTGTTGTTTCTTGAGAATCAGATTGTACCATCGATTCAATTTGAATTGAAATTGGTATTTTTTGTTCCGCAGATCAAATATGATTTAAATAGGTATGTTGACTACGTAAAAATATGCTGAAATATGCACAAATACCTATGCATGTATGCAAGAAACCCGAAAAGTGGGGTTATATGCAAAGTATCAGTATCTTTAAAATGCCCGAATTTGAATTTTTGATACGCATAAGCCCATGCGAAGTACGCACTCTTAGTTAGATATATTTATTAAATTTTATTGCTTTAAAACCAATCATAGAAAGTACTGGTCAATGCTTTCAAACTAAACAGAGATACGTAACATATGGAGGACAAAAATAATGTCTTTTCTTTAATAAACTTTTGACAAAAACTCAATAACCGAATGTTACAACAGTTGAATGTTCTTTTAAATCACTAATCTCTAAACTAAATGGCGTATGAGATAGGCTACCGTGTCACTATTAGAAAGCCGCCATATTGGAAAAAGTGTAGTCTCTCGCTATTTCAACATTACATTTGAGTGATATTAGGGGAAAATTTTGTTAAATTGTGTGTTTTGTGACAAAAAAAAAACTAAAAACTATTTTTCCATCGAGAATAGGCTATTCCACGATATGTTTATGTTTTTTTCCTTGAAGCGAGATATAAAGGTCTGAATTTTAAATTACATTGATGACGTAGGAAATGTGGTATACCAGATATAAACAAACGGTGGTTCACAGACTTTCGAAAAAAATATTGAGAAAATTATAAAATATGTAATACATATTTAAATTGTAATATTGTATTTTATTATCAGAGATATAAAATAACTTAATGCACTTAATTTATTTCACTCTTTTCTCATTTTACAAAATCATTTTGACATTCCCGAAGTTAGGTAGTTGGTGGCGCTAGTATCGTACAGTTTTGCAGTGAGTGCCGCATATTAAGCAGCAAACACGCAAAGACAAGAAAATCACCCGAGCAGAATCCAAACAAATCCAACACTCCCGAATATGTATATTCATAGATAAGTAGAAGTGGGAGTAAATACTTGAATCCCATTTGCTACACACGTCCTACGTCATTAAAAACAAAACTTGCCGTATTTATTAAAGGGAGTAATTTATAATTAAAAATATTAAATTTTCCGCATCCTTGAACTCTTATAAAATAAATATAAATAATAAATATATCATCACGCCTTTTGCCCATTAAGGGTGTGGCACTCTGCTTACACAGATCTCGGTAGGTGATATATTTTTGCGTATGAAATGCGGTTACCAGCCGTCAAGTCATAGCCCCCAAAGTTGTTAGTGGAGGGGGAACCACAGGGGTAAATTTAAATTGGCAACTGTCGGTAGTGGGATTCGAACTGAGGATCTCACGATCCACAGTCCGATACGTTACCACGGAGCTATTTACCCCATTGAACTCTTACCTTTTATATTTTCAATAAACTTTTACCATTTTCGGTTATGGTGGAATAGCTTATTAAGAAACTATACACTGTTATTTACCAAGCAATTAGATGAATTTATATTGTATTGTATAGTTTTGCACGAGAGTTTTGCAGTGAGTGCTGCATATCAAACAGCAAACACGCAAAGACAAGAAAATAACCCGTGCAGAATCCCAACAGATTCGACACACGCGAATATGTATATTCTTAGGTAAAGCACTTGAATCCCATTTGCTCAAACAGACGCGCACATGTCCTACGTCATCAAAAACAAAACATCCCGTATTTATTAAAAGAAGTAATTAAAAATATGGAGTTCTCCGCATCCTTCAACTCTTATCTTAAATAAATTTTTACTATTTTTGATTATGGTGGAATAGCTTATTTCTGATCCCAACTAAATTGGTTTGATTATCGTGTCCAAAGTTGACCAAATTACACTTTTTCCATAATGGCGCCTAACTGTCGATCACATACATTTAGCATTAACTACGCCATCTGGTTTTTAATGTTTAAATTAAAATCCATTTATTTAATACCGCTAATGTAATAGTGAAGTATTTTCTGTTCTACATATTTATTTTCTTACAAAGATAATTTTTTGTTTAAAATGAGGAATACAACAAAAAAATAATGGCAAAAGCAGTAAATAGAAAACTTAATTAAAGAGTAAAATTTTCACATTAAATAAGTTTATGAAAAAAAAAAACTAAAAACACTTAAAAATCCGGTTTGACGTTTAAATGAATTGAAATTTATGCAAATTTCAACGGCAACTTTTTGTGGGTAACTAAACTATTAATTTTTATTAAATGTTTTAACTAAACATTGTTCAAAAGTTTCAAGTATACCGAATTCCAATCTAATTCTTAATTTACTGTTGCAGTTATTATAAAAAGTTTATTAAAAGAAAGAAATTATTTTCGATTCTCCTAGTTACAATTTCAATCTCCTTCGTATGTTATGTATCAGTCTGTATTTTGCAATTATTCCTAAACCTGCATCTATTGTATGGTAGGTTGGTAAATTTGTAGTACATTTCAAAGAATTTAAAATATAAAACAAGTGTGTTCCATTTTTGGAAAAATGGTGGCAGCGCAACATCTAAATATCTGAATCCAAAATTTTTTATGTTTCACCCTCCATTAATTCATGAGCCTGATAATCAAAATTTATCACCAACGACTTGATTTATACCAGAACTGCTATTTATATACTCGAGGGGAAAATTTTATCCTCCAAAATTAAAAAAATGCTTACAGTTAACCTCAAAATTGGAGCACGCTGTATAAATAGCTCGATGAAAGTGTCATAATGCATTAATCATGTAATTGCTTTGTTTAAATATTTTTGTTCACACAAAGCGTTCCGATAAATCTGTCCACACCGCAACATAGATTGCGGCTGCGGCCGCCTTCGGCGCTAGTGACAAATTCGCTATTTATTTTTTCTCGTCTGTACGCACGTAGAGCATGTAGATAAATGCGATTTGCTTTTAAAAATTTAACAGAGTTCAGTGATTTATTAGAGGTATTTCGTACCATCACGCTGTAAAACTGTTATTGAGGTTATGTTTTATGGCACTTTCCTCGTAAGGTTAGAATAAATGGCCAACACCTTTTTCTTGACTGCGTTATTGATACCTTCTCCTCTACTTAACTAGAAAATTTTCTGAAGATTCGTAGCAAGATACATACATACAGGGTGCTTCTATACTTTAGGAACAGATTATAAGTTTAAATATTATTATGAAGATACAACTATACCTTCTAACAAAACTTAATTAATTGTACAAAATCAAACAAATATTTAGTATAATGCAATGAAAGTTAAATTTATTTTGCATATTATTTTCATATTTAATATAACCATCAATACTGTATACATGTCAAAAGTACCGTAGAATTTACACAACCGTTAGCTTAAAAAAATATATCATCACGCCTTTTACCCCTTATGGGTATGGCACTCTGCTTACGCAGATCTCGGTAAGTGAAATATTTTTGCGTGTGAAATGCGGTTACCAGCCGTTAAGTCATAGCCCCCAAGTTATTAGTGGAGGGTGAACCACAGGGGTAAATTTAAATTGGCAACTGTCAGTAAGCTAATATAAAAAAGAAACTAAACACATTATTTGCTAATCAATTAGAAATATTTACATAATAGTTTAGTAAATTTTCAGAAAATATTTTTTTATTTGAAATCGGCACTGAAGTGCTCAAAAATCGTTATTAAAAGCTCAGAAATCGTCACTAAAGTAACCCATTATACGACGATTTTGAGCAACCCAGTGTTGTCAACCATTAAATAATTATTGTACAATTAGGATAATTTTGGCAGATATATTGATGTTCTATAGTAAATTTGGACGTAACATGAAACAAAATTTGCAAGAATAATTAACTTATTAATTCCGATGACGAAATTGAGGACAGCACACATAATTTTGAGTGTTATTTACGATAACTTCACTTCTCGAGGTTGGCAACACTGACTGTCAGTTTCAATTGACAACTGACAGATGTATAAACTTAACCTATATTGTAATTTTTTTACAGTTTTTTCGAATTTTAGATTTCAAATAAAACATAATATGTACCGCGGCACTGAAGTTCCTTTTTATCACTCACATGGTTTATTTTCCTCGGCCCTACGGGCCTCGGCAACTAAATTTCATATTCGTGATAAAAAATTGAACTTAGTGCCTTGTTACATAAATAACTATTATATCTTTAGTTTACTGAAGAGTTCGGTAAATTCTAATGAACTTTTTTCTATTCATGTATACTCGACATATGTTCCAATGAATACTTTTGTTGTATGATCAACGTATCGTGAAAATAAAATATGTTTCTGAACTATAAAAACATTTTGTATATACAATTTCATTGAAATCACCAAATATCTCGTTTATTGATTAAGGGTTTAAGTTTTCGACTAATTTGTCTGTATGAAGTTTTTAAATCTACTTTCATCCCTCGTCAACCAATATTTATTGTCTCTTCATTTCTACATCGGGACCACGTAATTAATTTGTATTAATTAAATAATCTGTATATTTTATTATTATAAATATAATGACAGGTATTGCGCTAAAGTTTATATTGCAATTACGGCAATTACAGTTATAGTATATTTATTTCAATATAGATTGACTTTCAAAAATTTCTGAGAATGATATGCGTAACAAATTTGACATTATATTATGAAGTTCACGATATTTTTCAGTAACGATTCACTACATTGCGATTGCGAGTAGTGGACTCGATTCTTACATATAATATTAGAGCCCAGTGATTCATAAAATTATAATTGGCGTCTCGTTTCTCACATACAAGCTCTAAAGTGACAAGTAATGCATTTTACTGCATAGTAGAATTTTCCGCGTGACCTACATCATATCTAAATAGCTATTACAATTCAAGCGCAAAATTTCGATGAATAAACTGTACAGGGTGTCTAACGTCAAATGCACACCAGTATATTTTTAATGGAATGCCATATTTAAAATAGTACCATTTGAGAAATTCATATTAAAATTTAATATATTATATGTCATCGTTAAATGGTAGACAATATCTGAAATATGAAATGTTTATATTTAACAAAAAAGCGTAATTTTTAATCAAATAATAAATACTATACAATAAATGTTCATATTAAATATTTGTGTTTGAAATCGCAAACAAAATTTGATTTATAAAGGATTATTATATTATAAAAACCTTTTACAACAGAAAGTGAAATTAAATCGTTTTAATTAAATTTTTGTTTTGCTAAATTCTCGTTTTCATCGGAATGAATAAACAAAAGTTATGTAAAATCCAAATACTACATTTTATTTATAAAATTTAATATTATATACGAGCAAACATGACAATTAGATAAACCTGTTTTTGTAGGTATTCACATAATTTTTTATTTTAAACGACTTGGTTGTTTATATGTAAATGTAAATAATTGTACTCATAAAGAAATCGAGTTCAATGAAAAAAGTACTTTAGTTGATCTTACTGTATTATTCAATCAATTTAAGTAAAGTTCAGTTATATAATATGTATAACTGAGAACCTCAGTTATTCTAGACACAACTGAATTTATCAGTTGAGCAGTGCGCTTCTTACATTTCTCTGTAAGGTAACTGAAAATTCAGTAGAATTGACTGACGGTCTCAGTTCGATCAACTAAGAGTTTACTATGATGAAATTGGCAGGTCAAACACGTTTTGTGACAAGGTTCCGTAACTTAAAACTATTCGTAAATATTTAGCTTATACAGATCTTTAATTGTTTAAATATATTTGATAAAATTTTCAAAATATTTCATAGTGTATAAAAGTATTAAATATTACAATTCGTTTTTCTTCAAAAACTTAATATAGATTAGATAACATTTTATGACATAATAAAACAAAGGACGAATTAACTACAATATGCGTGTTTCTTTGGACTATGATTCGTAATCAAAATGATCAAAGTGAACATGATCAAGAATAATCATGTTCCTTCGTTCGTTATTCGTTATCCCCAATCTTTCATTTTTGTCATCAAACAATGCAATCCTCTTTCCTTTCTGAATCATACTTTTTTCACAATTACTATGATTCGAATCACAAATAAAATGGCGGGGAGTAACGCAAAACTGGAAGGAATTTTCAATGTGCATTATTCAGTTTTATTATGCAACATCAAGAAATGTTTCACACATTTCCTAATGTAAACAATAATGGAAATGCTACTCGTAAGGAATGTATAAGGTTGTGGATTGAGTTTAAATCATGATTCTAATGAATCACAATCATAAGACGAAGAAACACGCCTAATATTCAGTAAAAATTACTGAAGTATTTCAGATTTCTCAGTTAAATTGACTGAACTGTAGTACTTTTTTCTCAGTGTAGCTATATCGAACACGATTTCAAGTAGGGCTATTTCAAAATCGTGTTGGGTGGGAATACGGGTGAAAGAATCTTACTACGGAGTTATGTTATTTTCTGGTAGAAGAAGCATAAGAAAATACTTCGAATAAGGCGTGACAGAATAAACAAAACAAAATATGAGAGAGAAACAATCCTAGCCAAATCCTTTCCAAAAACCGATGTTGACCGAACCTGGGTTAAATCCTATCGCTAACACAAATATGAAATGTTTGCAGACGTATATGGCACCAACTCTCTCCCTGTTTGGAGATTTCACGAAAGATGCCAGTGCCATGTACAACAATTTTCGAGTGTATGGGACAGGCCTGCTCGTTGTAATGGGGACAATTGTGTTTATTGGTGTCAAATTTGTCAACAAATTCGCGACTGTAGCCCTGGCGTGCGTACTTCTCTCCATTTTGGCTGTCTACATCGGAATATTTGTCAACATCAACGGGAATGACAATCTGCAGTTAGTATTCAAGTTATAATTAGTTTACGTTTCTTTCCTCTCTTGTCTCATTGTCAGCAGGGTTGGACTGACGCAGAATGACAGGCTTAACTTTACCTAACCTAGCAATTTATCCACTCAGCAAAATTACATTAATTACATTCGTCTTTTTTGTCAACACTTAAGACTGTTAAATTTCGGTCGGTGCAGCCCTGTCAAAATCTTTTAGTAATAAGAATTTGTTGTAGAATTGCTGTCGCATGAGTGTGAGTTAAAATGTCTGTCATATTTTACGAAATATGGTATGAATGATTATAATGGGGTCATTTTCTAAATACCTGTGTTTTTACTTTAATCACTTAGCGTTTTTGTGCAACTTTTTCAATACCATAAAAATAAAACGAAAATTCCCGATAACATTTTTATTTGTAAAAAGGTACGTATTATGAAACAACGTGTAAAAAAGAAAAAGTATTTTATTGTGTGTTCGCACTGTAATCTTTTGAAGAGTAAAAATAAAAAATAGAAAAAGACCCTATTGTTGATAGCTTTGAAGTTTTTGCTGTTGTTGCAGTTTTCGAGTTTTAGCTGCGTACATCTATTGATTATGTTTTTTGTTTAACGCAAAAAATTGCTATTAAAATATATCAAAAGACATCTTCCTAATCAATTTGTATGTAATGAAAATGTGTGGTTCACTCATTGCAAGAAGATCAAAACGAGACTTGATAAAATATGTTTCAAGTCTTGTTTCGTTTTGTTCTCATATCAAATTCCAGTATAGTTTTCTATGAAAAATCATCTTGTTATCTTTTGATTAAAATATTCATCGTATGAACTGTGCATTTCAAAAGGGAATTGGAAATATTCTATAACAAAAACAACGTAGGTTTAAATAATATTGATACAGAGATCTTAATAACAAACAACGAATGTAAGATATTTTTCATAAGTCTCGCAGGCATTTTCTTCTTAGGAAAGATCAGAGTTACAAATCATGGCAATTATTTTTAAGATATAGTCCCAATAGACCACGGGTTGAAATATTGGATGGATACGAGGAATTTGAGAATTCGTGGCAGATTTATCACAAAACATAAAAAGTATTTTATTAATCAGAAACTAGGACAAATCTTTTCCACATTTATCATTCTACCTATAACTATTATTTCGCTTTATTATATTGCAAACATTGTTTCATTAGCACCACTGTTTAATATAAACCGTCTCTGTTTTACACGTAAGTTCAAAATTGGCCCGTGTTTTCAATTGCTAATTGGAACAGTTGTCATTGTTAATTAACAAACCGGCATCTATACAAAGGGTAAATGATATTTTTAGCTTCATTTATGAAACCTTTCAGTTAAATTTGCCTTTTCAATGATTGTTTTCTGCAAATATTCTACGTTTATCTTGTGTAAATTTTTTATCCTAATATAGGAAGTAAAGTTTGTTCGTAAAAAGGAAACAGTAATTTGTGGGCAAGTGACAAGTTTTAGATTAAGCTCTAGAGAAGTTATCCCTACTTCGAAATAAACTTTGATTGTCCGGTGAGGAAAAGACATTAAGTATTCGATCAGAGCTTCAAGATAAACTTTTACTTTCGAGAGAATCTTATAACCAACAGTTTTTATTTTTTCGCGCTCTACATTATTTTGTGAAATTGTTTTGTCACAATTTTTCCTTGAAATAGATTGCTATTTACGACGAGATGGGAAATAGTTTTTTTGCACGGCTCGAATAAGGAACCAATTATTTTTTCACTGACATTCGTTTTTATCTAATACTGACGGGTAACGAAGAGGAAATCGTTTTGAAAGGTTTGGTAATAGAGGAAAACAAAAACGGACCTATAGATTCCGCTAACGAATTAAATGACATTTAGTTTTTCAATACACCGTTCTTTAATTTTTAATACAATAGTTTGTATTTAATGGGTTTGACATTTTCAAATAATTTAATAATGAATTTGAAATTGAACATTTGTATGAAAAATTTAATTTGTCGAAAACGATGAAAAAAGGCGACTGTAATTAAGTTTAACTCGATATTTTATTTAGAGTTTCAGCCAAAATTCAAGTAATTAATTAATTTCAGCTCTTCTAAAGATACAGTGCGTGTACTTTGTTAGGTAAATAATGTTTGTGTAATCAAATATTGCAGACTTAGACTAACAAACATTACTTTCTGTAGTGAAGAATCTGGTAAAATGAAACTTTCAAGTAAGCGAATAAGTTTGAGCAAATTTAACAAGGTGTTCTAATAATTATTCCTTTGAATTAAAAATTCTTTAGAAGTCCTTATTATTTTAGTTGCAGAGTTTTTCAAATTAGATTGTTTTAGCTGCAAGTAAAAAACTGAACTATTTTAAAAATTACCTTTGTTTGTGAATTTCTGTTTTGCTCGTATCCAATTCCAAACTGAAATAAATCTTCTGATGTTTTGTTTATTTTATACATGATGCACATTTACTAACACTATAAATTATACGTACTCAGAAATGAAAATTTCTCGTAAACATTTTAAGAATTTATGAATATAAATACAGTTTTGATTATCTTCCTTCCAAAGAAGCAGAATGTGCGTCGTATGAATGTATATTTATGATCAATTTACATCTTTTTATTGTGTCTTGGAGAATAAAAGGGAAGGGTCTTACATTTTGCTCGCATTTCAAATTGTACATACTAATTATAACAGTTTCTTAGTAATTTGTTACTCAACTAGAGCCGTTTTCACCAACTGTAGTTCCGTGAGTTTAATCATTAACGTCAGTTATAGTTATGGAAACTATGGAATGTATTTATGTCTGAGGTTGGTGAAGACGATCTTGGAATAAGTTATTTTAATAGGTGGTAGGTGTCTTCGATTTGCTTGATGGTTACAGATGCTAACTGTTAATTAATTGGTCTGAACATCATATTATCAAAGCAATTCTGTCATAGTTGTTTATAAATGAATAACGTTATTTGTATTTTACTTTCAGTTTTGATGTGTTATATATTTAGATTTAAATACAGTAGTGTTCTAGTTTTAGAGCAAGGTTTATTTAGAGAAATTTAGTGTGAGAGTGATTAATTCGGATAGTAATAATTTGCGTGTTGAATACATTGTTCCGCATGGAACGTATTGATGATTGTGTCGTGGTGATAATTGAAATTTATCAATGAATGATCATGATTTATTTATAAACAATATTGACAAGTGATAAACGTATGTAGTACGGACCATTTGCTCGCAGCTATGCATGGGCATGAAATGGCCTCAGAGTATAATAAGCACCTCAGTAGAACTTCGTCGTCAACAATTAACTTGAATAAACTTATTTGTAGTATGTGTGTCCTTGGGAAACGATTGGTGAAAGACATCTCCTTAGAACACTGTAACAAAACCGTTGGTGGTCCATTGCACGAATTATTTTGCCTTAACGCTACATCCTGTGATCCTTATTATGAAACTCACAATGTTTCTATAGTAAAGGGGATCAAAGGCCTTGCTTCTGGAGTTTTTATGGGTACGTTTCTAACCTCTCATCTTTCTCCAATATTTAAACCATACATTTTATGTAAGATGTACGAAGGGTGTTATAAAATATTTCTGTTTTGTGGGCAGACAACGTATTCGACAGCTTTCTTGAAGATGGTCAATACATTGCTCAAACCAAAGATCCTGAAGAAGTAGAACGTTTAGACAGACCAACTTATAACCAAGTATATGCGGACATTACCACTAGCTTTACTATTCTTATTGGTATTTTCTTCCCTTCGGTAACTGGTAAATATTGCTCCTACTAACTTCCCCAATAGCTGATATTGGCGGAGACACTTTTGCAACGGGATTTACAAAAGCTGTAGTAGCTGTAACTGTAATTGTTTTGCTATAGATTATTATTTGATAACAATTAAATGCTATTGACGTAGATTCCATCTACTGTAGAATGAATGGGGTCTGTGACCATAATAGAATGATCATAAAAACAACACATAATTTTAGAATTTTATGACATTTCCAATTTGGTAGTTACAAGTACATTTACTTACAATTATTATCATGCAAAAATTTTAAATAAAACTATTGTTTCCAGGTTTCAAAATTATTTCTCCTAATTATTAAAATGTAATTTCTCGTAAATGCTAAATAGTTAATATAATAATACAATTAATAGTTTGGTCACAGACACCGCTGTCTCATATTCTTGAAGAGTTACAAATAAGTCCTCAGTAATATCAGTTTGCGGGAACCATTTAAACGGTATACCTATGGAGAGACTAGAGATGCTATTTAATAATTCCGTAGGTATAATGGCTGGGTCAAACAGATCTGGAGATTTAGCCGACGCCCAACGTTCAATCCCTATTGGTACAATTTGCGCAATTTTGACGACTTCTACCGTTTACTTATCGTCCGTCTTGTTATTCGCTGGAACCGTTGACAACTTGCTTCTTCGAGACAAGTAAAACAAAACACATTATAAGAAGGGATTTTTGTATTATCTACTTTCCCACCAAAGAAATTATAAAATATTTTAACGTTGTTCTGAAAATTGCCTTGTTTTAAGTTTTAAATTTGCAATTATCATGCAGAAAGAGGGCGAAATGTATCCATCTTTTTTAACTTAACGAGACAAAATGTTAGCAACTCTTTATAATTCATTGAATTGAAAGTTTTCGCAACTTTTTTTGGTCAAACTTTGAAACTCTATCCCAACTGATATGTTTAATATTCATGAATTTTAATAGAGAGCAAAAAATATTAAAATGTAGATTTTTATTTTATGTGAAACTGGGACGTCGCGTTCAAACTTTTTCTGAATGGCATGAAAGTCTTAAGAACCAAGAACGTCACTGTCTAGTAATATTAAACATGTTCGCCACTTAGAATTAATAATTATTTCTAAGCGAAGAAAATCTTATAGTTGAGACAAGATAAACATTATGGTTGTAGATGATATAAAAACTTCTCTTCAATTTCTAGACGTACAGAGAATGAACCTAATTGGAATTATTTGTAGATTCGGCGTATCAATAGGTGGTAGGCTCGTGGTAGCAAACATAGCTTGGCCTAACCAATGGGTCATTCTGATCGGCTCATTCTTATCCACTTTGGGAGCTGGATTACAGTCCCTCACAGGAGCTCCAAGACTTCTTCAAGCTATCGCAAAAGACGGAATTATTCCATTCTTAGCTCCGTTTGCTGTTTCTTCCAGCCGTGGAGAACCTACCAGAGCTCTCGTTCTGACTATTCTTATTTGCCAATGTGGTATTCTCCTAGGAAACGTTGACTACTTAGCTCCATTGTTATCCATGTTCTTCTTGATGTGTTATGGGTTTGTTAATCTGGCTTGTGCCCTGCAAACTTTGCTCAGGACTCCTAACTGGAGACCCAGGTTCAGATACTACCACTGGTATGTATTACACAAATTGCAGATAGTAAAAGCGAATCAGAAGGGAATATCCTTGAGTTTGCTTTGCTAAATGTACTGTAGATGTAATTAGGTAAATAATGAATTACGTTGTAGGTCTCTCTCGTTACTTGGTCTGGCGTTATGTATTGCTATCATGTTTATGACTTCTTGGTACTACGCCCTTTTGGCTATGGGTATGGCCGGATTAATTTACAAATATATTGAATACAGAGGGTAAAATGTTGTGATATATATTTGTTGTGTGCTTTCTGGTAAACAATAAGTTTTTAGAGCTGAGAAAGAATGGGGTGATGGAATCCGAGGTTTGGCTTTATCAGCAGCAAGATACTCCCTATTGAGACTGGAAGAAGGACCACCACATACCAAGAATTGGCGCCCACAAATTCTTATTTTGGCTAAGTTGACTTCCGATTTGGTGCCCAAATACAGGAAGTTGTTCACCTTTGCTGCTCAGCTCAAAGCAGGTAAAACAATACGTCATGTATTCCGTCTTTGAGAATAGTACCAAAGTGTTTACATTATTTTACAGGCAAAGGTTTGACAGTCTGCGTATCTGTGATCGGAGGGGATTACACCCGGTCCTACAGCGAAGCCATGGCAGCTAAACAAAATCTGCGCAAAACTATGGACGAAGAGCGAGTGAAAGGTTTTGTCGATGTATTGGTAGCGCGAAACATAACGGACGGATTGTGCCATTTGTACGAATAAAAATGGAGTATTATAGTGTGGTGAAACTAACAGCGCTCTTTGCAGAACCCAAACTTCTGGTTTGGGAGGATTGAAACCTAACACTGTGATATTAGGCTGGCCCTATGGTTGGAGACAATCCGAAGATGACCGCACTTGGCAAGTATTTCTCCAGACCGTTCGAAACGTTACTTCTGCACGTATGGCGCTGCTTGTACCGAAAGGAATCAATTTCTTCCCCGACTCTACCGAAAAGGTATTACTGTTTTTATTTTATATTATTGTATCACTCAGATAACCAAGACAAATCATCAATTTTTATAATCCAACAGATCATGTTTTGCATTTTGAATTCATCCTGAAATAATTTTGTTGTGTGCACGACTTATTTTTGAATCATTCATAAAATGTCATTTTAACTGTCAGTTAGGTACCTACACCATGATGTCTGCCTAAATCACTAATGCCACCTGTTAACTAATCTAGAATTTAGCTTTATAAGTAAGTAAAATTAAAGTTACAAACCATTAGAATAATGTGAAATCTAAATTAATGTTGATAACTGATTGTAATGATATTGCTCATGCAAGAAATGGAAAATTAGAAGCTTAATTGAAGGTAGGAGCTTGAATAAGTGTTTACTGTTGAATGTGATTTGTGGTAAGTACGATGTCGGATTGTGTGTTTTGATATTCCAGTGTACTCGTATCAATGTTTCAATGTCATTGCTATGATTTTCTGTGTGTTACGTTTGTTGTAACATTGTCAATGGGTGCTTTATGTGCTGCGTTGCTGTACTGCTTGAAGATTTCCAAGAAGAAAATAAACAACACATTGAATGAACGACGCGAATGAATGAATCTGGGCGTAAACTGTGTGCACTATATAGGTTTCTAGTATGAAGAACATCTTCGGCCAGTTTATTGGTGGAAAAGCTATTTCTTAAATCTCCACTTTGGGTTTATTACACCGAGAATTCGACGCAATGTTTGTAGAATCTGTGATTGATCTTTTGTGAACAAGAAATAATGATGTCTTTTGAATCTTTTAATGGTTCTTCGGTTGAAGGATTAAATGATTGAAATTACTAACGATAAATTCTCTTAGAATTACAGATTTGAAGCGAGATTGGATTTAATTTCTTACAAGCGAAGAAACTGCATCGACATTAAAGCACTGGATGCATTTAATTTTCAATTCGTTTTATACTGACATTGGCACTGGTAGAGAAATGTTGCTTCCATTATTTTAATTAAATTCCCATTGAATCAAAATATCAATTTAGAGGATAATGTAATTAATATAAATTTAAATTGTTTACCAAATTTTGGTTATCTGGGTGCTATAGTATACAAATGCGACTGTGACTAAATTTTATACATAAAAGACATTCTTAAACAAAAATAATTAAAATAGAATCACAACTCTAATATGAAATGAGCTAAACAATAACAATTAATTAATCTACATAATTGAACGATTGTTGCAATTTCGAATACTTGAGTTATGATTTGATTATTTGTTATAGGTTATTGGAAATATTGATATTTGGTGGATAGTTCACGATGGTGGTCTGCTGATGCTGTTGCCGTTCTTGCTGAAGCAGCACCGCACATGGAAAAATTGTCGTATGCGTATCTTTACAGTCGCTCAAATGGAAGACAACTCAATACTGATGAAGAAGGATCTCAAGAAGTTCTTGTACAATTTACGTATTGAGGCGGAAGTTGAAGTCGTCGAAATGGTAAGCCAGATTGTTCAAATAGAGTTAAATTTTCATCTATTATTTTGACAATTTAATATTATTATTATTTAAAAGGTATTCATTAACGTTTGCCCTATTTTAACTTACCACTTACCTAGAATAACTCAAGATATGTGCTCCGTAAAAAAAAAAAAATTATTCAAAATAGTTTTGGGAGAATCTAGTATGCAAGAAAAAACGACATGAACTATTAAACTTTAATTCTGAACAATTTTTTTCTACGATGCATATATCTCCAATTATTCTAGGTGGTAAAGTGAAATAGAACATTCTGTATATTGCTACTCTGTGTTTTGTTCCAATAAATAGTTAAAAAAATTACTGCAATCGTTACCGAAGTATAAAAATTCAATAGTAGAATGACGTAATACTAATACATGGGCGTATAAATAATAAGGGACTCACTTAAAAATAAATATTTCAGCGGCAATACAGTAAAATCAATATGTGAAAAATTAGATAATTATATTTGCACAATAGAAGCCAATAAGTTGAAAAATCTTTCAGAACTTATAATTGTAAAATTAAAAAGCCTTTTGGATACAGTTCTGTAAATAAATATATTTATTTAAACTCATCGTATCTATACAGGGTGTTTCTATACCTCTGCACGAAACTTTAATGACATATATACTTTGATATATTGATTATAGAACCAAAATATTTTTTTAGAAATTCGCAGAAATTAAGGTATTTTATTCCCTGCAAACATTTTAGTGTCACTAGTTTAATATAAAAATAAGGCATCAGGGGTAAATATCTCCGTGGTAACACATCGGACTGTGGATCTTGAGATCCTCAGTTCGAATCCCACTACCGACAGTTGCCAATTTAAATTTACCCCTGTGGTTCCCCCTCCACTAACAACCTTGAGGGCTATGACTTGACGGCTGGTAACCGCATTTCATACCCAAAAATATATCACCTACCGAGATCTACGTTAGCAGAGTGCCACACCCTTAATGGGTAAAAGATGATATTTTGTTTTATCAGGTACCTACATAACAACTAATTAATAAATTATTATTTCTAGGCATTGTTTATATTTTTATTTCATTTGTAACATAATTCTAAATAATTAAATGTACTATTAAACCAGTGGCACTAAAAATATTCGCTAGGAATGAAATAGTTACCCTAATTTTTGCGAATTTCAAACAAATCCTTTTTATTCTATAATCAGTATATTAAATTATATATGTCATTAAAGTTTCGTACAGAGGTATAGGAAACACCCTGTATAAGCAGAAGAATACAGTGAATCAGAATATAAATTTTGATATTTACATAGGGACTGTTTCTATTTACTTGTTTATGTTATTCTTTTGTTTAGTGATGAAAAATTATGTTCAATAATTCGAATTTACAGAACTATATCCAAAAGTCTTTTTAATTTTAGAAGCTTATAAGTTAAATTATAATTCACAACTAAAAATAATAGAAAAAAGTGCAATAAATAAACATATATTATTTGATTTGTGTCCTTGTGGTTCATATTTCACTGAAATTGTAGGTCCTTGCAATTGAGTTTATACTTAAAATATGTGCAAACTTCTACTGAAATAAGATTCGAGGTAAGACTGTTTCTCTTTGTAGATGGATAGTGATATCTCTGCATACACATACGAGAGAACACTGATGATGGAACAAAGAAATCAGATGCTGCGAGAACTACGACTCAACAAGAAGGAAAGCTTAGGAGTGGTAAGTTGTACTAAAAATGGATTCTTTATAAAAATGATGACAACATTCGAGAAGATGAAACGTGCATTGTGGAAGTTTTATAAACTTTCCAACACAAATAGTAAAATTTTAAATTTTATGACTCAGTTTCAGAACGAATTTCTACTTATTTTAGCACGTATGATTTAATTTATTTAGTTTGATAATTTTATAATCATCTCATTTTGATTTTTGAAGTAATACATCACATTTTTAATTGAGATATAATTTTGGTAATTAACTTTGGGACAAACAAGGGTTTGTCGCTGTAAAAAAGTAATAACTAAAATTAATTCATGGTTGGTAGAAAATTTTATTAAGTTCAAGGAGAAAACTCTTTTATTCTCTTCTTATTTAATATTTAATTAAAATGTGTTCCTTCTCTTTCACCAGCACAGTTTGCAAGTTTTTTTCAAGCACTGGATGAAATTGTAAAAATAATTATATTTTTCTATTTACAGTTGTTTCCCGAATTTTCCTTTGTTGCCTTAATTGTGTTAATTATTCGTTCCTTCCATATATGTGGTATTTGTTAATAATAAGAATAACGTAATACTTTTCGTATACATAATTTGCAGCGTGTAATATTTTTGTAATGTCCTAATCTTAACAAAAATGCGCAATCGAAAAAAATGTGATCTGTCAGTTTATCCTAAACAGATATGTTTCGTCGATATACCCTACACAACTTTGATACTCAACAATTCATTTTCATGTGTAGAAACCATTCTCTCATAGTGGCGACTAGTTTAGCAGCAATTAGCTAGAAGAGCAGAAGATCATCAGTAACTGTTTATTGCACGTATGTCTAAATAACGACTGTTTTGTTGAGTTTGAAAATAACTAACGCCATAATAATCGCTTGGCGTGATAGACTGAATCTTAGTTGCGAAATTCTTAGTAGGGCGATTTTTCAATGATGCTTCATTTTTTATATAGGTGCAAGCCATTGTCGATCACCATCATCAAGTTGACGCTAAAATTGCTACCAAAGTTCGTTTCCAAGAACCAAATATAATTACTACAGAAGAGATAGAAAGTCCCCTTCTTAACGATGATAGCCTTGTTGAAGTATGTATTATATTTTTATGTTGTGCTCTTTTAACTAACATATTGTATAACTATAGTCGATTTACTAACAGCATGTTAAAAATGTTTCTTTTAACTTTGACGAGCTAGCTTCAAAATAATCATCTTTACTTGTGTTTACAGTAACTGTTTCAATGAAATGTAACCGAGCTTTCAGTGTTATTATTTAAATATTTATTTATTACGTATATTTGTTTTTGTGTAAATAATTATTACTTTTTGTTTTAATGGTTTTGAAACATTACCTTTTTATTTTCTTTAGTTATGTTTAATTTTTAAAGTAGTTTGGTAGTTTTATTGAAAAGTTCTGTACACCAAGTTTGCAAAAAATAACACACTGTAACACGCTTTCAAATAATTAATCAACAAACTAAACTAAAATTTGAATGAATATTACTACTTTTCCAAATCTTTTTTCTTACATCATCTTGCTTATAGCTCTACAACTACTACGAATATCACTTTTGTGTAATCTTTGTAGTAATATGTAGTTCAAATTATTTAATGTAATAACTAACAAAACCTGCCATAATACATACAGAAACAAACTCACCAAGGTATACGAAAATGTATTACGTTATAATCCGTACCACAATCAACAAATATAGAGCAATGTCTAAATTTGGAACCCCACGAAAATCATGTTCATAATTCGATATTGCGCATTTTAGGGTATCGCTAAATTTTTTGTTGTGGTTACTAAGTATATGCAGATGCATGAAATATATTTTCGCATAATAGCGTATATTTTGTTGCTTACAATAAATGTATGCTGTACTGTAATTATTTTACAATTATAGAATTCAGTTGCGCATAAGGTGTAAGGTAATAATTTCAATATGTTCTGTATTTACTTCAGTTGAATGTTATGTTTATCATTTTTGTCGTACAGTATGTGCATGTAATGTGCTTTTGAAGATTAATGGTAGGTATTTTTAATTCTATTTAATTTATTTTCAATTAATTTTCAAAAGTTTTAATTGTTTATCTATTTTTTTGAATTACAAAATATTTAGAGGCCCCCTGGCCACAAAATTCATTGATTACAATTCGCAATTTTAATAAAATATTAGAAATAATTTATTGCAGTTGGTCAGTAATAAAATATCTATTTGAATGTTGTCTAATTAGATATACCTATGTGTAATTGTTTAAATTCAGAAACTGGAATCTCAGGAAAATAACAAGAATTGCGAAGATGAAAAGTGTAAGTCGCCAGTTGAAGACAATGACGAAACAACGGAGAAATCCGAGAAACTGGAGAAGATGGAAAAAGAGAAGACTGAAAAAACTGAAAAAGAGAAAATAGAAAAGACCCAGAATTCGATACCAGAAAAGGAGAAATCAGAACCCAGCGAGAATGTCAAGAAAATCTCTTTCACACCGTAAGTAAATACTTGTAACCGAGCACCAAATATTTCGGGAATTTCAATATAGTTGTTAGTGGTTAACCCTTCGCGGAACACTGCGCGAAAATTTATAAACTTTGTACAAAATCCACTTTTTACAATACTCCACACAAAAAAGTTTGATATTGATCCATTTCAAACTCTGTTCACCTTTTTGTTATATACGTGCGGTGTTCTGCTTTTTGTTAGGACTTGAATGTTCTTGACATTACTTCAAAATATTTTTCAAGAATTTTCTTCTGAAAACCTATTTCCATGGTTACAGGGATGAAGGCAATGTTCGTCGAATGCACACAGCAGTGAAACTGAACGAAGTAATCGTGAACCGGTCCCATGATGCCCAACTGGTTATCTTAAATTTGCCAGGGCCGCCCAAGGATACGAAGATGGAAAGAGAATCAAACTGTATCCTTTTACTACAAAATATCGTTAAACGATCTCAGAAATTATCTTTTTGTATTGGTTCAGTTTAAATTTACATAAAGTTCGCAGAAGTTTATTTAAATTTGTTGCAGTCATAACGCTGCAAATGATACTTCTGAGTAGACTCATTCAAAATGAATACAAATGTATTGTCATTTACTTTTATGATACTTCATTTCGTGAATTCTTTACAGTACAATTTGACAAACATGTTACTTTATTTTCTCAAATGCTTCCATGTAGTCATCATTCTTTTACGTTTTATCAGTTTTTTATCAGTTTTGTAAAATTTAACAAACACTTACACAAATTACTAAATTTAGTTTCAATTCTTTGATTTGAACTTAGAAAGTTCTTTAATAATTAACACATTTTTAGTTGCACTATTTTCTTTCTCTTGTACATATTTATAGTCTATTTCACGAGACCTTTCATTAATGGGACAAATATAGTTCTGTAAATACAGTGTACCATTACAAGCATTCGGCGGTACGCGCTCGGAATTTTGAACTATTAAGTTATTAAGAAAGGAAAGAATACATTGCTCGGCTGTTTTGGTTTATTGCACATCCTTTTAAAAAATTATAAATTTAACCATAAATATTTGTAATACAATATAGAAGCACAAAGATAAAATAAAAATGCAGTGGGCAATGCTATAACTACATATAACTCAAAACACTAAAGTGTAGTTTGACATTTTAATAGAGTATATGTTACTGTAAAAGCTCGAGTTCCTTTGTTAAATCTTAGGATTTACCTCAAAGACACGGTAAATAACCTAACCTAACCTGTCAAAGCCCATAAATTGGTTAATCTGAGATTTTTACCAGTAAATCATTTTATTTACCAATTCATGTCGGTTAATTCTACGATTTACTGGTAAAACCTAAGATTAACCAATGCTTTTACAGTAACATATACATGTCTGTATTTCTCGTAGTGTCTCTTTATCACGTGTTTGAGGACCAATCACAGCACTGAAAACTACGTGGATTTGTGTTCCTTTAAAGAAAGGTCTCGTGGAATAGACTAGAACTATTACAAGTTTTTTAACTTTACGAAGTATCATGTCCGTAATTCTTTTATTTTAGTACTCATTTATTTAATTGCTAATATTTTATGAATGCATGAGCAATGCTAAAAATGTTTCCTTAACAAATTTTCCACAGATATGGAGTTCTTGGAGGTCCTGACAGAAGGTTTAGAAAGAGTACTAATGGTGAGGGGAGGTGGCCAAGAAGTAATAACCATCTATTCTTAATACTTTGTGCCTCATATCATCATCTTCATAATAGATATAAATAAATTAATTTTATTAGATGAATGATGCTTCTTGGCCGGTTTCATTAATGCCATTGTCGTCAATCGTATTCGTAATTAACCTATTCTAATTCAGTGTTGGATTCTGGTGTAACAGATAAGCCTTATGTTATCTTTATCTGTGGTCTGTTTTGGCTGAAATAGGATAATTTACCTTCGAATATTGGGAGTATTTCGAATAATGTGAATTTTTTATTTCCGTCACTAGGCTAGAGCGTGAAGTAAATTTTATATTTATTGACTAAAATAGTAGGTAATAAATACTAAGCAGTATTAGGTAACAGTATTCCTCAGGTCACATCAAATTTACTTTAAAATTGCTGAATAAATATATAAAATAATAAAATAAATGATAAAAAAATGAGTTATCTGTTATCTTGAGTAGAATATTCTGATGATTTTGTTCATTTCTTTATCAATCTTGTCTCACTTACTTACCAACACTGATTTATATACATATTGGAAAAAGATTAAAAATCTGATAGTTAATGATATATTTACCGTAAGATCTTAAAGTTGAGGAGTAACACATTATTTTAATAAAAAGATGCGCAACTGAAACCAGGCATCTATAAAATATTCCAAAGAAATATATCGTACCTATGTATCATAGTGTAGAAATAGATCATTATAATTATGTTCTAAGTAGATTGTATATAAAATACTGTAGCATAAATGTATTTGTCTATTATTATGCCTATGTAAGAGGGAGTCACTGTATTTTCATTTCATATTCAAATTGATTCATATTCGCCTTCTCTGCATTATTCAAATTCGAGCAAGGTAAATCATTGAAGTTCAAGAAGGTGTAGAAACTGGTTCGATTCTTAAAAAGAATGAGTTTATGCAGTGGACTCACAAGAGATGATTGTTTTATATTCCAAATGTGATCATTGACATTGACATCTATTCTATCGCTCAAGATGAACCAGAGTGCAATTTGAAAAGATTTCATAGCTTACTTAAATCAAAACGTACTTAAACGTTCTGTAAAATAATTTGCGTAATACTAGTACTTATTGTTTACACTTTAAAAGTTCTTTAAGTAGGTTAGGAAATACTTCGTGGTTTCAGGGCAGTACTTAAAATGTTTAAAGCAGTGTTTTAGCTGTTGTTGTCAAAAGGTTCAAATAACTGAGGTTATTGCAATAGGTTGGTGTAATCATGGACACATTTGGAATGTAGCATAAATCGGACCGTTTCTATATTTCGGATATTTCAATGAAATACTGAGTACCACCTTGTTAGGTGGGTCAAATTTTGGGACTTACCAAAAACGCCGTTTATAATTGAGTACTTTTGTGAAGTATAAGAAAGAAGAAAAAATAATTTGTGATTTAACAATGATAATATATTTTTAATATAACTTCCGATTTTTTCGGCAATAGCATCAATTTTTATAACTCGATGAAAACAGTCAATTTTTTATTGAGGGTAGATTAACGTGCTATCTAAATTTAATTAAGTATAAATACTTATTCTAGCGTTGACGTTTATAAAGTCTGATATTTTAGCATTACTATCTAAATCTATCATAACTTTTTTTACGAAATTATTCGCCAAGCGAAGGCAGCAGAACTTT
This sequence comes from Poecilus cupreus, assembly GCA_963942605.1. Classification (NCBI taxonomy): domain Eukaryota; kingdom Metazoa; phylum Arthropoda; class Insecta; order Coleoptera; family Carabidae; genus Poecilus; species Poecilus cupreus. The sequence goes on from OZ012715.1 coordinate 11,948,122, forward strand.
CGTACATTGTTGAAGCCATGCTAATTGATTTATTTCATTCTCTAGTAACAAGTTAAAGCATTATTCAAAGACATGCAGGAAATGATCAAATACAAATTGTACTTAATACTGAGTGTGAGATCCAAATCAGGGAAAGATTAAAAATTTTAAATCTAACATATACTGTCAAATATATTTGCCAAATATAACTAAATATGGGGAACTGATTTTCAAGTTCAGAGATACCCAAATTATTATATTTATATTTATCTTATAAATTTATTTATAGTTATATAACGTTAGAAAAGCATGCTATAGATATATTTATAATGTTATCAAAAATGATTATTTTATAGATCTTTTAAATTTTAAAAGTAGGTGCCTATATAGAGAAATATAATGTAGAAATCTAATTTCAGATAAATTGCACTATTTAATGTTGTAATTTGAAATGAATTTATTAAAAATTTACTGCAATAAAATTGCAATATAATATGAATAAATATATAGTATAAAATGTAGACATTTGACCATTATATACATATATTAAATAAATATACATTTATAAAAATATTCTTAAAAAGATTCTATGCACTCTATTTAATATATTAATAAAAACAGACTTGATATTTAAAGAAATTTAATGACTCTTATGATAAATACTAATTTTCGGTATTTATTACACTAATTGGAAAAACAATTAATGCAAAATTATTTCACATATATTTTCGAGATTCATTTTGGAAACTTTTATTAAAAACTAAGTGATAAATTTTTGCAGGGACATACAGTATACATTTTAGTACTTTCGAGTTTTTTTCCTAAATATAAGTTGTTTGACCAGTACTTATTTGTGCCCTCCTCTTGGGCTGTGCTAAGTAAAATCTGTTAGATCTGCTCGAAATGGTTGCTTGTGTAGCTCTTAAACTAAGTAATAATACTGTGTCAAATTAAAGGTAGAATTGAGATATGTGTAGAGTATGGAGAGTTCAATTTTCTTGGTGTCTAATTTTAGGTACAATCTGTGTAATTTAGTCAATTATGTGGTAAACTATTTGTTTTTGTAACTCAGAGGTACATTATATATAAATTTAATCGTTAATTTCGTCTTTTCTTCAACTAACTTACATTCCAATGTAGTTCCAAATAATTCAGAATGTTTTCTTTTATTTATTAATTTGGAAACTATGCGTACCTGAAAAGAAATGTGGTATTATTGTTCAGTGGCAAAATCAAATTTAAATATTTTATTGACAATTGGAAAAACTGTAATTTCACCACTGAAGTAATGTTCCAAATTTGAGACTTCTCAAAGATTGAATGTCAAACGGCTTTAACTTGTTACTACAATAAGAAATAAATTCTAGAACCTCGTAAATGTGGTAGAGATTTCATAGAACATTCATATTTCCATATTCGTCATAATTTTCAATGTGTTTCGTTCATTCGACGTATGAATGTATTCGTATTCGAAAACTGTGCGCATGTATGAGAGTATCTGTCTCGTACTTCTTTATAAATGCAAATAAGATTAAATGTTACATAATATGGAATATGTAGAATATACGTAATGGGGACGTTAGAGAAAAATGTTTTAATTGAATGTTATAGATAACTGTTTAGTCTAGGGCGAATTTTCTGCATGTAAAAATGCCTGAGTTATGAATAACATATTGTACTCAACACCATCGATAGATAATTCTAATGTTTACATTTTGTTGAAATTATAATATATTAGTGTTATTCAATTAAAAATATAATGATGTTGTTTAGGATTTTTCAAGAAATTTGTTTGAAAAATTCTGAGATTATAAATTTATTGAAAAATATGAAATGTATATGAAATATATAAACATGCTTTATTGAATTTGTTTGTATATACATATAATCTTGTTATAAGGTCCAGGTATAACTGTTGAAATACTAAATATATAAAAATATACCAATATATATGTGTAATGTAGAATTCTCAGTTAATACTGTTAGATGTAATAATTTTAGAATGAATATTATATAGTAATTCCAGTAATGCTTAAGCATACCTGGCCAAATTTGCGTATTCAACAGAGATATTTGGGCTGCAGAATAAATCTGAATTATGTGTACGAGTCAAGTTATGTATCACATGTAATTTAAATGTTCCATTTGTTTGCTTCCACTTATTTTCAAGGATCTGATTTAAAATAAAACTTATTAATAAACATATATACATGTTGTTACATTATGTTCGAAAATGTAATCATTTACTTATAAAATTTCATATTTTTCATTGCATTTGAAATTTTCAAACCGGAAATTTCAACTTCGCAATACTAGAAAGTATGTAATATTAATTTTGTATTGATAGAAATAAGACTATTCAGTAAATACTTTATTATAAATCTTTAATATTAGGCTATTAAACAGTTTTCTTCAATATGTTTCATATTGATTTCGACTTAAAGATATTCTTATATACGATGCTAAAATCAAATTACTTTTAATTGACTACATAATAACTATGTTAACTATTAGATACTAAACTAATATTTTAAATGAATACTGAATAACACTGATTGCTGTAGTTAAGGATTGATCTGAGACACAAGATAGTTTGTGACCTTGACATTTTGGTCAACACCACGCCTCAAACTTGTCTAATGTGTACAAATTTTTCTTAATAATAGAAACTACTAATAAATAATAATGATATGTGTCACTATAAACAATTATCACAAAAATCTTTTTATTCCTCATTCCTCTTTATAGACTTTCAATTCTTCCGACGTCACACGACCTCCATTTTCCAGACTTAATTGCATTCCTTTAGTTTTATTGAACATCAAAAAGTACACCGAAAAACGTACCTGTTTCTTTCAAGAAACTGATGTATCAATTCACCCATGTTTAATGCAACGTTCAGGTTATCACATTTTCTTAAAATTAAAATCTGTTCTAGGTTGTATTCATCACTATTATTAATCATGTTTTATTAAATGCACATATGGAATTAGTTTTATTAAGGAAAATCTGCATTTGCAAGAGAGGTAAGTTTGTGAACTTATTTATGCCTTGTACCAGATGCAACTAAGGTATCTACGCAATCAACAATGAATATGATAAATATTTTTCCTTTTCGGTTTCCTTTGTGCGTAGGTATTGTGAAATCTTAAATTCCTGGAAACTGTGTATGCTTAACATAGTGTCACACTGACATCTACAAATTGTGATTTCAATTATATCAAATGTACGCGCAGTATTGGCATTTGTGGTAGTTTGCCGGTTGTTTACCATAGGGAATATACGGATAGATAGCACTATGTATGTATATTGTATTACAAACAAAAGGGAAATAATAATATCGTGAATACAAATATGATGTTATCAAATATATGGATTCATTTTGGAACACTTGGTTAACGTACATGTTACATTTCCGGAAAGTTTAGAGTTCAAATCCCAGCCACAGCTTCATTTTCCCTCTAAAATTATATCAATGTAGATTTCTTCCCAGCTGCGCAGTTGCTTTTTCACCCTATGTATCAGATGGCGCCACCAGGCATATTTTGCACCCCTCTTCAGTGTATTTTACTGGCGATATTCAAAATTATTCAAAACCGAGAATTGTAAAGGTAACGTTGTATTTTGTATTATTTAATTATTACATTGTTTTATATTTTCAATGCATTTTTATTATTAAGAAATGAAGTGACTGGATGTTAAATAAAATGCAAATTATTGGAGAAGCAGTCAACTGTGGTTTTTAATTTTTTAGGGCTTGTTTTTTTTATTATTATATTCAAAAATTAATATAATATATTCGAATTTAGTAAGAACCTATAATTTCTAAATATCTTATTCCTATATATTTATTTTTATGCTATCATTTAGTTCTCAGAAATCAAATTTTTTTGGTTTAGTATTTAGCAGTTCGATCGATTTATAATTTTACCGGTAATTCAGATGTCAAATACTTAAAATAATTTGAACTTAAATAAAATAAAAATTTCAATTGCAATTTTTTTACGAAGATGGAACTGAACAAACTGCTTTCATCACATGCCGCCTCATGAGTGGATAATTGCGAATTAATGTGAACATTACATGCTCTTCAATGGAATTCGAACCCACGACCTCACTGATGGTGTACTAGGCTAGTGACATAGCACTACGCCACCGAGATCGGTATAAAATTATTTTAAATTTAACTTCATTAATCAGAAAAATTAAATAAATAAATAAAAAACTGCTCTACCTAAATTTACAAATTAAAACCACAATTTTTTACCTTTAATTATTGGGTAGTTTTAACATAAAAATGATTATTTTGCAAATAAATATTGGTTCCACAATATGAATCCTACATATTTCGAGCGATGAATTTTTACATACTATAATTAAAATAAATAAATATATCATTATGCCTTTTACTCATTATGGGTGTGGCACTCTGCTTACGCAGATCTCGGTAAATGATATTTTTGCGTATGAATTGCGGTTACCAGCCGTCAAGTCATAGCCCTCAATGTTGTTAGCGGAGGGGGAACCACAGTGGTAAATTTAAATTGGCAACTGTTGGTAGTGGGATTCGAACTGATGATCTCACAATCCACAGTCCGATGCATTAACACGGAGCTATTTACCGCATGGGGTTTACACACTAGACATACTTTATTTTAGGGTAGGTATACAAAAAAAGAGTTTATTGTTTAGAATGCAAAATTTAATTTTCAAAAATTTTGTTTTATTACTTGCGAAAATACACTAAGAAAAAAAAATTCCATGTACACCTACTAAGGCCTATGTATAATTGTATATTATATAATTTAATAAATATATTTCTATAACACTGTTTTGGAAACTACACATTCTACAACTAAAAACTGTATTGGAACAACTATTATTCCATACGCTGCGTTTGGAATAATTTCGAGGAATCAGAGCCGCATATTAGCGCGATATATGAAGTATCTTGATTCAGTTACTATGGTTACGTCTGTTTGTTTTAATTTTATTTATTTGAGTTTGATGTTTTCAACAGTTTTATATTTGTATTTTTGTACAATTTCCAAAATCTTGTTATAGAAAGTATAGTCTACAACATGTAAGGGAATGGCATATCCCACACTCGCAAACCGTAGCCCTCGCCTTCGGCTCGGACTACAAACTTTTTGCTCGCGTGGAATATGTGCCATTCCATTTCTTGTTGTAGAATATACTATTACTCTATTTCGTATTATTTATAGGACTATGGATTATGAGATTTACATTTCCGAATTCCACAGGCAACAGTTGCTTTTTTAACTTTATCCCTGTGGTTCCCCTGCACCAACATTTTTGGGGGTCATAGCTTGATGGCTGGTAACCGCATTTCACTCTTAAAAATACATCACTTACCGAAATCTGCCAATGCAATGTGTACCAAACTCAAAAAAGGTAAATGGCGTGATGATATATTTATTTATTCATAACGAATTAAGAACACGCATTTAAGGACAGATAAAATGTAAATGTAACCACCGTTTGAATTCGACCGAAATCAAAACCGTAAAGATTTCCCCAAATCTCACGATTGATGACAGTCATCATGGCAATACTTCCCCTGCATAATGGAGAAACAGAAACCGCTATTTATTTATCATAACTTTGGCATTGTTACTTTACAAACATGTATTTTTTCAGTTGACGATGAACGTGAACGATTTATTCTGCAAAGATAGATATATTGAGACAATATATGGACATTGTCGGTTAGACGATAGGCGTATATGGGGATATGGAAACGGATATCGGTTAGGGGGAACGGGTACGGATAGGCGGATAGACGATGTCGGTGGGTGCAGGTTTACACACATGTGTTTCGCACTGACGTAACAACAACATCAATAACAAGAATCCTCGCCAGATACATTTCTTTTATTTACGCCATACGCCGTGCACCGTTCACTGACATTTCCATGGAATGTTTTGATATATTCTATTAAGAAAAACTATGTGAATTTGCCCTAACTTTAAGCATTGCGAGATGTAGATTAAAATTAGGAAATACGCAATCGAATTTTGAACTATGAGATTCTCTTTTTCTTCTTCATTTTCAGGTCTCTAACCTCTGTTGGATTTTTGTTTTCTCCAGCAATATCCTCACGCAAAAATTAAAAATGACAAGAAAAATTCAGCAAAAAAAGTAGTCAATTATTCTTACTGTATTATTCAGTCAATTAACTGAAAAATAAGTTACATACTATATATAACTGAGAACCTGAGATAACTGAAAATTCAGTACAATTGACTGACGGGCTCAGTTCAATCAACTAAGAGTTAGTTATGAAGAAATTGACATGTCATTCACGTTTTGTGCAAAGGTTCCATTACTTTACATTACATTATTCGTAAATATTCGGCTTGCGCAGATTTTTAATTGTTTAAATATTTTCAATAAAATATGTATTAAAGTATTAGGTAAATATTACCAATTTGTTGTTCTTCAAAAACAATACTTAGATATTATTTTATGTCATAATAAAGCAAATGACGATTTAACTACCACATTCATTAAAAAATAACTGAAGAATTCAGCTGTTTTCACTGAATTCTTTAGTTGTTTACTCAGTTAAACTGACTGAATAGTTTTCTCAGTGCTCCATTGTACTCTATATTGGGACATTTCTGTTCACTTCTGTACGTTTAATGTCTTCAAGTCTTTATCGATTTGGTTTTTCCATTTGACCTTTCGTCGTCCTTTTGGTCTCGACCACATTGTAACTATGTAACTATCCGTGTCTCGTCCATCTGTTCCAGACGGTTCCAGATGTGCGAATCAGCGCAGCTATCATCTTACATATCATTTAGTTCGAAATACATTCTTAGCTTTCATTTCTAGTTCTTTTACTGGTACAAAAAGTCTTCTTAGCATTTTCCAGTGGAATCTTCAAGTCATGTAAACAACTTTTGCCCTTTGGTTCCCCGTGCACAAATATATTTGGGGGCCGAATCTCGACGGCTGGGGACCGCATTTGAAGCAAAAAATATACCACTGATATCTGCAAAATCCCCCAAATGTAGAGGAATAAAGGGGAGGATGATGATATATTAAATCAAATTAAAATAATTTATTTTGTTACTTGTAAACAAAGATTGAATGCAGGCAGTTGTAGCTCTATGGCTAGCTGATTGTCCCTTGTACTGAAATTCGTATTAAAAATATATCACTTATCATCAAGAGATGTAAAAGCAGAGTGCAACAACTAAAATAAGATAAATTACGTAATGATATATTTATTTATTTGTTGTATAAAATAAAAAAGAATAATGTATCCTCAGTTCGAATCCCACAACCGTTAGTTGCCGTTTTAATTTTATCTCTGTGGTTTTTCCTCCACTGATACATTTAGGAGCCGTACAAATATATTACGCACTGAGACATGCAAAGCAGAGTGCCACACCAAATTAGATAAATGGTGTTATGTATATTTCTTTTAAAAAATACTTTTACCATTATTAAAAATTAATGAATTAATTTACACTCGATGAATGTAATTGTTGTCATTGTAAACAATTTTTGTAATAAGAGTTTTGATATAATTTAATTAATACAGCAACACTCACCAAAGTAAAAGAATAACATTATATTTTGTATATTATTTATTTGAATTTTACACATGGTATAACTAATTCAATAAATATATTTACAAATATGTTTGTATTTAACTAGCACCGTCGAATCTTTTAGCTTTCTAATTTTTTTAGCGTAAAATACTATTGACAAACAATACTTTATTTTGAATAGAAAGTCGATCATGAACTCATAAAAATAAACAATATCTATTTGTTAAATTCGTGCCAACCTGTGGCTAAATAACCAGTACGTGTCGGGAACGAAATGACATTAGTTGTATTGCATTAGTGTACGTATACGAAACAGTATGTAGAGTTTTGTAAGTGAGTGAATAAACCACTAACCTGTCCTTTCTTCGAAGACGACCTGCTGTACTTCTCCTCGAAGACGTGTTCTGCGATAATGGGGTTGAGTTGGAGACGGTATCCATCACCAGCTGACACGAACAGCATTGTAGCACTACACCACTCAGCACACTCGCGAATGTAAATAATCAAATGTTTATAATAAATGTAATTTAACCACGAAAGTTTAACGATATTAATTACCACGCAAAACACTTTTAAGTAGTCGAATTGCTAAATTTAACACGGATATAATGTTTGTAACGCCGAACGAATGCAAAACAAAATGACAACTAATTTAATGCCAAGTTAAACTTGTGTCTTGACGCGCGTGGGAACACAAAAGTAGTGTTTTCTAGGTTGAACTAAATACGCGCGAAGTACAAATCTCTACAAAACAACAAAAATCGATAAAAATCACTACAGTTAGTATTGGGGAATATATGTGATGCTCTAAATTTGTGTTGGCTTAAAAATTGAATTGACGATCTTATGATTAACAGTCTGAGTTATTTACTTTATAATTTATTAAATAATAATAATAATAATCACCGCACCATTTAACCATTTCTGAGTATGGCACACTGCTCAAAGCAGATCTTGGTATTATATTTTTACTCGTGAAATGCGGTTACCAGCCGTCAAATCATGGCCTTCTAGGATGGCAGTGATGGAGGAGCCACAGGGGTAATTTTTTAAAGTGGTGGCAATTTTCGAAATTTACTTTAATTTTGAAAATTTGTCGGCTGCGAGGCTTGAACCAAAGATCTTATGATCCACAGTCCGATAAGTTACCACGGAGCTATTTACCCCATATTGGGTATATTAAAAATAAATACATACTCCATAAAAATATTTTTTTGGGATATAATTCGTGTAGAATTTTTTGTCAGCATTTCTATTTAGATTTTGAAATTTTATTATTTAGTAAACGTTTTGATTTTCTCAATATTTTTAGGTTTTTTTGTAAAAAATTCTGTACCTTTTCATTAATCGTTTACTAATATATTTATATGAACAATACTACTTACATCTATAGCTTATTTTACATTTTTTGTAGCAATAGATACTTTTTTCTTGTAGTTTAGTTTCTTTGCGTTTTCCTGTCTATTATTTTACTTTGCCAGTTTTTAATTTCTGCTGCTTTGAAATCATCTTTTACTTCCTTAAGCCATGTTGATCTCGGTCTGCTTCGTGTTCTTCTTCCTCGTGGTTTCCATTCTAGTACTAATTTAATTGCATTCCTTTCTTCTGCTCTCCATATGTTTCCAAGACATCTAACTATCTGTTGCCTGATTTTTTCGCTATATCTTCTTCTTCCAACTCTGGTTCTATCTATTTCATAAATCATTCTTATTCTGCATTGGTTTTCTGATGTCTTTATTGGTCCTATTATTGTTCTCATTATTTTTCGTGCCATTATTCTTAAATCTTCTTGTCAGTCATAGTCTTAGCAGCGTACATTGTTATTGGTCTTCAATCGTTCGATAAATTCTCATTTTTTCTTTAGTTAATATTTTACTTTTTTAGTATTTTTTTTTTGTTTGATTTCTGTTTCTCTTTCCCCTGTATTTATTAGCATAATGCCTAAATATAATGTTATATAACTTTAAGTTTTAGTGAAAAAAATAAACGTAACTTGCTTTTTTTTGTTATAAAACAATTTTTGATAAATAAAATAATATGGTCACCGTAGGTATACCCCTTCGGGCAATAACTAACATATTAATAGGGCTATTTGGAATGGGATAAGGCTAGTAATGAAGCAGAGAGTTCTGCAGCGGGAATAAGGACGCAATAAAGTGAATGTAGAATTGATTTAGTGTCCAGTTCATGTGCAGCGCCATAACATTTTATTAAACACAAATTAAATAGGAGAATTAGCGAGTTAGCAAGTTTTAGTTTACAGCCAGAGCAGGAGCGTCGCAAACTAAGCGATTTGCGGTACGTGGAACATACATACATACAGTCAGGTAGCTGTAAGAACATTGCAGCAGCGCTGGCGAGAAGCGAGAAGCGAGGCGAGGGCACAAACAGTGTGAGCGTGTTAAATCATCATTAAATAATGTTCACGAGCGACAGTCGGCTAGAACACATGTCGGCGGCGACACCGGAGCCCGTGGCCGTGCCCGTGCCCGGAGCGAGCTGCGAGCACCGGAACTGTGCGACGTATCCCGTACCCGTACCCGTGCCCGTGCCCGTATCCGTATCCGCTCCCGTGGGCCTGCCCGATCCTAACGCGGCCGCCGCAAATGGCCGTAAGATAAAATGAAAAAGTAATTTTCTTGGAAGAGAATTCATAGCGAGCCAGCAGCAATTGTTTGCGCATTAGCGTCGAGTTAGCGCTTTCCGGCACATGACCGGCGGTGGCTCCGGCGCTCCAGCGCCCCGGACTTCCAGGCGACTCATGCAGGGCCGTTTTATTCTCTGGGCGAAAGGGGCACTTGCCCTGCGCCTGAACTTTCATGAAGCGTCTATTCGTGCCTTTTAATTAAAACAGTTTTAAAAACGCAAAACTATATTTTCAAATAACAATAGTTGCTGCCGAAGCTGTAAATCTGTTTTTTTGCAGATTCGATTTGGAATTAATACTAATTTAGAATCTATTTTTAATGAAAGTTATCGCCATCAAAATACATTTGTAATTTATATTTTCATAATGTTTAATTTGTAAGATACATTATATACGTGTATATGTTACTGTGAAAGACCTAAATCTGGTGAATGTCGAGATACACCGGTGAATGTCAACATTCTCCAAGTTGCTTGGCGTATATCCGAAATATTAGTCATTATTTCTAACTTACACCGGCGAATGTCGACATTCAGCATGCACTCATAGTGTATGCTAAAAAGAAGTATTTTTTTATTAAATGAAAACCAAACTAAAACTCTATAGTTTATATTCATTTATTGAAACAATATGGAAAATGTTTTTTAATAAAAATAAAGACATTGTTGAACTTAAAACAAACAGTACAACATTACAAATCACGAAATACAAATAAAATAATATCAATATAATAAACGTACACACATATATTTTAATTTTTAAACTGAATTATAAAAAATAATAATGACAATCTCTTATTTATTGCAACAACTTAAACTACCATTACACTTCGAATTCAGACATTCTACGGAGTGTATAATAAAAATAAGAAATGATCGGTTTTTCACCAAGGCATTTGGTATTTGTGGACATCCACCAGCGAATGTTGACATTCACTACTTTTGGACTCTCACAGTAACATAAATTCGGAAGATTCAACTTGCAATCATGTTGATAAAATATAGAAATATGAAATTTGTAGTTTCCATAGCAACAATAGACAGTAAAAGTGACATTTTACAGACTGATAGCTGTTGAAAACATAGCACTTTTAATGTCAATCGGCAAAAAAATAAATTCTCCGTTTAATTTTGCAGGTGGCATTTGAGTCGATAAACCACGGACCCCAATACGTTATTTCTTTGTATATTTAACACATATAATTATTTTCATTTATTTATTATTATTTTTGCCGAATCTCACAACAGACAATTGCCATTTTAACTTTACTCCTGTGGTTTTTCCCTCCACTAACATCTTCGGGGCGTGATTTAACGGCTGGCAACTGCACTTCTTAAAAACTACATCATTAGGCGTGACGATAATGATGATATAATGTTTAATCTAATCGTCTATCACTAAAATTTACTAAATAACTTTGTACAAATAGATTATAAATATGAATGGGATCACAAAGAAAAAAATATATGTATTTTGAACCTTTTTGAAGTATTTAAATGAAATTTAATTATAAATAAAAAGAAGAAATATAATTTTTAATTAGATGCTGTAGTGTGACCCGTAATATATTCCAAAGCATGTAGTAGTAATTTTTTATTAGCTGGCGATTTAATATCGCAATAAATTTTGCAATGATTAGAATAACAAGCAAACCGCGAAGAAAATATGGGCGAGGCGAGTTGTTCCTTGCGCCTTGCTCCTTGCTCCTTGAGTTGATAAAACGCCACTGACCGAAAGCAAGCTCGCGGCGCACACAGCGGCACACTCGCACTCGTAAATAACGCGCCGTCACAGCGCACCCTTGTCATACTGAACATGACTACAATCGTAAATCAAATGAAATTAAATATTAAAAACGTTCAAACTTTTGCTTGTGCACTCTAAATTTAAAATGAATGTAAAGTAGATAATTCGAATTTTAGAAATTTGAACCATTCTTTTCGCAGGGGAAAAGAAATTTAATTTAATAGTGACGACACATGTGCTTGTCATTTCGAGATTTCCGTCGGCAGTTCGCAGCGACTGGTTGGTGTGTTTCTCTTTCTTTCTGTCTCACTGCGCGCTTCCATCGCGACAGAGATGGCACCATTTGCTCGATTCAGTTCGCCGCGACTACAGACGGATTACTTTCTTTATTTCAGAAATTAGAAAGGGTCCCCCGTACAGAAAAGACATTTCGCGAAATGAATTGCAAAAATACTCTTTTACATATTCGTTCCTTTGCTATCTGTGTCATCAATCATATTCAATAGGTATTGGCTAACTCATTTTCCTTTCATTCTTTATTACGCTTCATTTCGCTGTTTCATACACTTGCCGGTCGTGGGTTCAATCTTTATTCTACATGGGACACGTGTATTGCGATATTTTGTATGCTGATTGATCGCTCAATATAGGGTACTTGTACTTTTATTCCTGTAGGGGAGAATAATATGCATGTGATCAACGAAAATATTACCAATATGCATTGAATTTGTTAAGCCGTCAGCTGTAGCCAACATATTAGTAACAATATTGTATATCTTAAGGATCTCAACTTCAAACCTTGGGCGAATGGTACAGTAGGCAAATCTAGACTCTATTAAAATTATCGTTTTGATTGCAATTTGCTTTTTAAAACTTTTCACCAATTAAAGTTTGTGTTAAGTATTTACGGAACGAATACAAACAGCTAAAAAAAGTTACCACGCGCAAAATAATGTCATTTTAAGTAACACACAAGTAACGAAGAAAACACAAATCAATTTACCGACCAACATTAATATAGTACAATATCATAATGAACCAAAAAAGAAAAATAGAAGGAGTTACAAGGTTGGGCAAAGTAAGAAATGCACGGTTCAGAGAAAATCTACAAACCGAAAGCATATGAATCACCATTGACTAGAAACGACTTGCATGGTACGATCATCCACTAAGAATAGACATCCACATCATCCACTAAAGATAGACAAAAAAATGATGTGGAATACAAGAGTAGCTAAAAAGAATAGGAGAGGAAGACACAAAATGCATGGGAAGCGAATCTAGAAGAAATACTAAACAAGAACATCAGCTAATAGGAAGGATGAAAAACTGCGAAGAATAGAAAAGAATGAAAAGAACTAATAAACAGAATAAAATAACTAGGAAGAATTGAAAACTATCTCGAATAGTTCGATAAATTCTACTAGACTCTTTTTTCCGTGCAAAGCAATCCTCAGTAACTGATATATTTTTGCACGTAAATTACGGTTATCAATACACTACCTCCAACGATGTTAGAAGAGGACCCATAGAGGTGATATTAAAAGTAATGACTTTATCGACTGTATGATTTGAAAGGACAAACCAATGATAATTAAAATACAAAGACAATGACGAATCAAAATGGAAGATAGAGGTGAAGTAGAAAAATGTAAGCAGCATTGATGACATCAATGGTTTTTTATTCATCTTAAATGTAGTTCTGGTCGCACAAGAGCCTCTCTGATGCAGCTGTGGTGACACTGGTAACCAAAGTCGCACAGTTTGAGATTCTGACTGCACCTGGAGGAATTGTTCGGGAATCAAGTACTACTGAAAGACATGAAATGCTAACGGTATGCTTTAATACCAATTAATTTTGCTAAAAATTAAATTCTAAACCGTTAAATAATACATGTAGTTAATGTCCTTTGCAAATGTCATTTAAAATTGGAAATGAAATTTTAAAACGCCAATCTTCTTGCCTTGAAATATATTTAAAGTCAATCAAAATGTTTAAAGATTATTACATTTTAATATCCTTGCAATTTAATAATATATATAAAGTGTCATCTTAAAATCTTTGAAGGATACATTAGGATTTATTTATTTAATTCCGTTTTATGACCGTTCAGAATACAATAGTCGCATTGGCATTGGTTTATAACTGGTATACAGCCTTCAAATAGCAAGCAGGCTATAAGTGTATGTGTGCGCAAAGCGCAAGGGGAAACAAAAGCAAATAAGAAATATTTCACACCGGATCTCTGAACGTAGGGTGGTGGGCGGTGGGCATTATAGATTCCATCCGAGTTTTTGAATTCAATTTTCGTGGCCATAATCCACAGTTGCTATTGGTCAGCCGCATTCGAAATTCAATTCTTATTCTCACGAGATAGATTCTGCGAGATAACGACGGCGGTGGCGGAAGGTTGGTTGGGGTGCGAGATGCGAGATGCGAGATGCGAGATGCGAGATGCGAGATGGTCAGTTCGAAGCTGCGGAAGGATAGGAGATAGGAAGTCCGGCCTTGCTGCACGCCAGGCCACACAGCCACACTCCGTATGTAAATCACACGACAAACACCTTCATATCGCCTTTCTTCCCCTAAACTTGCACGAAACAACAACTGCGTCTTGTTTATTGGATTTTTATATCATTTTACAACGAAATTCGCAATTAAATCGTATTACCCTACGACAAGGGTGTCGAATCCGTTATTTAATTTATTCTACTTATTCTATTTTTGAAGAATTCACTTTCAAATCATTTCAAGAGTATTTTTGAAGACTCGCTTTTTCCGTATTAATTATAACAACCTCAGTTCGAATCCCACAACCGGCATTTGCCATTTTAACTTTACCTCTGCTAAGGGGTGTGACTTGACGGCTAAGAACTGCGCAATAATATACTACTTACCGAGATCTGGGAAAGCAGAGTGCCATACCCAGAATGGACAAACAAATTAGTAATAACACCGGTCAACACGAATTTTTAGTATTGGTTCTAGATGTCAAATTTTTATTTCTTTCACGTAACTAATAAAAGCAAAAATAATTTTATTAGATAAAGATTTATTTTTGCTATTTTGGAGTTTAAGAAATATTGGGGCCTATTCTGTAACTTACCTGTTAATTTTTGACGGCTTGTTAAAAATTTTAACCAATGATAACTGACATCATTGAATAAAAATTGAAAATTTCATTTGACACATGTTTTTATTGGTTAATATTTTTAACAGGTCGTTAAAAATTAACAGGTAAGTTACAAAATAGGCCCCATTACCTGTTTTCTCAAGAATTTGTTGTAAATAAAAAATAACAATTCTGTATTAACGTAAAGAAGAGAAAAGCAAATTTAAGAAGTAAAAAATTAAGATTTTAGTTAATTCGATGTACAGAATAAAAATAATTAAATTAAATAGAGACACAAAAAAAATTGTTCGGTATATTAGCCAAAACATGAAGAACTACCTGCTTATTGCACATATTATAAATAATGAAATTTAGTATTACGCTATTTACCCACTTTGGATGAAGTATTCTCTTACACGAAAAAAAAAAGTACTGCAGAATATCCCAAACTATTCGAATTGTTCGGTAAATTCTACTGTACTCTTTTTTTTTTTTTTCATGTATACCAATCCTTAGTAACTGATATTTTGCATGTGAAGTGCGCTTATAAAGATACGTCCTCCAAAGATGTTAGTAAAGCAGAACCCATGGAGGTGAAATTATAAATGATAACTGTAGAATCCTCGTTGTACGTTACTGGAACTATCAGTGTGACAGGGAAATAAGATTCACTAGGTGTACACTAAAACACTTGCATCCGTTCGCTTCTACCGTTTATTACTAACTGTTCACCTTTTACATCAACATCTTAATATTACGTGCCTTCATAACAGCTATTTAATTAATTACAATAATATCCTAACTCTACTATATAACTTGATTATTTCCAATACACTACAATAACATTCACGACTGTAGGATTGGAATTGAACAACAAATGATAAATAAAACACAAAGTTAGTGACAAACCAAAATGGGCAAACATGGAAGAAAGACAATAAGTAGAAAAACCTGGCTAGCGTTAATGATATATAATTTAATAAAACATAAAAATCAATGGTTATTTATTCAGCTTAAATGTAGTTTAGGTCGCACAAGAACCTCTCTGATGCCGCTAGGGTTACACTAGTAAATCGCACAGATTAAAATTCTTACTGCACCAGGATGAATTGATAGGGAATCAAGTACTGTAGAAAAATATGAAATGGTAACGGGATACTTTAATGCGAATGAATATTGCTGTAATTTTATGCTGAAAATTAAATTCTTTTTTTGTTAAATAATAAGTACAGGCAGTTAATGTCTTATGCAAATGACATTTTAAATTGAAAATTATGATCAAAGTTAAATTCTTTACTTTCGAACAATGATAATTTCTTATTACCAGAATAATAAGTATAACATTTATTTAATGTACACTTATAAAATCCTAATTATTTAATATTATTGAAAACGTATAGTAAAAACAAGCATAATTTTTGCATTAACCGACACTGAACATTGGTAGTATTCTGACAAATATGCAACAATTTGCGGTGTAAGTATTGAAAGGTTCTTTTGTACTTTTAATATGAGGGTTGCTTAATCGTTTTATTAAGAACCTTTGGGTTTTGGTTATACCCATGATTTTATCTTTCGGTAAGCGATCCAATCTTCTCTAATTGAACAAAAGAATCGGATAAAATTTGAAAAAATTATTTGCCCTAACTTCACGAATTTAAAATAAACTCCATTTTGTTTATGATTCTATTTATTTAAATTATACAAATAAAAACGAACAATAGTGATGGAAGACTGACAGTACTGACACTTTCTAATCCCAGCAATCCGATCGACAAGATCGCTCTTTTGAAGCTATTCGAAAATTCAGAATTTTGTGGTGGGGGTATATGATCGAAAACCGAAAGAACATACACAATCCGATTGGGATTTTTCGACCGAAAGAAATTAGCTGTACCATACCTAAAGAGGAAATTTCAGAATATTAGCTACGTTAGTCACAAATGATTTCGGTAATAAATTGAAACCTACTTCAAAGATTTTGAGCGATAACTTACAACAATTTTAATTAAACTTCGAATGCAATACTCACCAAATTCGTTGTTGAATTTGAAATTTGCGCAATAAGACTGCAAAATTTTATCTAGATTCTATTGTCCAATAGTATAGTCGTAGTTTGTTAACACACCAGTACTCATTCGTTGTTGGTTCGCAGTTCGCAGTCTCTATGCGGTGTCCATATATCGCAAAATGAATGTTTGCGGGCTGCGCACTAAGTGGCCGTTTGTTTGGGTTAGCGACGCTCGCCGCCGCGTTGCCACCACCAGCGTCCTAGCGTCCTCACATCGCAGTCTCCACTTCCACTCC
Source organism: Poecilus cupreus (assembly GCA_963942605.1). Classification (NCBI taxonomy): domain Eukaryota; kingdom Metazoa; phylum Arthropoda; class Insecta; order Coleoptera; family Carabidae; genus Poecilus; species Poecilus cupreus. The sequence continues at coordinate 11,965,498 of OZ012715.1, forward strand.
TCCAGTCTCGCGAACCTTTTAACGCGTCGTTGCTTGTTAACGTGCAGGGATAAATGTGACAATTAACTAACGTGTCGTACAGTGTCGTAGTGTCGCCAAGGCGGGATAACTGGCCAAACGACTAAAAGATACGTAGTAGATGTGTGGTCCAAGAGAGTTGTTCTTCACAAATCATCGGAATTTTCTGCGGTCTGGACGCTGGAGAGGATTCTATGCGTTTTGCGTTGTTGACGATGCGAAACATAAATTACATGGAATTGGGTTTTAGGGAAATTAAAGATTACAATTTAATTTAGTTGTTTATTTGAATGTTCAAGGCTGCCATATTATTTATAGGGAGTTATTATTTAGATAACACTTTGTCGCATAGGATGGTACCTTTTAGAAGAAACAGTTAATTGGAATAATAACTTACATGTTTCTCTAGGGGTCCTGAACTGTTTTACAATTATGTGATGGCTAAAAAGAATCAACTAAATATTTTAAAGAAAGCCGGGGTCCATCTTTTTCATGCAACAATCCATCTTTTTCGTGCATGAATATCTCTGGAATAAAGTATTTACGGACATTCTCACCTTATTTTTAAGTTTTTATCAATGGATTAAGCTAGGATCTTTAAACCTGGGATACCTGTATATAGGCAAAATCATTAGGCGAAATCCGAACAACGGCAGAATACTAATTACAACTGAACATCCCTATATGAATAAATCTGCATCAAAAATTGTTGTTTATTAATTATTAGCGAAAGACTTTGATAATTTCAATTTGTTAAGTTACGAATCTTTGTGATCATAGTATACAATCTTGTAAAAAATATTTAATTAGTATTTCCCAAATTAATTGTTGCAACATTTTTAACATATTTTAAAACTGCCAAATAATACCTGTACCTGATTTATTAAACAGATAATTCATCTTAGTAGTATCTGTAACACCAAATTTTATTATATTCTTTCAACAATTGATGATTATAATTACAATAAATAATCAGATTATAAAAATAAGTTATTTACAACATTGGGTGAATTATCTTTATAACATTATTTCTCAGTATCATAGCTAAATCAAAATTGATTCTCTCAATGCTAAAATGATATTATTTATTTTTCTGTTATTGCTCTGGTACAACAACCGATTCTACATTTGACTTTAAATATAAATAAATATGAGGAGAATAAAAAACGGACTTCAATTAATTTAAGACTGATTAATGGTTAATTTTGTTTAAGGGCTCATGGTATCCCTTTTAGAGGAGTATAGTGTAATACTGTGTTTATCTATGTACCTATCTGTATGTACAAAGTTCAAATATACCTAATTACAAATTATTGCAACCGCTCAACCATGCAATATTAGCAAACTAATATTTGTGACAATCACATCACACGGAATTTGTAATATATAGTATCTAACATTTAGATGTATATGATTTAAATAAATTACGGTTATAAACTTCTAGAATTTGTTGGCAAATCCTTTTTTTTGTGATTCCATCATATTTACAATATATTTGTACGAAGATATTCAGTAAGTATTGTCATAGAAGATTAAATGGCTTGGGAAAGTAACTGCCGGTTGGCAGTACTTTACTTACTTAATTACTATAATTACAATTGACTAATATATATTTATAATGAATCAATTTTGTAAATTTTACATTGGACATCATGTTCTTTATAAAATATGTGCAGTGGATGGTTGATGTTCAGATAGGCTCATCAAAAATACATAGTTCGTAGACCATCTCGACCAACCCATTTTCCTTTATTACTTTACTTACTTATTACTTATTGTTTAAATATAACACCGAACAGGTGTAAGGCCAATTCTAGGATAAGAAGAACAGGTAGTTAATAAAACGTAACATATTTCTTTATATCATGAACAGAATTTTGAAAAATATCAATGTCACCTTCAATACAACCATATGATGTATAGGAGATTTTGACAACATATTTGATTTAGCCATTATTAAATGAAAGACTGCTTCATGTCTTGACGATAATCTTTTGACTCGATTCGACAGGTTATTGGTGATATGCAATCAATGTGGTTATTAAGAATTTTATTTAAGGCAATTAGTTAATCATATTTGGTAAAGATAATGTAAATGGGGTAAATAGCTCAGTTCAAATCCCACAGCTGACAGTTGCCACTTTAAATTTACCCCTGTAGTTTCCCCTCCACTAATATCTTTGGGGGCTATGATTTGACGGCCGGTAACCGCACTTCATACGCAAAAATATATCACTTACCGAGATCTGCGTAAGCAGAGTGTCACACCCATAATGGGTAAAAGGCGTGATGATATATTTATTTATTTTATTTATGTAATCTTAAGTATTTGGAAATTAGTGGCCATCAAAAAGACTCATAAAAGAGTTATTGTAAAATGTAAATTTTCTTTAATTAATCAGCAAAAAATGTGAACTAGCAGCCTGTAAATCTCAATCATGCACACTATCAAGTCATTGGAAGAGAAATGTCGGCTCATCGACACTTTTAAAATCCGAGTCATCTAACGAGAGTGTAATGGCATGCGCCATCTATTGCGCTTAATGGAGGATTAGTTGTTGTCAACGCGGGTGTGTAGTGCGTGTCGTGCGTGTGCGTGTGTGCCAGAGGGGCAGAAGCCAGACGCGTGTTGCGTGAGGCGTGCGCATCACGTAACGTGCGTATGTGTGCGTGAGTAGGCGTGTGTGCTCACTGCAGAGATTTGTATGAAATCACACTTTAATGCGAATGCAATGAGTATTTCCCACACATGGTCCAGTGGCGTGCACGGTGAGTTTTATATGAGTGTTAAATTTTTATTGGTGTTTGAATGGACCATGGTCAGCTATTTATTGCTTGCGGAAATTTTTGTCGTCGAAAAGTACAGATGTTGCTTAATGTCAAATTTAACTTTCATCACTATTTTGTTAGTTTCCACATTTCAGTCCAGGAAATAAAGAAATGTATTAAGTTTTATTAATGTATCTTTTCCTTATCCTAGAATTGTGCATGTGTTTATTGGGTATTGTATTTTAATATTAATAATAATAATATTAGGTGAAAAAATGGATTTCAGGCTTAAGTAGTATATTTATTTATGAAATCATAAATGTGTCTAAACTGACAACGTTTCGACCTGTATTGAGGTCATCCTCAAGTCTAAAATATATGTAAATAATAATATTTCTTAATATTAGTTGGTTAAATTTGATCTAAGTTGAAGGTACGGTCAAAAAATAGCACAAAAGAAGTTAAATTAAACAATATAAAGGACGTTAAGTTGCTGCTACTTTGCGCCTAAGATGGAAGACCTTCCAACACGGCGGAGTCAGTAAGTTTAAATATCAATATTTGTGACATATTTTAAACAAAAATGCACACCATTTTGTTAACTTTACTCCTTTGGCTTTCTTTCTACTTAATTGCTGAGAACTGTACTACACGCAAAAAATATATCAGTTAACAAGTCTACGGAAATGAGTAAATGGCGTGCTAGCATATTTATTTGAGAATATTGCTCTTCTTCGAATATCAAGATTTGTAATATTTTGTGAATGCATACCATTTTACTGAGATCCTCATTTCGATTCCTACTGTTTTAACCGTACTCCTTTGGTTTATTCTCCACTATCATCTTTGGGTTCCTCCACCAAAAAACGTTTCAGTTACCGAAGTCTACGAACGCAGAAGCTACACCCATAAAAGGGTAAATGGCTTAATGATACATTTTTTATGATTATTTGTCTTGTATTTTTAAATATTTGTGGCACATTTTCTATTATAAATGCATATACTGTTTTATTTCACTAGACAAACAGCTACCTTTTTGATTTTGTTGTCCACGGTTTTATTTACACTTTATCTTTAATTTGGGGGAATATCTTCTGTAGACATAAAATTAATATATCATCACACCATTTACCCATTTCTGGGTGTGGCAGATCTCGGTATTATAATATATTTTTGCGCATGTAATGCGATTACCAACCGTCAAATTTGTAGAAGTTAAATAATTTTATATCGGTAACAATTTGAATGTTTTCTGTCACCGAAACCGGGTTGTGGTTAACCGTGGTTGTGATTAACCATGGTTGTTGATTTTTATTTATGGAAGTGCACTTGACTTTTTACTACTTTACTTTTCCCGTAATTACTTCCATTATTTTTATTTTGTTTTTGATTTCTATATCACTTGCTCCTTGTTTATCAATTATCACTATGAAATTTTTGTTGATGAACTGTGTGTTTATCAATTTAAGGTTAGTTTTATTTGTGATACTGGCGCTCCTATCGAAAACCAGCAATTTTTATTGGTTGCTGCGGTCTGATCGGTTAGAAATTTTTTTCAGGAACCGCGTTCCAAAACTGTTTTCTTTTGCACTTTTCAGGGTTAATGGAACTAGTAACCACAAAACCGATCTTACTGGTTAATATTAATATTAATGAAGCTTTAACGGTAATTGTGATACTATGTATATTTAACTATCGCCTTACGCATATCCCTCCGACTACGCCACTGCATTAGGCATTCTCATCTACACTACCCTTACCATCCAGCGCGCACACGACAGACACGCGTTGAGGCTCAGCCTACAAACTCCGGGTCTCAACTCCGCGGCTCTCCGGGTGTCTACTCCGGGTTTCAACTCCATGTCATGTTCATGATTCTGATGCGTTCGGCGTGCAGGCGTGCAGGCGTGCAGCATGGTTGACCGGACTGCCCTATACTTCCCGCCGCGTGATGTGCGGTGACGTGCCTTTTTAATATAACACCCGCGTGTAGATAAATTCTTGCACTTGTGCCACTGGGGTTTCGGGTTTGCACCCTGTTTGTAGGGGATGGTGATTGTGGCTTTTAGGATTTGCGGAATTTGAGGGTTGAATTTTATGTGAAATTTGATTTGCTATGGTTTATTTTTAGCTTTATTGCAATCATTTCAATTTTATTATATTTGAACAGTAATTTATAATGCGACATTTTGATGCCAATTTTCTACTGATGATTCTGGCGATACTCACAGCTATGGACAGTTGTAGAACTATAGGTACAAAGTTTTTTTTTCTGAAATTCGATCAATTAGGGCTATTTGTTTCAATTGTTATTGCGTCAATTCTAATTAAATTAAGTTAATTTATTCTTTGAACATCAAAAAATAAATAATTACTTGTATTAATTAATTATTCTTCTATTAAAAATGAAAAACAAACTAGTACATTAAAATATGTATAGACGCATTTTGTAATTTTATTTATTTTCTTTATATTCTGATCAATGCCATTATCATGTAAATATCATTATGAACTTATGAAATAATATTCTGGGGGGTCTATCACCGCCATTTCTGAAAATCGCACAAAACCTTTGTATTTATAATAATATAATATGAGAAAAGTGATTAGTAGCGCTCCGGGCCTCACGCTACGGAAAACTATACAATATGGCATAATTCTATTAAATTTGATTATGTAGTTTCGACTTAAATCGTTGGAACCGACCGTGAAAATCGATGGAAACGGCCGTGAATTTATCTTTTTGTTAGGATAAAGTTTTCCAGCATATCATTCATAGGAAAAATGTGAATTTATAAAAAGCATCTTGCTTTAATCAAACTCTAACTATTTGTGAAGGTTTCATCAAATCCAGCAATCCGTCTAGGCTCTAGAAATTGGCAAAGTTGCATGATAAATCTATAGTTAGATATACATGCACTGAATTAAGCCTTATAGTATTTGAAAAGTATCATTTGGAAAGAATAATCTTCTTATTGTACCATCAATTTTTATTTTTGAAATTTTAATATTTGTTATCCGATGGTAAAAAAAAAATGAAAAAATATCAGATTATAAATGCAAATTAAAACAAATATTTATTGAAAAATGTTATGTCAATGAATTTTTAAATATTCTACGTACATTTTTTTAATTATTATTATTAAGCGGTCTCAACTGCTGAGGTTATATGCCGTCTTGGAACCTCGTTTTCGGTGGTGTAACAATGACACTCAATATTCGCTGGTATGGGTTTTCGCAAAGCGGTCACCCATCCAACTATTGACCGCGGACAGCATTGCTTAACTAGCGTTATCGAGTGATATGGCTTTAACGCTACCTGCCAAGCCGGTGCCTTATTCCATGTTAATTTTGTAAATTATATTCTATATCATTAATTGATACCTTGGATAGAAACTAAAACTTAAAATACGTTAAATTGTGTTTGTACCTGGTATAAAAATGTCATTGTATGGATTATTCTAATTAATTTAAATTTATTTATTGTATATACATGAAGAAAAATTACAGTAAAATTTACCGAACTATTCGGTAAACTGAGGATACTAGATGCATTTTCTGAATATTTATCAAATTTTCTGTAAATTCTTTTAATTTCTTAGTAAATAATCGTGTTAAGTTTCTTAATTGTTATTGTATCTTTTATCCTTAGCTTATCAAATAGTTCGGTAAATTCTACGGTACTTTTTTTCGTGTATGCTGTTAATTATTAATAGTAAAGGGGATAATTTGAACTAGTTTGTCATCTTAGAGTGAAGTAAACAATATAAATTGAAGACTGCAGCAGCAGTTTCACATATTGATGCAGATGCATCCTGTCCAGATTAATAAAATTTCATTGTTTGTAAAACAAAACGTTATATTCAAGTTATGCTGAACCGTGAACCGTGAACCATGAACCATATGCAATACGCGAAGAAGAACAAACTCACAAAACCGTACACACATACATAGCCAGTGGCAGTACCCACTACCCAGTACGATCACGATGAAATGAAAAAGAAAACAATCTGATTACGAACGGCGGACAGGGCGGACAGGGCGGACAGGAACGGGGCAACCTTTACGCCGCCGACTTCTGCACAATCATATTTGGCCGTAAATCCCGCCAAAGTGTTCCCATATAAAGATGTTGGACGCACAGGTAACCGAAGCCCGAGGGATCGCATGGATCGCATCGGCATCGCAACGCGAAGGCGCCGTATGGCACAGCCATATAAAACGTAACAACTCTGATCTGTGTATACCTATTACTAATGTATATGAGGATCGTTCCGAAGGCCTGTTGTTGGTCTTTATAGCGCAGATTATGTCACGTTTTTATATGATTCTATTTTTAAACAACGATGAAAGATTTCGAATCACGGTGCTTTTCTTTCTTTCTTCTTTCTTGTTTGTTGTCTTTTCTTACCTGTCTCTGGAGTTTTGGAATACTGCATTGCGATTCTCTGTTATGCTCCGTTTTTATTTCTGGTGCATTCACTTGATTTCTTGAGAAATACGTTAAACCCTTCCCAACACCGGTTACTAATAGTTATTGGTAGATATTATACTTAAAGATAAACATGTTCTAATAGAAAACAAAACTGATTTATACATTTATTTTCAAAATGCCTAACTATATACTATAAAATAAAATTTTCAGGATTGCCGTGATGATCCTCCTAAAAGCAATTCAGTAGAAATAAAAAAGAATCTATTTCCTTTAATTATCAAATTCTATCTAAGCTAGGTTGTTGAAAAGCATGTTATTAAAACTTTTCGTATTCATATTTTTTTAGGTGCAGTACAAAGAACCTACAGCTTGTAATTGAATATGAAAGTCGCACAAGCAGAAAATTATAGTTCTAAGAGTCGGTCTTTCCATCTACGAATAAACTTCGGAATAAATAATTCGTCGAATAAATAAAAAAATACGTATAAAAAAATAACAGCTAGAACAATTACTATCTTTTGGGCTATGATTCGTACATGGAAAGATCAACCCTAAGTAGAATTGATCAAAGATAAAACTCCAAAACTCGCGCTTAGAAGGTGAGCATTCTATCTGTAGTTCTACAACTGTTTATTTCTTTTAAAATTCTTAAAATCACCAGTAGAAAAATATTATCATAATACAAATATAAAATGAAATGTTTTTTTTACCACTGTCGCCATCTGCTGATCAATTAATAATGTCGTCAGTTAGGTACAACTATCAAACGAGTAATTTCTTGGCATTTTCTAGAGATGGGTGGATTTGGATTCCATTGGACGTTCGCTCTTAATCTTGCGTAGATCTTAATTGCAGTTTTCTATTTTCTGTGTCTGTTACATGACAATAGTGCTCATTATTCATTGTACATTAAACATTAAAAAGACCTACGAAAAGGTGTTGTTTAATTTTGAGAAACTAATTTACGAAATCTTATTCAGCAGACTCAAATAAGGGATGGAGAAATATGTAATATGATTTTTTAAGAGAATTATAATTATGTTTTATTTATAAATAAACTAAAAAAATCTTGTGTGGTTTCTACTTTCTTATGTAAAACCAACTTAACACGAATGACTTGTTCCTTGTGTATGACTTTATTTTGACACTTATTTTACATATCGATTTTAAGCTGTTTAATATTTTCTTCTCATTGTAACAATGATTTTTTTTGAAATTAATATCTACTCTATAAAACTTTCTAACTAATAATGCAAATATTGCTTTTTTTTTATTATTTTTCACACTTCACAATTATTTGACATAGACATTAAAAATGTTTTACTTTTTGTTCCGATTGTAACTAAGATTATTGAAATATAGGTACCATTAAATATATAATTTAGTTTTTCTCAAAATTAGAAGCATGTACAAGAAAAGCGCAAATAATATTTTATATTCCAAATATTTTAGCTCACATCTTTTATTTGAAACTTTTTGTACAGTTGATTCCATTTTTGAAAAAAAATTGAGTTTATTGTTTTGTGTACCAAGTAAACTTCCTCCTCCTGTTTTTCAATTTTATTCAAAATCAACTCGGCTTTTCATATTTTAGGAAACTTATAAATTCCGAGTTGCGCTTACCTTGTCTCGTTCATGAGATATTGCGCACACGGACATCCATCCTTCCATTCTTCCTCACACACAGACATCATTGAGTAATTGGTCTTAACGGATTCAGTGGACATCACAATTTATCTGATTTTTTAACATATCACTTATAACGAACTATTTTAACGATCTTTTGAGGTTCGTTACAAGCGAACATTACTGTACGGTTTTTAATCTTAAAGAATTATTTACAAATGTTTTTAATTATGATTTATACTTTTCAAGGCACAATGATGATTGATGACAATATTGCACACTGAGTGCGCGAGATATATACAAAAATGTTTCTAAACCAACTAAAATAATAATATTAATATTTTTACTAGTGCAGACAAAACGTTTCGTACAAGCATGCTTTCAAAAATATTTATGATAGCATAGAATTTTGTTAATACCTTGATACAGTAAAAATGCGATAGTAATTTACGAATCTGCATCAGAATAGTAAGAAAAAGTAATAAGCAACATTGGTACAACGAAGCCAGTATCACGACGTCTTAATGTCTAGGTAATTCCAAGACTCTTAGGAACAAAGGCCATCTCATTTTAAGGGTTGTTTTTACTGCGAGCAGAATAAAAACAATGGGAATGATATTCATGATCAGAACACTGCGTCAAAAGAATTTGCACCCCTCGTTTTCCGTTCCAACTTTCATTAAGGGAATGTTAAGTCATAAAAATATATTTATTGATTAATGAGTATTCTGCTTCAGAAGGCGCTGAAAAAATATTTAAGCGCAGGAATAAATGACAAAATTTATATCCTTTATAAACTTTAAAAAGTTCTTAGTGACAGTTTCGGAGGGTGGAATTCGAAAGGAAATATTTAAATTTATGTTTTGATTAAATGTACGCGCTGTACCCCATCGGACCAGAACGACTCTTTTCGTTACGGGAACAAAAATCGAACGCGACTACAAATGTTTTTATTGTGATACATTTTACACATTCAACGTTGCAAGGAAATATGATTTAATTTCATTCATACATCGTAAGATATTTTATTTTTTGTCTACTTAATTCTTCATGCACGCTAATAATTTTAGAAAAATATGTCAAATTAAATTTTGTAAACTTAAAATAACCACTCTTGAGTCTCTGTCTCCACTAATATCTTTGTTGTACCTTGTAATAGGGTACCTACATAATGTGATGATATTTTTATTTTAAGAAAAACGTACACAACTAGTACTATAGTTCTTTTGCACGAAAAAAAAAACTGGTATGGCAACACACGACTTTCTTATACATATAAATATAGACAAGATGTTTCAGTTTGATAATACCAAATTCAGTAGGATTCAGTTAACTTGTATAAAAACAATTGACGATTATCCAAAATTTATTTTTGACATTTAAGTTCAAGTCGTCTTCCTGAAACATGTAATTTGATAATAAACTTTTAAATATAAGGAATAAAAGTACAATAGAATTTACCAAATTATTTGCTAAGCTGAGGACATAAGATGCAGTTTCTGTAAATGTCACAATAATTAAAAAATTATACATGATTATTTACTAAGCAATTAGAAGTTTTTATAAAAAGTTTGGTACTTTTTCAGTAAATGCATCTAATATCTTCAGTTTGTCAGTTTCCCAAATATTTAGGTAAATTCTAAGGAATATAGAAAATATACGAGAAAATTTCAAATATTATTGTTTTTTCCAAACAATATTTGGTACTAACATCTTCATCTGAATTTTTTTTTTGCAGCTAATATCATAATCAAAATAAATAGAATTTATTATATTGTGTCAAGGAAATTTCCACTTCTGGTTTTGAAATTGTTACCAAAATCAACTCAGTTCTTCTCATTACCATGAAACTTATAATTATGAGGATTCATCCATCCATCCACACAGACGTCAATGAGAAATGGTCAAGGCGGAATCAGCATACCTCAAAGCAAGCATTACCGTTAAAACCTCGAAATTTATAATAATTTTTTAATATCTTAATATGTGTACAATGATTTATTGCGATAATAAAATTTTTTTTTTTAATAATTTTTGGGGGTAATATTTTAACGAGTGGTATTCGCACTGATGGGATAATATTAGCTTCCACGCTAGGAGCTATATTTAAGACATAGGCTGTTAAATTACGGTCCCACAAACCTAAAAAAGGTGCATGCATTGAAAAATGTTTCTGACAAACTAGCATCTAAATAGATAAAAATTAAAATCAGCGTACAATTCTTAATGTTCTTAATCTTAGTGAGAGTCGACAATTTGTGCGAATGCCATTTGAACGTTTTATCGCGTGATGCGTGTGTGACAATGTCGACAGATGGCGTGAGTGACGCGTACATTTCAGTTATTGTGATTGAAAGTTATGCGTTTGTGCGTTTTCTGGATTAAGGGGTGAGATTTCTCAGTTAAGTGCTATATTTGTAGTATTATAACGCATGATTTGATTTTATGATGCTGTGTCAAGTGTCATGCTGTTATGGACGAAGCAATATTCCTTAATGCAAGGCATGGCTTACACAGAAGTTACCAAGCTTTAGCTAAATAATAATAGTAATACATTTATTTATGTGGATACGAGTGTAAATAAATAGTCAATCGGCCAAATTCTCTAACTCAGTTGTTAATTTTTAACTACTTGCTAAGATTTTAATCCAATGAAAATTCTTAACACACAAGAAAAAAAAACAAACTGTCACGTGTAACATTTGTTTCTATTTGTCAAAAATATTAGCAAGTAGTTAAAAGTTAACAACTAAGTTAGTGAATTGGACCGAATATGTTCAAAACAGTAATAATTAGAGATAATATTACAAGGTTATACGTTCATACAGAGTATGTATAATAATTGTGTAATTTTAAAAAGTTTTGTTTTAAATAAATTATATTGTTGATCTGTGTGTTACAAAAGGAAAGGTTAATGAAAGCAGCACTAATTAATGTTTGTTTGAATTTTGCATAAATAAGAATTTATTTTGAAAACATAAAAAAACACTCACAATAAAAATAGTAGCGTTCAGTCAATATAACTAAATAACCAGTTAATTTGCGCCCAATGAATGCTTCAGTAACTTTTACTGAATATAGTAGTTAAATTGTCCTCTGCTTTATTATGACATAAAATGATATTTTGGTTATGTGTTTGAAGACAAACAAATTATAATATTGAATATTTTAAGCCATATTAAAACATTTTCAAGCAGATTCATTAAAAGGATTAGCGTTAACTCTATTTTTTTCATCATCTGTAACTTCATTTCTTAACTAATTATATTATCTAAAAGTGTCAAATTTTATGCTAACCAATCTTGATTACAACCTTAGTTAAAATAATTCTGTTCTGAGAATGGAAAATAATGTTACGAGTAATAATAAAAATGGAGTTAGCGCTAATCCCTTTTATGAATCTGCCTGTTTGAATTTTTTTTTTTTAATATTGAAACAATTAAAAATCAGTACAAGCCGAATACTTACGATTAGTTTTAAGTTACGGAACGTAATTAACATGTCAATTCCTTCGTAAGTAACTATTAGTTAATTGGACCAAGACCGTCAGTCAATTCTATTGAAATATCAGCTATTTCAACTGAAAAATGTCAGTTGTGCACTGCTCAACTGATAAATTCATTAAATGCAACTAACGTTCTCAGTTACATATGGTATATAATTAAATGTTTCATTTAAATTGATTGAATAATACAGTAAGAGTTAGTGAACTACTTTTTTTACTGATTTTTTCGTGTTGTTTTAACTAACTCGATTTCTCTGTGTACAAACGTTGAGTATATCGATGTCAGTGAGAGTGAATGGATTACATTTTTTCTCTTACATACAAGGAATAGCATTCTTTCATGTCTCTGCTCCAATGGAGAAGACTGACAGTTATTACGTTCTCAATTAAATAATTATTGCTGTAGATCTTAGAGAGCAATATTAGAAAGTAGGTAAAGTAGCGCGCAGATTTCTGCTGTGCCAACTTCGCAACACGGACATCGAGAAGTCGAGGAGTCGAGGAGTCCAGGAGTGATCAGCAAACAGAATGGTGTGAGGGAATATTTTCGCAGCTAATTGCTTAATTCATATTGATTGCCTTCGACTGAGGTCGTCACGAAAACGGAGAACGGAAAAACGCCAGGGTTCGCCAATTAACAAACACGCCGTTATAACTTAGCCATCGAACTGTGCTGCCGTTGCTGCTCCTGCCGCTCTGCCGCCTGCGCACGAGGGGAACTCGGGGTGAAAACTCATTCGCTCAGTTTTTACTTTTGAAATAAACTGGTTTTTACAGCAAGTTTTAATTTGTTCCTGGTTCCCGAGTACACATTAATCCTTGGCTGCCGATATCGAATGCGAACGCGGCGACAGGCGGAAAGCTCCCTACCCTCGACATGTATAAACAACACTAAATTTTTACATTCATTTCGATAACTTAATATTGCGAGTGGCACACGTAAGAGCGCTTTTCTTTCCCCTTACGCCACTGCTGCGCTATGTCACTACTTGGCACCAGCGCCGGAATAAGGCACGGGGTGGCAGTCAGTGACCAAGATTTTTTTTTCACTTCATTCTAAACAAAAAAATTAAATACCAGTATTTTTTAAATCGATGAATTATTTATAGTTTACTATAAATTTAAAATTAAAAATTACAAGAAGAAATACGTGACGTAGTTTTAGTAGAAAAAAGATGTTCATATTTAAAGAGAAATCTTAACTGTTGATATTTTATCTATTATATATGAACCAACAGTTAATCCCCTACAAACATTCCTATCCTGGCACACCACTTTAGCCTCATCCACTCATTCACATCCATAGTGCAATTCTTACATGCTCGCCTATTCTTCACACTCAGAATCATTCATTCACGCAACAAACCATCAATCATACCCTGTATTGTGACAGATCATTTTAAAAATGATCTAGATTAGATCATAAATCAATTTTTATGATTGGATCTATTTTTTTAGATCAAATATAAGATCTTTTTTAAGATCATGAAAAAGATCAGTAATTTTTTTCACATTTTTTTTTATTCTTATTAAGAAAATAGAAAGGTGAAAATTTTAATAACAGCAAATAAAATACAAATTACTTTTTACAAAATAAAATCAAAAAAGTTTTTTTATATATTTATTTTATTTGCAAAAGATATATTGAATTTGTTATATTAAATTATATTAATTTAATTTAGTACCAACTGAGAATCAAATTTTAGAGGAAAATATCGGTATCATAAATCTTATTATTTTTTATCTAGACCAAGATCAGAAAATATAAAACGATGCAGATCAGATCAAAGATCTTACGAGTTGATCTAGATCAGTCACAACACTGATCATACCTAACCACTTATTCCTCGAGCGCCCACGCAATCGTTCACCCTCAATATTGGTAGGTTAGCTATACTTTTCTACTCCTAAATAAATCATTTTTAATCCTGAAAATTATAATTTTATTCAAATTTCTTGGGTGTTTTGACAAATGTCAGTTTCAAAACACTATGACCAAACTCAATTTATCCTCTACCAACTTGACGTCACATCAATGGCTTACAATAAATTTGATTTCAAATTGAAAATACAGTGAAAATATAGATTTTTATTATAATTTTGAGATAACATTACAATTAATTTACTTAATTAATAATTTGTTTCTTTAAATTCGACTTAGATCATAGACCCATTTCAGTATTGCTTAATCACACGACTTCAGAGTTTGAGAAAGAAGACATGATTTAATATAAATAAATATATCATTACGCCTTTTACCCATTTTGGATGTGGCACTCTATTCGTGCAGATTTCGGTAAATGATATATTTTCGCTTATGAAGGGCGGATATCAATCGTTAAGTCTTCAAATGTTTTAATAAAAGTAGAACCACAGGGGTAAAGTGGAAATGGCAACTATCAGAAGTGGGATTCGAATTGAGAATCTCAAGATTCACAGTTCAATATGTTACCAGGAAGCTGTTTACCCCATAAAATGGAATTTAAGATGGAATTGTAATCAAATAACGAAAGCGATAAGACAACTCAAACGTCTTGACTGAAAGCTATATTACCAATAGGCTTGTTCATAAATATTATATTAAAACAGCCATTTCGTTATAGACTCTCTTTTTGTTGTAGTACTAACGTTAACCAGACTCTAGAGACTATAATGAGAAGAAGCAAGTTAAACAGAACAAATCTGATATATGACAGAAGACACCAGTGCTTGGCATTTGCTGACGACGTCGTAATCATCACAAAAACAAAAAAAGAAATGGAAGAGGTAACGAAAAGACTAATTTACGAAGCAGGAAGATTAGGCCTCAAAATCGACACAGAAAGAAACGGACTTAAGCATAACCACGAACCAAGGACAAGAATACAAATTTGAAGAAGTCTCCAGCTATACATATCTAGGAGTTAAAATCAAGGCTAATAATGAAATGAAAGAGGAAATCAAAGAAAGGTTAACAAAAGGAAACAGAACGATAGCAACTATGCAGAACCTAATAACAAGTAAAGACATATCCCAAAACACCAAAAAAACAGCTATACAAAACAGTAATATGACCCACGATATTATACGGATCTGAAACCTGGACATTCACAAAGAATGAAGAACAAACACTACAAATATAGGAACGTAAATTATTGAGAAGAATATACGGAGGAATAAAGGAAAACGACCAGTGGAGAAGAGGAACGAACAAAGAAATAGAAGAAGCTTTCGGTGAGCCAAACATCACTACGCAGATAAGAATGCAAAGAATAAGATTGTTAGGACATGTAGAAAGACAATCAAAAGGGAGACTACCAAAATGTGTCCTACACCGGATGAAAGGAAGTAAAAAGAAGAAAGGCAGACACAAAAAAAGATGGCAAGACGAAGTAGAAAGAGACCTATACCTGATCGGAAAAAAGGACTGGAGAAGGAAAGCAATAAACAGAAATGAATGGAAGAAAATAGTCCAAAAAGCCCAGGGCCTCCAGGCCTGCTGAGCTAAAATATATATTAACGTTAAATATGTGACGATTGACGTCCTCTAATTATCAACAGTAACTACGGATTAATCCCTTCATAACACGTCCCACTTAACTCGTTGGTTAACCTTGACTCTCTTTATCAATAAGATGTCTTTCCTAAGCAGGCGATCAAAACGTAGAGCTCTTTCTAAATTTTGACATACACCTATACCTGCCTGATATCATAAATCCACAAATTATACAGAGTGTCCAAGTATTTCAGATGGAATAATTGCATACTGTGTCATATTTTGGCTGTTTCAAAAATGTCCAATATACGTGACTATCGAAAGCTAACAAATCATGTAATATAGTTATTGGGCAGGGTATTTTCAGAAATTGTTTTGGTATTTACGAAAAATAATCCACCAGAATTAAAGTAACTGAAACGCAGTTTTCCCGATGATTTTCAATTTGGTCCGACCCTGGTCGGTCTCCGTGACTCGCGCTGCCTCATAAATTAAAACTTCACAATGTGTTTCATTTATGTAATTTGATTTTCGCCCTCTGGAGTCGAGCAGCGACTAAGCGACAGCTACTAGCGTTTGTATTTCAAATCATGTTTGTTCTTTGGTATTTTCTTACGCTGTTTTCTTGACATTGTTTTACCTGTTCTTGGGTTTCATTTACTACAACTTTTTATAAATTATGTTACTGCACACTTGGGAAAATGCAGTGTGTTATCAAACATAGATTAACATAATTTTCACCGTTGTCATGTGTAAAATATTGTAGGCATTGTATTGTTGGATGTTCTCTACAAATATGTAGAGGTACTTATTTTATTCAAAAGAATTAAAATATTTAAGTATCCATTTTAACAAATGCTAATAAGGAATTTCGGCGTCTACAGCAAAGTATATAACTGGGGTTAGAGACAAATTTGAAAAGAGTTTCAATTTACTTGACTGATGCATTATAGGATTGAAATAATAAGTTCAAGAAACTACGGATATACTTTATTGAATTTGTTTTAATAAAGGGTTGTTCCTATGCTAAATTTATTATGTGAAAAAACACTTTTAAATTTATTATGTGAAAAAACACTTTTAAATTCATAGTAAAAGGTTTCATGTTTTCTTCGAATGAAAATTCCAAACACTCGGACACTCCAAACAATTTTTTTTTAATTATTAACTTTAACTTATTTATTTTAATACAAAGTTGTTCCTGATGCTAAACTTATGGTTGGTACCACGAGCTCTGTTTTTAGGTGTTTTAAGAGCAGTGTTTTACGCTCGGTTTTAGCGCGGTACAATGTTCTAAAATTACTTTATGAAAAAATGCTTCAAATGGAAGTTACAGAGAAATGTATTATCTACCACTTTTATTTGAAGTATTTTTTTATAAAATAAGTTTAGAATATTGTACAGCGCTAAAACTGAGCTTAAAACACTGCTTTTAAAACACCCCAAAACAGAGCTCGTAGTACCATCCATTATTTTAAAACAAAAAACGCTACTTTAACATTCAAATTACAAGATTTCATATATTCTTCATATGATTATTTTTTGACGTTTCTTAAAACCAATGAAATGCTTTATTGTATGTCACGTGTCTGCGTTTTAACCAATCATGTCATTATTATACTGAGAATAATGCTCTTGCGATTATTCCCGGCAATTTTCTCTGTAGCTTTTTTGTTTTTGTTGACAGATGTCAAATGTCTGATAGTTATCATCAACACAAGTAAAAATGAGCAAAAAAGATAGATTTAGTGGCGTGCCTGATGATGAAATCAAAAAATAATCTAATTAAATATAACTCGAGAGGTCGATAAATTACAAAATAATTCTCCAGTATCTTTCTCAAACTTGTCGCCATTTGGCAATAGCCACTCAAGCCCTACGGGCTTTCGTGGCTATTGCCTGGCAACAAGTTTTCGAAAAATCTGTCAAATTATTTTCAATTTATTCTCACTCTCTTGTTATATTATTACTGAAAATTTCATACACTCGACCACCCACAAACTAAATATTTTTAATTATTAATTTTAATAAAGGGTGTTTCTTGATTCTAAACTTATTGGCTGGTACTACGACCTGTGTTTTTGGGTGTTTTAAGAGCAGTATTTTAAGATCGGTTTCAGCGCTGTACAATATTCTAAAATTATTTTATAAAAAAATACTTCGAATAAAAGTGGTAGATAATACATTTCTCTGTAAATTCTATTTGAAGCAATTTTTATAAAATAATTTTAGAACATTGTACAGTGCTAAAACCGAACCTAAAACACTGCTCTTAAAATCACAGCTCGTGGTACCAGTCACTATGTTTAAACAAAAAAAAAACGCAATTTTTAAACTCACATACAAGGATCCGTATATTCTGTATATGAATACTCCATACATTCAAACACACACGAACTAATTTTTTTAAATTATCAACTCTAATAAATTTATTTTAATAATGGGTTGTTCCTGATTTTAAACTTATTATGTAAAAATAAAAAACGCGACTTTGCAAGATTTCATATAATTCCATACACTTCGACACCCGCAAACTAATATTTCTTAATTACCAATTTTAATCAATTAATTTTAATAATTGGTTGTTCCTGAACTTTCTATGTAAATGCAAAAAACGAGACTTTTGAATTCATATTACAAGATTTCATATATTCTGCCTATGATAATTCCATACCCTCGTACACTCCCACATATGATGTATTCAAGATGGTAATTCAAAATATTAGCAGAGTTTGTTTCAAATGCCTTCGATTCCACGAAAACTAAAATCTAAATATGTGACAATAACTTGATAACTTAGATTAATATATTTATTTTCAGTAAACAATAAAAAGAAATTCGAATTAACCATATTATTACATCATAAACACAATCGCAATCTAATAATGACATAAAACGATGCTGTGTTCGAGAAACAGCCAACAGCAACAGTAAAGCAAGACAAGATGATGTTAGGGGTGTCTGTTGTCTATTCTGTTCTGTTGCTTGTTGCAGACTGCCAAGTGGCAAGTGACACAGCGTTGAACATTGATTGAATTGTGTTCCGTGTTCGCTGCCTAACTTACTGTGTAACGCACTAAGGGTCTCTGTTAATCATTAACTATACTCTAGTTTGAGGGGACCCGGACATCGTTAAATTTGACACTCGTAGAATTATTGAAATGTGCAATAATTGGATGATAATTTTTAGAGATGGGCAAACCTGGTAGCTTAACTGATCAGAATCATTTGAACATTACCCGTTCAAATTGAACAGTTGTATTAAAAGTTTTTTCGGTCAGTTTACGGTTCTGTTAAAAACTAAAATTAAACCATTTATGCAATTCTTTAAGAGAAAAAGTTACTTAGCGACTGGTAGAAGTGATGAGAAATGAAATACATAGGGCTATAGTCAGTATATAGTAAGATAGTATTTTATTTCCCAAGCATGGAGGTTTCGTAGTCTACTTCCTCAGGATGGAGTAAATCAATTTGTAAAAATAACATAGAATCTAGAAGATACATTAAAATGTTAAACAATATTTTAATAGATGAGGGTGGAATGAGCGGACTGAAGTTTAATAATACATTTTTTTTAAATACTTTGCACTATCGATTTCGAACAGTTGTTCATCTTCAGGTGCAGCTGAAAAATTTACATTGTTTTTTAATAACATTTTCAAAATAATTTACCACAATTGAAGGGTTAATCAATAGCATGATTATTTGAACTATTATTTGATTTATTAAAATTCGGAAACTTACATATATTCTGTATCCAGTGAAGAACTATGCGCTATTTCATCTCCGATTTGGATGAATCTTCGTGAATTTACCACATTTTGCGAATAACTAAAGAGAAAAATACTAACTAATGGATGACCTTGAAAACAAAAACCGTTCAGGTCAACCTTGCGATGTACTGTTTCACCTTAGGGAAAAATACTAAAAAGTGGCGGTTGGACTAGATTGATGGAACAAATTTTGTTTATGTGGAATTTAGCTATAGATAAGCTCGCTTCGCTCGCACTTTCCGTAAACAAACCCTAAGCCTACACAACTCACGCTCTACAAACTCTAATCACAGTACTCTTTTTTATTGGAACTTATCTGAAGATAAGCTCGCTGACACGTTTCACGTTGAACGAATAAAAATGACGCATTAAACTGTGTTTTCAATATCATTTATGTCCAACCGGCACTTAATACCATTTTTCCTTTTAGTTGGGAGTAAAATAGGATACAAATTAAAAGGAATCATCCATTTTGAAGGTTAACCAATCTTTGTGTTAGAATCTATGCGTTTGGACAGATAGTGGCGACGCAATCTCAGCAGCCGAGCGCCCCCTCAGCCGCGGCTGTCATCACAAGCGATCTCAGTCCAAACGTCAGTCCGTACTGTTAGCATGTTAATTAAACATTTCATTATGCGCATGTGAGTGTGTGCGAATGCGCGGGCACAGCACCCAACACGTAGCGTAACTTGGCGTCGCGTCGTCCCTGGCAACCCAGGGACGTACAGAGGGGCGACAGGGGCAGTGCGTCTGATGCTGATGCTGATGCTAACGCATCGTGGTGAATGTACAGCAGCACGGTACAAATCGAATTACTTACCCCTATTTTAACAATGTAATATCCAAAAGGCTTTTAGTACTAGGGTGGCTCTGATGGACCGACGCCGCGTTTAGCAGGACCTGACTGCGCTATATTTACCACTAACTTGCAAGGGAATCAATCAGCACTAGATGCAAAGACGTTCAAAACCTTTTGTTTTCTTTCTAATTATATTCGTATCATCTCTATTTTGGGTCAACCTTGCGATGTGCTACTTCACCTCCGATTTGGATGAAACATCGTGAATTTATAACATTTTGCGTAAAAATAAGTGGCGGTCAGAATCGGATGACCTTGAAATCGGAAACCGTTTAGATTAATTTCCTTATGTACTACTTCACTTTAGGGAAAAATACTACCAAGTGGCGGTCGATCTCGGATTCGTTTTGGAACGTGGAAGCGAGCTTATCTTCAAATAAGTTCCATTAAAAATGAGTACTGTGATTCTAGTTAGGCGAGCATAATTTGTGAAGGCTTAGGGTTTGTTCGTAAAAAGTGTGAGCGAAGCGATTTTACCTACAGGTAAATTCCGCATAAACAAAATTTGTAGATCATTGCTGAAATAAAACCTTCCTGTTTCCAACAATGATGTATAAATTTTCTTTATGTGGAAATTACTAGTTGGCAAACTCGTTTCTCTCGCTCTTTTCTCAAACAAACCCTAACCCTGCTCAATTCACGCTCGACTATCTCCTTTCATAGTACTCATTTATAATGGAACTTATCAGGGTTGACCCTATTTTGATATCCCCAATTTTGTGCGCGTATAAAACTAGTAATCAAATACAACCATTTTATTTAAATAAAACACATAGAGCTTTGAAAATCTATACATGGGTATATTCGAACGCTTCTATAATTCGAATTGCAAACAACCTATCTCATTCTGATGCCGCCACGTTGCTGACGAAAATAACCCGTTACCCGTTATAACCGAAAAAATTGAGGGATAAAGCTATGCCCTATTAATAGAATCTGCCTAACTACAATGGATAATTTTAAAAATAAGTAATTCAGTTTCTTAATTAGTAAATTAAATATATTTTTTCTAAGCAGACATTTTATTTAATTTTCTATCTAACATACTACAAAATTCGAACGTTCTACTGTATGTCGAAACAAATATTTGAAAGAATTTGAAAATAATTAACTATGTTTAATCATTGTTGTAGTAGTTTTAGTTATTCTTACAAAAAGAGAATCGAAACAATGGTGTTTGATGAAATAATAAAGTTAAACATTTCATGAAACTCTAGATCACCAAAGGCGGCAACAAATTACCCCTATGCTCCTACTCAATTATCACATATTAATAATTTGTTTCTAACTGTTATAAATACAGGGGAATCTTCCTGAATGCAGCCCTGACGTATTTTAAGCGTTCAACCGACCGTGGCGGTTTCACAGATTAGTATATGTGCGATTAAAGTGGTGTACTCATTTCCTATTAGATTATACAAGATATCTCGACGTCGCGTGTCCCCTCCCCATTTAGGGGCATCGCAACAGGGCTACCCCGCCTACGACGCCGCTGCCGGACGTCGTGGTGAGCGTCGCATCCGCTGATCTGAATTTGCAGGAAACCCAAATGCCAGGCGTCGACAAAGCCTATTTACTGATGTTGTATGACTCGGCAAATAGGAGCCCCACAAGGCATGGAATACGATATGGGACATGGGATAGTGGGAATGGCCTTGTACAAGGTGTATTATTTGTTGTTGATTAGGAACATAAGAGGGATTTGATGGCACTTGTACATGTTTAGATAACATAATTATATTCCCACTAATATTCAGAGTTTCGTGTCATAATTTTTGAAGGTAAGACATTTCGAATATACATTTACAATAAATATATCATCACGCCATTTACCCATTATAGCTTCGGAGTTACGTATCGAACTGTGGATCGTGAGATACTCAGTCGACAGTTGCCATTTTAAATTTACCTCTGTCTATCTCGGGGGCATAGTGGCTATATCACTAGCCTTGCACACCAGTGGGTCGTGAGTTTGAATCCTACTGAAGGCCATGGTCCTTTATTTTGTTTAAATAAATTCACAATCATCCTCTCATGAGGCGGTATATGACCGTTAGTTAGTCCGCTTTCCATCTTCATAAAAAAAATTACCTCTATTTTCCTCATTCAATAACACCTTTGGGGGGCATGGCATGACGGCTCGTAACCACACTGCGCCTCCAGATTGCTACACCCATAATGGGTAAAAAGCGTAATGTTATATTTATTTATTTACCCATTTCCAGGAGCAGATGATTGAATCCAAATCCTATTCGACCCAATTCATAGTTATCAAACTAATGACTATTAATAATAATAATAATAATAATATTAATCTGTATTTCCTAAGGACCATACAGACATGCGGAAAGTAAACAAATATACATATTATAGAAAATGTAGACAGAAAAAATCAGCAGAAACAAATTACAAAATTGTTGTACAGATATGTACAATAATAATACGAAGCTTGAACTTGAACTTTTATTTAAAAACCCGCCCTTAAATAAATTCGAGTATGCCCAACAAATAATCAAAAACAAATATTTTGTTTTTAGCATCAAATACTATCAATTTAATCCATAACTTACGTACAAAATGACGTCTTACAATATCTAGTTGATTGGGCAATTACTGGAATCTGAACCACTCGATGACTTATGAGGAGAGGGCACCAACCACTTTGCAATTTTGTCCATTGTATTAAGCGTCGCTTATCGAGAGACATTTGCAAAATAAAAAATAAGAAACACGTAGTAAAAACTTTCAGAACTCATAGAAAATAAAAAAGACTTTTGGATTAAGTTCTATACAAATATTTTATTAAAATACAACGTTCAATAAATCGAAACATTGTATTTAAATGAAATATTTGTTATTAAAAAAAAATTGATATGTTGTATTATAGCAAAAGAATAATTATTCTATGTTTTAGAATATTTTTTATCATTTGTGGGTATAATAGTTTACGAGACACATTTTTACAGCATGTAAACCAATATAAACTAACAATAAATAACAAAGAAACGAAGTTACAAAAGTATGATACATCATCATTACATGCATCTGTCAGTCATGTTGATCGAGGGATAGCATCCCCGAATCTAAATCCGTTCTACAACAGTCAAAAGTTTCCCCCCGAAGGAAGTCAACAGCTCAAATTTAATAAAACAATTATGGGGTAATTGATAGAAAAATAATGTTAGCGCGCATACAGCAATTTAATTATAAGTTTATCGAGATAATAGCACTAGGGGACGTTTTTAAATTAATTATACTCTACTTTGTTATTGTAGTCACATCACTAATATCCATTATATTGAAGATCTTGACGCGATTTCACGCATAAATTGGGTTAGGGATGTTCGGAAGTTTAGATCGACGACGCTTTTTAATCTGTTTTACTGTTTTGGGGGGCTACGAGGAGCTGTAAAATTTGATGATAGCATAAAGTTAGTAAATTGGTTTTCATATCTTTAATATGAGGTCTATTATATTATGAATGCAGTTTCCAGTGATTGTTGATAAATTAATGATACGATTTACAGATAGAATTTACGGGGAATGTATGTTGAGAATGACAAGGAAGCATATGTAGACGCAGAATCTCAACGTTCTGTTTGCTGGTTTATTTTAGACAGGCGATTAGAAGATTAAGAAAACATTAATCAATATACTTGTGCAGTAGATTATTCGAACTACCCGGAACAGGGAGCTGTTCGGATAATCGGACATACTTAACTCAATAATGTTTTTAACGGGAAGTACTCAATAAATATACTTACAATATTTATAATAATAATCGCTACGTTATTAGTTCAGGGGAAATTTTAAATACACATACATACTGCAATGAAAGAATGCGTAGGATTTACTCTTTACCAACTATTAATTTTGGATGTGGCTTTCTAATTTCACAGATCTCAGTGGTAATGGTAACTCTCAGCTGTGGGATTCGAAATGAGGGTCGTACGATCCACTGTCCGATGCGTTACTTGGTTATGAAGTTGTGTACCCTTAATTTGAATATACTCATGAGAAGAACTTTTGTTCATATTTTGAAGCTTAAGTTTTTTTTTATTCAAATACTGCAATAAGTTAAAGAAAGTACGACTAAGAATTAGAAAAAGTCTTAGTTGAACCATGCAAAGAATAAGATAATTCGGACATATTCATCAATTTGAATGTATGGAATTATCACATGTAAATACTTGAAGTTTTGTAATACAAGTTTAAAAGTCGCGTTTTTATTTTAACATAGTCAGTTTGGCTTAAGAAACAACCCTTAATAAGACAATATTCATTAAAGTTAATAATTAAAAAAAAATTATTTCCGTGTTTTTGAATGTATGGTATTATCATATGTAAATACATGAAGTTTTGTAATACAAATTTAAAAGTCGCGTTTCTTGTTTTAACATAGTTTGGCATAAGAAACAACCCTTCATAAGAAAATATTCATTTAAGTTAATAATTAAAAAAATTATTTTACTGGTGTTTGAATGTATGGAATTATCATATATGTAATTCTACATTTATTATCAAAAGTGATAATGCTAAAATCAATTGTAGTAAGGAAGCACTAAAACATAAATGAGAAAGGTAGATCCAAGAAGTGATGACTAGTCGAAGTTTAAAACGAAGAACTGAAAAACTATTGCGATGGCCAGAAAAGAATGGAGAGGAATAATCAATGAAGTCTTGAGCCTACAGGACCTGCAGAGCTACTGTAATAAGTATTATATATTGAATCTCGGGTTTTGAAAATCCATACTCCGTTGTATTTGATTTTTTTGAAGTGTTGTCTTAAAATTACCTACTAATCTTACATTGTTTGTTGCTACTATCTTAAATTTTTTCAGTAACATTCAGTACATAGACATTGCGATAATATTAATGAATTTCTAAATATTGTGAAATGGATGCCATGCATGTGTGTTCATCATCTACCTTTTGGTACCGCAAAAAATGAAATAAAAACAAATGTATCTTCTGGTTTTCCATTTCAATTATTCATCTTGAAAATATCAACCTGAAATCTGCAACATTTCTATCAAAGCATCCATTTCACACTCAGATTTTAAAGTCCACATACATCAATCGCATAAAGACATCAGAGCCACCATAAAACAAGTTTTGATAACCGTTGCGCTGGAGCCTCACGTCATAGGCGTCCTCAGGATGTCTTATCAAGGGATAGACAAGGGATAAACAGCAGAACAAAGTAAATAGGTAAATTTCATTCAACATTAAATGCCAATGATTATCCTTGTTAATAGAGGGAAATCAAAATACATGTGACAAGACATTAAAGTGTACTTTTGTTACATAACACATATGCCGTGATCATCGACAATTCAATAGGTAATCATACAAATATTCAATTCCTTATAGAATTGTATAAACAATTTTTGTAGTTGAAATGCGTATAATAACACTGTTCTACTACTGATATTGGTATCGAATTTTCAAGGCAAAGAAACGTCATATAATCATAATGGTCCCTCAAACATTAATGTTATACGTGCTACATTAATAACCATGATTAGGTTAAACTATAACTATATTATTGTTATAAGATTATACATCTCTATTACGCCCTTTAGAGAGTTAAGATTAGATTTTATTTATACGAAAATGGGAAGCAGACTAACTACTTCTGTCATATGCCGCATCATGATTAGATGAACAACAGAAATGACCACGCTCTTCAGTCAGATTCGAACCCCCGACCTCGGGCATGCGAAGCTAGTGACATAGTCACTACTCCATCGAGATCAGCAAGATAGATTTTGTTTTACGAAGATGAGAATCGGACTAACTACTATACGGTCACATGCCGCCTCATGAATAGGTGATTATACTGATTATGAATTTATGTAAACACCACAAACGATCATGCTCTTCAGTGGGATTCGAACCCACGACCTCTGGCGTGCTAGGCTATTGATATAACCACTACGCTAGCGAGATCGGATAGGTTAGACTTAATTATGTTACTGTTTGTTTATTTTATTTTATCTTATTAATGAAGTCTTTCCATTCCTTTCTATCACTTACCTTTTTCTTAGCCTCTTGACTGCTAATTTGATTCCTGAATAGTATTTCCTCTATATTATTTTCCCAAGTCCTCGTTGGTCTTCCTTTTTTCTCTGGTTATATTCGCCGTACACGTTGCTTTAGTTTTGTTTTCAGTCATTCTTAGTACATACCGTACCAGGTGAATTGCTTCTTTTCTATTACATTTTATATACTTTCTATTTCCTTCCACCTTTCATTTAGACCTCTTGAATTTTGCTATTTATTCTCCGACTCATTAGCCATGACTCACTAAGGTATATTAAGGACCTATGTAGTTTTGTATAGGATCATTTTGATCTTCTTTATATGTTTGTAAATAAACTACGAGAAAGAAACCTCTATGTCGACGCCTCTGGCTGGCGTCACGGTTCGGCGTCGCCAATGGCGACGGACGATGCGCGACGCGCGGCGCCGATGCAATGAATGGCGCTTGCCGCCGCCACCGCCGCTGCCGCCGCCGCCGCCGCCGCCGCCGTCACCGCCGCCACCGCTCGGCAGCTAGCGAGCGTGATATATAGTCCATAATCTCCATTCCAAGTCTTTCTAACGTCTAACCACTACGACAAGTACAAGTCTTCCACATACGACTATTGCAAAATAAGTACATTGGATTCTATTTCATTTTTAGTCAAAAGAAATATTAATATAGCTTCGTATATACAAATTTATTAACTGAAAGGAAAGATTATAACATTTTTTTTCGTAACCATGGAAGATGAAAACACACTAAATGTTTTATTAAACGGACATCGAAATAAAAAGATATCAATAAGTGCAAATTGTATGAAGAATAAACTGAAATCCGTACATCCTGATAAAAACAATATATGAATAAAATAAACTAAAGATAGTCCTTTACCCATTATGGGTATAGTACTCTGCTTATGCAGATGTCGATAAATGATATATTTTTTCCGAAGTGCGGTTACCATCCGTCAAGTTATGGCCCTAAAGGTGTCAGTAGAGGAGGAACCACAGAGGTAAATTTAAAATGTCAATTATCGGTTGTGGGATTCGAACTCAAGATCTTACGATTCACAGTTCGATGCGTTACCACGGAACTATTTACCCCATAAAAAGGAACAGCAAATAAAAACCAATTGATAATGTTGCAAATGAAAGAAGAGGGACGGGGTAGAGTTGTGATTAAAAATAAAAAATTTCCAAAGCGTACCAACCTCATTGTGAAGTAAAGTCAATGTGAAGTATTGAAAAACTAAAAATTTTATTCACCCCGCCGAATTCGCAATAACCAGTCCTAATTTTCGTTGCTCAAAACGACTTTAGATACCACTAAAAGATACTAACCCATCAAAACATAAATAATGCGGTAGAAAATAAATTCAAACCAGATAAGAGCATATCATTCAACCACATCATAAAAACCGTAAATCAAAACATTTTGGGACACGCTATGCTGCTATATCCCACACAGCAGCAAGTCGCGACTCCGAATCAATACATGCAATCGGCGATCCGCGTTCGAAAAGTTAAAATCGAGAACGATATCGAAACAACTGCCCCACTGACAGATTCCAACGCTCGAGCGAACGTAAGCGAGAACGAGAAGCGAAATGCCAGCAAGGAGCCTCTCTTCAGAATTGATTCAGTGTATGTGTCCGTTTCTATTTTCCGTTTTCGGTCGTGAATGGGAGCTGTCTTCTAGCGAAGAGGGAAATATATAATGTTGTGATTTCAGTTCTTGACAAACAATTTTTGGCATATTTTCTCCTGGATGGAAAACGCATTATGGCATGTTTTCGTTTTATTTATGTAGATACAGGTTTTGGGATATGTTTTCTGGACTGATTTCGAACACCGCGTTATTTATCTTCTTGTTGTTTTGTACACGAAACTAAATAGAAATTTGTGGAAGATCATACTTACCTACATAATTATAATAAGCCTAGCTGAGGTCAACTCGAGAAGAAATAATACTAACCCAATCTCATTAATAATTACTACTAAATTTAATTTGTATTTGGATTTGTTGTTACCAAAAGCATTGAGTGAACGGATGGTGTACATACATATTGGTGGACATATGATGGGTGAAACTGAAAAGCAGTTGAGAAGGATGATTATGAGCATACATGAAATAGGTAAAGGGTAAAGGTTTAAATCTGTTATTGAATGTCGATAATGGAAAAATGTTGGTGTTTGAGAAGAATGATTTGGTGACAAATTGTAATGTTTCAGAAAATGGTGTAAAATTGGAACAAATAAATGAGTTTGTATATCTGGGTAGTATGTTTTCAAGAAATGGGCGCACTTCATGTGCAAAAATATATCATAATACCGAGATCTGCTTTGAGTAAAGTGCTGCACCCAAAAATGGGTAAATGACGCGATGATATATAATTATTTTTACTATAATGTCGATGAAGCGAAAGTATTGTGCCAGGATAGGAATGTTTGGAGGAGATTGATTATTGGTTGATTGTGTTTCAGGGTATACGTACTCTATTATTTGCAACCCCAAAAGAGATATAAAATCATGTTTAACTTTACAATACCTTTGACAAATCACATCTTCAAAATGATCCATCATAATTTGTACCAGGTGTCCACAGAAAGGTGACATTTGTGGTTTACTTCAGTATTTCTTATTCCCTTTCTTTATCTATTTGCTTACACCACATTTTTGTTGAAATAAACCAACAGTGTTGGGTTGGACTCGAATTTAATGACAGAAATTAATGAAGGTTAATATCAAATTTAAAAAAAAATTAAATAAATCCCCTTCTCCTTAAATGTAAACGAAGTAAATGAAGAATAAGAAAGTCGAGTAGTCACAACACCAGATTTTTTACTGTCTTATACGTAGTCAGGAAAAAATCGATGAAAAGATTTTCGCGAAATATGTTTTGAAGTTCCCTGAATCCGTTTTGACCATTTTCTCAATGACGTCTGGATGGATAGATGGATGATTATCCATATGTTCAATAATTCACAACGAGAAAAAAGTAATGAAAATTCATAACTATAAATTTCATGTAAGTTGTCAATATGTGTAGAACAAAGAGAGATTAAGCAAGATTACATAAATTGTCAACTAAAGTAAAGGTCAAGATTGAATCCCTGCTTAGGTAGCATTTATTTAATTGAATTAAAGATTAAATGTTTAGCACGATTATTTACACCAATATTAGCACGCTTATTAAATTCAACACTTAAACCTTTGCAAATATTACAGAACAAAATGATTCGACTTGTCACAGGTCAAGATCGCTATACCCGCATCACAGATTTACACGAACATACAAACATTCCACTTATACAAAACTACATTAAATAGATCGCATCCAAATTCTACACAAGAAAATTGCTCATCCCCGCTGATGACAGTGCAATAGGTAATTAGTAATCTGACACAGATCCGTTATGAAAACCTTTCTGAACGACATACTCATAAGTTGACTTATCAGACTCTACCTATATTTAATGAAAGCTTTCAGAAATATCCCACACAAAATAACAAAATCAATTTTTTAATTTAAATTTATTGTTTATTGTTTATAGTAGATGTAAGTCAATTTCTAAATGTAATTCCTAGTTTGTAAATTTCCTTTACCTAAAATGTAAATAATATTACTTTATTTACATATATTACTGTAAGATTTATAATTACAACCACACTACACAAATCACTCACACTAATTTTCACAAATTTTGTAACAATACAAAATATGATGATAAATTTTTAAAAATAGGAGCACACACTTATCGCATTTGTACACTCTTAGATTAAGTTTATCTTTGTATATTAATATCAGAATTGAAAAATGTATAAAAAGTATGGTGATTTTTTTCAGAAAATACATCTTGTATCCTTGGTTTACCAAATAGTTTGGTAAATTCAAAGGAACTTTGTATTTCGTGTTCCATATATCTCGTATCTCGTGCAGTATAATGAAGTATTTAATTTAGTCAAATTATAGATTCCATCCTGATAAAGCTCCATAACCACCAACAGCATTTAAATAGCCAACCCATCGCAGATAAAACTGGTTGTACAACACAGCACACAGCACACAATTTGTCAAATATTTGAAAGTCAAGAGATATTATCTAAACAAGTTCAAAACGTCAACAATAGCGAGTTTTGCGTGTTGACCCCATATTAGTAGGGTCTGAAACCCTCTACCCCATATAGTACCCAGCTACAGGCTCCAGTAGATCGGCAGAGCTCATTGTTGTATTGTTATTAAAATGCCCTAACGAGTCCCTGTGTACGAAGTGTTAGTGCGTCCCTCTCGATTTTAGCTCGAGCTAACGACATGTAAACAACAGCCTGCCACAGACTGCCAAAATGAATTCAATCAATTTGAATGTATTAAAACTTGCACTGTAAGATAATTAAATGGATTTTTGCCCATGTGAGGCTTGGAGGGAGAAATTAATATCAATATGGATGAGTTAGTGAAATGTGGGAAGATAAATACAAGATTAACTTCTACGCATTTCAAAAAATAACATTTTATCTATACAGTAATTCTTAATAAAAATAGTTTTTATTTGATGCTCAAAGAGCTTCAATAAACAATCTAATTAAAATATAAATCGGTAAATGAGTACACTAGATGGCGGATGTAAAAGTATGCATTTACTGTGTTATTGAGCATTAAAAACCAATACAAACCTCTGCAATGCCTAAAAATTTCGATGTTAAAGTTTATATATGTTACTGCAAAAGCTCGAGTTACGGTAAATCCTAAGATTTTCCAATAAAACCTGAGATTTAACAACCGTAATGGTAACGTCCAACAGTTCTGTGATCATCGTTCATTTCAAATTTTTACCACCATTACCTTGCTAAATTTTAGGATTTACCTCAAAGACACGGTAAATAGCCTAACCTAACCTAGCCTGTCAAAGCCCATAAATTGATTAATTTAAGGTTTTTACCAGTAAATCATTACATTTACCAACTCATGTCGGTTAATCGTAAGATTTACTGGTAAAACTTAAGATTAACCAATATACGGGCTTTTACAGTAACATACACATACATGTCTGTATTTTTCGTAGTGTATATATATATATATATATATATATATTGTTTAGTCAATGACTGTAGCGTGTATAGTCACGTGGTGTAGTCTTGTACCGATTATATTGAAAGTAAAGAGAACGCGGATATGAAAATTGAATGCTGTTATTATTAATTTGTTAAATATTTAGCAATATTTCTATTTTCTTTTATTTAAAAAATAGTATATTATTATATGAGGGATTATGATAATCATTATTCACCAAGATTTCTTAAATATTAAGTCAAATGAAAACATGGACAATTCCCTCATCATATTCGTTATAAACGTTTGCCAGGAGAATAGGAAATTTGCCAATTTTAATCTTCACCTTATTCTGATTGTTTTTCACCACATACAATAATTCGAGTAATGTACTAATTTTCACATCGTCGTCATCAAAATAAATGTAATTTAAGTTATCATTATTTATTGAAGCATTATACACAATAAAAGATAAAATGTACGATATTGCAACCCTTGGCCAGACATATGATGTCTTGTTTGATCGCCAAATATCAGTTGCATTTGGCGATTCGAACACAATGGTCTATTGAACCATGTCAAATGCGATTATAGCTATTGGAATATACACTTCAGGAGTCACTATTCATGCTCGGAACATCTGAACTAAATAATACTAAGTAGCACATATTGCTATACCTACCCCAACATTTACGTCCATCTCATTAAAATCGGAACTGAATCGTACCTAACATAATTAAATTTATGTCGTATTTACGAAGAGCAATTATGTAGAACAAATTTATTGAGGGTTAAAGGATGTACACTGAAAAAATGTACCTTCAAATTTTGTTAACTATCCGGTAAGCTGAGGATATAAAACACAATTTCTGAAAACATTATTTACATTTAAGAATTTAAACCCCATTATTTATTAAGAAATTAGAAATATTTATCAAAAAGCCTAGAAATTTTTCAGAATATGCATCTCAGTTTATCAAATTGTTCGATAAATTCTACTATACTATTTTTATCCATGTGGAAAGGCTTATACTTTAGGAAGAAACAATATTTATTTAATTATTATGAAACTATCTATTTGTGTTTCAGTTTTAAAAATGATACAACAAAGTAAAAAGGCAATGAAATTTTGGAGTACAATATACAAGGAATGTAGCAAAATATGGAAGAAATGCGATGAAAATAGCACGCATTTCCATCAGAAAAGTTTTCACAAATTGAATGAATCTATAATACAGTTACTGTTGCTAGAGATTCAATTTACGAGTGAGCAGTTGTGTCATTGATTTCGCTGTAACTATGTAATGCTAAAACAAAAGAATACGCGTAGATAGTCAGAAAACTTTCCATTATCTTTGATGTTACGATAATTGGTGATGTTGATATGGCCTACAGCCAAACAACTTTTCACATTAAATTAAAAGTAACGTTAATTTTGATTTCAATAGGAGTTTTTCATTCGTTTAATCAAATTTTACTCATGCCGATAATTTAACTACACAAAAAAAGTACTTTAGAATCTACCGAACTATTCGATAAGCTCCGGATAGAAGATGCATTTTCAAAAGATTTACCAAACTTTTTTGGAAATACTTCAAATTACTTAGTAAATAAATCTGCATTGTAACGGCATAAAAAGTAAATTTTCAGGAAATGCATCCTATATTCCTATATTTTCAACTTACCGAATAATTCGGTAAATTATTTTAAGGTACTTTTAAGTATTGTAAAAGTTATTACAAATTACTATTTACTTGTTAACATGAGTATTTAAAATATGGTTATTACATATTCCTTCATCCAGTCTTAAAGAAATATTTTGATAAAAACTTCCTGTCCAATCCATTTCTCAATGATGAATAATTTTGGCAAATGATATAATGGTAACGTACACTCAAATATAACTTCTTGTTTCAAGAAAATTTTCAGTTTTCCTTTTGTATGATTCGTTGAAGAAAATTTTATTTATTTATTAATTTAGAATATTAAGTTTTTTTACCATCGTTTTTTATTCTTTGAAAGAAAATTAATATATTTTAAATTTTGTTTTTAAAAATAATGAAAAATTAGTTTAATTTCAAACAAAACTTTTTTATTTAAAATGATATCATTTTGAATTAAAAATTAAAACTACTCCTATTCAAACTACTTCGTCCCCATAATGAGTCTCAGTTAAATACTTTGATATGTTCCTTCAAAACTAAATTAATTTTCATACAAGAATATTTATAACCTATAAAAGTTTTCAATGACAACAAAATTGGATTGGCACTATACAAATCAATTTTTTTCTTAATTTAAGAGGAATCTGTTTGTTCCAAGAAAACATTTTTATCAGTTTAGTTTAATTTAGGTTGTATTTTTTTTCCAAAGAGCTTCAAAAAATAATCTAATTACAATATGAATCGCTAAATGAGTCCATTAGAAGAAAACTGTGTAAATGCCAAATATTCATAAACGGAATTCTGCATGTAATTTTAAAGAGGAAACGGAAATGTAAAATTTAGTTTTGAAGGAACATATCAAAGTATTCAACTGAAACTTAATATGGGGAGGAAGTAGTCTGAATAATCTAAATAGAAACGGTTTGTTTAAAATTAAAGCAGCTTCTTTTTCATTATTTTTAAAAACAAAATTGAAAATATATTAATTTTCTAACAATGCAGAAAAAAGAAGATAAATAAATTTATATTGAAAATAAATATTTTTTTAAATTGAACCTAATCATTTTGTAATGAAAACATATTTAAAAAATTGAAAATTTTCGCGAAACAAGAAGTTATTTTTATGAGTTTATCCTCGTATTATTAGCTATATCTGGTAAAAGTATGCATGTAAATAAAATAATCAATAAGTACTAAAATTTTTATAAGAAATTGGTAGCAATTAGAAAAACAATAAAAATATAGCTACAAATGTATTATAAATAATAATAACTAAGTTATTTAGGCACAGAGATTGAATTTTACTAAACATTTACAATTTATTGTCTTTATATTTTTTATATATTACTTGTTTCATAGACAGTTTTCTCTTTTTGAAAAAAAAATTATCTTAATCAATAGTGTTTAATTTTTCATGAAAGAAGCTAAGTTCACTATTAAATAATAAAAACCCCAAATTTGTAGCTTGCCAATGCATATGAAAAAATCATGAAACAAAATTAAAAATGAATAGTTCTTAATAACCTACCACAATGGAAACCACAAGCCGAACCTTTGAATCATAAACTACCTGAATCAGTTCTTTCGCCGAGCAGCAACTTTGCTACCATTACCAGGCAAAGAGAAGCAAGCAGAAGTCGAAGAGAGATCCCGAACCGACAACTAGAAACGTGATAATGCATTCTGTGATGAAACGCAGCTCAAATAGAGAGCGACATTCATACGAGATATCTAAATTGAAGTTTAATTGAGATTAATGATATGCAGAGTGGCTCTATCTTTAGTTTAAGCCCTGATGCCACCAACAACTCTCTGCGTCCCTCCCGCGACTAGTAACGGCCTCTGGTCCTGATTCGGAGTCGGAGCTCCTGCACCCTCCTCGCCTTCGGAAGGTTAGAAACGCCGCCGACGACGAGAATAAACGATTTTCAGACATTCATTTTCAAGCTGTGAATCTTCATTTTGTTGCCGGTGTTCGTTCCGGACTCGCTGTTCGCGCTGTCTGCTCAGGTATGGGAGATTTTTCAGAAGAGGGCTTTTTAATACTGATTTCGGTGATTTAATGATGTAAAAAATAAACCAGTACGCCATTTACCCATTTCTAACTACGACACTCCCAGCAGATCTAGGTAAGAACAACGTCTCATTGAAGTTGATCCAAGGAATTAAATATGTTAAAGTTATTAATTAAGCATAAAAATAACAAATATATTACTGTCAATTGTATTTAATACATTTTTATTATCTGTATGCATAGGGAGGAATCATTACCATAGTTACAGTTAAAGTGATTAACAGCAATTTATTAAAGTATTTTATTTTTAATTATTATTAGAAAACATAAGTAAAAATGGAAAGAAAGTTCCGTAAAGTATTTTCGTTTATTATTACAAGTTCTGAAAAAATTTTTTACAATTATTAAAACATTTTCCAATAATTAAAACAAAATTCCTACCATTATCATGTAAACACCTTATTTATTTAAACTTAGAATGTTTCTTTCATTATAATTAACTATTATTAATAATCCATGTAAATTATCTCTGGGTACTTATAAAAAAAAAATGCTTTAATATATTGCTGTCAATTACTTTAATTGTAATGGTATCCTATTTATACTGCACGGAAAAAATAGCAATATTTATCTTACGAATAGTGACAGCAATTTAGATATTTACAATAACATTATTTTTATTTATATTAGTAATGTGATATTATTTTCGGATGCTGCTTCAACAACCTAAATATTTATGTTTTTTTAATAATCTAATATTGTTGCAATATATATCCAGATCATGTTATCTTAAATATACTTTATTTTATTTATTCAAATCAACAACTAATATTACTATTTCAAGCAAGATATTTAATTATGATCAATATGTATTATTGCTGAGAAATAAATATATACGTTTTGTTACAGTAAGAGTATATAAATTGCTGTCACTATACGTAAGATAAATATTGCTATTGTAGCAATCCATTTTTTTCAGTGTGATAAAAAAAAACTCTCGGTACTTATCTAGCAAAAATAGAGAATTTATAAATAACGTTAATATTATGACATGTTTTAACATATTCATTGGAAATATAAGCATATGTATATTGTATGTAAACTTATACGGTTCTATTCTGCGATTATATATATACTGGTCAAAAAATGGGTCCCTTGTTCATCGTTTTGTTTAATTTCTACATAAGTTTCAACCTTCACTTTAGATTATTTATATATTAATTAAAATGTGATTGTTCCTTGATTATTACAGTTTCGTTTTATTGGCTGGTACCACGAGCTCCGTTTTTGGGTGTTTTAAGAGAAGTATTTTAGCCTCGGTTTTAGCGCTGTGC
Source organism: Poecilus cupreus (assembly GCA_963942605.1). Taxonomy (NCBI): domain Eukaryota; kingdom Metazoa; phylum Arthropoda; class Insecta; order Coleoptera; family Carabidae; genus Poecilus; species Poecilus cupreus. The sequence goes on from OZ012715.1 coordinate 12,002,048, forward strand.
AATGTTCTAAAATTATTTTATAAAAATATGCTTCGAATAGAAATTACACAGAAATTTACCTCTTTTATTTGAAGTATTTTTTAATAAAATAATTTAAGAACATTTTACAACGCTAAAACACTTCTCCAAAAACAGAGCTCGTGGAACCAGCTAGTCTTTAAACTTTTCACATACTATCATCAACCGTTTTATTGAAATATAAAGGCAATCATAAAAAAGTGTTTAAATTTTTTTTTGTCCTGCAGTATACATAAACAACTAGAAACATCGAGAAGCTGTAATTGATTATAACAAAACTCTTTATTCTAATATATAATATGTATATTGATCTTTCACTTGTAACGTATTACAATAAATTTTTAACTATGGCGTTAATGATTTCTAGGGTACATTGAAAAATATAATATTGCTAACAGATCACTAACGTGCCCATTAAGGATACCTAATATTTAATAGCAAATGGATCATTTCAAATTTGTTTTTGTTTTATCCCATTGAGAATCACATGATCCACAGTTTGATGTCTTACCACGAGCTATTTACCTTATATATGATATGATGATAGAAATTTTCATAAAAAAAATATTAACCTGTCAGACTAAGGAATATAAGATTATCAGTTTTATTTTTTACATCCTCCATCTATATAGATTTGCTACTAGTGATTTAAGTTATTAGTAGCATACAAAAAACTATAGAGTAATTATAAACAAAGTTTCTTCTATAATGCTCTCTAAAAGTCCCATAGCAAAAATCCCCAATGTTCTTTCTAGAAATCAGAGCAAAGCTCGGCAGAAAACACATGTTCGCATGTAGTACGAGATAATGATTGTTTATCTGAATCCCGATGCACGTAGCATCAACAGCAGCAGCTCTCGCTACGTATGTGTATACAGATACAGAAACCACAGAGAGCGGCGCGCAGAGCTATGACATTCCGATTCTATGATAATGAGGGAATGTTGCAAGTTCATTGTCGCTTGACGCTTGAATATTATAGTGCTACGAATGCTACATGCTGCAGGGCTACAGTGCTGAGTGGCGAGTGCAGAGGCGTGAAGTGTGGCGAGACAATGTAGCAAATAGGGGGTGTTGCCAATTTGGCCCACGCCGATTCTTCATCTTCTTTTCATCAGTTGGATTTCTTGCCTTGTGGTATTCTTAGATAATCATGTGTGTTGTTATACCTTCAAAGTTTGATATACAGGCAAATTTTTCGATACTGAGGGACTACCCAGTCGACAGAATTTCAACTTTTCTGTATTCTTGGAAACTAATTGCTATATTTTTGTTGTTGTGTCTAAAATAAAGGAAAACGTGCAATCATATCCCCGAAACTTTGTTTTTTGTAGTCAAGGCACGCATTACCAGGGCCAGCAGTACAACGCACATGATAGGAGACTATGTTTGGTCCCTGAACCGGTAAAGTGAACGAATGTACGAATTGTCGAAATAATCTAAACTGCCTAGACCTATGAAATAAACACAGTGTTACATATTATAAGGCCTTTTATAGTTTTGTAACACTTGTGGGTTTTTCTTTGCGAGTTCTTGACTTATAAGTGAGAAAAAGGTTTTTAGCCTACCTTTACCACAAAAGCAAAGTTTCTGGGGATGAATGCACTTTTTCCTTTATTTACACCCAAACAACAGAAAAAACAGAAACAACATCCCCAATATCTGACATAGAAGAAACGATAAAGAGACAACCAAAAATACTGTGGAATGAGCAATGGTAAAACACTCTTCACAACCATCTAAGATATATCAAAGAAGACAAAAGGAAATGGAATAATTTAACTAATAGAAAATACCAAGTGAAAATAACGGTTGAACATCTCCTACACTGTCAAAATGACAACATTTAGAGAATCCAAAACAGTATTTCACCAACAAAGAACGAAGCACTAGACAATGTTATGAAAATCTTACAAAATGTTTTGAACTATTTAAAAAAGATCTTCACTGATAAAAATGTTTTCTTGGAACAAACAGATTCCTCTTAAATGAAGAGAAAAATTGATTTAAATAGTGCCAATCCGATTTCGATTTTATTAAAAACTATTGTAGGTTTAATAATATTCTTGTATGAAAATTAGTTTAGTTTTGAAGGAACATATCAAAGTATTCAACTGAGACTCATTATGGGGACGAAGTTGTTTGAATAAGAGTAGTTTTAATTCAAAATGATATTGATTTAAATAAAAACTATTTTTCTTAAATTAAAACGACTTCTATTTCATTATTATTAAAAACAAATTTTAAAATATATTCCTTTTCTTTCAATGCAGAAAAAAGAACATGAATAAAATGTGTATTCAAAATTAATTTTTTTTTAATTGAACCTAATCATTTTGTAAGAAATAAAATTTTATTCAACGAATACATTCAAAAGGAAAACTAAAAATTTACTTGAAACAAGAAATTATTTTCATGAGTGTTATTATACAGAAGTATGTAAAATAATGTGGTATATGTATACTGTATCGGGTACTAATGGTCTTAGTTTCCGATGTATATAATTTGCAAATAAAAAAAAAAAAACAGAAAAATATCGGTTGGATTCCATCCCAAGAACAAAATACACCTGTCGACCTGTGTTATCGAAGATCAGTTTCTTTGATATTGCAGGGTAGAAGAAGAAAGATATATTAGAAGAAGTTTTACATCCCCATACTTTAGTCGTTTATATGTGCTTGTGGAACCCTTCAACTCATAAAGAAACTACAAGGATTAGGAACAACAAATCTAACTATTAGGCCTATCTAAATTGAGATATTTAATACGCTATTTTAGAGCAACATGAACTGTCTGGCCAAACATGATCGCGAATTTAAAATAGGTTTTTTGTTACTTCGCCCACTTAGATTTTCGTAATATCCAATTATTTTACAAAGTTGCTCACACCAAATTGGTATTCAATTTGTAGAATCCCCAAAGGTTTTTGACTATACCTTATGAAGTAATAGTTCTAATTCGTATGGCGTCTCAAAATGGTAGGGTGCGAAATAGGATGACACTGTTTGCAAGTGTCAATATACAGAGCAGTCAGTGAGCCAGACACGGAACAGCGCGCTACGCTGTACGGTGAACTATAGCGTGTTAGCGAGTAGCCTGTATAGCGCTAGGACAATCTCTGCCTGTGGCGAAATGTAATGGGCAGATTGACATTGGTACACTATTTAACTATAAACTCACTTATAGTATTAATGAAAGTGAAAATTATTTCAACAAATATTTCTCTTGACGAAATAAATGAATTATTGAGTTACTAAGATTTTTTTAAATATGCTCACCTGTTGGAAATGGATATGAGATTTGTATGAGCCTAATAGGTAATACATATAATTAGGATTTACAAGTTTTTAAGATACCTACAAACGCAGTAAAATGTCTAGCTATAAAATATCCTCTTGTTACGAAGTTCAGTTGCGAAATGCGATAAATAACAGATGTGTGTATAATAAGACTATAACGTTTAATGATTGTAGATATAAAATTGTGTTTGTTTTAGGTTAGATAGGAAAGAGAGTCGCGGGTAGCAGTTTGGGTTATTGTTGTAGAAAGATACGTTTGGGTTCATTGAGTTGGAAGATCTGGCCGAGTATCCGAGTATCCGAGCATCTGAGCATCCGGACCGGAATAGCGGAACAGCGGTACAGCCCGTACAGCGTGCCGGACTCTAACCCTATTATCAGCATGTTCATCAAAAAAGTCAATAACGTGAAATTGAGGATGTTATAATACTTGTGAGCGAGCAGACGCAGTGGGTGGCGGAGTGGTAGAGCGCAGAGGGTATAGCGAGCAGCGAGTTGAAAGCTGAGGCGCACGCGGTCAGTTTTGATTTGAAAGGGCGATAATAAGAAGGCGGCGGGTGCAGGGCGGCACGTCCTCAATCCACTCAAACCTTTTTTCCGCCGCTAACATGTTTATGCTGGTAAAATACCTCCGTACAGATTGAGTTGCATGTATACTGTGATAATATCGGGCGGAGCGCCGGCGGGGTAAGCGGAGCTTGCGGGGCACGCGGGCGGAAGTGGAGGGGCTGGGGCGTGCTCGTCCACCAATGGCGGGCGGTGCGCGAGCCATAACACGGCCACCAATCAGAGGCGCGAGACCCAACTTACGGTCCTCCTTCGGACCAATGAAAAAAGCATTAATCTCTTTCAAAAATAGAACATGATGCGTTGGAACAAGGACAGCCGTGGTCGATGTCAGGACGAGTGTTCTGGCTGGGCCGCTGCGGGTCGCGCCGCCTCTACGACCCGCGGCGCAAGGACCAGAGTCGCGTAGCGCGAGCGCTGTTTAATGAGGTTTAGCGGTAGCACATATTTAACATGCACTTGAGTTCATAGATGGGTGAGCATATCCCCACCCCGAGCGTGGCAGCAGGCAGCAGGCAGCCGGCAGCGGCATGCGGTGGAACGTTTTTACACCTCTGTCCCGCCCATCGGCCCATCGCCCAGACACCTTCCAACTGGCAACTTGGCCGCCAGCCGTCATTGTCGTCACACATAGAAACAGTATTCTTACTCTGGCACGGTAACGAACGAACGGCCACCCAGTCACAGTCCATACTTAGCGCAAGGAACATAGTCGTACACGTAGTTGTAACACGGTACACGTGAAGTTAGTCGTACCGTACACCGTACGACGTACACATTCTAGTTGTCTACCTACATGTATATATGTGTGTATTATTAGTTAGCTGTCAGTTATACATAGTTTAGTGATTGCATGTGCCGCGCGTGACAAGGATGCTACGCCACCAGTAGACTCTTGTGTTGTACAGTGACGGACGGCGACGGCGACGGCGACGGAGACGAGTTGCGAGTGCGAGTTGAAAGCTGAGGCACGCGGAACGCGGTGTCTCTCGCAGCAGCCACCACGGCGTCGCCAACCCCGATGACTCAGCACAGCGACGCGAGCAGCGACCGATCTGAGGTGTCGGTGACACCGCCACCACCCGTGTCCAAGATGCTCGAGTTCGCCAGTTCACAGAACCTGAGCTTCCTGAACCTGGAGCACCGCAACATGCTGGCTGCGCCCCTCGCCGCGCTACACACCATGACGGAGATGAAGTCGCAGCAGCAGCAGCACCACCAGCATCAGCAGCTAGCGCCGGTCGCACATCACATGTTCGCCTCGGGCGGTGTGGGGGTAGGCGGCGTGGGCGGCGTGGGCAGCGGGGCCGTGGGGCTGGGCTCGGGCGCGGGGATCGGCCTGGGGCCACCGCCGGCACTCGCGGGTAGCGGCGCCGGCGCTGGGGCCGGGCCCGCCGACAAGAACGACGCCGAGGCCATGCTGGAGCGTACAAATTTACACGTGGAACGGTCCGGCATGGGCTCGCAGCGCGGCAGCGGCAGTCCGCTGGGCGCGACCACCAACAGCAACAGTTCTCAGGGAGCCAACCCGCACGGCATCGACCACATCTTGTCGCGGCCGTCGCAGATCACCACCGGCCACCTGCACTTCCCCGCCAGTCTCGGCTTCACGCAGAACTCTCTGGCGATGTCTTCACAAGGCGCGCACCAGGCCACGTCCAACTCCGGCCTGCGCGGGTTCAACATCGCTGCTGCCGCCTTCTTCCACCACCACGCCGCCAACTCCGTGTCCAAGGCGCCCGTCGACCTTGGCCGCACCACCGGCGGCATCTACTGGCCCGGCTTCCAAGGACTCGTTGCGAACCCCATGGCGTGGCGGGATAGACTTAACACAAGTAAGTCAATAAATAAAACCGTTACATCCCGAAGTTAAAACGAATTTCACTCTTACAATGCCGATGCAAACTGCTATTAGTGTTAACCGGCTTTATTTTTGAATGATACTAAATTTGCGTAAAATTACAATGTCCAAATTATGTATCATGATAATATTTAAGGCAGTACAAATATGACAGTAATTTAATGATTAAGATGGTCGTAATTTAAGCAACAACCCGATCGCGGTGTGTAGACAATATGTGGTATGTATCGGTTAGACATCTGCTTCCTTAATCCTAATCCCACTTTGCTTTGGTTCGGTTGAAAACAAAGACTTGGGTATTGTCTTAGAAACCACAAAATGTGAGTGTTACCGCTTTACGCTTAGTGGGACCCCACAGATATACCGCCGTGCTATTTGACCAACGGATATTTGCTCTTGTTTCCGGTAAACATCGTAACAAATTGGCGCGAATTTGTGAGCCCCGTACCGTTCAGGTCACACAGGGACATAATGGTTATTGTGTTGTGTGTTGTGTGAGCAGACCTTTACACACTAGCCAATTTGCTCGTCAAATAATGAGCCAGCCGCTATTATTAGATCAACAATGCAAGATGGTTAAACTCTGACAAATTATACTTTGATTTCGCCGAGCAAACCAATGTTCTTTATTAGGACAATTCTGTGCTCTACCATCGGAACAGTGCTTGTACAAATCCTATCACTATTGACGAAACTAATTAGGGAATTTTATAGTTATTATTTAAAAATTCCCTCTTCTCAAATGACCAATCTGCGCACCATCATGACAACATACAGTAATCCCGTGTTTATATGTCTTGTTTTCAAAGCGTTTCGAAAAATCACAAATATCTCGAAAAGAGCAGTGAATGTTTTCAAACAAAACATCGCATCATGTTCAGTGGCCCGTTTCTGTTTTCCCCGTTTGAACACTTAGGTTTAGAGACGTAGTTGTAACATAATTGAATTCAGTACGCATCATCTATCAAAGCGGACTCTTGTAGCTTTGTCCTCCACTGATTTTTGTGTATTTTGGCCTACAGCTACAGATACGAATGTGGAGAATGTTTTGATTAATGTTTGTGGTAGGTTTACAAGTATTTACTTTAGCTAAAATTGTCTTTAGATAGAAGGATACGTAAAATTTTTAGTGCGGTATACACCTAGAACAATTTACTAAATTATTGACAAAAACTAGAAACAATCTTAAAAAAAATCTATAGTTTTATATTTAATAGATACATAGAATATAATAAAAAAAACTGCTTTTCAAAATATTAAACACGTTCTAAAACAGAAAGTTTATATTTATTATTTTCTGACTAATCTGTAAAGTGATGAATATAAACTTATTACAAAAAAGCGGTGAAGAAATGCACTGCAAAAAGTTCCTTTCATGTGAATGTAAAAGGCGATAATCCGTATTGCATTATATTTTCAGTAGCAGTAATAATAAAGTAGGTATTTTACTGTCTATTTATTTTTAAATTAGTAGCAGATGTTTAAAAAAATATGGTTCGAAGATTAATAAGTTTTTAATGTCTTTATATTTTTATACCTCATCAAGCGTATCTTTTTCTAAACATAGTTCATTGCCTGATGATCTCTTATTATCAATTTTTTTTTCGAAAAACTTGTTTCCTACCTGTAGCATGTTTTATATTAATAAAAAATTATATAATACGAATATAGGTACCATTAAATTTTTACAGTTAATTAACTTTAATTTGGCTTAACTGTATCTAGTCTTAACGGCCAAATTAGAAGAAATGATTTACATACTTATATGAGAAAATAATTTAATAATGACACAAGGCAATATAGTTTCAAAATATTACATTAAGTGAGGAGCATAAAATCTTGTTTATAAGCAAAATTCTCAAGATACACTGGACAATAGTCTAAGTAAGAACTAAGGGAATACAAGATTTGAGAATGGAGAATAACTAAACACATTTATTTGTTGGCAATTGGGAGTTTACGACTATTCTTATCTCTAATTGTTCCAGCAAAAAGAAAGGAAACAACGTCAAATAAAATGTATCAACATAAGACCAATACGCAAAATTCCGAACAATCGGTAATTCATGACAATTAATGCAACGGTGATAAAATATACACACGGTAAAGTTTTTACACAATAAATAAACAATAAAAATATATTTCCCTAGTATTTCCCACAGAATTTTCAAGATAAATAATAAAATAAGACTGGGACTAAATCGAAGGCAATACATTCATAGAAAGCCATAACCACTGTTCCTAAATATTGTGTTCTTCAAAAGCAAGAACATTGTTGAGTATTGACAATGTCCAGAGATATAGTAGATTGACGTTGGGAGGAATTTTCCGTAGTTTCACTGTTATCAAGTGCTTAATAGCGTAATAGAATAAAAATGTATTTAAGGTGAAGATGTTTGTTATATTTGTTTTATTGCCCAACTGGACCATATTCAAAAAAATCTTCAGGCAACGGATTGGCAGGTAGCGTTAAAGCCGTATAAGTCGATAACGCAAATTAAGCAATGCTGCCCGCGGTTAGTAGTTGGATGGGTGACCGTTTTGCGAAAACCCATTCACAAACGAGGCAGTTGAGACCGCTGAATTAAAAAAAAATCTTCAATGTTCAAGAACATAAATTCTACAGCAGAAATAAAATAATTCAACGTTGTATTTTGTTTTTATACATGTATCATTAAATTAACTTTATTAAAAATCTCAATTTATCTCTCATTATCTAATATATGCAAATTAAAGTCCAACAATAATTTTTATTACATGCCTTGTCATATGTTCATGTTCGTGCTCATAAGTGGTGTTTAACTAAGGTATTAATTATACTGAATTGTCAATAAGCACACCCCTTAATAAGTTAATAATACAAACACACTTACAGGTGTCATAATAATTATAGAGCGGCTGGCGGAAATAGTTACCTTTATCTGATAGGGACAGGGCAGGGGAGACAGCCATGCAAACATATTACCTTCACTTTATATTGGAACATAATTCATGTTTTGATTTCATATGATAAGATATTTTCGCAGGGGTTCTCAAAATATATACCTGTAATACTTTAAATAGCTTCGTGATATCGCATCGGACTGTGAATTATGAGGTCTTTAATTCGTGCCCCAGTTAAATAAATAAATAACTATATCATCACGCCTTTTAACCTTTATGGGTGTGGCACTCTGCTTACGCAGATCTCGGTAAGTGATATATTTTTGCGTATGAAATGCGGTTACCAGCCGTTAAGTCATAGCCCCCAAAGTTGTTAGTGGAGGGGGAACCACAGGGGTAAATTTAAATTGACAACCGTCGACAGTGAGATTCGAACTGAGGATCTCACGATCCACAGTCCGATACGTTACCACGGAGCTATTTACCCCAGTTGTGTTCAATAAGACAAAAGTACTTGTACCATAGCTAGGATTTGAACCCGGTTCCTTGATTCACAAAATAACAGCGTTGTCATTTTGCTTTTTTCGGAAAACATATATATAACTAAATACGAACCCAAATTCACATGCATTTTTCGATTAATGTTTAAAAAATATATATATCATCACGCCTTTTACCCGTTATGTTTATGTTTTATAAATTTTTAAATAAAAATCAAAACACTAGTATAATGTACTGTGTAGTATATTTTTTTGTAAGCTGTGTTATAATAATATTATTTCATTCGAGCAGTCTTATTTATGCCCAATCGAAACTAATAAAAAAAAAATGCAAAATATCCTGCAGGGACAATCGAAGAATTGCGACACAGACTGCAAGAAATTTGGGCTCTTTTCTTCATAGAAGAATTTGTAGATACTATAAGCATAGTTTTAAAAAATAAAGATGAATTTACACATTGGTATAATAGTTAAAAAAAAGTTTTCCGGCTATATAGTTAAAGTTTTATGTACTTAAAAATATTAGAAATTAATTGTCCCTTTAGTAAATATAAGATACACTCTATTATACTTGTCTTTCAAGTTTTGTAAAACATTAAAATGATAAATTTGAAACGGGCGAAAGCGAACGACCAGATTTTTGTAACGCGAACGATTACGAGTTGTTAAATCAGTTCACCCAAAATTACTTCTGCGGGATAGGTCTTTAGAATCTTTTTGATGCCCTATTACTACATAGTTACCTTTTGGGTACCGCTGTGTGTACTAAGTCAAGCAATTCACAATTTAATTACTAGCATAATAATCGTGTATGTGCCATGTGTTACAAAATTCCTAACATGAAGACACGTATTTAATTAATAAACACAATGCCAATGTGTAAAAAGTAATTTTCACTGTACTGAGAATACATATGTCGTATTATATAAATATCACATATACATATTTGTGTCTGCACGTGGATGTATGTGTAATACGATAGATATTATTAAGTTGATTATATCAAAACCATATCCGTTATCGCATATTGAGTGTGCACATATGTTAAACGTATTATTACGCCATATATCACAATACTCTATACACAAATAGATTATTATAGGTCACGATGGGTTCAGCAGTTTAGCTTTAGCTGTGTGATATTGGCTTCTAGAATACTCGGATTTCATTATTAGGTTTAGGCTGTGATTTGTATCCAATACTCGTAGAAATGTTGATAGGTAATTAGAAGGTTCTATTGCATTGGTACAATTAATTTTGCGCGTGACACATGTTTTATTTTAGATACTACACAATAAATAAACAAGGGATATTTATCTGATTCCTTTTTTTAAAATAAAATGTAATACAATTTTTATTTGGAGCTGTCGAAATTTAGATAATAAAGACTTTCGATATATAGAAACATGATACAATTTATCGGATAATATGAGAGCCGTCTGTAGGTATTCCAGGATTTTGGTTAAAAAATTGGCCAATTCGGGAACGCAGGCAACACTCGAAAATTCCAACGCTGCCTTATTCATGTACTGCTTCGTGAATACGTTGCTTTCTGCAATCACTGCTTTGTTCAAACACAGCTTCATTCATACACCGATTTCTTCTAACACCACTTTATTTACCTTACGAAAGTTTTTCGTCCTAATGCAGCACGTAAACAAACCCAAACCTCTGTATTCCATGAAAAATGTTATTTTAATATTTTATTACATATTTAGATGATATTGAATAATAAATAATATAAACAAGTTTATAATTTAAAATTCATGCCATTTTGCTGCATTTAATGTTTTTAGCATTGATTGTGCATAAAAGTAATTTCAAATAAATTAGTACGTCAGCTATGGATACGAAGCCTAAGCACAATATTGTCGGCATTACAGATTTAGACGCTGCATTAGGACAACGGACTTTCATATGGTGAGTAAAGCGGTGTTAGAAGAAATTGGTGTATGAATGAAGCTGTGTTTGAACAAAGCAGTGATTGGAGAAAGCAACGTATGCATGAAGCAGTGCATGAATAAGGCAGCGTTAGAATTTTCGAGTGTTGCAATATTATCCGCCAATTCTACTAGAAAACGGTAAATTAAAATGTACTTATTTTAAATTTTCTTGGCTACTCTCTACAAATCATCAACTAAAATTTAAAAACTTTGGACAGAGAGAATCTAAGAATTTTGGAACATTGACATCATTAATCTGTTAAAAAAATTAACTAATTTCAGAAAATTGTTGTATATTTTCAATTATTGTTAAATTAATAATTACTTCATAATTTTGGGGGTAAATATAGCTCTGTGGTAGTAACGTATCAGATTGCGGAATATAAGATAATCGAAGCCGACAAATATTTGAAATAAATTCCTAAATTTTCATCACATATAATTACCCTGTGGCTTCTCCACTACCCCACTCCTTGGATGCCGTGGTGTGACGGCTGGTAATCGCTATTAAATGTTGATAGGTAATTATATGGTTTTATTGCATTGGTACATTTAATTTTGAGTATGACACATGTTTTATTTTACATACTAGCCAATAATTAAACAAGGGATATTTATTTACTATATATTTCTTTAAGAAAATGTAATACAATTTTTTTTATAGAGATCCCAAATTTGGTTAAGGAATAAGACTTTCTATGAATATATAGAAAGATGGCATGTATCAATATTATATACAGTTATTGCGATAATATGAGAGTCACCTGTATTTCAGAATTTTGGTTAAAAAAAACTGGCTAATTCTACCAGAGAACGATAAAGTCAATTATACTTATTTCAAATTTTGACTTTAAAATCTAAGAATGTTAGGAACTTTTTGCAAGAAATTATTTTATATTACCATTAAAAATGTTAATTTAATAATTATTTTGTAGTAATTGTATCGAAAGGTTAATTTCTTTCACGAATAAAACATTGCCATTGATTTAAATGTTTATTCTTGCGAAGAGGAACGAGGCAGAATGTATTGTCGTTACGAGGGTTGAGCATCTTTTGCCTTTTCGAAAGAATAAACGTTTAATACATTAAACCGCATTGTTTTATTCGTGTTAGAAATTAACCATTTGATACACTACAGCTTTTTTATAATTATGAATATTAGTTCTATTTGCACAGTAAAATAATCGTGTTACTTTGTTAAACAGATAACAAATATTTTGCAATTATTTTAAATGAGTATTTTCTATTTGAGTAGTTATTGAATCTAAATATTTGTAGATACACAGCACAGAGGATAGTTTGAAACTTAAGCTATGAAATAACTAGGCCAGTACATGTTTCAAATTCAAGGCTACTTTCGTTCTCATCTCAAAATCAAATAACAGAAAGAGCCGAATTCACAAAAAAGATCGAACGAGTTTTGATCTTTATATTTTTTCGAGAAGGAAAGTTTTGGGGGCACCGATGACACTAACTCAAAAAAGTTACTAAATGAAAGGTCAGTTGTTAAAATAGTAACTTTATACGTTTTCTGATACTGCAATATTCAAGTTGCTGGCTCCAGTGACAAGTTATTGAAAAAGTTGGCAACTTTAATGACATTGTTCTTCTAACTAAACCTATAGGATAGGATAGGTACACCAGTATGTTTCACAAGATCAGTAATGAATTTTTATCAAAAAGGAAAAAAACATGAAGTTATTTTTAGTCTTACAAAATGTTTTCCCAAAAAAGTTTTCGTATATTTATTCATACTTTGAAACGTGTCTCCGTTATTTACCTATCCGTTCTTTATTCTATTAGCTATCAGAAGTTTGTAAAATTACGAAGTTCTCCATGATGAAGAATTCGTGAACACCAAAAATAGAAAACAATCGAAAAAAATGTTCATGTAATATAAATAACAACAGTGAAATTGAATAAAACGGTTCATAATGAAATATCATTAATTAATTTTTTGATAACTAAATTGTTCCAATTAAATAATTCATTATCTATATTTGTTTATTATTCCAATAAATACGATAATTATCTATCAAAAATTGAGATAAGAAATCATAACCCCATTTATGAAATGAATACCCATATCCACATTTTTAATTACATGCACAATTAGTAATAATTGTTATTGCAAATCGATTAAACAATTAAAAACGCGATTATTGGTCCACCCTCCATTTTCAACCCTGAATTTTAGGGTACTTTGTGTTAATTAAAAACCGCACATCATAAATCACTAAATAATAAAAAATTTTCATTGGAAACGCACAATATTTTTCAGCGGTATTGTCGAAGGTTTAGGATATGCACAAAATTAAATGCATTTTATCACACACACAAAAAATTAAATAGTTTAGGTATATAATTAAATTTATCCATTTATATTTTCAGTAGGCTTACCTTTGAATATTTAAATATTTTTTATATCAGAAACATTTCAACTGTAATTGTTATGGTCTACAATTTGAGATCGATTGATAATAATTAAATTTTAAATATCGGAATTGATTTGAAACAGTTTGCTCTCCTATGATAGATAATTAGTGCAACGATTATTCGAGTTTTATATTAAATACACGTAAAATATATGTTCCGTAGAATTTACCGAACTATTCGGTAAGCTGGGAATTCTAGATACATTTTCTGAAAATTTAATAACAATTAAGAAACTAAACACAATTATTTGCTAAGCAATTAGAAGTATTTACCAAAGAGTTTCATAAATTTTCACAAATTTTGTCTTACATCCTCAGTTTACCGAATAGTTCGGTAAATTCTGCTGTTTTCTTATTTTAGTGTAAGGTTGTGCAAGTCATGGGACTGTCTCAAGCCGGGCAAAACAAAATTCAGGCGCTGGAAATGAAATATCTAAGAAAAGTACTATGGGAGTAACAGTGCTGGACAAAATAAGAAATATTAATAAGAGAACAAGGCAACGGCATGGCAGGGTGTATTCATAGCGGTTCACTCGATAACGCAAGTTAAGCAATACTGCCCGCGGTTATTAGTTGAATGGGTGACCGCTTTGCGAAAACGAACATTTCGCGCCGTTGTCACAACATCGAAAACGAGGAACCGACGGCATATAACCGAAGCATTTGAGACCGCTTTAATAACAATAAAATAATAATAATGGTGTGTTAGTGCTTACATTGATGTATGGTACTGAATGTTGGATGTGGATGAAGAAGCATGAACGACGTATAACTGCTTTAGAAATGAGATATTTGAGAGGAGTGTGGGGATATACGAGACGTGATCGTATACGGGATACATTGGTGTATGGTAAATGTGAGTTTGAGAAGAATGTTATTAAGAAAGTGGTAGTGAGTCAGTTAAGATGCTTTGGACATGTTGAGCGAATGTCGAATGAAAGGTTGGTGACACTAATATATGTGGGTGAGATTGAAGGTGAACGGTTGGGTGGGCGTCCGAGGAATAATTGGTTGGGTATGGATGATGGTTTGTTGCGTGAATTCGAAGAATAAACGAGCATGTATGAATCGCACTATGAATGTGGACGAGGCGAAAATGGTGTGTCAGGATAGAAATGTTTGGAGGAGATTGATTGTTGGTTGACTGCTACCCCACTAAGTGGGATATAGCGTGATGTTATGTATGTATGTAACAAAAAAAGAGGACATCTGCGATAGACTTCATAGAAACGAGACAACTAGCATGGGACTATATAGCAAGAATGAATGAATTGAGATCAGGGTGCAAATTTGGATGGTAAACGTGAGGGAATAGAAAGATACACACCTGGGATACCATCATCAACAAGACGCTGAAAAAGAGGAACGTTACACCGCATGATACAAAAAGAATGGCGTTGAATAAGAAACAATGGGCAAAATTTGGACACGATTAAGAGACTCTTTACTACCTACACCTACGAAGGATTCTATCAAACATAAAAAAATTAAAATATTATAGTCTATAATTAAACCTATCCATATTTTCAATAGGCCTACCCATAAGTATTTAAATGCCTATTTTGATATCAGAACCATTGCAACTATGAATGTTAAGGTCTGTAATTTGAGTTCGATAGATAATAATTAAATTTGAAATATCGGAATTGATTTGAAACAGTTTGCTCTCCTGTGATAGACAATTAGTGCAACGATTATTCGAGTTGCATATTAAATAGTGCATTTAGAAAATCAATAATGTATATTTTTTTCACGTTCGTCGTCCAGTGTAGGCTGTACTCGTATAACGTATAATGCTGTACGCTACCCAATACGGTTGTACCCTTAAAAACATATGGAACTGACGCTTCATGGCGAGCTGTTGGCTGCGCTCCGATTTAATGACCGGTGACGTATGTGTTATTTGTTTGGCGCCAGATGGCAGTAGTGTTATTAACTTGGGAAAATCAAACAAAACCCGGACATTAATTGCCCGGATCCCGGATCGTTTGATCGTATTGCCATCGTGTTACAATGCCGGATACCGGCCAATAACCCAGACCGAATTACCGAATACCGATTATCGGGAATGCTACTTCATTAAAGGCAGCTTCCAAATTCTATAGATGCCCACTTCGCGAAATTCGAATACTGTTCAAATGAATACCCGAAAGTTTAACAGAAGAACTATGGATTTTTTACAAGCTTCTACATTATATTTAATGAACTATACATTGATTTGCCTCTTCATTTAAGGACACTTACTAGGAAATGTGTCGAAAGTGCTTTCGACTATGAAGTAATTAATATAAGTATATGCGGACGAAAAAAAGTCCCGTGCTGAAGATATGAGATGATTGCGATGCATTTACTGAAAATTTTATAACAATTAAGAAACTTAATAAGATTGTTTACTATGCAATTAGAAGTATTTACCTAAAAGTTTAGAAAATTAATCTTATTTCCTCGGTGTAAATAAAGTCTAGAACTATTGCAATAAATCTTTTATTAAATGTTTTTGAAAAAAGTCTTCGAACACGTCAATTTTTAGCTTAAGTAAGACATATTTTACTGTAATTGTCACCTAAAGATTGTCTTTTATTTTGGAGTTAAACCTATATCTTTTTTAATGAATTTAGAAAAAGCATGAATTTTTAAGAGTGGCTATGCAGACAACAAACTGATGAAGAACTGTCCTAATTTTAACGCCTAGTCAATTGGTATATGACTACTTTATTTTTTTTTTTATTAAAACTTGGAACTCTTGATTATTATTAGATTTTTGTTTAAAAAGCAATTATTGCGAAACTTTCAAAATACAATATTAACTTTTAACTTTTTTTATCATTATTTGGTGGTCTGTCCAAATTCATAAAAATAATTACGGTTTCCATGATTTTACATTCGCAATGTATAGCAAAATTATATAAGAAAGTTTTTGGCGTAGAAATATTTATAAATTATACAATAAATATTAGGTAGGATGTAAAACAAATATTCGGCTTGTTTTCGTGTAACTGTCAGTGTTCAGAGCTCGCGGTTCGGGCTAGGCCCAGTGAGGAAATTCCCCCAGTTGGCAGTAATTTAGGACATTTGTCACGATGGCGTTTTATGAAAACTAAGGTAGACTCCGCGTTTCCAACATCGTCGTCCCGAAACCCTGAACACCCTGAACGTCCTGATAATAACAATCGTTATTCATTTAGAGTTATTACGGCATATTATTGCCAAATTATTTGTTACAAGATGTCGTTTGAATATAATTGATATAATTATTTGCCGTTAAATATCTGTCAATTGTTTTAATTAGATTGATATTTATCACGAGACGCAGGAATAATGTTTCGTCAATCTTAACCGGCTGTTGAAATGCTTATTCATTTGAAAACTTGTTGCTAAATAATACTTAATTTGAATATAACAAAACAAATTTGACTTACATTTCATGACCGCCTGTTCTTGCACAGCTAGGTAATGATTCCTGAAATTAAAGCACAAAATAAATAATTTTATAATGAAATACATTCAATATTTTAAACAGGAATAGTAATGCCGGTAAAACGACAAAGTTCTCCCATTATAGCCTCTCATTATTGTGTTTGTCTCCAAAATACGAGACAATGACAATTACTACAAACGAGAAACGAGGTTTCAGAAACATCTATACCTAGATAAAGCATTGTTCAAGAATTCAGGTATTAAAATTGCGACGATTAATAGATTATCTTTCTGCATTTCTCATTTCATTAGTCAATGGGACCACATCGAGTCTGTTTAGAAAATAACCGAATTTTTTTTTTAAACTTTATTGTTAATTTTACAAAATATTTGTCCTTGTCCCTTTCACACATTTTCCCAGCGGCGTTTCCATTTCACGAAGCAGTTCTTGATAGCTTCATTTCAATTCTTAATTCTTAAGTTTTTTTTTTTTATGAAGATGATAAGCGGACTAACTACTGTGGTTAAAAAGCACAAACGACCATGCTCTTCAGTGGGATTCGAACCCACAACCTCTGGCGTGCTAGGCTAGCGACATGACCACTACGCCACCAAGATCGGCAATAGCTTCATTTGAAATGGTCTTTAAGATCTGTGACGCATTTGCTTTGATGTCATCAATAATCTAAAAACTTAATATCACTAAATATCTACGTTGGCGCGTAATTGAAAATGTTCGGTTATTTTCTGAAAAGACTTCGTAAGGTTCTCAGTTCGACTACAAACGTCACCACATAAAAATTATTTCTTAGACCGCTCTTCTTGAATGTTTTCGAAAGCCGTTGTAAGCAGAGTGCCATTCGCAATGATTGGCAAATGACATGATGATATATTTTGCATTTGGAAGTATCTAATTTAAAAGGCGGAACGTGAATATATTCGCATCGTATTTTTCTCTCTCCTTATTATACCCTCCATTTAGAAAAATCCAGAGAACAGATTAACCAAACCCCGAGATCAGATAAATGCCCGTTGGTATGCATAGCAGATCCACTACATTACTTAATACAAGGGAATTTCACATTCGCACTGTACGCAACAGTGGGACTGGGCCACTGTCGAGCACTGAAAACCTGAAAACAAAAGGAGGGAACTCCACCATAATGTGTTCCCGCTCCAGTTGTCTCAATTACACACGTATTTAATTGCGACTATAAAAGATCCCTTGTTAGCCAGGCCTCCGTGTGGCAGATGTGTAGGCATGTGCACTGCTGAACTCGCGAAGCTCGGTGCTGTTCTCTGCTCACGGTTCAGTGTTGACTCGTTGTATGAACCGAGATATCGCGTAGCTGCGACAAATTTAGGGGGTGTGGATTCGCAACTTGTTTCGGAAGGTTTTCGTATTGGGCCAAGTCAAATTCGTGAAGCCTTGGAGAATGCAAATCTTCGTCTCTTATATTGAATTCATTGATGGATCCATTCAAAAGGTACGGCTTCGCAACTTCTTTCAAGAAAAGTTTTCATCAATGCGTATCTTCTTCGATTATGTATAACTTATTAGTTGTTAGTGTTTGTCCCAAATCTTTTGTAGAGTAGCTCGAATGTCCATAGGATTCAGCTATGACCAAATGAAATTTTTCTTTTTGTCATGAATTTGATTATCCCAAATTAGTCGTATTTGCAACCAAACCATGGTTATCGTTGGTTAATCGCTTGACCTTAAAGTACGAAACGGGACCAATTGTATTTCTTGACAAATTTCGAGACGAAACCATAATTCATTGCTACTAGACAAGATTGGGCTAAATACCTCCGTGGTAACACATCGGACTGTGGAACGTGAGATCCTCAGTTCGAATCCTCCTATGGTTCCTCTTCCAATAGCACTTTTGGAGGCCATAACTTGATGACTAGTAAACGCACTTCTTGCGCAAAAATTATATTTCTTACTGAGATCTGCGTAAGCAGAGTACCACACCCATAATGGGTAAAAGGCGTGATGATATAAATATATTTTATTTTTCAGACAGCTAATTTCAATAGTTGTAATTACCAAATTCTGGTGGCATAATTCTTCCAGTTTCATGCAGTTATTAATCCCTTTCGATTTTGTAAATTTTTGTGATGAATGTATTGAAATATATGGTTGCATTCAAATTAAAGCACCTACATCATCAGCGGTTTAAAATGGAGCAGGTTTTTAAAATGGAAAATAATGAAACAAGGGTTGATTCAAAATTTGAAGCATTTTCATGTACCTACATCATTAAATAAAATTTTCAACACAAAAATCAATAAAAGTCCAAAGTGCGCTAATCATTCATAAACCATCATCGACAAAATAACCAAAATCCGCTGGAGTAATTTATCCATCAGTAATTCAAAACATTACTTTTAAAATCCAAGAGAAAATAACGTGCTGTACAGTGGGATTTACCCTTAATGCCTGTTCCAATAGACACATAATTTAAAATCGTGTTATTTAAAATTTACAGGCGACTATAAATCATACAACGGCTTACTTTCCTGCGCTTGCCCGTGGCGGTGGAGAGAAGACCAGTGCTACGCCACTGCCGATCATAAACACCCTTACAGCAGCCTGACAGATCGTTAGGGCCCTTTGTGATGTTCAACTAATTCACTACACTTGCGCAATTAGTGAAACTTTTACACTTGCCACTAAATACAATTGTATTGTTTTATTTTGTGTTTTATGTTGCTGGACAATGTTGGCGGTAGTTAGTTTCTGTTGGACGACCAAATGAACTCAATGATGTAGTATATGCGACTTTTCTTCAGTATGTGCAAGATACGGACCGACTGTATCCCAAAAGTTAAAAGAGATATTGGGATTCTGTTACAAAATTTAGAATCCTCGTGGTATTTTAGATATATTAGAGATTAATATCCATAGTTTGTTTCATGCCAATTCTCCTAGTCGTACTACTTCGAAATATCCATCATGTTGAAAAGTGGTGAGATAGATCTTCGAAGTACCTAACCAAGGCAATGACATGTTGGGAAATAGGAATTATATGGGAAGGACATGAAGGGAAATAATGGCATCTAATAAGATTCTAGTTGGAATGGAAGGTGTCCTAAAATCAAAGCCCAAAATAATAGAAAGGCAACAAGCGCAAATGAAATCAGAGATTGAAAGACATGACGTCAAACAAGCCTTATCACAGTCTACCCTCTCGGGCCGGCTGGGACCGACAAGAGCCGAACATAGCCGAGTATATACGTGCAAGATAGGTATTTGTGTTGTGTGAACCTTGTATTACAAGAACATCTACATCGTAGTAGTATTTCTGCGGTCGTCGGAACAGGGTTACCTAGGCAACGCCGGAGCCGGAGTGAACAGGGCGTGTTTCTTACCCCCACCACAACTTCCCCTACCCCCCACCACCTTAGTCGAAGTTGCACGAAGGAGACCGAGTTCCCCCGAGCCTTGTAGCTCTCGTGTTCGCGTCTGCTCGCGGTTGTTGCTGAAGCTGAATGCTCTGAGACTCTAGCATGTCTCTGTATTGTTGGAATAATGTATTCTGTGTAGATAGCGCGTAGCACGGCTACATGGCTCACTGTTCTGATTATCTTCAACGTTTTACACTCAGATTACGGTAGGGGAATTGGGTAGTGCAGTATGGTTTTGTGCTTTGCGACTTTGGCATCAGTTTCTGTTTCTCTACG
The DNA here is from genome assembly GCA_963942605.1 of Poecilus cupreus. Taxonomy (NCBI): domain Eukaryota; kingdom Metazoa; phylum Arthropoda; class Insecta; order Coleoptera; family Carabidae; genus Poecilus; species Poecilus cupreus. The sequence goes on from OZ012715.1 coordinate 12,022,661, forward strand.
CAGCACATACTTAACCATTCACAACAGAAACAGACTATATCAGTACTCAATGGCTTTCAAACCTATCACGATGGCTAGACTTATTGCATTTATTCTTTTTTGTACATGGTATTTGTATACACATCAAGATAGACTGATTCGTTGTTTCATTGAGATACACTTAAAATTATCTATGACTATATGATGAAATTCCTTTCATCTGTTTTTAAATAGATGATTGCAGTACTTCAGCTAGAAAGCATTTCTATCGAAGATTCTATCCAAAAAAGAAGTGGTCGTAAAATTTGCAGGATGGGTTGAGAATGTAAACGATTTTCAAAACCAGAATATTGTGGGCATAAATGTTTACTTTGTATTACTTGAAAGTACGGCAAATCTGCTGAAATACCCTGCATTCAAATTTACGACATAAGTAATAAAAGTTTTGTATTCACATTTCGGTTTTGTAAATAACAGATTTTAGTTTTAGATTCAACTATAGATAGCATCGTCATAAAAATAGCAATAAATTTTATTTATATCGGTAGCGTGGTTTATTTTTTTAATATTCAAAATAAATGTTTTATTTCGTGTCTTGAAAGTCGTAGAATTTTGATATACCTATCCTATCATTTTTATGGGCGTTTGCAGTCATGATGGCAGAATATCTTCCCTCCATTTCTGACGTTGGAGCTATTACCAATGGCGTCCCTTTCTACGCGTCTTGCGTCTTCTGTCTCGCCAAATCTAAATCTGAGAGGGGACGTTTTTATCACATATACAAAAGTCGATTCAATAACATGCCTATACCGAGCTGTCCGCCGTTTTTGTCTCACCTATTACTTTAGGGATAATGAAAAGTCCCTAGACGACGATAAACAACAGAACATCCGTGATGGATATATCTACCTACGATGTTATTGATTTCTGCGCCAATATTTGAGTTTTCATGCTTTCAACGATGGAAATATAAACTTGCCAATATTTATTAGATGTAATGAAGCGCTTCGAAAATAATCCAACAGATTATAGATCATAAAAATGTAATTGAGATGCAATTACTTAGTAATAGTTTTTCTCAGATATTGCAACTTAAACATCCTTCTAGTTGAGTTTAACGATATTTCTTCCAATGGGAATATTAAATTGTAACTTTAATTCCATCAAAATGGATATTATAAGATTTAATTTACTAGGTTGACTTGAATCAGTAATTTCAAAAAACATTGGTTTGCACAAATTTATTCATTCATAAAAAGAAATTGAAATTTTATGTTATGTCTAATGAAAATATTATCCAGTTCACAAATTATACAGTTTTGAAAACTTGTACGCGTATTAATTTAATTTAAGCCGTTATACTCGATTATATAGAAAACACCATGTTTGAATGTGTATTCATTCAATTATGCGACGATCAGCCATTAATCGTAGTGTGTTGGTTTTATAAGGCAATATCAATTATTTTGATAAAAGCGTAGAATACATATCAATAGTTAGTATTATTGATGTGGTTTGGTACACTCATAACAATAACTTCTTGTTTCAAGAAAATTTTCAGTTGACCTATGCATTCGTTGAAGAAAATTTTATTTCTTACAAAATGATTCAATTCAAAAAAATATTAATTTTGAATACAAATTTTATTTTTCTTCTTTTTTCTTAATTGAAAGGAAATGAATATATTTAAATTTTGTTTTTAAAAATAATAAAAGGGAGGCTTTTTAATTTTAAACAAAACGTTTTTATTTAAAACGATATCATTTTGAATTAAAACCGCTCCTATTCAAACTACTGCGTCTCTATAATGCGTCTGAGTTGAATACTTTGATGTTTTCCATCAAAACTAAATTAATTTTCATACAAGAATATTCATTAAACCTACAAAAGTTTTCAATGAAAACGAAATCGGATTGGCTCGATTCAAATCAATTTTTCTCTTCATTTAAGAGGAATCTGTTTGTGCCAAGAAAACATTTTTATCAGTGTATGTTTGATAATTTGTTGCGTGAATGAATGATTCCGAGTGTGAAGAAGATTGTTAGTTGATTGTATTTCAGGGTTCATACTTGTCCACTCTGTGGGATATAGCGTGAATTTATATACTCTTAGTATATGTATGTTCTAAAGTCTAAAATAATTTGAGAAGCATTTTAAATTTTTTGTGTCACTAAACCAACTCCCCCCCTCCAAACTGATGTCAATTTCAAAAATCATTTAATTACCAATTCCTACACAGAAAAAAGTACCGCAGAATTTACAGAAATATTCGGTAAGCTGAGGATATAAGATGAATTGTCCGAAAAATGCCATAAAAATTAAGAAACTAAACACGATTATTTACTAAGCAATTAGAAGTATTTACAAAAATGTTATATCCTCATTTTACCGACTAGTTCGATAAATTTTTAAGGAAAATTTTTTTGTTTAGCTTTTCCTTCTCCTATCATTGAAACATATACAAACATAATCGCAAAAGTAATTATTATTAAATAAGCATTATCGGGCATATTGGCAAGCACTTAACATACGTTCGCATATATGTGCGTGGAGTTTGAATGAGCTCAGCAGGTGTACACAGCTCACAGCAGCACAGCACGCAGCTCATCGCGAGTGCGTGTGTGCGACTGCGCGATGGCGCGTGCGCCGTGTTGAACCGATTCTCTAGATATCGCCTCGGTATAAGATTCTCTCTCGACGGCTATAGATGCGTTATTGAATTTGTTCCGGGCTTATATGCCCCTGGGGAGCTATATCATGCAATGTCTAGCTTTGTCAGCATATATAGATTATTATATAGACATCTGGCTTGTTCACTTCAGCTTCTTTCTGCGATCACAAATATAAAAAAATGAGCCTGAACACGCCGATCTATATCGCCAACGGACAGAGGATATTATCAACTGTGAATTGTGCTTTTAAATGTGACTATTTTATTGCAAATGTACGAAGCAGCTGCACTTTCTTCCTTTACGAATTATAGTTCTCTTTTCATTTTAAAATATCGTCCCAATGCACTGATATCACTAGTATATGTTTTTAAATTGTTTCTTCAAAGTTTATAACACAAATATCTATACCACTAGTATTAAAATTGTAGCTGATAGTGCCAATATAATTATACTCATATGGTTCCTTGTATCCACAGATTTCTATAACACTAGATTGGGCATAAGCCGCTACGGTGCGTTGCCAATTAAACATCGTCATAATGGTCAAATTTGAGGTTTTGTGATACTTCAATATTTAAAAATATATCTCTCTTGTCTATGGGTATATCCATAATTCGTGGTATGACCTAAAGAGAGGTGGTGTAGAGAGAGTGAAGGCAAAGCTTCAGATTGCGCACTTTACTTTATAAAAGTGCAGAATATGGCCTATGCCCAATCTAGTGTTATATAGAAATCAGTGCTTCTACCATAATATTTTTGGGTATCGTAACTTAACGGTCGGTAACCAAATTTCACTTGCAGAATGACACATCCAAAATGGAGTAAATTATAACTAACATCAGTATTAATAACGAAAATCTTTACTACAAAAGAAAAAGATAATTAAATAAATTATTCGGGAAACTGGGGATATAATATGCATTTTCTGAAAATTTATCAAACTTCTTTATAAATACTTCTAATTGCTTATTAATAATAGTGTTTAGTTTCTTAATTGTTATGACATTGTCTGAAAATATATCTTATATCCTCAGCTTACCGAATCATTCGGTAAATTCTACTGTACTTTTTTTTCGTCAACCTGTTGTGCAGAGGTTCAAATATAAAATCCAATAGTCAATTAAAAGCGTATCCAGAAAAGGGAACATTTTAGTTCCACAAATTTCATGGGAAATTCGTAAATTGAGGAATACCCCTTTTTAAAAAGGGTGACACAAAAGGACTGGTAGACCATAAAATGAAAGATACGATCATTTTTAATGTACGATCTGTTGTCATAAACGTATGAAATTGTTAGTACTTATTGAAAAGCTATAAACACTTGTTTGAAGGTTTCTATATCTTGAACTAATTTAATTTAATTTTGAAAACCGTATAAAACAGCTATAAAAAGTATGTTGAACACTGTTTAATTTTAAAATGTGGTGCATGTCTAAAAACTTAGGTAACTGATAAATAACTAATATTTAATTATTAATGTCATCAATAAAATGTTGTAAAATATAGTACACCTCATAACCTTTAAATCTTTCTGACTCAATCAACTAAAAATAATTTTTTTTTATAAAATGCTAAAAACAGTAATTCAGTGCATCAGTCTTTGAAAGCCAACATAACCTCAACCACGGGAACCAGCTCTTGAACACAATATTCCCCTGTTCCTACTGCCTCTCCATTCTCCAATCCTTTGCCCCCACTCCCAACACATGTTGTGAAAGCGAGCAAGCAGCCATGTAGAACGAGATGAAGATATTCGTGTAAGGTACTGATTTTCTAACTAAATTGAACATTCTGTGCGCATTTTCATGCCTAGAGTCTTGTCACTTACGAGCTTGGTGCTGGTGTGCAGAGACAAAAACGTCTGGACGTAACATATTGTTCTGGAGCTGGAGCTACGGTGTAGCAATGATATTATGTTCTGGAAATTGTTCTCTTTCTCTTGTGGTCGATGTTTTTGGCGAAGATTTGAGGTTATGGTCTGTGATTTTGCGCGGATGATGTGGGGAAGTAATAATCGTTTGGGCGTTTGTTTTGTTTTTAATAAAGTTGCTCCGTTTGATGTTAGAATAGATTGGGCTACACTGTTCCTGGTATATTAAGCTGTATATCCGTTGCTCAATAGATTAGAATGGTAATGTTCGGTATGCAAATTTCAGGATATGGGTTCAAATATCGACTTAAGCATGCGAAGGGAATTATAAATAATCTCATACTGATTATCGTCGGCTATTATGAGAAAAATGTTCATTTCGCAATGGGAGAGTTCGCTGGTTATTGTGCGAATTAGTGGCAGCATTGGACTAATGTAATGCACTTTATGGAAGCATGTATACTACAGTATACTATATACTGTGGTGCTAGCATAAAGTGTATCTTAAATTTACAAAATTCGTTCCTGTTGTATCTGTATAAGCAAGACAAACTTGAATTGTTTTCCGAATGATGAAAAATTTATGGTTGGACGAATTAAAATTTTAAATATATGCTCTAAACTCGACATTTGTTACTACATGCCATCTACGATAAGCTTTGCCCAAACGCTCCCGTTACAACTTATAGTGATAGTCAGGCGAAAAAGATGATTAACCTTCTATATATCGTCATCTTAATATTGGCAATATTTTTTCCACGTCGGCTAGAATATCGCATTCGTCGTGCAAAATTGAATCTCCTATGATGGGGAGCGTTATAAGCATCAGAAATCGAAATAAAGTAACGTATTGGTTATGCATTTCGTCGTGAATGTGAATCATGGCTGGCAACACATGCTCCCGAATCATTGAAAGTCCCTGTTCAACATTTCGGGCTGGCCGCACGACGCCAGCCGACGTTAAGATCAGCAATTGTGTCCACACTTTATTATTATGAAATATTGGACGGTCCCTGCGAGATTTTCATATTTTTGGAATAAATAATGTTGGGAGAGTGAAAATACCGCAGTAGGTTTTTTATTCGTGCGGTTAGGGGTAGATTAATGTGATGATGTTTTTGTTTTTTGATGCGATGGTGACGTCATAAGGTGGACCAGTGTAAACATATAAATCATTTCAGTTTACTTGAATTTTGTTTTCCACTTGGATACAATGTACAAATCTATTCTTTCTACTATCTATTTCCTTTACTAAAACATCGCCTCGGGCAAAATATAAACACTGATGAGAGGTACAAAATACTCAGGACTGCAGTCAAGATGTATTTATTAATCAAAAGCCAACGTTTCTCCAACACATTTGGCATCTTCATATTTACTAACGAAACTAACAATTTATATTATGTTGATTTATTTTTATATTGGTTTAATACGTTACTAATTATTTTAGTCAGTAAGTACTGTTTTCTTTTTAATGTAAAAACACCTAACTAGTTTTTGTCCTATGGCAGCCAAATGTGTTGGCGAAACGTCGGCTTTTGATAAATACATCTTGATTGCAGTCCTGAATATTTTCTACCTTTTTATATCTAAGTCAGTCGATAAATTCTTCATTTTCGTAAATACTGATATTGGATATACACCCTAATATAGATTATACAGTAGAGATGTGTCGTTCGCGAACGTTACACTATAAGAGTAGGATTATTTTCTTTTTCTCAAACGAGTCACATGGGTTTAAGTATATATGTGGACGATTTCGGTTTGCATCATTGAATTATAAATTAAAATCGTGAAATATGAAAAAAATGACCCGTTCAAATGAATGAACCGGATTGTAAAAATAGTTTTTATCTTATATTGTGTTGCTAATAAGTAAACACATAACGTATAAACATGCGTGGAGTGGAAATACATAGGCTTAGACATATAGTTAGGGATAATGAATATTGTTGACAATTTCTGGGAAACATAAAATATTCAGCTTTGATTTACCTTCTTAATTCAAAATTATATTTTACAAATTTAAAGATATATATAAATTATTTAATTTTGGTCCTAAACAGAATCGTAAACTGTCGAAAGGTTACATAGGTATAGTAGAGCGTCGATTATCCGAACTAATTGGAGTACACGGGTATTCGGAAAACCGGTTTATTCGAATAATCTGTATACTTTTATGTAACAATATACCAATAAAAAAACATATGAATCTCGTTTATTACTGAGGTAAGTAGGAATATATGAAGTACAGAGCGAGAACTTGCAATTCGATTAAGCGATCGTTCGGTTAATCGACCTTCGGATAATTGACGCTCCACTGTATGTTGATTTGTTATACATTAAGTACCAATACAAGAAAAAAACTTTTAGCACAATTATTCAATTGCAATGGGTCAAATTGAACAGGCCATTTCAAGTGATCTTATTCAAATGAATCGTCTATCTGTATAATACAGAATAAAGAAGAAAATAAGAAAAGCATACCCCGTATTAAAAATTATCTAATGTTTGGGTTGAAAGCGAAGTAAGATTATGAAATTTTGCGACGATTCAAGAATTAGCAGTGCGTAGTAGGGTAACATTAGCTAAGTAATGGGTTGACAAATTGTAATAGTGGTAATTGTAGAATTAAGGAAAATTATTAATAGTTTTGAGGTAAACGGTGTTGGAAAATGAGTACCGAAGGAAAAGCCAACATTGGCGCGAGTATATGAGGTGTTAAGAGTACCAACAAAACAGAATGCATAAAATCGTTTTATCCGTTCGTTAAATTGTCCTGTTCGTTCGGCGTTCCCCAGCTATGATAAAACATTTCATGTCATCAAGGCTTTTCCCGTAATCCCAACAATAAAAAAGGCATAGCGGCGTACGCGTTCTTCGCATGGCGTATCGCGAACGCGTATCGTGGCTTTCATAAAAAAATCAATTACTTGTTTTTCTCCGCTTCGGTCTGCGAGCTGGTCTCAGTTTCGGTCTTTCAGTCCGCGATGAAACGATGAAATGCTTGACAACATGAACCATGAACATCTTTGTTCGCCCGCTCGTTCGCCGTGGAAAATGGAATTAAGAGATTTTTGAATATCACTTTTTATCGCAATACGGTTTTATATGTTACACGGTACTCAAAGATGCTTCTCCGATGAAATGTTTAGAATTATTACTGAAATATTTTGATGTTACTTTAAACAAGCACTCCTCTCCACACGAGAAAAAGTAATTCGATTAACTAAAGAATTAGATGCACTTCCTAAAAATTTACCAAACTATTTTGTATATAGTAGTAGTAAATATTTATTTAGTGTCTCGCGGCTTTTAAATCTTCTACATACATTCCCGAATTAATAGAAAATGATATTTTACGTGAAAAAAATAATTAATATAATACAAATTTATTCTTTGCAAAACATTTTGTTTCCTTTTCTGTATAATCCCCTGGTCCTCCAGAATTCCTTCTTCTCCTGTGTTATGGTGTTCTATTATCTTAGGGCAGTCTCTTAACATATGTTGAATCGATTCTTTCTCCACATAAACTGCACAGTCTGTCGTCTTCCTTCCTCCAGTATTCGTTTCCTTTTTCTTCGTTACCGCTTTGAATCTGGCTATTAGTTTGACTGTGCCCTGATGTTTCGTGTTTTTAATTTATCAAATACCTCGGTATCCCGATAGTCCATATGTTTTTGTATTTACAGTTGTATCTTGTTCTGTCTATTTTGTATATATAATACATCTAATTGCTTAGTCATATATAGTTTCTTAATTGCTATGAAATTTTCAGTAAATGCATCTTAAATCCTTAGCTTACTGAATAGTTTGGTAAATTGTTACTTTTTTCGTGCATTATTTTTAGATTCCTTCAAGATTTGTTGTCTAGCAAAGATCAAAGTCTTAACGTAATCGAGTTAATTTATGTGAAAGTTCTTGTCTTATATCATAAGATACCATCCAGATTTGAAAGCAGAACCCCCAATTTTCCAGTGGATACTTTACCCATTTGCTTGGGTAAAGGCCAATGACTTATTAGCTTAATTAAGGTTTTCCATATGTATAAAAATTACGAATACAGAGAATTATATTAGACAAAAAGAAAATTCGTTAGTTGAATACCTTCCAAAATTTGTAGTGGTGTCTTCTGAAAATTATCAGGAAACTGAGACAAGATGTGAAACGAAAATATAAAGCTTGTATCTGTATAGAAACCACACGTTCGAAAGAATTCCGGTGGAAAATTTTATGAATGAAACGCGTTTGGTTGGATAGAGGTAGAGGTGTACAAATTGTCCATTGAAGAAGTTCTGGTTGAGTGTTCACAATATGATTGTGATGTTTTTCTTTCAGTGAACCCAGCGGGTCTGGCAGGCGGCGGTCCGGACAAAGACGCAAAAAAGAAGCACACGCGGCCGACATTTTCGGGGCAGCAGATTTTCGCGCTGGAGAAAACGTTCGAGCAGACCAAGTACCTGGCTGGGCCCGAACGGGCCAAGTTGGCCTACGCGCTCGGCATGACTGAATCACAGGTCAAGGTCAGTATACTGTGCACCATTCATGCACACTACCACGATTACTTCACAGTTAATATCATTCTCTACCCTGAATCTAGATCGCTCTAGAAAGATTAACCATTTACCGACGATACTACTAGGGTTGACGAAATAAGATGAAGATTTCATTTCGCTATTTGTTACAGAATTTATTTAAATGGTTCGAAAATATTTGTCACCTGCAGTAGACAGTAGGTATAACCCGTTTCTCTTGCTAGTAAATCCATTTAACTTTCATAATAAACCATTCAAGTAGGATTAGCTACTATTCGGAGGTTGTATTTCGATAAATATTTTAACGTTCTAAATTTATTCAATTTAGTTACAAATTAATGAAACTATTTTATGGGGCAAATAGCTATGATAACGCATTGAACTGTCATTGCATTTTAACTTTACCTCTGTGATTCCGCTCCACTTATATCTACGAGTCCAGTCGCACATCAATTGGGCCAAAGAGACATTCATTATTTTTTATATTTCGTAATTAATATTTTTTATACACGAATAAATTTTAGAATGATGAGTTAATGTGTTATTGTATTAGATACGCTAAAATTTTAAAAACTAATCAACAATATTTAATGCATATTACAATTACAATAACTCGAACGCAGAAATGAATGTTTAATTCTTAACCAAAACACCTTCCGTTATTTTTATTGTTCTAACTTTTCGAGTGTGCTTTTAAGATCCAATAAAAAATTGTTGCTATGTCAAAATAGAATGATTGTCAAAGTGGTACGTGGAAAATCTTTATACTCTGATATGCGAAAGTCTATTGTTTCTGTTCATCAAAATGGGCTTTCTGTGTATCAATTTGCAAAGAATTTAGGTATTCCTCAAGGAACGGTAAAAAACGTTATATTCGTCATTCTATAAATAATTTATATTTAACAACTTTTCACTAAGAAAAATTACAATTAATTGAATGTAACTTTGCTCTAATTCATGTGTGACTGAATTCAAATAGGGGCCATGATATGACGGAAACTAGTCACATTTCAAAATGGGTAAATGGGATGATGATAATATATTTATTTAACATCTATTTATTGCAAATGTAAAATTCGTTATAAAAGGTAATAGATATTTTTCCAGAACAAATTGTTTTCGAAATTTTGTAAATGCAAAATCAAAAGAATTTTAAGTACTTTGTACATACCAATTCAGGGGTACTTCTCTGCTAATATCCTGTTGTATGCTTCTCCCGCGAAAGTGAATGCCCTGGAAAGAAAAATAGAATATACTTTTTATACTATTTTCTCGATTTTTACATATTGGTTCGGACTGTAACGTGCATTTATATTAAGATTTTAATATTAATACGCGCATAAATAACTTTTGTCATCAAGTAACTTCGTCTTATATATTTTATAATACTTTCTTTAATTCAGATTGGATCAACATGTCTTTATTTAGGGAGTTAGTCTTGAAATTTAAATTTAAATAAAAAAATAATTTCTACTAACAAGATAATTATAAAAGTGTCGAAAGTCGAAATCTTGAAACTATGTCCAACTAAAGTGGTCTTGTTAGCAGGAATATTGATACAAAAAAATTAAGTTGACACTGTTTTACATAATGACAATTAATTAGATATAAAACGAGAATATAAAAGGGAAAACGGAAGCTGATAACACGTATGGTAGCTGCAACTCATGTTTAAATCTGAATATTAAACAGCAGTTCAAGGCATTTAATCCGTACAATGCACTCTCAATCTCAAATTCCGTAGAAGCTTACTTAATACTCTTTAACATCGACTAAAAATATATCAGCTTCTAACCAAATCTTCATCAAGCTTTTTATACACAAAATCACTTCTTAGAAAATGATATCACCAGGTGTTGTGATGATTCAATGAGTCACGCTTCATCAACGAAATTTATGGAGATTCTGGATGAGTCTCCTGCTTCGGTTTTACTCATCACGAAGATATTCACTACGAATGATGATGTGTTTTCTGTACTCTGTTAGTGGCGAACAAACCACAGAACAAATAATCTTCAACCTAGTAAATTGACCTATAGAAATATACCTAAATTTGATCAAACGAAAATTTTCCCTAACGATTTTAATTATTTCCTTAAAAATTTGTAGTGGAGAAGAAATGTGACCGTAATATAGTTCAACTATATTAACCAAGCACTGGACTTAAAAGTTCCACAAACACATTAGTATGTTTGGCTAAAAATAGAGGGATCATTGTAGTGCTGTTATTCGAAGATTCAACTTGACTGCAGTGATCCATCTATGTTAATCTAAATATACTAACGTTTTTCTTACTTAACTTAACAGGGTATCTAGAACCTTAGTTCCTATCAAAAGAAACCACGACCGTAAAGTAATTTAAACGTCAACTTTCATACTCTAAGTTTAGGCGTAACATATGACCCGCAGGTCACCAAATGACAAATTTGAGTCGCGCAATTGAAAAAAAATCACCTTTAATCTTTCATAATTTTACAATTATTGTGTTAGCATTTGCATATATTTTTTTTTTAACTAAAAAATGACAGCTACATTTGTTTGTATAATAATAAGAATTTGAATTTGTCTCAGTGACGTAGGAGCTATGTCACTAGCCTATCACTTGAGAGGTCGTGGGTTTCCAATGAAGAGCTTGGGCGTTGGTGTTGTTCAAGTAAATTCAAAAGCATCCAATCAAGTAGTTAGTAAGCTTACCGTCTTCATAAAAAAGGTATATTCTAAATACCATATTGTTATAAATTTCGCAGAAAAAATTTGTCGTATAATTCACTACAAGACGGTTAAAATAAAAATATCCACAGACCCGAAACGTCTTCTTAGGTTGTATACTATATTATAGATATATAGATTTATAGAGAAATGTGCGAGTTTCCCGGTGTATACTTTGCGATGGCAAATTAGTATTTTGAATTGCGGATGAACGAAAGCCAAATAATTAATTACGAAAATGTAAAATGGGGCGATTGGCTTAACTTTGCGCTGATGATTTGCATGTATTTATGTTTGAAACGCAATATAAGAGCACGTAAAGTGATTCTATTTTAAATGGTTTCGTTGCGTAAAAGAGAAAAACAAATGAGAAATGAGCGAGTGAGTTGAAGCGGGTAAGTGGGAGCGGTAAACGGTAAAACGAAACAAATATCAATTTATCCAGAATACAACTACATATCTCGGAGAATTATTCCGGTTAGATGAGTGTTTCAAATTAAAATGGGCTCAATGTATTTCCATTATGTTAATTTTTCAATTATAAATCTAATAAAAATATGTTAAACATTTCTCTTGTAAAAGTACTGAAAGTTTGATACTCGCTAATCTGATACACGTGGGGACAAAAATATATTATATTAGGTTGAAATCCTATATAACGCTGGATTTTCCGCCTTATGTCTTCGTAAATCCGAGCTCCTAATTGTTATTTGGGTTCTGGTGAGCTGCGTCTGCGAGGGGACCAGCTCGGGTCATACGTTGACAACAACTTGACAGGGCCGTAGTCAGACCGCGCAGATGTAAATAAACACGCTCCTACGCACTTCCAACTTTACAGTTGCGTTCAATTATCAATTACAATTACCACAATTAATAATCAGTTGGAGCATCTAAAATTTACCCATTAAAATATTAATATTATACTTAGAATTGCCACTTAGTGGAAATGACGTGTTTGTGTATAATGTTGAAGTGATCCAAATAAACAAAATATTTTAATAAATTAAGGAATACACTGAAAACACAAAAATTATTTTGACACATGCACAAGGCATATTTGTTACGAATATAGCACTACCAAAACAATGAATCAATTCATTAGGAACGTGGAAGCGAGCTTATTCCCAGATAAGTTCCGTTAAAAATAAGTACTCTTGATATTTGAGTTTATCGAGAGTTGATTGTGTAGGCTTAGAATTTGTTTGTGAAAAGTTCCTACTAATAAATTCCTTATAACAAAATTTCATATTTAAATATTTTGTGTGTAACATAATCATGTCACATATCAGTAATTATTTTGTTACATTATATACATATATATATAAATATACATATATTTTTTTTGTTACATTTTTGAAATTAATTTGTGACATTTAGAATTTTTTTTACAAATTATCTTTTTTCGTATGACGTATTAGTTTATTCGTGTGTCATTTAATTACATGCCATAATTTAATAGTGCCGTGATAAATAAGTAGTATTGGTAACTAAATAATTTTAACGTTTCGAACAGAAAGAAGCGAAAGCATGATATCTCTATCTCTATCGCACTAACTGGTAAGTGAAATATGGAGTTTGCAAGCTTATCAATCAGTATTTATAAAGGGTTGTCTTAATTTTCGTAAATCAAAATGCAACTATTCTAATTACGCTGAAAATTTTTTCTTGGCTGGCAAGTGTATGGAAAATAAAACGGTTTTTGTTCTAATTACTATTCGCAATTGATAATTGGGAAACAGGAAAATGAAAAAGCTATTCGGAGTGTTCTGTGAAACAATCAAGTTATTAATCTAATAATACAACTGAATAAACCGTGTCGGCACCATTGTAAATAAAGCTGTAATTGCCATCTGTTGACCATATTGATTTATGTAAGATAATGAGCAAAATAAATGATGTCAGCTCCATGTCTATACCCCGAACATTGAACGTAGCGCTACACGGCTGTAGCATGGCACGTATTGTTGAGTGTTACGATTAGTAAGATTTGGATCATAATATATCGCCCCTTTCCAATGTAATCCGATTAACTTTAAGTACATTATGGGGTTAAAATATTTCGGATCAAAATGCCCGATGCGTAATTCGGTAGCACAGTGTATGGTAGCATTGGGAGCCGCTCGTAAGTTCTGTCACGAACTAGTTAGTTCGTCAGTGACGGCGAAAATGCTCATAAAAAGGGAGCGAAAGTTTACAATTTACAATTATTTATTTAGTGCGCTAACTTGCTTCATTTTTCCTTCCACTGATTTTAGTTGACTCTGAATAGATAGGGTATAGGGTGGAATTCTCTCCAGCAGAGGTCGCTACTAGTTTCTATTAGGAGTAAATATCTTTTTCAAATATTTAATTTAATTAATAAAATCCTAACTATTTTAGTATTCAAAAGCAGTTATACCTAATCTATTTTAAGAACAATTCAAATGATGATATACGGCTAGATTCCCATAACCGACACTTTTAACTTTAACCCCATAATATAACGGCTGGTAACCGCACTTAACGCGGAAAATAGATATATTGGTTAACAAGATATGTGAAAGCAGAGTGCCACACTCACACTGAGCAAATGCCATGATGATATATTAACAAATATTAAAGAGATTATCAAAGACGAAAATAAACAAATTGGACAACAAATTATGATATATGTGGCAGTTCTGGAACAACGGCTCACAAACTGTATAGTTCGTGAAATCGAACCCCGCTAAATTCTGCATAACTAATACGTACCGTGAGTTTCAGCTAAGATGCAACATTTACTTTTCTGTCATTAATGTAGTACTATGGATACCAGCTGCAAGAAAAAAAAAAGATTGTTAAAATAGCAAAACTTTATCTTACGTATAGTGACAGCAATTTAGATATTTACAATAACAATTGCTGCTACAACAATCTTAATAATATCATATTACTAATATAAATATAAATATTGTTATTGTAAATATCTAAATTAGGTACTGTCACTATAAGTAAGTTAAATTTTTCCTATTGTAATAATCCATTTTTTTTTACGTATGAATTCAAAAAACTTCCTAACTGAGGATATAGAATTCATTTTCTGAAAAATTATCGAACTATTTTGTAAATTCATTTAATTGCTTAGATAATAATCGTGCTTAGTTTCTTAATTATTATGACATTTTCAAAAAAATGCATCTTATATCCTCAGCTTACCCAATAATTCGGTAAATTCTACGGTACTTTTTTTTTTCGTGTACGTATCCATACTATTCCAGATAAAATATTATCATAGGATGTCAATAGCAAATAAATTTGTCATCATACTTTAAAAAATGTGCTGAAAAATGAGGAAAAATTCGAATGGTTACTTGGTACAATTCTGCTTATAGATTAAGAAATGTTTGTAATATGTTTGCAAATTTATTTCCTGAACGTCCTTTCTTCCAGAGTTGCAAAAACATTTATATTTAAAAGATGAATGTTTAGATATGAATCATACCTATAAGAAGACAAGATTAAAAACAAATTAACAACCTATGTTGCTGGTTTCCATAGTAATACATTAATGATAGAGTAATAAATATTTTATCTGAGCTGAAACTCATTGTATATAACTAAATACAAGATAACCACTTTTCTAACTTTGATTGATATTTGTACCTATTAAATATTCAATTGGTACACGGAAAAAAATGGATTGTTACAATAACAAAAATTTATCTTACGTATAGTGACGGCAATTTAGATATTTACAATAACAAAATTTATACTTATAATAATAATATGACATTATTTTCGATTGCTGCTACAACAATCTAAATAATATTATATTACTTATATAAATATAAATATAGTTATTGTAAATATCTGAATTGCTGTCACTTTAAGATAAATTTTTCCTATTGTAACAATCCTTTTTTTTCTGTGTAATAATTATCCTAGATATCTAATAAAGCAACTTTACTTTATGTATTACTATTGCAAGTAAAGAAAATTAATATTTAACCAACATTTTTGCAGGAAAAAGTATTGATAATTTAGGGTTCGTCGTTTGACCCACCATTGCTATCTAATTAATTTTTACAAAACATACGTTTTGCACTGAATTATTTCAAACTTCGGAGTAACGAAATGTTGTTTTAAAATAGAAAGCTATAATTTTGCCTTTCGCCAGTGTCATTTAAAAAAAATATATGAGTAATTTTTGTCAGTACGCCACTGTATTCAGTTCGATCGTCGGAAAATAAAGCTGCATCACCAGTAAAACTGGATGCTAGCCACTGAAAGCTAATTCAAGCTCTCGGCCGAAATCGAGACATATTTATCACGTATAAATTCACCGCTGTTATCTACCTATTCATAAATTATCATTGTTTGTAAGGAACATATTTTCATTGATAATATTTGATAATCTTTTTAATAAAGTAATAATGATAGAAATTAATTAATTACAATACATATAAAAACAAGTGTCACAGCAGTTATTAATTTAATTTTGTTTATCTTATCTGATACGCATACCGGATTTAATGAGAATAAATAAATTTACATCGAAATTTAGATACACTATGTTGTGTTTACTTATCTATACATGAATCATGGTTATCTTTACGTGCAGTGATATTAATACGAGTTTTATTTCATCATAAAACATCCCTTAATTCTCCCATATTTACCGCTAATTATATCTCTCCTCTTATAAAGGAGAACGAGGATATTATAGGCATACTTTTACGTAAGGTACGCCAAAATTGAAACATATTTTGTACGACAATCTTGTTGTATTCAAAAAACAAATTTAGTAGTTATCGTTAGTAGTTATAGTTAGTAGTTACTGGTTACATTAAATTTTCGAAAAATATCGTTCACAATTTATTGAATTTTTATTTCTGTCGGTTGTATGCATTTATAAAAAAAATCACAAATCTATTACTTTTTGCATATATTCTATTCAACTTTTTTTTTTCTTATGAATTTTGACTTTAATGCCCAAATTGTCAATACTAATAAAAAGGAAAATATATTATTGCTTTTCTTCTTCCATTTGATTGGTCGTAGCCGCTAACTACTAACCAAAAGTTTGGACCATGCAAGCTTTTGCGCTGACTAAAATTAACTCAATGTTTCATTGTTAAAAACGCTATGATAGAAATGCTATCTCAAACCTCTAACGCTAACCATAACCACTAACTACTAATTTCGTGTTGTGAATACAGCTTTAGTATCGACAAGGTTTCCTGCTTCGTGTACTAAAGGTCCCGAGTTCGGGTCGAATTGTCATTGGACACAATATTCAATAACACTAAAAATATATTTTATGGCTATCGAAAATTGACAACTAATTTGTGTTGTGCAGATTAGGTATTAAATAGATAAAAATTAAAAAGAAAATATCTGAGATAAGCTGTGAAACATGAATGTTGAATAAGGAGTTCTTATAAAAATGTAGATGTTCGAAATAGATAATCTCTGAGAAAAATTTGAATTCAAATCACAGTGGGGAATACCGTCATGTTGTGGTAATAAATTTATATCAAAACATTTCAATTTTGAGTATTTTATCCCGCCCCAATAACGTAACTAAAAACACACAAAATTAAAACCCAAATCCAGATCAAGTGATCAAAATATCAAAAACAAAACGTGCGCCAACCAATAACCATAACCGAACCACAAAACCACCAACATGAAATGGTTGACGGTTTCAATGTTTTCATCCGCATCCAAAAACGCTAGCCAAGTGTAAATACTATCAGCCCTCACCTCTTTTTGTAGTCCGAACATTTGCATTTTTATTGAATCTAGCGCGCGAGATTAAATATAAGCTTCAATGTTGACAAAAAATAATATGCTTAATACAGCGATATAAAAACGCAGAGCGGTGCTGGCAAATGAAGCAGCATTGGCGGGAGACAGACTAACGCATTCAATTATCTCCGTAAGCCCCAATTATAACGACAGATGGCAGTCAACAGTGCTGCGACATGCGACTGCCATTGACGCTTGCGCTAGTGAACGTGAACGTGAACGTGAACGTGAAACGTGTGTGTGTCTCCGTTCCGTCCTCGCCTCATAAGCTCTCGGTTGTTGGTATGTTGCTGCAGCCAATCGTAATCACGACTTGAACGTGTGTGTTTATGTTCCACACGTTGACTTTGATTTAATCATGTGCAATGAGCAAATTATTTG
This sequence comes from Poecilus cupreus, assembly GCA_963942605.1. NCBI lineage: Eukaryota > Metazoa > Arthropoda > Insecta > Coleoptera > Carabidae > Poecilus > Poecilus cupreus. The sequence continues at coordinate 12,040,579 of OZ012715.1, forward strand.
TGGGTATTGATTCGTGTCAATTGATTGAACCAAACAAGGATGCACAATTGCTTTCTTCCTTAGCAGAGAATCATCACCTTTTCTTTTTTGTTTTACAAGACAAATATTAAACCCAATAATGCCGATATCGGTGGTGCAGTGGCTTGTCACTAGCCTAGCACGCCAGAGGTCGTGGGTTCGAATCCAAATGAAGAGCATGGCTATTTGTGTTATTCATATAAATTCATAGGTAATCATTTACATATGATCATAGTAGTTAGTTCGCTTCCCATCTTTGTAAAAAAAAGAAGAACCCCAATAATAGGCAACGGTCACTCGATAACGGAAGTACGGAAGTTAAGCAACACTGTCCGCGATCAGTAATTGGATGGGTGACCGCTTTGCGAAAACCCATAGCAGCGAACACTGAGTGCCGTTGTCACACCACCGAAAACTAGGAACCGAGGCGGCATATGTATAATCTTAACAGTCTATACCGCTTTAACAAATAAAAAAACTTATTACATTTAGAAATAGAATATACACATGAAAAATTAGTTATTCTTATCTTATCTCTAAAATTCGTTGTTAAAATTCAATAAATAGAGCCGAGAAATCTAGAATTTTCGAACCCATCTAGTTAGATCGTAAGATCCTCGGTTCCAACCCCACAGCCAACAGCTGTCATTTTAACTACTTTCGCCTCCACTAACCGCTTTGAGGGTCGTGACTTGATGGCTAGTAACCAAACTTCACGAGCAAAAATATATCACAACATATGTGAAAGTAGAATGTCGCACCCAAAATGTGTAAAAGGTATTATCTCTAAATGGTTGTATTCTAGTCTCGAAAATTTGAGACGAGACGAGAGTTGACCAATTCGCCAAAATATTTTGGCAACATCCAAAACCTTGCGAAATTAATAATAAAATAAAAGGCGAGTTTGTCACTATATTCTGGACGCCCAACAGATAGAGTAGATACTCCTCCCACAAATGTGCGCGAAATTGAAATACAGTATTGCTATTGGCTAGCCAGTTTTCTCACAAATCGACGAACTCGACAGCTGAGATTGGTAACAACGGAAATTATGTATCATGAAGTTAATAGATAGATAATGTTTAAATTTTATTTTATATTTCTTTTAAAATTATGTTGTACATATGTATATGATAAAATATATAATGGTTTAGCTTTTCTTACATTCATTTCGAGTAAAACGATTCAATTCTTCAGCGTTTTTAAATTTGTAGCTTGTAAATTCTTCTGAACAAATCGTACTGCGAAGTTTAGACTCTGCCCATTTATTTAATTACTCTATCTGTTGGGCGTCCAGAGTATAGAATAGCACACCAGAGGTCGTGAGTTCGAATCCAACTAAAAAGCATGTTCGTTTGTGTTGTTTACATAAATTCACAATCATCCACTCATGAGATAGTCCACATCTTCGTATAAAAAATTAGAGTTATTCTTCTCTTCCAATTACTGAATTACCAGAGCTAATTCAATTTGGATGTGTAGAATAACTAATGCTCCTTGGTTTTTGATAATTAATTCCATGTGATTTTCAAGAAATACCTATGTGTTATTTGTCTTGAGCATGATTGCCGACGAATTTGGAATGGTGGAGAAAGATATAATTCATCCTGACGGTAATTTAAATGAGACACGAATAACTTTCAAACAGCAATCGCGCGGTCGGTCAAATTAGAAGTAGCAGATTTAGTTAAAGACCTTAGACATTGCGTCTGAATGACTGAATGAATGAAAAGCCTCAACCCATAATCCACAGACAAGGCATAGCTGATAGCGAAGAGCTTGAACGCGGTAAAGCGTTAAAGTATCCATGGTGCGATGGTGCCTGATCGACGGTCGAATTTGAGTGTGATCCCATTATTAGACGCGTCTCCCTTGCAGCACTCCGTGGTTCCGTCACCACAGCCCTAATTCAATTTGTCAAAAGCTTATGTGAGCACACCCCTCCGGCGAACCATGTATCACAGTTTGGGGGACGAAGAGAGCAGCGGAGAGAAGAGAGAAAGAGGGTTCTCGCGTCCTCGGTGGTTGAACGGAACCGATGTGCATTGCGAGCACTGAACGTTTGACTTTAGGGGGTTCCGCATGCTAACACTGTTTCTCCTCTTGCTGATGGACTTAATTAGACGTGAACGCACTGTTTATATCATATTAATTATTATTAGAAAGTTTATTTCACTTCCACGGCTTCACAGAACGTTTTAGTCATTGCATACTCCTTATACCATTTCATATTTCATACCACAATGAATATAATTTAGATGCACTTTTAAACATCCAAAATATGAGCAGTCTATTTGCTTTCTAAATATAAATGGAGGGTGCAGCATTTCTCGTCTCGTCTATTTCCTTCAAAAGAACAGAAGTTTCAAATATGCGGAATTAGATATTTTTACAATTAGCGCTGACAATATTTCTGAAGAAACAAAATTTATAATTACAATCAAAGTTAACGATAAAATAAGATAAAGGTAGTATCATATAGTTCCATAAAGCAACACGAAATTGAAAAATTATCCTTAGTGTTATAACTATACGTAGTATTAGTGTTATAAGTATGACATATATGTTTCTCTCGCAACATTCATATCGTTAACGTTGTACTAATTTTGGTTAGCGCAAGGTGTTTGCAAAGTCCAAACTTTTGGTTAGTAGTGAGAGGCTACGATCAATCAAATAGATGGAGAAAAGCTATAAATATATTTTGTTTTCTACTTGCGACATTAATTGAAATTATACCTAGAATACATAAATAATAATAGGATTTTTTTCTAAATATTATTATTTGAAATAATGCACACTGCTTTACTGACAATAGAAGAAGAAAACCTACAGTTATATTTTCTTTTTCACTTGCAACATTAATATTATACCGTTTCTGTTAAGATTTACTCTTCTGTTATTAATGCATGGATACCAACTATATATCTACATTGTCGTAGGTATTGCTCCAGATAAAATGTAACATATAGTGTCAATGTTAAATGAACTTGTCATCATTACTTAATGATTTATAAACATTTCTCAAACTATGGCCACAATAATATAAATAACCATTGTAATTCTTCATTAACATTAACAACCTATGTTGCATTTTATCTGGAACAGTACGGTGATATAACTGCTATCCATAGTAAGTAATACAGTAATGACAGGAAAGTAAATATTGCATCTTAGCAGAAACTCACGGTAGGTATATAAGTAGAATAAGTCCTATAATTTTAAATAATGCTTTACCGAAAGAAATAATAATTAGACAGTATAAATTTGAGACTCAAACTTAACCAATATGTACTAACCATAACCACTAGCTAAAACGAATAGGTAATTTCGTATTGTGAAGTTAGCAATAGTAATCATATGTGGAGAGCTACGTTGTTTGTAGATTGAAAGTGAAGTTTCCGAATTGATAAAGGAATTAGGAAGTCTGATATTAATAAATGTATTAGATTGCGTGGAAGCGTAAATGGATTAGTGTGATTGATGGCTTGTTAAGAGAAGGAAAAATTCCGAAAGAAAGATTGAAATAGAAATAAGAGAGAGGAAATATTTATCATATTTAAGGAGGATAAACCGGGGTTGTCATGTATTGTCGTCGAAAGAATGAAACCGAAATTAATTTTGAAACGTAGCTCCGTTCTTGTCGCAAAACTAACAAACTATTATTGTCGTCACTTAATCATAGTTAGCTTGCGAAAAATCACAAAAACAAATGGCCTTTCGTTCCTACTAACTATATCAAATTATCACAATTTGTTTTGGCGCAAACTCTTCAATTTGCAAAGGGAATTTTAGCTACAACGAACAGTTGATTTATAGGCGCCAAACAAATGATCCAATTAATATAACGAGATTCTGATTTCTGTTGCCTGATTCGCCATTCGCTTAATTTAAACATCAAGTTTCTAAATGGAGATTTTTACACTAAACAACTTTATTTCTGTACCATAAAAATAGCCGTAAAAATAAAGAGGTTTTCCATTTTTATATAATTTCTTTTGTTGCTTCTGCTTGGAGTTTAATTATAATCTAGGGGATGACACAAACTTTGTTTCACATTATAGCAAACTTATTTATGAATTTTTAGTCCGGCTCTGAATAGGTTCATGTTCACCAAAGTGTTCCGCATAATTCACCGGTTATGAAATGATCCCATTCCCATTTTATGAAGCTTTTTCCATGATAATTTAACTATACGAAATTAATTAAACGATCCGAACTTTTATCTAATCTATAAATGTTCACATTATTCTGCTAAATGAAATTATCGAGTGACAGCCAGGAAACATCCGTAATTTTTTCCTTGAGAGTATCTTCATCTATTTATTCGCCCTAGGGAGGGTCGCAAAATGAGCGTAGTGTAATTATTTTCCCGCTTAATTTTCTTTTGTCACAAGCGCTTTCGTTTTCATTAAATGTGTACGGAGAGATAAAATTAATTTTTAATTTTTGTTCTTTGCAAAGTTAACCGAAAGAGTAGTATCTCCAGCATTCTGCCGGGATTTCCAAGTGTATACAGTTTTTATGGCGCAGCTTATAATAAGGATGACTGCCTGACTGCCGCCTTTATGCGATGGCAATTTCACCCCTCACCCTTCTTCGCGTTCAGTGTTCAGTGTTCAGCGTTCAGCGCTGAGCCCTAGCCACCGCTAGTACTGAGCGCGAATGTTTTTGTCCAGAATATTTTTTACTTGAATTCCCAACGGGGCTCTTTTAGCTAATGAAGTATACACGCTGTGGTATTCTCCTTACTCTTTCTCACTCGCTAGGCTCTCTTGTCCCTGTCGCGCTCGCGGTCTGGGCGGCCATTTTGCCTGCTAGACGCATGCGCAAGATACAATGAGGCGCTAACTTTAAATAAATCGTAAATATTGTATTTTTATGAAGGGTTTAGCCGTTTAGGACGTGTGGACTGTGTGGAGATTGAAGAGTCGACACGCACTGATGATGATGGCTTTTTGATTAGAGCACTCACTGTGGGTCTTTTTTATTTGTGGGCTTGTTTTTATTTTATTTTGCCCAGGTATTATCTCCCATTGGTGAATGATTGAATTAGAGTTGTTGATGTAAATGGCTGTTACTCTGATTTCATGTGAAACTAGTAATTAAGTTTGTTTGTGATGAATGGGAGCAATTAAGAGATTTAGGTAGCGGTTCACATTTTTTGTAATCAAACTGTAATTACCTATTTATTTTTCTCTATTTATGGACAAGCACAATTTTTAAACAATGCATCATTAATAATCAAACATACTACACATTAATTTTTTCACCCATACACAAATTTAATACCCCGCTACGAATTTACTCAAAAAAATTACGTTGCTAAAGTAATAATTTTTAGTTTAAATTCTGCAATTAGTGAAATTGCAATCCTAATTGACTAACTTTTTATTTGCATCGCATTAACTTTTACACCTTTCAATTTGAACAAGTCCAATACTTATTTTAATTTTTCACAATTTGCACAACAGAGGAGATAAGCCAGAGCGTGTTACCCAGTTGTACTAATATAAGATTTATTTATTTATATTAAAGCATTATTATTATTATTATTATTATTTGTTGAACCTGAATTTTCCAAATCCAAACTTAAAATTTTGTACACTATGGGTGTGGCACTCTGCTTACGCAGATCTCGGTAGGTGATATATTTTTGCGTAGGAAATGCGGTTACCAGCCGTCAAACCATAGCCCCCATAGTTTTTAGTGGAGGGGGAACTGCAGGGGTAAATTTAAATAGGCAACTGTCATAAAAAACATGGGTAGTATTATTTATTTATAGTAGAAATTGATTGAATTTGCTACACACATTGTCTCTTACCAAAATGGAATGTCAAATAAAAACAATAACTAAAACAAAAGAATTTAATTTCTGCCTCCTCGATTGATTTGCTGTCAATAATGTATATATTATGATTAATCTTCTAATTAAAAACATCGCGCTGCTGATAATCAGCGTGAGGACTTTTAACATCGAGTAAAGTCACCCTGCTTACAAGAACGTAAAGGCAGAGTTGTCTATCGACGACACGACATGTAATATAAAACCGGAAAATTAATTATCCCACCTGCAGACCTTTATTCTGGGTTTATACCGCATACCGCCCGCCGGCCGCAATGATTAAACCTAACCATGAAACTGTACTTTATTATTTATTTACGCACGTCAAATTTCGAGACAGCAGCAAGAGAGAACAGCGCGTAAATATACATAAAACCAGGGAGACAATCTAACCTAACGTAGGTACAATTTGCTGCGCTTGCTTCGTGTATCGTCGACATCTCTCGAGAATTTACGTTTTTATAACTTTTTTACGTTTACGAGGAATTACAATTATTATTAAATTAAAACAATCACACTTGCATTCTTGCTACTTTGTCTCTTTCTTTATTTTATCCACACCCAGAGAAATTGAGTAGTTCACTTACTATTATACATTCAATTTCAGTTCAATTCAATATTATTTTAAAACTCTATTAAGTTAAATTGTTTTATGGGGTAAATAGCTCCGAGGTAACGCATCGAACTGTGGATCATAAGATCCTTGGTTCAAGCCCCACAGCCGACAAATTAAATTTCGAAAATTGTCACCATTTAAAATCAACCCATTAGGCTCCTCCACCACTACCATCCTTCATGGCCGTGATTTGACGGCTGGTAACCGCACTTCTGCTTTGATCAGAGTGCCACACCTACCTAAATTGCGTGGTGGTATATTTATTTATTTTATTGTACTATGCTCCGTGAGATTTTTAAATAATTTTTAATAATTTAGATGTACGGAAAAATGGATTGTTACAATAGCAAAAATTTATCTTACGTATATTGACAGCAATTTAGATATTTACAGTAACAACATTTACCTATGTTTGTATTTTGTAACATGATATTATTTAGATTGTTGTAACAGCAATCGAAAATAATATCATATTACTAATATAAATATTGTTATTGTAAATATCTAAATTATTGTCATTACGCAGTAAAAAATTTATAGTAAAAATTGACAAAATTTTTAGTCCCGAACGATCCAGTGTTAATTTTTGTTAATTTAACAAGTTTCAAATTTGTTAGCAAGTAACAAATTATTTTAGTGTTTTTCGTAATTACATATATTTGTGAATATAGTAATTATTAACATTTATGTTTATGTGCTTTTGACTAAATGTTTTAGTAATTATATTGAAGCAGAACAATAAATCATAGTTTGTATAATAAATTAAGTTGTCACAAAGGATATGAACTTTCTTTAACAATTTCAAATTGATAAGTTCGAAAAATTTACTTCTTATTATTGACGAGTCTATTTGTAAAATTTTATGAATCCAGCAAATAAATAAAAAGAACAATTTTTCTTGTTCAAAATTCAAAATTGACAAAATTATCATATTTGCTCAAATTGTTAATTTAACACAATATATTTGTCAATATTAACTAAAAATACTTAAAAACCACAAAATTAACAAATCGCAAATCAAATTTTTTACTGTTTAACGATACTAACAATTCATATTATGTTGATTAATTTTAATGTGTTATATTATTTTACTAATTAATATAGTCATTTGCCCTGATGAAGTCATAAGTGTTGGCGAAACGCCGGCGATTGATTAATTAATAAATATATCTAGAGTATTTTCTACCCTACACATTATTCAATCAATTTAACTGAAACATTCAGTTATATACTATGTATAACTCAGTCTCAGTCTAATCAATTAATATTTACGAAGGAATTGAGAGTCAATCATTTTTTGTGTAGATTTTTAATTGTTCAAATATTTTTAATAAAATTTTCAGAATGTTTTAATATGTATTAAAATGTTAAATACTGTAAATTATTTTTTTTCAAAAAAATACCTAACCTAGATACCATTTTATGTCATAATAAAGCAATGGGCGATTTACGTACCATATTTAGTAAAAATTACTGAAGTATTTAGTTGTTTTGACTGAATTCTTCAGTTACGCACAAGTTAACTGACCACTAAGTTAAACTGACTGAACATTACTTTTTTTTCACATACATAGGTGTTGTTCTCCAGATTTGTACGCGGTGCTGCAAATATATTACAGTTTTATGCTACAATTTTTTGTTTAAAAAAAATAAAATATTTGCAGATAAAAGTTTTTTGTAGTCTAGTAGGGAAACTTCTTCCATATTTCGTTCATCATCGCCACCACTCGACCATTCCCGTCCGTTGTTTCAGGATTTCATTTACAAAAATGTGGAATGTTTTATGATAATAAAACGGCGTTCAGATTAAATAAAAATGCTAAATAAAAAGCTCCCGGGAGAATTAATAAGTTAGCGAAATCTGAAGTTTGCAGTAGTGCGCTTGCGCAGTCGCAGTATGGCTGCAATGCGAGTGTTTCGAGATTGCGTTTTGCCAGTTTGCCTCCCGACGGGACGGCCAGGGACGCCCTCGGCCCAAGCTGGACCGAAGATGGAATCTTGTGTTGCTGTTGCGCTAATAGACTCGGCAAATAGATAGGTGTTGTGTTTGCGGACGCATTTACCGCGAGGAACGACTGAACGAGGAATGGTTAGCGATGCCGTTGCCTAGTTATTAGTATGGTGGTGCAGATGCACATGCAGATACAGACGCTTCGCACTTCCTCAGCTAGGCTAATTCTCGAGATGAATTGCCTCACTAACCCAAAACCAGATTTTAAGAGAATTCATTACGAATTGCGACATTCGAAATGACTTACTTTACTCCTGCTGAATTGGATGATTTTTATACCAAAATGTTTTAATGGAATTGGAAATATTTTTTGATAACCTATCTTTAGATTAAAATTTGCGTATTTAAACAAAATTTTGACCATTAAGTGCAGCCTTAAGCTTATTTTACATTATAATTTTTTGTGTATACTTTTTTTTGTCTAAATCCATCCGAGTTTGTTCTATTTTCATACTTTTTTTGTGTTGTAATCGGATTAATTCGTTTTATGCCGAAATAATACGATATCAGTTCATGTTGCCAACTAAAGATAAATTTAAGTCAATCAACGGTTCAAAAGCAAGTGACAGTTCTTGACATGTTATCGTAAAGAACACTCAAAATTATGGTATTTGTCTCAATTTCAAACAATAATTATCAAACAATCGGCAACACTGACATGTATTTTAAATAAAATAATTTAATAATCTACTTAGTTGATACAAAATAGGTTGCAGTTCGTAGCACCATTTATTTTGTAACATATTTATATTTTTGTTTAAAGTAATTGTATACAAAAAAATAAACACTAACGACGAACGAGCTAACAAAACTAACCTCAACCAAACATTAATAAATGTATGTTGGTATTTCATGTACCGCATGCGCACAATGCATCTAGTATGAAAATCTAATACAAAAATGGAGCCCAGCTCATATTTTTATACTAGAAACGTCTATTTCCATCCGAGAAATCTGCTGATTTACATTATACTTTTTTCGTCTAAATTTGGTTAGATGCTTCTAGCATGAAACTCGGATACAAATCTAGACAAAAAAGTATGAAAATAAACGAAAAAAGTATAATGTAAAACAGGATTTAATGAGTCAACAAAACCAACATATCAATTTTTATTGATTAAGGTTCATCTTAAATCTAGTTCTGGCCGCACAAGAACCTTTCTGATGCCGCTTTGGTTATACCAGTAACCAAAGGCTTTCGCACATATTGAGATTCTGACTGTACCAGAACGAATTGGTCGCAAATCCAATACCACAGTACTTGAGGCTCTGGTCCTTTTAGGACTGTAGTGTTGTTGATGATGAAGATTCAAATTATTCAAATTTTCAGTTTCTATTACTGAACCTCGAAACCATATAATGGCTGGTGTTTTTTGTAAAAAATCTCAGTTAGTCTCAGCTCACTTCAGATAGACTCAGTAAATTGTTGTTCTTTTTGTTACAACTGATCTGAGACAAACTGAGAGAACTCACTTCCCCCTTTACCGATGCTGCACCACCCACGAAATAAACTCAAAATGATCTACGCATCTCAGTTCAGGAGAAGAGGTAATGTTTGATTTGTGTTGTCAGGAAAACTGTCATATTTATTAGGTTATGTGCAACCAGACTGCTACAACAATAAAAATATGTCAATCCTTTTCATTGATATATTAAATATGTTAACTTACGAATAAAATATTTTTAATGTCATCCATTTTAATAGCATAATTGTATATATTGCACCATATTCTAGTTCAAACCCAGCTTTTTATACATAAAATGCTGTTCTTTTTGGATGCCTTTTAAGTTTTATCTAAAGCTAACTGAACTAAAATTTCCAAAAAGAATACAGCTAATATTACTATAGTCCTTGTCTATAACTACAGTTTTGTTACATGCTTTTGTATTATAAAGTAAATATGCTAAGAAAAATGACTAATAAAGTCCATCCTGTATTGGCAACCATTTTTTTGTTAGACAATTGATTTATTACCAGACTAATACTGATATAAACTCATTGAGAAATCAAGGGATAAATAGCTCCTTAGTAACACATCGGCCTGTTAGTCTGTAGATCCTTAGTTCGAATCCCACAGCCAAAAGTCGCCATTTGTGTTGTACCCCTATGGTTCCCCTTCTGCTAACATCTTTGGGGGCCGAAACTTGAAGGTATGTAACCACATTTAACGCGAAAATAATATATTTTTATGTTTGCTGGAACTATATCGTATATAACTCGGTTAGTTCACGAAAAATCAATGGTTATACTCTCTGTACATTTATGAAAAATGTATAAAATTTAAAGAATAAATCAACAGAGTAATGAAATAAAAATAATAATTACAGAACACATCCTATGCTGTTGAGCTACTAACGAATGTGTTGGAAATTTGGGGTGGAAAACTGATGGAAATCTAGACGAGATTTATAGTATCAACTTGCAAAGTTATGTATTTTGAGAATATTTAGTTTAATAGTTTAAATAACCGCAAGAACTTATAGCCAACAAACAAAATTGTTGCCATTTTACTAATTTTGATGAATATGTATAAATTTCATTTTATGAGAAAAGCAATTACGTAAAATGCTATTGTGTTTTCAAAATTGTTACAAATATTAGGAAATTGAAATCCATCGCAAAAAACGTTGTTTTTCAAAAGCCAATTAACTGATAAAATCGTAAATTAACCATCACGTTTGATATGGAATGTTTTTAATGAAATTATTTTTCACACGCTCAACATTCATTGTCCGCGTAGTCAGTTATTTGCGCTTATACCTGCTGGGCAATCTATCATATCAGTGACATGTGTATGAATTTCCCGCGTTCCGAGTCCGATATTCATGTATTTCCGCTTTTCATGCTTTTCCGGGGAAGTAATTGCGCGTAGGCCTGCCCTGGAAAACCGTGTTTCGTGTACCGGCCACCAGTCGATGTTTTTCATTGACGTTGTCGCGATGGAAAATGATATTTCCGGTGTAATACGCGATTTTTTTATCTACGAATAGGTGCCATTGTCCGTTGTTGCTACTGTTGCTCTTTTTATGGCTTTTATTTGGCCCGGTGTAATTTTTTGTTTGACAGAGATAAGACTCGACTGAGTGTAGATTTGTTAAACTATTTCCCAGTTAATACATTGAAAGTAAAATTAGTAACAAGCATGCAACATTTATTAATTTTCAAACCAATGAATGTCTCTGAGTTCATTAAGTAGCTTATCTCTATCATGTCGTCATATCTATATTATATCTAATAGCATCTACAGGTGCACGGAAGGTGACAAGATAACTGTATTTAATAGCAAGAATTTGTAATTTAATATGCTCTGGACTTACATACGATATTTATAACGACATCCTAGCAACAACAAAAAAAAACAGAGAAAAATAAATTTAAAATGAGATCCTCAGGTCGAATCCCTCAACCGACAGTAAACATTTAACTTTACCCCTGTGGTTCCACCTCCACTAACAACTTGGGGATTTTGAATTGTGAATTTTACACAAACGATCATGCTCTTCAGTGGGATTCGAACCAACGACCTCTGATGTACTATGCCAGTGATATAGCCAATACGCCACCGAGATAGCGAGATGTATTTATTATTATATGTTTAATTTGCTGATATTTCCAATGATGGATTGTAAGAAATAATTTCTATTTTAACAAGATAAATATCAAGATTTATGAATAGGTTTATGACAATTGAAAACTATAAGCTGTAGTGCTGTAGACTCCTATTAATTATTTTCATGAAACTTATTTACTATTACTGAGTGACATTTTGTTTGATGGAAGAGAAATAAAATGGTACGCAAATTACTTTTTCTTAATTGGCTTATCCGTTTGCAAGAATTTCGAGGACAAATGGACGAATAATTATCTACCTCAATTTCAAAATTTAAAAGCTTTGAACCAAAATGCTCTATAATAATAATAAATATAATTGTCCTGCTACAACAATCTAAATAATATCATGTTACTAATATAAATAAAAATATTGTTATTGTAAATATCTAAATTGCTGTCACTATACTTAAGATAAATTTTTGCTGTTGTAACAATCCATCTTTTTCCGTGTATGAATGTGGACGAGGCGAAAGTGGTGTGCCAGGATAGGAATGTTTGGAGATTGTATAGTCTCATCCGGTTTGGTTCATTTTCCATTGAGAACAGTAGTCAAAGTATTTTCGTTCCCCCCCAGATAATATAATATATAATTGTCATTTACGTTGAAGATTTTATTAAGCAAGAAGTTGGTAGCTTGTGTAATACAAAAGTAATTCGTGTAATTATTACAAAAACTCTGTCACATACTCTCTGCGAATTCGCGAGCTCGTCTTGACAACTTGTCAAGCGTGTGTGTGAATATAATAAACCATCTTAGAAATGAAATAAGTTCCCTCAGTTGAGTAAACGCAAACAGCATACAACATTCAAGCACACAACACAAGCACAAGAGCTCACGGTCTATGGTTGTGTCTGTATCCCATGGTGTTTGTCTTGTCCACGGACACACGAATACACGGATAGTGCTCACGTTCAGAGCTCACTCGACTGTTGACACAAAGTCTGTTCGCAGATGCATTGTAATCAGCGCGAAATCGCCGGGAGGCACGTACTTGTGGGCTGATGCGGATCTGCGAAGATTCGCGATTTTTACAGGTACACCACTCGAATTTTCTGACAAGTAACCCTAACAGTAGGTGTGTCTGAGTTTGATTAGTAAATTTTGAGGTGGAACTTGATACATTTCAAGTCACAATAACATGCCATAAACAGAAAACCTAAAAGAAGAAAGTAGACGAGAAATATAGATGATTCAGAAGTGGAAGAAGACTGGATTAGTTAAATATGTTATAAATTGGAACATAGGGAAACTAGTCTTATTATATTATGAGCAACTGGGATTTCATTTCCAACCTTGATACAATCCACGACTCAATAACACGACATAAAGCAGGAAAATAGAAGTAGCCGAAAACTATTAGATGATTCGAAAAATGTAAATTGAAATAGAAGAAGAAATAGGAATACTTCATTTTGCTTGTGTTACTGTGATGATAATTCCGCAATAACAAAATGTTGCAACATACAGCAGAAGATGAAACGAAAGAAGTAGATGAAGATTATTAGATGCTTCGAAAACAGAAGAAGATATATGATTACTTCATTATTCCTCAATTACTGGGATGGTAAAAGCACAAAACTCGATATAATGTAGAAGACAGAAAGAAGTAAATGAGGGTTATTTGATGATGCGGGAGCAGAAGAACACTGAATTTGAAATATTTATTATAAAATGAAATAGAGGAAGGAATATTATTACTTCATTATGTCTTAGTGTCTGGGATGATAAAGTCACAATAATAAGACATGAAACAGAAGATGAGAATACAGAAATACATGAGGAATATTAGATGATTTGGGAGCGAAAGAAGACTAGATTAAAAAAATATTTTATAAATTGAAGTGGATGAAACATGATTACTGCATTATGCTTAAATTATAGTATAGTTACAAAACACGACATAACGCAGAAGATGAAAAGAAGAAAGTAGATGAGTATTATTGAGGAGCAGAAGGAGACTGGATTTGATAAATATATTATATGTTGAAATAAAGAAAGAAATCTTGGGAATTAATAATAATAATAATATTGTCAAGTAATTGTCTGGCTTCACTTACTGGAATGGTAAAGTAGTAAAACACTACATCAAGTAGAAGATGAAAAGAAAAGAGTAGATGAGTACTACTACATGATTGCGATATTGAAATATGGAGAATTAAAAAAATAATAATAATAATGTCATGTATTTATCTGGCTTAAGGTTTCTAGGATGGTCAAGTCATAAAACACGACGTAAAGCAGAAAATGCAAAGGAAACTTCTATTCGTCGCTGTAACCATGGCATTTGTTACAACCGAGTTGTGGTGTGAGTGATTTGGGGTCGATGGGCGAGTGCATTCCTGGCGTTGTAAACTTTTCGCGTTCGTTTCACAAAATGACTGTTTGATTTATCGATGACGGTGATGCCGCTAATCTATGTGACGTATATATGTTTTTATTGTTTGTACGCGAGCGAAATGTTCTGTTTTATAATTCCTGATAAAATCGCTGTGAGTTATGTGCATCCAGCGGATCTGGCCGCAGCCAGGGACGGACCGCCCCGATACCCCGCGACCCCTTCGTCTAAATGCGCGATGCGATTCCACCATTTCCCACCGGAGTTGAAATTTTTACATTGCCAATGAAAATATTCATTTTATTTCCACCCATATTATATTTATACAACTATCGTATAACTGCACTTGTGTTTATATGCGGAGCGTAGTGGAGTGAGAAACAAGAATAAAAATATTTTACATTTTTTGTCACCAATTTACTCATTCCGCGAAAATTGCATACATGAAATAAAATTAGAATGGCTCCTTGCTTTAACAACCGATGAAGTTAATTAATATTTATTTTTTTAATAAAACAATTCGAAATTCACCTTTATATTTTTCATATAATTTATCGTAAAGGACAGGACAAGAAAATTATTTAAAATACAAATCAAATCGATGAATAATGAAAAGTTTAATCAATGACAGCTCTTGAATCATTATTTAAACAGTCAATGATCATCAAAGTTAATCCTTTAAAAATGACACGTCATAATGAAAATGTATTTATTTTTCCGCTTTAAAATAAAATAAATAATAATTAAAACTGTAACTTAATACTCATAATTTGACAATAATTATTATTCATTAACAAACATGACAGTTGGACTTCGTTTTAAAAAATTAAGCTTTTTATACATATCATTCACTATATTTCACAAATCCGAAAACTGTACAGGGTGGTTACTTTACCAAAAAAATATTATTGTGGAAAATACTTACAAGAGCTCATATCATACCATTTCTACTAAGAAGAAAACAAGTGGAATTCAGTTTATTTTGACTTTAATTTTTTTTTGTATAAAGTACTCCTATTAGTATAATCCAGTGGTTTTTACCACTTAGACGTCTTTAAATTTATTAATTATTTTTTTAAAATGTGCATTTAATTTGAAAAACAAATCGTACGTTACATAATATGTAAATAATAATTATCTTACAATTTAGGTGTCGTTAAATTAAATTACTATATCACCTTGCCATTTACCCATTATTGGGTATTGCTTAATGCTTCAACTCAAGGGTTCCAAATATGTTATTGGTGGAGGAGCCACTGAGGTAAAGTTTGTGGTGATTTTGTTGCCGGGATGAGTATCTTGTGCTCTATGTGTCCAATGTGTTGTAAAAAACACAAAAATTGTTGTAAAAAGTTACGTGATTCATGGAACGACTAACACAGCATTTGAATGGTTAATTGTAGGCAACGGCATGGCAGGGTACGTTCATACCGGTTCACTTGATAACTCAAGTTATGCAATACTGCCCGCGGTTAGTAGTTGGATTGGTGACCGCTTTGCGAAAACCCATATCAGCGAATACTGCATGCCGTTGTCACACCACCGAAATAATAAAAAAAGTTGATTATTTTAAATAAAAATTAAATATATCATTTCGTCTTTCAACCATTTTGAATAAACACTCGCTTACACAGATTTCAGTAAGTGATATATTATTGCACATAAAGTGCGATTAGCAGCCGTCAAGTCATGCCCCCCAAAAGTGTTAATGCACAGGGAAACACAGAGGTAAAGTTAAAATGGTAACTGTCGGATGTAGGATTCAAATTGAGGATCTCACAATCAATCCATAGTCCCTATTATTAATAGTAATATTTTAATATTTCATAATTTTTATTCATTATTGTGGCCTACCAGTCCAGTGTCACAAAATGTTAACAAGAAGTAATCTGCAATTACATTTGCGAATTGCGGAAAAATATATTTTCTACGATTACTACTGAAAATTACATTTTCTCTCTATTAAACAAAGCTTGAAAGTAGTATATTTCGGAAAGTCGTATGGAATAGCGTGCGAAATTATTCCACACGCAAGTGTGACCAACTTACTAATAATATAATACTGTATGATATTAATATGTCAAGTATAATTAAATTTATATATAATGAAATATCTAATAATTATTTCAGAGTTTATATAAATCTTCGTTGCGAACACAAAGAAAATACAATATCAAATATTTTATCAAATCAATCTTTATATTACAATCTATAGATTTATAGTTGATAACACTGCACTCATCTGCGCTTGCGCCGCTTTCATGCTGTAATCATAAACGTCAAATAGTGTGAGTTTGAGGTGTCATTTCTTGTTTCTGAAGAGTAAAAATTATTTATTTATTTATTTATTATCAAATCAATCCAACAGGACACAAAGTCCCAATTACAGGAAAAATAGACAGCAAATAATAAATTGAATTATATCCTACCCTGTAAAAACAGAATTCAACAAAGATAAAAAAATATTCTAATTATTATTATTAAATCTCGACAAAAGTGTGATCGTACAGAATTACCTATTTCACGCTCGTGTGATTTCAGTACTCGACTTTGTCCCGTGATAAAACTCTCACAACTCGCGTGAAATAGATAACTTTTTGTACTTGTTGTACAATATACAATTACGTTATAATCGATATATCAAATTATATATAGCATTCATTTTGAAATACCTCTTGAATTCATGGGTGTTTTGATGGATTTTTTTTTACATTTATTTCCTCCCAATGATACAATGAACATGTGTGTAAACGGTAGCATAAAATCGCTGTCGTGTGTGTAATGTAGAAAGAATGTATTTGTTTAGATTCATTTGGCGCACAGCGCGTCATTAAAATGATATTCGGAAGAATGGCGCACCATTAATTTGTACACAAGTTTCATGCGCGATATACGATACACGGGCGCACGGATGTAACGCGAACGTGTGTGAGTGTTATCTGTGTAACTTGTAATGTTCCATTTTACAATAATTAACGCCGCGAGTAGAGTCCAGCGCACAGAGTCGGTCCGTCGTTGGGTGCCTTTCGGCATGGCATGTGTAATGTGTACATAATTTGGGACGGCTTGGCCCTAAATGCTATGTAAATTTCAGGTCATTAGTGTGTCGTTAACGTAAGGGAACCGCATCGATTAGCGCTAAGTGACTGCGTAATTAGCTTTGCAATACAATGGCGCCAAGCACGCTCCCTCGCAGCTTGCGGTAAAAATGCGACGCCTCGCTTTCGCTTCGCCGTTCGGCCGTCGTGCGTCGTGCGTCGCGCGGCGCTCGCCCGTCCCCTAGCACGTGCTACGTGCTCGTCTAATCGCACGCGCGTGCATGCAGATGATGTGTGGATGTAGATCTGTGATTCGGATAAGATAAAATTGTGCTATCTACCGGGTGCTTACAAGCTTACAAGGGTTTAGGGATGTACATTTTTAGGATTAACTCTTTTATTTACTAGACCGAACATTAATGCATGATTTTAAAACAAATTGCATGATTTTATAGTCACGCAAGTTTATCAAATGACAAATGAGTGAAAGTACATTTTGTTTAGTCAATATTAAATACCGTAGTCATTTTCATCTCCATTCACCAACTAAATATGTGTTATAAGTCTCGGTTATATACCTACACGGAACTGTAAGTAAGTAAGCTGAGGAAATAAGGAAAAGAGAAAATATAACGACGGTTCGGCTATTATTACTGCCATCTTCAGTTTCTAATTTTAAATTAAAAATTTTATATCGAAGTCCTATTGTTACAGTTAAATTTTTAATTTGAAGTTAAGTTATACAAAATAAACTATTGACTGACACAAATTAAATTTTGTAAAAAATATTATTAGAAATGTACTCAACAATTTTCGGCTTAATAAGCTTCTCTAAATTGAGGAAATAAGATATATTTCTTGAAAATGTAATAACAATTAAAAGACAAAAAATATTTTCTTAAAGTTTAGTAAATTTTTAGAAAATGCATCTTATATCCTCATTTTACCAAAAGTTCAATAAATTCTACAAAATCTTTTTATTTTTTCGTGTAGTCAAACACTAGAGATACAAAAATGAGAATTTACCGAACGAATGTAAGAGCAATAACGATGTACGCTGCTGAGACTATAATAATGACAAGAAAAGATGAAGAAGATTTAAGAATAATGGAACGAAAAATAATAAGAATTATATTAAGATCCATGAAGATTTCAAAAAGCGAATACAGAATAGGAATGAATTATGAAATAGAACAAGAGTTGGTAGGAGAAGACATAATAAAAAGATCAAGCAACAGAGAGTCTGATGGATTGGACATATAAGGAGAGTAAAAGAAAAGGATCAATGGTAGAACCAGGAGGAAGAAGAAAACGAAGCAGATCTAGATCGACATGGCTAAAGAAAGTAGAAGAAGATTTCTAAGCAGCAGGAATTAAAACTGGCAAAATAAAACAAAAATAGAAAGATATGCAGAAATTTAACTACAAGGATTTAAAGGAAAAGAAACTGAGATTGATCCACTCCAACAGAAGAATCTATAAAGCGTGCTAGGTTCAAATCTCAGCTAGTATATTTTTATGTTCCACCATTTATTATCCATTGTGCAAAAAATTGATACACCAATTTGGGTAGCAGTAGGATCATAATTTCATTGTATTTATAGACAATCAGAAGGATGATTTTGTTTCTAAATACCTTTTTGATAGCATCCCGGATGTAAAAATCCAACACGAAAACCTATGAACCGTAGACCATTAAATCAAAACGCCAAGCTACTTATCTCCCGTTTACATAATATAATTGTTTAAAGATCAATTGGTTTATTCATAGGGTACATGGGAACCTAAAATATTTAGTTCGTACGCGCTGCCACCAAATTAGCAATATACCAATAGTATATATTTATTGCATATGTTAATAATAGAAAAAGAGGTTACATTTTAAATCTACCTGACAATTTTATTTACAACCTAAACTTTAACATTTTGCGTTAACTAACTGATGACAGTAAACTAAATTCTTGTCGTAATTATATTCCCTAATACCAATAAAAAAAATAGTATCAAATATGTGCATGGATTTTATAAAACCAAATCAGTTGCCAAAGACCAATACATCTAGACAAAAACACAATGAAAGAAATTCAAAATTAACATTGAGATACATTTTTGTTACAACTGCATATTATATAATTCATTGTTCATGATGGGCTTAAATTTAGGCAAATTTGATTTTTCTTTTTAAATTTGTGGTAGTGCTTTATACAATTTTGGAACGGAATAGGAAAAACTTAAGGACTTTAAACGGAAAATGGAAAATTTAGGAATATGTAATGTAGATTTATAATGCATCTTGAGAGAAAGTATGGAACCAAGATAATTTAGAAGAAGTAGTTTTCAAAATTAGTACTTTATAAACGAAACCTAGAAAATATTTGTTGGACATGTTTAATCACCCAAGTTATTTAATTTAGAAGAATCAAGGTCGTATCTATGTAAATTAAATGTTACAAAATACGCTTCCTCTGATTGAAGAATTAAACTCGCATCAAATGTCACCAGCGGAGTGTTTGTCCAGTGTGTCTAAATAGTAATGTGCTCATTAAATAATAAATGTCCCCAGAAAAAACCTTTAATTTCAGCCACGCAATAACGTAAATCATGGCATCAAAACAAAACAATTCTTCCATGCTGGATGGTGGACGTTGAGCCAATCAAGTAGGCACAGAAAACAGAAAACATCAACGTTGAACGTACCACAAACAAACACAAAGCACGTAGCGGCCATAACAACCGAAACAAGCTCGCATCGCATCGTTAAATACGAAAATCCGCGCGAAAATAAAAAACCCTCATGTAGGTAATTAAATGAATCAATACTACGAGATGACATAAAGATGGCATTAATTTCAATGTAAAACCTGGCAGCCAGCAGTGTTCGTTGGCGGTGGGGCTATACCCACTCCTTTCTTGCATTAACTAACTTCTAAGGCTATGCAACCCTATTTTATGTGATTTATGGCTCTAGTATAGCTCTAAATACCATGTAATTTGCAAATTTAATATATAATGGACGGTACAGTTATCGTTAAAAACACCCGAACGAGGAACCATGGGCGGCGAACGAGCAACACACCGGGGCACTTGACATTTACGACGTATGTACTTCTTTTGTATTAAAATAATTATTTCATATTATAAAGCATTCGTTTTATTTACTACAATTGATTTGAAAATATATTATAAAATTATCGGTCATTTAATTTTAAACATAATGGCTAGGCACCACGAGCTCTGTTATATTATATTTGGTATACAAGTACTAAGAAAAGAGTTTTAGTGATGACTAATATTCCAAAATTATTTGATAAAAAATACTTCGAATAAAATTACAGATAAATATATTATCTAGCACTTTTATTTGAATTATTTTTTTATAAAATAATTTTAGAAACTTTTTAAAATGCCGGACATAACCAAAACTGCACCATCTAATAGCACAATACCAAATATTTTAGGGACCGTATTTCGACAGCAGGTAGCTGCACATTTCATATAATGGAGTCGTTTACTATAGTTACAAAATAGAAAATAAGTCAATTATATTTTGACTAGACCCAAAAACATCGTACTAGATATAACAAATATGTAAAATATATTATTAATTATTAATATATTTGAGTTTTAATGACCTCTACAATGACGTCAAAGTATTATAGCGCATATCTATTCTATTCTAAATTATTTGTACTTTTCTTATTATTGAGCTGTCATATTGTCGAATGAATAACAATTAAGACTTTTTGAAAGTGTAGATAGTCTTCAATTTACATATAGTTTCATAATTAATTTTTTTTTCTTAATGGTGAAAGACCCTATCTTTTACCGAATTCTGTTATGGCAGTCACTCTGCCAGAGTGTTTGTGGTAGGGGTTTCTTTCCATAGAAATCAAATGTCCACTCAAATGTTATATTTGAAAATTCTAGAAAAACATGTCTGGCTTAAATAGATGTATCACTGCAATATAGTTATAATCTCCGAATGGCAACTCTAGAATGTACTTAGATATTAAGAGACCCATCTATTTTGAGCCAAGCATAAACATTTGACTGGGTATGTATATTATATCTAGGATAGATAAATGAATAAAATTAATATATCATCACGCCATTTACCAATTTGTAGGTATGAAACTGTACTTAATACAAATCTCGGTACTATAATATATTGTTGCTCATGAAGTGCGGTTACCAGCCGTCAAGTCACGGCCTCCAAGGATAGTAGTGGTGGAGGAAATAGAGTAGTAATTATTTATGGTAAAAAATTTTGGAATTTGTTTTCAAAATTTGGTTGCTAGGATCGAACCGGGGAACTCTTTACCCCATTATCTAGGAAATAACAGACATTATTTCGGGTTTCTTACAATTATAGTTCTTCATAGCAAAATACATATAGGTAATTTACAGCACAAACCTATGAAAAAAAAAACAACTTTCCTTCTCGAGTACAATACACAAAAAAAAGATTGCTATAAATCTTAATTTATGTCTATTTTGGCAATAAGCAATAAGTCCAATCCACTGAAAACCGCTGCTATATACAGAATTAATAAAATCAAAAAAAATATTTAATTAGGTACCGAAGTATTTTTGGGCCCGCGAGAAAAGTGTCGCGCGGTTATGGTTTGAGGCTTCTCTGCACTAGAGTCGGGCTTCTGCGCGGATTGTATCCTGCCCCCTCCACTTGGCGTCGTCGAGCGTCGAGCCGAGTGGAGCCGACACCCCCCGACCCCGACTCGCCGCGTCCCGACGCTCCTGCCACGAGAAGACGGGAAGGAGATAAAACTAACGATTATTAATTACGTACAAACACTGAAATGGCAAATAAACATGGCGGCCTACAGCCAAACGGGGAACCGATGCACCCACTTCCGCCAGCGTGCCCGCGATTATAATGTGGCTTTGTTTTAAAGACGGACCCTCGGCTCCTGCCCCTGAGTTGCTCCCATATTTTTTTGCGAATTTTTAATAGAAAAAATACTGCACTAGCAATACAAAATTTTGTATGTATTCAAAGGTAGAGATAAGTCTATTCGTTTATTTGAATCAGTTAATCAAAATGATCCATTCAATTTGATTCGTTAAAATTGAACAGTTGTGTTAAAAGATTTTGTCTTATATTGTTACTGTATGTATTACAAATCTACATATCAACGTTACTGTTCCGTCAGTTTATCACTTATCACGTAGTGGCGGCTCATACGAAGGAAAGTAGGCGAAAAGCTATAAAAAATATTATAACTAGAACAGATGCAAATAATATTAGTTATTACTGTTCGTATCGAATTAAATTTATTAGAAATACCTTCAATAAAATAACTACTTCAACAGATGTACAGCAATATCAAGAATTATTTAATGAACCTTCTATAACGCAAAATAATACAAGGTGCACTGCTCTCACTGCAATTTATTCACGTACCGCTTATATTTGTGGTGGGAGAGCATGGGTTGTTATGACAACTCAGATGCGCGCGCAATGGTGCAGTGACAATCGTAAATCTTCACTTGATGCGATTTAATGCTGCTCAAAACATACTCGTGATGCGGGTCGCCGTCGATCAGTGTTTATTTTATTTTATTTTTAAAACTTCTTTATATGTTTTTAAACATGAAAATTTATTGATTCAAAAATTCTAATTTATAAATATTTATCTTTATCCTCTCAAAAAGTGGCTCTTCACCTACTTCACCTGACGAGTCGCCACTGTATCACGCCTTTTACCCGCTTCGGGTGTGGCACACTGCTTCCACAGATCTCGTTAAGTGATATATTTTAACACTTGAAATGCGGTTAACAGCCATCAAGTCATGGCCACCAGAGATATTATTGGAGGCGAATCACAGGGGTAAAATGGGGTCTTTCGCCATTTTTAAAATTTTTTTTTTTTTTAATGAAATTTTATCTAAATTGAAGACTGTCTACACTCTTAAAAAGTCTTAATTGTTATTCATTAAGCCACAATTTTTTTTTTTATGTTGTGACGTCATTATAGAGGTGTTGCTGGATCATGGATTATAGATCAAATAGGAAAATCATTTTGAATATTTTATGCTCATCAAGAATTTTCAACAATATCCATTATCCCTAACTGTACGCTTCTACATTCCTACTCCCCTCATTAGCACATACTATGCGTTTAATATTACCAACACAATAAAAGATAAAAATTGTCTTTATAATACGGTTTATTTATATGAACGGGTCATTTTTTCATATTTCGTGATTTAAATTCCAAATTCTACGATGCGAACCTAAAACGTCTAATATATACATAAATCAGTGTGACCCATTCAACAAGAAGAAAGTGATCCAAAAGAAACGGGTCATTTGCGAACGACACATCTCTATTCTCAGGTCCCTTGGCAATTAAATAAAAATAATTCATTCGTCATCCAGACATAAACGCACCCTTAACCCTAACTCTTAATTATTTTCTACCCTTCTGTACCACATTTGTAACAGGCATACACCAAACTTTATTAATCTCTTCGTATACACTTATGCGCATAAGGATCATGCTCCCGTCATATATTCTTATATTACACACTGTACCACTAATACTCAACTTTATTGATGCCGTATTTCATTAAGCAAACAGAAATTATAATGCAATAGTTGAAAACAGAAAAAAATACTTGTTCATCTAGTCGTTCTTATATAGTCATAATTCACAGCGTAGCAACGATGAGTAGGGCCTTTTATATGGTTAAATATCATTAATAAAATGTTACTTTATAATAAATATTCGCTCATATATTCTTACATTACACACTATTCCACTAATACTCAACCTTATTGATGCTTTATGATGAGTAGGGCTTCTAATGTGGTTAAATATTAGGTGTCATGCTATAAATATTCGTTCCTGATTGTAAAATACTTGTGTCTGTTGCAGGTTTGGTTCCAAAACAGACGCACAAAATGGCGGAAAAAGCACGCAGCAGAAATGGCGACCGCAAAACGAAAACAGGAAGTCCTGGACAACCAGACAGACGAGAACAGCGACGTCATATCCGACACAGAAGATGAAATGGCAGCGAAAAGACAAAATCTCCACCAGTGAACAGAACAGTGATGTATATAAACGCGCACGCGGTTACATTTGTACATAAATGAAGAAAAGTAACTTAGCCATTATGAGACGCAAGTTTACGTTTCTATAGTGTTTGTTTGATCTCAATCGCGAGTGTGACAGTGAGTTTGAATGCGTAAGTGGACAAACAAGACGTTCCTTGTAAAAAGTCATAAGTTACACCTAAAATCTAACCTAAACAGAATAACCATTATCTTATTATTATTGCAGATATATTTCTATTTCCAAATACCAGATTATCACTATTTAATTCGATAAAGATTTTTATCTGAAATCGGCACTAAAGTGCTCAAAAATCGTCATTAAAAGCTCAGAAATCGTCATTAAAGTAACCCATTATACGACGATTTTGAGCAACCCAGTGTTGGCAACCGTTAAATAATTATTGTACAATTAGGATAATTTTGGCAGATATATTGACGTACTATAGTAAATTTGGACGTAATATGAAACAAAAGTTGCAAGAAGAATTAACTAATTAATTCCGATGACGAAATTGAGGACAAAACACATAATTTTGAGTGTTATTTACGATAACTTCACTTCACGAGGTTGGCAACACTGACTGTCAGTTCAATTGACAACTGACAGTTGTATAAACTTAACCTATATTGTAATTTTTTTACAGTTTTTTCGAATTTTAGATTTCAAATACAACTTAATATGTACATCGGCACTAAAGTTCCTTTTTATCACTCACATGGTTTATTTTCCTCGGCGCTACGGGCCTCGGCAACTAAATTCCGTATTCATGATAAAAAATTGAACTTCAGTGCCTTGATACGTAAATAACTATTATATTGGAAGTAAACAAAATAATCACAAAACCTCTGTATAGAAAATTCAACCCTTAAATAATTTAAAGGTAAATTATCATACATCCTTACTCCCAGTAAATATATAGTTCTTCAATATACTTGTAATTCGGGTAATTTAATATTAATGTACATATATTTTGCTCGCCATTTTAACAGTCAAGCATAGTATTACGTCACAACTGCTGGTTCGAGGTTATTCCTTAATAGCTGGAGTTGAAAATTCACGCGTTTATAGAAGATGACTTAACGTCAGTATTTTGAATATTTTTCTTATTTTATACCTTAACTTGTGTTTTTTTTTTTTTACATTTAACTCTCGGAGAACACACTGGGTCAATTTGGCCCACAATTTTTTTTTTGCACTTTGAGAGTTTCCTTATATATTTCTAGCTTAAAATATTTAAAAAATTACTATATTTTTTGTGAAATTTATTTAAAAAGACATCAACAATTATTATAAAATTTTGCATAAATCATTTCTATCTGATCTTAAGTATACCTCATAATTTTTTAGACCAATCTATCCAGTCATTACAATGGGGTAAATAGCTCCGTGGTAACGCGTCGAACTGTGGAACGTCAGAGCCTCAGTTCGAATCCCACAGCTGACAGTTGCCAATTTAAATTTACCCCTATGGTTCCTCCTCCACTAACATCTTTGGGGGCTATGATTTGACGGCTTGTAACCGCACTTCATACGAAAAAATATATCACTTACCGAGATCTACGCAAGCAGAGTGCTACACCCATAATGGGTAAAAGGCGTGATGATATATTTATATTTATTTTTTATTGCAGATTGGTAGACGATCAAAAAAATATTGAGTTGTTGTCGTAGGGTTAAAGGGGTCGATTATAATGTGATTTATTTTGTTTACTACTTCATGTCACATATTATCGAATTAAAAGTGATCTCATTGAAGTCTATGTACATCTTTTTAAAATTAAATAAAAATATGTCGATAGTAATGATAACTCAATGATTATTCTATTTAGCATAGACTACATGCATATAATTATTGGTTAATATAAATACATGTTTACTATGATATTGCCTTTAATTTCAATGCAGATTACACAAAATATTGTTTCGATTGTGTCTCTTTATTTTAGAGCAATATTTTGAAATGTGATTATATATAATCTAGTAGAAAAAATATATGAAAGATACAAAGATATTTTAGAAAACTATTTTAATTTGTGAATCGAGGCAAATTTGATAAAAAGAAGACAGTAAATGTTGAATTTTTTGTTAAAAATCAAAGTCGTATTTAGGAATTTTGAATATTAATTTGTTGGTTATTATTTATGAATAAATGTGTTAAAATGTATAAGTACGTTTTGTGTTAAAGCAAAATATTAATCCTAAATACGACTCTGTATCTGTATTTAATTTTCTAGTAAAAAGCACGTGAATTTACGTACCGTAAATATAATTGTCATTAAACAGATTATATACGATCAAACATAAAAACATTTTTTTGTATTTCAAAAATAATTGATCATTGAATTAGTTGTTTAACAATAACAGCAATTTAAAACAAAACGACAGAGCGGTATAAATCGTTAAACAGTAAATCTTTAAAATAAACGTGGCTCGTAAGTGACAGAGGCAATTTCAAACTAATTATCATTCCGGAGAGTGAACATTAATAAAACAAAATCAATAACTGAATAACGTGGTTGTCCATTGGAAATGTTGTGGCCATGGGCCAAAGTATAGAGTATTCGTCATGATGATTTGTAGATAACGTGTAAAGCAAACTGGGTGCAATTTTATTATTTAGTTGGGTGTCGATCCCACAAGGTCAGAATGGTCAAATGATCGACACGCAGTCATAAATATTATGTATCATAATTTTAAATGTATTTGTAATATCTCAAATAAACGATATGTTAAAATAAATTATTTGTTCTCTTTTTCAAATGATTTATTGTTTTATTTTCAGGACGTAATGGAATAATTTGTAAATTATTTTTATTCATTTTTTACTGATCAGTAATTTATGTCACTATTTGAGTTATTTATTACATGCCTATTGTTCCATTAAAATTTTTCATTAATTTTTTAATTGCAAAAATGTCATTGTTCCGTAGTAATTTGTTGGTTTATTACTTTGGTTTAAATTTCCACTAATTTTCCAAAACATAAATTTTCAGAAAATTTTAAACTGGTGTATTCCCTTAACTTTTAATATTTGATCATCATTTCGAAATTAGTTCAAAATTTTATCAATTTTTCACCACTTAATACAAAACGTCTTTCGTAATGAAAGATCAAAATTATTTTACAATTTTCCTAACTCTAAATCAAACTTTAAGCCCATATGTTTCCAATACAAATCAAGTTTGGTACACTCATAAAAATAACTTCTTATTTCAAGAAAATTTTCAGTTTCCCTTTTGTATGCATTCGTTGAAGAAAACTTTGTTTCTTACAAAATGATTAGGTTCAATTCAAAAAAATATTAATTTGTAAGAATATGAATATAAAAAGAAGTCGTTTTAATTTTAAACAAAACATTTTTATTTAAAACGATGTCATTTTGAATTAAAACTACCCCTATTTAAACTACTTCGTCCCCGTAATGAATCTTAGTTGAATACTTTGATATGTTCCTTCAAAACTAAATTTATTTTCGTACAAGAATATTTATTAAACCTACAAAAGTATTCAATGAAAACGAAATCGGATTGGCACTATTCAAATCAATTTTTCTCTTCATTTAAGAGGAATCTGTTTGTTCCAAGAAAACATTTTTATCAGTGTAACTACAAAATATTTTGTCTTAATCGTCCGTTTAAAACGACTTTAACCATTTTTAAAGTAAACCTAATTTTGAAATTTGATAAAAATGTAGTTTGAATTATATAATTTATTTAATATTTATACATAGCTTTAAAGCGTTAAACATACTAATTATTAATTAAATTTTCAATTTCTAGATATTTCGTAATTTTCAAATTTTGTAATATATTTTTAAGAAAGTTCGATTTAATAAAAAATATATGATGAATTGTTTACTACATCTAAACATAAAATTTTAAACAAATAAATTAAATGTATTTACACACTTATGTTTTTTATTTTTAAAGAGAAAAACATTTGTTTTAAATTTAAAAAATAAAGTTGTTCTTTTGTAATATATCAATATATCGATTTAAATATTTGAGGAATGAAGAATT
This sequence comes from Poecilus cupreus, assembly GCA_963942605.1. NCBI lineage: Eukaryota > Metazoa > Arthropoda > Insecta > Coleoptera > Carabidae > Poecilus > Poecilus cupreus. The sequence goes on from OZ012715.1 coordinate 12,069,154, forward strand.
TCATATTCAGATGAACAACATTCTCTGTCTAAACTATTATAATTTCAATGTTGGTATCCCCATTCGCTACCATCAAATTTCATCCACAATTCCATACAATTCACCTCAACCTCAACCTTCCATAAACTTTAAACTATCCATCACGCCCTCGAATACATTTCCGCTTGACCATATTCACTCAAATTCGGTCATACTCAACTGACAGATCGGACACATGAACCACGAAGCACGGAGCATGGGGCACGAACCAGGAGCGCCAGCTGTAAGATGATGATGTTATAAGAGCTTTATGAATGCTGTTGTTGTCAAGGCAACGCCAAGCGCAGTGAAACCGCCATCGTCATCGCGCTCAACGCAGGAAGTCAGCAAGAAATTCTACCACTCCTGGTTTGGACACCCTCAAAACGCTTGAATTTATTTAATAATATTCACCCTAATACCCTTAGATAATCGCTCAATTCGCTAATTTAAATTTAAAATGGCAACGGCCGTGGCAGGTAGCGTTGGAGTCGGTTCACTCGATAACGCAAGTTAAGCACCGCTGCCCGCGGTTAGTAGTTGTTGGATGGGTGACCGCTTTGCGAAAACCCATACCAGCGAACACTGCGTGCCGTTGTCTCACAACCAAAAATGAGGTTTCGAGGCGGTATATAACTTCAGCAGTTGAGACCGCTTAAATCGATTTATCACCAATCGAAACACTATAAAACGGAATTAAAAAAATAATTGTGAAGTCATCCTGCAGGGACAATAAAAATATAGCGACACAGACTGCAGGAAATTTGGGATTCTTTCTCCAGAAAAGTCTCTCAAAGATTTGTGGTTGTACTAAGCAATTTTAGAAAGTAAAGAGTTAAACAGTGGTAAAGTAGATAATTTTTAATAGAGGATAGAGCAAACTTACGTTATATAACAAAAAGTTTGACAGCTGCACAGTTTAATATATAAGCAAGCTTTATTTAATGTTAAATGTATATAAAAATGCGGCAAAATAATGATCGGGGATATCTTTATTTTCTATAATGCCACCGTTTCGTCACCACCTGTGTCTTCTTCAGGGCTAGTAGAATAAGTTATGACAATATTAAAAATGCATACAAATAATGCAACTTTATCCTTCTGCAGAAACCGTAAAGTCGTCACAGATAAAAAAATATAAAACTCGTCAGCAAATTTCTCATGTTACTTGTGCCTTACATAAGAATGTTAGAAATTAATTGTACAATTTTGTAAATATGAGATACCATGCATTATACTTGTCTTTAGACTTTTATAAAAAATTAAAACGAAAAATTTGGAACTGTCGAAACCATCTGAATTTGGACTCGTACATGAATACCGCACGTTAGGTTAAGTTAGGTTAACCTGGGGATGTGAATAATGGTTACTTACAAAGAGAATGAAAAGTACAGTTCAAGCGATAGAGATGAAATATCTACGCAGAGTAAAAGGAGTAACTATGAGAGACAGAATACGTAACCAACATATTAGAGAAGAACTGCAGATAAAACCTATATTAGAATTCATGGAATAAAGACAACTAGAAATCTAGGGACTTATGAAGAGAATAGATAATAACAAGCCAGTGCGAAAAGTATGGACGTCAAAAATCTAGAGGAATAGTGATCGTGGGACAGTACAAGAAAAAACGGTGCAAGAAGCAATTAATCTAGCAGAAAACAGAAAAATTTAACAAATCTATACAAGAATAGAAGAATAATCCCTACACCTTAGGTTAAAGGAAATTTTCTTTATTTGTCTGTAAGAACATAGCCCAAATTGAGAAACTAATTGTAAAATATACGAAGTGAAGATAGTCAAGGGTTTCATCAAAAAACAATCTCTGAACAATAAACAATATTAGCCCACCTCTGTGACTGTGGATTAGAGTACTAGGCTCTGACCCAGAGGTCCCGGGTTCGATTCCCGGACAGGACTGGTATTATATCGGTATTTGTGATTGACTACAACGCAGACACCTCTATACTTATCACAAAATCGGTGTCTGTGATTGCATACAACGCAGACACCTCCATCTTCGTCACCAAATCGGGGTCTGTGATTGACTACAACGCAGACACCTCCATCTTCATCACCAAATCGGTGTCTGTGATTGACTACAACGCAGACATCTCTATCCTCATGTCGCCCATCACCCCGACTAATAACCAAAGTAGTTAAAGCCGTATCATAATAAAAAAAAAAACAATGTTATCATGAATCTGAGACTGGTCTAATCAGTCAATCGGTAACTACAGACGCGATCTCATAATATCCAATGTTATAAAAAAAACTTATTTATTCCTCAATTAATGTTAAAAACTTTGCAGACTACATATTGTCAATAAAATCTGTGTATAATGTACGTCCTCCTTATGTGCACATTCTGTACAGTACGAAAGAGGAATGGACGAAACTGGAAGTTGCCAGTGAACGATCCCTACAACGTTGAACGCTGACCCTACTGCCAACCCGAATAAATCAGAGCCCATATCTTATACGACATGCAAAAAATCCTGGATTTGCATATGTTTTTCTATACAAATATGCTAGAGACTCACAGGGGTTGTGGGTTGGATAAATAGAATTTTTGCTTTTTGTTTTTTTGTTTATGTTTGGTTTATATTTCTCAGTTGTTTATCGGCGGAGTACATTTTATTCTATACCAAAATATAATTATTGTAAACATTTCAAAGTTTAAATTCGTGAAAGCTTTTAATTTCACAGCTTTATCTTTAAAAAATTGTGTTTAAAAATAGAGTAATCAAAAAAGCCGATATCAAGCACTGAAGGATTCTATTCCCAATAACAAATATTGAGTTTTGACAAAATAGCAGTCCGAGTAGCAGCAGCAAAAGGAGCAAAATGATTCGCCATTAGAAATATCTACGAGCCTATCTGCGTTACACCGAAGCCCTAGTTCAAATGTCATAAAATTTTATGGCTGCTACACTGCATAGTAGTCTAATTGCAAACGATCTACTCGTCGCACACCAGTAATTCTTGGCGTAAGTGCGAGATAATCAAATATCGTTAAATTTTATTGTCCAAAATACATAAATGGAAAAATATGCATGGAATAAATGATGTAGCCAATTAAATTATAGTCTAGCAAACGAAGTATGCGTCGTACGTCAACCCCAGTGATCTTTCAAATTGCTTTTGTGGTAAAATCGCGGCCGGAATCGTTAAAAAATAAAACATTATTGTTCTCGATTCTACTGTTTGAAATAGTGCAATTACATTTAACTATTTTCTGCCAAAGAAATTCATTGGTAACCAATACAGGATGCTTCGAAATTGTTGCAAAAAGAAATTAGTGGTGTACTGGTTACAATGCGAAATTCACAAAAATAATTCCACATTGCTTGAAGTAAACATTTTTCGTGATAGGTTACACTACAGTAATGAATAAATATTAATAGTTAACTTGCTTTATTTCATTAATTAACCCGTTTGATTGTTTTGGCCACTTAAAATCTGTGGTGTACGCCATCTATAAAAAATATATGTTATTAAATACGTTCCAATTTATTTTTAAATACATTAAATTTTCTTCCAAAATAAATATAATTGAATATTTTTATCGAAAAAATTCAACCAATCACGTTGCAGTATTTTCGGAATTTCGACCAATGACAATCGATTATCAGTGATTATTTTGCATATCGAGTATATGCACAAGTGTGATACCCGAATATTTATAATAACTGTAAACACAATGAGGAATAATTTTATTTCTTCGTTTTGAAAGGACAGAAGGGATATCTTCAATTTTTCAAACAATGTCTTGAAAAGAATTACTTTCAAAACGCTGATAACTCATTTTTAACGTAATTTGACAAATGACATGTATCAAAATCTGACGTTTTGTGACAGATTAATATAAATATATGTTCAATAATTTATGGGGAAAATAGCTCCTTGGTAACGTGTCGGACTGTGGATCGTTAGATTCTCAGTTCGAATCCCACAACTGACAGTTGCCAATTTAAATTTACCCCTGTGGTTCCTCCTCCACTAACATCTTTGGGGGCTATGATTTGACGGCTGGTGACCGCACTTCATACGAAAAAATATATCACTTACCGAGATCTGCGTAAGCAGAGTGCCACACCCATAATGGGTAAAAGACGTGATGATATATTTATATTTATTTATTTTTTTATTGCAGATTGGTAGACGACAATAATGACGGAAATTTTTCTCGAGAAATATTCGTGTAATATATCCCTCGTGCATGGCAAATACTAAATAAAATAAATAAATATATCATCATGCCTTTTACCCATTACGGGTGTGGCACTCTGCTTGCGCAGATCTCGGTAGGTGATATATTTTTTCGTATGAAGTGCGGTTACCAGCCGTCAAATCATAGCCCCCAAGGATGTGCATATTCATGCACTCGAAAAAATATTCAGGTATTTACCATGCACTTGGGATATAACTACTGACAATTTTCGGCGTACCTGTAAATCAATATTAATGAATAAAGAATCTAAGAAAATAATTCTTTCTAGGTTGCACTGCCAATTCCCTTGAATAACTTTATTTCCCTAGGGAGTACTTGACATTTTTTTGTCCCTCGGTAAATAATGAAGCACATTAAGTTATGATTCTGATAAGAATAAAATTTACTTTATTTATCGATTGTATGTAAAATATATGATTTCTATTAATTTTCATTGAGTTACCTACCAAAAAAAACTTATTTTTGTTCTTTGTGACATAACCATTTTGTCAGCAATGAAAAATAAGCCCTCAGCGTGTAAGAATAAACTGTTACACTTATATATCAGGGTCAATATAAGCACCCCATTTAGGTACTCTCTAACTTTATTTATTGCCGAGCTATTCAATTAATTGTTGACGGGATACAGTACTGTACACAGCACATTGCGTCCCAGGTTAAATATGAAATGTTTGGGTCTCCCTTCCAAAATGCCCTGAGAAAAATAACGCCCTCCAAATTTGCTAAGTAGAAAAACATATGCCTTTATAATATAATTTATCACGATATAAAAGAGTGCTGTTGGATTTTTTACGGGAAGTGCCTATTTAAATTATATTCTCATATACGAAACGATTTATATTATGTTGCACGTGTATTATGTCTAATAATTCGTATACAAATAACGTTATTCCTATGACACAGTACCACGTGAACTACTTATTTATAGATAACATTATCGAACCAAATAACATTAATATAATAAGCTATCAGATTTCAATTGTGTCTACGAAACTGGATTATTCATAAGTTAGTAAAAACTTAAATAGTGAACATGTTACATCATACAACAGTTGTGCTATCAAAAGTAATATGAGTAAATTAAATAAGGTGACTTACATGTTAAACTACGAAGATGTGATAGGACGTACGATAGTTCCTTATTTTTGTACACCTAAAACAAAGAAGAAAATTTAAGAACTTATATTGCACATAGTTAAAACGATAAACATTTAAATGTGTTTGTAAATATGAATCATCGGGTAATGAATTCTAAACTGAGTTCAATGCTTAACAGTAAATTGTTTGATATTTTAAATATTCGGTATATCAGATTGACTCAAATGTCTCTACGTGCGATTGTTTCCTTTCAGTGGCTTGATTAATAAGTTGTGTAATCGTGATACATCCCTCTTAGTTCTACTAATGATGCCAACATAATTAATCTAAATATTTTAAAAATTAGTAACAATAAAGTGTTTGGTTAACATATTTAAAAATAATCATCGTTTGATTAACTCTGGCCTGGGCCCTATACCTAATAGTAAATTGTTTGATTTAATAGGGAATTAGTTATTAGGTTGACACGATTGATTACGTCGTTTTAGCATAAATTACGTATTCTAATTTTAAGTTGAATTCTAGCTTGGTTTACAAGTTGATTTCATTTCTTTTTGCTTCTACTAATGATGATAACTTACACGAAAAAAATGGATTGTTAAAAAAGCAAAAATGTATCTTACATATTGTGACAGCAATGTATATAATTACAATAACAATATTACTAATATAAATATTAATATTGTCATTGAAAATATCTAAATTGCTGTCACTATATACGTGAAATAAATTTTTGCTATTGTAACCATCCATTTTTTCCGTGTAGTTATCAAAATACGTATACAGGTGGTTCCATTTAAGTGCTACACTGTTGCTATCTCGAGAAGTATAAGAGATACGAAGTTCATTAAATCTACAAACAATTTCTAAATTATATGATTATTAAAATAAATAAAACAAAAATATTCGACTATTGGAGACATTCGAATATTCGAGATCCAGTTAATATTCGAATTTGAAAAAACTGATAAGTAATCGCCCATCTCTATTTTATATGATTTATTTCATCTTGCATATAATACTCCAAAATCTATTCCACTAACTTATTAGTAAACGAACGTTTCCGGCAAATAAGCGTAAAATCTAATGGCAGGAAAATTACTCACGGTCCACTAAATAATCTCAGCTTTGAAAGTCAGTAACTTAGACTCCCAAATGCCTGTAATGTCCCTAATATCATAGAATCACAATAGGAAATATCTAATAATAGCATTAAAAGTCACATTTTGAAAGGTCTTTGTGAATGTGCTATATTGAAAAGCGACAAATTGCATCGAAAACAGGAAATCCGTGTTAGGTCGGTCTATTCACATGCAGCTTGACTTCTGTACGGAATTGTCAATGAAATCCCGTTTAAAATACCCGACGGCTATTGAAACCTATGAATGGGGATTTAAGCTGCTGCACACCTTGGTTCAGGGCTGCGTTACCTGTGAAAGTAGGTAACAGTTCGGGATCATTGCCTTCGACACGTTTTGACTAATTTTAATTTCGGGACTGAAGTCATTGATCATTTTGCGTTTAGCAGGGTGACACTATTTTGAGGTTACATTATTCGACAAATAAGATTTGAGGTTATGATTAGGCCCTGTATAATACCTAGTACACAGCACTTTTAACGATATTTTTGGAATTACTTTAAACGAAAATTGAACTAGATGCTAGATAACTTTGACTTTGTATCTGCAGTTCTTTGAAAATGATAAGTCCAAATAAATTTGATTTTTATCATGAGATCCTCAGTTCGAATCCCGCATCCCACAGTTCCCAATTCAAATTTACCCTCTTCACTAATATCACAGGCAAAATATATAAATTACCAAGGTCAGCGAAAGCAGAGTTTCTCATACAAAATGGGTAAATGGCATGATTATATGTCCCAGACAAACCACCGTTAATTTTTATTAATTTTACAATTTTCAAATTTGTTAGCAAGTAACAAATTATTTTTGTGTATTTCGTAACTAAATATATTTGTGAATATAGTTATTATTAACATTTATTTTTATGTGCTTTTGACTAAATATTTTAGTAATTTTATTGAAGCAGAACAATAAATCATAGTTATTATAACAAATTATGTTGTTACAAAGAATACAAACTCTCTTTAACAATTTCAAATTGATAATTTAGCTAAATTTACTTGTTATTATTGATGAGTATTTGTTTAATTTTATAAATCCATAAATAAATAAAAACTACAATTTTTCTTATTAAAAATTCAAAATTGACATAATTTTAATCCAACAAATTGTCATATTTGTTCAAATTGTTAAATTTAATACAATTATTTGTCAATATTAACTAAAAATACTTAACAACCGCAAAATTAACAATTCGCAAATCAAATTTTTTACTGTGTATGTGGAACCAATTTTAAATGAACATTTAGGTACTACTAATAAAATGATTTTGTTCTGAACATAATAAATTGTTAAATACCAATTAAATATAAAAATTCTCGAGTGAATATTGTGGAGCCTGCACTGAACTTACTAATCTTAAATGACAGGGGCATTTACCGAGTAGGACTAATAGATTTCTTTTTCCTGGCACCGTGAACATCAGTTAAATAAATTGTGTAAACCAGATCTCAGCGTTGTAAATATATTAGATGTATTTATGGTATGGATAACCAGATGCTTGGTAATCTTATGGAAATGACGAGGAGAAATGTAATTTAAAAATACGAGTATCCGTTCATTTAAGCTGTGTGCTGTGTTGCTGACGTGTAGCATTTGTAAACCGACGAGGCATGGGCGTAGAAACAGTCTGGAATGAGGGGCTTTGATGAAAATGTTGCTATTTAAGTGTAACGTTTAACTCCTGCCTAGAGTAATTAAACAAAAACTCAGACAAATAAAAGATGGAATTTAATATCCACACTAGGGTGGTTATTGTATTTCGGCAGAACGAACGACAACACAGTATCCAAAATATTGCTAAATAAGAAAATGAGTGGCATAAGAGCAGGAGAAAAACCAAAAGAAGGTGGATAGATGATGATACAGGAAGGTATCAACAACTGTAGAACAGTTATCAAATTAGGGAAGAATGGAAGTTGAAATCTTCAAAAGGTTAAAGTACCGTTGAAGAACTGAGAATTGGATACATTAAATACGTACAAGAACATTTCCTTAAAAACATGACCTAGAACTTTTGAAGAGCACTCTATCACAATCTCAGTTAAAGACATTAAAAAACTACATAAATTGCAGTTTACAATAAGAAAAACAAAATAGCAAGTACAATAAAGGAAGCACTTCCTTAAAATCTTATCAAACATCTTCTCCATAACTCTAGAACGCTACGTGGGTTTTGATTTCATATAGGATACTCCTCCATTTTTCTCTATCAACCAATTATTGTTAAAATAAGTCTTTATTTACTTTAAGTCAATGGCGAGGTTGAGCCAAAGGCTGTTCTTCCACCTAACCGTAACCTAATGTAAATACATTTTAAACAAAATTATAGGAATTGTCAACTTTTGAATACAAAAATAAATAAAGAGCAAAAGAATCATGTAACAAAAACATACAAACAGATTCATTAAGATTATAATACAACATTTATAGGTTTCTTAAACGAAGTTATAGATAGAGATTTCATATAAAGAAAAATATTATTATACAACATATAAATCTTTTTCTCGTTATATGTAATTATAGTGCTCATATGTAAGTTTTTCTTGCAAGTAAGAAGGGCTGCATGTGTATCTAATTTTATGAATAAGAGAAAGATAGAAATTCGCTAAGCGATCATCTATGTCCTCTATATTTATAACAATTGATAATCCGATATGTGATCATATTTACGACCACCGAAAACATATCTGATACAAGAAATCTTATAATAATAAACTTATCCTTTTTTTAAAGTTATGTTAAATTAGGAATATCCAGTCTTTTATTCTTAGTATTCTAAGATCCTTTTCCACACTATCAAACCATTTTAGTTTAGGTTCCAAATAGCGTCTTTGATAATAGTTCCTTTGAGATTTTCTTTTTATCCATTCTCAAGATATATGACCTAGTAATACCTAGTAAACCTATAAATTCTATCCAATTCTAACAGACATAATTTAATAAATAAGATATAAAAGTATAATAAGAAATCAAGACTTTGCACATAATGTATTGCCAGTAATAAACGAATTAGTTACAAAAAGATTAAAATTCAGAGTTTAAATAAATAGTGGTGTAATATTTACCAATAACAAGAACATCACTCATCGATTAGAATACCTGATTGCTGACAGAGTAAAACAAAAATATAAATACGCTTTCGTACAGTACAACAATCTAAGTTCGTATTTCGAGTACTAAGTCCTCATTATCAGTGTAACTAAGAGGAATAAATCAAGATCTTACAAATTGTTAACCAAGCCAATGGTCAAAATTGAATCCAACTTAGGAACCTATTATTACTGAAGAATTAATCATGTCCTAATAAATAAAAGCATCCACGATTGAATTAACCTAAATTTTGATTACCTAAGTAATCAAACAATTTACATGGTATTCAGAACAAAATCATTAACGATAAAACTGTAAGTTGTATACCTGCATACGATATAAGTAAATGTTGGAATTAAACGTTCGTAACTTCTAAAATGATATGATGTTAACAATGTCAAGGAAATATATAAGAAACAACAAATCATATCATGTGGAATCCAAAACAAAATCATTCTCGATAACACTGTAAGTCAGCATACGATATAAATACTTGAATGTTAGCATTTCAAAGTTCGTAATTTAAGAGTTCCTGATATGATACGATGCTGGGAATGCCAAGAAAAACTATAAGAAACAACCAATCATAGTTATTAAAACAACAAAACAAGGAAACAATCGCATCCCACATCGAGGCCGCGGTTCCGCAGACAGAGACATCTCGTATTCATAACGTATATTCCAGCGTTTCGTTATTTCTTTGCACCCCATTTCTACGTCTTTGTTTCAAGCCCCGAGTCGCTGTCGGAATTCGGCGCAGTGCAGCCCCTTCTCTCCTCCCGCGCTACTTAAATAAATATTTTTATAGAAAGAAATATCGATACAATTTGTCATTTAAATTGGCTTGAAGTCGGCTCATTTGTATACTTGTCATCTCGTTATGTGATTATATCGAATGCATTGCCGGGATCCAAGATTTGAGCCGGGGTCTAGGGGTGGAAATCTGAACAACCTGAGATTTCCGACAAGATTTGGTGATGAAGGATGATTTTTTCTCCGGCGTAATTGTTTCTTTATTTAATTATACTCCTTTAATGTTCGGATGCAATGCTGACATTTAAAAATGGAGTGGATTAAGCTCGCCTTCAGTCATATTTTAGACTATTAACAATTTTAAATTGATTAGCGTTACATTAGTTAGCAATATTTCTAACGAATATTAGGATTGGGATAAGAGAAACTTTGCCAACCGTGTCCGATAAATATTAGAATATAACGATACATATCCAGGTCGGGATTTAAACCCGGGACCGGGTTATATAGCTTCGTAGTAACACATCGAACTCAATACCTCAATTCGATTCCAAAAACTGATAAAAATCACCAATTAAAATAATCCATTTTAAGAATTTAACAAATGGACGCCAAAGAGATTGTTGCCATTTTTATCTTTAGCCCTGCGATATTCTCTCCGCTAACATAGTGGGGGACCGTGATTTGACGAATAGTAACTGTACTTAATGTGAAGAAATATATATTTTTTATTTTACTCGATTATTTTAAATATTATCGAAAATAAAGTTTATTTCAAATGCAATTGGTCACATATCTGCAGTATAAATTTTTCTACCGGTTATTCCATTTTCGAGCAATGATATACAACATTATATTATTATGGGAATATCACATGATTTTTGCAAAATTTTAAAGATCTTTCGTTTCCCTTTAAAACTTTTCTTATTCACAATAATTCTATAATAATAAGTACAACTATTGTTCATGTTATTATTTAATTACATAAAATCAATCGCACAAAGTATGCTATTAAATTAAGAACAATAAATAAATATATAAAAGATATTCGATATGCTCTTCAACAACAGTAAAAAAAATTAAATAAATTATTATATCCAAGATGTTAAACTAAGTATTAATAATAATTTTAGGAAATAAAACTGCTTTAAATAGATACAAAGGTCGTGGGTTCGAATCGCACTGAAGAGCTTGGTCGTTTGGGTTCACATAATTTCATTATCATCCACTCATGAGGCGGCATATGACCATTGTAGTTAGTCCGCTTCCCATCTTCGTTAAAAAAAATAGAAACAAAAGATTTTTAAAATTTTCCAAAAATATGTAGGTTGATCCATTAAAAAATATAAAGTTGCATATCGTTGCGCGAAAATGGAACACCCGGCAGAAACACTTAAACTGCAGATACATGAATATTTAAATTAACAATAAATTTTATCCAAAAACCCAGCAGAAAAAAACCGTTGACCACCTGTATATTTATTTATATTATTTTATAAATAATAAATCACAAATATTTATTTTTCTTATACATTTGATATCATTAAAATATTTAAATAAATTCAATCTCTACTAGAAGGACGAGTTGTGAATTAGAAATAGAAATAAATAAATTAAATATATTATCACGCTGTTTACCAATTTTTGGTGTGACACTCTCAAAATCTCAAAATTTTGTTAAAATTGTCGGTTGTAGGAGTCGAACTGAGGATCTCAGATGCATCATCCGATGCGTTACCACGGAGCTAATTAAATTGTAAAAAATAGTAAATCTTAAAAATATAAAACTATTGTGGCTTAAAAAGTTAAAATGAGTGATTTATAATTTTTATTAGATAAACTGGCAGTGGATCAGAAAATTTTTGGTGAAATATTAATACCTAAATGCAGTTTAAATCTAAATTAAATTTAAAAATATCGCCGGTACACGGCAAAATTAATTTCAGATAAACTGCTATAGGTAATTGGGAAATGAGCACACAGAGTAACCCACAATAATATGAGCAGTTAAGCGATTCGATTTTGTTTGAACATTTAGCTGGTGTATCAATATCAGGCAATAAAGAACGTAAATGAATATATAAGTAGGAAAATATTTAATTCGGGGATTGGACCACGGCGGTATTATCTCGCATTTATATTTAATATTGTCAGTTGATGTAATTATTTTATATGGAAATGACTAATTCGTGTATTTAAATATGATCGTGTTTAAATACACTAATTTATTTAGTTAATGTTGGATGCCTAATGGGCCAGTTCCGAAATCCGCTAAATTTCAATATTTGTGCCTGCTTACATTCCGAAAGGATAAATATTTCGATAAAAATTAATTGAAATATTTGCGGCTGTACTGAGATGTGATAATGTATGGAAAATTGTTTATTTTATTTTTTACCGTCAAATCTCATTCAGAAAATTATTATTTAATTGCAGTTTTACTCTGTAATATCCCAAATCCATCAGAATTAAAAATCATTTGAAATATTGTTGGGGTAAATGAGTATCGTGAAAGCACAATGTCTACACGAGAAAAAGAGTATCATAGAATTTAATAAACTATTCGGTAAAGGGGATATAAGATGCATTTTTGAAAATCATACTGTGTAAATACTTCTAATTGCTTAGTAAATAACCATATTTAGTTTCTTAATTGTTATGAAATTTTATATCTTATATATCTGTGGCTTTGAGGAAAAACCAGTTGTCACTATTTCATGATTTTGAGTAATTTGCGTTTAAAATTTCACAAGTCATCTTCGTAAATACCTTAAAATGGTTCCGAATATCTATCTGATATCATTTGTATTTTAAAGAAAAGTATAAAACATGATGAACTCGACCAATTGATGTGTATATTTTAACATGCATCTAAATGGAACTTAACTGGTTTTTCCTCAAAAAATGTTACATGACTCCTCAAAAATGACACTTAACTGGGTATGTTTTATACAAATTACGCAAAATATACATCAGATAACATCGTTTTGAGGTCACCAAATGAAAATATACATAAATAAGTATTAAATTCAGCACTCATTTTTCCCAAAATAATAACTGGTTTTTTCTCAAAACCACAGATATACGAGTATATCCTCAGCTTTCCAAATAGTTGGAAAATTCTACAATTTTTTTTTTTTTGTCTTAAAGGAACAGAGGATCTAAATAACCGCCCAGTTACCTCAAGCTGATAACGTCAAATATCTAGTAATGTACCTAGACTTGATGTAAAAACATTTGGACAAAACGAAAGTAGTTGGATTTGAAGATTAAACAGCTGTATTAGATCATCGACAGAAAATCCATTCTCTCAACAACAAATTGCTGTTATAAAAAGCAATAATCAAGCCAGTTTGGACCTACGACATGGAACTATGGGGGGTCAGTAAGTACCCCCCAACATGGAGAGATTTCATTCAAAAATCCTTCGCATGAATGTCAATCCTCCAAAGTTTGTCCCCAACTGGATTAATTTACCTCCAAATGTCATATATTAAAGAAGAAATCCCAGATTGAGTGTGACACAAAAATAAACTAGCCGTGAAACTCGTGCAGTGGAGTAATATAAATAGTTTAATCGTAGGTTTAAGTATTTACTCTATATTCATAGTAATATTTTATTAGTCAATTTTAATTATAATAATTAAGTAAAGTTTTGCCAACGGGCAGTTACTTTCCCATGTCATTTAATCTTCTATCCCTAAAATTTATTGAATACCTTAGTACAGATAGATTGTAAATATAAATGGGATCGCCAAAAAAAGCAATCAAAATGTGCTATGAAATCGTCCTGCCCCGCTTAAAGATATAAGTGGTCATGAAGTTATAGCACTGTTAGAATCGAATTGAAGATCTTATATTCTTCATTGTCAGAGAGCTATTTACCTCATATTTTCTTGAAAACAATTACAAATAAAATACTCTTATAAAAGATATTTCACCTCAGTTTATTATCATCGCATCCAAGCCCCATACCCAAGAAGTCTCTTCAAGACTAAACTGTAGCCAGGTTGTCTACCTTTGCCACCATAAAACCCATCGCGCATCCTTGTCGCTCTTATTACCTCCGTGATACATCCATCTCTTTTGTCGGCAATTCGGGTTATTATATCCGTCCGTTTGTCATCTCTTTCCACCCAGCGTGAAACTTCCCTTCTCCTTTTCTGTCATGACAGTTGTCCCTTTTAGTACTGATATATTTGTATATTTTACAAGTCAATAGTCACAAAGAAGTTATTTTCTTGCAATAAAGCTATTTCCGGTGGATTGTGTGCAGCAGAGGAATAGACACACCTGTGCCGAGCCGAGGTGTTAGCCTAGGATAGTTCAGTATCTAGCTACCTCGCCACAATTGATTGAATTGCTCTCTGTGTGCTCAAATATTTCTTAAAACTGTGTGACTTCCTTTGCCTTGGAAGTTATTGTTGTTGGTATATTTGATAATTTGCTGTAAATACCTTTAGGCTGTTCATAAACATTGTAAAATATCCTGAACTTGGGCCATGGTAAAATACATATTTTTGAATATCTGTTTATTTAGACAAAGTAAGATATACAAATAATTTCTTGATTGTCAAATCGTATATATATATATATATATGTGAGCGAATAATAAATTTACCCGAGGTAAACGATTTTAATTTTCTACAGTACAAATTTAGCTTTTGTTTTGCGAATTGAAATTATGTTTCACAAAACTTAAAATATTTCATCATCAAAAATTAGTAATTAGGGTTAATATTAATACAAAATTGTAGAATTGAAATATATCCAAATATTGTAAATTAAAAATCAGCCTATTAAACAATTCCGCATAATTTTTTTTTGTTAGAGAATATTTCCCAAATGAAATTCTACGAAAATTTAAAATTAAGATGTCTTAGAATTGATCTGCGTAAACAGAGTGCCACACCCATAATGGGTAAAAGACGTGATGATATATTTATTTATTTTTATCTGAAATGGTAAATTTTAATTTTTGATTTCAAATATTTAATTAATCCTATAGTATTCCACATCAAATTTTTATTTTTGTTAAAGAAATTTTACCAAATGAATTTTTACAAAATTTTAAAACTAGAATATATTACAATAGTGAATTTTATTATTAATATTCAAATTTTGGTTTCATATTTTTAAATAAACCTAACAAACCATTATACATCAATTTTTTTTTGTTAAAAAATATTTCCAAAATATATTCTACAAAATTTTGCAAATTGGGATGTTTTAAAATATTGAAATTAATTATTAACTTTTCCAAATTTGATTTCATGTTTATCTAATCTTAATTAACAATTGTGTACCAATTTTTTTTTAATTAAAGTGAACATTTTACAAAAAATAAATGTTTAAATAAATAAATAAATATATCACGCCTTTTACCCATTTTGGGTACGCAGATCTCGGTAAGTGATAGGGTAACCATAGGGGTAAATTTAAATTGGTAACTGTCGACAGCGGGATTCGAACTGAGGATTTCAAGATCCACAGTCCGATCGGTTACCACGGAGCTATTTACCCTATTAAAAAATAAATAATAAATGTTTTTCTGTCTAAAAAATAGAAATTTATTTTTTAATTTGTAAATTATGTGTTAAATAGTAAATAATGTACTAAACTAAATTATTGTTTAATACAATAAGTTTTTTTAAATAAATATATAATCACGCCATTTGCCTAATAATTTGAATGTGCGTCAAATCAATGCCATTAAATATATTAGCGGAGCAGAAACCACAGAGGTAAAGTTAAATGACAACTGAAACTGATATTTGAACTGTTACCGAGGTAACGTGTCGGACTGTGGATCGTGAGATCCTCAGTTCGAATCTCACTGCCGACAGTTACAAATTTAAATTTACCCCTGTGGTTCCTCCTCCACTAACATCCTTGGGGGCTATGATTTGACGGCTGGTCACCGCACTTCATACGAAAAAATATATCACTTACCGAGATCTGCGTAAGCAGAGTGCCACACCCGTAATGGGTAAAAGGCGTGATGATATATTTATTTTATTTATTTTATTTTTATAAAATCATGTACCTAAAAACAATCATTTAAATTTCCTTTCGTCATATATATAGAGCGTGAGATATTTTAAAATAAACTTCGTTTTAAACGTTTCCTTAAACTGTATTAAAAATGCTAACCCTAGCGTGGATAGACCAGTAAAATTATTAATAAATAATGTTTTCTTATAAATCATTGCACGATAATAATATATGAGCTAGGAATGAAGCTGAAGAATTTGAAGGGGCGAGAATGATACCACCTGTGTCGAATTCACGAAGAGGTGAGCAATCAAATTTTCATGATTATTTTTATTGTTTCATAAAATTTCTAGTACACACTTTAAAATGTCATAAAATTAATATTCATGTAGGTTTTGATATGACTGTATACAGAACCAAAAATGTTGATTAATATCTCCCGTGTTTTATGCCCGCAGTTGACATTTTACGATCAATGAGGGGAACTCACATAATTGTCTTACTTTAAAACACTTGCCAAGAAATATAAAGACCCTCAGCTATACGGAGCTCAGGAGAATCCATAAAATACACGAAATCT
Source organism: Poecilus cupreus (assembly GCA_963942605.1). Taxonomy (NCBI): domain Eukaryota; kingdom Metazoa; phylum Arthropoda; class Insecta; order Coleoptera; family Carabidae; genus Poecilus; species Poecilus cupreus. The sequence goes on from OZ012715.1 coordinate 12,086,066, forward strand.
ATAAATATGATGGTTAATATTACATTGCTCAATAAAATAAAACACATAAATGCTTGATAAGAATACCTACTGTTTTAGAGATTGATAACTAAACAATTTAACGGTAATAATAAATAAATTTTTATTATATTAGACGAAGAAACTGGCGGTACTCGATTTAGAATCAAACTATGGCCCCAGTAATTATTTGAATTTGCGATTTTACAATGGAAATAAAATCTCATGTTTCACTTTGCTGTGGTAGGTGTCTTACTGACGCGAAATCTACCATTAAATTCTTTAATTCAAGCATTATTTATTCTCAACGATGACGACGTGTGTAAATTAAAAGTTTATGTTTCTGACATGTCAGTAAGAATAAGATTTTAATGTGGTTTTTATGTACAAAAATGACATTGCATCATATAAATAAAAATTGGAAAAATAAAAATTTTGTTTCAGTTTACTGCTGGAGTTAACCTCGAACCTGTGTTGAAGTAAAAATGTAAAATTTTGCGCATAAAACAGAAGCGAAGAAATGTAGGCATATTTAATATTTTATAGTACGGCGGTACATAAAATTAATATTAAATTTATTGTGCTTCCAAAAGTAGACTTCAATTCTGAGAAACATAAACTTATTAACAATGGCTCACTGTGGGACACTTTCATATGTCAAGAAAATTAAAAATACATTTTATAAATAAGGAATCTTAAAAACAATAGAGTCTATGACCAAACATTTTTATATGTACCTATATAATTCGACAAGAAAATCAATTAATTATTTATAGTTTACAAGAAATCAAATATTAAATAAAGATGAAGAGATGTGACGTAATTTCGGCACGAGATAGATAATAGTATATTGAACAACTAGTAGTGTTAGTATAGCTTGCGTAAACGAGCCGTAGGCGAGTTACGCAATACACGATTATTACAATTAGGCATTGTAACACGAGTTGTTCATACTACTTTTACTTTTTCACTTTCATAAATTCAATAAAAATATATTTAATATACCACTGGTCACCAAGGGGCTTTGCCCGCGGGGCCTAACGGGCCCCAGACCGCAACCCCGACGCAGGGGCTCCGATTCAATAATTTTACATGAGCAATGACAACCCCAAGTTTGGCAGACTGTTAATTTTACAAATAATAAATTCCCCAAAAACAGTTGCACAAAATTCAATTTTGTAGCATTGTTTTTGAGAAAAACAGTGTCACTAAATTGACTTTGTGTACGTGAAATAGAAAAACATATTTGAAGAGATACAAATACTACCTATCATAGCATTATATTTTCCATGTTTAAAAGTAGTTTTATGTGGTTTTTTATTATTAAATTTAAAAAATTGTATTCTGGAAACTACAATTTTATTTATAATTTTTTTTATCGGTTGCATGACTTACATTAAGTTGTATATATAATAAAAATATAAGATTATTTGTAGTTTTCATTATTATTATATATTTCTTATTTAATTTGTTGCTTTAAATTCGACTATGGTTGAAATGCCTATTTTTTATTTTTATAATCCCATTTATTTGCAATATATCTTTACAAAGATATTAATTAAATTTTAATGATAGAATATAAGATGACATGGGATAGTAATTATCCATGTGTCCTTTGGCAGTACTTTACTTACATTTATTCGATTACTATAATTATAATTGACTAATAAAATAATATTTATTAATTTTTTGCGAAAACCCATACCTGCATGCCGTTGCACACCACCGAAAACGAGGAACCGAGGCGGCGCATATAACATCAGCAGTTGTGACTGCTTAAACAAATTATTTATTGTATTTTCGCCAGTAATACCTCCTAATAAGCAACTAATATTAAATATGAAAAACGTGAAAATTACGTTAAAGCTCAGTCAATGAAGAAATGACTCCAGTTTATTGTTTTCCTAAGAAACGACTTATAAATTAAAATTGTCATTATTATCTTCGTAAATTTATTACGGGAATTACATATTTTAGTACGTGCCTTCATATTTTTTTCCTATATATGTGAAATATAAAGTGTGTAAAGAGTGACAGGACCATGGAAATTTAACACAAACGTGAGTATACTATCAATCAAGCAATAACTGTTCCAGGAGCCTATAAAATTATTTCATGGCCCATCACAAACGCCTAGATAGTGGTAATTTCTAAGAAATACCAGTGCCATCTATACGACAGGACTATAACTAGATTTTCATTGCTTTTTAATTTTTTGGTGTATTTATCAAATTACTGTTCTATATGCTTACAACTTTGTTTTCATGGTTCTACATCTACCGCACAGAAGATTCAACGTTTTAAAATTAGATTTGGATAATAATCTTTGAATATATAAATTTTATCCCTAGGTAAAAAATATGTTATTCAGACAATTTTCCTTATATTATTAGTAGTTTAGAAGTAATTAAACCCATGTTAACTCATTTGGTTCAAGAAAACTATTTTATTTAAGAAAAAAAAGAAATGAGTAAAAATCCCTGAAAATTGTCAAAATTTCGATATTTCCAGAGCCACAACAAAAAATCTAAGCGAGATATCAAAAAACGGTCATCAGATTTGCAAGTTGTATACTTTAAGTAGCTTATAAACAAATTTTGAGCAATTTTTATTTTTTCCAATTTTTGCCCTGAATCGACCCCAAACAAATTTTCAGGCGCGATATCTCACCAACCTGAAAAGATACGAAATTGAAACCTTGCCCATTGGATTCAGCGCATCGAAATACATAAGTATGGAAATTTTCATTAAAATCGCTTTACGAAAAGATATTATAAAGCAAAAAGTCTAAAAATGGCCTAAAATATGAAAAATCTCAAGGGGTAGGTATAGAGATTTTTCGAAAAAGTTTCATGTCTTAAAATTTTGATTTTTACATCTTATCTTTTTATTTTCGACCCGAAACTTACAAACAAAGTACAAATAGCGATAGCAGAGCTTTTATTTTTTAAATATGGGCGATTTTATAAGGCACAGAAAGTGTGAAAAAAATTTTAGCACAAATATCTCGAAACTGAAAATGAATAATTAAAATCAGTTTAAAGTTGCTTAATTAGCATGCATTAAGTATATTTTGTGTATATTTTTATGATAGCGACTTTAAAATAATAATTTTAAAGTAAATCTAAATGCCCGGAAAAATATTGAAAAATTCAAATCCTGTATATTTGATACCAATTAAGATAACTTGAATATAATTCAAAATTCGGATTTTTAGTTTTTTAATTAACTAAATGTCATAATACCATTTATACAGGTTGTTCAATTTATCTGAAGACACTGAAAAACTTAAATATCTCGATAACTACACATTGGATCAAAAAAATTTAAAATTAAAATTTGTTCATTTTAGGGGGCGTCCAATGATACTAAACTCGTCCCTCCACCTTCCACCTCTTAGGGGGTGGAGGGTGACGGATAAATAATTTAAATAGGAACATATTTTTAGAGCAGATTGTCCAGGAAAAATATGTATTTTTTAGATGGTAAATCATCGATTAATTCTTAAAATAACGTGATAAACTCTCCTTCTATTTCACTTTTTTTCATGCGTCGTAAACTTATTTCCTTTTTTCTTCTGCTGTTGTTTATCTTCTTCATCCAAAATTAATGCTATCATAGCCAATTTCTTCACCGAAAACTCCATCACAAAAATTGGTGACACTTGACAGAAAAAAATTACTGGATGAAGTAAAAAAAAAAAAATGATTTTTGTTTAATTTTTGTTTTATAGCGCACATATTTTTTCCTGGAGAATTATAATCTGCATACAAAAAATTATGTTTCTTTATTCGTCACCCCCAACTCCCTGGAGATGGGCAGTGGGGGGGGGGGTCGAGTTTGGTTTCATTTGGTTTAAATTATTTTGATCCGATTGGTACTGTATTGCAGATATTTCAGTATCTTCAGATAAATTGAACACCGTGTATTTTAAAAATAATTGTTACATTATAAAGCCATTTCAAATAAGATTTAAATTTATTTTTGAGTGAATAACGAACAAGAGCTTGCATAAGATAAGGCATTAAAATTTACGTTGTTAAAATAAATATTCTTTTTCAATTAGCCTTGTTTGAAATGCAGCAGAACACAAAACAAATGATTAAAAGCAAAGGTAATCTCTGTTATTATTCCAAAGATAATTTTGGTCAAGAGACAGCATTTGTAAGGCAGAGCAAGTAATTTCATCAAAATTTCGGCAGCATTAACCGGTTTTGATTCAATTTTGCCGGGATTAAGTGTCTCGTACGTAGACTAACTCATCTTTTAACTCCTCAGTTGATACGGCGGCTTTCGGATTATGGTCCTAATTTCGCAACCTGACTTTAGATGAACTATGAACTGTTTTGTTGCCGAATAATTACAAAATTCTCCTTCGCAGGAGAGAAACTCTTATAATTAAGATTAAGGTACTACAATTATGGTAAACTTTAAGAAACATAACAAGATTGTTCAAATAAATTAATAAATCTTTAAGTAGTTGGTTCGAATCAACCACTTTGGAATATACAGCGCGAGTTTAAAATCTGTAAAAAATTTATGAGACATATTTTAGTACAATTGTTACCTTTAGATTGTCTTTTTTTTTGAGTAATGGCTACTTGATTTTTATTCAAACTTGGAACTCTTGATGGTTATTATTTTGAAATTATAAATGCAATTGTCTCAAAAATTTCAAAATACAAAATTAACATTTTAAACATTATTTGAGCTAAGAATTTTTTGTTCTGTCCAAATTAAAATCAAATGACAATCTAAAAGTAATATGTCTCATTTAAGATGTAAATTCATGTGTTAGAGGAATTTTACAAAACGTTTAATAAAATATTTTTTCTACTCCTGTATAAATATATCCCCATTATTTCAATTTTAGTATCCATAATTTACGATAGTTATTCATAATTCTCTCTTATCGACCAATCACAGAGCCAGAAATCCATAATTCACGTTATGTGGATCACAAAGCAACGGCCGTCTGACAGTTGACATGTAGTCAGTTGTCATTGTGTATTTTTATTGACGTTTTTCAGTGTGTTTTTAACGAATTTCGATCATTTTCAAAAGTGATTTCCGAATTTACAGGAATAGAAAAAGTATAGTACTATATTCAGGATTATGGTCATTATTCCTCATATAATAATATTACTATATTGCCATAGTTCCAGACTTTACATCCGTGTTTTATGTTTTATTTATTTGCCTAAAACTGTGCAACAGAATTTTATTCCTAATTTAAGCATATTTTTTAAATAATTATCCGTATTTAAATGTGTGCCCAAATTACAAAAAAATTTAAATGAATTGGTTTGTTTATTAGTCTTTATTATTATTGTTTTGAAGGAAAATTTCTAATTGAAATAAAATGCAAAAGAGCGATTTTTAAAAACAATTTAATAATTTGTAAAAATTCCGAAGGAGTCATGTGAGTAAAATGAAATTCAGTTTTATTATTCATCATAAATTTGTGGAAAATATCAAAGCGAGTCAAAAATAAAATCTTTCTCTTTCACATGAAAATAATAATTTTTCGCGTTCGCGCTATGAAACAAAGAATAAATTCGAATTACAGCAGACACTATATTTTATGCAGTTCGACCGTTATCACTTCTATGAAGCGAACCTTTTATAATACGCAAAGTTATTGATTTGGAAGAATCCCCGTTTGATTTATGTTCATAGTTCGTCATGAAACTTCATTTGGTTATTCGATTAGTTCTGCAATTCATTTTTGCGCGTGATCGTATATTTCAGTTTTTCGAATTTCCTCATTAAATAAAGTGTACAGTCTGAACAAATTTCTGTTTTTGCACAGGAGCAGACTTAGCATATTTTATAATTAAACCATGTTTTTAAACTTTTAATTTTTATACTTTACACACTTCAAATCTAACATGCTTTGAGAACTCTTTTAATTGGCACATGAATGTAATATGCTATTAATATTTAGTTAAACATTTGAAGCAATTCAAAATCACAGAACTTCGGGCTTGTATAGATTTTTTTATGAATAAACTCTTTCTGATAACTACATTGGAATAATCCGGGTTTGAACCCGCGAACTGTAGCGAACCGCCTCCAACATTTCACACGAATAATTCTTGGAGTGTTTGGATTAGGGTTGGCAAAAACATGTTTATAAATAAATAAAATAAAATAAATATATCATCACGCTTTTTACCCATTATGGGTGTGGCATTCTGCTTACGCAGATCTCGGTAGGTGATATATTTTTGCTTATGAAATGCGGTTACCAGCCGTGAAGTCATAGCCCCCAAAGTTGTTAGTGGAAGGGGAACCACAGGGGTAAATATAAATTGGCAACTGTCGGCAGTGGGGTCCACAGTCCGATATATAATTATTTAAAACTAGGTGTATAAAATAAATTAAATTATTATAGGTTTAACAAAACCCAATTTACAATTCTATCCTAAAGAAAATAAGAGTTAATAGTTCTCAAATACATTATAAAAATTTTAAAATTAAATGTTGAAAATATTTTTTTAATTTTGATTGGTGTTTATGTAAAACTGTATGTAAAACTGGATAATTTAAAATGTATTTCCAACACATGTTATAGAAACGTTAAGTGTTTTAAATACCAGTTCATTTTAAATATATTTGCTTAAATTTAAAATGAAGTATTTTAACCTTAATTTAGAGTAAATATCTCAATGAATCATAAAACCCTGGGTTCGATTCCCGCAGCTGACAAATTCTCTCACAAATTTTCCCCAAACAGATAAGACCCATGTGACTCCCTCTCCACTAACTTTGGGGGCTGTGATTTGACGTCTAGTAATCGTAGTTCCCGTATTCAAATATTTTATACCAAAGTCTGCGCAAGCCGCAAAATAGAGTACACTCAGAAATGGCTAAATAAATTTTGTTCTCCAAAACACTTGAATTAACAGTACAATTAAAAATATAACGTGCATTTCAGCTAAGATGAAACATTTACTGCTCTGTCATTAATTTATTACTATGGATACTCGTTTATATCACTGTACTGTTCCAAATAAAATGCAACATAGGTTGTCAAATTAAATGAAATTGTCATAATTGAAGTTGTTTACTAATACAGATAAAATTTGAATGGTTACTTAGTACAATTATAGTTATAGTTTGATAAATGTTTATGATATGCTTATAATGTAAATTAGTAAATCATAATAACAAGTTCTTTAAAATTGACAACTATGTTGCATTTATCTGGAACAGTACGGTGATATATGTAACTGATATCATCATCATCATCATCATCATCACGCCTTTTACCCATTATGGGTGTGGCACTCTGCTTACGCAGATCTTGGTAAGTGATATATTTTTGCGTATGAAGTGCGATTACCAGCCGTCAAATCATAGCCCCCAAAGATGTTAGTGGAGGAGGAACCACAGGGGTAAATGTAAATTGGCAACTGTCAGCTGTGGGATTCGAACTGAGGATCTCACGATCCACAGTCCGACACGTTACCACGGAGCTATTTACCCCATTACTGATATCCATAGTAAAACATTACTGACAGAAAAATAAATGTTGCATCTTAGTTAAACTCAAGGTATGTAGTTGGTTTTCCCTTGAATTCGAATTGTTGTAGTTGAGTGATTCTAATTTATTTGTGGATGTAATCTAATTTCAGTAAGAGAAAAGAAAGGACGACGCGATAATTTTGTGCGACCAGGCGAAAACTAATAAATCGGCAACGCAACCTTTAGGTCAATCGCTTGGTCGCTTGGCCACTTGGGTCAAATCAGATTAAATACCTATTTTTTACCCTAAGATAAAGGGAGAAAAAACGCTTTTTCTTCACATCACATTATCACATTCGCAGATGTATTTTTCAATACGCACATTCACTAAAGTATATACTAAATAAAGAAGAATGGATTTGTATCACCTGAAAAATTCACTATAATCAAATATAATTTTTGCACGTTGCTATTGCCCCTATACACGTCTAAATTTTGACGGCATCTATGTATTGCACTGTGCTCTTAAAGGAAATGATAATTCTGAAAAAGATATTTGTATGATTTACTGTCTTAATGGGATCAGAATACTTTCTCGTAAATCTACACCGTATTGAATATAATTTTCAATGATATTATTTATAATATTGAATGTGCAACAATCAAAAGAAATATTCAATTAATTGGTGTCTAGATTTTTACATGGGCTAATACAGCGTTTCCCCAGAGCTCCGCAGTCCGCAGCCGCAGAAATTTATTTATGTGTTATTCTTACTAGTTTTCTTTACTATCATTTTAAACTTATTTGTTTTGAAACTATAATAACTATGCCTATGGGCTCCGCCATCTCAGATTCGACTTTATAGGGGCTCCGCGTTTAAATAAGTTTGAGAAACGCTGGGCTAATAAATTAGATATGTTTTAATGTAAATAATAATATTTTTATTTATTTTTGGCAGGCTAAACTGTTATAATGAGAAATTCCTTAATAAATAATATATTTACATTCAGTACATTCTGCTACATTGTAATAATTTAGACAAATAATAGTTTGAAAATAATTAATTACACTTCATTACTTTTATAACATGTAAATATTATTTTAAAAACTGAATCACCAGGAAACAGCGCCAGACAAATAAAACAGTTGATAAGATTGTTAAAATAAATAAAATATTTGTAAGTTGAAATTTGATATCCTCGTAACAGTCTATACAATTTTAACGTACACATATTTTATTTATTTTAACCTTGTTGTCAACTGTTTTATTTGACTGACGCTGTTGCCTGATAAATATTTTTTTTCTTTAAATTCGTAACATATTATTAGAAACTCAGTCTGCTGATCTACATTTATTTCTTTTAAAAAAGAATGAGGTACATGTATATATTATAAATTATAAGTAAACTTAAAATCCATAAAATCAGTCTGCCAGTTTGCCCAACCTCACTTAAACCCATCGCAATTACAATCCTGACTGCATATGCCCAACCCGTACCCGCACCCCGTATATATAGCTAATTGGGTGAGTAAAGCGTCAACTTACGATATGTCAACGAGCTGAGACTGTGTATACGTCTAATTAATAGGCAGAAGCTCTATGGGGACGGCACTATACAAGGGACAGTTCAGAATACCCTCTGCATGGTATATGCCACGCTGGCATAAAGTGGCATACACTGTACCAGCGGTTCTCAATCGGGGTACACGCCACACGGCTATTGCCAGGGGGTTCGGATTTTATAGGGTGGTATAGTTTAACTACAGAATGAAAGGTAACGTTTTTTTTATAGGTTTGTACTATAAATAAAGTTTGAAAGTAATATATCTTTTAAGTATTTTGATAGGAAGGACTACAATTGTACGAAACCCTAAATAATGTCTAATGTATCTTAAGTATAATATAGATATAAAACCAGCCAAATGTTGGACTTGAAAATTCTACAAATACGTTAGCACGCTTGGCTCAAATTAGATGGCTTATTGTAGTACCTATATACATTCCTATGTTGTTATTTGAAGATTTTAACTTTACTATATTGATCCATCTATTTTAAATCAGATATGCTACTGTTTTTAAATTTACTGGATATCTTGAAACAGACCCTTAGTTCCAATAAAAAGAAATCACGACCATAAAATAATTTAAACGTCAACTTTCATACTGTAGTTAAACTGTAGCGCCATTTTTACTCTCCTGTTGTTCTTTCTTCAGTATAATTTTTGTAGAGCGTGACGGCTGGTAACCACACTTCATGTGAAAAACTATATCATTTACCGAAATCTTAAAGAGCAAAGTGCCATACCAAATAAAAATAAATAAATATATCATGTGTGGCACTCTGCTTACGCAGATCTCGGTAGGTAATATATGTATATATTTTTGCGCATGAAATGCAGTTACCAGCCGTCAAGTAGTTGGTGGAGGGGGATCCACAGGTGTAAATTTAAATTGGCAACTGTCGGTGTGGGATTCGAACTGAGGATCGGATCTATTTACCCTATCCTATACCAAAAACAGGTAAATGGTTTAATAGTAAATAGCTCAGTGGTAACGCATCAAACTGTGGATCATGTGATCCTCAATTTGATTCCCATAATTGGCAATTACCATTTTTTATTTTGCCCCTGTGGTTCTTGCTCCATTAAGATTTTCGCGGATTGTGACTTGGCGGTTTTTAACCGCACTTTACACACAAAATAAATCACTTACCTAAATTAGTGAAAGCAGAGAGCCAACCCAAAATAGGTAAATGACGTGTTAATATATTAATTTGTGATTCAAAACATAATTATTTCTAATTGTAATTTATTATTAAATATAAAAATTTATTGATAATATTTACTAAATAATATTTCTGGTCATTATGATTGTTATGTCTTTTAAATATCCTGATAATATCTAAACAATATTTTTTATTTTGAAATAATAATAAACATTTGGATATAATAAATAGTAATTTTTTAAAGTTTTTAAGGAAAACCAATGCGCCAAGGGGTGCGGAAAAAAGATTGAGAATCACTGCTATTATACTGAAGGGTACATCCCCTAACCTTCAATGGTGTTTAGTCAATTCGATGTGAATCATTTTAGAATAATAAATAGGGAATTAAATTATGGTTCTTTATAAATTATGCTGAAATTAAGATTTAATATTTTAGAATTCAATTATTTTTTCCTAATAAAATAACCGTTTAGAATTGAAGAAATATTCTAGTAAAAATTTGTTTTTATTATTTAAAAATACGAGATTTTGAGTGTTCAATGAGTTTGCAATTAATTAAATGTAATTAGTAGACAGTAATAGACCGCAACCATGTTTCAAATGAGAAAATCTTGTAAATTATTTCAGGTTTTAATATTTTTTGAAACGATGATTTGAAATGTAATTGGCAATTGAAATATTACTAAGCAACAACTTCTTATAAATTATTATCAAAGTTTGTATTATTATTCAAATTATAAAATATATACAATGTACTAGTGATATAGACAAAATATTGTTTAATTTTCTCAATTTAATTTGTGTAAAACTATGTCCGGTATAAATAAATGCAGTGCGCACATTTTGCGCTCTTAAAATAGGGGAGGAAAATTCAAACGAACCCCTCTAGTATTCAATGGTTAAACCTTACAGTTCGAAGTTGCATGGCTCCACCTAGGATACAGTAGCTCAAAGCATATATTTGTAGTTACATTTATACATTACTCCAAATACTTTTAATTTCTGTATATAAAGAACAATAAACAATATAGCGAACGTTGTAATATTGGAACTATTGAATTCTACAGTTGCACAAAGATTATTAAGTTTATCTTGTCCCATATATACGCAGAGATCTCATTTATGTGCGAATAAATTAATATTTATTTAATCAGATACATTTATATATCATATATTCATTTAATTGTAAAAGAAATCGAATTTAACCAAGAATCACAATTATGAATCTTCCTATAGATGGCATCATGAAAACATGTTTGCATTAGGTCAACAGATGGTGCTAGCTGTATACAAACGTAAAATACCTGTAGTAGCATCGAAATTACTCTTTACATAATGCATGTATATTAGTAATTTGTTTACCTTTCATTAGACTTATATTGCTTGAATAATTAATTTTTACTAAACTAGATTTTTACTGCACATTGTTCCACAAAACAATTACTTTAAACACTGTTCTGTACATTAAAATACATACTTAATATTATTATTATTCTTACTGCTAAGATTGTTGCCTCAAAATGAATAATGTTAAGACTTGGTTTTTCCAATAATCTGGTTAATATGTACAGAACTGAACAAATGGAAAAGACTTATTTAGTTTTCGTCACAATATAAATGAATAATAATGTATCTAACAATTTCCTTGAAGTACAACCTTATTCCAAATGCATTTCACTATAGGCAGTGCAAAATTTAGAATAATATTGCAAAAGACTAACCTGAATGTCAGTGAATTTATTGTTCAAACACTAATGTAAACCATATTACAATGTTTAAAATAAGACACAAAACAACGATATGCACACCTCAAATAATACCGCACTACTAGCGAGAACAAACCACGTACATTTTTATTTTGCTCGCTCGTAGGAATTAAACTTGCAGAATCTCGTTTTACCTACAGTTCTATTGCTTGCAAATCTACTGCGATTCACATACAAAATGTATAGAAATGCTACTACATGACTTTGAAATATTCATTTCAGAAAAATAAAACTAGTAATGTAAAGAGAATTAATTTGATCAAGTAACAATAATATAAAAAGATACACATTAACAATCAAGACAAGACTAAATATATTTTCAAGTCTCGAAAGTTATTATTATAAAAATATAATGATATGTATAATTTATACATTTATACGGAAACTTGTATACATTACTGACGATTTGAATCTGTTATATCAATTTTGTGCTAATATATTTTTACAAAATTAATACAACGTAATCATTTATTAATTGCAACACATAAAACATGTAATTCTGTGAATAAATATAGGAACAGGGAACATTATATATTTATTTATTTCTAAACAAGTTGATGAGTACCTGAAAACATACGTACACAAGAAAATAACAAAGTATGTATAAGTTTTATTTCATTTATTACATGAAAAAGATGAATATTAAAATTTTACTGATAAAAACACTAGGTATCTTTGGTTTGTACACATTTACAAAGCCGTGTGTGTACATATAAATAAAACAAGTATCTCATGAATAGCACATCTAAATTCATTTATGAAAAATATTCTTATCTAGATTTTTACAATAATCTAATAAAATTGTACTTTTTCTTTTTGGGTATACGTTTTTAAAAATATCAAAGGATCTTTAGGATTCTGGGTTTAGGGTTTCTCTCTTTCAGAGAACGGTAAACTTTTTAAAACGTCTTTCGGGTGCAGTTTCACTGGGTCCGACGATGGGATAGGTTTCAGGGCATGCGCATCCTTAAAGGATAGGATAGCATCTCTATCTCTGGACTCGTGGGCGTGAGAATCCGAGTCGACGGAGTTCGACGTGCTGTTGTGTTTGGCGGGGAAGACATCGAGGCTGTTGCTCTTTAACTTAACCTCACTTTCATCACTGATGCTCGTTTGTTTCCCTGTAGTTATCAAGATTCCGTCTTTTCCAGACCCTGTTTGGATTTTGTGTTCCGCTGCTTCAGCGTTTGATATGTTGTCCTGCTTTTTCCACTTTGTTCTTCGGTTTTGGAACCAGATTTTTACCTGAAACATAAACAATGTCAGTATCTGTTTCCACAGTATATTTCTACAGAAATTATAAAGAAATTCTAAGTCACTCAACCAATTTTACTTTTAAGAGTTTAATGTATCAGTCAGAAGCTTCAAGAAAAATTAAATAATATCAGACAAACTAAAACAAAAGTTTTAAATTCTATTCACAAAGACAATTTGTTTCTGTTTATTTATTTACAAAAATATGTCAAATTTTTAATCTATATACAGCGTGAAGCCAAAGAAAATTATGATAATTAAATTTTGCGGAAGTAATGAACGTAAAAACAAAATAAAATAATGAAGTCAAAGCCAAATATACTCCGTATATCGATCAAATAATTGTTCCGTTTCCACATAATCAAACAAGTTATTTAAATTAGCCCTCGCTCCATTTTTATTTGGGGGAAAACTCGGTCCCCTCTAAATCGGTGTACTTAAATTCAAAATGTGATAAAAATATTTACATAAAATGAATAACAGCTTTAGCATTCAACATTACTACCTGTTTCATTTCATTACGCTTATTGTCGAGATATTTACATTAAAATTATGCGCATCCGTAGATCTCTATTTGTTAAATGACAAATAATTATTATTTCAGTTAGCTAAATTATTAACCTGATACAACGATAATTTCGCCGTCATTTGATGCGAAAGCTGATTTTAATCACATAATCGATAGCACTATTCTAATCTTTAGCCACCGCATCTGTTGACTTCGATTAGCAACTTTACGCTACTAGAATTACAAAATGTAGTACAGAGTGTCTCTCTTATTACGGCCTCCTTTATCTAATAAATAGTATATATTATTTGACTGCTAGTCCGTTTTTTGATTCACTAATAAATAGTATAGTTTAGTAGTGGGTTTACATTCATAGGGTGGAACACAACACAGCCATGTGTGTTGCCCACCCGGTGCAAGCCCTTGTTACAACTACTAGCCGGTGCCTGATAGCTTTGTTGTTACTAAGTTAATTGTAACCCAACTTGAAATGGTAACAGGAGTGAGTACCGATCCAAATCAGATTATGAAAATTTTTCGAACCCACGACCTCTGTATCCAGAGACAAACACTCTTACCACTGCGCTATCCTGCCATACTTATCTAATAAATAATAAATCTATCTTTGAATTACAGGAAGTTGAAAAATGTACAAACCGTAACAGTTACAAAAACAAAACAAATGTAATGTTTCGAGTCAGTTTCCCTGACCGCAGCCCCCATAAACAATTAAACATAATCCTGCTGATTTTCACATTTAAAATGCCATTAATATTCCGTAAACAGCAAATCCGGAATCCTTATATTTTTGAACAGACTATAACCGTACCAAAGAACTTAATCACCGCGTTGTTCGTGGGTTGTAGTGTAGTTAGTACTCACACTCAGCGACGTGGGTTCGATTTATAAATTCTCCTTGTTTCGTTCCATTTCGTCCCCGCATTTCTGGCATGGATCTGTCATTCAACAAGCGTAACTCATAACTGCTAATAGCTATTCACCAGGGCCGGACTCACATGTTCCTAGCGGAACATTCATTATAGTAAACACTTTAATGTATTAAAAAAATTGTGATTGACTCTTTCTTGCGAGAACGAATGACTTCGAGTGACGTGCATATACTTAAATATAGAAAATACTGGAACGCGCATTTGTAGTCTTTTCCGAAAGAGAAAAACGAGCCTGAGATAGATAGAAGTCGTGGGCCACTCTTCTTTGTCTAACACTTGTTTGTAGAACGGTTGCTATGCGTTTATTGAGGGCACACATTGTAGAAACAACGGTTGCAATGCGTTTGTTGAGCGGTTGCTATGTAGAAACATTGTACAACAAAAAGAAATAGCCCTCAACTAGGTGTCTTTCTCGGCTCACATTTTCAACATCAGTGGGCGTTCCAGTATTATTACATTTCAGTGTGTGTATGTATGAATGTGGACGAGGCGAAAGTGGTGTGTCAGGATATAATGTTTGGAGGAGATTGATTGTGTTCCAGGGATAGTGCTACCCAACTTTTTGGGATAAAACAGGAAGAAGTTTTCAATTCGTGGGGCGTGTTGGATTTTTGGATAAAAATTGAAATGAACAAGGATTGAACCCACTAACTCCCGATTTTAGGACGAGTGTTCTATCCATAGTACCACAATTATCTGTATTATTTTTGTTGTGTGAAAAACGAGCCATTCCCAAAATGCATTGCGTATAATTTAACAAAAACTCCGTGGTAACGCATCGGACTGTGCAATCATCTGATCCTCAGTTCAAATCCCAAAACCAACAGACACTTATACCTTATCCCTACAATCCCCCTTTATTATAATCTTTAAGGGGGCATGACTTGACGGCTGGTAACAGCACCACCTAGTAGCCAATATCAAGTAGAAACCGTCGGGAACTGTATTGAAGAAACCAATAAGAAGATAGTAATTAAATAATTAATTAACAATATTTTACAGTTAAAAGGAAGAAAACACCTCCACCATCAACTATATCACAAGAACAAGTTTAAGGATTTTATTTATACTTTCTTCGTTTTACATTTTCATCATTTACATTTGGATGATCTTTCATCATCAAAAATATATCAGTTACTGAGATCTGCGAAAGTACTCAAAAAAAAAGAGTAGGTGCAGTAGAATTTACCGAACTATTCGGTAAAATGCGATATAAGATGCATTTTTGGTAAACACTTCTAATTGCTCAATAAATAATCGTGTTAAGTTTCTTAATTACTATGACATTTTCAGAAAACGCATCTTATATTCTCAGCTTACCGAGGAGTTCGGTAAATTCTATGATTTTTTTTTTCGAGTAGAGTGCCACACCCATAAACGTGTAAGGGCGCAACGATATATTTATTTACTCATTCATTACTCTGAGCAGCAGGAATACACTATCAAGTACAATTTTTTTAAACTCAAATAACTCGTAATTATAAGTTGAAAAGAGCGAGGTTCGAAGTAAGGAATCGCTTATGAGTTTATGAAATACTATAAGTTTATGGGGAGTTCTAGTGAGGGTTGGGCCCCAGGTTGCAGGCTTGTTAGCTTAATGGCGAATCCAGCCCTGCTGCTCACTGCAGTTATAGCGGGCTGCGAGCAGGCATAAAACGAAAGACATTCGGACCGACGGACATAATTAGAACTGTACTCTGCCATGCCAACTGTTTCTCTTTCGCTCGTCATTTTGCGAGAAATGATATATGCGATGATGATGTTTTTGTTGATCATTGATGTTAGTTATTTGATATTAGGTGTTAACTATTTTTATTTTGTTTTAGATCTTTTAAATGACATAATTAATATGTGGCCTGGTTTTTAGACAGTTGAGAAATTCACGTTCATTTACTGTTGTTGCTGACTAGAAAACAAAAAATATAAATAGCCACTAATTAAATTACAACATAATATTTGCTGTGCAAATCGAGTATAATGGCTATAGAGTTGTCATTTTTAATTTACCCCTGCCTATGGTTCACCTTCACCCTCCACTAAAACTTATTGGGGCCATAACATGACGGCTGATAACGGCGCTTCATGCGTAAAATATCACTTATTTATTTCTTTTCTAATAAAACAAGAGAGAGAGAAATATAAATAGCCACTAATTAAATAACAACATAATGTAAAAATTTTATAATATTTGCTGTGCAAACCGAGTATTTTTTTTATTTTTATTTATTTATTGAAACCAATTGATCAACAGGCCATAGACCCAATTACAGATCAAGAAAAAATTACAAACAAATACAATAATGTAAATGTAGTACAAATTCAAGAAAAATTCCAAAATACAAAAAATAATTGTAGAAAAAATTAAACAAGACACAATTTTCAAATATAATGAATACAAAGAGATAGAATAAACCAAATCAAAAATGGTAGTATAATGGCTAGAGTTAGCAAATTGCTTGTTAATTCTAATAAAACTTGAGGTAAATATATATTGCCATGATAACGCATTGGACATTAGATCTTAAGATCCTCAATTCAAATTCCACAGCAGAGAGTTGGCATTTTAAATTTTTCTCTTCACTAACAACTGGGGGGGGGGGGGGATGATTTGACGGCTGCTGCACTTCATACGTAAAAATATATAACTTACCGAGATCTGTGTAAGCAGATTTCTACACCCATAGCTGATAAAAAGCGTGATGATATATTTTTTTTTTCACGACATGTCAGGAAACCCCACTGTTCTTCTCCAGAAATAATGAGGAAAATGTGATTTTCCTCTCTAGTGAGGAAAATATAGAAGTGTTACCAATATGAATGTTTTTACAAAAAAATATTGTAAAAATTATAAATAAATGCCTAATTTTATTGAAAATCCTTATTTTAGTGATATTCATACTTTAAATTGTCTTACAATTATGTCTTATATTTTTATGTTTCTATATTAAATAACTTTAATTTATATTTAAGATTGTTTCATTGGTAACACTGCTACCCCGCCTTGCATCTGATAACCTAACTTTTAACGTGGCAGTTGTGTTTTCAAAATACATTTTAGGCCCGAGCAAATCGTTTTTAGAAACATGTCGTGAAAAAAATGTTGTGTCGAACACGAGAGGAAAACTCTTTTTTCCACTCTCGCACGAATTGCCTCATTTGCTGCGCTCATGAGGTAAAGCTCGAGTGGGAAAAAGAAGCGGTTTCCTCTTTAGTTTGAAAAATAACTATTATTTATTTATATTCTAATAAAACAACCAGTTAATTAGCTATGTTTTTATACGAAATTTGTACCGCCTCATGAGCGAATGATTTTGAATTTATGTAAACAACACAAACGACCATACTCTTCAGTGGGATTTGAACCCACGACCCCCAGTGTGCTATACTTTTGACATACCCCCAACGCCACCGAGATATTATTATAATTTTGTTATTTATTAATAATAGTGTACTTAAATATAGTTTATGACAGGTGAATGGAACCAAATATAAAGACTACACGAAATAACGAATTATAGACAAAGAAAATAATACAAATGATGCAATGAAAGCACAAATCGTTGTATAAAAGACTGGCAAATAAAACAAAAAATGCAGCAGCCAATTTGGTATCAATTCTCGAGGATAATATCTCCATGAAACATTTTTACAAGCTCTAAACGAGCGGCGACGTCGGAGAGCGCGAGGGGAAAACAGGGTAACAAATAGATCGTTTGCACATCTCATGCGGTTTCCTGTTCTCAGTCCTGTCATTCCTGCGCTGCCGACGCTGCCGGGACGCAAAGCGGCAGAGCAGTGCCGCCGACCGAGCTTTTTGCTGCGCGCACAAAAATTGAACTATTTTATTTGGACATTTACGAAGTCTGTTCAGAAAATAACCGGACATTTTGAATTACGCGCCAAAGAGATATTTAATGATATACGGTTGGCAGCATTGCATTGCATATACCCTCCTCTGCAACCATATGTTCTTGAATAGGCTCTTCAACCAATTTTTTTCATTTTATTTTTCGAAAATAGACGTTAACATATTGTAATATTATTAAGGCTGCAATTAATTACTAAATATTCTACATAAAATAAATAATAATTTTGAATTTTTATTGCTCTTGTTTTCACAACTTAGCACAAAGCAATACCTTATAACCATAATTATAATTTTCACGAGAATTTAAAGATTTCAACAAATAAAAACAATAATCCAACTGACAGCACAACACTCAACTCCAAGATGGCCAAGATGATGCGCGCGCAATCTCTAGCTGTCACTAGTCGGTCTGACGTCACACAAAAAATTATGTGCAACTAATAATTAATTACAAGCTTAATATTTACTTTTTAAATAAAGTGTTATACTTTTTAACATTGTTTTCAAGCGTATTATTGAAAATTTGTTCCAAATATGCTTATATAAGGTGGTTGAAGAGCCTATTGTTGATATTTCGTTTATATAAGGACCAATAAAATGTAAAAGTAATAGTAAAAGTAAATTCTAATTCTAAAGTAAGTTCTAATTTTTTTATTGAAATTTGTATAGGTATTTAAAAGTAAATAAGCGAATTAAGAACAAATATTTTGGATTGTAATCTTTGTGGTAGTGGGTAAATTACTCTAAACATAAAATAATTGTTTTGGTCCAGTTGAAGTATGGTGAAATTTGTACCTGCTGCACCCGCAGGCAAAGGCGTTGTGACGCTGCTGCTGCAGAGGCTCGTATCAGCTGAATGCATTTATTTGTCCGCTGAGTGTACAGCTTAGCGTTGCCATAGTTACGATTTACTACTTCCATCTCAGCTGCTGTTGTCTGTCTCGCTCTAGCACGCGAGTGGCATCCTTGTCGGCGGCGAATTGTCTCTTTCTAGCGTTTAGAACGCTGCGTGCTACGTTTCCGGATGATATACCACTCAATTACGGGGGTGTTTATTGAGCACCCCCTGGCTTGTGCGCGCCGTGCCGTCCTGCCGCCCCCACCCCTAGCTTTCAACCCCTGAAAAACCTCAGTCCACTATCAAATGTAATCTCGCTCTAACTGGCTAATGAGTTATGCGGGGAAGTTAGGTAAATGAATTCTTGTAAATGAAGTGTAATTTCTTTGTTTTAGGGAGGTTTTGGTTTTTTAATTGCTTCACTGAAATGTAATCATGGATTTCCTATGACTACTTTACATTCATTCTTATTCCACGCTAATCTACGGATTTTGATATCATTGCTAATTGATTATGGAATACATAGCTCCGTGGTAACGTACTCGACTGTGGATCATATAATCCTCGGTTCGATTCTCACAACCGACAAATTTTCGAAAATAAGGATTCTTCAAAATTAACACACAAAAAATTAAATAATTAAACAATTTTCATGCCACTGACCTGAAGCTCACGGTAATAAATAAACATTAGTAGATTAAAATTTATTTATTTTAAGTAAAAAAAATAAGATTTAATGTTTAACAATTTTTATTCATTTCCGTAACTTGTACATCAAATAATAAACAGGTTGGTGCCTCGGACGATGCAACATAGGGATTTCAATGGTAAATTCTTAGTGTACAATAATTATATGCTCCCCTAATTATTTTAGAGCAAAAGTATATATATAGATTTTATCTGAAGGAAAAATTCTGCATCTATTGATACCATTGTTCATAATTTTCCATTGTCCGGAAGAGGAATAATCGTTTAAACTTATTATTAAATACTGTTGTTATAATGTACTCAATACAAAAATATATATATAGAAATGATTAAATGATTTTATGCTGGAAAACAAACCAACAGCTCACTACAACAATGTAATTTGGCAAATGGAGTAATAAGGTAAATGTTAGCGCTCTTGTTTTTATTTATTGTTTTAATTGTTCCAAGACATTATTGATTGTTGTAAAATGTTAAATTTCTTCCGGACAATGGAAACATAAACAATGGTATCAATAGATGTAGATTTTATCTCTAGATAGGATCTAAATAAACTTTTGCTCTAAAATATTTAGGGGGGCAACTAATTGCACTAATTGTATACCCTTAATTTTTTGTGCATTAATTTTGAAACATCCTGTATATTCCGAAAACACCACCACATAAAATTACCTCTGTGGCTTCACCACTACCATCCTTGCAGGATTGGACGGCTGGTAACCGCACTTCACGCGCAAAAATATATCATAATACCGAGATCTGCATAGAGCAGAGTGCCACACCTAGAAATGTGTAAATGGCGTGATGATTATATTTATTTATTTTGGTACTTGATAAAGTAAATAGCTCCGTAATAACGCAATGGACTCTGGATCGTGAGATCCTCAGTTCGTATGCCTTTGAGGGACATGACTTGACAGCTGGTAACCATACTTTATGCGAAAATATATCACTTACCGATATCTGAGTAAGCAGAGTGCCACATCCATAATGAGTAAAAGGCATGATGATATATTTATTAGGTATTTCGTAATTGATACTCTCATATTAATTAGGATTTATAAGATTGAATTGATTGCGTATATGTTATGTTCAGACTGCATTCCAAATAAAAGTGTCCTTTAATGTTGCAGACGATTCCATGTTATTAATAATTTTTATTATGAAATGCATTCGTAAATGTATAATTAAAAGTTTTATCTGTGCTTATAATTTCGCTATAAATTATTAATTAGCATATTATTTTACATTTTTAATTAAAACTTATGAACAATCATACGATTTAATTATTTTTTCATATTCTTTGATATACGGTTTTTATAAATGCATAATAATGAAATGATGTTTGGCTTTTGACATATACAATTGAAATAAATGTTATTTGAGACTACAAGTTTTACAATGCAATTATTCTCAGTAAAATGAAAATTAAATATTCAGCGTATTTTACGTTGTTTATTTTTTAAACGAAATCAATAATTGCCCACATAGAATATTCTTTAAAAGATAATTTTTAAATTTACGTCAAATCTTTGACTTAACAAACAAACGAAACTCCCAAAAACAAACTGTAGAGATTGTGCGGCAACTATCATACCAATAACTTTTCTCCGGTACCTAAATAAGGCAATTATTAATTAGTTAATGAGTATTGATTATTTAATCATCTGATACAGAAGGTAGAAATGGGCTCGTTTAATTATATAGCAGGCATTGCCAAAGAATCGATTTTTAATTGCATCTAATTTCTAAAACATGATTTGAAACATTAAATAGGTGTATCCATTACATTGAAACAAATTTAATAATTTATTTAACCAACATTGTTAATTGCTACTAAGATTCATTTGCAAATAAAATAAAATTTTATATTTTATTTTAAATGCATTCTTGTGGTGTGAATAACAAAAGATGAGCAGCTATTTTTAATTATTTCCTGATTATTCTTCGAATCTACCTACGCGAATATTGAAGCTGACAGCAATAAATTTCAATGTTTTCTCAGGTATCATTATTTTCTATTTTTAGCACTATTATCGGTTTTATAATTTATTCCAGTTAATTGATAAATTATATAGAGCAGAATTATCTGTTATCATAAAACAAAGGATTCCAAATCAATTCTCTGAATTATAACATAAATAATAAAATAATAAAATCTAAGAATTGGAATGTTGTTCTTTTTCCACTATGTAAAATTAAGATTAATAAATTAATCTTATATATCTTGCTGTAACTTAAATGTGAGGTTCTTCCTCCACTAACATTTTTGGGGGCTATGATTTGACGGTTGGTAACCGCACTTCATACGCAAAAATTCTGCGTAAGCAGAGTGCCACACCCATAATGGTTAAAAGGCGTGATGATATAATTATTTAATTTTTATTTATTTCATATACAAATGAAATTATTACTTATCATATGCGCATCAGGTCATAAATAAAAATCTTATTACGTTGCTATAAAGAATGTTGATTGTGAGGTCCTCAGTTCGAATCCCACAGATGGAACTGACTTTAACATAATACGGAATTAGTGGTAATTATGGAGTAAATAGCTCCATGGTAACGCATCGGATTGTGGACCGTGATTTCTTCATTTCGAATCCATTTTTTTATTTACCTCTGTGACTTCTGCTCGACTAACAGTTTGGGGGCTATGACTTGACGTCTGGTAATCGCACTTAAGTAGGGTGCAACACTCATAATTGGTAAAAGTGTGATTATATATTTATTTATATTACTAGCAATACGACAAACAAAAAACGCAGAAATATTTTAAAATAATCAAAAGTAAAATCTACATCTCCGTAAAATTTTTGGGGACGTAATTTGGCAGCCGGTTATCGAATTTCATGCGTATAATATATATCACATATTGAGATCTGAGTAAAGTTAATTTGAAAAGAGCGTCGCTTTATTTTTTATTTTATATTTAAATTCGTTGTGAATGAATTTTTGACGAACTGTACCAATAAAATCTGACAATACAATTTTGATCATTCAATTGATACATCAATTAAATACTCATCGTCGCTGAAATGTCAGTTATTTACCTACACAAAATCAAATAAAATAACACTGCACATTGCATACATATATGTTAAAAGTTACACAAAATTCTCGCATTCGGAATATTATTCGCCCAAAAGCACAGATTTCCCGAAATAATTGAAATTTTGATTAATGTTATATATTGGCTACTTGACGTAATTAACATCATATTGACAAATAATTAACACAAATTATATTTCGAGTATTAAGACAAATAATAAATACAAATAATTATTATGCCATTACGCGATTTTGAGGGTTGATAATTATAATTCATTTTAGCGAAATCTCTCATGCATTTTGTTAATAACAATAAATTCAAATTGTTACATTTTTATTTATTAAAATACCAATAATGTTTTTAAATTATTTATTTATTAGATTAAAATGCAAATGCATGAAATGAAATCAGATACGTATATTTATAATTCAAGTAAACATATATGAATATTCTAAACTTTCAAACTAAAAAACCAAGTTAGATAGCAAAAATCAGTCACCAGATTTCAAAATTTCATACTTTATACTACTTACAAATTAATTTTTATTTCGTTTGGCACATAAAAAAACTATTTTTTTTTTTAAATCTGAAAGAGTGGAAAAATCGCTGTGTATTGTAAAAATTCTCAAGTTTCTAGGACCGTATCTAAAAATCTAAGCGAGATATCGAAACACGGTCTCCGGATTTAAAAGCTTCGTGTCCAAATTTACTTAAAAAAAAAAATTTGAGCAAATTTGATTTCTTTGAATTTTTGCCTAAAATCGACTCTATCAAAAATTTTTCAAGGCCGATATCTCGATAATTAGAAATGCTACGGAGCTGCAGACTTCATCATTGGATTCAGAAAGTCGAAATACATAAGTATGTAAATTTTCATTAAAATCGCTTAACAGAAAGACTTGTTAAAGCAAAATGTCTGAAAATGGCCAAAAATCAGAAAAATCGTTTTTTTATTTATACATCCTATCTCTCTAATTTCGACCCGAAATTTACAAAAACACTACATATAGTGTTAGTTCGAGATGTAAAAAGAAATTGACAAGGTATTAAAATAAATAAATATATCATCACGCCTTTTACCCATTACGGGTGTGGCACTCTGCTTACGCAGATCTCGGTAGGTGATATATTTTTTCGTATGAAGTGCGGTTACCAGCCGTCAAATCTTAGCCCCCAAGGATGTTAGTTGAGGGGGAACCACAGGGGTAAATTTAAATTTGTAACTGTCGGCAGTGGGATTCGAACTGAGGATCTCACGATCCACAATCCGACACGTTACCTCGGAGCTATTTACCCCATATTAAAAACTATAACTTTGAAAAACCCGCGTATGAGTCATTATTTTATGTTTTGAACAAACACATGCAAAGATTAACTGTTACGGCCTTGATCGAAATACATTAATAATTTTTTTGTTATTGTTTAATCGGCATTGCAATAATAATTAAATTAATGATACAAATGGCGTCAATACATCACTGATAATTTCAAATGTACCGCTTTATATTTAGAAATAAAAAATTATGAACGTAAATGTTTCAGCATTAACGGAAATAAAAATAGAGATATTCAGTAACTGCGTATTCATTATTCATAAATTGACGTGACAGCATTATCAATATCAAATGGTAGTTCCGATTACCGCCAAACACTTCTATTATTGGACAGACTATCACAAAAATAAACGCCAATATGGTAATTGCCCTGAATAATGGAATTTGTACCCTTTTTGCTGTTGAATGTCCGAAATGAACTAATTACAAATGGAATTAAAATTGCAACAAAGATAATAACAACAATTCATCAAAATTGTATCTAAATAATATTAAAATGTAAATTAATAAATTAAACCACCGAACCACTACTTTTTTAATTACAAAGTTCATGTTAACATAAAAAATTAATAATTGCGTTATTAATAAATGCATGTTAAATATGCGGATAAATGAATAATATTTCGAAATAAAAGCATTATAGCTATTATTACGCAAAACAGAATAATGAACTGTTTAATATAGTACTGTAAGCAGATTTTAGTAATTAAAATATCAAATATATAATTTAATATATAATAACTAAATTAATAATGCAGCAAATACAATATTAACTATTATCTAAAATAATACAAAACATTATTAATATTAAATAACGGTATTCGTATTCAAATAGAATATTATAAATATTATGATAAATAAACTATATTAGATTATATTTAATGACACACTGTGTAACGCTGAAAATGGTACATCAAGGATAAATAAATTATGATGTACATACCATGCTGTCACCCCCAAACGTGATAAAATATTTATTTACTTTACAGAATAACTGATGTTGATTGTATTTATTATCCGTTCTGTAATTATTTGGTGGCAGCGTCATGTAAAACAAAACAAATAGAGGGCAAATTGATTTATTTGTAGTAGTTATAGGTGCTTAACTGCAATTTCAACTCGTTTTATTTATTTTTACATAATTATATGTAATTATAATCAAGGATTAGACACAAAAGTATCAATTGTTCGATTTTAGTTGGATTATACTACATTACTAATCGGTTTCGCGTCGGATATCCAAATAAAACAGACGGTTTTTACTCTATAATGAGTTTGTGGTGTCAGCGTTAATTATATTTATTTATTTTAATGGTGTAATAGCTCCGTGGTAACGCATCGAACTGTGGATCGTGAGAAAATATATCACTTACAGATATCTGCAAAAGTAGAGTGCCACATCCATAATGTGTACATAAAATGCGTGATGATATTAAATATTATTATGTAGATTAATATAATAAATTTATTTTTACTTTGGCAAAATTTATTATACCTTATAGATATATAAAGTGCTGCAAATAATATTTAAAATTTTCAATCATTGTAGCAAATGAAATATTTCTGCTTCTTAAAACAATTATGAGGGCAAAGGTTAAATTAAATGTAGATAATAGTATATTGAGCAACAAGTGCTTAAAGTTCTATTTCACGCGAGTTGTGAAAGTTTTAGTACGAGACGAAGTCGAGTGCTGAAATTACGTGAGAGTGAATTTGATTAACAATAATTCTTACTCTCCAGAAACAACAAATGACGTCTCAAACTATATGATTGCAACAAGAAGCATAGCGCAAGCGCAAATGTGCGCAGTGTTACCAATTATAAATATAAATTGAACACATTTGCAATTATTCCACACGACTATGCGAAATATACAATTTTCAAACTTTATTGTGAAGAAAGTGTAATTTGCAGTAGTGGTCGTAGAAAAATAATATTTCATTACAATACAAAAATCATTTATCCGTTTTGAGTGTGACACCATGCTTTCACAGATTTCGGCATATTTCTAAGCGTAAAGTGCGGTCACCAACCGTCAAATCATGCCCCCTACTAAGCTGCTATTGGAGGACAACCATAGGGATAAAGTGACGACATTGTGAATACAAATTATATTAAAAAAAATATTTTTGTTCTAGCAATAATTATAAATAAATATATAAATATGTAAGGCCATTTACCCCATTTTTGGTAGGCACTCTTCTAGATATATGATAAAAAGATTACAAGGCTTAAAAAATAATAAACATGATTTTCAATGATTTTTCCCCACCCCCAATTATTTGGTGGCAGCGCAACTTGGAACTTTTTATTTAATTTGTCAATATTTTAAATGACACTAAAAAAATGATTATATATCATATAAATATGTAATTGAAGCCCAAAATTTTATTATGTACTCATTAATGCACGCATATATATTACAGTTAGACCATAGAATTTATTGCTTAATTTAAATATGTTATATTACATATTGAATGCTGCATAAATTTTGATTCAACCTGTATATTTATTAAATATCACTCGCCAGTTGAATTAGCAGTAAACACGATAAATATTTATTTTTATTTGAACAGTATCGTTGATTCAGTAATTATATGGTGGCAGCAAAATAAAAACAAAACAAATAATAGATATGTTTTGAACTAAAACAAATGAACAACTAAATAAATTAACCAAATAATGCGACAAAGAGTTCATACCTAATAATTACCAAAATAACCTGAAACATAATTGTTTATGACGACTTTTCAAATGATGTCCAAAGCAGTTAAGTATTAATTATTTATTACAAGGGTTGAGCGTGCAGCAGGTCACACGGTTGATTACCCCAAAATATGAGTTGCACATCAGCGAACATTTACCCTTCCCCCCTGCGTGCACATGTATGTACGTTGATGCTGGCGTGGCACGCAGGACCGTAATACTGGAATTACCCCAGCAGAATGGGGTCTTTCACCATTTAAACAAAATATTTTTTTTTATGAAACTTTATCTAAATTGAAGACTATCTACACTTTAAAAAAAATCTTAATTGTTATTCATTAAGCCACAATGATTTTTTAAAAATATTGTGACGTCATTGTAGAGGTGTTGCTGGATCTTAAACAGTGCAGATTGTAAATAATTGTAGTCATATATTTTTTTACTTATTTTATTACTATTATTACAATACAATAGAACATTTATGTGACAAAAATTATTTATATCTCTACTGTTTGAGATCCACCAACACCTCTATAATGACGTCACAACATTTTTAAAAAATCATTGTGGCTTAATGAATATCAATTAAGACTTTTTAAAAGTGTAGATAGTCTTCAATTTAGATAGTTTCATAAATTAAAAATTAAAAAAAAACTACTTTACAAAGCACGTAAAACAGGTAACAAATAAACATCTGCTTTATTGTCATTATTTTAAATTGTTTCACCTTGTTACATTTTGTTTAATTTCGCATAGCCCCCTAGAACATTTGAATAAAAATAATTTTTGATATTTTTCAATTATCTTATTTATCTCGATTTTTTTTTCATATTAATTTATAACAAGTATTACATCATTGAAAAGATTTAAAAAATGCGGTTTTTACTTTAGTAAAACAACTTTAGATTACCATTTGAAAAATAAAAGTTGATAATTGTATCATGTGAACCTGACTTTATAAAAAAATTCTGTACCTGTCATCAAATAGTATACTTACAAAATAAAACTTCTATATGAAGAAAATTTAAAATTTAAAAATTTAAGGGGGATCCGTGTAAACCGAAACGTCGGTTATGTAAGAAGAATAAATGCTGAGAAGAATAAACGAACATGTATGAATCGCACTATGAATGTGGACGAAGCGAAAGTGGTGTGTCAGGATAGGAATGTTTGGAGGAGATTGATTGTTGGTTGACTGTGTTTCTGGGTTCGTGCTACCCCACTAAGTGGGACATAGCGTGTTGTTATGTATGTATGTAATAAAAGCTATATGACAGATTTCTAGTATTATTTACACTTTACTAATATTAATAAATAATTTACTTTAATTATGCTTGATCGAGGTTGAGTTATAATAAAAAATGTGAAAAATACAATTTTTATTTAAACCTATTTTTTTTTTCTATTTTGTACCGTTTGAAAGTTGTATCAGATTTTCTTCTTTTTTGAAAATGTAAGGGTGGAAATCAGTGTCCCATCATTGGTAAATTTGACAAAAGCGGCCCTGTGCCAGCGTGCCGGGCTAGGCCGAACAGTGAACAGCGAACACATTCGCTAATCGATCTGCCCCAATACGTTATCTGACAGTATACGGGCCCCGGGCCCCTCCCGCCGTCCCCAGCCAGCCGCCGCGCTCGCTGCCGGCATTTAGTTCACATCAGCTCTCTGTCTGCACCCCCCGGCCTCTGCAACCCCCTTGCCGAGGATTCGCATCAGTGGCGGAGGATGGTAAATGATCGTGATGGAAAATTCATTTTGTCATATTTACTTATTAAGTCGGGCAATATTTGGTAGCGGACACCTGCACAATTGGAAATTTATTTGAAACCATGAGGTTCCCTGCAACATTGGGGGCCGTGGCTTGACGGCTGGTTACTGTTATTTACGCGTAGAAATATACCTTATGCCAAGGTATGGGACACACTAAAATTGGTAAATGGTATTTGTATTTGCGAAAACAGAGTACCACATCCAAAATGAGAAAATGGCGGGATGATATAATAATTTTATTTATATTATATAGGCACAATTTAAAAATTTTAAAAATAAGTAATTGTCGCCATCAGGTCAACTAAAAATTCAATTAATATAAATACACAATATTCGGAAAGGTAGTGATAAACGGTTCTTTGATTAATTTTGAATCCTTCGTAAAGCCACAGGAGCTACTTAAAAGAAGTGTAAATTTTGCAACACCGAATTAAACAATTATTATAGCAGACATTAGGTAACTAGGCAAATCATTATGAATGTTAAAATACCAAATGTTATATGTCAAAATTTGACAAATTATTATTCAGAAAAAAAACATTTTTTGTGAGTTTTCCATCTGCAATAAAATTTTAAAAAATATGTATGAAGAGGAGTTACAAATGTAAAGTATTGATATTAAACGAATAGTTACATCAACGCAATTTTACACAATCCTTCTTGAAAGTAAACAGCAATGACATTCAATTCTAATCGCCCATTTACAAGTTTGATAGCTTCCTGTGGCTTAACGAAGGACCGTACAAATTTTTTGCATTCGGATTTTCAATTCAGAATTAATCAAAGAATCGTTCAACCTGAAACTTGTCTGTACTTTTCTAAAAACCCTACAAAAGAGAGTTCCTGCGTCAAAATGTCCAGTGTCCAGAGTCAGAACCAGACTAGGATACGGATTAGGCTTGCAACGAATATTCGGCAACTATTCGGTATTCGGCCTATTCGGCAACATTTTTACTATTCTATTTTACCAGATACGGAATAGTAAAGCATTATTCGGTCGAATACCGAATAGTTTAGATTTTAGAATGTTGAGAAAAGTGAAAATTTTTGGTATTTCATTCCGTAATTCTTGCCTGAAATAAAATACATTCTTATACAGATACAATATGTATAAGTAATGTAGAAGCGGCAGGCAGGCAGAGAGCTAGAGAAGAGTACTGTTACAGATCGCATGAAGAATTGGCGCCAAACCAGCTGAATACTATTCGCCGAATATTCGGCTATTCGGCCTTATTCGATATAGACTATTCGTTGCAAGACTAGTACGGATGCTTTAACTGTTGCACTAGGGTCATAATAACACAGAAAGAAAAATACATATTTAACATATATTGTTTCTCCAATTTATTTTAGAAAGGTTCCTGCTAATAATTTAGTGAAATGATGCATTCGTACGCCTCTGCCGTGAGAAGGATAGGTACGTAGTACGTACTATACCTAACCTACGCCTTGCCCTGTTCCTGTTCCTGTTCGCATCACAGTTTGTCGACCACTTTGACAATTTAGATGGCACTAGGATTCAGTGAAATGTTACATGCTTAACGACTCAGGTTTGCACCGCTAAATATCTTTGTAATTAATGAACGCAGAACGCGGAACGCAATCATATTCAACAAATTATGACCTATTTTATCACGAGGAGCTGTGCTTTGAACTGTTCTAAACGCAAATTATTATAAATTTAATTTGTAACGCGAGAGCAAAAATAACCTCAGTGTTAAATGACATTAAGCAAATTTTATTGCTGGATATAGATGACAGTGTAATCTGTAATCCATGTCACCATTTTATGCCTCGGAACGAAAACAATTATGTATTATGCTCGCAGCTTTCAAAACAATTTATATATTTGCGTTGTTTGCATATTTCAAATTTATTGTAAATAGCTTTGTATGTCATTGTTGTTAAACATTTAATTGCCACCAACTATTATTTTAATATTTGTATAGTCGATCTCGGTAACGAAGGGCTATGTCACCCAGAGGTCGTGGGATCGAATCTCACTGAAGAGTAAGGTTGTTTTGTATAGCAAACCAGAGGTGGTGGGTTCGAATCCCAATGTGTTGTTTACATTAATACACTATAACCCACTTATGAAGCAGCATGTGATTAAATTAGCTCATCATTTTTGTAAAAAAAATAATGTTTGTATAAATATGAATTAATAATTTGATTTCCTGAAACGTGAGAAAAATGCCTTACTGACTTAAGTGATTGAGTCATATTTAACGGTGTTAATGTATGTATACTCGTGCGTAAACAAATAAATAGCTTTGGTAAATTCCAGGCATTAAAAGAACAATTGCCTATAATTAAAATAACATGTTTCAATAATGCTAACAATTATGTAGAAGCAGACAATAAAAAGTAAAAAAGGAATTGGGTGACGAATGAAATGATTTGGCAGCTGATGCGGTCCCATTTGTCAGACAAATGGAAGCGTAAACAATGTGGCAATCGTGGAAACGCACAATTAGAGAATGCAATCAATATAGTGGAATACATCCTCAATTGGAACATGAGCGTGTAATGATGGCCCCATTGGCCAGCATTGTCTCTAGCAAATGTTGATGGTGGCGTGTGACGGTGAAAACACGTGTATCCCGAGCTATCGCGGTGTCAAGTCGTGTTAGTAAAATGGATTTCCACCTTAAACTGTGCCGATTGCCAGCCGAATACAAACAAAGCGGGCCCTGGCACATTTATAAATAACGCGGGAATATTAGCATCAGGAGCCGGCGTGTGCCGCTCCGTGGAAACAGCGGGCGCGAGTATACTAAGTGGTCTGTTAGCATTGTGTCAACGCAGTTACTCGTTTGCCCGCTAGAGTGCACGATTTATCGCTCAATAAATTACATCAGTTTGTCTCTGTTCCGCGCACGATGTGCCTTCTCTGTCTGTGTAACCAATGCAGATAGCAAGTCCAATTTCGCATGGGACAACCAGCATCGCTTATGCACACGGCTGTCATTAGCATAACGGAGAGCCGCGAGCCGCTGAGAGAGACAACAGAAGCTCATCGCGTCAGGGCGACCCGCGCCGTATAAAGATCACGGCTTATATTGCTTCAAGACCCCAGCGTGCACGAAACTGTTCCGGCTTCTTCGCCGCGATTCACCGCTACCTTCAATCACGAGTAGCCGCATCCTTGATCCTTGCAACGAACACGGTACACTAATCAGATAATCAACATTGCCTTGGTACTCCACCAAGACATATACCATCACTTGAAATACAGTTACCAGCCGTCAAAGCATGCCCCCTCCCCAATATGTTAGTGGAGGGGGAAACACAGGGGTAAATTTAAAATGACAATCCGATGCGGTACCACGAAGCTATTTACCCCAAGATAATGGACACAATATGATCCAGAAACAACTAACCGCCATTTTGTTTATAGATGGCGCCCTATTTCAAATATACTCTAGTCTAGCTGGAAATATTCCCCGGTAAAATTCCAGGAAATTCCTTCAGCCACGATTTGTAGTAAAAAAATGTGTTAGGTTCTTCCCGGATTTTTTTTGAAAATTTCCCGAAATATTATTTATGAAATTTCCCGGGAAATTCTAAAAGATATTTGACCTTGATATCGTGTTGCGCGTTTGTACCTGTCTCTTAGCTACCCCTACTCCAAAAAGTAATAACTAAACAGACGTATTATAAAAACAATTTTAACAATGAGTGAAAAAAAATTAATTTTTATTCACATTTTAAATTTCTTGGGAAATTTCCGGGGAATTTTTCCGTATCTCTAAATTTCGGAAATTGACACATCTCTACAAAAGAGCATACATAATTCATACTTTGCCTAAATTATGCTATCCATTTTCAAAATATGCAAGAGCAAACGGACAAATTATATACAGGTTAGCTTGTATATTTTTTTTAGGTCTGTTTGATATTTAATGGTATTTTAAGCCCTGATTTGCATACTTGTTGAATGAGAAAAGTTATACTCTTAACAGATATAACATAATACAAAGTTCATGATACATTTAAAAAAATATATACTTAACTAATTATAGTACAACATAATGCTGAACCAATATAATCGTTCAAAAAACAAGTCAATATAATTGTATTTGCTTATATGAAAGAATACCGCAAAATTTGGTGGCAGCGTTCGCATTTCAATTGTTTAACTTCACTATGCTTCTTGAGGGTTTCTAAGCAAAATATAATAAAGCAACGCATTCTGGAAAAGCCTGTATTAGCTCTAAACGAATGAACTTTAGCAGCGAGGGGAATATTAAATTGAAAACGATCTGCGTGCTTGCGGATTTTTGCCGGTATCTGTGCTCTTTATCTGTTGGCAACGATGTTCTGGCTTGGCTAGCCGTGCTCACTGGATGTAATTATCATAACAAAACGTATCATTCCAAATCTAAAATGTGCGTTAAAGTGCTTTATTAGCAACAGAGAATATTAATGATCTCTATTTCTCCTTTACATCGAAGTTAAAAGAGAAATTATCTTCAATTACTCTTTTATTCCTCATAAAAAGAGCAATCTCGTGTGGCAATGTTTCTCGGGCAGAACAAAATTGATGAAATGTTATATGCCAAATTAATCTTTAAAGTTAATCGATCCGTGGTAATTAGTATTGCACTTTTAGAATCACCTCCAAATATAAATTATTTTAAATAAATAGAAAAAAAAAACATATCTCAAAGGCAATGCTTTATGCTTTTAGAAACTTAAAAGTTTTGGTACAGGATAAATAGGTTTATACTTATTGACATTCGTTTTTCGGGTGTAGCTTAAATTTCCCGTACTTGTACTTGTACCCCGATTACCTAAAACAATACCCTTTGACTTTATAACTACAATATATTTACCAAGATTTTAGTTGTAGCTTTTCATTCATAGAGAAAAAACTTGAAGTATCAGAAATCTAAAATTGAGGTTAAGCATAAATCTTCAAAACAGTACCACCAATCATATGACTCAATGATGACTAGTATCAGCAATTCAAACAGTAGTAATTTTTAATCAACCCTTGTATACCAGACTGGATATGATATAATATTTAATTGATTTAAATTATATTACAGTTCCTGATATATGAAAACATGAAACATTGTTCTATAATTAAAATAAACAGTCAACCATAATGAGCATTTAACAGCATAAAATGACTATACTGATAATTAAATTTGATATGTTTCTAGACACTTCTAAATGCTATAACAGTTACGATTTCCTGAAGGCGGAGGAACATCATTGAAATGTTTTTGTTAAATCTTCTTTATAACCGTTAAAAAATGTTAATATTCGAAGAAGGTAAATTTTCCAAATCAATTTGGGTTAGGTTGTATAAAACGAGAATAACAAACTGGCTTCTATTTTTCTTGTAACATAAAATTATAAAGGTGATTAAATAGTTATTTAAATTAACTTCTAAAGAAAGAGCCTAAATACTTGATTTCAAAACTAGGTTGGTTAACCTTTCAATAGTCTGCTGGAGTCTGATAGGCCCAGAGGTATGTTGATTACGTTGTTTCTCTTAGAACAATAGATTGCGGCAGCTAGAATCAATAATAACTGGCTCTGCTGAGGCTCTATTTGCTGTCAGTTCCGTTTCCGCATGCACTGAGTATAAGTATATGCAATAAAGACAAAACCGTTGATCGAGCCTCACAGACCCCACCAGACATGATTGATATGCGGCTATGATTTTAAAGGATATCCAAGGTTTTGTATCTTATAAATATTAATTTTTCCTCAAAATAAAGCAGATTAGGTTAACTCATAAGTATATCTATTATTACAGATTCATCATTTATTTAATCTGCAAGAAAACGTTTTTTTGGACACAAATAATTTTTTTTTTCAATTAAAGAAATCGAATGAGTAACTTTTTAGTTTCTGTATAAATTAAAATTAGAAGAATACATTTTATTTAGACATTATTTTTATTAATTGTTCAAATTGTGTTCATAATAAAATAAATTCTACAAATCTAAACATTTTTGAAGCCATTTCAAGCAATTGTACTGTTTTAATTTTCATTCTGGAGTCTTAAAACCAATGGGGTCCAAAAGACTCCACCAGACTGATATTGTTTCAAATTCAAAATACAGGACTTTCGAAAAATTAATAAGATGTGTAATCTTGTTATATCCTCTTATTTCTCCTGCAGAAGACATCTTACTTTTGGAAATACGAATTTTAGATATTTAGTTAATATTTTGAGGCTTAGGGGTGCGATTTAACATTATTAAATTAAAAGTTATTCGTTCAAATAATTTTTTATCCAAATCATAAAAAGATTATAATCAAAAATCTTTCGTATGATTATCAATGCTCTATGGTTTGTCCCCAACTGGATAATTTCACAAGATAAATAAATGCCTTCCGTTAAAGAAGAAATCCCCAGACTGAGTGCAAGATACATTCAAAGACTAAAGTGACACAAAAATAAATTAGCCGTGAATCTCGTGCAGTGCGGTAGTCTTAAACGTTTAAAACATTGCAACCCTTTAAATTTACCGGACTAATATAAATTAGTTTATCATAGGAGTATTTTCATAACAGGCGTGGTTCTTTGGACTATGATTCGTAATCAAAGTGAACATGATCAGCAAGAATCATGTTTTTTCGCTCGTTATTCGTTATCCTCACTCTTTCATTTTGTGATCAAGCACTGCATTCCCCTTTCCCTTCTGAATCATACTTCTTTCACTAGTACTAAGATTCGAATCACAAATAAAATGGTGGGAAGTAGTGCAAAACTCGAAGGTATTTTTCAATAAACATTATGCTCAATTCAAAGAGATATAAATTTTATTATGGAACATCAAGAAATGTTCCACACATTTCCTGATGTAAACAATATTGGAAATGCTACTGGTAAGGAATATATGAGGTTATGGATTGAGTTTAAATCATAGTCCATGTTTACTCATGAATCATGTTTAAGCGAATTATGATTTTGAAAATCACAATCATAAGACGAAGAAATACACTTAATATTATCTAATTAGTAAATTGTAATTATAGTGACTAAGTAAATGTAAATACAGTACTGCCAATGGGCAGTTACTTTCCCATGTCATATGAACATTAATCACAAAACTTTACTGAATATCTCTGTATAGATAGATTTAAAATATGAATGGGGTCACAAAAAAAATTGGGTGTAGTATATTTTCATTGGTAGGTAAATATTGTTTTAAAGCACATTTTCCAAAAAAAAATGTGCTTATTATGTAAGGGCAACAATAACCGCTTGCGATAAATCATAATACGTCTGCGGAACAATTCTACAAATTCATATTGGGAGTATAGCAATCAATATCTTCCATTCGGCACGTTATGCCCCCTGGGATTTCGAGCCCATGGCGCGGTTTAAATAGGAGTGTCCGCACAGTGGCCGTTTGCTGGCACTCTGGCACTCCGGCAACCCATCAAGCAAATCACGCATCGTATCACGATCACGATCACGGCTCACGGCACGGCTTGAATCGCCCTGCTCACCCTGCTGCTGCTCACCCTGCTCGCAGCAAACCCTACTGAACAAATTTCACTACATTATGCAAGCGTTTACTTGTAGTAATTGGTCTAATCGTTAATGGCTCGTACCCAATTAAATGGATGTAACACTGTTGGATTGTAACTTTATTATGTGAGAATGCGGAGGAAGGAATGCGCTTATTTATACACTGTGGTTCACTTAAATTGTTGGCTTAGTGGTATTTGGAAAATGTGGACGGAATCAAATTCAAAGCAATGGTAGTACTGTGCTTACCTCACGAATTATTCATACTTTTAATGACATTACAATTAACAGAAATGCTATCATCTTCAAAGCAACTATTTTGATCGGAGTCTTCCCTTTGTTACGACTATCGCTATGCATTCAGGTGACAACTGCATTTTATTAATTGAGATTTATATTAACAGAGTTGTCATCTTCAGAAACCGCAGACAGGTTATTACGTCAAAGCTGTCATCAATAAAATATACCTAGGGGATGATTGCATTTTAAGTAAACTGCGGTTCTGTGACAACTTAATTAAGGTTTCTAGGACAGTTTGCAGATATAAGTTGATGGGCATTCCTGTGGTCTACACAAAACAACGTTTCTGATGCAATATTGAATATTATATCACTAGCCCAGATCTGCAGATGATGTTCTGTCTCGGCATCCAAGAGATAAAATAATGTGGTGATAAATATATCTTAAGTTTATAATCTCCTATCCTGACTATCGGCGAAAACAGTACACAAGAAATTTACGTCAACGACTGCATTAAAAAAAACAGTCAATAAGATAAAGAAGAAAATTACAATATTTAATACCATATATAGAGGAATGGTTACTTACAAAGAGAATGAAAAGTAAAGCATTAGAGATGAATTATCTAGGCAGAGTCAATGGAGTAACTATGAGAGACAGAATACGTAATCAACATAATAGAGAAGAACTACAGAGCAAACATATAGTAGCATTCATCGAACAAAAACACTGACAACAGCTAGAATGATGGAGACATATGGAGAGAATGGATAATAAGAGGGCAGTGCGGGAGAACACATGTCAAAAATCAAGAAAACGAGAGATCATAAAAGACCGAGAGATACATAGGCTAGTACAATAAAGAAAATACTGAACAACAAAGGAAAAACTAACGAAAAACAGAGAAAAATGGAAAAAATTCGTACAAGAATAGAAGAACAATACCTACATCTTAGGATAGAAGTTTAAGAACTTCTATCCTTACTAGGCCAATAGGTTTAGGGTTTTTGTTTGTAGAAAATTATCTATAATAAATAGAAGAAATTGTCGACTTACAATAAATACAATGTAAAATCATAAAGCAAGTTCTCGTTGTTCCGTAAACCTATTACAATTATTTCTAGAATCTAGAAACTAGTGTGAATTTGAAAGTCATGTGAATTTACTAGAAATAAGAACAACTCATAATTTATATTCGATTTCAGATATTTGAGAGATGTGTTTGTGGACACACGAGTCATTGGTGTACAATGAGTGTAATACACGAAGAATGTTGTTAGAAGAAAGCAACTTACTCAATCGAGCAGATGTCGAATGAGTAGCGCCCGAGGAATGAATAGCCGAGTTTATTGTGTGATTAAATGATTCAAGCTTTGAATGTGGCCAATAAGATTAAACAAGAAAATGACAATATTTAATACCATATATAGACCAATTTTAACTTACGGATGGTTACTTACAAAGAGAATGAAAAGTAAAGTTCAAGCATTAAAGATGAATTATCTACGCAGATTAAATGGAGTAACTATGAGAGACAGAATACGTAATCAAAAGATTAGAGAAGAACTACAGAGCAAACCTACAGTAGAATTCATTGAATAAAGACGCTAAAGACAGCTAGAATGATAGGGACATATGGAGAGAATAGATAATAAGAGGCCAGTGCGGAGAATGTCCATGTCAAAAATCAAGGAAAAGAGAAATCATGAAAGACCGATGGGATAGTACAATAAAGAAAATACTGAGCAATAAAGGAAAAACTAACGAAAAGAAGAACAATCCCTACATCTTAGGGTAGAAGTTTAAGAACTCCTATCCTGACTAGGTCAATAGGTATAGGGATTTTGTTTGTAGAAAATTATCTACAATAACTAGAAGAAATTGTATACTTACAATAAATACGAAGTAAAATAATAAAGCAAGTTCTCGTTATTCCGTGAACCTACTACAACACTTGCTAGAATCTAGAAATTAGTATGAATTTAAAAGTCATGTGAATTTACTAGAAATAAGAACAACTCATAATTTATAATCGATTTGAGATATTTGAGAGAAGTGTGCGAGTACAGGTGTCATTGGTGTACAATGAGTGTATGTTGTTAAAAGAAAAGAACTTACTCAGTCGAGCAGATGTCGAATGAGTAGCGCCCGAGGAATGAATAGCCAGGTTTATTGTACGAATAAATGATTCAAACTATGAATGTGGTGTGGCAGAATAGGAATGTTAGGAGGAGATTGCTTTTGTGTACGGCTATCAATTAAATAATACCTTAGTCATTTGAAACAACTCCTTACGAAGCAGTTCAGCGCTACAATTTCCAAATCTGCAAAATTCCTAAAGATAACAGACATATTACATTATATGAACTCCGTCACAAACGCAAAGCAAAATCGCCGGCAGTACGGCAGCAATTTGTAGCGGAAGTACGAACTCGTATTTCTCTTATCTTTGATTCTCTGGTTACGCTATGGGAATTGCATCTTATCCTTTATGTCTGCGATGTTCGCTGTAGTTGACACTACACTGCCACTACCGGCTCTAACCTTTAATTACGCAGCGCCAGTAATTGTGATAACTCCATTTCATTCATTCAGCGTTTACGCGTTCGTCATTCGGGATTCTCAATGACTCATGCGAGCTCTCTTTTTTGAATGAAAGTTCATGCACATCAATATACGACACCACAAACCTACAGAAAACTCTTGTAATCTACTAAATAAACAAAAATACAACGAGGGCCGATATAAAATCGTAAAATATTACTTTTGAGAGGCCAATTAAAATACATTTAGTGAAAATTCTTTCAAAAATATTAAAAGTGATAATATTAGATATTACAAAATCCTTAGTTCGATTCCCTCTCCGGCGGCTCCTCCACCACTAACACCATTGGGGGGCCATTACCTGATGGGATTTAAGATAATAATAATCTTTACGAATTGAGAACGTGCCCAGAAATGGGAAAAAGATGACCAAATTTCAAGGAAAATTTACAAGCTCCTCTGTCAATTACACCCAGTATCAGAGGTACCTGTGTTGGACAATTTATTGAAACACCCAAAACGGGAACAAATTAACAAAAATTACAAATAATTAAAATTATAATTGTTGTCAATTTGTTTTATTCTATATCAGTCGCAAAATTGTATAAATTTGGTTTAATACTACAATAACTCATTGCATTTCATGCAAAAATAACTGGTAATGAGCGAAATAAATGCAATAAAATATTGTCTAAATTTACTTAATATATGCAGCAATATTTTATACAAAAATATGTAATTATTTTTATTTGATTATAATTCCAGAATAAATAAATATGAAAGCAATAATTATTGTACCAATACACTGAAAAATAACATGCAGATTCTGAACCCATATTTGTAAATTAAACAGTATTTAATTCAAGCTTTTCAATAGATATAGGTATGTTTTAACAATAGATTCTACACTGAGAAAAAAGACCTACTAATAGTAAACTAATCCTTTATTAACGTAGGATTTATTGACATGAAGCTACATAATATTAAATCAAATATATATTTGTTCTTTAATAACAGACACATAAATACCAACGTTTCCTCTGAAACAAATAATTTATTGACGTTATATTTATTGACATTAAATATTCTTTGTTTAATGTAAATAAGAATACTTTATAATTAATTCAAATATGTTAATATAATGGATAACAAATATACGATTTTCATTAAATCTGAAACTCACGGAATATATTCACTTAAAATTGTAATATTTTTTATTACATTTCTTTATAATATAAGCGCTAAGAAACCCATTGTAGCAGAGCGCATCGTCAGATCTCTAATATTTTTCGAGATACGTCGATTTTTGGTATTTTTCGAAGTGCAAATTTAGGGCCTGTAATTCAAAAACTACACGAGATATCTAAAAATTCTCTTCAGTTTAGCGTTTCTGGTGCCTTATATAACAAATTAGAAATTTTTTAAAATTTTGAAATTTTTTTGTATTTTTGTTCAAAATTTCGATCGGCGATAACTCGACAAATAGTAAAGATACAGATTTTCAGTGTTCACCAATCGATTCAGCTCGTCGAAATACATTAGTATGTAAAGTTTCATAAAAATCGCTTTACGGGATGGAAAGTTAGAGCAAAAAGCCTGAAAATAGCGTTTCTTGTCCTAAAAGTCAAGGGGTACCCCTTGACGTTCGGCCTGAATTTGGCCATTTTCAGACTTTTCGCTCTAACATTTCAACCGGTTGTCCGAATTTTCTGAAATTTTCAGGGTTTATGTATTTCGTCGAGCTGAATCGATTGGTGCACACTGCAAGTCTGTATCTTTCATATTTGTCGAGATATCTCTAATCAAAATTTTGAAAAAAATTCCAAAAAATTTCAAAATTTTCAAAATTTACTAATTTATTATAAATGGCACGAAAAACACAAAACTGGAGATATTTTTCGATATCTTGTATAGTTTTCGAGTTACAGCCCCTCAAAGTAGCTCTTCGGAAAATATAAAAAATCGTCATATCTCGAAAAATATTAGAGATATGACGATGCGCTCTGCTGCAATGGGTTTCCTGGCGCGAATATTATAAAGAAATGTAATAAAAAAAATTTACAATTTTAAGTCATATATGGGGAAATTTCCGTATTTTGAAAAATATTAGAAATCGCCATATTTCGATAA
Source organism: Poecilus cupreus (assembly GCA_963942605.1). Lineage (NCBI taxonomy): Eukaryota > Metazoa > Arthropoda > Insecta > Coleoptera > Carabidae > Poecilus > Poecilus cupreus. The sequence continues at coordinate 12,127,432 of OZ012715.1, forward strand.
ATTAAGATATATTACGATGCGTACTACAGCAATGAGTTTTTTCATGTTTAAATTATACATAAGTAATAAACTTCAAGTCAAGTTTGGAGGAGTATTTAATTTATTTTCTAGTAAACAATTTATTTGTATAAGAAAATAGTGTGGTGCCCACACCAGAATTAAAAAAAATGTTTTCTATAAACTTTGTTTTTCCCGACTATTATTTATATTAGTAGTTTCACAGTTAAGTAGGTATTTATGTAAAAAAGGGTTAATTTTGTAATAATTATATTAAATAATACACAATTCTATTTATTTAAATAAATTTCATTATTTACCCAAGCTTCAATAATTGTTAATATTTGATTAATAAATATGCTATAGTACAGTTAAAATAGTAAGTTAAGTTCAATAGTAAATATTATCATATTATCTTTAAATATTCCATTAATTTACAACAAAATTAGTACTATATTATTTACATTATTTTTGTTATATATTTAAAACTTGTACATTAATAATAAAGCTATGGTTTTACTATAAATAAGCAACTAGTTCAGGAAAAATAATGCAATATTTTTGTTAATAAATGCTGTTTAAATATAAATTGACTTAAGCAACATTTAAAACAATGATTTGTTAACTATTAATATATTTATTAATATTAAATAAAACTTATTTATTATTATCATTTTTGTTTAAATATGTTATTTATTATATATTTATTATTATATATTTGTTTCGCCATATTTCAAAAAATCATTTATTAACATTCAATAAACCTGCATAGTGACTCTATTGTTAGCTACGTACCCCATTTGGATATTTTCACTCTGCTCAACTTTACTTGCATCTCTTTTTTTCAAATATCTTAGTAATGAGATATGGTTAACACCATGTTTCAACCGTACCCATGAAAAATGTTTCAACCGTATACCCGTACTTCCATTTGGTCGATCTTAATTTAAAATGTCAAATCCAAATATACGACAATAAAATTACTGTTGCGTAAACTATAAAGGTTCAATTTATAAGCAAGAAATACACAAAACATTATTCAATAGTAATTTAATAATAACAAATAAAAACTTCGATCAATAATAGTTACTTTTGCTGGTCAAAACATTCCTACCATTAAAACGTAACGAGTTGTCCTCGGTATCCTAAGGATGTTTTGTTTTTATTATTTTAACTTCCGGTATATTGTGTTTGTAATTGGCAATTAGGTTTGATGAATTGTTAAAGGACCTTTTACGTAAGAAGGAAGTATGTAATATCATCGCCTCGAACTATAAAAACTAAAATTAATAAACGGAGATAATGAAAATCATCACATAACAACTTAATTCAATAACTCTAAAGCGCAAAATTTACCGATAGCATATTAATTACTTAAGTACCAATTTATGCTACTTAATACGATGTTACCAAACGATTACCAACAGCGAATTAACGCGCTCTGCTGGTTACCAACCCACCAACCGCTCACACTCGCCAGGTTCACGTTTACTGAACGCTACTGAACGTTATGAACGTTCTGAACGCGATGAACGTTTCACATATGACTAGGAATGAGCTAAACTCGTTCGTCGATCCTTTGAAGTTGTTTTTTCATGGCGCTCTCATGTGCGGTAATTAACACTTAAAGCGAGGTGAAATCCGACGTGAAAATCACCCGTGTGTGCTGGATACAACACATACAAACGCAGCCAGGACGATATAGGATACGAGATGAGATATGCGAAGCGGCTGAGCGACGTAATACGTTATACTGCGTTGTATTCCTTCATTTATAACAAAGTTATCATATTACATTATGTGATAGTTTATTACTAATTATATACACTGACCGTGTTCGAGAAGGACGCTTTCGTGACTAATTGCAATGTTTTAGATTGCACTGATAGATGACGGGATAGCGGAGTTGAAACAGAGGTCGTGGGTTCGAATCCGGATTAGATCAGAAAAATTTTTCATGACCTGATTTGGATCGGTACTTACTCCCGTTATCTTTCCAAGTTGGGATAAAATTAACTTAGCAACTACAAAACTATCGGGCATCGGCTAGTAGTTGTAACAAGGGCTTACACCGGGTAGGAAATACGCATGGCATCAGGTATCAATGTAAAGTAAGTGGCAATTTAAAGTAAAAATTAACATATCGTGCCAATCCCGAAACTACATACATATACAAGATTGCATAGGTAAACGAAGTTGTAAATTTAGGAAGTACTTACTAAAAAATTGAAAAGCGAGTGCCTAAAATAAAGGTACTAGAAACGTAAATGTATCCAAGCTTGTTTGATAAGTATGGTACCTACAATGACATGTGACAACATTTACCTGATGTGGAAATGAGGTATTTGAGAGGAATGTTAGAAGATTTAGAGCGAATCAGTTGAGGTAATTTGGACATATCAAGTGGATGTCAAATGAAAGATTGGATGTCCCATTTCAATCTCTCGAAAAATAGACACTGTATGTCAAAATATTTTGGACAAAAGATTGAAAGTTTGGAAGGGCCCATCTCATCTCATTCTAATCCAATCCATTTTTTTTGTATATTTAATAAACCAACTTTCTCTATTGCAGCGCCTTTTGTCAGGAATTAAAATAAAATTCGAAGACAAATCCTTCGTATTATTGTACGTCCTAGAATCTGTAATGAAAATTTGAGGGTTTCCATTTTAAATAATCAAATGTCCATAAGTTTTCCAAACCTTTAATATTTGTCTGAAACATTTTGTCATTCGATATCAACTTTTCGATATATTCCTCTGTTAGATTAAAATGTTATACACAGCATATAAGTGAGATTCATTCAATTTAAGCGGTAGCGTGGGCGCCCGAGGAATAAATGAATAGGTATTATAGATGGTTTGTGTAAAGGAGATTAATTGTTATGTGTTTATTTAATGGCTATGTTTTTAATAATACGACTGCCAATTTGATAATCCTTTACTCTTTTGGAAACTTGTTGAAACTTGTGAAGCGACATATTCATAGGGGATTGTATTTGTATGGTAAAACTTAATGTGCAATGAAAGAGTTCGTTTCTATGTATATAGCGCTGGCGTTCTAAAATCGGTGGATGTTGTATGCTGCATTTGTATGTTGTAAGAAAGTATGGTAAAAGCTAGGTAGGTTTAATTTTTACCATACACAGCAATGCAACAGCCAATCACAAGTTCGAATATAATAAGTGATCATTAATGAAATGTCATTTGACAGTTGACTTTTGACGTGTTGTTTATATTCGAAGAAGTTATAATTTTCTATTTATGGATTTGGTAGAAATTATAAATGAAAGAAGAAAATTGTACATGGTTCTATTATTAACTGCTGCTGCATGTATTATGAAAAAGATTCAATTACAAAGAAATATGCAAACGACAGTAATGGTGGATACGTCCCCTTTATATAAGCATAATGATTATTATAACTTGTACAAGGAAATGCGACAAGGAGATCATAAATTATTTTTTAATTATACGACAATTTGCTAGCTTTGATAGGCCCTCCATCTTAAGAAACATTCAAATTGTCCTACAATACTACACGATTGTAGAATATTTTTCATGGAACCTATTTTTAAATGCCGCAGGTTTTTGGCCCCACATTGTCTGATAATTTTGTAATAGCGCAACTAATTTTCTATAAATATTGCTTGTATTCATATCTGGCACTTTTTGGCGTTATTTTATTTTGACATATGGTTACACATACAAATACTGTCAATGTAAACGGTTGAACAATTGCTGTATTCCATTCCACATTAAGTTTTGCCATACAAATACAATCCCCTATGAAAATAAGCTTAAGGAATACACGCGCTTGTATGAATCGAAAGTGGAATAGGAGTAAGTAATGTGTCAGGATAGGAATGTTTGGAGGAGATTGATTGGTAGTTGAATGTGTTATATGTGTTTGATAGATAGCGTAAAAAAAAATTGTACTATGGGTAAAATATGTTACATGAACACACGGTTTAGGAAGTGAGGCAACAAATGTGTTGATAATGTATTTAGTATTAAATTTAGTCGCTGGGATTAAAATGACATATACGAACCCAAAATCCGCCCTTTGGCTTTAGGCTGCTGTTTCGAATTACCAGAGAATGGTATTTGGAGTTGAGAAATCAAAATATTTACGATGTTCGTAATATGAGAAATTCAATCAAGCTTATAAATTTTGTTATTATTTGTCTTGTGCATTGAAACATTTAAAGTGAAACTAATTACCAACATTACCTTAACCATCAACAATACAACAAGACGAAAAAATTAATTACCAAATTAAAAGCAATATCCACCCTGTGCCCATATCTCCAGCATTGTCGCATCCCAAGCAAGAATGAAATTGAAAGTACCATAGGGGTTAATTATCACATGAAAAGAACCATATGTCTAACAGCTCCACGGCTTCCTTTTCCTTTTTCGGGGGCGAGGGGCAAAGAGCAACATTCCCCTCAAAGCCACTCAATATTAGCTGTGTTGAATTTGTACTGTGATACTATTACGAAGGGTATACAGACGACAGGAGTTTGAAAAATTTCAAACATTTAGGAAGCTGACGTTTTTTTGTGTTTTTTCTGTGTGTCCATTGACGCTGTTTTTAGATCTTAGATGCGGTAGAGTTAAGTGTTTCCAAGAATAATAATGGAGAAATGTGTAATCATTCGAAGGATTGAGATTAATGCTTTTTTCTTTTTTATTGTCACAGACTTGTGTCATCGTTTAAGTACTTTTCTCTCTTGATTTTTTGCACTTTCATGCTGCTTTTTATTGCAAACAAATGCAGAAAATTAATCTGAACATAGAACTAAGTAATACAAATTTAAAACTCTAAAATAAATTATGACGCATTTTTTCCGAACTAGTATTACAATTCCTAAACCCTCAATTCAATTTATATACAAGTATTTAACAAATTAAGACTAATTTATTAAATGCATTTACGAATTATTGCTCAAATATAATATTGCAATAATGCTTTGATTTCATTTGATTTTATTAGACAAGGGATAAAATTAATAAACCTTTGAGCTATTTAATCCATAAACGTATAACAATATTAATTAATTAAACCATTACATTTACGGCAAATCGATTAATATATTATACAGAAATATTTTGTATGTAACAGAAAATAAGTTTGTCAAACTGCGGATTGGAATTTCTAACACTTAATCTTATATGTCAGCGTCTTAAGTGCTTGACTATTTATCTTATTAAATGTTTTCAAAGAAAAGTATGCTAAAATAGGAACATTTTACTTCTCAAACAGGACAAATATATTTTTTCAGTACTTTTCATAAATGTTCGGGATCATTTCAAATGTTTTATACGTAAATATATCTAAAATATAGTTTGTATCCAAAATATTAAATAAATTATATCCCTGAATAATGAAAACTAAGTTATCAAAATACCTATATAAATATTTTCTTTCTTACTTTAAGGCTTAGGGGTTAGATTTAATATTTTAAATTCTTTTTAGCCATAGAATTTTACAATTTACCTATATTAGATATAGTTCTTGTTAACAGCATTCGTTTTAATAGAATACCGAATCAATGCCCTTAATCCAGTTTTGTACAAAAGGCATTTATTTTTGGGTTTCAAAATATATTCAAATTAACTGATAAATAGCTCTGTTGTAAGGAATCGAACCGTTAATTAGTTCCTTAGTTAAAAATCCCACGACCAATAGTTGCCGTTTTAACTTTACCCCTGTGGTTCCCTCTTCACTAACATCTTTGGATGCCATGACTTAATATATCACTAACAAAGATCTGCGGAAGGAGAGTGACACACCCAAAAATGGGTAAATAATATATTATAATTATTATTGGGATACTTATATGCTTCATAGAAAAAAATTGTTAAGAAACATTCTGTTTTCTTATAGAAAAAACTGTTAACCTGTTATTCAAGCTACTTTTTCTTGGCCAAGAATTTCTAAGGTGCATATATCTGGAGTAATTCTAGATACATACATTAAAATAAGACACTGTATATGTTTAAATAATTGAAATAGTACAAAATTATAGAATTGTATATACCTTGTGGATATGAAGAAAAATAAGGTTATAAAATAGGTTGTATAGTTTTCATTTTACGAGAGACCGGGAATTTAAGAGGTGCGTTTAAAGCAAGCTATTAACAAAATAAACTCATTCCACCACAAAAATCTAAACACGCGAGCAAAAAGTGCCACAACAAATTTCATTTATAGAAAACTAATGACAGTGACTTCCTGTACAAATAGCCGAGCGCCTATTATCGCACGATATGTTTAAATTACCAGCAAATTTCAAACCGTTAATAATAGTTTCGGTCTATAAATAATGATTGCTGTCGCTTTAGAGCTGTCTTTCAGACATTTCTCGATATCCCACACATGTTTGTGCACGTTAATTATGTCCTTAGCTCTTGAGTCGTGACACGAGCGAATGAACGACAGAACGCGATGAATTCGTGCTCGTTTTCTTCGTTTTCACGCCGCTAAACCGTTCTATGCAAATTAACGTCAGTGTCGGAATTGAATGTTTGATCTGTTCTCTGATTTATATATATTTCAATCTTCAATGTGGTGTTTTTGTTACATGCTTCAAAGGATGCTTGACAGGTAATTAGAAAATTGTATGATGCGAAGTGAACAAAGACGTTAGTTTATCATTATTTAAATTGGAAGTAGGTTGGACAAAAATTCGACGAACCTAGTAATAGTAATGCCACGTGGCTATACAAGAAATAGTAATTTTTTTAAAAATAACTACAAGTTATGGAACCAAGGCTAGGAAAGACGAGAAGGACAAAAGGAGAGAATGCCACAAAAAATATGGATCGATGAAATTAGAGAAATAGAACAAAAAAAATTGACAAACACTAAAGTACATGACGAAGTTGCTAAAAAACGGAATAAATGGAAGAATTATAGATTAAAACACAGAAAGTTAAAATCCGATGCGTAAAAGGGCAATTGGATGTCCTGAGTCATGACAAAGAAAAGAAGAAGAACAATAAGCTCATCATAATCCAGAAGCATTTTCTCGAAAGTTAAAAAGAAAAACAGAAAAGAAAAGCCAAATCCATGGTTAATTTAAGAGGTCAGTCAGGGGCCTATGTTTGGACCATCGACTATTATGTAAATATAATAATTTGAACATCAAATATAAATTCATCCAATTATTTTTTCTTTAAATATCTACAAAAGTTATGGAAGCAAGGCTAGGATAGAGAAGGACAAGAGGAGAAAATGCCACGAAAAATATGGATCGATGAAATTACAGAAATAGGACAGAAAATATGATAAACACTAAAGGGCATAACGAAGAAGTGAAAAAGAGGAATGAATAGAAGAATGGGCAATTGGATGTCATGACAAAACAAAAAAGAACAATAAGCTCATCATAATCCAGAAGCATTTTCTCGAAAGTTCGAGAGAAAAACAGAAAAGAAAAGCCAATTCATGGTTAATTTAAGAGGTCAATCAGGGGCCTATGTTTGGACCATCGAGTATTATGTAAATGTAATAATTTGAACATCAAATATAAATTCCTCCAATTAATCAGATAATTTAGTTGTTCCAAATCCAAATCAATGCAAATTTTGATTCAGGACGTACTAAATTATTTAGAAATATCATTCGCACAAGTCCGAATTGAAAACCACATATATTCCGTGTAAATACACCACTTAGAAATTCGAGCTATTACTATTATTGCATTTTCTAACTATAGCATATATGGACAATAAGTATATGTGCGTTTGTTGCCATTAGTTACCTAAACCAATAACCATGAATTATGTGTAAATTCATAGATACTGGATCGTTTCATTATGTTTCGCAGAATTTCCATATTTCCTAATAATTAATAATTAATAAATCGCATTATTGCAATGAGATCCACATATTGAATGTATTGTCATTTATAGTTATACGATATACTCAATGCATAATGGTATAAACTAAATATGATAATACGGCAATGAATTATTAATATTACTACCCGAAACATTCATTTCTAAACATATATGTTCTATTATTAAATCTATCATCTAATTTAATTACAGGTTTCAATAATCCCTATATAGAAAATATTCCGGGTGTAGAATCAGATGTGAAAAATAGAGATTTCAATGAATTTGATATTGCTGTAAATTTTTACCTATTCACTTTACAGTAAAAGTGCAAATACAATAGTTGTTCAGAATTTAAAGATACATGCAATACGGTTATCTAAATATTAGTATTTCACGATATATCAATCAAAATCAATATTTATTTGGAAAATTTTTACAGGGCCATGGAAAATTAAACAAAAACGAAATATGTTTGACAGTTCATAAACCAATTTTAGGGTTATTTAGGTATTTATTTACCATAAAGAAATGGAAAGAAATATACTCACCATTATATCATTACAATCTTCTACGAAATTTCTACAGAAAATAATACAACACTAATAAATAAATCTAATCAGTTCTCTGAAATGTCAAATATTTTTGTTTTTGTATAATTTTCCATGGCCGTATTATAATTTTTATTACAAATATTAATTTTAATTTGTCAGGAAATACTAACATTTATGTAGCCAAATGGGCCTTATTGCATGCATTTTTGAATTCTGAACAAATTTTTTTTGTATTTCACCTTTGCAGTAAAGAGAATAGATAAAAATTTATAGCTATATAAAAAAATTAGCATTGAAATTCCTATATTCCACATTCATTACTTTAACACAGTGATCTTCAAAATATTTTCTGCGAAAGATCCAAAGATTCGCGAGTTTAACCCAATTCGAAAAGAATATTGAAGAAATTATTTCCTCTTTGGTTGATGACCACGAAGTATACAAACAAAAAATGCTACACATTTTTTACTATTGCACTTATATTTTAATATAATGGTTGAAGTTAGACTGTGAAAACATTAAAGTCAATAAAATTAAAGTGTAATAATCAAGGAACAATAAACATAAACTAAAGCCAAATATGAAACTTAAAAAAGCGTCCCATTTGTCTAACAATGTAAAAAATATAAATTTTAGATTATTTTTGAAGTAAATATCAAAATGCTGATTTAAGTGTATCACTGACACTAATAACCAAGTAAAATATGAGTTCCACCACAAAATCAAATATTAGCAAATGTCTGGGACGACACATAATTTATCAAAAGTAATCAATTCCCACTTCATCTCCAAAATTAGCACAAACACAAACCCTTAGTCAAAAATACCCCTCAATATAACTTGTAACCCAAACAAAACTTGTTTTCATAAGAAGATAACGAATCTCTCTGAGACAAACCAGAGCCGGCTTTCCCATAATCCAACGGGGCGCGTAATTTCCGGAACTGCTGATCAGAATGATTCTTACTGTTTTTTCTTAATTGATCTGGATAACTACAGCGATACGCAGCTATTAATATGAAATAACGTCAGGTGAGGTTATAACTGTATCAAAAGGTATGATTATATTTATAACAACACTTGATATGCACCAAACCAAGCTTATTTTACGCTCAAACAAGACAAATCAACTCTTTTTTTTAAGAAACAACACTCGCTAGATTTCAAACAATGTTTTTAATTACTATACCTATTTCGGTTTACTAGACCATCACCAAGTATAAACAAAGAATGAATTTTTACATTTGTTTATTATTATAATCATTTTACATCTTTTTATACCCTTATGGGTGTCGAGCTTATTTTTATTATCTTTAAATTATATTATTTAATATGTCCTACCCTTTTCTTTTCTTTGCTTTTTGACTGCTGATCTCATTTCTAATTAGTATTTCTTCTATGATTTTCTCCCATGTTTTCGTATGTCTACTTCGTATCTTTTTCTTAGTTATTCTAGCATTTCACACTTGTTTTGCTTGTTTTTCTTCTGGCACTCTTATTAGGTGGCCATACAATGTCAATTTTCTTTTTTTTTTTACTATTATATTTTGTAATTTGTATGCTTTCAATTTGCGAATATAATTTGATCGTTTCTTGTTGTATCTATCCTTGTAACTCCTATGCTTCTAAGAAATTTTATATATAGTTATAATAGAAGGACTAACGGTACTTAATGGAAATATACAAAAAAGCGGGGTAGAAAGACACCATAATAGAATTAGAATGGACAAATCAAAAGTGACTGGTATAAATAAATTTGTTCATCTATTTTGCTCTTTAATAGCTTTTAGAATTTATTAGGATTCTAAGATGTCCATTTATAAACCCTTTTTACAAACATGTTTTAAGAGACATTTTATTAATATCTAAGGGCAACGGCCTGGCAGGTAGCGTTAAAGCCGGTTCACTCGATAACGCAATTTTAGCAATGCTGCCCGCGGTTAGTAGTTGGATGGGTGACCGCTTTGCGAAAACCCATACTAGCAAACCCTGCATGCCGTTTTCACACTACCGAAAATGAGGTGCCGAGGTGGCATATAACCTCAGCAGTTGAGACCGCTTAATAATAATAAAAATAATAATAATTCATATCTAAATTATGGTTATTTTCTAAGCAATGTTTAGCGACTAAGTAAATAAAAATATTGTTTGAAACTTACCGAGGGTTGTTCCTTTTAAAATATTGTTTTATTTGTATCAACCTGTTATTTGAATGTGATTGGGTCCCCGGTTCCTTTTCCGAGCGCCGTTTTCTTTTTGATCGTTAGTGCTAAACCGGCCCTGGTGCAAGAAAACAGAGAAGACACCGCCGTGGCGAGAGTGCGAGTGACTCCAGCTGTTGCTGTAACTCATCGCGAGTGCAAACGTTAGCAAGCCGAGTCACTGGGAAGCAACGATGTCGCGGGGCGTAGAGACGACACGCGGGGATGGAAGACGCGGGGACAGCAATTGCGAAGCTGCTGACGACATCCGCCCTCTTGTTGTCTCTTGTCCATCGTTTTCATTAATATTGGTTTGGGCGAGAGAGTATGAGTGCGAATGAACGACTATTTCACTGAGGTTCATTTTTACTATTTTTTTTATTTTATAGAAGACTATTTGTGAGTGCGAAATTTGCTCCTAAATGATTTTATGGTGCTTTAATAGCCCATTAAAAAAGAAATAAAATTATAGCGGATTAGTTAGGTTAGGTTTATTTAATACTTGTATTTTAGTTGCATTTTAAATGAAATAGGAGAAAATGAAATTGAAATTAATATCTGTTTTTGATCGCTTGATATTATGTCTAATTAATTTATTCTCCCGATTATAATTCTATAATTAAAGTAGGAAATAATGCTGTTACATAATTTTGACAAGTTAGACATTTCTGCATTTCTGCAGACAAATATAACTGTCATTTTCAGACCTAGAAAAACGTAATTATCAGGAATCTATATTGCAGTATAAATTCCTATATATAAAGTTTACCTTTATGCAATAGTTTTTAACGATGTTTTTCTGATGTTATTGAATTGTCTTTTTTGTAATAAAAATTTACAAATAGAAGTAAATTAATGCGATATTCAATAAAGGTTATTTATTGTAATACATGTTTTAATGGTACTGTACGAAAAAAAAAAACCGTAGAATTTACCGGACTATTCGGTAAGTGGATATATGCGATATTAAAAAAAATATCCTTGAAGTACATAAAAATATAAGACCATATGTGAAAGTCCGAGTTAAAAATTCCTCCAGATAACCGAGATATTAAGGTCTGAATTTGAAATTACATTGATGACGTAGGTAGTGTATTATACCAGAAATAAATGAACGGTGGTGCACATACTTTCGAAAAACTGTTGGAAAAATTACAAAATAATATATATTTAAATTGTTTTATTATATTTTATTATTAGAGAAATAAAATAAATGAATGCACATAATTTATTCACTTTTTGGTCTCATATTACAAAAACATTTTGACATTCTCGAAGTTAGGTAGTTGGTGGCGCTAGTATCGTACAGTTTTGCAGTGAGTGCCGCATATTAAGCAGCAAACACGCAAAGGAAAGAAAATCACCCCAACAGAATCCAAACAAATTCGACACGCCCGAATATGTATATTCAGAGTTAAGTAGGAGTGGGAGTAAATACTTGAATCCCATTTGCTACACACGTCCTACGTCATTAAAAACAAAACTTGCCGTATTTATTAAAGGGAATAATTTATAATTAAAAATATGGAATTTTCCGCATCCTTTAACTCTTACCTTTCATATTTTCAATAAACTTTTACCATTTTCGATAATGGTGAAATAGCCTATTAAGAAACTAAACACGAATATTTACCAAGCAATTAGATGTATTTATAAATGTTTTGTAAACTTTCAGAAAATGCACCTTATATCCTTAATTTACCGAATAATTCGGTAAATTCTACAGTATTTTCCCATTTGCTTAGTTCCCCTTTTTGTATAAATATTCAGTATAAATTATAAATACAAAATTAATAACTAAAATACAATATAATTTTAAAAACAAATTAGTTTCAGAGAATCTGATATCATGAAATCCTCACAACAATATTCAGAGCACTAAGCAAATTATCCATATTAAATCACATCAGAATTCTCATAAATTTGCGAACCGTTTAAATCGTTTAATACCCTGAACATAATAGCATTTATGCAGTTTCGTATTTCCCAGTGTAAGTAGGGCTTCAGATACAGTGAATCAATATTGGGCTATTACTGAATACTGACCTCTATCAGGAATGACAAATGATCGCAGTTGCATTATCCCCGTATCTCGGACGCCAGAGAGTATGAATAGTGGAAATCAGAACTCGGGGGATTTCGCGAAACGATCGTTTGTTGGGCGACGGCCGTCGCTGTTTTATGGTGGAGGCGCCGGCGAATTTTTTCTATAAATTAGTGTTTCCAAATAACAAAAATGTAATAAGTGAAATGAAACAATAAATTTTAACCACGTTTTTTTACTATTAATCCAGGAGATTTTACTATGGTTTTGAACAGTCATAACATTATTAATAATTTAAACGAATATAATAAATATATAGCTCATCGCATTGGACTAAATGCAAATGAACATTGCAAAAAGTTATTTTATTTCTACAATTACTTATTGTAAAAAATAATTCACCGAACAAATTAATTTTACCCATTTATTCCTATGAATAATTAACTATCAATAAATTATTATTTCCAGTTAATATTTCACTTCAAACATTTTAATAAAAATATCAGATTTAATATTCAATTTTAAAAACAGTAAATGTACGGCATTCAATTTTATCTACGGTTATTTTTTTTTGCAACCACAGAATGATAGAATTTTAATTAAAATAATTGATATAGACTGCAAATATTGTCTGAAATTATAACCACAACATTATGTCGGAAAATGCTTGAATTTATTTAATAACACGGTATTTTAATGTAGATGTAATGTTTTCTGATTTGGAATTCAATGTACAAAAACTTAATGAGAGTAATTGTAGTCATTCATGATATGATTTCTCTTAAATACGTCGGATGTACTGTTCATACATATTGTTATATAATTTATTTAATCTTAAATTGTTTCTTTGAGAGACCTTACAAGAATTTGTAACTCGAGACTAAAACATATATTTAATGTTCCTGTTGCCAAAACAAATTATAAACTTTTGGCCTATATCAGACATATTTGTTTTATGTATAAAAGTTTCTACTTTTTTCATAGACATTGATCTCAATATATTTTACAATATATTGCAAGTATTTAAAAATGCAATCTATATTAAGTTATATATATATATATATATATATATATATATATATATATATATATATATATATATATATATATAAATATGTTATTATAAACATTTATAATAAATAGTACGTTAATGAAAACGAAGGCGTTAAAGAAGCTCTTCACTCACGAAAAATGAGTGGGATAAGTGACATTTAACTCACGGGCGTAGATAAAATATTTTATACATAATTACAAATTCTGGGCATTAATGGGTTAGGCAGATTTAATTATTTATATTAAGAAAGAAACGTATAAGTATCAAAAAGTTAGTACTAGTAAATTGTTTACTAGAAAATAAATTAAATACTCGTCTAAACTTAACTTGAAATTTATTACTTATATATAATTTAAGCATGAATAAACTCATTGCTGTAGTCCGCATCGTAATATGTCTTATATTTATCGAAATATGGCGATTTGTAATATTTTTAAAAATACGGAAATTTCCCCAAATATGACTTAAAATTGTAAATTTATTTTATTACATTTCTTTATAATATTCGCGCCAGGAAACCCATTGCAACAGAGTGCATCGTCATATCTATAATATTTTTCGAGATATGACGATTTTTTATATTTTCCGAAGAGCAACTTTGAGGGGCTGTAACTCGAAAACTATACAAGATATCGAAAAATATATCCAGTTTTGTGTTTTTCGTGCCATTTATAATAAATTAGTAAATTTTGAAAATTTCGAATTTTTTTTGAATTTTTAATCAAAATTTCGATTGGTGATATCTCGACAAATATGAAAGATACAGACTTGCAGTCAATCAATTCAGCTCGACGAAATACATAAACCCTGAAAATTTCAGAAAATTCGGACAACCGATTGAAATGTTAGAGCAAAAATGGCTAAATTCAGGCCAAACGTCAAGTGGTACCACTTGACTTTTTGGACAAAAAACGCCATTTTCAGGCTTTTTGCTCTAACTTTCCATCCCGTAAAGCGATTTTTATGAAACTTTGCATACTTATGTATTTCGACGAGCTGAATCGATTGGTGAACACTGCAAATTTGTATCTTTAATATTTGTCGAGTTATCGCCGATCGAAATTTTGAACAAAATACAAAAAAAAAAATAAAAATTTTAAAAATTTGCTAATTTGTTATATACGACACCAGAAACGCTAAACTGACGATAATTTTTTGATATCTCGTGTAGTTTTTGAATTACTGGCCCTTAAAGTTGCACTTCGAAAAATACCAAAAATCGACGTATCTCGAAATATATTACAGATCTGACGATGCGCTCTGCTACAATGGGTTTCTTAGCGCTTATATTATAAAGAAATGTAATAAAAAAATATTACAATTTTAAGTGAGGATATTCAAATTTTTCTATCGGTATGTTTTGGTCTTCAGAATTTATACTAAAACGGTATGTACTATTTAATGTTGTAAATTTGAAATTATTGTGAAAGAATTGTACTAATATTATACTTTCCATCCAGCTCTGATGAAGGAAATATATTTTCCGAAACGTTAGCGGTACTTCACGAGTTTTCTTGCTACCTTGTCCACATCCCGACAAAATTTTTACTCATTTAACATTTTGGACACTACATCTCTAACAACATTATAGAGTATATTTATAGCATAGTAATAAGTAATCTGAAATCATGAACCATTAAAATGTCTTTTAACGAGTACCAGGGTCGACAATGACACAAGTAGTGACAGCGCATATAGCACATAGCACATAGCACAGGAACAACACTTTATCAACCGTATTAAGCTAATGGACTCATCTCTGGCTGGCTGTCGGCTAGTCGGACAATTGGCGTAATATAAATGTGTGGTGAGCTTATAGCGTGGACAGACACGAAATCCTGCTGCACTCACACACTCACGGCACCTACTGACTGCGAGTGTGGGTAAACGTAAACGAGCAATGGACGACCTACTCGACTACTCGACTACTCGATTAACGAAGCTTCATTCACACTGACTAAATTAACGTTAAATGGTTTATGATCTAATATTGTGCCGTTTACATTGACATGGGATTTTCACTCTAATTTTGTTTCATGTAAAACAACCAAATTGAATACCAACTCGCCTGAAACTTGCAATACTGGATCATGAGATCTTCAGTTCGAATCCCACAGCCAACAATGGGGTCTTTCACCATTTTTGTTTAAATTTTTTATGAAACTATATCTAAATTGAAGACTATCTGTACTTTTAAAAAGTCTTAATTGTTATTCATTAAGCCACAATGTTTTTTTTTTTTAATGTTGTGACGTCATTGTAGAGGTGTTGGTGGATCTCAAATAGTAGAGATTGTAAATAATTGTAGTCACATGAATGTTCTAATTTAATGTTTGGAAAATTATTTAATTGGAATTAAAATAACTTTCCATGGTAAATATTAAAATCTACATGAATTCCATTTATTTCTGGAAGAAACATGGATAAACTGTAAGATTATTTTATCAAATATTTGTCAACAGGCCTTTAATTTCGTTGAGTCGACCTAAAGTAATATTTATTAGTTAGAAATAAATAATATATTTTGTATGTATTTAAAATATACTTACGAATTCAAAGTGAAACAATAAACCTTCAAATTAGTTGCGAACTATTTTGACACTTCGACAATCTGACAGCTCAATAATAAGAGAAGTACAAATAATTTAAAAGAGGATAGATATGCGCCATAATACTCTGACGTCATTGTAGAGGTCTTTAAAACTCAAATATCTAGTACGATATTTTTGGGTCTAGTAATAATATAAATGACTTATTTTCTATTTTGTGACTCTAGTGAACGACCCCATTGACATTTTAACTTGACTTGACAACTAGCACCGCGAAAGTAAAGATGATGTATTTATTTGTTTATCAACTGTTTATAATTGTACAACAAATTGACAACAGTCAAATTTTAATAGAAATGGCGACAAATTATACAGTGTTGAATTTAATAACTGTATAATTTGCAATATTGCTATAAATTGAAACGGGATGTAGTCGTGCAGTCTTTCTATTTTGTAACTTTCATCAATATCAACTATTGACAAAACTACAACTGCATTTATATATATATATATATATATATATATATATATATATATATATATATATATATATATATATATGTCAATACAACGTATAGTGACACATGTATTGTTGTAAGTTTGATTTGATAAATGTATCACTTGAAATAGTGATATAAACTGACACCAGATGCAGTCCTTATATTTTACAACTTTTGTCCATCTCAACTGTTGACAAATCTAGAACTGCATCATAACAACATTGATAACAGTCAAATTTCAATACAGGTAATAGCGGCTTGCAGAATTGAAAGTTTGACTTGCTATAATGCTATAAATTGAAGCGAGATGTAGTTCTTCTATTCTGCTACTTTTATCAAGACCAACTGTTGATAAATCTACAATCTCAAATTGTCAACAGCGTATTTTTCAGCATATTTGTTGATATATACGTTAATATAATGTAAAGCGACAAAATGAAATATGGAAAGTTTGATTTGATAAATGTATTACTTGCAGTAGTGATATAAATTGAAAGAAGATGTAGTCCTTTTAGTCTACAAATTATATCCATCTTATCTGTCGATAAAATTTCAACTGTTGATAAATCTACAACTACATCCTAAATTGTTAACAATCAAATTTCAATACAACAAATAACGACATAGCGTTGAAAGTTTGAATTGCTATAATGCTATAAATTGAAACGAGATGTCTGCAACATTTATCAAGATCAACTACAATCTCAAATTGACAATAGTACATTTCTCAGCCAATTTGTTGATACATACGTCAATACAATGTATAGTGATACACTACAGTGTTGAAAGTTTGACTTGATAAATGAATCACTTGAAGTAGTGATATAAATTGAAAGAAGATGTGGTTCTCGTATTCTACAATTTTAATCCATTTCATCTGTTGATATAATTACAAATACCACAAATAACAAATTAGCAATAGTCAAATATCACAGCAAATTTGTTAAAATTCATCTAACCAAAAAGAGCGCAACATCGCGATTTTGAAAATATTAAGAATGAATTATAATCGTAAGATCTCTTTTAGGATATTTCTGGACAATTCAATGGATCATCAAAGTTTCATTTTCTTTAGAAATTATTTGTATAACGAAAGTTACATACCAAAACCAACTAATAAACAAATATTTAGATGCTTGACTAAGTGATACCAATAAAAATATGAAACCCAATATTGTATTATCAAGAATCTAAAATACCTTGCTTCAATTTATTTCTTCTTAAACAAAGTTTCTGATTAAATTTGTATTGCATGTCATGTACTTTAGCTAGCTTTAAGTACATGAAGATAACGTTACCACAAGTTTAAAAGAAAAAGAAACACTCGTAATTTAATTACGTAAAGCGTCCTTTAGTGAAGCTTAATTTACAATAAGTAAATTGATGCTTTATCCTAAGCTACTATTCTATACTCTTGACAACAATGAGGTTATCCTATCCAATCAAATGAAAACCTCTGGAGCCTTTGAAAGATATATTTTTATAATCTATAGAAAATTGAATAGAAATTTGATAAAACTCGAGATGGGATCGCAATCTACTCATTCACAGCCATATTTACAGAAAAACTGAAGCTACAAGTTGTGCTAAACTAAAATAATATTATTTTTATAATTGCAGCAGGGAATCACTAAAATATCTAGTATTATCTTATTAAAATCAAATTATGACTAAGACTTTATTTATATACTAATGTTTGAGAAACCATAACTCCTAAATAATTCAAGAAATAAATAAATATATCATCACGCCTGTTACCCAGAATGGGAACAGTATAATAATTCACTCAGTAGCGACACTCGCTGTAGGCACTTTATCTTCATGTCGCATCGACCTTGAGCCCAGCGGCCATATTGGCAGCTGCGGCATAAGGCGGTAAGCTGAGGATTTAAGATGCATTTTCTGAAAATGGCATAACAGTTAAGAAACTAAACACTATTACTTACTAAAGGCCGATATTTCCATGTACGAATAAAATACCGAATAAATGATTCGCCGAATAAATAAAAAATGTCGCATCGAAATCATAGCTCAAATGGCACTTATTGTTCTAGCTGTCATTTTTTGATGCGTTTTTTTTTTATTTATTCGACGAATATCTTATTCGGAAGTTTATTCGTAGATGGAAAGACTGACCCTAAGCAATTAGAAGTATTTACAAAAAGTTTGGTAACTTTTCAAAAAACGCATCTTATATCCTTAGTTTACCGAATAATTCGGAAAATTCTAAGGAACATTTTTTTCATGCATATAAAAGCTTGTTATAAGTGTATCTTTATTGAACGTTATGTGTGCTATCTTTGAGTACATAAAAACCCCAATAAGAATAGTATATTCTACAACAAGTAATGGAATGGCACATATTCCGTACGAGCAAAAAATTTGCGAGTTTGGGATATGCCATTCCGTTACAAGTTGCAGACTATGCTTTCTATATCAAGATTTTGGAAATTATACAAAAAATATAAACGTTAAAAAATAAATAAAATTAAAACAAACCGACGTAACCATAGTAACTGAATCAAGATACTTCATATATCGCGCTAATATGCGGCTCTGATTCGAATAATGTTATAGAATAGTATATTCTACAACACGTAATGGAATGGCACATATTCTACGCGAGCATAAAGTTTGTAGTCCGAGCCGAAGGCGAAGGCTACGGTTTGCGAGTGTGGGATATGCCATTCCGTTACAAGTTGTAGACTATACTTTCTATAACAAGATTTTGGAAATATACAAAAAATACAAATATAAAACTGTTGTAAATATCAAACTCAAATAAATAAAATTAAAACAAACAGACCATAGTAACTGGATCAAGATACGTCGTATATCGCGCTAATATGCGGCTCTGATTCGTCGAAATTATTCCATACGCGGCGTATGGAATGATAGTTGTTCCAATACAGTTTTTAATTGTAGAATGCGTAGTTTCCAAAATAATGTTATGGAAAGGTTCTTTAACTAATCGAAACGAATAGTAAAAAGTCTTGAAAGGAAAAAGTTCATAATTGCAATAAGTTGAAATGTATGCAATTCTAGCACATAATTCCGTAGTGAATACAACATAATTTGCATACCACAAGCAATTTTAAGGCTGTCAAAGCATAATACACAATGCGAATGCGATATTTAGCTTTACATTTCACAACATAAATTAAATGAGGTGTTTATAAATGCCTATATTAATTTCATTTCATGTGAATCTGTTTATAATAGTCTGTATAGTATATAGAATGATTTCAATTATTATTATATATTGTATCTGTGTACGTAATTAATTGAATACTACCTCGAGGCTTTTGTGACATACGAGATTCTAGTACCATTGTTCATTAATTAATTTAATGAATTTGTGCCATACAGCTATATCGCTTTGTCAAGTTTTGTTGCTGCTCTCGTATTAAATCAACTTATTTTGGATTTTATTTTCGATATTCTGATACGGATTCTATTGTGATAATACTGTTTGTTACACAGACAGATTATTGCAGTAAACAATGCTTTATACACAAGTGCGCAGCACTTTAGTTTTTTTGCAATTAATGGAAAGGCAATAATATTCCGCTACACTGTAAGCAAATACCCATTTCTGGGTTGGACACTCTAGAAGGTTCATTATTTTGACAATGCTGACTTTTTTCAAAATTTTATTTTTTTCTCGATTAGAAAGGTTGACATTAAAGCTACTCAATTATCAATTATAATTACCACTTACAATAATGCGCAATCATTTGATGAATTCAATAAGAATCCACACAATCATTTAAATATACATATTTAAATAATTTCAAGTAATCTTATTTTCTTTTTTGATAGAAGTACATTTAGGTTCCGTTTGACATTTCTGGCAAAAAATAGTGCATTTCTATCCCACTAATTGTAAGCAGAACGTTTGTAGTTTACAAGCTTTTCAATTAAGGCCTTAATTTTTTTGGTGTGAACCCCATAAGTCAAATTGATAATTGAGTAGCTCTGAATGTAGCTTAATTTTTGAAAATATACACAGAAAATCTAGTCAGAAAAATCTAGTTAGTTAAAATGACACGAAAAATTACTTACTGTTTCACTGCATCAAATCTTTTAAAAAATTCAGTTATATATGTTACTGTAAAAGTCCGAGTTACGGTAAATCATAAGATTTGCCAGTAACACCTAAGATTTAATAACTCTTAATGGTAACATCCAACAGATCTGTGATCATCGTTCATTTCAAATTTTTACCACCATTACCTTGTTAAATGTTATGATTTACCTGAAAGACACGGTAAATAACCTAATCTAACCTGTCAAAGCCCATAAATTGGTTAATCAGAGGTTTTTACCAGTAAATCATTACATTTACCAACTCATGTCGGTTAATCTTAAGATTTACTGGTAAAACCTAAGATTAACTGAGAACTTTAGTAGTATGCATAGGATATTCAGTTATTCCAGAAACAACTGAATTTATTAGTTGAGCATCGCGGAACTCACATTTCTCAGTTGAAAATACAGTAAAATTGACTGACGATTTCAGTTCAATTAACTAAGAGTTAACTACGAAGGAATTGACGTGTCAATCTTGTATAAAATTTTCAAAATGCTTTAAATATGTAATAAAATATTAAATACCTAATACAACTTTTTTTTTAACATAACCTACATAAGTAGATATCATTTTATGTCATAATAAAGCAAAGGATATTTTAACTACCATATTCAGTAAAAATTACTGACTTATTCAATTGTTTTGACGGATTTCATTGCGCAAATCCAACACTGACAAAAGATGCCCCCAAATATATTACAGGAGGAGTGACAGTGGTAATTGTTAGTTGGGTGAAGGAATGAAAGGTTGAGGATCACTTTTACAAAGCAACAGCCAGGAGTTGTGAGTTAAGAGCGCAACAGACAACCGACAACCGTCAACAGAGAAGCGAGTGCGGAGAAGTGAAGCCGTTTTCCGTTTTGACTTGTCGCGTGTACGTCTTCGGAGCATCGGAACACTTCTCGGCCTATTTATAAACGAGATGCACACAGCGTACAGTTTTGAAAATGGAGAATGAGCGTATTTAATGAATTTACCAGCAAAACTGGCGCATCGCCCGCAGAACCACCCAAAATAAAATGAGACATTGTTAATTTGATGTTTCGTTTCATTCAGTGCGCGCGGTAATTTTAGTACTTACACCAAAGTAATTTGTTGCTTGCCGTTCTTCTAAACTTCGTTCATTCACAACTTTACGTGGATTTTGTAATAAAATCTTTTAATAGAAATTTGAATTTTAGTAGCGGAGGTAAACGGCAAAGGCAAAGGTAATCAATGTGTTTACTGTCGCGCACAAAAGAATTTGTGAAGCGGTTAATAACTCCTGTCAAGTTTCACGCGCTGAGATCGATTCATTTTGTTTTACACGTTTTCCGATAAAGTTGTTTTAAAACAGTTAAAAATGGAATTTACGCTACCGTACATAATTCCTTCCACTTTTAATATCGAAATTCCTCTTGCTCTCCTTTATGTTCTATACATAATTCAACTATTATGTACTTAAATTAAGAGGTTATTACAAACAAAAGGGAAAATTGCTGTTTGAACTACAAACTGTAATTACGAACTTGTGGTATGTTGTGAGAGGAATATTTAAATTTTTAATACGCAAAGCTTATTACGCTAATTTAATTACATACGTAAAGCAAAACTTTCAAAGTACCTCATAATAACTACAACAGCTTTAATATTCGAGATGTTTACATAAAATGAATAGGGTAGGTCAGGTAATTCACGTGAGTTTTCACAATAAATTTGTACCTCTAAATTTTTAGATTTACAACTAAATTGATTCATAGAATAATTTACAATTTTCATGAATGAAAACGTTGGCATTTAAACACTACAACAGATCTGCGAACCAATGTTGATTTGGAATTTGAAAAAATAATTAGTAATATAAATAATTTTTATTGTCAATTAAAATAGGTAAATACATTATTTCAATGAATTTGCAAATAGTAGGTATTTGAAATATTTGGTGGCAGTTGTTACATTTTACAAATAGATATTTTTGGGGTAAATAGCTCCGAGATAACGCATCGAACTACGAATCATGCGATCCTCAATTCGAATCCCACAGCTGACAGTGCCATTATACTTTACCCCTGTGATTCCCCTCTACTAATATCTGTTAGGGATGGGTAACTTAACAACTGATAAACGCAATTCTTGCTTCAAAGTACGAGGTTTGTTCAGAAAATAACCGAACTTTATTTCTTTTAACTTTATTATTATTTTTGCAGATTATTGGTTCTTGCCCCCTTAAAAGTACTCCCATCCCCTATTCACATACTTTTTCATTTCGCAATGCAGTCCTGGATAGCTTAATTTGAAATGGCTTTAATGTCATCAATAGTCTGAAAACAGCGTCCTTTCAGCACTAATTTTAATTTCAAAAATAAAAAAAAATCGCAAGAAGTGAGGTTTGGCGAGTAAGGAGGCTGAAGGAGGACAGTCGTCTGATTTTTGTATAAATTATTTAATAATATGACTGATTCACCGTACCTATTATCAAATTTTAATCTTAGGGTTCGTAACCATGATTTTAGATGTAAGAATTTACTTAGCATTCCGCGTTGTGGAACAAATTCAGCTCTTAATTCAGCTGTAGTTAGACTAATATGCATAATGAAATACAAATACAAATTTGCCTTTTTACTTTTAAACTTATTTTATCATTACATTTTCAATAAATTTACATTCCACTAGTTTATATTTCGGTAATATTTAATATGTTAAACTCTATTTAAGTATAAACTATATTCCTACTTTGTATTGTTGTTTTTATACTCATTTAATGTATACAGGGTGGTCCATCGGTATGTATTTTTCATTTTACACGATTATTTTAAATATTACCGACAATTTTTTCACACAAACTTTATTTTACATCAAAATGCAGTATTAGTTTTCGACCGGGTGCTCCATTTTCGCAACCTATATATTTTTACATAAATTTAAAGATCTTATGTTTCTCTTAAAATAAGTTCTGAATCCCTATAGTCCTAAAATGATCAGTACAGAAATTATTCATGTTCTTATGATTCAATAATAAATAACATATAAAATATGCCATAAAATTGTGTGTGAATGTTTAAACAATCAGATTAGTTGCTGTCAGATATTTAATAATTATTATTTACAATTTTTATTTAGTTTAAAAATAGTTTAGTTATATTTTGTTTAGTTTGTTAAACTATTGTTCAATTCGAATTATAAATTTACTTATTGTTTTTAATTTCATGGCATACATTCTGTGTGTGATTCTTTGCTAATAAAAACATGAATAGTTACTGTACTGATCATTTTAGGACTATAATGAATAAGGACTATTTTAAAGAGGCCTTTAAAATTTTACAAAACTATGTAAGTTGTACCTTTTAAAAATATAAAGTTACATTTCATTGCGAGAAAATGGAACACCCGGTAGAAAAACTTATACTGTAGATAAGTGGATATTGTAATGTAAAATAAACTTTGCCTGAAATATTTTTCGGTAATTTCTCATAATAATCTCATAAAATAAAAAATACAAATCGATGGACCAGCCTGTATAGGTATACAGGGTGTATCTGGGAAAACGAATCTCCCCTTAACTTTTTTATTATAAGAAATGAAAAATTTTCTTCATATAGAAGTTTTATTATATTATATATACTATTTGATGACAGGTACAGAATTTCAGGTTTACGTGATACGATTATCTACCTTTATTTTCCAAATGGGAACCTGAAATTGTTTTATTAAAATAAAAACCGCCATTTTTTCTCTTTTGAACGATGTATTACTTGTCAAAATTAATGTGAACAAATTCGATATAAATAAGATAATTGAGAGATATCAGAAATTATCTTATTTATCTCGAATTTTTTCACATTAATTTATGACAAGTAATATATCGTTGAAAAGAGAAAAAATGGCGGTTTTTATTTTAGTAAAACAATTTTAGGATCCCATTTGAAAAATAAAAGTTGATAGTCGTATCATGTAAACCTGACTTTATAAAAAAATTCTGTACCTGTCATCAAATAGTATATTTAATATAATAAAACTTCCATATGAAGAAAATTTTTCTATTCCTTATAATAAAAAAGTTAAGAGAGGTCCGTTTTCCCAGATACATCCTGTATATATTGGGATATTTCATCCTGTTGAGAATCCAAAATAAATAAATTTTTTATAAGTGAATACATTTCGGAGATGTTCTTTGATTTTAACTTTACTTATTTTAGTTATTTTAAATACCCCGCTCTGCCCTAATTACCATACATGAGCGTTGCGAATCAACCCTTGTACCCTGCGTAAGATCATCTCATTTTCCCGCTTATAACTCCTCAAACTCGGCAATAGGGCGTCCGTTATTGAATGCAGCGCATTGTCTGAGCCCGGTAGGCACCGTAGGCGCTAGGCGCGCTCTTCAGGCGCCGACGCCTCCCAGGTAAGGTTTCGTGTTGCGTTATTGTGAGTGAACTGAGAGAAGCGAGCAAAGCTTGACGCCTGCCATTCTTGCTACGGACGGTGTGAGGTTGCCGTCTCTCTTCCTCTAACTTCGGTGAAGCCACGCTCTACGTTCTACGACTCCGGGTTCCGCAAACACTTGTTCCGGTCGATAAAGGCTCCGTTATAATTATATCAATTATTCAGCCAATACATTCATCCCATTAAATGCGAGGTATTATACCAGTTCAAGATAGTTTTCACCTTGTTTGTGATTAAATTCAAGATTTATAAACACGATTTTTATTAGGAAATAACAAGATGAAAACTAACACCTGCAATAAATTAATTGAACATTCACTATTCAAATATTGTAGTTGGCTTTTACTTTAATTCATATTGTTACATATTCTAACGGGGTCCTTCACTTAAGTCACAAAATGGCAAATAAGTCATATATATTATAACTAGACCCAAAAATATCGTACTCGATATAAAAGATGTTTAAAAAATATTATTAATTATTAAGATATTTGAGTTTTAAAGATAGCAAAGTATTATGTTTCTCTGCTTAAGCTTCTTTCTCACACATCTATTCTTTCCAAACTCTTTGTAGGTACTGCTCTTATTAGTGAGCTGTTAGATTGTCAAAGTGTCAAATGATTGATACTTAATTTTTGTTTTGTTTTAAATTCGTAACCAAATAACATAAATACACAACACATTAATGATGTCATTGATGTCATAACATAAGCAAGTCATTGAGGCTTAATGAATAACAATTTAGACTTTTCAAAACTGCATATAGTCGTCAATTTAGATAAAATTCATTTTTTTTAATAGTAGAGGACCCTACTCAAACAACAAATCCACATATCATGTTTATCTTCATATTCACCTATTTCCCAATACATATTAGCTTGTTATATGTATCAAGGCTATTGTGGTATTGGTATAGTTATAAAAAATATAAATATAAATTGTTGACAATAATCAAATACGTTCCTATATATGAGTACAATAAAATAAATAAATGGGGTAAATAGCTCCGTGGTAACGCGTCGGAATGAGGATCGTGAGATCCTCAGTTCGAATTCCACAACTGACAGTTGCCAATTTAAATTTACACCTGTGGTTTCCCCTCCACTAACATCTTTGGAGGCTATGATTTGACGGCTGGTAACAGCACTCCATACGCAAAAATATATCACTTACCGAGATCTGCGCAAGCAGAGTTCCTCACCCATGATGGTTAAAAGGCGTGATGATATATTTATATTTTTTATTTATTTAAGAAAAATAAATATATTATCACGCATGAAGTGCGGTTACAAGCCGTCAAATCATGTCCCCCAGAGGTACTAGTGGAGGAAGAACAACAAGGATAAATTACTACGGAGCTATTATACATCATCAGGACAGTTACCCAAATCTGGGTGCGGCGTTCTATTTAGAGCAAACCTCGTAAAGTGCTACAGAAGTAATATTTAATTAGTTCCCAAATATAAAATAGAAAATAATATTTTAATTTATGATAAATTATTTAGTCTAAATTATGAAGTGAAATTCCATTGGCTCAAAATTAAATTCATTGTTTTGTATTATTAATTAAAATATTGTACATATATGCAATGACACAAAATTCCGATTTATTTAAAAATATAATAATGGAAAATGTTTATTTAAAATACTAAACAAAACTGGCGTATTAAACAATTTTTAAATCTATCAAAACCATCCAATTATAACAGTGTAAAATAGCTTTATTAATTTTTGTTGCAGTAATCTGTCAATTTCCAAATAAGGTTCATTATTATAAAAACGGTTCAACGTAGCAGTGCGGGCAAATCGTTTGCCGTGAACCTAGCAACACCCTCCTAACAACGTGCTTAATGGGAACGCCGTTTAAATCCAAGCCTGTCACACTCGACAAAAGTATTTACACGTTAACTTTACGTAACAAATCGCAACATACAGCAGGAGAAACGAGAGCACGCTTTTTATTGAAATTTTATTTTAGTGCGCGAATAAGTCCAACGAAGGCAATTTTCATTGCTTCAATTGAGTTGCGCTATTAGTTTACAGATTCTGCTCCGTTTATTTGAATCAAATGATACGAGTAAGTCCACATACCTGCGTTTCAGTGACATTGAGAAGCTTCGCCATTTCGGACCTCTCACTACTGCTGAGATACTTCTTCAACTCGAACTGCTTCTCTAGTTCGAAGATCTGCCGTCCGGTGAACGTAGTCCGAGCCTTCTTCTTCTTGTTCTTGGCGTCGCCGTCCTCGATCTCGGTGGATGGCATCGCCGAGGAGGTGGTGACGAGAGCAGGAGCGACGGCAGCGGCTTTGAAAGCTGCTGGCGAGGAAAGAAGATCTCCAGGGGAAGATGTATTGGCAATGTTCGCGTCGGTTGTCTTCCGGTGCTGGGCTTCGGAGGCAGATGGGTCGCGGTATTTCTTGCGTTTTCTGGGACTATCTAGAAATGGACATTCCTAAATTAGATACATTTTCCGCGAAGAACAATTATACTAATAGATACAAGAAACGCAGATCTGGGTCGTGGGTTCGAATCCCATTGAAAAAAATGGTTGTTTGTGTTGTTCACATAAATTCTTTATCATCTACTCATCAGGCGGCATATCACCAAAGTAGTTACACTCTATTTGAGAATGAGAGACAGTATTAAATAAAATATGCAAGAGTACTTTGTCAGCTATGCGGCAAATGAATCCACCAGAAAAATAAGATATCGCTTTATTAAGATGCTCACAGAATGTCGTTCGCTTTTACCTAGAATGAAACTTACTTCTCTAACAATAGAAACACAACTATAAACGTTCCGATAATCCTTTTTGGACCGTAACATAGACCTAGATAGGATTGTTCAGAGTGATCTGTTAAAGTACTTATATTTTTATAATTTACTATACTTATTACATTATCCAATTTAAATTTGGTGGCGGTTCGCGCTACTTCGCCCTTCACTTTAGCCTATACCAGCGGTCACCAGGCCGTCGATCGCGAGCTACCGGTAGTTCGCCTGGATAATTCCGGTAGTTCACAGTTATATCCTAAAAGTCTTAAAAAGTAATAAAAATATTCGTAAATTCTCATCATGTTACCTTTATTGACTTATATTTTTTTTTAATATTGTTTAGGTAGCTCACTCTCGGTTCAAAAATTATTAAAGTAGCTCACTAATTCAGCTAGATTGAGATCGCAGTGATAGGGCGATAAACAAAATACCGTATTACAGCGATTCGCTGCCATATCGTCAATAACATGATGAACATATTTATGTTTAAGTAAATTAGAGGTAGATCTCTATCTAATTAAGTATTTTCGATTATCCATAAGAACACAATTATTGGCACAATATTTATTACACTCTCGCTTTCTCTCTTGCATTCCCAAATGGAAATGGAACATAGTCTACTTACTATCTTCATAAAAAGAATACAAGAAACTCAGATCAAAGGACAATGTCTTAACCGCGTGGTTATTTAATCCAATCTACACGTAACTTAATTATAAGTTGGTAATTTCCAAACTCGAGATCTAGTGAATATCAAATCAATAAAATAACTGAATTGCAGATGTAACTCTAGGTAATCTAATCAAAACTATCGCCTGGGTATCTAAGTCTATATAGACCCACCAAATTGATATTTTGCACAACTAAACGTTCAATCCACAGTACCACCATTGCCCGTAAAATAGATATTGGGAGAAAATGTAGACAATTACCTGAAATATGGACCCTGATATAAAAATCCGAAACGTCATCTAACCTCAAAAAATGACAGCTCAACTTAACAAGCACCAATAAAGTAACAAAGTAAATCACTGCAGTTAGAAGATAGTAAAATCGATTAGTAAGACATAAAGGCACAGTTTATAGATGAACAGCGATTGGCGATTGGTCAAGGATGCCCAGTGCCCGTTTCTCGTCTTCAATCGATTCACCTGCAATTTCACCAGCAGCACATTTCGCCGCCTGCTTACATCGCGTGAGCTGGGTAATAAACTAAGTGACAGTCGCCACTAGATTCTTTAGTTCTAGTCTGGTCTTGTTCAGCCACTGCACAATTTGTAGCAAATAATACAGTAGAAATACGGAAACAATATTAGAAACGTTCTTATTTTCAGATTCGGAAACTAGAGTATCACAATCGTTTAATAAATTGCTGAATTCACATTTAATAACCTGCTATCCAATTTCTTTTTTAAAAAGTAATTTAAAATATTAACCCCTTTTGTGTACATTTTGGTATTAAAATATTGAACAAAGAATTACTATAAATGAGAGCCCTTAGTAAATATTATTTTTATACATTTCCACTGTTTAATACCCTGCAAAACATGATGTCACCCTACTAAATTTGGGGATGCATTTAATAGGGGTACAAAAATATTTCAATTATAGATCACATATTTTTATTTATAACTGTGAAAAATGCTATAAAATTCTGTAATAATTAATATAATACTTATGTATAAATAAGCCTATTAAATTAAATTCCTGTGTCATTTTACTACGTCAATCTCGTACCTAAATTGTATGATTCAACTCAGATATTACAAACCTTACATCAAGGTCAGCATCAGATGATATGAAATTGACTTAAGTATTTGTAAACCTCAATCAATGTTCTTTGTTTTCGTAAGAAAAAGCACCAGAAATGATTTCCATAATTTCGTCAAGTATCTTCAAAATCGATGTCATGTAATAGATCCTCATCAAAATTATAGCCAAATAAATTTCGTTTTCATATTAGATATTAATAATTATTTAACTAATTGAGTAATTAAACAAATAAACACACAAATAATGGCTTAAAATAACACATACATAGCTTTATATCGTTCACGAAGTTGGTCATAAAATTAGACTGAAAAATTGAGCTCACAGCGATGTATTGGCGCATTCGTAATCGAGAGATGTATTATGATGTCAGCGAAGATTACTGCATCAGAGATTAAAAAATCTACAGAATTAAACCTAGTTATTAACAAAAATGCGCAATTTACAAGTCCTGAACAAATAGCACATTTACAAGAGGGAAAATTCTCTAAAACATGTGAAAAACACGATATAATATTGCAGTAAAAGAGTGGTATAAAATCAAGTTAAAATGTATTTTTTGGCCATAAGTTTATCGTTTTTAGATAAATAACCACTTTTTATCTGCGGTAAACAACAAATAAGCAAAATAAAACGTATTATTTATTTAAAGACTAGTTTCGAACCATTTCCTGCGAAATTTCTACTTCAAAACATAACGAACTTTTATTGAAAATTCTAGCAAACGAATTCAAATTCCGACAGCGACAAACGGTTTCAGCAATTGTTTAAATAATAACAATAACAACATAATTATTTAGTAATTATTTAAACAATTTAAGCATTAATAACAATTTAAAAAACATTGTTTATCTAGAAATTTTCCTAAATTCTTGAGACATGATTTTCAACAATTTTTCGTAATCTGTAACACTATTCCTACAACTGGTAAAACAGTTCCTAATAGCAATTATTAATTTACTTATTATAAACAATAAAAATTGTTTATAATTTAGCAATACTACCCTAATATATTCCCCAAGATACCTACCAAATTTCAAATTTTTTTTGTAAATACTTCAAACAATATTGGTAACGTAAAATTATCAGTCTAACAAAATATTGCACAAAAAACAGAAACAGTAATAAATAAACTACAATTTTAATTAACAATGAAAACTGAAAAATATAAATGACCTAGTACACCCCAATAGTAAAAAATTGTTTACAAATTTAGTTTTTCTCCGAACAATTGAAATCAATTGTATGAATTTATGTAGAGATTCATTTTGTTTTTTAATAAAATGAAATATTACATATTTATAAATATAGAGTATTCCACGATTAGTTATTGTTTTTTATCGGTAAATAAATATGCGTATAAAAACATAAATACAAAATTACAATCTCATTTATTTATTTAGTTAAATATCTATTTTAAACATAAATTTGCATCCATTCGTAAACGTAAAAAATACACCTATTCATGAATATCACTTTATTTTAATCTTAAAAGCTTAAATTTTATGTGCAAGTTTCTAATTAGTATCGGGATATACAAAATGTTGCTATTTAATAAGTGAACGAAGTTTCCTGTTTTCCTCTACCCATTTAAATGCTGAAAAACACCCCTGTGATTCACACTAATATTTGTGGCGCCCTGATTTTACGGAAAACCGCATTTCACGGTAAAAAAAACCAATTATTTATTTGTTTTTGTTATGTTAAAGCAGAAAATCATTCCCTGTGGTACAGGAGCCTACAGCTAAAAGTGCATTTATGAACCACTCATTTAAGGTTGCACTAGAATTAATAAAAATTACTGTTTATAAAAATATTATTTTTGAACTCTTCTGACAGAACATCTCTCATTTATTCAGACTGTTACACCCAAAATTGGGTTCCGAGGAAAGCTAACAATAATGCTTTATTTCGTTTTGGGTGTCTGGAAAATTAATTATTTAATTACACAAATACATTTGGTGAACTACCAAAAATATATTCCCTGTTGAAAAAATTTGAGGTTGCATTTTATTGTTAATAGAATTGATAAAAAAAAATTCTCATTTTAATAGTATATTATTAAATGAGCATGTAATGTATGCTTTTACTCATGAGAATGAAGTTTGCATCACGAGTGAATGCGAGTAGTGGCCATTACATGCGAGTAGAATACTATAGATCCACAGCATTTCGTAAAATATTTGATTTGAAATTATAAATAATTAGAATTTTTGCTCTGACAAATACATACAAATGTTTGTTTATCAACATAAGACAAATTGTAGCAACTATCGCTAGGCTACGTACTGTTGTAACAAAATTTTGAAGTGATTTGACATATGGCAGAAAATCTTAAAACCAATTATTCAGCTACAGTGTAAGCTTAAAAAGAAATAAAAGTATGAAAAATGATAAAATTTGTGTCTTTAGTTTTTTATGCGGAAAAAATTACTTTAAAGTCATTTTGATTTTACTCTTTTGACAGGAAAGATTTGAATTTGACATAATGAATGAATAATGTTAATTCATAAAACTGTCAGTGTCAATATTATTTCATTAGCAACAGTAACAAAGGTCATTAATTGATAAGCAACGGTTGAATTATGGGTATATTATTGATAGTTGTGGATAAAAAATATTATTCTTCTTTTTCTGACAGCTGAATTAAGAAATACTGCCCCACATATTTTATTTATTTAAAATATTTGTTAAAAATTTTATCGATTTTCCTGTACTTTTAAATCTTTCACACCCAATATTGGGTGAAATCTAAAGAAGAATAACAAACATAATTTATTATGTTTTAAGTGTCTCGAAAATTAGTTATTTAATTGCACAAAAACATTTAATGCACAAAAAAAATCTAAAAATAATTTTCGGGTAATGTTGAATAAATGAAGCACACTTGCAAAAAAATATTGCAAAATTTATTTATTTACATTGCAAAATATAAACTGGATACCTCAAATTGAATTATAGCTTCACATAAATGAGGGTTTTATAATCCATATTTTAATAAATCTGATAATTGCATGAACAAGCATAAAAATCATTTGAAAATCATACAAATTCAATCAAATTTCCGTGATAAAACATTTGTTTGTCTAATTAATTATTCAAACTTTTGTACATATAATTATAACGGAAAGTGAATATCTGTCATATCAACTAAACAAGTTAGTGTACTTATTTGTTTTCGTGGTTATTGCTATCTATTTTTTATCAGAAGACATTCGAAAACAATTCTTGAACAGTGGCGTAGTTTAACACGTATTAATAGGTGAGCTATTACTTAATTATTATCGATTTTAAATATTTGAATTTTTCCGGGTTTTATAATCGCAGTTCGAATCCCACAGCTGGCAGTTTCCATTTTATGTTTATTCATGAGGTTCCTTCTACAATAACATCTTTAGGGGACATGATTTGACGTCTGGTAACCATATTTTTCGATCAAAAATATATTAATAAGCGAGATCTGCGAAAGAAGAGTGCCAGACCCAAAAAAGAAAAATTGCGTGATTTTATAATTTTCCTTTTGTTGTATATTAGCTACAATAGCTATAGGTAGACAAACCGATATGCGTACCCGGCACGAATGGCGTTAATGTTTACTTGTACCAAGTATTAATTATATATTTCGTATTGTACTAATTTGAACAAAGTGAAATTTATATAAAAATATTTTTACTACAAAATATACTAAAATGCCGCACCTTCCATGTATGCATATTACTTTGTCGACTTATACCTAATTATAGTTATCAATAGATATATTATTGAAAAAAATTCACTGCTTTCAGTGCAAATTTAATTTTATTCTTATAAAACATATTTTCCTGTTGTTTCATGGCAAAAAACTATCCTATAATTGTCGTTCAGGATAATTAAGTTGTTTATAGCATTGAAAAAGGAAAATAAAACACAATCTTATCTCCAATGGTAACATTCAAACAAAACAACAATCACTTCCGGTAAAACTGTAATAAACACTTGAAAAAATTAACTCATAGTTTTCTATTAACCAGCTATTTACAATTTTACAGTTGATAGTTTAGTTTCTTTACTAATTCCTGAAATATTCCGTTAAACTTCAGAGGAAATATTTAACCGGCGGCTGAAAATTGATAATATGGTGTTATCTAAGTAAATTTTATATTGTTTACACTAATATATGCTCACAATTAAGGGTATAAACGTCATTTAAACATTAAACTAATCAACTTCAAAAACAACAAACACTTATTTCCAATTTTGCCCGTATTCTTACTGAAGCATCCCAATTAATATTTAAAAGATTTATCCATGAAAATATTTACAGAATAACTATATAAAACATCGCAAATCTACAGCAGTAATATTCACAAAATTTGTATTTGCACAAAATATATATTTTTTTAGAGGCACTCCACGAAACGTGCTATGATTTAAATTGCTGCTCTTGTCTACGATTCCAGTATTTGTCTATTCTTTTTGTACGTTTTCCACTTTTGAATATTAATTCATAAGTGTTAAACTACAAAGCTTGAAATAAAGTTATAAAGAACACATAAAATAAAAATAAATCGTTATTTTAACAAACTGAAATGTAAACTCGAATTAAGGGTTTCTTATTATTCCACGATTCTAATTTAATTTTCATTCAAGATTTTTAAACAGTATCACGCTTTTTACACGTTATGGGTGTGGCACTCTACTTACGCAGACCTATCAG
This sequence comes from Poecilus cupreus, assembly GCA_963942605.1. NCBI lineage: Eukaryota > Metazoa > Arthropoda > Insecta > Coleoptera > Carabidae > Poecilus > Poecilus cupreus. Next base: position 12,161,936 of record OZ012715.1, read on the forward strand.
TGATATATTTTATAAATATATAACCACGGGGGTAAATTTAAATGGTAAACTGTTGGTTTTGGGATTCGAAATGAAGATCTTACACGGAAAAAATGAATTGTTACAGTAGCAAAAAATTATCTTACGTATAGTGACAGCAATTTAGATATTAATAACAATATTTTTATTTATATTAGTAATATTATATTATTTTCGATTGCTGCTACAATAATCTAAATAATATCATATTACTAATATAAAAAAAACTGTTGTTATTGTAAATATCTAAATTGTCACTGTACGTAAGATTAATTTTTGCATTTGTAGCAATTCATTTTGTTTTTCGTGCGATTTACTCTTAATAAAATAAATATATCATCAAACCATTTACCCATTTATCCATTTTAGGTATACGACTGTTTTCGCAAGCAGGGCAAAGAGAATTTTGGGACTATTTATTTATTTATCACAAAAAAATACTAATAACCAGTGATCGAAGTATGGCGAAATGAGGCAGAATGCACCCCGCTACTTTTTATTTAACATGAAACCATTTAACTACTTTCTTTAGAAATGATTAGTATCCCGGAACTTCTTATTTTCTTATTTCTCACAATTATTTATTTTGTTTTATTATATTTGTAAAATTGTAATTGTGTGCCAAATTATTACTGGCGTGAAAAGCAACCCATATAATTATTGAATCTGGTCGCGTGGTATCAGTTACCTTCGCATACATTCTACACTTCACCTTATATATTTTTTTTTCTAGCCATTTTATGTAACGATTATCAAAGCTAAGAATATATAGGCTGGTGAATCGAAAAACGTACCATAGCGTTTCAAAAGCTATTTTCAAAATGATCAATTAATGGCTTCAATAATTAATTTACATAAAAAAGTTAAATAATTGTTTGTAGTTTGTAGAGGAAGAATTTCTGCATTTTTTGACATAAAAATTTAAAAGTTTACTCTACCTGGAACTGAAAAAATGTCAAATATTTATTGGTAATTTTCTTAAAAACATCAGTGGCATAAAATAACAAAACAAATATACCAATTAGAAGTTATTATACATATTTAACCAAAACACTTGAAACCAAACATTGACGACATATTGAAAACAATGGCCGGTACCACGAGCTCCGTTTTTGGCTGTTTTAAGAGCAGTGTTTTAAGCTCGATTTTAGCGCTGTAAAATGTTCTAAAATTATTTTATACAAAAATGTTTCAAATAGAAGTTACAGAGAAATGTATTATCTTCCATTTTTATTTGAAGTATTTTTTATATAATAAATTTAAAACATTGTACAGCACTAAAACCCAGCCTTGAACACTGCTGTTAAAACACCCAAAAACAGTGCTAGTGGTACCAGCCATTGTCTTTTAATTGGTTCATTTGTTGTGTTATTTCATAAATATAAATATAAATATATCATCACGCCTTTTACCCATTATGGGTGTGGCACTCTGCTTACGCAGATCTCGGTAGGTGATATATTTTTGCGTATGAAATGCGGTTACCGGCCGTCAAGTCATAGCCCCCAAAGTTGTTAGTGGAGGGGGAACCACAGGTGTAAATTAAAATTGGCAACTGTCGGCAGTGGGATTCGAACTGAGGATCTCACGATCCACAGTCCGATATGTTACCACGGAGCTATTTAACCCATAAAAATAAATATATCATCACGCCTATTACCCATTACGGGTGTGGCACTCTGCTTTAAGTATTTTTATGTAAAATAATAAGGGAAGCCAATAATTGTACATTTCAAAAATAGCATTGAAAATCCTATGGTGCGTCTTTCGAGTCACCACCCTGTATATAATACAAAATATAGCAATAAATTTAATAATTTATATTCGATAATTATGCCACCTCCTTTTTTTGTCCTGCTAATAATCAAATATTCTGCAAGTTAATTTTATTTTTTATAAACGAAGATGATAAGCAGACTAAGTACTTTGGTCATATGCCACCTGATTATGAATTTATGTAAACTCTTTACTGGGTTTTGAACCCACAACCTCCAGCGTGCTATGCAATCTAAAATTATTATAGTCAGTGGTTAATATTTCAATTCCTTCAGCAACAATAAATTTAGTTCGTTGCGTTATTGCCTTTTGCGTGGTCCATTCGTCCCTTGATTGAAAAAGATTGTGAACCACTGGACTGAATACAAATACTATTAGTCAATAATTGAGTGATTGCGGCCTATTTAAGCGAGGAACCGGCCACCAGGCTGATGGATAGCCACCTGCAGCCTGCACACATCATACAAGATGTAAATATGGCGGCATGGCACCTCGAGTAAACACAATCATATAGACCATTGAACAGAAAGCGGCGTTAAGCTATTAGCCATCAGGCCATCACCATCGCCTACCAAACGCAACGCTATCTGAGTGAGAACATCCATTTATCATTCCTGATGTCATTAATTATGATTCGAACATGAACGTATTTAGAATTGATTTGCTTGTCATTATTCGACCACTACTCTATACGACAAAGCGACAATTCGATGAATGAGATGTTGGGAATATACATGAATTAACTCAGACGACACAGTATTACAATATTCGTACAACAGTTTGCTACCAAGATTTCCTAACAATTTGTAATTGTAGGTAATGAATATTTTTACATAGTAAAAAATTTTATTTTCGATTTGTCAATTTTGCGGATGTTTTTAGTTAATATTGACAAATATATTGTTTTAAATTAACAATTTGAACAAATATGACAATTTGTTAAATTAAAGTTTTGTTAATTCCGTATTTTTAACAAGAAAAATTGGTGTTTTTATTTATTTGCTGGATTTATAAAATTTAACCAATTGGCCCCTTCAAAAAACAAGTAAATTTAGCTAACTTATCAATTTGAAATTGTTAAACGAAGTTTGTATCCTTTGTAACAATTTAATTTGTTATAATACTGCATACATACATACATACATACATAACTTCACGCTATGTCCCACTTAGTGGGGTAGCACGAACCCAGAAAAACAATCAACCAACAATCAATCTCCTCCAAACATTCCTATCCTGACACACCACTTTCGCCTCGTCCACATTCATAGTGTAATAATACTGTTCTGCATCAATAAAATTACTAAATATTTACTAAAATATTTAGTTAAAAGCACATAAAAATAAATGATAATAATTACTATATTCCCAAATATATTTAGTTACGAAACACAAAAAATAATTTGCTACTTGCTAACAAATTTGAAACTTGTTATATTAACAAAAATTAACGGTGGATCGTCTGGGACTAAAAATATATTTTGGCCATAAATTTCTTACTGTCTACATACTCTTACTCATACCTACCGAAATATTCAACTGTTTCAATGGTGTTACAAACTATATACACAAAAAAATAAGTACCGTAGAATCTACCAAATTATTCGGTACGGTGAGGATACAAAATGCATTTTATAAAATTTCATAACAATTAAGAAACTAAACACGATTATATACAAAGCAATCAAAAGTATTTTAAAAAAAAGTTTGGTAAATTTTCAGGAAATATATCTTATATCCTCAATTTACTGAATAGTTCGGTAAATTCTACTCTACTCTTTTTTTTTTTTGTGTACAGTGTAAATAGAAAGACTCAAAATAACAATTAAAACTCAATAAACAGAAAGTAACGTTAACTTCACTTTCTTTAATATGTTAGAATTTTGGAAACAAAGCACACAAAACGTTTTTACCTCCCGCACATATATGTACAGAAGGAATTGAAACAACTGAATAATTTCGATATATAAGTACATGAAAAAAGTGCCGTATAATTTATCGAACTATTCGGTACGCTAAGGAGTCAAAAATTATTAAGAAATAAATCATGATTATTTACTAAGCAATTAGAAGTATTTACAAACACATGGAAAAAATTGTTTGTTACAATAGCATAAATTTATCAATAATAATATTTATATTAGTAATATGATATTATTTAGATTTTTCTAGCAGCAACCGAAAATAATATACCATTACTAATATACCTAAATATAAATATTGTTATTGTTGCTGTCACTATAATTAAGATAAATTTTTGCTGTGGTAACAGTCCATATTTTTCCGTGCAGTTTGATAAATTTTCAGAAAATATGTGTTTTATATCCTCAGTTTTAAAGAATGATTCAGTAAATTGTAAGGAACTTTTTTTGCGCACATTTTAGGGTCCCAGAATACGATTTTACTATATTCACGATGAGGCCTATTTGTATAAATGGTGTAAAATGGTGGTGCCAATATCAACTGACGATATCATTCAAATTTCAATTTACAATTTCAATGTTCAAGTTATGAGGTGATTAGATTTTGGGTGTAATCCAGTAACCGGAAGTGGTAATTTATTTGAAATCCTACAAGGTTTTTCAAATATATCGCATTAAATAACTGATTAAGGATAATTTTGTTTTATTCAAAGAGATGTAGAATAATATTGCCTACAATCAGTTTTTCATATTTTGTACCGTTTCAAATTTAATTTTGCGCAAGTATTTAGTCCTCGAATTTGGGGAAAAAGGGGGGTACATCAGTGTATAGGGTCCATAAATCCTGTATCTATAGTTAAATTAATGAAAATAAATTCTGACATTAATTTATCACTGAATATCAACGCGTATAAATGCTTTTCATTACGAGTGTTCATTTGTTTCTATGGTCTATAAATGCCAACAATGTAATGTAAGCTATAATTATGTATTATTACAAATGTAATAATGAAATGTATATTTCTCATAAAATAACTTCATTTTAAAGGCGAGTAAGTAAGATTGCAACCTGTTAGTTTCCAGGGAATAGAACAGTAAGTTGATGCAGAAACAAAATTGGAAAAAGGATACTATGTAACTAAATCTTATTCTTGCAAATACGAAGGATAAAATTACTTATACCAGGGGTGCACTCCTTGAATATTGTGTTTGTTAATTAGTGTAATCTAAATACACAACTTGGCGGCGTTCTTAGAAGTGTTTTCAGTTATTATGCAATACTACCCTTGGTTTTTTAATCTTAAATTTATAATCAAAGCATATGGAAATTCAAAGTGAATTCCGGTTTTGATTACTATTATTTGCCGGATATCCTGCGAGATATTATGTCTACAAGTTTAGTCCAGAACAGCTTTCTTAACAAGGAAAAAAAAATTTTTTTAATTGGTTTATTTTTACGATTTCTTACATGCATCCTTTCAAAACGTTCATTGTAAATGAAGAGGTGTAATTTGTGAAATTACTAGCAACAAAACTAAAACAATCTCTAAATTTAAGGATAATTTATTGCTTGAAACATATTTTAATAATATTCAGAGTAAAACATAAATTGCTGGCGAAAATCCAACAGATTCATAAATAAAAATAGGAAATAAATGTAATCGTAAATGCGAGCAAACCTCAAGTGTTATTTAAATATTTTATTAGATCATAAATTTACAAGAAGCATAGAAATCATAAAAACAAATTGAACACTTCCATAAATGTAAAAAAATACGATTCAGATAGTATACCCGGTATTTACGACAACTATCGTTCGAAAGAAATAAAAGCTTGTTGCTCGTCTTCACAAACAATAAAAACGTTTGCGAGAAAAAGCTTTGATTGTAGCACCTGTAACTTCTAACCTTTTTATTTTGCTCGAAACACAACTTGCGAAAAATACCGCGAAACGAACGTTTCATATAAACAATTTTCTTTATCCTTAATCTGAATTCAAGGAAAATATTCTTATTAGGGAAACATTGCCTACACATTCCCTTTATCAGTTGATTCTTTTTTGTTGTTTAAAATATAAAACCATCATCTGTTGCGCTAAGTTTTCTTATAATTTTTTCATACGCTTTTTCTGTACAAGGAATAATAAACAAGAAAATGTACATATTTCATTGTAACACAATAATTGCTTGCAGTAATATATTCAACACGCAAATGAAAATAAAAATCGTGATGATGTACTTTTATTCTTAAATGAGGGTGAATTTCACCTGTGGCTCACCCTTCATTTTCAACCCCTAGCGGTACATTATAATATGGTAGACTGCATGTTAGACGTACAATAATGTCAATTACTGGGATTAGGTACATGGCGAAGCTCACATTATCATCAAAAATATGGAATAGAGGCAAATAAACGCGTCCCACAAATATCTCAAGCAAATGAATTAAGATTCAAAAGTGTAAATATTATTAATATGAATTGATGTTTGATTTTATAATAATGGATTCCTTGCTTAGAATATTAGAAGAATGAGGGGACGTTGACTTGTTATGTGTACTAACCTCTATTGGCACCGGCGGGGCTTTTAACAGGAGTCTTTTTCTCATTCTTGATAGACAGATTCAAGGGTTCATTTAGCGTATCCTGGACGCAACCTCTGGGGGGATGAACACGAACATCTACACCGACGGCAGGAGGAGCGACAACAACTGGGACCGCCACCGCTACCGGTACTGGCACGGGCACCATGTAGCCAGCAGGAGCAACGTTGCTCTCCGCGACCACCGGCATCTTCGTCCTGCTGGTGATGACCGTGTCGGTGGGCAACGGAACGGGCGGCATTAGAGTGACAGAAACCTCACTCCTGGGCGACATGGAGGACTCGACGTTGATGTTGACGTTATGGGGGGAACGGGAAGGACTCTGGATCCCCAGGATATTCTCTATGTAATGCGGTGTTGGTCCTCTTGTGAGTTTCTTGTAAACATGTTCGTGCCAAAAGAGCCAGTTCGTAGTCGTGCACTGGTTGTCACCCGCACCCACACTGTCACACTTTGCACTGTCTTCTCTTTCTCGGTTTCTTTCTCGATCCCCACCGGGGGGATAGGTTAGGTTAGAATCACGCGGGTCTTCAGGAGCGTCACTGTCCGAAGACATGTCTGGCTTGGGCACCGCACATTAGTGTTCACTCCCGACGTCTACGCTGGCGGGAAACTGCAAACTACGGCAGGCGGCAGGCGGCAGGCGGGCAATACGACACGCAACACTCGACGTCGACGGCAGCAACTGTCATGTTGTTGTTGTTGCGCGAGCGGTGAGCAAGAGCCGGGTGCCGGGAACGGGTCTCTCGTCTCGCGTCTGCGCGGCCCGCCACGCTGGTTTGTATCCCGCCATCCCGCCTTCCCCCTGTGCTGCTATGTTGCTGCTTGCTGCTTGCTGCTGGTGTTGCTGCTGCTGCTGCTGCTGCTGCTTCTGCTGCACCTCCCGTGGACACTGCGCGTGAGCGCTAGTTGCTGGGCGATGCCGCTCACTACTGCAGGAATTATTCAGACGTCGACTTTCAGTTCTCGAACGACTGCACAGATGACGCTGCAATCAATACCAGCGTCGCACAAACCCCGCAAATTACAAGCGCTGTTTACATGCGCATCTTCAGACTCATTTTATAATATAAGGGCCCACGATTAATATTTTAAAAATGTTACTTATGAAGTACGTTTGGTTTATTAAATGAAATTGTTTTTAAAAGCAAAATTTAAAAAATAAGCTAGACATCAAATTTAATCGATTCAATTCTTTAGCACGAGGTGTACATGTCAAGATTATTTCATGCATTCATAGCATAAACTTTAATATTTACCGAAGAAATTGTACTGAAACATTGATTTTGACACATTTTTACATAAATAAATCGGTACACACATAAATAAAAAGCACCAAAAAAAATTTTTTTTTACTTGTCAAATAAATATCAAATTTTTAAAATAAAAATAACTTGAATTGAAGAATTCAGCATGTTTGAAGATATAAAATACCAGTAAAGGTAAAAAACATGTACGTATCACTTCTGCAACTAATTATCTGGCTATATATGCCATCAAAATATTTAAAATTTGCATATAAAAGCTAGCTTCAATTTAATCGCGATTAAACAGCATGGTGCTGTTTAATCACTTATCTAAAATGCACAACAATGGATAATGTGACATGATTGGTTAAATTTGTAATGAGTGAAATAATCAATGTAATTCGCTAGATAATTGATTTTATTTAAAGATATGCAAAAATTAAATTATATGCACTTTACACATAATCCGCTCTCTAATAATAAGCAACACTGTGCCAAAATAAAACTATGAGAAACTATTTTCTTTCCAGCTACTGCGACGATCTTAGTGATTGTCCTCAGCTCCCCTTAACCTAAGTATTCTCAGGCAGTCTCTCTGCTTTAAGTCTTTGTTCGTTCCCAGAGTATGTTGTCCACGACACTCTCGTCCCCCGAGTACAAGCAAACCAACGGTTCTGCGACCAGTGGTTCTACCAACAACCACTCTACCGCCTCCGAAACCGCTGCCGCTGGTGCCAGTCACCACGCGGCCGTTGTTGCAAGTTACATCTACCACGGAGACGAACGAGTTTACTTTACCGCCTCTAATTGTCGACCCACTAGGTAGGTGACATTCTCTCGAATCTTAATTGGTACTCTGTACTCATACTTGAGTGCATTTAAAATATCAATACTTATACACATACTCTAAAGATTTTTGCTATAATACTCGTACTCAATACTCCAAATGGTACTCTAAGTACATTAAAAGTACTCAGAGTACTTTTAAATACTCAGAGTATTTCTAGAATTATGAGTACTTCAAGTACTTATACGCTATGTTTGTTTCAAAGTATGAGTAGAACGATCAAGTAAGTATTTGCAGAAAAATATAATGAATTATTTTATTTAAGAGGACATTTGTACACGAGCTGAAGACGATAATCATTAAGTTAATTATAATCGTAATTTGCGAGTCAAATACATTCTTATTTACAAAGCTTAATTTACTAAAATTAGTTACAATTCATGCTATATATCACACCAGATTTAAATATTTATTACGGTATTGAAGAACATCATAGAGTATTGAATACTTTTTATATTCTGTACTCAGCGCAGAACGATTTTTCAAATATTCAAGAAAAATAACAAAAAGTACTTTTTACTATCAGTACTCGTACTCAATACTCGAGTACATTTACTAGGTAGTTTGCTCAGCTCTGCTGAAGATATAAGAAAAATATTTGGAAATTTACCAAATGAAAGGATGTGTTGATCGACTGATTTTTGGTAAATACTTCTAATTGCTTAATAAATAATCGTGTTTAGTTTCTTAATTATTCTGAAACCTTCAAAAAATGCATCTTATATCTTCAGCTTACCGAATAGTTCTACAAAATCTACGGAACTTTTTATTCTGTATAGTTGAAACTAACTCTTCTTGAGAGTGTTGAATTTCAATTCTTGGACGGTTGTATACATAACTCTTATTTTATATTGTTACTTACAGATTGTGGGCAGCCGGAGAACGCAAAATTTCGTGTGGTCGGTGGAGAAGAAGCTCCTTCAGGCAAGTGGCCATGGATGGCAGCAATCTTCCTTCACGGTCCCCGCAGAACGGAATTCTGGTGTGGTGGATCTCTCATCACTTCCAGACATATCCTGACAGCTGCGCACTGCACAAAGGACACCAAACAAAGACCGTAAGTTTCACTAATAGAATGTTACGTAATAGCAACCGGTCAATCAAAAGCAACCAAGAGCAAGAGGCAAGAAGTCAAATATAATTTGAGGTTATGTCCTATATAAACGCAATTATGCGAGCCATTCACATCCATTTATCCTCCAACCTCCGAAATACTCCTCTGTTTCGAAGTATCTTATGGTGCCAAATCGCTTAATTGTTTTGGTGCTCAACTGTACAATCTTTTAGGTCACGCTTCAGCTAGTTATAAGTTAACCTATATTTGTATTCTGTAAAATATTAAGTACACAAAATAACAATATACTCACCAAGAACTAAAATTTTCTTCAATAATATTCAAAAAAATATTCTCATCACAGAACATTTTTTGGTCTGTTGACAAATGCAGCTAAAGCTGCACATAACCTCAAATTCCAAATTTGACGTTTGAGACTAGCCATGCGATTTTAAACCATTGTTTGCATGTTTTCCCCTTACAAATTAATTAAGGCTAATGTCTCTTCATGTGGTTCAACTGTTTTTGCAGATGTTGTTGATGGTGTACATACTCTGTAAATGTAAACAAAAACAATATACATAACCTCACATTTCATCAATTTAACAAACACTTACCTGTATTATCAACATAAACTAACGTATACTGTTCGTCTTCTATGTTTACCATTATATTATTTTAATTTTATTCCCAGCAAGCAATTTAAAACAAGACACACAAAAATGTTCAAAATCCCCTGGGGCTGAAAGAAAGCACCTATATTCACGCATATAGAACGCGTAGAACTTTGAAGGTCAAGTTTGACGTTCATGCGATTCTGAACCATTGACACTCTATACGGTCGCATTTCATATGTTATCAGATACGATTCACGCATTTATAGGGCAGTATATCGCTGCAGCTGCGCATAACCTAGAAGGTCAAATTTTACTGAGGCGAGCCAGGCGATTTTGAACCATTAGCATTCACGCATTTATAGTGAAATATATGTATTTCATAATTTATATAGACTGGTACTGTCACATTACAAAAGATAGAATAGTATTTTAATAATTGTATGTTATTTGTTTAGATTTTCAGCACGACAATTCACCGTAAGACTAGGTGATATTGACTTGAAACGAGATGACGAACCTTCTGCACCTGTTACATACGAAAATCCAAATATGTTATACCACTGTGTTTACCTGAAGATGATTTACAAACTGAGAAGTTTCCTTTTTTTTTTTTATTTGGAAAGGAAAGCACAGTTCAACGTCAAGCTGTATTAACAATTTGGAGAAATGAAGACTGTAATGAAGCCTATTTCCAACCAATTACTTCAAATTTCTTATGTGCTGGGTATTCTAGAGGTGGTACAGATGCTTTGCCAGGTATGTAATCTCTAAATTATACCTGTTGTCAAGCATTTTATAATAGTCCTCTGATCATTTGTTCTTTGACCTGTGCTCATGAAATTATGACTTCAAATCTCTACAGTAGCTGTTGTCTTTTCAACCAAATCAGACTTAGTTTTAGATCAATTATTATGTTCATATTTGCAGGGTGGTCAAGTGGATATCCATGCTCGCCACATTTATTTCCAAAAGAGACAACTCCAAGGCGTCTACACGAGAATTACGGAATATTTAAAATGGATTAGGGATAACACGAAGACGTAAAAAAAATATTCTAACGCTGCCTTTTTCATGCCTTGCTTCGTGCATACGTTGCTTTCCTCATTCACTGCTTTATGCGTATTCTTTGAATCCATATGGAATGTAAGATTTCTATATTAGATTTCTTTACAACTTTAAGGCTTAGTGGTTAATTTAAGTGTTTTATTTTGTACCGTTAGTATTTCTCATTGTCCCTATATATAAATAAAAGTAGTGTATTATTAGAATATTTCATTTGTACTTCGACTTTTGTATTCGCAAAATTCAATATATTTTAAAAATTATATACCAGTCCAACTATGTGCTAAACTTGAGAAACGAGCGACAGTGTTCACAATTTTATTTATTTATTTATATTTAATTATCCAACAGGCAATGCCAAATACTAAGAGAATACAGTACAAAAATTAAGTCGATAATACATCATACATATAAAGATAAATAAAAACACGTTACATATAAGTAAGTTGGTAGAAAGGTGGTAATGACAGAAACAATACAAAACTTTTAGTAAACGAAATTGAGGAATGTTTAATCTTTTTATTTCGATCCTTCGAGTTTTGGTGAGCTGAAGTATAGCTCTGTGGAATACAGCGCATTAAACTGTAGACCATAAGATCATCAATGGGGTCGTTCACTAGAGTCACAAAATAGAAAATAAGTCATTTATATTATGACTAGACCCAAAAACATCGTACTAGATATAAAAGAAGCTTAAAAAATATTATTAATTATAAAGATATTTGAGTTTAAAAGACCTCTACAGTGACGGCAAAGTTTTATGGCGCATATCTATCCTATTCTAAATTATTTGTACTTCTCTAATTATTGAGCGTCAGATTGTCGAAGTGTCAAAATAGTTGGCAACTAATTCGAAGGTTTTTGTTTCACTTGGAATATATTATTTTTTTCTAACTAATAAATATTACTTTAAGGCGACTCAACGAAATTAAAGGCTTTTGAATAACGTAGGTTCCCAGAATTTACCAGTGGTAATCAAACATTTGACTAAATAAATAAAAAATAAAAGGAATCAATGTATATTTTAATTGTTTACCATGAAAAGTTATTTTAATGCCATTTAAATAATTTTCCGAACAATAAATTAGAACATTCATGTGACTACAATTATTTAGAATCTCTACGGTTTGAGATCCACCAACACCTCTACAATGACGTTAGAACATTTTTTAAAAATCATTGTGGCTCAATGAATAACAATTAAGAATTTTTGAAAGAGCAGATAGTCTTCAATTTAGATATAGTTTCATAAAAAAATAATTAAATGGTGAAAGACCCCATTCTAATCCCACAGTCTACATTTTTCATTTTAACTTTACTCCAGTGTGTCCCTCTATCCAAATATCTTTGGGGCTCAACTGTAACCTAAACTAACTTAAAAGTTTAGAATTCTACCCTAGGGTTACTTATGGTTTTTATTTTTACCGCTAGATGAGAGTGGAGGGTGCAAATGTTTAATAATTATTAAATTATCAAAATGTACTGAAAAGAGATCATAGCAAAGTTTTTATACTCAAAATTTACCAGAAGCGGGTTGTAAACCAAAAGTTTTCAGTTTTTTACATAATCAACAAAAGTCCTGAAAATTTACAAGAACTGTTAATTTTTAGCTTTGGTAACACTGAGGAAGTCTCAACGAGCGTATGCCCAATAAGGATAATGAAATGGCGTTCTCCAGCAGGCTTGCCATTTTGTTTTTGCCATGATAGAAGACAAGTTAGTTCCTGTGCAATGAAAGATTTTAATACATACTTCCAAAATTATTAATAATTAAATTAATCGAAGAGTAATAATGGGCAGGTAAACATAATTATTTATGGTGTGCTTATTAACAAAAACTAGAGAAGACTAGTTAGTTCTTGTGCAATCAAAGATTTTAATACATACTTCCAAAATTATTAATAATTAAATTAATCGAAGAGTAATAATGGGCAGGTAAACATAATTATTTATGCTGTGCTTATTAAAAACTAATAATTCATATGTTTGTAGAATTTATCCTGGAAGTTATTACAAAAGGAATACCTGTCGCCATTGCAGACCAAAAGCATTTAGCACTTTCAATAGACTTCTTAGAGACAGCGTTGATAATGACTTGGTCACTGATAAAATAAGTTTTGAACAATCGACACAAGAGTCATCATTGGAAAACCCTGGTGTTGTCAACAATTATACGGAGGCGAAGTATGAAGAAGTTGAAGCCTACGATGGTAAAGCACTTTTTAAGATGGCTATAAACCGCTTAAGACAAGAGCACAACATCGCTGACTATCTGAAGATTCCGCGAATAACACCAAGAGATACGTTATTAAGATATGAAGATTGTCCAAGTCTTACAAACTCTTCCTCTCAGGAATCTTTGGACTCTTTAGCTGGCGAAAATTCGGGAGAAGCATTAAGATATCGCTCTGAAAAACCATCAGAAGATGTTGCCATTCCTTTTGCCAAATCTCAGAAAGAAAAGTTTGAGGATTCTTACGATTCTTTAGAAACAGACGATTCATCCATATCTGTGAAGCCTGCTTTTAAGAATGTCAATTTTAGCAGAATTAAATGTTTATTTGATGAAGCCAGAGTTGATAATGACGAGCAACAGATCCCTAATATTGCCGATTTGGTCAATGATAAATTTAGTTATAAACAATCGACACAAGGGTCATCATTGGAAAACCCTGGTGTTGTCAACAATTATACGGAGGCGAAGTATAAAGAAGATGATGCCTACGATGGTAGAGCACTTTTTAAGATGGCTATAAACCGCTTAAGACAAGAGCACAACATCGCTGACTATCTGAAGGTTCCGCGAATTACACCAACAGATATATTATTAAGATATGAGGATTGTCCAAGTCTTACAAAAACTTCCTCTGAAAACTCTTTGGACTCTTTATCTGGCGAAAATTCGGGAGAAGCATTAAGATATCGCTCTGGAAAACCATCGGAAGATGTTGCCATTCCTTTTGCCGAATCTCAGAAAGAAAAGTCTGAGGCTTCTTACGATTCTTTAGAAACAGACGATTCATCCATAACTGTGAAGCCTGCTTTTAAGAATGTCAATTTTAGCAGAATTAAATGTTTATTTGATGAAGCCAGAGTTGATAATGACGAGCAACAGATCCCTAATATTGAAGATTTGGTCAATGATAAATTTAGTTATAAACAATCGACACAAGGGTCATCATTGGAAAACCCTGGTGTTGTCAACAATTATACGGAGGCGAAGTATGAAGAAGATGATACCTACGATGGTAGAGCACTTTTTAAGATGGCTATAAACCGCTTAAGACAAGAGCACAACATCGCTGACTATCTGAAGGTTCCACGAATTACACCAAGAGATATATTATTAAGATATGAGGATTGTCCAAGTCTTACTAAAACTTCCTCTGAAGACTCTTTGGTCTCTTTATCTGGCGAAAATTCGGGAGAAGTATTAAGATATCGCTCTGAAAAACCATCAGAAGATGTTGCCATTCCTTTTGCCGAATCTCAGAAAGAAAAGTCTGAGGTTTCTTACGATTCTTTAGAAACAAACGATTCATCCATAACTGTGAAGCCTGCTTTTAAGAATGTCAATTTTAGCAGAATTAAATGTTTATTTGATGAAGCCAGAGTTGATAATGACGAGCAACAGATCCCTAATATTAAAGATTTGGTCAATGATAAATTTAGTTATAAACAATCGACACAAGGGTCATCATTGGAAAACCCTGGTGTTGTCAACAATTATACGGAGGCGAAGTATGAAGAAGATGATGCCTACGGTGGTAGAGCTCTTTTTAAGATGGCTATAAACCGCTTAAGACAAGAGCACAACATCGCTGACTATCTGAAGGTTCCGCGAATTACACCAAGAGGTATGTTATTAAGATATGAGGATTGTCCAAGGCTTCCAACAACTTCCTCTGAAGACTCTTTATCTGGCGAAAATTCGGGAGAAGCATTAAGATATCGCTCTGAAAAACCATCAGAAGATGTTGCAATTCCTTTTGCCGAATCTCAGAAAGAAAAGTCTGAGGATTCTTACGATTCTTCAGAAACAGGCGATTCATCCATAACTAAGAAGCCTGCTTTTGTCAACAATTATACGGAGGCGGAGTATAAAGAAGATGAGGGCTACGACACTAGAACTCTTATGTCTATCGCAATAAGCCGCATAAGAGAAGTGCACCACATCGCTGACCAGCTCCAGGTTCCGCGACACCAATAAACAGTTTAAGTCCTCTACCGATTTCCTATGAAGACTCCTTGGACTATTTCAGAAGAAGCACCAAGATATCTCTCTGAACACTTATCGTATGAAGAACCATCAGAAGATTCTTTCATACCATTTATCCCCGAAAAAACATTTAAGGATTCTTAAGATTTCTTAGAAATAGACGATTCATTCATAATTGCGAAGCATTATCGTAAGAAGATCAAAACTGTTTATTTTTTGTAGTAATTTACCAAATAAAATTATAAATGAATCTGTTGGATTTTTAATTCATAAACTCTTATTCTTTTGGTACGTTTTAGGTAATTAGGAATCTAAAATATACGACATTTTTAATATTATTTAAATAATTTAAATCAATTCACCAGGTGGGCAATATATTTACACATGAAGACGGCTCGTAGTGGCTTAACTTTAAGAGGAAGATCCCTATTCAGAACATTAATTTGGGTGTTTCGACAAGTAGACTGGTGTTATATGACAAATGGATATTAACGAGGTAATTTTCTATGTTATTTGTTTGTATAAAGAAAATAAATAACTTATTCGGGACATTATGTCCAATAAATCTATTGGCAATAATTGAGGATTGAACTAGAAATAATTTATATGTTAATATACCAATAGATTCAGATAACAGAAGATGAAAATGAGAACAAGAGATGACTAAATGAAAAAGAATATATATATATATATATATATATATATATATATATATATATATATATATATATATATATATATATATATATGTGTGTGTGTGTGTGTGTGTACGGGTGTGGCACTCTGCTTACGCAGATCTCGGTAAGTGATATATTTTTTCGTATGAAGTGCGGTTACCAGCCGTCAAATCATAGCCCCCAAGGATGTTAGTGGAAGGGGAACCACAGGGGTAAATTTAAATTTGTAACTGTCGGCAGTGGGATTCGAACTGAGGATCTCACGATCCACAGTCCGACACGTTACCACGGAGCTATTTAAATAGAACAAATGTGTAAAACAAGCTGTAGAGTATGAGATGAAATGTTGTGGCGTATGATCTAAGAATGTGTAGAAGATAAAGAAACATCAAGATGTAAGTAAAATGAGTAGGATGGTTGCGAAAGATTTTGGGCAAATAGAATATTTAAATATAATATAATATATAAAAAATTAGTATAATACTGAGATAGAATTTGTAGATTCCCAGCCCAATAACACGAATAAAGAAAATACCATTAAACAATATATATTTATATTACTTATTAAATGATAATACTAGCAATAAAATAGTAGATCATATTAAAAAGTATTTACAAATTCTTTGTACTATGAGACTATCGAGTACTATAAATAACATAAAGAATGAATATTTATAAAAAAAAATTCTAATCTAGTTCAATCAGAGGTTCTCAAAATTTAGTTCGGACTTACAAACATAGAACTCGTAATCTAACAGTGATTTTTGAATATCCTAGAAAAATAATTGAAAATAAAGTGCTATATTTTTATTAACAAATTTTATTTTGAAGACTAGAAAACAATTTACTATATACATTTTTGACATTCAGTTGTTTGAGATTCAGAAAAACCATTTGACAGTTGTGTCATCATTTCGACATTTCATTTCATTTCATTATCAAAATTATTAAAGTAAACTAAAAAAAATATATATTTATAAAAATCATAGTACTAGGAACATAAGCTATTGTTTTATGGAATACGCACAATATATGAAAAAAGGATTTAGCTGGATAAAATTTATAGTTTACGTTACTATAGAACTCACCTTGTATTTGTGGAAAAATCAACCTGATCCAACATGCTCTTTCGATTACTGCAGAAACTACGTTTCTGTAGTTGGTAAAATGTTTGGAATTGTACTTTTCCTCTCAAATGGACTCAAACTACTATATTTGCTTTTTCGGAACTTTACTCGAGCACCGAGGCGTAAGAAAAATGGTATGAAGTAGAAGGAATTACGGTTACTTTGTCTGATATTGAATATTTTATTGAAATTGCAGACAATGAGGAAAGAAGACCCACTTATCGAGTAACTCGTGTAGATCAAGAACCACTTGCATCCTGCAGTTATAAATAACCACTTTGTATTTTAAAACCATTGCATAAAATAAACATTGTAAAATAATCATTCTACATCTTATTTTAATTACAATCTTTTGTATCAGTTGTCCCTAAACATATTTTTATTCACTTGCAAGTTTTTTCGATTGTGAAAGTATTAAGAAGTAAAAAAAAAAATCTTTGTAAATACTATGCCGACGATTCAGTACCAAACGTACCTTCCTCAAAGCAACTACATTCAATACATGAACAATTAACATTATTTAACTTACACTCAAAACAATCATACAGTAATTATTAACAGAAAAATTACATAAATAAACTAAAAGTTGAGATGGAAGATCAAAATACAAACATCCATGTTTTGACCTTTGAGATGGTGTTGCACACTATTGCACAAACCATACACACAATTTATTTTTCATATTTAGCATCATTTTAAGAACTGCCATCTTGATAGCATTTTGTTTGTATTTCGCCAATTAACATCCACATGAATTTCATCGTAGTAAATAAATAAAGTGGTTTTCCCGCCTTGGTTCTTGGGTGCGTTTCTTTTACTAGGCTACGAAATTCATGCGCGTTAATTTATACATCGTGAATTCAACTGCATCCTTTGGAAACAGCTGGACAATGCTGTTTGCCATGTTTATTTGGCTCTGTAATTGACATTTACAATCTGGTTCATAAAACACAAAATTAATCATGTTTTATAATTGTTTTGCTAATATGACTCTATTAACTGTAGTAGAACTTTTCATAATTTATATTTTCATCATAATTTTGTTCTACATAAAATGGCAAATGGCCAAAGCAAGACTTATTCGACAGGCTGAAGCTGAAGATTTGGATAACCTCGACTAATTTATGAAGGTATTACGATATATCATTATAAAATAACTAATTTGATTCTCATGTTTTCATTGCAGGTGTTCTCTGAAAAAGCAATCATAATTACGGATTTCGAATTCATCGTAATGCCACAACTTGGAATATATGGATATGTCTATTTTCAATCTACATCTTATTCAAAATTAAATATGTATACACGTTTGTTTTTGAATTTTCTGTTCATTCAAATAAATTAATGTTCTTGTGCGTCTCTTATTTTATTTATTAAAGTCTATATTCGACTCAAATATTCCTAAATTTTTAATGTGCAAACCTTGAAATTAAATTATTCTCTCACGAAAATATTAAGCTGTGAATAAAAAGTTATTGGTAAATATTTTATTGCAATGATTTCACTTTTACAATTAAATATTAGTATACAATTAAATACAATACTACTAAACACAAAAATAAATATTCAATTAAAGAAAACTTAAAACTATATGGTCTTTTTTTTTAATACATTTATGAAACTATCTGTAATATTATATAAGTATTAAATATGATTTGAGCACTTCCAAACAGTATATTTTATTATCTATGTAAGTTCCTATTTTTTTTACGTCTTCGTGTTATCCCTAATCCATTTTAAATATTCTGTAATTCTGGTGTAAACTCCTGGATATCCAGGCTCGCCACATTTATTTCCAAAAGAAACGACTCCAACTTGAATCCATCGAGCGTTCCAGGCCAACATCAAAGGACCTCCGGAATCACCCTGTAAAAATGAACTTAATTGATCTAAAACTAAGTCTGATTTGGTTGAAAAGACAACAGCTACAGTAGAGATTTGAAGTCATAATTTCATGAGCACAGGTCAAAGAACAAATGATCAGAGGACTATTATAAAATGCTTGACAACAGGTATAATTTAGAGATTACATACCTGGCAAGCATCTGTACCACCTCTAGAATACCCAGCACATAAGAAATTTGAAGTAATTGGTTGGAAATAGGCTTCATTACAGTCTTCATTTCTCCAAATTGGTAATACAGCTTGACGTTGAACTGTGCTTTCCTTTCCACCTAAAAAAATATATATCGTATCTTCTAGATTCCGAAATAATACTATTCTGATCTTAAACTGACCATAATAAGTGGTGCCCCATCCAACAACAGTCCCAGTTTGCCCAGCAAACTTCTCAGTTTGTAAATCATCTTCAGGTAAACACAGTGGTATAACATATTTGGATTTTCGTACAGGCCGATCGAGGACTAAAAGTGCAATATCGTTGTAGAAGCCTACTCTGCTAAATTCGGGATGGGCTATAATTTCCTGCACGCTGTATGTAACAGGTGCAGAAGGTTCGTCATCTCGTTTCAAGTCAATATCACCTAGTCTTACGGTGAATTGTCGTGCTGAAAATCTAAACAAATAACATACAATTATTAAAATACTATTCTATCTTTTGTAATGTGACAGTACCAGTCAATATAAATTATGAAATACATATATTTCACTATAAATGCGTGAATCAACGTACGATATACAGGCTGCCAATGGTTCAAAATCGCATGGCTCGCCTCAATAAAATTTGACCTTCTAGGTTATGCGCAGCTGCAGCGATATACTGCCCTATAAATGCGTAAATCGTATGTGATAACATATGATATGCGACCATATGGAGTGACAATGGTTCAGAATCGCATGAACGTCAAATTTGACCTTGAAGGTTGTACGCAGCTTGTGCGCTGTAAATACGTGAATATAGGTTCTTTCTTTTCAGCGATTGCTGGGGATTTTGAACATTGTTGTGTGTCTTGTTTTAAATCGCTTGCTGGGAATAAAATTAAAATAATATAATGGTAAACATAGAAGACGAACACAATATATTAGTTTATGTTGATAATACAGGTAAGTGTTTGTTGAATTGATGAAATGTGAGGTTATGTATATTGTTTTTGTTTACATTTACAGAGTATGTACACCATCAACAACATCTTCAAAAACAGTTGAACCACATGAAGAGACATTAGCCTTAATTAATTTGTAAGGGGAAAACATGCAAACAATGGTTCAAAATCGCATGGCTAGTCTCAAACGTCAAAATTGGAATTTGAGGTTATGTGCAGCTTTAGCTGCGTTTGTCAACAGACCCAAAAATTTTCTGTGCTGGGAATATTTGTTTGAATATTGTTGAAGAAAATTTTAGTTCTTGGTGAGTAAATTGTTATTTGGTATACTTAATATTTGATAGAATACAAATATAGGTTAACTTATAACTAGTTGAAGTGTGAGCTAGAAGATTGACAGTTGTACAGTTGAGCACCAAAAGAGTTAACAATTTAGCGATTTGACACCAGAAGATCCTTCGAAACACAGTCAAAGAGTGTTTCAGAGGCTAGAGGAAAACTGGAAGTATTAGCATAATTGTGTTGTAACATTTCAACCCTCAGGCCTTCATAGCATGTTTACCGATGACTCCAGGTATCAGTTGCTGTGATTAAAGCACTCGCTTCTTGCTTACTTCAACTGGTTTAGGATCCACTAATAAAAATTTTCAGGAGAATCGAATTAAATTCTTTATATTTATGTATGTTTCATAAATAATTTTGTGTGGAATTTAAATCGAGTTGTGTTTAACCGTGGTTGATGATTTTTGTGACAATTTATGAACTAAAAACCAGCTCAGTTGTTTGACGTTTATATAGGACATAACCTCAAATTATATTTGACTTCTTGCCTCTTGCTCTTGGTTGCTTTTGATTGACCGGTTGCTATTACGTAACATTCTATTAGTGAAACTTACGGTCTTTGTTTGGTGTCCTTTGTGCAGTGCGCAGCTGTCAGGATATGTCTGGAAGTGATGAGAGATCCACCACACCAGAATTCCGTTCTGCGGGGACCGTGAAGGAAGATTGCTGCCATCCATGGCCACTTGCCTGAAGGAGCTTCTTCTCCACCGACCACACGAAATTTTGCGTTCTCCGGCTGCCCACAATCTGTAAGTAACAATATAAAATAAGAGTTATGTATACAACCGTCCAAGAATTGAAATTCAACACTCTCAAGAAGAGTTAGTTTCAACTATACAGAATAAAAAGTTCCGTAGATTTTGTAGAACTATTCGGTAAGCTGAAGATATAAGATGCATTTTTTGAAGGTTTCAGAATAATTAAGAAACTAAACACGATTATTTATTAAGCAATTAGAAGTATTTACCAAAAATCAGTCGATCAACACATCCTTTCATTTGGTAAATTTCCAAATATTTTTCTTATATCTTCAGCAGAGCTGAGCAAACTACCTAGTAAATGTACTCGAGTATTGAGTACGAGTACTGATAGTAAAAAGTACTTTTTGTTATTTTTCTTGAATATTTGAAAAATCGTTCTGCGCTGAGTACAGAATATAAAAAGTATTCAATACTCTATGATGTTCTTCAATACCGTAATAAATATTTAAATCTGGTGTGATATATAGCATGAATTGTAACTAATTTTAGTAAATTAAGCTTTGTAAATAAGAATGTATTTGACTCGCAAATTACGATTATAATTAACTTAATGATTATCGTCTTCAGCTCGTGTACAAATGTCCTCTTAAATAAAATAATTCATTATATTTTTCTGCAAATACTTACTTGATCGTTCTACTCATACTTTGAAACAAACATAGCGTATAAGTACTTGAAGTACTCATAATTCTAGAAATACTCTGATTATTTAAAAGTACTCTGAGTACTTTTAATGTACTTAGAGTACCATTTGGAGTATTGAGTACGAGTATTATAGCAAAAATCTATGTGTATAAGTATTGATATTTTAAATGCACTCAAGTATGAGTACAGAGTACCAAATTTGTAGTTTGAGCAGTACTTTACAGTAATGGACTCGAGTACTGCCCAGCTCTGATCCTCAGTTTACTGAATAGTTTGGTAAATTCTGTTGTACTCTTTTTTTTTGTCGTGCAATGTTTGTGTTGTGAAAATTAAGATTCGAGAGAATGTCACCTACCTAGTGGGTCGACAATTAGAGGCGGTAAAGTAAACCCGTTCGTCTCCGTGGTAGTTGTCACTTGCAACAACGGCCGCGTGGTGACTGGCACCAGCGGCAGCGGTTTCGGAGGCGGTAGAGTGGTTGTTGGTAGAACCACCGGTCGCAGAACAGTTGGTTTGCTTGTACTCGGGGGACGAGAGTCTCGTGGACAACATACTCCGGGAACGAACAAAGACTTAAAGCAGAGAGACTGCCGGAGAATACTTAGGTTAAGGAGGAGCTGAGGACAATCACTAAGATCGTCGCAGTAGCTGGAAAGAAAATAGTTTTTCATAGTTTTATTTGACCAATCAGAATGTCTCATTATCCATTATTGTGCATTTTAGATAAGAAATTAAACAGCACCATACTGTTTATTCGCGATTAAATTGAAGCTAGCTTTTATATGCCTATTTAAAAAATTTTGAAGGCAGTTGCAGAAGTGATACTTACATGTTTTTTACCTTTACTGGTATTTTATATCTTGCTGAATTATTCAATTCAAGCTATTTTTATTTTAAAAATTTTGACATTTATGTGTCAAGTAAAAAAGAAAAATAAACAATTTGCTATAGTTATAATATAACAAATTTTTTTGGTAATTTTTACTTATGTGTGTCCCGATTTATTTATGTAAAAATGTGTCAAAATCAACGTTTTAGTACAATTTCTTCGGTTAATATTAAAGTTTATGCTATGAATTTATGAAATAATCTTGACATATACTTCTCTTGCTAAAGAATTGAATCGATTAAATTTGATGTCTAGCTTGTTTATAAAATTTTGCTACGGTCTCAGGATTTTTTCAAATTACTATGTACTCAAAACACTTTTTTAAGCAAAATTTTTTGCATGAGCTAATCGATTAAATTCTTAACACTCGTAATGTAACTATTGATTAGAGTTAATTAATGCTAATTATATATTGCATATTTGGGCATTCTCAAGCATTTTTTTTTACAAAAGTGAAATATAATTGCATATTTTCAAGATGAAATTTCTGGCAATGCATACTGACATTCCCCAAATATAGGTAGGAGCCACAATATATCGGGTGTATATTTTTTTAATAGGACATAAGAAATACAATGTTCAATTTTTCATTATGCGATAATTCGTTCTTTATGAATTTTGAAATGTAATCATGGACACATTTACAATTGAGAAATAATTTAAGTAAGTCAATAATCATTAAAACTATGCCAAATTCCATATGTCAAACTCAAACAATACGACTGTTTGTATGTTTTATTTACCATGGCACTCTAGAAACAACTAAAAATTATACATTTCATTTTACGTCTATCTCATGACAAAATTTTATCACATCAATAAATTTAAGCTCATTTAGTGCAATTTTTATTCTGAACATATTTTGTATTGATACTTTTGTTCTAAAATTCATAGGGAACGAACTATTGCTCAAGGAAAATTTTAACATTGTATTTCCTAAGTCCTATAAAAAAGTAGACACCTGGTATATAAGAATACAACGGAAAAAGCAATAAACAATGAAATAAACAAATACACAAACCAATAAACTGTAATATTTTTAGGAAAATCACTATAACGGTAATGGTAGGTATTGTATACAATACACGAATGGAGGTAAGTAGGTAACATACAAAATATTTGAAACGTTCGCCTAAGTTTTAAGTATGATATTGCTGCACATCAAAAGCGCTGTGCTGGTTGCATGTTCATACACGTCAAATTGTATTTTAAATTATACATCTCTGTACCATTATTGCAAGTTTTTTTTTTAACTATGATTTAAAAGTTGAGTAAGACCAATATTTGGTTCCTCTTGAAATATTTGTGGTAAATATTATAGCTTGTAAAATTAAAGAAGTTTTAAGGAACTTTCTGTATCTTTTAAATATAAATTGTATAAATACATATTATATATTATTGTTAAATTGGAAACAATTTATATTTTAATAGAATACATTTTTTAAAATGAATGAAAAACTAAAAATGAAAATCTCATTTATCGTGTACTCTATTCAAATGAATGGTAATAAAATAGAATTAATTAATGTTATAGTTTTTTCCACGTTTGATTAATACGTTAGAACGGATGTAACAAGATTAATTGGAGACTTTTTTAACTTTCTAATTTCTCTGTTTTTCTTGTCACTTTCTTTAAATATGTGACGGACTAATAAAAACGTTGTATAACCTTGAAAACGTGTGTGATGTGATTTTAATGCTGTAGTGTCGCAATTAGATGCTTCACTCACGTAATTTTCTTCTTATTTACTTCTATCAGAAAACAGAAGCAAAAAATGCACTCTTCCAGTATCGAATTTACTAATAATGTATAGAGTAAATATAAGGATATTTTGTTATTGAAAAAGAAAAAATGATTATTTAAATTGATTTGTATTGTTCCCTGTACTTCATCTTTCATTAACTAACTGAAAAACTCTTGTTATTTATAATCACGTTTTGCACTATTTTGTTTGTAATTATTTAGAAAACATCTGTTACTTTCACTTGCAGTATTCAATAAACAAAACATTTCAATCTCGTCTTCATTGATTTCACCGACAACAACATTTGTTATTTTGATTCAAAATTAATAAAATTGATATGTTGAAAAAACTTTCAGAACTTTTAATAAAAATATAATAGACTTTTCGATTGCATTCTGTAAAAATATTTTATTTCATAACAACTTTTCGAATTATTCTACCTAATTCTTCATCAGGAAAACAAATGAATAACATGAACAAATAAATAGAAAACTAACTACTTTAATATATGGGATAAATAGCTCAGTGGTAACGCATTTGACTGTGCAATTTTGATATCCTCACTTCGAATCTCACAGCCCCCAGTTACTATTTTAATTTTATCCCGAGTATTGTGAAACGTGAGTGCCACTCCCGAAACAAGATAAAAGCGTAATGTCTTATTTATTATTGGGTAAATAGCTCGGTGGTAACGCATCGAACTGCGGATTATAAGATCCTCGGTTCGAGCCTCACAGCCGACAAATTTTCGAAATTAAATTTCGAAACTTGTCGCCACATATAATTACCTCTGTGGCTCCTCCACCACTACCATCCTTGGATGCCGCGATTTAACGGCTGGTAACCGCATTTCACACGCAAAAATATATCATAATACCGAGATTTGCTTTGAGCAGAGTGTCACACTCAGAAATGGCTAATGGCGTGATGATATATATTTTTTATATATATTTATCCAATTTTGTGCGGTAACCAACCGTCAAATCAAAGCCTTTAAGGATGGAAGTGGTGGAGGAGCAACAGGGATAAATTTTAAAGAATAGACATCCAAAATATTTTTTTTTTTCGATCAAAACATTACATTATTAAGTAGAAAGCCTGATTTTTAGAGACAAAAACATGAAAAGGCCATATCTTCTACACAGTGAGGGTTACAGGTCTGGTTCCCTGACCAAAAAGAGGGTTCTTGAATTGTCTCCCATTTCAATTTTATTCAGATTTTTTGCAACGTTGCGTCATTATTAAAATATGAAAAAATCCGATTTTTTGTCGTTTATTAGATATAAGTGTCATATATAAACTAATCTAATTATACTTTGAGTAATTACTTATTTTTTCAAAGTACTGCAAAATATATTTCATTTATCCCAGAACATTTTCTCCAGCAGTAGCAGTAAGTATCGAAATGTGTTTTTTTTTTTCATATTTTTAAAGTGGCACAGCAAAAAATCTGAAAAAAAATTGAAATGATAGGCAATTTAAAAACCCTCTTTTTTGTCAAAGAACTTGATCTCCATCTCTCACCGTATAGAAGATATGACCTTTTTTCTGTTTTTTTTTTTTCTGAAAATCAGGCTTTCTTTAAAAAAAATAAATATTTTGGACGTCTATTCGGTCATTTCACTGTCACGAAGTATTCCCAAATGGGTTCGATTGCGTAATTGCAATACAAAAATTTATTTCTAAAAAAACTGATTTTTTTACTCCTTAATATGTGGGCAGTAACGCCATGACGTTTGGTTCAAAGACATTTTAGACTTTCTTATCATGGGGTATCCTTTAACTCTACAACTTGGTTCCAACTGTACTTACCCTGGTGCCCCATCAGGCGTAGTACAGCTCCTTCCTTCGCTGTACCCACTAGCAATACCGCCTCCCAAACTGGCAACTCTCGTTGGAGTCTCCGGTCGTTCCGTCGTGCCAACTGGTCGAATACCCTGCAGTGGAAGAGCCTCTCTAACCAGTGGAGCAATGGTATCCGTCACGTTTCTCCCCAACACATTCTTGCTGATGGTGTAGATGGCACCAGGGACGTCCTCTGGTATGCCTGACTCTCGCTTGCTGCCTCGGGTCATGTTGACTAAGTACCGACCCACGGTGTTCAACGCACCCAAAGTCTCGGAGATGGTGAATAAGGTTTGTGGTTTGATATAACGACCTGATTCGTATTCGTCGGGTTTTGGGTTGTGGTATTGGGCGCGACGAAGTTGGTAGTGAGGAGGTGGTTGGTAGCCGTGACCTTGGTTCCATCGAGAGTATGGTTCTGGAATGGAAAATTGTTTATCTTTATATATATATATAACATTCCGGTGTGTGTGTGTGTGTGTGTGTGTGTTCGTAATTCTTCTCCTCCTAAATGGTTTGACCGATTTTGATGGATTTTTTTTTGTACTTATGGAGTCACCTGGATATTTCTCAGCTACAGTTGGACCCCATAAGTGGCGCTGTTGTCGAGATCCTGATTTTAATTTCTTGACTTATATCCATGGACCAGGACCCAACAATAAAATTAACAATAAAGTGGATAAATAATGATCGGAGATACAATCAAAGATCTAGATTTTCTACAATGCCGACATTTCGACACCACTTGTGTTTTCTTCAAGGCTAGTAGAAAAAGTTTACATGATAATATTACATATACATGTAAATAATACACCTAAAAAGTTACAGAAAAATCGACACAGATACCCAATGTAAGATTTTTTTTTTTTTGACTTATTCTAGTAACATGCGAATTTTTCAGATGACTTTTCTGTCTTTACAAAAGTAAAGATTTTAGGTGCATTATTTGTATGCATGCGTAATATTATCATATGAACTTTTTTTACTAGCCTTGAAGAAAATACAAATGGTTTCGAAACGTCGGCATTATAGAACATAAAGATCTATGACTGTATAGCCGATCATTATTTATCCACATTACTTCTCAAATCGAACAATCATCTCTTCTTTAACATAAAGTTCGAATATTTTTTCAATAGACCTCTAAATGTACGGAAGTTGACAAATTCAGAGCTCAAATCTGTTTTCCAGAATATGCAAGTATATCCAACAATAATATGTGTAAAAGTATAAAAAGATTTCTTCTCTTTTAATATATGAATATAGCATAATGGAATCTGTGACCATAGTCGAATTCAAAGAAACAAATTATTACATAATACGTTATAATAATAATAATAATATCTACACATTATTATATTATTTTGTGGCATATTCAATTTGAAATCAAATTTATTGCAAGTCGTACCATTGACGTGATATCAAATTGATAGATTTAGTTAGATTATGTCATATGTCGAGTAATACAAGTCTTTTACGTATAATTTATATCATGCAAAAAAAAAGGAAAGCGTAGAAAAAAATGTCTACCTCTAAATACATAATATATAAAATTACAACAGATGGCAATTGTATCTACTACCTTTTTCTATTAAAAAAAGTCCATGTTTCTCCTACCAAAACTACGTCACGTATCTCATCTTCAAATTTTAATATTTGATTTCTCGCAACTATAAATATTTCATCGATTTTAAAAAATACGGTTATGTTATTTTTTTGTTGGAATCATAGTATACGAAAAATAAAATTTGGTAACATATGGTTCAAGTGACAGAAACTGTAGGAAATAACAATTATTCTAGCCAGAATCAAGTTTTTCAAATAATTTTAGAAAGGTGTTACATATTAGCAATTTATTTGCATATTTTACTTTTTACATCAGTAATGCATTTAGGTAAGTTCCTGGATTATCGCGGAACGTAGTACTGTATATTCTTATATTACACACCAACTATTCATTTGTAGTAACAATAAACGGAGTAAAAATGTAAAACAGACGAATCATCATTTCTTGACATTTTCAGGTCAATATTATAATAATCCTGCGGAAAACTAAACGTATCTGAAATCTGAACCAATCTTAATGATATATCTAAGTCAGTCAGCTATTGTTTTAAGATATCCATTGTTTTCAAAAATAAATTTAAAAGTGTAATAAATGGTAATGGTTCTTTCTACTTGAAATTATAAATTGTGAAATACATTGTTTCACGCATATAGCTAAATTAAATTACTAGGTACGTTTTAATAAAAATGTTTTTTAGTTTCTCTTTAATTATTATCAAATATTTTATGCTGTATTTGGATACTTGTTTATTAATATATCCGAATATTCGAATTTTTACAGTTATTGATTTTTGATTAATTTAAATATTTCATTTCATTTTCATCAGTTGAAACAGCTTGTAGAACTACTAGCAATAAATTAAAAAATTTGGTTTAAGTTTCGTATATTTATTAAAATAAAATAAATATATCATCGCGCCTTTTACCCATTATGGGTGTGGCACTCTGCTTACGCAGATCTCGGTAAGTGATATATTTTTGCGTATGAAGTGAGGTTACCAGCCGTCAAATCATAGCCCCCAAAGATGTTAGTGGAGGAGGAACCACAGGGGTAAATGTAAATTGGCAACTGTCAGTTGTGGGATTCAAACTGAGGATCTCACGATCCACAGCCCGACACGTTACCCCGGAGCTATTTTACATTTACCCCTGTGGTTTCCCCTCCACTAACATCTTTGGGGGCTATGATTTGACGGCTGGTAACGGACTTCATATGGAAAAATATATCACCTACCTAGATCGGCGTAAACAGAGTGCCATGCCCATAATGGGTAAAAGGCGTGATGATATATTTTATTTTATTTATGGGTAATTTATTAAAATGATTAATATTATGTTATTTAATAAAAAATTTGCAAAACTTAAGCTGCAAATCTTTTCATATATTTCATTTTTGTTTTAATATTTGGTTGTTCATCTAATAAGACACATAATTAAAATTAGAAACATATTCTCGTAAACACTGTTGCTGTTATTTATAAACAAGTAATTAAAGAATTGGAAGCATAAATTAACGTTTAAATTAAGTTCATTTAAGACAAGATAAGAATAGTGAGAAACGAAATTTAATTTTGCGCATCTGAACCTTGGTCACAGCATGGTATAATCGACCGTGACTGAGAAAAAATGTTGAAATAAACGTACAAAACGATATTGTTCACTTTACGGCCTACTAATTTCTTAATTAAAACTGACGACGCCTCATTTTAACGACGTGATTTCGAATTTCATAAATATGTTAAATGGAATTCCAAGTATGATTTAGTAATAAATGTCAGCTTTATTGAAAGGAAAATTATGTATGATAGACAATGATAATTTATGTGAGTGAAAATCATTTCGTTTTCTAATTGTTCACGACTTGAAATCGAGAAAATCTACATAAACTTTATAAAACCAAAACATTACAAATATATTAGAAATAAGTTAAATAGCTTTTAAATTACTAACTTCCTTCTGCGCAAACCTGTACTGCAAAGACCAATGATACAAAAAAAAAATTGTAAACTTACCTCTGTACCTCTGTGCTTCATATAAATCGTAGGTTTTTGTGATTTGGGGTAAAGATGCTGTTATGACTCCACCTAAACACAAAATGAAATATAAGTATAGAGAGAGATTCAGGAATATTACAAAGAAAAATTGGATGTAAAAGATTCTTGTTTACTTAGTATATCTTTTGAATTTCTAAAAATGGATATATCATATATCTTTTCTTTGCTCTTATACTACTACAACAAATATCAAGTCGTTGACCAGCCGATAAATGACGCACCTTAAAGATTTTAGTGGCCTAGGAATAAGGCAATGGAATTTTAAGGTATCAGAAAGATACCCAGGTACTATTCTAGTAGATGGTATTTGACAAATTGGCTGGTACCACAAACTCTGTTTTTGGGTATTCTAAGAGAAGTGTTTTAGCGCTGTACAATGTTCTAAAATTATTTTATAAAAAATACTTCAAATAAAAGTGGTAGATAATATATTTCTCTGTACCTTTTATTCGAAGCTCTTTTTTTTTTATAAAATCATTTTAGAACATTAGACAGTTAAAACACAGAGCTTATAGTACCAGCTATTTTATTTGTTGATCATAATTTTAATTAATTAGAATCACTGGAGATATATGCCCCACAGAAAAAATTGTTCAGAATAGTTTTAGAGGGAATATAGATATGAAAATAAAATAGTCTCATCATAGACATTTGTTTACAACGAATTAAATAATTGTACAAAACGAACTTTTAAAAATGAAAATCAGATTGTTTAAGACGATGAATGCATATAATTACTTTAAAATGCAATTATCATTCGAAGTTATTATGGAAGAGAAAATGGCTTGTATAAAAGTTTAATAATTATTACCTATTAGAAGGAAGCCAAATATGTAAAACATAAGCTGTTTCTCATTTGAAATTTCAAAGTTGCTCCCTGTTCTTAAGAAATCAGAGGACAGCTAATTTTTACATTACTAAATTCCCCAAAACTTTAAACTTTAAATATGAACATTTTTAATAAGTTGAAAAAACTTTCAGAACTCATAGTAAATAAAATTGCTTTTGGATAAAGTTCTGCAAAATATTTATTAAATACAACGTTTCGATTTACTAAACACTAAAAATAAATCTTCGTCAGCTTAAAAACAAATGAAAAACACAAATAAGTAAATAAATACGCTAAGTAAATACAAATTATGATTTATAAAACAGGGGAAGCCATGGCTTGTTTAACTCGTAGCCTTCATTCTGGTTCACCGTATTCTTCTGCTTATAGATTTTTATTACTTCCATTACGAGTCTGCCATTGGTACATTTTGCTCTTGCTATAATCTTCGTTTCTTCAAAATTCTTTTTATGTAGAAATTCAGTGGCATGACTAGCCACAGCAGATTTATCTGCTTGGTTCAGACGAATGGCCCGTTTGTGTTTTGTTATTCTTGTAGTTATCGTTCTGTCAGTCTGTCCAATATAACATTTTCCACATTCACATGAAATTTTGCAAATTCCAGATGATTGAAACGGGATAATATTCTTCGCACTCTTCAACAGATTTTGCAGTTTGAGATGTGAAGCAGTGGAACAAAGAAACCTAAAATGTTATTTCTTGACAGTAATTTTATCAGTCACATTTTGGACGTAGGGCAGAAAAGCAAACAAACGTATATTAATTTCTTCTAACTCAAAGTTGTTCTTTGTTGTTTTTCGACAGAAAGCTTTCAAAATCGTATTATCTTCATAACCCTTCATTTGAAAAATTTCTATATTCGACTTAATCGAATGTTAATATTCGAAATCTCGAATACTTTCATTACTCGAGGTATTGCAGTATTCGCGAATTGTATTCGCTCATATTAATAGGATTTCCTGTTTATCTGTCTGCATTTTTGTTCTCCGGGCTAATGTAGTAGATTGTCATAGTGAGTTGAACGGCGAAAACTTTTAGACATATGGCAAAAAACAGCTTTCGGTAAGATCACAGTTTAGAGGTTTAGACGAAAAGTATCATTTTCATTTTACCAACCAACAGAAACTGATAAATCAAGTTATGTTTTACTTTTGAATTATTAAATATTTTCTACTTTCGTAATTTAATATCGCTCAGCTTGTATTGTTTACGGTTTTTGCATATGTTACAATAAGTTTTTCTTTGTTTTATATTGTTAACGAGAATTGTGTATAGTGCGTAAATTATTATTGTAATATATTTGTTGAAACCGTAATAGAATTGCGAAATGTGAAATACAAAAAACAGTCAAATTATGTACTGTACTATACACTATATATTTCTCAAACTATTATAGGATTAAGTGAGTATATTTTATTCAAAAGTTAAGACGAGATTGATTTTGTGAAATGTAACATATATTTTATTAACATTTTGCGCAACCAAATGCAAATTTATTGTAAAAATAAATATGCATAACCCCTATATCATCAAAAAAGAAACTATTTTGCAATTCTGCGTCCTACATCGGTCCCAAACCTTCAGCCATATCCAAAGAGCAGTGTACACATCATATTATTCATCTTGATTAGTCAACAATGGTTTTCCCGCGGCTGGCACTGGACTATACGTAACAGTGAACTCAAAGTAAAAAGTGAATACACCTTCACGATCGCTTTCACTTGAGGTTAAGTTGAAGTCGAAGATACCAACACATGTATAGGATACGAACACGCATGAAACGTACTTTTCTCTTTTGACTACTGATTCCGAGAAGTGTGGTTATGAAATGTGTTTAGTAAATACTTTAGAAAATGAGAAACGTGTAACGATCATGGGGTTATTATTATGAAATTTCACTATCAGACTACGGGAATATGCATCGTAAACATCAAACAGGATGTAGCGTGGACATTTATCTTTTTAGACAAATAGAAATTTATTTAGAAATGCCAGTGAGATTCTATTCAGCGGCTCGTTTTGCATTGGGACGAGAAGGGCTGATTTTAAGATTATACAAAAAAAAATCGTAAACTGTTTAATAAACTGAGGATATAAGCTGCATTTTCTAAAAATTTACCAAACTTTTTTATAATTTCTTCTAATTGCTTAATAAATAACCATGATTAGTTTCTTAATTTTTATGAAATTTTCAGAAAATGCATCTTATATCCAACTTACCGAATAGTTCGGTAAATTCTACGGTACTTTTTTTTTTCGTGTGGAAAAAATCTACGTTCTTTTCAGAAGTTAATTCTAATGCATATTTAAAATGAATGTAGAAAAAATGTATCAAGCAGTAATATTAAACATACCTATATACAACAATGAGAACTTTTCTATTTCACAACTAATTATTATTCTACGATGATACATGTTATGAAATAATAATATATTGAGACAAACTAGGAACCTTATATGACAGATAATATTATAAAATTTGTCGGTTTAATGAGACAAAATATTGGTTTAAACCAGGAAATATGTGTAGAATAATTATTATTCTCTTAATTATTAGCACGAGACAGTAATACACAAAAAAAATCTGATGTGTCCAGCACATAACCTCTCGCCCAATACTACTCTTAAACAATACAAAGTAGTATTTGATGATACAGAAACATACCTTCTTATTTGTTAATTTTTTATTTATATTTGAGAAAATTAATTTTATTTCGTATATTTATTTAATATTTTGACATATATTTCACCAAGAAAATAGCTTCACAATCAAAATTACATGTGTGACATTTCGTAAAAAATTGAAAATATGCAAGATTTATGAAATCTAATTCTTTATATTTTATTATCTCTAAAGCTATTGAAAATGAATAAAATTAGTGTAATCAAAACACATGTAAAATTAAATATTCTACAACTTATAAAATAACATAAATTGTCGAAAAAGGAAATTTAACCGTGTTTTTCACGAAAAACTGTTAAGGGCTTCAAGTAAACTACTATTTCCGGTTGACCAATTTTATCCAAAATCTAATCAGCTCTTCGTTTTAATATAAGAAGCAAAAATACACAAAATTTTATTTTTTGGTATTATAGTATTTGAGTTATACGAGACGAAAAAATTGCCACACACTACACACACACACATACAGTTATCATGGCGAAAATAGTAAAATCGTATTGTAGGTACCCTAAAACGTGCTTATTCATTGAAAACTCATTACCCAATTTTTTGACCAAAAACAATACCTTCCTTACCTAGAGTTAGGCGGGAGATAAAAAGTACAGTAGCATTTACAGAACTATTAGGTGTAAACTAAGGATAAAAGAAACATTTTCTGAAAATTTACAAATTTTTTAATAAATAGTGAAGAATATAGCAGAATTTACTGAATTATTCTGTAAACAAGTACAGTGAGGATATAAGGTGCATTATCTAAAAATTTACCAAACTTTAGTTCAAAACTTTGAATTGCTTAGTAAATAATCGTATTTAGTTTTTATTCATCTTATATCCTCAGCTTACCGAATCGTTCGGTAAATTCTGCAGTCCTTTTTTTTTTTTCGTGTATGTTATTTGTATAGAAATAAAACTAAAGTTTGTGATGATATATTATTATTTATTATTATTGTGCTATTTTATTAAAATATAAAATCGACCACAGAATCGGATACTTTTGAAGTTACGTTTATTTCATTACAGTTATATAGCATGAAAAAAAAAATGAGTACAGTAGAATTTACCGAACTATTAAGTAAACTAAGGATATAAGATGCATTTTCTGAAAATTTTCCAAATTTTTTGGTAAATACTTGAAATACTTCTAATTATTAAGTAAATAGTAGTGTTCAGTTTCTTAATTGTTTTGAAATTTTCAGAAAATGCATATTATATCCTCAGCTTACCGAATAGTTCTGCAAATTCTACGGAACTTTTTTTTTTCGTGTAGAGTTTAGATGGTACACATCATTCGTGTAAAATAAAAATGGTTAAAATATTATACATTGATATTTGTTACAAAATGTTACTTAAACCGATGAACCAAGGGTTTACCATCGAAAATCTTTCATGTTTTGCACATAAATTTCATGATACAAATTATATGTTTGCAATGAGATACTTTGTGTACCATATTTCATGAAGGCAATAGAAATTTGTAACGCTAATTTTTATGTATACTTTTTACCATTATTTTAATTTCTTGAAGCGTAAAATTAGAGTAGTGACGAAAATTAAAAGACAAATTGTTCAAAATTTCATCACAGCGTATTTAGAGTGCTATAATTATATAATTATTAATCAAAAGTATATCAGTAACACAAATTCAATAGATATATTCATACACATTTTTTGTGCAAACATTTTTGTATTTAGCTTTTGTTATGTGTTTTTAATATCATGCTATAAATTGCACACAAAAAAAATATATGTTTGCAATAAAAATATATACAATACAATTTTATAAATTTGGTGAAAATAAAATATCAATAATATCTACTACAAAAACGAATTTATGCTTTGATAGGCCAAGGCAAAACTTTCATTTTCTAGGCCTACTTTGTGTATTCATAAAGTAGATGCACAAATACAATAAAATGTGTCATTCTTGCACAAGGAAAACAGTCTCTAAAGAACTGCGGCAAGAATTTTTAAACACAATAATTTAATATATATTTTACGGAGTATGAGCACCGCGTAGTTATTTTCAGTTTTCTTTCACATTATTAACTAAATGAAATCTTTTCTAGTGGAATTTAATTACGAGTTTTCATTTCTTGTTTCATAATTTAAATATTTAATTTACAATTAAAATATTTCGCAGATAGTTGCAAATTATGGAAATATACTGGTCTTTAATTCATTTTTGGAACGAATTTAGCATTTACTTATTTACATTCATTAGTGAAAATTTTATACCTATACACTTTAAAAGTACTCCAATCTCGCTCTCTTACGTTACTCCACATAATCAATACAATAAATAATAAACACTATGTATCGATGAAAATATTTTAGAACAATTATTCATAACCGATTTTTAAGATTTCATTCTACTTGTTTTTTTTTATTGTATTTTATTTAGTTAAATTAAATAATATAAAAATTTTAAGGTTCATATATTTTATGTTTGTCAGATCAGTCAGTATGAATATAAAATATTAGTGAAAGAATAAATTAGATGGGTATCAATTCTTTCAATAAATTATTATTCATTCAACTCAACTAAATAATAATTTTTTAAAAAGACTGATACCTATCTAAATATTTATTCCTTTATAATTTCTCCATTCTAGAAATAATCAAATTTCATAAAAAAACAAAAAACCGGAGGGTTACAAAGAATATCTGAAAATTTTGGAGGTCTACAAGTTTAATATCGATTAAATGTAATAATTTTTATTATTTTAGAAAAAAAGTGCTCAAATACCACATGTAGAGAATCAGCCTTTCTATTCCATACTTGTATTTGATATATTAATCAGTATATTAACATAGAAACTTTTGACAGTAATAAGAAAGATTATTAAAATAGTTCCATTTATTTAGAGTTCTTGAAAGCGAGTACTCAGTAAAAAAAAATTATTAGCGATTTGTTAATTTTGCGGTTGTTAAATATTTTTAGTTAATATTGTGTTAAATTGAACGAATATGACAATTTGTTAAATTAAAATTTTGTCAATTCTGAATTTTTAACAAGAAAAATTGTTGTTTTTATTTATTTGCTGGATTTATAAAATTTAACAAATAGAGTCGTCAATAATAAGTAAATTTAGCTAACTTATCAATTTGAAATTGTTAAAGAAAGTTTATATACAACTATAATTTATTGTTCTGTTTCAATATAATTCCAAAACAATTAGTCAAAAGCACATAAAAATTAATGTTTGTAATTACTATATTCACAAATATATTTAGTTACGAAATACACAAAAATAATTTGTTACTTGCTAACAAATTTGAATCTTGTTACATTAACAAAAATTAACGATACTAATAGGGCTAAAAATATTGTTAAAATTTTGTCAATTTTGACTATAAATTTTTTACTGTGTAGGTACATTTATTACTTGTTTATTAAGGTTTTTAAGGTACTTCGGCATTTGAGCCACTAATACCTTGGTACAATGATTTTTACATATGTATAATAATATATATTATACACGTATGTTACTTATATGCTTTTACTTTATCATAAATTTTAATATTATTGTGAGACAACATTATTTTCAATTATTCTCACTTTTTCAAAATTAAAACTGTAGGCCTAAAGCATCTGAACTTACCAATCCACACATACATCCACAAGGCACACATTTCAATTTCCCTCTCAACGAGAATCCAAGTCAGTCACAAACACAACACTACACTATGCACTACAGAGTCGAGAAGCGGCGAAGCCGCGAGCCAGCATCGAAACAGAACTGAAAGCAAAGCACCAACACGGACTGACCCACATTCACGGATTATGATCAAAGAAAGTGACTGAGCATACACTCGCTGTGGACTATGTTTATATTACGCCTAGTGCCGGCTGGGCGGATGGGGACCTTTCTTCTGTGGTGGAGTTTCTTCTGTCTGTAACCTTGTGCTAGGGGCAGTGTCAAGGATGGGAGGTGACACTGGTGCGCTTGTGGGAGCTAAGAGGTACTCGATAAGAGAAACACGGATTTTCGGTTACTTCATTGATTCAAAAAAATTCTAAATCAATTTTCCAAGCAACACTATTACATGGTTGTGAAGCATGGGTACATAGCAAAAAACAAAAAAGTGAAATACATGCGGCAGAAATGAAACTAAACAGAATTAGAAACAACATAATACAAGAAACAATCAAGGTGGAATTATTAAAGACAGTTGAAGAGAGATAAACTGGTTCGGCTGTATGAAAAGAATACCGGAAAAAAGACAGGCGAGAAGAATATGGAAAGCGAAGTTCACAGGAAAGAAATCTAGGTAAACCCACCAAATCCTGGGATACATTAATTAATGAAGCAATAGTCCATAAAGAAATGAAAAAATTAGCGAAAGAAAGAAAAGATTGTAATAAATTAACAGAACATAAATGAAGAAGAAACTCAACAATCTATTTAGGGGAAAAGAATTAAAGATTATACATATATAATATCTATCCCGGTCACTGGGTATCTTCTGATCAACTTTTTATTATTTTTCTCTTCAGAAGTCTTCTTGAACGCCGTGAAAATCTTTCCAAATTTATTAATAATTGTGTTGATGATCCCCGTTCTATTTCCTGTCTTCATTTCCATGCTCCCTTTACTCGTACTAAATATTCTTTTACCTTTTATTTTTAGTATTGATGTTTTACAATTAGAATTTAAGAAGTGTTATTTCAATACCCTTTGTTTGAACTTGTCCTGTTGGGTAGTTATACTAAATAATTAAATAAATATAAAAAATGTCTTGTGCGGTATGGTGTTTTCTGTGTTCATCCTTCCATTAAGGATATTATACAAAATGGAAAATGATCCTGGTACGCTTGTAGAAGTTATGTGCTAGGTACCCGATAAAAGAAACATTGATTTCTGTTTTATTCATTTACTGCTTATTTTAGGGTGATTTCTTCTGTGGTGTAGTGTTTTCTGTGTGCATTCTTCCACTAGGGACATCATCAAGGATTAGAGATGATCCTAGTGCGGTTATAGGAGCTATGCGCTGGGTACCCAATAAGAGAAATTTGGATTTTTGGTTACTTAAATTATGTCTTATTTTAGGATGCTTTCTTCTGTGGTGTAGTGTCTTATATTTGTAACCTTTTGATGGGGTGTCAAGGTCGAGATGATTAATTAAAGCTACTGATATGATTATTTCAGGGCTGTAGGTCAGTCTGTGTGGATCTCTGGAGATAAGGTTTCTCAAAAACTACTAAACTGAAAATTTTGATAGTGTATATATCAATTGTATCTACTGTCGAAGAGCTGATTAGTTTTTGGTGGTAATCCAAAAACCGGAAGTGGTAGTTTACTTGAAGCCCTATCAAGTTATTTTCATATATCTCAGTAAATTGTGGTTTAATGAAAATTTTGTTATTAGAATAATGTTTCAAATATTATTATCAACAATTATTGTTTGAAACATTTTCCTCTTACTGTCAACATTTACGAATTACAGCAGGTAAAAATTATATATTTTGATATTTTCGTTTAAATCTGCTAACCTGTGTTTTTTGACAAAAACAAAACAACGGTTGCAAAATGTCATTTTCTGACATGTGTCATAGTTTTTTAAAAGGATGAGCGTTTCTTGATAGTGGTGGTCCGTGTTCCTGCGTTGTTCGATAAGAAATCTATGGCGGGAGGTATTGTGCTGCCCACAACAGATTTTTTGTCTATACTTAGTTGCTTTATTAACTGATTTTATTTATTGAATACATTATAGCTATAAACATGTTTTTCTTTTTGTTCGTTTTCATTAACTTTTCTATGTATCTTACATTTTTGACTGTTTTTTATTTAACATACCTACATATTATTTCTTTTATAGAATATATTATGTTACTATGAAATGTTATCATGAAAAAAATGTTGGATAAGAAATAATAAAGATCCGGAGTAACGAAGGACGCAAGAAATCAAATTTGTTTTGCCTGGATACGGCACTGGATTATTCGAGAAAAGTCATATTTAGATTTTGCATTTAAGATCAACGATGGTGATGCTGATTTAACTGTATTTCCTTAATATATTTTCCATTCTGTGAGTATATTTTTGGGCGGTATGTAAGGAATGACTCAAAATAAAAATAAGACATAAACAAAGAAAAAGAAATTGATAACTAATTTATGAAGAAAATTATGAAATTGAGATTATATATTTTTTGTTGAGTATTGAATGGTTGAGTGCAGTCAATTGCACCGTTTCAGTGCGGTTATGCGATAGTTGAAAGTATTGAGATTTTGTCGTTTCTCTTTTACTTTCTTGTTGTAGGTGGGTTTACATTTTTTATTACTGGCTGTAAAATGCTAATTTTAAACATTTGCACTGACAGACTTATAGAAATTTATGTCGGTAATAATAATAAAAAATGTTAATTATTTTATAATTCTTTTTTATAAATGATAATGTGATGTTTCACAAAATTTAAAATTTTAAATTTGCAACAATATTGATTATAAATTAGGAGGACCGGTGCGAAAATGTGATAAAGGCATTCAAAAATTGTATAAAGATCCAGGAATATCGGATAATAGGAATGGAAAGATAAGACACAAAAAATCGCATGTGTATCTGGTATATGATACACGAAAAAAAAATGGATTTCTACAAAGCAATAATGTATCTTTTATCTTATGTACAGTGACAACAATTTAGATTTTACAATAACAATATTTTAATTTATATTAGTAATATAATATTATTTTTGATTGCGGCTACAACAATCTAAATAATATATTACTAATATAAAAAAACAATTGTTATTATAATTATCCAAATTGTTGTCACTATATGTGAGATAAATTATTGTTTTTGTAACAATCTATTTTTCCGTGTAAGTATAACAGGGCAATTCATAGCAAATTATTTATAAATTGAAATTTTTTAAATTAATAACTCGCGTATACAAAAATAAATTATATTTGATGTATACGGAAAAAGTACCGTAGAATTAACCGAACTATTCGGTAAACTGATTTTTTTTTGTGTACTCAATTTTCAGGCCCAATCGCAAATGAAGAAATCGCATTCCACTAAAAATCAAATTTAATTTAATATTTCTGTTGTGTACTGTTGTGTATTTGTGCCCGTAGTTTTGGTCGGATAAAAAAAATCCTTAGTACGATTCTGTTCACCGATAGTACGGCCATCTATGAACGAATAGTACAGACATGGGACCGCTCCTTGTTCCTATGCAGTGGGAACGTATGCTCGGTAAAATACTTGTATTTAGTGGAAAATTTAATTTTATTCCTTGTAATATTGTTGAGTTAAATATATGAATAACTATGCTGCTTATACATTTTCTAACCATTCAAAAACTGTGTATATTTAGTTAAATTTTGTGAATAT
Organism: Poecilus cupreus; assembly: GCA_963942605.1. Lineage (NCBI taxonomy): Eukaryota > Metazoa > Arthropoda > Insecta > Coleoptera > Carabidae > Poecilus > Poecilus cupreus. The sequence continues at coordinate 12,202,828 of OZ012715.1, forward strand.
ACTTGTGTGACGCGTCGACACACTTCCGTAAAAAGTACAACGAAGTTCCAAATTTTCGTATTAGATGGCGCTTTTGTGCGATAGAAGAAGCGCCGAATGTAATTTCCCGAAGTTTAAATAGGTAAGTCAGGATGAGATTATAATGTGTAAATGATTTTATAATTGTTAATAATTTCAGGACAAATTGAGCTTATTTATTGAGAACTAGCTAACTGTTTACATACATTAAATATATATTTTTTTACAATTAATTCTTTAGTTTCTTTATTATTGAATATTTCTTTGGGATAATTGTGCTTAAAAGGGGTTGTCTCCAGTTAAAACTTTATTTACATCAAAAAGTACTACACGGTGCCAGTGTTTCGGCTATAAACTGTACTTACCGTCTGTCGTAGATTTTCAAATGTAATAAGTAATTCCTTTAGCAGATTTAGTAAAAAAAATTAAATGCATTTTAGTTTTTCGTAATTTTGGTAGAAGGCGCCAGTGTTCGCCTTCCCTTTGCCCCTCGCTGGTTTGAAATGTCAATATCATCCGCCGTGTGTTGCGTTCAGTAATCCACTTTGCTGGTGTGTCTGACAGAAGAAGCGTAGCTCGCGCTACAAGAGCAAAGTGCGTGGGTTATCGTTCGCCCAGTTCGCTATTCCCATTGATCCGGCATTCACCATGCTGTCGAATATGAAATTATTCCATATGTTCCAAGTGATCTGTGTCTTGTACGTTTTGTCATGTATGTCCATTGCTTCAGAAATAAGAAAATTTCCGTTCCTAATGCCAAATGTGAATCCGAGCAAGGTATGTTGTTTATATTCGTGTGTACATGATGTTTAGGTTGCATATGTATCCTGGGTTTTCCTCATATTTTAAAATTTATTGGGGGGTACCGGTGTAAATAAACCAATAAAAGAATATAAAAAAATATTTTAATTAATATTGACTACACATAGTATCTAAAATAATTATACTTAACCAGTAAAATTTTGAATAGCTTTTTGTTTATACTTTGCTTATTTTGTTTATAGAAAATAACTAATAAAAAAGTGTTTATAAAATATTTTCAAACATGTATTGTTCTACTACATGTTTTCTAAACATTTTAGTTAATCAATTGTTTACATTTTGTAATCTATCTTGAAAAGGGGAAATTACTAATTACGCATAGATATTTTTATCCTTGTTGCATCAGATTTTCCCAAATACCCAAACTTTTATCAATACAATTTATTTTTTGCAGCCCGAATTATATTTATGCACACCTGTAAAAGTATTACCGGATAAAAGTTATTATATTGGTAAGTCATTGAAAAAATATTAAAAAAAAGTTATTTGTTAAATTTTTTTTATAATAAATATGATTTTATTAAATTGTTGTACCGCATGATGCATTTTTATGTTAACATATGTTTACAAATTATATATGAAATAAAGCTGGAAACATACAGTCATTGAAAACAGTATTTACAAGTGGCAAATATTTATTACTCTGACGAAAATAATTTCTGCATGTGTTCAAACCTATAAAACCGTGCCTTGTAAATTGTTTTGAAAAATAAAATTTTAATGTGGTATTAATATTTCAGTGTTTATTACACAAGGCGGTTGAATACGACCTATGCAGATTTGTTTGATTGTACATAAATCATAAGTAATACATTAATAAAATTTTATGACATTATTTGTTTTTGTAACTAGTATATAAAAACTTATATTGTAATGCTGTTGATGCAATAAACCAATGTAGCTAAATTTATTTTTGCAAGTTCACTATTTCTTATTGGAATATTTATTGGCAAATTTTAAAATACTGTATATTGTTAATTAGAAAAACATGTTAACGTCACATATGCTACAGTTAATTTTATCTTATTCAAGTACTTCATCGTAATATTCATTAAACATTAAATAATCAATACATACTACAGTTTAATATCTAAATATATTTTGTATGTGAGGGTTTCGCATCAACTAAATTAAGGAATTAAATTATAAAACAGAAACAATGGTTCTGAAAGGTAGCGTGCATCTTTATGTACTTAACATTTAATCAAGAAAAGTGATACAAATAGATGATGATTTTCTTCTGTTTTTGATTAATTTTTTTATTTAATTGGTGCATCTACCCGATAATAGACTTACTTATTTAAAATAAATATAATTGGATTAATTTGTCAAATACTTCGAAATAAACTTAATAGTAAAATTATAAGACTTTTGGATTATAGTTCTGTAATAGTTATTTGTGCAACAAGTAAGGAAAATAAATATTTTTCGGCATTAGATGTAAAATTTGTAATCGAGGCGTAGCCGTGATTAAAAACACACACATTAAAATTGAAAATAGTTTTTTTAAAGTTTAGAATTTGATATTGTTTGATTTCTGTCATTTTGACGTTTTGAAAAAATTTAAATAGTAATACTTTCTCATCAAATCCCCTGAAGTTATATTTTCAAAATGTAAGAATGTTACTGTTAATATTTACAATATATAAAGTTTTTGTTACAATAATAATTGATTTACATTTCCGAACTATTGCGTAAATATACAACTTTTCCTAACTCTAATGAATATTGAAATCAAAGACATTTTCAAACGGTAGTATACAAATATATTTATTTAAATTAAACGTTATGAATTAGGTATTAAACATAATTCTTCATCACTTATTAAAATTTTTTATGTTGAGATTATAATTAGTATTTAAAAATATATTTACAGACCTATAATCCACAAGTCTTTAAAAATTTTATAAATATGAGTTCTGAAAGTTGTTATTGAACTTAATAGTTTTAAAGTTTTGCAACAGCTGGATATTCTCTCAATTCTGTACAAATTAAGAATCTGCTTGCGTCATTAAACAGACATGACAATGAAAGAAAGAAAATAAGTTGTTACTTGAGAATCTGTCATTTCCATTTTCCACTATGTAATTACACTTGTCTTTTACTTATAAATAAAAGATGACGTAAGAAGATTCTGCGTGGTTTCGGCTGTATACAGGCTGGTTTTAAAGTTAATGTCATACATTTAAGGGCAAATGACATGCGTAGATTACGACAAAAATATTTTTTTATAAATTCGCTTATTTAAGGGTAGTTTTCATGACACTAACATTTTTGGTACCATTGGACCACTGGCAACGCATTTGCTTTCTTCTGTAAATTACACAATTATTTTCGTTAAAAATGCTATTTACACAGTAAAATATTTATAGTCAAAATTGACAAAAAATTTATCCCAAACGATCCATTATTAATTTTTGTTAATTTAACAAGTTTCAAATTTGTTAGCGAGTAACCAATTACTTTTGTGTATTTCGTAACTAAATACCTTTGTGAATATAGTAATTATTAACATTTATTTGTATGCGCTTTTGACTAAATACCTTAGTACTTATATTGAAGCAGAACAATAAATCATAGTTATTATAACAGATTAAGTTGTTACAAAGGATACATACTTTCTTTATCAATTTCAATTGATAAGTTAGCTAAATTTACTTGTTATTATTGACGGGTATATTTGTTAAATTTTATAAATATAAACAACAAAATTTTAATTTAACAAATTGTCATATTTGTTCAAATTGTTATTTAACGCAATATATGTATCAATATTAACTTAAAATACTTAACAACCGCAAAATTACAAATCGCAATTTTTTTTTTTTTTAGTTATATAACTAATTTTGAATGTATTTTTAATTACCATATGTTTAATGGATTATTAATTAAAACAGTAGTAAAAAATGATTCCTAAGAATAGTCGAATTTTTTTTTAATCTTTTTGTTTCGTAATCTACACATGTTACTACTTCTACTTACCCTTAAATTTATCACATTAACTTAAAAACAAGCCTGTATATCTAGCCTGAAATATTATTTAAGTTAAAATTAAGAATTTCACATTGCGAATTAATGCTTGCAGTCGGTTTTGAACCAAATGCAACAATGGATACTGCACATCATATGCTGCTGTACGGTTGCAGTAAGCCTGGAAGTGACGAATTAGTCTGGTTAGTAGAGCATATATGTGTAAACTCATTATCGTACATTAAACTCATATTTAACCTTTTAGTTTAAACGTAATTCGACTTTGACAATTTTATAATTACATACAATTTTTTACGAATACAGTCACCTGATTTTATATCAAAATATCAAGAAGCTTTTGACATATATAATATTTTTATTGTTTGGTTTTATTATTTTATAACATGCAGGCAACTTAAAGGTCATGTTATGATTTGAATTGACTGTATCTTTCATGAAAACTAAAAACAAACTTGTTTGGTATTTGGAAAGGTTATAGGTATATCGAAAATTAGATTTGGGAATTCTGAGCACATTCGTAATTATTATTTCAAAGTTTGAAAATTTAACGTGGGTAGTGATACTCTGACAGCAAGTCCATATTCAATAAATATTTCTATTTTGTTTTCGTATACACGAAAATAAAATGGATTTTTACAGTAGTAAAAATTTATCTTACGTATAGTGACAGCAATTTAGATATTTACAATAACAATTTCTATATTAGTAATATGATATTATTTAGATTCTTGTAGCAGCAGTCGAAAATAATATTATATTACTAATATAAATATTGTTATTTTATCTAAAATGCTGTCACTATACTTAATATACATTTTTGTTATTGTAACAATACATTTTTTCTGTGTACATGAAATAAACGTACCGTAGAATTTTCTGCAAATGTCATAACAATTAAGAAACTAAGCGCGAATATTTACTAAACAATTAGAAATATTCACATAAAATGTTGGTAAATATTCAGAAATTGCATTCTCCGTTTATCGAATAGTTCGATAAATTCTACGTTACTTTTTATTTTTAATTATTAACGATCACATTGTTTGACTAAAGAGTATTATTTAACATTTCACTCATTTCAGTAATAATTGGAAAACACATTCGCGGTGAATGGCGAACATAAATTGCATGTAATCCCTTTGTTAAATAGGGAACAATAATTATTGCTTTAATCCCTGGTTTATGAATTTTCCCGCGTTTGCCGTCTTATGCATAAATAATCTGCTGTACTTTTGTATAAGCCCTTAAAATGAAAAATCGGTATTAATTTTTTGTTAACAAAAGTTGAAATCCGAGAAGCGAACAGCGTAATTTATTATGCACCATTAAAGATTTTAATTAAACTTCTTATTTTGTTCATGACAAAATTTTAATAAAGTATTGTTGTTCGGGAACAAAATTCAAATATTAATTTAGTTTTGTAGTGGGAATCGTGAAAGAATCCCATTTATTTTAAAAGTTGAATAATAAACATAATTTGTGTCAGAAAAAGAGTATTATCTTTTGACCTTGTACGTATATAAATTTTATAAAATATCAGTAAGTTAACAATACATAGATAATTTATAATAGGTACAATCTAAATATGAAAAATTATGGCAATGTTTTTTCTGAATACTTTATTGTCGCATTTCTAAGGGTGTAACAGTCTAAAATAAAAATAGAAAATTCTGTTTTATTTATAGAATTTAATTTATTTTCTGCGTACGTATACCCAAGAAAATTTATCTCTCAAATTTTTTAATGAAAGTGGTTGTCATAGCAATATTGTTCAATATTAAGTCATTCAGAAAATCTCATGTATTATATAGTGAATATTTTCGTCGGTATCTTATCAAAAAAATTTCCTCAGTGTTTCAAACAGTAAAAAATTACTAAATAAATCTAAATCGCATATGTGCTGACAGTGTAACAGTATAAAATTTCTCGTAGAAGATTTTATTTTATTTTGTGAGATACACGTTTTTGTTTTGACGAAAAAACTATGTTATTTTCAGAGAAAAGTTGCGCTAAATGAAATCTGTGTTAATATAAATTATAGTACCTACATAAATATTCTGATATTTTTTTTTGCGACACAAAACATTTGTTTCGAAATTATTAAATGGAATGAAGTTTATTTCAAATTCAGGTAATTATGTCAAAGTTTCTTTCTCTCATCACATTCATTCCAGACTATCATTTTGCAACATCTAATTGTCTGGTGTTTTTAGGGACTGTGGCGAAATGGTTTCAGATCTTAGTAATCCGAAAAAAACTCACAGCCCTTGTGAGGAAAACTCCCAGGTATGTAAAATAATTCCCTGATAACGTAATGAAATTTATTGATTTGCACTTGAATTGCTACCTACTTCAATCTGTGAATTTTGTAATAAATGGCGTGGGTAGAATTGTCATTTATAATGTGCAAGACCGTCAGCGATAAGGAAAATTAATTTTATTTCCAGTGGCATATTAAATTCACGACTGTTTGTTTGTTTGTTATAACTAAAATGATTTATATTTTATCGTTTGCGTCAATGATTCCATTGTGAAGCATTTTTTATGAACTGTATTATTTTAGAAAATCTATTAAATTTATGGTAGTTTAAAACCTAGTAATTGTTTTAACAATTGTTGTTTTGTTTTATCTCCAAATAATAGAAATATATTAAAATTTTAATATGCCATGGCGAAACTTGTTTTTCAAATTAAAAAGACTTAAATATTTATCTGCGTCCTCTTAATTCTTATATCTTATCAATTGACCTTTTTAGAAGGGGATTACTTTAATTATAAATATTATTTCAAGCAAATTAAGAAAAAAATGTAGAAATAAATTTATTTTAGGTAATATATGCCTGGGCTAGAGATGCCCCAACATTACGACTGCCCCATGATGTAGGATTTCAAGTAGGAAAAGGATCTCAAATTAAATATATGGTCCTTCAAGTTCATTACGCACATGTTGAAAAATTTAGAGGCAAGTTTTCGACGTATTCTATAAAATACATACCTAATTTTCCTTTTTTATATTCTTATTAGATGGCAGCACGGATAGTTCAGGAATTTCTTTATACTATACAGAAACACCGTAAGTACATATACTTGATGTATTTAAAACTAATTGTTTTTTTTTTCTACACTATTTGCGCAATGAATAAATATTATGTACCCCTAAAAAAACTACTGAACATATTTTAGCACTTTTATTTTGTAGTATTTATTGTGATGTTTTACCTATTTGCGTAATAACACGAGTTCTGTTTTTGGGTGTTATATGAGAAATGTTTTAGCCTGGGTTTTAGCGCTGTACAATGTTCTAAAATTATTGACAGATGTCTTATCGCTGGCTTATGAAAAAAAAAATGTTTGCCACGTTCAGCGTGTAACGGAAGTGCGAGCGAGTAGTAACCATGGAAACGTAAACGCACGTTCCGCGTGGACCGGAAGTGCGAGAGGGATATGGAGTTGCTGTTTACGTTTTTATGTCAAAATTGAAAATGGCGGACACATTTTGGAAAAGTTCACAAAATTCAAACATAAAAGAGTATAATAGGGTTTTTGGGATCGCTGATTACGAATTTGATGTCAAAATTGTAAAATTCAAAATGGCGGATCCAATATGGCGGACATATTTTGGAAAAGTTTACTAAATTCAGCCATATAAGTGTATAATAGGGTTTTTGGAGTCGCTGATTACGAATATGATGTCAAATTTGTAAAATACAAAATGGCGGACATATTTTGAAAGAGTTCACAAAATTCAGCCATAAAAGTGTGTAATAGGGTTTTTGGGGTCGCTGAATGAATTTGATGTAAAAATTGTAAAATTCTAAATGGCGGATCCAATATGGCTGACACATTTTGAAAAGTTCACTAAATTCAGACATAAAAGTGTATAAAGGGTTTATAGGGTCGCTGATTACGAATTTGATGTCAAAATTGTAAAATTCAAAATGGCGGATACGTTTTAAGTGAACGAGGCAAATCCATGATCTAATGTACTTGTGTGGAAGTAGAAGTACTCATTTCACCCTTTTTTATTTTATAAAAAAGTGCTTCGAAGGAATATATTATCTATCACTTTTATTTGAAGTATTTTTATAAAATAATTTTAAAACATTGTACAGCGCTAAAACCAAAGATAAAACACTTCTCTTAAACACTCAAAAATAGAGTTCATGGTACCAGAAATTATGTTTTAATAATTATAATTTAGATAGATAGTTTAGATGTTGAAAGGGTCAATCCCAAGGGCTTATATTTAGTCACCATTCAGATTCTATAATTAAATTATCAATATTGAACAAATTTATTATTATTTATATGAATGTATATTTTGTTATGCATAGTAAATACCATTTTAAAAAGCCTTATGTGTGTGGGGGTGGGTGTCATACCTAGTTTCGTCCTATGTTGAGCAAATTGTGTTACGATTTTTTGTCGCGCATAAATAAAAAATAAATTTCCTAAAATATTCGAATATTATTATTTTCTGTTTTTAGGAAAAAGAAACAGGCTGGAGTGTTATTACTGGGAACAGGAGGACTTATCCCTCCTGGCAAGGTAACAAAAATGGAAACCGACTGCAAAATAGAAGAATACAAAACTATTTTTCCATTTGCATACCGAACACATACGCACAGTTTAGGTATTTATAAATTATTAAACTATCATTGCTTGTGAAGTTAAGATTATCAAATGATTCACTCATGTGTAGGGAAGAAATAAACAAACCAAATTTCTTTTTCAGGGAAAGTTGTATCCGGTTATAAAGTAAGAGTTGAAGATGGTGTTGATAATTGGACACTCCTCGGCAAACGAAATCCACTTACACCGCAGATGTTTTATCCTGTGAATAGCACAGCTCCCATCAAATATGGAGATATATTGGTAAGTTCCTTTTACTCACATCACACATTAATAAAATTATAAAACATACCTTTGAAGGATAAATTTATATGAAATCTGCACAAGATAACAGTTTTGTATAATATTTAACCTTCAAACATTGTTGTTTACATTTTGTACTTACTTTATATTTTATACTAATACGAGCATTAACGAAATTGTCGGGCCTATAATATGGTCAGTACCCACACTTGAATTTAAAGAAACGAATTATAAAATTAGTAAATTAACTACAATATTATCTCTTAATAATATAATCGACATATAATCTTATAATTTTATGGTATATTCAACTTGAAATAAGATACAGGTATTGCAAGTCGCGCTATTAAGGTAACGTCAAATTGGAGAGTATAATTTGGAGGTAGGTTACGTTTATTAGATGCCAAATGAAATAACCGGTTTACAAGTATATTTACATAGAGTTAATATCATGCACTTTCGAATAAAACTATAATTTCCAGGATTAAAAGCTATACCATAAATAAATAAATAAATATATCATCACGCCTTTTACCCATTACGGGTGTGGCACTCTGCTTACGCAGATCTCGGTAAGTGATATATTTTTTCGTATGAAGTGCGGTTACCAGCCGTCAAATCATAGCTCCCAAGGATGTTAGTGGAGGGGGAACCACAGGGGTAAATTTAAATTTGTAACTATCGGCAGTGGGATTCGAACTGAGGATCTCACGATCCACAGTCCGACACGTTACCTCGGAGCTATTTACCCCATAATACAAATAAATACATAATGTACAAAATTACAGCAGATGACATTTGTATCTATCACTTTCTTTTAAAATATGTTCCCTTTTACTTTTACCTACCAAAACTGCGTCACGTATTGGGCACTCAAAATTAAAATACGACATACGTTAACTAGTGGTAGAAAGCTGAACTGAGCATAAGGTACATAAATTTCATTGTATTTGAAATTAATTGTTCTTTTTTCCGTACATAACTATAATTCATCGATTTAAGGAAATACGAGTAAACATTTTATTTCCTTGTTTAGAATCAAATTAAAAAATCGAAATTAAGTGACAGTTCCCAATAGGTATATTCCACAAAGTCAATTATTAGTTAGTTAGTCACGCTTCATACTAGCGGACAACTAAATTTCCTAGTTTATCAACGTTAATAATTTAGGGCCGGCTATTTTTGTATCTATATTTACCAGAATAATAACAATTTCTGTTACATATGTATTTTGTTCCAGGCCGCACGGTGTACTATGGAGAGCAATCGACTTACTGTAACACATATTGGGTAAGTTTTATTTAATTGACATGGATACGTCTTACCGCTGGCCTATGGAAAAAAATGTATGTTCAGCGTGTAACGGAAATGCGAGCGGGTTTTAACCATGGAAAGGCACGTTCAACGTGAACCGGAAGTGCGAGAGGGATAAGTTTTGGGGGTCAAGGATTACGAATTTGATGTAAAAATTGTAAAATTCTAAATGGCGGACACATTTTGGAAAAGTTCACTAAATTCAGCCATAAAAGGGTATAATGAGGTTTTTGGGGTCGCTGATTACGAATTTGTTGTCACAATTGTAAAACTCAAAATGGCGGATCCAATATGGCGGACACATTTTAAGTGCATAAGCAGAAGTACTCGTTTAACCCTTTTTTTGTTCTTATACTTTTACATTTTGTATTGTATTGTTTCTGACAGTGATCTTAAAGTTTTAATTCAAATTTAAATTATATCAGGTACTATGGATATTTTGTAGATGATGGACCATAGGATGTGATATATATCCCGCAATTTTTATTGAATCAAATCATTTTATATCTTACATATATGTGGCAACGGCCTTGACAGGTAGCGTTGAAATCGGTTCACTCGTTAACGCAAGTTAAATACCACTGCCCGCGGTCAGTAGTTGGATGGGTGCTATATATATATATATATATATATATATATATATATATATATATATATATATATATATGTTTATATAATTAATATAAATACCATAATAAGTGAATTTCTCAAGGAAGTCGTAATTAGAACTGAACAATAGAAAAATCACGAAAACACAACAGCATATCAACCAAAATAAAGAAGAATAAAAAGGGTCACTACACAATTACACATATCTGTCAAATCGTTATTCAACTGATTCTTGTGCATTTTAGTGTTTTTATTGTTGCTGATTTATATATTTTTTCCAGAGCAACAAACAAGGACGAAATGTGTAATTTCTACCTAATGTACTATGTTGACGAGGGCACACCGCTGGAGATGAAATACTGCTTTTCACCTGGTCCTCCATACTACAACTGGAAATCCAAGAACAACTTCCAGAACATACCAGACGAAGCGGCTTCTACACTATCATAAGAGAAATAGGACATACACTAACCCCTGACTTCATGCGAACTACAGTATTACTAGATTTGTTTTCACTCGAATAGAACCTCCTGTATTATTTCGACGGATGAACATAGCTTGAATTCAGGGGTGTGGCGCCTTTTGGCATTACGACGGGACCTATATGCTGATACTTATTTATGTTAGACTAATTTAATTAGACTGAGTGCAACATTCCAGTGTAACTAGGTTTATACACACTTTAAAACGTACTTACACTTTGAAAGACAACATTATTTTATTTATCAGTACTTGATTTTTATACGTAGTGTTTTAAAAATGACACTTATGTTATTAATACTTTGAAAAGTGGCAAGGAATTAAAATAAAATTGTGACAAACTAGTCAGAGAAAGCATAACTTAAATGTAAACGTCCAACCCGGTCCAGTGACTTAAAATAGTAACGTAACTTAATAATAAGAAAATGTAAAGTGGAATAAAAGCTTAATAACGTAATTATTAATATAAACAAAACTTTAAGACTTTATATCTCATTTAAAGGAATCTCAATGAAATTGTTTTGTGATACTTAAATGCCCACTTTCAAACTTAACCTATGTTTTACACCAAATTGACAAGTCATGAATTTTATGACAGCTGTATATTTTTTTACAAGTTTGTCTTTCAAAAGTGTAACATGAAAATGTTTGGTGTAAGTATAAATGTAGATACTAATTATTTGTCGATTGACAGATAATTTTGATATAAACCTAAACAGCAAATATTCATCTTAAGAAATTTAAAAAAGCTTTAAGAATTATACTTTAATTCAATTTAAATTTTGTACGTATACTCATACATAACCAATATAAGAAAACCAAGGGACTTGTCACCCAGTTAAAAATGCACAAAATTCTTGCTTCAATTTGTGAAACTGACCAATGACATGTTTCCTACAAATATATTCAATAGAATCCCAACAGAGTTTAGGACCTGTCATTGGAATTGTGATCACTTGTATTCTATTATTTGACAGATTATGAACAAAAATATGTACTGAGTTATGTTAAAATTTCTTTGGCCTTAAATTGGGAAATTTGCTGAATAGGTATTATATTCAAAAAATGATTTTGAGATTATCCGGGACAATGAGATTTTAAATATAAATTAACTTAGATTTAGAAGTGTACTGCAGAGCAGGAACGTAATGTTGTTTAATTATGATACAGATTTTATTGATGCCGTAAAGTATATGATACATAAATATAAATCCTATTAAAATATTTTTTTATTGCACAAATATACTTACACATATATAATTAAAATACATACATATCATTTGTACCTGGTCCATAATATTGGGGTGGTACTACTATTGTTTTTCAATTTTAATCTTATCATTTGTGCTTACATTTCTGATCTTATTTGTAGAACTTAAATAATATAAATATTAATTTATTGAATACGTAAGCCGCTGGCACCTTTAAATAAAGGAGACACTCTATTAAATACTGAGTCATTGTCATTGTTCCAAAACTATTTTAGAGAAATTTTGGAAAGAGTTGTTATTTTAATCAGTTTCCTTTAAAATAATTTTGGAACATATGTCAACGATTAATTCAGATAGTCAACAGATGTACCTTTATTCGGTATTATTACTATACCATTATATAGTATTAAATTTTTAAATTGAATCAACAATATTGTTTGTAATATTAAAAATTTTCCATAATATTTATTATTGAGGATCTGCATATATTTTCATAGTAATTTATTTGAAATAAAAATAACATAGCAGCACACATTATGTAACGTAATTATAAATTAGCACGTAATAAATAAATATTAATAGCACTTTTAGTTTAGTTAGTTTCATTTTGTTTTTCTATTATTCATTGTTTTCTAATACTTTTGTTCTAACTTTATCTATCTTTAATTTTAAAACTAGGATAGTATATTATGAGCTTCCGAAATTAAATATATCTATATCCCTTTCTATAATATTCTAGTCACATTTTAAAACTTTTGTATTCAAAGTTTATTTTGTTTATTGTTTCAAATACTTTATTTGCAATGTATAAAAATAAATGTGTAATATATAACAAATAAAATGTGAATGCATATTAAAATTGATATATGATTTTCTTTCGAATTTAGAATCATTTATTCTATGTACAAAGTATTTCGTGCCAAATTTTTGGAACATAAATAATGTGAATATATAATACGGGTGTTTGATTTTGTGTCTTTGAATGATACATATCTCTGATGATTCTGCACCTACAATAGATCTATATAATTTTTTTTTATTATTATTTGTAGCACAGCATGAAAAATTGTTTTTTCTTCTTGAATAATTAGTTTTATAATTAATATATTTATTTTGTTGAGTAGTGGAATTGTTAACTATTTAAAAAAATAGTTTACCGATTCCTCCATAAATGGCGAAATGACTGATGATATACTTAATACAAGGGATGGTACAAAAAATAGAAAAGTTATAATAATTTATGCTACAAGTTGTAAACAGAATTTTTTTTTGTTGTATATCAAATAGTTTCATAAATATTATTAAAAATTGAAGGACTTCAACTAAAGGATGATTTTGCCACTCCTACTGATCATTTGAATCCAAACTGAAGTATATAGGTAATAAATAATGATGGTCGTTACAGTTTAAGTTGTTTTGGGAAACTTCAAATTCCGTTAACAATCTGAATTTTTCTGCATATTTCTGTTAATTATATACATTCAAAACTGAAAATAACTCTTATGGTTTGCATGAAATATTATTTAGTATCCCCCCAAATATTGAGCATTAGGTATGAAATGGTGTTATGTTACGCGAATTTTACTTACAGGTGTATGGTTAGTCTTATTGTAAATATCTCTTTTAACCAGATTAATATTATCTATGTGTGGTGCGTTCATAAACTTGACCGGCAAAACCGGTTCAATTTTTTGAAGTGTTGAATTATCAATGCGTAATCAGCTGTATGGAAAGAAAGGTCAGTTGCGTTGTGCCCGTCAAACGGTGGAATAATGTACATGTTATGAGACGTTTGGGCCATTAAAAATATTTATTGTTGTGTAATCATAACTTCAAGAATAATGGCTGCATTGTAAGTTCACAGTAGAGTTAAAATTGTCATTTGTAACTGTAAAATTGTTACGTTGGGAAAATTTTTACATTTGAATAAAAAATTCAATGAGTGCTAATTTTTTGCAAATTAAATTTATGAAGTTTATACTAGAAATTTGTATTGTTAGTAAGTTTAATGCTGCTAAAATTGTTTTCAGTTTATGAACGCATTGCTGTTCTTGATTTGTTCAAAAGAAAAATTTATTTTTATAAATTAGTTTATTAATAGTGATAGCTGTAAAGAAAATACCTACCTATGAAATGAAGGACAAACTAGAATAGAAAAGTGTTGACACATTTTTTGAAGGACCTATTTTACTCAGATTCTTTATCATTATTAAGGATTTGATTATTAATTATTCATATTATTGCGTTATGTTTGTTAATAGCTTTATAATCATGTTGAATTGTTTAACTAATATTCGAAAAAATGTGTACGTATGTATTATCCGTAAGTACATTTAGAAAAAGAAAAATGGTTCTCGTTGCTAAAAAGAAAGGACATACGTTTGACTCTTGACTATTTCGAAAGCACAAATAATTATTTCAAAAATCTATCTCATACATTTAATTTAAATAACTTTTAAATTTTTCTAGGACTACTAGTAATTTCTTAACCCCTCTGGCGATTGTACACAGTAAAAAATTTATAATCAAAATTAACAAAAATTTTAGTCCCAGACGGTCCACCGTTAGTTTTTGTTAATTTAACAATTTTAAAATTTGTTAGCAGGTAACAAATTATTTTTGTTTATTTCGTAACTCAATATATTTGTGAATATAGTATTATTAACATTTATTTTTATGCCCTTTTAACAAAATATTTTAGTAATTATATTGAAGCAGAACAATAAAGCATAGTTATTATAATAAATTAATTTGTTACAAAGCATTTTGCATAATAAATTGTTAATTTGACAGTATTGTCATTTTTTTATAAGTTTTTTAGTCACAATAGAATTTCCTAATTTCTATATAGTAAAATTAACCATTTAGATTGTTATTACAATAATTAATATTGTTCAGTATAAAAAACTAAGTTTTTATTTCAACGACAGACGATTTTTTAACAATATAAATTAATAAGTTAGCTAAATTTACTTGTTATTATAGACGAGTCTATTTGTTATATTTTATGAATCCAGCAACTAAATAAAAACAACAATTTTTCTTGTTAAAATTTAAGAATTGACGAAATTTTAATTTAACATATTATTATATTTGTTCAAGTTATTAATTTAACACAATATATTTGGCAGTAATAACTAAAAATTAACAAATCGCAAATGAATTTTTTTACTGTGTATGTTGTTTATTTTATTTGTTTGTAGGTTTATACTACATTAATATTATGTTACTGTATTCGATATAATAAAATATAAAATGGTAACAGAGTAATATTAAAATAATTGTTCGTGCGTCTTTTAATGTGAATATTAAATAAGCAAAACTTAAAATATGCTATTTTTCAAATATGCTCAAAATATTTGCTTAAGAAATTCGTGCTAAAATGCAATATTTATGAAAATGTTGTAAATTAAATATTGTACAAAGTCGTCCATATCGAATACGGAATTTAATCGTTTTCAAAATAAGTTACTAAAATTCTAAACTGAACCTTTAACCTATACGATAATCTAAATTCAACTCTATTGCTGAATGTAAAAGTTGTTTATAAAATTGTGGAAATATTACGGGTAAAATAACACTGAAAAGTATTTCATTATCACTTAGTTACCGATAATTTGTTAAAATATTTATGAAAGTATTGGTTTCTGTATGTGTGTACGTATATATGTAGGTATACCTTCAATATATTGTGTCAATCATAATTTCGTCTGAAAGTTATATATATTAATTTATGTGATTCCAAATGATAAATGTTTATTTTGTATTAGAATTGATGTACCGCCCCAAATATAATAAATTGTGTTATTTTAGTCACATATTGTTTTAATACAGCGTAAATGCATATAATGCTGATCTGTCACGAGATAATTAATTAAATTTTCATTATCTTTACCTTCATTGTCATCTCCGCTATCATTTAATTTTAGTAATATGCTGCTAATAATTTTCTATATACATCAAAATAGGTACGGTTTGAATATCTGGGTACGTATATACATTGGACAATTAAATTTGCTGATGATAGCTAGGGAAATTGTTTTTTAATGAAAATGTGATCATTTTAATTTTAAATTCCGAGCATTGCTTACCTAAACTAAACGATTGATTTTTTCGCCCATATGACGTAAACAAACTTAATATTGCTACTGAAATAATAAACACGTGACGTATATGCGCGCATTTTGAATTTCAGTGCCCGATACCCACATGTTGCTAATCTGACGTCACGCCTGAAAATCACGTGGTCTATTTTAATTTTTCGTATTTTTAGACCATTGTTTTGACTTATTATTTACTTTAAATCTTTTTTTGGTTAGAGAGAGATATTGAAGTCGAATTGTTTTTTATATGTCATGTGAATACACCAGTTTTTTCAATGTGAAAAAACAAATATGTTTTCAATGGCTGATAATTACTGCTTGATTAATGATACTTTAATTATTGTGCGATGATATTTTGGACGGCCAACAATTCTAATTGAACACTAAATTGACATTTTGATCAATATCTCATGACCATCATAAGATTAAAAATAATGCTTCTTGCTTCTTCCTAAATAATTCGCTACAGAAAAACAAATTTTGTTTGCTAAAATCGAGGTGACGATAGCTAGAACATTTGACTGTGAAGCGAGTTTTACCGAAAATGACATGTATTAATTTTGACTGTGACATTTATATATTTACATGCCATTTATAGTTTTTTTTGTAGTTAATACATATTTTAATTTTATGTAAATGAAACTCTTGGAAATCAGCCAATGGTTTATTAAAATATATCCTCTACCCTCTTCAGGAGGTGATATTTTCAGAAACTATTACAAAACTTGTTAAAAGTAATAAATAAATAAATAAATATGGACTTGCCGACCTCGATGGCGTAGTGGCTATGTCACTAGCCTGGCACGCCAGAGGTCGTGGGTTCGAATCCCACTGAAGAGCATGGTTGTTTGTAAAGTTCACATAAATTCACAACCATCCATTCATGAGGCGGTATATGACCATAAGTAGTTATTCCACCTCCCATCTTCATAATTAAAAAAAATATATATGGACCAACAAACACACGTCAAAAATTAAAACAATAGACACATTATAAATGAATAAAACATAGTCAGTTAAAATAATAGTTATTTACTTAACAAGTGGGCAAAGTAAGGAATTACCCACGAGAGAAATTTTAGCACACGAAGCCGAAGGCTGAGTGTGATAATTTTATCGAGCGGCTGGATAAAATGTTATACTTCACACGTGGGCAAAGTGGAATTAACATCTCTTAATAAATGCAAAATTTATTAAAGAAATATTATTTGACAGTGACATGTTTTAATTTTTTTTAAATTAAAATGTCAATCGAAGTAGTTACCAAGGTATTGTGTGCTATTATTATTGTTATAAATAAAAAATTTCTCACTAGTGACTTTTATCAAAATTATACCCACTAGTGGGTAATCTGTTACTTACCTTGTTTAAATCGCCATAGTTATAGAGCATTTATTGAGAGGGGTTGGATAAAATATAAAAACGATACTCTTTCACCCAACGGAAAAAATTGACTCCAAATTTAATTTATGGCTAGCAATTGCTGATCTTGCACAAAATGACAATTAAAAATTACCCGTCTGCTTCCTTTGCTTTGGGCGCTATGATTTGACGGACAGTAGTCGCATTTCACGCGCAAAAGTTTTTCACATGCAAGGTTGGCAATTTTAAATTATTTGAAAGAAAGAATTATTGTTTGTTAAATTTGCAACCTTTTTCAAATTTCAATGCAAAATTAGTGGAAATAATAATTATTGTACTTATTTATTAATATATAGTTTATCTAGATACTTGCGCATATTTTATTGCGTTTATTTTATTAAGAAAACAAATTATAAAGCGTGAACCTCGGTATGCTGTTCACTGAATATTAGGAAGTATAGTTTTTATATGTATAAAGTAAACACATGTGTGACATTGTTTTATTTATATGTTCCAAAAAGAATATTGATACATCTGATAAAGTATTTATAATTTTCTACAACACAAAAATATATTATTAACACTTGTATCATTTTTTCCACTTTTACTCTAAACCAATAATAAAGTTTTATTTTTTGTATGAATTATATATATACACACCTACACTCGAAATTCTATATTTACCTTCAATCTGAAATACGATATTGATTTAAAATTTATACAGTAAACAATACAATTTGTCTCTTCCAGAATAATCACATTTTTTCAAACAAAATTTAATTAATTTCCATTTTACTCTAAAGGCTAATTCAGATCAAATCCATATTAATAATTAAAATAAAACAAAAATGATTAAACCAGAAACGCATTTTGAAGTTTTCGTACAACATTTATTTATTTAATATTTTTATTGATTGGCAAATATCATAAATCGCTGGTAATATAAAGAAATCCTGTGTTGTAGTGTATAATTAACGATTTCAAAGAAAATTATTTTTTTATAGAAAACTGAACAAATAATTTCTACGTACATGTAAAATTGATTCAACCAGCGCGTAATGTTATGGTGCTGGAAATATTAAAAAATAATAATCAAAATATTAAAAAATTCCTTCGATTTAAGAATACAAGTTTCAAACCTCGTCAATTTATGCATATTATGAATCGTTTCGCACGAGTTTTTGAATTTTGCCTCAGGCGTATAACATCCTTGGTTCGGCTCTGTTCTCTCGGAATGGAACGAAATTGACCGAGCATTTTACTGTAAATTTTGACCCTGCACTTTTACCCTACCTTAAAAAAATACTAGCTACTTCTAACTTCGTAACTGTATCATATTAGAATAGCAAATAGATAAATTCCAAGTGTCCTTTCTCAAAAACATTTCATTTAACAAAAAACGGTGTAATTTTTTATTTACTACTACATATTTACATTTTAATATATTATTTAATTTTTAGAGACATGACATTTATATGAAAACTTGACTACGCTGCATTATTTTCCGAAAAACATGAGAAGTGCACTATTGCGCAATATATAGTAACGAAGTATTAATTCGTTATTTTTGAAAATGTCTTGTTGTTTACTCGACTACTGCGGTATTATTTAAATGAAGCATACATATGTGAATGTTAGTTAGAGCGTAAAATACAGGGAAACAGCTTCAAAAAATGTATCTGATTCAGTAATGAGAAATGTCCGTATGATTACCACGCCACTGGATATTACGTCATTTTAATGACATTGGCGGACCTTGCTTCTTATTGGTTAAAACAGGTCTGTGTCATAGCTACACATAACAAGAATGAGATGGTATAGCCACTTATCATAGACGTCCGTGGAAATGGCACGAAATTAATTAACTTTTATATATTCTTTTTTCTAAAATGCTGGAAAAATTATGCTTTATATATGTTTTATTTTATGCAGCACAATAAAATCCTATAACTCAAGTTTTACCTACAGGTTTTTCTATTAATTTAATAGTTAGTAATAAAAAAATCTGTTGTCATTATGCATTTATTGCAACGGAAAAATTATCCATCAAATTGCATCATTAGCATCCTTAGGTGTCATGATATGTGAGCGCATATTGTATTTAGAATGGCATATTTTCATATCCTAAAATAGCAAATACGGTTAAAAATAGACTGTACATTATTTTGAATGTCATTGACTGCATTTTTTAATTAGAAGTTTATTGTTTAATAACAAATCGTAATTAAAACTTTGAAAGTGAATTAATCTTAATCAATAAACAAATAAATTCATAATATTTATATGTTTTAATCGTATAAAAACAATTAAAATTATACTGAAGTACTAAAGATTAAACTTACTACTTATTTGACAGAAATGATTTATGTTTTCTTATCGCGTCCAGTAATTACGACCCGAAATTCAAGAAATTTTAACTGTATTATTCTAAGATTAATATTTTTCTTGTTCGTTTATTAATGTTAACAACTCCAAACGTTGTTGATATTTACACAATGTTATCTCAAAACACGAGATAAATTGTTGTTATCTCTTGTGTAGATAAATATTTGCAAAATTGTTTGTATTTGTAACTGACTTCCGAACTAAATGTAGCAGACTCTATTCTATATTTTGGTAGGTAACGGAACTACAAAAATAGATGTTGTCACTGGTCAGTAATGTTAAAAGAAAATTATTGCTTATTTCAAATCAAACTTTATTAATGCCTATTGTTAAATAGCAATAAATAACCATTACCATTATTTTATATGGCACGCAATTGGCTGTTTAATATTTTTTGTCCAGTATAAATAAATAATATTTAGAAAAAAATTATTTATATTTTTTTTTGCACGATCTATTAAAATAAACAAATTTTAATGCTTTACAAACTTTTAATTTAATTACAAAATAATATCCGAATATTGAGCAGTTTCTTTCGGGTACCGAATATCCATTTTTAAATTCGGATAGCGAATACTTGTAAAACCGGTATGAAATGAATGTTGGATGGAAAATTTGCTACACAAAACAATAAAAAGAACCTTTTTTAATAATGTTTGTAAAAAATTTTGAAAATAAATGGGTTGTATCATCTGATATGTAATAAATTTTAGATTCATGGAAATATACCTAATGAATATGGGTCTAAATGTTTATGTAAATCAGATAACAATAACAGAAATATTATCACGTGTTAACAAACGAACTGTTGCTGTTTGCATCAATTTTTTAAATTCTCAAATCACATCCTATTGTGCCATTTCTCTGAATTTATTTCATACTTTGTAAGTAATATTTTCGGAATTTTCCTATTTGTGCATTTTATGAATAGAAATAAATATTGACAATTTGAAGAAAATATTTTTATTCTTTTCTCATGCAAACAAAAATGTAAATGACAACAACATCTCTATACTGCCAATTTTATTTCTATGACAAGTGCCTTATTTTCCAAACACTTGCTACGGTGCTGAATAGGTGTTTTATTAAGTAAAGGTACTGATTCATCTCAATTTCAATTTATTTATTAGAATATCCGCTACGTAAATTATACATGCACTGACTTCATTTGTAAGTGGGTTAGAAAATCTTTTATTGAAACAATGATTGCGTTGCAAATAATTTGATTTTAATTTGCCTACTTATTTATTTTATGTATTTTATTTCCTCTATCTGGCTACCAATTATGGCGCAACAGTGATTGAAAACTGTTGATGGAAAAACTGGAAGAGATTTATAAATATTTTAAATGGTTCTTGCAAGAAATTAAGATGCAAAATTTGGAGAATTCGGGAATTTTTAAATATTTCCTGCAGAATTGCCACCCACTACCCTGAAGCCCGTGGAAGATGTATTCTGATTTAACGGAAAATTTAAAATATGCTATGAAATTGGCCTTAACGCAATAGCTGAAGCTGTAGCGAAACTTTGCAAGCAGCAACTGGTTACAGGCGAAGTACGCAGGTGCCGAGCTAGGGCAAGAGCAAGAGGCAAGAACAAGGGACAAGAGAGATCAGCAGCAACAGAAGCAACAAGCAAAGAGCAGAGCCAGAGGCTTGACAACTTGCAATCATCAAGAGCTGGAGCCAAGACGCAAGGAGCTGGGGCTGGAGCTAACACCGTGTTGTCGTAGTTTGTTTTCGCCGTCAATTCAGCATTCTCCCATTCGGTTCTCGGTTAGAAAATCAAGGTTATGTGTTATGTCCCAAGCCCGTCGTCAGTCGTGGTTGTTAAAAGTTGCAGTGGGTTAGTGATGTCATAATGACATCATCGGGAAGTATTATTTGTATTCAGCCGCATGTCACTGGTCACTAGCGCCTCTTGCCTCTCTTTGCTCTCGCTAATCCCCAAACCTCAACCATTTGCAACGTTTATGCGTGGAGATTTGCACCTTTGTTGCTAGATAAGTTCAGTAAACACTGTAAACAGCGAACGGCGAATGTTGTGAAGTTGCGACTCGACTCTTGCTCATACAAGATCAATCGTCGTCAGTGACGTACTTGCTCTTTCTCAGCGGGGACCATTATACTTTCATACGCAGCTATAATATGGATTTGATCACACACAACCGAAACACGAATTATTCATCGGATTATAAATATTTGATATTATTCTAAAAATATAATACGGATTACACCACAAAAATACAGATTCTTTTTCGCTCTGCTGAACAATTCTGGACCCTTTAATTAGCAAATTTAATACCAGTTGCAGTTGCATCGCTGGCTGTTTGTGTTTACTTGAAATGAAGCAGGAATTTGATAACGATTCAACTGACATTCAATATTTTCGAAATTTTATTTAATTACTGATAGAATTTAATCATTTAATGTACTTAGTAATCTAGTGGATTTAGATAATGGCCACTTGGACTACTCTCACTTAAATTTTAAATATCATTTAAATAAAAAATACGAAGAAATACAAGATATAAGTAAGGGCGATGCAAGTGGCTATGCAAGTGGCCATTCCCTTCTACTTTAGTTAAAGTTATTAATTAGTTAAGTTAATTTTTTTTCAGCACTCTCACTTGAATTTAACTGAAGTAAATCTAAAATTTTATTTATCTTCTAAGTCCGTATGTCCCGATCCATAGGTCTGAACATAATTATATACAGAATTTTATGAAATTTTGCATACACAAATTTTTCTCCAGGCTACTTTTCTATCCACAAAATTAGAACATGTTCTATACCTTTAAACAGAAAGTGCCCAGAAAGCATGCACAGAGAATTTGTGACATCTGGGATTACATTATTAAAAGTATTTCGTAAAAGTACCTACGTTAAAGACACAGTTTAAATTAATAATAATATACATGTCTTGGACTCGAGAGTAACAATGCTGATAGAATATTATGAAAAACATCCATACATAAGGGGTACAAAAATTAACATACTTTTTTTATAAATAATTTTATTTTATTAAATACTACCTCAACCGGTTTCGACGCCACATACGTCTTTCTCAGGAGGACTTGAAGTTAATTTTTCCGTTGGGTGGAAAAGCAACGTTTTTATTTTATCTTTTTTTAAGAGGTCTCAACTGCTAAGATTATATGCCGCCTCGGAACCTCATTTTCGGTGGTGTGACAACGGCACGCTGTGTTCGCTGGAATGGGTTTGCGAAAAGCGGATATCCATCCAACTACTAACCGCGGGCATCATTGCTTAACTTGAGTTATCGAGTGATCCGGCTTTAAAGCTACCTGCCAATCCGTTGCCTGTGACTATATTTTATTTATTATTATGTATTTATTGTTTTAAATTCTGACGAAGAGATTCATATATGTTCATATTTATTTATTTTAACATGTTTTGTATTAGTCCCTATGAATATCACCTCCTGAAGATGCGTATGTGGCGTCGAAACCGGTAGAGGTAGTATTTAATGAAATATTGGCTGATATCTAAGAGTTTTTTAGGCCATATTTTTTTCTGACTTTTCCTAATCTTCCGTAATGTTAAAATAGTGGTTGTGCTAATAATTATGCCAGCAAATTAATAATTGACGACTTTGCGCAAGCGTGCAATTATGTTTCAAATTATGTGCCTAGGCCTAGTAGTATACAGAAATTTTGTACATATACAATTCTATCTATGAATGTTTAGAATTCTGTTCAGAATTATAGATTGTGACATACGGGTTTTGGAAGTAGATGTAGATGGGAACAAGTGGTTATGTGTGTGCAGGTAGCGGCATCGGAGTTTCGGTTCGGCACATGATGTGCAGATGTTGGGGCCTGAAGCCCCGTGGTCTCGAAGCCGGCATTTGACTCCGACGACACTGTTCGATGCTGACGCTGACGTCATTGCGCGAGCAGCGAGCATACTACTGTGGCCACGGCGGGCCACGACGGGCTACGGGTACTGGGCTGCGGCTGACGGACTGCTAGCCTGCGATATCGCACTGTTAGCAGCCACTGGTGGGTCCGGTGTGAGGCGTGAGGGGCAACAGGGGACTATCAGTGTTCAGTGTGCCGTCTGGCCGGAGCAGCAGGGCGGGGAAGGGGGCGGTAGTGTACTTGTAACTTGGCTAGTAGTATCATGTAATGCCGCGCAAGTGGCAACGCGAACGGTTGTTTTTCATAACACATGTTGTGATCAAGTGATTTGTGATATGGTCCCTTCTGCAAGAGGCTTCATTCTGCCAACATTTCGGTAATATGGATGTTTGTGTCGGATTATGTGTTTTCCTAATCAATTGACATGTGTCCATTGGCCTTCACCGGTGTAAGTGTTGATATTGAAGGTCCCTGTGCCTGTGCGGAGACCACAAAAAGGCAGTAGAGGTCAACCTAGAGAAAATTTTACATTTTCTTAATAGATACATTTTTTTTAATATAAAACTCTTGTGAAGATGCTTCTGTGATAAACGCGTTTTTTATTCTGGAAACTTGTAACTCGTCCGTTCGACAAACCGACACTTGTTTCTTATCATGTTTTCAAGTTACAGTGTGATCAAAATGTGCAATGGGTACCTCGGATGCTGTCATAGTCTGTTTGCAACTTCTTTCAACTACTCTTAGCTGGTAAGTCCGCATATTGCAAACATCGCTCAATTTATTATTCGCTCATATAATGTTGTCATGTTTGTTTCATTTGTTATATTCACGCCCCATGTTTACATATGTAACATGTACAATTACTGCTATGTTTGTTATGATACACAATTCGAGATTAATTGAATATAATAATAACTGCCGCATTCACTCAGTTCCAATTGTAATTTGAAACAATTAAACTATTTACGATTTAAAGCACCCGTATTACTGAAAAAAGCAGACTAATTATATATAAAAAAAAAACCGAATAACTTTAATTATAATACACAAGATTAAATTCTGTATTAATTAGTGTACTTTTATCTTGCGTTGTTACCGCCTAGTTCTCGTTGGCGCCAAACGATGGCGTTACATGTTTCACATGACATTCAGTAGCATGCGTTAATCATCTGACTACACATAAACACAGAATAAACACTATTTATTATTTATTTATTAACGTATATTTGCTATACAAACTTACTTATTCCCTAATTTATCTAAATTCTTTTGGAATATTCCGAGCGCGCTTGAAATATGCTGACATTCGATGAAATACCCTTTAACCTTATAGACGACAGACACTGAATTAATTTTCGTGTGTTATGCGTTACATAATGCTCGATTGATGTCATCACAGTAAATCGTATATTAATACAGGTGTGTCTCTACCGTCTGTGAGCCGATGTTGCCGTGTATATGAGCAAAACGGATACACATTTTGCTTCGGACAACGCATGCGACTGCATGTGTGATCGAATGTTTGGACAACGCGTGCGCACCAATATATAAACTGCCCGCGTAAATTTTATTGGATCATTTAATGAACTTTATTGTTTTATATTTGTTAGCTTGTTGAAAGCGCTATGGTTTTTTTTTATATAAGAATTGTATTTTTGTATTGCTTTGTAATAATTGTATACCTAAGATAAATAAAATGCTATTAATTGCTGTACAAAGCGTTTTCTAAATATTTTTTTTTATATTTCTCCAAAGCAATAAATAATTGAAAATATTGCATTTTCCTCAAACTTATAGCTTTGGTATTTATTTTGCAAAATAATAGTATTTTCCTCTCAGTATACTTAGTGACTGAATTAGATAAAAGTTGTATTATTAATATCATGAAAAGTATTAATATAATTGTGTTTGAAATTATAGTACTTTCCGAATAAAACTTCTTGGAATACTGTGGTTTATACATATAATTACACTATATATAGGAAAACACAAATTTAATTTTAAACCGAGTTATTTTTATCAATCTATTTTAAGAAAATTTTTAAGTAAACAAACCATATTTTTCCGTAACTAAACGCATGTAATTTTTAAAGCAAATACTTAATTATTGAAATTAGTCTTGTTTAATAAATATATTTTTTTTATTTTACTTTTAAACACTCAGTTGAATAAAGATAATAAATACGAGTATTTATAAAAATATCGTAATAAAAGAGTATTTGTGCGCGCCGTTAAACCTGGTGTCACTGATGTCTTATTCTATTTTCGATCCGTAATTATTAGAGAATAGCGAAAAAGTAAATTGTCGATTTTTTATTTTGTAATTAATTTTTAAATAATTGCATATAGAATAAAAACATATATAAACGATAATACTCTTGATCATAGCCAGTGACATAGTCAAATATTTTTATTTGGGGCCATACGCAATGTATATTATATATCATCACCCCTTTTATCCATTGTGGGTGTGCCCCCCAAAGGTGTTAATGGAGAGAGAGAAAACCACAGGGGCAAATTTAAAATGTTTAAAATTTCGCGATGTAGCACAATAATATTCTAATTTCTTTATTTCATTAATTCACTTATGTGATTACTATGAAAGTACTGGACAAACATTTTGTTTTATATTTTAAAATTTGGAATTTCCTTGCTCTTAACAAACCATCAATCTTCCCATTTCATTTGCTTTTTGACTGTCCATAAAATTTTACGCCGTAATACATTTTATAGATTTTTCATTTATTCTCTTCGAAACCAGCGATTTTACAATCATTCATTTATTACAATGTTTTTTTCACTTTTACATTTTGTTATTGAATGTTGGTTTTTGGAAGCAATTATTGCAATGATTTTTAATTATTAGCTTTTTTATCTCATGTTCTGTTTACATCGGCGTCATTATTTTGTTGTTCAATTTGTTTGCACTTGGTAAACGGATTTGGTTTTGCCTTTTGCTGCCTTTCAAAGGTTCAAAGATTGCTTTTTACTTTGAGAAAACACTTTAACATTGAGTAATTTCTACGTTGAATATAGAAGCAAACATAAATTAATTTTTAGTGCGGTTATATGACGCATATATATCTATACCGGGTGGTTCATATATGGACTCCATTTAAACGATTCCAAGAAATATATTTTTAATTTGAATTGATCTATAATAAAATAAACGATAGATCTTGTCAAAAATATTAACTACCATCAACAAGAGTATCTTTAATTAGTATTTCTAAACGGCGACTGAAAAAAATCTGTATACCTATTGTATTCGTATTGAGTGTATCCATTTTCATCTTCACTAACCTTTTCTGTCATTCAGTTGTTTATGTGTTTATTTATAATACAAGAAGTTCGATTTCAAGCTTACTCAATACGCAAACAATACTGTAGTTACAAATTTACCCGTTAGGTGTAAACAGCACGTGTTCATTTTGACATTTATGACATGCGCAAATGGTCTCCGACTTGAACCGAGTTTACTCGTGCAAGATTTATGGGTTATTGTTTTTGAACGGTTTGATTGACTTCAAGCAATATATAATCCAATTTTTAAACAAGGTACGTACGGATTGAGGTTATTGTTGTTTGTGTAATTATTGCGAACTTGAATATCGCAAGTGGTATAATTTCATTAGCAATGACATTTTAGGGCGCATTTTAATGGGCATTAAGCCCGTATGACACTTTCATTTTTTATTTTTGTACATTTGTTACCTCATTTTATATTTTTTTTTTTTTGTAGAAAATCATTGAAAGCAAAAACTACTGTATGCAACGGATGTCAATTTTCTGTTTTGGTCAAAACAGTCATTTTTAGGTAGCTTAACCTTCAAAGAATTTTAGTTGACTTTACATATGATCTTTGTTTTTGATTGATAATAATATACTTTAAATTTGTTTGTATGTATTTTCATCCGGACGTAAAAACATAGCAAATAGAATAATTTTCAATGTGTTCAGTAATATAAGAAAACTGAATTCATTAGACCCTCAACAACATTACCTAAAGAAAATGTATGGTTGCAAATATGTCAAAATTTCAAGGGCTGGCTTTAAAACAATTGAAAATGTATTTTCCCGAGGTAATTTGTTGATTTTCAGCAACGAAGTTTTCTTCTTGATCATCTCATAGTCTCCACATTTTGAATTTTTTTAATTTATAGCAAGTAATTGTTTCAAAAATAGATTCGACTCAACTGAACTAATATTTGTTACTCATTCTTTATAAAGGAATATTTTACAAAAGGGATTATGTATGTAGGGGTATGAATTTAAACAAAACCTATAGTAATCTTGGTAATGCTAATGATGCTAATATGCTAATGATCGTATTCCCGGTAAGTATAAAATTTTTAATTTTAATTGCAGTATTACGAAAAATAACAGTAAAGGAAATTCATTTTTCCTGTAATTCGAGCCTATTCTATCGGTGCTCGGACCGCATGCTGAGCAGGTTGGCCACTATCATTAGTGAACCAGGTAGATTTTCTATATCTCCAACCAACTGTACTTTTATTATTGTATTGTTATCGAAAATTGTACAACACATTGAATGAGATTATGTAGGTGATATGTATAGACATTCAATGTTTTTCTTCAAAAATTACATAAAATTGTATAAAAAATATTGAGCGTATCATACGTGCTTGCAAATGGTGGTAGACAAAGAAATAATACGAAAAGGACACAACGTATAACTGCGACAATTGTCACTATTTCACTATTACCCGAAATTTAGCTGGACTGTGTTAGTTATTTCTCTATGCTATCCGATTATTAGTTTCAAATATATGAACATGTTTTCTTGTATCTCATGCGCTATATTCTTCAACTAAATAATTATTCCAAAGTTATTCAAAATTGAATATACGTATAAAGATAGATTTATTCATATACTTATCTATTTAAATACGGCCCATATCGGAAGTCAAGAGACAAAAAATGAGATATCCGTCAGATATCACAGAAGATTAATTTATACTTTTCCTTTATATCCGAGTGCTTCGTACGGGTTACGCTTCAGAAAAACTTTTTCCAGAATTGTCGGTGGACCCAATTCTATTTCATTTCATTAAAGAATATTTTTATGGGATACTATTTAGATACTGTAGATTATAAGATCCTCGGTTCGAGCCTGACAGCCGACAAATTTCAAAACTTGTCACCACATCAAATTACCCCTGTGGCTCCTCAACTACTACCATCCTTGGAGGCTGTGATTTGACGGCTCGTAACCGCACTCCAAGCGCAAAATATATCATAATACCGAGATCTGCTTTGAGCAGAGTGCCACACCCAGAATGGATAAATGGCGTGATGATATATTTATTTATTTTGTTTGTAGCAGTTGGTAATGCATAGAATTGTTTATCTCTAAACGAAGAAAAAGGAATTTTCCGAACTATTCGGATAAATTGTCTGAAAATTTATCAATCTTTTTTGTAAATATTTCTTAAAGTTTCTTAATGGTTGACATTTAAAAAAAATGCGTCTTATATCCACATCTTACCGAATAAATCGGTAACTTATACGGTATTTTTTTTTTTTTGTATATGGCTCACTATCTTAGTGGACTGAAACTTGACGGCTGGTAATCGCATTTCTAAGTATATATTGCCTGTAAAAGCAAACTGGGTACACAGTAAAAAATTTGATTTGCTATTTGTTAATTTTGCGGTTGTTAAGTATTTTTAGTTAATATTGACAAATATAATGTGTCAAATTAACAATTTCAACAAATACGACAATTAGTTAAATTAAAATTTTTAACAAGAATAATTGTTGTTTTTATTTATTTGCTGGATTTATAAAATTTAACAAATATACTCGTCAATTATAACAACTAAATTTGAAATTGTTAAAGAAAGTTTGTAACCCTTTGTAATTTGTTAAAATAACTATGATTTATTGTTCTGCTTCAATAAAATTACTAAAATATTTAATCAAAAGCACATAAAAATAAATGTTAATTACTATATTCAAAAATACGAAATACACATAAATTATTTGTTACTTGCTAACAAATTTGAAACTTTTTTAAATAAACAAAAATTAAGGGTGGATCGTCTGGGACTAAAAATTTTGTGGAAGATTCTTCGAAATTTGGTGCATGTAAAGGGGTGATCGTTTTAATTTTTGAATATTGCATGTTCCTTTAAAGGCAGAGGGAGGTAGTTTACTCTTGACCCTCAGCTCCCAAAGAAACATTAAATTCCAGGCGTACTTGGAATGTGTGTATTTTATGACTGAAATTTGATTGCTAGTCGTAAAATCACAGTACGTGAGCAGAAAGTAAACTAGGTAGTTGTGACTAAATGGTTGTAAGCTCACAACATAAATGAACATTTGCGATTTCAAATATCGCCAGTGGTTGGTCCTTACAAACTGCATGAGTAAGTCCTGTATTTTCATTGTAATTGGGGGCTATTATGGTTGTGCTCGCATTAAAATTTTTATTCGTTTTCGTGGCCAGAGGTAGAGTCACATTTCAGACGTAAAAACAACTGACTTTTATTACGAATTCTCTCTAATACTAATACTTGTTCATTTAGCTTAAAATGATTGTGTCTAGATGTGAACATAAAAATTAAATACTTAACAGCCGCAGCCTAAATTCAGACTAGCACGTTCTGGCATTGTCGAAACATAACAATTTTACAATATTTTGTCTTAAGTTTTAATGATTTCTGAGTATTTTTACATCCCGTTAAAAGTCCTATTCGGTGCTAATGCAACTCTTCTAACTTTAAGTTTGAGTACCACCAGTTGATCAGTCCAGTAATCTGCGTATATTGCTAGGCCAAGAATTTTGCTGAAAGAAGCATGGGAAATAGAAGAGACAAAATTCAAAGACAACGTGAAGACGAAAATAAAGCTATTTGACTTTCTAGCGAAAAGCATTATGATGTATGGAGCGGAAATATGGGGATGGGACAGCCAGGATAAATTGGAAGTAATCCAAACAAGATAAATAAAATGGATAATAGCACTAAATAAGACCACTTGAAATTACATATCAATGGAAGAAATGAAAAATAATAATATTGCAATGGAAATAGGAAACGAAGTAATGAGATAAATAAATAAATAAATATATCATCACGCCTTTTACCCATTACGGGTGTGGCACTCTGCTTACGCAGATCTCGGTAGGTGATATATTTTATCGTATGAAGTGCGGTTACCAGGCGTCAAATCATAGCCCCCAAGGATGTTAGTGGAGGGGGAACCACAGGGGTAAATTTAAATTTGTAACTGTCGGCAGTGGGATTCGAACTGAGGATCTCACGATCCACAGTCCGACACGTTACCACGGAGCTATTTACCCCATTAATGAGATTTGAAGAATAAATCTTATTGGAACACAAAGGAAATATTTTATAGGATTGTATATAGAAAATGAGAAAAAAAGATGAAGAAATATAAGGATGAACAGTAGAAATAAATTACAGCTATTGTCTATTACTTTTACTGGACGTATTGTTTTTATAAAATAGTTTTAGATCATTGTACGTCGCTAAAACACTTCTCTTAATATACCCAAAAACAGAGCTCGTGGTACCAACCACCGTATCTAAATTATTCTCTAAATAACTATAAAATAAAATTTTTATTTTGCTATATGTAATTCTGAATCTCAACGAGCGCGTATTGTTTATAGTAAGTCAATCATGTTCGAATATATTTGCAAAGAATTAATGGTGTAAAATTTAATGATGCTAGCGAAACCTTCAAATCTGCCAACTTTTCCCATTCGATACTTGACAAAGTGGTTTGACAAACCAGTTTGACAAACTTCTGGATCCTGTATTGCGGCCTTAAGATAAAGAATTTCTCATTTGAGCTTGGCATCTACAATTTCCGTGTGTCACTCAAAATTTTAACAGGTCACTGTATTATGCGTACCGTATAGGTTGGTCGCTGTCCTATATTTACGAAAAGAATATACGAAACGAAGTTTATTTTGTAATCGGAGAAATTGCGTTTGTTTTTGAGAATGTTCCGATAAAAATTTTCCATACATGTAGATGATTTCATTTAATTATCTTTTGTGGTATTGTTTTCTTCTTGCCTGATCAGAGATATCCAGACTTTTAATTGTTCTATGAAAAATATTTGGATTTGAACATAAAAGATTTTACTCGTCAAATAACTATTAAAATGTTGTTTATCTTAAACTTTAAGTACCTATTACCAAACGTTAAAGGTAGTAAGTTTATCATTATTGCAATAAAACTACCGCGATTGTGTAGTTTGACATTTATGATCTTCATTATTTGATTACCAGTAGATCTTCATGATTTGTTGTTGTGTTTATTATGTATTAAATTATAAATGTACTTAGGTACTAATAGCTTGAAATAGCTTCTGATATTATTTGAATAACAATTTTGTTATATCTATATATTAATTCATGTTTTATAATTTAAATAATTAATATACCGTGAGTTTCAGCTAAGAGGCTGCATTTACTCCTCTGTTATTATTGTATTCATATGGATACCAGCTTATATATCACCGTACTGTCCCAAATAAAATGCATCATAGGTTATCAATGTTAAATG
Organism: Poecilus cupreus; assembly: GCA_963942605.1. Classification (NCBI taxonomy): domain Eukaryota; kingdom Metazoa; phylum Arthropoda; class Insecta; order Coleoptera; family Carabidae; genus Poecilus; species Poecilus cupreus. The sequence goes on from OZ012715.1 coordinate 12,235,445, forward strand.
AACTTGTCATCATAATTTGAAGATGTCTGCTAATGAAGAAAAAAATCGAATGGTCACTTGCTACAAATATTTATGAAGTATTTATAAATCAGTAAATTATGATGACAACTTTATTTAATATTGGCAACCTTTGTTGCCTTAATGACAGAAAAGTAAATGTTGCATTTTAGCTGAAACTCAGAATCTTGCCCTGTGGATCATGAGATCCTTAGTTCGATTCCCTCAGCCTATAGTTGCCATTTTAATTTTATCCCGGTGACCCCCCTTCAATAAGCAGAGTACCGCACCCAAAATGGGTAAAATGTATGTTGATATATTTATTTTACAATGGGGGTCTTTACTAAATTCACAAAATTGCAAATAAGTCATATATATTCTAACTAGATACAAAAACTTCGTACTAGATATAATAGAAGTTTAAAAAATATTATAAATTCTGACGTCAAAGTATTTGTTTTTCTGCTTCAGCAGCTTATCTTTCACTCATCTATTCTTTCCAAATTTTTTTTGTACTTCTCTTATTATTGAGCTGTTAGATTGTCGAATTGTTAAATGGTTGGCATCTAATTTGAAGATTTTTGTTTTGTTTTGAATTCGTAACCAAATAACACAAATCCATTGCGCACAACAACAGTGACGTCATGGCATTTAAAATAAATAATTGCAGCTTAATGAATAACAATTAAGACTTCAAAACTGCAGATTGTATAGGACCCCATTATATATAATTGGTTACTTAATAAATGATCCTTTAAAAATGTAGGGCTAGAAGTGCTGTTATCTCATTTTGTTTTTTATAGAGTGAAAAACTGTAAACTGCAATTTTCTTTTGATTTTATCGTATGCGGACATTTGTTTTTAAAAAATTTGAGTGGTAGAATTAGCTCTACGTATATAAAGTAACCGTGTAGTTTGATTTGAGTCGTAAATGTGTAAAATCACGAGGCGTAAAGATGCGTATCCGCAAGTGTAATTCGTAATCCGTCAAATTGAGGTGCAACTCATTGGTCAGTCGAAAGCTCAGGTCGCCAGGCCTTCGTCCGTCAGTCGTCAGTCTTTGATGCGGCACATCAGATATGAGAAGATAAACCTTTGTTATTCTCACCATGGTGAATCTGTTGACGTCAGTAGTCTAATCAATATTACACACACACCAGCACGACGGAACGTCATTATAAGGAAACCTCACACCAGTAAATACAACTGCTTTTTATTTCGTTTTGTGTGATTTCCCTGTTAATTATAAAGCACCTAGTCTTATTTCTTTATTTTTAGAACTACCCACGTTCTTTTTGTGGATTTGTCATTGTTTATCACTTTCGATAGAGTTACATTGAAAGTTAGGTTTTACTTGGATTATAACTTCGAGTTACAGTTGTAGTAATCTGATAGATTTGTGATAGATGTCGTTAGTTGTTGCTATATTTAGAAAAATTATTTTATTTTTATATAATTACGGTGAAAATAGCTACGGAAAACATATTATTTAAATACGTCTACATCAGTTATTTCTAACTTTATTGTTTACTGTTATACGCGACTTTATACACAAATAAACTATTGTTACATTTACATACAATTTTTTTATATCTTAAGATCCTCAGTTCGATTCCCGCAGCCAACAATTATCATTTTAACTTTACCCCTGTGGTTCTCCCTCCACTAACAACTTTGAGGACCGTGACTTGACCGCTACTAACCACACTTTATGCACAAAAATATATGAATTATCAGAATCTGCGAAATCGTGTCATGGATAAACGGCGTGATGATATATTTATTTTATTTTTTCAATACTTACTACTAATTATACTGGGTGTTTACTTTTTTAAATGAATCATAGGAAAATGGAATGATAAAATTAACTAGAAATTTTAGAACAAAATCTAAATACAAAGAAATGTTCAAAATGAAAATCATATCAAATAAGCCTAAATTTATTTACACCTTCCTGTCATGAGATAGTCGTAAAATAAAATATCCGTCTTTAAACTGTTTATATTGAGCCATGAAAACAAAACAAATTCAAACAATTGTATTGTTTGAGTCTGACAAATAGAGCATATTAATTGATATTTAATTGTTAATATCATTTTTTCATTCTTATTTGGATTTAAAAATCAAGGTGTGTATTAATTTTCATGGCACCATGTAAATCGCATATTATGGTTTGTCTATCTAATGACAGGAAAGTATTATTTCAATAAGTTTGTCATTTTGAAGATGTTTTGTATTTATATTTTCTTGTTAAATGAATAAGACAAAAATTACCGGATATTTTAGCATTGCTTTTCCTATGGCCCATAAAAAGTAAATATTCGGTAGAATAATAAATATACTAAAACTATTTGAAATTGCAATTATATTTGTATAAATTTTAGAGAAAAATTATTGGCATACTTATCTAGTTTCCAAGAGGTCCTGGTTTCGAATCTTGAGGTCGGCTGATTTTGATTGAAACTATTACTACAACTACTATACATAATTTAAACTAAACAGTGAGAATATTATTAAAACATTGCATGTACTGTTAGAATATTTAAAAAATACGTTTCTATTTTAAGCTCGAAGATGTATGTTTACTACGAATACCTACAAGTGAATGAACATTTATGTTTCTATATTTGGACTGTTTGACGTAAGATTATGAATGAGTGCTTAGTAATTTGAACTCATGTTTTTATTTTTTAATATTGTTTGGTATATAATAATTACCCACCCAAACATGTTTAACTTTATCTTAAACGATTAATTAATACATTTTATTTTGTATGACTTCAAAACAATAATATTTTTATTAACTGCAATCATTATTTTGATTTATTTTGCTTTTCATGATGACAAGAAATGTTATGTGGCAAGATTTATTTGTTTATTGCAGGAAATCCGAAATTATTAAACAATGAATAACAAATTGGAGGGATTATAATTATTTATACAAACATTAATGCAATTATAAAATTAAATTATTAAAAATGTCATCCGATTTATGGCGCGTAACATACGCCAAACGCATACCTACGCACTTTCCTGTTATTGTGCATATTCGCAAAAATTAAAATTGCTAACATTTTAAAATGTTGTTCAATGTTGGAATATGCACTAACCCTATTTCCCGTACTGGCTCAGGACACGGTTCCCGTAAACAGCACTGAAACAGGAAACTAATAGAATTAGATTTTATTATCGACTTCCGCTGTATTGGTTCTTGCCTTTCGCCGAGGCGTTGACGATCTGCGAAAGATAGTTGCTTTAGTGGCCCTAGGCACAAAACCAGTTCTTCTCAAACATTGCACTGTTGCGTATTTCCGCTGATCAGCATTTTATTCATTTTTAGAAACAGATATTTAGAAAATCTATAGTATTAAATAACCATACCTTTAGCAACATTTAACTTTTGGAAATAAGTCAATGTTGGTATGTTTGCATTGCTATTTTTTGTAGTTTACAAAAGTTTGGAGTGTTTAGGTTAGTTCGATTTTTCTTCGAACTAAATTTCAGGTCAGTAAACTTAAAGTAGTTATTAGAAAATAAAAAACTAGCTAGATATCCATACATTGCGAATTATTTTTTTATGTTGCTATGGTCCATCGTAATACACTATAGAGCAAAAAATTTTCTCTGAATTTATTTTTTCTGTTCTTTTATCGTGTGTAAAAACTAAATTTCCTGTTCAGAATTCCAGTTAACAGTGCGAATATGAATTTTTTTATGTGTACAGGTTGTTCTAATTATTTATTTATTTAATTTGTTGCTCGGGTCAGTATTAAATTTTCTGCACAATTAATTGTTTATTGGGTTAGGTAAAAATATGAGACCCAAATTTATAAATTGAAAATTAAAATTGCTATTTTTGATAGGTCACAATTTTTATTTACATTACAAATTTTTTTGATATAATTACTACTAGGCTTAGTTAAATATGTTAAACCCAAATTTTCAAATTGAAAATTTATTTTACAGTTTTTAGACCGAGTCAAAGTTTCAAATTTGGGAAATATTAACATTACCTAATATTTTTCTAATGCTAAGTAGGTACCGTATAATTTACTATTCGATAAGCTAAGGATATAATATTTCATAACAATTAAAGAATTAAACGTGATTATTTACTAATTACTAAGCAAATACTTGAATTTATAAAAAAAATAGTAAATTTTTAGAAAATGCATCTTATAACCACGCAGTTTACCGAATAGTTCGGTAAATTCTATGGTACTTTTTGTGTATAGAATTGTGTGCTGGACATAGTTGAACAGTAAATTTGCAAATTTTTGACGTGCTAAATTATAAATTTGTTTGTTTATTTATTTATAATTTTTTATTCAAATTTGTTTACTAGGATTAGTTGAAGATATTACATAAAACAAAATTTACTTTTCTTTGTGTATGCTTAAATGGAACTTATTGTGTATATTTGCATTAGTTTGTTTATAAAAAGTTTATTAGAAAATGGTGCACCATTGCTTATATAACAATAAAAAAATATAGAATTACGTATATTTACCACGAAGGTTTTCTTGGAAAATGGAAAAGCTTTCAAAAAAATATCATTATAGAGACAGGCGACAGAAGTATTATTCTTTAACAGCAAGAATATGTCACCTTCCAAGATTTGCAAAATAGAAGAGCTGTCATCCCCAGAATCCGCAATAAGACGTCATAGGAATTTATTAATTAATTAACTTAGATATTACTTACCTATTTGCGTATTTCAGTGCTTTTTGTTTGTTTTGTTTAACCACATCACCTACATTTGCATATAATAACACTTACATAATTAATTATGAAAATCCAGTTAACAATGCGAAAAGTTTAAATTTTTTAAATATTATAGTTCCTTTAGAAATATTAATTGAAGTTAGTGTTGTAACTTTTAGGTCTCAGGATCAATAAAATAAATAGATATACAATGTATAATATATTTTTATTCGAACGTTTCGACTTTTATATGTCATCATCAGCTAAAAAATAAATATAAATCATTAATTATCGAACAATATAAATTATATAACAAAATCTTGCCACGAAGTAAAATTAAACTTAAAAATATAAAATATGAAGTAAAGAATTTAAATTGTCAAAAATATTTTGCCATTAAATATATCAAAAAACAATAATCATGAAAATCATTAGGAAAAAATTGATAATTTAAAAAATTACAAAATTTAATGTGAATGTGAGACGTCGAAAATTATGCAGTATATCAAAGTTGCTCGGGCAAAAGACATAATTTGGTTGAAGTTAGTTATGTTGTTAAGATTATTGTTATAGTTGTTATTTTTATTGATATGTAAAGTCTTTAATATTATACGTTTATACTTGTGTCGTTCTTGATTTAAAATTTTAGTATTTGCAAAATCAATTTTATGACCTGTTTCTTGTACGTGTTTTGATACATCACTATGGAACGGATTAAAAAATTTTGAATGGTAGCTATGTTATTTTATTTTATTAATTTAAAGGTTGGCTTGTCTCTCCAATGTAGACTCTTTTACAAGTTTTGCTTTCTACTTGGTACACCACGTTCTGTTTTTCTTCAGGTGCTACTGAATCCTTTAGTTTGGTTTGAAATGTATGTTGACAAGAATTTGAAATGTTATGTTAGTATTTTTCGGGATTGGTATTAAAAAAAGATAATGTTATATAATTTATATTGTTCGACAATTAATGATTTATATTTATATTTTAGCTGATGATGATTTATACTCTGTGCCTGTCTTTAAAGGTGAAAATAGGAGATAACATGGGAAATCAGTGTTTTGCTGTTACTCGGTATTCTATCGGACAACAATGATTGTAGTTTCAATCGAAAGATATCATTTTCGGAATCAAATGATGTAACAAACATTACAATTTAGTAGTAATTTGGCTCAGTTAATTAATTTTTAAGTTTTGTAAATTCTCCGATTTATTAAATTTTTATCGAAAATAAATATAGTCACCTGTGACTGTTTTGTTTTGATTTCTTTCAAGCTATTTATTTGACGTTTAAAAATTAATTAACGGAACCAAATTGCAACTAAATTATAATGTATTTTACATCGTTTCATTCAGAAAAATAATATCTTTCGATTGATACCACAATCTCTATTATCCGGTAGAACACCGAGCAACAGCACGCAAAAAACTTATTTCCCATATTAATCTCCTACGTACACCTTTAAAACAGACACACGGTATAAAAGTCGAAACATTCAAATAAAAATATATTATACATTGTACATCTTTTAATTTTATTGATCCTAAGACCTACAACTCTAACTTTAATTAGTTCGTTGAATATTTTACGCGTGGTTCTTTTTGCAAAGTGCCGCTGCCTTGGCAAAATTTAGAAATTTCCAACCGCCTACTCCATATCACATTGACTAACCGAAATGAACGTTGAGATATGTGACGTCCCGACGTCCATGTTTATATCAAATTAGACAGTCACACTGTAGACATCAGCGCACGACCGGTAACATGGAACCTGGATGCGGGTCCGGAGTGGCGACGGCTTCGGGAACGATGTTCGCATAGTACAGGAACGGAGCTTGAATATTAAATTTGACAGGTACATCGCCCTGCATTTAGCTGTTGAGTCGGTCGACGCTCGTCAGTGATTATTTCATGCTGGATCGTGGGTTCTGGAAGCTGAATCTGGAGCTCCATCACTGCTACGTGTTACTCCGTTACTGGACCCTTGTTCACTTCGCTGTTTTTTACTTATGCAGATTTGTTTTTCGAAAACTGCCAACGCCCGGAACACTATGGATGTGTAGCCAACTTTTTTATGGACGGGCGAATGTTTGCCCTATTCATCATAGAGCAAAAGTGTAAATACAAGAAATGTACAAAATAAAATACTACATCAAATAAGAGAATTTATTGATATACTACATTCATGCTATAAGACAGACGTAAAAAAGGAAAATGTCCGTCTTTAAGCGGTTTACAAAGTGCCATTCAATTTGGATTCTTATAGGAAAATATTTTTTCCCGAATTCGACACAATATTACTACGCGAAATTAACCGAATCGAAATTAATTAATAATTAAGTTAAACTTCACAGAATCTATTGTCAAACTTGAAATAACAAATTTTTAAAGAGGATGTTCAAAAAAAATACGTATTTATTATTTTTCAAAAACCTGTCTTATGTCATGAAGCACGATCTCCCACCGCCACCCTCTGGGGGCGGGGCGGGGACCATTTTGAAATCTTAAATGGGAACCCCCATTTTTTATTGTACATGCGGATAGTACGGCTAAAACTAAGTAGGTTTTGTATGCAACTTTTTTTCGTCATAGTTCCCATTTAAGATTTCAAAGATAGGTTTTTGAAAAGTATTAAATACGTGTTTTTTTGATCCGCATTTTTTTGAATATATTGTGTAATACTATTGGTGAATTTATTTATTATTTACCTTTGACAATAATTTATCCGATTTAATATAGATCACATGCACACTACGTCTAAGAACATATAAAAAATAATGAAAATTATAACAAAATTTGACATTGTGACAGTACTTTTGTTATCACAGCAATACCTGTCTCAACAGCTAGCTGACGTTTCACAAATACATAATGCTATTTATTTATATTTTCAATTAATAATTTAACGATTTCGGAAACAAATATATTGTATATTTCGACACTAGAGTATTTTTTATTACTCATATGGTTTATTCGTAATAAAAAACAGGATGCGGACTAACTCTTGTTTTACTTTGCTAGTTTTTAATTCCTGCTGCTTTCAAATCGTCTTCTACTTCCTTTAGGCATGTTGATCTGGGTCTGCCTCATCTTCTTCTTTCTCCTGTTTTCCATTCTACTACTGATATAATTGCATCCTTTTCTTCTGCTCTCCATATACGTCCAAGCCATCTGACTCTCTATTGCTTGATCCTTTTCACTATGTCTTCTTCCAACTCTTGTTCTATTTCATAGTTCATTCTTATTCTGTATTCGTTTTCTGATATCTTTATTGGTCCTAATATTGTTCCTATTATTATTCGTTCCATTAGTCTTACATCTACTCCATCTTTTTTTGTCAGTGTCATAGTCTCAGCAGAGTACATTGTTATTGGTCTTATAATCGTGCGATAAAATCTCCTTTTTGTATCTGTAGTAAAAATCTTACTTTTTAGTAACTTTTTGTTTGCTTAGAAAGCTCTATTTGTTGCCATTATCTTTTCTTTGATTTCTGCAGCAGAAGACAGAAACAATTTCGTTAAAGGGAAGTAAAAAAAAAGAAGTAAATTATTTTTATTCTATTCTGATAGAGTAACTCCGAACACAGCTTTATGTTTAGAAAAAACTGAACACCCAGTATATGATTCTAGACAAGAAATAAAACTCCAGAGTTTATTAAATGGCGAGTACAGTTTTCGAGAAAAAATTATAAAAAATTAGTTACATGTATGTACTTATGAATGACATACCAAATATGTGTCAACCGTTAGTGTGGCCTTTAATTTATGTTAGGCCATCATGACGTCACTTCAAAGTACGATATTATTACATAAAAAATAATGGCAAAGCTCTCTTTCCAATCGTCAGCGCTAGCTCTAAAATTACTGAATAGGGATTGCTTTTCTTTTATCGTGTATTATTGAAATTGGTACAAAAATACTTATAAATAAATATACACGACCATTTGTTCGCGTATGGAGTCTGTGATTATGTTTTATTTTTATTTAACAAATCCTTGAAATAAACCAAATAATGGCATCTTGTATTACATTGCCTTTGGAATTACATGTTTTAAGTCTAAAACATTCTTTTTAAATTATACTCGCCATGTAATGGGGTAAATTGCGTGGCAATGCATCGAACTGTGGCTCATGAAATCTTTATGTTTTAAGTAGAGTGTCGTGATGATTATTTATTGATACTTCTTAATTCCAATGAAATGTGTCATTGTTTATTACATGTCTTGGTTTTAACCAATTCTATCATTATAGTGAGAATAAAGCTCTAGAGATTATTATGCCCGGTGTAATCTCTGTAGCATTTGTTTTTCTTGACAAATGTCAGATAGTTAGGTTAGGTTAGCATAATTGTAACTTATAACACATATTAAATGCGTTGCCTAATTTTTTCTTGAATATGTGGATCTAAAAATAATTTAATTTAATATAATTCGAGAGTTTGATAAATGAGAAAATAATTTTACAGTTTCTTTCTCAAACTTGTTGCCAGTTGGCTTTCATTAGTATTGCCTGGACAAGTTTTCAAAAAATCTGTTAAATTATTTTCAATTTATTTTCACTCTCTTTGTTATATTATTACTGTTAATCTTTTCCTTGTACGTGAGTATAACGTATAACTCTTCTGATATTTCAGCTGGCTTCTAAAACAACTGGAATATTTCATAAGACAGGTTACCAAGTTGCTCTGGAAAATAAAAATATGTTTGAGGAGGTAATACAGAATTTAAAATATTTGTAATTTCGTCAGAAACGCGTCGTGTTGAGCGGAAGTGGTATGTTATCAATGTATTTATGTAAAACGTCCCTGAACTTCATTATTGTGAATTAGTTATATTTATTATATTTTGCTTTCACGTAATTTTAATCTCGTTTGTAAACAATACGTATTTAGCATTTTATGCTTACACGTTAGAGCGAAAGAAAAACAACTATAATAAAAATATATTAGCAGTTATACAAGAATGTAAAGTTTCAGTAATATAAGGCACGTCTACCATTAGTTTTTATGCGCAATGCTGTCTAAGATCTGACATCATGTAATGCAATTGTTCTCCATCTTTAATAGAAATAACTTTTACGTCTATAAATTTTATTGTAGATTTTACAGTACATAAATATATTTAATTTTCTTGTAGTTGAGAAATGGTATATTAAAGAACGAGTTTCATAATTTTATTTTCTGAGAAGGGAGGTCGGAGTGATCCAATCTTTCAAAAAAAATAATCGATTGTTATGAAACGAGTTCTTAATACTATTGTGGGCATTTTAAATAAAAATGGTGTAGACAATTCATATTTTTTTTACATATTTTAGCAGAGTTACCATCCTTAAATATATAAATTGTACTGTAGCATTTCACTCGAATAAGCTATTATTTTTTTTGGGTGTTGTAATAGCTTTGTTACAGACTCAAAACAAAAAATATTATATTTTGTATTATATGGTTCTGTCTGAAATAATTCCATAACATTTCATCTTTTATTATAATCTTAGTGTTTTGTATAAGTTTTGTACTAATTTCTGATTTTTTTTGCAGGTGTCCCAATTTTCGATGTGGCTTACAAATAGACAACATCATTCAGGTAATGAATTTATAATTTTATAAAAATCAAACATGCATTACTCGTAAATGTCTCTATGAATTCATTAATTTTACATATAGAAATTATCTAATAACACATATTTATATGTAAACAATAGTATTTCATGTCTGAATGAGTAAATAGTATGGTATATTTACATTACAATATCAATAATAATACAATAAATTTAAAAAATCGCATTGGAGACTAATGAAATATATACAAATTGTATTTGTTGAAAGTTAAATATGAAATCATATTCAATGAGCATTTTACGTAGGTTTCAATAAATGTGCTGTGACATTTTGTGACCCCTAATTATTTATTTATTCGAGACTTATTTAAATATCAGTCCCACTGAAATATTAATTTTATTTTACCAGACACTGCATACATATATTTTGACTAAATGATATTATTCGTCTTATCAATATTTAATTTGAAATTAAGCTCAGGAACGCGAGTACCCATCATCATTTTTTGTCGTAAATTTGAATGCTTTATTTAGTACATACTATTTTTTTAGTTCAATTGTTTGACAGTAAAAAAAAACAGCAATTTTTTATTGCCATTGTGCAATTTCAAATATTTTTTAGATTTGAAACAGAGGTACATTATTTTGTTTTCATTATTCATTTCATTTTTAGATATGCTCAATGAAATGAGTTTTAAGTTGCAATGTATAAAATAGTAAACAAAGATTTTATAATTTATTATAACGCAGTTAAAATCGTTACTAATGTGCGTAACTCGAATATATTCCCTAGAGCTCGAGTTACTAATGAATGTTTTTAATTATAATGCAAATAATTTAATTTTGCGCAGTTATATAATTCTATCAATATAAATTTGAGATGCTTGGGGGAAAATGCATAAATAGATGTCACTTTAATGGTTCTATTATTGATTCAATAAATAAATCAATGGTTTATTTGCATATGCATGAGGAAATAAGCGAGAACAATTTTACGCCAAGTGGCACTTGGAATTGAAGAGCGCCTAATAAGCAGGCAACTGCATGTACGAACGAGTTAATAGAGTTGCGGATGACAGAAATTTACATTCATAGTTTTCAAATGAATACACTGAAATCTGAAATTATTAAGTAGAAGATGAATGAAATGAATTATATATTGTATGCTGAACCAATTTCATTTTAATGTACATAAAATTAAAGACCTATATGTTACTATTATTTACGTTTACTTGCTGTACTTTTTATTTTATTTTTTTTTTTGTATTTTGAATTTATTTAAATTATTAATATTTGGTTACGCCATATTGGTAAATGATTTTTAATTTAACAATACTAAAATAAACAATATTATAAATTTATTATTTTGCGATCAAATAAAATAGTTATCAAATATTTGTTTCTGTTCTGTCTTATCGTTAACAGAAATCAGTAGGAAATGAGAACTGATTAGATTTTGTTTCAATACAGCGGAAATGATGTCTAAAACAAACAGTGTACAATTTATACGACATTGTATTTTATATTACCTTGTAAAGTATTTATTATCACCGTAATATTTAATATCATCTTTGCTTCGATAATTTTATTGATGTATTAAAGCTACTATTTTAATTACAGAAGAAATTTAATTATTAATTATTTCGCAATTAATTTTTTTTTCGCTGCATATTTTCATGTTAATAATAAGATATTATTTTCAATTTCATTTATTGCCTTTTATCTAAACTCACGTTATTGAAATTGTTTTGAAAGGCGTTACATTTTATGAACTCGTAAAGAATTTTTATAGTGTATTTACATTACCTTTATTAAATTTTTCAGTATTCTTTCATAAGCCTATTCATTCATATTGAAGTCACTTTGCATTTGATAATATGATAAACGATTTAATTCGTAGGTGATGGTTATCGCAATACTAAGAAATAACTTTTAATTTTATTAACAACTTAAAATTTTAACATGTGTAACGATTTGTAAAAATTATTTTAAAACTGAAACAAAATTCAAGAGTGCTCTCTTTTTCCTGCACACGTGCCGTTAATTGCGTAGAACAATTTCGTCATTTCGTTTGAAATGCGTCACCCTGTATGCTATAGGTGTATTTGGACAACGGATGCGAACAGAAGAGCTCTGATGATTAAGTCAAGATCTCTGGATTTTTTGTTCCCCTTTACACGTTGGAGGACCGAGACAGATATGAGAAAAGCTTGTGAGCGTATGGGTTTTTAGACAGGGCCGGATTTACGGGAAATTTGATCATTTTACGACCTGAATTTCAGGCAAAATTTTCGAGAGAATTACATATTATTTATACTAGTATTTTTTATATGTATCAGCGAAAACATTAAAAAACTATCACTTTTAAAGCTGGGAAATCTAATAAAAGAAAATTATTATGTGGAAGAGCTAAATAACCAACTTTTTCCTTTTAATAAAAGATTTAACGGTAAAATACGTAATGCACAGATATATGGATAAAACTGTCGATGGTGGTCAAAGCAAAATGACTAAAAACTATGTGCAACTGTTGTAGTTTGGCACCAGATTGATAGGAAAAATACTTACTAAATTCACATTGAATAAAAAAACATATTTTTTTTTGTTAAACTTAAGTATGAAGCCAGTATATAATTGAGAAGTTTCAGGCAGATGAAATGTTTTTCAGCGGTGCTAAAACAATGATGTATAAATTATGTTTACCTTTCCGCCACAACAAACAAACCCTAAGCCTACACAACTTACGCTCAATAAACTCTATACAGTAAACATTTTTATTATCTAAATCTAAATTTACAAAATTCGCTAAAAATGTAAAAAAATTATTTTTATAATGAAATATTTTTTCAGTTAAAAGCGCATTTAGTGAGTATTTTTCCCATCAATTTGGTGCCAAACTACAAGAGTTCCACGTATGTATGAGTCATTTTGGCGTAAAAACCATCATGTTTTTGCATAAATACAAAATTTGACTCATTTTATGGATTGCAATAAAGAATATTTGAAAATTCTATACTTTTCATTCATGACTTGGTAATAAACTTTCGCGAGTGCGAATTCGTGACGTCATTTATTACGCAAACAATGATACTTTTAACTCACACATTCACGTGAAACCCAAACGCCAAACCCCAGTGTTTTTACCGAAAATATTCGTATGTACAAAATATAGTTATAAAACAAATACTAACATCTACATATACCTAACATAGGTAACATGGTTGTTAAATATTGTGATGTTTCCTATTTAATGAGAAGACGCTAACGGAATCAAGATAAACTAGAGTGACATTACTGTTATTGATCGTAAATAAATGACGTAGCTCTGACGTAGATCAAAAAAGATTTGAAATTTGATACTGTTTTTGAGAAATTATATCTCGAAAACTAAACATTTATGTATGAAGATGAAAAACTTCTTGACTGGCAAAAATTTAGGTGAAAGAATTACAGAACAATATGTGCAAAACAAATCAAAACGGACTCGCTGAAAAAATTCCGTAAACGTGAAATGAATTCAGTTCCACTCTGTATGGTCACCATCACCATCCTGCGACTCCGATAACGAACCTTGCTCGGTGCACCACCGTTGGCCCGGCCTGGACGTAGCACTGCTCACCCGGGAGAGGAGTAGAGCTCGGCGGGAGCCAACACACACATTCACTCTCGGTGAGGCATAGGCACACAGGAGCATGGGACCAGAAGGAGGCGGGGGACAAGAGAGGACACAAGAGACGGGAGACGGCGGCGCACGTGGTCCAACATGCAGCTGTCGAAACCAGGCGGGGGACATTTTATGTTGTACACATGTTTCCGTGCAAGTTTGAGAAGAGTATAGGTGGTACAGCAAACATTTTCCTCTGAACACGAGAGGAGATCATTAACCCTTAACTTATGGTTGGGTCAGTTTTGACCTGACAAATTTTCAATTGTTATTTACTCGATTTCTTCAGGAATTCTCTTAATTAACCCTGGACAGTTACACTACTTTCACAGTTACACAACCGTCGCACTAGGGTCTTGGGAACCCAAGAAAAGAAATACTATTATCTCATAACTGGATGTAATTTTTCTATGGCTCTTACCTATAGAATATTTGTTTTACTTTCACAGTTACACAACCGTCGCACTGGGGCCTGGGATACCCAAGAAAACTACCTGCCAATCCGTTGCCTATGGAAATTTGTTTAGGATTATAGAAAGACCTTAAACAGTTAATAACCTTTCTGAACCATACATTTTATTTAAAACACAGCATTTTGCCAAAATTTACCTATTTTATTTTGGTAAATACAATTATGTTACTAAATACAAATAAATTGGCTTCTTTTATTTTAATAACTTGACAAGAAACGACGGATGTTAAAATACTACCAACATTTATTGGTACAAGCCACGCTAATTTTAAAAATGACGATACTCATCGATGGAAAAAAGAGGAGCCTCTATTTTTCGGCAATGACGGGTTCAGTCTATTGTTTCATCGATGAGCATCGATACTCATCGACCAGTTTGCCATAGGCATTAGACCCCAGTGTAACATTCCAGGGTTAACAGATTATTATTCCTTGTCCCCATCCTTTATTCACACGCTTTTCCCATCGGTGTTTCCTTTTCGCGAATCTGTCCTGGATAGCTTCATTTAAAAGGGCCTTTGATGTCATTACTAGTCTGAAAACGGCGTCCTTTCGGCACTGATTATACTTTCGGAGATAAAAAATCGAAAACAGCCTGCTCTTGCAATTAAGGAAACTGAAGATGGACAGTCATCTTAGTTTGGGCACAAAACTGACGAATTGACAAAGTTCACGCTAAATTTTATGTTGCACCGTTGCTCCAGAAAATTTCACATTCCATAAATCGCTACTAACACGTAAACACACACTCAAATAACAATATTACGAAAACTAAACGAGATATCAACACTCCAAGAACATATGGTTAGAGAAGAAGAGGTTATACGCAAAGCAATGCTGCCAACCACATATCACTAAATATCTGCGTTGGCGTTAATTCAAAATATCCGGTTATCAGATCTTGTACATCAACAACGTATCTTGTGTCGTTATTAGGTTATACTAATGTTTGGGTCATATTTGATCTACTCGTATTATACTGTAAGTCAATTTTAATTTGTAGTCTAACTCTAAAAGCATTTTTCTACACAGCCAGTTGATAGGAAGTTCAATGTGTAATTTATATTGGATCCTTTGTTCTAGCATACAAGTATTATTAATTAAAATATTTATTTAATAACTTGTTACAAAAAGGTAACTTATTCAATTAATATATTTCACAGATATAAAATTGGTTTTATTCCAGAAAATAAATTCAACAGTATCTATTTCAATATGTATGTATGTACACGAAAAAAGAAAATCTGCAGAATTAACCAAACTATCGATAAGCTGAGGATATAAGACATTTTCTGAAAATGTTATAACAATTAAGAAACTAAACTTTACCTATTATTTATTAATCAATTGGAAGTATTTCCAAAAAAGTTCGGTAAATTTTCAGAAAATGCAACTTATATTCTTAGCTTAACAAAAAGTTATATTGTTATATTCATCACTTTATCATTAAATGATCGAAATTGTCATTATTCAACAATGCTTCAATATATGTCACTTCCACTAATTGTATGTGTAATTCTAATTCTAAGTATAATTCATATTTTAAATCGGTAGATTTAAGATGCGTCAATCGATTGGTAATTCTAAGTGGTAATTGCAACATTATACGCGCAAAATGAGTATGCTGACATGATAATATTTATCCTACTTGAATCAGGTTACAAATTATAAAAAATAAAATGTTCTGAAGGGCTTTTTCTCCGAATTGAAAACTACTGGGAAATAATAAAGAGTTCATGGAAATAATCAGACCTCTCAGTAGTAGGTCATACTGCACAAAGAGTAATCATGAGTGTAAATGAAAAGCAGAGGAAATTTAATATAATGCAAGGATGATACTTGTGTGAATTAAAAGATACTTCTCGGAATACTCACTTCATATTTATTTGTGAAGATTAAGATTGAACATTTAGCTATTTATCGTGCGAGCTTTTGACACCCTCGCTCGTTTCTGTGAAACAACATAATTAAAATTTAATTTAAGAAAATCACAGTTCTACTTTATATTCATCAAATTTTTCGTTTTATTTAGAAAATATATTTCCCCGAATTTAATTACTGTATTTACCGGTAAAGTTTATAACTTATTGCTTAATTTGTAAGATTTCATTTGTTTTAAATATCCATGAAATTTATTGAAGGTTGAGAAAAGTTGCATTTGAGTAGCTTCATCAAATTTTCTATTTACGGGCAGTAGTAGTACTGCGAATATAGCGTTAATGTCAATTTATAAACTGTAGGTGTCCTCCTTTAGCTGTGCACTTTGAAATAAATAAATATTTGTGCAACAAGAATTTAGTAAACCAGAACTACACGCCCTAATTTATTTCAGTATTATTTAAACTGAATTGATTTAAATTTAGTTTACTAATTCTATGTGATAGTTCTAAATTGTTTATAAATCAGTTAAAAGTTCAAATAATTTGAATAGTTTTCAGAATTACGTTTTACTTTTATTTTTTTTCGATAACGTATTCTATTTGAAGCAATTATAATAATAATAAGAATAAACTTTTTTATTATTTTATACATAAAAACTAGTACATTATATTTTATATGTTTTTCAATTTCTAGAGATTGGATGTAATATTGCATATAACTTATATCAATAAATAATTTTGACGAACACATATGTTAGTGTTACAAATTTTTGTTTCAAAATTTAATTTTCCCTTAACCAAATTAAAGTAGACAAGCATACAGCTCATAATTTATATTAATTACTTGATTTCCTCGCTTAAAAAGTTATAATTCGTTAATCCATTACTCGTGGAAACTGCTCCATGGACGAACTATAGCTGGGTAGTGTGAATGTTGGGTGTTGGCATGGCTTCTCAGTTAGGGATCAACTGCAGTTGCCGGTGTAGACTGCACAAAATCACAGATTCTGCCTTCTGATATTATCGACACACGTGCACGCATAATGCATGTGCACCTTCGGTCTGTTTTTCTGTTATGTTACATAAATTGGTTTTCGTTTAGGCTACTATAGTTAAGATTAAATTTTAATTGGCGCCCGGTGTATGAAATCATATTTCTTTTATTAAAGGCTTAATTTATATTGATAGCCTGGAATTGAAATAAAAATGTGACATTGTGTTTTTTTTTCATTAATTTATGTTTGCATTGTAATAATTTTTGTTTTTATACATTTAGCAATTCTTACAAATAATTATTTTAATTGTTTTATGTAAAATTGTTTACTAGTGTTTGTTAAACGAATTTAATAAAAATTTCCAATTAAAAATTATTTACTTTATATATATTATACTTTTTTTTGTGCATTACGAAGCTTAGTTGAACATATTTAACCCCGAATTGTAAATTAAAAATTGAAATTGATAATTTTGATAGCTACCAATTTGTTAATTTGGTTTGGAAAATATTGTTTAATTCAAACTTTTTGATGCAGCATTGTTTACTACAGTTAAGCATATTAAACCAAAATTTGCAAATTACAAATTAAAATTGACAATTTTGATAGACCAAAATGTGTGTGGAAAATATTAACATTATTTAAAATTTATTGATGCAGAATTGTTTACTAGATAAAATCAAATTCCCAAATTAGTATCAAAATTTTCCGTTTTTTGCCAGATACTAGTCTTATAAATTGCACGTGGATAATATCAAGATTAGTTAATTTTTTTTAGCACAATTATTTATTATGCTTAGTTAAATAGATTGTAACTCAATTAGCAAATGAAAATTAATATTACTGTTTCTAAGAAGAAATTTTAAAAATCTGTTAATTGTTCTCTGAAAAAATGAACTTTAGTTAAAATATTTTTACGCTGAATTGTTTATTAGTCTTGGTTATATATCAGGTGTAACACGAAATGTCAACATATGTAGAATTTAACACTTTAACATTTATTTGAAGCATTTTTGTTTAAAATAATTTGGGAAGCAATTCGCACAAAAAATAATACCTATATTGTATAACTCTAGTGCTGAAAGTTGCATATTACACACGAGAGTGAAGTTTGAGCCACGAGCCGAAGGCGAGTGATTTAATTACACGAGTGAGAAAGTAAAAAAAAATACAACATAAAAATATTAAAACAGATTATGTTAACATAATTGCTATCAGAATTCATCAAAAATTATGTTAAAATCTGATATATCAGGGTACAACATTCTTAATTCGTGTAAATTTAGCAAATTATCTGCAACTGTCAAACTTTTTGATACAAATTTTTAGGTTAGTTTGCTCAGTTATCACAGCGTGTGAAAAAATCATATCACACAATTGAGACGCATCTGATTAGCTTACGAGCTTTCATATCACACAGCATTGCAATGACCAACTTTCAGAAATAGTTTAATGTGCTTTTCGTAGTGGTCGTCGGAAAAACTGTTTTCCTATCTTGAACGCCTATGGCCCGCATTTCGTGTTACACCCGGTATATATAAAAAAAATGATAATGTTAAATCAAATTTGTAATAATGCATTTGGGTAATATTAAATTCAAGTCATCTTTTTGATACAGAATTGCTAACTAGGCTTAGTTTAACATGTGAATTTGAAATTTACAATTTAAAAGATTACTTTACAATTTTTAGATAGATTCAGATTTCCAAGTATGTTCTCGAAATGGTTTGTTGTGTAGTTACAGTAAATAATTATTCAGACCAATTCAATACTATTTGAAATCAGTTTTGTCTGTACGGTTGAGTGGCTGATTCGTAAATTTGCCGAAGGTTGGACATGGTTAGTCACTGCATTGGGAACAAACCTCCTGATAGCTATCATGTTGAATAATTTGTTTTCTGCATAAAAGATCCATTTCGTGTTGATGTTTGTAGGTTTTAGTAATAAATCAGAAGCAGTAAATATTAATTCGACATTTGTAACTGAAATCAGAGATGACACTTTTTGAGACATCAGGATCGGTTACTGCTGAATATTACAAACAGGGTCAGACACATTTTTGACTGACGTAGATATACAGGTACTACAAAAATATATTTGTTTCTTTTCGAAATATCAGAATGATGTTCTTAGGACAACCAATTTTGTTATTGGTAACAATCCTCTTTCTGAAAAGTTGCATGTACATTGATTGATTTGATAATTAATTTGCACAAATTATGTCCGTTTACCTGTACGGGTAATCTGTTTTTGTTTATATTGGAGTTTAGTTTGATAACAATGCAAACAATTTGAATATTGCCTAATGCCCGATATTACAATCACTTTATTAAGCTGAGGTTATCGTCACATCAGTTATTGACTACGTTTACTTACACGTAGGGCAAAAATATACTTTTCCAACGACTACTACGAAAAGTACGTAAATTCACACGCTAAACTATTTCTGAAAGTTGCTCATTGCAACGCTGTGTGATACGATTTTATCACACGCTGCGATAACTGAGCTAACTAACCTAAAAAATTATATTTAAAAGTTTGACGGTTGCAATTAATTTGCTGAATTTACACGGATTAAGAAGGTTGGATCCTGATTTATCAGTATTTGTTTTTTTTTTTTATTACGAAGATGAGAGGCGGACTAACTACTATGGTCATATGCCGCCTCATGATTGGATGATTGTGAATTTATGTAAACATCACAAACGACCATGCTCTTCAGTGGGATTCGAACCCACGACCTCTAGCGTGCTAGGCTAGTGACATAGCCACTACGCCACCGAGATCGGCTGTTTTTTTTTTCCTTTACTTAATTGTGGTCGTCGGAAAAGTATCATGTGCAACACGTGCTGAAATGGTATTTCACACTCGTGTGAAATATTCAACTTTCAGCAGTATAACTAGTTATACAATGTACTATTACTTTGACTTGACTTCGACTGAAAAGGCGACTTTTGCTGCTCTGTAAATAAAAATTATATCGACTAACTTAGTCGTCGGCAACCTTTTCTGACCTAGGGTCAAAAACAATCAAAATGTGACTTTTAAAACACTTTTCGGGACAGTGAAAAAAATTAAGTTGTAATTAATACGAAAACATTGTTTTAGTTTAATTTTATATATTAAAATTTCTCTAAATCAAAATATATTCAAATGCTAACAACACTATTTCTAATTGTTGGAATATTACAAGTATTTTTTTTATATTTTGTGGAATTCAAATAGGTCACTCGAAATTATTAAATGATTCACTTGGTGACCCGCGGGTAATAGGTTGCGATGCCTGGACTAACTGCTTTTCTTCCTTAAGTCAAGTATAAAATAAATTAGACTTAACTTTGCCAGATTCGTGTAAACTCTTATTGACTTTACTTTGTCAACAGTGACATTAAATTCTCTTGTAATTCGAAATATTTCAGTACTTGTTTCCTTAATTTATATTTATATTACATCCAAAACTGTGAATGCATTTGTACTGTCATCATATTGAGAGAAAACACGGTAGAATTCAGTATGTTTAATTTCAAATACTGTCCATGGTTTTCTGTAAATAATATAAATACTATGAATTATAATTTGTTTCGCAGTTAAATAAATTATTTACCTGATAACTTGTCTGTAAACATAACCACACAAAATACTGGCTGTCGCCAAGCGGTTACATGAAGGACAAGTCAATAATTTAAAGTAAAGTAGATTTGTTCCCAATGTGTAAACGTACTGGTAATTTTACTTTTCAAAATAAATTTTTGCCGTACTTGTAAACGTAGGTAATATCCGATATGTTTTGCGTAGATTTCGGCTCAAGTTTCTCCTTAAGTTATTTTTTCCTTTTCGCAAATATTTGTTGCTGGATGACCATAGATATCAGTGTCATTTTGGCGTTTACACAGTACAAAAGTATTACCGAAATTTGCGAATCACAAAATGAGATTAAAAATTGTTCAATGTATTTATTGGTTATTGGTTTCGCTTCTGAGGCGAGCGGGTACATTGAGGTGCACACACGGAGAACTCGAGTTCGGTAAAATGCCACATATAATCGGTAAAAAAAATAGTTGAGTTATTCTGAATGCATTATTCAATCAATTTAACTGGAAAATTTAATTACATCCTTCAGTTGTATTTACTGAATATTTCAGTTATTCGACAAACCTGTGAATTTATTAGTTCAGCAATGCGCAACTGTCATTTTTTATTTGAAATAACAGTAAATTCATTAGAATTAGCTGACGGTCTTAATCCAATAAACTAATAGTTCAGTCTGTTTTGCATTATACTTTTTTTTATTTCAAACTTAAACTAGATTTTAGAAACTTTTTTTGTCTACAATCACAACAGCCTATTGTAGTAGTTAGAAGGTCAATCGTTAAGTAATGCTACCAATCCAAAAACAAAAAACAGTTTTGATCGAGGTTCTGACGTTTTGAGTGTGGTTGTGTTTGTAAAATAAAAATAATAAACGTTAATTCTCGATAACGCAAGTTAAGCAGCAATGCCCGCGGTCAGTATCTGCTTTGCGAACAATGTGTGTCGTTGTCACACCACCGAAAACGAAGTAACGAGTATAATGTAAAACAGGCTTTAGTGATGAAGGAATTGATTAAATCACGTTTTGTGACAAGGTTCCGGAACTTAAAATAAAATAAATAAATAAATATATCATCACGCCTTTTACCCATTGTGGGTGTGGCACTCTGCTCACGCAGATCTCGGTAAATGATATATTTTGTTCGTATGAAGTGCGGTTACCAGCCGTCAAATCATAGCCCCCAAAGATGTTAGTGGTGGGGGAACCACAGGGGTAAATTTAAATTTGTAACTGTTGGCAGTGGGATTCGAACTGAGGATCTCACGATCCACAGTCCGACACGATACCACGGAGCTATTTACCCCATTAAAACTATACGTAAATATTCGGCTTATACAGATTTTTAATTGTTTAAATATTTTTATAAACTTTTCTTAATGTTTTATCGTGTATTAAAATATTAAATTTGTATTTCTTTAAAAACATAACCTAGATATCATTTTTTGTCATAATAAAGAAGAGGATGAAATTCATGAAAAATTGCTGAAGTATCTTAAGTTGTTGAGTTAATTTGACTGAACGATACAATTTTTTTGTCAGTGCAGGAAATATTAAAAATGAAAATCGGAATAAACGTCGCCTCAAATAAACACCCGTCTGTCAGGTTTCAACTTAAAACAAACAAATAAAAATACTAATTTAAGTAATTTCGCACGTCCTCAGATACTAATTAACAAGTCGGGCCCGTCATCCGTACCCCATTCTGTCAGTACAGCGCAAAAGTACAACGCAAGCGGCAATTTTCCGCAGCGAAATGATTTCCCCCGACGTCGGTGTTTTTATTTCCCGCGTCTCGCGTTCGCGACTGTCTGCCGCAGACTCTGTTCTCTGTACCTTCCGGACACCTAACGCATCAGTTGCATCCGGACAGGAGTTGTCAAACTGTTTCTGCACCTGCATGCGGAAGTGAATCGCTGAAATATCACTTTTTATGTAGCTTTATGAGAAAATACTTTTAAACTGCGTGGGTAGTTCGTAATTATTTCTTCGGAGTGAGTGGAAATTAATTTTTATTTGTGTTCTGGACGTCTTGATAATCTTTCCGAACGAATAAGTATTAGTTTTCCTATCCGGTAAATTTATCAAGCGCCACGTGACCTGCCTGGCAATTCAACGATCGTCTACAATGAAATATCTCAATTTTCCTAATGCTGCGAAACACCAAAACACCTTTAATTTAAAAAAGAAAAATCGCGAATTGGCGTATGTGTTACACAATAACATAATTTAATTTATAACTTCCCTATTTTGAAGGATCTATATTGACATATGGTTGTGAGAATGAAAAGCAAAATTCTGGCGCTGGAAATAAAATATCTAAGAAGGTATTAGGAGTAAATAATAAGAGGACAACTGCAATCGAAGCAAGTAGTAGACTTTATAGAAACAAGACAACTAGCATAGCGCGGCCATATGGTAAAAATGAATGAATCGAATCTGGTGCCGCAAATTTGGTTGATGTGACTGACGGAAAAGGGATCGTGGAAAATCAAAAGACACCTAGAATACTATCATTTATAAGACTCTGAAGAAGAGGAACGGTACACTGTCGGATGCAGGAAGGATGATGATAAATAAGAAACAATGGCCGAAATTTGTGTACGATTAAGATACTTTTTACACTCTACCTTATACCTTAGGGTAGAAGAACGGTTCTAATATACTTTTAAATTAGCGGTTTTATTTTGATCAATTTTAATCCAAGTTGACGCATGCGCATATGTGTAAAAGTAACTAAAGTGACGGTTGTTTTGAGGTTCTCTATATTATCTTGAATTGTATGTTTTGTTTAAGATTCGATCGAGAAAACAAATGTTACAAATTAGTGTAATGATAAAAGCAAATTATTTAAATTAAAATGTAGATAGATTTATAACTTGATACAATACACGTACTGAGGCATATAATTTATGGACGCCATATTGGAACAGAAACTTCAATGTCATCTTTCATACTCTGGTGGAACTAAACCACATGTTCATGTGAACATAGCATTGTAGTTTATTGTGCTGCTTCATTCGTTTTCTTGTTGGAAATCCAGTCGAACTTCTATTACTCGAATTTCTCTATAACCCGAACAGAAATCGGCGCACACAAATTCGGTCGATTTTAGGAGAACTCCACGCTTACAACAAGACGCGAAAAATTCAATCATCAATAATAACGATAAAATAGTACTTTAAACTATATACGAAGACTGGGTAAATTTACATAATTCACAGGGACCTGGCACTCTTGATTGTGAATGCTTTTTCAGCGGCAGTAAAAAAAAACCAATGCTGTACAAGTTTAGTTTATCTCTAATATACCTAGCTCGCTTCGCTCGCACTTTTCACTAATAAACCCTAAGCCTATACAACTTATGCTTGATAAACTCGAATCATAGTACTCATTTTTAATGAAACTTATCTGAAGGTAAGCTCGTTTCTATGTTTCAAATTGAACGTATTAATTGAGTGACCCATTAAACTGTGTTTTCAAGGTCATCCTAGTTCTACTGCTATTTAATACTATTTTTATCTTTTAATTGGAAGTAAAATATGGTACACATCAAAAGGAAACATCCAACTAGCAAGGTTGACAATAACATTTTCTTGGTTCGAGTTATAGAAGTTCGTCTGTAGTAGTCACCAATCAATTAAAATAGTATAGTGGGTGAAACTTGTGGTAATTAGCTTAACCCCTAACGTTTGAACAGTTTCGCAACCTCTCCACGCCGGCTGGCCGGCTTACGTCATTGAACATAAACTTCATGCTCTTGCAGCCCTGCACACGTGCGCCAGACACGTGGTGGCCAGCCGCCAGAGCCGGCGCAGGGGTGGGCTGCAGGGGCGACACGGCCGCTCGGCCAAGGCTTCGTGCGTGCGTCACTCAGTACAAGGTATTGATTGCCCTGTACCTGCGTTTGCTGCTAGCTGTTTGTCGATGTGTTGTGGTTAGGTTTACAAAACGACGTATGTGCAGGTTTTTTTGCAGGTGTAGTAGGGGATTTTTAGAGTGGCAAATGTTTCAGCTCATTCAATGCACTCCAAAACTTTTCTCCTGCGGCCAACCATACCCTGCTCAATATTATTTTCGCTATGTTCATTAATATTTGACGGAGAATGTGGTATAACTGCAAAATTAGATTTTTACAGCACGTACACGTTTAAATAAAACCATTATGCAGTTTTAGTATATTATTCTATTGAGCAGTAATAGGGCACTATGGGGCCTATTCTGTAACTTACCTGTTAATTTTTAATGGTCTATTAAAAAATGTTAAAATCCGAGCCTAAAACATTGCTCTTAAAACACCCAAAAACAGAGCTCGTGGTACCAGCCATAATGTGTGTTCGATGACTTGCACTAGGTAGTTCCCGTGCTTAACGTTTTAACACTGAAGCGTTCGATGACAAAAGTGTAATTAGTGCAGCTGGTACGATGAGAAAATTTCAGAACTAGTGCACACTTTCCTGAACTAACTTTGGAAGTGGTATAGTTAGTGCAAGCTGGAGTAGGGGTAATATAAATATCAGTTTTGAATGTTTTTTTAATCGAATTTACTTGAATATTCGCTGTTACACTAACCTGCACTACACTACACTGCAGTGTGGAAAATATCATCGAACAGACTTACTATCTCATCACTAAAAGACAGTATGCAAAGTTTTCCAAATGGACTGGTTCAAAATTAAGATCTCGGAAACTATAAATGCAACGAATCGGTTAAATGCGCAATGTTGTGCAATTAAAAAAATTAAAATCGTGATTTTTAATCAAGTCAAATTACTCAATTATTATAAAAGATATAGACAAAATGTTCCATGTAAAAGTTAATAATTTGATAGGAAAACTTTAAAATTATAACAGAACAAAATTTAAGTTAGAGGTTTCCAAGATATTAATAGTAACTTTTCTTTTTAAATGGGTGCAATATTGGGTTTTTACTTGGTTATATAGCTTTATTTTCTACGATGTGTATTTGAAATAAAATTTGTTAAATATTTTAATCTTAAATTAAATCAAAATTATACCAATATTATCTTGCGCAATATATTATTACCAAAATATTTTATTTAATGCAATATATGTGTAGTGCTATTCGCCTACCATTTAAATTTTTACTCAAAAATTCAAGAATAAGGTCCTGATCAGGGTTGGCAAATATCATGATATTTATATAAATATCAAAATATCATAATATCGGATATATATCGGATATATATCCGATATATATCCGATATATATCAGGAATTTCGTTCTTAGGCTATATGCAAAAAAAAACATAAAACGTAAAATACCTTTATTTTGGTAAACAACAAAAATAAAACTTTAGTTTAAAATAACAAAAAACAAGACAAAAATTATTATTATTTAAGTAACAAGAAATAACATTTTTCCTAAATATATTATATAAATAGTAAATACCTAAATGAGTAAATACTATTGTAGTTTGACATATGATATAAAATATTCATATTTTAATTTAAGTAACAAAAAATAATATTTTCCTAAATATTTATATTACATAAATATCATAATAACTTGTCGTTTGATATGTTTTTAAGTTTCGCACAACCGGGCCAAAGGAATATCATCATCATCATCATTATCTTCACGTAACACGACTTCATCACTTTTTGAGAAGACCCAGTCCAAGCTTTTGGATTTTTTATCGGTATTTTGATTTAAAATATCAAGAATTTTTCACTCTGGGTATTTATTTTGTAAAAAATTAATAAGTGATATATATCATGATATATATCAATCAATAAATATCGGATATATATCAAGATATATATCATGATATATATCACTTGATATATATCTGCCAACCCTGGTCCTGATTTTGTAATATTTTGTTTATATTTTTTCATTGTTAAGAGTTAGTTTGTTTTTATATTTTTATTAATTTTAAAAGCAGTACCTATTTTTACATATGTACGTTATCTCAATTTGCACTTACATTGTAGGTAATATATATATATATATATATATATATATATATATATATATATATATATATATATATATATATATATTGTGGACAGTGATTCAGTAGTTAAACGTTCTTCTAGATTAATTTAAAAAAATCAATCTTAACAACCTATGTTTACATATACCGATTTTCCAGAAATATTTGCCAAAAACGTACAAATACCATACAATATAACCATTTACCTAAAATTCCAGTGCTCTTTTACTTACATAATTTTTCACAATTTTTTACTTATTACTACGTTTCCGCCGGCCTGCCATTTAATGTCAAAATGTTGAGAATTTAACATGTTCAATGAATGTAATTGGAAACTATATTGGTTATTATTTAACAAACAATTTACAATTCAACATTGTAAACAACAAATTGTACGCTGTTCTCTAAACAATGTAGTTCAATAACATCATTTTGTCGGCCCTCAATAATGAATATGAATGAGTTTCAAATGGAGAAACAATGAAACGTTGATACCACTAATTCTGAAGACCTTCAATGGATTTGTAATGTTATAATAAACATATTTTGCGCACATTTTCAATAAAGCTGTAATTAATATTATAATTGACTTATTTGCTTTGAAATTTCCATTACTGTTGTCAAAATTTCAAACTTTATTTTAATGTTTGGTTTGAAATAATCACTAAAGTCAAATTGAGTTATCGAACGACCCCGCAGGCCGCGTTCAGTTTTCTGATTTTGAAATAATAATTTACGAACGTTCAAAAGATGCTAATTTCAATTACTTTAAACAAAACTTTTCGAGAATGAAAACAAAATTTTGTTTTAAGTTTGAAGAAAATTATGTTCGTACAGAAAATATAAATAACCTCAAATATGGTCAAACGCACATATAAAATACATTACGTGTTATTGAAGCGAACGTGCGTATTGAGATAATTTCGTGGCCATTAAAGCATAAAGCGCGTTGAGCTAGATCAGTTCCAACGGCGAGTGAAATAAAGGTCAGAAATTAGATTTCATATATTGATTCACAACTCCAATATTTCTTTTTGTGACCTTTTTCTGTATCTTCTTTTCAATTCTCTTTTACATTTGTTATGTGGGGGAGTTTCGAACTGTCATTCTGTTCATCAAAGTTAAGGACAAAAATTAATGATAGAGCATTTCTACAAGTGATGACAGTCTGTAATTTGAAACCAGGCACAATTTTCTAATATTGTTCTTCATTTTTAGAACATGAAAACAGACTATGGTCTCTTCTACAGTTAACTGTGAATCTGTGATTTTTTCAAATAAATATATCATCACCTTTTACCTAATATGGATTTTTATCTGTGTTTACTAGATCTCGGTGAATAATATATTTTTCGCATGAAGTGCGGTTACCAGCTGTCAAGTTATGGCGCCCAAATGGCAGTTGTGGGATTCTCAAAACATAATCCGATACATTACCATGGTGCTATTTATCCATTGAAATAGGAGGATTTTATGAAAGCGAAAAACGAGCCTGAGACAGATAGATGTTGTGGGCCACTCTTCTTCGTCTAACACTTGTTTGTAGATCGGTTGCTACACGGAAAAAATGGATTGTTACAATAGCAAAAATGTATCTTACGTAGAGTGACAATTTAGATATTGACAATAAAAATATTTATATTTATATTAGTAATATGATATTATTTTCGATTGCTGCTACAACAATCTAAATAATATCACATTATTAATATAAATATTGTTATTGTAAATATCGAAATTGCTGTCACTATACGTAAGATACATTTTGCTGTTGTAACAATACATTTTTTTAAACAGTTAATATATAAAAATATGTTGTACAGTCTTGTTCAATAATGATAACACTGTGTTCAGTTATTTGAACATTCCTTTAAATTTACATACATAATATTTAATTGAACTCATTTCTTTTAATGTATTATTTAATTTTTATATTAAGCATTTTATTTCTAAATCGTTGAATAATAATTTTCTTATCAACTATCTAAGTGGAATCTACAACAAAGATAGGTTGCCCACTTATTGCCTATGTCTCACGACTCACATTTTCAATGTCAGTGAGCGTTCAAGTATTATTATATTTTAGTGTATTTACCCTATTGTCCCATTTCAATTTAAAAAAAGAAACTAGTTAGTATTTTTTTTAAATGAAGATGAGAGGCGGACTAACTACTATGGTCATATGCCGCCTCATGAGCGAGTGATTATGAAAGTATGTGTACAACACAAACGACCATGATCTTCAGTGGGATTCGAACCCACGACCCCTGGCGTGCTAGACTAGTGTCATAGCCACTACTTCTTATTATTTCTTGTTGTGTCAAAGAAGTAAAAATGTCATCACATCATTTACTCTTTTGCCAGTGTATTTAGAACAGAGCTTGATATGTGATATATTTCTGGGTGTTCAGTTCATTCAAACAACCACTCCTAAAGATGTTTGTTACGAAAATTGGTACGTTACCACAAAGCTATTACCCTATAAAATTAGAACTAATGATTTGACGTTTCTAGAAATTGCTGCTCCACGAAGTTGATTGCACTGCGTAGCTTCATTATAGTAGATATAATTTTGTTGTATGAATGAAAACTCGTTTCAAAATTAAGTTGTCAGTTTTTGTGATTTACTCATAGTTTCAGCTATGAGTTTAAAGGGTGATGTAAGTGAATTTCAACTTTAACCTTAGAAATTACTTATTCTACTTTTAATCCCATAATTCCCATTAGGAAGCTTCTGATTGTTGCGTATTTAATTGAAATACGTAGTCGTCTAGAACTCTAGAAGTTTCCAAGAATTCAAAACGAAATTCTAAGACTTTATAAGCATTCCTTTAAGAAGAAGAATGTATTATTATATTTTCATAATTACTGAAATGGAAACATGAAATTTAATGGAAATTCATTTCCAAGAAACCTTGCAAAATGCACTATTTTTTAATTAGTTAGAAACGGATTTTATTATTAACAATTCACTTCAAATATATTGTTATCAGGTCTCCTTGGCAGCGCATTTTCTTCTCTATGATATTAATTTTAGATATTAAATTTTGCAATACCTACGAAAAACGAACTCTATTTAGATGAGTGGGGTTTGTAACCAAATTTAGATTTGTTGTTTATGATTCTGAATCAGCTGTATTTTTTTTTATAGTTTTCGAGAAATTTATTATTAAAAAATATGAGTTACATAAAAAAATTCTCTATAATTTCCCTAACTATTTGATAAACTGAGGATTAATATACATTTTCAGAAAAATTACCAAACTCTTTTGTAGGGATTTCTTATTGCTTAGTAAATAATCATGTATAGTTTCTTAATACTTACATGATATTTTTAGAAAATGCATCATATCCTCAGCTTATCGAATAGTTTGGTAATTTTTTTCCACGTACGTGACGTAGTTTTGGTAGGAGAAATACAAACATATTTAAAGAGAAATAGATTGATACAAATGGCACCTGTTGTAATTTTATATACCTGTTTTATATATTTATATGATGTAAGTAGCTCATTGAAAACACATCGGACTGTGGATCATAGGATCCTAGGTTCGAGCTTCCCAGCCGACAAATTTTTGAAATTAAATTTTGAAAATTTTCACCACATAAAATTACCCCTGTGGCTCCTCCACAACTACCATCCTTGGAGGCCGCGATTTGACGGCCGGTAACTGCACTTCTCGTATAGAAATATATCATAATACCGAGATCTGCTTCGAGCAGAGTGCCACATCTAGAAATGGGTAAATGGCGTGATGATATATTTTTTTTACGAAGTAGGAAAGCGGACTAACTACTATGGTTATATGTAAACATATAAACATCAGTGGGATTCGAACCAACGACCTCTGACGTGCTAGGCTATTGATATCCACTACGCCACCGAGATCGGCTAATGATATATTTATTCATTTTTTATGTATATAATTATATTTATAAATTTTTAATTCAAAATTATCTGCCAAATATCCTGTTTCAAACCGCTATGACGTATCTTAATTTATGCTCTATTAATTTGACGTCACATCAATGGCGCGACTTATGATTATGAGATAACATTATGGTTAATTTGCTTATGTTTATTCGACTATTGTCACAGAACACTAGATTGGGCATAGGTCATATTCTGCTATCTGAGAGCGTTCCCAATTGAACGGGTGAAATTGAGGTTTTATGACACTTTTTATCAACCTAATGTAACATTTATAGTTTAAGTGTGCGATCTGAAGCTCTGCATGCGCTCTCTCTACACCGCGCTCGCCACCGCCTCTCTTCAGATCATATCTATCATTTAACATTCTTCGCAGTCTCTACACCGCGCTCGTCACCACCTCTCTTCAGGTCATACCTATCATCTAACATTTTAAATATTGAAGTGCCACAAAAGTTAAATTTTGACCATCATGACTGCGTTCAATTGGAAACGCACCGTAGCGGCTTAGGTCGAATCTAGTGTTATATATAGAAATCAGTGTCACAGACCCTAAGTAAGTATAGAATTTTCATTTATCCTATGTGAAGATTATATCTTGCTATTATTAAATTGGATGAAACGCTTCAGTATAAGCTGCCGATCTCCTGTACTGTAATTGGCTATTATTTACTTCCTGTTCTACAGAGTAACAAATGCATTAGAAAAAATAATTTAGGAAGTAAGATAGAGATTAGTTGCGTTCCATGAACCTGGAAGCCGGTTGGCATCTAGCAGCAGCGACTGCAGTCGCCAATCAGCTGTGTGGCGAACTCGCTGCTCTCAAATATAAGCGATTCACTTTTTATATGAATCTATGTATAGAAAGATATTTTCGTCTGTTTATGTCTAAGTTTAACATTAAAAATTCTTTGGGCAACATTACAACATTACCTCTATGTGTCTTGGGCAGGTCAAAAATACACAAAAAGCCGTGACTGAAGCCATAGCTGTACTGAAATAAAACATATATTTCTAGCCACCGTTTTATCCTGGATGTAAAACAGTCGAGTTCGTTGGTGGCTATCGGTAGTTCTGTCCGAAAATTCGTGGCACGATGAGGCTTGCACGTCGCGAACTCGCGATCACCGCCGCGTACTCTGTAATTACGCGCCCTCGCCGCCTCCAGCGTCGCCGCCGAAGGCCCTGCTGCCCTCGGGGCGCAGAGCCGGCCTGACCTTGTGTGGTGACAAGTGCTCTGTGTGCCACTGTGCCTGTGTTACAATCCGAAGATTGACTCGTTTATTTTGGAGCCGAGATGTTTGGCCACTCATTTCAATAGGGATTTGTTGTGCATCAGGGATGGACTTAGGAGAATTCCATTATCTGTAATTATGTCATTTCTATACTATACTCGCATAAAAGTAATGTTTTGTTGCCTGGTGCTCTCATTTATTTTTATTTTATTAACAAAGTTGTCTCCACTGAAAATTGATGTGTGTCAAGGTTGGATTAAGTTATTTGACAGGATAAATATAAGATCTCTAGCTTTTATTGATACTTACAGGAAGTCAGTTTCGCCGATAGTTCACAAAATACGTATGTAAGACGATATCAAATGGTTTTAAAACCATTCGATTTATATACACGTGTGATTTACGGCCGTTTTGGAATCGTAAATCATTGTATATATGTCACCTACTATATTGTTTTGCTATAAACTACAATTGAACTTGGCTGTTGAAAAGGAACAACAAACATTTACGCCTAGAATCGTAAAGATATTGAAAAACAAAACTTATGCCAATAATATTGTCGATACAAATAGATATTTATTGATATAACCTTGACTAGAACAGTGGTATAGTAAGTAACACGATAAGTTAGCGTCAAGTATTCCGTAGACACTAACACACTATTATAGAAACTGAATGAACATCTCCAGATACATTCTGTTTCGTCACAAACTAAAAAAAAAAAAAAAACACTTTCATCAAAACCGTGTGCGTTGGTATTTTGTGAAAACAGTTTAAGGGCTAAGGTTCTTAAGTACAGTATTGTCTAAATTAATCCAAAATCCAGTTCTTCTACAGATCTGCATTTTGTGTTTTCCAAACCAGATTACAAATAGACATATATAGGTGTTATTTCATCATATTCTCTGTTCGAAGGTAAATGGAGAAATGTATAGTAGTAATTAATGTTCATATTTGTTTACCAACCTACACACTCTGCTCCGACAACCGTAATATATTACATGATGTAAATCGGGGTTGATAGTATTGATAGAAGCTTCGAAGTGTAATAGTGTAATAATCATGAATTAATCAAACAATGATAGTGCTAAACGGATTTGATGCGTAGAAATGTTAGAAATTTCTTCGTTATTGACAAATGTAACAAGTTCACAAAAATACATATTTTGGATGTATGCGCCAAAAATTTTTTGGCACATCTTTGAAATTTCACAGACTTTGAATAACATTCGTTCGCAATCAAATACCTACAATACTTCAACGAAGTAAACACAGAAGAAAGATGCAATGCAGACACAAAACTAAAAATTTTTGAATACATCACTCTATATCCCACGCAGTGGGGTAGCACGAACTCTTAAACACAATCAATATCCTCCAAACATTCTTACTTCACACTTCCTTCATATTACATTCCGTCAATCACTTATTCCTAGGACGCCCACACAAACGTTCACCTAACATTAGTTTCATTCGATATTCCCTCAACTGACTCACTCCCACTTTTTTCACATTCTCTCTTAAATACCATATTTGCACAACAGACGACGTTTATGTTTCTTCATCCACACCCAATATTCAAAACCATACATCATTGTAGACACTAACACATCATTAAAATTTCGAGCCTTTCAATATTCCGGTCAATGCATCCTATCGAAATATACAATTTCTTTCACTTGCTTAAATCTCACACGATTCATTGAAACATTATATTCAGTAATCAAATCATTCTTCTCAAAACACCTAGTAATAGATTTATGCCTCCCCTTACTTCATTTATGTTTACAGTTATTCTTCTCAATAACATCATCCGCATAAACTAACGCAGACAGAAAGAATAGAAAATAGAAACCCAATTTGAAATGTGTGTGTTTCACTAATTACTTTAACCAATACCTAACACTCACAGTTTGCGGTCCAAACACCAATAGGAAAGGGGATTACAGGAAATTTTAATTTTACTGTTATTATTCGTAATACTGCAGTTAAAGTTAATATTTTCTATACTTGACGGAAATTCGATCATTAGCATAAACCAAGATTACTGTTAGACCAACCATAGGTTTTGTTTAGAATCATACTGCTACATAGATAATCCCTTTTGTAAATTATTTCTGTATAAAGGATAAGTAACAAATATGAGTTCAGTTGAATAGAATATATTTTTGAAACAACTACTTGTTCTAAATAAAAAGAATTCAAATTATTGAGACTATTGGGCATCCAAAATTAAAATAGGTACGCTAACTAGTGGTAGAAATCTGAACTAAACATAAGGTACACTTAGTACATAAGGCAAAATTAATAACAATCGTAGATATTTTAAGAGTATTCCAATGTAAGTATTACATTTGTTTAAGCCGTATTATTTAAATGATGTAAAAATGAAAGGTACATTGCACTTGTATATTATAGGTTAAGATTGAAAACTATAAAAACAGGTAAATTTGCAGTGTGTATGGCAACAGCTCTGCTAGCAATAAAAGCAAACTACCAATACTAAAGCACGCATTCGCCTTCATAAGATATCATACAAAATGCATTTGACATGTACCTTTCGTGAATTGTGATCAACGCCATCTCTTGATAATTTGGAAACCCAATGGGATGAATAAAAGGAAAACATTGTTGATAAAAATCAACAAATTACCTGGGGAAAATAAATTTTCAATAATTTTAAATCAATCTCTTGAAATTTTAACATTTTTGCAACCATAAATTTTCTTTAATCTTCTAGAGGTCTAATGGAGTCAGTTTTCTTATATATTTGCACGAACTGTAACACAAATATTTGAAAATGATTACATAGCGTTTCGTTGCTTCTCGCGTAAGGCTATGTAATGATCAACAGTATTATTCAAAATTTCTAGAATACTGCTCCAGTCTTTGTATGGCCCGTTTTTGTTAGTAAACAAATTCACGACTGCGTATATTGTCAATAAATCGCAAAATATTTTCAAGGCGGAAAATATACTGCTTATTTTGCGATTAGATTCCAGGTGCATGAGTTTTCAAGAGCAAGTTAGTCGCGGCGTATAATCGTACCTCTGTCGTCCACAATTTCACTTCTCTGTGCTCTTATCAAAGTTTTGCTTTACTAAGGTCAACATTTGTATTTGACCTATGATGTGCGACTTCGAAAAAATACTCTTGATAACTTATATTTTCTTTCGATTTTTACAGCGCTGCTTGTGATTATATCGTGTCATAACAAAGATGTCTGTGTCTACATGGCATTTTGAAATATTTATGGGTGGTCTATGCGTGAAATTTAATCATTTAAGGTGAAAACATTATTGGTAGCACCCATAATTTATCTGGTTAGTAGATTATAAGTCAGCTGGTAATTTTTAATTGTATCTTATTCGTTTATTTAACGCAATTTCATTCTGAAATACACACACAACACGAAATTAGTAGTTATCGTTAGTGATTATGGTTAGTGTTAGAAGTTTGTGTTATAGTCGTAGCGTGCTTAAAAACGAAATTAGTTCAACGTTGACGCAGTGCTAATTTTGGTTAGCGCAATAGGCTTTTGGTTAGTAGTGAACATCTATGAGCTATGACTAGTGTGACTGATCTAGATCAACTCGTAAGATCTTTGATATGATCTAGATCGTTTTATATTTTTTGATCTTGATCTAGATCTAGATCAAAAAGAATAATATCTATGGTCTTAAAAAAGATTAGATATTTTCCTCTAAAATTTCATTCTCACTAGGTACTAAATTAAATTAATATAATTAATATAACAAATTCAATATATCTTTTGGAAAAAAATAAATATAAAATAACGGTTTTTTTTTGTAAAAAGTAATTTGTATTTTATTTGTTGTTATTAAAATTTTCACCTTTCTATTTTTTTTAATAATAATAAAAAAATTGTAAAAAAAATTACTTATCTTTTTCATGATCCGATCTAGATCATATTAAATATGAAGATTTTGATCTTGATCTTGAAGATCATTTTTAAAATGATCTGTCACAACACTGGCTATGACCAATCAAAAGGAAAAAGAAAAGCTTTTTTGTTTCTTTATTAGTTTGACAGTTCGTTTGTTAATGAAAACTCATACGAACAAAAAGTGTTACATGCTACTATTACACGACGAAAAAAGAATAATGTAGAATTTACCGAACTATTCGGTAAACTGAGGATATAAATTATTGTCGTTTGCGTAGACTCTAGAAGATGCAGCAGTTTTAATCTTACGATATATTTTGTGGTTTAATTTTTATTATCTGTTACAAGAAAAAAAATAGTACCATAGAATTTACCGAACTATTCGGTAAGCTAAGAATATACGATGCATTTTCTGTAAATGTGATAACAATTAAGAAACTAAACACTATTATTTACTAAGCAATAGAATTTTCAAAAAAAATTTGGTAATTTTTCAGAAAATGCATCTTATATCCTCAGTTTACCGAATAGTTCAGTGCTAAGGAATTTTTTCCCTCCAAGGAAAATAATACAAATAAAAATATAACAGATTTTTTTCTTCGACAGCGTTAATTTGATGCATTTTACTACTTAATCAGTAACTACTAACCATAATCAATAAACACTAACGATAACTACTAATTTCGTTTTGTGAATACAGTTTGATTCGATTCTCTTCTAGCATTTATTTACAAAATAGCTGTCATACCAATTATAAATGAACTGTCCATATATGTCGTGTTTTATGCAGATACCTCATTCAGTGTTCCATTTAGAGGAAATAATAATTATGATCCATTTATTGTTGTTTTTTATCTACATCTGTAGGTTCTGTGTAACATTTGGAAACAATTTGTGCAACCAATAATTGCTTATATATTTTGTTCTTTCTTTAAATTGCGGCGTTAAAATAAATTGTGATAATTATACTGTAATAATATATAGCATGCAGTCTTTTCATCTCGTATTTTCAAGAAAAGACAGCGGTAGTGCTAATATTAAGGTATTTCGGAATTCTTTGCATTAGTGCTGCAGGAGTAATTTTATTACTTTTCTTAGAAATTCCTCTCATATCATATATATTACTTCCATTATTCCTTTACCTCTTACAATATTTCCAGAGGACCTATAACCTTCTTTACAATTCCGTGAATTTACGAACTTGTGTTATGAAATAATTTTCTTCCAAACAATTTTTGCGTTGTGTCAACAAACTAATTATTATTTTATAGTGATGTCATCCAAGCAATAAATGAAAGATATTCGTTTACTCAAAGCGGCAAAATAAATCTATAGGTCATTACCGAATATTTGTCATACATTCGCGTGGCCTTCAATTTATGCTGGGCCACTCTGACATCACAATGGCGCGATTTGCATTAAATTTAATTTTAAATTGAAAATACGACTCAGGACCAATAAAGACATCAGAAAACGAATACGTAATAGGACCAGGGTTGGCAGATATATATCAAGTGATATAGGTATATCATGATATATATCTTGATATATATCCGATATTTATTGATTGATATATATCATGATATATATCACTTATTAAGTTTTTACAAAATAAATACCCAGAGTGAAAAATTCTTGATATTTTAAATCAAAATACCGATAAAAAAGCCAAAAGCTTGGACTGGGTCTTCTCAAAAAGTGATGAAGTCGTGTTACGTGAAGATAATGATGATGATGATGATATTCCTTTGGCCCGGTTGTGCGAAACTTAAAAACATGTCAAACGACAAGTTATTTTGATATTTATGTAATATAAATATTTAGGAAAATGTTATTTTTTGTTACTTAAATAAAAATATGAATATTTTATATCATATGTCAAACTACAATAGTATTTACTCATTTAGGTATTTACTATTTATATAATATATTTAGGAAAAATGTTATTTCTTGTTACTTAAATAATAATAATTTTTGTCTTGTTTTTTGTTATTTTAAACTAAAGTTTTATTTTTGTTGTTTACCAAAATAAAGGTATTTTACGTTTTATGTTTTTTTTTTGCATATAGTCTAAGAACGAAATTCCTGATATATATCGGATATATATCCGATATATATATATATATCCGATATTATGATATTTTGATATTTATATAAATATCATGATATTTGCCAACCCTGAATAGGACTGAACTATGAAATAGAACAGTAGTTGGAAGGAGAATCATAGTGAAAAAGATCAAGGAGCAGAGAGTTAGGTGGCTTGGACATATATGGAGAGCAGAAGAAAAGGATGCAATTAAATTGGTAATTGAATGGAGACCAAGTGGAAGAAGTAGACGAGGCAGATCTAGATGAACAAGACCAAGGGAAGTGGAAGAAGATTTAAAAGCAGCGAGAATTGAAAACTAGCAAAGTAAACTAAGATATAGGAAGATGTGGAGAAACCTAACTAAAAGGATTTAAAAAAAAGAAACGGATATTGCTTCATAAGAAACGGCGTTACCCCATTAATTGGGATGTTTTACTTATAATTCTGTACGTAAAAAACGTATCTTTAGTTATATTCAAATAACTGCGTATTTCATTTTAACTAAACTCCTATGGTTTCCCTTTACTAATATTTTTGAGTGACTTAAGACTGGTAACCGCACTTCACGCACATAAATACATCACCTACCGAGACCTGCGAAAGTAGAGTGCCACACTAAGATGGATAAACGCCGTGATGATATATTTATTTATTTCTTAATTACTCAGCATTTATGCGCAATATTTCCTTTACTTTATCTTCACAAGTGAAAAGCAATTACAGAATTCCATTTCTATGCACCCATAAACAAGGTAAACCACAAATAATTTCTTCTGGCATTCGTGATGCTACCGACGTCACAAACATGTCATATTCATATAAATCCGCTTTGTCAGTACAAGAACGAAGCATTGCAGTTAGTTACCTCATTCTTGATAACATTACCGAGAAGCGATTCTCTTAAATGGCGGTTGGAGATATGCATATTACCTATGATATCATTTGAATATCACAAGTAATAAATCACTACTTGTAGCATATTTTATGCCTTCACCTTTTCACGTACATTCAACGGAAAAAGCATACATTTTCATTTTTAATAAGCAAGATTAAAATGGATTTTTTTACTTGAATACCTACAATTAATTTCTTGAATGCTGAATGCACAGATTAACAACAACATGTGGTAGAATTCCACATTTATTCACTTGCAAAAGTTTGAGAGACCACTGGACTACAATTTATTCGCAAAGCGGTCGCCAATCCAACTACTGACCGCGGGCAGTGGTGCGTAACTTAACTGAACCGGATTCAACGCTACCTGTCATGGCCGTTACCTTAAATTTATATTTGATAATGTGTATTGTCTTGTTGGGTAGATGGTACACTAAGGTACGTGTTATGCCTTGAATTGGGCCTGGCATATCCAGGATTCACCTTCAACGAAAAATTAATTTAATAATCTATGACTAAAAACTATTAATTAAAATCCCTATGCTGCTGATCTCGGTGGTGTATTAGCTATATCACTAG
The DNA here is from genome assembly GCA_963942605.1 of Poecilus cupreus. Lineage (NCBI taxonomy): Eukaryota > Metazoa > Arthropoda > Insecta > Coleoptera > Carabidae > Poecilus > Poecilus cupreus. The sequence continues at coordinate 12,274,898 of OZ012715.1, forward strand.
CCTAGCATGCCAAAGGTAGTAGATTCGAATCCTGTTGAAGAGCATGGTCCTTAGTGAGGCGGTACTGTAACAATTGTAGTTTCGAAGATACTGAGTTTCATATTCAAGTCTTGGAGTTCCGGAATACTTGTTTCCAATGAAACAAATTTATCTGATCAGATATCTGAATGAAACTTAGTTATTTGTTTTTTTAAAATGTGCTAAATGGAGTGTTAGTGTTACTAACCACAGTACTGTAACAATTATAGATTCGAAGATATTAAGTTTCATAGTTCATAGTACACACAAAAAAAAATGAATTGGTAACAAAAATTTGTTTTACGTATAGTGACAGCAATTTAGATATTTACAATAACAAAATTTATATTTATATTAGTAATGATATTGTTTGGATTGTTGTAGCAGCAATCGAAAACAATATCATGTTAATAATATAAATATTGTTATTGTAAATAACTAAATTGCTGTCTAGGTAATCCGCTTCCTATTTTAATTATCAACAAAATATCTATATACTCATTTTCAATTCGATCTTAACTGGCTTGATTAACAATTTGTGTAATTTTTAAAAAGAAACAACCCTCGGTAAGTTTCAAGCAATATTTTTATTTACTTATGTATTTCGGTTTATTAGATCATCATTATTTACATAGGAAGAATTAATTTGTACATTTTTACGAGCCTTATATGTAGCTATAACAGGAGGGTTAATGGTTTTAATGCAAAGATACAGAAGCGGAGGTTTGAAAGACGCCAAAAAGCGATTAAAGTGGACAATTCAATGGCGACTGATATAAATCAATTTGTTCATTCATAAAAATTTGTTGTCTTTAATAGCTTACTGAATTTCCAAGGATTCTGATAAGTCCATTTTTAATCCATTTTTACAAACATATTTAACAGTTATATTATTAATATCTAAGCAATGTTTACCAACATTAAAGCTGGTGTTGGAGAATTAGAAATAAATATTAAATGGGTATAGTTCTGTAGAATTTTGTAATAAAACGACGTTTCAACATCAAAGTACTGTCTTTATCAGATAAAATACAAAAGATTAAATAAATAAATATGTGCTTATCTCGGTGGTGTAGTGGTTATGTCGCTAGCCTAGCACACCACAGGTCGCGGGTTCTCATCCCACTGAAGAGTATGCTCGTTTGTGATGTTGATAAAATTCACATTCTTCGTAAATAAAAAAAAAGTAGGAATGTGGTCAAGATTAATCTTAAAGTCTGTATTTAAATTAAGATTATTTGTAGATTTCTTGATTTCATTTGCTTCTCTTAGTAGTTTTCTCATCCAGTTATTTACTCTTGCCAAAATCTTGGTGTTTTCGAAATCAATTCCATGTAATTCTTGAATTGGAATTATTGTTCAGTAACGCTTGTATAATCTTGATTGATCCCTCTTAGTTCTACTGCCAAAATCTTGGTTGTTTTCGAAATCAATTCCATGTAATTCTTGAATGGGAATTATTGTTCAGTATCGCTTGTATAATCTTGATTGATTCCTCTTAGTCCTACTAGAGATGAGAACTTAGCTTTGAAACTACGTATATAGATATTTTTATGTAGTTTTAAGGCTTATTATTTTTGTTGCTAAGTGCTTATTACTTGACCTTCCATAATATGCATTTTCTTGCGTTTTTTGATAATCGTATGAAAGTAAAAATTAGAAATTATGTTTACCGATTAAAATGCAAGTTTTTGCAATATACGGACAATATTTTTATCATGCAGGAAAAAACTATATCTCAAGAAATATGGTTATTTACAACTTTCTATTTAAAATGTTTTTCTATATACATAAATAGTAGTGTCGTTCTATTTCTTCTCACACCTACCCCTACCAGTAAGTAATTGCTATTTGTAGCGTTAAAACCAAGTCAATTTTGTAAAGCGAATAACAGAGGCACGATGTAATTAACTTGCGAATTGGTTAGTTCCCTAACTAGTTTCTTATAAATATCAGCAATAATCCTTTTCGTAATTGCAATTTATAATTAAGATGTGCAAGATGCAACCGTCGCAAAGAGACTTTTGTATGGAAATAGAGCATTCGTGGTTATTTGAACCCAATCAAAACACGTGTCGCTTCTTTAGATGTCACTTTACATTTGACGTTAGTACTGCACAAAGGGGGTTGTAGTTGCAGAGAAAGTTTGTCGACCGAAATAGGCTTGGAAAAGAAGGTGACAATCTAATTCACTAAAATAAATTACTTCCTATATTGTATTTTAAATAATTTCAATTTTATAAACACGAATTTCGACTAATATTTGTTTTTAATACTATAACATCGACTAGAAAAAATTTATAGGCAAAATTAATAAATTTTGGACAAATTTAATTTTTGTTAATTTAACAAGCTTCAAATTTGTTAGCAAGTAACAAATTATTTTTGTGTATTTCGTAACTAAATTTATTTGGGAATATAGTAATTATTAACATTTATTTGTATGTGCTTTTGACTAAATATTTTAGTAATTATATTGAAATAGAACAATAAATCATAGTTATTATAACAAATGAAGTTGTTACAAAGTATATAAACTTTCTTTAACAATTTCAAATTGATAAGTTAGTCAAATTTACTTGTTATTATTGACGAGTGTATTTGTTAAATTTTATAAATGTAGCAAATAAATAAAAACACCAATTGTTCTTGTTAAAAGAATTGACAAAATTTTAATTTAACCAATTGTCATATTTCTTAAAATTGTTATTTTAATGCAAAATATTTGTCAATATTAAATATCGATAATATAGCTTTTTCAGTGCCTTTCAAAAAAGTATTTCCTCATTAGTAAGACATAGAAGCAGAAATGCAGAAAGTTGAAGGTTGATCTACTTGTTCTTCTTGCTTATATTAGTCCCCTTTGGTGCAAGAATTTGACAAGGGACAGTGCCGTTGCCCACGTTATTAAAATGAAACAAACTTATAGTCTTATGTTTCTATATCAACAAATCTTGATACACATGTAGGTGCATAAGAAGCAACGTAATCTATATATAATAAAATCGCCGAGGAGTGGGCATGCTGAGCCTAATTATTTGTGAATTTTAATATCAACTTTGACAGTATTAGAAATGAAAATGACGTAGGTGGTTGAAACAACGCATCACTTCAGTTATTTCAAATGCAAATGTCAGAGGTGAGCCTGTAGAGAAAATTAGTTTTCCAATAAGGAAATTTGCAACTAGTGGTTTGTTTTAACCTATTTCTATGCGGCGTAGTAGTAGCGACTGGGTACGGGAAACTTTTTATCTTGTTAAGTTTTTTAGTTTGTTTAGATGACACTGTAAATTGAAGAGTAAATGTGTGTTCGGGGTAACATTAACGAGATTGAAATAAAACTCATAGTTCAATTTTGTTTTTGCTGTAGATTCTCGCACCCATATTCTAACCTCCTTATTTCTTGCAGGATTTTAAACTTTCGAGTCAGTTTTAATTCCTAAACTGAGAATTTAGTAATTATTATTTTGTTGTAAATGAATTATTAATTAGTAGACAACTATAAATGTCTGTTTTTTGTAAATGTAAAAATCAACGAAATTTCACTTAAAAATTTAATTTCTATTTATTTTATTTCTATATAGTTCAAACCCTAAGAAACTAATTGCTGCAGAGTGCATCGTCATATCTCTTATATTTTTCGAGATATGTCGAATTTCGATGTTTTTCGAATTTCAACTTTGAGGGGCTGTAACTCAAAAACTATATAAGATATGGAAAAATGATCTTCAGTTATAAATTTTTCGTGCATTTTATAACTATTTAGCAAATTTTGAAAATTTCGATTTTTTTGTCAAAATTTCACTCAACAATAACTTGAAAAATATAAAAGATACAGACTTGCAGTGGTCACCGATCGATTCAGCTAATCGAAGTACGTAAGTATACAAAATTTCAGAAAAATTGGTCGGCGGGTTACAATTTTAGAGCAAAAAATCCGAAAACGCCCAATTTCGGGCCAAACGTCAAGGGGTATCCCTTGACGAATTTCGGATTTGAGGCCATTTTCAGTCTTTTTGCTCTAAGTTTACAGTCCGTTGAGCAATTTTAGTGAAACTCACAATACTTATGTAAACCGACGAGCTGAATCGAATGGTGCATGTTTCATTTCCAGATCTGCTATATTTTTTGAGTTATTGCAAATCAAAATTTTGAAAAAAAAAATCAAAAATTTTCAAAATTTTCAAAATTTGCTAATTTGTTATTGTAAGCACGGTAAACACGTAACTGAAGATTATTTTGCGATATCTTGAATAGTTTTTGAGTAACAGTCCCTCAAAGTTGTACTTCGAAAACTATCAAATAATTCCATATCTCTAAAAATACAAGAGATATGACGATGCGCGTTGCTGCAAAGAGTTTCTTAGGGTTTAATTTATATAGAAACGCAATAAAAAATATTCACATTTTAAGTGATATTTGGTGGAAAAATATCAAACCCGTGTATTTCGTTTCTCGGTTTCTCCATCCAAAGCGTATTTTTCGAGATAATCAGCAGTTTCCAGATTTTTTGGGCACCCATTTTAAAATCTTTGAATGTTTAATAATTATATTGTACACATGTTTCGAAATATTTCAATAAACGTATAATTTAGTTCAAGATTAGATACAAATGTAAATAATACTAATTCCATATTTTGAATTGAAAGGATTGATTTGTGTTAAGTAAACGCTTCTCTCGTTCCATCTAAATACTCGTCTCAAAATGTTCTTAATTATTGTTGTAATGTCTCGAGAATGTCCGAAACCGCGAGACATATTTCGCAGTTCACTCATTTCGTTTCTAGTGCATGTTTTGACTCTCAGGTGCTTTTCACTTACTGTTAGTAGTAGTCGGCTTCGTTTTGCTTTGCGCAAGTACGTAGTCACTGAAATTTTTCCCCGTCCTCCGTCCCGCGCTGATCCCTGATCCAAGCTAATTTTATCCTCGCACGAGGTGTAACGCATACACTTGCAGACATATTATGTACATGTGTGTGTTGATAAATTGGCAAGGGATCGTGCTATGTTCAACGTACGTCTGCGCTCACTGCATCTGCAAGAGTTCATATGTTATGTGAAACGTTTTAAACAACTCTTTTATTCTTAAGCCTGTTTTACATTATACTTTTTTAGCAAGAAATTTGAACTAAATTTTAGAAACTTTTTTTGTCTAGAAACACAATTGCCTATTGTATTAGTTACAAGGTCAATCGTCGAGTAATACTACCAATCCAGCGACAAAAAATAGTTTTGATCGAGGTACTGACGTTTTTAGCGATTGTAAAATGAGTAGAACGAAACGTAAGTTGAAAGAAAAATTAAGTATCATTAAAATATATGAAATATATCCGATAAACAAAATTGGGTAACACATAAGATTGTGATTAGGTAGGTAAACACGGAATACGCTAGTATGAAACTTGAATTAAAATTGAATCCGCACTTTGTGTTTTAAAGCCGTTTCTGGTATGAAACTTGAATTGACTTTTTCTTGAATTACATTATACAAATAAACCTAGTATGAATTATGAAACTTTTTGTAAAAATATGCTTTACTCTTTAATGAGGAAATGCTTATATAGGAAAAATGATTAAGAAGAGGATGTACGTCATCAACCTGAAATAAAATTTTATGGAATGAAAATAACTAGTACATTTCATTTAATACAGTTACGCTTGAAAAAATACTAGTATTAAAAAAGTATATAAAATGCAATTTACAGTGATTTTTAAGTCAATTTTAATTCATTAATGGAATTTGTAATTATTAAAAATAATTGTAGTATATATTTGCTCTATACGTTTGTGGTACTGGTATATAATTACGTTTACATAAAAAATTCATATTTATCTGCCATTTTCCTATAAGATTTTACTATGTTCAGTTGTAATTTGTGTTCATTGCAACAAATCGTAAATATCTATAAATGAAAAAAAAATCTGGTGTGGGCACTACACGATTTTCCTACACGTAAGAATCTGTATTCTAGTGTTTCATAATTACACTTCATATATGTTTTTCATATAGAATAAATCTTTTAGTTATTTGTATCTTCTCATATTATTTGATTTTTTTTTAAATTAAACTTATAATTTAGATTTTTATCCTTAATTTGATTGCAGATACTATTTATATTCGAAATATTATTCGAAAAATTTACCAGATATTCGGTAAACTGAAGAAATTTTCTGAAAATTTACCAAACTTTTTTGTAAATACTTCTAATTGCTTAGTAAACAATCATGTTTAGTTTCTTATTTGTTATGACATATTAAGTAAATGCATTTTATACCATCAGCTTACCGAATTGTTCGGTAAATTTTCCGGATTTTTATTTTAGTGTATTAGTATTACTAATATGATTCATTTGAAATTTTTTTCATAGCTGATTCTGTATTCGAAATAAATTGTATCCTACTATTTTGTGCCTCAAGTAAACTTCCACTTCATCACATTCATCCATCCACACAGACGTCATTGATAAAATTATATTTCCACAAAAATTTCGGCTTCGATTTTTGTCTTGACTTCTGTATTTACTTATACTACGTATAGGAAGTAAAATAAAAGCTGGATATCAGAAATGATAAAATATACAACGATACATTTTATATCGATATATTAAATATTATTATTAAATTGAGATAAGAATGGATAATGTTTTGTTGCAAATTTGATAAAATAATTATTATGAGAAAGAAAAATGCGAATATTTAAATGTTTTGCTTCACACTTATTGTAGTTATTGTAATTTATAAATTTGTTATCGTTATGCTTGATATTGTTTTACTGCTTTGATTATTCATAGAAGGATGAATGTTAAATTATTATTTATCTTTCTCCAAGCAATATGATTTTTGTAGTAGGTATGCAGAATATCAGGTTGTGATATAGAAATATAACTTTGAAAAAAATAATACCTAACAAGCATGTAATTAATCTGAACACAAACAAAATATTGTAACACATGCAACACCACAATGGGGTCGTTCACTTTTTTTAAATTTTTTTATTATGAAACTTTATCTAAATTGAAGACTATCTACATTTTAAAAAGTCTTAATTGTTATTCATTAAGCCACAATGATTTTTTTTAAATGCTGTGACGTCATTATAGATGTGTTGCTGGATCTTAAACAGTAGAGATTTAAATAATTTTAGTCACATAAATGTTCTATTTTATTGCAATAATAATAATAAAATAAGTAAAAAAATATGTGACTACAATTATTTACAATATGTACTGTTTAAGATCCAGCAACACCTCTACAATGACGTCACAACATAAAAAAAAATCATTGTGGCTTAATGAATAACAATTAAGACTTTTTAAAAGTGTAGATAGTCTTCAATTTAAATAAAGTTTCATAAAAAAAATGGCGAAAGACTCCATTACAGTGGAACATGTACAATGCACCAAATACACACTACACAGACAAACAATAAATGTTCCAAATACACTAAAAAACGCATTAGAAAATAATCTACACACAGTATATAACACAATCCAATATCTCAAAAACACACAACTATACAGTTAGATATAAACTAAGAACAAAATAAAGCAATACAAACTGCAATTACAATACTGTAGGGGGAGGGAGGGTGTGGGTTAATAACCCGAGACGTTGAAACCCCCTTAAATATTTTTTTAAATAAAAAAATTGCATGGTTTTTCGTAAATTAGTTCACAAATTGAAATACCTTTAAAATAAATAATATGCCCATTAATACTTATTAGTGCCGACCTCGGTGGCGTGGTGGCTATGTCACTAGCCTAGCACGCCAGAGGTCGTGGGTTCAAATCCCACTGAAGAGCATGGTCGTTTGTAATGTTTACATAAATTCACAATCATCCAATCATGAGGCGGCATATGACCATAATAGTTAGTCCGCCTCTCATCTTCGTAATAAAAAAAATAATACTTATTAGTAGAAAACAATAGTATACCATAAGATTATATTATCCTTTAAATATCCTTGTGGACTTTTGTGGTTTGTCCTTCACTAGCGTCTTTGGAAGCCGGGACTTGACAGCTGGCAACTGCACGCAAAAAATATTTCACCGAAATCTGTGAAATCAAAGTTTCACACCAAAATAGTTAATGGCGTAGTGAAATATTCATAAATTTATTATTCATTATTTTGAACAAGTTCATCTTTAATTCCACTTAGTTCCACTGACGATGAGAACTTATTTCTAGACAACATATTTTGAGAGTTAGTTGTTTATGGTTTATTTTACGCTGTATAGAGTTTTCGCTATTGATTTTGTATTGATTTTACGAAATAGGTAAATACTAATTCGCGCATTGCAAAATAGGTTAAATTTCAAGTATGTTTTCCTGGTAAATGAAGCTACGGGCTGCGGCAAAATAACTTCCCTAGTTTAAATTTAATTCACTTTTGGAACTAGAGAGGTTTCGCTGCAGCCTATATGTTGTTTGTTTGTTGCATTAACAAAAATATATGCGCCGAACTTTGCCATTATAAACTGCAGACACTAGACAGACATGCGACAGGGTATTAAAACTATATAATTAATATTATATTATGTATAATATGAATGTGAATACATTATAGCAGCGGTTGCCAAACCCTACACACAAGAAATAATAGAAAAACTATAATTGCGAAAAAGTTTCCTTTAAATATAAATTTTGTTTTTAACATAAACCAATGATCCAATGTTGAGATAATCATTCGTAAAGTTTGGATTTTACAATAGTACATTAAAAATAGTAATTTTATTTTACAAGAAGGAAATCGTGATCCAAGAAAATAATCGATTGTCATAAAATGATTTCTATATACTATTTTGTCTATTTTGCGCATTTTATGCTCTTTTTAAATAAAAAGGCGTAGTTTCAAAATTTAGAGAATTATGTCTTAGTTGGCGATACTGCTGTGGCGTTTAAAAATTCAATTCTTTTACTTAAAATAAGATTACAAGACTTGAATTAAGTAAATAAATAATAAATATATTATCACGCCTTTGTCGCATTTTGGGTGTGGCACTCTGTTTACGCAGATCTCGGTATGTGATATATTTTTGCGTATGAAGTGCGGCTACCAGCCGTAATATCATAGCCCCCAAATATGTTAGTGGAGGAGGCAAATTTGAATTGTCGGCTGTGGGATTCGAACTGAGGATCTCATGACTGAAAATAAAAAAATATTTATTCCGAACCAATTATATTTCTATGATAATGTATGTATAATTATAAAGTTTTGATTTCTTGTTTGTAAAAATATGCGTGGTGAATAAAAATATAATAATTATATTTGTTTCTCGCTCTGATATTTTGGTGCGTTTGTTTTATTTTGTGAAGTTTTGAGCCATTCACATTCATGCAACCTTGGCATACATAAATTAGTGCAGTACAATAATAAAAACGTTATTTTTATAATCTGCGAGAAAAAGGCGTGACAGTGAAACTGTATTTATTATTTATTTATTTACTGCGCTTAAACAAACTGTGATAAAATATTAATAGAGTCAGTTGTCATATTTAATCGATATTGCGATAATTTGATTCACGCCCTATCATTCGGCCAAACAGCAGCAGCAAATGTATCGATACCGATAGCGATACCAAATCGAGATATATTGCGATTAGTGTCACTGCATGTCGCTGGCTGGCGAACCGGAAATGTCATTTCTTCTAACGATCTAGCTATTTAATAATTCATAATCGCTATTGATCCCTAACGCTAAAAATATTTTGTTCACAAAGAAAAAATCATATCACGCGTTCTAAATATAAATTACTTTTTTCTTGTCTGCAATTGTTTTATCAGTGCGGTAATTAACATTGAACTTATGAATACCTGACTATATGATCTACATGACTGTATTTTTATTTTTAATTGTGCACTGTGCAAGGTTGACGCTAAGTTGAAGTGTTATAATTGCTTATATAACACTCCTGGAACGATATTGCGGAAAAGATGATGTTTTAGAATTAATTTCCAACCTTCAAACTGCTAATATTTGCGAAACTTACGTAATTAAATGCACTTTTTATAGCTAACAATAGCAAGAAAAAATACAATAATAGTTCCTACATCGGAAGATATACACTGTTTTGAACAATAGAAATATTACATATTACACATTGCATCATCTTCTCTCTTCATTTTTACCTTTCTTATCCAGTACTCCCCTGGTCCGTTTCCTTCGAGGATGTCATATTCATATAATCTTCTATCTTCTCTTTATAGTTTCTAGAAAATTGTTGCAATCTACATCTTCTTTGATCTTCATTCAGCCAATAGTTGTTTGCGTTCTCTTCATTGTCACATCTTAGTATACCTATGCTTCTAATTCTGCCACTTTTGGTTGTTTTTTTGTAAGTACCTATTATAGCTATATTGCTTCTGCACTTTCTGATCTCTTTCTCGAAGTTTTATTGTCTTTACTCCGTTTTTTCTTCTTCTCTTTATTTCCTCGATCAAAAAGCCGTTACGCTCTTCTTTTAGATGTAACTTGCGATCTTCTTTCTTTGTTCTTGCAGCTGACAAGCACTGGTACGCGATTCTGCATAATTGGTAATTCATAATTCTTAATTTTTTCTTCATGTTTCACAGCTCACAAGCCCCAATGTATTCTGGGATTTGCTCATCGAATCCCAATATCCATATAGTATATTTCACTTGCACTGTTTTCTTTCTGCGTTGTTCATTCCGTCCCAATCTTGTAAGAAAAGCGCTTCAAAAGAAAAAGAGAATTAAATCTTGTAAAATATTTATATATATTTTTTTATTAAATCTTGTAAGTTGTTTACAAAAAAAGAAAAATTATATATTTAACACAACCTTATGGTAGAAAGGTTCTTGACTATATATTGCGTGTCTCATACCATCCATCCATCTCTTAAAATTCAGAGGTTTGATATTTTTTGATAAAACGAATGCTTTTTTCTTTAGATACTAATTTTGACGTCGCCTTTTCAATGGCGTAAAAATTAACCCAACCCTCCTATATACAGGTTAGGACAGGGAGCGTCATAGAAATTTTAAATAGAAACTCCATTATTATATTGCAAATTAGAATTCTACGCCTTAAAATTATTCGAATTTATTTAAAACCCGTTTTTTCGATTCGTAATAGATGCCGCTGTATTTTAGGCGTATAATCTTAATTTGCAATCAAATATAGGGGTAAAGTTGACCCTGGTCTTCCAATATGGGGACCTGGAAGTTTCTAAATTTGTACGCCATCGAAACGGGGACGACAAATTTATTACGAGAACCTTCGTTTTATCAAAGACAATATCAAACCCCTGAATTATAAAATAATACAACCAGGACATGTTTTGCAATTCATTTTTATTTTTGTATAAAACATATTACCTTGTTGATTGTTATTATTTAAATAAATAATTGGTAACATGTCAAAAAATGTGTCGTGATTAATACAAGTGTAACCATAAAAATAGAAAACCAAGGTACAACATTTGTGTACAGATACCAAAAAAATAAGTCATTGTTGTTTCGTGCTGAAACAAATAAGCTTGTTTTCACTTGTTTCTGTGTCCTTTATCCTGTACTGACGTGAGCTCATTTAGACAGGATCTCGTGGTTCAAGGGTAAACAGGACCGTCCACATTGCATTTGGGGATATTTTGATTAAAGTTTTTTATTGTAGTAATATTATTTTAAGAGGAATCTGTATTGTATGCTCATAATGATTACACAATAACAGTGATAAATTGAATTAAATTAACAGATTAGGAATTTAATTTATTAAATTTACATTATGGTTTACCACACTATTAACTTCTGCATATATTTACAAATTAATTAATATAGTGTTCGTTTTTTTCAGTTTTTTTGACCTTGGTGCTCGTTTATATGTGTTGAAATCGAAGATTTTTCGTGATCGTTATTTCTTCCCGATACCGATAGTTTCTACAAGATTTCTGGTAAGTACTTTTTTACTTATAATTGTAAATATTATTGCTATCAAACGTTTGATGGAAATATTAATGAGGATATTATTTATTTGATTAATATTTTATAAATGAGAAATTAGGTGGAGTTGCCATATTTATTTCTTGTGCAATTTAACTTTTAATGTTTATTAATTGACGAATTTTTTAATGCATTATAACACATTTCTTATTATTGAAGTATAATTATTAATAAATTATCAATTATGATAATTTCGAGTTTGAGAAATGGATAATTTCTCATTAAAATTTTTGCAGCGCGTACAGTTTTTGATATATGTTATTTATAAAATTAATTTTGTATTAACCGTATTTTCGGATATCAATTTGAACAAGTATTATGTACTGTTCACAAACTAACTTTGTAAAATCTTTTAAGTTAGTTGTGATCTGTGCTGATACAACAAATACTTGAAGTGTATTTTGGGAAATTAGTCCGGAACAGGTATTAAAAATGTTCCATCTTGATTAGTACCTTACAAGAACTCTTAAGTTCTAATTTTAATTTATAATTTCCTTGTCTAGTATTTTTTTGGCATGAAGTCAACTCTCACAAAAAAGTTAAAGTTACAGTGACAGTTAAGCCCACCAACAGACAGGACATTAACTCGTCGCTATTGTTAACTACCCAAGGTTCTTGCCACCTCTGTTTCACCATTTTGAACATATTTGGCACCTATTCCTTTTGGCCCAAGTGCCGAAGGTACAGGTCATCTGTCCCAAGGTAATAGGACTTGAAGCAAACTCGAAAAAGATTTTTTATATCGACTTAACCTTTCTTAATATTTTATTTTATCTGTGTGTTGTAATTTTTTCAAGGTGCCTTTTCTGAAGGGATTTATAAGTTTTACTTTTTGTTTTGTGCTTTTTCAATAAATCATTGTTTGGGAGTATTGATTTCTGCGGGGGTGCAATAGTATTGAATACACGGTAGTAATTTATTTTACAAAATCACATCACTTTGAGAATCGTAAATAATTGAATACAAGTAATACTTGCATAGTGGTATGTTTACAGAAAGAAGGATTAGGACTTTCTGAAACCTCCATAATTGATTCGTGTGCTCTGCAATTTCCGCAGTATAATTTCAATTTTATCTTTTGATCTTATTAGGTCAGTTTAGAGTTAGAGGGTTAATCTTCTGCTAGAGAAACGTGGATATTCGCTTTTAGTGAGGATTATATTCAACACAATAACTCGAGATTCAACTGCAGATATTTGTATTTGTATCTCGACATGTCCACAATTAATGTCGCTGTCCTTTGGAGAGTAAAGTGCAATTAAAACAAATTTTGCACTCGTGTTTTATTTGGAGAATAATTAATTTTAATTGGTGCACCCGATAGATTCAGCGATGCAATTTTTGAAATGTATAACTCATTTTAAAGTTTATGATTTCGCTGCTTTAATTTTACATTTTATAATTCTTCTGTAAGGTTTCTACGAGCAATTATTATTATTTTTTTATCGAGATGAAAAACGGAATAACAGTTTTGGTTATATCAATCGACATAGGCATGAGCAATTACTATTTTTTTATTAAGTAAGAGTAGAACTTATATGTATGAACGTGATTAGGAGTAACAATATAACATGCTAACTTCCATAACTACAATACAGGGGATGTATACTTTTTTTTTGTGGAGTCGAAACCACTCGGACGCGGTTGTATTTTGGATAGGTTTAAAACCACAAACTTTCGCTGTTGTGGCGACCATTCTATTCATAGTATCATAACTGCCCCTTATAGTTATTTTCCAGTATATACGAAAATAAAAAAAATAATAATAAGTAGCCTAGAATTTGCTGGACTATTCGATAAACTGAGGATATAAAATTAAGAATTTAAACATGATTATTTATTATGTAATTGAATGTATATATATACAAAACAGTTTGGTACATTTTTAGAAAATACATCTTGTATCCGCAGTTTACCAAATATTTCGGTAAATTCAAGGTAACTTTATTTTGCCGTATTTACATTGTGGAAGATTAAAAATATTATCTTTACGTAAAACCTTCCCGTCATAAATTCATCTTAATATGATCAAATATTGAACGTGAAACCGAAGCAAATCTCCCTTCAAATCTACGGATATTTATAAACTCAACCGTACACCGGTAATCAAACCAACTCTTAAAACATTCAAAACTTTTTTCACTTCTCTACAGTCCACATCCGGACCTTCGTTCATTCCCCAAAGCTCGCAGCATGTGTATCGTTCCTTCCATGCGTGACACACGTACACACACGCAGCGTCGCGACGAAGCCACGAAGCGACGATCAGCGGTCGAGCGACGGAGGACGGCGCGGATTAGCAGTGGAAGGGAAGGGGGCTTACACGACGCACTTGGCAGCCGGATCGCGCCTTAAAAGGCATCGCGCACCAATCGGCGACTTGAGAAGGGGTCTCACGTTCCGCGGCCGCTCGTGATCGTGATCGCTGCAGACTGCAGAGTAACCAGCGAGTCAACCTGCACCACTCAATAGCGGAGTTTTACTTGCTTGTTGCGCTATCCGCCGGCTGTTGCTTCTTGCACTCCGGAGGAACGGAGCTGTTGGATTTTTGCCCATGTTCTACTGATGTTTTTAAAACTGAAGCCCACTTTACACAGGAAATGCCCACAAAGCAGGAATACCTTAATTGTCTTGATTAGTAAAACAGGAGACGATGTTGATAAGGTCACATGTTTATTTGATATTAAAGTTTATCAATTCATTCATTTTATGCGCAAAAGTGGCACGTGGAGTATGGCTTATTGTTTTCACGTAGTTTCTTACGAAGTACCTAGTTATTTCTTTTGAAATAAAATCGCAGTAAAGTAGAATGCAGTAAAAGCATTCTTCGTGAAAGTCGTAAGTTTGCTGATTCATGTCGTGCAGTGCTTGACAAACGAGAACCTTCAAAGTTTCTCAATCCTTCCGTATGAGGTGGAGCCGTCAGTGTGGGCTACACCGTAGTGTTGTGTTGTGTTGAGCGTCGGTCCATATCATCATACCAGCATACCCCTTACGAAATGGAATCGTCGTGTTCGGCGTTTAGCGTTTAGTTGATCGTGGTCCAAGACAATGCGTCACCAGCTACACTCGCTCGCACTCGGCGGTCGACGTTTGGCGTCGCGCGTCGCATGTGTTGGCGCTGGTTACCTCACGCCGCACGGCAGCAACATTGCGCGTCTGGGCATACAAGCCGTGTACCGTGTAGTATGGAGCATGGAGCCGTGCCATTGGCCGGGCGGCCGACGTGCACGTGCCTCGGACTATCTTTAGCTCGGCACCCTTATCCTCGCAGCACCACGACGTCTCTATTCTCCCGTGATGCCGTGCTCGTAGCCCGTACGTTTGTAAACAGGCAAACAGCGACCATGGCGCTCAAGTTGGCAGCGAGTGGAGGTCACGCTGGTGGCTGCTCTCTGCTCTCTGGCTCCTGCTGCTGGTGAAATACCAAGTGCGTTATTGCTGTTGGTGGAACTACTGACGGACGGCCAACTCATCGCCCTGCAGCGATGTTGCCGATTCTGCTTCACGGGCGTCTAGGAAATTTTACTTGATGCTCTTGTTTGGAACTTGCTCAAAACATCTTACCAAAACATTCATTACTCCTGGACAAAGATACTAAAAGTAAAAACTTTCCTATACAAAATTTATTCTTTTGTGTTTCAAACTACAAGATTCGCTTAAATAGTCTTGTTTGGGACTTCCTTAAGTCGCTTGCTAGGTCGTATTCAAAGTATTTTTTACCGTTGAATAAAGATTATGATTTTTTATTTCTGTTTAAATGGGATAAATAGCTCCGTTCGAATCCCGCAGCGGACAGTTTACTTCTGTGGTTCCTCGCCCACTTACATGATGGGGTTGGTAATCGCATTTCATGGGCAAAAATATATTAATTACTGAGATCTACGTAAGCAGAGTGCCATACTCACAATGGGTAAAAGGGTGATGATATATTTATTTATCGAGCTTCTAGCAAATGGCAGTTTTTAATAATTAAAAGAAAAAGTCAATTATTGATATTGTACATGTCTTCAACAGCATTATAAAATAAACGATTCTATAAGCCTAACCCTTTTATGAAAATCTTGCTAGAAGTTTTAGTTGGAGTATTTTTATTTATCCAGTATTATTATTTATTATCTTCGTTTCTACTGTGCCTATGTAATGTAATACTTTTACTGATATAATTTAAAAAATATAATAATATTGGAAAAGTTCTTATTAATTTTATATTCTCTTCCAAGAACTTTACTCTCCAAGTGGAATTTGATACTCTGCTTTAGAATGAATTAATCTTGCTTCCCAGTTTACCGAACAAAGATGTTGTAAATTTTAAGTGAAAATAGTTTGGCTTAATTAATGTCAAGGGTGGAAAACATTCTCGTACTCAGAGTTTGGAACTTGGTACATTTCACTAAAGTGAATTACTGTTTCTTGTAAACCAATGACGTATTTCACTTTTCGGAAGAATGAAATACTCTTTAAATTGTTTTCGTTTTTGGATAGCTTTGATCTTCATGACAGATGATCTTTCACTATGAGAGTGGAAATGTACTCACTCCATTAGGGTTAGATTATAAATTTTTGTATTCCAACCATTCAGACGCAATAGGGTTATAACTACAAGTCCATATAACTACAACTACAGCAGGGCATGTATACTGGGTGTCCCATTTTAATCCTAACAGAGAAACTTCTCGAAAAATAGACATCGAATTGCAAAATGTTTCAGACAAAAATTGAAGGTTTGGAGGGGAAATTACCAACGAAGATTATTTTTAATCCTGACAGTTGGAGCTGTAATTGAAAAAGTTGGTTCATTAAAAATACAAAAAAAAAATCGGATTGGATAAAAATGAGATAAATAAATGTTTTGTTACCCAAAAAAGTAAATTCAACTCCGGTGAAATTTATGTTGGAGACTGAAATATTGAGAAACATCTTTTTATTGCAGATAGAACGTCAAAAGTTAAGGTTTTAAGTAAATCTAACGCTCTATCAGCATCTGTAATAAAAAAATGGGTACAATTAGGATTTTAAAGTTGCTCCCCTTCTCCGGTTCCGCAAGGGTGAGGGAAAAAATTTTTTTTTAAGCTAATGCCCCGTCTATACTTTCAACCTTTTGTCCGAAACATATTGTCATTTGATGTCTTTTTATTGAGATATTTCTCTGTTAAATTAAAATGGTACATCTAGTATTGTTGGGATATTCATCATACCATCGAACTCATGTAATCGTACTCCTCGAATTCGTGCACTGTTCACAGCCCGTTTCCTTTCTTCGAGCGTGTGCTCGAACCCAGCACATCTTATCGCTTGCTGCGTGTGTGTATCCTTGTTGGTGGTGAGTGTGTGTGTGTGCGTGTGTGTGTAGCGTCGCGACGTTGTCGTACCGAGTCCGCTAACTCACACCGCCGTCGCACACAGTTGAGGCCCGTTGCGGGTAACGAATCAAGTGCCAGTCCGTCCAGCGTCTTAAATACATCCTAGTGCGTGCAGCGTCGTCTCTAGACCGGTAGCGCGGCGGCTTGCTTCTCGGCTTCGAGGCGACTGACAGCGATAGGTAAGCCACAAGCCAGCGTTAACTTACCACACCAATATAGCGCGATTTATTTAGAAACTATTATTTTTGGGGTGATTACGGGATCCCAACTCTCGCGTGAGTTAAGAGAAATGTTTTGCCAGTTTACGCGAAGATCTCTTTAGCGGGTTTTGATTGTTTCTCTTAAATTAACCTCCGTTTGCACATTGTTTTCGGAGGATTACTGATCGTGAAATCTTAAATTATTACTGTTACCCATATATCGTTACTCGTTATTTGAAGATCTTTTTTGTAATATTCATGTTGTTTTCGAGATTGTAATCTCATTAAAATCTTGAATGCTTCTCCTCTTTTAACCTCCGTTTGCTCAATGTTTTCGAGGGTTACTGATTGTGAAATCTTGAATTATTACTGTTACCCATACATCGCTACTTGTTATTTGAAGATCATTTTTGTAATATTCATATTGGTTTCGGGATTGTAATCTAACGATCTTGAATGCTCCTCCTCTTAAAACCTCCTTTTGCTCATTGTTTTCGAGTTTACTAATTGTGATATCTTGAATTATTACTGCTATCCATATATCGCTTCTTGTTATTTGAAGATCTTTTTTGTAATATTCTATTGTTTTTGGGAATGTAATCTCACTAAAAATCTTAAATGCTTCTCCTCTTTTAACCTCTGTTTGCTCATTGTTTTGGAGGATTACTGATTATAAAATCTTGTATTATTACTGCTGCCCATGCATCATTACTTGTTATTTGAAGATCTTTATTCATATTGTTTATGGGATTATGATCTCACTAAAAATCTTGAATCATTACCGTTAACGATACATACATGCTTTTCCCAATTATATTTTTAATAACCTTTGGTTTATTCATCATTAAGTTTTGACTAATCGTAACTGAGTCCAAAGCTTAAAACCCGAAAATATTGTCGTTTTCGTAGACTTTAAAAGATACGGCAGATTTCACGATTAACATTGAAGATCTTACGATATATTTCGTGGTTTAATTTTTATTATCTGTTACACAAATAAATAGTACCATAGTATTTAACGAACTAAGTAAGCTGAGGATATAAAATACATATTAGTTATTACCGGATAGTTATGTGTAGATTATATGTAACACATCTGGAACTATGCGAGAGTTGGGATTGTTTTTTTTTTTTATAATAAAATAATTTATTTGTTTTGAAGATCGAGAAGCGAATAGGTGTTTTTCGCAACCTTTGTTTTGAAAACATTTATTATTTCTAAATAGAAAATTTTTGCGTATGTGTCATCGTATCTTTATTTTTTTTATCTTGATAATAATTTCTAGAAGTATTTGATTATACTCTGCTATGTACAAGAAATTGTTCAAGAATTTAGATCATGTTTTCATTTAGGTTTAAAGATTAATTGAGTTATTTAGTTCCACAAATAACACTTCTTTTAATCAATTTATTCTTTGTGCCATATTATTGTAACAGTTTATCTTTTATTTTAAATCACGAGAATAGTTGCTAACAAGCAATTTTTTTATTTGTGGTACTTCGAAACGATATTGTTCTAATTTGGTGTATCATCGTTAGCAGTTATTTTTAAAATAATTGTGAACAGGAGATACTTATACCTTAGGATGTTTTTCCGAAGTATTTTTGTTCATCTCTTCTTTTTACGGCAATTATATTTCAAGAGATTAACCTGCGTGAGTTCCTCATTTTTCTCGTACTAATCGGCACGTGCCACTTATAGTTTCGCTTTGACATTTACTTGTTTTGATTCAAGTACGATGATAAATATTTTCCAGATATATTCACTGTAAACTATTTTCATGAAGTAATTTAATACCCTTGCTTTTAAGATATAATGCCAACGTGAACGACATTTTTTCTCGTAAGCACGTAAGCTTCCACGGAGTCTGTTCGACACGTGTGTTAGAAAATCTCTGTGTTTCTGCTTGTTTTGACCCCTACATTGTTCTTTCAAACCGATGACTATCGTTTCACTGTTTTGTTTTCAGTTCATACATATGCGTTGCGTTTACACATTGACACTGCCCTTCTGTTCTTGGTGTCAAAGTTCGCCTGTCTTCATTTTTGTCTATTTGATTATTCTTTGTCGCGCTCTCTGCTTAGAACGCTGCTAAACACAATTAAATTTTATTCGGGTTCGGCTAGCGAGCTCACAAAACCCGTGGGATGAGCTTTTCTTATGGATTGTTTTTAAATGAATAAAATAAATATATCCTATAATTATAAATAGCTTCGTGGTAATACATCGGACTGTGATTCATAAAATCCTCAATTCAAATTCTACAGCTGACAGTAACCATTTTTAACTTTACCTCTGTGGTTTCCATTAACATCTTTGGGGATAAATGGATAAACGGCATGAGGATATATTTAATAATTAATTTTATGGTGCTCTGCTTGAATTGTCTCGCCACAACTTTGGTCTCTTTTGTGTTTCTATGAAAATTTTCCCCAGTTTCACGCAAAATATTCCAAAAATTGCTTCTAATATTTTGCACTCAAATAACAATGTCACGAAAACTAAACGAAATATCAACACACCAAGAACATGTGGTTACAGATGAGGTTATGCGCAACGTAATAATGCCAACCGCGTATCACTAAATTTTATCTCCGTTGGCGCGTAATTTAAAATGTCCGGTTATTTTCTGAATAGATCTGGTATGTAAATATATTATAATAGATACTTTTCGTTAAACGTACAGTATTATTGTACTTTTAATTTGTTTGTAACTTATAATATATCTTTCTAATAAAAATACATTGGCTTATTTCAATGAAGAGCCAACGATTCTCTTGTCGAAGTGCGTTGCTGAAATGGATACGGCCGAAATCGCCTTTCAAATTACTCGCGTTGTGAATGATATATTGCAATCTAATAAATCTGAATATATGCTTCAAAATATTGGTAAATCTGCGAGTGTTGTATATGATACATAACTATGAATAATGTTTTATGTAGTTCACTATTTGAAAAAAAAAAAAATATTGCTGTCTAAATGGGATTGCTTTTTGACAATATTACATGTATGTTATTAACTATGAAAACTTTCATCAATATTTTTTGTTTGTGAGTAATGTTTGTGTGCTACATTTGTATTTTAGTAGTTTTCTTTGAATATGTGGCATGTAATAACAATATGCAATTTGATTGGCAGACATTTGTAAAAATGAGTATTTTATAAGTCTGCTTCGGAACTATAAATTAGCTTGGCCTGAAGTTGTGACTGTTGTATTGAAATACTTAAATATGTACAGGTACACTCTTTGGAAAATTACTAAATTAGAAACTTTTTTTTATCAAATATTTATTGAGAATATATAAAAGATTTCAAGTGTATGTCTTCAATTTAATAGCAGGAAATTATTGGGTATTATCAATGGATGTTAATGATTTGTGTGGTCAAATATATAGAATCGAAATAATATTATAATAGTAATTCTAATTATAACATTAACCATCGATTTTGGTCTATTCTCATTTTCCTCATTGAACTGATTCATGCGGTTGTAATTCATTGTTTAAATACAGTATTGGTTTTAGAAGTAATGTCCCGGAATTTATTGTGAATTTGCAAGTGACTAAGATAAAATGAATGATAATGGTCTTTGGTTTTGTGTTTGTGTATTTTGCTTAAAAGAATATAATTCCCTATGCAATATTTTTAATTGGTAATATTTAAAAAAAGTTTCGATGCACATAACTTTATTTGAGCAGTTAGAAATAAGAACGCATTTTACCCTGCATACACATAACAAGTAAATGTCCAGTTTAACCTTTTCGCCAAGTACGTACAGTAATTACGTGAAGTAAACAGTTCCCCTTGTAACCTTATTTCCTTGGCAATCTGCATTCCTAAAGCAGCACGCCGTCTCTCTTCTCTAATATAAACACATCTGTACGGAAACCACACTCATAGCACACACACATACGAAATAATTTCGATAAATTTATTTCAATGCTCAGCTACAGATTTCCGTTTATTTTTTGCTAAGCACGTACACACATTTAGTGTCAAAAACATAGGTATTATTAATCTAAATAATGTATCAGATATTTTCTTCCGTGGCATCGTCACGTTCAACGAAATATTTTTGAATATTGTAATTGTAATATTGTTATCATACTTCAGAAATTTTGGTGGCAGCTCTCAAATTTAGAAGTCAAATAACAATTGACACGGCAAGTTACGTTGAAGCTAGTTCACTCGATAATGCAAGTTAAACAGCACTGCCCGTTGTCAGCAGTTGGAAGGGTGACCGTTTAGCGAAAACCCATGCCGAGGAACCGAGGCGGCATATAACTTCAGCAGTTGAGACCATTTCAAAATTTGTTACATCATGTTTTTTACTACCTAGAAGTTCCTGATAAGATAAATTATTTGACAGAAGTTAGGATACTGAAAATTGTTTCGTAATTGCAACCCGTTTAATGGGTACGACCGGTTTTGTGGTTTTCTATTTCATAAATCCTGAAAACTACCAAAGAAACCATTTTTGAAAAGCGGTTCCTGAAAAAAATTTCCAGCCGGTCGAACCGTAGTAACAAGAAAGAATTGTTGGTTTACGCAGTTCATGAGGGTCTTCACAAATTATTCCCGATAGTATGATTGTCAACAAAAATTTCATGGTGATAACTGATAGTTAGAGTAAAGTAATAAACTTGAAATAAAATATGTTTTTATTTGTCTGATCAAATTATCCTCAGAGTTGTCATATGAAAATACTATTTCTTTCATAAATCGAAAAGTACCCAAAAGTCTAGTATAGATGTCTTGTATAAACCTCAAACAATTGAGATGGTTTTTAGTTCCATAGTTACAAAAATTAGCAAGCACGGTTAACCAAAACCCGTTCTCGGTTCCATGCATATTTATTTACGGTTACGGATCATACTATTATGTTAGTTTTAGTTGTAAAAGTAGCTAATAAAATTAAATAGCCTTTCGCTTGGTAGTAACAATGATTTAGAATAGGTTCCCTGACTGTTCCGTCGCAATTTTTTGCTATCACATTTCTAACATTTCAAAACTAAAAACACATGTGCTGGGATAAAAACCGTACCAGAAGGTATACCACAAATTTAAGCAACTAGCGCAAGCTTTTGAGTTTTTACGCATTGATCGCTTGATGCTCTTCAATCCTCGCTTGCTCGTGGCAAGTGTTACACGCGCTACAAGTTTGCACTTGTGTTGATGTGTCCTAGATACGTCTGATCCTGTAACGCTGTAACCACAAGCAGTGTAGATGAGACGCTTCACTGACGATGAGGATAGACGATAGTTTATATTGTCTAGCCCGATGTACTGCGCTGGATCTAGAAACACGTTACAGTGATGTAACAGTTTCAGGAAGTCCGTTTATGTTTATATTGTCCCTAAGCGTGGATGATACCCTCTGTTGTCTTAAGAATACTAAATAGTTCTACAAAAGGAAGGCTTAAATAATGCTTTCGAAATCATTCTTCAGTTAAATATTGATGTTTCATTTGATAAACCAAACCATCTTTTTGTAGAATAATCTTTCGATAAGTTCCATTAAAGATAAGTAATGTGATTCGAGTTTCTCGAGCGTGAGTTGTGTAATCTTAGGGTTTGTTTGATAAAAGTGCGGAGCGAGCACCTACAGTTAATTTCCACATAAACATTATTTGTACAACTCGAATGACACTTAGAATTGCACTTGATATCACTTTTGTACAACATTGATCTTTTTGGTGGTTTGCAGAGACATTGCTTATAGCCTTGCTAAAATGGCTAAAGCTTATGTGTTTGTTAACCTTTTCTTAAATAAGCTAAAATCATTTAGCCTTGCTGTGATCAAATGATTCTATTACATTAAACCTGGAGGTATTTAACCTCATATTAAAGGGCTATACTCCTTTATTTTGCCTGCATTCTTCTCTGTTCCTTGCTATATATTCCACCTATTTGAATATTCTTCCATCACTTCTTTGGTCGACCTGGTAGACGTTTTCTGGTTGGTTATAATTCATATGTCTTCTTAGTTAGTCTGTCTGCATTCATTCGTTCAATGTGGGGCCTAACCACCTTAGCCTATGGGTTTTAACAACTGCTATTATTCTCTATAAGTTTTCTTCCTTACGGGCCCATATAATCTTCTAAGCACATTTCTTTCAAACCTGAGTAGATTGTTTTCATCCTCTTTCTTAATTACCCATGCTTCTGCTCCATTTATTTAATACTTCTGGTCTAATGAGGGTCTTGTAAATATTATTTTTTATAGATTTGAATAAATAGCGTAATTTGATTAAGTGGTGTAAAGCAAAATAGCTTTTTATTTCCTAAATATATTCTCCTCATAATCCAGACTTTGGTCATTTCTTAAGCTTATATTTACTCCTAGATACTCGAATTGGTCTACTACTTCTATATGTTTAGATCATCTAGTTCAAGATTTAGCACAAGTTATCGCCATCGCTTTTATTTTTTATATATATTTTTGTTGTTGTTATGAGGATGGTAAGCGGACTAACTACTATTGGTCATATGTCGTTTAATGGGTGCATGCTTATGAATTTATGTGGACCCATGACCTCTGGCTAGTACACTACGCCACCGGGATCGACCAGATGTAATTTAAAAAATGCAATACCATTTGATGTTCCATTTTAATATATTCCTTGTTAAGACCTTTTACAGGTGTTATTTGATTACCTGTTGTATCGTATGCAAGGGACAATAAAAATTTATAGATCTTAAGATTTGAAAATGACAGTGGTTCTTTTAGTGATAACATTTGCTAATACACCAGTCCTTTTCAGAATGAGGAAAGTGTGGAATTATTAATTGATTAGGTAATTGCTCTGGTATGTTGTGACGGAACCAATAATGTAATCAAATCTTAAGTAAGAGATTCTGCAAGTGTTGTTGCACTCCCAAAATACAAATTTTCGTGATGGGGTCAATAACAAATGTAATTTTAAAAACACGGCCACTAAATTTAGAGTTTTCTATTATTAAATATCTGCTTATAGTACAATGTATAAATAATATGCTTAGTGTCGCATAAACCGTAACCGTAAGGACTACGAATACGTAACATAAACATATTGTATTGCTAGATACAATCTTTCTTATTGCTTTTGTATTTTTTTCTTATTGTTTGTTCAAGGTAATATAACAAAGAAGTTCACGTTCATTCTTAAGATGAGATCGATCGTTTGGTGGCAGTTGACACTTTCATTACTTAAAAAAAATATTTTGCTGGACTGTTTCAATTATTCAAGCGTAATATTTGCATATTAGTTGTTACGTTTTAGTACTTTGTTGAGAAATTAAGAGAATAATTGTCAATTGATATTATGGTTTCATGGTTTCAAATGCTTTGTTGTCTGTTGTATTGTAGGTTAAATATTGATTTCACTATTTCAGAAGGTTTAAACCAAGCGCTACTCTTTCAAGTTCAAACCATTGTTTGTGGAAGGAAAAGTAAAAAATCATGATCGATTACAGCTGCTTTCAGCTGACATTCATAAAATAGGTTTATTTCGTTCAATACCTACTTTTTTATTTATATTCCTGTAATAACATTATAGGTACATAATAGTATTTGATGTCTTGATTTCTAAATTTATTTAGGAACATCAAATTTACTGTATTTGAAGCTAAAGCACACACACAAAGAACTCGAATTGGAAATATGACACGAAAAATTCAGTACAAAAAGTAGTTACTGTATTATTCAATCAATTCAACTGAAAAAATTAGTTATTTAATATACATAACTAAGAACCTCAGTTGTATTTACTGAATATTTAAGTTATTCGAAAAACAACTGAATTTATCAGTTGAGCAGCGCAAGGAATTGACATGTCAATCACGTTTTGTGATAAGATTCTGTAACTTTAAACGGTTTGCAGATATTCAGCCTGTACAGATTTTTAAATGTTTAAATTTTTTTGTAATATATTTGTTTTATTTTCAGAAACATAAACTAGATATCATTTTATGTCATAATAAAACAAAGGACGATATAACTACTTACCACATTTAGTAACAATTACTTATTCAGTTGTTTTGACTAAATTCTTCAGTTGCGCACAAATTTTCGAATTACTCAGTTTAATTGACTGACGTGCTATTAAGTCTGTTCGATGAAATTTTTTAAAGTGCAGTGGAAACTAGTTGACACTAGTTTTAGGGGACCAGACATCCTAGTTTTGGTGGGACAGTCCCGATTTTTAACAATTTGTCCCGGGTCTCGCCGCGTTTTAAGAAAGTCCCGATTTTTAAAAAGAATATGAGAAAAATAATTTAACAAGTTCTTGCGATAAATTTCATGACTTATTAAACAACGACAGCAATCTATTAAAAAAATTAAATCAAAGGAGAAATATGCTAATGAATAAAGGGTTTTTACAGTTATTTATACTTATTATATCTAGATATTTATTTATTATACTCCTATTTGTAATAAATTACAATACAATTTTACGTTCTATGATAATATATTTTTGTTTGCTCTAGACCAATTTTTTTTCTGCTTCCCCAATGTTAAAATCTAGTCACCTTCACTAAGTTCCACTTTTCCAAAGAACTCTGAAGTGCAACAGCAAACAATCATTAATACAGTAGTTAAAAAAAACATTCAATACTGATATTTACGTTACCCCAATTCAAGCTTGCACTAACTAAACCACCTCCAGAGTTAGTTCAGAAAAGTGTGCACTAGTCCTGAAACTTTTCTCATTGAACAAGCTGTTCTAATTGCACTTTTGTCATCGAACGCTCAGTGGAACTACCTAGTGCAAGTCATCGAACAGGCCTATTGTTTTTCTAAGTGCAAGCATTACTTCTTAAGGAAAGTATTAATTTTGTCAACAGCTGATCTATTGTCCGTGCGTTCCATCTGTATTCCTAACATGCTGAAGGTTGAGGGAAACCCCCTTTAAAGAAATCAGCTGAATCCACCCCTACACACTTCCGTCGTCCCATCCTACATCTCACACGACACGGAAGCTCATGGCTCACACCCATCATGCCGAACCTCCGCACCATCGCGGCGTATGCACGGCGCTCTAGTACCGGAAATACGCATATGTGGATGAGATAGGAGACACACGTGCCAGTCTCCCCCTGTAGCTTCTGCTACGGCGCTTCATACACGACCAGTTTACACTTCGTCCATTCCCAAATTCGCCCGTAAGGGAACTTGTTCTCATTATGGCGCCGATCTCGATGGCCTAGTGGCTATGTCACTGAAGACCATGGTCATTTGTGTTGTTCACATATTTCACAATCATCCACTCATGAGTCATGAGGCGACATATGACCAAAGTAGTTAGTTCGCTTTCCATCTTCGTATATAATAATAATAATAATAAAGCAATAAAAATGGCTGCCCATCTCGGTGGTGTAGTGGCTACGTCACTACTCACTAGTCTAGTACACCAGAGATCGTGGGTTCGAATCCCACTGAAGAGCATGGTCGTTTGTGTTCTTCATAAAATTCACAATCATCTATCTACTTACTCATGAGGCGGCATTTGACCTAAGTAGTTAGTTTTCTTCCCATCTTCGCATATAAAAAAATAATTAATAATACTGGCTGCCGATTTCGTTGGAGTAATGGCTATCGCTAGCCTGGCACGCCAAAGGTTGTGGGTTCGAATACCACTGAAGAGCATGGTCGCTTGTGTTAATAAAATTCTCAATCATTCATTCATGAGGCGGTATATGACCAAAGCAGTTAGTCCGCTTCCCATCTTCGAAAAATACAAGAATGGCAACGGTCAGTAGTTGAATGGGTGACCGCTTTGCGAAAACCCATACCAGCGAACACTGAGTGCCGTTGTCATACTATCGAAAACGAGGTTCCGAGGCGGCATATAACCTCAGCAGTTGAGACCGCTTAAATAATAATAATTATATTTGAAGATATAGATGTACAATATTTCATCATTGGTACAATCCTTTTTGGTTTTCGCTTATCAAAGATTATAGCTGCGATCGAGAACTACCCAATTATCAATTACGATCTGTTATTGAATGTCGATAAATGTAGTGTTGGTGTTTGAGAAGAATAATTTGGTGATTAGCAATTAGATTAACAGTTAAAATTACGGCGTTCATTTATAAGTACTGATTAAGAAGTTTACGTGCTCCAAACTTTCCTCTTACAATTAGTGAGACAGAGATACCATGTTCTCGCTAATTTCTGTCTAACAGCATAGTACTGAACCGTACTTTTATCAAAATAGAAATTTAGCGTGACATGAAACATTTTAAAATAAGTTTTACTAATAAATTATGTAGTTTATACAACAAATGCTATTTTGTTTATCGTATAAATAAATTATTTAAACGGTTTGTGATTATTTCAACAATAATTCAAAAGATGGCACTTCCACTAAGTGGTGAACCTGAATATAATTCGTATTTTAAATCGTTAGTTTTAAATTGCTTAAGGAGGATAAATGTAATTGATAATTGAGGCGTTCTGAGTGCAGCTTAAGCCGTTATACTCCTTTATAGTGCTAGTACAGTATATTTCAAGGTTATCTCACTGCACTTGTACAAACGTCCAGTAAACTAAAACTGCAGTTATGATTTTAAGTTATTTAACTTTACGTTGTCGTTACTTTACCATTTTACGTTTTATCATTAATATATTTTCCTATAGTTTCAAAACCGCGGTAAATCCAAATCACCGATCTCCATATATAACTGGATGGTATATTCAATACTAAATGCATGTGATAAGCACAAAGCCGCCATATTGAAAAAAATGTAATCTCTGGGTCTTCTTACGGCGCGAAATTCAAACCATTTTAATTTGGATCAGAACTGAACAATACCTATAAAATAAATCGTAAAATTCTAAGGTTAAGGACAATCTAAATCTTTAAAGCAATAAAAAAAATCTAAATACGTATTTTGATAATTAAGTTATCACCATCAGTAGATGCTAGAGGGATAGAGCTTTTAAACCAAGTCAATGGTCAGGATTGAATCCAGCTACTGATGATAATAAGTTATCGAAATACGTATTTAGATATTTTATTATTGCTTTCAGGCTTAGGGGTTAGATAGAAATTTTTAGATAGAACAATATAAGTTTAAAAAATACTCATTGGAAAAATATTTAATATAAACACTAAATTGAAATGTTTAAATCGCCAGCAATAACTGCTGAAAGACTACAGTTTTTCCAAAATGGCGGCTTTATAATAGTCACGCTGTAATCTATCTCATACACCATCCAATTGTGTATAGAGATCTTTGGGACAAATTCGATTAGAGTCGACAAATTCGATTAGAGTCGAACTGGGAATGTTCGAAATGGATGGCTCCGTATACATGCGGCCTGTGCACCGATACCCGATGTGTACCAAAGTTATGGCCCCCGGTGCCGGTGTGCGCGGTCTCACACATGTGATGAACATTCGTGTGTGGTGTGGACTGATTACTGTGTTCACATGCAGTTTTTAATCGCAAAACGAAAATTTAGGCCAATGTGCACCGCAAATTAAACTGATGCAGTATAAATAATATTCATGAATCATTATTAAACAAACAACCGTATGTTAATTCTTCATTAGGCACAAAGCTTTGAAAGGACAATCTTTTTCAAATATTTTTTCATGTTTGTGTGGCTCTTACACGAAAAAAGATGCGTGGAATTTTCCGTACTATGAGGGTAATCTCAGAATACAAGACGCATTTCTGAAAATTTATCAAACTTTTTTGTAAATACTTCAAAACGCTTAGTAAATAATTGTGTTTAGTTTTTAATTTTATAACATTTTTAGAAAATACTTCTTATATCCTTAGCTTACCGAATAGTTCGGTAAATTCTTCGGTACTTTTTTCATGTACAGGAAAATTCAAATAAGTAGGTAGTCCATACATAATAATGTAATGGGTGTTGAAATTAAGTAATAGAGCAAATTTTCTCGTAGAATTTATCGAACTATTCGGTAAACTAAGGATGCAAGATACATTTTCGGAAAATTTACCAAACGTTTATTATAAATACTTCTAAATGATTAGTAAATAATTGTGTTTAGTGTCTTAATTGTTACTACATTTTCAGAAAATACATCTTATATCGTCAGCTTACCGAATAGTTCGGTAAATTCTACGGTACTTGTTTTTTCGTATACATGTAATATATAAGTAATTAGGTAGCCCATACATACCAATGTAATATGTATAGAAATTAGGTACTAAAACTTTTTTTTTTTGTAGAATTTACCGATCTATTTGGTAAACTGAGCGGATGCAAGATGCATTTTCTGAAAATTTACTAAACTTTTTTTGCAAATGCTTAGCAAATTATTGTTTAGTTTCTTAATTGTTATGTCATTTTCA
The DNA here is from genome assembly GCA_963942605.1 of Poecilus cupreus. NCBI lineage: Eukaryota > Metazoa > Arthropoda > Insecta > Coleoptera > Carabidae > Poecilus > Poecilus cupreus. The sequence goes on from OZ012715.1 coordinate 12,304,755, forward strand.
GAAAATGCATCTTACATCCTCAGCTTACCGATCAGTTAGTAAATTCTACGGTACATATTTTTTCGTTTACAGGTAATATTCAAATAATTAGGTAGCCCACACATAACAATGTAATAGGTATTTAATTTAGGCACATTTTCTTGCAACATTGCAGTTTTTGATTAATTCCCCTGAATTCGCCATTCATTATGCAAAGTTCGTGCGTAGGAAAACTGCTAAATGTTTCAGGATTTTGACTCGCGCCCCCGTACGTGTAAATGAATTATTTAGAGTGTTAGTACATACTAATTCATTAAAGGATTTGTTTATTAATTCACATTCACATCTTTAACGTCACTTTCCCATCGACGGGTTGAGAGATCACTTAATTATAAACGATATGTGCTGTCAGTGTGCTCATATGAAATTTAAAGTCTCTAAATCTAATCCCCTCTTTCAAATTTCTATCTTATTGAATGAATAATAATATAGTTAGTTTATTTATTCATGCCTTTCTGCTTAGAATCTATAAAAAACTTTACATATCATTATTGTGGTATTTACATTATATGAGTTAACATAAAAAGGTTATTTTGTCCATCCACTCTTTTCCTGTTCCTTGGTAATTTTGTTAATAAGTTTCATTTCTTCTTTCTCTTTGTGTCTCTCTGCAATACTCGTACAGTCTTAAATATTCTACAGATTCCTTTACTCTATCACATGATATACATCTCTTTTCTTCTGCTGACAACCAGTACATGAAATAGTAATAATATAATATATCATTACTGTAGTATTTGCATTATAGTTGACATAAAAAGGTTATATTATGCGTTTCCTTTTCTCTAAAATTTTTCCAATCCAGTCTTTTCGTGATTCTTGGTCATTTAGTAAATAAATTTCATCTCTTCTATCTCTTCTCATCACTACATCTACAGTTTTTTTTTGTTTTGCTGATAACCAGTACATGAAATAATAATAATCAACGATTTATTGGCAAAATCCAGAAAAATTACTGTTCTTACACTTAAAACCATGAATAATATAAGTAAATACATTATATAACCATACTTAGTTGACAGTTATAATTGTAAATATAATGTCTCAGAAAAAAAAACCTATGTAGCTTAAATATTGTGAACAATTAAAAAAAAATACTAGAAACCACAAGTCATATATATATATATTTAGTTTAGATTGTCTTGCAATGTTAAATAATCTTAGTTAAATTGAACCCCTATTATTCCAGAATTAGGACTGAATCAAGTAAAAATTTAAATGTTTTTTAATAGATAAATCCATAGGAGAAGAGAAATCATTTTACTTTTCTTATTATTTTAGTAAAAAATGACTTCAAAAGAATGCTTTAACTTCCAAATATGTAAAATTCCACGGCATTGTGCATTGATCTAAGTAAGATTTTGAAGGTAAATACATCAAATTATGTTTATTATATTTTAACTTTGTGGTTTAACCTATGACATTTTAATTTTTTATCGTGTATTGAAGTTTATTTTATTATTTTTTTGTTCATTATACGTACCAAACAGACTTTTTGTCAGTGCAATGTTGAAAGTAAAATTAAATTATCGAAAACATAATTCAACTACAAAGTATTTTGTTAAAAATATCAACTATATCGGTTAAAAGGTGTTTGATGATTACAAACATATGTATCTGTTTTTCAAAAATATAATTATCTGTCAACAAATATTGTGTGCATTAGATTGGTCAAATCAAGTCATACTTTAGTTAGTGCTTAAGGAATTGTGTAAATAATTTATATAAATATATTTACAGACAGATATAACAAAGATCAGGAATGTACAAAGAGATCACGTCAGAATTTGAATCACTGTCATTCACGACATCTTCAAAATAATTTTGTAAATTGACGATTTTTGTGAGTATTGCATTATGAATGGTATAAATGTAGTGTCAATTAAAAATTTCCACCACTTTAGACACACGTCAATTAGTCTGTTAATTTTCTGTAGTGCAGAGGTGAATTTTCTAAAATTGGAATTTAGCTTAGTTAAGTTTTTGTGACATTACGAGTTAATAATTCTGTACCTGTGAAGTAATTGCTATATTTTCCTAATTTTAATTTAAAGAAAACGAAAATAAGAAATGTTCTGCTTTAAAATAATTGCTATAAATATATAATATTGTTACTCGTATAAGCATATTTCAAGCATGATTAGTTTAAAATAAAATTGTACTTACTCCGAGTCTGCCTCTGCAAATTGCTTATTCTGGAATGACCGTACTTTCGGCATACCATTTAAAAGGAAATTTTCTGAGCCTAAGGGATTTTAACCTGTCAACCGAAACAAATTATTCATTATTACTTTTAAATCATTATCAAATTTGTATTTTCATGAATGTTTGGAAAATATTATTCAACAAATACCACGAATAATAACCATTTAGAAACTTTCATGATTACGTGTCGAAACCATATACACTGCTGGACAAAAAGGGGACACTTTTTTTACGATTGCCGTTAAATTTTAATAAAACGGATGATCAAAAGTTTAAAGACAAATAAAAGGAACATAAGAGTCAAAATATAAACAAAACGACGATAAAAAGTGTCCTTTTTTTGTCCAGCTGTATATATTTGTATTAGAGTACGCAAATATTATTAAACTATTCATAAATAACAAATATGCAAACGGTAATTAAAAACAAAATATTTTGCGTGTACAAATGGCAACACTGCGCAAACGCAAGAGAAAATTTTCATGAATCAACGGTAAAAGTACATAAACAAACATTCTGCAAGAAAACTTGTACAAATATTTTTATACCAAGTAACAAACTCGTTTCGCTTAATTAAGCTATAATTTGAATTGCATGTCATATCTGTCATCAAATCGATGATAAAAAATATGAGTTTACAATAGAGCAACAAGTTATACCTACCGAAGAAAAAATTTAACAGGACTATTAAAATTAATTATTAATTACCTTAATATTCCTTTTTATTTAGATTGTCAAAATTTCAAACAATTAAATCTTAGTGTTAAACCTGTATATAACAATTAAATCTTAGTGTTAAACCGGTGTATATAAACCGGTTTAGTTTGAGCCGCAGTGTAAACCTGTGTATAACAATTAAATCTTAGTGTTAAACCGGCGGTTTAGTTTGAGCCGCATTGAGAAAACCGGTTTGAGATACTGGTTATATCAAAAGAAAATTGTTCGGTTGTTTCGGATTTTACCGTAAAATATCTTAAACATTCTGAATCCGCTGCAGTCTTACTGTTTACATTGAGAGCAAAATTGTTCGTACTACGGGCAGTTGTAGTACTGCGGTTTGAGCTCCTCTTTAGGAAACAGTAAATGTAAAATATTTTCTTTTAAAAAATATGTAGTGAAAATAGTAAGCTTTGTAGTCTGGTGTTCTATCTTTTAATTACTAATAGTGAGTTTATTAATTTTAAGCGTTTTTAGGTATGTCCAATAATTTGAAAGATCCGGCCCTGTGTTTAGATAAAAATTTTTGTGTAGATTTTTTCCGTACTAAATATTTTAATAATGTTTTAATCAAAATTTTTACGAAAAGAAGTAATTTATCGGAAAATGTTATCACGTCCATCTTAATTAAATCGATTGATATCTAATGTGTGCATTATTTGCTCAATGAATTTTAAGTTAAAATTTCATCTTTTATTTGCTGTAATTTTTATAAAGTACTTTGCTTTCTTAATGATTAAATAGATAGTGTTTATAAGATTTGCGAATTCTTGAAAGTTCTGTTATCATATACTTTAATTTTGATAAATAAAGTATATCTATGTTATTAAACAGTAAGATAAGAAAAAACGTAAACGTAAATAATTTCTATAGTACGTTTACAGTTCATTGGAAATATTTACAATATTTTAATACGCATTTTTAACAGCAACGAAGTATATACAATTCATTGTACAATTTTCAATTTTTAATTAATTTAGAATCAATTATAAACTTGATATTTATATAGCAATTTTAGCTTTTGCAATTTCAACTCGAGATATTGTCTTGAATTCATATTCCAATTGTCAACAAAAACACCAATTTATATATCGTTCAGTCAATTTAACTGAGTAAAAAGTTATTTTGCGCACAACTGAAAAAATTCAGTCGAAACAACTGAATACTTCAGTAATTTTACTGAATATGGTAGTTAAATTGTCTTTTTATTAATTATTACGTAAAATGATATCTAGGTTACATTTTTGAAAAAAAAAAAAACAATTTGTAATATTATTTTAATACGCATTAAAACATTTTGAAAATTTTGCAAAAAATATTTAATCAATGTAAAATTTGTATAACCCGAATATTTACAAATAATTTTTAGTTAGGGAACATGATTGACATGTCAGTTCCTTCGTAACTAACATTTAGTTGATTGAACTGAGATTGTCAGTCAATTTTACTGAATTTTCAGTTATTTCAACCGAGAAATGTCAGTTGCACATTACTTAAACGAAAACTACAGTTGTTTCTCGAATAACTGAAATTTTCAGTTTATTCAAGTGAGAAAATGAGTTCTCAGTTATACTTAGTATAGAACTGAATTTTTTATTGAATTTTTCTTGTCGATTTCTGTGTGTGTATACACTTAGACATTCTATAATTGTTTTGTTTTGTTTAAATATAGTTAGAGAATTTTAGGTATGGTAATTGTGTTAGATCTGGTGTAAAGAGCGCTATCAGTAGATAAAGGAGAAACATGCGTATCTTAGAACAGAGCAGACGGAGAGCAGTAAGTTGAGGGTGCGTTGCTTGTTGAACTTGAAGCAGCTGTCGCCTGGCGCTCGCGACGTCTCAGCATCAGCACTCTCAGCTGTGCTCCGCGTACAGTCCTCGTCGTTCGTCTCCAGTCGCCACCGGATGTGCGCCAGCTGATCTGGAGTCTGCCGACGTTGCCGGCGTCTCCTCTCGACTCTCGTGCTCTCGATCCTCTCGATCCTCTCCTCAAGCTCTCGCAGCTTTAGCTTTGCTTCACGTTTCTCGCTTCTCGCTTCTCGCTTGACGCTCACGATGTAGCGATGTAGGAGACGATTGAGCCCGCGCGACGCGCCGCGATTGGCCTGTGCCAGAGTGACGTCATGCGCACGTATCGACCAATCGATGGTCGGAACGAGTCCACCAGTTTCACCGTATCATCTCTTGTTTGGCATGGGCTCAATTCCTGCCAGTAAACAGTAGCAACTAGCGCTTGGTGCAGTGCTGCCTGCTGTCCGCACGTTGTCAACTCAACTGAGTCGAGTTCGTGTGTGCCTCAGTACTACAGTGTATTGCGTTCTGACGCTCAGAGTGGGACCGGTTCTGTCTTCTGCTCTTCTGTATGTGAATCCGCTAACCTCACCATCAGACCATCGCCGACTCACTGAGTGTTTTTGCTATGTATTGCGTTGTTTGTGTGCCTCCGATACCGAATCTCGTGCTCTTGCTTCCATATGAATAGGACTTCCTCTGTGCGGGAATGTGTTCGCATTCGCAAACTGCAGGTGAGCCACTCTTCATTCTTAAGCACTCTTCTTTACTCGTTTAATTGTTTAGCGTTTAGACCTTTATAACCTCTTTTGAATTCAACGTAGTGTTCTGTGATTTTGTCGGCATCACCGTACCTTATCTGATCACAAGATATCACTCTGTGATAAGTTTATCAGTAGACACGAGTGATATAACACAAATATTCTTGCTTGCAAATTTCTTACTAACTACAGTCAAATCTTATTGACATTGAACTTGATTATTTAGAAACTGAAAAACCATGGTAAATTCTCGAGTTGCGAGTTTTCGTTGTTGTTTTAACAACTAAAATTTTCACGTGAAACCCTCATGTACATTTGAAACTCGCGCCAATTTAGTTAGAAGTGCACTGCTGATAATGGACTATGTCTGGTAGTATGTTTACTTTTATTACCTCGTTTTGTTATAATTATCATTATCAAGGATGTTGTTTGACATTTTTATGTTTACAATACCAAAATATGTTATTTGTTTTAATTAGTTCCAACGAAATATTTAACTAGACCAGATTTTTATTACTTTGAACTGTTCGCGATACCGCTACATGTCAATGTTCATAAAGAAAATAAACAATAAATATTCAGATGATGGATATTATAATGAAGAGTTGAAAATTTTACATATATGTTTATCTTTATTTTAAAAACTTTTTGATAATGAAATGTTATTCTAACCTTCCTACTTTGATATTTAACGAAATAAAAATTAGAAAAATGTTTGTATAAATAAATTTTAAAATCATGTTTACAAAATGATTATTTTCATCGAAATTTTAAATAAAATGATCGAATGATTAATTTTAAATATTGTGCACTAATAATAGTTCACAAACTATATTTTAACATATCAAGAACAAGGTCGCAGATAATTTTATAATTAATTTGTTTTATATATTTTTATCTTTCATAATATTGTCGTTATTTGAATAATTTATCAAGTTTTACACTATAGATGACTATATGTTAGATAGCGAAATAATTTCAATATTTATATTGATGATATAATATTTGTTATTTGCCAGTACTGCAACTTGAAAACAAGATTTTGGTTAATTTGTTAAATTTATCCATATTAAATACTTATACATTAGTTTCCACAATTGTACTTCTATGTTTTATTAGTAGAACAAACTTATTAAAATTAAATGTAATTTGTAAAAATGCATTAATATTCTTTAAGATTTTTTTTGTGTGATTAATTTATGTACAATTTACCTTAAAAAGTTTAATTATCAACAGAAAACAAATTGATCTTTAATAACTAATGATAACAATCACTGTACGATATATTAAATAGTAATTAATCTAATTTACCAGAAAATTAATTGTAGCATAGTTTGACAAATGATATGTCTATTAAAATAATTGTCATAATCATTTATTAATCAATAAAAATTATGCATGTTACCATTTAGCATTTACTTAGACATAAGAAATTAAGTGCTTCAATCTTTTATTCAATCATTCGAAGTATGGAAATTATAAATTTATTTATAAATTGAAATCCTGTAAAATTCAATCATGCAAATATAAAAATTGCATTGATGGTAAATTAATTTTTTTATTTATTTGGGATTAAATCTAGATGAAAAATTTGCCGTGTAGGTAAATATTCACGCATTAATTTATTTAATCCGATTTGAATAATCCATATTAATGTTATTGTTTATATGTATATTAATTGTGGACATAAATGAATTTTCTGATTATGAACGATGTACGAGTATGCAATATACATTTTGATTTAGATAGTTGTGGACATAATCCACGTATAACACAATTTTGTTTTGTTTGTATTGTTAATAGTTTATTGTATAATTCTGTGATAGTTATATTATTTATTTTAATTTTTAAGCAAAAAACAGAATATCTATACTGCCATCCTTGATAATGGTTGTAATTGCGAGCGAAGCGAGCTTTGCCAAACGCTTGTTGCACTTCTAAATAGGTGCAGGGCCTGTACAGAAACTGCTATTTTAGAGACAATGTTTCTGTGTCTATGCCCAACAAAACGAATTAATTTTTTTTGTTAGTCACAAATATCTGATTTTTTATTGTCGAAGCGTTCTGCTGCCACCAAAAAGTGTTTTCAAGTCAACTAGATATCTTATTTTGTGATTATAGTTTGATCAAAATCCAATGAGCATTACTAACATGTATATGTGATGAAATTGCATGAGTCTCCTTTTATTTTTGCAGCAGTAGTAATGCATTTATTGAATTCTGCACAGTGCATGCTTTTCACAGAATCCGTAAAAGTAAACATGAGAATTTCTAGAATAAATGCGAGATTTCTACGAATTCAATCTAACTTATTGAAATGCAGATACTTTTATCTGAAGAATTCTTTTGTAGGTGTTTACACTAATAAAATCATAAAATTCATGGGACAATAGATTAGGGTTCTTTATTTTGTTTTGTTTTGTTTGACTATATTCTTTAGTATCTACTCGAAATTTAACATTTATATAAAAAAAGTACGCAATGCAAAACAATAAAAGAAATACTAAAATGCAACATATTGAAAAAATAAATGTAGTTTGTTTTGTATTATGTACGCTTTTACACTCAAGGTATCAAAGTTTTACAAGTGTACACTCACCTTAAATATACAGTAGGTTTCAATTTAAAGGCTCACTATTGGACACTGAAGAACTATAAGAGGACTTAGCTTAAATTAGATAAAAGTTGCTACACTAGTAGGCCAATTTAGTGATGTTTTATTTTACCGAAAAAATTTATAGGTCACAAGATGTAGACTAAAAAGTTTACAGATCTCACTGGTGAACCTATAAATTGAAACACACTGTACGTATAATTGATTTGGAATAAATACGTTTTTTTAAATAGCACAGGGACAGAAAGAAAACCCTTGAAAATTATTTGTCTAGGCCAGTTTTATATTTATATAAACTGATCATTGATTCAAAATTTTAACTTTTTAGATACGAAACATTTATTACAATATTTATTTCAAAGATATATTGAACGTAGCGTTTACAGTACCATTTCAGGGCAGAATGAACCTATGAAACCTTGGATTTAAAATCATATTAAATTCGTTTTATCAATGTAGAGCTTAAAAACGTAACAAATTATATTTTTCTCAATAGCTGGCAATATTATGGTACGAAAATGTTGTACATACTATATACCACAAAGTTCCAAACAGTTTGAAACTGTGGTATATCTCCTATACCATTAAGCCGGAAAGGATTAAAAGCGTATACGAAAAGAAAAGTACAGTAGATTTTACCAAACTATTCGGTAAATTGAGGGAGAGTATAAGATGCACTTATTTTAAATTACCAAACTTATTGGTAAGTACTTCTAATTGAATACTTGTGTTTAGTTTCTTAATTGTTATAAAATTTTCAGAACACGCATCTTATATCCTCAGCTTACCGAATAGTTGGATAAATTCTACGGTATTTTTTTTTTTCGTGTATGATTTTCCGACAGCAACAAACAACGGACTTAAATGACGCAATCACTGCAAACTCGAGTCGCCAAACTCGATTGCAACATAACACTCGTACACATACTGGTTCTTTGTCCAGTACTTGGAAGTTATTTCCTTTTGAGGAGAGTATCAAATAAATAGCAGTTTTCTCAAAGATTGAACTCTTCACAAATCACAATGATGATATTACGTGATTCAGCGTAAGGATCAGATCTGAACAGGTGAAAACGAGCATGTAAATATTTCGCGAAACTTCTGATCCCAAATCTGCGCGCTTTTATATGCGGCGTTGTTAGGGAAACGTTGCCATGGCAACGCGGAACGCTTAAGCCCACGCGGTTCATTATATTTTCCATTCTGAATTTTCTTTATTTCAAATATGTATTCATGACTTGTCTTCAATAAATTATTGAATTACAGTCTGTAATGCTATTCTACCAACTTCAGATTCTCTAATTACTTGTTTTTAATTTATCTGATGATTGTTTGTGAAATTTCGCAAAAATGAAATTCTGGATTAATTTATTTACAGTTTTCTTTTTGCAGTTTCGTAGAAAATTGAATGTCAAGTTCAAAGATGAAAAACTTGTTTTTAAACGGTGTTCCGAAAAAGAATCTCTAACTATTCTTTAAGAAAAAATAATGAAATCTAACTAGGTATATGATCTCCATCCATTATTTAGTCGAATGCTTCAACGATCACAACACTTTTTACAATTTTAAAGTTTAAATGTTCCTTACATATTTTGTTGTCAATATGCTCCTAATCTGAATTACAGCGCCGTCTCGACGAAGAAAAGAACTAGTTTGTCATTTTTAGTTAAAAGTTTATTCTAATGATTAACTATTCATTGAATGTGATACCATGAGCTCTATTTTTTAGTATATTAAGAAAAGTGTTTTAGGCACTGTACAATATTATGAAATTATTTTATAAAAAAATACTTCAAATAAAAGTGGTAAACAATGATATACTTCTTTGTAACTTGTATTCGAAACATTTTTTTTTTAATTGTACAGCGCTAAAATACTTCTTTTAGAACCCAAAAACATAGCTCGTGGTACTAACCATTTTGTTTCTTGGTATTTTTATGAACATTGAAAGTAACTTTTAAATACAGTTTAAATTCAGGATTGGACCTACTTTTGACAATTCTTACTTGAAGTTTATATGTATCCTGATTTATATGTTTAATCAATTAATGATTGTTTATCTTCTACAACTTTATTTATTTATTTGTTCTGAAACACATGGCGTATGATGGCTAACACTTCATTCATGTATACGGGGTGTGAAAAACATGGATCAACATTTTTAAAAGCATTGATTTCTCATGGTTAACCTTCAATTTGTAATATGTTTGCTTCTTGTCTTCAATGATAAACTGAAAGTTACTTGTATTGGAGTTGTCTACGACGACACTGGCATTTAGGGGCAATTTATAATTAATAGCAAGAAGTAAATTTAATAAAGCAAACATATAAAGGGATATATTCATTTATAGTAGCGTACACAGTAACTTGTTAATTTTGTGGTTGTTAAGTATTTTTAGTTAATATTGACAAGTAAATTGTGTTAAATTAACAATTTGAACAAATATGACAATTTGTTATATTAAATTTTGTCAATTCCGAATTTTTAACAAGAAAAATTGTTGTTTTTATTTATTTGCTGGATTTACAAAATTTAACAAATAGACTCGTCAATAATAACAAGTAAATTTAGCTAACTTATCAATTTAAAATTATTAAAGAAAGTTTGTATCCTTTGTAACAACTTAATTTGTTATAATAACTATGATTAATTGTTCTGCTTCAATATAATTAATAAAATATTTAGTCAAAAGCACATTAAAATAAATGTTAATAATTACTATTTTTCAAATATATATAGTTACGAAATACCCAAAAATAATTTGTTATTTGCTAACAAAATTCAAACTTGTTAAATTAACAATGGATCTTCTGGGACTAAAAATTTTGTTAAAATTTTGTCAAGTGTAACTATAAATATTTACTGTGTGTATCGCAGGTGCTAAAACTAATATAGGTTATATTCCTATTTTTGATCGTGCCACATTCCGTTTTTCAATTGTTTCTAAATATCGTTCTCGCATTAAAACGTTCGCACCAGAATAAACTTTTGACTATTGTTGTGTATAGAACAGGAAATAATATCAATTGCAATACGTTTATTTATTTATATTGTTCGAATACTAGAACAATATACAAAATTATTTCTAGTTACCATTGGGACTTCGAGAACTATAGAAACTACCAGTTTAACTTGACATAAGTTGCGATGGTAGTAGGTTATTACTTGGTACTTGGTATTCGTAAGGTCCTAAGTTCGAATCCCACAGCCCATTATAACTGTACACCTGTGGTTCCCCGTCAACTATTACCTTTAGGGGTCATGATTTGACCAAAATCTGCGTAAGCAGAGTGCCACATCCATAATGGATAATTTATTTATCCCATTTCACAATTCTCCCGTTTATAGTGGAATTCGAACCATCATTTTCTATAATGGTTTCGTTAAATTTTTCGGTATACTCTTATTGAGGAGTTACACCCACTCCAACTGTTACCCATAAGTGGGGATTGTGGAGGTTTCGTTATGAAAATATGTATTGTAACTAATAATATAACACAAACAGTCAACGCAAGAACGACTAGTTATTTAGCGAGTAGAAGTTTTATCTTCAGCTGGTCCTTCGAGAAACCATTTCCGCTCGTTTGATTCATTCTCAACAACTCTGTTCGTCTTGATTCTGTGGCCATTAGCGAAATTATCGTGTTGATTGCCTAGTTTAACCGTGTAAGCTCGATGCAATTGTTAAGGGCATTTAACAGTTTCATGGAATTTGTATTTTTAGAGAATAGCAAGTATCTTTTTGACAAAACATTATATATTTTCACGACATGTCAGGAAATCCTACCGTTCTTCTCCCGAAATAGTGAGGAAAGTGTGTTACCAATTTGAATGGTATTTACAAAAATATATTGTAAAAATTATAAATAAATTCATAATTATAAATAAATTCATAATTTTATTGAAAATCCTTATTTTAGTGATATACTTTAAATTATCTTACAATTATTTCTTATATTTTTCTTTTTCTAGATTAAACCACACTTGAAATTATATTTAAAATTGGTTCTTTGCGTCTAATAACCTAACTTTTAACGAGTCAGTTGTGTTGTCAAAAGCGTATTTTAAGTCCGAGCAAATCGTTTTTGAAACATGTCCTGAAAAAAAAATGTTGTGTCTAACACGAGAGGACAGTCCTTCTTCCACTCTCCCTCGAAATGCTTCATTCGCTGGGCTCATGAGGCAAACTTCGAGCTCGAGTGGGAAAAAGAAGCGCTTTCCTCTCTAGTTTGACAAATAACTATATTATTATTAAATCAACCTAACAGGATACAATATAGGATGTCCAAATACAAAACATTAATACAATAGTCTTGCAAAAAACAAACAGTAAATAAATTGAAGTATTATCATACCTACTTATATGAATCATTAATTATTATGAAACAAAATTAATCAAAACATACCCTAATTAAGAAAAATAGAGCACTTCCTATAAATTAGAAAAATGAAAAGTTATATTACGTCTGTAGACATGTAAAATACTGCATATATGTCTGATTGGTCATTTAATTTTATAATTTTTCTTTGCTTTACTGCAACTGAAGGTTGCTAATACGAGGTACACTAAATGATAATTGTCTTGAAAGACAGGTAATTGTCTTGTTCATTTGTTTTGATTTTTCCCAAATTCTGTACCTATTAGTGGATCATCGTATCTTTTTCATTTATAATATTGTTTAACAATAATATGACTGACTGTTTCTACGACTACTCAAGGAGAGTATATTAGTTTCCAGCAACAAATAATTATAGCAATATTAAATATATCTTTTTTGCACTGATTAAAGTTGATAACTACTATATTTGTGATAAATTGGGTTCTAATTAATCACCGAGTTAAGAAGTGAAGACTGTGAGTATGAACGGGTAGAGTTTCTTCATTATGAGTTTATCGGGTTGAAGAAATATTGCGCATAAGTTGTTGAGCAACCCTTCTCCGTTTACTTACCGTTACCGGTAACCGGGTGTACGGTGTTACGGTGGCACGATATGGTGTGCAAGGCAAGGCAAGGCATGGCATGGCAAGGCAAGGCAACGACAGCAGGACAGCCTTGTGCACGGCCTTGATTGGCCTCGTGCCCTCCGGGATGTGGTAGGGCGGCGTGCGGTTCGGCCGCGCGATCGATGGGCCGCCAGCCGCCACCGCTACCGGCTGTACACGGCACACGGCACGACGTGGGCGGCGCGGTGGCGAGGCGGCCGAGGAAATCAGGTCACCGTGTTTAGGGTTCGCCTGACGAGTAGACGAGTTACCGTGTGCTGGTGTTCCTTACCCTGTTTCACTGTACTTCCTATCGTACTTACAACACTCAACTGACCACAACCACCCATTCGGCCCTTAATACGATTAGAAATAGTACACGAAAATAAAACGTACAATTAGGTAAACTGAAGAAATAAGATGCATATAATCAGGTTTACTTTCTTAATTGTTATGGCATTTTTAGAAAATAAATAATAAAATTTGAATGTTATTGGATTGGAGAAGTTTTAAAGGTAAAATAATAAACCGGGTGTCAATCCTTTTTGTCGGCAACAGCTTGGCGGGTAGTGTTAAAGCCGGTTCACTCCATAACACAAGTTAAGCAATGCTGCCCGCGGTTAGTAGTTGGATGGGTGACCGCTTTGCGAAAACACTGCGTGCCGTTGTCACATCACCGAAAACGAGGTTCCGAGGTGGTATATAACCTCAGCAGTTGAGACCGCTTAATAATAATAATAATAAAAAATAGCTGGATTATTAAGCTTCGCACTTGCGATTTTTAATTTATCCCTGTGGTTACACCTGCACTACTATCTTTTGAGGGCATGACTTGATGTTATATAGTTTTTGTCTCAAGACATTACCCCTGCAAACGCATCGTTAGTTCCCTCCGCTTAGATCTTCGGGGGACGTGCTTTGACGGCTGGTGGAATGTTCTGCTTTAAGCCAGTAATGTATAAACGGCATGATATGGTTTATTTAATTCAGATATGCCATTGAAGAAACTAAAGCATTTTAAATGTGTGCCTCTATTCATGTCTCAAACAGATAAAAATTTAATCTAGAAAAATTTCAATTCAATCAGCATTGTAGTCCATAAATCAAACTTACATAATTTTCTGTATTAAATATCAATTGAACTATTTCAATTTTTTTGTGAAGAAGTACAGGAAATTAAATTACGTAAATGTCAGCGTAGATATAAATCATTTTAGAAAAGTTTCGATTAATTTTTGGTTACGAGAATATTAGGTTTTCTTTTGATTAGGATGAATCTGGCGTTTTTCTTTTATTATCCGTATAAGAATTTAATTATACGTAGTAAGAATTATAGATGATATCTCATTCATATTTTGCATGTAAACAACTCCTATCCTAGGTGTTTCATGAAAATATTATGAGGGAAATTTTTCTAGGTTATGAATTGAAATTAGAGCAAGTTAATAAATATCTAAATACTCTTGACATATGTTTATAAATAAGGAAGTACTTTATTATTTGAGGTATGGATGACACATTTTATAGTATCGACTAATTATAAGACTTGACACGTGCATCATTAATTATTAAAATTTAATAACGAGGAGTTTCTATTTTTTATTGCGATTCAAGAAATAAATAAATTTAAAGTTATTGGATTTTTCCTCTTTCACTGCAACTTCGTATCAAATCTAAGATTATTTCCTGTTGCAAGAAAATAATGAGTCAATTTTGCAGCTGAAGAAATATTTACAATTATCTTTTTTATAACGTCATTATCTCAACGTAGGTAGAAAATACAATATTCCCTAGCAACTGCCACCAAAAGATTTCATTGAATCGAATTAAAACATAAGAAAATAAATAAAATATAAAAGAAATATATCATCATGCCATTTACCCATTTGTTGGTGTGACACTCTGCTCAATGCAGATTTATGCAGTATTATGATATATTTTACCAGCCGCCAAATCACGGTTTCCAAGGATAGCAGTGGTGGAGGAGCCACCGGACTATTGTGCGGTGAAATTTTCAAAAAATGTTTTCGAAAAATTGTCAACTGTGAGGATCGAACCGAGGGTCTTATGATCCTCAGTCAGATGCGTTACCAATGAACTATTGACCCCCTACATCATCTTTTTGTTAAATATTATTTTTTATGAATTTGGAGCTCCTTGACTGGACTGCCATCCAATAGTTTGATTTTTTCTCAAACATTATTTTTATAATAATATATGACCAAACTTTATTTAAAGTAGTTATCGAAAGAACATGATTGAGAACACCTGCAATAAATTGATAAATTTGCTGAAAACTAAACTCCTGTGTTAACCAATTAATGCTCGGCGTATGATAGATCATACTTAAAGATGTCTCACTTTTACATTATATTTCTGCCAGGCTATGGCATTTCAAACTAGATAAACTATGCCAGGTTATTCATTTGATATTGCTCTGTATATTTATTTAAATATAAAATAATTTATACATAATTATACTTACAATTTACCAATATACAGAAATATGAAATAAATGCTTAAAAAAAATTAGTTGTGGGCATTAATGGGTTAGTCACGTATGTTTGAGTTGGTTATAGTTTAAATAAAAATAAAGCAACAATGTCTTTTCTAAAAAATTTCTGCGTGAATGTTTGAGAATCCCTGTGCGCATATACGTGCAAGTAAACCAGTAAACCGTTTTATCCCGTGACCCAACGACATTGAACTCTGCGACGGCGGTAGCGCGAACCGGCGAACGCCGCGAACGCAGGCAAGGCACATGGCGCTTGGCTTGATGCGAACCGCGTCGACGGTCGCTCGCCACCGCCAGCCGATCGAACTAACGCACGCGGCACGCGGCAACTCTGGAACTGAGAACTGAGAATGATTTACCAGAACACCACAGACTGAGTATCAAGTACAAAGCATAGCACCCGGCTTGTTGTTAAATTCTCTTGGTTATGGCTTGGTTGATGTTGTCGAACTTGTGCAGCTGCACTTGATACGAACGTGATCGTAGTAAGTTTCTATCAAAATATAAACTACATGTGTTTGTTTGTATATTTGCTGCGCTACACAAAAGGAAATTTATGTTATTTTCAGTACTGGGACCTCGGACTTGGTAGTATATTTGATTTTACGATGACATTGAACATTGAAATATATATATGTATGCTCTGCATCCATTCATGAACCTGTCAAATCACGACCCTCGTCGCCATCTCTTAGGAGTTGTTGAAAATAACCGCTATTTTCGTTTGATATACGAGGTCTGTTCAGAAAATAACCGAAACAGTTTATTGGTCCTTGCCTCCTTCAAAGTACTCCCCTCCCTTATTCATATACTTTTCCCAGAAGTGTTTCCAATTCGCGAAGCAGTCCTGGATAACTTCATTTGAAATGGCATTTAAGGTTTGTAACGTATTTGCTTTGACGGTGTCGTTTCAGCTCTGATTTTAGTTTCGGAAATTAGAATAAAAAACGCAAAGAACCAGGTCTGCCGAGTAAGGAGGCTGAAGGAAAACAGTCACCTGATTGTCCGCCTCAACTCTAGTCTCTTTTTGCGTTTCTGTCTTTTCCCAGTTTCACGCAAAAATTTATGTTGCATCGTTGCTCCAGAAAATCGTACATTTCCAAAAATGTTACTTACACTTAAACACGTTGCACTCAAATAACAATATCACGAAAACTAAACGAGATATCAACAATCCTAGAACATATAGTTACAAAGGAGGTTGGTTATACGCAACGTAATGCTACCAACCGCATACCACAAAACATCTCCGTTTGCGCGTAATTCAAAATGTACTGTGTACACGCGTTTAAATGTACAGATCACAATATTTGAAATAATGTCTACCTATAGGAACAGGTGAAATAATAAACACGTGACAGATCTGAAATCTATCTGGAGTTAGTTAACAATGCCAGCCTGTAGATGATGCTTGTTGGATGTCTGTTTATGATGTAACTAAATGAACCGGTAAACTTCTCCAACAACTCTGCAAATGGAAACTAATCGATTGGGGATTGTAAAAAGTTAGCTTGTAAATATACAAGTGCAGATATTCACTCATAATTTTATTGTAAACTGTTTATTTGTTATTAAACTTGTTAATTAAGATTGAAATGGATACATCATAGGTTGCAGATTGATTGTCAACCTGTCAATGATGGTTAAAATCTGCTACTGATGGAATTTTTCATTCAACTAAACGCATGTTACAGTATAATTGTTCGGGTTGATAATATTTCTAATATGATTATTGTCAATCTTATTGTTACTATCAAATAAAACCTGGAGACCTATTCTTATTCAGATAACAAGTTGATATGTCGCTGCTCTTGATATTCCCCTTGCGGTTGTTTTTGATAGGGTCCAATACGACAGATGAGCTTGTTATGTGTATCAACTATTTTAATTTAACAGTTTTTTTTTATTATTAATAATTGTATGAACTATTAAGCTAAAGTTATGAATGTATTAGGAATGAAGGTTTAATCTTTAAGTAAGCACAAAGATTCAAGGAGAGTTCCTAAGAAGTTGTTTCTTGCAGTGTTAGAAAAATCAATTATTTGCCGCGACTGATACGTCCATGAAATAGTTTAACCCTGTGGCCTACTTAAAAATATTTCAGCTTTAAATCTTTAAAAATATATTCCGATGATGAAATTTGTATGAATGAAGGTCTAAGCCTACGAGTAGCTGAATAAACCTATGAATTCTTTTGAAAATGTTTAAAACGCGTGACGTGACATCTGTTGTTGGCTGTAGGAATCGATTTGAGAATCTTGTGATGTGTTATAGAATCTGAAATGATAAAAAAATAATACACATTTATACGCTTACTGCAGCAACTTCTGTTGTATTGAGTTTTCCTTACAGATTGTTTGTTTCCATGTTTCAATGTCAATATTACGAAAAGTATTGATTGTTCGGTGTTTTTGTAGGTCTCAACTTTTTCTCAGCTGGAAACTCTATTATTTCTCGATCCGTTCGTATCTTTCTATTCGAGATTTCGTTGTTTATTTGTTATTTACTGTCACTGAAAATTAAGTGCACTGGATTTAAAATTGTTTGTGTTAAAAATGTATTTATTTTACCCGCGATACAACGTCATAGAGTGCAGTGATGTGTTTACACTAATCATATCACTTGTAATTCACTTACCTGTGCTTCGAAAAAATTCTATTATATTCGATTCTGCTAATACAGCTGGATGCACCGAATTATCAGGACAGTATTGATGAACATTTTTGATGTTCTCCCAATAATTTGTTTTCTACTTCAAAAACCAATCACAAGAAATTACTTCCTAATTTTAAATTTCTCTGAAACTTGGGCACTTTGGAAACTCATCAGTTCATATTTTCTTGATGTAAAGTCAATTTCGTATAGAAGTGGAAAGAAGTTTTGAACTTGTTTGATTTGATGTCGTGACACTGTTTATAATTACGATTTTCTTCACTTAGTATTCAAGTTTCAAATAGGCGCCAAATGCTGTTTGCATCTGAGTTGCCATTTAACTTGAATTGCGTTTTTTAATTATATTCATTTCATGGTTCCAATCCTAGTAAAATAACAAATAATATATGTGTAAAAAAAAATTATAAAATTTTAGGTCTAATAACTAAGTTATCATCAGTAGGAGAAGCAAGACTAGACAACTTGTAAACCAAGCCAGCGGTTAAGTTTTAATCCAACTAGAAAATTGAAAATAACCTAATTTATACTAAAACGAAGTAATGAACCGTATCAAACTAACCAATAATTATCAAGAAAATAACGCATAAGCCAACGTAATAACTAATTCCCTAATAAATCAAATGGCAAAAGCCGCGGCAGGTAGCGTAAAAGCCGGTTAACTCAATAACATAAGTTAAGCAACACTGTCCGCGGTCAGTATTTGGATGGGCGACCGCTTTGCGAGAAAATTACTATTCAGTATGGAACTCAAATCGTAGTTAATCACAGTTAATACTCTCAAACGCGTCTATCTGTTTATTGTTACTTAGTGCTTTTAAAAGTTTTATCTTATTTGAATGAATATTATGATTATCATGGAAAATGTTTCAGCAACACTCGATTTTTCCGGGTTACCATATTTTAATTGTTCTTTAAATCTGGTTATATATCTTTCAATGTAAACTTTCTCATTAAATTTAACGAATTCCCGATTTTCAAGTTGGAGTCAATCTTTATCAAGCTGTGTAACCTTGATTTTATTTCTTTTGCTTCTATTGATGGTGATATATTATATAGATTTTTTCTTTATTTCTTTAAGGCTTAAGGGTTAGATTTATTTTTCAGATTTCTTTAATTTGTGCTCTATTAAATTCGGGGGAGGAAAGTATGTTTCTGCAAAAAATATGATATTTAAGACATACCTATCGTGCGCGCGTTTATTCCGTTTCGCAAACATTTCCTCGAGTGTACACATCGAAGACGTGGTACTCCGTGGGCGAGCGCGCGAGCAGAGAGCAGAGGCGGCGCAGAAGGGCCCGAGCGGAGGGGGCGAGATGGTGAACACTGTTAGCAGTGATCACAGGCCCTGTAACCAGACACGTGAACTCATACAATTTCCGATGCGAATTTTGAAGGACCTGTGTGCTTGGCAACCAAACGCAAGCCAGCAGCAAATGTATCGATTGACGAGCTGCTTTTGCAGAGGCGTATTTGTTGGGATTTATATCATGACGTAGATATGGTGCGGCCAAAGAGAGCCAGGTATAATTTTAGTAAATTAGCCTTTCAAAAAATGTTATAGATTTAATTACTAACCAGTAAATTAAGTTAGTGTACAACAAAGTACAATTTTAATGGAAGTTGAAACAAAAGAAATCGATTTTTTAAGCCGCTTTATATTTCAAAAAAGATTTACTTTCTTGTAAATACGGTCCTGGTACTACCTACGTCCTCTTCATTTCTCTTTGGTTGTCTTCTATCTTCTCTGCTCAAAGTTCCTCATTCCCCGTGCTTCGTTCCTGCAAATCTTCGTTTCATGTTTCACTTATGCCGCCGACCAAACGCCACTTTGTTAACACACAGTATTATAACCACAACAAAAGCTTTATTGCCAAAGTGAATTACCGGCGATACGGGTAATGTATGGGTTCTTATAACGCTCCTGAAAACTAATTTAAGTTTTCCAACCGCCATATTGCTTTTACTCTGTTTATATTTGTGTTAATTATGCAATAAAGCGAAAACTTAACCTCACTGTTCAGGTTACCAAAATGGCGCCTCGAACTACATTAAAAATTTTAAAATCTTTTTTCTGGTTACATATGTCGTCAATTAATTTTGAGTTTAGTACAGTTCAACTAGTAATAGTAGTAAAATGTTTATGTTCACCTTTAATAGAACAATAATAAAAACTATATTTGACTGCAGTTCCCGAATAATTTATTGACCTATTACAACATCCAGTCAATTAAACTTATTTTTCTTATTAAATCAACATTCGTTGCACATTTTGAATGCTTAAGGTAATCTGTTGTTTTTAATTTAATATTGTTGTAATTACAGGACTTTCTTCAAAGTAAACACAAGATAAACTTAATTTGAACACTCTTTATTTTAAACATATAATAATATTCTAAACTTAAAACATAAACAATCAAAAGTTACGAACTAGGTAGAACACGTGTTGCCATCTATCGGTTCTTCTCAGTAACGACAAAATCTTCTCATATTCATCCAATACATGGCTGGTACCACGAGCTCTGTTTTTGAGTGTTTTAGTTAGTGTTCGGTTTTAGCGCTGTACAATATTCAATACTTTTTTATTAAAAAGAATGCTTCGAATATAAGTTACAGAAAAATATATTATCTACCACTTTTATGCGGAATATTTTTTAATAAAAACACTTCTTTTAAAACACCCAAAAACAGAGTTCGTGGTACCAGCCAATAAGTTTTATATTTCATTTTGTTTTTCGTCGTTTTTTCATCACTTCTTACTAATCTAGATAACCTCCAACCATCTCTTGTCTTAATAATTATAAGAAAGGGACGTAAATTGTATTTTTCAATAATAAGAATAATAATTTACATCAATAAATAAATTTATTGTTACTAGTATAGTTTATTTGATGTGAGCGCAGTTTATTAAATTTTTTATGGTTATTTTAATTATTCCTTTTGTACTAAGTTGTAGAACACTTAAGCAAAATGTTTAATCACTTCTAAGAACAGATTTTCAGTTCTGGTATAGGCAGCAAATACCTGTATTACTCTATAATTATAACTTACAAAAAACTTAGCAATTTTTTTGTTTCTTAATATTTATTTCAACACATATTTAGTAGGCACATAAATATTATACGATGTTTATGGCGATTGTTGCTTACGGAGTTTTTTACATGATAATTATATTTTTAATATATAATGCAGGCTTTTATACATATAATTATTTTGTAAATTATTAATATATTTTATGATTAGATATAAAAATAAATTACGGTAAAAATACTCATAGTTTTATAGTAAAAATGACATTGATATTTTATTTATGTGTAAAAGAACAGAAAATAAAATTTATTATACTCGGAGAACAAAGTTACGTTTTACAAGAAATTATATAGTTAATGCAACCTTTTGTCTGTAAAAAATATTGTAGTAATAAGTACTTTTTAGAAATGAAATAATGAACATCTTTCTGGTAATTTGTATACAATGTTTGGAATTTTTTAGTTTTCATTTAACTGTCCAACGTTTAAGTAAAAAGAAATGTACATGTAAAGATAATGACAATGATTCACTTAGGTTAACATAATGACTGTTAAACCCCATTTAAGAAAGTTTTCCTCGATAATCTGTTAACAACATTTCATAAAATTTTAAATACGTATTCTACAGGCAGTAGATACCAAAGATTTTTATCAGTTAATGACAGTAAAAATATTTACAACTGCGGTTAAATTATGATCACAGATTAGAGTAGTTTCTAATATTTGTATTTGTTGAAACGTTAAAGTTGTTTTTAGAAATATTAAAAATAAGTGTATATAAATAATATTTCATTCATAAATTATTTTGTCGAATTTGGAATATAGAAATGTAAATATTAAATGCGTAAATTCTTTGTGATCATATAGAACTTTGCAATTTTTCCATGTTATTTTTATATTACAAAAACCAGTTGTGTAACTAGTTATCTGTTGTATTATCCTCAAGTATTTATTTGCAGATAATTTTGTGATAGATAATCTTACATACTGTAAATATTTTGTGTGCAATTAAATTAACTGAGTACTACTTGTTAAAATTGGGATAGTGTGTGTTATTTATTTACGAGAAAGCAAATTTTACTTAAACTTGATAACATTAATTATTTATTGTTGCAATTAGTTGAACAGAAATAAATAAATAAATCTGCGAACATATTAAACAATTACGTCAGCAAAACATTAATGAGAATTTTGTATTGTATGGTTTTTATTTGTTTATAGGAAGTAATATCTTTCTAAGAGAGAAATGCTAACTTAACATTCATTTATTCCTTGATTATCATTAATTTTAAAATATTTAAAACCGTATAATTTATATTACTGTTGACTTTATGTTTCCGAGGCGATATATAATGTAGATAAAAATTTAATTTATTCCTCACAACACTGAAACAAAAATAAACAATGCAATTTTTTACATTTTTATTTTTATGTCATTGAATTAGGATTTCTGCACATTTTTTACGCTTGTTTACGTAGCTACACATTAAGAAAATCGAATAATCATCGACACTAATTTGAATTATACAGTAAACATCAAAAAATCATTATAGTGGTATTTACCAGAAATACAAGAAACTTTCTACGAATATTTTAGCGATGATTATATTAATAAGTCACACAATCCTTTGATGTTTCATCCTAAACCTAAACCATAATATTTGTTATCAAGTTTTTATTCTCAGTAACCACTGATGTTTAATTAATACAATTTTTTCCTTTTATAAATTTATGTGATTGTATTTGTTCACTGTTTTTAAATAAGTAATATACTCATTCGTTCTACAAACATGTATTATACTGGTTTTTAAAGTTTCACGATACGAAATATATTTAATACTTAACAGCAAAATTGATACCATTATTAGTTTTGCGAATTTGTATGTATGGTTATAAATACACTGCCATTTGTATAATAATTTATTATTTTTATTTGGTATGCATGTGACTGGTTAAGCCACTTGATACGTAGTTCCGAGCCAAAAGTACAAAGGCACCCAAAGTTGGATGTGAAGGGTGAACCACAGGTGCAAATGAGTATGCAAAATTTTTGACAATTTGCCAGATTTAGGCTTTTAACCGGGCTGTAGGTACTACATCATGACAGTAAGCTTTACAATCAAGCGAATAAATTATCATGGTACATTGCAAATATTTACTATTTATTTGATTTATTATTTTGCGCCAAATATACTTGGAAAAGTACAAGTATTTTATTAAGTACTACTATCTATGCGTCGCATGTTTTCATTACGCGTTATTTTGTACATAATACGCCAGCAAATTATAGTATTAATACTCAAATTAATGTCAGAAATAATACAAAAACACCAGTAAACGTAAAATAGTATTTATATATTTACCTACTGATATTTATACTTTCATTCATATAATTTAAATTTCGATATTTATATATAGTTGAATGTCAGACTGTCTAATAATATAAAATATTTATTATTTTACTATAGAAACATTTAAAACAGAGTTGAACTGGCCCTTTTGTGTACTAAGCACAGATCCGGATTAATTCTTTGTTGATTTGTTTTGAAAAGTGAAAGTACAGTTTGTTTCCTTAAGTGAATGTTGCTAATTGGTATTTTTTTGTTTCAGATATACATTAGCCATTGATGCAAATACCCCCCCGAGTCAACTGGCTCCACAAAACAAATAAGCACTCCCAAGTTGCAGTCGAGTTTATTATTATTCATTGCACATTGTTTAAGTCAAAATTGCTGCCATGGGTCGCAAAAAAATACAAATTTCACGAATCACCGACGAACGAAATCGGCAAGTGACATTCAACAAACGGAAGTTCGGCGTGATGAAGAAAGCCTACGAACTGTCAGTGTTGTGCGATTGTGAGATCGCGCTGATCATCTTCAGCAGCAGCAACAAGCTTTACCAGTACGCTAGCACTGACATGGACAAAGTTTTGCTGAAGTATACAGAATACAATGAACCACACGAATCTCTCACCAACAAAAACATCATAGAGGTACATCTAGCCAAGCAGCAACTGTGTTGTAATACTAGGCCTTGTGCAAATATTGATAACTATGTCATACTAATATTCAAATTGTCGTTGTACGTTCGTTGTGTTTCATTTTGATCGATAGATGTGTTAAGTTTACCTCAGATTTAATTTAAATGCATGAAACTAAATGATTTTGGTGACAGCAGTGTGCTGCATTTTCAAACAATTTTTATATTTGTTCTGTTGTTTTGCATTTCTAAACCTATGACATATTGGACAGTACCTACATTTAAATTAAACTATGATACGGTATAGAGTTTTAAATTAATTGTAAACTTTTGACATATAAATTGATTTAATATATCATTAATTGTTTGAAAATGCGGCTTTATAATTATTGAATGCTCAATGTTGTCAAATCCGGATAGAAAAGTTTAAATTCAATTTATTGAAACATTAAATTATATTTACATAATATTATTTCCGGTTATATTGATATCTGGTGGTGATAAATATAAACTGAACTTTGATCAAATAACAATTTATTACCCTTTAAAACTTTAAAGCATGTGTATAGTTAGTAACATATTAATAAAAATGAAATATTTTACAGACTAATAAACGGTGTTCTTTTAAAGTCGCGGTTTTATCGAATGTTTAAAAAATCGCATGATATAGCAGTGATAATATTGTGTCAATTTTAAAGTTGAATTATGGTTTTCAAAACAAAAAATAATTAGTTGTCTTGACCAACCACAATTCACAAAAGTCATGTTAGATAAGGATAATAAATTAAGAGATGATAATAAATTTCCATTCGTCACTTTCTGAGAACACTAAAATATATCAGCATTCTTTAAAATTTAGTTTGATATTGAAAAGATGAACTTCAGCGATTTTTGATAATAAATATTAATTTGTTCGATGTTTTTACTTTTCTTATTTTGTGCTCATTGATGTCCGATTTTCTAGTATCTAATTAACCCTAGATATCAGTGTGAAGGAAGTGAAATACGCGCGAAAATATCAAAATGAACATAACGCAAGTTGATGGTATCCTAGTTGATGTAAAGAGAAACAATCACAGTTGTTTGATTTGAGTTTTGCTATTTTTAGTTATCGATTTTGCTGCATTGCCCGTTGTTATCACAGATTTGTTGCTTAAGTCTTGATTTCGTTACTGTTACTAATCCCTTGTTGTGCGTTACGTGTGAATGGCTTTGTTTGTTGTGTGTTATGTAAGTGAAGTGTGTGTGTGTGTGTGTGTGCCCGCCTTGTGGCCCTTGAGGCTGCCCGTATCCATGAACTGTGTCCACTGACACTTGCAGGCACTTAACAAGAAGGAACATAAGAACGGAGTGATGAGTCCCGACAGTCCGGAGCCGGAGGCGGATTACCAGCTCACCCCACGCACTGAGGCCAAGTACAGCAAAATTGACGAAGAGTTCCAGATGATGCTCCAGCGAAACCAGATTAATGGACAGCGAGTAAGTCACTTACAACTTCTTGATCACTTGACTAGTTGCATCACTACTTAATACTTCAAATATAACTTTTGGTTAATAGACAGTTGCTTCAACAAAACTCAATTTAATTTGGCTGGCTATAATGTTACATTACGATTTTGTCATCCAAACTTAAAATTGAAGCGCTGTAATGATTTAAACGTTAAAAAGTTTCAAGCAAGACGTTATCCCAACTGATACAATAATATAGGCCGGTACTTCTATCTCTTAGTAATATGTCAAGTAAATTTATCTATTAAATACACGACTCATCATAGTTGAAACGATAAAAATTATCCTAGCTGTCATTTTTAATGCGCACTTTTACATTTACTTCATACTTTAACAGAAGATTGAATTTCTTTTTACAACATAAATAAATATGTGACTTCTAAAATCATGAGCATAGTCTGGAATTCAAGTATTTTTACCAATACACTACTTCCAATAATTATAAGGATTTTCAACTTATATTTTACATAAAATATATTGTTTCATATACATATCTTAATCACTTATAAATGTGTGCATAATTGAAACTACTTGTTACAATTCAGGATGAATCGAATCGTAAATGAATTTCTGTTTTGTAGCAAGTGGGAATGACGGCATCAAATTACACGTTGCCAGTGTCGGTTCCTGTTAACAGTTCTTATGGCGATTCTTCCTTACTACAGTCAAGTCCACAGATGGCACACCCAAGCATAAGTCCACGGCCTTCTTCGTCGGAAACTGATTCTGGTAAATTTATACTTATACCAGGCATTTCTTCAACGATAGGTACCACTTTTAATTTTCATACTCACCACTAATCGCCCATTTGACTCTTTTTAATTGGCTCTGAATTATTCGAAGATAGGTATAATATTCAATCGTTTTTATTTTCTTTCCTATCTTTTATATTCTGTCTCAAATTCTATCTTTTTTTCTCATATTACATTATATCGTTTCTACTTCATCATTCAATATTTTATATTTCTTATAGTAAATTAATGTTTGGTTAGTTCTTTCGGCTAATCCATTTCATTCTATTAGGAACTAATAAGAATTCTCTTAATCTCATCACTTTCAAACTGTCTTTCTATAAGTTTCAGTAAATTATTTTCTCTATGCCTAATATTCCTGGTAAATACACAAATATCTTTAGATTAAAGTACTAATAATATTCTGTTTTCAGTGTATCCAAGTGGCGGAATGTTAGAAATGAGTAACGGCTATCCAAATTCGGCTTCTCCAATCGGCGGTTGCGGATCACCTTCCCCGGGACCCAGTCCAGGGCCTGGGATCAGTTCATCCAAGTCTCTACAGCACACGAAACAGCATTCACCCGGCCCACGATCTAACTTACGCGTTGTCATACCTACTCCACTCGGTCCTAATCTTACACCAGAGGAAGTTTCTTACGGCGAAGTTAGTGTTATCTCTGATATGTTTATTAATTATAATATTATTATTCCACTTAAATTGAGTCTGTTATTTTTATCTTTTGGAATCAAAAAAGAAAAAACAATGAATCTATAGATGCACAATATTAATTATGTAATTTTTTTATGTAAATAATGATTACATATGGAAGTTAATTTTCCTTGAAAAATGATATCATAAGCAGTAAAAAAATTAGTGAGTCAAATTGATTTTCTGCATGTAAAACAAGTTTTGGATTTGTGGAATATTTTTGCTCAAAGAAAACATTACTGAATACAATAGAATCTTGAAAAATCACGACATTGTTTTCAAATGTATAAATATTAAAAGTGAATGTCGATGCATGGAGGTTCTGTTGGAGACAGTCATGTTTATTAGTCACAGTTTTTATTACAGCACAATCGGAGTCAGTCTACATTGAACACTCCTGTCGTGGCATTACAGACTCCCTCCATCCCAGGGCTGGCTAGCTACCCGGGCTCGCTGTCCTCCTTCAGTGCACAGGACTTCAGCATGGGACCTGACATGAGCTTAGGACCGTTATCGTGGAGCTCCCATCAAATACCCACGTCGCTTGCTCATTCAAGGTTTGTATTTAATTTGAATCCCTGCATTTAATGCTCAGTTCTCTATAAAACATTGGTATTTGTTTCATACTGTAATTGCAGTCAGTGAAACGAACAGTTATCTTTCATTTTATTGCTCGTATCAGAATTGTGTATTATCTCGGTGTTGATAAAGCGGATTGAATTTGTTTTCATATAAGAGATTTTGTAGAGTACAAACATATTTTAATTATAAGTGGACAATTCAGCTTTACGTTATAAAAATATAAATGGGTGATTGAATTTTAGTATTTATCAAATTTTTATTGTTGTAAATCATCTCTACTTTTTTCGGCTAACTCTTCAGAATACGCACCAAATTTTGACACATTATTTACATTATTTTTATATCTATTACATATATATTTTTTAATTTGAAACAACATTTTATAAGAAAGAAAGAGCTAACGGCCATGGTAGGTAGCATTGAAGCCGGTTAGTAGTTGGACGGATGACCGCTAAGCTAAAACAAATACCAGCAAACAGTGCGTGCCGTTGTCACACTACCGAATACAAGGTACCGAGGCGGTTGCGACCACTGAAAAAAAAAAGAAATAATAAAATTTAAAATTTTTTTGGGTTATAATAGTATACAAGATTAAAGTAAAAAATGAAAATAATAACAAGGTATATAATCTCAAAACTTATAGGTAAACAAATAAATATATAATC
Source organism: Poecilus cupreus (assembly GCA_963942605.1). NCBI lineage: Eukaryota > Metazoa > Arthropoda > Insecta > Coleoptera > Carabidae > Poecilus > Poecilus cupreus. The sequence continues at coordinate 12,333,262 of OZ012715.1, forward strand.
ATGCCTTCCGCATATTTCGGTAAATGATTTATTTTATATGAATTGCGTTTACCAGCCGTAAAATCATAACCTCATAGATGTTAGTGGACGGGGATCTACAGGGGTAAAGTTAAAATGGCAACTGTCGGCTCTGGGATTCGAATTGAGGATCTCAAAATCCACAATCCAATGTGTTGCCACATTATGTCAACATTTACTAATAAAGAACCACAGACACAGAAGTTGTGATTACAGAAATAAAATAAATTTAAACTATCTTTTGTCCTTGAGAACTGGTGCGTGTGCTGAAGGTTTAATGAAAGTTTGCTGTAATTATGTTCTGTCGTTACAGTGGTCTTCCACATCTAGCAGTATCCAGCAGCACCCCGCCGCCGCCGACGTCCCCGCTGCCGGTGAAGATAAAGAGCGAACCGATTTCACCACCGCGGGACCATCATATGACGGGCGGCGGCGGTACCGGCGGCAGTAGCAACAGCAGCAGCAGCGGTAGTAATATCCACCTCAGCGCCATGGGCAACCACTCGCACCAGCACGTGCACGGACACACCCTGAACCTCACGCACAGCAACCACCACTCGCTGCCCAGACCCAACTCCACTGGACAGCTAACACCCACGCCAGGTAACATATTCCACCTATTAATTAGAGATCGTATAGGAATTCAATTTTGCAGATGAAAAAAGAGAATAGTACAAACACATATGTGACGCATTCCGAAGGCTGTGCACTGCAAGCCAATCAGAACGTTCACCAAACTTAAGTATCACATTTTCATGGTACCGGATAGTTTGTGAAAGATAACCTCCTTTATTTGTTTATGATATGTTTATGTGAGTGATTTATTCAACGAATGACTTTAAATCCACAAACGTAGTAATAAACACCTCGTGTCAAAATTAATGGCTCACCTGAACATTAAAATGTGTACTTTAAGATGCATGGTTTGGTGAACGATATTATAGGCTAACATTTTTTCCCTTTCCACTCATATGCGCAATGCGTCACCTATGTATTTACACCATGCATTGAGTATTTAACCAATCTTAGAAAAAAAAAATTGAATTATTTGCAAGCATAACTCTTGAATTCAAATCGAAACAAGAATCAAATGTATTGTCGTTGCAATGCGCACTATTATAAATTTAACCAACTATATAACAATTCTTTTGAAGTTGTAAATAAGTAAATATTCACAACTGTTAAAACATTGATAAATAATTTTATGAATCATTATACGTTCTCGGAACCAGTACATAAAGTATTGATATTATTTTAAACAGATACACAGCTGGCAAAATATTGCGTTCTTAATAAAATTTAACTATTAAGAAAAAAAAAAATTATAATAAGAGAACTGTAAATGCAATTCTATATGATTAATTTTTGTCTGGACAAGGAGCTACTGTTTTTAATCTAAAGTGCAAGCTAAATAATAACTTTTATTTGTAATAAAGAATTGGCAATAACAATAAACAATTAAATTACATAGATGAAGTATTACATTTTACTGTAACTAATTTAAAGAGAAATTAAATTAAACTAAAGCAACTAGAATAAAATATATTTGAAATATAGGAGTAATTTAGGACGCATTCCAGTTTCATCATACTACTGTTATAAATATTCTAGGTTCCAATATAAATACAAAATTTATTTAAAATCTCATGACTATAAAACATGGATTTATTTGTCAAATTTTATGTTGTAATTACATTTGATTAACAGTAGAGAGTAGCAGTTTAATGTTTCCATATATTGGATATAAAAATATAATGAAATCTTGGAAAATTAGTAAAAGCGAAAGAATTATATTATGAATTTTTTTTAAACTTTTCATAATTGTAGAATAATTTTACCATGCATAATTATGTATTCTATTTGCTGATTTATAGAGACATAAGTTACTTGCACAATACGTAATATCTGTTTAAAATAATTATACTTGTTAATTAAAATGTTGAAAGCATCCACTTTAAATTGTGAGAGGAAAATTCCTGTGTTTTATTTTACATTACTAAGTAAAGAAATACATAATTTGAATTTGCTTTTAAGAGACCCAAGTAAAGATAACTAAATATATCATCTTTACGAAAGAATTTTTGTTAAGTGAAACGTTCAGTTATTTAAAACAAATTATAAAGAGTTCAGTAAATTATCATTGTAAATAATATATATATTTAAATAACTACTTATTATATCCGAAAATTAGTTTTAATTTCGAAAACAATTTTAAAAAATCACATATATCTTCTGAGAATGTATAATTCAAATATGTATCTGCAGTGGCAAAGGTCAAGGCAATCTTATTTGCTTATTTAAATAAGATAATTGTATTAGTAAGCCAGTGCATATAAGGTCAGATAAGGTAGATAAGAAAACTGAAATTTTGCTGTTTTGTTCGAATTCTGAAGCATAATTTTATATAATTTTCCGACTTTCAATATTTTTGTGTTACAGAATAGTTAATGATATTTTAATTATAGTGTTAGTCATAAACATGTTTTACAGTCAAGTTTATAATTACGTCCAGTATAAAAGTAGGAATTAAAATTGATTTATAGTCTGACTATATAATAAAATTTAAACTGAAAATGTTAAGATGCAGACTTTATTATAATACAAGTTTTTATTTCATAGAATTTATACGATTACAAGAAAATGAGTATATATTTAACTTCGTATATATAGAATGTACTTTTAGAGGTGGTAACAGTTACAGGAAGTAGACAGTTTTCACTTTTTAGCTTATGGACCGAATTTACATGAAATCGATTGTCCCTCATACGGGTAACAGCTTCGTAGAACGCATAACGATTTGTTAAGGTGGCACGCAATTTTGCTACGATTATAAATCTTGTCATGCAGTTTAAGGCCACCGATTATTATGTTCTTATTCCTTATTTAATAATTTCTGGATCATATTTCACTCTTTATTACAGTACATTTGTCACACATTTTAAAATTTCTGAAGCAAGTACATATAATACTTGATTGGCATTATTGACTTAATAATATTCACATTATCATGATTTTTTGTATATTTAAATAATTTGCTTCTTAGTTGTCTTCTAATTCAAGTGATACTAATATATCAAACCTTAGCAGAATTATTTTGTATGAGAACTGAAAAGTAGTTAGTAAATCGTGAATTATTGTGAATATTGAACCTGGAAATGAATAGGATTAGAAAAAGAAAGAATACATATATTTAACGTTATAGGTAGTGTAACACCGACGAACATGCCGTCCCCAGGATGCGCCGAGCCGCGGCACAGCGCGAGCAGCGACTACGACACCGGGCCGGTGCTGAAACGCTCTCGCATAGGCGACGGCTGGGCCACGTAGTTCCCGCCATCACCGCTGCAGCACCCGCAACCGCCCTGTCTGACCCGATACACCGCCAGCCGACATCGCAATCGTCCCATCATGACTGATTTTCTAGTATACGGTGATTGAGATGCTGACGCAACACGCAAGTGACTGACCCTTCCCATCATCAAGTGATTTACAATTACAAGTGACGAGCCATTTGATACGTATACGGTATACGGTATACTGATGATATGTTGTGCTGCTGATGCTGGTGTGTGACTGTCCCAGTTGACGGTTGACGACGAACTACACATGTACGTGCCATGTGTCCACGTGTTGTGTTGCGACCCGCTGATTGTGATAAACTGTGAGGCGGTGAGACGGTGATACGTTCACCTGAAATCGGAACGGTTTTCTATGCAGATTACAGATACAGATGCAAGTTTTCTTTAGCTAGGATAGGATATGGTTGACATGTTTGTGTGGTGTGACGACTAGTTTGGTTGTAGGAGCGCGGGTAGTTCACTTGAATTGAGTTGTTCTTGTTGGTCAGTCAGATTCAGTGATTATGTACATGTTTCTGTTATTTTCATCGTGCATAACACAAACATATGATAGTGCCATTATTTTCTTGTAATTACTAGTATCGTTTTTTTATAAATGTTTTTAGATAAATAGAGTATTTATAATAATGCATAGATAAATGTTTATTTTGACATGTTGCCATTCGGGAACTGGATGGTTTCTGTTTCTACAAATGGAAAGCAGAAGACAGAAGATTCGTAGCGAGAGTAAAGCGCAACCGAAACGCGGTATGCTTCTGATATAGATGTTTTCCATATACATACATACATATATTTATATACTTAGGATATGTCTTCATTTTGTATAAAACTGTTATGTACGTTCTAATGTTTAGAAATCACTTAAGATAGTCGTACAACACAATTGGTGCTTTTCCCTTAACCTGAGCATATATTTAAAATACTATAGTAAATCAATAAAAAGAACATATATTTTTGATTTGTTTTTCATCTAATTGTTGAACTTTTCAAATTTTACTGACCCAATTGTTTTTCGTATCATGTTCGAAATTCCAAACGTGAACATAAAGTGTATTTGAATATAACCGTTAACCGATCAGATTAGGTAGATGAGATCTAAAGTAAATATATTATGTTTTGAATGTTGATATGTTCAGCTTTCTTGAATGAAACTAGAGTGTTCATCATTGTAGCCTTGTCTATTCAGTACATTGACCTTGTACACGTACACGTTCACGTACCTACTGTACAGATACAGATGTACATGGATCCAGGATGGCGCAAAAGTTAGGACGTAAACTTATCACTGTAATACATATACATACATTTGTCAATTCTCTCTCAATTCAATTCAATTCCTTGTGACGATTTTCAACAACAATCACTCAATCTAGAGTGCTTGTTGTTCCTGACTTGTGCGCAGCCTGTTGTTAGATGTATATACACACACTTTCTCCGGTGTATGTAAACGTAAACGAAATGTAGACTCACATTTTCTCTTTAACACTGAATTCTGAACCAAGTGAAGTAAGAATCCCGCGTTAAGCATTAACGTATTGAACGTACTGAACGTACTCTACTACTCGTACTATATTTCGTATTTCGTTACTCAGTGTACACCAGACACAAACAAACACAGAACATACAGTGCAGTGCTGCGTGGCGAACAAAGACCACTTTAGATAAACTGTAAAATTAATTATAACTGTGTAAACTATACTGTAACTATAAATGTAACTGTAACTGTAGATGTGTTAACTAACTGTTGGTTGTTGTGTTAACACTTCAGTACCAGTACCAAGTACCAAACCAAGTACAATGTACCACGAGCACTGGCATGTTATGTCCACGGTCCACGGGTGCATGTGAATGATGGCTGCGACGTGACATTCCCTCTGCACCCACTGAGCTGCGATGGTCCGCTGTCTGCGGACACCCCTTAATATCTCCACTTTACTACTGTAGTAATGCCTTACTCACAGTGCCTCAATGATTGTGTATTTATTGTATCCATTGTATGAACCGTACCTATACTGTCTTAATTCTAATGAACTCGTCAGTTCACTTAATGCCAGTATAGTGGCAGTGATCATTCTTTTATATTTGGGATTGCGAATATTATATTTAAAAAAGTACATAGATTACATTAGAATCTTTTTCATTAGCTGTGAAATTCAAATCGGCCATTTATGGTATGATTGTATGTCAATTTTAAAACAGGGTAAATTGTTCCCAACCCCAAATGTAAAATTCATGAACGTCCGTTCAGAGATGCACTGAACAAATTGTACAAAAAGAGACTCACAAATGATATGATATATTGTACTGTTGTTGTTGATGAATGAAAAGAGATTTTAACTATACTATAAACATATAAAGAGATGTATTTATCTATATAAAACTATTATATGGGGATGGTGCATTTCTAACGGACGTCTTGTGATTGTTAACGACCGATTGTGCGGCGGTGGCTTGGACGTTGGGCGTTACGAGTTGCGCGTTACGCGTTTGGTGAAGGTAGCCTCTACAAGTGTTGTTGTTTTCCAATGTTACGATGTACCTTATACATACCTGTGTGACCTGTGAACGTATGTGGCTGCCAATCACCGTTCACAGTCACCGTGATCATCGTTTGTCGTTAACAACAACAGGAGCTTGTAGCTAGTGGTTACTGCCTTATTGTGCTTGATCGTACTTGAATCCCGAGACTAGGTGTGCCTCTTGCTCCCCAGGATGTCGGTGTATGTCATGCACAATTAGCTACATGTTTCCCACACTCCTGCCAAATCCCACCACACATTGGGTATTATTCGCTTGTGCCTTTACTGCTAGGACTGGCTACATCTTATATGGTCTCCAACCAACAACATTATCCTCATTGATATTAAATTTGACCTGCTTCTCTTAGCTGTCACCTTACAGTGAATGTGATCTTTTATTATTTTATATCGGACCTTTATTTTCGAGCACAAAAGCTATATATTGAACCATTCTTTGTCTATCAGTGTTCTTATGTATTGTTCATTTCATTGATATAAATAATAATAATAATCATAAAAAAGAATATAGTTTACATGTATGTGAGATTATTTTAGGCCTCATTTTAAATGGATGAAGTAATTAGCTACAGTTTGTACATATATTTTATAACTTGGCATTATTAAGAGTAAAATATTTCATTATTTCATCGAGAATGACTGTGTACATGTGTGAATAAGTCATAGAATCCACACTGTACAAAATGTTAATATGTTGTGTGTTGAAACTGTAATAATTGTGAACCATAGTATGTATTGCGTCCATTGAATTTAGGCATTTCAGTCATGTGCAATATTATTTTCAAGTTATTTATCTACGATGTATTAAACCAAATAAAAAATTGTTACATGTTTTCTACTTCGTTTTTTTACATATTCATTTCTTTATTTTCTTTTGAAGGGTAATCAGGCAAGAATACTAGGAAAAAATATTTTTTATTATAGTATATAATTTTTCATTACAATTATTAGTGAAAAATTTGTCTGCATTAATGCTGCTCTTACAAATTAATGAGTACAGTTAAACTTAAACGTTATAAATAATTAAACATCCAACAGAAGATAAATATATACAATTTCGTTATTAAGGATTACCTGGATCATCAATATTACAGGAATATCTGCATTCTCATTAATGTTTATTCCCCCATCATTTGTAAAGTTAAAGAAGAAACAGCTGAAAGAAAATTAATTATTAATACGACAAATACTAATAAATTTAGCCCTTCTGATACAGATTCTGTAATCAATTAGTTAATATTTTTTTCATAGTGAATAATAATTACTAGTTAACCAATTTATATACGTACAGTAAAATTAGCAGGCCAGCAATAATAAAGTCACTGAAAATAAAATGCGGCAAGTAATAAGAATTACGAAGAGTGGGTCCCGTTTCAATCTGCAAAAAACAATAAATTAAATCAATTAGATATTTACAATTTTCAAAGTAAATAGATACCGGTAAGAATGGTGTAAAAATTTTGAAGAATAACTGACACAAGATATTGAACAGTACTTGCATTTTCTTTAATTTTAGATTGTATTGTTAACAATATATTATATTATACGGTTCGTTTATACAAATGACAAAGCAAAACGTGTTCACAAGTTTCCGTTGATATGCTGGTGAAAAGTATATGGTTCGTTCTAACACAAAACTATTGAAACGAAAGAGGCACCATCTCTGCGAAACATTACATTTATGTAGAAAATAAAGCATATTTTGAAAAATGTGTGAGAACTAAGGAGCCTATATAGTCTTAAACTATAAATATACGTGGTCGAAAAAAGAGATACCATTATTCTTTTTTATAATATTCAAATATTTTCGAGACTTCAATAAACAATAATTCTTTAAATAATTAAACCCTGGTGCCATCTATGGAGCAATATAAATATTTACTTAATTTTCAAACAAAAAAGACAGGTAAATAATTTTGTGCAACTGTTTTCGGGGAATTTATTATTTGTAAAATTAACAGTCTGTCAAACTTGAGGCTGTCATTGCTCACGTAAAATTATTGAATCGGAGCCCCTGCGTCGGGGTTGCGGCCTGGGACCCAATAGGCCCCGCGGGCAAAGCCCCTTGGTGACCAGTGGTATATTAAACGTGCTGTACAATTTTATTTTTAATGAATTTATGAACGTGAAATAGGAAAAGTAGTATAAACAACTCGTGTTACAATGACTAATTATAATACTCGTATTACAAAGGTCATTGTAACACTAGTTGTTCAATATACTATTTATGGAGACAATTTCATAACAGTTTAATGTTTGTATATTTATTAGTTTAGCATTGAAATTATGCTAAATTTTTGTGCAAAATTCATCGGATGCTTCTTAGTTATCGTATGTATTTATATTTTTATCGTTCTTAATGTATTATTATTTTTTTTAAAGAATTTAACATTTTCACAGGTTCAAAATTTATGTCTACACTGATATTTGAAGTATTCTGGCTTGCTTGAAATATTTGGGGAGTGTCTGGGTAAGAATATTTTAGTGTTCTACAAGTTTGTAAGTAATTTTTAGTACAAGAAAATAAATACAACATTAGCAGTAGCTTTGCAATTATAGATACCTATTCCATCTATTATATGATGTATTATATGTAAATGTAGTTGCAGCTACAAAATTACAGCAGCCAAAGTAAACTTAGTGGCAATTTTAGCAAAAAATCGTATAGCGAAACAATGTCCATCAGTTTGATTCCCTCTGCTCATAACTTGTTTACATCTCATAAAAATTATCTTTGTGACGGTGAGTAGCGTTATGCGACTACCGATAACCATATTTATTCAATTCTTGATGCAAGAGCTTCGTAAATATATTTTTATTTAAATAGATTTGAAACTATTTTCAAACGTAATGGAAATTGTTTAATCCTATCTTACTTTTCTTTCTGCTTTTACTTTGTGGAATGTACTTGTAGAGTAAGGTGTAAATGGTAATTTATTGGAAGCGATTCAAGCGTTGTATGAAGTAAGTGAGGATGCGGTGAAAATTGACGGTAGATTGAGTGATTAATTTCGTATAATTTTGGTGTGAAACAGAGTTGTGGAATGTCTCCGTGGTTATTTAATTTAAACATGGATGCTGCTATTGAATGTCGACAAATGTAAAGTATTGGTGTTTGAAAATAATAATTTAGTAAGTAACTGTAATGTTTTAGGGAATGGAGTGAAATTGGAACAAGCTAATGAAGATGTATATTTTCGAGGAATAGTTATATTGGCTGGGAAATTGAAAGGTGCGTGTTTGCAGGGTAGAAGTGGGGTGGGTGCTCTGGGTACATTTGCTCGAATTGTGAATGTATATAGAAATGCTCGATTCCAGAACCGCTTTATATCACGAGGAACCAAACTAAGATTATACAAAACATTAGTACGACTAGTTGTCACATACGGATGTGAAGTGTCACTAACACAAGCCGACATAAACAAAGTACAGATTTTTGAGAGAATAATTATGAGAAAGATCTTTGAAGGTGTCAAAGAAGGCGACGTATGGAGAAGAAGATATAACGAAGAAATTGAAGAACTAATTGAAAAACAAAATATAATCCGATTCATAAAGTCACAGAGAATAAGGTGGATTGGCCATGTATTAAGAATGAGTGAAGAAAGGATACCATTAAGAATAACGAAAGGTAAACTCTACAATAGAAGGAAGAAAGGAAGACCAAAACTGAAGTGGATCGACGATGTACAGAACGACCTGATCAAGACGAAAGTGAAGAGATGGCGAAGCAAGGCTATGGGTAGGACAGAATGGAGGCAGGTTACTGAGGAAGCCAAAACCCACCCAGGGTTGTAGAGCTAGTAATGATGATAATGAGTTGTATTGGCTGGGAAATTGAAAGGCGAGTGTTTGCAGGGTAGAAGTGGGGTGGGTGCTCAGGGTACATTTGCTCGAATTGTGAATGTATATAGAAATGCTCGATTGAGTGTTTATAATGTTATGTTAGTGCCTACTTTGATGTATGGTTCTGATTGTTGGGTGAGGAAGAAAAAGCATGAACGACGTACAACTGCTTTAAAAATTGATGTACGGTAAGTGTGAGATTGACAAGAATGTTGTTACAAAGTGTGAGTGAATTAGTTTAGGTGGCCTCGAGCGGATGTCGAATGAAAGGTTAGTGAAACTAACATATGTGGGTGAGATTGAAGGTGAACGATTAGGTGGGCGTCTGAGGAATAAGTGGTTACTGCTTAGGTATGATTGATTATTTGTTACGTGAACGAATGATTGCGAGTGTGAATAATAGACGAGCATGTATCAATCGCACTATGAATGTAGACGAGGCAAAAGTGGTATGCGAGGATAAGAATGTTTGGAGGAGATTGAATGTTGGTTGATTGTGTTTCAGGGTTCGTGTTACTCCATTATATGGGATATAGTTTGATGTTATGCATGTATAAATAAATTTATTTTATTTATTTTTATATTGCACGCAGAATCCATTAGAGTCTGGTGCAAGTCTACAAAAATTTCAAGACGACTACGAAGTAATCCAACGGATTCCTGATGTTGGGATATGAACTATGGATCGAAAGCAATCTTCTACAGATTTTTCGACAAACGGGGAGACAATTGAGGATGTTTTCAAAATATTCAGGATCGAATTTAGATGGGTTTTAATCTAATTATTTAAATTGGGCATTACTTTATTTTAATTTTTACTTTTGGAGTATTTTCATTTTGTTTTTATACATATCAAATTGCTACATAACTCCTGAAATTTGCTTGGATCTTTTAGATTTTAAAATATATTCGCATCGGTATTTTAGCTGAACTATTGCTATGAAAATTTTTCTCCCCCTAATCGTAAAATGGTTCAAGTAAAAGTTATTGAAAATTAAATATCATGCGATGAATTTCAATACATTTTTATTGTAAACTCACTAGTATTTCAATAAATTCTATAAAATTTTTTCCAATTGTTTTAAAAGGTGTAAAATTTTGCGATATATCACCAAATATCTCAATTATATATGTGTATCAATTGATTAAGGGCGTACATTCCAATATATTTTTTGCAATAATTGATTTGTCTTGTTGTTTTTAAGTACCCTAGCGTCATCTATTGGATTGATAATTAACTATTATTACAAATTAATGACATTTTATTGCAAATGGCTGTGTAATTTATTAATTTCGTTACAGTTTGATGACATTTTTAGTGTTTTAGTAGTATTTTTATACGTTTAGTATTTAAAATGTGATTCTATGTTGTGCAAGAACCTCCAGCACTACTTAAAAATAGAGCAAATGTTTTAATATTCACATATACGGTTAGTACTGTTTATAACTACTATTGCTTTGCAATTTTGTTTATTTTATATCATTATTTAATGAATATTTGTTATATATTCAGCTGGAGAATGATATTAAACATTATAATAAACAATTCCTTTGTTCGCAGGCTTCTTTTAGTACAGTAATAGAGCTGCCAAATAAATATATCAAGTTATTCACTCAAATATTAATGTTGCAAGTTTGCAACTACAAACTCCAGGATGAGAAGCAAATAGAGCAAATGTTTTAATATTCCCATATACGGTTAGTGCTGTTTATAATTACTATTGCTTTGCAATTTAGTTTATTCTATATCATTATTTAACGAATATGTGTTATACATTCAGCTGCAGAATGATATTAAACATTATAATAAACAATTCCTTTGTTCGTAGGCTTATTTAGTACAGTAATAGAGATGCCAAATAAAATATCAACTGGTTATTCACTCAAATATTAATGTTGCAAGTTTGCAACTACAAATTTCGATCAGAAACATCTAGCATGATCAATAGCTATTAGCTGTCAAACTACAGTCTCCAGGATGAGGTGCAAGGATATTTCATAACTGGAGTTGGTCTGAGAGTATACATATTTCTTGACGGTCTGTCAAATTGCAGAAGAACGCAGGTAATTAAAACAAAATAAACATTTAACCAAATTATTTATTGTTATAAACATAAATTAATTTTAGTTCTCTTGCAGCTTCTGGAACGTGGACTCATATGGTAGATCTTCTATGGCCGTGATAATTATTCTAAAACAACTTGGAATCACCACTAATAGCAGCTGTCAAATTTGAAAATTATTTCCCAGCTACTTCGTGCTTTAAAATATTGTACTTTACGTGTTCCAATATTTGTTAATGAAACATGAATTTGAATATTATTTTTAGTCTTTAAATTTATTTATGAGAGTTTTAAAGTATTTATTAACATTTTATTTATACTTTTCAGGCTGTAACGCTGAATATATTGCACGTTAGGTTCCTCTGGCTTATGCTGAATTCTGGTGATACAAAGAATCACCAAGTAAACTTCTAGGATCTGTTTTCAACTGCTACAGAGTATATATCTGTAGGCCAGAGATGAACTGCCGTAGCATCTTCGCCAAGAATCGGTCTGCATACATGAAAGAATATTTTCAGTTGTTTAATAACTCATAAGCTAAACTATTTAAGTTATCGTTTCAATGATTGAAACTATGGATGTCCTGACAATTATATCATTAAGAATTGTTAGATTTATTAATATTTTGTAACAAATAATTGAGATTTTGTCGAAATAAAAATGTACGATATGACGTCATACTAACCATTTTATTTTGTTAATATCTGCGAAATTTTTAAAGCTATGGTGTCAATTCTGACAAATATGGATGGAACACGATGTCCAGTATTAAGAATTAGTAGACTAGTTAAAATTTTGCGAAACAATATTGACTTATTGACGAAATAAAATTATTGGATATGACGTCATTTTGAAATTTCTGATGTGCTAAATTCTTGTGTAATATTTAAGTTAGAATTTTCTAGCCTTAAAATCTTACCTCTAGATTAATTGTAGAGTTAAGAAATATCACATTTGTTAATGAATTATTGTTAATTAATAAGATACATACGATTTAAAATTGATCATTTGTACATCATGGCGGATATTTCTTTGTTGTTATTTTATTCTTAAACTACTTGAGATAAAATTAGCCAGTCTTGTATATTCAACTCTAAATTAATTATAGAGTTAGGAAATATCACATATGTTTAATATGTTATTGTTATTTAATAGGATATTGGCAAATTAAAAATGTTCATGTTGTATTTTTTGTAATATTTATTGTTTATTTGTATAAATCTGCTGTAATGCTCTTTTTTATTAAAATAAATAATTAAAATTATGCTTGTGTTTCATATATTTATCCTTCCCTGTCTTTGTTTTATTGAATAAGCCTTTAAATTAAGGGATAATGTCTTCCCATAATGAGAAAATCTCGTCATATTTGTCAGAAGACTCTGGGCTACTTGGTTGAAAACTCAAATTTTTAACTTTGTATCCGGGCAGCAGAGACGGGCAGAGCCCTCAGATAGAATAAGAAATTCATTTTTGCTATAGTTGGCAACATTGATTTTTTAAGTGTTGCCAACGATAGCAAAAATGGACAAGTTCTTCTTCTTATCCAAAAAAGTGCTCTTCTAATCCTTGCTGCCCTGGTACAAACTATGAAAATCATCGAATCTTCAGCCACTTCTACAAAAATCAGATTGCCATTTTCGTAACGGGAATGAATACATTAATCCCTTAATGTAAAGGAAAGGAGAGGAAAAATATATGAAATACAAACATAATTTAAATTATTTATTGTAATAAATAAAACAATACAACAACATTATAAAAATAAACAATAAATATCGAAATCAATACAAATTTTTCGCCATGACCATTTTTAGTTGCCATAACTTATTAATTAACAATAATCAATTAACAAGTGCGATATTTCCTAACTCTACAATTAAGATGGAGTTAAGAAGTTGACAGTAGACAATTTTATCTCAAATAGTTTAATAATATTAACAATAGAAAAATATCCGTCATGATTTGACAGATGAACATTTTTATACCGTGTATATATCTTTTTAATTAACAATTATAAATGAACAAATGTGATATTTCCTAACTCTACAATTAACCCAGAGGTATGAGTTTGAGACTAGAACACTCTAACTCAAATAGTTTCAGAATAATGCACAATAAAAAAAATGTCCGCCATGAAAGACAGATGAACATTTTACATCGTCTTATTCTCCTTAATTAACAATAACTAATTGACAAATATGTTATTTCCTAACTCTACAATTAACTTATAGCTGAAAATTTGAGGCTACAATATTCTAACTCAAATGGTTTCAGAATAATCCACAATAAAAAAAATGTCCACCATGAATGAAAGATGGATATTTTTATACCGTCTATATCTTTTTATTTCACAATAATACATTAATAAATATGATATACCCTAACTCTGCAATTATTCTAGAGACGGGATTTAGAAATTACAACATTTTAACATAAATAGTTTTGAAGAAATTAACGAAGTAAAAATTTCAAAATGGCGTCATATTCAACAATATTATTTCGTCAGTAATTCAATAATAAGTTGCTAACTTTTAACAAATTTAATAGTTCTTAATATTAGACACTGTATTCCACCCATATTTGTTAGGGCTGACGACTTTGCTTAATAATTTTTGAGTAATTAACGAAATAAAGAAAACTGTATAACGTCATAGCACAGATTTTTATTTCGTTAATATCTTATATATTATTAACTAACTAATAATAAATCTAACAATCATTAATTCTCAATTGCCAAGGAATCAATAATTTAAATTAATGAAATGATAAATTAAATAGTTTATGAGAAATAAAATATTTGAGAACATAATTCCAGGAGTGCAGCAGCTGAACCTTTCTTAAGATGCTGCAGCGGTTTGAGTGAACTCGACAGCTTCTAAATATTGACCAGATGGTTGGTTGAAATCATTGAACCCTGAAATGTATAAATCGAGTATAAATAAACAATTTTATTAAAATATATATATAGATTTAAAACAATGTCCATATTAATTATTTATTATTAAATGTTGGAATAAATATATTACATTTTGATGTACGAAGGAGCTTCAGAAATATCTTCAAATTTCACAGATGCTACTGATGACAATTCCAGACTGTTCTAGGACTATCTTTAGGACCATAGAAGATTTACCAGATAATTCCATTTCTCAGTAGTTGTAATTGTAATCTACAAAATAGTACAAAAAAATAATTTGTTTATGTCAAGATGCGGAGTTCTTGAAGGGTCTTTAGTAGCAGGAAGGACTTAGAAACCCATATTTCTTTTTATTTATTAATTTATTGACAAATTTTGGGACAGAACGTTTCGAGTGCTAAATGCATCCATCATCAGCTATAAAAAACATTGAAATAAATAGCTACAATATTGAGTATAATGCAGAGCACAATCCTGTTTTTTTCATACAATTAATAACAAAAATTCGTTGTAATAACAATATATCAAGCAGATCAAATCTACGATCGACAACATGGTCTGTAGCTGATGAAAGACTAAGGAAAGATAACCAACAAAGTATTCAGTGAAAATTCTCTAAGAAATTATTTACGTACTTCAAGTTGTCTCAATGTGTTTGATTGTTCAGATTGAGGTTAGTTTCAAGTTGATGTTTGATCTTTATTAGTGATGCTCTCGATGATTTTGGCGTCTTTAAAGTCGAACTTGTGTTCAGTTTGACCACTACCTCTGGCCTATTCACTCGACTGAAAGATGTCACATCCTTTGAAGATAGCAAAAACGTCATATACCAAGTACGTTACCATGTCGCAACCACTGAAACAACGTTTGTATCAACACTCCTATCATTGCAACCTGATGAATCCTAACCATAGCGCATTGATTGGCAAGACGTATGTTGTCACTGTTTATAATCTTTTTGACAGCCATATGTATATCATTGTTGTATGGAATCGTAGTGCAGATGGTAACATCCTCTGGTCGTGATATGTTTATGAAGAAAATTTGTTGGATAACCATTCTTCGTAAGTGTTTGGACGATTTAACTGAGGTTAAGACCATGGAAATCTGGATGAGAAATTGTTATCGCTCGGTCACTTGTGGATTTCCTGTACCAGTTTGGTTCTGTTGTTACGTAAGTGTAGTGTAACGTCCGAATAGTTGATGCTGTTATTCTGTTTATGTTCAATGGTGAATTTTATTCTAGGATGGAAATCATTGAAGCTGTTGATGATATCACTGACCTTGTTACACGGGGCGACAACCAAACTGTCGTCTACATAACACTTGTAGTACAGTATGTGCAAGTCTGTGTTCATGATGACCTCTTTGGTAGTACTAAATCAGCCAAAGAGTTACTTATACTGGAGTTCATGGGAGAACCATCGATCTGTGGGAAGATATTATCGTTGAACGTGAAGACCGAAGCCTCGAATATAGTTTGACTCCTTCGATGATTTGCTCTTGTGAGAGTTCAGTGTATTCACTAATAGCGGGCCAAATATCAATCACTTGGTCCTGGGGCAGGCTTGGAAACAGTGCCGTAACATCAAGGGAAAAGATGGTATGACCCGGAGGAACTTCAATGGTGGTTATGTCATTCACTCGTTCAAAGTTCTTTACGTTGTGGGGCGATGTACTGGTCACTTTGCTCATTATGTTGTTTAGATATTTAGCTAGACCAAATGTGGGATGTCGATTGTTTATGTCAACAAATAAATAGGTTATATGTATATTTCGTTTTATTTACCTCCATCCATTTACTATTTGACAGACAGTCAAGCAATATTTTGAAAGTGTCAGTTATAAAATCAAGCTTGCTTCTTATTCTGCGGGTATATTTTGACAACTGATAGCTACAGATCATGCTAGAAGATGTTGTTGGTTGAGATCTTGAGTTGCAAACTTGCAACGTTAATATTTGAGTGAATGACGTGATGACATATTTATTCGATAGCTCGACGAGCGTGCTAACAGAACCCTAACAAGAAAAGAATTGTTTATTATTACATTTAATATCATTCTGCAGCTGCATATACAATAAACATTAGTATAATAATGATATACTAAAAACAAAATTGTAAAACAATAACAGTTATAAACACTATTTACCGTATATGGGGAATATTAAGATATCTGTTCTATTTTCTGAGCACTCCTGTATGTCCTTGCATACCAATGAAGCACATTTTCAATGCTAAACGAATAGAAATACAACTAAAACACTTCAAATATCATCAAACTGTAACGATAATAAATATATGCAGCCATTTTTCATTGATATGTCATTTGGGAATAGCAATTATAGTTAATTAAAAATGCAACAGATGACGCTACGTTATTTAAAACTATAAGGCAAATCATTTATTTCAATATATTTACAAAAGAAACATTATTTTGCAATTGAATTCGTCCTGCATCACAGACTGCTCTACTTTCCGGAGATTTCAACACCTTGTCAACGCACGAAACGATACATTACATACAGCATCTGTGTTTAAAACTATTATTATTATTAATAATTTAAAAGATAGTATTTTGATATATTGTTAATTCAATACAACTTTTGACAATCTAGTGCTGTCTTATATAAGTCTTTAAAACATTTTTAAATGAGTGATGTGAAATCATAAATGATTTTAAATCATTTCTATTCAAATTTCAAGTTAAAACTTATTTGCGCCGAATCCAAATTATTGATTTACTCAATGAGCACTAAACTGTCGTAGAATTTGAAATATGCGGAAGTAGAACAGAAAGTATAGTTTACACATTGAATAGGAGATGGCAGAGGGAATCTCGTCCTAAAATTGTCAAAAAATTTCTGGCGATATCTAGACAAACGGTTTACTTTATATTAAAATCGTAATGAAAGATAATACTCATTTATTTTTTCTCGATCTATTTTATTTGAATCATTTTTTTGTACAATGAATTTTTTCTTCCATTTTTGACAATTTGCATGATTTTAATCAAAATTGGATTCAAATCATTGTAAATTAATTATTTGAAGCTTCTTCTACTTTCTAGTAATATTTAGCGATGCTATATAATGTGTTTCATCCATAATTTCAATCATTCAAACGATAACATAAATGGTTTAGAAGAAATTAAAGTAATAACAAAACAGTTATTGATACAACAGCTGAAAAAAATTTTTCACATGCGGCAGAGATTCTGATCCTCGGCGAAGAAGCTGCAGCTGTATATCTCGGGCGTTAGTTGTGTCAACAGTCTACAGCAAGTGGACCCAGCCCTAAAATCTCCAATGGCGGCTTCGAAAATTGACGTTCACCCTTAAATCTTACGTAAACAAAGAGATGTATTACTCTAATTATGGAACTATTAATCCTATCGCAAAATGGTTTGTGAAATCGTATTCAGCACGCACAAATATGAATAAACAATTATTTATAGCCCCTTAGAAACCTAATATTAAGGGAAGTTTTTAGGGAAACTAATTTTGAAAAATTTTGAAGCTCCATATCTCGGAAACGGTAAGAGATATCGCAAAAATAACGAAAGCTGTCCCGTTATAAGTGCTCTGAAGAATCGAACCTTTAATACAACTATGTAAGTATGAAGGGCCAAGGGCCATGAGTTAAGAAAACGATAATTTTTCACCCCTTAGAGCTAGGTTCCTGTATAAATTTAGAAATAATTTTTTACATACTTACTGAAAAGGTTTTGGGTATACTTTATTAGTATATTTTCAAACTAAATAAAAGTAATGTTACTTCTGCAATAACTTCTTTATTATCTCTATAAATAAATACAAATTATAATATTTTATTCACTACAAGATATTGATTTACAAATATAGGAATATATGTCTGTAAGATCTTCAACGGCCTCCTGGTTAAAAGGAACGATGGTCACACCGAAGACTGACAATTCAGCAACTGTACAAACCAAACAAAAATTAGAAACAATTAAAAAAGAAAAGAAATAAATACATTCATCTCAACATAAAATATTAAAACACTTTAAAATCTTAAATTATATTATCTTTATACGAGTATATAAAATTCCGATGTACGTGTGTTCGTAATTCTTCTCCTCTTAAACAGCTTGACCGATTTTGATGAAATTTTTATTTTGTACTTATGGGGATACCTGGAAGGTTCTTCGCTACAGTTGGACCCGGTAGGTGGCGCTGCTGTCAAGATCCAGTTTTTTTTTTATTTTCCAGACTTATATTCATGAGATGACTTACGCATTTGATCATCCAGGTGACCTCATAAGTACAAAAAAAAAAAAAAAATCATCAAAATCGGTAAACCCGTTTAGGAGGAGGAAAATTACGAACACTGGAATTTTATATATTTCGCTAGCGAGGTCTGTAGATGGACAAGGTCTGATTGGTTCTTCTAATCGAACTAATTCAAACTTAAAACTTAATACTGTTTACGACATAAAATTAATATACCACCCATGATGTTGCGATGGTCAGTTCACCGATGGTTTATGGTACTCCAGGAGAAGACTAACAGCTTCGGTGACGTTGTCTAAGGTAATAACAGCTCCCAGACGAAGTCCAAGATCTTCCGGGATGCTCCAAGTGAAGAAAAAGAGAACGGTTTCTTCTCTTTTGCCGGAAATTGCTACTTCCACTTGGCTGTGACCTGTAGCACACAACAATAAATTAACAGCAAATATAAACACAATATTTTGACTGTTGTTAGTATGAATTACGTAGTCAAAAGATAAAATTATGTTCTACTAAATACTAATACATATCTTCATATATTAAATTCCAGTGTGTGTCTGTTCGTAATTCTTCTCCTCCTAAACGGCTTGACCTATTTGGACGAATTTTTTTTTGTACTTATGGGGACACTTGGATGGTTCTTATCTACGGTTGGACCCGGTAGGTGACGCTGTTGTCGAGATCCAGAATTATTATTTTTTATTTTCCTGACATATTCGTGATTCATTCAACATCGGTCAAGCCGTTTAGGAGGAAAAGAATTACGAACACCGAAATTTTATACTCCGAAGAAATATATTTTGCTAGCGAGGTCTGTGGTAGGCCAACGTCTGCCTACCGGGTTCGCTAGTTTAATATAGATCTAGTAATTTATCATTATCCTTTCATCATAACATATACGTTGATTTCACAATTTCCTAACTTAATGTGAAGTCAAATTGTCATTTAAAATTTGAATAAATATTAATTTATAATATTCTTTACAACAATAAAATTAATTTTCTTACATTGATGTTAGCAGCGGACGTCGTTTCTGGTGATGCTTCTGTAAGTACCCAGGACACTCCAGGTCATGTTATTGGCTCTGGTGATGTTGTCCAGAATGAAAGAGAGTTTGGGGGACTGGTGAGGATACCAGCAGCTTCAAGATGATCTTCGGTCAGGTTCTATATAAACATAAAAACAAATTATTAATGACATTGTATTGCTGTAAAATTAATTTACTCACGATTTTGTTGCAAATAATATACATTAAAGCTGATATTGGGTCCGAAGAGACTCATGAAGATGATCAAGGCTCCGGTGACGACCACGACTTGCTTTAAACATAAAAACAATACTTACATTAGATAAAAGAATAACTGTAAACCTGAAATAAACTTATATTATTGATAGGAAATCTGAAACATAAACTCAAAATGCAAAACAGTAAAATAGTACAATAAACAATTAATGGCAAATTATTTATACAGCACATAACCCCCATAGTTGGGTTCAGTGATAGCTTTTCTTTTTGACATCTTTCTTGTCTTTAACTATACCTTGAAAATAAATTTTTTCTATCGCAAAGATATTGGCAATTATTTGATCTTAGAAAATCAATAGTTTCGATTCTACCCTTCTAGATTAAATATATTAATTTAAATTATTTACAATAAAATAATATCACAGCAAGGAGGATTTATATCTTTAAATATCAATATCTTTGACGCAAGGACAATGGAAATTATTTATTCTTACAAAAACAATAATTTTGATTCTGTTATGTTGATAAATGATGCTGTCAGACTTAAAAATTTTAATGTTATTTATTGAAAAAAAAAACTTATGCAGTATTATTTAAAAGTTGACTCACCCTTCTTCAATAACAATGAAGAATATTATATTTCATGCAAAAAGTTTGTAGCTTTGAGGAACTGGATGATGTTATGCAGTGATGTAAAATTAATCAGTAGGTAGCAATTTTGGCCCAAGAATATAAAAACGTTGGACATCACTGTGTCATGGGTTTGTGTTGGTTATTACTTATGGCTTCTTTGATGGTAAAAATAATAATAATAAAAATCTTTTTTATAATCTTTTTAACAGCCATATGCATCATTGTTGTATGGAATCGTAGAGTAGATGGTAACATCCTCTGGTCGTGATATGTTCATGAAGAAAATTTCTTGGATAACCATTCTTCGTAAGTGTTTGGAAGATGTAACCATGGAAATCTGGATGAGAAAGTGTTATCGCTCGGTCACTTGTGGATATCCTGTACCAGTTTGATAGTACTAAATCAGCCAAAGAGTTACTTATACTGGAGTTCATGGGAGAACCATCGATCTGTGGGAAGATATTATCGTTGAACGTGAAGACCGAAGCCTCGAACATAGTTTGACTCCTTCGATGATTTGCTCTTGTGAGAGTTCAGTGTATTCACTAATAGCGGGCCAAATATCGATCACTAGGTCCTGGGACAGGCTTGGAAACAGTGCCGTAACATCAAGGGAAAAGAAGGCATGACCCGGAGGAACTTCAATGGTGATTATGTCATTCACTCGTTCTTTACGTTGTGGGGCGATGTACTGGCTGATTATGTTGTTTAGATATTTAGCTAGACCATATGTGGGATGTCGATTATTTATGTCAACAAATAAATAGGTTATATGTATATTTCGTTTTATTTACCTCCATCCATGTACTATTTGACAGACAGTCAAGCAATATTTTGAAAGTGTCAGTTATAAAATCAAGCTTGCTTCTTATTCTGCAGGTCTAATTTGACAACTGATAGCTACAGATCATGCTAGAAGATATTGGTCGAGTTGCAAACTTGCAACGTTAATATTTGAGTGAATGACGTGATGACATATTTATTCGATAGCTCGACTAGCGTGCTAACAGAACCCTAACAAGAAAAGAATTGTTTATTATTACATTTAATATCATTCTGCAGCTGCATATACAATAAACATTAGTATAATAATGATATACTAAAAACAAAATTGTAAAACAATAACTGTTATAAACACTATTTACCGTATATGGGGAATATTAAGATATCTGTTCTATTTTCTGAGCACTCCTGTATGTCCTTGCATACCAATGAAGCACATTTTCAATGCTAAACGAATAGAAATACAACTAAAACACTTCAAATATCATCAAACTGTAACGATAATAAATATATAATGCAGCCATTTTTCATTGATATGTCATTTGGGAATAGTAATTATAGTTAATTAAAAATACAACAGATGAGGCTACGGTATTTAAAACTATAAGGCAAATTATTTATTTCAATATATTTACAAACTAAACACATCAGAAACATTAATTTGCAATTGAATTCGTCCTGAATCACAGACTGCTCTACTATCCGGAGATTTCAATACCTTGTCAGCGCACGAAACGATACATTACGTACAGCATCTGTGTTTACAACTGTTCTTATTATTAATAATTTGAAAGATAGTATTTTAATATATTTATATATTGTTAATTCAATACAACTTTTGACAATCTAGTGCTGTCTTATATAAGTTTTAAAAACATTTTGAGTGATGTGAAATCATAAATGATTTTAAATCATATCTATTCAAATTTCAAGTTAAAACTCATTTTTTTACATACTTACTGAAGAGGTTTTGGGTTTACTTTATAACTATATTTTCAAACTAAATAAAAGTAATGTTACTTCTGTATTAACTTCTTTATTATCTCTATAAATAAATACAAATTATAATATTTAATTCACTACGAGACTAACTAGAAGACTAACAGCTTCGGTGACGTTGTCTAAGGTAATAACAGCTCCCAGACGAAGTCCAAGATCTTCCGGGATGCTCCAAGTGAAGAACAAGAGAACGGTTTCTTCTCTTTTGCCGGAAATTGTTACTTCCACTTGGCTGTGACCTGTAGCACACAACAATAAATTAACAGCAAATACAAAAACAATATTTTGGTTGTTGTTAGTTATGAATTACGTAGTCAAAAGATAAAATTGTGTTCTACTAAATACTAATACATATCTTTATATATTAAATTCCAGTGTGTGTCTGTTCGTAATTTTTCTCCTCCTAAACGGCTTGACCTAATTGGATGAATTTTTTTTGTACTTATGGGGACACTTGGATGGTTCTTATCTACAGTTGGCCCCGGTAGGTGACGCTGTTGTCGAGATCCAGAATTATTATTTTTTATTTTCCTGACATATTCGTGATTCATTCATCAACATCGGTCAAGCCGTTTAGAAGGAAAAGAATTACGAACACCGAAATTTTATAGTCCGAAGAAATATATTTTGCTAGCGAGGTCTGTGGCAGGCCAACGTCTGCCTACCGGGTTCGCTAGTTTAATATGTATCTAGTAATTTATCTTTATCCTTTCATTATAACATATACATTGATTTCACAATTTCCTTATAGTAACTTAATGTGAAGTCAAATTGTCATTTAAAATTTGAATAAATATTAATTTATAATATTCTTTACAATAATAAAAATAATTTTCTTACATTGATGTTAGCAGCGGACGTCGTTTCTGGTGATGCTTCTGTAAGTACCCAGGACACTCCAGGTCATGTTATTGGCTCTGGTGATGTTGTCCAGAATGAAAGAGAGTTTGGGGGACTGGTGAGGATACCAGCAGCTTCAAGATGATCTTCGGTCAGGTTCTATATAAACATAAAAACAAATTATTAATGACATTGTATATTGCTGTAAAATTAATTTACTCACGATTTTGTTGCAAATAATATACATCAAAGTTGATATTGGCTCCGAAGACACTGTTGAAGGTGGACAAGGCTCCGGTGATGACCACGACTTGCTATAAATATAAAAACAATACTTACATTAGATAAAAGAATAACTGTAAACCTGAAATAAACTTATTTTATTGATAGGAAATCTGAAACAAAACCCAAAATGCAAAGCAGTAAAATAGTACAATAAGCAATTAATGGCAAATTATTTATACAGCACATAACCCCCATAGTTGGGTTCAGTGATAGCTTTTCTTTTTGACATCTTTCTTGTCTTTAACCATACCTTGAAAATAAAATTTTTCTATTGCAAAGACATTGGCAATTATATGATCTTAGAAAATCAATAGTTTCGATTCTACCCTTCTAGATTAAATATATCAATTTAAATTATTTACAATAAAATACTATCCCAGTAAATTATTTCAGAAGTGAGGAAAAATCATTGAAGACAGCACAGGACTGCTGCAGCATTTGGAACTGTCCCCGCTCCACAAAAATATTAAAAATTTTAATGTTATTTATAGAAACAAAAAATTATGCAGTATTATTTAAAAGTTGACTCACCCTTCTTCAATGACAATGAAGAATATTATATTTGATGTAGTAGGTTTGTAGCTTTAACAAACTGGATGATGTTATGCAGTGATGGCCAACCTACGGCCCGCGGGCCGCATCCGGCCCGTCAGCAAATATTAACCGGTAGTAATTTTGGCCAAAGAATATAAAAACGTTGGACATCACTGTGTCATGGTTGTTGGTTATTACTTATGGCTTTTTTTGATGGTGAAAATAATAATAACGTTTAATAAATAAATAAAATAAAAATAAAATAAATAACAAACTTAAAAACAAAAATAATAATAATCCATAAACTATAAAAAATAATAAAAAATGGTATGCTGTGCTGTAAATTGGACAATCTTCAATTATGTGTTTTAAGGTTATATTTAGGGGCATAATTCTGGGTGTTTTGTATGCCTTATTCTCATTCTTGCAATATTTATAAGTAACACTGACTTCTCCTGGGTTTTTACAGTAGCAATTTCATTCTTTTATGGTTTAAATAACTCTGCAAAAGAACAGAAATTAATTGAAATGATATTAAAATAAAATTATCTATTTCTATCAAGCAGAGTAGTATCTATTAGTAAAATAAATTGTGTACTCCTGTTTGAGTAAGTATGAGACGACAATTTCGCAATAATGCCAAATAACACGTTGAAAACGTCGGGCGCCGGTACCCTTCAATACAACTTGAATTTATTGTGTGAAGTATAAAAACACTTTAATTAAGCTACAAGTGCAAAAATTACTATAAAATTAAATACACAACGTTATACAGAATTGTTATCTCACATATTCAATTTGTATTTATTGGGGAAGTGCCGATGTAGATATGAGGTTCTTAGGTTTCGATTAATTAAATTGTTACAATAAAAAGTACGTTTTCAAATTGTACTGTCAATAATTATACTTCCATAAAAGCAGAAATTATGCACAAACACATGCATATATTCTCCGTTGTCTTCCACATGTATTTGTTGGAAAAACGTTGCTAACATAATGGAAAAATCTGAGTACACAGATAATTTATGACATACCTTTCATTGAAGTACAATGGGTTTGAAATCATCAGGTGTATTTCACTTACTGTTCCAGTAGTATTAACACTTCAACAAAGCTTCTAGCAAAATGCAAACCATACTGCAAAACACCATGCCGTATTTCAGAAAAGTTGACTACTTGCAGGAGGCGTGGCCTACGTGGCGGGAATCTGTTTGTGGAAATCGACCGTTCAGGTTAACATTAAAGGTCTATTCACACATATCAGTACTGTGTCAGTGCCGTATCAGTTCAGTCTCAGTAACATCAGTGATATATCAGTGGCTACTATTCACACATATCCGTACAGTTTCATCAGTTGTCAGTAATTATTTTAGTTTACAGACACAAAATTAGCCATGATTGCCATCATTTTTTGATGAAGAGGAAGTGCATCAGTCGAAGATACGAAAGTGGGTACATGAAGCATCTAAGAAAAGAGAAAGTGAAGAAGAGTTTACCACCTTATACAAGGAGTTGATGGATGACGAAACAATTTTTTTTGAGTATTTTAGGATGACAGAAGGTTAAGATCCAAATGTCTTGTTTGAAATAAATCATATATTACAGAGTATTGCCGAACCAATTCAATAAGTTGCTCGTTAATAATTTTATTCACAAAAAATGTAACAAGTAAGCTGCACGACTGCGTGCAATACGTCAGTGAAATAGTAAAAATATCGTTGGCAACGATATATAATTTCACGGAGCGGATACTGTGATACTGATCGCAAAAATACGGCACTGTGTCGGGCTTGTGTGAACAGTTTAAGCTAAACTATATGCAACGATATTTTATTTTTCACTGACACTGTCACTGAACTGACACGGCACTGACACGTCACTGATATGTGTGAATAGACCTTAAGTCTTATGGAGGTTTTGGTATATATAATGTATTTGCATTAAATACATACATGTATAGCAAGTATATTTTATATGATATGTATTAGAAACACATTAAATGTGTTGGTAAGTTGATGTATAGTAACATGAATCAATACTGATAGAGATATATTTACCAAATATTACTCCTTAGATTCTCCCGATAAAACTTTCGCATATTCACTAAATTTACTCATATAAAAATGAAATATAAGATAATATATTTTAAAATTTAAAGTTAAAGAAAACAGTTATATCAAAGAAATAAAATAATAATACTTGTCAAGTCTTGCAATGCTTTGTCTTGTGATGTTAATTGTCAAAACCCTTGATAACTGATTAAAAACTATTTAGTAACTGAAGAACTTCACCAAAATTATTTTTATATCCTCTTTTCATTTGTTTTGGGGGTTGAAATTGGTTGGAGTTTTGAAAATTACTTGAATTGGTTTATTTTGGTAATAAGCAAACAGTTGCCCAATTTAATTAGTGGAAGCATAATTTACTTCTTAAATTTTCTTCAAATTGAGGTAAATTCCTAATATTATTAAATTTCTAACATCTACATGGATTTTCATTAATTGGTAAATAAATAAGCATATAACATTTCCTAATCTATCAGTAAATACACAAATTATAACGAGAATATTACAGTTTTATAAATTGTTTACATCAACATTTACGATACCACATTTTTAAAATAAGATATTTTAAAATTGCTTTATATTTAGCAGAACTTTATGTAACCAGTATAATTATGAATTTACCTTAATCAACGCCAAAAGTTTTCTTTTTTTTTGAAACAACATAGAATGCCAATAACAGATATTTTTACGCAAGTAAACATAAGAAATAGGTTCGCGCGCTAAGTTTGTGACCTTGCATGTACACTCTGAATTAAATACTTCATTGGTAACAACAATTTCTCTAGCGTGCATAGAAAAGTATCTAAAATAAATGTTCTATTCATTTATAGCTGGATTTAAAAACTGCAAGTTATTATCGTCATTATTATAGAAACTAAAAAATATTCACATGTATAAGACGTGTGTCCAGATTACAAAAAAGGTTACAAATAAACTGCAGATAATATATGCAGCAGATGAAATATTTTAACAACTATTTCATCAAAATGCTTAACGTACTGCAATAATTTAGAACATAAAATTATAATATTTGCTTACCAAATAAAGTGAAAAGCCAGGAAACAAAAAATGGTAACGAGAAGTATATCTGCAATAGAGAATTTCAACTGTAATTTAATGTAATATTTAATATTAAAACTATGTATCCAGAATGGCCTAAAACCAGTCGATTTTGCGACAATTCAATGAAAACTGGAATTACTATTTGAAGCACAAAGAAGCAATATTTAAGTGAAGTGCTCGAATTTTGAAACTCTGTACTAGTATAGTAAGTAATTGATGCCGTGCAAAATTTTTACATATATCTATTTAATATACCTATTTATATACTATAATATTATAAAGGTAAGTATTATACAAATTTAGACTCACCAATATTTTGTGTCTTGATATTGAGTTCGGTTGAGGGTGTTGATTTAGATGTTGTTCCGATCCTATTGAAAAAACATATCGGAAATAAATTTCTACATGCATGAATTTAAAAAAAAATCATTTATATACAAATATATAATTGTGAACTGTTCCTGTCTTTGCAAATATACCTATGATATATTTCGTGACTATACTCACATTAGTGGTTTACAGTATAGAAATCATTAGGTATGTATTACTAAAACAGGATTTACTCTATGCAGGTTTATTACACTTTGACTAATCTTCAGACAAAGTGCACCAATTACTGCAAAATATGAGAGAAATTAACTATAATTAAAATTCTTTGATGTAGGGTTAGTTATAGATTGCATAAAAAATTATGTTTCTAGCAAAATGCATACTGTTGAGTATTAGATTTTTAATTGAAATTAATTTGAGGAGCTACATAAGTATTTATATGATCATGTCAATTTTATAAGTAAGCAGCTAGTAAAATAAAAAAGCAGTGAAAATTGATCAACTCGATTACATTTTCAGATTTATAAATAGATCAGAACAAAGATGATTTAAATTTAACATATAAACTTATTAGCTAATCTAGTCTTGTCTGTTATAAGGGATAGTAATCAGTTGGGAAATATACCTCTTTATACTTAATACAGAGAAATAAAAAAATAATAATTTCTTGTTTCAAATATATGCACTTTGTTATAAGAAGAATTGCTTCAGTTATTCGTTGACTTCATATAGAATAAAACTAAATATATGAAACTGTAAATATATTCTCATCAGTAATACATTGAAGATATTTTCAAAATGTACTTTCAATATTTCATTTCAGATTAAAATTTATATCAAAGATAAATATTTCAAAATTACAATATTTTATATTATTCATTTATTAGTATATTACATAACTAGTGAATGATTTTTACCTCGGTCCATTCGAGATAGTAAATTATTTCTTTCAGAAACTCTCCAGATCCAGATGAATATTATTTGAATGAATTCGTTTGTTTGAAATTCTTCTCAGCTGCTGGAATTGATAAATAAATAAATAAAAATATATTGTACTTTAAATCATAAACTAACAATTTAATTGAACTAATAATATAAATTACAAATAGTAAGCTATATACATCTGAAATAGAACAATATTATTTGTAATGAATAGTAAAAATTTTATTTGAAAGGTATATTAATGAATGGTTATTTGTTAAAATAATTTACATTTGAATCACTTGAAATATTATTATTCATAGGACTGTACCTGTCTTCGCACATATACCTATGTGACAATTCCTCGGCGATACTCAATGTTGTACCCACAATCATACAACTCATTTATTCTCGCAATCAGAAATTATTACAATCACACACACACTAACGCACAATGATAAACATACAGAAGCTTTCATAAACAGAAACATACATGCGTCGAATCATACAACAATCAGCAACATATTCACACACATTCATATCCATACATTCTGGTCTGTCACATAAATTTCTTTCATTAAACTTGCTAAAAGAAACAGGTGTGAAAGAATCTTCAGCTCTCTTAATTCAGGCATAATTTATTCAGACTGATACAATCGTACAATGAAACACATACAAGATCTTCACCTCACAGAAACATCTATGCATACAAATAACAACAGACACTCTCCCAATCATACAATATTCAATTAAACGCAATCATATACATACATACATACCTACCCGGGTATCTTTCATATGTATTGCTTTGAACAAAGCTGTTAAAAGGAACAGATATGAAAAAAACCTGAGTACACATACAATTAATGACAACTTTCATTGTAGTACAATAATGAAGTACAGTTTTAAAATTATCAGGTATATTTCACTTAGACTAAAAATAATTGGTTTTACAAATCTTACTTATTTAAATGTATAAAAAGAGTTCATAAAAATGGTGAATACTATGCCGTATAATTATGAAGTAGTACAATATTACTTCTAATGAGTACTTGAAATATAGGAAATATGATTATTTAGAGAAATGTGCCCGTCTTCGTACATATACCTATTGACAGTTCCTCGACGATTCTTAATATTGCATCCACAAGCATACACCTCATTTATTCAACACACATGCGTCGAAGCATACAACTATCAGCAACATATATTCACAAACTTTCATAAACATACTTGATTGTCTTCCATATGTATTTCTTTCAACTAACTTGCTAAAAGAAACAGATATGAAAGAAATCTGTGCATACATATACATTCATTCTTCATTCAATTGAAGTTACAATCACACAATTAAACGCAAACAACAGATTTCACACACAGAAACATCTACGCGTACAGGAATACACAGCCACTCTCTCAATCAAACAATGTATCGCACACAGCATCAATTATACACATGTACCTACTTACATACTCGGTTATCTACAATATGTATAACTTTTAGCAAAGCTGCTAAAAGGAACACATATGAAAGAAACCTGAGCTTTCATACTAAAACCAATTTCTCACACAAACATACATGGAAGATCATTCATGACATACCTTTCATCCTAACACAATATTGAAGTATCGTTTTAAAATCGTCAGGTATACTTCACTTAGACTAGACCTGTTGCAGCAGGTAAAACACTTTAACAAAGCTTCAAGCAAAATGCAAGATATACTGCAAAACATTACATGCAGTATTACATAAAAATTTACTCACTCATATTTGTAGACAGTAGATACTTAACATCTGCTCTGATTAAAATATTATCAAGAAATGTTAACTTGATTTGTGGCACAACCATAATTTCTAGCTGACATAAAAGAGTGATTGAAATATGTTTTCTTCTTTCATGACTGAATCTGGAAACTATAACTCATTCTTGTCATTACTAAACAAACAATAAAACAAAAACAAAAAAAAGTTTCCAGATTGCAAAGAAAATGCTTATTAATAAGGAAATTTCACAAATAAACTGGAGTTAATATAGCAGTAGATGAAACATTTTATCAATTATTATATCAAAATGCTTAATGTACTGCAATAAGTTAGAACACAAAATTATAATAGAAAGTATAACTAATTTTACACTTTAACAAAGCTTCAAGCAAAATGCCAGTTATACTCCAAAATATTACACGCAGTATTACGTATAAATTGTCTCACCTATATCGGTAGATACTAGTATCATAACATCTGGACTAATTGAAATATTTTCAATTTCAATAATAGAGCTGCTAAAATATGTCCCTTTCTTTCATGGCTGAATCTGGAAACTATAATTATCTAGCGTCATTACAAAAAAAAAAAACAATAAAGAAAAAATGTTTCCAGATAACAAAGAAATTACTAATTTTTCTCAGTTTTGTATTTTCATCACGTTTATATTCAAAGGGATGATAAATCATCATTTTGTAAAAGTTTAATACTTGTGTCAATTATTTTATAGGTTTAATTTTACTCACCTAATTTTGTTTGAGATGTCGTTAATACTGTCATTGATCTTCATCACACAACATCTATAACACGTAAAAAATATACTTTTAATGATAATATTAGGAAGCACAAAATATACTTAATATACTATATTATTAACAATTTTCTTAAACCATTTATATACAAATACATAATTGGTAGACTGTTCCTGTTTGTGCGATTATACCTATGATATAGAAAAGAACATATTTCTTGTGTTGTAATCGTCAGGCATATTTTTCATTAGATTGGATTATGCAGTTTAGATACACTTTGATGGAAATCTCATCAAAATGCTACAATTTACAATTGTAAAGATTTAAGAAATAGTTTTATTTACCTTTTATTTGTTTGCTTCAATGAATATTTTCCAAAATCATCATCAGTGCTATTGTCCTGAAATTTAGAAATATGTAATGTTAATTTATATTTTGAAATACACTTATTAAATAATTAAGCTAATTTTTCTCAGTTTTTTTTTTTTCATCACGTTAATATTCAAAGGGATGATAAATCATCATTTTGTATAAGTTTAATACTTGTGTCAATTATTTAATGGGATTATACTCACCTAATTTAGTTGGAAATGTCGTAAATACTGTGGTTGATTTTCATGATACAACATCTATAACACGTGAAAAAAATATAATTAATATACTATATTATTAACAATTTTCTTATACCATTTATATACAAATACAATTTACAAAAGAAGAAAGGTATAGTTTTATTTAGCTTTTATTTGTTTGCTTCAATGAATATATTCCAAAATAAACATACAGATGTGAATAGTTCTGAGGTCTCGATTAATTAAAATATTACAATAAAAAGTATGTTTTTAAATTGTACAGTCAATAATTAAACTTTCATAAACTCAATGATATGAAATATATTACTTATATGATTAGGAACATGAGAAAAATATTTTGCCACTAGATTAAAAATAGTGAAATAAAATTCCAGATTTTCACCCTAAATTACACAGCAAAAACAATGATATAATTTCAATGGACTAACATACGAAAATGAAATTGTCCCAGCTTTATAAAAATATGCCTATGATTTTACAACGATTTCAAGACGATACTCAATATTATGTATTTAAAAAGAATATACATTAAACAACAAATAAAAACATGAGCGTCATAATATTGATGTATTGTATTGTAATTGTCAGACATATTTTACTTTAAAACTGGATTTAATTTATGCAGTTGAGATACACTTTGACGAAAATATCATCAAAATGCTACAAAGACTGCAAATTTACAATTTTTAAGAAGTAAGGAATAGTTTTATTTACCTTTTATTTGTTTGCTTCAATGAATGTCTTCCAAAATTAACATCGCTGCTATTTTCCTGAAATTTAGAAATATGTAATGTTATTTATATTTTGAAATACACTTATTAAATAATTAAGCTAATTTTTCTCAGTTTTTTTTTTCATCATGTTAATATTCAAAGGGTAGATAAATCATCATTTTGTATAAGTTTAATACTTGTGTCAATTATTTAATAGGATTATACTCACATAATTTAGTTTGAAATGTAGTTAATACTGTGGTTGATCTTCATCGCACAACATCTATAACACGTGAAAAAAATATAATTAATATACTATATTATTAACAATTTTCTTATACCATTTATACACAAATACAATTTACAAAAGAAGTAAGGAATAGTTTTATTTGTTTGCTCCAATGAATATATTCCAGAATAAACATACAGATGTGAATATTTCTGAGGTCTCGATTAATTAAAATATTACAATAAAAAGTATGTTTTTAAATTGTACAGTCAATAATTAAACTTTCATAAACTCAATGATATGAAATATATTACTTATATGATTAGGAACATGAGAAAAATATTTTGCCACTAGATTAAAAATAGTGAAATAAAATTCCAGATTTTCACCCTAAATTACACATCAAAAACAATGATATAATTTCAATGGACTTACATACGAAAATGAAATTGTCCCAGCTTTATAAAAATATGCCTATGATTTTATAACGATTTCAAGACGATACTGAATATTATGGTATTTGAAAAGAATATACATTAAAAAACGAAAAGACAATATGAGCTTCATAATATTGATGTATTGTTTTGTAATTGTCAGACATATTTTACATTAAGACTGGATTTAATTTATGCAGTTGAATTACACTTTGACGAAAATATCATCAAAATGCTATAATGACTGCAAAATTACAAATGTAAGAAGTAAAGGACAGTTTTATTTACCTTTTATTTGTTTGCTTCAATGAATATCTTCCAAAATGAACATCGGTGCTATTTTTCTGAAAATTAGAAATATGTAATGTTATTTATATTTTCAAATACACTTATTAAATAATTAAGCTAATTTTTCTCAGTTTTTTTTTTCATCATGTTAATATTCAAAGGGTAGATAAATCATCATTTTGTATAAGTTTAATACTTGTGTCAATTATTTAATAGGATTATACTCACATAATTTAGTTTGAAATGTCGTTAATACTGTGGTTGATCTTCATCACACAACATCTATAATACGTGAAAAAAATATAATTAATATACTATATTATAAACAATTTTCTTATACCATTTATATACAAATACAATTTACAAAAGAAGTAAGGAATAGTTTTATATGTTTGCTTCAATGAATATCTTCCAAAATAAATATACACATGTGAATAGGTCTGAGGTCTCGAATAATTAAAATATTACCACAAAAAGTATGTTTATAAATTGTACAGTCAATAATTAAACTTTCATAAAATCAATGATATGAAATATATTACTTATATGATTAGGAACATGAGAAAAATATTTTGCCACTTGATTAAAAATAATGAAAGAAAATTCCTGATTTTCACCCTAAATTACACAGCTAAAACTATGATATAATTTCAATGGACTAACATACGAAAATGAAATTGTCCCAGCTTTATAAAAATATGCCTATGATTTTACAACGATTTCAAGACGATACTCAATATTATGTATTTAAAAAGAATATACATTAAACAACAAATAAAAACATGAGCGTCATAATATTGATGTATTGTATTGTAATTGTCAGACATATTTTACATTAAAACTGGATTTAATTTATGCAGTTGAGATACACTTTGACGAAAATATCATCAAAATGCTACAAAGACTGCAAATTTACAATTTTTAAGAAGTAAGGAATAGTTTTATTTACCTTTTATTTGTTTGCTTCAATGAATGTCTTCCAAAATTAACATCGCTGCTATTTTCCTGAAATTTAGAAATATGTAATATTATTTATATTTTGAAATACACTTATTAAATAATTAAGCTAATTTTTCTCAGTTTTTTTTTTCATCATGTTAATATTCAAAGGGTAGATAAATCATCATTTTGTATAAGTTTAATACTTGTGTCAATTATTTAATAGGATTATACTCACATAATTTAGTTTGAAATGTAGTTAATACTGTGGTTGATCTTCATCGCACAACATCTATAACACGTGAAAAAAATATAATTAATATACTATATTATTAACAATTTTCTTATACCATTTATACACAAATACATTTTACAAAAGAAGTAAGGAATAGTTTTATTTGTTTGCTTCAATGAATATGTTCCAGAATAAACATACAGATGTGAATAGTTCTGAGGTCTCGATTAATTAAAATATTACAATAAAAAGTATGTTTTTAAATTGTACAGTTAATAATTAAACTTTCATAAACTCAATGATATGAAATATATTATTTATATGATTAGGAACATGAGAAAAATATTTCGCCACTAGATTAAAAATAGTGAAATAAAATTCCAGATTTTCACCCTAAATTACACATAAAAAACAATGATATAATTTCAATGGACTAACATACGAAAATGAAATTGTCCCAGCTTTATAAAAATATGCCTATGATTTTACAACGATTTCAAGACGATACTCAATATTATGTATTTAAAAAGAATATACATTAAACAACAAATAAAAACATGAGCGTCATAATATTGATGTATTGTATTGTAATTGTCAGACACATTTTACATTAAAACTGGATTTAATTTATGCAGTTGAGATACACTTTGACGAAAATATCATCAAAATGCTACAAAGACTGCAAATTTACAATTTTTAAGAAGTAAGGAATAGTTTTATTTACCTTTTATTTGTTTGCTTCAATGAATGTCTTCCAAAATTAACATCGCTGCTATTTTCCTGAAATTTAGAAATATGTAATGTTATTTATATTTTGAAATACACTTAATAAATAATTAAGCTAATTTTTCTCAGTTTTTTTTTTCATCATGTTAATATTCAAAGGGTAGATAAATCATCATTTTGTATAAGTTTAATACTTGTGTCAATTATTTAATAGGATTATACTCACATAATTTAGTTTGAAATGTAGTTAATACTGTGGTTGATCTACATCGCACAACATCTATAACACGTGAAAAAAATATAATTAATATACTATATTATTAACAATTTTCTTATACCATTTATACACAAATACAATTTACAAAAGAAGTAAGGAATAGTTTTATTTGTTTGCTTCAATGAATATGTTCCAGAATAAACATACAGATGTGAATAGTTCTGAGGTCTCGATTAATTAAAATATTACAATAAAAAGTATGTTTTTAAATTGTACAGTCAATAATTAAACTTTCATAAACTCAATGATATGAAATATATTATTTATATGATTAGGAACATGAGAAAAATATTTTGCCACTTGATTAAAAATAATGAAAGAAAATTCCTGATTTTCACCCTAAATTACACAGCTAAAACTATGATATAATTTCAATGGACTAACATACGAAAATGAAATTGTCCCAGCTTTATAAAAATATGCCTATGATTTTACAACGATTTCAAGACGATACTCAATATTATGTATTTAAAAAGAATATACATTAAACAACAAATAAAAACATGAGCGTCATAATATTGATGTATTGTATTGTAATTGTCAGACACATTTTACATTAAAACTGGATTTAATTTATGCAGTTGAGATACACTTTGACGAAAATATCATCAAAATGCTACAAAGACTGCAAATTTACAATTTTTAAGAAGTAAGGAATAGTTTTATTTACCTTTTATTTGTTTGCTTCAATGAATGTCTTCCAAAATTAACATCGCTGCTATTTTCCTGAAATTTAGAAATATGTAATGTTATTTATATTTTGAAATACACTTATTAAATAATTAAGCTAATTTTTCTCAGTTTTTTTTTTTTTCATCATGTTAATATTCAAAGGGTAGATAAATCATCATTTTGTATAAGTTTAATACTTGTGTCAATTATTTAATAGGATTATACTCACATAATTTAGTTTGAAATGTAGTTAATACTGTGGTTGATCTTCATCGCACAACATCTATAACACGTGAAAAAAATATAATTAATATACTATATTATTAACAATTTTCTTATACCATTTATACACAAATACAATTTACAAAAGAAGTAAGGAATAGTTTTATATGTTTGCTTCAATGAATATCTTCCAAAATAAATATACACATGTGAATAGGTCTGAGGTCTCGAATAATTAAAATATTACAACAAAAAGTATGTTTATAAATTGTACAGTCAATAATTAAACTTTCATAAAATCAATGATATGAAATATATTACTTATATGATTAGGAACATGAGAAAAATATTTTGCCACTTGATTAAAAATAATGAAAGAAAATTCCTGATTTTCACTCTAAATTACACAGCTAAAACTATGATATAATTTCAATGGACTAACATACGAAAATGAAATTGTCCCAGCTTTATAAAAATATGCCTATGATTTTACAACGATTTCAAGACGATACTCAATATTATGTATTTAAAAAGAATATACATTAAACAACAAATAAAAACATGAGCGTCATAATATTGATGTATTGTATTGTAATTGTCAGACACATTTTACATTAAAACTGGATTTAATTTATGCAGTTGAGATACACTTTGACGAAAATATCATCAAAATGCTACAAAGACTGCAAATTTACAATTTTTAAGAAGTAAGGAATAGTTTTATTTACCTTTTATTTGTTTGCTTCAATGAATGTCTTCCAAAATTAACATCGCTGCTATTTTCCTGAAATTTAGAAATATGTAATGTTATTTATATTTTGAAATACACTTATTAAATAATTAAGCTAATTTTTCTCAGTTTTTTTTTTTCATCATGTTAATATTCAAAGGGTAGATAAATCATCATTTTGTATAAGTTTAATACTTGTGTCAATTATTTAATAGGATTATACTCACATAATTTAGTTTGAAATGTAGTTAATACTGTGGTTGATCTTCATCGCACAACATCTATAACACGTGAAAAAAATATAATTAATATACTATATTATTAACAATTTTCTTATACCATTTATACACAAATACAATTTACAAAAGAAGTAAGGAATAGTTTTATTTGTTTGCTTCAATGAATATGTTCCAGAATAAACATACAGATGTGAATAGTTCTGAGGTCTCGATTAATTAAAATATTACAATAAAAAGTATGTTTTTAAATTGTACAGTCAATAATTAAACTTTCATAAACTCAATGATATGAAATATATTATTTATATGATTAGGAACATGAGAAAAATATTTTGCCACTAGATTAAAAATAGTGAAATAAAATTCCAGATTTTCACCCTAAATTACACATAAAAAACAATGATATAATTTCAATGGACTAACATACGAAAATGAAATTGTCCCAGCTTTATAAAAATATGCCTATGATTTTACAACGATTTCAAGACGATACTCAATATTATGTATTTAAAAAGAATATACATTAAACAACAAATAAAAACATGAGCGTCATAATATTGATGTATTGTATTGTAATTGTCAGACATATTTTACATTAAAACTGGACTTAATTTATGCAGTTGAGATACACTTTGACGAAAATATCATCAAAATGCTACAAAGACTGCAAATTTACAATTTTTAAGAAGTAAGGAATAGTTTTATTTACCTTTTATTTGTTTGCTTCAATGAATGTCTTCCAAAATTAACATCGCTGCTATTTTCCTGAAATTTAGAAATATGTAATGTTATTTATATTTTGAAATACACTTAATAAATAATTAAGCTAATTTTTCTCAGTTTTTTTTTTCATCATGTTAATATTCAAAGGGTAGATAAATCATCATTTTGTATAAGTTTAATACTTGTGTCAATTATTTAATAGGATTATACTCACATAATTTAGTTTGAAATGTAGTTAATACTGTGGTTGATCTACATCGCACAACATCTATAACACGTGAAAAAAATATAATTAATATACTATATTATTAACAATTTTCTTATACCATTTATACACAAATACAATTTACAAAAGAAGTAAGGAATAGTTTTATTTGTTTGCTTCAATGAATATGTTCCAGAATAAACATACAGATGTGAATAGTTCTGAGGTCTCGATTAATTAAAATATTACAATAAAAAGTATGTTTTTAAATTGTACAGTCAATAATTAAACTTTCATAAACTCAATGATATGAAATATATTATTTATATGATTAGGAACATGAGAAAAATATTTTGCCACTAGATTAAAAATAGTGAAATAAAATTCCAGATTTTCACCCTAAATTACACATAAAAAACAATGATATAATTTCAATGGACTAACATACGAAAATGAAATTGTCCCAGCTTTATAAAAATATGCCTATGATTTTATAACGATTTCAAGACGATACTGAATATTATGGTATTTGAAAAGAATATACATTAAAAAACGAAAAGACAATATGAGCTTCATAATATTGATGTATTGTTTTGTAATTGTCAGACATATTTTACATTAAGACTGGATTTAATTTATGTAGTTGAATTACACTTTGACGAAAATATCATCAAAATGCTATAATGACTGCAAAATTACAAATGTAAGAAGTAAAGGACAGTTTTATTTACCTTTTATTTGTTTGCTTCAATAAATATCTTCCAAAATCAACATCGGTGCTATTTTTCTGAAAATTAGAAATATGTAATGTTATTTATATTTTCAAATACACTTATTAAATAATTAAGCTAATTTTTCTCAGTTTTTTTTTTTTTTCATCATGTTAATATTCAAAGGGTAGATAAATCATCATTTTGTATAAGTTTAATACTTGTGTCAATTATTTAATAGGATTATACTCACATAATTTAGTTTGAAATGTCGTTAATACTGTGGTTGATCTTCATCACACAACATCTATAATACGTGAAAAAAATATAATTAATATACTATATTATTAACAATTTTCTTATACCATTTATATACAAATACAATTTACAAAAGAAGTAAGGAATAGTTTTATATGTTTGCTTCAATGAATATCTTCCAAAATAAATATACACATGTGAATAGGTCTGAGGTCTCGAATAATTAAAATATTACAACAAAAAGTATGTTTATAAATTGTACAGTCAATAATTAAACTTTCATAAAATCAATGATATGAAATATATTACTTATATGATTAGGAACATGAGAAAAATATTTTGCCACTTGATTAAAAATAATGAAAGAAAATTCCTGATTTTCACCCTAAATTACACAGCTAAAACTATGATATAATTTCAATGGACTAACATACGAAAATGAAATTGTCCCAGCTTTATAAAAATATGCCTATGATTTTACAACGATTTCAAGACGATACTCAATATTATGTATTTAAAAAGAATATACATTAAACAACAAATAAAAACATGAGCGTCATAATATTGATGTATTGTATTGTAATTGTCAGACACATTTTACATTAAAACTGGATTTAATTTATGCAGTTGAGATACACTTTGACGAAAATATCATCAAAATGCTACAAAGACTGCAAATTTACAATTTTTAAGAAGTAAGGAATAGTTTTATTTACCTTTTATTTGTTTGCTTCAATGAATGTCTTCCAAAATTAACATCGCTGCTATTTTCCTGAAATTTAGAAATATGTAATGTTATTTATATTTTGAAATACACTTATTAAATAATTAAGCTAATTTTTCTCAGTTTTTTTTTTTTTCATCATGTTAATATTCAAAGGGTAGATAAATCATCATTTTGTATAAGTTTAATACTTGTGTCAATTATTTAATAGGATTATACTCACATAATTTAGTTTGAAATGTAGTTAATACTGTGGTTGATCTACATCGCACAACATCTATAACACGTGAAAAAAATATAATTAATATACTATATTATTAACAATTTTCTTATACCATTTATACACAAATACAATTTACAAAAGAAGTAAGGAATAGTTTTATTTGTTTGCTTCAATGAATATGTTCCAGAATAAACATACAGATGTGAATAGTTCTGAGGTCTCGATTAATTAAAATATTACAATAAAAAGTATGTTTTTAAATTGTACAGTCAATAATTAAACTTTCATAAACTCAATGATATGAAATATATTACTTATATGATTAGGAACATGAGAAAAATATTTTGCCACTAGATTAAAAATAGTGAAATAAAATTCCAGATTTTCACCCTAAATTACACATCAAAAACAATGATATAATTTCAATGGACTAACATACGAAAATGAAATTGTCCCAGCTTTATAAAAATATGCCTATGATTTTACAACGATTTCAAGACGATACTGAATATTATGGTATTTGAAAAGAATATACATTAAAAAACGAAAAGACAATATGAGCTTCATAATATTGATGTATTGTTTTGTAATTGTCAGACATATTTTACATTAAGACTGGATTTAATTTATGTAGTTTAATTACACTTTGACGAAAATATCATCAAAATGCTATAATGACTGCAAAATTACAAATGTAAGAAGTAAAGGACAGTTTTATTTACCTTTTATTTGTTTGCTTCAATAAATATCTTCCAAAATCAACATCGGTGCTATTTTTCTGAAAATTAAAAATATGTAATGTTATTTATATTTTCAAATACACTTATTAAATAATTAAGCTAATTTTTCTCAGTTTTTTTTTTTTCATCATGTTAATATTCAAAGGGTAGATAAATCATCATTTTGTATAAGTTTAATACTTGTGTCAATTATTTAATAGGATTATACTCACATAATTTAGTTTGAAATGTCGTTAATACTGTGGTTGATCTTCATCACACAACATCTATAATACGTGAAAAAAATATAATTAATATACTATATTATTAACAATTTTCTTATACCATTTATATACAAATACAATTTACAAAAGAAGTAAGGAATAGTTTTATATGTTTGCTTCAATGAATATCTTCCAAAATAAATATACACATGTGAATAGGTCTGAGGTCTCGAATAATTAAAATATTACAACAAAAAGTATGTTTATAAATTGTACAGTCAATAATTAAACTTTCATAAAATCAATGATATGAAATATATTACTTATATGATTAGGAACATGAGAAAAATATTTTGCCACTTGATTAAAAATAATGAAAGAAAATTCCTGATTTTCACCCTAAATTACACAGCTAAAACTATGATATAATTTCAATGGACTAACATACGAAAATGAAATTGTCCCAGCTTTATAAAAATATGCCTATGATTTTACAACGATTTCAAGACGATACTCAATATTATGTATTTAAAAAGAATATACATTAAACAACAAATAAAAACATGAGCGTCATAATATTGATGTATTGTATTGTAATTGTCAGACACATTTTACATTAAAACTGGATTTAATTTATGCAGTTGAGATACACTTTGACGAAAATATCATCAAAATGCTACAAAGACTGCAAATTTACAATTTTTAAGAAGTAAGGAATAGTTTTATTTACCTTTTATTTGTTTGCTTCAATGAATGTCTTCCAAAATTAACATCGCTGCTATTTTCCTGAAATTTAGAAATATGTAATGTTATTTATATTTTGAAATACACTTATTAAATAATTAAGCTAATTTTTCTCAGTTTTTTTTTTTTTTCATCATGTTAATATTCAAAGGGTAGATAAATCATCATTTTGTATAAGTTTAATACTTGTGTCAATTATTTAATAGGATTATACTCAC
Organism: Poecilus cupreus; assembly: GCA_963942605.1. Lineage (NCBI taxonomy): Eukaryota > Metazoa > Arthropoda > Insecta > Coleoptera > Carabidae > Poecilus > Poecilus cupreus. The sequence continues at coordinate 12,375,512 of OZ012715.1, forward strand.
ATAATTTAGTTTGAAATGTAGTTAATACTGTGGTTGATCTTCATCGCACAACATCTATAACACGTGAAAAAAATATAATTAATATACTATATTATTAACAATTTTCTTATACCATTTATACACAAATACAATTTACAAAAGAAGTAAGGAATAGTTTTATTTGTTTGCTTCAATGAATATGTTCCAGAATAAACATACAGATGTGAATAGTTCTGAGGTCTCGATTAATTAAAATATTACAATAAAAAGTATGTTTTTAAATTGTACAGTCAATAATTAAACTTTCATAAACTCAATGATATGAAATATATTACTTATATGATTAGGAACATGAGAAAAATATTTTGCCACTAGATTAAAAATAGTGAAATAAAATTCCAGATTTTCACCCTAAATTACACATCAAAAACAATGATATAATTTCAATGGACTAACATACGAAAATGAAATTGTCCCAGCTTTATAAAAATATGCCTATGATTTTACAACGATTTCAAGACGATACTCAATATTATGTATTTAAAAAGAATATACATTAAACAACAAATAAAAACATGAGCGTCATAATATTGATGTATTGTATTGTAATTGTCAGACACATTTTACATTAAAACTGGATTTAATTTATGCAGTTGAGATACACTTTGACGAAAATATCATCAAAATGCTACAAAGACTGCAAATTTACAATTTTTAAGAAGTAAGGAATAGTTTTATTTACCTTTTATTTGTTTGCTTCAATGAATGTCTTCCAAAATTAACATCGCTGCTATTTTCCTGAAATTTAGAAATATGTAATGTTATTTATATTTTGAAATACACTTATTAAATAATTAAGCTAATTTTTCTCAGTTTTTTTTTTTCATCATGTTAATATTCAAAGGGTAGATAAATCATCATTTTGTATAAGTTTAATACTTGTGTCAATTATTTAATAGGATTATACTCACATAATTTAGTTTGAAATGTAGTTAATACTGTGGTTGATCTACATCGCACAACATCTATAACACGTGAAAAAAATATAATTAATATACTATATTATTAACAATTTTCTTATACCATTTATACACAAATACAATTTACAAAAGAAGTAAGGAATAGTTTTATTTGTTTGCTTCAATGAATATGTTCCAGAATAAACATACAGATGTGAATAGTTCTGAGGTCTCGATTAATTAAAATATTACAATAAAAAGTATGTTTTTAAATTGTACAGTCAATAATTAAACTTTCATAAACTCAATGATATGAAATATATTACTTATATGATTAGGAACATGAGAAAAATATTTTGCCACTAGATTAAAAATAGTGAAATAAAATTCCAGATTTTCACCCTAAATTACACATCAAAAACAATGATATAATTTCAATGGACTAACATACGAAAATGAAATTGTCCCAGCTTTATAAAAATATGCCTATGATTTTATAACGATTTCAAGACGATACTGAATATTATGGTATTTGAAAAGAATATACATTAAAAAACGAAAAGACAATATGAGCTTCATAATATTGATGTATTGTTTTGTAATTGTCAGACATATTTTACATTAAGACTGGATTTAATTTATGCAGTTGAATTACACTTTGACGAAAATATCATCAAAATGCTATAATGACTGCAAAATTACAAATGTAAGAAGTAAAGGACAGTTTTATTTACCTTTTATTTGTTTGCTTCAATGAATATCTTCCAAAATCAACATCGGTGCTATTTTCATGAAATTTAGAAATATGTAATGTTTTTTATATTTTCAAATACACTTATTAAATAATTAAGCTAATTTTTCTGTTTTTTTTATCAATATAATATTCAAAGGGATGATAAATCATCATTTTGTATAAGTTTAATACTTGTGTCAATTATTTAATACGTCTATTTTTACTCAGTCATTGTTCTTCATCACACAACATCTATAACTCGTAAATATTATACTTTTAATGATAATATTAGGAAGTACAAAATATACTTTATATACTATATTGTTATCAATTTTCTTATACCATTTATATACAAATACATAATTGGACTCATTCTTGCCATTACTGAAGAAACAATTAAACAAAACAAAATATTTCCAGGTTACAAAGAAAATGATTATTAATAAGGCAATTTCACAAGTAAACTGGAGTTAATATAGCAGTAGATGAAACATTTTAACAATTATTACATCAAAATGCTCAATGTACTGCAATATGTTAGAACACAATATTATAATAGAAAGTAGAACTAAGTTTCCTCAGATTATTTTGTCATCACCTTGACATTAAAATGGCAAGTTTATCATCATTTTGTATTAGTTTAATATTTGTGTCAATTATTTATACCTATGTTTATTTTTACTCACCTAATTTCGTTTGAAATGCTTCTTAGACCTTTATCACACGACCTCTAAAATATGGGAAAATGATACTTTTAATGTTAATGTTAGGAAGTATAAAATATACATATTATTCACAATTTTTTTTATAATATTTATATACAAATACATAGTTGGGGAACTGTTCCTGTTTATGCCAATATACCTAAAATATATTACGACTATACTCACATTACTGGAATACAGTGTAGAAATCGCTAGGTATATATTACTAAATCAGGAATTACTCTATGCAGGTTTATTACACTTTGACAAATATTTAGACAAAGTGCACCAATTACTGCAAAATGTAGGAAAAATTATACTTTAATTCTGAATTTTTAATACATAGAGATTAAATTTAAAGTAGGTATCTATATCATCATTCATGCAAGGACAGTGGCAATAAATAATTCCGAACCTATATTCCTTTGATAAACTGCATACAAATTTTAATTTTAATTACTTACTTTATTACACTTTTGCAAACAATTATATTAATAATTGTTGAAAATTTATTAAATAAAATACAACGATGATGAATAATTATAAAAGAAGAAATAAAAAATATTTTCACAATAATAAATATAATTGTTTAACTATGTTGCTTACCTTTTATTTAATACGATCAATAAATGCCGAAGAATTTCATTTATAATCTTGATGCGACAAACTCAATTTTAACGATCTCCGATCGTCTCTTGGTTTTGGGGCGTAAACAGTTGCAATATAATTCCATAAAATTTCGAGTAGTTCGTCTTTACTAAACAGAAGAAACCTCAATAAGTTGTATACAAGTTTTGTAATATTTTGTATATTTTACATTTATTTTTGTTTACGCAAAAATATAAATTTCTAAGGATTAACAAACATTTACATCATACACTTATTAAATAATAAAGCACAAAAATAATTGATTTTACAAATCTTACTTATTTAAATGTATAAAAAGTGTTCATAAAAATGGTGAATACTATGCCGTATAATTATGAAGTAGTACAATATTAATTCTAATGAGTACTTGAAATATAGGAAATATTATTATTTAGGGAAATGTGCCCGTCTTCGTACATATACCTATTGACAGTTCCTCGACGATTCTTAATATTGCATCCTCAAGCATACACCTCATTTATTCAACACACATGCGTCGAAGCATACAACTATCAGCAACATATATTCACAAACTTTCATAAACATACTTGATTGTCTTCCATATGTATTTCTTTCAACTAACTTGCTAAAAGAAACAGATATGAAAGAAATCTGTGCATACATATATCATTCATTCTTCATTCAATTGAAGTTACAATCACACAATTAAACGCAAACAGCAGATTTCACACACAGAAACATCTACGCGTACAGGAATACACAGCCACTCTCTCAATCAAACAATGTATCGCACACAGCATCAATTATACACATGTACCTACTCACATACTCGGTTATCTACAATATGTATAACTTTTAGCAAAGCTGCTAAAAGGAACACATATGAAAGAAACCTAAGCCTTCATACTAAAACCAATTTCTCACACAAACATACATGGAAGATCATTCATGACATACCTTTCATCCTAACACAAAATTGAAGTATCGTTTTAAAATCGTCAGGTATACTTCACTTAGACTGTAGTTACTGTTGCAGCAGGTAAAACACTTTAACAAAGCTTCAAGCAAAATGCAAGATATACTGCTAAACATTACATGCAGTATTACATAAAAATTTACTCACTCATATTTGTAGACAGTAGATACTTAACATCTGCTCTGATTAAAATATTATCTAGAAATGTTAACTTGATTTGTGGCACAACCATAATTTCTAGCTGACATAAAAGAGTGCCTTCAATATGTTTTCTTCTTTCATGACTGAATCTGGAAACTACAACTCATTCTTGTCATTACTAAACAAACAAAAAAAAAAAAAATGTTTCCAGATTACAAAGAAAATGCTTATTAATAAGGCAATTTCACAAATAAACTGGAGTTAATATAGCAGTAGATGAAACATTTTAACAATTATTATATCAAAATGCTGAATGTACTGCAATAAGTTAGAACACAAAATTATAATAGAAAGTACAACTAATTTTACACTTTAACGAAGCTTCAAGCAAAATGCAGGAAAAACTGAAAAAAAGTAATATTTAAAAGTTGACTGACCCTTTTATAAATAAATTGTAGGCAAGGGATTCGTAGCATGTACAGTTTGGTCTGACTGCAATATTTGTATTTTATTTATTTTAGGGGTTCTTCAATGACAATAATTATATGAACCCCGGTACATTTTGGTAGCAATATTAATTTACAGGTTACTTTTTTATATTATATTTCATGTAGTAGGTTTGTAGCTTTAAGAAACTGGATGATGTTATGGGTTTGTTGTTGGTTATTACCTAGCGCTTGTTTGATGGTCCTGATGATAATAATAATGTTTAACAAATAAATAAATAAAATACTAAAAATTAACAAAATAAATGAAATAAATGACAAACTTAAAAACAAAAATAATAATAATAATTAAACTATAAAAAATTTAAATAAAATTGTTGTGCTGTGTTGTAGAATGGGCAATCTTCCATTATGAGTTTTATGGTTATATTTAGGGCCTATAAGTAACATTTACTTCTTTTATACCAACACCATTTTCTCTTGGGTTTTTACAGTAGTAATTTCTTCCATTTTATGGCTTAAATAACTCTGCAAAAGAAAAGAAATAAATAGAACTGTCATTAAAAATATAATTTTTTATTTTGATCAAGCAGAGTAGTATCTATTAGTAAAATTAATTGTTGTAGTGTACCCGTGTTTGCAAATATACGTATGAGCCGACAATTTCGCAATAATGCCAAATATCACGTTGGAACCGTTGGTTACTTCAATTGAGTTTATTGTGTGAGGTATAAAAACACTTTAATTAAGCTCCAAGTACAAAAATCACTATAAAATTAAATACACAACGTTATACAGAATTGTTCTCACCTAATCAACTCATACAGATGTGAATAGTTCTGATGTCGATTAATTAAAATATTACAATAAAAAGTATGTTTTTAAATTGTACAGTCAATAATAAAACTTTCATAAAATCAATGATATGAAATATATTACTTATATAAGAAGGAACATGAGAAAAATATTTTATCACTAGATTAAAAATTAAAATAAAATTTCAGATTTTCACCCTAAATTACATAGCAAAAACAATGATATAATTTCAATGGACTAACATACGAATATGAAATTGTCCCAGTTTTATAAAAAATATGCCTATGATTTTACAACGATTTCAAGACGATACTTAATATTATGGTATTTGAAAAGAATATACATTAAAAAACAAATAAAAAAATATGAGAGTCATAATATTAAAGTATTGTGTTGTAATCGTCCGACATATTTTGTGTTAAGACTGGATTTAATTTATGCAGTTGAGTTACACTTTGACGAAAATCTTATCAAAATGCTACAATGACTGCAAAATTACAAATGTAAGAAGTAAGGGACAGTTTTATTTACCTTTTATTTGTTTGCTTCAATGAAATAAAATAACGACCCAGCGTAGAAAAGATGCAATAAACATCGATCCTATTATCCTGGAATTTGGAAATATGTGATGATATTTATATTGTACTTTACATCATATACTAATACATAATTTAGATAAAAAATCTGGTATTATGAATTTTACTTATGTAAATGAATAAATGAAGTAAATAAAAAATAACGTATAATATGCCGAATAAATATGAAGTATACCTACTTCAATCTTTATCATTTAGTGAAATTTTATTTAATGTACTCATCGTAAATATACGTATGAGATGCTAATTTCGCATCAGGATTTCTTCACTTCAATTGGAATTTACTGTACACAATTTTATAACTCTAACTAAGTTTAAAGTAAAGTGCAAAGATTATTGCAAAATTACACCATCGTTATAAAGAAATGTTATCTCACCTATTTTTTTTTTTGTGAAAGTGCGAATGTAGATTAAAGGATTTGTAGTAGTGTGGTCCTGTGTGCTCGATACATAGAACTGCTAAAAAAAGAAGTTAAATCACTGAGATTAGTACAGGTAAACTTAATAACCTGAAAAATATATTTTGTAACTAGAATCACAATAATTATGAGAAAACTTTCATAATGAAAATTAACTTAGATGTCTGGTCTTGATTTGATTTAGGTCATCTAATATTGACCAATCAAATGTGGTTATAATTATGTGTTAAATTATAAAAAAGGAAGATGCAAATTTATTTATTGTACATAAAAAATGTTTCCAGTTTTTTAAAAAAAACATACCATCAATAAGTAGTTTCTCTTAAACTGGAGTTAATTTTTGCAGCATATATATCACATTGACAAATATTTAATCAATATGGGTGAATTACTGCAATATTTCGGAAATAGTTTTATTCAAATTTAGACTCACCAATATTTTGTATAAAATTGTTTGACAAGTCTTATGGAAATAAAAGAAAGATGGTCCGGCAAAATTATAATTTCTGCAGTTAAAAAATACTTTTATTTACCTGTTATTTATTGATCTTAATATACTTCAAAATAATTGAACGTAGTCCAGAAAAGTTGCAATATAAGTGGAATCTTTTATTCTGAAAATGAGGAAAAATTAATATTTAATGCCCAATATTGTACTCACATTCATATACCTTATTCATTCTTGCGATCAAAAATTATATAAATGATGCACATTAATGCGAACTCAGAATCATATTATTTGGCCCAGTTAAAGAGTATGAGACGCCAATTTCGCATCAGGTTTTCTTCACTTCATTTGGAATTTACTGTGCGCAATTTTATAACTCTCTAAGTTTAAAGTAAAGTGCAAACTTTAATACAAAATTACACCTATTTTATAAAGAAATGTTTTCTCACCAATTCAATTTGTTTTTCTTGCGAGGGTGCGGATGTAGATTAAAGGATTCATAGTAGTGTGGTCCTGTGGGCACGATATATAGAACTGCTGAAAAAAAGAAGTAGAAGGTATATCGTCTAGTAAAATTTGCATATAATGAGGCCTATGAAATCACTTAGATTAGTAAACTTAGTTAACGTGGAAAATATATTTTGTAACTAGAATCACAATAATTATGAACTAAAATTTCAAAATTTCTATTCAAATTATCTTAGGTATTTAATTATTATAATTATTTAAGATGAAAATGAAAACAGATGGGTGGTCTTCTTTTCATTTGGGTCACAATACATTGACTCAACAAATCAATTTTTCATCATGTGTTAAATTATAAAAAAACAATTGTTTACAGTTTATATAAAATACATATACCATCAATAAATATCTCTGTAACTGAAGTTCATTTTTGCAGCATTTATATCATATTGAAAAATATTTATTCAATATGTATGAAATACAGCAATATTGTAGTATTATAAAAATTTAGACTTTTGCGAATTGATAAATAGAATATGTAGACACAAACGAAGATGGTCCGATCCGATTGATTAAAGCATTTCTAAATAAAATTCTTTATGTAATAATAATTTAGCAATTACATATTTTGTCTTAGATAAACAATAAATTTAATTTTGTCCTATTGGTATCTTTTTTGAAACATTTTAATTTAAATTATTTCCAATACTAAACATAGGAAAAATATATACTTGCTTGGTGATTCATTTTTCAAAACTTATGTTTAATATTTTTTTTTCAATACTTAAAAATATCTATATAAAACTAATTGGAATGAAAATAAAAATGTCCAACTTTGTGAAAATATGCCCATGAAATGACAGCGATTTCAAGACGATACGAATATTGAGAATAGAAAATAAGAATACATGTGCGAAGAAGTTAGTGTCACAATCTTGAACTTTTTTATAATCAATACAGCAGGATGTGCACAAACCTCTGCAAAATTATATAGACATTAAAATTCTTATAACTATACTATACATAATATACTATCAAAAATTTTATAGAATTAGTTATTTATATTGATATATTAGAGAGAATAATCTTTTAGTAATATAAATTGTTGTGTACCAGTGTTGGTAAATATACCTATTAAACAATTTTGTGTTAGGTATAATTCCCTCCACTAGAATTTACTATATGCAGTTGTAGAACACTTTAACGAGGTTTCATTAAAGTGCTAAAAATGCTGCAAAATTATATACACAACTTTATAAAGAAACAATATCTCACCTATTCAAATTGTCTTTGTTTTAACATTCTTGACATGGAATCAAAGATTCGTAGAATCCTTGTTGGCCCGATAAATAAAACTGCTGAAATAAAAAATGGTATATAGGAGATATATATTGTTAATAGTAAAACTTGCATAGGATTATACATTTGAATATAAGCCATCCAGGTTAGTAAATATAAAGATGATATGAATTTTAGTTAGAATTTTTCTTTCGAAAACTTACATATTGCAAATTAACTTAGACGTCTGGTCCTGATTTCATTTAGGTCACATAATATTGACCAATCAAATGTGGTTAGCATCATGTATTAAATTATAAAAAATGAATATGCAAATTTATTTATTGTACATAACAAAAATTTCCAGTTTTTTAAAAAGAACATCCCATCAATAAGTAGTTTTTTTAAACTGCAGTTAATTTTTGCAGCATATATATATCACTTTGACAAACATTTAGTCAATATGGGTGAAAAACTACAATATTGCGAAACTAGATTTATAAAAATTTAGACTCACCAATATTTTGTATAAAACTGTTTGACACGGCTTCTGGAAATAAAAGAAGGATGGTCCGGTCCGATAGAACAAACTACGTCTGAAATAAAATTCTTTATGTATTAATAATTTATCATTTATGTACAAATACTCACAAAATTGTTGACTTAATTATTTTATCAGTGTTATAAGTAGATCATAAAAAAAATTACTTAAATATCCTTATAAATATAAAGTCCTTATCCTTATAAATATAAAATGCCAAAATATTTGATTATTAACTACTTTGTTCTTGCGTGTTATAAGGCATGGTAATCTACTGATGTTATTTGAAAAAAAAAATAATGATGATATTTAGATTTTATTTCATATCAAAAAAATCTATATAATTTAGCATTAAAATAACTGGAGTTAATATAGCAGTAGATGAAACATTTTAACAATTATTACATCAAAATGCTGAATGTACTGCAATATGTTAGAACACAAAATTATAATAGAAAGTAGAACTAATTTTCCTCAGATTATTTTGTCATCACCTTGACATTAAAATGGCAAGTTTATCATCATTTTGTATTAGTTTAATATTTGTGTCAATTATTTATACCTATGTTTATTTTTACTCACCTAATTTCGTTTGAAATGCTTCTTAGACCTTTATCACACGACCTCTAAAATATGGGAAAATGATACTTTTAATGTTAATGTTAGGAAGTATAAAATATACATATTATTCACAATTTTTTTTAATAATATTTATATACAAATACATAGTTGGGGAACTGTTCCTGTTTGTGCCAATATACCTAAAATATATTACGACTATACTCACATTACTGGAATACAGTGTAGAAATCGCTAGGTATATATTACTAAAACAGGAATTACTCTATGCAGGTTTATTACACTTTGACTAATATTTAGACAAAGTGCACCAATTACTGCAAAATGTAGGAAAAATTATACTTTAATTCTGAATTTTTAATACATAGAGATTAAATTTAAAGTAGGTATCTAGATCATCATTCATGCAAGGACAGTGGCAATAAATAATTCCGAACCTATATTCCATTGATAAACTGCATATAAATTATAATTTTAATTATCTACATTATTACACTTTTGCAAAAATTATTTCAATAATTGTTGAAAATTTATTGAATAAAATACAACGATGATGAATAATTATAAAAGAAGAAATAAAAAATATTTTCACAATAATAAATATAATTGTTTAACTATGTTGCTTACCTTTTATTTAATATGATCAATAAATGTCGAAGAATTTCATTTATAATCTTGATGCGACAAACTCAATTTTAACGATCTCCGATCGTCTCTTGGTTTTGGGGCGTAAGCAGTTGCAATATATGTCCATAAAATTTCGAGTAGTTCGTCTTTACTAAACAGAAGAAACAGAAGAAAGTTGTATACAGGCTTTGTAATATTTTGCATATTTTACATTTCTTTTTGTTTACGCAAAAATAAAAATTTCTAAGGATTAACAAACATTTACATCATATCCTTATTAAATAATAAAGCACAAAAATAATTGGTTTTACAAATGTTACTTATTTAAATGTATAAAAAGAGTTCATAAAAATGGTGAATACTATGCCGTATAATTATGAAGTAGTACAATATTACTTCTAATGAGTACTTGAAATATAGGAAATATGATTATTTAGGGAAATGTGCCCGTCTTCGTACATATACCTATTGACAGTTCCTCGACGATTCTTAATATTGCATCCACAAGCATACACCTCATTTATTCAACACACATGCGTCGAAGCATACAACTATCAGCAGCATATATTCACAAACTTTCATAAACATACTTGATTGTCTTCCATATGTATTTCTTTCAATTAACTTGCTAAAAGAAATAGATATGAAAGAAATCTGTGCATACATATATCATTCATTCTTCATTCAATTGAAGTTACAATCACACAATTAAACGCAAACAGCATATTTCACGCACAGAAACATCTACGCGTACAGGAATACACAGCCACTCTCTCAATCAAACAATGTATCGCACACAGCATCAATTATACACATGTACCTACTAACATACTCGGTTATCTATAATATGTATAACTTTTAGCAAAGCTGCTAAAAGGAACACATATGAAAGAAACCTAAGCTTTCATACTAAAACTAATTTCTCACACAAACATACAAGGAAGATCATTCATAACATACCTTTCATCCTAACACAATATTGAAGTATCGTTTTAAAATCGTCAGGTGTACTTCACTTAGACTGGAGTTACTGTAGCAGTAGTATTAACACTTTAACAAAGCTTCAAGCAAAATGCATGAGAATACTGCAAAACATTATTTGCAAAAAAAATAAAAAAACTTACCCTTTATATTTATTTGTAGACAACATTATTATATCCAGTTTTATAAAGGAATACCTGAAATTTGTTCTCTGTTTTTATGGCTGGATCTGGAAAATGCATATAAAGAAACAATTAAGCACTAAAAATATTTATTATTAAAAAACTGTTTCCAGATTACATAGAAAATGCTTATTATAAGGCAGTTTCATTTATAAACTGGAGCTAATATAGCAGCAGATGACACATTTTAACAATTAATTTATTAATATGCTGAAAATACTGCAAAAATTTTGATTTTAGATCACACAATTATAATTTCAGGTTTCAATTTCTTCATGAGTGCTTTCAAGTATAGAATTATTATATTAAGTGTTCTTCAACTCAAAACATATTCCAATACATAATTTGAGATTATTACATAAATCAATTAATATTTACCCTTGTGGATCAATGGTTTAGTAATGGAAAATATTTTCCCCTTCATCTTTTGGAAGATTAGCAAAATTAGAAAATCTCTTTTAAAGAGCTTCTCATGAGCTGATATTTTTCATATGCTCTCTAAACTAAAACAAAATTAAATTTAGAATGTTTTTAATCAAATACCTTCCACTATCAATAACAAATATCCCTCAGATTAGGTTTTTCATCATAGTCCGAATCAAACAGCTCAAGCGTTCATGATTTAATATAGATTAGTTTGGAACTTGTTTCAATTATTATTAAGCATAATAAGACAACTATTTCTTCTCTAAATCTTTTGAAAATGTTGAATGTTGACATTTATAGGACGATCTCTGAAGAATGGAAAATAAAATTTCAGAATGTTTTAAACTTACTATTCCTATCTGATTTGATTTGTTAAATTCTTTTTCCTTTGACTTGAGTTATACACATATCTTTGTGATTTGTGTATATTTGGTACCTAGAAAAGGTAAGACTTTAAGAATTCAAAAATATAACGTAAATATTTAATTTATGTCAAATGTTATTCATCAGCATATGTTTTTTTTATCATAGATAAATATATCAAAAGTACACTTTATCATTTGTCATCATTTAATATAGCTATTTTGATACTTGTTACTAGTAATATGAAATGTATTGTCTAGTATTCACCTGATGCATTTAAATGTTGTATATGTTGACTATTTACATCCGTTTGAAATTTTTCAAATAGAAATCTGGAATTTAAAAGATTTATAGTTAAATAATGTAGAAAGCAATATTTAAATATTCTTTTAATATTAAATATTTGTTTTCATCACATTTTTTATATCATAGATAATAATCAAAACTCGTAGTGTTCATCATTAAATATAGGTACATTTTATTCTTAGCATTAAACATAATAAATAGTCTTAAATCTTACCAAATATGAGAAAATTAAGAACAAATCGCATCATTCTGTTCTCTCCATATATCCAATTCTGTTATGAAAATATTTTGAGATATACCACATGTCATCGGGAATCTACAAAATTTTAATTTATAGAATGGAAGAAAGTCAATTATATATGGAATTAATGTTAACTAATTTTCTTCAGTTTGTTTTTTTATATCATAGAGATTATGTTCAAAAATTTGACTCATTTAATTCATCATTAGATATTGTTAATTATAAATTTATTTGATTAGTATTAAAATCATACCTGAAAAAAGGGAACAAAGAGCTAGCGAGTGTCATCCAATTTTACACATAATTTAAATTTGATGTCCTGAAATTATTTTGTCAAAATGCAGAATTTTCTGCATTGAAGGACCACGGACAAGAGAAATTCTAATGAAAGATAAATCTGCAAATAGAATATCTATACAATTTAAACTGAAAATTGCTATTTCAATAATATTAATTAAGCCGCACTTCATATTATTTTAATGTTGACCTTTCCCTTCTCCTTAAAACATCGTCGAAAGTTCAAAATTCGTTGAGTAACGTACATGAAATCTGATTTAAAAAAAATAATTTGTTAGATAAAAAAATTTATATATCATGTAACTTTAAGTTAATATTTACATTTTCAATGAAATCATTAATATTAGGGAGGCAGCTTTAATGTTCTGCACATTCTTGAGTGCTTTGAAAAACCTAATCACGATATGAATTAATCTCCTGAAAAATTATATTACATTAAAATTGATGTGAACCCATACATACGAGCAGTAATATTTATATAGTATCAGTTATGTATATTGATCAATCATGATTGAATCATTTAGTGAAATTAATTTATGTACCCGTCTTTGTAAATATATGTATGAGACGCCAATTTCGCATCAGGTTTTCTTCACTTCATTTGGAATTTAAAGTACGCAATTTTATAACTCTCTAAGTTTAAAGTAAAGTGCAAAAAACTTTAATGTAAAATTACACCTATTTTATAAAGAAATGTTATCTCACCTATTCAATTTGTTTTTCTTGCGAGGGTGCGGATGTAGATTAAAGGATTCGTAGTAGTGTGGTCCTGTGGGCACGATATATAGAACTGCTGAAAAAAAGAAGTAGAAGGTATAATGTCTAGTAAAATTTGCATATAATGAGGCCTATGAAATCATTTAGATTAGTAAACTTAGTTAACGTGGAAAATATATTTTGTAACTAGAATCGCAATAATTATGAACTAAAATTTCAAAATTTTCATTCAAGTTATCTTAGGTATTTAATTATTATAATTATTTAAGATGGAAATGAACACGGATGGGTGGTCTTATTTTCATTTGGGTCACATTACATAGACTCAACAAATCCATTTTTTATCATGTGTTAAATTATAAAAAAAACAATTGTTTCCAGTTTATATAAAATACATATACCATCAACAAATATTTTGTTTTTTAACTGGAGTTGATATTTGCAGCATATATGTCATATTAAGAAATATTTATTCAATATGTGTGAAATACTGCAAAATTTAAATGGTAGTATTATAAAAATTTAGACTCACCAATATTTTGCGTATTGATAAATAGACTATGTACACACAAACGAAGATGGTTCGATCCGATGGATTAAAGCATTTCTGAAATAAAATTCTTTATGTAATAACAATTTAGCAATTACATATTTTGTCTTAGATAAACAATAAATTAAATTTTGTCCTATTGGTAACTTTTTTGAAACATTTTAATTTAAATTATTTGCAATACTAAACATAGGAAAAATATATACTTGCTTGGTGATTCATTTTTCAAAATTTATGTTTAATGTTTTTTTCAATACTTAAAAATATAAATGTATAACTAATTGGAATGAAAGTAAATATTTCCCAACTTTGTGAAAATATGCCCATGATTTTACGATTTCAAGTTAGCGTCACAATCCTGAACTTTTATGATCAATCGAGCAGGATGTGCAAAAACCTCTGCAACATTATAATATACATTAAAATTCTTAAAACTATGCTATACATAATATACTATCAAATGTTTATAGAAGTAGTTATTTATATTGATCTATTAGAGAAGATTCTTTTAGTAATATAAATTGTTGTGTACCAGTGTTGGTAAATATACCTATTAAACAATTTTATGTTAGGTATAATTCCCTCCACCAGAATTTACTATATGCAGTTGTACAACACTTTAATGAGGCTTCATTAAAGTGCTAAAATTGCTGCAAAATTATATACACAACTTTATAAAGAAACATTATCTCACCTATACAAATTGTTTTTGTTTTAACATTGTTGACATGGAATCAAATATTCGTAGAATCCTTGTTGGCTCGATAAATAAAACTGCTGAAATAAAAAATTGTATATAGGAGATATATTGTTAATTCTAAAACTTGCATAGGATTATACATTTGAATATAAGCCATCCATAATATTAAATACAAAGATGATATGCATTTTAGTTTGAATTTTTCTTTCGAAAACTTACATAATGCAAATTAACTTAGATGTCTGGTCCTGATTTGAATTAGGTCGCCTAATATTGACCATTCAAATGTGGTTATCATCATGTATTAAATTATAAAAAATGAAGATGCAAATTTATATATTGTACATGACAAATGTTTCCAGTTTTTTAAAAAGAACATACCATCAATGAGTAGTTTCTTTTAAATTGGAGTTAATTTTTGTAGCATATTCTTCCAAAATAAACATCGGTTCTATGTCCTGGAATTTAGAAACATATGATGATATTTATAATTTACTCTTGAAATATAGGAAATATTATTAATTAGGGAAATGTGCCCGTCTTCGTACATATACCTATTGACAGTTCCTCGACGATTCTTAATATTGCATCCACAAGCATACACCTCATTTATTCAACACACATGCGTCGAAGCATACAACTATCAGCAACATATATTCACAAACTTTCATAAACATACTTGATTGTCTTCCATATGTATTTCTTTCAACTAACTTGCTAAAAGAAACAGATATGAAAGAAATCTGTGCATTCATATACATTCATTCTTTATTCAATTGAAGTTACAATCACACAATTAAACGCAAACAGCAGATTTCACGCACAGAAACATCTACGCGTACAGGAATACACAGCCACTCTCTCAATCAAACAATGTATCGCACACAGCATCAATTATACACATGTACCTACTTACATACTCGGTTATCTTTAATATGTATAACTTTTAGCAAAGCTGCTAAAAGGAACACATATGAAAGAAACCTAAGCATTCATACTAAAACCAATTTCTCACACAAACATACATGGAAGATCATTCATGACATACCTTTTATCCTAACACAATATTGAAGTATCGTTTTAAAATCGTCAGGTATACTTCACTTAGACTGGAGTTAATATTGCAGTAGTATTAACACTTTAACAAAGCTTCAAGCAAAATGCATGAAAATACTGCAAAACATTATATGCAAAAAAAATAAAATAACTTACCCTTTATATTTAATTGTAAACAACATTATTATATCCAGTTTTTATAAAGGAATACCCGAAATTTGTTCTCTGTTTTTATGGCTGGATCTGGAAAATGCATATAAAGAAACAATTAAGCACTAAAAATATTTATTATTAAAAAACTGTTTCCAGATTACATAGAAAATGCTTATTATAAGGCAGTTTCATTTATAAACTGGAGCTAATATAGCAGCAGATGACACATTTTAACAATTAATTTATTAAAATGCTGAAAATACTGCAATAATTTAGATTTTAGATCACACAATTATAATTTCATGTTTCAGTTTCTTCATGAATGCTTTGAAGTATTGCATTATTATACTAAGGGTTCTTCTACTCAAAACATATTCCAATACATAATTGGGAATTATTACATAAATAAATGAATAATTACCTTTGTGGATCAATGATTCAGTAATGGAAAATATTTTCCCCTTCATCTTTTTTAAGATTAATAAAATTAGAAAATCTTTTATTCTCTTCTCATAAGCTGATATTTTTCATATGCTCTCTGAAATAAAAAAAATATATATTTAGAATATATTTAATCAAATACCTTCCACTATCAATAACAAATAATCCTCAGATTTAGTTTTTCATTCCTAATCAAACAGCTCAAGCGTTCATCATTTAATATAGACTATTTTGGAACTATTATTAAGCAAAATAAGACTACTATTTCTCACCTAAATCTTTTGAAAATGTTGAATGTTGACATTTATAGGACGATCTCTGGTGAATGGAAAAAAAATTTCAGAATGTTTTAAACTTACTACTCCTATCTGATTTGATTTGTTAAATTCTTTTTCCTTTTACTTGAGTTATACACATATCTTAAGATTTGTGTATATTTGATACCTAGAAAATGTGAGACTTTAAGAATTCAAAAATATAACGCAAATATTTATTTTAAGTCAAATAATATTCATCAGAATATGTTTTTTTATCATAGATAAATATATCAAAAGTACACTTTATCGTTTGTCATCATTTAATGTATATATTTTTATACTTGTTCCAATTTACTAGTAATATGAAATGTATTGTCAAGTATTCACCTGATGCATTTAAATGTTGTATATGTTGACTATTTACATCCTTTTGAAATTTTTAAAATAGAAACTGGAATTTAAAAAGATTTATAGTTAAATAATGTAGAAAGCAATATCTAAATATTCTTTTAATATTAAATATTTCTTTTCAGCACATTTTTTTATATCATAGATAATAACCAAAACTCATAGTGGTCATCATTAAATATAGGTACATTTTATTCTTAACATTGAACAATAATTAATCTTAAAAACTTACCAAATATGAGAAAACTAAGAAAGAAGAATTCAGTTCTCTTCATAAATCCAATTATGTATAAAAAATATTTTGAGATATTCCACTTATCATCGGGAATCTACAAAATTTTAATTTATAGAATGCAAGAAAGTAAATTAAATATGTAATTAATTTTAACTAATTTTCTTCAGTATGTTTTTTTTATATCATAGAGATTATGTTCAAAAATTTGACTCACTTGATTCATCATTAGATATTGTTAATTATAAATTTATTTAATTAGTATTAAAATCATACCTGATAAAAGGGAACAAGGTGTCATCGAATTTTACACATAATTTAAATTGGAAGTCCTGAAATTATTTTGTCGAAATGCAGAATGTTCTACATTGAAGGACCACGGACACGAGAAATTCTAATGAAAGGTACATCTGTAATTAGAATATCTACTTAATTTAAATTGAAAATTGTTATATTAATTGTTAAAAATATGTATCCAGAATGCTCTAAAACTATTCGACAAGTGCGAAAGTTTCAATAAATACTGGAATTATTATTTGCTACAAATTAAAGAAATTTGATAATTTTTGTATCAATTATGGAACAAGTTGCAGTAATTTTATAATTACACAAAATAGTAAAAATTTGCTTACCTCAATAATTTGGTACAATTTTCAACTGGAACGTCAAACTGATGGAACTCTGTAATAAAATATAAATTAATAGATATATGCGCATCTAAATAGAATAGAATTTTATTATTATATTTATTATCAGAAATATATTGTATCAAGTATGCTTAAAAACCAGTCAATTAATGCGACAGTTTCATTAAATACTGGAATTATTATTTCTGGCATATTATAATAATATAATTTGATAATTAAAAATATCAATTGTATGATATACTGCAGTAATTAATTATTATTCGACGTAATAAAATTCTTTTTACCTTATAAAATATACTTATGAGACGTCAATTTCAATTTCAACATGATTTATTTGTAGATTGCAAGTTCTTACTATTTTGCTCTTCTAGTAATTTTCTAAATACTTTAGATATTAAAATATATATTATCTGGAATTTAAAAGATTTATAGTTAAATAATGTAGAAAGCAATATTTAAATATTCTTTTAAAATTAAATATTTCTTTTCAGCAAATTTTTTTATATCATAGATAATAATCAAAACTCGTAGTGTCCATCATTAAATATAGGTACATTTTATTCTTAGCATTAAACATAATAAATAGTCTTAAATCTTACCAAATATGAGAAAATTAAGAACAAATCGCATCATTCTGTTCTCTCCATATATCCAATTATGTTTTGAAAATATTTTGAGATATGCCACATGTCATCGGGAATCTACAAAATTTTAATTTATAGAATTCAAGAAAGTCAATTATATATGGAATTAATGTTAACTAATTTTTTTCAGTTTGTTTTTTTATATCATAGAGATTATGTTCAAAAATTTGACTCATTTAATTCATCATTAGATAATGTTAATTATAAATTTATCTGATTAGTATTAAAATCATACCTGAAAAAAGGGAACAAAGAGCTAGCGAATGTCATCCAATTTTACACATAATTTAAATTTGAAGTCCTGAAATTATTTTGTCAAAATGCAGAATTTTCTGCATTGAAGGACCACGGACAAGAGACCTTTCCCTTCTCCTTAAAGCATCGTCGAAAGTTCAAAATTCGTTGAGTAACGTACATGAATTCTGATTTAAAAAAATTAATTTGTTAGATAAAAAAATTTAAATGTCTTGTAACTTTAAGTTAATATTTACATTTTCAATGAAATCATTAATATTAGGAGGCAGCTTTAGTGTTCTGCACATTCTTGAGTGCTTTGAAAAACTTAATCACGATATGAATTAATCTCCTTAAAAATTATATTACATTAAAATTGATGTGAACCCATACATTTATTCAATATGTGTGAAATGCTGCCAAATTTAAATGGTAGTATTATAAAGATTTAGACTCACCAATATTTTGCGTATTGATAAATAGAATATGTAGACACAAACGAAGATGATCCTAACCGATGGATTAAAGCATTTCTGAAATAAAATCCTTTATGTAATAACAATTTAGCAATTACATATTTTGTCTTAGATAAACAATAAATTCAATTTTGTCCTATTTGTAACTTTCTTGAAACATTTTAGTTTAAATTATTTGCTAATACTAAACATAGAAAAAATACATAATTGCTTGGTGATTCATTTTTCAAAATTTATATTTAATTTTTTTTTTCAATACTTAAAAATATAAATGTAAAACTAATTGGAATGAAAATAAAAATGTCCCAACTTTGTGAAAATATGCCCATGATATTACAACGATTTAAAGACGATACGAATATAGTGAAATAGAAAATAAGAATACCTGTGCGAAAAAGTTAGCGTCACAATCCTGAACTTTTATGATCAATCGAGCAGGATGTGCAAAAACCTCTGCAACATTATAATAAACATTAAAATTCTTATAACTTTGCTATACATAATATACTATCAAATGTTTATAGAATTAGTTATTTATATTGATTTATTAGAGAAGAATATTTTAGTAATATAAATTATTGTAGTGTACCAGTGTTGGTAAATATACCTATTAAACAATTTTGTGTTAGGTATAATTCCCTCCACTAGATTTTACTATATGCAGTTGTACAACACTTTAACGAGGCTTCATTAAAGTGCTAAAATTGCTGCAAAATTATATGCACAACTTTATAAAGAAACATTATCTCACCTATACAAATTGTTTTTGTTTTAACATTGTTGACATGGAATCAAATATTCGTAGAATCCTTGTTGGCCCGATAAATAAAACTGCTGAAATAAAAAATGGTATATAGGAGATATATATTGTTAATAGTAAAACTTGCATAGGATTATACATTTGAATATAAGCCATCCAGGTTAGTAAATATAAAGATGATATGCATTTTAGTTTGAATTTTTCTTTCGAAAAAATACATAATGCAAATTAACTTAGATGTCTGGTCCTGATTTGATTTAGGTCACCTAATATTGACCAGTCAAATCTGGTTAGCATCATGTATTAAATTATAAAAAATGAAGATGCAAATTTATTTATTGTACATAACAAAAATTTCCAGTTTTGTAAAAAGAACATCACATCAATAAGTAGTTTCTTTTAAACTGCAGTTAATTTTTGCAGCATATATATATCACTTTGACAAACATTTAGTCAATATGGGTGAAAAACTACTATATTGCGAAACTAGATTTATAAAAATTTAGACTCACCAATATTTTGTATAAAACTGTTTGACACAGCTTCTGGAAATAAAAGAAGGATGGTCCGGTCCGATAGAACAAACTACGTCTGAAATAAAATTCTTTATGTATTAATAATTTATCATTTATGTACAAATACTCACAAAATTGTTGACTTAATTAGTTTTTCAGTGTTATAAGTAGATCATAAAAAAAATTACTTAAATATCCTTATAAATATAAAGTCCTTATCCTTATAAATATAAAATGCCAAAATATTTGATTATTAACTACTTTGTTCTTGCCTGTTATAAGGCATGGTAATCTACTGATGTTATTTGAATGATTTTGTTTGAAATTCTTCTCAGGCGCTGACATAAAAAATTAATGATGATATTTAGATTTTATTTCATATCATAAAAAATCTATATAATTTAGCATTGAAATAACTGGTAATACAAATTGCAAATAGTACCTAAGTACATAAACAATGAAAAATTAAAATCTTATTTGATATATTAAAGTATGATAATTTTTTGTTTATATTTGAATTTCTTGAAAAATGGGAAATTATATTATTTAGGGAAATGTACCCGTCTTTGCACATATACCTATAATGTGACAATTCCTCGACGATACCTAAAAGCAGACATCTCATTCATTCTCCCACTCAAAGAAAAATTATTACAATCACACACACTAACAAACAGTGAATAAAATTGTCAGGTATACTTCACTTAGACGGGAATTACTGTTGCAGTAGTGGTAACACTTTGACAAAGCTTCAGACAAAATGCCAGTTATACTGCAAACTATTACATGCAGTATTACATAATTACAAATTGTCTCACCTATATTCGTAGATACTGGCCACATCCAGATGAATATTATTTGAATGAATTCGTTTGTTGGAAATTCTTCTTAGCTGCTGGAATTGATAAATAAATAAATAAACATATATTGTATTTTATATCATAAACTAATAATTTAATGGAACAAATAATATAAATTACAAATAGTAAGCCATATACATCTGAAATAGAACAATATTATTTGTAATGAATAGTAAAAATTTTATTTGAAAGGTTTATTAATAAATGATTATTTGTTAAAATAATTTACATTTGAATCACTTGAAATATTATTATTCAGGGGACTGTACCTGTCTTCGCACATATACCTATGTGACAATTCCTCGGCGATACTCAATGTTGAACCCACAATCATACAACTCATTTATTCTCGCAATCAGAACTTATTTCAAACACACACTAACGCACAATGAATAACATACAGAAGCTTTCATACACAGAAACATATATGCGTCGAATCATACAGCAATCAGCAACATATGCACACACATCCATATCCATACATTCCGATCTGTCACATGAATATCTTTCAGTAAACTTGCTAAAAGAAACAGATGTGTAAGAATCTTCAGTACTCTTAATTCAGGCATAATTCATTCTGACTGATGTTACAATCGTACAATGAACCACATACAGCATCTTCTACACACAGAAACATCTATGCATACAAACAACAACAGACACCCTCCCAATCAAACAACGTGTCGCACTCAGCAGCAATTAAACGCAATCATATACATACATACATACCCGGGTATCTTTCATGTGTATTGCTTTGAAAAAAGCTGTTAAAAGGAACACATATGAAAAAACCTGAGTACACATACAATTAATGCCAATTTTCATTCTAGTACAATAATGAAGTACCGTTTTAAAATTATCAGGTATATTTCACTTAGACTGGAGTTACTGTTGCAGCAGGTAAAACACTTTAACAAAGCTTCAAGCAAAATGCAAGATATACTGCTAAACATTACATGCAGTATTACATAAAAATTTACTCACTCATATTTGTAGACAGTAGGTACGTAACATCTGCTCTGATTAAAATATTATCAAGAAATGTTAACTTGATTTGTGGCACAACCATAATTTCTAGCTGACATAAAAGAGTGCCTGAAATATGATTTCTTCTTTCATGACTGAATCTGGAAACTATAACTCATTCTTGTCATTACTAAACAAACAATAAAACAAAAAAAAAATGTTTCCAGATTACAGAGAAAATGCTTATTAATAAGGCAATTTCACAAATAAACTGGAGTTAATATAGCAGTAGATGAAACATTTTAACAATTATTATATCAAAATGCTGAATGTACTGCAATAAGTTAGAACACAAAATTATAAAAGAAAGTACAACTAATTTTACACTTTAACAAAGCTTCAAGCAAAATGCCAGTTTTACTCCAAAATATTACATGCAGTATTACGTATAAATTGTCTCACCTATATCGGTAGATACTAGTATCATAACATCTGGAATAATTGAAATATTTTCAATTTCAATAATAGAGCTGCTAAAATATGTCCCCTTCTTTCATGGCTGAATCTGAAAATTATAATTATCTAGCGTCATTACAAAAAAAAAAAAACAATAAAGAAAAAATATTTCCAGATAACAAAGAAATTACTAATTTTTTCTCAGTTTTGTATTTTCATCACGTTTATATTCAAAGGGATGATAAATCATCATTTTGTAAAAGTTTAATACTTGTGTCAATTATTTAATAGGTTTATTTTTACTCACCTAATTTCGTTTGAAATGTTTCCAAGTCGTTGATCTTCATCACACAACATCTATAACACGTAAAATTTATACTTATTAGGAAGTACAAAATATACTTAATATACTATATTATTAACAATTTTCTTATACCATTTATATACAAATACATAATTGGACTCAATCTTGTCATTACTAAAGAAACAATTAAACAAAAAAAAAATGTTTCCAGGTTACAAAGAAAATGCTTATTAATAAGGCAATTTCACAAATAAACTGGAGTTAATATAGCAGTAGATGAAACATTTTAACAATTATTATATCAAAATGCTGAATGTACTGCAATAAGATAGAACACAAAATTATAATAGAAAGTAGAACTAATTTTCCTCAGATTATTTTTTCATCACCTTAATATTAAAATGGCAAGTTTATCATCATTTTGTATTAGTTAAATATTTGTGTCAATTATTTATACCTATGTTTATTTTTACTCACCTAATTTCGTTTGAAATGCTTCTTAGACCTTTATCACACGACCTCTAAAATATGGGAAAATGATACTTTTAATGTTAATGTTAGGAAGTATAAAATATACATATTATTCACAATTTTTTTTAATAATATTTATATACAAATACATAGTTGGGGAACTGTTCCTGTTTGTGCGAATATACCTAAGATATATTACGACTATACTCACATTACTGGAATACAGTGTAGAAATCGCTAGGTATATATTACTAAAACAGGAATTACTCTATGCAGGTTTATTACACTTTGACAAATATTTAGACAAAGTGCACCAATTACTGCAAAATGTAGGAAAAATTATACTGTAATTCTGAATTTTTAATACATAGAGATTAAATTTAAAGTAGGTATCTAGATCATCATTCATGCAAGAACAGTGGCAATAAATAATTCCGAACCTATATTCCATTGATAAACTGCATAAAAATTTTAATTTTAATTATTTACATTATTATACTTTTGCAAAAAATTATTTCAATAATTGTTGAAAATTTATTAAATAAAATACAACGATGATGAATAATTACAAAAGAAGAAATAAAAAATATTTTCACAATAATAAATATAATTGTTTAACTATGTTGCTTACCTTTTATTTAATACGATCAATAAATGTCGAAGAATTTCATTTATAATCTTGATGCGACAAACTCAATTTTAACGATCTCCGATTGTCTCTTGGTTTTGGGGCGTAAACAGTTGCAATATAATTCCATAAAATTTCGAGTAGTTCGTCTTTACTAAACAGAAGAAACCTCAATAAGATATATACAGGTTTTGTAATATTTTGCATATTTTACATTTATTTTTGTTTACGCAAAAATAAAAATTTCTAAGGATTAACAAACATTTACATCATACACTTATTAAAATAAAGCACAAAAATAATTGGTTTTACAAATCTTACTTATTTAAATGTATAAAAAGAGTTCATAAAAATGGTGAATACTATGCCGTATAATTATGAAGTAGTACAATATTACTTCTAATGAGTACTTGAAATATAGGAAATATGATTATTTAGGGAAATGTGCCCGTCTTCGTACATATACCTATTGACAGTTCCTCGACGATTCTTAATATTGCATCCACAAGCATACACCTCATTTATTCAACACACATGCGTCGAAGCATACAACTATTAGCAGCATATATTCACAAACTTTCATAAACATACTTGATTGTCTTCCATATGTATTTCTTTCAATTAACTTGCTAAAAGAAACAGATATGAAAGAAATCTGTGCATACATATATCATTCATTCTTCATTCAATTGAAGTTACAATCACACAATTAAACGCAAACAGCAGATTTCACACACAGAAACATCTAAGCGTACGGGAATACACAGCCACTCTCTCAATCAAACAATGTTTCGCATACAGCATCAATTATACACATGTACCTACTTGCATACTCGGTTATCTTTAATATGTATAACTTTTAGCAAAGCTGCTAAAAGGAACACATATGAAAGAAACCTAAGCATTCATACTAAAACCAATTTCTCACACAAACATACATGGAAGATCATTCATGACATACCTTTCATCCTAACACAATATTGAAGTATCGTTTTAAAATCGTCAGATATACTTCACTTAGACTGGAGTTACTGTTGCAGTAGTATTAACACTTTAACAAAGCTTCAAGCAAAATGCATGAAAATACTGCAAAACATTATATGCAAAAAAAATAAAATAACTTACCCTTTATATTTATTTGTAGACAACATTATTATATCCAGTTTTTATAAAGGAATACCTGAAATTTGTTCTCTGTTTTTATGGCTGGATCTGGAAAATGCATATAAAGAAACAATTAAGCACTAAAAATATTTATTATTAAAAAACTGTTTCCAGATTACATAGAAAATGCTTATTATAAGGCAGTTTCATTTATAAACTGGAGCTAATATAGCAGCAGATGACACATTTTAACAATTAATTTATTAAAATGCTGAAAATACTGCAATAATTTAGATTTTAGATCACACAATTATAATTTCATGTTTCAGTTCCTTCATGAATGCTTTGAAGTATTGCATTATTATACTAAGGGTTCTTCTACTCAAAACATATTCCAATACATAATTGGGAATTATTACATAAATAAATGAATAATTACCTTTGTGGATCAATGATTCAGTAATGGAAAATATTTTCCCCTTCATCTTTTGGAAGATTAATAAAATTAGAAAATCTTTTCTTCTCTTCTCATAAGCTGATATTTTTCATATGCTCTCTGAAATAAAAAAAATATATATTTAGAATGTATTTAATCAAATACCTTCCACTATCAATAACAAATAATCCTCAGATTGAGTTTTTTATTCCTAATCAAACAGCTCAAGTGTTCATAATTTTATATAGATTATTTTGGAACTTGTTTCAATTATTATTAAGCAAAATAAGAGTACTATTTCTCACCTAAATCTTTTGAAAATGTTGAATGTTGACATTTATAGGACGATCTCTGGTGAATGGAAAAAAAATTTCAGAATGTTTTAAACTTACTACTCCTATCTGATTTGATTTGTTAAATTTTTTTCCTTTTACTTGAGTTATACACATATCTTAAGATTTGTGTATATTTGATACCTAGAAAATGTGAGACTTTAAGAATTCAAAAATATAACGCAAATATTTATTTTAAGTCAAATAATATTCATCAGAATATGTTTTTTTATCATAGATAAATATATCAAAAGTACACTTTATCGTTTGTCATCATTTAATGTATATATTTTTTATACTTGTTCCAATTTACTAGTAATATGAAATGTATTGTCAAGTATTCACCTGATGCATTTAAATGTTGTATATGTTGACTATTTACATCCTTTTGAAATTTTTAAAATAGAAACTGGAATTTAAAAAGATTTATAGTTAAATAATGTAGAAAGCAATATCTAAATATTCTTTTAATATTAAATATTTCTTTTCAGCAAATTTTTTTATATCATAGATAATAATCAAATCTCGTAGTGGTTCCATTAAATATAGGTACATTTTATTCTTAACATTAAACAATAATTAATCTTAAAAACTTACCAAATATGAGAAAACTAAGAAAGAAGAATTCAGTTCTCTTCATAAATCCAATTATGTATAAAAAATATTTTGAGATATTCCACTTGTCATCGGGAATCTACAAAATTTTAATTTATAGAATGCAAGAAAGTAAATTAAATATGTAATTAATTTTAACTAATTTTCTTCAGTATGATTTTTTTATATCATAGAGATTATGTTCAAAAATTTGACTCACTTGATTCATCATTAGATATTGTTAATTATAAATTTATTTAATTAGTATTAAAATCATACCTGATAAAAGGGAACAAGGTGTCATCGAATTTTACACATAATTTAAATTGGAAGTCCAGAATGTTCTGCATTGAAGGACCACGGACACGAGAAATTCTAGTGAAAGGTACATCTGCAATTAGAATATCTACACAATTTAAATTGTTATATTCATTGTTCAATAATCAAAACTCGTAGTGTTCATCATTAAATATAGGTACATTTTATTCTTAGCATTAAACATAATAAATAGTCTTAAATCTTACCAAATATGAGAAAATTTAGAACAAATCGCATCATTCTGTTCTCTCCATATATCCAATTATGTTTTGAAAATATTTTGAGATATGCCACATGTCATCGGGAATCTACAAAATTTTAATTTATAGAATGCAAGAATGTCAATTATATATGGAATTATTGTTAACTAATTTTCTTCAGTTTGTTTTTTTATATCATAGAGATTATGTTCAAAAATTTGACTCATTTAATTCATCATTAGATATTGTTAATTATAAATTTATTTGATTAGTATTAAAATCATACCTGATAAAAGGGAACAAGGTGTCATCGAATTTTACACATAATTTAAATTGGAAGTCCAGAATGTTCTGCATTGAAGGACCACGGACACGAGAAATTCTAGTGAAAGGTACATCTGCAATTAGAATATCTACACAATTTAAATTGTTATATTCATTGTTCAATAATCAAAACTCGTAGTGTTCATCATTAAATATAGGTATACATTTTATTCTTAGCATTGAACATAATAAATAGTCTTAAATCTTACCAAATATGAGAAAATTAAGAACAAATCGCATCATTCTATTCTCTCCATATATCCAATTATGTTTTGAAAATATTTTGAGATATGCCACATGTAATCGGGAATCTACAAAATTTTAATTTATAGAATGCAAGAATGTCAATTATATATGGAATTAATGTTAACTTATTTTCTTCAGTTTGTTTTTTTATATCATAGAGATTATGTTCAAAAATTTGACTCATTTAATTCATCATTAGATATTGTTAATTATAAATTTATTTGATTAGTAATAAAATTATACCTGATAAAAGGGGACAAGGTTTCATCGAATTTTACACATAATTTAAATTGGAAGTCCTGAAATTATTTTGTCGAAATGCAGAATTTTCTACATTGAAGGACCACGGACTCGAGAAATTCTAATGAAAGGTGCATCTGTAATTAGAATATCTACTTAATTTAAATTGAAAATTGTTGTATTAATTGTTAAAAATATGTATCCAGAATGCTCTAAAACTATTCGACAAGTGCGAAAGTTTCAATAAATACTGGAATTATTATTTGCAACAAATTAAAACAATTTGATAATTTTTGTATCAATAATGGAAGTTGCAGTAATTTTATAATTACACAAAATAGTAAAAATTTGCTTACCTCAATAATTTGGTACAATTTTCAACTGGAACGTCAAACTGTAGTAAGTGTCATCCAATTTGACACATAATTTAAATTGGAAGTCCTGAAGTTATTTTGTCAAAATGCTGAATGTTCTGCATTGAAGGACCGCGGACACAAGAAATTCTAATTAAAGGTAAATCTGCAATTAGAATATCTACACAACTAAAAACTGAAAATTGTAATTTTCATAATATTAATTAAACCCCACTTAATATTATGTTGACCTTTCCCTTCTCCTTAAAGCATCATCGATAGTTCAAAATTCGTTGAGTAACGTACATGAATTCTGATTTATAAAAATTAATTTGTTAGATAAAGAAATTTAAATATCATGTTACTTAAAGTTAATATTTACATGAAATCATGAATATTAGGAGGCAGCTTTAGTGTTCTGCGCATTCTTGAGTGTTTGAAGAACCCAATCACGATATGTATTAATCTCCTGAAAAATTATATTACATTAAAATTGATGTAAAACCCATACATACGAGCAGTAATATCAGTTATGTAGGAAATATTATTATTTAGGGAAATGTGCCCGTCTTCGCACATATACCTATTGACAGTTCCTCGACGATTCTCAATATTGCATCCACAAGCATACACCGCAATTATTCAACACACATGCGTCGATGCATACAACTATCAGCAACATATATTCACAAACTTTCATATACATACTTGATTGTCTTCCATATGTATTTCTTTCAACTAACTAAAAGAAACAGATATGAAAGAAATCTGTGCATTCATATATCATTCATTCTTCATTCAACTGAATATAAAAAATATGAGCGTTAAAATATTGAAGTATTGTGTTGTAATCGTCACACATATTTTGCATTCAGTCTGGGTTTAATGTTTGCAGTTGTATTACACTTTGGCGGAACTCTTGTCAAAATGCCAGAAACACTGCAAAACTACAATTGTAAAAGTTATGGAACAGCTTTATTTACCTTTTATATATTTTCTTCAAAGAATATCTTCCAAAATAACTGGACGCTGTGTAGAAAAGAATTAACGCTGGATCTCTTGTTCTGGAATTGGAAAATATGAAATAATAATTATATTGTGTTATACACATAATTAAACAATAAAATATTTGGTATTACGAATTTTATTAATTTAAATGCATATAGTAAAAAACAAATGGCTAATACCATGCCTTACAAATATAAAATAGATCTGTATAATTTTCAATGAGTACTCCAACTTTATTTGGTACATGATAATTTGTTATAATAATTTACCCTTGAATCTATTGAAATACAGAAAATTTTGTATTATTTAAGGGACTGTACCCGTATTTGCACATGTGCCTATAATGTAAAAATTCCGCAGCGATACTCAATATTGTATCCACAATCATACACTTCATTCATACTCGCGCTCAAAACTTATTACAATCACACACACTAACGCACAATGGATTCCATACAGAAGATTTCATACATAGACACATAAGTGCGTCGAGATATACAACTATCAAAAACACTTATTATAAACATTCATATACATAGGGGATGTTCTTCCACATGTACTTCCTTCAGCTAATTTACTAAAAGAAACACATGTGAAAGAAGCGTGAACTTTCAAATATCAGGCACTCTTCATTCCGACTAGAGTTACAATCATACAACGAAACACGAGCAGCAATACACACAGATACATCTATACGTACAAACAATAACAGACACACATACAATCAAACGAACAATGCATCGTATACAGCAGCAAATATGCACAAACACATACTTACATACATACTTTTATATGTATTTTTTGGAACAATACTGCTAACATATGAAAAAATCTGAGTACACATGACATACCTTTCATTAAAATACAACGGGATTGAAATCATCAGGTATATTTCACTTATTATTGCAGTAGTATTAACACTTTAACTAAGCTTCAAGCAAAATGCAAACCGTACTGCAAAACACTACATGCAGTATTACAGAAAAGTTGACTCACCCATGTTTGTAAATACTAAATTTGTAGAATAGATAGTCTGGTCTGAATAAAATACTTCTAAGAAATATTTATTTCATTGATAACAATTTATCCGCAAGTGATTATCGTCATTATTATAAATCAATAAAAAACCAAAAAATATTCACATGTCGTTAGTAAAACGCCAAAACCACGAATGTGTTATTTCTGCAAAATAACACATTCGTAGTTTTTTTTTTCTTTTAATATTAAATATTTCTTTTCAGCACATTTTTTATATCATAATATAATATATAATAATCAAAACTCGTAGTGTTCATCATTAAATATTGGTACATTTTATTCTTAGCATTAAACATAATAAATAATCTCAAAAACTTACCAAATATGAGAAAACTAAGAACCAATCGCATCATTTAGTTCTCTTCATATATCTATTTGTTTTGAAAATATTTTGAGATATCCCACATGTCATCAGGAATCTACAAAATTTTAATTTATAGAATGCAAGAAAGTAAATTAAATATACAATTAATTCTAACTAATTAAATATTTCTTTTCAGCACATTTTTTATATCATAGATAATAATCAAAACTCGTAGTGTTCATCATTAAATATAGGTACATTTTATTCTTAGCATTAAACATAATATATAATCTCAAAAACTTACCAAATATGAGAAAACTAAGAACCAATCGCATCATTTAGTTCTCTTCATATATCTATTTGTTTTGAAAATATTTTGAGATATTCCATATGTCATCGGGAATCTACAAAATTTTAATTTATAGAATGCAAGAAAGTAAATTAAATATACAATTAATTTTAAATAATTAAATATTTCTTTTCAGCACATTTTTTATATCATAGATAATAATCAAAACTCGTAGTGTTCATCATTAAATATAGGTACATTTTATTCTTAGCATTAAACAAAATAAATAATCTCAAAAACTTACCAAATATGAGAAAACTAAGAACCAGTCGCATCATTTAGTTCTCTTCATATATCCATTTATGTTTTGAAAATATTTTGAGATATTCCACATGTCATCGGACATCTACAAAATTTTAATTTATAAAATGCAAGAAAGTAAATTAAATATACAATTAATTTTAACTAATTAAATATTTCTTTTCAGCACATTTTTTATATCATAGATAATAATCAAAACTCGTAGTGTTCATCATTAAATATAGGTACATTTTATTCTTAGCATTAAACATAATAAATAATCTCAAAAACTTACCAAATATGAGAAAACTAGGAACCAATCGCATCATTTAGTTCTCTTCATATATTCATTTATGTTTTGAAAATATTCTGAGATATTCCACATGTCATCGGGAATCTACAAAATTTTAATTTATAGAATGCAAGAAAGTAAATTATATATGCAATTAATTTTAACTAATTAAATATTTCTTTTCAGCACATTTTTTATATCATAGATAATAATCAAAACTCGTAGTGTTCATCATTAAATATAGGTACATTTTATTCTTAGCATTAAACATAATAAATAATCTCAAAAACTTACCAAATATGAGAAAACTAGGAACCAATCGCATGATTTAGTTCTCTTCATATATCCATTTATGTTTTGAAAATATTTTGAAATATTCCACATGTCATCGGGAATCTACAAAATTTTAATTTATAGAATGCAAGAAAGTAAATTATATATGCAATTAAATTTAACTAATTAAATATTTCTTTTCAGCACATTTTTTATATCATAGATAATAATCAAAACTCGTAGTGTTCATCATTAAATATAGGTACATTTTATTCTTAGCATTAAACAAAATAAATAATCTCAAAAACTTACCAAATATGAAAAAACTAAGAACCAGTCGCATCATTTAGTTCTCTTCATATATCCATTTATGTTTTGAAAATATTTTGAGATATTCCACATGTCATCGGGAATCCACAAAATTTTAATTTATAGAATGCAAGAAAGTAAATTATATATGCAATTAAATTTAACTAATTAAATATTTCTTTTCAGCACATTTTTTATATCATAGATAATAATCAAAACTCGTAGTGTTCATCATTAAATATAGGTACATTTTATTCTTAGCATTAAACAAAATAAATAATCTCAAAAACTTACCAAATATGAGAAAACTAAGAACCAGTCGCATCATTTAGTTCTCTTCATATATCAATTTATGTTTTGAAAATATTTTGAGATATTCCACATGTCATCGGGAATCTACAAAATTTTAATTTATAGAATGCAATAAAGTAAATTAAATATACAATTAATTTAACTAATTAAATATTTCTTTTCAGCACATTTTTTATATCATAGATAATAATCAAAACTCGTAGTGTTCATCATTAAATATAGGTACATTTTATTCTTAGCATTAAACAAAATAAATAATCTCAAAAACTTACCAAATATGAGAAAACTAAGAACCAATCGCATCATTTAGTTCTCTTCATATATCCATTTATGTTTTGAAAATATTCTGAGATATTCCACATGTCATCGGGAATCTACAAAATTTTAATTTATAGAATGCAAGAAAGTAAATTAAATATACAATTAATTTAAATAATTAAATATTTCTTTTCAGCAAATTTTTTTTATCATAGATAATAATCAAAACTCGTAGTGTTCATCATTAAATATAGGTACATTTTATTCTTAGCATTAAACATAATAAATAATCTCAAAAACTTACCAAATATGAGAAAACTAAGA
The DNA here is from genome assembly GCA_963942605.1 of Poecilus cupreus. NCBI lineage: Eukaryota > Metazoa > Arthropoda > Insecta > Coleoptera > Carabidae > Poecilus > Poecilus cupreus. Next base: position 12,408,953 of record OZ012715.1, read on the forward strand.
ACCAGTCGCATCATTTAGTTCTCTTCATATATCCATTTATGTTTTGAAAATATTCTGAGATATTCCACATGTCATCGGGAATCTACAAAATTTTAATTTATAGAATGCAAGAAAGTCAATTAAATATGTAATATATTTTAAATTATATTTTTATTTGATTAGTATTAAAATCATACCTGATAAAAGGGAACAAAGAGCTAGTAAGTGTCATCCAGTTTTACACATAATTTAAATTGGAAGTCCTGAAATTATTTTGTCAAAATGCTGAATGTTCTGCATTGAAGGACCGCGGACACGAGAAATTCTAATGAAAGGTAAATATGCAATTAGAATATCTACACAATTTAAACTGAAAATAGTTATATTCATAATATTAATTATGTCCCACCTCAAATTTTTATAATGTGGACCTTTCCCTTCTCCTTAAAGCATCATAGAAAGTTCGAAATACGTTGAGTAACCTACATGAATTCAGGTTTATAAAAATTAATTTGTTAGATAAAAAAATTTAAATATCATGTTACTTCAAGTTAATATTTACATTTTCAATGGAATCATTACTGTAAGGAGGCAGCTTTAATGTTCTGCACATTCTTGAGAACAATTTTTAGCAAAATAAGCCTGAAACCAAACATAATATTTGTTTAAATATTAAATCAATAACATATTATTAGTAAAATTATTTTAAATGTCTGACAATATTTTTGAATCATTACATAAACATATATCCAGATTTTAGCTAATTTCACCATAATATGCTTTCAGATGTATATAATTTACATGCATTATAAGTAAATTGAATTAAGCTAGATCCAAATATTAAATCTACATAATAACAAACTAAAATAAGATATAGTTACCTACCGTATTAAATTCTTTCTTAAAAGAGTGAATGTAACATATTTTTACATTAACTAGCTTCAGTTATTACAGGCATCATGTATATATAAATCTGTGAAAAATGTTAATGTATGGAATATCATCATTGAATTTAATAATTTAAACCGATTTACATTTTTTATGGGTGCTTTGAAGAATGTAATTATTATACTACGAGTTCTTCAACTCAAAAAATATTCCAATACATAATTGGAGATTATGCCATAAATAAATTAATATTTACCCTTGTGGATCAATTGTCCAGTATTGGAAAATATTTTCACCTTAATCCTGGGGAGATTAGTAAAATTAGAAAAACTCGTTTAAATTGCTTCTCATGGGCTGATATGTGCTTCTCATAAGCTCTCTGAAATAAGAAAAATATAAATATATAATATATTTAATAAAAAACCTTCGACTATTAATAATAAATATCATTCAGGTAAAAGTTTTTCATCATATTACGAATCAAACTGCGCAAAGTTTCATCATTTAATATAGATTATTTTAGAACTTTAGAAACAAAATATGATAACTATTTCTCACCTAAATCTTTTGGGGATGTTGACTGTTGATATTTGAAAACGATCTCTGCAGAATAGAAAATAAAATTTCAGAATATTTTAAACTTGCTACTCTTATCTGAATTGATTTGTTAATTTCTTTTTTTCTTTGACTTGGGTTACACACATAGTCAGATTTATGTATATTTGATACCTAGAAAATTTAAGAGTTTAAGAATTCAAAAATGTAATGCAAATATTTAATTTAAGTCAAATAATATTCATCAGAATGTGTTTTTATATCATAGATAAATTTATCAAAAGTACACTTTATCGTTTGTCATCATTTAATATGCCTATGTTTCATACTTGATCCAATTTGTTAGTAATACGAAATGTATTGCCTACCTGATTCAACTGAATGCTATAAATGTTGACTATTTAGCTTCTTCGCATGAGCTGATATTTCTCATATGCTCTCTGGTGTAAGAGCAAACAAAGAACCACAGAAAGATACACATAGTTATTCATAATCCCAATTTGAAGTCTTCAAAATCTCCGATCATATTAATGTTGATATCATGTCATTAATATCCATACATAGATTATCATATAGCGGATAAATGATTAATCATGAATTTTGTCAAATAAAATATATTGTTGTATCGAACTTGATCAAGATCTAGAACATTGAAAGTTATAAAGTACAGGAAAGGAAATCACATATTTTATCTACATTATTAGCAATTTTCTCAGATTTTATTTTTATATCATAGAGATTATTATCAAAAGTTTTACCTCATATTCATCATTATATACTATTATCTATACTTGTTCCTATTTACTATTAATACAAAATGTATTGCCTAGTATTTACCTGATGCATTTGAATGTTGTATATGCTGCCTATTTACCTCCTTTTGAAATTTTTCAAATAGAAATTAAGGTTTATTTTGGATGATTGAATGGATTTTCTATGCGATGGAAAAATAATATATTAAGCACAGAATTATAGTATAGAACAACTAGAAGTTATTCCTGTTTTATTCAAAATTCTATTTTGAAGTCCTGAAATAATTGATACAATTAATGGTAGTTAACAATTAGCAGTAATGTAAATATATTATACAGCAAATAATATTACTCTCAGATTAATTTTGATATCATATCATTAATATCTTTAATGACTATCATATTGCGGTTAAATGGTTCATCATGACTTTTTTTTCTATAAACTTAGATAACTTTCTTTGCAATAATAAAATAATTTATATATCACACTTCATCTAGATCCAGAACTATGAAAGTTAAAGAATGAAAGAGAGGAATTTAATTTCTTTATTAATATGAACTGATTTTCTTCAAATTTATTTTTTATATCAGAGATTATATTTAAAAAATTGGCACCACTCATCATTAGATATTGTTAAAAATTTATATTTAATTTATGAATTATAATCTAATTAACTTGTAATTTGCAAGCTGCGCCTACCTGCTTTGTGATGAAAAACTATTTGGGAGACTTGTCTACTTTTATAATTTCATTTTTTTTACATTCTGTTCAATTATATTCTAAGATGATTTAGTATTATTTGGTTCCTAGAAAAATGAAGGGATTACGACTTAAAAACATAATTCATATATTAAATTAAAATAATATAATTTTCATCGTGATATATTTTTTACATCATAGTTAAATATATCAAAATTATACTTTATCTTTAATTAAATATTGATAAACATATATGTTTCAAAATATTCACTTGATTTATTCGTAGATTGAAAATTTTTACAATATAGTCTTTCTAGTAATTTTCTAGATAAAAATTTAGATTTATGTTGAGATTGTATTATATATTATCTGGAATTTAAAACCAAGTAGTCAAATAATATAGAAAGCAATATGAAAATATTTGTTTAATATTAAATATTTTTCTTCAGCACATTTTTTTTTATATCACAGAGATTATAATCAAAAGTGGGTAGTAGTCATCATTAAATATTTGCACATCTTATAGTTAATATTAAACATAATTAACTAATATTAAAATACCTACCAAATATGAGAAAACTAAGAACTACCAGGATAGTCTAGTTCTTTTGCTAATTCCAATTATATTTTTATCAAATTTTGATATTACATATCTCATCGGGAATCTAAAAGAAATAATTTATAGAATAATAAAAAGTAATTTAAATATTTGAAAAATTGAATCTAAATTTTTTTATATCACAGAGATTATATTTAAAAATTTTACTACACTCATCTTTAGACATTCTTAAAATTCATCTTATTTAATTAGTAATAAAATCATAGCTGATAAAACGAAACAAAGAGCCATTACGTGATTTTATACATAATAAGTCCTGAAATTATTTTATCATAATGCAGAACAAAGTAATATAATTTAGTAAAAATCATAATATTTTGCTTTGAAGAGCTACAGCAGAAATTCCAATGCAAGAAAAAAAAAACTAAACTATTTAAACTGAAATTTGTTATATTGACTATTAAAAATATGTATCCAGTATTCTCTAAAGCCATTCAATAAGTGCGACAGTTTCATTAAGTACTGAATTTTTTCTAACAATTGTGGGACAAGTTGTAGTAATTTTATAATTACACTAAATAGTAGAAATTTACTTACCTCATTAATTTTGTACAATTTTCAACGGGAACGTCAAACTGATGGAACTCTGTAATAAAATATAAATTAATAGAAATATACGCTTCTAAATAGAATAGAATTTTATTATAATATATTATCAGAAATATGTTGTGTCCAGTATGCTCTGAAACCAGTCAATTAATGTGAGAGTTTCATAAAGTACTGGAATTATTATTTGCAACAAATTAAAACAATTTGATAATTTTTTTTATCAATTGTGGGACAAATTGCATTAATTTTGTAATTACACTAAATAGTAGAAATTTGCTTACCTCAATAATTTTGAACAATTTTCAACTGGAACATCAAACTGATGGAACTCTGTAATATAATATAAATTAATAGAAATATACGCTTCTAAATAGAATAGAATTTTATTATAATATATTATCAGAAATATGTTGTGTCCAGTATGCTCTGAAACCAGTCAATTAATGTGACAGTTTCATAAAGTACTGGAATTATTATTTGCAACAAATTAAATCATTTTGATAATTTTTTTATCAATTGTGGGACAAGTTGCAGTAATATTATAATTACACTAAATAGTAGAAATTTTCTTACCTCAATAATTTTGTACAATTTTCAACTGGAACATCAAACTGATGGAACTCTGTAATTAAATATAAATTAATAGATACGCTTCTAAATAGAATAGAATTTTATTATAATATATTATCAGAAATATGTTGTGTCCAGTATGCTCTGAAACCAGTCAATTAATGTGACAGTTTCATTAAGTACTGGAATTATTATTTGCAACAAATTAAAACAATTTGATAATTTTTTTATCAATTGTGGGACAAGTTGCAGTAATTTTATAATTACACTAAATAGTAGAAATTTGCTTACCTCAATAATTTGGTACAATTTTCAACTGGAACATCAAACTGATGGAACTCTGTAATTAAATATAAATTAATAGAAATATACGCTTCTAAATAGAATAGAATTTTATTATATTATATTATCAGAAATATGTTGTGTCCAGTATGCTCTGAAACCAGTCAATTATTGTGACAGTTTCATTAAGTACTGGAATTATTATTTGCAACTAATTAAATCAATTTGATAATTTTTTTATCAATTGTGGGACAAATTGCAGTAATTTTATAATTACACTAAATAGTAGAAATTTGCTTACCTCAATAATTTGGTACAATTTTCAACTGGAACATCAAACTGATGGAACTCTGTAATTAAATATAAATTAATAGAAATATACGCTTCTAAATAGAATAGAATTTTATTATATTATATTATCAGAAATATGTTGTGTCCAGTATGCTCTGAAACCAGTCAATTATTGTGACAGTTTCATTAAGTACTGGAATTATTATTTGCAACTAATTAAATCAATTTGATAATTTTTTTATCAATTGTTGGACAAGTTGCAGTAATTTTATAATTACACTAAATAGTAGAAATTTGCTTACCTCAATAATTTGGTACAATTTTCAACTGGAACATCAAACTGATGGAACTCTGTAATTAAATATAAATTAATAGAAATATACGCTTCTAAATAGAATAGAATTTTATTATATTATATTATCAGAAATATGTTGTGTCCAGTATGCTCTGAAACCAGTCAATTATTGTGACAGTTTCATTAAGTACTGGAATTATTATTTGCAACTAATTAAATCAATTTGATAATTTTTTTATCAATTGTGGGACAAGTTGCAGTAATTTTATAATTACACTAAATAGTAGAAATTTGCTTACCTCAATAATTTGGTACAATTTTCAACTGGAACATCAAACTGATGGAACTCTGTAATTAAATATAAATTAATAGAAATATACGCTTCTAAATAGAATAGAATTTTATTATATTATATTATCAGAAATATGTTGTGTCCAGTATGCTCTGAAACCAGTCAATTATTGTGACAGTTTCATTAAGTACTGGAATTATTATTTGCAACTAATTAAATCAATTTGATAATTTTTTTATCAATTGTGGGACAAATTGCAGTAATATTATAATTACACTAAATAGTAGAAATTTGCTTACCTCAATAATTTGGTACAATTTTCAACTGGAACATCAAACTGATGGAACTCTGTAATATAATATAAATTAATAGAAATATACGCTTCTAAATAGAATAGAATTTTATTATAATATATTATCAGAAATATGTTGTGTCCAGTATGCTCTGAAACCAGTCAATTATTGTGACAGTTTCATTAAGTACTGGAATTATTATTTGCAACAAATTAAAACAATTTGATAATTTTTTTATCAATTGTGGGACAAGTTGCAGTAATTTTATAATTACACTAAATAGTAGAAATTTGCTTACCTCAATAATTTGGTACAATTTTCAACTGGAACATCAAACTGATGGAACTCTGTAATTAAATATAAATTAATAGAAATATACGCTTCTAAATAGAATAGAATTTTATTATATTATATTATCAGAAATATGTTGTGTCCAGTATGCTCTGAAACCAGTCAATTATTGTGACAGTTTCATTAAGTACTGGAATTATTATTTGCAACTAATTAAATCAATTTGATAATTTTTTTATCAATTGTGGGACAAATTGCAGTAATATTATAATTACACTAAATAGTAGAAATTTGCTTACCTCAATAATTTGGTACAATTTTCAACTGGAACATCAAACTGATGGAACTCTGTAATATAATATAAATTAATAGAAATATACGCTTCTAAATAGAATAGAATTTTATTATAATATATTATCAGAAATATGTTGTGTCCAGTATGCTCTGAAACCAGTCAATTAATGTGACAGTTTCATAAAGTACTGGAATTATTATTTGCAACAAATTAAATCATTTTGATAATTTTTTTATCAATTGTGGGACAAGTTGCAGTAATATTATAATTACACTAAATAGTAGAAATTTTCTTACCTCAATAATTTTGTACAATTTTCAACTGGAACATCAAACTGATGGAACTCTGTAATTAAATATAAATTAATAGATACGCTTCTAAATAGAATAGAATTTTATTATAATATATTATCAGAAATATGTTGTGTCCAGTATGCTCTGAAACCAGTCAATTAATGTGACAGTTTCATTAAGTACTGGAATTATTATTTGCAACAAATTAAAACAATTTGATAATTTTTTTATCAATTGTGGGACAAGTTGCAGTAATTTTATAATTACACTAAATAGTAGAAATTTGCTTACCTCAATAATTTGGTACAATTTTCAACTGGAACATCAAACTGATGGAACTCTGTAATTAAATATAAATTAATAGAAATATACGCTTCTAAATAGAATAGAATTTTATTATATTATATTATCAGAAATATGTTGTGTCCAGTATGCTCTGAAACCAGTCAATTATTGTGACAGTTTCATTAAGTACTGGAATTATTATTTGCAACAAATTAAAACAATTTGATAATTTTTTTATCAATTGTGGGACAAGTTGCAGTAATTTTATAATTACACTAAATAGTAGAAATTTGCTTACCTCAATAATTTGGTACAATTTTCAACTGGAACATCAAACTGATGGAACTCTGTAATTAAATATAAATTAATAGAAATATACGCTTCTAAATAGAATAGAATTTTATTATATTATATTATCAGAAATATGTTGTGTCCAGTATGCTCTGAAACCAGTCAATTATTGTGACAGTTTCATTAAGTACTGGAATTATTATTTGCAACTAATTAAATCAATTTGATAATTTTTTTATCAATTGTGGGACAAATTGCAGTAATATTATAATTACACTAAATAGTAGAAATTTGCTTACCTCAATAATTTGGTACAATTTTCAACTGGAACATCAAACTGATGGAACTCTGTAATAAAATATAAATTAATAGAAATATACGCTTCTAAATAGAATAGAATTTTATTATAATATATTATCAGAAATATGTTGTGTCCAGTATGCTCTGAAACCAGTCAATTAATGTGAGAGTTTCATAAAGTACTGGAATTATTATTTGCAACAAATTAAAACAATTTGATAATTTTTTTATCAATTGTGGGACAAATTGCATTAATTTTGTAATTACACTAAATAGTAGAAACTTGCTTACCTCAATAATTTTGAACAATTTTCAACTGGAACATCAAACTGATGGAACTCTGTAATATAATATAAATTAATAGAAATATACGCTTCTAAATAGAATAGAATTTTATTATAATATATTATCAGAAATATGTTGTGTCCAGTATGCTCTGAAACCAGTCAATTAATGTGACAGTTTCATAAAGTACTGGAATTATTATTTGCAACAAATTAAATCATTTTGATAATTTTATTATCAATTGTGGGACAAGTTGCAGTAATATTATAATTACACTAAATAGTAGAAATTTGCTTACCACAATAATTTGGTACAATTTTCAAATGGAACATCAAACTGATGGAACTCTGTAATAAAATATAAATTAATAGAAATATACGCTTCTAAATAGAATAGAATTTTATTATAATATATTATCAGAAATATGTTGTGTCCAGTATGCTCTGAAACCAGTCAATTATTGTGACAGTTTCATTAAGTACTGGAATTATTATTTGCAACAAATTAAAACAATTTGATAATTTTTTTATCAATTGTGGGACAAGTTGCAGTAATTTTATAATTACACTAAATAGTAGAAATTTGCTTACCTCAATAATTTGGTACAATTTTCAACTGGAACATCAAACTGATGGAACTCTGTAATTAAATATAAATTAATAGAAATATACGCTTCTAAATAGAATAGAATTTTATTATATTATATTATCAGAAATATGTTGTGTCCAGTATGCTCTGAAACCAGTCAATTATTGTGACAGTTTCATTAAGTACTGGAATTATTATTTGCAACAAATTAAAACAATTTGATAATTTTTTTATCAATTGTGGGACAAGTTGCAGTAATTTTATAATTACACTAAATAGTAGAAATTTGCTTACCTCAATAATTTGGTACAATTTTCAACTGGAACATCAAACTGATGGAACTCTGTAATTAAATATAAATTAATAGAAATATACGCTTCTAAATAGAATAGAATTTTATTATATTATATTATCAGAAATATGTTGTGTCCAGTATGCTCTGAAACCAGTCAATTATTGTGACAGTTTCATTAAGTACTGGAATTATTATTTGCAACTAATTAAATCAATTTGATAATTTTTTTATCAATTGTGGGACAAATTGCAGTAATATTATAATTACACTAAATAGTAGAAATTTGCTTACCTCAATAATTTGGTACAATTTTCAACTGGAACATCAAACTGATGGAACTCTGTAATAAAATATAAATTAATAGAAATATACGCTTCTAAATAGAATAGAATTTTATTATAATATATTATCAGAAATATGTTGTGTCCAGTATGCTCTGAAACCAGTCAATTAATGTGAGAGTTTCATAAAGTACTGGAATTATTATTTGCAACAAATTAAAACAATTTGATAATTTTTTTATCAATTGTGGGACAAATTGCATTAATTTTGTAATTACACTAAATAGTAGAAACTTGCTTACCTCAATAATTTTGAACAATTTTCAACTGGAACATCAAACTGATGGAACTCTGTAATATAATATAAATTAATAGAAATATACGCTTCTAAATAGAATAGAATTTTATTATAATATATTATCAGAAATATGTTGTGTCCAGTATGCTCTGAAACCAGTCAATTAATGTGACAGTTTCATAAAGTACTGGAATTATTATTTGCAACAAATTAAATCATTTTGATAATTTTTTTATCAATTGTGGGACAAGTTGCAGTAATATTATAATTACACTAAATAGTAGAAATTTGCTTACCACAATAATTTGGTACAATTTTCAACTGGAACATCAAACTGATGGAACTCTGTAATAAAATATAAATTAATAGAAATATACGCTTCTAAATTGAAATATGTTGTGTCCAGTATGCTTAAAAACCAGTCAATTAATGCGATAGTTTCATTAAAAACTGGAATTATTATTCTGGCATATAATAAAACAGTTTGATAATAATAATATCAATTGTATGATATACTGAAGTAATTAATTATTATTCGAAGTAATAAAATTCTTTTTACCTTATAAAATATACTTATGAGACGTCAATTTCTCGTCAAGTTTATTTCACTCAACATGATTCAATAGTAGATTGCAAATTTTACTATTTTGCTCTTCTTGTAATTTCCCAAATACTTTAGATTTATGTTAGATATTGAAATATACATTATCTGGAATTTAAAAGATTTATAGTTAAATAATGTAGAAAGCAATACCTAAATATTTTTTAATATTAAATATTTCTTTTCAGCTCATTTTTTTATATCATAGATAATAATCAAAACTCGTAGTGTTCATCATTAAATATAGATACATTTTATTCTTAGCATTAAACAATAATTAATCTTAAAACTTACCAAATATGAGAAAACTAAGAAAGAAGAATTCAGTTCTCTTCATAAATCCAATTATGTATAAAAAATATTTTGAGATATTCCACATGTCATCGGGAATCTACAAAATTTTAATTTATAGAATGCAAGAAAGTCAATTAAATATGTTATTAATTTTAACTAATTTTCTTCAGTTCCTTTTTTATATCATAGAGTTTATACATATTAAAAACATTGACTCATTTGATTCATCATTAGATATTGTTAATTATAAATTTATTTAATTAATATTAAAATCATTCCTGATAAAAGGGAACAAAGAGCTAGTAAGTATCATCCATTTTACACATAATTTAAACTTGAACTCCTGAAATTATTTTGTCAAAATGCAGAATGTTATGCATTGAAGGACCACGGACACGAGAAATTCTAATGGAAGGTAAATCTGCAATTACAATATCTATACAATTTAAACTGAAAATTGTTAAATTCATAATATTAATTAAGTTCCACTTTTTTTTTATGTTGACCTTTCCCTCCACCTTAAAGCATCATCGAAAGTTCAAAATTCGTTGAGTAACATACATGAATTCAGATTTAAAAAATTAATTTGTTAGATGAAAAAAAAAATATCATGTAACTTTAAGTTAATATTTACATTTTCAATGAAAGCATTAATATATGGAGGGAGCTTTAGTGCTCTGCACATTCTTGAGAACAATTTTTAGCAAAATAAGACTGAAACCAAACAAGAATATATTTGTTTAAACAATAAATCAATGATATCATATTATTAGTAAAATTATTATAAATATCAGACAATATTTTTGAATCATTATTTAAACATATATCCAGATTTCAGCTAATTTCACCATAATATGCTTTCGGAAGTATATTATTTACATGTATTATTAGTAAATTGAATTAAGCTACATCCACATGTTAAATCTACATAATTACAAACTAAAATAAGATATAGTTATTTACCGTATTAAATTCTTTCTTAAAAGAGTGAATGTAACAAATTTTTACTTTAACTAGCTTCAGTTATTATAGCCAACATGTATATAATTAAATCTGTGAGAAATGTTAATGTATGGAATGTCATCATTTGAATTTAATAATTTAAACAGATTTACATTTATTTCTGAGTGCTTTGAAGAATGGAAATATTATACTAAGAGTTCTTCAACACAAAAAATATTCCAATACATAATTGGGGATTATACCATAAATAAATTTACATAAATATATTAATATTTACCCTTGTGGATCAATTGTCCAGTAATGGAATTATTATTACCTAAATCCTTGGAAGATTCGCAAAATTAGAAAATCTCGTTTAAATTGCTTCTCATGGGCTGATGTGTTTCTCATATGCTCTCTAGAATAAGAGAAATATAAATTTATAATATATTTAATAAAATACCTTGGACTATTAATAACAAATATCACTCAGGTTGAAGTTTTTCATCATATTACGAATCAAACTGCGCAAAGTTTCATCATTTAATATAGATTATTTTAGAACTTTAGAAACAAAATATGATAACTATTTCTCACCTAAATCTTTTGGGGATGTTGACTGTTGACATTTATAAATGATCTCTGCAGAATGGAAAACTAAATTTCAGAATATTTTAAACTTGCTACTCTTATCTGAATTGATTTGTTAATTTCTTTTTTTCTTTGACTTGGGTTACAAACATATTCAGATTTATGTATATTTGATACCTAGAAAATGTAAGAGTTTAAGAATTCGAAAATGTAATGCAAATATTTCATTTAAGTCAAATAATATTCATCAGAATGTGTTTTTATATCATAGATAAATATATCAAAAGTACACTTTATCGTTTGTCATCATTTAATGTGCCTATGTTTCATACTTGATCCAATTTGTTAGTAATACAAAATATATTGCCTACCTGATTCAATTGAATGCTATAAATGTTGACTATTTGGCTTCTTCGCATGAGCTGATATTTCTCATATGCTCTCTGGTATAAGAGCAAACAAAGAACCACAGAAAGATACACATAGTTATTCATAATTCCAATTTGAAGTCTTCAAAATCTCCGATCATATTAATGTTGATATCATGTCATTAATATCCATACATAGACTATCATATAGCGGATAAATGATTAATCATGAATTTAGTCAAATAAAATATATTGTTGTATCAAACTTGATCCAGATCTAGAACATTGAAAGCTATAAAGTACAGGAAAGGAAATCACATGTTTTATCTACATTATTAGCAATTTTCTCAGATTTTATTTTTATATCATAGAGATTATTATCAAAAGTTTTACCTCATATTCATCATTATATACTATTATCTTTACTTGTTCCTATTTACTATTAATACTAAATGTATTGCCTAGTATTTACCTGATGCATTTGAATGTTGTATATGCTGCCTATTTACCTCCTTTTGAAATTTTTCATATAGAAATTAAGGTTTATTTTGGATGATTGAATGGATTTTCTATGCGATGGAAAAATAATATATTAAGCACAGAATTATAGTATAGAACAACTAGAAGTTATTCCTGTTTTATTCAAAATTCTATTTTGAAGTCCTGAAATAATTGAGACAATTAATGGTAGTTAACAATTAGCAGTAATGTAAATATATTATACAGCAAATAATATTACTCTCAGATTTATTTTGATATCATATCATTAATATCTATAATGACTATCATATTGCGGTTAAATGGTTCATCATGATTTTTTTCTATAAACTTAGATAACTTTCTTTGCAATAAAATAATTTATGTAACACACTTCATCTAGATCCAGAACTATGAAAGTTATAGAATGATAGAAAGGAATTTAATTTCTTAATTAATATGAACTGATTTTCTTCAAAATTAGTTTTTATATCAGAGATTATATTTAAAAAAATGGTTCTATTCATCATTTGATATTGTTAAAAATATATATTTAATTTATAAATTATAATCTAATTAACTTGTAATTTGCAAGCTGCGCCTACCTGCTTTGTGATGAAAAACTATTTGGGAGACTTGTCTACTTTTATAATTTAATTTTTTTTACATCCTGTTCAATTATATTCTAAGATGATTTAGTATTAGTTGGTTCCTAGAAAAATGAAGGGATTAAGAATTCAAAAACATAATTCATAGATTTAATTAAAATAATATAATTTTCATCGTGATATATTTTTACATCATAGTTAAATATATAAAAATTACAATTTATCATCAATTAATATAGCTATTCTTAATTAAATTTTGATAAAAATATATGTTTCAAAATATTCACCTGATTCATTGGTAGATTGCAAATTTTTACTCTTTAGCTCTTCTAGTAAATTTCTATATACTTTAGATTTATGTTAGATGTTGAAATATATAATATCTGTAATTTAAGAGATTTATAATTAAATAATGTATAAAGCAATAAGTAAATATTTATTTAATAAGTATTTCTTTTCAGCAATTTTTTTTTGTATCAGAGATAATAATCAAAAGTCGGCAGTATTCATCATTAAATATTGGTACATTTCATTCTTAATATTAAACATAATAATCTTAAAAACTTACCAAATATGAGAAAACTAAGAACCACCCAAATTATACAGTTCTTTTGGTATATCCAAATATGGTTTGAAAAATATTTGAGATATTCCACATGTCATCGGGTATCTACAAAATTTTATTTATAGAATGCAAGGGAGTAATTTTTAAATATGTTATATATTTGAACTAATTTTCTTCAGTTTGTTTTTTTATATCACAAAGATTATATTCAAAATTTGACTCATTTGGTTCATCATTAGATATTGTTAATTATAAACTTATTTAATTAGTATTAAAATCATACCAGGTTTAAGAGATCCAAGAGCTCCCAAGAGTCACCCAATGTTATACATATTTCAAATTTCAAGACCTGAAAATAATCAAAATAATTAAGGGCTGTTGCAAATTAGCAGAATTATGAAAATACTAAGATACAAATAATATTACAATCAGATTAATTTTATTATCATGTCATTTATAACTTTATTCACTATCATTTTGCGGTTAAATGATTCATCATGAGTTTCTTCCAAATTAAACAAAATGTTTTAATTCTAGAGTTAATATAATATATATAAAACTAGTCTATTTTCTGAAAACTTACCAAATATGACAAAAGGAAGAACCACCAGAAGCCAATTCGTAATTCGGAATGTTTTGATCATGAATCTAGAAATCATTAATAGATAGAATGCAAGAAAAATTTATCATATAATATAAGTGGTAATTATTTAATGTTAACTATTTCTCACCTATATATCATCGACTTTTTTATTTTCTTCTAAGTGACAAATATTTTGATGTTTAACATTGTTACTTATTTTATTATTACAATTAATTAAATATAGCAAATGATGAATATTTTTCTTCTATTACGAATAAAACACAGAACAAAAAGCTATGTCAGTTGATCTCACTCAACTACTGAAATATTTCAAATAATGCCCTGGAAAATAAAGAATAACAAATATTAAAAATTAAAAGGAGTGAACTATGTTTAATTATAAATAAATATCACTCAGATAATATTTTTTATCATTGATCGATTCAAAGTGACGAAAATTCATCATATAATATAGGTAATTTTAAAACTTGTGGTAATTATTTTATGATAACTATTTCTCACCTTTATGCTAGAGAAAATTTATATTATCGACTTTTTAATTTTGTTCTAAGTGAAAGAAATAATTTGATGAATATCATCGTTACTTAATTCTTTAAATATATTCTTTAATAATGTATGTTATCTTGTATCAGACTTCATTGACTTAGAGTTTCGAAATCTACAATATTGAAAATTTTTGACAGGGAAGATAATACAAATATTTTTCAACCAATAATTGATTTTTAAAGTAGATAGTAGATACATTATTATACATAGTAGTCCTAAGTATTTGGTGGAAGGTAATATAAAAAATTAACAACTAACAATAGTTCCTTATTGTCATCCTGAACGGAGAGTAACTTCTTGTCATGTACTCCATCACCTACAAAATTGACGTTTCTTTGTGGAAACAACAGTTATTCCATACTTCATCTGAAATCTAAAAAAATTAATGTATAGAATGCAAGGAAGTTATTTAAATATTTAATAAATTTGAACTAATTTTCTTCAGTTTGTTTTTTATATCATATAGATTATATTCAAAATTTGACTCATTTGATTCATCATTAGATATTGTTAATAGTAATCTTATTTAATTAGTATTAAAATCATACCAGATATAAGGAATTCAAGAAACACCAGAAGTCATCCAATTTTCCAATTCAATTTTGAAGTCCTGAAAATATTCGAAACTATAAAAGGCTGTTTGAAATTAGTACAATTATGAAAGTAGTAAGAGATAAATAATATTACATTCAGATTATTTGTGATATCATGTCATTAATATCTTTAATGACTATCATATTGCGGTTAAATGTTTCATCATGAGGTTTTTCCAACTTAATTTTTTTTTATTTAATTGATGAATTAGTACACTTTATAAACCTACCTAATTTTCTTTGTCATAATAAAACATTTTTTGAGATTTTTCAAATTATATTGGTTAGTCTGTTTCTCCCTGCATATATTGTATAAAACAGGGTCTTAGTTGCATCAGATGTTATCTTGAATCTGGAATATTTAAAATTAAGAAATACAAGATCTTATTAAAAATATTTAATTAATATTACCTGATTTTTACTCAGATTGTGTATGAGAGATAAAAATTTCTGAATGGACATTTAAAGTCAAAGGTCATTAAATATGAAACAGAAAAAGTTTTCAAGTCAATTGTGTGATGTATTATTTTGTTTTCGAAATAGATGTTTCTTTGTGGAAATAAATTTTCAGTTATACCATACTGCATCAGGAATCTAAAAAAAAATTATCTGCTTTATTGTGTGTAGAGCATCTACTGTGGATTACTGTCCTATCTTATTTTTTGTTGTTTTCTCTAATCTTGTTTGGATTATTGTTTACAGTATCTTATAAATACTGTTCAGTAATGTTATTCCTCTGTAGTTCTGGCGTTCAAGTCTGTCGCCTTTTTTTGAATCATTACGATTTGCCCTGTTCCCCAGTCTATGCGCATTTTTCTTCGTTCCATATAATTGTAATTAGTCCATGTATTTATCCGAGCAGTTCCTCTCCCCCATACTTTATCAGAACCATGCCTATTCCATTTTTACCTAGCGTTTTTCCGATTCCCCTTTTTGTGAAGATGTTTAGATAAGGAAGTAAAGGGTCCCGACTGCAGTCAATAAATAAATACCATTGCCTGGAATCGAGACCCAAAACATACCTAACTAAGGTCATAGCAAAATAATTTGTGCGAATTTTAAAATTACATTGGTAAATCATTTTCAGTCAGTTTAAAACAGGTTCTTAGTTTCATCTGATATTATCTTGAATCTGAAATATTTTAAGTGATTTAAGCTATTAAAAATATTTAATTAACATTACCCAATTTTTACTCAGATTGTGTATGAGAGCTTAAATTCCAATTTGTAGCAAATAATGAATATTTTTTTCTTCTATTACGAGTAAAATGCAGAACAAAGAGTTACGCCAGTTGATCGCACACAAATACTGAAATATTTCAAATAATGCTCTGGAAATTAAAAAATTACAATTAACAGAAATAAGGAGGAATAAAATATGTTTATTTGCAAATAATTATCACTCAGATATTTTTTTTTATCATTGATCAAATCAACTTGACGAAAATTCATCATATAATATAGGTAATTTTAAAACTTATAGTAATTATTTTATATGTTAACTATTTCTCACCTATTTCCTAGAGGAAATTTACTTCTTCGACTTTTTAGTTTTCTTCTTAGTGACGAAAATGTTTTGATGAATATTGTTAATTATTTCTTTAAATATATTGTTTAAAAACAGATGTTATCCTGCATCAAACTTCTTTGAATTAGAGTTTAGAAATCTACAACAATAAAAATTTTTTGACAGAGAAGGGAATACAAGAAATTAACAACAAACAATTGTTCCTTATTGTCATCCTGAACGGGGAGTGACTACTTATCATGCACTACTTCAGCTTCAAAATAAATTATTCTTTGTGGAAACAACAGTTAATCCGTACTTCATCAGGAATCTAAAAAAAAATGATTTATACAGAGTGTCCCAGATTTAAAGGGCCTAACTTAAAATAGAGATTAAACACCTAAAAATAGGGTGATAAGTTTATTTGAGCAAACGTCCTTAAATGCTTTATTCCAGAGATATTCATGTTTTTCCTATTGAGTAGCGCTACTTTAAATAATCAACTTCATAACGAAATATACAATAAACCAAAGCAAGAAACAGAAAGGAGTGGAAATAATTTATACAAGCCCAGGGCCTGCAAGGCCTATAAAGCTAATATATATAAATATGTTATTATAAACATTTATAATAATAGTACGTTAATGAAAACGAAGGCGTTAATGAAGCTCTTCACTCACGAAAAATGAGTGGGATAAGTGACATTTAACTCACGGGCGTAGATTTTACACATAAATTCTGGGCATTAATGGGTTAGGCAGATTTAATTATTTAAATTAAGAAAATTATTTAAATTAAGAAAGAAACGTATAATAAGTATAAAAAGGTTAGTACTAGTAAATTGTTTACTAGAATATAAATTAATTACTCCTCCAAACTTAACTTGAAATTTATTACCTATGTATAATTTAAACATGAATAAACTCTTGCTGTAGTACGCATCGTAATATGTCTTATATTTATCGAAATATGGCAATTTGCAATATTTTTCAGAATACGGAAATTTCCCCAAATATGACTTAAAATTGTAAATTTTTTTTATTACATTTCTTTATAATATTCGTGAAAGGAAACCCATTGCAGCAGACCGCATTGTCATATTTCTAATATTTTTCGAGATATGACGATTTTTTATATTTTCCGAAGAGCAACTTTGAGGGGCTGTAACTCGAAAACTATACAAGATATCAAAAAATATCTCCAGTTTGGTGTTTTTCGTACCATTTATAATAAATTAGTAAATTTTGAAAATTTTGAAATTTTTTTTAATTTTCTTCAAAATTTCGATTAGAGATATCTCGACAAATATGAAAGATACAGACTTTCAGTGTTCACCAATTGATTCAGCTCAACAAAATACATAAACCCTGAAAATTTCAGAAAATTCGGACAACCGGTTGAAATGTTAGAGCAAAAAGTCTGTAAATTGCCAAATTCAGGCCAAACGTCAAGGGGTACTACTTGACTTTTGGACAAAAAACGCCATTTTCAGGCTTTTTGCTCTAACTTTCCATCCCGTAAAGCGATTTTTATGAAACTTTGCATACTTATGTATTTCGACGAGCTGAATCGATTGGTGAACACTGCAAATCTGTAACTTTAATATTTGTTGAGTTATCGCCGATCAAAATTTTGAACAAAAATACAAAAAAAATTTCAAAATTTTAAAAATTTGCTAATTTGTTATATAAGGCACCAGAAACGCTAAACTGAAGAGAATTTTTGGATATCTCGTGTATTTTTTGAATTACAGAGCCTTAAAGTTGCACTTCGAAAAATACCAAAAATCGACGTATCTCGAAAAATATTAGAGATCTGACGATGCGCTCTACTACAATGGGTTTCTTAGCGCTTATATTATAAAGAAATGTAATAAAAAAATATTGCAATTTTAAGTGAGGATATTCCGTGAGTTTCAAATTTTTCTATCGGTATGTGAATCTGGATTGAATGATTAATAATTACAGTTTCTGTTATTTGTTTGCCATAAAAAAAAAAGTCTATGAAGAACCGATAAATAATTTAGACTCACTACGTAGAAAAATTATTCAAGTTCGCGAAACCATATGTCGTGCCTGTTTACGTGCTGCAAGTAAACATTTTGAAGAAATATTATTTAAAAAAATAGCTAATGAAGTTATGTTATTATTTTAAACAATAAATTTCTTTAAATTCATTGATAGTTTCTCATTTTTTCCTAGATATCAGTGCAAGTAAACTAAATTTTGTATTGAAATTAGGTAATAAACAATTTATTATAAATTTAATTATTATGTAACACCTCAATGCGATAATATTGGATATTTCATTATGAAGTTGATTTTTTAAAGTAGCGCTACTCAGTAAGAAAAACATGAATATCTCTGGAATAAAGCATTTACGAACATTTGCTCAAATGAACCAGTCACCTTATTTTTAGGTGTTTAATCTATGGATTAAGTTAGGCTGTTTGAATCTGGGACATTCTGTAGAATGCAAGGAAGTAATTTAAAATGCAGTAAATTTATACAAATTTTCATCAGTTTAATTTTAATGTCATAGAAATTACATTCTAAAATTTGACTCAATCAATACATTATTAGATATTGTTAAATATAATCTTATTTAATTAGTATTAAAATCATACCAGATATAAGGAAAACATGGAACTCTAAGAGTCATCCAATTGTACTCATATTCCAAATTTGAAGTCCTGAAATAATCCGAAATTATAAAAGGCTGTTAGAAATTAGTAGAATTATGAAAATAGTGAGAGATATATAACATTACAATCAGATTAATTTTGATATCATGTCATTAATATCTTTAATGACTATCAGTGCGGTTAAATGATTCATCATGAGGTTTTCCATGTTATTTTTTATTATAATTTCTGAATTAGTATACTTTTAAACCTACCTAATTTGCTTTGTCATAAAACAATTTTTGAGATTTTTTCAAATGATGTTTTAAAGTCTTTCTCTATCTCTATATATTGTTTATAGCAGGTTCTTAGTTGCATCAGATATTATCTTGAATCTGGAATATTTAAAGTTATAAAATACAAGAACCTATTAAAAATATTTAATTAACATTACCTAATTTTTACTCAGATTGAGTATTAGAACTTTAATTCCCATTAATAATAATAAATAATGCATATTTTTTCTTCTATTACGAATAAAATGCAGAACAAAAAGCTAGCTAGTTGATCTCACTCAACTACTGAAATATTTCAAATAATGCCCTGGAAAATAAAGAATAACAAATAATAAAAATTAAGAAGAATAAACTATGTTTAGTTGTAAATAAATATCACTCAGATAGTATTTTTTATCATTGATCGATTCAAAGTGACGAACATTCATCATATAATATAGATAATTTTAAAACTTATTTTATATGTTAACTATTTCTCACCTATATAATAGAGGAAATTTACATCGTCGACTTTTTAGTTCTCTTCTTAGTGACGGAAATATTTTGATGAATAATCATTGTTAATTATTTCTTTAAATATATTGTTATCTTCAATCTGGAATATTCAAAGTTATAAAATATAAGAACGTATTAAAAATATTTAATTTACATTACCTAATTTTTACTCAGATTGAGTATTAGAGCTTTAATTCCAATCAATAAAATATAGCAATTGATGAATATTTTTTCTTCTATTACGAATAAAATACACAACAAAAAGTTATGCCAGTTGATTTCACTCAACTACTCAAATATTTCAAATAATGTTCTGGAAAATAAAGAATAACAAATAATAGAAATTTGGATGAATAAACTATGTTTAATTAAAAATAATCATTACTCAGATAGTATTTTTTTATCATTGATCGATTCAAAATAGCGAAAATTCATCATATAATATAGGTAATTTAGAACTTGTGGCAATTATTATAATTTATAAACCTACCTAAGTTTATTTGTCATAATAAAACAATTTTTGTGATTTTTCAAATTATGTTTTTAAATCTTTCTCTATCTCTATATATTGTTTATTGCAGGTTCTTCATTGCATCATATGTTATCTTGATTCTGGAATATTTAAAGTTATAAATTACAAGAAACTATTAAATATATTTAATTAACATTACCTAATTTTTATTCAGATTGTATATGAGAGCTTAAATTTAAATTTGTAGCAAATAATGAATATTTTTTCTTCTATTACGAGTAAAATACAGAACAAAGAGTTACGCCAGTTGATCTCACTCAACTACTGAAATATTTCAAATAATGCTCTGGAAATTAAAAAATAACAATTAACAGAAATAAGGAGGAATAAAATATGTTAATTTGTAAATAATTAACACTCAGATATTTTTTTTATCATTGATCGATTCAAATTGACGTTATTTCATCATATAATATAGGTAATTTAGAACTTGTGGTAATTATTTTATATGTTAATTATTTCTCACCTTTATGCTAGAGGAAATTTATATCATCGACTTTTTAATTTTCTTCTAAGTGGTAACGTGTCGGACTGTGGAACGTAGGATCCTCGGTTCGAATCCCACAGCTGACAGTTGTCAATTTAAATTTACCCCTGTGGTTGCCCCTCCACTAACATCTTTGGGAGCTATGATTTGACGGCTGGTAATCGTTCTTAACACAGAAACATATATCACTTACCGAGATCTGCGTAAACAGAGTGCCACACCCATATTGGGTAAAAGGCGTGATGCTATATTTATTTATTTATTTATTTCTAAGTGACAGAAATAATTTTATGAATATTATCGTTACTTTATTTTTTAAATATATTATTTAATAATATATTTTATCGTGTATCAGACTTCATGGAATTATAGTTTCGAAATCTACAACATTGAAATTTTTTGACAGGAAAGAGATTACAAATATTTTTCAACCAATAATTGATTTTTATTATAGATAGTAGATGCATTATTATTCATTGTAGCCCTGAGCATTTGGTGGAAGGTAATACAAAATATTAACAACTAACAATAGTTCCTTATTGTCATCCTGAACAGCGAAAGACTTCTTGTCTTGTACAACTTCACCTTCGAAATACTTCATCAGAAATCTAAAAAAATTAATTTATAGAATGCAAGGAAGTTATTTAAATATTTAATAAATTGGAACTAATTTTCTTCAGTTTGTTTTTTACATCATATAGATTATATTCAAAATTTGACTCATTTGATTCATCATTAGATATTGTTAATAGTAATTTTATTTAATTAGTATTAAAATCATACCAGATATAAAGAATCCAAGAAACACCAGAAGTCATCCAATTTTACAATTCAATTTTGATGTCCTGAAAATATTCGAAATTATAAAAGGCTGTTAGAAATTAGTACAATTATGAAAGTAGTAAGACATAAATAATATTACATTCAGAATATTTTTGATATCATGTCATTAATATATTTAATGACTATCATATTGCGGTTAAATGATTCATCATGAGGATTTCCATGTTAATTTTGTATTAAAATTTCTGAATTAGTATAATTTATAAACCTACCTAAGTTTATTTGTCATAATAAAACAATTTTTGTGATTTTTAAAATTATGTTTTTAAATCTTTCTCTATCTCTATATATTGTTTATTGCAGGTTCTTCATTGCATCATATGTTATCTTGATTCTGGAATATTTAAAGTTATAAATTACAAAAAACTATTAAATATATTTAATTAACATTACCTAATTTTTATTCAGATTGTATATTAGAGCTTAAATTTAAATTTGTAGAAAATAATGAATATTTTTTCTTCTATTACGAGTAAAATACAGAACAAAGAGTTACGCCAGTTGATCTCACTCAACTACTGAAATATTTCAAATAATGCTCTGGAAATTAAAAAATAACAATTAACAGAAATAAGAAGGAATAAAATATGTTAATTTGTAAATAATTAACACTCAGATATTTTTTTTATCATTGATCGATTCAAATTGACGTTATTTCATCATATAATATAGGTAATTTTAAAACTTGTGGTAATTATTTTATATGTTATTTATTTCTCACCTTTATGCTAGAGGAAATTTAAATCATCGACATTTGAATTTTCTTCTAAGTGACAGAAATAATTTGATGAATATCATCGTTACTTAATTCTTTAAATATATTGTTCAATAATATATGATATCCTGTATCAGACTTCAAGGAATTATAATTTCGAAATCTACAACATTGAAATTTTTTGATAGGAAAAGGATTACAAATATTTATCAACCAATAATTGTTTTTTATTATAGATTGCAGATACATATTATTCATAGTAGTCCTAAATATTTGGTGGAAGGTAATACAAAAAATTAACAGCGAGTGACTTCTTGTCATGTACTACTTCACCTTCGAAATTGACGTTTCTTTGTGAAAACAACAGTTATACCATACTTCATCAGAAATCTAAAAAATTTAATTTACAGAATGCAAGGAAGTAATTTAAATATTTAATATTTAAGTTTGTTTTTTATATCATATAGATTATATTCAAAATTTGACTCATTTGATTCATCATTAGATATTGTTAATAGTAATTTTATTTAATTAGTATTAAAATCATACCAGATATAAGGAATCCAAGAAACACTAGAAGTCATCCAATTTTACAATTCAATTTTGATGTCCTGAAAATATTCGAAATTATAAAAGGCTGTTAGAAATTAGTACAATTATGAAAGTAGTAAGACATAAATAATATTACATTCAGATTATTTTTGATATCATGTCATTAATATCTTTAACGACTATCAGTGCGGTTAAATGATTCATCATGAGGTTTTTTATGTTAATTTTTTAATACAATTTCTGAATTAGTATAATTTATAAACCTACCTTAGTTTCTTTGTCATTATAAATCAATTTTTGAGATATTTCAAATTATGTTTTAAGTCTTTCTCTATCTCTATATATTGTTTATTGCAGGTTCTTCGTTGCATCAGATGTTATCTTGAATCTGGAATATTTAAAGTTATAAAATTCAAAAAACTATTAAAAATATTGAATTAACATTACCTAATTTTTATTCAGATTGTGTATGAGAGCTTAAATTCAAATTTGTAGCAAATAATGAATATTTTTTCTTCTATTACCAATAAAATGCAGAACAAAAAGCTATGCCAGTTGATCTCACTCAACTACTAAAATATTTCAAATAATGCACTGGAAATAACAAAATAACAAATAACAGAAATAAGGAGGAACAAAATATGTTTATTTAAAAATAATCATTACTCAGATAGTATTTTTTTATCATTGATCGATTCAAAATAGCGAAAATTCATCATATAATATAGGTAATTTAGAACTTGTGGTAATTATTTTATATGTTAATTATTTCTCACCTTTATGCTAGAGGAAATTTACATTGTCGCCTTTTTAGTTTTCTTCTTAGTAATGGAATTATTTTGATGAAAACCATTGTTAATTATTTCTTTCAATATATTGTTTATTATTATCTTGTATCAGATTTCATTGAATTAGAGTTTCGAAATCTACAACATTGAAAATATGTGTGACAGGGAAGGGAATACAATTAATCAACCAATAATTGTATTTTATTATAGATAGTAGATAAATTATTATACTTAATATTTTTGTATAGTTGCACACTGACAGTTTGTTAGGTGTAGCTGTAGAGAGTTAATCACAAATAAAGAACAGAACCGTAAATTCGGGTTGAATATATCAACAAAATGCGTTTCGTATTTTCTCGATGCTAAGATCTCGAAAATTATATGAGATACAAAGTTGGTTAATTTACTCAATTCAACAAAATTATGTCATATTATTAGATTTACAAGTATTTTGAAGTTCAAAATAAAAACGTATGAAAGTACATAAAAACGAAAATGTAAAATTGATGATTATTTAAATAATGATGATTTCAAAATGGTGGAAAGTGTAGAAAAATATACATCAAATAACAACTGATACAGTTGAATTTTACATAGAGAAATAAAGTAAATATATTTTCTATGCCACATTATCGATATATAGTTAATTAATTTACTGTTATTTATACAGAAATAATATGTCAAAAATATTTCGTATCAGTTCATAAGATCATCGATTCAATTCGAACAGAAAATAAATCCGTAAATTTTCAGCACATAAAATTACTCCTGTTGTTGCTCTATCATTACTATATTCGAAGTCCGTGATTTGGTAACCGCACGTCTCATGAAAAATATATCATAATACCGTGATCTGAATGGAGCAGAAAGCCACACCTTAAATTGGTGAATTGCGATTGGCACATATATTTTAGAAAAAAAAAAAAAACAAATTTGCTAAATATTTCAAAAATATACAGTGGAAAAATATTTCTCTAAGCCTCTATATTAAACGAGATATTATTTCTTATTTGAAATGAAATATAAATAAAAACATATATCATTACGCCATTTACCCATTTCTGAGTGTGGCACTCTGCTCAAAGCAGATCTCAGTATTATGGTCTATTTTTGCGCGTGAAATGCGATTACAAGTCGTCAAATCACGACCTCCAAAGATGGTAGTGGTGGAGGAGCCACAGGGGCAATATTTTTGTGGAGAAAATTTTCAATTTTATAAAAATCCCACCATTTAGGAATCTAAAATATTTAAACAAACTGCATTGACTTCAAAAGTCAAAAGAAGTAAAAATAAAACAGACAATATTTCTTAGTCTACATTGCGATGTACTTCTTAAACTTCTAAGTGGATAAAATAATTCTTTATTAACCAACATTTGTATTTTATTATAGATAGTAGATATATTATTACATATAATATTTTTAAGTATTTGGTGGAGTTTCCTCCATAATAAAACTTCAGAGATATAAGATTTTATTAAAAGATATATTAAAGTCCTTAAGCATTTGTATAGCTGTACACTAACAGTTTGTTAGGTACAGCTATAGATAGTTAAACACATTATATGAAATTCAACCGAACCGTAAATACGTATTGAATATAAAGAATGCGTTTTGTATTGTGTCGACGCTGAGATCTCGAAAATTATAAGAGATACTAAGTCGAAAAATTAAAAAAAAAAATGTGTCATATTATTAGTTTATTTACGTTCTTCATTGTTGTGATTTTAATATTGTGGAAAATATAGAGAAATGTATCAAATATAAACAGTTGATATAGTTTTAAACTGGGCTCAAAAATAAGGAAAATAATTTTACCCATTACCCATATATCTTTTTAAAAAATTGGAATTTAATACAGAAATAATACCTAAATATTATTTCACATCGAACTGTGGATCATAAGATTCTCGCTTCGATTCTAACAGACGACAAATTTTCGAAAATAAATTCCGAAAATTTTCACCATTAAAATTACTTCTGTGGCTCCTCCACCAAATTTCTCGCACCAAAATATATCATATCAAGATTCGCATTAAGCAGTGCCACACCTAGAAATTGGTAGCTGGCATAATATATTTATTTAAATTATTTCACTAACAACTATCATATTATAAACAATAAATTTGCTTAATATCTGAAAAACGTGTAGTGTGAAACTATTTTCCTACGCCTCTATATTAAATGTGATACCTACTATTTCTTATTTGAACCATTTTTATATATCTTCCACTTTTAAGAAATACAACTATCATTGAAATCTTTTCTAAAAATATAATTTTGTTTATTTAAGCGACCATTTTCTCTCGCGATTTTCGAGAACCCTACGGCGAACCATTAACAAATCTGACACTGTATAAATGCGATATGTGTAACAATTTCGAGTGTATTTTGCGATTTTAAACCTGAATATCCCTAAATTAATTAAATAACTTATTACATACGCCAAAAGAAAATGAATCCGCATTATTCGATACTACTGCAGGAGTTATGGAAGAGCCCGATAAAAACTGCGAATGACTTCAAAAGTCAAAGGAGGTCATTAAATATGAAACAAGAAAATGAGTCATGGGATTGTAGTTTCTAAATCTACAACATTGAAATTTTTTGACAGGAAAGGGATTACAAATATTTTTCAACCAATAATTGATTTTTATTATAGATAGTAGATACATTATTATTCATAGTAGTCCTAAGTATTTGGTGGAAGGTAATACAAAAAATTTACATCTAACAATAGTTCCTTATTGTCATCCTGAACAGCGAGGAACTTCTTGTCATGTACTACTTCACCTTCGAAATTGACGTTTCTTTGTGGAAGCAACAGTTATGCCATACTTCATCAGAAATCTAAAAAAAATAATTTATGGATCGCAAGGAAGTAATTTAAATATTTAATAAATTTGAACTAATTTTCTTCAGTTTGTTTGTTTTATCATAAAGAATATATTCAAAATTTGACTCATTTGATTCATCATTAGATATTGTTAATAGTAACTTTATTTAATTAGTATTAAAATCATACCAGATATAAGGAATCCAAGAAACACCAGAAATCATCCAATTTTACAATTCAATTTTGATGTCCTGAAAGTATTCTAAATTATAAAAGTCTGTTTGAAATTAGTACAATTATGAAAGTAGTAAGAGATAAATAATATTACATTCAGATTATTTTTGATATCATGTCATTAATATCTTTAATGACTATCATATTGCGGTTAAATGATTCATCATGAGGTTTTCCATGTTAATTTTTTATTACAATTTCTGAATTAGTATAATTTATAAACCTACCTAAGTTTCTTTGTCATAATAAAACAATTTTTGAGATTTTTCAAATTATGGTTTTAAGTCTTTCTCTGTATCTACATATTGTTTATTGCAGGTTCTTCGTTGCGTCATATGTTATCTTGATTCTGGAATATTTAAAGTTATAAATTACAAGAAACTATTAAATATATTTAATTAACATTACCTATTTTTTATTCAGATTGTGTATGAGAGCTTAAATTCAAATTTGTAGCAAATAATGAATATTTTTTCTTCTATTGCGAGTAAAATACAGAACAAAGAGTTACGCCAGTTGATCTCATTCAACTGCTGAAATATTTCAAATAATGCTCTGGAAATTAAAAAATAACGATTAACAGAAATAAGGAGGAATAAAATAGGTTTATTTGTAAATAATTATCACTCAGATATTTTTTTTTATCATTGATCGATTCAAATTGACGAAAATTTAATTCATCATTAGATGTTGCTATCAGTAATTTTATTTAATTAGTTTTAAAATCATACCCGATATATGGAATCAAAGAAACACCAGATGTCATCCAATTTTACACTTAATTCAATTTTGAAGTCCTGAAAATATTCGAAATTATAAAAGGCTGTTGGAAATTAGTACAATTATGAAAGTAGTAAGAGGTATAAAAATAATACATTCAGATTATTTGTGATATCATGTCATTAATATCTTTAATGACTATCAGTGCGGTTAAATGATTCATCATGAGATTTTCCATGTTAATTTTTTATTATAATTATTGAATTAGTATACTTCATAAACCTACCTAATTTTCTTTGCCATAATAAAACAATTTTTGAGATTTTTCAAATTATATTTTTAAGTCTTTCTCTATCTCCATATATTGTTTATAGCAGGTTCTTAGTTGCATCAGATGTTATCTCGAATCTGGAATATTTATTTATTTATATTTTTTCTTCTATTACGAATAAAATGCAGAACAAAAAGCTATGCCAGTTGATCTCACTCAACTACTGCAATATTTCAAATAATGCCCTGGAAAATAAAGAATAACAAATAATAAAAATTAAGAAGAATAAACTATGTTTAATTGTAAATAAATATCACTCAGATAGTATTTTTTATCATTGATCGATTCAAAGTGACGAACATTCATCATATAATATAGATAATTTTAATACTTATTTTATATATTAACTATTTCTCACCTATATAATAGAGCAAATTTACATCGTCGACTTTTTAGTTTTCTTCTTAGTGACGGCAATATTTAGATAAATATCATTGTTAATTATTTCTTTAAATATATTTTTATCTTGAATCTGGAATATTTAAAGTTATAATACACAAGAACCTATTAAAAATATTTAATTAGCATTACCTAATTTTTACTCAGATTGAGTATTAGAGCTTTAATTCCAATTAATAAAGTATAGCAAATGATGAATATTTTTTCTTCTATTACGAGTAAAATACAAAACAAAGAGTTACGCCAGTTGATCTCACTCAACTACTGAAATATTTCAAATAATGCTCTGGAAATTAAAAAATAACAATTAACAGAAATAAGAAGGAATAAAATATGTTAATTTGTAAATAATTAACACTCAGATATTTTTTTTATCATTGATCGATTCAAATTGACGTTATTTCATCATATAATATAGGTAATTTAGAACTTGTGGTAATTATTTTATATGTTAATTATTTCTCACCTTTATGCTAGAGGAAATTTATATCCTCGACTTTTTAATTTTCTTCTAAGTGACAGAAATAATTTGATGAATATCATTGTTACTTAATTCTTTAAATATATTGTTCAATATTATATGGTATCCTGTATCAGACTTTATGGAATTATAATTTCGAAATCTACAACATTGAAATTTTTTGACAGGAAAGGGATTACAAATATTTATCAACCAATAAATGATTTTTATTATAGATAGTAGATACATATTATTCATAGTAGTCCTAAGTATTTGGTGGAAGGTAATACAAAAAATTAACAGCGAGTGTCTTCTTGTCATGTATTACGTCAGCTTCGAATTTGACGTTTCTTTGTGGAAACAACAGTTATAACATACTTCATCAGAATTCTAAAAAAAAATTAATATACAGAAGGCAAGGAAGTAATTTAAATATTTAATAAATTTGAACTAATTTTCTTCAGTTTGTTTTTTTATATCATAGAGAATATATTCAAAATTTGACACATTTAATTCAGCATTAGATGTTGCTAATAGTAATTTTATTTAATTAGTTTTAAAATCGTACCAGATATATGGAATCAAAGAAGCACCAGAAGTCATCCAATTTTACACTTAATTCAATTTTGAAGTCCTGAAAATATTCGAAATTATAAAAGGCTGTTAGAAATAATCAACCAAAAATTGTATTTTATTATAGATAGTAGATAAATTATTATACTTAGTATTTTTGTATAGTTGCACACTAACAGTTTGTTAGGTGTAGCTGTAGAGAGTTAATCACAAATAAAAAACAGAACCGTAAATTCGTGTTGAATATATCAACAGAATGCGTTTCGTATTTTCTCGATGCTAAGATCTCGAAAATTATGAGATACAAAGTTGGTTAATTTACTCAATTCAATTAAATTGTGTCATATTATTAGATGATTTACAAGTATTTTGAAGTTCAAAATAAAAACGTATGAAAGTACATAAAAACGAAAATGTAAAATTGATGATTATTTAAATAATGATGATTTCAAAATGGTGGAAAGTGTAGAAAAATATACATCAAATAACAACAGACACAGTTGAATTTTACACCGAGAAATAAAGTAATTATATTTTCTATGCCACATTATCGATATATAGTTAATAAATTTACTGTTATTTATATAGAAACAATATGTAAAAAATATTTCGTATCAGACTGTGGATCATAAGATCATCGATTCGATTCGAACAGCCCATAAATTTTCGAAAATAAATCCGTAAATTTTCAGCACATAAAATTACTCCTGTTGTTCCTCTATCACTACTATATTTGAAATCCGTGATTTGGTAAACGCACGTCTCATGAAAAATATATCATAATACCGAGATCTGAATGGAGCAGAGAGCCACACCTTAAATTGGTAAATTGCGAATTGGCATATATATTTTAGAAAAAAAAAAACAAATTTGCTAAATATTTCAAAAACATACAGAGGAAAAATATTTCCCTACGCCATATATCATTACGCCATTTACCCATTTCTAGATGTGGCAATCTGCTCAAAGCAGATATCGGTATTATGAGCTATTTTTGCGCGTGAAATGCGGTTACTAGTCGTCAAATCACGACCTCCAAAGATGGTAGTGGTGGAGGAGACACAGGGGCAATATTTTTGTGGAGAAAATTTTCGATTTTATAAAAATCCCACCATTTTGAAATCGAAACTATTTAAACAAACTGCATTGACTTCAAAAGTCAAAAGAGGTAAAAATAAAACAAGTCTTCGTTCCTATGTATTACTTGAACCTCGAAGTGGATAAATTAATTCTTTATTAACCAACATTTGTATTTTATTATAGATAATAGATATATTATTACATATAGTATTTTTAAGTATTTGGTGGAGTTTCCTCCATAATAAACCTTCAGAGATATAAGATTTTAATAAGAGATATATTAAATTCCTTAAGCATTTGTATAGCTGTACACTAACAGTTTGTTAGGTACAGCTATAGATAGTTAAACACATTATATGAAATACAACCGAACCGTAAATACGTATTGAATATACAGAGTGCGTTTTGTATTGTGTCGACGCTGAGATCTCGAAAATTATAAGAGATACTAAGTCGAAAAATTAAAAAAAAATGTGTCATATTATTAGTTTATTTACGTGCTTCTTCGTTGTGATTTTAAAATTGTGGAAAATATAGAGAAATGTATCAAATATAAACAGTTGATATAGTTTTAAACTGGGCTCAAAAATAAGGAAAATAGTTTTACCCATTACCCATATATCTTTTTAAAAAATTGGAATTTAATACAGAAATAATACCTAAAAATTATTTCACATCGAACTGTGGATCATAAGATTCTCGCTTCGTTTTTAACATTCTAACAGGCGACAAATTTTCGAAAATAAATTCCGAAAATTTTCACCATATAAAATTACTTCTGCGGCTCCTCCACCAAATTTCTCGCACCAAAATATATCATATCAAGATTTGCATTAAGCAGTGCCACTCCTAGAAATTGGTAGTTGCCGTGATATATTTATTTAAATTATTTCAGTAA
This sequence comes from Poecilus cupreus, assembly GCA_963942605.1. Taxonomy (NCBI): domain Eukaryota; kingdom Metazoa; phylum Arthropoda; class Insecta; order Coleoptera; family Carabidae; genus Poecilus; species Poecilus cupreus. The sequence continues at coordinate 12,441,078 of OZ012715.1, forward strand.
CAACTATTATATTATAAACAATAAATTTGTTTAATATCTGAAAAACGTGTAGTGTGAAACTATTTTCCTACGCCTCTATATTAAATGTGATACTATTTCTTATTTGAACCATTTTTATATATCTTCCACCTTTAAGAAATACAACTATCATTGAAATCTCCTCTAAAAATATAATTTTATTAATTTAAGCGACCATTTTCTCTCGCGATTTTCGAGAACCCTACGGCGAACCAATATCAAATCTGCCACTGTATAAATGCGATATGTGTAACAAATTTCGAGTGTATTTCGCGATTTTAAACCTGAATATCCCTAAATTAATTAAATAACTTATTACATACGCTAAAAGAAAATAAATCCGCATTATTCGATACTACTGCAGAAGTAATGCAAGAGCCCGATAACATATAAAACTGCGAATGACTTCTAAAGTCAAAGCAGGTCATTAAATATGAAGCAGGAAATTGAGTCAACCTTGAGATGTACTAGTTCACTTTCGAAATGGATGATGCTTTATGGAATTGGTCACATTTTGCTTAAAACTAAAGTGAAAAATAGTAACAAGTGGCGGTCGGACTCATATGATCTTGGAGACACGGTTTAATGGGTCACTTCATTCATCCAATGTGGAACGAGGAAGTGAGCATATGTTCAGATAAGCTCCATTATAAATGAATACTTTAATTCGAGTTTGTCGAACGTGAGTTGTGAAGGTTTAGGGTTTGTTTATGAAATGTACGAGCGAAGCGAGATTAACTGCAGATATATTCCACATAAACATAGCTTATACATCATTGTGAAAGTTTTTTCAGCGCTACTAAAACAATAATGTACAAGATATGTTTATGTGGAATTTACCTGTAGATAAGTTCACTTTTCGCCAACCATCCCTAAACCTATATAAATTACGCTTGAAAAACGCGAATCACAGTACTCATTTTAATGGAACTTTTTGAAGATATGCTTCCACGTTCCACATTGAGCGAATAAAGTGAGCCCTAAAAACTTTTCCTCAAGGTTAACCGAGTCCAACCGCCACTTCCCTTTAATTGGAAGTAAAATAGGGTACAACTCAAAAGAAATAATCCATTTTGATGGTAAATTATTACATCGCAAGTATGACTCAACCCACCACCGTTCTGAGCGACGAATGACCTCTAAAGCTGAAAAGGAGGACTTCTCCGAATCATTCGATACTACCCCGATGGCAGTAGAAGAGCCCGCCAACGTCCTGAACGACGGATGACCTCTTAAGTTACTAATCAGGACTTCTGACAAAATTGCGAATCATTCGATACTACCTGTTTGGTAGTAGAAGAGCCCGCCAACGTCCTGAGCGACGAGTGACTTCTAAAGTCATTTAATATTAAGCAGGACTTCTAAAAAATCCGAATCATTCGATACTACGTTTACTATATTTCCAAAACGCGGTTGTTATAGAAATATAGTGGTAGTAGAAGAGACCGCAAGCCCCCGGGCTGTTGTCCTGATCGGCGATTGACCTCTGAGGTCCAAAAGGATCTAATGTGAAACAGGACTTTTAGCTGAGTGTGTACGAAACGAACGGACGGAACGAAAGAGAATAAAATGTATAAGTGCCTTCCTTGACACATCTTGAATAAATATTTACTATTCGTTAATTATTATTTTTTAATAAATAATATTCAAAGTAATGTAAAATGAAATACTTAGGACTGCAGTCACTATAGTTGGTATATTATTTAACAAGCATCGACGTTTTTTAACCTATTGCTACTTCCTCAGATTGGCTAACTCCTCGGAAATTTTTGTAATATGTAAAAATGGTAAATACGTTCAAGATTTCAGTAAGATTTTAGATAATTGTTACTTGCAATCAATTCAATTTGTTAATTAAAATATACTGTTCCATTTACAAATTGAATCATCTGTTACAAGTATTATCTTAAAACTTACTTAAATATTAAATGTGTTTCCCTTTTTAAAGTATTGTAAAAAATACTTGTAGTCATCCTGAGGAAGTAGCAATAGGCTACGAAACGTCGATGCTTGTCAAATACAATACCAACTACACTGCCTGCAGTCCTGTTTATTTCATTTCTTATCACTTCTAGCAATTGCTTAGTAAGTTTTCCAATATTCAAAATGTGTCAAGTTTTTGTCTTCCCAGCGTTTGTGATTCTATATGTCTCTAAATATCTAAATTGTAACCCTTGAATATGAATTAATAATACTTATACTTCAATTTACCAAATCAGTAATTGAAATTTTTTTATATTATTTAGAGCAAATGAGACATATAATAATCACAGTAAATACCATCAACGTATTCATCGAAACTATGAATTTAATTATAAACAATGTAAGAACAATACTTTCAGCACCGATGTATTGTATAAACAACAATTAATTAATATTAAACTATTAGTCAATCAATTAAAAATAAAAACAAATGATGAAATACGATCGAATGGTTTTTACAACAATTCTAACAACTTAAAACTAATTGGTTGTCACTGGAACCCCACTGAAAATGGATCTGCAACAGGAATCTTCTCCATCAGGACCTAACCTAAAACTTAATATTACGAATTTTGAAAATAGTTGCTATTACATATTTGTCAAACTATATCTAGCTGAAAGAGAAACATAAAAAGAGCTGAAAAAGAAATATATAGCTGAAAAAAAGATATTTGTATTAGTACTAAACCTACGACATTAATGTAATAGCAACTTTAAAAAGTTAAATCGAAAAATTAATGAGAAATTTTTAATTATTTGAGCCCAAAATTGAGCTAAGATACATTTTAGTACATGGCTGGGAAGACAAAACGGCTAACAAAAAATTTACTGACCTTTGACCCCTGACTGCTCCTGCAGAGGCCTGGCCCTGCTCTGCGCCATCTTGTTTTTCTGTAACAATAAACAACATTGAACTCACAATACTCCAAGAGTTAACAAAGAAATATAAGAATTATATTCGTTACATATTTGTGCAATGTTTTCAATTGGGATCTTCAATTTATTATAATTAAAATGGATGAGACGAAAGTAGTGTGCCAGGATTTGAATGTTTGATTGTTTCATTACAGTGTCACTTACTGAGATCTGCGTAAACAGAGTGCCACACCCATAATGGGCAAAAGGCGTAATGATATATTTATTTGTTTATTTTTTATTAACAAACTAAGAATGCATATTTATCTTTTGATAATCAGTGAAGCCAATCATAACAGATAAAAAAATTATTATAATTATGTTCAATACACACCTTAAGCAGGGCCGTAGATCGCCCAATCCTGAAGAAAACTCCTTCGCAGTGGTGCAAATAGGATCCCAAAACCCTTGGTGGGGGTGGAGGGCTCATTTATACTGTCATGTGAATATGTGAATTATTAGCTACTACTGGAATATAATATCAACAGAAAAGCCTTTTAGCAATCTTTCTCTATTGGCAATAGAACATATTACAGCACAAAATTTAAATTAAAAACTTTGATTAAAGAGTTTGCTAATCAAAAAGCCTACAGAATATATCGGATGTTTCCTGAAACAGGCGCATCCGCCAAAAGATTGTATTTTTAAATAAATTACATTTATATTATAGATTTATAAACTACATTCAAAGACGCCTTTAAGTACATAAATAATGAATTTTTATTACTTCCTGTCTAACCGGAAGTGTCATCAACTTCCTTATTTTAAATTAAACATCCCGTATATTATTTAAGATTCTGATTCTACATAAAATTCTGAATAATAAGTTACTTTTTCGTTGTAGAGTAAAAAAATAATTAAAATAATACAAAAACAAACAGTTAGATTCATTATTTATATAGTTCAATGTTCCTTTGAATTTTATAAATCTATAATTTAAATGTAATTAACTTTAAAATGAAATTCTCTTGGGGGCTGTGTTTTCTGTTTAATTATAAAATTATTGTAATTATGATTATTTATTTATATTAAAATTAATCAAAATATGTATTACGTTATTTTTTGAGCACAAAATTAAAAATTTTAGGGAGGGAAAGCTAATTTTTATGTTTACGGAGGGGATTTGTAAATCCTAGTTACGCCACTGCTCTGTCGGACGCCACTGGTCTCCATTCACTTGGGGACGCCACTGGATTCTGTAAATAAAAATTACCAGTGTCATGTGGCTGCAGATCCAATAACTAATTATAAAATATTTTAAGTAATATTACACATGTTCCTACATTTTGGAAGTAACACATCCTTTTAACGAAGTTAATAAAAATGCTGTAGGGGGGGAGGAGTAGGTGAAACATATTTCTTTAACTAGACTGTTTTTTGATGAACATATTTGTACAGAGAAATAATATATATAGTTTTACTAATCTTAACCTACTATTCAATTAAAATTTTTAATACAAAACTGACATTTCAAAATTTGTTTAATTTTCTATCAATTTGTTCATAATACTGAGGGGGGGGGGGGTTATTGAATGCAATAAAAAATTATTATATAATACTTCAGTGAAGTGTTCATGCTGTAATATCATTAGATAACCGAAATAAAAGTGGGGTTACGTTCAGCTTTAACAACCATTTAGCAAATTAAACAAGACCTAACAGAAAATTTAGCACTCATTAAATAAGTAATAATTACCACATTTATTACAGTTACTTTTTTAAAAATTATTGGAGTTGTGCCAGCTTAACAGTTAACCTGGCACATCCATGTAAAAATATACAGGTAGTTCAAAAATTCCGGAACGGTGAAATATCTCGAGAAATACATATCGAATCAAAAAACAAAAAAACACGTGTTTAATATTTTTCAAAAACTTTTCTTATAATACCAAGCACGACCCCCACCGCCCGTGGGGGTGGGGTGAGGGGCCCACTTTGAAATCTTAAATGGGAACCATGACAATAATGATTTTTCTGATTACAGCGCCATCTATCGCGAATCGGAAAAAAGTTTCATACAAAACTTACTTAGTTTTAGCCGTATTATCCGAATGTACAATAAAAAATGAGCCCCCCCTTCCCACCCCCCATGGGGTGGCGGTGGAGGATCGTGCTTGGTGACAAGATAGGTTTTTGAAAAATATTAAACACTTGTTTTTGTGTTTTTTAATTCGATGTATATTTCTTGAGATATTTCACCGCCCCGGAACTTTTTTAATGGCTAGTATAATAATAGCTAGCATCAAAATAATAATTGATGGTCAAGTTGTCGATGTACTGCCTCGCCTCCGATTTTCATGAAATTTTGTGAATGTGTTCCTCTCATCAAGGTAAACACGAGAAAAATAATAAGAAGTGGGGGTCAAAATCGGTTGACCTTGAAAACGCATTTTTTTTTATTTTAAAATATGTAATCATATAATCTCTCTATATCATACAATTCGGGGGTGTGTTTGTGTGTGGGTGCATGTGTATGTGTGTGTGTGTGTGTGTGTGTGTGTGTGTGTGTGTGTGTGTGTGTGTGTGTGTAGGTGTGTGTGTGTGTGTGCACGCGCGCTTGTGTGTGTATATGCGCGTATGCATGTGTGTGTGCGCGTGTGTGTGCGTGTGTGTGTTTGTGTGCGTGTGTCTGAACGTGTGCGTGTGTGCGCGAGTGTGTATGTGCGTGTGCATGTGCGTGTGTGTGTCTTCATTAGAACTTGAGGTAAGGCTGAATTCCAGAAAAAACGAACCGAAGCCACACACACACACGCACACACGCGCACACGCACAGCCACACGCGCACACGCACAGCAACACGCACACACGCACAGACACACGCGTACACGCACAGGTACACGCACACACGCACAGACACACGCGCACACACACAAGCACACACACAGGCACACACACAGACACACGCGTACACGCACAGGTACACGCACACACGCACAGACACACCTACACATGCACACGTGCACATACACAGGCACACACACAGACACACTGACACACGCACACACGCGCGCACACACGCGCGCACACACACACGCACACACACATGCACACGTGCACATACACACACAAGCACAGACACACCCACGCACACACACGCACACACACTCACGCCCGCGCACACACACACATGCAAACGCGCGCGCACACACACACAAGCGCGCACACACATACACACACACGCACACACACACATACACACACACGCACACACACACACGCACGCACGCGCACACACGCGCACACACACACAGCCCCCCCCCCCCCACACACACCTCCGAATTGTATGATATAGAGAGATTATATGATTACATATTTTAAAATTTAAAAAATGTGTTTTCAAAGTCAACCGACTTTGACCCCCACTTATTATTATTTTTCCTATTTACCTTGATGAGAGGAACATATTCACAAAATTTCATGAAAATCGGAGTTAAGGCTGTAAATCGACAACTTGACCTAATTGATTACTAATTACTTAATAATTAATTAATTATTTATAAAATACCGTTGTAAAAAAATTAGGTGCTGACCTATGAGCAAGACCATGATTCGAAACCATATAAAAATTACTTTCAAATGACTAGATAGCACCAAATTATTTAACTTTAATTTAATATCTACTTGTAATTATCACCGGAAGTAGAGTTTTGAATTCGAGTACATGGAAGAAGCATTGTTGTCATAGCAACAGGTACCTGGTCATTCGAAACGACCTGCGCAGTAATATAAAGTTGAATGCAAAGCTGTCAGAACTGCTGGATTCTGCGCCTGCGTCAATAATCCCCTGCCCGCTAAATATGAATATAGCTCAGGAATCATTTTCCACATAGCAACAATCTAACCGTTAAAATCAGCCTGCGCAACAGTTCAAAATTATATGCAAAGCAGCAGACCAGCTAGTTCATATAGCAAAATATTAAACATTGCTTTTTACGTTATAAGATTGCAGTTAGTTACTTACCATGATTCATGTCTTCTTAAAAATATTCCATTCATTCATTTCACTTACACAAAAACACGAAGCAAGCAAAAACAATTAAACATGATAATTGTTACAATCAAAATCAAACTGTTGATCGAGTGTTTCATATTGCACTTGTGTTCAATGAGATTGCAATATAGGTGAGAAATTCTTAAAAATTCCAAAATTAAAAAATATTTACATAAACCCAAATAAACGTTACACTGATATACTGAACATTCCCTATCTTTCCTACAGCAGAAAAGCGTCCACATTATCTTTTTTCTCTGTCGTTCATATTCTTATAGAGATGCGCATGCACCAAATAGAGCGAGAGGACACTAACACGTGCGTTCAACAGAAATACGCGCTTCAGGCATGCGTTCTGCTTCACGCATGCGTCTAGCAGATTTACAGTGAAAATATTTCAACCAATCAGATTTCTCGAAGCAGGCATGCGCTTAAGGTGCCACTTACTCTACGGTGCAGACGATTGTATATAAGTTTAATGTTTATATGCATAAATCCAATAAACAATTATAAAATAATATGTTAGTGCTTTAGCCATTAAACAATGCTACAACAATGTTCTTTCTAAATTGCAATCTCACTCAACACAAGGCAAATAATAAAAACCCGATAATCAATTTGATTTTTGTAACAATTAACATTTTTAATTCATTTTGCTTGATTCGTATGTATGAACTAAATGAATAAACGGAATATTTTTAAGTAGACTTGAAACCTACAATGTAACTATCTGTAATCGTAAAACGTAAAATGCAAAGCTGCGATTTTAATATAAGAATTAGCTTGTCTGACTGCTTTGCTTGCAACTTTGTATTGTTGCGCGGGCTGTTTCTAACGGTTAGATTGTTTGTAGTCGAAAAAGATCTAAAGCTACATTCGTATTAAGCGGGCATGAGGCATTATTGGCGCAGACGTAGAATCCAGCGTTTCTGACTACATTGTATGCAACTTTGCATTATTGCGCTGGCCGTTTCGAAAGGTCAGGTACCTGATGCTACGATAACGATGGTCCTTCCAAGAACTACTACTCAAATCCAAGCGCAGGACTTGTAACGCAACGGTCAGATTTAAACTTTAATCGCGCATAGTGGATTATTCTTCTTCTTGCTAGTTTTCAAACATTACGTGATTGTTGGGTTAACTCGCGAATCGATTTTGAATGCTAGTTTAGAGACCTTGAACGGTTCCGAGAAATTTGTTTAAGAAATGCTTTGAATAGTAGGAAAACATAAGTGGATCTAACCAAATTCTTAAAAGTGTAATTAAAATATTGTATAATTATTCAATAACAAGGTAGTTTTATATTTTTGATATTAATTTAAAAATAGCAGAATAATAAAAAATCTCTGTTACTTTTAGCCAGACAACGCGCGCAAGGGATTTTCAAAACCTAGACTACTTGTTGCCATAGCAACTAACTCCTTCAACCATCTTGATGAAGGAATCCGGGGATCTGTTTTTAACCTAACCTAACCTGACCATGAGTTTGTTGTAACACAACAATTACTTTAGCAAGGCTGGATCAAACCAAAATTCTTAGGGGTGTAAATAAAAGTATTCAAGTGTTTGATATTACGAAGGTAATTATAATATTTTTATATTCTCACTTTAAATCTGCAATGCAGAGCTACCACACCCAAAATGTAGGTAAAATGGCAATATCATTTTTAATTAGTATTCAAAACAAACCTTTTAGAAGAATCGCTGTATGCAAAACTCCGGTCCAATAACCTCTTCGCTCCTCAGCCCTTTGCAAGTCTTTCAAATGTCACAGGTCACCGTTTCGCGCGCGATTGCCACATAGTTACAACAGTACAATAAACACATTTTTTAACGAATTTCGATCGCGAAATTTATTTACACTGGACGAAAATCGAGGTTACTCAACGTGTGAACCACGCCAGAGGCCACGATAATCTCCAGAGTCACTATTCGTTAGACTTTTTAACGGCACTTCCGAAATACGAACGGAAATCTTCATATGTCCTTGGAACTCTGTAATAAAACCAATACTTTAGTAATATGTTCTAGTTCTAAATTTTTAAAAAGAAACATTAATTTAGAAAACGTTCATTTGTACAATAACATGTGAATAGTCAAACATCTGTTATCGAATTCCAAACAATGCAGATATAAAAATATATATAAATTATTTAATAAACAATTATTTAAATAATGGTTCAGAAAACTATTTTCTTTAATATCATTTGATTACCGAAATAAAAGTGGATGAACACAAAATTTTTCAAACAGATCACACAATGGCGTCGACAATCGTTCGAGAAACATTTACATCTGACAAAATACAATGTAACGGATACGTTCATCCGCTACCTCATGTACAAGCCATTCAAATTTTAAACAGGTTACAAGATGGCGTAGGCAATCGTTCGAAACAAAAGCAAAATTCTAGTCTTCATTTAAAAATGAACGTTCAAATATAATTACTAAACATCGATGAATGTCCCAATTTAATTCCACATGAATCGATAAATATTGCCTCCACGCCCGAAGAAACATAAAGCAATCGACAAGTTAAACCGTTACCCCATGCAAACCAATGCAAAATTAAAAATATTTACATAACCCACTAAAACAACTGTTAAATAATATTACAATGTATAATTCATACTTAAATTTCATTTGATTGCCAAAATAAAAGCGGATGAACACAAAATTTTATCTGATGTACAAAAATGGCGATCGACCATATGGCAAAATTTTATTTTTATAGATAAAAATTCTATTTTGATGCAAATAACATATTCAATATTAGTTAATGCTTTTAGTTATTCATGTTTAAACATTTAAACAACATTTCAATAATATTTAATGATTACTCACCCAAATTGTTGAGGAGCTCGTAAGGACACAACCGTCTTCTTCGATGTCTTGATGGAGAAGGAAGGAAATGATGAGTTGTTGGGTGGGGGTTGGTGGGAGAAGAAACAGCAGGAACAACTTCTTCTTATTCTTAAGTGGTAAATTTCAATATTCTAAATTAGCAGGAATTAGTGAACTTGAATCAATTTTATGAAATCTTTATGCAAAAATACTATGTTTAAAAAATTTACGTAATTCAAAATAAATTATTAAATAAACTATAAAAATATAAGTGGCTACCCCTATCGACCAATCTCTGACATAAATATCGATCGACTTCTGTCATTCGAAAATTCAAATTGAAATGTTAAATTATATCAAATTAAATTAAGTTTGTAATTCATTACACATTAAATAAAAGTACAATCATAATTATCGATGTTATTTCGATGGACAGCTAGGTACGGTCTCTTTTTTAAATGTAATTAGTCTCTAACTTGTTTTATTTCTGTTTTAGCTCGTTGAACCATGGAAATATCAGAAATCATCTGTAGGAACCTTTAAAATAGCTGCAGAAAAATGAAATTCCTTTTGGGCGTTTTAAAAAATATATAATAAGCGATGCAGGGGGTCTACAACACAATGATTTTTGGCAACTGCAGCAGGTAATCGAAAGCAATCTTCACTCCAATGCTTCCGAAATGAATGAAACAACAATAGAACAATACAATGTCTTTCAAAAAACCAAAATATAAAAAGAAGAAAGAGGGGGATTCCAGGTCGAAAGGTTAAACGAATAATATCGATTTGCATCTCAAAACAATAGCTATCAAAATAATGGTCCAGTTGGCTCTGTCAAAACCTTTTTAGACCAAGGATGGTTTACCGAATGTAGTAAGAGTAACTAAAAAAAAGAGGGGTTAAAAAATGAGGACTAGAATTACGGCCAAATTTATTTTTCGAAAGATGAGGTTTTCACACAAAATAGATTGTAATTATACGATGAAACAATGCTCAAATTGATTTTGAAGGTAAGAAACAAATAAACAGCAAATTATTGTTTATATATTTAATTACAATTTTAGTGAATGAGGATATAACACGAAACTGCAGCCGGAGAAGCGAAAAACTGGTTCCAAATTTTCGAAAATAAAAGACGCAATAGAAGTTGGATATTTCCTACCTAGGGTCATCAAAAATCATCGTAGATGAATAAAAAACGAGTTTGCTTGATAGTTCAACAGTCAGCAGAATAATAACATATTTGGACCACCAAGAAACACAAAAAAAAATTATTTGTTCCGAACAATTTTTGTTGATCAAAACAAGAGCTAGTTACTAAATTATTGTATTATAATAAATGCCCAATTTGTTTTTTTACGGTAAGGGATGATATTGAAGCAAATTATTGTTTAAAAACTGAATTTGAATTTCAGATAATACAAATATGTGGTAAAACAGGAGCTGAAGATTCGAAATTAAGGATCACAAAAGTTTTTATTGCCTACAAAATTTTGGATGCTTGAGACTTGTCTAAATCTTATCTCATTTCTTCATCGTCATCGAAAATAAATACGCCAGGAGTGTGCTTCATAAAACAATTAAAAACTGGTTTATTAATAACTTGGACCATCAGAAAACCCGGATTAAAATGTTTTATGCCGAAATTTTTTATCGTACGCCTGGAGCGTGCTTCATAAAACAATTGAATACTGATTAATGGCCTGCTTGGATCATAAAAAACACAGAAGAAAACGCTTTGTAATTATACGATGAAACAATGCCCAAATTGATTTTCGAAGGTAAGAAACAAATTAACAGCAAATTATTGTTTATATATTTAATTACAATTTTAGTAAATGAGGATATAACAAGAAACTGAAGCCGGAGAAGCGAAAAACTGGTTCCAAACTTTCGAAAATAAAAGACGCAGCAGAAGATGGATATTTCCTACCTAGGGTCATCAAAAGTCATCGTTGATTAATAAAAAACGAGTTTACTTGATAGTTCAACAGTCACCAGAATAATGACAAATTTGGACCACCAAGAAACACACAAAAAAAATGATGTGTTCCGAACAATTTTTGTTGATCAAAACAAGAGCTACTTACTGAATTCTTGTATCATAATAAATGCCCAATTTGTTTTTTTACGGTAAGGGATGATATTAAAGCAAATTATTGTTTAAAAACTGAATTTGAATTTCAGATAATAAAAATATGTGGTTAAACTTGATCTGAAGCTTCGAAATTAAGAACCACAAAAGTTTTTATTGCCCAAAAAATTTTGGATGCTTGAGACTTGACTAAATCTTATCTCATTTCTTCATCGTCATCGAAAATAAATACGCCAGGAGTGTGCTTCATAAAACAATTAAAAACTGGTTAATTTATAACTTGGACCATCAGAAAACCCAGATTAAAATGTTTTATGTCGAAATTTTTTTATGATACGCCTGGAGCGTGCTTCATAAAACAATTGAATACTGATTAATGACCTGCTTGGATCATAAAAAACACAGAAGAAAACGCTTTGTAATTATACGATGAAACAATGCCCAAATTGATTTTCGAAGGTAAGGAATAAATTAACAGCAAATTACTGTTTACATATTTAATTGCAATTTTAGTAAGTGAGAATATAAGACGAAACTAAAGCTGAGAAGCGAAACACTGGTTCCATACTTTCGAAAATAAAAGACGCAGTAGAAGACGAAACTAAAGCTGAAGCTTCGCCTCCTGGGGGCCACTGGATCCTAGTCCCTGGCCCCGACCCAGGAGGCCCTTGACCGCATTTGAAGCCCACCGAGGCCCGATGGAGTCCACCGAGGTCTTGGCCCCAGACTAGGGGCTCCGCCTTCGAGGCCCCACGAGGCTATTACTCTGGTCCAGGGCCTCAATCCCCGGGTTCCCCCGAGGCCAGGATCCTGGTCCAGGGGCTTCGCACCTGTGGCCCCGACTCAAGCCCCGCCCAAGGACACGGCCTCGGGACTCCGCCCCCAGAGCCCAACGGAACCTAAACCGCGGCTCCAACTGCCCAAGGGCACTTGAAGAAAATATAATAGGTCATTTGGAGTTGAAGAGTTTTCTCAATATATAAACTGAACACAAAAAGACCTACTTCAGCTCATAATATAATATACTTTATAAGAAATACTTTAAATAAAACTGGTAAACAATATGTTTCTCTGTAATTTCTATTCGAATCATTTTTTTATAAATTAATTTTAGAACATTGTACAGCTCTAAAACTGGAGCTAAAACACTTCTCTCAAAACACCAAAAATACACAGCTTGTGATACCAACCTAAGTTGATATCTCATTGTCATTCTACAAAATACAATAGAATTTGTTTGTCGTCGACAACAAAGAGGTGTAAATGATTTGTATTGTAACACGCATAACAGGGGGTTGAATAGTTTTTAACATAAGGAAGCAATGGGATTACCTGCACAGGTAAACGAAGAGTCTATTGAAGGTATTTAAATCTGTTTACATTCTTAACCTTTGGCTTTAACAATAGATTTAACAACACAATAGTCATAATTAGATAACTTGTCACAGGTAAATTGTGAACATATTAATGTTAAACGTGCAACTCAAAACAAGCAATAATTTGCTGCACAATTTAATATACTTTAGAATTAATAATTATTAAAAATTAAATTGGATTATTTGACAAAAATGACATTTAGGTTTTTAGATTAAGGTAAGATGTAATTCTCAAATAATTACTTCGTCGAATGATAGGTAATAGTAAATAAATAATATTATAAATATATCATCACGCCTTTTACCCATTATGGGTGTGGCACTCTGCTTACGCAGATCTCGGTAAGTGATATATTTTTTCGTATGAAATGCGGTTACCAGCCGTCAAGTCATAGCCCCCGAAGATGTTAGTGGAGGAGGAACCACATGGGTAAATTTAAATTGGCAACTGTTAGCTGTGGGATTCGAACTGAGGATCTTACGATCCACAGTTCGACACGTTACCACGGAGCTATTTACCCCAATGATGATGATAGTGAATGCAAAATTATATTTTTAATAAGATATTCTGTTTGTAATTTTAGATCATGAAGAAAATATGTAGGTATACAACAGCAGGGGGTAGCTATAACATCGCTAACAAAAATTAACAAAACTCTACTCCGAAGAACAAAAATAAATTTTCTTCAGTTGAAATGGACTTTCTTCAAAGTTCTTGCAGAATATCAAGACTAGTTTACTTCAGGAACGATGATATAAAAGAAAAATCTAACTTCAGAGTTAAAAATGACAGTTGTAACTTTCGACGTCGACGTAGTTTTTTTTTTTTAATAACTGTCTGCAAGTCCCTTTTTTATTCTTCCAGTATTCCTCATTAGTCGATCATCGCATCTTTTTTATCTTATTAAAGTTGATTATAAATATACTGTTTTCATAATCTATCTTTTATAACCTGAATTCACACTTCTTTTTAAGATTTTTGTTAATTAATTTATGTTCGACAATTAATGATTTATGTACTTCAGCTGATTATGACTTGCATTAAAGTCGAAATTTCCAAATAAATATCATATCATATTTATATCTATTTATTATCGATACCATTCCATCTTCAATTATTAATTTAAAAGGTTCTAATAGTTTGCATATCAAGGCCGCGAAATCACTCTTTAGCGTACTGAGAGAATCTCGAAGGCGATAAAGGATTTCGCGGACAAGATGTACACACTATATTTTTGTACAACCCTAAAAAATATGTAATTACAAATTTTATTAATTTTAAACAGTTTTATTGTAAATAGAAAGTGGCTATGGGTTTGATATTTGATTCATAAAACAATTAGTTTTGAAAAATAATATCATTTCTCAACTGTCAAAATGATTGTTTTTTTACCATATTTCGTGCCGGTTGTTAATGGTAACGGCCGCGAAATAGGGTAAAAAACAATCAATTTGAATTTCGCGGTCGTTACCATAACAACAATTGCGAAATTCAATTTCGAGGCGATACTGTACCATACTGTAGCTGCGAAAGTAAAATAATAGTTATTTGTTTAACTAGGCATCAAAATACCAGATTTACAGCACAGGCTGCCGTTTTATTGACGAGGCGAAGCCGAGGCAATGAATGCTGCCGAAGCTATAAATCTGTGTTTGATGCCGAGTTGAACACATAATTTTTTTGCTGATTTGGAATTAATATTAATTTAGTGATTATTTTATATAGATATTTTAAGGTTATCGCTGTCAAATTACGTTGCCATGCGTGTCTTGAACGGTTTCTATGTATATATTGACAGTTTCTATGTGTATGTTGAGCGGTTGTTATGTAAAATATTTTTACAGCCTAAGCGTAAAAGTGACACTTTACAGACTGTTAGCAGTCCGTGAAGAGTCATCTTTAATGTCAATCGGCAAAAAAATATTTTAAATACATTGGCTAGTATCATAAGATTTGTTTTTAACCTCGGTTTTAGCGCCGTACAACGTAATACAATTAAAAAAAAATGCTTCAAATAAATGTTATAGATAATATATTTCTCTGTAATTTTTTTCGAAGCAATTTTTTTACAAAATGATTTTAGAACATTATACTGTGCAAAAACTAAGGCTAAAATATTTCTCTTAAAATATCCAAGAACATAATTTGTGGTACAAGTAGTTCATTGCTACTGTAGACGATTTCCCTTTACGAGTATTTATAGAATTATATTGTTTTAAAGAATCACCTCTACATAATGTATTTATTTTGCAACACTTTTATTTTCAGAATTGAATTTAGCGCCCAAACGTAAATACAGGTTAACATTTGTTAGCTCCACTGAACGCATCTTAAGGTCAAACATACGCGTCGAAAGAACGAACCCTTTATTTTTTTAAAAAACAGCAAATTCTGTATTCTTTATTTATTTTCATGTTCTTTATGGTCCAACAACCTCCATTCGTCAAAATATCATGGATTTTTTACAGTGACTTGTACATTGCAATGTCAGATGAAGAACATATTTTCGTTGGGTTCGTTCACTCCCATGAATTTTGTTTTGCAAATTCAAATTTCAATAAATTATTTCTTACAATAATTCTTATCGAAAAACAAAACAATTATTACTGTGAAGTCTTTGAACATTCTAGTATTTATATATGTGGATAAAAAGGAAAACTGAAACATTCAACTATAAAAAAATATTCCTTGAAGTCTAGTTGGTCAAAAATTCCGAATTTTGATACTGAATTTCTAATTCCCATGAACGACGACAGTAATGAAAATAATTCGTATATTTATAAATATAATCGTCTATAACATACTAAAATTATTTTACATTTGAATTTACAGTTTTTGAGAAACAAATAAGAATATACCAAAAAACACACTTTTTGGTATATTTTAATTTGTTTCTCAAAAACTGTAAATTCAAATGTAAAATAATTTTAGTATGTTATAGACGATCATATTTATAAATATACACATTATTTGCATTACTGTAGTCGTTCATGGGAATGTGTGACATATATTTGACTATTTTGAAAATTATGTTCATGTATAATATGTAAACAAAATTGGAATTTTAAAATTTATTACAAAACTTTGGACTTTTATCTACAAACGTAGGTATAAAATATTATATGTTTCATTTATTATAATAATGATATATTGTTTCAAAAAAGTCATGTTCATCTTGCGCTATCTTCAGCCCGTATGATTCACCTTAAGTAACGCGTGCGCATCACGTTGATATTTCCAAATATTCAGAAGAGTTTTGTGTTGTGTCAATTAGTCAAATTTTCCAGTTATTCCTAAATTGACTAACTCTGTAAATTGTAGCTTAGTGTGCTCTGGAAAATCAAGTCTTTTGTGTATTAATATCTAAAAGTGAAGAAAGAGAATTTGTCCTTCATTTGACACGCTTCTGTATTAACCTCAACAAAATGATTATTTTTATAAATTTAAAAATTCTTAGAGGTGGAATGCTATCAACGCGTGTGTCAAGAGATACACGATTTGTAGACGTCATGGTAGCTGTCGAAAAAGTTACTGGGATTCCGGTAAACAATCAAAAGCTTAGGTGTAGAGGAATAACCATCATGAACATGTACGACAAGTTCGAAGACCACCCTTACATAGTGGAACGCTCGAACATATACATAACCCTAAAAAAATACGTTAGAGTGAGTATAATAGATTTTATGTCACATATTTATTAACCTCAAATAATTTATAATACATTCGTTAAAATGTGAGTTCTGGCCATCGCTGACTTATTTTAACAATTTGTAGCTAGTAGCAATAAACAAAATACCCATGGTCAAAGTGTCATTCGCAGACAATTCCAATCCACCAAATCAATATTGAAAATGTTCTCGTTCGAATGGCTTTATTCTTTAGCTGACTCAGCAACACATCGGGTATGCGCGTTAGTTCCCGCGCATCTTTTACAAAAAACTTAAAAACTTTGCCCGCAGAATATATTCGAGAATTGTTTATTTTTTTACATAAGAAGCTATACAGAGTGGTCCATCGGTCTGTTTTTTATTTTATGCGATTATTATAAAAAAAAAAAAATTCAGACAAAGTTTATTTTACATTAAAATGCCCATGTATCTGCAGTATAAGTTTTTCTACCGGGTGTTCCATTTTCTCGCAATGATATGCAACTTAATTTTTTTTAATGGAACACCCAGTATATTTTTGCAAAATTTGGTAGACCTTTTGTTTCTCTTTAAAATAGTTCTTATTCATTATAGTCTTAAAATAAGCAGTACAGAAACTATTCACGTTTTTATTATTAAAGAATCGTACACAGAAAGAATGCTAGGAATGTGTTTAAACAATCATATTAGTTGCTGCTAGACCTTTAATAATTATTATTTGCATTGTATCAAGTTTATCAGCTTTTTTGTTATATTTTATAAAGTTTGTTGAATTGATGTTCAATTCGAACATTTTTTATAAATTTATATATTGTTTTAATTTCACATGGCACACTTTCCGTGTGTGATTCTTCATTAATAAAAACATGAATAATTCCTGTACTGATCGTTTTAGAACTATAATAAATAAGAACTGTTTTAAAGAGAAACATATGTTCTTTAAAATTTTGCAAAAATATATAGGGTGTTCCATTTAAAAATATAAAGTTGCATATCATTGCGAGAAAATGGAACACCCGGTAGGAAAACATATACTGCAGATACGTTGGCATTTTAATGTAAAATAAGTTTTGTTTGAAATTTTTTTCGGTAATATTTAAAATAATAACATTAATTTAAAAAATACTGACTGATGGACCATCCTGTATATGTTAGCTCGACAGGCTTGTTCAACAACTTGTTTCCTAACTTAGTATTTAGTAAAACAAAGAGAACCGATATTAATTTGAATTTATATTATTGCAGCCAAATAAAAGAGTAAACTGGAATCTACATGTAGTTGGATATATATCAACTGTTAAGCAAGAAACGAGGGAAGAAAGCAGCGTCCATGAGCCTGAAAAGGACATCTGATCTGTGATACTATTGCCAAAATATGAATAGATCAACTACTTTTGTTTTTGTAATATATTTATTATTTATTTCAAGTTATTTCTTTTCTTTTAGCAATAAGTTGTCAGCATATTCAACATTTTGAAAATTGAATATTTGATTTAATTACATTTAATGTGGTTGAAATTACTGATAAAAATATTTGTGTAATTAACTAGATTACTATATGTATAATTTTTGACATGTTAGATATTTTTGAAATGGTTCTGTTGATATATAAGTAATATTTAATTTTAAAAACATTCTATTATCAACATTACTATTTACGCTTTAATTTAAAATGTATGTAAAAATATGTGATAGCATTGTTTCTTTTAGCAATAAGTTGTCAGCAAATGCAACATTTTGAATATTGAATATTTGATTTAATTACATTTAATGTGGTTGAAATTACTGATAAAAAATATTTGTGTAATTAACTAGATTACTATATGTATAATTTTTGACATGTTAGATATTTTTGAAATGGTTCTGTTGATATATAAGTAATATTTAATTTTAAAAACATTCTATTATCAACATTACTATTTACGCTTTAATTTAAAATGTATGTAAAAATATGTGATAGCATTGTTTCTTTTAGCAATAAGTTGTCAGCAAATGCAACATTTTGAATATTGAATATTTGATTTAATTACATTTAATGTGGTTGAAATTACTGATAAAAAATATTTGTGTAATTAACTAGATTACTATATGTATAATTTTTGACATGTTAGATATTTTTGAAATGGTTCTGTTGATATATAAGTAATATTTAATTTTAAAAACATTCTATTATCAACATTACTATTTACGCTTTAATTTAAAATGTATGTAAAAATATGTGATAGCATTGTTTCTTTTAGCAATAAGTTGTCAGCAAATGCAACATTTTGAATATTGAATATTTGATTTAATTACATTTAATGTGGTTGAAATTACTGATAAAAAATATTTGTGTAATTAACTAGATTACTATATGTATAATTTTTGACATGTTAGATATTTTTGAAATGGTTCTGTTGATATATAAGTAATATTTAATTTTAAAAACATTCTATTATCAACATTACTATTTACGCTTTAATTTAAAATTTATGTAAAAATATGTGATAGCATTGTTTCTTTTAGCAATAAGTTGTCAGCAAATTCAACATTTTGAATATTGAATATTTGATTTAATTACATTTAATGTGGTTGAAATTACTGATAAAAAATATTTGTGTAATTAACTAGATTACTATATGTATAATTTTTGACATGTTAGATATTTTGAAATGGTTCTGTTGATATATAAGAAATATTTAATTTTAAAAACATTGTATTATCAACATTACTATTTACGCTTTAATTTAAAATTTATGTAAAAATATGTGATAGCAAATAACATAATTGTAAAAGAATGTCAAGACTGCCTTAGAACATATTTGTAGATTTTGTTAAATATAAATTTAAATGTAAGACTTTCGCATTATACAAACATTTTTCCTTATTTTATATTTTTATTATTTACATATTTTGATTGCTCAAGTACTTGTCCTAGTCTTGTATTATCCACATTTTAAATTTTCTAAACATTTACACAAAGCTATATAATTTAGTACTCCCATAATTCAGCCTCTCAATATTAAACTTTTTGGTAATATGACCCATTGTTTTTATCTACTATCTAAATCTGATTTCATAATGCAACTATAATAATCGACTAATTTTCTGTTCACTTCATATTTCAAAAGTTTTTCAGGCATCATATTCACATTGGATTACAAGAAAAACATAGGTGAGTATTTAAGGTAAATATGATGATATTATAATATTGTAAAAAAAGAAATAATATCTTTTGTTTGCAAATGAATATAATAATAAATAATACATTAATGAAAGTAAAAACCTTATGTTTGATTTGTAAGCTGTATTACATTTAAAAAGTAAAAACTTGTTCTTAATGTTACACGATATTTTGTTTTGCGTGATTCGGAATTATTGGTCAGTCACATTCTTCATGGCTACTTTTTACAAATTTGCTTTACGCTGAAAAATATAATGTAGCATGCGTGGCTCAGAACAAAACTAACGATTAGCTTAATCAGGACCGTACCAGCGCAAAAAACCAAATCGACCACTAATTTAAACATTGATTAGATAAAAATTAGTCTAGCGAAACTATAATTAAACACTAATTAGACGAAAGGTATTGTACATTTGGCCGAAACGTGAATGTGAATTATAATGGTGTTTTAGTGCCTACATTGATGTATGGTTCTGAATGTTGGGTTCTGCTGTGGAAATGAGATATTTGAGAGGAGTATGTGTGTATACGAGACGTGATCGTATCCGGAATACATAGGTGTACGGTGAGTGTGAGATTGAGAAGAATGTTGTTAAGAAATTGGGAGTGAGTTTGGACATCTTGAGTCGAATGAAAGGTTGGTGAAACTAATATATCCGAATGAGATTGAAGGTGAACGAATGCGTGGGCGTCCGAGGAATAAGTGGTTAGGTACGATTGATGATTTGTTGCGCGAACGATGTGAAGAATAGACGAGCATATATGAATCGCACTATGAATGTAGACGAGGCGAAAGTGGTGTGTCAGGATAGGAATGTATGGAGGAGATTGATTGTTGGTTGGCTATGTTTCTGGGTTCGTGCTACCCCACTGAGTGGGATATAGCATGATGTTATTTTTCCAAGTTGGTTTTATAAAGCAAATAGTACCTAAATATTTTTCGTTGTTTTTTTTTTGTCAGTTAGGTTTGTCATAGAAGAAATGTTACCTACCTATAAATTATTTTAGGGTGGATTTATAAACTTTGTGACTGAGTGACTGACATTTGCCCTTCTGTCTGATTAGAGTGTTATCATTTCGTTTTCGAAACTCCAAACTGCAAGAGCCCTGAATTTTATCTTAGTTGAAGATTACCTGCAGTTTTAAAAAGTCTTGTTATAATTCATTAAGCTGCAATAATTTTTTTTTAAGTTATGACGTCATTAGTGTTGTGTGTTGTGGATTTGTGTTTTTTTTTTTAGCTTACGAATTCAACAAAAATCTTCAAATTAGGTGCCAACCATTTGATACTTCGACAATCTAACAGCTTAAAGTACAAAAAATTTGGAAAGCATAGAAGTGTGACAGATAAGCTTAAGCAGATAACATAAATCCTTGAAGTCAGAAATGCTATCCTTAAAATTTAAATATGTTAATAATTAATAATATTTTTGCCGATCTCCGTGCTGTAGTGGCTATGTCACTCGCCTAGCACGCCAGAGGTCGTGGGTTCGAATCCCACTGAAGAACATGGTTGGTTCACATAAATTCATAATCATCCACTCATGAGGCGGCATATGTCCATAGTAGTTAGTCCGCTTCCCATCTTCATAACAAATATATATTTTTTAAACTTCTATTATATATAATACGATATTTTTTGGTCTAGTTATAATACGGGAGAGTTGCCTGATGCAGAATGGTCATCTAAATCGTAGCTGGTGAAGTTTTCTGTAGTTACAGACTGCTAGCGACATTTAGTGTTAAATAGATGAAGTAAATAATACATCGATAATATAGGCAAAAACTCTATGTAAAATATGGTGGTATGTGTGAGATCTAGAAATATTGTAAGCTGAATTATTTATATTATTATGTAATACACATACACACACCTATATATTCATGTAAGTAGTTTTTACTTTCTTATACAAAGTATAAGTAAGTATTGGATCACGAAAAAAATCGCTGACGAGATTTTTGCGGAAATACATATTTTAACGTCCACTGAATCCATTAAGACCAATTTCTCAATGATGTCTGTGTGTGAGGATGGATGGATGTCCGTGTGCGCAATATCTCATGAACTAGAAAAGATATGTGAACGAATCTTGGAATTTATAAGTTTTATGAAAAAATGAAGAACTGAGTTGATTTTGAATGAAATTGAACTACCGAAAGAGAAAATTTACTGGACACAGAAAACAATAAATTTCAAAAATAGAATAAGCTTACAGAAAAAGTTTCAAATAAAAGATGTTAGGAATAATATTTGGAATATAAAATGTTATTTGCACTTTTCTTGTACATGCTTCTAATTTTGAGGAAAACTAAATTATATATTCAAGAATATATTTCAATAATCTTAGTTACAATGGGAAAAAACGAAAACATTTTTAATATTTATGTGTCAAACGTGTCAAATAATTGTGAAGTGTCAAAAATATGTATCTTGTGAAATATTATAAATGTAAGTAATATTTGTATTATTAGTTAGAAAGTTTTGCTGACTAGATATTAATAGATTTCTATTTTAAAATAAAGTCATACGCAAGGAACAAGTCATACGTGTTCAGTTGGTTTTATTTGTATAAGAAAGTAGTGTGGTGCCCACACCAGATTTTGTTTGCTTCTTTTGACAAAACTGAATTATATGTTTAATAAACTAATTTTAGTTGCTATGGGAACAAACAAATAACAGAAACTGTAATTATTAATCATTCAATACAGATTCACATACCGATAGAAAAATTTGACTCACGGAATATCCTCACTTAAAATTGCAATATTTTTTTATTACATTTCTTTATAATATAAGCGCTAAGAAACCCATTGTAGCAGAGCGCATCGTCAGATCTCTAATATTTTTCGAGATACGTCGATTTTTGGTATTTTTCGAAGTGCAAATTTAAGGGCTTGTAATTCAAAAACTACACGAGATATCTAAAAATTCTCTTCAGTTTAGCGTTTCTGGTGCCTTATATAACAAATTAGCAAATTTTTAAAATTTTGAAATTTTTTGAATTTTTGTTCAAAATTTCGATCGGCGATAACTCTACAAATATTAAAGATACAGATTTGCAGTGTTCACCAATCGATTCAGCTCGTCGAAATACATGAGTATGCAAAGTTTCATTAAAATCGCTTTACGGGATGGAAAGTTAGAGCAAAAAGCCTGAAATTGGCGTTTTTTGTTCAAAAAGTCAAGTAGTACCCCTTGACGTACGGCCTGAATTTGGCAATTTTCAGACTTTTTGCTCTAACATTTCAACCGGTTGTCCGAATTTTCTGAAATTTACAGGGTTTATGTATTTAGTCGAACTGAATCGACTGGTGAACACTGCAAGTCGGTATCTTTCATATTTGTCGAGATATCTTCAATCGAAATTTTGAAAAAAAATCCGAAAAATTTCAAAATTTTCAAAATTTACTAATTTATTATAAATGGCCCGAAAAACACAAAACTGGAGATATTTTTCGATATCTGGTATAGTTTTCGAGTTACAGCCCCTCAAAGTTGCTCTTCGGAAAATATAAAAAAATGTCATATCTCGAAAAATATTAGAGATATGATGATGCGCTCTGCTGCAATGGGTTTCCTGGCGTGAACATTATAAAGAAATGTAATAAAAAAAATTTACAATTTTAAGTCATATTTGGGGAAATTTCCGTATTTTGAAAAATATTAGAAATCGCCATATTTCGATGAATATAAGATATATTACGATGAGTACTACAGCAATGAGTTTATTCATGTTTAAATTATACATAAGTAATAAACTTCAAGTTAAGTTTGAAGGAGTATTTAATTTATTTTCTAGTAAACAATTTATTTGTATAAGAAAGTAGTGTGATGCCCAGAAGACATAAATCAGAAGAAATAAATAGTACTCCGTGTGTAAATAAATGTAGTGTGTTAAAAAAATAAGTATAATAAGTAAATCACAGTTTTATTAGTTATAATTAAATATTTGTTATTCTTTCAAATTCACCGAACCCGAGTAACGAGTTAAAACGTTACAATACCATTTGTCCAGCTTAGGTGTGGCACTCTGTTTTTTCAGATGTCGCTAAATGTGCTTACCATAGCAACTGTCGACTGAATTATTAGCTTTCGTAATTGTAATAATACCTTGTAAAATAATATTTTATTTATTGTCATACTAGAAAATGTTTTCCGCGGTGAATTTATCCAGTACGTCTCTGGGTGTCGCAGTAAAAATAACCATCCCATCGCACACAAATCAGAGTTTCAGGGTAGAGAAATAAATAAATCCAGCAGTCGTAACGTCGTAAGTACTGCAGTACTGCCGGGTGGAATAAGAATTAGACAAGAAACAAATGTCCTTAACGACAAGTGCACGACACGATTCATTAGTATTTAAAGAAACCTGACGCATTACCAGTGTACAATGTAGAGCAAACGCATAAAATAATTATCTTTTAACAGTTTCATGTACAATAAGAAAACATGCGAAATAAGTTTATCAGCAAAATGTGCTTCATGATTGTTGTAGATTTTACTAGAGATAAAATAAAGCTTCAAGTCACTAATGGCAGTTGAAACGATGCACTTTTGCTGCTATTTACTCCTGTAAAGATCTGAAAACCGATATGCGTACCCGGCTTGTACTAGTTTAAATGGTATATTCACAATCAAAAGCTTAGTGAAATCACAGAAGAAGTAATATTTGAAAGCTATTCTCTAACACATTTCACTCTTTTTGCATAGTAGCTATCACCCAAATATAGGAAATTATCAGATTACCATTGTAGAATAGGTACTGATCAAAATCTCTTAATTTTACTCATGTTTCTCTTGGAACCTATATCACTTTGAACGTAAACAATCCCTATTTGGGACTATCGAATTTTTGCCACAGCATGTCAGTTACCTTGTTTATATTAAATAAACAGAAATAAATTTATTACACTTTGACAATTTTTGTAAGTATATTGTTAACATTTATTGTTTTACATGTTTGTAATTCATTCTTTTGTAGCTCCTGAATATGAGGCAGGTAGAATCGAACCGTTGAGAAAAGATTAAACACATTAAAAAGGAATGAATTCCAGTACTTGTATTAACTTAGAAATAAATTTGTAAATTTCTCATATAGTTGCTACAGATTGAATAAAAGGCAATTTATAGAAATGTATCAGTTTTTCAATCTTTTCCCACACTGGGATGAAACAAAAATGTGTTATATTTTCTACGCTTGTATCTTCAGTCGTAAAGTAATTATACATCATTAGATAGTTTAAGATAATTGTAATTTAAGTTTTATAAACAAGCACAGATGGTTCTTAGTAATTCGGAGGTCACTGAAAGCCTAATTCCTTACAGTTGTCTATTGACTGACCATCAGTAAAATCACTTGTGCAAGCAAAACATTAGCCCAATGAAACATATGGAATTCCGGCCCTATGCTCCACGGTAAGGGAAATAGAATATAATTATTATTTCAGATACTTTATAGATTAAATATTAACCGAAACGTCTGCATCGAGGATTAAATTGTATTATTTATATCCTGTTTATTTTTCATCATCCGCTGATCTTCCTTTAGTATCTTAACATCCATATACGAATCTTCATTTACAATGGGGTCTTTCACCATTTTTTAAATTTTATTTTATGAAACTATCTAAATTGAAGACTATCTATCTACACTTTTAAAAAGTCTTAATTGTTATTCATTAAGCCACAATGATTTTTTTAAAATGTTGTGACGTCATAGTAGAGGTGTTGCTGGATCTAAAATATTACAGATTGTAAATAATTGTAGTCATATATTTTTTTACTTATTATATTATTATTATTACAATAAAATAGAACATTTATCTAACAAAAATTATTTAAATCTCTACTGTTTTAGATCCAGCAACACCTCTACTATGACGTCACAACGTTTTTAAAAAAATCATTGTGGCTTAATGAATAACCATTAAGACTTTTTAAAAGTGTAGATAGTCTTCAATATAGATAAAGTTTAATAAAAAAAAATGGTGAAAGACCCCATTGTGTTTATAATAACCCTTCTCCCCAGAAAAGGGACCTGCGAAGGGAAGCGTAAAAGCAATCATAATTGCTGCAAGCAGTTTCGCTTTGGTCGGGTCACAAATCATTGGAAATTCCAACGCTACAGTGTAAACCAACCCTTACCGGTTGATAGAAATAATAAGCCACTATCGTCCATTCGGCAATCTGCGTGCAAATATAGCACTCCAACTCGTGGCTCCGAAATCGATTTGTTAAAAAATACAAGTGGAGAGTGTGACGTGCCAAATAATGACGTAGTGGATTTTTCTGCGCTCCGCGATAAAATATATGTTTCACGCGGGGTACGCGCGGGGGCGGGGGCTCCTTGACCTTTTCCATAGTTAACGAACAACGGCCTGTTTGATTTAATCACAATTAATGAGCTTTGGGGTACCTTTGGCTTGTGCACGAAGCAAGGCACACGCGGGGCAATGAAGTTATGGGTAGCGGTGTCAGGCGCCACTGACGGTCTACCAAGTGCTCACAAGGATCAACGTTCAACGTATCGTTAAACGAATAAATTATCGCCTAGATTTAGATTTTAGATGGCTAAGTTTTATTACAGCTCAAGTTCTGCATATTTAATTGGACCTTAATTACTTGGAACCTAATTATGGATGGATGTAGAAGTTCCCTTGTGATTCAAATTTATGGATTGTAGAATGTTTTATTTTGTTATTCTTTTTTGTCGCAAAATTTCCTTCTAGTTCTGTACCCAATGACTAGTACCATTGATTAAGTAATAATGTTCTTTATTCAATACTTGTAGAGTTCAACTAAAGAATAAAAGTTGACGTTTTAATTATTTTATGTTCTATGGCTTCTTTTCATGGGTTTACGTTATGAAAAAAGTTTTACAGTAGTATGACTTTTATGTATTTTGATGTAAAGAACTACAATTGTAAGAAACCTTATATAATGTCTGTTCTTTTCTAGGTGTAATATACATACCCAACAAAGAACTAGACCTGAAAAACACATGAGCACGTTTCGCTCAAAATAAATGAGCCATTGTAGTACCTGTATATATGCAGTGTTTCGTCTATTTTAAGCCATACATGCTAATGTTTTTTCGTAATGGGGAGCGGGAAACAGACCCTTAGTTCCAATTTTTCATACTCTAGTTAAACTATACAACGGTTTATGTTCTAGAAATAATAATACCATTGTAAATAGGGTTGACACCAATGCCGGGGGTTTTAAACAAATTTAAAAAACACATAAAGCTTTAAACAGGCGATAAGAAGAAATATTAAACAATGGGGTCTTTCGCCATTTTTTTTTTATTTTATTTTATGAAACTTTATCCAAATTGAAGTCTATCTACACTTTTAAAAAGTCTTAATTGTTATTCATTAAGCCACAATGATTTTTTTTAAATGTTGTGACGTCATAGTAGAGGTGTTGCTGGATCTAAAACAGTACAGATTGTAAATAATTGTAGTCATATATTTTTTTACTTATTTTTGTTATTATTATTACAATAAAATAGAACATTTATGTAACAAAAATTATTTAAATCTCTACTGTTTTAGATCCAGCAACACCTCTACTATGACGTCACAACATTTTTAAAAAAGCATTGTGGCTTCATGAATAATGAATAATGAATTGCATTGGTTTAATAAAGTTTCACTCATATTAATTTACTAAACATAACAAATGACTCTACAAGTAAACTTACGAAACTGTAACATGAGTTTTAACTAATAAACAGAAAATCAAATCCAGGAAACTGAATAAAAATTCCTAAGATCTTTTAAGAGATACAACAGACGTGATATAATTAACAACATTAATATAAAAAAAAAACTAGGAATATTTGCAGTTAACAACAAAATTGAAAACTATAATATTAAAGGACAGTAATATTTACATAATACGCATAATAGACAAAGATAGATACCCAAAATTAGCAGCCCAATACAAACCTAAGGGCAAAAGAGACATTAGAAAACCAAAAAAGTGATGGAGTGTTGAGCCAGAACAAATCTATGGCCGAAGATTATGATGCCGAATAAATTGAAAATAAAATTGACAAGTATTACATAGATTCTACAGTCCAACTTTTTTATTCATAATTGTTTGCTAGGCTAAGTTAAACTAGTAAACCTAACTCCTAAATTAAATTAAAAGTAATAAAAAGGTATTTAAATTAACAATAATCTTAATATATTATAACATTTGCCTGGCAGTTGAACAAAGAAGTAAAAACAGTCAATAAAAAAATATCTTGATATATTTTAGTAAAGATTGTTGCAGCATTATTACTGCAATCTCTAGTTTATTCGAATGTTAATGAGTTTTTTATTTGTAGTTGCGTTCATAAATTATTACCGTTGACACTTAATTCCATTTTGTGTATAATTTCTTAATAATCTTGCTATTTATCATTTATCTTAGTATCCTTTCGAAATAAATAGGTGCCGCAAAAAGTGGATGGTCGTAAAACCTTTCGGAAATAACTTGACAGCTGGTAACCGCACTTATCATATCACTATCGAGATCTGAAAAAGTGCCACTCCCAAAATGTTTAGTTTAATTTTCGTTAAAAACGACCATTTTGTTGTTCCTATTAATTAAGTAAAATACCTATATTTAGAAATTCTATATAGTCCGGACCTGTGGATTTTCCTCTTGCCCTAAATATGCGGTGTAAAATTGATGAGATTATAACGTAAATAATATAAGATGAAGAAGCCTACCCTTGCTGTTATCATTAGCATTATTGATATAGGATATAGGGGGTTAACATGAAATACCAACACATTTTCATCCTTTTAAGACCGGAATATCGTATTATTATTTTCAAGCTAAATTGAAATTTTATTTAGGTATAATGAAATCATTAAATCGTAGAGAATATATAAAATAAATAATAGTCTTGTAATTATATTGCAGTTTCAGTTTGAAATTATACGTTTATTTTGCTTGCTTATCAACACTTTAAAATAATTATTATTATAAATACATTAAAAATTATATTTGTAACTTTCGTTCATCTCGAACTTTCCCTTACCATTCTCGCTTCACACATTTCTTTTACTAATTTTGCCACATTATTAATGTTGTAACATGCTCTATTAATTTTGATGAAACTCAAATTTTTTTGCATATTCCTGGCTGATGATTTGGTTTATAATAGTAATAAATTATTCTGATTACTTGTAACTATTTTGAATTGAAATAAACCTCAATGAAACTTAATTGTAAAATGGCTGGTAACTGCACCACGAACAAATCTATTATAGCCGATGTTGTTGGTTTAGTGGCTATGTCAGTAGCATAGCATACCTACCGAGATCTGCGTAAGCAAAGTGCCACACCCATAATGGGTAAAAGACGTGATGATATATTTATTTATAGCATACCAGAAATCACGGGTTTGTTAAAAATATAAAGACAATAAAAATTATCAACTGTTTCATAAAATACAGTCTCAGAATAATTACAAAATTATTAATTCAAAGAGTCCGGCCAAGCCAATCAATCGGTAACTACAGACGCGTTTCGCTCTTATTGGAGCTCATCACTCACTGCCTCACAGCAGTTGACGGGTTACACTACACTGATGAGCTCCAATAAGAGCGAAACGCGTCTGTAGTTTCCGATTGATTGGCTTGGCCGGTCTCTTTGCATTAATAACTTAGTTATTATGCTGAGACTGTATTTTATGAAACAGTTGACAATTTTTATTGTCTTTTTATTTTTTAAAATATATGTTTCATAGACTGTTTTCGAATTTTGAAATCATGGGTTTGTGTTTTGTATAAAATTGACAATCATCATTCATGAGGTGGCACATAACCAAAAGCAGTTAGCTTCCCATCTTCGTAATAATAATTATTAACCTATCGTAAGAAATCTTCCAATGTTCTTGTTATTCAACGTGTGAAAATGCGTGATCTAATTTTAGAAAAAAGCTCAGAATCGCTACAATAACTATGAAAGTTAAACATGTAGTCAACATAAAATCAAAGCAATACAATCATTATGAAGTCGTGGTAATAAAATGCAACAGGAAACCAACAAAACCACACTGAAGTGAATAAATCGTTTCTTCCTTAAATTTCCATTCCCAGGAAAAGCTTAACCTTGATTCTTCGAGCTGATAACGCGATGGCGCGATGGCGTTCCGCAGAGCACGGTGTCGGGTCTCAGCTCCGTATACTCGCCATTGCTACGCGGTGATTTCGTCATTGGGGACGAAGCATGAGGTACAGTCCCCCAGTGCCGTAGCCAATCGTCGCTCTGAGGGGCACGCAATCATAAAAACTTTCACAAATATCAAACACGATATTTCAGTAGAAAGTTCTCAAAAGTGTTACATGAAAGTAAAGTAGAAGCAGAAAGGCGAGCCTTGGGATTTTAACTCCAAATCACCAATTCGGCACAAACGCGAAGTATGCAATAATTATATATTTATAACGGGTGTTTCTTTCTAGAGGTTTGTTTTTTGAATTGGCAACACTATTTCCGGTGACAGCTAGTTTGACAGCTGAAAACTGTTTTGTACTCAAGTTGGTATACTATTTTACCATAAATAGACTTTATTTATTGAAGGGCATATTTGATGAGTGCATAATATCGCGCAATTGATTGGCCTACAAGATCTCGTCGCTAGTTTACACCGATAGACCACATGGAATCCAACGTTCCCTGCGTTATTGCCGATATATGACCCCAGCTGCATCAAAAAGTTATCAAGTATTAGACTTCCAGATTGTACTTTATTTGAACCAGCCACGTCGCCCATCTTTCAAAGGTCATATTCAAACATTAATGGCATACAATTGTCTTTTCCAAAAAAGCCAATACCGTGGCCATTATCACGATTTTTATGTGTGTTTTTTTTTTATTTTTAAGTTCTATACCTCTAAAAATAAACACCTTTATACATAATCTACCTCCTTTTTGATGATCACAAGTCTTGGTGCGTATTTCTATCTATAAAATGGTGGCCATCTCCCAGACGACCACTTATTTAATATAAATCCAAATTAAGGCGCTGAAAATGAAATATCTAAGAAAAGTACAAGGAATAACAAACCAATAGTATACTTCATAGAAACAAGACAATTAGCATGTTGGGGCCATATGATAAGATTGAATCATTGATTTCTATATAACACTAGTTTGGGCATAAGCCGCTACGGTGCGTTCCCAATTGAACGCCGCTATGATGGTCAAAATTGAGGTTTTGTGATACTTCAACATTTAAAAATCTATCTCTCTTTTCTATAAGTATGACCATAATTCGCGGTATGACCTAAAGAGAGGTGGTGGCGAGCGCAGTGTAGAGAGAGAGAAAGCAGAGCTTCAGATTGTGCACTTTACTTTACAAAAGTGTCACAAAACATCAATTTCACCCGTTCAATTGGGAACGCTCTCAGATGGCAGAATAAGCCTATGCCCAATCCAGTGTTATATAGAAATCAGTGGATTGAATGAATTAAGATCGATGCGTCAAAATTTGATGACAAACGTAAAGGAAAAATATATCTGGGATTTCATTATCAACAAGACTCTGAAGAAGGTGAACGTTTCACAGGAAGCACGAAAGATGGCGATTTTACTAAACTATTCTGAAAATTTCATAATAATTAGGAAACTAAACACAATTATTTACTTATCAATTAGAAGTATTCACAAAAAAAGTTTGGGAAATTTTCAGAAAATGGATTTTATATCCTTAGTTTACCGAATAGTTCTTTTAAATCTACAGTACTTTTTTGTGTGTACACGTTTTTTATTTGAGAAATTTTGTAAACAATTTTTTATAGTGTAATTGTGACTCGATGTAATAATAAATAAATCAAACTTTACTAAAAGATAAATTAAAAAAATTAATACATAACAAAGAAGTTAAAATCCTGAAATTATCAGGCAATCAAATGAATAATAATTTTAATATTATTTCAACTAATTTTATACAAAGAATTCATAATGTTAGCTCAGCTAGCTTACCGCATGTATATATCAGTTATTTAGATCTTAGCAACTGGGGAATTTCAATCCCCTGAAGCGAAAGAAAAACTGTAAAAGATGTATTTGTTTATTAAGATGGTAACGCAATAATTTATTGCTCTTATATTATAATGTATTATTTGTAATTTGCATAATAATAATTACATTAAGTAATAATCGGTGGCGATCTAAACTAATCTCATTTTCTGTGGGTCTCCGGCAGTTGCAACAGCTGAAAACTGCAAGAAAATGGGACATGAACGTAATGCAGAGATGAAGAAGTCAGTAATCTTTGAATAATTAGCCGGGCCGTGGTCTAAATCCTAGGGTGGAGGAGGAAGGGTTGAATGCGAGGTGGAGGCACCGCCACTGAAGCCCCCCTCGAGCGGAGAGAGTCCGTGAGTCCGTCAGGCTCGGTCAAGTCGTGACGCAACGGGTAGCGTGACGCCAGGATATTTAAGACATTGGCGGCGTGAAGCGGGAGTGTTATCGTTCTAAGATCCTACAATAGCAACATAATGCGCTAACCGTGTACGCATGCGTGCCAGAAACAAGAGCTAAGAATCCGCGCTACTTCTTGGTTAGTATGTGACGTAGACTTGATCAAGCACCAGCACTAAGTCGTGTCTACTCTTCTGATCGCCCCGTCGCCCGGCTTGCGCCAGTGTCTCGCTGCTGAACCAGTTGTTGTCACCGCCGCCAAGCTGAATACATTAACGGCAATGAGGAACGGATTCTACCTGGGGCTGACCCTGCCGCTGCTGCTGGCGATGGCTGTCAATGCCTACGGGCTGACCACGTTCGGCAAGTCACAGAATACGAACGTGAACCAGCAGCCAAATCCTCAGCAGCCTGGTACAGTCATTCTCTTCAAACTGCACTGTCTACTAATCTAAATCACCAGCTTACAAACACATTCGCATCTTACTTATATTGCGCACTTAACAGCTAATTCATCCTTAGAGAAATTTAGAAATTATACCAACAGACAGCCATTTAACGAAGGCCACTCGGTCTTTTCGAAATTCTAAACATTGTTTTACAAAATATAACTAAATTAATGCTTCCAGGACAATTCAATTAAACTTGCTATATAATATTTTTTATATCAAATCATTCTTCAGCACAATCACTTCTGCCTTAGCACAAGCTTCAATTTCGAAGCTCCTGTTGAAGAAAGCGTTATTGGGATCAACGGAGCTTTGATAGCTAAGTCTAAGTTTAATGATATAAATTTGTATTGCACTTTTTATTGAAAACCTTCACCTGTTACTAACAAATAAACTGCTTTTTAAATACCTAATGTACATATAACTATAAATAAATGCTTGAACCACAATTGGCAGTAATTATTTTATTCTTCTTTATCTGCTACAGGCACATTCATATAAAAATAACCCTTACTAAAGTTAATGTACGTTTAGATTTTATTTTATCCCTGCTTATTAAGTTAGAATTCGACCAATATATTAAAGTTGTTATTAAACATTTACCAATTGAATAACAAAACTAGAAGCCACCTAAAAA
Source organism: Poecilus cupreus (assembly GCA_963942605.1). Classification (NCBI taxonomy): domain Eukaryota; kingdom Metazoa; phylum Arthropoda; class Insecta; order Coleoptera; family Carabidae; genus Poecilus; species Poecilus cupreus. The sequence goes on from OZ012715.1 coordinate 12,474,627, forward strand.
TATTGTTTTTGGTATATTAAGAGATGTTCTAAAATTAATTTACAAAAGAAATGCTTCAATAAAAGTTGTAGAAAGTTACTTGAAATAATTTTAGAACATTGGACAGCGTTAAAACATTTTATTTAGAAAGACTGCAATATTCCACGATTTTTAATTTCAAGAAATTTAATTCAAAACTAATATTTTTGCAACCCTCAATTATTTTCTATACATATGTAATAGCTACAATTTTAAACAAATAATAATATGTATATTTAATGGAAATATACTAGGTTATCTAAAAAGATGTTACCACTTTATGGTACTACATAATTTTTTCTTTGTTGTAGAAGAGATATGACAACCTGACTTACTTACTTTGGAAGAGAGAAGAAGGTAGCACATTGGATGGAATTGTTGGGGTCGCCCTCAATAGCAAGAAAACATTTCAGCTTACGAAACTATTGCTGAAATTCTTTTCTTTCTATTGAGAGTAACCCAAACGCTTCTATCCAAGCTGCTACCTTCCTTTTCTCTTCCAAAGTAAGTCGGGTGGCATATCTAGTCCACAACAAAAAATTAAAGATCATGTATTACTATATAAGTTGTAACATTTTTTTGGGCAACCTGTATAATTCTAAGAAATATGCAAAGTTGAATAAATTTTATCCACAAAAACCTGTTTTATTGAATAATTCCAATGAAAAATAATTTTATAACAACCACAATAAAAAGTTATAAGAAAATAATATCTTTGCGCTTTTAAAAATTATATAATTATTGTTATGATTCATGTGAACAAACAAACACTAAACATTTTAAATTTTTATAAGATTAAATTCGTATTTTATGCATAAATTTTGAACTACGTTTCAATAAAGTATTTGAAAGTCATGGAAAATAGAATAAATGTAATCTAGAAAAACCTGTATTGCCAATGGCAATTCAAATAAAAAATAATTTAATTAATAATAATAATAAAAAATAATAATTATTAAGATTATTCGGAAAAACCCAGGAAAACAAAATTATAAAATTCAAACGAGCCAGAATTCTTTCCATTATCAGATTTCATGATAGACCTGCATGCTCAAGCGTAACCTAATTTTCTTATCCACTTCGACAATCAAGTAGTGAAATTAATTACTTATAATATGTTAAAAAGAAAAAGAAAAATTTTTCAACACTAATCACATCTACAGATGTGAGTTGCTAATTTACTACTTGCAGCTCACACTCGTAAGTCATGATAAAATTTTTTGCACTCAAGAAAAAGAATTTGAGAAATGTTTAGGTATATTTCTGCTATAAATAAAATGCACCTGCAAATTGAATGATTTATTGTACCTGTAATCGTAATTCAAAGGCTATTTCTGCTATTATTTGGTAAATATAATCGCTGGATTTAACTATGACAAAATTTTAAATATTTTTACAACGTAAGACAGCACTAAATCAATCATCTTTGTAAACCCAACAACAAAACTTATAGCCTATGCTCTTCCAGTATTTTTTTTGGGCGAATTTTAATAAGCTAGCATTGTCAATTATTCGACTACATAATTTCAATTCATTCTTGAGATAAAATAAGGAATCAGGGTACTATGAGTTTTGTGATATTTAGAAAATTTAGCCTCTAATTATGACAATGATTTACATTTAGTAAACTTTTAATCTCGATAAATCAGGGTAAAATTTTGTTGATATACGCCCAATGCGTGTTTTAAGATATTAAGGGCTTAAAGGTCAGAAACAGGGAACAGCATTTACAAAATTATTATATTTCTCCACTTTACAACATTAGATTAGCTGGTCAACTACAAACTATAATAACTTACTGTTTCGTCCATACTTACCAAGTTTATGAAAGACCACTTAAAATTGTTATAGTTAATGTTTGAAAGTGGATTAACAATATTAGTACTAGCTTCTTTCAATTAAATAATTTTCCGAATCAAACAGCTGATACACGAAAAAAGTACCGTAGAATTTATCGAAAAATTCGATAAGCAATTAGAGTATTTTGGGTAAATTTTCAGAAAATGCATCTTATATCCTCAGTGCACCGAATAGTTCGATAAATTCTACTGTACTCCTTTCTCTGTGTACTTTAACAGAAAACTTTTGTGAAACAAAACCAAGTATTTTTAATTTTTAATCATATAACCATGTTTCACCAAGCGCTAACAGCTTCATCCCTTCATCCATTGGAATTAAGAAAACTCTTGTACAGATTAATTGAATTTCACATATAAATGTTATGTTTAATCCAAATAGTACTTCTACAAGACAATAAGATTACAAAGCCTACACGGAAGAAAAGAGTACAGTAAAATTTACAGAACTATTCGTTAAAGTGAGGATATGGAAAGCCTTTTCTGAAAATTTACCAAACTTTTCTGTATATGCTTCTAATTACTTAGTAAATAATCATGTTTAGTTTCTTCATTGTTATGAAATTTTCCGAAAATGCATTTTATATCCTGAGCTTTCTGAATATTTTTAGCTTTTTGTGTAGAAAATAATGACTGCTTTCGGGTGTTTAGGAGAAATATTTTAGCGCTGTACAATATTCTAAAATTATTTGAAAAATACTTCAAATAAATGTTGTAGATAATATATTACTCTCTAACTTTTATTCAAAATACAAGATAACTGTAGAACACTATACAGCGCTAAAACACTTCCCTTAAAACACTGGAAATCGGAGGACGTGATACCGGCCAATATGTTTATCCCAGTATTTTACCAACGAAACTTTAGAAGAGCTAGTAAAAACGGACTAAGACTAAAGAGATTTCGTTGATCGTATTTGTCTCTTTTGCAGTGATGAGAGGCCGGGAGTGTACATACGAAAAGGACTGCGTTTCCATCGTCAACACAAGCTGCGTGGCAGATCCTCTGGAACCCAAGACCACCCGCTGTCTCTGTGGGGACAACAAGACTCCGCTCAACGGCGCTTGCAAAGCCAAGCATAAAGGTAAGTTAACACACTCCAAGAACAAAAGAATTGTATCTTTACAGAGTGAAATGATATACCATTCCGTAAGGATTCGGAGACACTTTTATTATTTGACTAATACAGTAGAGCTTTGATAATCCAAAAGCCGCTTTAATTCGAACTGTAAGCTTCTCTTTTTAAACCGATGCTGATGAAAGTGAAAAAATTAAGGGGCAAACTCTTTTCTATGTTAATTATTAGAAGCTAAACTAACCCAAACTAAAATGGATAATTTTTAGTATATTCCGAAATTGGACCACGCCGACCAAGGTTTTGGTTAAGCATTTCGTAATGCAACCATAAAATAATTTCAGGTTTGTGGTTACACTTCGGAATAAGTTTCCTAAAAATTTTGGTTACTTTTTCATGACCACGAAAAACCATAATTTTTTTATTTATTGTTGTAAAAATATTTTTACAGAACATAATCCAAAAGTCTTTGTTAATTTTTCTATAAGTTCTGAAAGTTTTAAACTCATTGTTTCGTTTCATTCTTTATTCATAATTAAATAAAAGACGCTAAAATTGAGAAATCTCTGTTTTACCGACAAAAATTAATCAGAGGTCTCCGAATCATAACCACTCTTTCAAGAACCACAGCTTAACCACACGTATTACAATAGAACCACAACCATGATCGTGGTTAACTTACGGAATATACTATTTATAAGTAAATAAATTATTTTCTTAATTTGTAGTTGATTTAACAGCCGTTTCATTTAATTTTTCTATCTAAAGTATTATAATCCGTGAGTCCTAACAAGGGTAGGTTTTTCCTAGTTCGGACTGTCAAGGTTCTACTGTAATTAAAATAGTGTCATCTACAATGACGCAGATGTAATTTGCCTGTTTCATATATCAAGGGTATCAGGTTCAAATTTAGGCTAGGATATGGATGTTTGTATTTTGTATTTATAATTGCCCTCCATTCATAGAAAAAAAATTGAGCGCCATTTCGCCATATAACAAATAGAACACAGCAAATAGTGCTACTAATTTAAAGGTTAATTTATTATGATTAATAATTATAATAAGTCACAATCAAATTTCGTCCTTTAAATCCGATAAATTTCCAGAGAATTTTTGAAAAAAAAAACATCATTAGGGGCGTGATTTGATGACCGGTAACCAAATTTCACGTCCAAAACTATATCATATATAGAGATCTGCACAAATTTGATGATATACTCGTATATTTTAAAAATAATTTATAATTGCAAAAACTCGTAGTGAGTCACGATTTCAAGTATAATTTCATTTCGTTTTACTCTACTAATTTGTTTGTTTTTTTAGTCTCAGTTCTAGTTTGCAGTGATGCATTTCAATGATTAAAAAAGTATCCAAGCAACAAGTAAAGGGTTAATTAAACAATTAGCACTATAAGTGGCCAACAGTATTAAGATAAGTGCGTAATAAAACAATTGAATGTTCAGCTGTTTACTGTTCCGTTTTTTCTAAAGAGATTTTTTGCGCGATGTCTACTACATTGTCAACAATAACAAGAAAATAAAATGAATAATAAATTCTGTTCAAACAAAAGATAAAAATCTTGATATTATTGAAACATTCAATTCAAGAAAACAATTCTTATAATTTCAAATTGAAATAGGTTAATATATTGTGTTTCAAATATGATTGTGACTCTTTCAGAGTATTGAAGATGGTTTCGAAGCATACACGGAAAAAAAGTACCGTAGAATTTACCGAACTATTTTCCAAGATAAGGATATAAAATTCATTTTCTAAAAATGTTATAACAATTAAGAAACTAAATCCGATTATTTACTAAGCAATACGTAGTATTTACAAAAAATGAGGTAAATTTTCAAATATACATCTTATATCCTCAGTTTACCGAACTATTTGGTAAGCTGAGGGTTTAAGATGTATTTTCTGAAAATGTATAACAGTTAAGAAACTAAACTCGATTATTTACTGAGCAATGTGCAGTATTTACAAAAATGTTTGGTAAATTTTCCGATAGTGCATCTTATATCCTCAGTTTACCAAACTATTTGGTAAGCTGAGGGTTTAAGATGTATTTTCTGAAAATGTATAACAGTTAAGAAACTAAACTCGAATATTTACTAAGCACTGCGAAGTATTTACAAAAAAGTTTGGTAAATTCTAAAAAGGTGCATTTTATATCCTCAGTTTACCGAATAGTTCGGTAAATTCTAAGATAGTTTTTCCCGTGCAGCTAGAATATTTATTTATTTAAGATACACTGTCCAACAGAATAAATTCTAATTAGCGGACAGGCAATAAATAAAGTATGAATACAAAAAGCAAACATTTACAAAAATGAAAAGCATATGCAAACATAATAATTTAAAAAAAAAATACAAAAGTCAGTGTTATATATGTAGGTAGTACAGACTAGTACCGTATTATTAATTTGAAGAACTGTTTCGGACAGTGTTGGAAAACATCCCCATAACCAAATTTTGACTCGTATAATAAACACATGCGGTGAATTGGAGAGGTTAAGAACAGGTTCATGCGTGGAGGTGGAAGGTAGAAAGTATGGGGATTACGCGTGAAAATTGAGGGTGCAAAGAAAGTACTTTTAGAACAAAACCTTAATTTTCCAAGTATACACAGGCTCCTCGCAAATATTTCAGACATAAGGGCACCACGCATCTCAATTATTCACTGACTAACTGACTCCTTTTCCTCCCTGATTTAATATGCAATTATCTAGTATCTTTGAGGAGGCTCGTGCACATTATGATAATTAAACTAGATGTAATTCGTGCATTTTATAGTATTACTCCTAACTTCCAATTTTCGATTTATATTTATGAAAGTCTATTTATAAAGTTTAAAGCAGAATCTCGGAAAGCAATATGTTTTATTGAGTTTTAACCGATGATTGAACTATTGAAGTGAGTAGTTTGTTTTCGATAATGATGTTAACTCATTGTTATTTGAAACACTAATTATTTCAGTTGCCTTTTTCAGTCTGGAAATACTAATTCGAAATGTATTGGCATCTGTAAATGGTACTCACGCAGATATTGAAAGGATTAATAAAAACCTATTGACTTTTCTACTTTTGTAAGCATTGTGCTTTAAAAATTCTTGAGCTATCAGGGCTGACATTAAAATACTTTCGTATAAAAATAAAGTTAAAATTCATGGCTCAAGCAATAAAGAATAAATGGTAAACACTGCTGAAGGTTTATTAAGACAGCGGTGGTAGCTGTTTGCGGGGCTGGCGAATGTGAGTCAGAGAAATAACAGTTCAAGTTATAAAAAGATTTATGAATATGAATGAGATGGGAACGACGGATTTTCAAGGGAAAATTATTGTTTACTCAAAGGGTTTTCATTTCACTAACAAACATTTACCAGAAATACTTTTAAGTACCTACAAGTTCTCCATACTTATTTCAACTAAAATAGCAGAAAATAATACTGCTTTTGAGTTTCCTAACTAAATATTTAAGCAATTATCAAAATTGTTGTAAAACTTTTTCAAGAGATACTTTATGTTGTAACAAAATAATAATTTGTAACATATTTTCACAAATCTCTTCAAAAAATCTCAATACGATTCAAATTACTTATTTTTTTTTATGAAGATGATAAGCCAACTTACAGCAATTGGTCACATGCCGCTTAATGAGTGGATAATTGTAAAATTATGTGAATACAAACGACAATGCTCTTCAGTGGGATTCAAACCCGCGACCTCTGGCCTGCTTGGCTAATGACATAACCACAACGCCACTGAGATCGGTTCGAATTAATTATTAATATTGATATTATCTATATTTTAAATTTACAATGAAGTAAAATTATAGCTCCTTGGTAATGCTTCGAACAGTGGATTATAAGATCCTCATTTCTCTTCCACTATTATCTTTGAGACCCTTGAATTTTCAGCTGGTATAAGCCGAGATCTTCGAAAGCAGAGTGCCAGACTCAAAATATAATTAACAGTAATGTATTTACTATCTTTTTAGAGAAGTTATTTTATTTAAATACCATCATAACATTTACCCCTTTTGGGTGTGGCACTCTGATTAGAGCAAACCTCGGTGATATATTTTTCGTATGAAATGCGGTTACCGGACGTCAAATCACGCCCCTCTTCCAACAAATTTGTGGAGGAGGAGCCACAGGGTTAAAGTTAAAAAAATATATAGTAGCTTAATCTTTATGGGGTAACGCCGATTTTAACGAAGTTCTCTAGATCCTTTTGTTGGAGTGGATCATCTTCATTTATTTGCCTTTAAATACTTTTAGTTTCTCCACATCTTCCTATCTTTTGTTTTACATTGCCAGTTTTTAAATCCTGCTACTTTTAAATCTTCTTCTACTTCCTTTTGCAATGTTGATCTGAGTCTGCCTCGTCTTCTTTTTCCTTTTGCATCCATATATGTCCAAGCTATCAGACTTTCTGTTGCTTGATCTTTTTTCTACTAACTCTTGTTCAATTTCATAGTTCATTCTTCTTCTGTATTTGTTTACTGATATCTTTATCACAAAAATATAATTTAGTTAAATAAAAATGCAATACACATTTTCTCAAGAACTGCTGTATAAAACCTTAAAAGGGGTAAGAATAATTTGTAAATTGTTTTAGAATAAAGCAGAATTATTTTCTTTGTTGTGGAAAACAAATGAAGTACTGCTTTTACATTTTGGCTGCGTTTTTTGTAGTCTCGTGTCTCGTGTACTCCGTATTGCTAATAAGATTGCATATTTCATTGTCGTATATATAAGATCAAAATAAAGATTACATCGATAAATGCTTAAATTATTCAAATATTAAGAATCAGTGCGTGCTTTTGTGTAGTAAATTAAGAAATCTAAATAATTCTGCTTCAAGTCAAGTATATTTATAATACCTTCTGTATTTTCTGGAGTTATTATTCTGCTATCATGGAGTTCCTAAATAAATTCAGGATTATATTAAAATTGTTATTTTTGTTTTATATAGGTTACATGTATCTAAAAAATGGGCGTATATATTTTTGAGTCCTAAAATAAATAATTTGTAGTTCTTTATTGTCTATAATTAAGCAAACTACTAAAAAAACCGGCGAGCAAACAGGGCTAAATATTTCATGTCACTGTGGCAACATATTAATGTCAAGAATAATTTGAAAATTACATGTTGAAGATTAGATTTCACGAAACTAAATTTGGTCAGTTGTTATTGATTAATCTTATCAAAATGCGGTAAATCAGTGCCTTGGGGCGCGTAGCAAGTAATTATTTGTTTCTGAATGCAACTGGTATGGTTAAGAGGTTAAGAAATCAATACAAAACAATTAATAGACATATTTGCGCGCCATTTGTAACAGTTTTGCTCGGAACATTTCAATTTGTGCAAAGTTATTCTCGGGGATTCTACGAATAAGTTTCGGTATGAAATATTATTAAAAATACATAGATATATACGTTGAGTTCTATTTTTATCCAAATTTAAGTGAAACATTGTAGGAAAATCAAAGGTAATTTTATAAATAATAATCGGATGTAGGTCTCACCTTTAATATCACATTTCGCTTCATTCAAGGTTGCCATCCAATTTCTCGTGAAATATTACGACATTATAACTTTGTCTAGCGAAAAAATGGTCAGCGTACGCCTAAATTGACCTTCCAAAATATTAATCCATAATCTGAAGTTCCCTAAGCGTATTTTAATAATGAGGTATGCCAACGAAATTTCTTAATATATTTATAACTTTCACACAATTTTCTAATACACTTTTACAACTTCTGAAAGGTCACAAGGTCAAAAACTTTAAGAAGAATAAATAAAACTTCTAATTGAGCATTGTATAAGAAAGTTACAAATGTCTACATTTATCCGAATTTAGAAATGCCATTGAAAAAGAAACTATAACTTTATGGTATGGCAACAGTGGTGGATAACTACATTAATATTACATCTTTGGGTACCGTGATTTGACGGGCGTTAATCGCAATGTTTACTTAATGGATAAGGAATTTCTAACTTTTTTAAACATATAAATCTGAGTTTGAATGACATATGTTTAACATATAAAATAGATGTTTCCGCTATTTGTTTATTTTATTAGCAGCTTTGATTGTTAATATAAATATAAAGCAAAAATGAGAAAATTTCGAATACACGAAATAAAATTCCGTAGAATTTACCGAACTATTCTGTAAGCTGAGGATATAAAATGCATTTTCTGAAAACTCCATAACAATTAAGAAACTTAACATGTTTGTTTACTAAGCAATTAAAAGTATTTAAAAAAGTTTAGTGAATTTTCAGTAAATGCGTTTTATATTCTCAGCTTACCGAATATTCTACACCTTTTGCAAATGATTCCAAATTTGAATTACATTGAATTTCATTAATAGTTGCATAGAATAACATTTTTTATAATGATTGCATACTAAACCTAAAAAGTGTTCCATTTAATGAGAGGCTACAATTCTTGTGGTTAAAAAATGTCTTCAATCTTTTGAAACAGTTACAGGCAATAGAAATATACATAACATGACATACAAACGGCAGTTTTTAGAAATAATAATAATTATAAAATTATTACCTTACCCTTTATATGTAAATTTAAGATATTATCCTTCGTTTTTGATTTACAACTTTCTTTATTGTGTTTTATCAAATAGTAATTACCATACTCGCTTTCATTTTTCCTAGGTATAACAATATTGCATTCTGTACCCGTAATTAAATAACATTAGTTAGACGGCATTAATCATTAATCAAAATTATGTTGATCATAAAAATGATTTTCAGAAGGTAAAACGAAAATTTGATTTTAATTGATTAATTAATTAGTTATCCACAGCTTTTTTCTCAACTGTAATTTTCATAATTTCTCCGTTTTTAATTGTTAAAGATCATAAGCTATTTCATTAACAATAACTAGTACAAAATAACTGTCAAAATATGAGGACCTACCTAGTAGACTTTCATGCATAGTTCTGTTTCTTTTTAGACGTTTGATTTACCTAGTAAAATTACACATAATTTCGTTATTCATTTCATTTAGAATGGTGGAAATGTTGATAGTTATACAGGATAAAGCATAACCTTGAATAGAATGTTAAAACTCACGTAAAATGCCGCAGAGTTCATGAATACATTTTATTTTCTTTCGACAATAAAAAGGCAACGTCATATTATTTTGTGATAGTCGACCAAAAAATTTTTCCACTCATTAAAATTACCACGAAAGACCAATAGAATTGATTCACTGATGCAGAAAATTATTGTTATTTAAAATGATCCACAAATAAAATTATCTAACTAGTTTAATAAAATAATCAAATTCCTATACATTAAAATAGAAACAATATAATTCAATTATGTATTTTGAGAAGTTATATAAGTCAAGACATCACAAGATTGAATGTTCAGAATTTATTTTCCTGTTAATATAAATTTTAAAATGCCATTTTATATTAATAGCTACTAGCAGTATATTCTTTAAGGGTCTTATTCTACAATGCATTTTCAAATTGTAATTAATATTTTATCAATATATAATATGCAAGTCAGAATTGTAAAGTATATGCAAAACATTGGATTCTAAAAATAAAAATAATTATATTCTTATTTATATTCTGCTTCTTATTTATAAAGCTATATTGGGTCAACCATAATATAAATTGTATGTATGTAATTTGATATGTTTAACCTTTTCAAAGTTGATGCCACTTTAATATTCCATTTATCAAATATATTTATTATTACACGCACTTCTTTGATACATTTACAGGTAGACTTATGATTTGGGAAATATGGGTTCGATTTAAATTGGTTTTACGTTGAAGGGTGTGGGGTTGGAACTCCAGAAATTTAGTTTGTGAGAAGAGGTTTCTGTTCACTGCACTCGTAGATAAATATTATGTCTCATAAAAATTCAAACAATACTCAAAATAATAAAAAGAATACTGATTTTGGTGGCGCAGTAGCAGGGCCGGATTTACAGCTTGCGGGGCCCCAAGCACGAGGAAGGGATGGGGCCCCTATCTCTACTCTCTACTTTAAAAAATGTATCAAGGAAAAGAATAATTAATAAAAAAAAAGGTTGACCGGGGGCCCTTTTGGGTTGGGGGCCCCAAGCACGTGCTTGTTCCGCTTGTACGTAAATCCGGCCCTGCGCAGTAGTTATGTCACTACCAGGGGTCGTGGGTTTGAATCCCACTGAAGAGCATGGTAGATTGTGTTCACATAAATTCCCAATCATCCAATCATTAATCGGCATATAAGCATAAGCAGGTAGTCCGTTTACCATCTTCATAAAAAAGAACGATTTTTTTAAGCTTAAAAATTCCGAGAATATTCAAAATATTTTGTTCGTGTGGTAGAAAGAATCACGAATATCTATTTTTTGGGATCTGCATGATCCTTTTTATATTATCTTTTTCCTAGTAATGTTGCAATCATACTTAAGAGTAGTCCATTTCCAAGGATAATATATTAAATTTTTGTCAAATTCTAGAGTTAATAGCAGTGTAAGCGTATCTGAATAAATTTTCATCAGAACATCAATTTATCATCCCAACCTGAAATTATCTTGTAGTAGAACACCCACAAATGTTCAGTTTCCACTGCAAACTATTTTAAAGCTAAGACAAGACGCAAACGTTTCAAAAACGAAAGCTCCCTGCTGTTTTAATAAGACCCCCCGACCTAACCTATCGCGGAGTCTCACTGCCACACGCGAAAGAATCATCATTCCTCTTCTAGACGTGTATCGGTGTATCTATACCCTGGGGCTTTAAGGCTTTAGATCAGAGCTTGTTTATCGCTAATAGGAAATTTGTACGCATATTATGCTCTAAGCACATTGTAACGACTTGTGCTTTTTCAAATGTCAGCGATTGTTGATTAGTTTAAGTACTTCTATTTTCATAGCCATTTTAAATCAATGAGACTGCAATAACTTATACATTTTACACGAGAATCCCGAACTATAATCGCCTTGATCATTCGAGTAATTCTAAAATACATCATCAATCGTTTTGCCAATTTATACATTTATATTTCCTAATATTTTCTACAGGGTGTTTCATAACTTCGAGTACATACGTTAATGGTATATGTTGTTTGATATGCTGATTACGAATATAAAATATTTTTTTTTAAATTCGAAAAATAAAGGGTTGTTCACCTAAAACAATTTTTGTAGTACTGCACTGGATTCGCTTTCCTATTAAACACAAACAATGAAGTAGGTAATCAACAATTTAAATTACATAATACTAGTAAAATAAAGAAAAAAAAATTTAATTATTTTAATGAAACGATAATTATTAACATAATCACCCATCCAGTGGCAGTGGCAACGAATTTTGGACTGGGAAAAATGGAAAATAATTTTGCAATTAAAAAAAAAATTTTTGATTCGTAATCAGCATATCAAATAACATATACCATTAACGTATGTACCTGAAGTAATGAAACATCCTGTATATTTTATGGAATAGATAAAAATAAGTCACACAAATTCTTGACGATATTTTTAATAATATTAAGAATCTCTAATCCTAAACAATGGGGTAAATAGCTCCGTGGTAACGCATCGGACTGTGGATCGTGCCGACAGTTGCCAATTTAAATTTACCCCTGTGGTCCCCCCTCCACTAACAACTTTGGGGGCTATGACTTGACGGCTGGTAACCGCATTTCATACGCAAAAATATATCACCTACCGAGATCTGCGCAAGCAAAGTGCCACACCCTTAATGGGTAAAAGGCGTGATGATATATTTATTTTATTTATTTATTTATTTCTAATCCTAAACTTTTATATAAAAAAAAACAATACAAATAATTTATTGTTAAGCAAATCTTTTAAACATGGGATAAATATCTCATTCCATCCTGTGGAACATGATATCCTCAGTTCGATCTTAATAGCCTACAATTTTCAAAAAGTGGCACAATATAAAATAAGCCATGTGACTCCTTCTCTCCTATCATCTTTGGGGTTGTAATCGAACGACTGGTAACCGTACTTGACACGCAGAAATGTATCATATACCAAGATCTGCTCTAATCAGAGTGGCACGTTTAGAAATGGATAAATTGCGTGATGATATATTTATTTATAAAATTTTGCTTTATTCTTTCAGGTAGTTGATTTCTGCGTTTAAATCTAACTTATTTCAATGTTATATCAAGAATACTAATACGACCTAATTGTTTGTGTTTCATTATATAAAAAAAAACAGTTAAGCCTTATTTTTGTATTTCACATATATGAAATAAATATCCAAACAATTTTTCTATTGAATTTATTACTTTGTTACAACTTAGTCGACCTTGATATTCATAACAAGCTCACTTGTTACAACAACTCACAAAGCGGATATCAAGACAAGTATAGCATATCAACTTGATATTTGTATCGGCGAATTGTCTGAAGATGTAAATATATAGGCAAGAAGTCTTCAAAATATACCTAGGTCCCTATCCAGCAGAACACAGCTTGCGAAAGGTTACCAACTTGATATTTGAATCAGAATAGATCTCTTGTACATATGATTATTTTCCTCTACCATATTTTATTATTACTGTTACTGAATTCTGCAATTTATCCGAAACAATAATACGCTAGAATCTTCAAATTATGGATCTTTGTCTAATATGACAATCTACGCGAAATCGCAAAATATTGTACTTACAAAACAAATCCATATGTTACGTAGATTCAGGTAATCTTGACATAGATACTGAATACAGATTGAAAATTTTTTAGACATATATTTAATAATAAGTCTTACAAATGCAATGTTCTTCAATTTTTATTGATGTAGGGCGTAAGTACTTGCTACAACTAAAAAACTGTGAAGAAGGAAAATGTAGTAAGTAATACTTTTTTAAAGAGATTCAGATATTCGTAACAAAAATACGCAATACATATTGAAACATTTGTACATATATTTAAGAAATAAGTCTTACAAATGCAATGTTCTTCAATTTCTTTTGATTGCGATTTGTTAATTTTGCAGTTGTTAAATAAATAAATATTTGTTAAGTATTTTTAGTTAATATTGACAAATATATTGCGTTAAATTAACAATTTGAACAAATATCACAATTTGTTAAATGAAAATATTGAATTTTTAACAAGAAAAATTGTTGTTTTTATTTATTTGCTACATATATAAAATTTAACAAAGAGACTCGTCAATAATAACAAGTAAATTTAGCTAACTTATCAATTTGAAATTGTTAAAGAATGTTTGTGTCCTATGTAATAACTTAATTTGTTATAATTACTATGATTTTTTGTTCTGCTTCAATATAATTACTAAAATATTTAGTCAAAAGCACATAAAAATAAATGTTAATAATTACTTTGTTCACAAATATATTTAGTTACGAAATACACGAAAATAATTTGTTACATGCTAACAAATTTGAATTAAATTAACAAAAAATAACGGTGGATCGTCTGGGACTAAAAATTTTTGCCAATTTTGACTATAAATTTTTTTACTGTGCATATGTAATTGCTATAACTAAAAAACTGTGAAGAAGGAACATGTAGTAATACTTTTTTAAAGAGGTTCAGATATTTTAACAAAAAATTTGTATACAAATTGAAACATTTGTACATATATTTAACAAATAATTCTTACAGATGCGATGTTCAATTTCTATTGATGTAGACAATCTATGTATTTGCTATAACTAAAAAATTGTGAACAAAGAAAATGTAGTAATACTTTTTTAAAGAGATTCAGATATTTTAACAAAAATACTCAAAGTAAATTAAACATTTGTACATATATAACAAATAAGTCTTACAAATGCCATGTTCTTCTTTTTCGGTTTATGTAGACAGAATGTACTTACTACAGTTTTAAAAATAGTATAGAAAAAAGTAGTTGTACTTATTTAAAAAGTATTGTACCTTCATAATTACAGTGATTACAATTTCTTTCATTTCTTAATGAAAACGTAAAAATTATAAAAAAATGTCTACAAAGTATTATGCGTATCAATTCTCGTAATTACGTATTGTTATGAGGTATTGTGTACATTTAATATTGCGTTCGAACTCAAAAACTACTCAAGAAACCTGCAGTCAACTTATCAACCCCTTTGTTTTACACGCAGGATCTTGATAAGAATATGGTATAAGGGGTAGCACTGCTTAGTATAGGGGAATGGGTTCTAGCTAAGAAATACAAATGTGGGGGCAGTGATAAGATCCTTTGAAAGTGGAACAAGAGGTCAAGAGTTTATGCGAGAACCCTGGATGGTGGTCCGTGGTTGTGAAAGTAGTCAATAAAGTGTTTTAACCTTTTTTGTTAGGTAGACATTTGGGGGGTTGATTTTTTAATGAGATAACAGTTTGACATTTGGCTGAGAGGTAATTTGCGAAGTGCAATTAACTCAAATTTTATACGAACGGACAATCAGATGAAATCATTTTAGGTTAATTAATTTATAATACATTTACTACTTATTTTCTTATACATGTTAAGAGGGAGAATTGCAATTATAACATAATTCGTTGACGGAAAAAGAAAAAACATCTTTCGACGTTCCCCTCATCCGTTTTCACTATTTTGTCGATGACTTCTGTAAGGATAGTTGGATGTGTCTCCATATTATGTTCAATAACAGAATAAAGATAAATAATGAAACTTCATAATTATATGTTTTATGACAATGCAAACAACTAAGTTGATTTATGCCATAATTGGGGAAGTAAGACAAAACGATAAATTGAATTTATTTCTAATATGGGATCAGTTGCGTAAAAAGTTTCCAATGATTGATAATAATATTTAGATTAAATAAAATTGTTTGCAATTTTCTTGTAACTGCTTTGAATTTTATTGGAAATATGAAGTAGTTATTACACATTACTAGGCTTGCAACGAATATTCAGCAACTATTCGGTATTCGGCCTATTCGGCCACATTTTTACTATTCGGCCGAATACCGAATAGTTAAGCATTATTCGGCCGAATACCGAATAGTTTAGAATATTGAGAAAAGTGGAAATTTAGGGTATTTCATTCGGTAATTTTTGCTTGAAATAAAATAATAAATGTAAAACACATAAGGGTGTCTATTCTGTAATTTACCTGTTAATTTTTAACTGCCTGTTAAAAATTTTAACCAATGATAACAGACGGTACTGAATAAAAATTGAAAATTTCATTTGCCGCATTTCTATTAGTTAAAATATTTATTTAATTTAAATAGGCCCCATACATAGAGGACATAGGTAATAAATAAAGATACATAGGTAAACAGTAAAAAAATTTATAGTAAAAATTGACAAAAATTTTAAATTTTAAGAAAATATTTAGTCCCAGACGATCCACCGTTAATTTATGTTAAATTAGCAAAATTCAAATTTGTTAGCAGGTAACAAATTATTTTTGTGTATTTCTTGACAAAATATATTTGTGAATATAGTAATTATTAACATTTATTTTTATGTACTTTTGACAAAATATTTTAGTAATTACATAGAAGCTGAACAATAAATCATAGTTATTATAACAAATTAAGTTGTTACGAACAACAATTTCAATCTGATAAATTAGCTAAATTTACTTTTTATTATTCACGAGACTATTTATTAAATTTCATAAATGTAGCAAATAAATAAAAACAACAATAATTGAGAAATGACAAAATTTTAATTTAACAAATTGTCATATTTGTTCAAATTGTTAAATTAACACAAGATATTTATCAATAATAACTAAAAATACTGAGTAATAAACAGAAAAAACCAGCCGAATACTATTCGCCGAATATTCGGCTATTCGGCCAAGGAATCCGCCGAATATTCGGTATTCGGCCTATGGCCGAATACACTATTCGTTGCAAGTCTACACATTACACATTCAAATATTGATATATATATATATATATATATATATATATATATATATATATATATATATATATATATATATATATATATATATATATATATATATATATATATATATATGAAAATATTGACATGACCATTTCACCAAATAATGAAAAATTTATTTTTCTTTAACGTTGTTTCTATATAATTTAATTCCTAAGAAATACAATACTGCAGAGCACATCGTCATACTTATTATATATTTCGAGAAAATTGTAAATTGTATGTTTTATTCAAAATATGTTTAGTAGTTATTTAATATTCAAAATAAGTCACTTCATATAAGAACGTAATAACTAAAAATATTACCGAAAATCACTAAAATTTTGAATAAATATTTATTGCATTTCTATATACTATAAACCAAAAGAAACACATTGCAGCAGAGTGCATCGTTATATCTTTAATATTTTTGGAGATATGTCGATTTTTAATGTTTTTCGAAGTGCAAGTTTGGGGGGCTGTAACTAAAAATCTGTGCAAGA
The DNA here is from genome assembly GCA_963942605.1 of Poecilus cupreus. NCBI lineage: Eukaryota > Metazoa > Arthropoda > Insecta > Coleoptera > Carabidae > Poecilus > Poecilus cupreus. The sequence continues at coordinate 12,491,971 of OZ012715.1, forward strand.
AATCGAAAAATGATCTTCAGTTTTGTATTTCTCGTATATTTTATAACAAATTAGCAAATTTTGAAAATTTCGATCTTTTTTGAATTTTTTTTTAAATTTTGATTTTAAATATCTCGAAAAATATAAAAGATATAAAATCGAAACATAGATCATTCGATTCAGCTCGTCGAATTACATAAGTATTGTAAGTTTCATTAATATCGGCCAACGAATTGAAAATTTAGAGCAAAAAGTCTGAAAATGGCCTCAAATCCGAAATTCGTCAAGGCCTTGACAATTGGCCCGAAAATGGCCGTTTTCAGATTTTTCTCTCTAAATTTTGAACCCGTTGACCGATTATTCTGAAATTTTGCATAGTGATGTATTTCGATGAGCTGAATCGAATGGTCGTAGTCACAAGTTGGTATCTTTCTTATTTTTCAAGTTATAGCCTATTGAAATTTTGAAAAAAAATCAAAAATATTCTAAATTTTCAAAATTTGCTAATTTGTCATAAAATGTACGAAACATACAAAACTTAAGTTTATTTTTCAATATTTTGCATAGTTTTTGAGTTTGAGTACCACAAAGTTGCACTTCGAAAAACATCAAAAATCGACATATTTCCAAAAATATTAAAGATATGACGATGCGCTCTGCTGCAATTAGTTTCTTTTGGCCTATTTCATATAGAAATGTAATAAAAATACATTCGAATATTAAGTGAAATTCGGTGAAAATTTTTACTTATACATAATTTATTGTGGATATGGAATCAGCTAATAAAAATGTTTCATATAAAGGATGTTAAAAAGTAAGAACATTTCGAACAAAGAATATTATTTCAATTTTGGGAAAAATTAAATTATATATTTACTAACATATTTCCAAATTACAGTTGTTATGAGAACAAAGAAATAACTGAAACATCCATTTTATGTCAAACATGTATCAACTTTAATTATTAAACCTTCAAATACAGTTTCTTATGTATAGATTTCTATACTGCTACATTAAAAATAAAATTCGACCATTAGTAAAACCTAGTTCCTGTTCAATATGTTCTAATTTTAGATTATATAATGTAATGGCATTTTAATGAGATAAAGTTTAATATCAATCAACCGTTTCGCAAATGTGAACGCTTTTTCATCCCCAACAGACCGATATACGAATTGTTACATTGGACGTTCTAGTTCTGTGTAATGTAATATTTGCTATTTTTATAGGTATTTTAGTGAGTTATATCATGCATATTTCATTTTTCAGCCATAAATATGCAAGGAGGGGTGAAGTCAATAAATAAAGTATATATAAGTATACCTTTCAAACATTTCACTTTCAGAACATGAACAAACCTACACGATTTTTGCTGTAATCATTTGTTAACATACTTTGTACTTTATCCGGCTTCTGACATTTTTCAGGGCAAAAGTTGATTCCAAATTATGTTGGAAATAAATATTTTGAGGCGGAATAAATTGAATAAGTGAAGAAAGATGGCTTGACGACTGGTTGCCGCACTTCATGTAAATAACATCAAACTTCAAAGTGCAACTTAAAGAATTTAAAAAAAATCGATGCCATTTAAAACATTGATTAAAACCTGCGTATTTCATAATATATACGCCAGTCTCGTTTAGCTATTTTTTATTTTCTTGAATCTATATTTAACCCTATTAAATTATTATAATTTATGACCGATCGAAATTTTCATCATTGTTATTCTTAGGGGTAAAATTACATATGGTAATTTAATTACTGATGAGCAAAATACACACTAAACAAGAACTAACTATGAGACTCAGAAAAGGTCAAGGAACGAGTAACAAGAAAATTGTATTTCAGTTCTGCTAGGCCCTTCAAGCCAATTTTATTCAAAGCATTCATTCGAAAACTTTAGAATTTTTAAAAGTGTGTTAATTATTTACTGATAATTTATTTACATTATAACAAATAAGTTCAAATATATTTCTACAAATTTGATCAAAGATACCACACTTACAAAAGAAAATTTAAAGCAACTTTGGGATTGAAGAGTATAAGATAAAATAGAAATAATCCAATCAAAATATATTAGGTGGGTACTCGGGATAGACAAGCAAACACTGATATATTTATTTAGGAAGAAACAAAACGGTACAAAATGAAGACAGAAGCAAGTAAGAGAGCAATGAAGTATGAAGAGAAACTAAGAGGGATACCATGGAAAAGCCTAGCATATGATTGTTGGACATAATAGCAAGAAAATAAGAAAAGAACACATGAGAATTAAAAAGGACAACATTTTATGAAAAAAACGGAATATAGAACGACGAAGAAATCTAAGTCAGAATGTTGTGGACGAAATTATATGAAGAAATCTACATATACATACTGACTTAAGAAGATCTAGATATATACAGATTCAGCTAAGAGAAAAGATATATAAATCAACTTATAATCCAGGATATACATTTCTATTGACTACAAGCTGACCACTGTATATGACATGAGAAATTAAAAACCTGAAAATAATTGCAAGATTTAAAATAGGCGACAAAGAAAAATTAAATAATTACTGGACAAGAGACAATGACGGACAATGTAGAATATTTGGAAGAGACTTTGAGACAATAAATCACTTAAGAAACTGTACAGACAACCTAATAAATGATAAATCTACACAATAGATACTCACGACGAAAACCCAGACACTGATTGGATGAAGAGAGTATATAGAAATAGATTAAATACTTGAATATAGTAATAGCTTCATAGTATTATAAATAAATGAAATTATCACTTGATAAAATTTGAACACTACAATAATAGTATATTGAACAAATAGTGTTACAATGACCATTTTTGTAATACGAGTATACTTTGAGTAAACGAGCCGCAGGCGAGTTACGCAAAATACGAGCATTACAATTAGGCATTGTAATACGAGTTGTTCATACTACTTTTTCTATTTCACGTTCATAAATTCAATAAAAATATAATAAAATTGTACGGCATGTTTAATATACCACAGGTCACCAAGGGGCTTTGCCCGCGGGGCCTATCGGGTCCCAGGCCGCAACCCCGACACAGGGGCTCCGATTCAATAATTATACGAGAGCAATGACAGCCCCAAGTTTGACAAATTGTTAATTTTACAAATAATAAATTCCCCAAAAACAGTTGCACAAAGTTCAATTTTGTAGCATTGTTTTTGAGAAAAACAGTGTCATAAAATTGGCTATGTGGGTATATAATTTGTATCGGTAATTGTCACGTCTTGAAATGTTTTAAGAATTTTAAAAATAAACAGGTTCATGGTACGATTAAAATAGATTCCCAACTAATATTTTTGTCGTTGAATAAATATTTATAGCATTAATTTATTGTATTTAACGCATTCATTAAGCAAAGCTATTGCGAAAATTCATTTAATCACGTACAAGTACGAAAATAATTCGCGAATTCGTTAATATTTACCTCGAAGGTCCGCGCTTGCAAGATTAAACCTTGCCTTTCTGTAGCTGTGCCTGGCATTTGGATGTATAGCAAATAGAAATAACTAAATATTATTTGTTATTTTATTGCAGGCGTCTGAATGAATATAAACATTAAAATTTGTATCAAAAAATGTAAAATGAGTTATCGCCGATCTACGTTCTATATTTACGAATATTGTAATTATTTGGTATTTATGTAAAATCGGGATAAAAATATAAATTTCGTTCGAATTCCATTTTCGTTTTCTTTAATTACAATGCCAAAGCAATTAAGTTAGTTAATATTCATTTTAGACAAAAAGTCTTAAAGAGGTACTAAATATCGATTCCTTGTAATCATACATAATTCAACACAGAACCATTTTTGGCCATGCTCGACATATTTTCTCACATAGTTCTCATTCTACAAATTCTATTACTTTATTTATTATTATTATTCACTTTGATTTAAAGTACAATCATCATTACCAGCACACAGAGTAATAATTATATTACTAATTAGACGATTTGAACCATTCCCAAGTAAAGAAAATCAAAACACCTACCTTTTTCTATGCCCAGAAGACGTTGACGATCTCAGCAGAGCACACCACTAGAACGAATAATTTACACTAAATATTATTTGAATAAACGGCTAGCGTATACTGATTGATACATGTTAATCGAAAGCATGATCTGCCTTTTTTCTCCCTCCCTGCATTTCTTAGCACAATTCGTCTATCGTTGCCAGAATTTGCAAGTTCTGGCTTACCGGAGAAGCACGACTTAAACAATAATATTATACTTTTGATTGAATTATTTTGATTCGTACATTAGTTGATCGTTGAGACACCTATACTGTTGTAAAAAATAATATGAAATATTTGAATTTACTTTTTGATATGCAATTTTTAATTGTGACATGCTTATAAGTATTAAATAATTTTTAAGCTTTAATAAATGAAATACTTCAGTGTTAAATCCAAATACAATACCCTGAAATAATTTTACTTTGATGGGTGTGCTTAAATCTGGTTAATTCAAACTAACTTATCTCTTATAATATGTATTTATTTAGCGATGATGTACTGTTTAATATTTATTGAAAAAATATTTATTCTTATTGTCATTACAATGTTATAATTAATTATTTCTTTATAGAGTCTTAATGTATTCTGCTCCAGCATTCAAATAATCTTCTCAAGATGTTCTGCATCTCCATGACTTTTGTGTCCATATTTTGAGCTGTATTTCTCATATTATAACATAAGGACATGATTAAACTATTTCCCGGATGAAATAATAAAGACAAATACTAATATTAATAAACTTTATTGACTAAAGTCAATGACAGGGCTCTTCTACCTAATCGGTACAGCAAATATAATAATATTACACAAACAACAATTAATAAACGTAATGAATTACAAAAACGAAACAGATATGTTTCAGAAAACCAAAAATTTAGCATACGATAGAAAAGTTACAAAAATACATTTAATATGTCGGGAACATACAGTTAATTATAGAAATAGTCATTCAAAAGTTTTAAGTGATAGAGACAGGAATATCATATAAATCCTCTGAAATATAATAATACTGGAATACTAACTTACGTTGAAAATGCAAGCTGAGAGAGACAGCTAGTTGTTGGGCCATTTTTCTTTGTTGTACAATTTTTTACATAGCAAACGCTCTACAAACAAAGAGGGTGGCCTTACAACATCTATTTGTCTCAAGCTCGTTTTTCGCTTATTAGTGAATAGCGATAGATCTTCAATTCAAGGATTATTTTTAATAATAAACTATCATGTCTAATATACCTAAAGAAATAATAAAATAAATAACCATCCACGCCTTATTCGAGATTCGAACACTGAAGTCCTGAAATATAAAGCAGGAATATTACATCTTTTCGTTCAAGGGTTGGGATGAACATTATTATTATTATTATAAACTAAAAAAATGACATTAAAATATGATGATTGTTAGTATTATATCGAAAATTTGTTCTTCCAGGAGTCAACCATGCCTGCATGACGAACGACGAATGTATGGACGGTAGCGAATGCACAGTATACAAAGAAACAGGAAACCGTGGAGTTGACAAAATATGCAAATGCAGTGAAGGATACACAGAAATTGAGTTCTCTTGCAGTGGTAAGTACAATATTTTAATTTATTATTCCAAATAAAATACAGATATTAAAATCAAGGATTACTATATGTGGTTAAAAGACTTAGCATTTTGTTTGAGTATTCCTATATCTACAAACTGAAAAAATAGATTCTACTATTGTACCTATATATGTAGTGAACAATCCTTACAAAATTATTATTTATTATTAATTATTGGTATTTGGTCCTCTCAGTAAAAATCATTTCGAAATACATACAGTACACTCAATTAATTTTCATGAATAAATATATAATTTTGAGTGATTTTTCCAAAAATGTTACAAGAACCACAGGGTTGAAGTCAAAATGGTAACTATTGGCTGTGGGATACGAACTGAAGATCTTTTGATCCACATTCACAAAGCTATTTACTACATAAATCATTTTCATGAATTATTTTATATAAAAACTGCGGGGTGCATATTTGTTTGAATTATTTGTTAATATTTTTTAATCATTATTTTAAATTAATATTTGGATTTCAAAAGTATTTATACCACAGTATGTTTTTTAACTAGAATCTACATTGTTCCCACTCAAAAATATTGCATGATGTAATATAGATATGATAATAATGTTTCCATTTTGACATTGATATGTATAATGTTATATTAGTTTACAAAGAAGATAATTAGATACTCGTCTTGGACCACCTATGATACATTTTAAAATGATCTAAATCAAAACCTTTAGGACTATATTTATTTACCTACATATTATTCCTGCAAAAAAAATTTATGAACTGTAATGTTAGTTTAGTTAGTTAAACATATAAACTTCTAAAAGTCGTCGAGCAAAGGACTACACTGAAATTTTTTTAAATGTGTGGTTTCGAATTTTTCACTGTAGAAAATACTTCCCTTTGAGCGGATCCTCTTCTAGTATTCTTAGGTGTTTTCATACTTCTCATGTCCTTTCCGAAGAGCCTATCCAGTTTTATTGTCTCCCATTTATTTTATATTTCAGTACCCTACTATCTTTGAGGCAACAAAGACCATTATTTAGAATAGCTGACTCCTACTACCTCTCTTGGGCAATTGTTAAATAAAGCAATGGATAAAATAGTATTATCCCTGGACAGTCACACTACTTTCAAAGTTACACAAAGGTCACACTGGGGTCTGGGAAACCCTATGAAAAAAATACTACTTTCTCAAAACCAAATGTAATTTTTCTACTGATTTAACTATGGAATATTTGTTTAGGTTTATAGAAAGACATTAAACAGTTTACAACCAAAACTTAACTTTTTTATTTTGGACTAGGAGATCAAACACATAAGGATTTTACATTGAATAATTGTTTAGGATAATAGAAACTGAATTAACAACGAGGTTGTATCGAGGTTATTCGAATGCTGGGTATATTTGTTAGACCCCAGTGTGTCAACTAAATGACAACCTAGTACTCATAAAAGATCTTATCAAGTGGCTATTGTTTTGTTTGCTTCTTGGCGTTGCTGTTGAAGGATTTCTTGCCTGCAAAATACAAAATGCGCATTAAAGCCTTGCTTACAACTGCTAGCAGCGGCAACCTGACACGTATATTTAGAAAGAAAAACGAGAATACTTAATAAGTATAGGTATAAAGCGTTACGTTTTAAATGACTACCCTAAATCAGTCAAAACGCCGGAACGTACTTAAATAACGGTGGTGATATGAATACCGTTTTTGCATGATGCAAGAACGAAATTAAGTACATGGTCAGCTATCGGCGACTGACCGTCGGCTCGTCGGCGTCGCTCGCTTCGTTAGAACGGAACGCTCGAACACTCGATGTTAACTAAAGGTGAAAATTCACCCTTTCCTCCCTTCGTCTTGCCACAAACGGGCAAAGTTTCGTCTAGTCATCATGCAATGTGCTGTGATTACGGACGAAACATGAGCTTCGTGCGAACAGTCGAGATAAAGGGACCTTATCTCTGATAACGTTTACGCGAAGCCATCGTACGGCTGACTGCCGAGGTATTTAACGGAACGAATGAATTAATATTTGGCCATAAAGCCTTTTTTAAGGCACGGCAACCTTCTCTGTTGTTGTCCGGCACGAAGAGACGTGTGAATGTGACCTATTATGGCGTGCGCCTAGTTTTGCGTTTTCAATTCCTACTCATGCATCAACTTAAAAGCTTTACACTTTCGGGCTGCTTCATATTTGGGTCAAAGCTTTCTAGGAAAATTTAAATACGAGAAATGTGACTATTAATTGTACCTAAACTAACCAAAAATACAGCTTCGTCCATTGGTTCGGATGCCTTTATTAGCCTTCTTCTTCATGCTGTGCTGAGTGTCATAGATCACATGGATCTTCTTAAACTAGCGATTTAAATAAAACAACGAGTTGGAGGTGCAGTCAATATAATTAAAATTAATTTAAGACCGACGTTTCGACTGTTAATCAGTCTTCTTCAGGGTGGTCAGAGAATAAAATAAATCACATACAATCTTCCTGTTCAACATACTAAAAGACATTTTAAGACACATGACACATGTATGAAAGGTCGATGTGTAATTAATTTTAAATTATATTGACTTTATCTCCAACAGAGCTGGGCGTACTCGAGTACATGTACTTGAAAGTACTGATTAGAGTACAAGTATTGTACTTTATATTCGTACTCAAGTACATTTTTAAAATGGTTACTTTTACTCGTACTTGCGATATTTCTGTCGAAATATTCGTACTCAATACTCTAATATGTACTTAGAGTACAGTCTTGTTTTATTAAAAGCAAATAAAGATATAATTCTATAAAATTTTCGTATTATTACAAATATAATAATTTAAGAATGATCTTTTTTGTTGTAACTAAATTATTTTTTTTATTATATGATTTTTATAATTACATAATATGTCTAGATTTATAAATACATTTTTTGTAATTTGATATTTTTATCTATTTTACAATCGTACAATCCTGTGTATCTTGTAATCTTGATTGAAACCACATAAATAATTTTAATTTTGAAATAAACATTGATTCCATAAAAGTACCTACCCAGGTAAATAAGCAATTTTTTAGTTTCCAAATAAAAGTTATGAGTGATATTCCATTATTTTGCAATGATCCGTGTGTTCACGGGTACAATTACTTTACAAGTACTTTAAAAGTACTCTATACTTTTGCCATGAAAAATTGTTTTATATGGTACCCAGTACTGATCTCCATCTAGTTGTTTTATTTAAAAACTATATCCAGTCGAAAAAATTCCTTCTTCATAGCGATTTAAAATATGAATTACCATCTACTAGTTGTTGTTTATGGGTAATATACATACCTCCGTGGTAACGCATCGGTCTGTGGATCATGAAAACGACAATTGATGGTAAATCCCATAAAATATCTTCATTATTTAATGATTACGTTCTTTAACTTATAACCAGAATTCAACTGGTCGGATTTCTCAAACATAGGTGTACCAGGGCCTGCTGTAAGGGGCAGAAAACCCTGACATTTGTCCGGGGCGGCAAATCTAAAGAGCGGCATTTTGTCTTTTAATGTGACAAAATATTGATAAGTTAAATACACAATTAATTGAAATTTATACTTGCTGATTTTTTCTTTGGCTAACATACCATGCTATTTATATTTCGTATTTTACTGTTTACAGTCTCTAATAAAGTATTAAAAATAATCACTAAATTAACGTTAATTTCAAATCGGCAAAAAAAAAATGATGCGTTCAACTCGACACCAAACACGGATTTACAACTTCGATAGCATTCATTGACGAGAAAATCCAATATTTTTTGGTTTTGCTAACTTATAGCCATATTACATTTTTTTAATAAATATTAATTGTAATTTGATTGGTATATCGTGAAATACTAATATTTAAGTAACTAAATGAACCTTATTACATGCATTTTTTAATTCTGAACAACTTACTTTAGCTGAAATATAAAGAAAATAGCACTGAAATCCCTAAATTTTAGAAGACTAAGAGTTCCGTATTATATATCATGTAAACACTGTGAAACATGAAGTAACTATCGTTGCAATAGGACATAGCCACAATTTTATACTAGGTATATATTTTTAAAGATATATGCTTAACGGGGCGGTTTTTTGATTTCTTGTCCGGGGTGATATAAAAGCTGAAGCGGGCGTTGTAGGTACGTGACACAGTCAAACTGTTCCAACTGCCAGATGCTTTACATCAAAATAGCTTTAAATATTTACTTCTATTTATTACAATTTATGTGTTTTGAACTTGCGAATACCTTTGACTTTAAAACGGCAGTACTGAGGTCAAACATTGATGTGTATTTGTAATATATTACAACCCGCAAACCTGTAGACTGTAATATACGATATACCGATGCAAAGGATAGGTAATACTTGATTATTTGTCGATTTTCGATTTGACTTCAAAGGTAGAGTTCTTCACGCAAAGTCGAAGCCATAATCTTGCAATTCCGGAATTTTGATGAAGCTGATACATTCATGATATCACGATGTAAGGAGTTTAATAATAGTGAAGCAAACATTACCTGCCAGGCCATTGATACATTAAATTTTAATACCTTCATTTTGTAAATAACTTTTTAGATTGTTTACTTCTTTAGGATTTAATAAAATCAACACATCCCAAAACCTTAAAACTAAAGTAAATTTTCATCCTCAGTAGAAATAAGAGGTTTTTTTTCAAGATTGCACAACTTTTTAAACAATTCTTCGTAGCTCTACTGAAGATAACAACAAGTTCTGAAAATACATTTATTTTCTTCCAATAGTTTTAAGATTTTGTTGTTTGTTGATTTTATTAAATTAATTAAAGTCTTAGTTTTATTTAAATTTGTCTTATTTGGTGTTATTTTGTTTTCAAGAAATAAATCTACTGGTTTTTGCTGGTATAATGTATTTGGTGAAACTGTAAGAAAATAAAGGAAAATTTTGTACACCGGAAAATTTCCCAGAAATAATATTTAATGAGGTTGTCCCCTCCATGAATTTTACGACCGTGGTGTCGTGACTAAGGGTTATTCTACTCTTCGAGTTTTACATTAAATCAAAGATGTTCAAATTGTAATAGGACTGTAATAAAAGGGATAGTAGAATTTCTTTTGTTGGTTAAAATAAATGATCTATTTTTAGTCCAACCATTTTTATACGGGTTTATACAACAAAAAATTATGTTATACATGCTGTTTTCTTGTATAATTATATGTAAATAAAGTTTTTCTTCCATCGCAACGCGTGGAAATAGTAAAAGCCGTATTGATTAAAAAGCAACATATTTAAGAAAGTTTCACCAGTATTTTTACGAATTTGTTAATGTTGAATTTTATAATACTTTGTTGAATACGAAATAGTTATTCAAATTTACATATTGCGAGTGATATATTTAGAAACAACTATTAGCTTTAATCGCATTTTTAATCTCAGCATGAAAGCTCGTTGGGCACCAAATTAATAATTCGAATGAGAAAATGTTTTGTGGCGAATTTTAAGGCTACAATTTGTTTTGCAATAATACACTCTTTGTTCAAGGTATACAAATCAAGTCGCAAAAACGAAAAGAGACATAAAATTGTTCAGATCGATAAAGTACAACGTAAGTGCTGGATTGCATTCGTATCTAAACAAAACACACATTCTTTATTTTGTAGTTGAATGAATATGTAGGTATTCGTGTAAAGTTCAGGAACGCAATTAAAAGCAGAGTCATCTATCTACATTACTATATTTGCTAGATATGTACAGATAACTAGTTTATAATTTAAAACCTGCCATTTTTATTTTAGTATTTAACATATTTTGTTTCTTCAAGAAGTGGAAAAATCTTTCAGAACTCATAATACAGAAATAATTAGACTTCTGGATATAGTTTTATAGATATATCATTATTTTGTTTCCTGACGAATAATTATCTTTAATTAATTCGAAACGTTGAATTTAAATAAACTTATGTGTACAGAAATATATTCAATTTCTATATTTTGTTTATTTATAGAATTGTGCAAATTTCAGAATTCATAGCAAATTAGTAAGACTTTTGGATTAAGTACTATAGAATTTACTGAATTTTTTTGTAAACTGAGGATATACTAGACCAGAATCAAACTATTTGACCCAGTTAAAATCATACAAAGGAAAATGATTTAATTCACCATATTAATATTTTAAATTCTATATTTTTCCTTCTGCACATACACATAAGAAAGGTATTATGTTTCTTTTACGAACTGATTAGATTTTGGGAACAATTCATCAACAGAAAGTGGTAGAATATTTGAAGGTCTACTAGGTTTTTTGGGCATATCTTAGTAAATAAATGCGATAAAGTAAATTTCATTGAAATCAAAAAGATGTATACATTACCGTACAATCTTTATTTGAAATATTTTTCTGTATTTTGTTGTTTGTTAGCAGATACCTTTGGGCGAAATGAAATATTTATGTTAGTGATTTTTGTTAACTTATTATTGTTATTTTTCCGTAAAATATTCTTTTAAATAACAGAAATAAATTGAGTAAGTACAACAATTTTCCATTTGGGCCAAATGATCTGATTGTGGACTTGGATGAGATGCATTTTCTAAAAATGGCATAACATTTAAGAGACTAAACACTATTAGAACTATTTACAAAAAAAGTTTGGTGATTTTTCAGAAAATACCTACATCTTATGTTTTCAGTTTACCAATTTTAAGTAACAGTTTTTTTTTATACTCAAATTAAATAATAATAAAAAAATATTTTGGAATACTGGAAGCAGTTTCTAATTGCAAACTAGTTTTTCTTTCAGCAGAGCAAAGGTTACGCCACTGATGAATAAATATGTTCTGAAATAAAGTTCAGGTCGATCATAACTATACTGCCTACCTACCTTGATACATGAAAAGGCACTTAAACATAAATAATAGTCAATATACAACTTGTTTTAAGAGCTTATTTTACTGTTGACATTTGTGTTGATTTATACGAAATAAATAATTTTTAAACCGCTACAGGACTAATCTAATATAGATCTAGAATTACTGAACGTAAATACCAGGAGTACCTAATCTTTATATGGTAATAAAGTGTAATGACGAAGTTATAGAATTAACTTAGTATTTTATTGCAAAATGTGCAATTCGAATATGGGAAACATGAGAACTACAGTTTTTCATCTTGTTCGGTTATCTTCCAGTTTACTTTGTCTTCCGTACATTTTCGTGTATCTCTTTTATACCTGTGTTTCACATAAAACTAAACGATATTACTTCTTTACACGCAAAGATAAATTGTAATACATTTACTACCTTGGTTTTTGACTTTTTTATTACTTTAAAACCGTCTTTTATTATGTAAATCAAACTACACAACAAATTTAATTTATAATTTGTTTATTTTGCTTCAAAATGTTTAAACAATTCTGCATCAAAAAGCTTTAATTAACACATATATTACGCAAATACATATTAAATTGTATCTATCTGAAATTTATAAATTTAATTTGGATTTATAAATTTTGGTTAATACCGGTGTCTACTTTTATGCAGACCAAATGAATTACAATATTAAATGTTTATTAGGCGATAGTTCGTTCCCTATAAACTTTAGAACAAATATATAAATTCAAAAAATGTTCAGAAATAAGAACTGCATTAAATGAGTCTAAATTTATTGACATAGTACATTTCTGTCATGAGATAGAAGCAAAATAGAATTTATAATTTGTATCTAATTACAGAGTGCCATGGAAAACAAAACACTTCAAATGTATAAAAGAGACACTTGGTATTTAAAAAAATTAAAATTGTAAATAAAATGTTTATTTAAAAAATGTTTAACCAAATAAATGAATATATCATCAAGCCTTTACTCAATTTGGGTATGGCACTCTGCTTTTACAGATCTTGATAAGTGCTATATTTTTACAGACCCCAAATATGTTAGTTTACATGGCAACTACCGGCTGTGGGATTCGAACCAAGGCTCTTATGATCTTTAGTTCGCTTCGTTTTACGGAGCTATTTAACTAAATCTAGTATAGAATTATTATGAATCAAAATTATATTTTTTCAAACATTAATTGCTTAAAAGTCAAGTTCGCTTTAAACATGTTTACAATATCGACTAGTAACCGTACTTAACTAAATATTCTATAAGCAGAGTAAATAAAAAAATAAATCTGGCATATTTTGGATTTGAAACTACAAAATAATAACTCAGTTTGCTCCAGTTTTGAACTGCATGGCGCATACAGATCTAAGTATTTATTTACGGAAACAAATTCGCAAGAATTATTCGTAAAGATTCGTGCCACTCCAATTATATGGGATTACGTATACAAATTACCTGCATGCAAGCACGTGGGAACTTTCGTGCAGTTTCATTCGTCCAGAATTAATTCCTTTATCAATTGATCGGAGAATAAAAGATAGTAAAATAACATTTATTAATTAAATTATGCACAAGAATTTAGCGATAAGCAGGTACAAGTGCATTTTGTTCAAATTTTTCAACCTGAATTTTCAACTGCGTTTACGGTCGATTTTTTGCTCACAAATTATTTTATCTCGTTATGTTATAGATCCTAGTTATTAGGTGAACAGTGTTACAACATTTGCGTGCTAAAGAAACTATTCAATGCACGCACTAGTTGAGCTCAAGTTGCAGCCAACAGCGCAAACGACCAAGTTCACCGAAAAACTACAAATTATTAAGTGCTCTTGTTGAAGAAATTACGAATATATTATTATTTCTTCAAATACATGCTAACATGCGATTTCTTTAGATTTGTTATTATGAATTGAATTTATATTTAATTGTTGTACTGTTCCAGTTTTTAACAATAGTTGAAAAGAAGTTTTTTTAGACATGCACAATCTTAAAATGGCTTTATAACACAATATTACTTTTTATTTTTTCAAATTATTTATAGCTTAGTAAGGAACTAAATATTGAAAATTTTATTGTTTCTGTTTTATTAGTTTTGTATGGAAAGAATTGCCACATCAATTTTCTTTTTATTTATAATACATATTTTTGCATAAACAGAGAAATAAAGTATATACCGTGAATTTCAACTAAGATATCATTAATATATTATTACTATGGATACCAGCTATATACATTATAGTACTGTTCCAGATAAAATGCAACGTATGTTGTCCATGATAAAAATTTCTCAAACTATAACCAAAATTGTACCTAGTAACCATTCTAATTAGTTATTTATTAGTAAACATCTGTAAATTGTGGTGACAAATTTATTTATACACTGCAATTTGATTGACACAATTAGTTTACTGGCTAACTAATAACTTTAGAGAAAAATAAATACACAGGCTTATACAGCAAGAGGGGGACATATTTGTACGGTTGGTAAAATAAAATCATTGTGGTGATATGGCGGGGTAATGAAAATTATATTTTCTTAAATGGAAAGGGGTACTTTTTCATTGGCATGGATAGCCCGAAATATTTTCTTTTCAACGATATTACATGTTCTTATACCTTAATCACAAAGTTCAAAGAAACATTAACATTTTAAATATGGAAAATAGAAGTTTAGTTTAGTTTTTTTCATTGATACTCCTGTCACCAACTGTACAATTATGTCCCCCTTCTTGCTGTATAAGCCTATGTAATTATTATTTTTTTCACGACATGGAAGGAAACCCCACCGTTCTCCTGAAATAGTGAGGAAAATATAGAAGTGTTACCAATATGAATGTTATTTACAAAAAATACATTACAAAAATTATAAATAAATTCCTAATTTGATTGAAAATCCTTATTTTAGTGATATACATAATTTAAATTATCTTACAATTATGTCTTAAATTTTTCTTTTTCTTAAGATTGGTCCATTGGCAACACTGCTACACCGCCTTGTGTCTGATAAGTGATAACCTAACTTTTAACGTGTCAGTTTGTCAGTTTTCTCAAAGTGTATTTTAGGTCCGAGCAAATCGTTTTTAGAAACATGTGATAAAATTTTGTGTCTAACACGAGAGGAAAGCTCTTCTTCCACTCTCGTTCGAAATGCCTCACTCGGCTGTGCTCATGTGGCAAACTTCGAACTCGAGGGGGAAAAAGAAGCGTTTTCCTCTCTAGTTTGACAATTAACTATTTCTCTAAAGTTATTATTTAGCTTGCAAAACTGACCGGTATTGTATAAATAATTGTATTATCGCGCTATTTACATAAATAATCATAATACTTTTTAAAACAAATCTGGTGGAAATACTACTCATGTATACATTACAAGAAAATTTGGCGGAGGCGCCCAAATAATTTAAATTATTTGTTTATTTGATACTCTGCTCAACTGATAGCAATTCTTTATTACAGTACATGCGACCTGTATAGTTTTTTTGCGTATAAAATGCGGTTACCAGCCGTCAAGCCATAGCCCCCAAAGCTGTTAGTGGAGGAGGAACCACAGGGGTAAATTTAAATTGGCAACTGTCTGCTGTGGGATTCGAACTGAGGATCTTGCGATCCACAGTCCGATGCGTTACCCCTGAGCTATTTAGGTTTTGAAAAGAATTAGAAAGTAATATTACCTTTATGTATTTATTTTCTAAGAAGAATTACAATTGTAAGAAACCCTACATAATGTCCTAGGTACCCTGCCAGGCACTGCATTTGAAAATTCCACATACACATTAGCAAGTTTGGCTCAAAATAGATGTGTCTTTGTAGTACCTGTACACATCCCTCTGTTGCTATTCAGAGATAACATTACAGTAGCGATCAATCTATTTCAAGCCAAACATGCTTGTTTTCTAGAATTTTCAAATGCAATACTTGACTGAGTTTCTGAAAATAGACCCTTAGTTCCTATAAAAAGAAACCACGACCATAAAGTAAATTAAACGTCAACACGAAAGTGGCAGTTTACTGGGGAGGTCTATATTGTTTTTTAAACAAATTTCAATAAATAATTGACTTTTATTTTTATTTCTAACTTGTTGTACCGTCAAAAAGTTATTAAGTTGTTTCAATAAGTTTAAAAAACTTTCAGAACTCATAGTAAAATTATAAAAGACTTGGTACATCATCAAATGAAGAAGATGGAGAATTAACCCTGGACAGTCGAACTACATTCACAGTTACACAAATGCCACACTGGGGTCTGGGTAATCCCAAAAAAGAAAAACTACTTTCCCATTACTGGATGTAATTTTTCCTATGTAATATTTGTTTAAGTGTATAGAAAGACATAAAACAGTTAATAACCTTTCTGAACCATTTATTTTATTCAAAAGGCAGCACTTTGCCAAAACTTAACTTCATATTTTGGACTATGAGAACAAACATAGGTATTTTACATTGAACTAGGAAACCTGGTAGATAGATGTGCTGTCACAGACCTCGCTAGCAAAATATATTTCATGAAATAAAATTTTCTGTTCAGTATAATTGAAATACCTTAAATACATTATTGATATTAGATAACGAAGAACAAAATTAAGAAAACTGGATCTCTTAAATCTTTAAATAATGAATGATGTTGATCTCTGAAATCTAACATAAGTAAGTGTGTCTCGTTGTTTGCCTACTCGTGAACAAGCAACGCAAAGTTGTCCGTGTGAGAAACATTAATTTTCCTGATTCAATATAAAATTCCGGTGTTCGTAATTCTTCTCCTCCTAAACGGCTTGACGATTTTGATGATTTTTTTTTTTGTACTATGGGGTTACCTGGATGGTTAATCGCATAAGTCGTAAATATAACAGCACCATCTACCGGGTCCAACTATAGCTAAGAACCATCCAGGTGACCCCATCATCAGTACAAAAAAATTTCATAAAAACCGGCCAAGCCGTTTAGGAGAAGAAGAATTACAAACACACGCACACCGGAATTTTATATTTAAAGATATTTGTTTAGGATTATAGTAACTGAATTTACAACAAGGTCACATCGAAGTTATGCGAATGCTGCATATGTGGAAAATTATATGAAATTCGTGGTGTGTCTTAAACCCCAGTGTAACGTTTCAGGGTTTTACAGAACTTGGTCCAAAAGTCCTATATAATAGTTGAGTTGTAGCATATATCATTTGACAATGTTTGTTCTGTTTGTGTTGCAGGTGGGGCCCGATTGTCAGAGCTGTCGCTTCCGCTGATTTCAGTGCTTGCTGCGTCGTTCACCCTGCTTGCCGCAGTCGCAACGTCTGCCAACTAGGGTGGTCGTCGAGCTAGTCCCTGCAGCCTGCAAGGTACCTGCATCCTGCAGTAACAGATAGATGGCGCCGCACGCCGTCGATACTTCATGTTCGCTGCTGCACCCTTGTTCCCTTATTTCTTAGTCGAACCACCTCCGTACTACCGTATTGAATTACTTATGTCGTTTTTCATATGATTCACTGGATTGTACGTATTAATTATAAAATAACCTCACTAATTTCATTCAATAAAACTTGAAATATATTTGTAGTAATTTTCATTTACTTTTGAAAAATATGTGATACCTATTTGAAATGTTTAAGCAAATGTATTTGACTGTTACTTAAAGTATATTTAGTGCACTGAATATAAGCACCGTTTTGTTATGAAATTGTTATTATCGTATATATTATGTGAATGTATCTATTTACTAGTGTTAATAATATTGGGCGTTTGATGAAAGCTGCCCACCATTGCCGGAACCAAATTCATACACGCATCTATGTGAAATATTATTTTATTACTGATTAATTAAAATATAAATTTTATTCTCCCCAAAATAAAATATTTCGCTATTTTTATACTCATAGAATATAATAAAAAATAAGTTGTATATTTTTTAAGTCAATTAATCTCAACTGTAATTAAATAATGACATAGTATATTATTTTAAATAACTCCTTCAATCACAAAGTATTTGGAGAATAAAATATCTATTTGAAAATTAAATGTTAATAAAATAACAATGAATTCAAACACTTTGGCAATGGTGGTTATCTTTCATTAGATGCTTTTACTCACCATTAGGATCTTTGTACACTAATATAACAAGTATAACATGTTTGTTACAAACAATCACAAATTTTCACATTTTTTATGTATAGTCTGTAAATGATGCCTTATGTAAAATCTGTGACAGTACATTTCATTAATTAACAAATAAAATATTATTCCATCAAAAAAGACTTTTTTTGAAGATCCCAATGGTGATTTATCAATTTACAACAATGTAATTTTTTATCACAGAGAATTATATTTTTTTACTTTTAAAGAAAGGGCTGAAGAACGCTACGAATACATTATATTCTACTTAATCTCAATTTCCCTTTCAAGTAATTACTTACCTTCATTTACATTTTTCTTCAGAACCTAGTAATTCTGTGTAATAAAAAATTGCATTGTTCAAGTTATAAATTTTAATTCTCACCTGTATGTATACAGTGAGTTTACAGAAGTAGCTACAATAATTCATTCATATTGGCTGAGAAACTCCCTACTCTAAACTATAAAATAAAATAGTAAATATATAATATAAAACGAGAGGAATAGGTAAATTAGAAAGATAATGTGTGCCAATGGTTATTTGATATTTCGCATTAACATAGAAAGTATTTTTTTCACAGGTATTCAGCACTTCTTGCAAACACACTGTATATATACCAATTCACTTAACCTCACTAATTCTCAAAATGACAGTCGCGCAGTGAGGCTGCATTTCGTTTCAAACAGTGCAACAACTTGAAAGGATTCAAAAACATAATGTTTTATTCGTTTTTCTTTATTAATAGTAGATATAACAAGAGGCATAATAAAACTTAGTCTCATCATTTTTTGTAGTCTAAAAAAGAAACAATCTGCAGCCTCATGGATGCACTGTACATATTATACTTACCTATATAATCTATAAAATGTCAAGTAGAAAAATCTGAACGCAAATATACGAATATATAAATGTCTATGTAAAAAGAGCACGCCTGTAGAGTTTAATATATTCCGAAATAAAGCATGTTGTTAACACAAGTTTCGGTTCATTTTCAATTTGCGAATAAGAAAGTAGCGCATACATATTTATCGATCTGTAATATGACAAACAACTGTAATAAGCCAGAATTTAAAGTACGCCAAGTTACAGGTTAGCCGATAGGCTGGTAATCATCAACCGCAAATGTTATCGGCTGGACAATCGGATATCCTACACAGGTAACACCACCGTATTGCACTAATTCGATTTTAATAACATCAACTTGCGATAAAAATACCGTAAGATTTTGACATTAAAACTTCCGTTCGCAATGCATTAATACACCCAACTTCAAAATAATTTGTATCATTCTTTTATTCAAAAGTAACATTTAGAACATAGGGTATAAGAGCACAGAACACAGCGTTATCATGATCACCGGTTATAAATTCAATAATTATTATTTAAAATTAAGTTATTACCTTATTCTCCTTAAGAAAATCCATATTCTCTAACAATACTACCTAGAAGACTTGCACTTCACACTTACACTTCTAAAACACTTCACACCACAAACTTAAATATTTTAACATAAATTCTTTACCGTATACAGTCGAGCAACACATACAACTCATGAACACAGCTAAAAAAATAACCAATCGTATTTTAACTTACAGGTTCATGCTTGTCTGCATATTTTCGGATAATTACATTGTAAGATGTTGGAAACAGGTTCGCAAGTATTTAGCAACTAAACAAAATCCTTTCAACACATTATAAAGTTAAAATATGTATTATACCACTGTGTTTTTCGACTTTACATATAAAATTAACATTGCGATTGACGTTTTATTTGTAACAACAAATATAACAGAGCTCATGGAATTGGTTAATAAATATATAGGAAGATAACAACAAACAATTAATTATAGATCAATTTGGATTCACCAAGTAAACGACTAGACCTGTAAACTCAATAACAATTTAAATACGTAAACATATACTTAATTACTTTAGTTAAAATAAAGTTGCCGTTAAAATGAGCAACATTAATGCCCATGTCTTCCTATATATTGATTAATCGATGTTTGTATTTGGAATGTTAATTTAATTTAAAATATATAAAGTTATATAGATACATGTGCATCCCATTAAAACAAATAAAGAATTACTAAAAATTATGTCATTGAAACAATATGAAAGTTATTATCCTATCATTTCTACCGCCAGCAGCCAAAATCGCCGTCCATTATTATAACTTTTCCATTATATTTTTGTTTGCTTTCAAGGTTCTTTGAGCATACATTTTAAAAATCATTCTGTACAAAAGTGATCACAATAACAGATGCATCCTGCTAACAGCATTGGTTGCCAATTTTGAAACATTTGGCACTTACTGCTTACAAAAATGGAATCATTTACGAAAGTAACTATTAGCAGAGTTCTGCACACAAAATTTAGCACAGCCATATCGATTTGACATAATTAAAAATTATCTAAATTAAATGGAATACGTGACGCAATAAAATGCAAGAGATAGGTACTAATTCGTTAAGGTTCATGGTGCTGATCAACTGATCCCGGTCCTGGAGACGAGAAATAACAGTGACGTCAGCAACAAGAGACCGGAATTGCGTGTAACGCGAATTCCATCGCACCGGAGCTCATCTCCAGGGTACAGGTTCGATGGAAGAGGTTCTTCTGCTATTCTGCACATTTCGTTGCGAGATTCAAACTCATCCTGTAACATAATGAAACACAAAATTAAATATAACATGTATTTTTTAAATTGTATAGAAATTGAAATATGTTATTGGATTGGAGAAGTTTAAAAAGTAAAATAATAAGGTGAGTTTCAATCCTGTTTTTGGACAACGGCATGGCAGGTAACGTTGAAGCTGGTTCACTTAAGCACCACTGCTCATGATCAGTAGCAGGAAGGGTGACCGCTTTGCGAAAACCCATACCAGCGAACTCTGCGTGCCGTTGTCACACCATCGAAAACGAGGTACCGAGGCGGCATATAACCTCAGCAGTTGAGACCGCTTAAATAATAAAAAAATCCTTTTTTTGTAAATAATATTACTTGACTTCCAGATGTGATACATAGTGATTTTATTTTAACAATTTTATAATTCTGACATATATTTTTATTAATTTTGGGGCAATAACTACATGTTATACTACACATTGTATTTTACTATGACATTTTACTCCTGAAGATGACCTTTGGAAGGTCAAAACGTTGAGTAAACAATTATTTATAAAAAGGATTGAAACCCAACTTATTTTATCTTTATCTAGAAATCTTTGCAGGTACAATGAAATAATAAAAACAAAATAGAAGAGAATGCATGCAATTATTCCATAATTAAAAATATTTATTGCGGCAATTTCTTATGTAATTAACCATGTAAATTAGTACCTATCATACTAAGAAATATATGTTGCAAATGTTACATAAAATAAAAGGTATTCATTTAAAAACTTGATACAATCATGAAAACTAAAAATCTAAGAGTATAATGACTTGTTAGATTAAAATAATCTGATATAACCGAGAAAAAAACTTAAATTGTCCATATCAATTCGCAAAATCAACCAAATCACTTTTACAATAACTTATGAAACCGGAAGAAATGCAAGGACATGACATTTCCTAAAACCTGATAAAGCAAAAAAGATATAGAAGGAATTGCCTAAAATTACACGAGTGCGAGGAAACAAAAGGTCACGAGTTCGATTCCTGGATTTAGTATCTCTTATCATTTGCATATTTATACTGACCTTTCGTGACCCTTAATTAACCTCACAAAATAATCGAACGAAAAATTTAGCACTATAAAACTCTAACTAAAACATTTAAAAAATTACGAATTATATTTTAATAATTGAATTAAATTTTAATACTACCAAAAAAATAATCTAACCTAACTAATTACAAACAAAAATAAAAAAATCCAGTCAATTTTCGTGGTTTTACATCGCAGTGCCATCTATTTTCAGTGTCGAACAAAATTACGTCAATAATTTTAATGACTGCTACTGTGCACTTTATACGGGGCGTTGCAGAAAAGCAATGAGATACGGGATGTTAAGAAGTATTTGTACTTACCCCACATAGTACTTTACAGGGAGGACACACAACAGCGCCCTTGTGAAGCCAATCATCTTTAATTATTCGAATTGAGATTTCTTGCCCAGGTTGATAACAAGTATAAGTGTAATTGTTTACCTGACAAAACAATTTTAATCAAATAGACAAAACCTCGAATATAATACAATATTTTATCAAAATATCAACTTGATTAATAATAAATTATTACTTAAGTGCAAATTTATATATTTATGTAAAAAGTTAAATCGAAATTATATTTATTTTTCAAGCTGCTCTAAAGAACAGCATATCTAATATATTGCTCTATAATGGTACAGATAAGTGTAAAATATGAAGCACTAAAAATAAACTTACAATGATGTGTAATCGGCCATCCTCGCATTTATATCCATAGCATCCAGAACCCCAATGCTGCCATTGTCGTACTTGTCTACATGATCTCTCTTCCCACATTTCGTTGCTATGATCAAAACAACGGGAATTTTCACCATATTTTTCTAAGGCGAAATTTTTATCAGGCCCTTAATTGGACAGAAAACAAATGTCTTAAAATATACAGGAAATATCTATATTGCAAGAGATTAAGACAAAGCACGTTAGAAAATGCAAAATCTTTATTTTATATACAGAACTTGTATAAATATATTTATAAACAAATACGTTAATAAGTTGATGAAGGAATTCTTGAGATGATTTTAATTTATTTGAAGATTTTGACTCTCCAAAACCTTAAACAAACCGTAAATAGCGTTTTAAAATAAAAATTGATAAATATATATAATTATATAAACACTCAAATGTATGAATTTTGAGAATTATAGTGAAACATTTCTTCCTAAATTTATTGTTAGCAGTAAATATTACTTTCGAAATGTACATATTCACAAAATGTAAACGCATACATTTTTCACATGTAATAACATAAATAAAATAGCATTTATAAATAATCAGGTTGGAGACAACTGGGTACTATAGAGTATGCCCCAAACAAACGTGGTCATGTACGTTTATTATAAGAATATATATTTTTTTTTAATAAAAACTGTCTAACTATTTTATCATATTGTAC
Organism: Poecilus cupreus; assembly: GCA_963942605.1. Taxonomy (NCBI): domain Eukaryota; kingdom Metazoa; phylum Arthropoda; class Insecta; order Coleoptera; family Carabidae; genus Poecilus; species Poecilus cupreus. Next base: position 12,515,632 of record OZ012715.1, read on the forward strand.
CGGACAATATTTCACTCTGCCATGTTATTTAATACAGATCACTTCATTAATAAAGTTTTCGTACCTCCGTCCAAAAACACTAGTATTATATATCTAAAAATTGTCCAGAAACTGCTTGGTTTCAGGCCTAGGCTGACAAATGCTAGGGACTTTTGTAAGATTAAGGTTGGTATCAACTAGCTGTCAATTGCGTTCGGCAAATCAAAACGGTTGTGTATGCACAGTTCAGCCGCTCTTTGCCTGTTGAGTTCACTGTTATTGGCGCGAAAACTTAATATAAGTAAGGTTAGACGCATGTTCGACGTCAAGATATGCTCAAGAGTCCAGCAATCAAAAACATCGACATTCAAATCGCAGATTGAAAAACATAAATAATGGAAGTTGGTAATTTAGTGTTTGTGTGCAATATTTGCAATGTGACCAGCAATTCGCCAGAAGACATAGAAAAACACGTTACAACAAATCATTCTTTCAATTGTAAGTTATTTTTTGTGTATGTATTTATATTTAACTATAAGGTTATGTCAACTGTCAGTGTAAATGTAGTGCACGGATTGTTCGTTTATTTACAAAATGCACACTCTACACATTGACCACGTGATTCTACACATGTACAAACACAAGACAATACGGTGTTGTACCGAACGCACTTCTTGTACGTTGGTTTTGTTCAGTTGGTTTAGTGTTTGGTTGTTGAGTGCTTGGAGGTTAGAGATCAAATGTAAGTAATCATAAATAAATTTTCAGTTGCAGTGCACAACCAATAAATAAATATCAACTAAATAAATATCACCGAATTTTTTAAAGAATACATTTGACTTGCTTATATTTATAAATTCCTTGATTCCTTGTTTCTGAACGATTTGATGTTATCAACATAAACAATTTCTAGTATTTCATACTTGACAAATAAATCTGAAATTTATTTAATAAATGTATGACAAAGTCGGCACAAAAAATAATGTGTATCATAATTTTGCAAGTCGGCCTGTCAAAATATACTCGCAGAATAGCACTCGTAAAAGTGCAGTTTCTGGACTAGTGATACAACGGACTATTATTTAACGAAAAAGACAAAAATAAATTACTTGTACACAGAATCTTTTGGTAACTAAAATGATTTAAAAACAAATTGTTCATTTTTATACAGAGTAGTAATAGATATTTAAATGAACAGAAAGACAAACAGAAAAAAAAACGAAACTAATACAGTTGGAATAGAACTAGAATTTTTTTGTTTCTACAGTTTGTTACACTAACTACATAGCTACAAATTGACAGTTTTTCGTTCTTATATATAAAAACAAAAGGCTTCAAATTAGATTGTTAATTTCGTTAAATTATTCAATTAAGTAATCTGTACAAAAGAACAAGATAACAAAAAACAGTTGTTCCATGGTAAATGCTTATGACAACGTTTGTGTGGGACATTCTACATAAAAAGGTACGGTTGTAGCTTTAAATTTTACGTTTCAACTAAAATTGAATTAAGTTTTCAGAACGTTTCAATGCAATTTTTAAATGTCACTAGTTTGTAAAAGAATAACTAAACATATTTATATTGACTATTAAATTACACCAAAATAAATATCGAACTCTTTGATTGTTTAAAGAATGCCTGAGATATTGACAGAAACGTCTAAAAAAAAGTTAAAAATGAAACAGTTGTACCGTTCTAATATAGCCAACCATAAAATCGTTAAGCTTTGAATAGCCGGTATAAATAATTTAATTTGACTTACTTGGATTATTGTCTTCATACTGACAATGTGAACCCCGAATGATGACATTTTTGGAACGCCATGTAAATTCTTGAATATAGGGGCAGTAGTCTGCCAGTGAGACGGATCCACCATAAAATCCTTCAGTACCAGATGGCACAAACTGAATACAATCAAAATTCTGAAACAAGATGAATTATTACCACTTGTTAAATCTTACTGTTACGGTTTCTCAAAAACTACTTAACTGAAAATATTGATATTTTGTCCTCTTTGGAAGGGCTGATGAGTTTAGGAAATGGTAGTTTATTTGAAGCCTTATCAAATTATTTTGAAATATCTCAGTAAATTATGATTAAATGACAATTTTTGTTATTAGAATATTATTTCAAATATTATTATCTACAATTAATGTTTGAAACATTTTTCTCTTACTGACTCCATTTACGAATTATAACACGTTCAAGAAAATTATATTTTGACATTTTCGTTTAAATATTTAAAACAAATTGCAGGCACTATACGTCAGTAGCAATGAAAAGAGTAGGCGGAAAATTAGGAATTATTATTATTAATTTCATTAAATTGAGGTATCAAAATAAATTAGTCTGTATTAAATAAGATGTAGGGATATTGGAAGTTTTGTGATATAAAATTTGGATTGATATTTTTTTTGCCGGGCACTTGTTATTTACAAAAAACTGATTTTACATGTTAACTGCCTATGGGGCCTATTCTGTAACTTACCTGATAATTTTTAACTGCCAGTTAAAAATTGTAACCAATAAAAATATGTGTCACATGAAAATTTCAATATTTTTTCAGTGACGGCTGTTATTATTGGTTAAAATTTTTAACCGGACGTTAAAAATTAACATGAAAGCTACGGAATAGGCCCCTATGTCAACATTTACGTGGGACACACGGTATAATATGCAAACGTTTGTTGATATTGAAAATTTTGACTTTAAACAATTAGTAAGTAACTGGACTAATTTCAAGTTGTATTTGTATTGTGAATATATGGCATGACATTTTGTACCAGTACGATTTTAAATATTATCCAGATTACATTGGAGAAAGAATGTTTTAACAGTGGGATAACTTTTTTTGAGTGCTAAACAAAATTTTTATACAACCGGAAAAATACGTTACTTAACAAAATAATCAGTTAACAACATCTACTAAATCTAGTAAGAATGATACGTCTCTCATTCTCATTTTTTTAATTCACTACCAAATGTATGCCAATATGACAGTATTTTAGGTTAGGTCACACTTGAAATGAATGTAAAGACCAAATAAATTAACTGCTATCAGAGAAACTTACACAATCTATCAAATAATATATAAAAAAATATATTTCAATTTATTTTACTTTAAATTCATTTTTTTTAATCATTAAGTTTTCTTCCAAAATAAGTATAATTGAATTGGTAATTTTCGACCTATTTGTTAATCAATATTAACTAATAAAGAATACTAGAAAATAAAATTCTTTCTGGGAGGTACTGTCAATGGCTTTGAATCACTTTATTTCCCAAGGGAGTACTTATCAGTTTTATTTCCTTCATTCCTTCCGTAAGTTATAGTCTTACTCTTTCGAAAAATTCTTGAATTGAGATTTCAAAGTTAACTCAATAAATGTTAGTTTCAATTCTAATAAATAATTAGATTTGTTGACCTATAGAAAATGCAAACTTTAAATTTGTAAGGGCACGAAAAATGTATACTTGCGTCTAATAATTATTTAATGACTATTTCATAACATATGGGGTAAATAGCTCCGTGGTAACGTGTCGGACTGTGGATCGTGAGATCCTCAGTTCGAATCCCACAGCTGACAGTTGCCAATTTAAATTTACCCCTGTGGTTTCTCCTCCACTAACATCTTTGGGGGCTATGACTTCACGGCTGGTAACCGCACTTCATACAAAAAAATATATCACTTACCGAGATTTGCGTAAGCAGAGTGCCACACCCATAATGGGTAAAAGGCGTGATGATATATTTATTTATTTATTTTAATTTATTACATTGAATTCATATATTTCTAGTTTATTTTATTTATCATAAGGCACAATCAGCTCTATCCCATCGTACAGTTTACCATCCTTCGTTTTTATATATGTTTATGCTTTGATATAACAACACAACAAAAATGATTATTATTAACAAAATAACTGATCGCAAAAAAAAATATTGCACAAAAAATATTAATTTTGTCCCGCATACATTTTTGCCATAGTCCTTCAGGTTTTCTTTATTATTTATGAACATTCTACGTGTATATACATAATACGTTCAGATTTATCACACGAAATAAAAAATGTATGATTACAGACTACATATACACGTGACCTTTTCTGGGAAAAGTGTAATTTGCTTACCTGATATAATTTAGGCAATTCAACGGTATGATTTACAAGATTACATAAGGCCACGGAAGTTCGATCATCTGTACATTCTGTTTGAAGAGGATCTCGCTTTACTTTGTTGCAGAATGGATGGATAGATCTTCCTCTGAAAGAGAATATTTGATATATAGCAAAAAATAAATATATTATGTTACATCTGTTTTTCAGTGTCTAACTCAATATTTATTTTGTTGAGAGCCAGACTAATTTTAATTAAAACCTCAGGATTCAATCAAGAAGTCTGTAACAAAAGGTAATTACTTTGCTAAAAGCTCTCAATCGTCTATTTTCTTTTATTTCTATTATTATGGTAATTATTCAGCTAGATAGAAATAAAATGTAAAAACAACTCTTGAAGTATTCATTATATTTTTAATTAATACTAAGATCAAATAAAATTGTAAGTAGTTAATTTCAAAATTATTCCTTTGTTGATCACGAGAAAAATGTAACAAAAAAATTTGCTGTACCATAGCCCACAGCCAACAAGAAATATAGTGTAGCCCACGAAAACCCAAGGGTTCGTAATAAAATGATTAAACACCCTTCAAATATGTTGACTAAGAAACCAAAAATTATACCTGTCATATATAAAAATGTGAACACTGTTTCTGGTTTCTCAAATATAGCGCAGAGTTGGACTCTATCCTCACAAAAATATTAGAAATATAATTGGTAACAACCTTAAATTAATTTTATACGTAAAACTTTTACACCAATATTTATTGCAATTCTGCTGTACTCCAGTATTATAAATATTATTGTAATCTAAATTATTTAACAATCAACCACGTATCTAAGAAAGCACCATAGCGTTTTCAATGCTATTTTTAAATATTCAATTATTGGCGACCCCAAGTATTTTACATGAAAAAAAAGTTAAATAGTTATTACACTGAAATATTTTATACAAACATTTTGACATGGATGTTTTACTGCTGGCCTATGCAAAAAATCTATGTCACGTACAGCGTGTAACGGAAGTGCAAGCGGGTAGTTACCATGGAAACGCACGTTCAGCGTGGACCCGAAGTGCGAGAGGGATGAGTTTTGGGGTCGCTGATTACGAAGTTAATGTCAAAATTGTAAAATTTAAACATATAATAGCAAACACTAAAGAGAGTAGATGACAGAGAAAAACAATAACTTTTAATTGGTGTAGTTGTTTTGTTATTTTATTGAACTGATGATTTTAAGTAAATTACCATTAAATATTTCCGTTATTTTTCCGCTTCCAGGTAGAGCGAAATTATAAATATTATACAGTAAAAAAAGTTATTTCCGATTTGTTAATTTTGCGGTTAAGTATTTTTAGTTAATATTGGCAAATCTATTGCGTTAAATGAACTTATCAATTTGAAATTGTTAAAGAAATTTTGTATCAATTTGAAATTGTTAAAGAAATTTTGTATCCTTTGGAACAACTTAATTTGTTATAATAACTATTATTTATTGTTCTGCTTCAATATTATTCAAAAGCACATAAAAATAAATGTTAATAATTACTATTTTCACAATTATATTTAGTTACGAAATACACAAAAATAATTTTTTACTTGCTAACAAATTTGAATCTTTTTGTAAAAATTTTGTTAATTTTGACTATAAATTTTTTACTGTGTAGTGTCAAAAAAATTCAGAAATTTTTCCTCTATAAAAAGCTATTTAACTATTTTAATATAGTATAATTACGGGATGCCAATAATAAAATAATTTGAAAATAGCATTGAAAACACTATGCGTATCCTTCTATTCACCAGCTTGTATATAGGGAATATAAAAAATGCTAACGAGATGCTTTAATCCAGATTAATTTTACTAGTATTTTTTATGCCGAAAATTAATTTCTAATTTGTTATATAATAAGTCTAAGTAGGTAAATAATATTTTAAATTGGAACTTTTAATCCAGGTTAAATTCTTTACATTCGAACAATGAAAATTTAGTAATACAAGGACAAATAAAAAAAATATTAATTTAATCTGTACTTATTTTAATCCGAATTATACAATATTATTGAAAATGTATTCTAAAAATAAGAAAAACTTTTCTATTAATCCGGCACTGGGTATTGGAAGTGTTCCAGCAATTTACGGTATGAGCGTTGAAAAGTTCTATTGAACCTTTAATTTGTGAAGTGTTTAATCGTTTTATTACGATCCTTTGGGTTTAAGTGTTCTACTCTATACCAGTTTTGGAATAGCTCAATTAATCAAGCCCCAGATTATGTAATGTACGATAAACTAATTGATATGTAATAAATATGAAATTATATTGCTGATTTCGGTGGTATAGTGGATATGTCACTAGCCTAGCACACCAGAGGTCGTGGGTTCGAATCCCACTGAAGAGCATGGTCGTTTGTGTTGTCCATAAAATTGAAAATCATTTACTCATGAGGCGGAATATAACCTAAGTAGTTAGTGCGCTTCCCATCTTCGTAAATAATAACAATACATTTATAAAACTGCGATAAAATAATCACTTTCAAATATCTCCTCAAAGCTACCACTCCTAAATTGTAAGGCGTGATGTTTAATTTACTTGAGTAAATTACAGAGACGATGAAAAACAATCCAAACAAACTTATTTATTGTTGTAAACAATGAATGAATACTATACTTGTTAGATTTGATAGAAATCCACTCCTTGCAGCTCTTCATGACGAAATCGCAGCCAAGGCCTTTCCCCCAGGACATGGGCATGGCCAGCGAGTAGTTGGCACGGTACCATCCAGTGTCTTCCATCAACGCCAGGCTTATCCTTGAAATGATCGGGTTCTGTGTGTGTGTTCCCGTCATCGCTTCGTTCTGCAATCATTGATTGGAATAAATTACGCGAATTATCTCAGTAATATGCTCTTTATGAATTATAAATGATTCGCGGAAACTCGATAAGCAATTAGATGACTGATGATTTTGTGTGCGTTGTGCGTATCAACTGATAGGTAAAAGTGTAGTTTTCACTGATTCGGTAATAATCCTGAAACTTGAAAAATGAAATGAAAAGAAAGTCAACTGGAAAGTATTAAATGATATGAAACTATATTGCAATACTTGAAATTTTACAACTTTGAAAGACTTTTCACCCTATTTAGAAACAGTATTGTGTAATGTGAGTAAAAAATTATTATATACTGTCGAACTTTCATAACTCAAACCATGACTTGTCAGAAAAAATCGAGTTATCAAGACTTCAATTAATTAAAAAAAATTGTTTAAAAAAATATGTATGTACATACAGTATATATTTCGGTAAAAAATATATACATATATTTCTAAGAAAAGCATAACATAATTGGCCCATTTCTCTTGCGAATTCATTATCGTAGCAACTTGCTAATGGTGACAAAATCGCATCAAATCTTCATGTTTCCTGGACAATCGACCCAATTCTCTAACTCAGTTGCTAATGTTTAACCACTTGCTAAGATTTTAATCCAATGAAAATTCTTAACACACAAAAAAAACTGTCACTTGTAACATTCGTTTCCATTTGTCAAAAATATTAGCAAGTGCTTAAAAATTAACAACTGAGTTAGTGAATTGAGGCCGAATATTTCATTAGCTATCAAAAAAACGATTCATTTATTACAATTAGCAAGTTGCTACGTAGTAACTTTTTAAAAGAATAGACCCGAATAAGTATTCAGCGTAAGTGTAAATACAAAAGTTGTTCATATCAACATATCAATAAATTTAAAATTTAAATAAAAAATATATATATATACATATATATATATATATATATATATATATATATATATATATATATATATATATTACAAAGATGGGAAGCGCACTACCTTTTTTGGTAATATGTCGCCTCATGAATGGAAGATAAAGAATTTTATGAACAATACAAAAAACCATGCTCTTCAGTGTAATTCGAACCCATGACCTCTGATATAAAAATTAATATATATTAGGAAAATTATAATACAATCATGGAAAATTAAACAAAAACGAAAAACATTTGACATTTCAGAGTACTTATTTATATTTATTATAGTGTTGTATTATTTTCTGTGGAAATTTCGTAGAAGATTGTGATGATATATAGGTAATGGCGCATTTAAAAATTAATTTCTTTCCATTTCTTTCTGTTAAATAAATAACCCTAAAACTATTTTATGAAATGTCAAATATTTTTCGTTTTTGTTTAATTTTCCATGGCCGTGTTACAATTTTTCTATTAAATATTGATTATATTTTCATTTATATTTCGTGAAATACTAATATTTTGGTAACCAAATGGAACTTATTTCATGCATTTTGAAATTATGAACTACTTTTGTATTTACGCTTTTGGTGTAAAGTGAATAAGTAAATATTTGCAGCTATATAAATAGAATTGAAATCCCTATATTCCACATTTCAATTCTACACCCACTATAAGTACACATGTACATACATTTCATTTTGACGTAAGGTATTCAGTTATTTGTGAATAATGTTTAGTTTTCTAGTTTTATTTTCAAAAAATAAAAAATTCAATTCTATTTGAATATCTATAAATAACATCGCACGTATCTTCATTTGCTTGTAAATATAACTTCAACTTTTTTTTTAACAACCAAATCGTTCGAAGGTAGTTGAAAATCATCTAGTGTCATCACTTTCGCTGTCATTCGTAACGGCGTTTATAAATTCGTAACTATAGATCTCGATATATAATATCCTCATCAACGAGAAACTCCGATTTAACAATATCATCATTCATCTGCATGTAACCACCAAGGGTACTAGTTTCTTGTGAATTATTTAAATTTACCCAAGCTTCAAACTTAGATTGAATTATTTCCAGTCTTGTTTTAAGCGTGGGATTCCCCTAAAATTCGACAAATATTGTCGTACCGTTTTTTGTTCGAGTTATCGAGAAATTCTCACAACCAATTTTATTCGAGTTATCAATTTTTGAATTATCGAAGTTCGTCTGTAAATATAATAAATTCTATTTGTATATTTGTTATTCATATGCTATTATTAATTATATGACAATGAGATAAAATATGTATTAATATGTTAACATATTCAGTTTCCATCACAGGATATTGTAATTGTTATTTTAATAATTTTTAAAAAGCATTTTCCTGTTATTTAATACCTACGTATTTTTACTTTACAAAAACGAAATATTTTTATAACATAAATATAAAAATGCAGCACGTGTTCTGGATTTTATAACACATAAAAGCTTCAAAAAGTTCAAGTACAGGATAAATATATACATATTGTGATTATAAAATACGTATATGTAAGAAGCTTAAATTCATACATCAAAGAAATATGTTGTATTATTATGTTCTATAAAAGGTGAACAATGATTCGTAAAAAAAAATTAGAAAACCGCAGTTTACAACCTATTCAGTGAACCTTAAAATTGATGTTTTCACCAGAAAACAAGCATAGTTATTATCATAATCTCTTCAGAAGTTCATAATATATAAATGTAATTATTTACGCTTCAAAAATTTGTTGCAAACCAATTAGACATGTCTAATATGCAAAACACATCCGTGGAAATGAACTGTAAACAACTAATGAATAATTTTGTATTAGCTGCTGCAAGCGGTTAAGAACTTACTGTTTCTTAAGAATACTATGAATACTATATAAACATATTATGAAATATTATTTAAAATAAATTTTGTCACTGAAATATATGAAAGAATGTGTAACTCATTAATTTTGAAATTAAATTCATATTATACTTTTTGTCTAGTTTCATATTTCATATATCCTTAATTGGGTAGCACATGAGAAAAATGTAAAATATTTAATATTCAAAGCTAATACTTCATACTACGCAGAAACAAAACTATGTAAAAAGATGTAATGAATACAAAATGGATTTATAAAATAGCACATTCTATCCTATACTAGTTTCATAATTACAATTATAAAATGAAATGAAACTATTGGCAATTTATGTCTATAGTGAAATATAGATAAAATATACATTGTGCAAGATTTCTGTTAAAAGTGATTTGAAAATATTTTGGAGTATTATTAAATTTCAGTATAAAAAAGATGAGACGTTGGAAAAGTGAATATAATATGAAGTGCCCACGCGTCAAAAGACTGGAAAGTTATTCGAAGATGAAAAGGTCAGAGGAATAAAAAGTGCTATTTTGATAAAAACGAATCGGATCAAATGTAAAAATTGATTAAAGTTTTCTATTTCCTCGACACAATAAGTATAAAACATGATATCTGCAACTACTTCAACGTTTAGATATAAAAATAGAACTTGTATCTGAGAACTCTAAATGCAAAGTAAAAAATACCAAACATTCAAGAATAATAAAAACTTTTTTATATTTCCGTTATATGAAATACTGACATTAAAATATTGCTTACCTCAAAAACTCGCTTCTCCCAATGCGTAAGGGCGGTACCCTCCTCTCCCTGGTCTTCCAATTCAGCTCCCTCTAACTTGGGGCAGTTGAAGTACTTCCTCACTTCTTCCACCACTCTGGGGGTGACGATCATCTGCAATTCTCGGGATACCGTGCCGCCTCTTACAATCCAATTCGGTCTGGTTATTGTTTTTATTACCTTTTCGCTCCACTGGTATGTTTGTAATCTAAACAAAAACAGTTTTTGTTGTTTTTCCGAAATTATTAAAGAACACATTTAGATTTCATGTTTTAAGACTGGTATAATTCAACTAGAGAATAAAATTTGACGCTATAATTATTTTCTTCTCTGTGGTTTAAAAATGATTGGAAAGTAATATGATCTTTATGGTTTTGCTTTGAAGAGCCATATTTCATATATTTTGTTACATATGAATTAGTTGGACGTACGTTACATCGTCTGTGGCTTTACTCAACGAGCTCTGCCAATTCGCGATGGTTCCCATTTAAGATCTCAAAGTGGTGACAACAGATTTTAGAAAAATATTGAACACGTGTTTTTTTTTGTGTTTTAATTCGATGTGTATTTCTCGAGATATTTCACCGCCCCGGAACTTTTTGAACAACCAGTATATTTGTCAGAATACATCCAATGTCTAGAGTCGAATTAAAGGAAAATTGTTTTTTATTTTAACAATACATTTTTAATAATATTATACATTTCGGGTTATATGTATAAGTACAGATTGAGTAAATGTAATACTTATTATCCTTGTATTACCAAATTATCATTGTTCGAATAAAAAGAATTTAATCTGAATTAAAATTTTCAATTTAAAATATCATTTTAAAAAGTTATATCTACCTGTAATTATTATTTAACAAATTAGAAATTAATTTTCACTATAAAATTACTAGCAAAATAAATCGATATAAATCGTCCCGTTATACAATTTTAAGAAAGTCTAAATAATATCTGTACTTTCCCAGGTATTGGATTAGAATATTCTATGATATAATTACATTAGCTATAGCGGGATAGCGCAGTGGAAAGAGTGCTTGCTTTTAGAAACAGAGGTCGTGTGTTCGAATCCGGTCAGATCATAAAAATTTTAATGATCTGATTTGGATTGGTACTTACTAAAGTTACCATTTCAAGTTGGGATAAAATTAACATGGCAACAACAAAGCTATCGGGCACCGGCTAGTAGTTGTAACAAGGGCTTGCACCTGGTGGGCAACACACATAGCAGGCGTCGAAAATCTATGACCCGCGGGTCATCAGTGACCCATTTCATAATTTCGAGTTACCCATTTAGTATAGCAATTAAAAAAAAAATCACCTCTAATTTTCTAAAATTTTTTATTGCATTAAGCATTGTTAATAGTTATATTTTGATTGTTTTTGACCCGTGCCAAAAAAGGTTGCTGACACCTATCTTAAGGATATAAAATCGTAAGGTTTCACAATCCCGAAAGGACGTTCCTACATACATAGAGAATTACATTAGTATGGTTGGCTCAAAATAGTTGGATCATTACCTGTACACATCCCTGTGTTGTTATTTGAAAATTATAACTTACCGCAATGATCCATTTATTTTAAGCAAGACATACTAATGTTTTTCGTATCTGAAAATAGACCCTTAGTTCTTATGAAAAAAACCACGACCATACAGTAATTTAAACGTCAACTTTTATACTCGAGTTAGACTACAGGAATATATCATCCGAAAGTGATAGGTTACTTGAGAGGCCTATATGGTATTTCAAACAAATCTCAATAAATATTTGACTTATGTTAAATTTTGTTATAATTAAAGTAAAATAATATTAGCTACTCACTTATCATTAAGCACAGGCTTGCCAGTGTCCGGCCTCCTCGGAGTCAGCGGGTTCCCGTTCGAATCCCTATAAAAGGCATACAAGCTAACCGAGAACCCGAGCGCGTGAAGTATCTCATGCTTGACAGTCGACAGCAATGTATCCAACTCTTGGGGCTTGGTGCTGATGCTATCGGGGCATAGGTTAGCATGCCCTGCTATGGGGCGGTCCAACCCTGACTCCTGTTGGCAATGCGCTGCGTACGCCACTGTTAAACTCTTCTTGCAACGTTCGGTCTGCATCGCGGACACGTAGAAGACGAAGTCTGCGTCGCTTATGCCTGCACCAGCGGCTGAGCCTTTCTGTGGGGCGCAGTCTTGTCCAGTGGCGTTACAGGTGCGGCAGACCTAGGGATTTTAAATCGAATATTGTATTGAGAAGCATATATAAGCATGCTTTTGCTACAGTGGAATAATTTCATCTTATACAGATAACTATCCAGGTTATTCAAGTATACAGGGTGTTTCTTTTAAAACAACCAGCGCTTTTTTGGGCGAACTAATGACAGTAGAGAAAAATATTACATACAAAAAATGACCAGGAAAAAGTGCCCTATTTAATATAAATAACAAACAGAAAATTAAATAAAATTATATGATGAACGGGATACGCCCAAGTGTGAAGATATGAATTGAGGAAAAGTATAAGGAAAAAATGCAAAAACAATCTTTTTTAAATAGTAACCTATATAAATTTTTCGTCCATTAGATAGAGAATTTCTTTCTGATTTCCACGATATAAATATAATATGAGGTTGTATAACAATTATTTTGAGAAAAATGGTTCTAAAAATCAGAAATAATTTTATAATATTGTTTTTCGCCGCCATAATGGTTAAAATTGAGGTTTTGTGATACTTCAATATTTAAAAATCTATCTCTCTTCTCTATGGGTATGACCATACTTCGTGGTATGACCTAAAGAGAGGTGGTGGCGAGCGCAGTGTAGAGAGAGTGAAGGCAGAGCTTCAGATTGCGCACTTTACTTTACAAAAGTGTCACAAAACATCAATTCCGTTCAATTGGGAACGCTCTCAGGTAGCAGAAAATGGCCTATGCCCAACCTAGTGTTATATAGAAATCAGTGGTTTTGTACAATAAATCAGATGACGCCATTTTCAAACTATTTATGACTTCAAAGCAATTACGTCACAGACCTTAAAGGCCATTTTAAATGAAACTATCCATGACTCCTTCGCGAAATGGAAACACCGCTGGGAAAAGTATGTGAATAGGGGAAGGGGAGTAGTTTTAAAGTTTAAGAAAATAAAGTTCGTTTATTTTCTGAACAGACCTCGTCTTCATCTTATACAGATAACTTTCCAGGGAACTCAAGTCTATATAATACAGATCAGCTTCAAACAAATTACTATTTGACTCGGCATTTCGTTTAAGATCAATTTACTTGATTCTACGCGACGCAGTAAAATCTGCTTTGTTTATTTGATCTGATCTATCAATATTGAAATAACAAAGTAGCAGGAAGTCAATTCAGGTGGTTTTATCGAATGAAAGTAATATATGCGAGCAATATTGCGTGAGCGTACGAAGAATAAGTGGTTAGGTATGATTGATAGTTTGTTGCGTAAACAAATGATTCCAAGTGTGAAGAATAGCCGAGCATGTGTGAATCGCACTTTGAATGCGGTCAAAGCTAAATTGTTGTGCCAGGATAGAAATGTTATTGTTGTTTGATTGGGATTCAGGATTAGTGCTACCCCACTGAGTGGAATACAGCGCGGTGTTAGGTATTATCTATAAAATAACAACTAAATAGCATTAACCTCACATTTTATATCAATCTTATTTCGCAGGCTTCATAATGTGAGTGTGAAAATATTTATTAAAATAACAGAAGTATTGACGAAATGTATGTACAATATTTTATAAATACAATTGGGAGAAATATCTTTATCTAGTAACTTTTTGCAGCTTGGTATAGATTAACTAGAAAATACAAGTAGACATTTTAATTATTTTATACTTTGTGGTTTCTTTTCATAGGTTTGTGCTATGAAAGCACTTTAAAAGTAATGAAACCTTTATATATTTTGCTATGAAGAACTACAATTGTAAAAAAAACCCTTCTTTCCTAGATGTTAACCACTGGACTTGAAAAATCTACAAACACATTAGTACGTTGGGCTCAACATAGATGGATCATTGTAGTACCTCTCTACATTCCTGTGTTGTTATTCGAAGAATATAACTTTACTGCAGTGATCCATCTATTTTAAACATGCTAAAGTGGAATTTTCAAATCCAACACTAGACTATGGGTATCTGCAAACAGACCCTTACTTTATATGAAAAGAAACCAAAGCCATAGAATAATTTAACCGTCAACTTTCATATTGTAGTTAAACTGTACCGCATACTTAGTATCATAGTTAAGGTTATAAAAAAAATGGCAAACACGATTGCTATAAAATAGAAATAATAATACATAATAGTAATACAGGTAACTTATTCTATCTAGTTTGTTTTACAAAATACTATTAAGATCATATAAGCTGTTGTAAATCCAATTTAAAATTTGTTTTTTTTTAAATATTATTATTATTAATCGGTCTCAACTGCTGAGGTTATATGCCGCCTCGGAACCTCGTTTTCGGTGGTGTGACAACGGCACGCAATGTTCGCTGGAAAGGGTTTTTGCAAAGCGGTCACCCATCCAACTACTAACCGCTGGCAGCATTGCTTAACTTGCGTTATCGAGTGATCCGGCTGTAACGTTATCTGCCAATCCGTTGCCTTAAAATTTGAATTAAAAACAGACTTATAGTTAGGTTATGCTATATATAAAAGATTTAACTTTACTACTCTTCGAAGCAAATATAACCACAATTCTAATTTTAAGTTATTTACTAATCAGTAAATCCATTATCTATAGATCTTCTTTTTCCTCTTTACATTATAAATTCTTCGTAACTAAGGTAATTAAAAGTGAGGATATAAAACTTTTCGAATTAGCTTCATTATTAAACATAAATTGAAATAGCAGTAAATATAAATTTGAGTGGGCATTCCAGCAAGAGTGGGTGGTTGCAAATCCGTCCTAAATGGTGACCTCAATTAATTTAATTTACCCAAAAGGTTATTGTAGAGATTGTTAAGCCTTCCTTAGAGGTTTTCATGAAATGTACAATGGGACATTTGCAAATCGCTGAGCCGAGAAATCTAGTTACTAACGCCATTTTCAGTAAAACAATTGTTGTCCGTTTTATTTTGTAACTGTCATGGGCACAGTAACTTTAAAATTGTTCTTCACTTGCGGAAAATCGTCAAGTGCACCTACATATTTACTGCCACGGTCGATTATGTTTCCGTATCAAGGGAGAAATATTATATTCCCAACTGTATACATGGCAAGTAAAACTCCATGTTCTTATGTACTACATACATGAAGAGAGGAAAATGTCGTATATAAATTTAAAATGTTGTGAGTTATCCTTAAGATATGGAGACAGGATCGAGCCTTTATGGCAGGGGCGCCCGCATAATCCTACGTTCAAGGCAATTATCAGCTATAATATCCTAAGGACATTGATAATTATCAAATTATCATAGTTACCTTTAAACAACGTTCCTGAGTTATTTATCAATGGTCGAGGGATTTTCGATGATAATTGATATGTAGATTATTATTATAATTGTCATTCCCATATCGTGAAAATGACATCTTGAAATAGATAAATAAAATATTGAATTAACTGTCAATAACTGATACTTAGCAAGTGATTATTTTCCAGGGAAACAATTAGATTAGTTGCTGTCATATGCTCTATAATTATTTTTATTTTTTATTTGGTAAAGCGGACTCGTTCCTCGTTTTCGGTGGTGTGACAACGGCATGCAGTGGGCTTCGCAAAGCGGTCACCCATCCAACTACTAACCGAGGGCAGCCTTGCTTAACTTGCGTTATCGAGTGAACCGGAATAAACCCTCGCAGCCATGTCGTTGCCTCTATAATTATTATTTATTTCTTTGTTATATTTTATTTTGTTATAAATTTATTGTTCTTCATTTCATTACTCACTGTGTGTGATTCTTAAGTATTGAAAACATGAATAGTTTCTGTTTTGGTCATTTTAAGTCTATGATGAATAAGAACTGTTTTCCTAGCACACTACAGGTCGTGGGTTCGAATCCCACTGAAGAGCATGGTCGTTTATGATATGTACATTAATTCACAATCGTCCACTCATGAGGCTGCATATAACCAAAGCAGTTAGTTCGCTTCTCATCTTCGCAAAAAAAAACTGTTTTAAAGAGAAACAAAAGATCTTTAATATTTTCCAAAATATATATATATATATATATATATATATATATATATATATATATATATATATATATATATATATATAGTATGTTCTAGGTAATAAAAAATATAAAGCTTTTTAATTTAAAATAAACTTTGTAAGAAAAAAAATCCGGTAATATTTAAAATAATTGAGTTAGATTAAAAATACAGACCGATGGACCACCCGGTATATACAAAACTTCTAGATTATGAAAAACGAAATGAAGAAATAAGCTTAGCTATCGTCCTTATTCGCAAAAGGTAATAGTATTCAAATTAGAAACTTTTCATTAAAGAGAAATATGCTTTCAATAATATTGTACAACCAAAGAAAAAACTATGAGAACCTATTTGACCCGGTTTTGTTTGAACCATTCCGCGAGTAACGATATACCTTTGTAGTCATCACTTAACGATTTCATGTCTGTTCTGCACGCGATTTTAGGCCCTATTACACAACGTATTACTGCATGTTACCTTTGAAAAGAACACAAATTGGTTTAAAGTATTTATCTCTATTTTAAAGGGCAAAAAGCAAAACAAGAATATATATGACCTGTTGAATGTTTGCTTCAATCTATTTTTTGCGTTTATTTTGAAAGCTTTGTGCAGAATTCGCACAAATTTGATTCAATACCGGAAGCCAAATAATAGAAAAATATAATGCATTTTTAGCTTACTAAAACCAGCGGTTCTCAAACATACTACACCCAATACTAGGTACCTACATGACTTGCATATAACTTAAATGTTGGGTACGCACAAAAAGTACCGTAGAATTTATCGAACTATTCGCTAAGCTAAGTACATATGACGCATTTTCTGAAAATGTTATAAATATTAAGAAACTAAACAGGATTATTTACTAAGCAATTAGAAGTATTAACAAAAAAGTATAGCAAATTTGATATCCTCAGTAAATTCTATGGAACTTTCTTATTTCGTTAAACAAAAAATTTTCATCACTTAAACATTTTTTGGTAAAACTTTAGTATGGAACCAGTATATAGTAGAGAAGATTTAAGCAGATGGCACTGCGGTGCATTATTTGAAATAGAAATGTTTTTTTTTTCAGTGTTACTTAAATGTATGTACAAATTATGTTAATGTGGAAATTATTTGTAGGTATGCTCGCTTCGCTCACACTTTTAATAAACAAACCCTAAGCCTACACAACTCACGCTCGACAAACTCGAATTACAGTTCTTATTTTTACTGGAAAATGTTTAGATAAATTGCGCTATATTACCAACGTCTAACTTAACATATTTTTTTTTGCAAACGGCTTGGTAGGTAGCGTTAAAGCCGGATCTCTCGATAACGCAAGTTAAGCAATGCTGCCCGCGGTTAGTAGTTGAATGGGTGACCGCTTTGCGAAAACCCATTCCAACAAACACTGCATGCCGTTGTCACACCACCGAAAACGAGGTTCCGAGATGACATATAACCTCAGCAGTTGAGACCGCTTAATAATAAAAACAATTTTTTTTATAATGAATTTTTTTAGCAAAAATTGCACGCAGTGAGGATTTTTTCCGTCCATTTTGAGTTATTTTTGCGTGAGGAATATCATTGACAGTTTTTCCAAATATTGAAACATATATTGATGATTATAAGAGAGTGTATAATAATGTAATTAGCATAAGTACCAGAAAAAAAAAAAAACGTACGCTAATATCCCCCGAAAAAATTAATTCCTTTCGTCGGTGAAAACGATAAAAGAAACGAATATTTTATTCGTTGTTTACACGGAAATTAAAGCATAGCTAATATTAACGTTTTTTGCAGAAATTATGAGGAACAGAAGTTTTTAAAGAACAAAGAAATAAAGAAAATATTATTTACATAAACTTTTGTTGCTTAACAAAAACTCTTGACAAACAAAACAAGAAATGTTACAGAAAAACTACCGAAACATCATATTGCAGTTTACAAAAAGGCTGTGAAGAAATGGCTCGAGAAAATCTGCATATTCAACTGTGATATTAATTGCAACACACTTAATTATTCTATTTATACAAAAACATCTTGCAGTGCTGAAGGAAATTAAAATGAATAAGTGAAGAAAGAACCACAGGCGTGCACAACATTATTTCAAAAAGAACTTCCTTGTTCCAAATCCTCCAACCTTAAATGATGAAAAACTCTTCAACGCCAATCGTAACATTTAAAATATTTGCTTACAAATTAGTACACTTTAAACAGTCTTCATACTTTGAAGAAAAAGTGCCTGCCGACGCCCGCGGAACGAGTCAGAAATGTAAATTTAATGTCGTTTCCAAGTTTCCATTGTAAGTGAACGTGATTTCCTGGCTAATTCTGAAACTCTGCGTTGTGTATGGAGATATTTCGCTTTTTGCATGTCATTAAAAACTTCAATTGTCTCAGTTTACGCCGTATATCTTTTTGCCTCATCTTTGCAGCAATTATATCATTTAAATCATAATACCGTAATTTTGTTAACGTCATCTGCAATAATTAACTTTCAAATCTATCCGCAGAGTTTTTTCGCTGTCTGTCAGAAGGTAAAGACGAATTATGAAAGTTTTTAACGGAAATACAAATTTATATCTTTGCTTTGCCCAATGCGTGATGAATCTTAATTTCAGTATTGCACACATCTTGGACGTATAATGAATTCACTCTCTTCTTAAGAAGAGGATCACAACCCCTACCATCAGGGACCACTTGTAACTATTAGTTAGATAGAGGTTCTATAAATCCAAAACATAAAATAATTTCAAAATTTGAGATGTCCATTTGCAAATACTTTATTATGAGTGTATCCGTTCCCAACTTCACATCACATTTTTTGTATTTTCATCCCCAACTATTAGATCAGCAACCGATCCGCATTCGCAAGTTTCCATATCCTAAACCGATTTGCATCCGCCAGCTTTATAAACGAATCCTATTTGTTTTTCAAAAATTTTAATACTATTTTAAAACACTGAAGTATTAAATAAAACCATTTATATTTGTAGTAGGTATTGAACACAATATACAGCGGATTGGAAAGAATAAATACTTCATACACGAAAAAAAAAAAAATGGATTGCTACAATAGCAATAATTTATCTTACGTATAGTGACAACAATTTAGACATTTACAATAACAGTATTACTAATATAAATAAAAATATTGTTATTGTAAATATATAAATTGTTGTCACTACACTGAGAAAAAAGACCTACTAATAGTAAACTAATCCCTTATTAACGTAAGATTTATTGATATGAAACTACATAATATTAAATCAAATATATATGTGTTCTTTAATAACAGACACATAAATACCAATGTTTCCTCTGAAACAAATAATTTATTGACGTTATATTTATTAACATTAAATATTCTTTGTGTAATGTAAATAAGAATACTTTATAATTAACTCAAATATGTTGATATAATGGATAACAAATATACGATTTTCATTAAATCTGAAACTCACGGAATATATTCACTTAAAATTGTAATATTTTTTTATTTCAGTTCTTTATAATATAAGCGCTAAGAAACCCACTGTAGCAGAGCGCATCGTCAGATCTCTAATATTTTTCGAGATACGTCGATTTTTGGTATTTTTCGAAGTGCAACTTTAAGGGCCTGTAATTCAAAAACTACACGAGATATCTAAAAATTCTATTCAGTTTAGCGTTTCTGGTGCCTTATATAACAAATTAGCAAATTTTTAAAATTTTGTATTTTTTTTGTATTTTTGTTCAAAATTTCGATCGGCGATAACTCGGCAAATATTAAAGATACAGATTTGCAGTGTTCACCAATCGATTCAGCTCGTCGAAATACATAAGTATGCAAAGTTTCATAAAAATCGCTTTACGGCATGGAAAGTTAGAGCAAAAAGCCTGAAAATGGCGTTTTTCGGTCAAAACGTCAAGGGGTACCCCTTGACGTTTGGCCTGAATTTGGCCATTTTCAGACTTTTTGCTCTAATATTTCAACCGGTTGTCCGAATATTCTGAAATTTTCAGGGTTTATGTATTTCGTCGAGCTGAATCGATTAGTGTACACTGCAAGTCTGTATCTTTCATATTTGTCGAGATATCTCTAATCGAAATTTTAAAAAAAATTCCAATTAATTTCAAAATTTTCAAAATTTACTAATTTGTTATAAATGGCACGAAAAACACAAAACTGGAGATATTTTTCGATATCTTCTATAGTTTTCGAGTTACAGCCCCTCAAAGATGCTCTTCGGAAAATATAAAAAATCGTCATATCTCGAAAAATATTAGAGATATGGCGATGCGGTCTGCTGCAATGGGTTTTCTGGCGCGAATATTATAAAGAAATGTAATAAAAAAAATTTACAATTTTAAGTCATATTTGGGGAAATTTCCGTATTTTGAAAAATATTAGAAATCGCCATATTTCGATAAATTAATATATATTGCGATGCGTACTGCAGCAATGAGTTTATTCATGTTTAAATTATACATAAATAATAAACTTCAACTTAAGTTTGGAGGAGTATTTAATTTATTTTCTCGTTTCGCTTTGTGTTTGACAGTTGATCTTACACTGTCGACTGGAAAACATGTCATATCATCTGGTTACGTTTGACCTACATATCTCACAGGTGATTATCAATGATGTTTAACTTATTTATTAGTGGCTATTCACAATGTAATAATTTGTTCTGTGTTTCTTGTTATTATCTTATAGCACTGATGAAGGTAAAATAAAATTACCGAAACGTTTGCAACGAGGAGATGTAAAATTATTTATCTACCTTTATATCCATCATCCGACGAATATTTAATATTATATTAATATTATTATAATATTTATATTAGAAATATATGGGGTAAATAGCTCCGTGGTAACGTATCGGACTGTGGATCGTGAGATCCTCAGTTCGAATCCCACTACCGACAGTTACCAATTTAAATTTACCCTTGTGGTTCCCCCTCCACTAACAACTTTGGGGGCTATGACTTGACGGCTGGTAACCGCATTTCATACGCAAAAATATATCACCTACCGAGATCTGCGTAAGCAGAGTGCCACACCCTTAATGGGTAAAAGGCGTGATGATATATTTATTTATTTATTTATTAGAAATATGATATTATTTAGATTATTGTAGCAGCAATCGGAAATAATATCATATTACTAATACAAATATAAATATTGTTATTGTAAATATCTAAATTGCTGTCACTAAGCGTAAGAGAAATTTTTGCTATTGTAACAATCCACATTAAAGCATCCTGTTAGCATTCATACGCCCATATATAAAAGTAGTGTATTATCAAAATCTTTCATTTGTGTTTTGACTTTTGTATTAGCAATATTCAAAATAAATTAAAAATTATGTGGCAGCTCCAACTCTTTACCAAATTTGAGAAACCAGCGACAGTACTCACATTTTTTGTTATGACAGGTATAATTCAAAGTTTCTTCTTCAAAGTAAACGTAATTGGAGGGTGTTTAACGGTTTTATTGCAATCCTTCGAGTTTTGGTGGACTAAAGTATAATACAGATTTGGTCTTCAGGACAGGAATGAACAACCAATGCCAAAAAATACAAAAATACCCGCTCTTGGTTTTAGAATTACGGTGATTTCCTTTATTAAATTATATAATCTTCCTTAAGAAAATTTCAATTAGGATCAATCCGGATTACAATCCACAATATTTGTAAAGAAAAAAAAAGATGCGGCTTACAATTTTCTTTTAACAAGTTTCCTGGGGCTAGTAACCAAGCTACGAACATTTTTTATGTTTTAATGAAGTGAAACTTAATATTTTCTTTTAAAAGATAATATAATATCCTGTAGATATGATGGAACAAGAAGTATTCAAACTTCACTATATTACACATAAACAACCCTTGGATTCAGTAATCTATATTATCAATTTTGCATTGTATATCTCATTATTTCCATCCATTATCGTGTAATTAAACTAACTGTTGCATTGTAACCGAAATAATATTTTCAAACATATAACAAATTGCTATGTTGTGATTAAATTCCATGTACTGATATGTTCAAAGTTCATTAGCCCGTCATAATCAGAATTTTCATTCTTGTTATAGAATTTATACAAACTGTAAACCAGGTAGTATTATGTTGTTATTGAATAATATATCAGCATATTGTGTACATTGTAGATACACAATAATACTATAATATAAAATAACGGCACTAGTACAGAGTTTCTCAAAATGTGGTCTACGTATCTATGGGCATTGATGATTTTGAATTTTGCTCTTTTATGGTTGTATTACCAGACGTCAAATCATAGTCCCCCAGTTACAGGGGAAAGATAATTTTATGTAATTATATCAGATGTTTTATTAAAACAAAAATTGAAATATATTATCAGACCATTTATATATTTTTGATTGGTCATTCTGTTCTTGCAGAGTTGAGTTTAAGTTGCATTTTAAGGTGGTTACCAGCCGTACAACCGCAATCTCCAGAAATGTCAGCGGAGGTGAATCTGAAAAGTAGCGATTCGATATCTATTTACAAATGTTTATTACAGGGTGTTACAAAACATTCGTTCTAATTCTGAAGGAAATTTGAATTAAAACTAATGATAAGTTGAAAAGCTTCGAGAGCTCATAGCAAAATTATTAAATACTTTTGGATTAATGCCCAGTTGCACCGCCCTTCCTTAAAATTAAACTTAACTAAGCATTACTTATTACTAAGGAATCCTTATATCTTAAGTTTGTTGCTCACGTTGAATTTAGGCATTGCTTAGCTAGTCATTACTTAGTTATACATTCTGTGGTAACTTAACATTAGAATAACCAGAATGTCTGTGGCTAAAAACATTTTAAATTGTATAAACGGTCATTTTGACCTGTCCGGGCATTCTAATGATGAAGAAATTTCCATTTTTTCATGTTAGAATCTATAGTAATTTTAATACGAACTGTCAACAAGATTTGTTTATTGTTTGTAACAATTCAAACGTTCAGGAAATTCATTAATTTATCTAGAAGGATTACCAAGTAAGTTAATAAATTTGTAATAATATTATTTATTGATATTAGCAATCACAGAAATACGATTCCAGTATTCTAGTATTTTTTGTTAAACGAAATCGTTCAAAAAATTGTCCATCCGACAAATTATGAAAATGATCAGCTCGTTCATATATTATTCTCAGACGATTATTTATAAAGCGAATATCTTCCAAATCATATTTTAACATTCCTCCTCACCACAAATACAAATACTTGACAGTTCCTTTGTTAAGTGGCCAATGTCGGACACTTAATTTAAATGCTGAATCAACAAAATTTTTATTTAAGGATTACTTAGAATTTTAAGAAACTCTTAACGTTTAAGTGAGAGTGGTGCAACTGTGCATAAGTCCTGTAAATATATTTATATACAGAACTTAATCCAAAAGTCATGAATAATAAAACTAAAGAGGGTATAGTAAAATTTTCAACTTGGAACATCCTGTAAATTCAAATGAAAATAAACAATAACTTGAAAACTAGGGATCACAAACTACTCGACTTCAATTTTTAAACACTGAATAATTGAATAAAAAATAAAAGCTTACAGTAATGTATGTAAGCTTATCAATATTTGCAGTAAATTAATCTAACATTGCAGACAAACCATTCTCCTATCTCCATTTCCTGTTTCCTGCATCAATAAAACAAGATGAGTAAAGTAAATACCATTTCAATGCGAATTTACGGGTGCAGAGAAGATATTGTTTACAGAAAGCAGAGAGCGTTTAAAATACATGTTGGCGTCATGCGTAGCATGAATAAGGATTTAGAAATTGTTTGTTCACGAAGATACGTGGGTTTGGACGTATCTTGAAGGATTCTGGATTATTTATACTATTTATTATTCCAGAGCTTTAACTTACAAATTTGTTAAGTTGAAAGAACTTGTAATTGGAAAATTGAGAAGACTTTTAGATTACAGTTTAATACGTTTATTTATTTTAACACAACGTTTCGAATTATGAAGAACTACACTTCAAATTTGGATGATTCCTATTTGATTTATATCCTAATTTACTCCCAATTAAAGAGAAAATAGTATTAGGTGGCGATCGAACCCAAATGACCTTGAAAACACAGTTTAATGAGTCATTCGTTCAACGAGGAACATGTAGTTCTGTAATTCGAGTTTGTCGAGCGTGAGTTGTGTAGGCTTAGGAACTGTTTGTGAAAAGTACGAACGAAGCGAGCTTACCTACAGGTAAATTCCACATAAACAAAATTTGTACAAATATTTAATAATTAGAAACTTTTGCA
This sequence comes from Poecilus cupreus, assembly GCA_963942605.1. NCBI lineage: Eukaryota > Metazoa > Arthropoda > Insecta > Coleoptera > Carabidae > Poecilus > Poecilus cupreus. The sequence goes on from OZ012715.1 coordinate 12,540,587, forward strand.
AATAAGCCAATGGTTTATTAAAATATTACCTCTACCGGTCTCGACGCCACATGCGTCTTCTTAATGTTGAAAGTATGAATAAATAAATAAATATGGACCAACAAACACAGATGAATCTCTTCGTGGGCCATATTTATTTATTTATTCATATTTTTAATAGGTTTTGTATTAGTTTCTGTTAATATCACCTCCCGATGAAGACGAATGTGACGTCGAAACCGGTAGAAGCAATATTTGAATAAACCATTGACTGATTTTCTTGAGTTTCATTTATATCCATTATCCAAGCCAAAAAATAGTCCTAATCATTCAAAAGTAATTTTACAAAACTAATATTTCTACAAAATTTATATTTTTTTATTTAAAATATGCCTCAAATAACAATTAAATTTTGCTTCTAAGTCAGTCGATACAAAAACTTTAATATTCGATATTATCTAGTCATATTGGACAGTACGCCCTTTGAATAAAAATATGGCTGTCAAAAGCCCAACAAGAAAATGATTCGGATTTAATTTAATGGATTAATTAGGATTAAAGACGTTTCGAAAATTGTTGTTTCCTTGTATTGGAATTTATATTATATCAGTTTATGACAAATACCAGATATACTCGTATGTGGTACAATGACATATATATAGTTACTACGCACTAAATATTATATTAAACTACATTGTGACCGGAACACAAAGTATAATTGTTTGTATGAAAGAAATGATTCATAACAATATATGTCGCGAATTAAATTCTTTAATATTTAATACAATGCAATAGGATGCATTTTAATATAAGTCTAATTTAAACGATGACGTGAATAAATATCTCTTTGAACTGTGTTCAATTCTTGTCCTTATTACTACACTTTTAAAAAGTATTAATTGTTATTCATTAAGCCACAATAATTTTTTTTAAATGTTGTGACGTCATTATAGAGGTGTTGCTGGATCTCAAACAGTAGAGATTTAAATCATTTTTGTCACATAAATGTTCTATTTTATTGTAATAATAATAATAAAATAAATAAAAAAATATATGACTACATTTATTTACAATCTGTACTGTTTTAGATCCAGCAACACCTCTACAATGACGTCACAACATTTTAAAAAAATCATTGTGGCTTAATGAATAACAATTAAGAATTTTTAAAAGTGTAGATTACCATTGTAGAATTACCACTTAATGGAATTGACATCTATTGAATTATTATCGAAACAATTTTTTGGATAAAAGCTTAATTTTTTACATCACTGAATCCGAATCTGCAATAAAAACTGGGGGTTCCCATTTAAAATTTCGAAGTGACCCACCCCCTCCCCCCAGGGGGTGTGGGGGGAAACTCTCATTTGGTGTCATTCAATAGAACATTTAAAAATATTTTGGACGTATTTTTTTGTTTCTCAATCCGTTTTGTTGTTCGCGAAATAATCGGGGGGTACGGGTGGTCTGAAACACCCTATATGTTTCATTTATTATAATAATGATACATTGTTTCAAAAAAGTCATGTTCATGTTGAGCTATCTTTAGCCCGTATGGTTGACCTTAATAGATTTTTCGAGTTAGATGTCAAAAGTTTTGTAACAAGATTCGAAGAAAAATTTTGTTCTACTTACATCTAGATGTTCTTCGGGAACCTGTACTTCCCCGCACATTGTCTGCTCCTTGCAAGTATCGATACAATGTGTAAGGGATCCTTTCACGAACACTGTAGGCTGTTCGCATTTTCTGAAACAAAACAAATGCTCAAATCTACTACCAGAAAAGATTACACTCTACGAAGCACAAGATAACGGAGCGTTTATTAACAAAAGTTGATCTGTTAGGAACTTCCTACACGCTCTGTCTGTAGAAGTTTGTCACACTTATTCATTTATTTCCTGTATCTCTATATTTCGCTTTTCTATAAATATGACATCAGAAAGGATATCCTCAAAGTTCAGCAGCTGGCATACAACAAAAATGCTACCTTATTTCAGTATTATATACATTGTTATTGTTAACAGTTCTATATGAAAACTTTTACAAAGGAAACGATAAACCATTGTGGAAATATTTCTTGCATATTGTGTAAGTTTTAGTCCCTTGTTTATCAAAAAGATATTAAGTAAAATGCGTGTATAGAATTTAGTATTTAAATGAGATGTAACGACCTGAAAGTTTTCTTACAACTACAATATTCTCAGGAAATGCGAATCTAATTTATGGTAATTAGATATCATCATTAAAAAGTTGGTTTGAATTATTATAACTATATGTATGATAGTATGATCAACAACTTTTTATATACTGACAAATTAATTAATTTCCACAACTTTTCAAGATGATATAAACTGGAATTGACTGATAAAACAGTAAATTGTAATTTGAAATTTACAACCAGTTGTGGGATTGTGGCAATTTTTTTCTCTCACAGGCAAAGATCACAATTCAATTTATTCATATAGCCAAAAATATAATTGCAATCGAATGGTGTGGGACTGCTGCTGTAAATAGTTATTACTTCCTGTTGTGGAGACTAGCAAATATAATAAATATACTAATAAACCGTTTAAAGCAAGATATAAAATATAACTGTTATTTGTCCTTATCAGATGTATACAGAACCATAAAGCTCTTTAATCAAATAATTTTTCTATGGATTTTATTACACTGATTGCGGATGTTATTGGATTGGTAATCTACAAATACTAATAATTTATACAGGAATCGGTTCTCACAAAACCAGCGATATACAAGGAAGAATAACTTGGAAAAATTGTAAGGGTAAGAACAATCTAAAATATTAATTCTAACTCCTAAGTAAGTAATAAAAATGTATATAGGTATATCAATAACTAAGTTATTATAGGGGTAAATAGCTCCGTGGTAACGCGTCGGACTGTGGATCGTGAGATCCTCAGTTCGAATCCCATAGCTGACAGTTGCCAATTTAAATTTACCCCTGTGGTTCCCCCTTCACAAACATCTTTGGGGGTTATGATTTGACGGCTGGTAACCGCAGTTCATACGCAAAAATATATCACATACCGAGATCTGCGTAAGCAGAGTGACACACCCACAATGGATAAAAGGCGTGTTGATATTTTTTTTTTTATTATCATCAACAGAAGCAAAAGATTACAAAATTTGTAAACCTAGTAAACCTAGTCAGTGATCAAGATTAATTCTAACTTGAAAAAAATCCTAATTTATATTAAAACCAATCAATCGCCAATAATAATCAAGAAAACAACTAAAAACTTAACACTTATGTCAACCTAATAACTAAGTCCCTAATAAATCAAACAATTTACTATAAGTATGGAACCCAAGTCGTAGTTTATTAACCGATGTTTATTTTTAAATATATTATTACTCTCAACCACGTCTAATTGTCCATTGTTACTTAAGTAATGTTTTTCATAGTTTTAAGTTATTTGATTTAATGTTATGATTATTATGGAATTTTCATTTTCCAAGATGGATTCATTCTGGACCACTATCTTGATTTAAAAGTTGTGTAATCTTGATTTATCCCTTTTGCTTCTACTGATGATGCTAACTTAGTTATCGAAATACCAATTTAGATATTTTCTTTATTACTTTAAAGCTTAGGGGTTAGATTTAATAGTTTAGAAGAATAACTACAATTTTTATTCAATTTAACAAAAAAAAGACAATTCTTTTTAGCTATTTTGATGTTGAAATTAAGAAGAGTTGAAAAATATTTTAAAAAATTGCTAATATTATGTACAACGAGCAATTGCTATAACTACATACAAATAAACAACAATATTAGCTTCCCAAATAACATTTGACAGGTTAATTGTGTATTATTATTTAAATTTTTTCGATGAATTATAGTATCCATAATTCACAACATTATGATTCATAATTCACTCTTCTCGACCAATCACAGAACCAGAAATCCATAATTCACGGTTATTTTAAAAACGTGATGTGGATCACCAAGCAACGGCCGTTTGACAGTTGACATGTAGTCAGTTGCCATTGTGTATTTTTATGTTGACGTTTTTCAACGTTTGTTTTCAACGAATTTCGATCATTTTCAAAAGTGATTTCCAAATTTACAGAAGTACAAAAAGTATAGTTTTATATCCTTGATTATGGTCATTATCCATTATATAATAATACACTATTAATTCTGTATAATTATTATAATAGCTACCCACCAAAAAAATTATAAAATAAATAAATTTGGATTTTACTTTCACAGATTTCGGTTAGGGATATATTTTTGTCGCCAAATCACGGCCCCTAAGGATGGAGGGGAAACCACATTGGTAAAGTTCAAACGGCATCTTTGTCGGCCAATTGTCAAACATGGTAACACAAAAAACTGTGTTTCTAATCTTATTTTCCTCTTATCTGCTCTTTCTCTAAAGACGGAGGAATTGACATTTCAAAGTCGCTCCTAGCAAATGCTCGACATAAACAAAAACTAGGAACGAATACTGACAAACGAACAAACATTTTGTTTTGAGCAGATTCGAGTAAAAAGAACGGGACAAACAAACATAAGAAAGCTGTTTATCGCCACTAAAATTTGAGAAGAAGAAGAGTCACCTTGCTTCGTTTCATTTTATCACTAAACATATTTTTCTTATTGCATTTTTTTGCTGCCAAAACATATAATTTCTCATTCTCAATATTAAAGTAATTATTAATTATAAAAATTGAATTCGGTTAAACCTTTTTAGGAACTAATTAATTATTGAAGGTATTTTGTTTTGTGCTACAAGCTTTAATTAATATCCCAAATGAGTAAATCTATAATTTAGAAAATGATGCTTACTTTGATGATCAAATTAAACCGGAAGTTCATCCGAAATTGAACCTTATACATTTTCTCTTGAGAAAAATATAAAAAGTAGACGCCAAAATATTATTCAAGTCGTAGATATTGAATAATACAATTAGCAATTAACTTTTTTGTTATTGAAGACAAAAACATGGAAAAATATCCCGGATGACGCAAATAATTGGAATTGTTTATTTTATTTGCATTTTCAATATCCTAGCAAATAAATTTATTACTTGTATTTATTGTAAAAAAAAAACAAACGCACGTAAACAATGTAATTAAAACCAAATTGATTTCAAATTTAAACGAAGCAGAATCGTACTCAGGACGAGATTTAAACAAATTATACACTCTGCTTTCAATCTCTGGAATACTATTATTATGTACCCAATTTATTTGTAATTCTTGAAAGCAACTTCATTTCATTTTGCATTTTTAAGGAACGATAATTCACCCCTTTTGAATTTCGGTGAGTTCGCCCCTGTACAGCAATTTCATGACGTGATTGGGTGTTCCAATGCGTCATTCATGTCTTGTGAATGAGAAGATATTCAATATTTGAGTGCCAATGTCAAGAGAACGTTAAGGCGATTGTTTTCTTTGTTGCAAATTACAAGAGTTGTGTTTAATTTAATAAAAAGTTCATTGCTTTGAATTGAAAATGAATGCTCTGGGAAGGTAACCTAATTAATTCATTACGCTTGACTCTTGTTTTCTCACACTTCCGTTGTACTCAAGCAGCATCGGAACTATGAGAAATTGCTGAGATTTACGTCTTAAGAAAAAGGAGTAACTTGTATGCTTTCTTCTATCTTATTAAGGGAAATAAAAAGAATATGACAGACGGCAAATAAAACAGACAAAAGGTACTTCAGTGTTAAAGGAATAAAATCTTTTTTATTATTTTACAGATTGTGCCAAGTGTTTCAGAGGTTGCAAAACTACTTGAATCTTATTTGTGTTTTATTTTAGAATAGAAAAAAATTAAAAACTCATTTACAAAACTACTTTGAAATATGATGTCATTTGCAACTTTAGAAAAATATTAATAAATATTGGAGTTTTTAAATGAGCTCTATAGTTTGATGTCAGGCACAGACTTTCTAAGTGTTTTGGAATTAATTTGCCTACTATTTTTCTATTTGAGATATGATATAATACATCTACCGGAAAAAAAATTACTATCTGGTAAACTTAGAATAGGAGCCCAGTTAAAATCATTTTTATCTCCCGCACATACACCAAGGACGAATATGGAATTTAGTTGCCGAGACCCTTAGGGCAGAGGAAAATAAACCTTGTGAATGATTAAAATGAACTTCAGTGCCGAGGTAGATATTAAGTTTTATTTGAAATCTAGAATTCGATAAAAACTGTAAAAAATTCAATAAAGGTTGAGTTTATACATCTGTCAGTTGTCAATTGAACCTGACAGTCAGTGTTGCCAAACTTGAACAGTGAAGTTATCGTAAATAACACTCAAAATTATGTGTTTTGTCCTCAATTTTCGTCATCGGAATTAATTAGTTAATTCGTCTTGTAAATTTTGTTTCATGTTAAGTCCAAATTTACTATAGTACGTCAATATATTTGCCAAAATTGTCCTACTTGTACAATATTTATTTAACGGTTGCCAAGGAAGGTATTATGTTTATGTTAAGAATTGATTAGATTTTGGGAACAAGTGGTAAATTAATTGAAGGACTATCCGGGTTTTTGGGCATATCTTAATATACATAAATGAGAGTAAATTTCATTCATTCATTGGAATCTAGAGTATAAACATTTTTCTATATTTTGTTCTCATAAGTTTCAAAAACAGTGTTTGTTGTACCAGCCAATATGTTTGACTAAATGAAATCTTATGTTAATTTGTTATTATTTCAGTTATTATTTTTCTTTAAAATATTCTTAAAAATAACAGAATTGAAGATACAAATAAGATGAGTACACCAATTTTCCTTTTGTAAGATCAAAACAATTTTTTTTAAGTTTAAAGTTTAAAGTAAGATTCTGGGCTGGTATATGATGCATTTTCTGAGAATTTCCTAAACTTTTTTGTAAATACTTGTAATTACTTAGGACCGGTATATCCAAACTTGGTTACTTAGAGAATAAATTTATCAATAGAATAAACAAAAAATATCGCATCAAAATCATAGCTTAAATGACGCTTATTACTCTAGCTGTCATCTTTTGATGATAATTTATTCTATAGTTTATCTGAGTTTGGAAATACCGGCCCTTAGTAAATAATCATGTTTAGTTTCTTAATTGATATGACATCTTCAGAAAATGCATTTTTATGCTCAGTTTACCGATTAGGTCGGTAAATTATACAGTACTTTGCTTTCCGTGTAACCATTTTCGGTTATTTATAAACTATGGTGCCAAAAATATATTTATATTAATACCATATTATTCAATTTAAATTCGAAACAAATATATAAAATTGTATCGGCGTATAAAACAAATAAATATAAATAAAAAACTACGGATTATAATCGACGCTAGCGAATAAATTCATTTTACATTTGCAGTGAACTGCGCTACGAAAACGTTTGAACAAGTTTTAATATAGTAATTTCATTTTAGGTTTAAACCTGCATATTTTATTTTGCCTAGTCAATAGTTTCTTTATTGTATTCAGTAGTGTATTTGATTTCAAAGTGTGCAGACGTAAGTGATTTTTGTGGGTGAAATAACAAAATTTATTATGAAAATAAGGTTAGAGTTGTTTTTAAACATTTATAATATATTCATTATTATTGTATGTCCATGTCTTGCCTTCCACAAACAATGTCGTGATTGGAAACGGCACTTTAGAGCTTTGTTTAAATAAAGGCAGTCGTTTTCTTTAAATCAGACAGTATTTAGTTTTCATTGCGTTTGAAATATTTGAAGATAGTCATTTTTCTGTATAAACATTGCTTCAGAAGGCTTTCTTACAGAAACTGGGGTAGACGTAACTTATTCTTCTTGCATTCGTGTGCAGTTTGACTGACACGAGTACAAAAAATGATTTTCGTAGGTTATCGTAGCGTGTTTTCTATCTAGCTATACCACAGTATGGATGATTATATCGGGGTTTTATTTGAAAGTTATAGAGTAAAACTCTTTAAATAAAATCTATTTGACACATCATTGTTCATCTATTTACTATAAACATTTATATACAGGGTGCTACATTTTAGAGCAACAATATGCAATTTTATATTTTGTAATAGAAAATCCCATAAATTTTGTTTTACGACGACGGGAAGCGGACTAACTATTATGGTCATGTGCCGCCTTATAAGTGGGTGATTATGAAATTACGTGCATACAAACGACCATGCTCTTCTGTGGGATTCGAATCCACGACCTCTGGCGTGCTAGACTAGTGACATAGCCACTACGTCACCGAGAACGACTCTATAAATATTTACTGGTTTTAATAGTAAATTAAAGTGCCTTCCAAATAGTATAATGTGATAAAGTATCTAAAATTATAAATTAAGAAGTAGTTTAAATCAAAAGTTGCATATTTTTGCGCTCAAATGGAGCATCCAGTATACAAATATGTATTGTAAGTTAATAGACATTGATACATAAATTATATTTTATTTGAAGAATTTTACACTATAATTTAAAAAAGTTAAAATAGAACAGACCGATGAATCAACATGTATGCTATTATATAATAGTAATCGTATTGCCTGGTATTTTTGTAACGTGAAAATTTGGCCTTGAAGCGCTAAACTCCGCCTCCTGGCCGGTTAGTTTCAAAAGCGACCACTTGATATTAATACTATCGCCAATAATTTTTATTTCTAAATATATATTGGGTTATAATTTGCATATAATTGTTTAAACTCGTAACTTGTATCTAAAGCTATATTTTAATCATTATTTTTAGCAGTATAAATTTGATGTTTATTTAAATTCCACCGCTTCGCCTACCAGAAGGCGGAGCATAGATACGAAAGAAAATTTGATGTTACAGAACATCAAAAGTGCCAACAGGGAGTGCGATTATTGCTAATAGAATTTATACTGTGTCAATTCTAACACTGGGTATAAATATACCAAAATAATATCAGTAATATATGGCTACCTACAGTACCTAGACTATTTATATAAATAAAATAAATACATCATAATGTCATTAATCCATTTTGGGGGTATGTTAAAATTGCAACTGTACTTCTATGTTTATAAAAAAATAACCTCGAAAACAAAATTATATAAAAACAAAAGAATACTAAACTAATCTTTTTTACTTCCTTATACGAAGATTTCAACAGAAATTTTCATTTTGACTATCTCTATATAGTATACGTATGTATCTCGCATGGGATAACTAAAAAACAATTAATCCCTGAATGTTGAAATTTTCTATATGGGACTGCTGTAACATCTAATTGTGCACCTCTTTTTTTATTGCAATCAGCTGCCAAAAGGGCACTTTGTATTTTAGCAATGGGGTCTTTCACAATTTTTTTTTATGAAACTATCTAAATTTAAAAAAAAATTGTCACATAAATGTTCTATTTTATTGTAATCATAATTTACATTTACCCCTGTGGTTCCCCCTCCACTGACATATCTGGGGGTTATCATTTGCCGGCTGGTAACCACACTTCATATGCTAAAATATATCACTTACCGAGATCTGCGTAAGCAGAGTGCCACACCCGGAATGGGTAAAAGGCGTGATGATATATTTATTTTATTTTATTTATAATAAAAAAAGTAAAAAAATATATGACTACAATTATTTACAATCTGTACTGTTTGAGATCCAGCAACATCTCTACAATGACGTCACAATATTTTAAAAAAATCATTGTGGCTTAATGAATAACAATTAAGACTTTTTATAAGTGTAGGTAGTCTTCAATTTAAATAAAGTTTCATAAAAATAAAAAAAAAATGGTGAAAGACCCCATTGTAAACTGTCCACTTTATTAATGAATTGGAGAATCGTATCTCACTTTCAAATGAAATAAATTTAAATAAAGTGCAGCAAAAAAAGTCTGTAATTTAATAGGCGTATGAGGAAGTCATACCAATTTTTTTCACCTAAAAACTCCAATGTATATTTGATTGAGTTCATGTACAATAATTAGCATTACAAGTTGAATTCCTACAACTTTCTTCCATTATTATTAAGGTAATCTTTGAAAGTGAAGTGCAGCTTTATATTTGGAACTCTTTCTACCGAAAGTACAATGATATGCACAAATTAATTATTGTATACAATTTACTGTACATCACACAAGTTTCTAATTTAGTAACAAAGAAAATAAAAGAGCAAAAACCAGTTCACTTTGCACTCTTTTTATGTTACGACCTCTATTCTCGGAAACAAAGAAAATATGACAGGTGTTATATGCCAAAACGTCAAAAATGAAATTTTAATAAGAAACTGTAGCTATGTTTGCTTTTCACTCCGAACGACAGATGGAGACACTGCTACACATATGTTTCTTTGCCTATTTATTTGTCTACATAAAGTGAATTTGTGAACGAAAAAATAGGACAGTATACTAATTAGACGACAAACTAATTAGACGACAAACTCTCATATTTTCTAAACGATTTTTTTACGGATAAAGTTATAAATATTAATATAACAAAGCAAGTTATTTCGCTAGAAATGAAAAGGACTTGTACCACCCGTCACATACAGTTACCCACTGCCCGTGAATTTCCTATTTTGTTTTTTTTTTTTTCAGATTTTTAGACATATGTCAAATTTCGAATATTTATTTCTAAAACGATGTGTAACATTGGATTTGTAATGAAAAAACGATCAAATAAAACTGTTATACCTTTAAAAAATGAAAATGTAAGAGTTACAAAACGAAGCAGAAAGTATCGACTTTTGAAGCGTTGCCTCGCGCTCCAAAAAATATTTACAAAAATAAAATAATCCGATGGTTTCCTACGAATTTTTTTTTAATTTACGAATCAGAATTATGAACTCAACTGAGAATAATTAAATTTAATTGTTTCTCTATAACTTCACAAATTCATAAATATGAAAATAATGAGTTACTTAAACGATTTATTATAATTATTTCATTCTACCAACGGTTGTAGATTTGCGAAATATGATATTTTCATGATAATTAATTAGGGTACTTACCTTCCTAATCTAATAACATTTTCTGATCTTCTTACAAAAAGTGCTTTCTCCCAAAAATGGACGGCTTCGGGCAAAATTGTATTCTGGAACAAATAAAGAATACAAATTTTCAAATTTGGTAAAATTACTTGATACAGAATTGTTAAATATACAGCATAATTAACCGGTTCAAATATGTTAAATTTAGCTCCATTTTTAAATATTGCAAAAGTTGATTCATATTTTTGGAAAACCATTGACCGTTAATAAAATTTATATACAAATATAGAAGTTGATATACAAATAGCCATAGATGCTGATGTAGCTAAATATAATAAATAAAAATAAAATATAGCATTTAATTTTACAATTCTGGTTTAATTTGTTTTATTAATTCTTCTGAAAATTACAAACATAGGAATTGAAACATACTTTTAATACCAAGTAATTAAAATGTCTGCTTTTAATCGGTTTAAAATTATGTTAATTTTATAAATTACTTTATTTTGACAGTACCACGCATAATACTACAAATTATTTACTTAATTCTTTGCGGGTAAAACCAAAACAATGTTCTACATTTTATTATGATTAAAAAGTGGGTAATAATCAATGTAAAATATTTTAATGTTTTAAATGCTGAGAGGATTATCATGTTTTGTTTTTTAAATTTAATTAAGTTTGTTAAACAAAATGTACTGTGCTACTATCTATGCAAATAAATATTATAATATATGTTTAACATACCGTGAAAGGTGCGTGTTAAAAAATAATTCTTAAAGTATTATTTTAAAAAGGTCCACAAATGCAAAATTTGTAAAATTTGTCCTTTACACAGAAGGTTAATTTATGACAAATTTGCACTATACTAAATGCCGAACTAGGAAGTGAACAATCAAAAAAATTAATTTAATTTTGAAATACCAAATGACAACTTTTTCAATGTTGATTTATGTGCATATTTAAAAATAAAAATAGATCAATGTTTGCGAGGTAAAAATAAATTATTTGGCGCATTAAATTATTTAAAATATATTCAATTTCTTGTTGGAACAAAATAAAAAGTTTGCATATATTATAAAGCAAATAAAGCGCTTAAAATATATATTTATAAAATCAAATGCAAATTTATGTTTCAAAAGTAAATGACATAGTTTAAGAGTAAGTTATAAAATTAAAGTTTTTATAGCTTTTGTAGTCGCGTGTTCACTATAAAAGGTTTGTAAATACAAAAAATGAAACACTAAAGGAACAATAACTTACATTTATAAGCTCAAACCGCTCCGAGTCCAATCTGAAAAAGAAAGAAAAACATTTTCAATAAAAGCGTAATAAAACTTAATTTATAACTCGTGCTTGATATTATATTACACAAGATTTATATGTTATCAAAAGTGGAGACCGGCGGAATATGTGTACGTGCTCTGTTGTTGTAGTTGTTGTTGTTTTACCGGCAAGCAGCTACTAGACCGTTGGTATTGCTTGAGCATATTGGTAGGTGGCACAATGAAGTTAAATGAATTACACAGGCCAACTTTTTTAATAATTTTACCTAATTCCGTTGTTTTTTGGTGTGCCGAGTCCGAAAATAATAATAAAAAAGTCGTATCCCCACTTATTTTTCACATTTTATTATTGAAAATGTGAAAATTCTAAAATTTGGGTTATCTGATGAACCTTTAAGTCCACTTCTTTCAAAACCATCTTAACTTTTTTTACCATTTTGGCTTATTCTCATCAGACCATAAAGGAGAAATGGTACCAGAGAAGGTGAAATATCAACATCATGGGTAATTACTGTTGGTCACTACATAGAGAACAACAAAATGAATCACATCGGACAAAAAGTTATACAAGAAATTTCACAGAGAAAAAGGAAAGACAATAAAAATTAAGCACCTAAAATATTCTCACTGCAGTAAACTATGTTATCGTAAGTAAAAATTGTAGCCTAATCAAATAAAAGTACGGTTCAATTTTTCTTTATGTATCAAATTTTCCCTATTTTGAAAATTAATCGGTCATATTGTGAGAGAACTATGGGTGATACAAGAAAACGAATAGATAAAACTTAGGTATATTGGTTCAAAAAGTTTCTATTTCCAATCCTTCGAAACTTTTCTAATGTTCATTTGTCAAATGTGCAACGATCTAAAATGGCTGAATTAGCAGAGATACAAACCAAAATTCTTTTATAGGTTAGCTCGCTTCGCTTGCTCTTTTTCTAAACAAACCCTAAGCCCGCACAACTCACGCCCGACAAACTCGAATCACACTACACATTTTTAAAGGAACCTTTTCATAAATATTAACTCATTTTGGTTCATATCTCTGTCAAGACGGCCATTTTAGATCGTTGCACATTTGACTAATGAACATTATACAAATTTCGAGGGATTGGAAATTGGATAGCACTCATTGAATTTTAGGCAGATGCATGCGTTCCCTGTTCTTAATAGGTTTTCATTGTGTGGATGAATAATAAAATAAATATACTTCCAAATATGTCACTGGCGCGAGAATAATAGTGGCAAAGTTAAAATTGACTGGAATTCGAACTGAGGGTAAATTTCATATACAGTATGACGTTTTACATGGTTAATAATATTTATGCAATTTCCTGTTTCCCTAACCATTTTAGAGAAAAAGTGAGAAACAAAAAATATTTAAAATTAATATCTCTGCATGTAAGGTAACCTAATTATTTTGAAATTCTTTCTGGAAAAATAATATTATTTAAAAACTTATGCGGTTAAAATTATTCAGAATTGTAAGCAAGCAAACAATTGATGTTGTTTTGCTACATATTGACATAGCATTTAACTGTCAGTGTCAATGGCAATTTTATAATTTATAAGATAGAAAGAATTATGGCTTACACTATCATTGAAATAAAAAATTAAGATGTACATTAGTGGCAACAGTATTAACAGGGTACGAGATTTATTTGCGTGTTTATATCCTATTTTGATTTGCGATTGTTAAAGACTTTTAGTTAATATTGACAAATATATTGTGGCAAATTAACAATTTGAACAAATATGACAGTTAGTTAAATTAAAATTTTGTCCAAACTGAAATTTTAACATGAAAAATTGTTGTTTTCATTTATTTGCTGGATTTATAAAATTTAACAAATAGACTAATCAATAATAACAAATAAATTTAGCTAACTTATCAATTTGAAATTGTTAAAGAAAATTTGTATCCTATGTAACAACTTAATTTGTTATAACTAAAATTTATTGTTCTGCTTTAATTACTAAAATATTTGGTACAAAAAATTTGTCAATTTTGAATATAATTTTTTTTACTGTGTAATCGGCCAATCCCAACAAAATACTTTACTTGTTTACTTGATTATGAATAACATTAAATATTTTCTTGAATTCAATTCTATTTCCATAGTTACCATTATAAAAACTGAATTTTTGTTATTTTGAACGTCTATTTAGCCTTTATTAAATAAATAAGATTAAATTTGTTCACTGATTTCTTCAACTTTCATTTGAAACAGTTTTATCTAAAATTATTAGGGAATCAGAAAACTGCACTATTTAACAAGTAAAATACCAATGTTTATTACAAAAATATTAAACCCATTTTATTTCTGAGAATTCTATATATTTGTTACAAAATAATGGTTTGCAATTGCAAAAAATAATTTACAGGAAAAATAAAAATATTCAGATAATAATTCCAGATAAAATAAAATACACCAATATCAAAAAATTAAATGCATTGATGCTTTAATTGTATCCTGGTTTGTTTCAAATAACAAAAACAACCTATACAGCAAAGCTTTTAATTTGAAAATACATTTCCAAGAATTTATAAAACTATATTATATAACCGATAACAACTATAATAGTTTTGCTTTCATTCTAAAATGTTTTGTACACCTGCCATAATTTTTTGTTTTTATTTTCTAAGCAGCTTTGTTTCTCTCCAAATTTTTTACTTTATTTAGCAAACATGAAGAATAAAAAATAATGTTATTTTAATTATGGTTATTATGTGGATAATATTTTATTGTTTAGCAAACATTTCGTACACACATTTTTTTTAACAGCCTTGAAAAGTCAGGCAAACTTGTAACAGGTACTGTACAAATCTATAATTAGATAGATTAATAAAAAATATATCAATTATAAATTTCAGTTAAAATTTTTCCAGGTTTTAATCTTTCATTCACACATAAATTTAATGAATTTGACAAAAACCAAATTTTGATTCTAAACAAGAAAATAAAATTCCCATTAATTTCCATTCTTTTATTTCATCTCTATTTCAAAAATATATTTTATTTGAGTTTGATTACATGCCTACTGCTTGCGCTGTATTTTAAAATCAATTTCAAAACATTTTCTGCCGTGTCAAATGCAGTAAAACCGGTAAGTCAAAAGTCAATAATGTTCGCAAATATGATTTTCCAACGTTTACAGACAGCTGACAAGCGCCAAGAACGATATAACACTTCAGAAATAAGCTTACTTTACTCAATTCTCTTGTAAAGGGAGAATCAGTTCATTAATTGAAGGATACATCCAATCTGGACAACATAAATTGAATTACTTGTATAATTAAATATATTATAGCGAAATAATTAATTAAAGTTATCTCGGAAGCCGCTAGAAACGCTTGTGTAGTTCATTTTACATCAAGTATTTCTCTTTGACAACATTCTTGGGAGGACAAAGATTTAGGGCAATTGTATACAGCGTTGTTAACTACATTGTTAGCTAACAACTTGTTAAATATTAACGGTCAATCTTGTGATGTGCTATTTCACCTCCAATATAGATGAAACTTCGTGAATTTATCACATTTTGCGTAAATCTAAAGAAACAAATACCGATGACCTTAAAAACAAAATTTATGTCTTATTAGTTTTTATTGCTGTGTAACTACTTCTTCACCTTCGAAATGGATGATCATACTTGGATGGAATCTATCATATTATCATTGTAAATGTTTTTTTAGCGATACTAAAACAATGAATGATGTACAAATTATGTTTATGTGCAATTTATTTATAGGTAAGTTTGCTTCACTTGCGCTTTTCACAAACAAATCCTAAGCCTACACAATTCACGCTCGACAAACTTGTATCACAGTATTCATTTTTAATGGGACTTCTCTGAGAATAATCTCGCTTCCATGTTCCATGTTAAACAAATAAAGTGACCCATTTAACTATATTTTCAAGATTCGGATGATCTTGAACGCCACTTAATACTATTTTTCTCTTTGATTGGAAGTAAAATAGTATATACAAATCATAAGGAATCATCCATTTTGGAAGTAAAATAGTTCATCACAAGGTTAAACATAATAACAATACCAAGATGGCTGACACCATATTTTACACATTTTTAAATTACCCAGACAGTTTTAACTTTATCTCTGGGGTTGTATCAAGAAAATTTTCAGTTTGCTTTTTGGATGCATTCGTTGAAGAAACTATTATTTGTTACAAAATAATTATGTTCAATTCAAAGAAAATATTAGTTTTAAATATAAATTTTATTTATATTTTAAATTTTGTTTTTAAAAATAATGAAAAAGAAGCCGTTTTAATTTTAAACAAAACGTTTTTATTTTAAACGATAACATTCTGAATTAAAACAACTCCTTTTCAAACTACTTCGTCCTATAATGAGTCTCAGTTGAATACTTTGATATGTTCCTTCAAAACTAAATTAATGTACAAAAATATTTATTAAACCTATAAAAGATTTCAATGAAAATGAAATCGGATTGGCACTATGCAAATCAATTTTTCTCTTCATTTAAGAGGAATCTATTTGTTCCAAGAAAACATTTTTATCAGTGTGGTAACAGAAATTCACGCATGAAATAATATCAACTACCTAGATCTGTAAAAGCAATGAGGCACACTGAATATGGGTAAAAGACATTTTATATATGTTTCCAACAATTAATTATTTGTTCAGTAAATTTATTAAACTTTTACAGGTTTGAATATTTCTGTCAAATTTCTACATTTAGTATGCGCAGTTTTTTTAACTGACAACACAGAATTCGCCAATATGTGTGTTTCTTAATATTTTTTGTTTCACGAAAAAAATGCGCATCTGCGAACTTCGATAAATAATAAAGTACGTTTAGGCCTTTTGTTTTTCCTGCTTAAATATAACTGGAATACTGTTGGGGCTAAGAAAAACCTAAAAAAATTCAATCTAACCCCTAAGAGTTAAAATAATAAGGAAATATCTAAATACGTATTTTATAGTTTTGTCTATTATTCAAATTATGTGTATTTATTTATTGTTAATTATATAAATATGTACATTGGTTTCAGGTTAAACTTTGTTTTTTTTTTCTTGGGAGAAACAGGTATACGGTTAATGCATTGTATTTAAAATCTTTCTGTAATTGAGATCTAGTATCGTGTATGGTAGATTATTTAAATAAATAAATTCAGTGGTAACGCATATCACTGTGGATCGTGAGATCCTCAGTTCGAATCCCACAGCTGTCAGTTGCCAATTTAAATTTACCCCTGTGGTTCCTCCTCCACTAACAGCTTTCGGGGCTATGACTTGACGGCTGGTAACGGTATTTCATACGCAAAAATATATCACCTACCGAGATCTGCGTAAACAGAGTGCCACACTCATAAAAGGAAAATGGCGTGATGATATATTTATTTTAATAAATTCCACAACTTGTAAAAGTAGTGGTTTTATTTTATCTTTGAATTGAATCGGATCCCTCTTAAATCTGCTCATGATGTTTACTTAGTTACTGAAACACGTATTTAGATATTTTATTATTACTTTAAAGCTTATGTGTTAGAGTTATATTTTTTTTAAAGGTAAAGTTGTGAAAATCCGAACAAAAATATTTGCATAATTGAACGTCATGTACAATGCACCACTTTTGGAACATTACAAGTATTTCAATCACAACAAATTAAACAATAATCCTCTTACATTCAGCGGTTTATTTACCAAGAATTTATATAATTCTCATACGACTTTTATGATTCAAACGTCACTGTAGCAAGCTTCGAATGCACGACTGGATTTGCTGGGGAACAAAAAGAGCATCGCTTTCATCTGCTGAACGCATGCAAAATAGAATATTACCTTCAACAGTTATTAACCACTCAAAACGATCGATGTTTTTAGTATTGCTACAACAAAGCTAATTTTCTGACGCAAACTCACGCGAAAATTTAGGTTAGGAAAGATCGTAGATATCAGTTCACGCTTCGTATGAAATACGTTTATAAACTTTTTGTTCTTTTACAATTTTAAGTAGGTATTTAAAAATTTTCTTGATGTCAAAAAATATAAATAGATAATTTTAAGGTAAGAGAAAAATGTTAGTGGAGTAAAAGTGGTAAAATAAAAAGTGGTGATTATTTTTGTGGGATTCGAACTGAGGATCTTACTATGCGCACCACGAAGCTAAATATAATTTAAATGTAAACTATAGTACCATAAGCAAAAATTCTGAATTTACTTCATTTGTAAACTTAAATAAAATAAAAAATTACGCTGTTTACCCATATGGGTGTGGCACTCAGTTTTCACAGATCTCAGTAAGTCAGACCTTTTAATGCTTGAAGTACGGTTACTGGCATTCAAGGCACTGATCCCAAAGATGTTAGTGGAGAAAAAACCATAAGGTTTAATTAAAATTGGGGAGAGTTTTTGTAGGATTCGAACTGAGGATCTCATGATCCATGGAGATATACCGAGTGATTTTTTTAACTCTTTTATTTTAAGTTATAGTGTTAAATTCATCAAATAAAATCTATTTGATATTTCATTGTCTATCTACTTACTCCACACATTTGCACACAGAATGCTCCCTTTGAGCGCAACAATATGCAACTTAACTTTATATTTTTTTATGGGACATCCTATAAATATTTACTGATTATCTAGTAATTAGATTTTCTTCTAAAAGTATATTGTGATAAAGTATCTAAAATCATAAACTAAGAAGTTATGAACATTAATAAAAAATTGATATTATTTAATTTTGACTGTAGTCCAGATTTATTTAAATTATTAATAAAAAATAGTACTTTAGTATTTAAACCATAAGTTGCATATTGTTGCACTCAAATGACGCAACCTGTATACAAACGAGTTTGGTAATTAGATAGACAATGATATATCAAATAGATATTATTTGAAAAGTTTTACTCAACAACTTAAAAGAGTTAAGGAAAGAAACAGACCGCTGAATTACCGTGTATAGTGTATAACTGTAAAAGCACGTATATTGGTTAATCTTAGGTTTTACCAGTAAATTTTGGGATTTACCTACATGAGTTGGTAAATGTAATGATTTACTGGTAAAAACCTCGGATTAACCAATTTATGGGCTTAACAGGTTAGGTTAGATTAATTTCCGTGTCTTTGGGTCCTAAAATTTAACAAGGGAATGGTAGAAAAAATTTGAAATGAACGATGATCTCAGAACTGTTGACTGTTACCATTAAGAGTTGTTAAATCTTAGGTTTTACTAGAAAATCTTAGGATTTGCCCTAACTCGGACTTTTACAGTAACATATATAAACTTAAACTTTAGAAAAAAGAATCTGGATTGCCAATTCATTGTTTGTTTTATAACCAGTATTTACTTATTTATATAAATAATAAAGTACTCAAAAGTTAACCTCAAAGATTTAAACTTTTTATGTACCTATCTAAATAAATACCTACACACAAATGTCAAAAGACCTTTTTAATTTATGTTAATGTTAAAGGAAAAGTAGATATCATTGATTACTTTTTTGAACAATATGTAAACTTTTTAAATATTTGTGGTTAGTTCAGTTTTTTTTAATGTAAATGAACCATGTACAATTTAATTTTAACACCTACGTTAATGAAATAAAAAACAAGAAATGCTAAATTTACAAATTACAAAAAGTACTTACCTATACACGCTGTAATCGTACCATAAGAGGATTCGAAGTGGCTGATCGATACTTCGTTTACGCATGATGTGCGTTGGAGAACCGTGTACTACCTGCAAATAAAAATATTGTATTGTACTTTATTAAGGCTGTAAGGTTATACAAGGTATTTCAAAATGATTGTGATTGTGTGATAGATCATTACAAAAACATAATTTAAATAATTGAACATATCATATATTTTCACGCCGTTTATCCATTTTGGGTGTACAACTTTGCTTTCGTAAATCTCGTTTAGTGATATATTTTTGCTGTCATGTCACGGCACCCAAAAATGTGATGGGATTGGAAAACACAAAGGTAAAATTAATATGGAAACTGTTGGTTAAATAGCCTACACGAAAAAAAGTACCCTAGAATTTAACGAACTATTTGGATATAAGATGCAGTTTCTGAAAATTTACTTTATTATGTCATAACAATTAAGTAACTAAACACAATTATTTACTAAGCAATTAAACATTGATAGTGAGACATTTTTCCACAATTCCACAATTTCTACTCCATTTTTTCCACTAATTTTTATCCTATTTAATTTATTTTTAGGTTCCACTTTTATTTTATAATAAATCACATTACATTTAAAATGGAATATTGTGGCCAATGCCAATGGCAAGTAGATACTCTCAGCAGTTTGGCTCTCTTCTTTTCTAAAAATTTTTTATTACAAATTAGTACTGATTCGTGTTGGTCGAGCGTGAGTTGTGTAGGCTTAGGGTTTGTTTGCTAAAAGTGCGAGTAAAGCGAGCTTACCTACAGATAATTTCCATTAAAAATGAGTATTGTGTTATTGTAAATTTTATAATCACTTGTAAAATATAGTATGTATTTCTGACTTTATTATCACCACCGTATAAAACTAGAACGAGATCATGAGTTCTGCAATTGAAGATCCCAATATTAATCAAAATGTGTGATTTATTTCTGAAAAGTTCTGGAATTACAGATTCTAGTAAATAATAATAGTCGAAAGATACAGTATGCTAGAAAATTAAATTTATTAACAATGCATGTGTTCTGCAATTGCAGATCACGAAATAATTATACTCGGGAGATATCATTTATTAATACTCACTTATGTAGAATTGTAGATTTCATCAATTCGAGTTTGTCGAGCGTGAATTGTGCAGGCTTAGGGATTGCTTGTTAAAAGTGCGAGTGGTAAAAAAACTATAGAAGACAGTTGCCAGTAGAAAAAAATATCTACTGGAAAAAAATCAGTGGAGAAAAAAATTCGTAAATTTTCAAAAATTGCACTTTATATCCTTAGTTTATCGAATAGATACATTTTCTATTCGTGAATATTTTAAGTGTCAAACAATGTTAACGTAATAAATTATTTCTAATATTTCCTCTTCTCGGTTCCTTCTCAAGACGAACAGAAATGTTAATGCGCGTGTTTGGAATATCAGAGATATATTTGTTTGTTTTTAATTCAAAGTAACGTGTAAACATCTGCATGAAAGATTGTTTTCAAGAAATATACTTACACTCAATTAATTATATACACAAAGTTATTTTAGGATACGATCTAAAATAACTACTGTCAGGAATCTCATTGAAAGTTACTAGTTGTAGTGTAGGTTTATAATGCTTGAAAGTTGCTTCCATTGTACAATATTAATTACTTCATTCTCAACATGTTTGACGGGTGTTCTCATCTTTATGCGGAATAATTAATTATTAATAAGAAGTACCCTGTATCCTAGCCAAAGATAGACAGCATTATTAATTTTATGGAACGACGTACGCAAGATATGACGACGTGGTAGGTTGGCACGACGGGCTCGAGTTTTGGTGAATACACTGCTCACCTTTTAAATTCCTCATTTAGAACCTGTGGTGATACTATATTCTAGCAATACAAATTCTAGAAATTCCGGTCAATCCTAATTTTGTCAAAATGAGTTTCCAACGTAGATAATTAAACCGAGGTTTAATTTAGCCTAATATTGCAAATTGTTCGACGAACTGTAGATATTCAACGGTCTGTTCTTTTATTGAACCTTTTTATTTTAAGTTATAGAGCAAAACTCTTCAAATAAAATCTGTTTGATATATTATTGTTTATCTACTCACCGTAAAATTTATATACAGGATGCACCCTTTGAGCACATCAATACGCAACTTTATGTTTTGTAATGGAATACCCTAGAAATATTTACTGATATTCATAGTAAATTATATTCTCTTAAAAAAAGTATATTGTGATGTCACGGTATAATTAAAAATGGGGACAGTTTTTGTGGGATTCGAACTTAAATGGAAAAACGGTACAAGAAGCAAGAAAACTAAAGGAAAACAAAAGAAAATGGAAAAACGTTCTTACAAGAATAGAAGAACAGTCCCTACAACTTAGAGTAGAAGGGAATCTCTATATAAAGGATGATATTCGGTCAATTCTTTTTTTAACTCTTTTATTTTAAGTTATAGAGTAAAACTCTTAAAATAAAATCTATTTGATATATCATTGTCTATCTACTTACCATATATATTTGTATACAGGTTACTTGATTTAAGCGCAACAATATGCAACTATATATTTTTTAATGGAATATTCTATAAATATTTATTAATTTTGTTAGTAAATTAGATTCCCTACAAAAATGTAAGGGATAAAGTGTCTAAAATTATAAATTATGAAGTTATTCACGTTTACATACATAGTAGGTTATAGAAAAAAATTATTTAAACTAGAAGTTGCATATTTTTGTTCACAAATGGAGCACTCTTTGTACAAAAGTGCATGGTAAGACAATGATTATCAAATATTTTTGAAGAATTTCACTTTATAGCTTAAAACAAGAGAGTTAAAAAAAGAACAGACCTTGCAGATAGAGATTCCCTTCTACCCTAAAGTGTAGAGATAGTTCTTCTATTCTTGTAAGTACATTTTTTATTTTCCTCTAGTTTTCTTGCTTCTTGTACCATTTTCCATTTAAGCTCAGTCTCATGTATCTCTCGGTCTTCCACGATATCCTCTCTCTTTGATTTTTGACTTCCATACTCTCCACGCTGTCCCGTTATTATCCATTCGATATGTTTCCACTATTCTATTTGTTCGATGAATTCTAATATGGATTTGCTCTGTCGTAACTTATTTCATTTATTGTAACTAAACTAATATACAATAATAATTTCATGCACATATGATTTGATTTTAATTATTTATTTTGTTTTAATCGTACATATTAATCTAACCTTCTTTCACTAAATTAACATATTAAAGTAATAACAAATTCAAATTCAACTCTAAAATTATTATGAGATGTATTCACATTCAACGTAATCTCGAACAAGTGTTTCAAATTCTAGCATTGATTAATAACAGTAATTAATCTTTTCAAGGACAATTTTATTTATGCTAAAAATTAATGTGCAACATTAATTTATTCAAATTAATTCATAATACGATAAGCCGCTAATTTTGATTTAATTTTTTTTTATATTAAGTGCATATTGAAAATTTTGCTATAGCACCGTTCACGGAAATCAATACAGCGTAAATGCAATGCACAGATCTGGATAAAATGATGTACTAATAATTATTTAACAAATTTGGCGAATAAAATATTTATATTTTGAAGCGAACTTTGCCAAAAGTGCAGATATTGTGACTAAAAATTCCTGTAAGGTTTAAGAATAATGGAACGAAAAATAAGAACAATATTAGGATAAATAAAGATATCAGAAAATGAATAAATAATAAGAATGAACTATGAAATAGAATAAGAGTTTGAAGAGGCAATGGCGTCAAAGTCGATAACGCAAGTTAAGCAATGCTATCCGCGGTTAGTAGTGGGTGACCCATACCAGCGAACACTGCGTGCCGTTGCCATACCACCGAAAACGAGGTTCCAAACCTCAGCAGTTGAGACCGCTTAATTAAGAGAAAATATTTGGAAGGATAGCTGGGCATATATGGAGAGCGGAAGAAAAGGATGCAATTAAATCAGTAGTAGAATGAAGAAGAGGACGAAACAAAAGAAGATCAACATGGCTAATGGAAGTAGAAGTTTAAAAAGCAGCAGGAATTAAAACTTAAAAACACTAAAACAATAAATGGAGAAACCTAACTATAAGGATATAAAGGAATAGAAACAAAGATTGATTCATTTCAAGAAGAGGATCTAGAGAGCTTTATAAGAAACGGCATCAGTTGTTAAACAACTATATATACATTTATTTTATTGTCTTTTCGAAGAATATCATTAACTGCTTTATTAAAATTAAACGGCAATCGTAAAAAGTACCATTTTTTGTCCAGCAATGAATTTATTATGTAATATTTTGCATCTGACATGTATTAGTAATAAATATTATAATTAATTACATTCTTGCTTATCAAAATAATAATAGGAATATTACTTCTGATTTATATGTTATTAATTATGGACCAATAATTTTATTCTGAGAACTGCTAGTTAATAATTTAATTATGTTTTGAATTTGATAAGAACAATAAATAGTTTTTATCTGCATACAATAAAAATCAAATAACTTTAAATTAATGTTATTAGTATCACAAATTAATTAATTTATTGGTTAATGAATAATAATTATTGACCAAACAAACAACCATATAAAATGCTACATTTATAAAATGTATTCTCTTTCCTGGTCTAGAATTCAAATAGCAAATGTAAATAAAATCCGTCCGCCTACTGTATAAACAAAGATAACAACGTTGCTTTGCTACAATAAATAAAAGAAGTTACCAAGCAACTTCACATTATTTTCACGGTCGTCTCAGATGCAGCCGTGCGACAAATTGGCAAAAGCAACACAGTGACGAACGCGGTAGGCTACTTGAATTACATTTCTGTACTGAGGAAGCCGTTTGAGAAAAAGTTTCCTTATATCTTTGAAAGAAAATACTAACGATGCCCAGATTTCAGCCCGAAATCTTATAATATCCTTTCAGATACCTTAATTAAGCTTACCCTTGCAAAATTATAACAGGTCTTTGACAATAGTCACATTAAAAAACAAACAAATTATAAAACAAGTAAATTAAAAACTAACGTTCAAGCCGGATCACTCGAATACGCAAGTTAAGCAATGCAGTTCGCGGTCAGTAGTTGGATGGGTGACCGCTTTACAAAAACCCATGTCAGCGAATACTGCGTGCCGTTTTCACACCACCGAAAACGAGGTTCCGAGTAATAAAAAAGTAAATTAACAATAATGTTATCTCATATTAATAATACAAGCTACATATAATCTTATAGTTTTATGGTATTATCAATTTGGAATCAAATTTGTTACCATTGACGTGACGTCAAATTGGTAGAGCATACATTGAGCTTTGTAACTGACGATTGTCAGATGTCGGGTGATATAACTTATATTTTACAAGTATATCATACAAAAATTATGAATAAAACTACAGTTTCCAGAATTAAAATTAAATTATTTGTCGGAATAGAAAAACACAGAATAAAATTAATACGGATAACATTTCTATAGTGTTGTCTAACAAAACCCAAAGGATCGTAATAAAAGGATTAAACACCCGTCAAGTTGAAAGTATACAAAGAAACTTTTCAACGTTTATACCGCAAATGATGTTTATTTGTCAAAATACTTCCAGTGTCCAGTGTCGAATTAAAGAAAAAGTAATTCTTCTTTTACAATACATTTTCAATAATATTGTTTAGTACATATTAAGTAAATGTTTTACTTGTTATCCTTGTATACCAAATTATCATTATTAGACTGTAAAGAATTTAATCTAATTTAAAATATAATTTGCAAAACACTGTATTTATTATTTAACAAATTAGAAATTATTTTCAGTTACTAGTAAAATTAATCCGGATTAAAGCATCCTGTTAGCATTTTTTATCTATCTTACACATAAAATTGGTGTACGAGAATTATTCATTTATGCTTTAATTTTTGTATTAACAAAATTGAAAATATTTTAAAAAATTATGTAGAAGCCATAGATTCCAACGATGATTAAGTTGCTGACACAAAGTACTGTGAAATCACAGCCACCTAAGATGTAAGTGATCGGAAGGATAAAATTAAAAATTAAAACGGTCGGTATTGGGATTCGAATTTAGAACCTCAAGATCCACAAAAGCAGAAAATGGCAATTTTCAAACTGGTTTTTAAAGTAAACGTACCGAGTAGGTCTTCAAATAAAAAATGTTCTCACTTTTATTGCAAAACAAAATGAGAGTAAATAATTTGTTTTTTTATTATTATTATTATTTTATATTGTGATTATTTTTCATCAAGCATCCTACACAATTTTCTTTATTCTTTGCTTTATTCATTATTTACTAATTACAAATATAATTGGATAAACATAATGAAACAAATTTTGTTCGACAATATTTCCAATTAACTTCTGAAGAAGAATTTTGCTTTGCGATTTGTAGCAATAACAAAATTATCTTTATACATATATCAGTCTTAATAAACTGTTATATGTAGAATACGGGTACGCATTTCTACATTCTTGCAACAGGGCCAAATTTAAATAATTCTTCACGCCAGAGGTTGTAGATTCGAATCCCACTGAAGAGCATGGTCGTTTGTGTTGCTCTATAAATTCATAATAATCCATTCATAAGGCGGCATGTCACCAAAAGCAGTTTGTCCGCTAAAATCTTTATAAAAAAAAAAATTCATGGGCGCGAATCCCACTGAAGAGCGTCGTCGTTTGTATGTTTATATAAGTTCACAATTATCAATTATTGAGACGGCATATGACCAAAAGTAGTTAGTGTACTTACCAGCTTCACAAAAACAAATAATACATAAGAATTGGTTGAATTTAAAATTGAAACGGAAGGAAATTAAATAATTGTTCTTCTTCACAGGGTCAGGGGCGGATTTACCCATAAGCACACTATTAGTACCTCACTACACTAACAGAGGCACCAAAATATTTTAAAATACGTTTCCGTTAATTATATTTGTTTTTTTTTTCTAAAATTTGTTGTCTGTATTTACAACATTAAAATCAATATATACTGCATTCAAATTTCGCATGTGGTAGATTCAAAATGTGAAACCTTTTTCTGATTCGCAGATTTTAAATTTAATAAAATCAGTAAGAAAAAGATAAATCGTAAATTTAAAATCTAAATTTCTAAATCTAAATTAGTGAATTAAATCCAGCGTAAATCATATAATATTTTAAAATGTAAATTTCAAATCTTAATATTTGTAAATCCATCATAAACCAGTTTATTTTATTTATTTATTATGTTTATGATAAATAATCTTCACTTTTTGTGCAAAACGAATAGTATGAAAACTTAGTCGTTATTAATAATTAAATTTGTATTCTGTTATATTTTTCAGTTATGTTGTGTATTATTAAAATAGCATAAATAATAATAATGCATAACGTTCCAGTGTGTGGAATTAACATATGTATAATATATAAAGTGGTGTAATATGATTTTTATTTTTACATAATGAGTTTAGCATCATAAACAACCCCTTAGTAAATAAAATTCATTGAAGTTGGAATTATCATAATGTGGAATATATATAGTTTTGTAATATGAATTTTAAAGTCGCGTTATTTATTTTTATATAAAAAGTTCAGCATCAGAAACAACCCTTTATTAAAATAAATGCATTAAAGTGAATAATTAAAAAAAAAATACGGATGGCTGTTGTATGGAATGATCATATGTGGAATATATAGTTTTGTAATATGATTTTAAAAGTCGCAGTCTTGTTCCTACATAATAAATTTTGCATCAGAAACAACCTTAAAAGTCGCGTTTTTTTGTTTTAACATAGTAAGTTTATCATCATGGGGTAAATAGCTCCGTGGTAACGCGTCGGACTGTGGATCGTGAGATCCTCAGTTCGAATCCCACAGGTGACAGTTGCCAATTTAAATTTACCCTCGTGGTTTCCCCTCCACATCTTTGGGGGCTATGATTTGACAGCTGGTAACCACACTTCATACGCAAAAATATATTACTTCACATGAAATACCCCAAATGTAACTTTCAAATCTTAATATTTGTATATCCATCATAAACCAGTTTATTTTATCTATTTATTATTTTTATGACTATGTTTAATAAATAATCTTCACTTTTTGTGCAAAGCGAATAGTATTAAAACACGTTATTTATAATTAAATTTGTGTTCTGTAATATTTTTCAATTACGCTCTAAATTATTAAAAAAACATAAAGAGAAATAAAATTCATACAGTTTTTGGTTCATTATTATCTATATATTAATTATTTGTCTGTTGGAAATTATGGAAATATTTGCGCTTAGGGCTCAATTAATTTTTAATTCGTCTCTGCACAGGGTTCGAGCGATGACTTAAGGAGGGGAAGGTCTAGGTTCAAATCCATGCAGCTCAAGGTAGGTGCCTAATTAATTACAAGAAAATATAAGCAATATAAGTTAATAAATTGACGCTCTTCCCTAAATAACATCTTTAATGCGGACAGGAGCTGCGATTTTTCGGCTGGTAACCAGTAAAATTTATGTTGTCCCCATTTAAAAATAGCTACAGACGCGTTTGTGTATAACAATTTATTCTTGTCAGTACTAACAATGTCAAAACGAAAGAGACTAAAATATTGATTTAGTGAAATTTAGTAGAGGTACCTACTAGTAACGTTACTAGACGGTATGCTTGGCGACTACAAAAACATTATGAAACGTAGAAAGTAATAAATAGAATTTCTCTTTCGATAATCTTTCACTGATAGCAAAACAAAGTGAACTATTAGAATATTGCTCTTCGTTTTTGCAGTAGAAGAAACCAATCATTTTAAGTAAAACTGTATTCACTTACAATACAAAATTTGTAGTTAATTTAAGCCTATATCGTTCGCAAATACATTTAATTAATACTGTCGAATTATTATTTTTATATCGGTATATTAAATAAATTACAAGACTTTTAATCCTACTATTTTCTTTATTTGTTTTACTTCTATATTTAAACTAATAAATAGCCCTGTGGTAAAAGTATCGGACCGTGATTCGTAAGATCTTCAGTTCGAATCCCACTACCAATACTTGCCATTTTAAATTTACACTTGCGATTCCCCCTTCACTACCACTTTTGGGGGGCACTACTTAACGCGCACTTTATGTGCAAAAATATATCACTTACCGAGATTTGCTTAAACAAAATGCCACACCAATAATTAGTAAAAGGCGTGTGATGTACGTATTTTTCATTTAAAAACAAACTGTCAAATTTATAAAGAAAGAAAATATATCTACCGCTTTTCTTCTTCCACCTGATTAGTCGTAGTCGCTAACTACTAACACTAACTAAAAGTTTGGACCTTGCAAACTCTTGCGCTAACCAAATTTAACAGCGCTATATTAACGTTCAACTAATTTCGTTGTAAGTACGCTGCGGCAGAAACGAGTAAGTCAAACTTAAAACGCTAACCATAACCGTTAACGCTAACCACTAATTTCGTATTGTACATACAGCTTCACAACCATTCCGTTAATTTAAATTTAGAAAAAGAAAATTGATTTATCTGTAGGATTATTTATTCATGATTTGTGAGCTTAATTCCCATTTCGTTCCAAATTAATTATCCATTATTGCTAACTTTTCTTTCCTTTTATAATTCTCAATTTAAGGTAGAAGGTACTGCAAATAAGTATATTCAAAGTTTAATATAATTCGTTCTAAGCCTTCATTTAGTTTTAAAATAAGGATGTACACGTGGCAAAGAAAATTACAACTAAAAATTACCTTGTTTAATTTATAATGGACTTAATTTCGTTTTTTTTACTCGATAACGCAAGTTAAGCAAGACTGCTCGCGGTTAGTAGTTGGATGGGTGACCGCTTTGCGAAAACCCATACCAACGAACACTGCGTGCCGTTGTTACACTACCGAAAACGAGGAACCGAGGCGGCATATAACCTCAGTAGTTGAGACAGCTTTACAAAAAAAAAATCGTTTTTGTTAACGTTATATTGCAATTTTTTCTAAAATAGTTAACTTTTGCATTTGAGTCCACACAAAATCATGTAGCAATAACTAATTAATTAACTTTTCGAAACAAATGAAAATTTCCATTTTATAGATTTTCCTACTCGAAAAGAGGTAGCAAATGTTTCAAACATAAAAGCATAACATCAAAGCAGAATTCTAATTTTAACTTCTATGTCAAAAGTATCCATATTAAATATCGCCTTTTTACGAAAATATTTCATTTATAAGCTTACTGGTGCATTACGGAATTAAAATATAGGTATTTCTGCGAAACAAATTAGTAGCATTTAATTTTCAAAGCTCTTTTACTTCCCTAATAAGATAATAATAATAAACAAGATGATATTATACCCGACTATTTATATTTATTTGTCAAACAATAACAATTTTATTAAATATAATAATAATAATTATGAAAGAAACAACTTTTTATTGAAAAATCTATATTCTTATTTAAATTTCTCAATTGATTCATTCCACAATAATGCGGTTAGAATGCAGTTGAGTATTTCTGAGATCTAAACAATTTATTTTCATTACATTTGCTTTTATTTTGTTAGCTACTGTTTTACTGTGTGACCAAATAGAGATAAAGATTCTATGTCTTGGTCAAATACCTATGAAACCAAGGTTGTTTGACAAACCAGAAGACCCTGGTTCGAATACCGGTCGAGGTGAATCACTGCACAATGTAAACTATAAATCAATTGTCAAAGAATATCTCGATTATTAATTGGTGGACTGATACATGAATCATTAAAAGAAGATCTCATTACTCATTTTCAGCTGTTTCTAGTTTGAAAAGCCGTCAATTTTATGATGATTTATCTACATTCTATTTTTTATAAATGTTTAATATTAGTGTGTCATTGACAATGACTTACTAATATAAATATATAATTAATAATGGTGCAATAAAAAAAGAATATATTAAAAGCATTTGCTTGCATTGTACATTAATTCAAGGATACGTATAAAAATAAGATCGCTGTAGTTATAATTACAAATAAAATTGAAATAGCATTCTATTCTGCAACATTATAGTTAAATATTCGGATATTTTAAAAATTATACTATTAAAATTTGCAAATCTGATCCCCTCGGATATGATTTATTAATTTTCATAGATGAATTACCCATTATACTAATTATAAAACTAATTTACAACTCATTTGAGTCACTAACAATAATTTTATTTGACAAAAATTGAAGAAAAGCAATAATACTTAAAAATATTCTAAAATATCAACTTTTCAAGGCTATAACTAAAAATCTAAACCAGATATCGAAAAACGGTCACCAGTTTTGAAAGTTTTGCAATTTATTTAGCTTATAAACAAATTTTGAGAAAATTTTATTTTTCGAAATATTTGCTCAAAATTGATTTACTAAAAACTTTTGTGGTTCAATATCTCAAAAATTAAAAAAGCTATGGACCCCGCGATCTTACCAATGTATTTAGCACATTAAAATATATAATCCTTGAAATTTTCATTAAAATCGGTTAATAGGAAAAAATATTATAGCAAAAAGTCTGAAAATGGCTCTAAATGCGAAAAATCTCAAGGGGTTAACCTTAAAATTTTGAAAAAAAATTTTCATCTCTTAAAATTTTGATTTATACACCATATCCCCCTATTTTAGACCCGAAACTTACGAAAAACGTGTTAATAGCGATATCCTAGCATTAATTTTTGAGAAATAAGCGATTTTATACGACACAGAATTCAGGTAAAATTAGGAAAAAATATTTCGAAGCCTATATCTCGAAATTTAACAGAGATAATTCAAATTTGTTTTCAAGCGCGTATTAAGCAAACTTTAATTATTACATATGTGAATTTTAACGGTAATAACTTTTAGAATACATATGTTATGACCAATCAAATTTGAAAGAAAAATATCGCAAATTTCGAAATAATGAAAAGTAATCAGCCTAGCCCTGGAATTCTAATAATTTACTTAATACAATAAATCTGCAAGTGTATTTTATCAAAATTAATGCTAATAAATTATTTCAGTCTGTTCAAATTAAGTTTTGTTGTTTCTTTTCTTTCTGCTTTCGTTTCTATTAAAGTTCACGAATAATTCAAGAGAGAAAACAAGAATGTTATTTTGTAACATAACAAACGTACGCAAAAGTATTATTGGCATGTTGTTTGTCATAAATGCGAAAATATAAATAAATATTATGTTATCATGTTTTGTTATTTGAAAGGAACGATTGATTAAGCATACAACTGTAAATAAAGATATATTTCGTTTCTTTTAGATACTTTCAATTTCAACCGACTAAAAAAGGCCCCAAGTTTCACCTGCACATTCATTTGTCTGTTTGTTCTCGCATATCTTGCAAACAGATAACCGAAATGAGATATGAAATTAAGCATGTTTTTATCTATATGTTCAAACAAAATAGTGATGAGATTTCTCAGACGATATCCTTGCTCGTTATAACAAATAAAAATGGAAAACACTTCAATATTTCTTTTTAAAAAACAGATTAAAATAAAAACTAGAATTTAAAGAACTTCACAAAGAAAACTAGAAGTTTTTAATTATTAATACAAAACAATATCTTTGTCTTAATTTTTTTAATTGCATGTCGCACGCAATAAATATATTTAAGGGGACATAAAAACGATTCATTATAGTTCTTCTAAAAAGAGCAATTGTTTTCAAGGGTATTACAATTAAAAATTATCGCACATGTTGAATTACTCAAATACAAATTGTTGTGATAGTCTGACATGATATTAATTACATATTTTTCAAATTAGATTCGATGTATAGATGTATATTTATTTAAAATATATGCTGACAGAAAAATAATTTATAAATTTAAATAAGAATTATATTGAAAATTATCTATTAATTGAAAATCTATTTACTCGGATTTATACAATGACTTAAAATAATTTGATAATAGATTTCCACGTAAATAATACCTATATTTTAAATTTTAGTACAGAGAATTCTAAATTCTAATTAAACTTGTAGAAAATAAAATACAATTATTACTCTAGAGTTTATGTAATGTACCAATAAAAAGTTTTTTAATATTCATAATCAAAATGGAACAAAATACGAATTATAGACTAAGAAAACTATGTTCTTAATGAATAACGTACATTCTCAATCAAAATTTTATTACTTATAACTGACAATATTAGAGCGCATTATTGACGTTTCAAATATTTTGGAAACCGCATTGAATAATTTTTTGAAACATACACAGTAAAAACTTTCTAGTTAAAATTGACAAAATTTTTAGTCCCAGACGATCCACCGTTTGTTTTTATTAATTTAACAAGTTTGACATATTAACTGTCTAAATATTTTTATATTTGTTACAATTTTTATATTTATACTCTTTATTCTATAATTCATCATTTACTCATTATTTATTTACTCTTTATAATTTGATTATTTACTTATTTCTTGCTGATGCTATCTATATAATTATAACTTCAATTTGTAATTTAAAAGGATCTATAAACATATATTTTTAATTTATAAATTTCATATTTGATAGCAAGTAACAAATTATTTTTGTTTATTTCGTAAATAAATATATTTATGAATATAGTATTATTAACATATATTTTTGTGTGCTTTAACTAAATATTTTAGTAATTATATTGAAGCAGAACAATAAAGCATAGTTATTATAACCAATTAAGTAGTTACAAATTATATAAATTTTTGTTAATCCGTAGAAAATATTTTGCTGATTCTACAAATTGTTTTGAATAATATATTGTTAATTTGACAATATTTTGATAAGTTTTTTGGTCAAAATAGTATTGCACAATTTCTATATTGTAAAATTAACAATTTAGCTTGTTATTACAACAATTAATATTGTACACTAAATAAGTTTTTGTTCCACCAACAAACGATATTTTTTAACAATTTCAAATTAATAAGTTAGTTAAATTTACTGGTTATTATTGACGAGTCTTTTGGTTATTTTAATTTTAAGAATAAGTAAAAACAACAATTTTTATTTCTAAGTAAATAGCTCCGTGGTAACGTGTCGGACTGTGGATCGTGAGATCCTCAGTTCGAATCCCACAGCTGACAGTTACAAATTTAAATTTACCCCTGTGGTTCCCCCTCCACTAACATCCTTGGGGGCTATGATTTGACGGCTGGTAACCGCACTTCATACGCAAAAATATATCACTTACCGAGATCTGCGTAAGCAGAGTGCCGCACCCGTAATGGGTAAAAGGCGTGATGATATTTATTTTATTTTAAATGTAAGAATTGACAAAATTGTTAGATTCGTTCAAGTTGTTGATTTAACACAATATATTTATTAATATTAACTAAAATATTTAACAACCGCAAAATTAACAAATCATGAAATTTTTTACTGTGTACATGTTGCAATTTATTTATTATAATATTTTAAACACATTTATTAACTTAACCTCAAGAATATAAGGTTTAATTGACCCAATTATATCTGTTATCAAAATATCATAAATCTTCTTCAAAAGAATCAGAAAACAACAATCCTAAGAAATAGAGTTGTATGGTAGAAATCAATCATTTCTCTATGAAGTTGAAATATCACCGAACTGTCAAAAATTCTTATTATTTTTGTAGTTGCGCAAATTTGCACTTGTAACAATATTTTGCGGTTTGTATTATTTTTTAATATTAGTTAATTCGAAACGATTTGCGAAATGTTTATGACAGAAATTTGTTTAGCAATTGACAATGAAGAAAAATGGAAAACTAGCATAAAATTAAGTACAAGAATTTGTTTAAAATATTATAAAAATAATCACATAGATCTTGGTAGTACAATGGTAGCGATCGTGTTTCGTATACCGATGCGCCCGGGTCCAAATGAATGCTTATAAATTGTTCACCATTTAATTATGAATTATTTATTGGATACAATGGTTAAAGTAGTTCAATACCAATTATAGCACAAAATATATTTCGATAAAAATATTTCCGATTATTAGTAAATTATTCGGGGAAACATTGCAAAATGCATATCACAACTGAATCGCTATTGTTAATTAAATTGTATGGAAATATGTATTTTAGTGAGGTTATAAATTGCACTGAATATTTCTACAAATATATAATTAATACTGCTTCTGTTAATTACATATGCTACGTTATGTGTTATATTTTAATTATAGATTAGTGCATGTATAAATTATGACATTTACTGGCCATAAAATGAATTCTATTATTTACCGGTACATTTAAGTTACATAAAAAAATATGAATATGAATATATCAATATTGTTTATTATAAATGAAAATATGAATTGCGAATAAGTTCTGAAATCATCTTCCAATTTAAATATTGATTTTGAACGTAAAAAATAATTACTTAGAAAAGTTCCGCAATTGTCACGCAAATTTACGGCTACTTAAATTGATTTATTAACTTACACTTTACAAATAGCACATTGCTTTCTATTGCTGTACTTGTATTTTGAACAGACGTTTATGGTTACAGAAATTCTGAAGAAGAAAAACTAAGAGATATCGCACAAGTTTATTTCCATTTAATGAGAAAATTTTCTTTTAATTTTCTGTTTACTTTCCAACAAACTTCCGTATACATAACAGCTAATTGTAGGTACTTTGAGAACTTGTAAACAAAAATAGTTTTTTACAAGAAAACATTTTGTTTCCTAATAAAGGAAACGAAGAAAACTTAATAATGGAATTTTGTTATTCTGGGAAAGCATTTATAACGTAAATGTTTGAAATATGCTACTTAAGAAAACAAGATATTTTGTTGTTAAAATTTAACAGCTTTGGAGGTCGAGATTTGACGGCCAGTAACCACATTTTATTTACTAAAATATGATGATATATTTTAGTTTTATTTATGTATTTTACAAATTTTTTAGTGGTTGACTTTTGCAATAATTATACAATTCCAAATATTTTAATTTTCCCGTTTCTATAAAATCCATTATTGAATTATGAAATATTTGTAAAATTACAAGAGAAAAGTTCAAATTTGTAGGTGTATGCAATAATAAAATATTTTCGTACAAAACTTTACAAACAATTTTCATCTGAAATTTCATAGGTTCTAAAAATATATACTATTTGTATTAAATTCAATTATAAATATGTACCTATACAATTTCATTTTAACAAGCAATTCTGTTCAATAATTGACTAACATACTTCAAACTCTTGTACAGCGACATTTGCTTTTCACAAAAACAAATATTTATATATTTAAACAATTTATGCTCAAGAAAGCACTTTAAGACGATTTCAAATGTTAAGTGATCTTGACCGTTTCAAGAACTTTCCATAATAATATTTAATTTTAAGTTCAATGAGCTTCATATATTTACAGTAATTTGTTATTTAAATATGTAAAAGTTTATTTCACTAAACTATACACAAAACCTCAAATCACTGAACATAAATAATAATAATTTTGTCAAACCACCGAAAACGAGGTTCCAAGGCGGCATATAAACTCAGCAATTGAGATAGCTCAATAATAATAATAAAAAAATAATTTAAATAATTTATAACAGAAAGAAATTTGCCATTATACCTTTAAAATGTTCTACAAAATAAATTACTGTAATAAATAAATATAAATCTGATTTCTGAAATGTCAAATTTTTTTCGTTTTATATATTTAAGAATATATTTCTAAAATCTTAGTTAAAATGGGAACAAAAACTAAAATATTTTTAATATCTATGTCAATATGTGTCAAACGTGTCAAATAATTATGAAGTGTCAAAAATATGTGTCGTGTGAAATATTTTAAAAGTAATATTTGTATTATTAGTTAGAAAGTTTTGAAGACTAAATATTAATTAATTTCTATTTTAAAATAAATTCATAGTTACAATGAGAACAAAAATTAAACATGTTTAACATCTATATATCAAATAATTTTTAAAATAGTCATACGCAAGGAACAGTCATACATGTTTAGTTGGTTTTATTTGTATAAGTAATGTGGTGCCCACACCAGATTTTTTTTGTTGTTGCAGAGATATTCGCTGTATTCGTTGTTTTATCGAAGAGCTCTTCGATGATCTCTGATGCTCTTAGACCAGTGTGCATTACATAGGTCATCCTCATGGAAAATAAAAAGTAATGTTTAACATATAGTTGTCAAAAAATATTTTGACATGCTTTTTATTATTTTTTTGACAACTAATAACATTTTAAAGATTACTTTGTATTTTATATTGATGCTTCACTCCTGAGGATAACATATCTGTAGATCAGTAAATTGTTACATTATCTGGAACTACACAATATGGCCCAATTATTTAAACGAGGATTGTGGTTATAATTTGAAAAATGTTTATAATACCTGTACAAATAAGAAAATTTAATACAAGTTAATTTACCATTGACAACAAATACATGTTAAGAAAGTTCTGCACAATTTCAGATTTCATGAAATATCACTAAAAATTGGCATATACTTTTATTGTATTTCTATATAATATAAACCCTAAGAAACTCAATGCTGTAGAGCGCATCGTCATGTCTCTTAAATTTATAGAGATATGGCAATTTTCGATGTTTTTCGAAATGCTACTTTGAGTGGCTGCAACTCAAAATATATTAAAGATATTGAAAAATAGACTCAGTTCTATGCGTTTCATGCATTTTATTACAAATTAGCAAATTTTGAAAATTTTGAAATTTTTTGATTTTTCCCCCAAATTTCAATAAGCGATAACTCGAAAAATAT
This sequence comes from Poecilus cupreus, assembly GCA_963942605.1. Classification (NCBI taxonomy): domain Eukaryota; kingdom Metazoa; phylum Arthropoda; class Insecta; order Coleoptera; family Carabidae; genus Poecilus; species Poecilus cupreus. The sequence continues at coordinate 12,578,170 of OZ012715.1, forward strand.
ATAAGATACAGACTCGCAGACTGGACCATTCGATTCAGCTCATCAAAATACATAAGTATGTAAAATTTCATTAAAATTGCTTTACGCGTTATAGAGTTAGAGCAAAAAGTGTAAAAATGACGTTTTTGGCGAAAAACGTACCTCTTGACGTTTGGCCTGAAAAAGGCCATTTTCAGACTTTTTGCTCTAAAATTTCAACCCACAATCCGAATGTTCTGAAATTTACAGGGTATATGTATTTCGTTGAGCTGAATCCAATGGTTCAGTTTGCAAGTTCGTATCTCGTTTATTATTTGAGATATCGCTGATCGAAATTTTGAAAAAAAATTCAAAAATTTTCAATTTTTTAAAAATTTGCTATTGTGCTATAATATGCACGAATAACACAAAACTGAAGAGTATTTTTCAATATCTTGCGTAATTTTTGAGTTGCAGTTCCTCAAAGTTGCACTTCGAAAAACATCAAAAACCGTCATATCTCGAAAAATTTACGAGATATGATGATGCGCTCTGCACCAGTGAGTTTTTTAGTGTTTATATTATATAGAAATACAATAAAAGTATATGCCAATTTTTAGTGATATATCGTGAAATCTGAAACTTTCTTAACATGTATTTGTTGTCAATGGTAAATGAACTTGTATTAAATTTTCTTATTTGTACAACTGTGTTTAAATGAGTGAGAAGGTTTTACGGACGCATTAATTAATATAATGATAATAGTTTATGTAACAAGTACATAATTTAGGTCTTTATTGGACGAGCCTTAGTTTTTTTTTTTAATACTTTATATTATTATTATTATTTTTATTTTTAATTAAGCGGTCTCAAATGCTAAGATTATATGCCGCCTCGGAACCTCGTTTTCGGTGGTGTGACAACGGCACGCAGTATTCGCTTGAATGGGTTTTCGCAAAGCGGTCACCCATCCAACTACTAACCGCGGGCAGCATTGCTTAACTTGCGTTATGGAGTGATCCAGCTTTAACGCCACCTGCCAATCCGTTGCCCTTTATATTATTAAACACAAAAATAGTGTTAGTAATATTATAAACGACATATATTCCAATGATTTGGAATTGTAATTAAATAAGACAGCAATGATTAATAGTTTAATTTATATAGGTACAAAAAGCTAGAGGCAAATTCGTTGCAGAAATACATAATTCCGTAATAACATGCGTCGTGATATAAAAATTTTGACACAAAATTATACATTACAAAATGCGAGTAATGAAAATATGCGTAACCTATTCACACACTTTCAGTTAAATAACAATATAGTGTCCCGCTTCTATCAAAACAAATTATTATAAATTATTTTAATTAATAGCTAGAAGTATCTGCTTCAGACTAACACTGGGAAATTTTATTGTTCCGTGAAGTTTCAGATAGTGTAATAAAAATGATGTCAACTTCGTCCATGCATATGTAATAAACGTAACACAAATACATTCAAATTAGGATAATGGCCGGCTATTAACTTAATTTTATAAACAAGCAGTTAAAAAGTTAATAGAGCATTACTACTAGTTAAGTATGCGCGATAGAAATTTTAGTTTTGACAAAATTTGTTCGCGTTTTCGTAAAAGTAATGAAAGTACAAATTAATGGATAGAGAATTTTTAGATAAATTATGCTGTACATACATTCACGAATTAAATTATTAATAAGGAATTCATTTGCAATTTGATGTTAAAATTAAATTAAATTAATTGCATGCAGAGTGTTAATTCTAAACATTAATTTTATTAACACCCTGTATGCAAATATATGTTTTGGCACTTTGTTCCACATAAAATTAGATTTGTACGTTTGTAAAAAAATGTTTTTTATTAGTAGTTGGCCATGGAACTTGCACAAAATGCCAGCAAATGTGCAATGTTTCAACTGTCAAGCTAATAGTTGATATTTTACAAATAGGCATCATTAAAATTAATTTTGATCGATCTGTAAGGACATTAAGAAATTGTAAGTAAAAGTAAATAACGAAGCTAAATATCATAATATATTAGTTCAACAAAACGGCAAAATTTATTTAGCGCACATCAAATATTTGGAATTCTTAGCACATTATTTACATAAAAGCATTTTAGGCAGTAGCAAAAAACCTCTGGATTAAAAGTGAGAGTAGAAATATCCATACGTATATTATTAATCGATATTCATTCAATAATATATGAATATGTAAATGTGGTTATTCCGTACGTAAAAAACTTATGACTGTACAAGATTACCGTTATGAATAATCAGTAACAGGTGATTAATGATCAAAATTACAGCTAATTTTATGTATAAATTTAGTTAAAATCTTGAAAGTACTAAAATGTTATTTATACTTAAACGAGAATGTATGTACAGCAAACTAACCCAAATTTCCGTGCAATAAATATCTTTTTTTTATCGTTTCCGTAAAATTTTTGAGAGTATTGAAAAGTAATTATATCTAAAAGGAAAAATGTGAAGATATATGTAAATTTAAGATATTGCGATGGCGTCAAAACAACAGTTTTAACTTTCTTTAATGCTAATTTTGATGGCATATCATGAAATTTTACTTTTTTAAAATAAAAAGTGTTTTCCCTTACTTTAATATTATGCGAATATTTCAAATATTTCTATGTCAATCATTCATAAAAACCGGATTATTAATATAAATAAATTAGTTTGCTACATTAACAAACTTTGTTTGATTATTTAATGTTCAACAAATGTTTACCGAAAAAATTGCTGCGCTTAAGATATATATATTTTTACCGGGAGTTCTACGTACAAATAAATTTCGGATTATAATTAAATAATCGCTGCAATTTGAAGCAATTTTGTGCAGATTATTTAATTTATTATTATAATTTACAGTACAACAAATATTTCATTGATAAATTTATTTAATATTGCCGAAATATACATACAGGGTGTTATCAAACTGTGAAGATATCTATAAAAATTAGCGTGTTTGGTGTCAAAAAATATGATTTAGCGGCAGGTCGCTTACCTTGACTTGTTATACATTTTTGGGACACAAATTTATCATTTTAAGCGTTTTATAGATAAAACATGAAACCGCAAAATAAAGGCATTTTACGAAATAATCAATAAACAGGTTGCTATATCAAGGTTAGAATTCGATTAAAAGTGCAATCATTAGAAAGTAAAATAATCGGAGACTATATTAGCACTTGATATTTAACAACAATCTGCAACAATGGGGTAATGACCGTAAGACATACCTCATGTGGTTTAGGATGCACATGCTTGCAATGTTTATGAGCCCATACAGTACTTAAAACACTAGCACATAGTACATGAATTAGTATAAGACACACATAACACTTCCATTTAACTTTAGGTATCATTTTATTATATACTAAAATACTTTTCGTTCATCATTTGCACTGGGATACGAGAAAACAAAGAGTAAACTCAAATGCTAAAAGCACAACCAAGTTTGTTGTCATACCATGTACTTCTGACAACTGACAAGTGCCTGTGGATAGAACCGAAACGAAAACGGTTATAATAAATATATACCGACTTTGCGAATTGTCCTCTAGGACCGACTTACCGAAATACAAGTTCTAACACGAACTGTTATTATGAGTACTACTTTCGAAGTTCGTGCGCAAGCTCTCTCTTTGGTTACTCATTGGTAGATGGAGCTAACACTCGTCGGGAAAATGAAGGCCATTAAAATTATTTTTTTTATATATTTTCTTTATTTCTGATGAAATATAACAAAATATAAAATATTTTTCCCCTTGAAACTACCAATTTAGGTATATACTACAAAAAAAAAAATAATAATAATTAAGATGTTAAATATACATAAAAATATGCATACTTATTGATTTTGCCGTGCTGTGATCTTAATAAAACAATAAATAAACTTATTATTAACCAAATTTATCTGAAATAATGTATAATAACACAGTAATTTGTTAATAAATATGATTTCATTGTATCTACTTTAAAATTTTGTTACTAATTGCGTACTTATATTCAAAATATTATATTTCTATTGAAGTAAAAATAAAAATATTGTTATTTTGTATAAAAGCTAATTATTTATTGATTCAGAACAAGTGCATTGTACAAAATTTGAATTTAAGCGCTAAAAAGAGAGAGAAACTTGTCAATCTTCTTTTTCCCAGCACAAAGATAGTACCTTCCATGAGACAGATGTCCGTGCTAGTATCCGACAAATACGTAACGTGCATGTTTCTGTTTAGTTTGAAAATAACACGAAATAGACGTAGACTCACGCTGTGGTACAAGTGTGTTACGGAGAAAGTAGCTTGAATTTGCTTTGTCGATTTAGTGTGCTTTTATATAAATAATTTATTCTTAGATCCTAAATTTTAAAATCGAATACGTACTTTTAATTTTTCTTATTGTTTATGTATTTTTATGAACAATTAGTGAAATCAAAATTGGAGGTAACACTATGTGAAACAAGTTTTATTTTTTAAAAAATATTCAGTTGTTTGTGAGTGCGTTTTTGTTTTGTTTTTATCGAATTTATCGTAAAGAAAAGAAGAATGGATGAAAATGAGCAAGAAATCAAGTCACCCATCAGACGACTTGGATCTACAAGAAAACTTCTTGTCTTCAACAGTAAGTCTCAACTTTTAAGATTTATTAAACTTAAAGTATTTTTGAGATATTAGTTTTAATCGTTAAAATTTTGTTGTGACAGTTATTTCGGCATAAGATTAGCTCCTCAACATCCATAAAAGTTTGTATACAAACCTGAGAAGTTTAAAAATATGATATCCGTTGCGATATTTTTAAAACGCCTTATTAATATTCTATGATCAAACATTCAACAAACTTAAAATTTATTTGCATATTTGAAACCTCTAGCTTGCGTTTGCTACGAACTACGTAGAGAATTAAATAATTGATGCACAGACTGAAATATATTAATGTAGGTAGCAACAATAATTATTAGTACAACTAAAACTAAAGTAACGCTCCAAATGAAAGTAGATTTGACTTTTAAATATACAGTAAACTCAACAGCTTGCTCTGTTATTTGTGATTTTTATGAAAATAATTGCATATGTATGTACGTCCAAGAAACTTTTTATTTTATAATTAATGTTTTGCATGACATAACATATGCACTTTTCTTTACAATATGTTCATTCGCTGTAATCATGTCCTTCAGTCAATTGGTATTGTTTATGAAATGAAATACTTGAAAAATTATACTTAATCGAATTCTGCTGTTTTCTCTTTAACAATTACTATCAGTACAACATATTTTTATGTAAACATATTTGTTTATCTTTTAAATTAGTACAGTGTGCTAAACGTATTATAAATAAGCCTAGTAGTTTGACGGTTAGGAACAGGTATAAAAACTTTAAAATTCAACTGGTTTCAAACATGCTGAGTAACTTTACTTAAATGTTTAACAACTCAATATCTTAACAAAATAGTTGCAACGCTTTAATTGTAATATGTTAATACAATATTATCGATTCCAAGTTGCGTACTATAAACAAGATTGTAGTATTTCAATAAATCTTGTTGGAAAATATCAAAAACAATAATATTTATAAAGTTATATAGGTTTGTACGGACGGAGTTATTTACAACCAAAGAAAATGTGTCAGTTGCCATTGGTTGTGAAGAATAAATCACATACACCGTAAACAATTTTTAAGAGGCATGTTATATAATATTTAAAGCAATAGGTCGCTGCAATATATTGCTATAAATATATCCAAAATAAAATTTAACCTTGCTAAGGACAACTTAACTATAAATTCATTGATATAAAAATCAATAAGTTTATTTCCGAGGCTCATTCTCTTCCATTGCACCCGTGCACCCTTTGTTTGCATTGCTAACCAGACTTCAAAGCAAAATAACGAAGAAAAAACTTGTGGGTAATTTTCAAATAGATCACATTTTTGTTGGTTTTTGTTACCTACACGTGCGGCCTTTATATTGCTTCGCGAACTGATGAAATAAAGTTCTGCATAATATGCGTAGCCTTAGTTATCTCAGTTACCATGGAAACTGTTACAAAATCAACACAAATTGACGTTTGATAAACAGTTAATTCATTTTATATATAATCTAATATTAAACCTATTTTATTTATATTTACATTATATTCTCATTATTTATTTTATGTTCAATATTGTTTAGAATGAAATTGTGAATTATATACAGAAAACATATTTATACTTGGGTTGGTTCAATCATTTTGTATTTAATAAACTCCAGTAATACAACGCATTAAATATTTTAATCTGTATTTTTAACAATAATATTTTATTAAATATTATAAAACATTAATAAAAATCTGGTGTGGGCACCACACTACTTTCTTATACATATAAAACCAACTGAACTCGTATGACTTGTTCCTTGCCTATGACTTTATTTTGACAATTATTTGATATATAGATGTTAAATCTGTATAATTTTTTTGTTCTCATTGTAACTATGAATTTATTTTAAAATAGAAATCATTTAATATCTAGTCTTCAAAACTTTCTAACTAATAATGCAAATATTACTCTTATAATATTTCACATATTTTTGACACTTCACAATTATTTGATACGTTTGACACATAGATGTTTCATTTTTGTTCCCATTGTAACTAAGATTATAGAAATATATTCTTAAATATATAATTTAGAAGTATGTACAAGAAAAGTGCAAATAACATTTTATATTCCAAATATTTTTGCTAACATCTTTTATTTGAAACTTTTTCTCACAACTGATTCTATTTTTGAAAATAATGGAATTTATTGTTTTGTGTGTCCAGTAAACTTCCTCTTCCGGTTTTTCAATTTCATTCAAAATCAACTCAGCTCTTTATTTTTGAATGAAACTTGTAAATTCCAAGTTTCGTTGACATATCTTGTCTCGTTCACGAGATATTGTGCACACGGACATCCATCCATCCATCCTCACACACAGACACCATCGAGAAATTGGTCTTAACGGATTCAGTGGACGTCAAAATATGTAATATTGTAAAAGAAAGTAAAAATGAATAGTATTTTAAATATTAATCTAAAATAATACATTGTATATTGTTGAATAACTGTCATTCTATAAATAATTAATTGTTTTAATTATGCATTCAACTAGGGGCTATTTAAATAAATTCGTTACATTATATAATAATTATTATTAATAATATATTATTTAATTTTAAAATTGAACAATCAGTTATTTTAAAATAGCACAGATAATTTCATATTAATATGTTTTCATTATGATACAGATTTTCATTGACAAATAGTCAAGCATTCAATGAAATATTTATAATAATTATAAATCATAAAATTTTTATGCAACTCTCAAACAATTACATTTATTTTACTGTCAGTGACAATTGTTTAATCATTTATTTAAATAAAAATAATATACTCGTATTTTTTTAAATCGGTGAATTATTTAGCTTACTAGAAATTAAATATTAAAAATTTGGAGAAGTATGACGTAATTTTGGTAAAAGAAAGATAGACATATTTGCAGAAAAAGAAAAGATTTTTATTTTAATTTTACATTGAATATTTAGAGGTAAGAATCTACTATTTCCTATTATTACATAAATAATTTTTTAGTTTTATTCTAAATATTTGCGCAATATCAATGACGTCACATCAATGACGCAACCTCAAATTGAAAATTCCATAAATTTATAAGTAGTTTTTATAATTATTATGACATAACATTACGGTTAAATTACTTATTTTATAATTTGTTTCTTTAAATCCTACTTTTGTTACAGATTCCAATGTAACATTATGGTAATATAAACATTAATAAAATAAAATATATTATTAAAGTAATTTCGTACTAATAAAAAGTTCCATTTTCAAATGTTTTGTAGTCGTGTTATGCGCAATAAATATAGTAATAAATATCAATAAAATATTATTTATATTTAAATTTGAACTCACAGTTATTTTGTTTTAAACATAAAATATGTATTTATATATTAAAATGCGTTTCGAAATATGAATACGTGTTAACTGTAAATGTAAAGTACAGAACGAAAATCAGCAGCAGAGGTTCTATCTTCAGGATGCTCTTGCGCTTGGGCTAAAAATATGTCTATGTGTCTCATTGTAAATACTTACAGACCAAAAATCCCAGATTGCTGTCAAGTGCACGGTTTTAATTTGAAAACTTGATTTTTACTGCGCACAGTGCAGTAATAAGGAAGTCTAGTAATCATGATAATTTTTCGGCTCTGACTGTTGTGATTAGAACGGAAATGCACTTTTGACCTTTTCTGAACTCAAGTGGAACTGTAGAACATTTTCTCGGCGATGACTAGCTTTATGGGTGTCAGATAACTTGAACAAAAAATTAATTTCGAAAGATTAGAACACCCAAATAGATTTTTAGTTCTTTGACATTCTTATAACTTAATCTTATAGTGACACAAACATTCGTTTACATTTACATCCGTTTAAAAATTATTATTATGTAAGAAAAACTATAATAATAACTTCAACAATTTTGGCTACTGTGACTGAAGGAGATTACAATAATAAACATTGAATTTGAAGCATCCTGTATATGTCACAAGGGCTAATAGAAATCTAAATTTGAAAATCGATATGGGTTTTGAAGTCATCAATGCTTATTTTAAATTTAAATGCAATATTGTATTTCCTGTTCATACATTAGTCTATAAATAAAGTTGTTAAATGCACTTTCAATATATGTTTCGAGAACTATGTTTTTATAACTCAAAAAAACTGAAAAAAGTTTAAAATTGTTCCTTCTGTAATACACCTATGATTTCAACGAATTATTTAAGTTGTAATTAATTGTTTTAATTTTCTACATTCAGAGAAAAAAATTCGTAAAATTAAATAAATCCGCTTATTAGAAAAAAAATTATTTGAATGAAATATAAATTTATTTGTAGCAAAAAATATATATTTAAAATAACTGCAAGCGATTTATTTAAAACATATAAATTTATTTATTTAATTCACTGTTTCTTTGAATTTAATAAATTTATTTAAATTACATATAGGTAATACTCGATTATCGATATTTCTGATACATATTTTTTAGAAACTAATAAAAATATATTAAATTTAAATACATAGAATTAAATATTTTTTTTGCCTATTGACATTAAAGATGACATTTCACGGGTTGCTAACAGTCTGTAAAAGTGTCACTTTTATGCCTAGGCTGTAAAATTATTTTACATAACAACCGCTCAACAAATGCATAGCAACCGTCAACAAATACATAGCAACCGTCAATAAATACATAGCAACCGTTCAACACAAGTATGACAACGTAATTTGACAGCGATAACTTTCAAAATTATATAAAATAATCACTAAATTAATATTAATTCGAAATCGGCAAAAAAATTATGTTTTCAACTCGGCATCAAACACAGATTTATAACTTCGGCAGCATTCATTGCCTCGGCTTCGCCTCATCAATGAAACGGCAGCCTCTGCTGTAAAACTGGTATTTTGATGCCTAGTTAAACAATAACTATTTTATTCAAAGCTAATATTTTTTTATTGGGTTTGTATTTGAATGATAAAATGTATTTGTTATAAATATTTTATCTTGAAACATTTTTTTTTATGAGTATATTTATTATATTTTATTTGTAACGTTTTCTACATGGAGTATACAATATCTCCAGAAAATAAATTATTATTATTATTATTATGATCAATAGAAATCAAGAACTTCACGAAAAAAAAGTACCGTAGAATATTCGGTAAGCTGTGGATATAGAATGCATTTTTTCTGAAAATTTCATGAATTAAAAAAGTAAACACGATTATTTACTAAACAATTAGAAGTATTTACCAAAAAGACTGGTATATATCCAAATGCATCTTTTATCCTCAGTTTACCGAATAGTTTTATCTGTGTACCCAACTTATTTCATTTTATTTAATTCGTTTCGTTTTTGAGAAGCACTGTTTAACTATATTCTGCATTAAATTGGATGCTTCTTCATTAATTTACTATTACACTTTCTCGAGTAATCTTGTGGTTCTCCTTTCCTTCAACAATAACAGATAATTGTGAAATTATATAAATAGGAGTCATAATAATCCTCACTTAGACAAATTGCAAATTTACGCGAAATTCATTTACTACGATATTTCCTAATAAATGAAAGCATAGTATTTATGTAAATTAATTCCATTTGCAATAAACAGCTTTGCTTCTTATTATATGAAATTCATTGCATTATTACGCTATACCCATTATTAGAATTAAGTTTTGTAATGCGTTCATTAACCTGCAATGTTGTTTTCTATTTTACATTTATAGCAATAATCTTATTTCCTCTCAGAATCAATGCATGAAAATTATTATTAGTTTATATTGAAATTTCCTTTGACACTTAACCTAAAAATACGATGACAAACCAACTACTTTTATATCAGTATTCGTTTGTTTTAAGTACTGGAGAAATGTGTTGGTTCCATTCAATTATATAGGCTAGAAAACAATATTTTAGTGCACATTTGATCGTTATATTGCAGTTCAACTGTTATTGTTTTATTTTCTCGCAACTGCTGTAGGCTTTTAATACTGCACCTGCTTGCTATTTGCGACCATCTGATTTCGCATCATCTTTCTGCACTAAAAAGGCAATTGTTTTTCTTAGCAACAGTCAATAAACACTCAGTTATTAATTGCGACTACTGGTGACGTAATCTTGACATGTCTGAAAGTTGTGCGGCTTGATTAATTGAAAAAATACAAGTGTCATTAATGTTTTTAATGATTTTTATTAAATTTTATTAAAGAAGTATTGAATATTTAAATAATCAAATGATGAGAGTAAAGAATGTAGCTGGAAATAAATTTAAAATAAGCTGTTTTGCTTATAATAAACTCGACTTCGTAAATGTAAACAACATGTGGAAAACGAAATATTTTTTCTTTGTTTTAAGCGCTTAAAGTTGATTCGTTCGTTGGCGTATTCGTTTATTTTTTATTTCAGAACACATCTGGTGTGATGAACACATTAAATTACCAGATTGAAGATTCAATCTGTGTTATAATTTTATTTATGTGGATATTTCGATACATACAGTTTTAGTTTATTTATGCATGTGTCGAATGGTTGGAAATTTTTTCTTGTAATTACATATTTCCGCTCTTAATATTAACTTTTACTTTCCTCAAATCACAACAGTGTTATTTATAATTTCCCATGAAAGAAAGTCACATACAACTTTTTGCTTTTCTTTTTTCCGGTTTTAGGATCAGATTACTAATAGAGAAACGAATAGATGACAGAAACAGCGATTAAGTCAGAAATTTGAGAATTTTTCGAGAAAAAAATTCTACCATATGTTTTCAATTCTTCGAAACGCGGTCTGGTAAGTTTGGCGTCTGTCTGTCCTAATGGTGATCTTAAATCAGCGTGAGAACAAAAAATTTTACCGAAATTACTCATAAAAACTATTACAGACATCACTTTGTTCTTGAGATCTTTAAGGTTGCAAAATACACTGTAAACAGATTTAAATGATCTGGCAAATGTAATTCTGCAGTAATGACGATGGAAGAATAATAATTTGTTTTACTACTTTCTTTTTTGGCATTGAATTCGCTGGTTCAAAAGGTCATATATCCTGAATAGGAAGCAGTACCAGAAATAATTCTTTTTAGGAGGTACAGTATTTTTATTTTACTACATTCAAAATAGTATCATAAAGTTTGCCGAATTATTCGGTAAGCTGAGTATATATTTTCTGAAAATTAAGAAACTAAATACGATTATTTACTAAACATTTAAAGGAATTTCCAAAAACTTTGGTAACTTTTCAGAAAAATTCGGTAAATTCTAGGGTACATTTCTTTTTTGATAGGCCTAGTAAATTAATTAATTAAAGTTAATGTTTCCCAAGGAAATGAAATATTTTGATCAATTTGGTATTTATAAATTTAATTATTAATTTATCAATTTTATATATTTAGCTAAACCTAGTAAACAATTTCCAAATATAAATTAACAATTTAAATATTATTTTATGATTATTTTCCCTCTCCACTAACATCTTTTGGGGCTATGATTTGACGGCTGGTAACCGCACTTCATATGCAAAAATATATCAATTACCGAGATCTGCGTAAGCAAAGTGCCACACCCATAATGGGTAAAAGGCATGATGATATATTTATTTATTTAATTTATTTTTTATTATTTTACAAAATACAATTTTTAAATAGCGCCCAATCCAATCAAATACAACTGTATATTTGATTATAAATTGAAGTGATTGAGCTGGCAATGAATACAGAAAATTTCAATTACCTTAATATACAGGGTATGTGACCTATAAGAATTTCAATGATATATTGTTTATATTGCTATATATAGTTTTATTTATTCACTTTACAGCAAAAGTGTAAATACAAAAGTTGTTCAAAATTTAAATATACATGCAATATAGTCAATTGATTATATAAATATTAGTATTTCAGGATATATCAATAAATACAAATTAATATTTATCAGATAAATTGTAACACGGCCATGGAAAATTAAACGAAAAATATTTGACATTTCAGAAAACAGATTTAGATTTATTTATTACAGTGTTGTATAATTTTTCTGTAGTAGTTTTGCAAATGCAAAAGATTGAAATGATATATTAACGAATTTGAGAGTTTATTTCTTTAAAAGAAAAAAAATAAATAAATATATCATCATGCCTTTTACCCATTATGGGTGTGGCACTCTGCTTACGCAGATCTCGGTAAGTGATATATTTTTGCGTATGAAATGCGGTTACCAGCCGTCAAGTCATAGCCCTCCAAAGTTGTTAGTGGAGGGGGATCCACAGGAGTAAATTTAAATTGGCAAGTGTCGGCAGTGGGATTCGAACTGAGGATCTTACGATCCACAGTCGGATACGTTACCACGGAGCTATTTACCCCATTATAAATAAATAGCTCCGTGGTAACGTGTCGGACTGTGGATCGTGAGATCCTCAGTTCGAATCCCACTGCCGACAGTTACAAATTTAAATTTACCCCTGTGCTTCCCCTCCACTAACATCCTTGGGGGCTATGATTTGACGGCTGGTAACCGCACTTCATACGCAACAATATATCACCTACCGAGATCTGCGTAAGCAGAGTGCCACACCCGTAATGGGTAAAAGGCGTGATGATATGATGATGATGATATGATATAAATAAATAAATGAATCTAAAACTGTTTTATGGAATGTCAAATATTTTTCGTTTTGGTTTTATTTTACATGGCCGTGTCACAATTTTCTAATATCAATTTTAAGTTGATTATCGCAAAATACTAATATTTAGGTAATCAATTTTATACCCATTAAATGTGATATGTAAAATAATGTTTCTTTTTCATATAAAAAGAATCGTTATTTGTCGTTTCGACTGGCCCAGCTTTAAAATATCACTTAACTTTGCACATTCCGTAAAACTCCAAGTCAATCTATCAAAGCTCAAACTAAAATCAAACTCTAATTTCTGCCTAATGGCTAATTTCACATTTTGCAAAAGGTTAGCTACATTAATTCTTCATTGAATATTCAATTTAGGATGCAATCTGTTACCGTTTGATACTTTTTATTCATGAACGCTTAGTAATAAGGAAATTGGCAGTTAGGCGTCTGCCACCCTTCACTCGAGAGCCATTCGTGCAGATAATTCTGTTCCGACCTCTCCTCTTACTGGACAGAATTGGCTTGTGTCAGTGCTCCTGGCGATTTGATCTCCACATGGTCAATTGACGAAATTAAAAATTCAGAGAAGCATTTTACAAATTTTCACGGATCTCAAAAGAAGTGATTCATGGAATAATAAACGTTGTTAGATGGTTGACCGCATTTTCGTCATTTAACGGAGAAGGAATCTTTTAATTTGACAACGCAGACGTCAGGAAATATTTTGGTGTATAAATAAAATTTCTCTCTGGTTCTAAACCTTTTTTCAATAGTAGCATCCCTGCTTTTTACATATACAGGTTGTTTCGGAAATACCGGGTGGCCTATTGGTCTGTATTTTTATTTAAATATTATCGAAAAATTTTCAGACAAAAAAGCCCACATATCTGTAAACTAAGGTTTTCTAGTGAGTGTTTCATTTTCGAGCAATGATATGCAATTTTATATTTTTTAATGGAACATGCTATATACAGGATGGTCCACCGGCCTGTATTTTTTATTTTATGATATTATTGAAATTTTTTTCAGACAAAGTTTACTTTACATTAAAATGCCTATGTATCTGCAGTATAAGTTTTTCTCCCGGGTGCTCCATTTATGCGCAATGGTATGCAACTTAGTATTTTTAAATGGAACACACCTATATATTTTCACAAAATTTTAAAGGTCTTATGTTTCTCTTTAAATAAGTTCTTATTCACTATAGTCCTAAAATAATCAGTACAGAAACTATTCACATTTTTATGATTCAATAATCACACAGAAAATATGCCATAAAATTGTGTGTGGTTTAAACAATTATATTAGTTGCTGTCACATTTTTAATAATTATTATTTACTATTTTCACTTAGCTTAACAACTTTTTTTGTTATATTTTGTTTAGTTTGTTGAACTAATTTTCAATTCGAACATTATTGTTTTTAATTTCATGGCCTACTTTCTGTGTGTGATTCTTCATTAATAAAAACGTTAATAGTTTCTATACTGATCATTTTAGTACTATAATGAATAAGAACTAGTTTAAAGAGAAATAAAAGGTCTTTCAAATTTTGCAAAAATATACAGAATGTTCCATTTTAAAATATAAAGTTCCGTATCATTGCGACAAAATGGAACACCCAGTAGAAAAACTTATACTGCAGATACATGGGCATTTTAATGTAAATTAGACTTTGTGTGAAAAAAGTTTCGGTAATATTTATAATAATCGCATAAAATAAAAAATACAGATCGATGGACCATCCTGTATTTTTTGCAAAATTTTAAAGATCTTTTGTTACTCTTTAAAACTATTCTTATTAATTTTAGTCCTAAAAGATCAGTACAGAAACTATTCATGTTTTTATGAATAAATAATCACACATAGAAAGTGAACCATGAATTATTGTGTGTAAATGTTTAAACAATTAGATTAGTTGATGTCAGATCTTTAATAATTATTTTTTGTTGTTGTTATATTTTATTTAGTTTGCAGTATTGATGTTGAAAGGCAGACTTTTTTTATAATTTTATTTATTGCTCTTAATTTCATACTTTCTGTATGATTTTTTATTAATAAAAATATGAATAATTTTTGTATTGATCATAATAAGACCATAATAAATAAGAACTATTTTTAAGAGAAATAAAATATATTTGGTGTTCCATTAAAAAATATAAAATGCATTAAAATGAAATACCAGCTAGAAAATAAAAAAATTGGAAATGTTTAAAATAATCGAGTAAAATAAAAAGTACAGACCAATGAACCATCCGGTATTATTGCTTCTTATAGATTTCTCCACGTCTTCCTATCTATTATTTTATTTTGCCAGTTTTTAATTCCTGCTGCTTTTAAATCTTCTTCTATTTCATTTACCCTTGTTGATATCTTCTCCTTCCTTCTGGTTTCTATTCTACTACTGATTTAATTGTATCCTTTTCTTCTGGTCTCCATATATGTCCAAGTCCTCTGACTCTCTGTTGCTTGATCTTTTCCACTGTCTTCTTCTTCCAACTCTTGTTCCATATCATACTTTATTCTTGTTCTGAAATATTAATTATAATTAAAATTTTGTAGGGTGGTAAGACATCCTCAGTTCGAATAGCACAAAAACTGTCACTATTTCTAACTTTACCCCTGTGGTTCCCCCTTCACTGACGTCTTTGGGGTCCGTGGCTTGACGGCTGGTACCGGGATCTGCATAATTATTTACTAAATGTACAAATTGAAATTTAAGTTTACAAATTATTCCAATTCATTCTGACACTTGTAGAAATAAAATGTTCTATTTTGAGTAAATTCAGTATCAATTCCACATAAAATGTGCACTGCTACTGATGTTTATATTTTCCTTACAATATTTTGACAATCTTGAGTAAATAAATCTTTAATCATTATGCTTTCAACCACAGTGAAAGAACCAATATAACTCCGCCGTGTAAGAAAAAGGTTAAGAAGATAAAATTAGATCGTTACGATATACCAGTACACGAGTATTAACGAACTCCATCTTCTACAACACGTAAACAAACTAAAAATGGCAGAAAATAAATTAATTTTCTTGCAGCTTCAAGAACAGAAGATAGAATTTCACCTGTCATATTCAATTATATTTCCTGTAATTTCTAGATATAAAAATAATGCGAGATGCGAGCTAAAAACCACGCTGGATAAAATTAGAAATCTCATTATTCAATTACAGTATCTTGAGTTCTTTGAGGTTCGAGACTTCATGAGAGAGTTGTAGTTTGTAGTAAAATAAATGTGTACTCGAAAATAGCATGGGAATTTTTAATGAAACAATGTAGTTGTTTACTATTAAACGTACAATCGCCTGCAATTTGAATAAAAAACTATTAAAAATTTAAGCTTGGTACATATTTAGATTCAGTTTTACAACGATAGTATTTTTTGTTGAATAATAAATGGGACTTCATATGCAATATGCAGACAGGTCAAATATTTTTTATCGGATTCTGATTTTGTTGTCGTAATGGAAATAAAATGGAAAAACCTATGTACATTTTGTCAGAATCCTACAAACACTGAACACATTTGATTACTGGTTTAATTGCTTGTATTAAAACATTTTAAAAAATAACTAAAACTCGCAGGGGACTGAAATAAACAATTTGTTTTCGAAATTTAAAAGCGAATGTGAAATTTGAATAAATCTCTATTACTTTTCCCTTAAATCCTTGTTAGGTTTCTCTGGCCTTGGAAATGAAAAATACTTCTTGTCTTGGTCTTGTCTTGATGTCAAGACAAGATCAAATCTTGTGAAACACTACTCCCAACTCTGATTCCATTTCTGTTCATTTTCTGATATCTTTATTGGTCTTAATATTGTGCTCTTTATTTTTCTTTATTGTCCAGTCTCAGCAGCGTACATTGTCACTGTTCTTATTGGTTGGTAAATTCTCATTATGTATCTTTAGTTGAACTTATCATAAATGAAATATTTAAGCCTTCAACTCAATAGTTGCGTGAGTCGCCGCGTTAAATTTTTAATATGCATTTTATGCCATCCCTGTACTCAAGACTATATAATAACCCCTACATTCAATTACTCCCCAGTAAAGTCTAAAACAGTGAATTGCAACCTCCCCTAACAGCTCCGTTGCACCGCCGGGTGAATGTGAATGGTGAATCATCAGCACTAGTCGTAGTCACAGAACGTTGACGGGAACTCGAACTCGGTAACTTCATGCACACGTAGACGAGACAGACACACGGACACATGTGCCGAGCCCCGAACTCGGGCCGTAAATTAACCTCTTCCCTTATGCGTCACATGGACGCACAGTAGTGTGATATCGACTTTAGGGGCATTTGTGGTTGTGTCGGTGACGTATACCCAGGGAAAACGAACTTGAACTTGCTAGTATTTATCCTACAACTGTTCTGGTTCAGTTTGGGGTAAAATCCGCCACTTATTAATTAGATAGGATGTTTTACTTAATGGAAATTAAATTTATATGTATTTTATTTATATCTGGCTGAAACAAATATGCTTTGGATAGAAAACTTACATTTTTTTTTCAATTATTTTGTTATGTATAAATATGATATGTTTATTAGGATGTCCCTTAACGAGCATCAAAATTTTTTTATTGTCATCTCCGGTCATAAATCATCTCCAAATATTAAAAAAATATATACAAATATTTTCAAAATTTTTCTTGTTGATTTAAGTGATCTCTCTAAGCCTATAATGGGTTATTATATTTCAATAATCGAGCTTATAAATAAATATTTATGTTTTTAATATAGTCTGAAAAAAAAATTGTAAACGTTCAAATCTGAGATGTAAATTGAATTTCAACAAATTTTTGGTGGCGCCACTATAACAAAAATTGAATATATCCATAATTAATCATTAATTCCATAATTTTTATAGATTTTCGGGGTCTGGAATTTTAAATCGAAGTCGAAATGTATTACAATATTTTTCTGACGTTATTTATTAAAAACATAAATACTGATTTATAAACTCGATTATTGAAATATAATAAACCATTATGGGCTTAGAGGGATTGCTTAATTGACGAAAAAAATTTTGAAAATATTTTTATATTTTTTAAAAATATATTTGGAGATGATCTATGACCTGTGGAGGGAAAAAAAATTTGATCCCCGTTGAGGGACAACCTAAAATTTATATCGTCGTATTAATAATAAAATGCTCTATCTAATGAGCCAATAAAAAATATATGTTGATATTTAAAATAAATAAAGTTGGATTCCATATTTTGAGAACCTCTAGGTAAAAAAATATATTGTTCATTGTAATGGTCTTGTTAAATAGAAATTGTTGTCTAATTAAATAAATAATTTCGTATCTCTTATAGTTATCGAGATAGCAATGGTGGTATACTTAAATTGGAACAGCCTGTATGTATACATATAGTCAAAAACACTTCTGCGATAATGTGTAGGGTATAAAAAGTCTCATAATCGTGTGTAAATTTCGCCCATTGTTTCTTATTCATCGCCATGCTTCGTACATCCTGCAGTGTAACGTACATTTTCTTAAAAGTCTTAGGAATGATTGTATCCCAGGTGTCTTTTGGTCTTTCTCTTTTCCTTCACATTTGTCATCCAAATTTAGCCGCGCTGGTCTCGATTTATTCACTCTTATCATATGGCCCCACCATGCTAGTAATCTTGTTTCTATGAAGTCTATTGGAATTGTTCTTATTTCTTCATTTTAATTGTGTACTATTTGAGATTACTAAACTGTATTATAAGAGGAGTTGTACAAATAATTATTGAAATACTCGACTATTTATATTATTGCATGTACATAGTTCTACAGGTAACTTTTTTTCGCTATAATATGCGGGTACCACTTTAACAGATGTTGCTCAAAGAAATCTTGAGGAATAGAAGAAATGAATCTTGGGCCATATCGCTCCTACATCCACCATATTAGGATAGTGTAATACAATTAAAGGAATAGCAGTAACGAAAGTATCGCTTGGATATTTAGCAGATCCATGCTTACGAAAAACCCTTAGAAATGATTATTAATGATCATGTTTTTAACTCTCTTTTGTGAACAACGACTGGTTGCTTTGTCTATAATTTACAAAGGTGTAAGTGTTCCTGTTCCAAGTCATCTTTGTCGAGGGATAGCTTGGGTTGAGCCTCTTGTATCTCGTGTGATTTCTGTTGCTGATTATCCCTGATACCCTGATGGGGTCGTTTCTTCTTTATGCTTTCTTTTGGTTTTGTGATCTGATCTTGATGTAGTGGCTGATGCGTTGATGGTGGCTCAGCTGAGAGTGAGTGGGTTTGTTTGAAACTTTCTTGAATTTATTTTTATTTTGTTTGTTTATGTTGAATATTTTTAAGTTCGGGAAATGGTTGGCCTTGAATTATCCGATGGCGATTTACATTTCTTTTAAACTGTGGGTGCAGAATACGATTTAATTTGTTGTTTGCTTAGCTTAGTAGTTTATGTCTGAATTCTTTGAAAATCACGATCAAATCTTAGGTGTGTATCTGGTTAAATTTATTCGGTCCTTGTTTATTGAATGAACCTGTTGTGTTGTGCTAATAATTACACATGCATACACAAATTACTCGCATGAATTTACCGTACACAATAAAGCTATTTACCACCCTAAATGTGGAGTAAATTTACTGGCATTTTACACCTATTGTCATGGGGTAAACCTTTAGGTATTACATTGTATAGAAGCATATTTTAATGTCAGTGTACTCAGGTATTTTACACCTGAAATTTGTCTGTAGTAAGAACAGAATCGTGAGAAAGTTCTTGATAATTTTCTACGCACTTTGCGGAATTTGAATCCCATACCAGTGTTTCTCAAACTGCAGGTACTTGGACCGATATAACTTTTGGCAACATGATTAAAAATATTCTAATGAACTTGCCTTGTGAGCTACTTACAAAAAAAAAACACTTTTATTTGTCTATCTATCTTTGTCGCTAAGAAAAGAAGTTCAATCAAATGATGTATGAAGTTCTGTTGTGTTGGTAGCAATTCCTGGGAGGAACTGAAAATATATGAAGTGATAATGATGCAACCGACTATTAGGACACACCTCCAAAGAAAAAACTATTTTTATCTTGGATGGTTTTCTTTACGAAATATTTATATCACAGCATTATTAAAATAATTTATGCGACAACCAAAATTAACAAGAATTCCAGAAATGTATTCTTGAATCCACCCTTTAAAAGTGATCTATTATCTGGACGTACATCAATGAAAACAAAGTTTAAAAATAGTCGGTCGGATATTCCAAAATTAGACAGGGTTTTTTCCTGTGTGAAGCGAAGGTTTGCAGTTGTTTGACTGGGGTGGGCTGTTGCCCTCTATTCGCCGGCACTGCCAACACAAATGCCCGCTTGTGAACGCTGGGCATACTCATAAAAAGCAATTAATAATTTTATGATTGTAATCTTGATTTTATTTCGTTTTTATGTATCTGGTTATTTTAATTATAAATATTTTTCTATTTCCGGATATAAAAATTAGATTTTATCATTTATTTATTGACAATAACGGGTAGTCGGTAATGTAAAATGTTATTGCTGTGTTAAGTGTATACTGAAATATTAAAATTTATTGCGTTTTACTTATTAATAACAACTTTCCTATTTATTCAGTTTTATTGTATTTGTACACAAGTTGCTCACGATTAATTTTCTAATCTGCAATCTACGTTACTGTTACAATAATTATTTATTATTTGCATTATTTTCGATACAATTTTAAACAAATATTCATAATAGTTCATGGTATTTGCTTGGGGCGGTTGTCTAAACAAAATTATTTATTATTATTGATAACCCAGTTATCATTATTTATTTATTAATTTATACATGTTCGGTACTGATAAAAAAATGTATATTTTCCTGCTTCCATTATTATTTGAGGTAATGCTTCAAATATAAATATTAGGGTACAAAATTCTGCGTTTAAATGAATTAAAAAAATTTCTTTCACATTTTTCGTAACGGCAGAAATTGAGTATAAAAATAGAATTAAATTTAAGGCGGAAAAAATTGCTACAGTTGCAAAGAAACAACCTACCAAGTAATGGCATTATTTGGTAAATTAGCTTTTACCAAATTTGAAGTAAAATGTTGAAATGTATGTCATTGTTCCTTAAGACACAAAGTGCTGTTTGCATTCTAATGTCATAATTTGCGCCGTGAATAAGATTTTATAGCTGAATAAGATTTGCTAACTTGTGTAATTACAATTTTGTAGTTTTTTCTAAATAAAGCATATTCTTGGCAATGTTTATTTCATGTGTAACATATGTAACATTATGATGATGGTATTTGAAGTGTTGCTAACTGAAATTTCGTGCGTCAGTGATCTTGGTTCATTTTTGAATGAACTATCTACCTGAATAAAAATATAGTAGTTGCGAAATATGGCCGTTTCGCGCTTTATGAAATTGACTTGGCTTTTTAGCAAGTAGGCACGAGTAACTTTTACAGCATTTACAAACTACACATACTTCTATAATCATAAGTTAACCTTGCGATGTACTATTTCACCAAAGATTTGGATGATTCCTTTTGTTTTATATCCTATTTTACTCCCATTTATAGGGAAATATATTATTAAGTAGCAGTCGGACATAGATGATCTTGAAAATGCAATTTAATGGGTCACTTTAATCGTTCAACGTGGAACGTAGAAGCGAGCTTATCTTCAGATAAGTTCCAATGAAAATAAATACTGTGATTCGAATATTGCCAGCGAGAGTTATGTAGGCCTAGGGTTTGTTCGTGAAAAGTTCGTGCCAAATTTGTACATGGGTAAATAGGAATGTTTTTTTCAGTGGTACTAAAACAATGATGTACAAATTTTATTTATGTGGAATTTACTTGAAGGTAATCTCGCTTCACTCGTTCTTTTCACAAACAAACCCTAAGCCTACACAACTCATGCTCGACACACTCGATTCACAGTACTCATTTTTAATGGAACTTATGTAAAGATAAGCTTGCTTTCACGTTTCACGTTGACCCATTAAACTGTGTTTTCAAGATCATCTGAGTTCGACCGCCCCTTGTTAGTATTTTTCCCTAAGGTGATGTAGTACATCGCACGGTTGACCTAAACGGTTTGGGTTTTCAAGGTCATGCGAGTCCGACCGCCCCTTGTTAGTATGCAAAATGTAATAATTTCGCTCAAATCGAAGGTGAAGTAGTTGACTAATTTTCATTTCCTTTGTGATCCCTATATCTGGGAAACAAAGCATTTTTGAAATGAATGTTTCAGATAAAATTTGGGTGGTTTTGTGAGATCTACATGATGGTGTAGGTTTGAGGGGTGGGGTGAATGGGCACCTCCTTGAAATGGATGTTGCGGTTTAAATTGTTCATCTGGGTGTGTAGTAGTGGTGGATTTTGTTGCGAGGACTGAGGAGATGGAGGTGTAGAAGAAGTTCAACAGCAAACAACGACAACTTCAGCGAGCGGCAAACAGTTCATGAGCACCACCAGCAGCAGCAGCAGCAGCAGGTTGCGCATGCGCTGCGGTTGATCCGCACCGGTACGCCGGCTCTCTCCGTCTTTGTCACACACTTCCCACGCCAGCGCGCACATCCTCTCCACTCTCCCGTTGCCGCTGTCGTTACTCGTTCTCTCTATCCTCCGTTGCTCCGGTCGCCGTCTGCCAAACCGATCGGCATCAACGGAGAACAGAGAACAAAAACGAGAAGAATCTCCGCCGAAACCAAGCCAGCCGCCAGCCCGCTGACTAGCTCGCACGGTGCGCGGTCGCGGCGCACTTGGTCACTCGACAGTCGACAGCGACGGCAGCAGAGCTGTACTCATGTACTTGCGCCGGACGTAGTGCAGTTAAATTTAGAATCCACGTGTATTATTGTCGGTTCTCGGTTCATCGTTGTCGCTTGTCGCTTGTTGCCTGTCGACTAGAACTGTCGTTGTGACTACTGACTAGTAACTAGTGAGTGCTCGAGTGTTTCTGTTTGCTGTTTGTTCCGTGACAATGTGATTGATTTCTGAATCGGAAGGACTCGAATTCGAATAATGTTCCAGTGTATAATCCAGCAGAGGAACGGATGGATCCACGCTCAGAACCCCGAAACCAAAGATGTGTTTCCAGGTGTGTTGTCACTTAACAGTTGTTGATGTTGATGTTGCTGTTGGTTTGGTTTGGTTTAGTTGGTGATGGTAGGATCGTTAAGTTGTGCCGCCGCCCCTTCGGCGTTCAGCCGCTTGCCTCTTCCGCACCCCCGCGCATGTCTACCCCTGATTCTACGCCCTATGGCATTGGCGCATGAATGTATTGTACTGTACCCACCGTACCCACCGTCGTCTCCCGCATCCCGAGCACCCGAGCTGCCGTACTCTCTTCAGCTGCTTACGCGACGAGACGAGGGATTTTTGCCATTGAGGGTGTAGAATCGATTTGCGGAAATGGGAAATATTACCTTTTCTGTTTTTATTTTCTGTTACCTGACCGTCAGATCTCTTTTACAACATAAACTTCTACTCGTAAAACCACTGCGAAGCACGAGAATAATGCAAATGTTATTTTTGTTATTTGTAGGTACTCACACTCAGTTTCTAGTTTTATTCATAGAATTACCGGTAAACATATTTAGCTATAAACACATTCAGCATAACTAAGATATGTATTTCTTTGTGCCTTAGTTAAATCTGTTTCATCTCCTTTATACGTGAATCAGATTTTAAGCTGTCTAAACATTATACTTTTGGCAAAAAAATGTTTCATTTTCAATGTTATCGATACAATACGAAATAAATTAAATGTTAAGTGCTATTTTATTACTTGCAATCAGTAGTTAATAGAGTATTTATAGTAAACATATGAAAGTATTTCAAATATTGTAATATATTTCCCGGCAAATATATATTTACAGTTTCGCTAATATATGCCGGGTGGTAATTTTTTTTTTGTTACATAGGAAATACAACTATTTTTGTATTGTTGCGACAGCTGGTTCTCTATGGATTTTAGACTAAAAGTATAAATACAAAAAATGTTTAGATTTTAAAACTACACATATAATAAGCCTTAATTATTAGTATACTTCACAAAATAGAATTCACAATTTGAACCTAATTACAGATTGCCATGAGAAATAAAACAAATAATTTGCAAAGTTTTATTGACAGGTCTTTCAAAATGTTTTTAATACCAGTTAACGCATTGTATTTTTTCCATTATGCTATACTTTTCCATTTTTAAAACCAAATATCAATAGTCAATCAGCAACAAATAAAACATCACAAATCCATAGAGGACAAACTGTTGCTACAATGTGAAAATAACATTGTATTTCCTATGTTTCACAAAAATCGCCACTGGTTTACAAAATCTACCAATAGAATTAAATATAAATTGAAATGATTTTATGCAGCTTCTGTCGTTGCAAACAATTAAATTTTGATTATTTTGCAAATACAAATTGTTTTATTATTTATTGAAGGCTGAGGTTTAAAACACGCCCGTTTGAAGTCAAACTAATATTTTTATTTATAGTTCGCTTTATGCAGCTTCGCATCAAAGTAATTGCTGTTGGGATAGAGGTAGATTGATTCCAGGAAATATGAAATTTACTCTTCATTTTCAATATTTCCTCTCTTAGATCTTCTATAATTATTTTCGATCAAGATGACGACGGTTATATTACCTATTTCCTTTGATTAAGACCGTGAATAAATAACAGCATGAATTATCGGTAATAGTCAAACGGTAAATTAGATTTCCTGGATTTAATTTCAATACGTTATCGATCACTTTTAACATAAGAAAATGCCACCATACCCTGCTATTTATAGAAATAAAAGGCTATGGCTGTTAGCATAACACTAAAAGGACTTAGTAGTTGACTAATTATTTTTCATGTATTAAATACTTCTAAATTCTATTTCTTTTATTTGAATTATTTCTTATTACCGTAAAACATTTGGTCAACTGCTAAACAAAAACTGAATAAATATAGTATAGTAAGTGTAAATATTTTATTTATAAAATAAATAATAGATATATTGATATTTGTATATTATTGATACAGTAAAAATGTTTAACTACACCGAAAACCATATTTTTTATTTACTTTTATTTGTAAATATTGTTAATGAAAGGTATATTTTTGTTTAGTAAATATTATTTATAGTTCTGTATCACAGTTATATCAAACTAAATAAAACAAGGTTAAGGTTTTTAATTACGACATATTGTAATAGTATTTTTTAAAAATCAGTGGCGTAGTCATCTTTTTCTAATTCAAATAACAAGTTGATATATCTGGCTAACTTTTTCTGAATAATACAGCGGTCGAATTCACCAACGTGCCGTTGATCAAAGAATCAAGCTTGATCCATAAATTAAGTAATCATGATGAGACTTCAAAAATATATACATAATTATATATACATACATAACGTAGCACGAACCCAGAAACACAGTCAACCAACAATCAATCTCCTCCAAACATTCCTATCCTGACACACCACTTTCGCCTTGTCCACATTCATAGAGCGATTCATACATGCTCGTTTATTCTTCTCACTCGGAATCTTTCGCTCACGCAACAAACCATCAATCATACCCATCCAGTTATTTCTCGGACGCCCCCGCAATCGTTTACCTTCAATCTCACCCACATATATTAGTTTCACCAACATTTCATTCGACGTTCGCTCAACATGTCCAAACCACCTCAACTGACTCACTCTCATTTTCTAAACAACATTCTTCTCAATCTCACACTCACCATACACCAATGTATTCCATATACGATCACGTCTCGTATACTCACACACCTCTCAAATATCTCATTTCTACAGCAGTTATACGTCGTTCATGCTTCTTCATCCACACCCAACATTCAGAACCATATATCAATGTAGGCACTAACACACCATTATGAACACTCAATCGAGCACCTCTAGATACATTCACGTTTCGAGCAAATGTACCCAGAGCACCCAATACCTTGCACCCTGCAGACACTCGCCTTTCAATCTCCCGGGCAATACGTCCATCCCTCGAGAACATACTACCCAAATATACAAATGCATTATAATAATTATAATATATAATTATTATTTAAAATAAGTTGAAATACTTAAGAGTTCATTATTATTATTTTTATAGAACCGCGTATATTTTCGGAAAATTACAAATATTTCTCTAATCTGAATTAAATACATTTGTTAAATGGGATAATTCATTGACTGCTTGATTTTCAATGGTGAATTGAATTGATTTATAGATCAGCGTTGATTAGTGGATCAAACCTTTATTGGGAATGGTGAATTCGGCTATAGATATATTTAATTTGAAGTACTGTATAACTTATATTAAAGTTAAAAATAGCATTTGTAAAATAAAAAAAAATCAATAAGTTGTGTGTTCTGGAAATCTACTTCATTGCTGTGTTAATGACACTTAATAATTTTTCTGTTAATAGCAAAGAACGAACTGGCCATACTAAGCAGGCAAAACAAGTATTTATGTTGAATAAATTACAATGAAATCTAAAATGGTTTGCATTCAATAATTTCATTCATGTTTGCAATATAAAATATGTAGAAGGAAATATTATTTCCAAAGTACACACCAGGATATGTCGTTACATTTCATTAATTAAATTTCATTGTTTCATCGGGTATAAGCTGTGCAATAGGTACTATATGTAATTAGGCACTTAGCAAAGATTACAATTATACAAGTAATTGTAATTAATAATGTACAGGGGTGGCTTGGCGATATTCTCAAGGGGGAGACATAAATATGAATTTAAAAATTAATCTGCCAGTTGTTACAATGTTACAGTTACAGTGTTGAAATTTTGGAATTTCCCGTAAAGAATTCACCATAAAGATAAACTTCTGGTATACTATTTTCTGTTTGAGTTCTACGTCAAAATAAAGTCAATATTTTCCACTGATGAAGAAAGCACATGTGTGTGGGTGACTCACAAAACTATTTACTAATTTTCCTTCTACCATGCTTATTAAATTGTTTGAAAATCATTTTCAAGAACAAACATTTTGAACTAGCTGACATATATGTAAGCAGGAAATTTTCAAAGATTTGAAGGCGGAATAATTTTATAAATGCATATGTTATAAATAAATATGTAAAGTATTAAAAATGAAAACATTTAAGGTTCGTCTTTAAATACATCAAAAGATGTCGTTTTGCGAAGGAAGTAGAATCATTGGAATATTTCTCGATGAAAATATAAATCTTTTTCAAAACATTCAGAAATAGAAACGCAATCTGAACAGTGAATAGGTATATTTTTGGAACTACTAATAATATATGTATGCAATTTTTTTTGATTCACTTTTCTAACGTAACCTTGATTTTATCTTTTAAAAAAAGAAATGTAGAAAGGATTTTTGTAACTAAATAAGTTGAGGAAATATCGTTTAAATCACGTCTTGTTGAGAGTGTGTCTCAGTAAATAATATATTTTTAAATTTTTTAACCATATTTTGATTTTTTTTCTGCACGTTTATGGAAATTGTTTTTGTTATAGCAGATTTCGCGAGAGATTTTTTGTATTCATTGTGCATCTATATTGTACTAAACATCCAATATTTTCATTAAGTTTACTTTTTTCGTGGTTCTGTATTTTCCTCGATTTTTTTTATTGTTTACATTGCATATTTTGCTATGTAATATGAACATAATAACAATAATTAGGGACTAAATTTAATGCTAACATAAAATACTTTTAATATTTATTGTGTCTCGGTGTATACCAACCCGGAATTCCTGGAAAACCTGGAAGAATACTGGAATTCAAAACCCACCTTGAAATCTTTAAATATATTATTGAATCTTCATTTAAGACCTGGCAAACTCGATTATAAAGAAAATGTAATAGTGTGTAATTTAAAGCAGACAGTTAAGACATATATTGTTGAAATAACTTTTAGAACTCATAGTTGTAAAATTGTGAAAGATTTTTTAATAAAGTTCTGCATTTATTATCTTTAACATGACTTGAGCGCACTTATATTCAGGGATGGTAACCGAAACCGGAATCAAAACCTTTAATCAAAAAATACCGAAAAAAAGTCAGGACCGAAAGCAAAACTTTTTTTATTTTTCAGTTAATCGTTAACCGCAAAAGATTTTCTTGTTAGATAAATTTAAATTGTAAATTACAGTTTTTAAATAAATTGTAAAAATAAGTATTAAAGTATTAAATGTATTGTATATCAATTTAATTGCCATAATGGGGTCGTTCACTAGAGTCAAAAAATAGATAATAAATTATTTATATTATGGCTAGACCCAAAAACATCGTACTAAATATAACAGAAGTTTTAAAAATATTATTAATTATTAAGATATTTGAGTTTTAAAGACCTCTACAATAAAGTCAAAGTATTATGGCGTATATCTATCCTATTCTAAATTATTTGTACTTCTCTTATTATTGAGCTGTCAGATTGTCGAAGTCAAAATAGTTGGCAACTAATTTGAAGGTCTTTTGTTTCGCTTTGAATTCGTAAATATATTTTAAATACATACAAAATATATTATTTATTTCTAACTAATATACTACTTTAGGTAGACTCAACGAAATTAAAGGCTTGTTGAATGACAAAATTTATGAGCTGTTAATCAAACGTTTGACTACAATAGTCATTCATGTGACTACAATTAATTACAATCTCTACTGTTTGAGATCCACCAACACCTCTATAATGACGCCACAACATT
Source organism: Poecilus cupreus (assembly GCA_963942605.1). Lineage (NCBI taxonomy): Eukaryota > Metazoa > Arthropoda > Insecta > Coleoptera > Carabidae > Poecilus > Poecilus cupreus. Next base: position 12,607,093 of record OZ012715.1, read on the forward strand.
TTAAAAAATCATTGTGGCTTAATGAATAACATTTAAGACTTTTAAAAAGTGCAGATAGTTTCAATTTAGATATAGTTTCATAAAAAAAAATATTAATGGTGAAAGACCCCATTCATCCAATGTATTTTTTTTTGTTAGGATTAAACAACTTTAGTCATGTGTAAGGTCAAACATAGATAAGACGTTAGAATAAGTTTAATAAGTTAGATCCAACATTAATTATTTAACAAAATAGCTTGAAATTTGTACATTTATTTTATTTCATTATTTATAGATAAAACTTCGTTAAAGAAACCTGTTCACCGAAGCCGATTGTTGTAAAAACTCGAAGTTTGAATCAAAACCGAAGTTTTATTTTCACGTTGACCAAAACCGAAACCCAACCCGAAAATTTTTATTGTTGCTTATATCACTGTAGAGATCTGTGGATCAAACTGCCACACCCACAATTGGTAAATGGTGTGATGATATATTTATTTATTACAAATAAATAAATATTGTCGTATAGTAAATAGAAAATAAATCACAGTTTCTCTTCCCACAATAAATTATTCAAATTAAAAAAAACTACTGAATAAAAACTTGCAAAATAACCCATTGAAAACCAATTGGGATTTGTTTACAACACCCACGCTTTGAAACCCACTATTCAATAAAAATGTAGTTTGTTTCCGATTTTGCATCGCGGAAGCACGCTTACCATCACATGCCACACAGATTTTAATGCCATTATAGATTTTTCGAACGTGTACAAATGACAGCTGTGACAAGATAATTTCTAACCTTAACGTTTGTTCCTAGCAAGGTCGTAACGTAATTAGCTGCTTTGTTTTTATTTTTTCTTTCTTTTAGTTTGGTTTGGTCGACCTTTACGTGGTCATTGACCAGACAGAACAGTTTTTGAGCTAGAATCTTGTGCAACAATTGTTTTGCTAGCAAATTACATTGTTACGTAATGTGTAATTTAAAATAAATAAAAATATTTTCACGCTATTTCCCCATCTAAAAGAAATCAGATATTTCTGAAATGCATTATATACTAAGTGAACGGTTATATTGAAATGGTTGACTACATTAATATTACTGGCACATGTGTTGTTGTTTTCGTTGTTTTCACATATCACAGGACATTTCATATCTGTGATTATTTTTAAGAGAATTGAACTACTTTCAGAAATAAATATTACCTCTAGACTAGTCTAGACTCTAGAGCAGGGGTGGGCAACCTTTTGTATAACAGGGGCCAGAATAAGATTTACGTGTCATACGCGGGCCGTAGTTGTTAATTTGGCACATTTTTGTTACTTTTTTTTTCTGAAAATATAAAAAACAATAATAAAACACAATTAACTAAGTACTACATTTATTTCTTAATTTAAACTAGACGAATTATATCGAAAATTAAACTGTAAATCTCCCCTTTTTCTTTACATTAGGTACTAACCTAATTTCAAATTTTTGATTTTGAAAATATTTATTTATTATTTGTTCTAAAGATCTTGCGGGCCGGATTGGAACTTTATGCGGGCCGGATTAGGCCCGCGGGCCGGAGGTTGCCCACCCCTGCTCTAGAGTATGAAATAAATCTTTAAACTATTCAGAAAAGTTTGTTACACTTTCTGTGTAATTCAATTAAATTAATTCACTGAAAACCAAAATTCAAAATTTAATTCAGTATGTGTTTATAAATAGAAGAATATTAAACAATAAAAAAAAGTAGTCTAGAAACTTTAATTAAAATTTTCTTGTGTACAATTGTTTATTATTTTATTTTATATGGGATTAAATAGCGCCGTGGTAACATATCGGACTGTGGATCGGGAGATCCTCTGTTCGAATCCCACATCTGGCAGTTGCCATTTAAAAAATTTATCCCTATGATGCGCAAAAATATATCACTTACCGATATCTGCGTAAGCAGAGTGCCACACCCACAATGGCTAAAAGGCGTGATGATTTATTTATTTATATTTTACTTTATTAGACTTAAATCCACAAATTAAAAATTTAATTTACTATGTGTTTATAAATAGAAGAATATTTTCTTCTTCTTTCTTATCAAACAAAGCAGGAGCACGGAACAAAATTTAGTTTCCAATTATGACACATGTCAAAAAATAACATTCTTCAACCGTTGTTTTGTTTTTTCAAAGAGCATAGGTTAGTAAATTTAAACTAAAATGTGAAAATGTAAATAGTGACAGTAAACGAAAAATGTTTCAAACATAAATTTTAGATAATAATATATTACAAAAACTGTCAATAATCTATAATTTACTGAGACATTTTAAAATAACTACCACTTCCGGTTATTGGATTATCACCAAAACCTAATCAGCTCTTCTCAATGGTAAACAGTTGATATATACAAAATATCACAATTTTCTGTTTGGTAGTTTTTTTAGAAAACGTAACTCCAGAGATCCACACAGACAGTCAGACACACACACAGACATCATCGCGAAACTATTAAAATCTAAAACGTGGTCATCCACTGAAAACTCACTACCGAAATTTTAGCATGATTCCTATACCTACCTTACAGGATGTGGTGGGAGGTAAAAAAGTAGTCGAGAAATATATTTATTTATAAAGGGTAAAATGCTCCTTGGTAACGCATCGGACTGTGGATCAGGAGATCTTTAGTTCGAATCCCACAGCCGACAGTTACCATTTAAATAAACTTACCCATATAATGCGCAAAAATATATCACTTACCGAGATTTGCGTAAGCAGAGTGCCACACCTACAATGGATAAAAGATGTGATGATTTATTTATTTATATTTTACTTTATTATAGACTTAAATCAAATTCTTAACCTACAACGAATTAAATTTTTGCAATGTTCAGATAAATCCCAAATTCCAATTTTAAGAATATATTTGTGAATTGGGAAATATTGAGTTTAACATATTTTATCCTGAATTGTTTACTATACGTAGTTAAACATTTTAAACTAAAATCCACGAATTCAAAGTTAAATTTACAGTTGCAAACAGATCCTAATTTTGTATATTTACTGTGTACGCTGATGGTCACATCCAAAATGGGTAAATAGCGCAATGAAATATTTTTACTGATTTAGTAAAAAAGTATTTGGTGCTATTTATTCTAATTTAAAAGTGTAAAAAATACTCGAATTCTCTGTCATACAGCATATTCTTTTGTTTGTTGTAAGAGCATACTAGTGTTAGTGTGTAGCTATTGTATAGTTGGTATATTGTTGTAAAATTTAGACCCTGAAGAATTCAAGTTATTTAAAATGTTTATTAAGCCTTGTTAAGCATTTTAAGCTAATGCTCACAAACATTTAATAAACAAATTCAATTTTTTTTAACTATTTAAGAAATATTTACTTTTAATTCAAATTATGTACTGATTCTACATTTCAAACATTACAAAACTGTTTTTAGGAAATATTACTTTAATGAAATATTTCAATTCAGGATTGTTTACTAGACTTGGAGCATTGCCCTGTGAAGTAAAATTTTCCATTTAAAATTTATCTTCAAATGCGGTTTATTCAGTATCCTTCTGGTGTTATTTTTTATTTCTATGCAAATCTCAGATTAAACCATGACTAAATTTAGAGTTCCACTATTATACTATAAATTAATTCAATTCCACAGTTAAATCTCGATTATACGACTTAAGTAAGGCTTGGTAGAACGATAGGGAGAATCGAAAACCGCACAACGGCTGATACGAGCTGGACAGATAGTTACTGAACCGCCGGATAAGTGGTTAGCTATTATAAAAGTTTAATCTTAAAATACAGTACAAATTATTGAATGTACTAGAATTTTATCTTTGTCGTACACATTTCTTTAAAAAATATATATTTATCTACAAAGTAATAAGAGCAATACAGGTCAACAAACCGATATGCGTCCCTGGTAGGTGTGTCTGGGTTTAAAATATCCTTAAACATAAATGGTGTAAATAGCTCTGTGGTAACGAATTGAATTGTAGATCATGAAATTCTAATTTCGAATTTCACAAATACTCGTTACATTTAACCTTACCCCTGTGGTTCCACTGCACATCTTTGGGATCCTGATTTGCCGTCTGGTAATCGCACATGATGTCCGACTGAAATTGAAAGTACCACCTTGAAATCCTTATATATCCTTGAATTTATATACAGCACCTGGAAAAAGTCGGTTATAAAATATATAATAAACTAGTTCTTTTTCGTGAAAAAGTTTATGTTTTAAATTTCGCGATTTATTTTGTTTCAAATATGGTGTATAAAGTGTGGTACAAATACATCTATAAATATATAAAATATGCTCATAACATATTAGAACAACTGTAAAATCACCTGGAAATTTTAATAATTAATCCTGTAATAAATTGTATAAATCAACAGTCTAAAATATTTAATGTAACCCATAAAGCCTTAAAGTAAATTATCGACATCATTGGAAGCAAAAGGGATAAAATCAAGATTACACAAATTATAAATCAAGCATCTCGGATTCAACCTAGATTATTCCTTGAAATCCTTGAATATTCTCCTGCAAATTTTATTTCAGATGTGTTAGAATCATAATGCACTTTGGACATAAAAATATATATCTGCGAAAACAAAGTGCCACACCAAAATTTTATTGTACATGTTTGATCTCGTAATCGTATTACATTTGCAGTATCAAAGGCATTTCTTTCGTGTAACAAAACTGTTTTGAAATATACAATTTAAACTACTTAGTACATATTTTGTATACACTTACTTAAAGAAAAGTCAAATATTTCTTAATCGCTCAGCGCAAACAATTATCGAAGTTAGTAGTGGTATAGTTCAATGGCTGAAGTTACGAATCTGTCTCAAAATTTAGTTGGTAGACTGTCCACAGCCACGCGGTCGCAAAGGATTTTGAACCTTATGTCCTTTTGTAATATTTTTAGGAATTTCCTAGGAATCTTTTCTGTTAAGCCTACCATATCCAAACTACAAAATTATATTAACAGGCAAATATCACAAGTTTCGTTTTTCGCCCTTATAAAATCAAAATTCGTTGGACAAAGGCGATCACTATGACCAGAGTCTGTGTTCGCACAGAATGCTATTGAGGGATGTTCAAGGTCAGATTTTGCAAAGCCTGGTGTCTGTTACAGAAGCAGGTGTTAGGCTAGGCTTAAAATTCTGCATTCGGTTGACTAACCTTTTGCCTTTCAAGTTACAAAGGTTTTTCAAACTTTGGCGATTTTTTCGCACGATTTTGAAACATTCCACTGTGGGTGTAGGTACTAAATGTTCGAATTCTTTCAGTAATTTGTACTGAGAATGGTAGTAATAATTTAATACTCTATTGTGTAAACTACCAAGAATTACAAATAAATTCTAGCTGTCATATATAATATGTATATAATTTATATTGCTATAAATTACGGGTATTTAAATAACATTAAAATTTTTATTGTTGATTGAACTTCAAGTAAGAGCCGGACTAAAATAATTGTAACAAATTATATTTTCTAGAAAATTAACTATTTTGTATTTCATAATGGAAAAATGTAAATATCATTCACAAATCTAATGTTTGTAATGTCAGGTAAATTTACTACTAAATAAACTGTAAACAAGATAAAACTACGACTACAGAAATCACGTACGTCTGTAATCACAAATGTGAGGTTATTCATGCCAGCTGTTCATAGTTCATTTTCACGACTTCGACAACAGGAATATTTGTTTACTATTTCTTAATAATGTGATTCAATCATAATTATAAATCTATTCTAAAACATGTTAATTGAAAGAATACATTATCATTTATTACGTAATGACACATTGAGAATAGTGTCACCTTGTTATTTATATTATAATAAATTATAAATTTTAAAATTTTTCATTTTTCTGTATTCCAGGTTATAAGTTTTACCTCCAGCACTTTAGGGAGGTATTATGGGGGTCAAAATTATTTAAAATGCGTTTCGAAATTTCTAGAATATATTTAACAGCGATTCAGTGATGTATACTGGGTGTCCCATTTTTATTTACCACCAGGACTATCTCGCGAAATATGCTGCGAATGAAAGAATGTCTCAGATAAAATTTACTTGGCTTTTGACGCTCTATACGAATTTACAATAAAAAATTGTAATTCCCATTAAAATATTTAAAGTCACCCCCCAATCCCGCCCACCGGGGGGTGAGGGGTTGAATTTTTTTCGGGATCAGATGTCACCCTCAAAATTATTAAACTTTAACTTGGGATGTTTTTCACTCGATGTATATTTCTCGAAATATTCCAGGTGGTAAATTATAATGGGACAGCCTGTACATTGTATATTTTATTATCGTAATGTAAGAAAAGAGTTGAAATTTAAGCATTAGAATTTAAAACTTGCTGTGATTATAAACTTGCTAACACATGCGAAAAAAAATTCGCATAGTTGACCTTGAAAATGGTACCTGCTCTATTTCTACGAAGCATAATTCAAAGTCATAAAAAACAGAGTAATAATTTTCGCCTAATGGTTAATAATTCAAATGACTATATTGTTAGTAAACAGTAATTTACTGTTCTCTCATTAAAATTCTTTCTACTTATTGTAACATGAAGTTTTCATTATCAATAATTGCTGTTAGAAAGTTAAGATGCATCCAAATGCTTTTCTGTTCTTATCTATTACAAGTAATATTAGAAATTTATTGTACAATTATTTTTCAAATGATCGCTAAATTATAATATTTACTTGAATGTAAAATAAAGCGATGTTAGCCACTTATTAGAAGTGACAAATTACTTTCTCCAGTAATGTAGGTTAATTAATTAATAACTAATCAGTATAAAGTATCAGCTGTAATATGAGAATAATTTAAACAAAAGTTAGAGGTTAACAAGGAGTTGTTTTATTTTAGCGGTAACTTTTAATTAATTCCCTTTACTTTCTATCATTCAGCGCTTCCAAAACTGTTTCGAAACCTCCGCGGAAAACTATTCCAAAAGAAAATTCCAAAATAATAAACTTTATAGTGTATACAGGGTGTTAAAAGCAATGCGATAAATTATGGTTTCATGAAGGATCAAATTAAAGATATCGAGTTAAGCATGATTTGGTTTACTCATTATGGGTGTGGCACTCTGCTTATGCAGAACTTGATAAGTGATGTATTGTGTAGTTACCGGCCGCCCCCCTCCAAAGGTGTAAGTGACTGTGGGATTCGAATTAAGGATCTTATAATCCACAGTCCACTCCACATCACTAGAGAATGCACTAATGCACATAATGCACATAATGCGCAATAATTTTTATGTACTGTTTCTTTTCTGAAGTATTTAACAGAGAAAATTTTTTGTGGTCACCTGTGTAAACAATTAGTAATTGTTGACATAATTTTCTAATATTTGAAAAATGTCAATTAAACTTATATCATAATTATGGCTATAAAAAAATGAAACCATAAAATCGTTCTATGATTAATGCAGGTGTTCATGTTTATAAACAATTTCTGTATTACACTTTTAAAAATTTCAAACATCCCTGTTTTATTCACCAATATAGCATTCATAAACACCAATTATAAGTTAGTCATGTAATAGCTCATTAATTAAACTGTTAACAATACTTTATTTTATGGCATACAATGTAAACACTGTACATACATTATTTTTGAGATAACTACAGGCAAAGTTCAATTTTGCGGCGAAATACAATGATTGCCCTTTTTGAGATCAATTATTTTAGTGCATTGAAATATGCATATACATTTAACTTTGTTTGTCATTAGCCTTGATAAAAAAAAATACTCACTGCCGGAAATGACGCTAAGATGATAAAATTATCGGTGTCGCTACATATGTAATATGAAATATTTTCACATTTGTTGCATGCAGGTCTGGACTTAGGGAAAATCACTGATTTCTATGTAACATTAGATTGGGCATAGGCCAATTCTGCCATCTGAGAGCGTTCCTAATTGAACAAGTGAAATTGAGGTTTTGTGACACTTTCGTAAAGTGCCTTCACTCTCTCTACACCGCGCTCGCCACCACCTGTCTTTAGGTCATACCACGAAGTATGATCATACCCATAGACAAGAGAGATAGATTTTTAAATATTGAAGTATCACAAAACCTCAATTTTGACCACCATGGCGTCGTTAAATTGGGAACGCACCGTAGCGGCTTATGCCCAATCTAGTGTTATATAGAAATTAGTGGAGAAAATATAAAATAGTACCCCCTACCTCCCACAAAGAATAAAATGCTTATCGTTTCATTTATATTAAATAATTAATTCTTCGGTTAAAACAGTGACCACACATTAAACAATAACTATTTCCACAGCAACAATGCAACAAACTATTTGATATATTTTACTCAAACAAGAACAATTGTATACGAAAAAAAAATTCGTAGAAATTACCGAAATATTCGGTAAACAGGATATAAGATACATTTTTTTACCAACCTGTTTTGTAAGTAATTCTAATTGCTCAGTAAATAATCGTGTATAGGTTTCTTAATTCTTATGACATTTTCAGAAAATGTATCTTATATCCTTAGCTCGGTAAATTTTACGGTACTTTTTTTTTCTTTTATTTTTTTTTTTTTCTGATTGTTTCGACCGAAACGTAGGATTGCTTTTCCGAAGAAATAATTATATAAATTTTACATCACAGTTGATCATCAATCCTATCAATTTAATTTTTATGACAATTATAATCTTTCACTGCGTAAAATCCAAATTTTATGTAACATTTTACAGAAATTACAATTAGTAAACTTACCAGATGTCATACCCGCTATTTTACGCACATACCTACTCAAATTTTCACACATTTTCTGCACAAACCGACTAGATAGGGTTCGATTATCGTAGTTGTCCCTTCTCCGCTAGTATTTTTTTGGGGGGGCTTTGATTTGGCTGCCGTAACACATTTTTTGTTTATAACAATTATGCAATGCTTTTCTCATTGGCTCTGAGCTATATAACCGTGTGACGAAAATATTTTTATGATTTTTTGAGGTCCCTGATTTGTTGATACTCTGAGAAGGCCCCCTCCTTAATTCGGGCATACGTGCAAAGAAAAATTGAATCATGGTAATTGGAGGGGAGAGGAAATGTGTTATCACAATTAATTTCCTTGATTACAATTGTTCGCTTCAGTTGGAAGGTGCAGTTCGGTCTATTACAAGCTTTGAATAATTTACGCGTCGTGATTTACCTTCAAACTGATTTGATTATGGCTGCTCCATATCGCCCACCTTTTCGGGTTCCTTGTCGAACTCCGTACCGCCTTCCTCAAATTGTTTCGAAAACTGGCGGGTATCTTCCAAATGGTAAGAAAAGTATTTTTTGCGATACGCCAGATGCTTTTTATTCAAGGCAATGCCTAATATAGACTACATCTACATTCCGTTTAGAATTTAGATTTGCAGTCTCGATCTAAAAATGGAAATGGGTCTCTTGAATCCTTCAAATTAGAAACCATAACTGAAAGGCTTATTTGGTCGTAATTGACTGTTACCACTATTTTTGCAATTGAAATTATTATAATTAATAGTGCCATGGGCAGAATTTGAAACATTTAAAAATATAACTTGAATACCGTCGGTAAAAAATTGATTCAATAACTATTTTAAAGGGGCAACCTTACATTTGTACCAATTTAGATAATCTAAACTGGATTCATTTAAAATACATAAATATGAAATAATGTTGTTGTGGTTCTCTCTACAAAAATTTTCATATTTTAAGGCATCATTGTTTGTGTGATAATTTAGTTAGCCAATATACAAAATTAAAAACAATGCGGTTATTTGAGTTCCTGGAATTGCGTTGGTGATATATTCCCGGAAGTTTTATTTTACTAAACAACTCCAAAACAATTTTGTTTGAGCTCGAATTTATAAAAATCAAGTTTGCTTTGTAATCCTGGCAATATTTTAATTAAATTAATATTTGGTTGTACCGTAGAAGGTCGATTGTTCGAATCGCCAACTATCCGACGGATCGGAAAATGGCTTGTAAAATTCATATAACGATTAAGTATATGTGTCTTAATTTTACATAAATTTAGGACGGATCTTTGCTAGGGCAATTTTTCGATTATCCGAACCATATTCCTTCAAGATTATTTCGAATAATCGACATTTTACCATAAATGGAACAATAAATCTGTTAGAGTGTATAAATTGCTCATATTATTCCCCCTTTTAGTTGCCTATAAATCTTTGTTGTTTTGTTTATATTTAAGTGTTACACAAACCTGTCGAACATAATGTCGTTGCTTATTTTATTCTTACAAGTACGATTATAAACGATAATAATACTCATGTATTTATTTACGATTAAGAGGAAATCAGTATTTATACAGTAGTAAAGTTCAACATTCTTAATTACGATAATTTAATACTTGTATATTTAGTTTAAACTGAAGCATTTATTTATTTTTTCTTTTTGTGTGTAAGCACGCTTATATGCGTCTTATCATATCATGTATGAGTTATACATTCGTAAAATAACATGTTTCGTGTAATTTAGATTATATGTATATTGTAGGGCGATACTGATGGTTGACAGTACAATAGTAATTTATTTTGCTATCATTGGTACACTTGCTTAGTCAACCACGTAATCAGGTTGTACTGTAGTTATTTTTAATATGAGGAAATGTCTAAGCATAGTTTGAACTATAATCAGTAGATGCAGCGATAACTTTTTTTACTAAGGTTTTTACGAAGGGACTGTAATTGCTCTTCCACCAAACTCCCTTTAGAATTTTGCCTTGAGTGGGCATTTGTTGCCCTTTTAGCGATCGCCGCCATTTTATCTTTAAATTGCTTACATAAATATCTTGTATTAAATTACTGATAAACACAACGATCTACCTAGTAAATTCTATAGAATTCAAGGAAACAGTTTCTGAAATAATAGGTAAACATTTTAGCTAGTACCACGAACTCTTTTTCTCTGGGTTTTAGGAGAAGTGTTTTAGACTCCGTTTTTAGCGCTGTACAATGTTCTAAAATTATTCTATATAAAAAAAATGCCTCGAGTAAAAATTATCTATTTCTTTTATTTGAAGTATTTTTTAACCAGCGAAAAAAAAGAGGAGGTTCTCAAGTCGACGCGTATATTTTTTTTGTATATATAACCACGCATAACTTTTTACAGAGTAGTCCGATTTTGATGATTTTTTTTATTGAATAGGGTATACCTCAAAATTGGTCCCATTGAAATTTAAAAAAAAAATCCCCCCGCTAAGTGTAGGAAAATAGGCTATGATTGATTGTTCACCCACAGAATTTTACCTGTTAACCGATTCTACCACGCATAACTTTGTACTGGGTTATCCGAATTCGATGATTTTTTTTTATTGAATAGAATATATATCGAAGTTGGTTTCATTTGAATTTGAAATAAAAATTGCACCCCTGAGGGTAGAAAAATAGGTAGCCACATAAATGAAAAAAAAAAAAACTTTTTAACATAAAAATTAAACCTACGAAAACAGATATTGAAAATGAAAAATAAAATAAACATTTTTAGTCTTAATAACTGAGCTCCTAAACTAATGTAAGTAACTAATTTTGAGTCTGTGTTGATTGTTTCTTTTTGCATTGGTTAAATTTTTTGTTAAAAAGTTTTTATAATATAAAATAATTTTAGAACATTGCACAGCACTAAAATCGAGGCTAAAACACTTCTATTATAATACTCAAAAACAGCATTTGTTCCTAAAATGGCGGCCTAACGTACAACATAGCTCAAAAAATATTTAATGATGATATACAGAAGATGGCTTAAAACAGGTCTGTAGTAACGAATCAGATTGTGGATCATGAGATCTTCAGTTCGAATCCCACAAAAATTGTCACCACTTTCAACCTTATCTCTGTGGTTCCCCGTCCTTATCTTTGGGAACGTAACCTGCCGTCTAGTAATCGTACTGCTTAAGTAAAAATGTATTACAGAAATTTGTAAAAGCAGAGAGTCACAGCCAAATTAGGCAAAAGACGTGATGATATATTGATTTACATTTACAAAAGATTTCATCAAACTAGGGTCTTCCTTTTATTTTTTAAGTTGCTTGGAATCAGCTATGATCTGTAGGATTCCTGTACGGTAATTGTGAATTACGTCGTTTTGTATAAAGTAATAAATAAATTACGACGCTCAAAGCTGTGAAACGAAGGGCATATTGCAAAGCTACAGAGGGATTATTACATATTATGTGCAGAAAATCGTTTGGCGTGGTAAATTAATGAGCTTCAATGAAATTTTGTTATTTCTGTTTGATGTAAATATACAAGTATTAAATATAATCCTATTAAAATGCACTTTGCAATTCAATGCAGAGTTTTCTGTAATTATATTAGTATTCACAACTTGTGTTTATTAAACTCGTCGTTCGAAAATAAACATTTATTTTAGAACCACAATTTTCAAAAGTAAATATGAATTTTCTGCCAGGACAATGAAGAGTAACACAAACATTCTTGAAATTTTCAAACTGCAGCGTAGTAAACTAGCAAATAATACAAATATTGTACACTTAGAAAAAATAAAGTACTGTTCAATCAATTTAACTGAACAGTTTAGTAATTTTTACTGAATATGGTAGTTAAATCGTTAAAACATTTAGAAAATTTCATGAAAAATATTTAAATAATCTGAACAAGTTGAATATTTGCGAATAGTTTTAAAGTTACAGAATCTTATAACAAAACGTGATGAATATGTCAATTTTCAGGTATTACAACTGAGAAATGTCAGTTGGGCGCTGCTCAAAAAAATTAATTCAGTTGTATTTCGAATAACAGAAATATGCAGTAAATACAACTGAAGTTCTCAGTTATACATACACGAAAAAGAAAAAGTTCCATTGAATTTACCGAATTATTCAGTAAACTGGGGATATAAGATTCTTTTTCTGAAAATTTACCAAACTTTTGGATAAATACTTCTAATTGTTTAGTACATAATCGGGTTTGGTTTCTTAATTGTTATGAAATTTATGAAAATACATCTTATACATATGGCACACTGGTCGATGAGCGTTGATGAGCATCGATGATCTCTTCGGTGAAACAACAAAACGAACCAGTCTTTCAAGATTTATGACGAATACAGGGAATTTTTCTGTTATTTAAAAAGGTAATGTTTGTTTCATCGATGCCCATCGATGAAAAATAGAGGAATCTCTATTTTTCGTCGATGCTGGGTTTGTTCTGTTGTTTCATCGATGATCTTCGATGCTCATCGACCAGTGTGCAATAGGCATTATATCCTCAGCTTATCGAATAATTCGGTAAATTCTACAATACTATATTTTTCATGTAGTATATTACTGAATTTTTTAGTTAAATTAATTGAATAATATAGTAAAAAGTAAGTGAACTGTTTTTATTTTTACTGATTTTTTTGTGTGGTTTTAACTAACTGGATTTCTCTGTATGTGTAGTACTTCAAGAAAATACTTAAATTGATATACTGATAGCATTTACATGAAGCACAAATGTTTAGTGCCCTTGTTCAAATAGTTTTACACTGTATTCATTCATCCCCCAGTTTTTTCATATAGGAACTTTCTGTATACAACATGATTTATTAGAGTAATATTTCAATCTATGAGTTCCATGATAATTTAAAGCGGGATTGACCTTTACCCTTACAGTAAAATAAATTCGTAAAAATAGATTTTAAAAACTTTGAACTGGAAGCATAAATAATGCAGGCTTTATCTAACTTTTAATAGGATTTCAAATTTTTTTCACACGACACCCTTTTCTGAATATGGCTCTTTTGGAAGCAGCCACAAGGGTAATTATTATTTTTATTTGTGTGGTATTTAAAAGTAAAGTTTTAAACAATATTCCCTTGATGATGTGGTTGTTTAAAATTGCTAGTATATTTTGCTAATTTTGTATTTGTTATTCCAGTGTTATTATAAAAAAACAAGAGTTGGTCATTGTTGGTTTTGGTCAAACACGAAATATTTAAATGTAAATTATCTGCAGTAATAATAAGAAACAATGAGACTTTATTTTAAATATATTTTGGTAAACGTTTTAGAGTAGGTTATAAACAGCTTGAAAGGTTTTTAAGGGAGAGGTTTCATGGTTGTAGTTTCCTGTGGAAAATTCCAGTTCTTTAGAATTCTTGTCCAGTTCTCGCCTAACCAGTGTGTCAACAAGCTTACATAAATTTAGTGTAGGATCAGGTAGATCCCAACCCCTAAGCATACTCCAGACCACTAAAACTCGAAGGATCATAATAAAACAATTAAACATCCCTCAATTACATTTACAAAGAAATCTTGAATTATACCTGTCATAAATAAAAAAGTGAACACTGACTCTGGTATCTGAAGTTTAGTACAGAATTGGACAATGTCCTAACAAAAATTATAGGAAATAACTAGATAACAATATTTAAGTTAAATTTAACTTACAACTTTTACATCAATATTAATTACAATGCTGCTGTACTTAATTTGGTAATACAAGGATAATAAGTATAACATTTACTTAACCTGTAGTTATGAAATCCACATAGTATAATATTTTTGAAAATGTATTGTAAAAATATGAATACTTTCCTTTTAATCCGGCATTGAGCATTCGAAGTATTCTAACAAATACACTGCAATTTTCGTTCAAAGGTTCTTTTGCAGTTTTAATAAGAGTTGTGCTTAATTGCTTTATTACGATCCTACGAGTTTTGGTGGAGTGAAGCATAATATACTATGTAACCTAAGGTAGTGAGCAACAATTTGTATTTTGGTTTAATGTTCAAACGATTTAAGAGGAATCTATGACTAGCCGCTCTGCGACTCTCATATAAACCATTCGATTCAAAAAGCGACATACGTTACCCCAATCGTCAATGAGACTTACGGCATGAGTAAAAAGTAGAAGATAGTAGCACGTTTCGCCACTGTGCAGGCAACAAAATAACGAAAACAGACGTTCATATATTTCTTAAGTAAACAATTTTGCTTCTTAAGTTAATATCGTGTTGGTAAAGTATATTTTTGAGATTTCTTGTAAGTTATTTTGAGTTAGCGAATGATTCAATCTATGATAGATATTGCAAACTTAGTTTGTAAGGGATACTTTTATTTAACATTACGTTACGAAGTTACTATCCTTCGATTAGTATAATTTATTTTGCTTCAATTTTAAATAAAGCATATTTTGGCTTTTGATGAATACCTGTTGTATTTCTGCCTCGTGCTAATTGAAATATGGTTCTAAAACAACTTAACTTCATCCGAATCTTTATTCTACCATTTTTTGTACAATAAAAATTGAAACGAACATCTCATCAACATTAACATTTATTTTTTGGTTGACAGAATGCTGTTTTGTAATGATGCATAATTTTGTCAACGGTGCTAAATAACCTAAACATCACCCGAACCATTACTCTAGGCGACATTAAAAATACCGAAGAATTTACCGAACTATTCGGTAAGCTGAGGATATAAAATGCATTTTCTGAAAAAATCATAACAATTAGGAAACTAAACACGATTATTTACTACGCAATTAGAAGTATTTACAAAATGTTTGATAAACTTTCAGATGCATCTTATATCCTCAGTTTACCGAATAGTTCGGTAAATTCGAAGGAACTCTTTTTCCGTGTACAATTTTTTTTTTTTTTTTCATTTCTAACTCTCATCCTATATTTACTGAAATTAAGTTAACTGTTGAGAATATTTAATGATAAATGTATTAACTATAACATTTTTTGACTCTTTAACTTGTGTTCAGCTGTTCAAAAACAGTTCCTATCCACAATTTTTATTGTCCTATACTCCCTACTGTATGTAGGGTTTATGTACTCACTATTATGGCCTATTCAGTGGTGTAGTGTAGATATTTACACATTTTCGATCACGTAACGCAAATTGTTGTATTATAAAGTGGAACTAATAGTTAAAAATACTTTTATAAAACGCATATTTTATCTGATTTGAACTGTCTGCGATTTCACCAGTATTCTAGCATGCAAATGGGTCGTAATTGTATTGTTATGTTATAATATGAAACATAAAATCGCGATAAAGTATGGCGTGCTGAATTTATTTAAATAATGCCCCTCGAATGTTGAAAGTTTCGAACTACCCTTTGATATTTCACGTTTTTATTCGTGTCAAGTATCTACAAAATTCGTGTTATTTCATATTACCGCATTGCATGTTTTTCGGTCCATATGCCGATATAACTTGTCACGAATTCGTGGAACTGATCTGCAAATGAGGAAAAGAGTGCTGTGTTATTATAATTACTCACTAATGAGTCCTGGAACAGGGAGATCGATACTGTATGTTTGGACACGTATTTGATATTTATAACTCCTCATCCTGCATGTTGGGCGAACAGAACTCGGGTTTCGTGTTATATTTTACGGAATATACCGAATCATTAATTAATATCGTTAATAATGTTCCCAGAATAAGTTTAAATAATATATCATTCGCACCATTTTGATAGTTTAAGGGCTTAGAGCTATTTCGAAACTATATATAGACCATGTAGGTGTTACATTTAATATTTAGGTATATCTGTTTAGGTATCAATAGCATTAGGGCACCTACATACTATCGAATACGTCTATGTTTATCTTAAATGAGACATATAATACTATAATTGTTACCTTTATATTGTCTTTTGCTTTTGAGTAATGGCAACTTGTTTTTTTATTTTTATTAAAACACTTGGAAATCTTGTTTTTTTTTTTTGGATTTTTGTTTTCAAATTTAATGACATTATCTTGAAAATTTCAAAATACAATATAAACTTTTTTAACATTTCTTACTCTTAGAATTTCATACTCTGTCAAATAAAATAAATAAATAAATATATCATCACGCCTTTTACCCATTGCGGGTGTGGCACTCTGCTTACGCAGATCTCGGTAAGTGATATATTTTGACGTATGAAATGCGGTTACCAGCCGTCAAGTCATAGCCCCCAAAGTTGTTAGTGGAGGGGGAACCACAGGGGTAAATTTAAATTGGCAAATGTCGGAAGTGGGATTCGAACTGAGGATCTCGCGATCCACAGTCCGATACGTTGCCACTGAGCTATTGACTCTGTCAAAATACACAATAAAAAAATTACGGTTTTCATTTTAAAAAAATTTCGCTGACGCCATTACTCAATAACAAAAAACAATCCAAAGATAACAATTATACTAAA
This sequence comes from Poecilus cupreus, assembly GCA_963942605.1. Classification (NCBI taxonomy): domain Eukaryota; kingdom Metazoa; phylum Arthropoda; class Insecta; order Coleoptera; family Carabidae; genus Poecilus; species Poecilus cupreus. Next base: position 12,624,266 of record OZ012715.1, read on the forward strand.
ATATGTTTCTTTTAATATACAAATTCACGTCTTTGAGGGTTTTCTTCAAAAACGTTTAATAAAAGATTTATTGTGACTGTTCCAATCTTTACGCTTGCACTATATATGTGTTACATTAGGTTTTTATATCAAGAAATTTGTCGGCTGCTAACTGCATTTCACCTACAATAAATACACGCAAAATGCAAAACTGAAGACAATTATTCGATATCGCGCATATTTTTTGAATTGTAGACCCTCAAATTTGCACTTCAAAAAACTCAAAAATCGTTAATCTCAGAAAATATTAAATTGCGACAATCAATTTTTTAGGATTCAAATTATACAGAAATACAATAAAAAATAAATAAGCATTAAAATTTTCATCAATTCAATGACTGCTTATTCGTAACATACATGAAGAACATAATTTCCAATGAGATGCATCTTTTAACTATTGAAATTTTATATAATTTTTTATAAAAAAATTAATTTTAAACCGTTTATTTTGATAAATTGTGAACGTCTGTTTTCGATATTTTGTTGCCTGCACAGTGGCGAATCGTATTACTTTCTTCTACTATTACCCATAAGTCGCATTGACGATTGGTGTAACGTACGTCTGTTTTTGAATCAGATGGTTTATACGAGAGTCGCTCACCAGAGATTCCTTTTAACATTGTCCTAAAACTTTATATTATTATATTATATTATACATCCATCCATACATACAGACGTTATTCATGTATGGTCTAAACGTATTTAGGAATTTAAATTTATGTATTCCCGCTAAAATCTTGACATAGGTTTATATCTACATTCCTGTACTTAGTATCGTTAGTAATACTTGCTTTTAAATCTGTTTACAGCGGTTTCAAGTTATCCGTACTACAAAAACATACCCGCATGAATTGTGCTATTTTTGGACGGTTTTTATCACTCTAATGTTAGCGTGATGCAGTTGTAGCGTATTATTAAGCCGAAGAAATGTTAATAGTGATAGTAGTGTATGTTATTATTATACCCTTTAACGAAAACAGTCCATGCAGTGTTTACAATGTTTTCTGAGTACTTGTCACTTTTCCTTCCTGTCGAAGCTGTAGTTATTTTTATTATCCATCAACAAACCACATGGTTGATTACAGTGTTTATTTTAGCTTCTGTCAATTTGACTTCTATGATTAGTTTATCACTTAAAGGTGTTGAAAACAAAACACAGGACAAACATAACCTCAATTCTTTCTAACTTGGCAAAAGCATATGTTGAAGGTATGCCGGTAATATCATCTGCACAATTTTTCTTTCGTATGTATTTTATTTCCATTGCCTTGATTTTTCCTAAGGAATATAATAACTGCAAAGAGTATTTTCAGAATATAAATATAGTTAAAAAAAGGATAAGATACTACATAAAGGAAGGTCTATTTTTAGATCTCAATGATGTGCTAGGATCAAAGAAATGCACGTTGTGAAATCTTCTAGTAAACAGATTTTAAACTATTTTCTTTATCGATCCTTGCACAATTTACTATCTTCCCTAACATGAGAAAAAGGAAACAAAGTTTAAAGTGTACCTTTTATTTTGTTAAGCTTTAAGTAGAAAAATTTTTAATATTCAAAACATCTTTACTTTAGTTTCACTTTTCAAAGAATTCTCATAAATATTAGTAATAATAAAGAAATGAATATATCATCACTTCTTTTACCCATATTGGGTGTTACCAGCCGTCAAATTACGCCCTCTAAAGATTTTAGTGAAGAGGGAACAACAGGAGTAAAGTTAAAATGGTAACTGACGGTTGTGGGATTCGAACTGAGGATTTCATGATCCACATTTACAACGGAGCTATTTATCCCATAATTATAAAGAATATAAATAATTTACCCATATTCGGGCGTGACATTCTGCTTAGAGCGTTATTAGATAAATTTATAAATATATCATCACGCCTTTTACCCATTACGGGTGTGGCACTCTGCTTACGCAGATCTCGGTAAGTGATATATTTTTGCGTATGAAGTGCGGTTACCAGCCGTCAAATCATAGCAGCCAAAGATGTTAGTGGACTCGTTACCACGGAACTATTTACCCCATTTTTACATTATTATATTATTCTTATATAAAGTATAAAAGTTTTACTGGTTTATAAAGTGTTTCATAGCGAACGGAAGAGATTTAAAATGCAGCTAGAAGGGCCCAAAATATTGAGTTTTTGTTAAAAGTTTATTATTTCGAGCCCTTCTAGTTCGAATTCATTGAATTTTATTTGACGCTTATTTAAAATTCTTGTTCAATGAAATTTATATTATTATTTATTACCTAAAGTTCAACATCTTGACATTTCATGCAGACAAAAAGATGCTTAGCATGTGTATATGTTTTACTTAAAAAGTCCATGATATGAACATTATTTATACTAGATTACTTAATAACTCCGATGACAGATGTAATACAAAAATATTCATAAATCTGATGTAATAATTTTAATCACATTCTGTGACGAATAACTAATAATTATTGTTTAAATTGCGTTGTATCTATACAAAATAATCGCATTCTATTGTTTTGAATTAATTAAATAACTAATATTTACTAACAGCAGCCTGGCCTATGTTTAGATTATGTAGATAATCACTGATATTATAGACGAATTTCTAGGAAGTATTAATAATTTATTATTAATCATGTATTTTTGAGAGCATTAAGGATTTACAAAAATGTAAATATTTGACGTGTCAAATAATATTCAATATTTGATTTATTACTTTACTTTCATATGTCAATATTTAGTTATTAATATGTGATACTACATTTGCAAATTTTGATTTTATTTATCTCTCATTCTCCAATGGAGTACAGATAAAATTAGAAACCAAGTTATCAGAAAAGACATAGTAAAACCATTCTTAAAAAGCGTCCAACAGAGACAACTAGAATAGTGGGGACACTTACAAAGAATGGAGGATAACGGACCAACCAAGAAAGTTTAGAAAGTAAGAATACAAGTAAAAAGAACTTAAGGCAGGTCTAGCGAAATATATAGCCAAGATCATCAAATCAAAAGGAAGTACAATAGCTAAAGCAAAATGAATAGTTAAAATTAGACGAAAATGTAAACAAAGTGTAAAAATTGTATTAAATTGTAAAACAAATACTTGAAATGTAAATTATAAATGTAAAAACCCCTACACCGAAAGCTAAAAGGAAATGGACTATATATACCGAGTGTAGAATGGGGTCTTTCACCACTTTTTTTTTATATTTTTTTATGAAACTTTATCTATACTGAAGACTATCTACACTTTTAAAAAGTCTTAATTGTTATTCATTAAGCCACAATGATTTTTTAAAAATGTTGTGACGTCATAGTAGAGATCTAAAACAGTAGATATTTAAATAATTTTTGTTACATAAATGTTCTATTTTATTGTAATAATAATAATAAAATAAGTAAAAAAATATATGACTACAATTACTTACAATCTGTACTGTTTTAGATCCAGCAACACCTCTACTATGACGTCACAACATTTTTTAAAAAATCATTGTGGCTTAATGAATAACAATTAAGACTTTTTAAAAGTGTAGATAGTCTTCAGTATAGATAAAGTTTCATAAAAAAAATAAATAAAAAATGGTGAAAGACCCCATTGAGAATTTTTTGATATTGCTGCAAATAGCTCCGTGGTAACGTGTCGGACTGTGGAACGTGAGATCCTCAGTTCGAATCCCACAGCTGACAGTTGCCTATTTAAATTTACCCCTGTGGCTCCATCCATAATGGGTAAAAGCCGTGATGATATATTTATTTTATTTGTAAATTTTGACTTATTCACTTTACAGTAAAGGTTTAAATATAAAAGTTGTTCAGAATTTAAAAACGCATACAATAAGGCCCATGCAGTTACCAAAACTGTAGTATTTCACGATATATCAATCAAATTTAATTTAAGTTTTATTAAAAAAAATGATAAGACGGCCATGAAAAAATTGAACAAAAACGAAAAATATTTGACATTTCAGCGAACAGATTTAGATTTATTTGTTATAGTGTTAGAGTAATGTATTATTTTCTGTAGAAATTTCGTAGAAGATTGTAATGATATAATGACGAATTTGAGAGTTCATTTCTTTCTGGTAAATAAATAAATAACCCTAAAACGGTTTTATGAAATGTAAAATATATTTCGTTTTTGTTAAATTTTCCATGGCCGTGTTACAAATTTTCCAAATAAATATTGATTTTAATTTGATTGATATTGATATATTCTGGAATACTAATATTTAGGTTGTATGCATCTTTAAATTCAGAACAACTTTTGTATTTACACATTTACCGTAAAGTGAACAGGTAAAATTTCATAGCAATATCAAAAAATAACATTGAAATCCCTATATTCCACATTTCACTTCTATACCCAGTATAGTACATAATTTGTTTATTGAAATTTTGGTAAATTTTCCTTAATCAGAAGTGTTATTGGGAACAGAAGGTTAGCTGAGAAAAAATCGTAATTTAATTTCAGTTAACAAGCGATGTTTTGTGTGAAGTGATTTTGATGGCCACTTCAGTTCGAGAGCTTTTGAGTTCGTGTTAAAAAATAATCTAATCAGGGAGAAATGCGTCACCAAGTCAAATTGAAGCATGAAGCATGGCAATGGAAGCTCCTCGTCTCCTCGTCTGTTGACGGTTTTGTGTTCATTTTCACACAAGCGGTTCGATTTTATTATTTTTAGTATCGCCTGGAATTCTCCGGTTTTTCCTCTGACCGGGTTGGCAACATATAATTCAATATAAAATAAAACCTAAACATGAGCTGAACTCAAATTAAGTATAGCGAAAACACTGCACATTCTTCGTCGAGAAAGAGAGAAATAAAAAAATATGGTACACGACTTTCTTATACAATAATTATGAATTGTTTAATAATAGTACTTGTCATATATTTGACACATAAATTAAATGTTTCAATTATTCATTATGTGTGACTATTTAAACAATTAGATTAGCTGCAATTATTTGCTTTTTGCAGTTAGTTCATCAACTTTTTGTTGTTATATTTTATTTAGTTCGTTGTATTGATGAGAGCACACATTTAAATATCTTTTATTAAATTTATGCATATATTGTTTTTAACTACATAGCGTACTTGCTGTGTTATTAATAAAAACGTGAATAGTTAAGACTATAAAGAATAAGAACTGTTTTAATAGAAGCAAGGCAACGGCCATGTCAGGTAGCATTGAAGCTGGTTCACTCGATATATATTGTTTTTAACTACATAGCGTACTTGCTGTGTTATTAATAAAAACGTGAATAGTTAAGACTATAAAGAATAAGAACTGTTTTAATAGAACCAAGGCAACGGCCATGTCAGGTAGCATTGAAGCTGGTTCACTCGATAACGGAAGTTAAGCAACACTGCCCGCGGTTAGTAGTTGGATGGGTGACCGCTTTGCGAAAACACATACCAGCGAACACTGCGTGTCGTTGTCACACTACCGAAAACGAGATGCCGAGGCGACATATAACCTCAGCAGTTAAGATCGCTTTAACAAATTAAAAAAATAGAAACAAAAGATCTTTAAATTTTTTAAAAATTATATGGGGTTTCATTTGAAAATATAAAGTTGCATATCATTGCGTGAAAATGGAACATCCAGAAGTAAAATATATACTGCAGATATGTGAGCATTTTAAATTAAAATAAACGTTGTATAAAAAAAATAATCGAGTAAAATAACAAATACAGACTGATGGAGCACCCGGTATATAATAAAGAAAGTTAAGAAATAGTTACCATATTATATACAATAAATTAGAAATAATAATAATAGGCTTAATAGGTAGGAGATCCTCAGTTCGATTCCCACCGCCGACTGTTGCTATTTCATCTTCTCCGTTAACATTTATTTTAATTTATTTAAACTTGTTTTGTAAAATGTTTAATTGGTAAAGTATTAAAGATATTGGAAAAGAATGTTGGTTATTCAAAATCGTAGTATAAACAAAAATGAATATGTTGATAGTAAGACTTTCCTCATGTTAGGATATTTTGCTGGTTTCCACAAAGCAATAAACGTAAAAGTTGATGTCACATTTGCAATGGTTCAATGTTCGGTATTAAAATCTGAACAAATAATGTGACAGCTATAATTCAAATCTAAATTGTAAATTCGTGTGCAGAGTTTTCGTAGCATTTAGTTCAAAAATAGTTCAACGATGGCCCGTATTTTCATTTCACTATTTTGAGCTCGATTTTCAATAATAATTTTAACAGCGAAATAGCGCTATTTTAAAATTATTCTTGAATTTGTGCGGTGAAATTCGTACATATCACACAGATGTGACACAAACTGAATGGTTCTGTTTAGGCTAGAATTTATTAAAAATTATTTGTCGTTGTTTTCATTTGGCTTGAATGGAAACCTGATCGGTATATCCGGCCCTTTCTGTTCATTAGGCTATAAATATAACTGGAAATATCAATACCATGAAATGTTTTCTGAGAATTCTCGAAATGGAATAAAAAATTATTGCGCTTATTCTATTTTTATGTTTTTATAAACATGATTATTTTAAAAATATTGCAATGGCAGTTTTGGTTTTGAACTACCCGACGTTATGAATGAAAAATAAATTGGCGGATCTCAGTGGCGTAGTAGCTATATCTCTAGAGGTCGTTGGTTCGAATCCCACTGAAAAGCACGGTCGTTTGTGATAAAATAAATACACAATCATTCATTCGTGACATATGACCAAAGTACTAAAGCGGGAATTACACGATGAAGTGTTTCTTTTCAACTTATTTTAAAATGACATTTTATAGCTAATTCACCTATTACAAAACATGCAGATAGATGGTAATGTGGTAAAGTAGCAATGTGCAAATGTAGGGCCAATTTTTTTTTGGAAATTTTAAGAAAAAGTATCGCATATTATTTTTGTCGAATTATCTATCTCTCTTATACTTACGTCATTTGGCGAGAGAGAAAATTTTTTAATGTCACTTGAAAAGAAAAACTACATTGTATAATGCACGTTTAGTCCACTTATTAACTTCGTAAAAAAAAAATAATAATAATTAATTTACAAAAAAGTACCCAATTTTAGATTTTTCGACTAAAAAATACAGCGTACACCACTGCTGTTTAAACTCGTTGAGAATAGGAAGTTAAATATTTACGGAACTGAATCAAAATTAAACAGATAATGATAATCTAAGCACTGTATAAAATTACACATTGTCCTATATGAGATTGCGTTTCTATTTGCGGAAAACAGAGTTTTTCAAATTTGTATTACTATCTGTTTATCGTGGCATAATTTGCAATAATTATTATACATTTTATTTCACCTTTTAAAACAAACTAATAAGTGTATAAAGCAGATTTGCGGTATTACGGAATTTTAAATAACACATACTGCCATCTGTCTTCTGTTTGTCAGTACTATCGTATCAGACTAGTGCACCCAAGACCTGATTTGAAGTTCTCCTATACCCTCTATTGGATTAAGGGAAACATGCTTACCGGAATTATACGCTACGCATTACATTAAGCCCGTAAATTTGCTTTATTTTCTATAAAGTTATTTATTGTTTAACCCAAAATAACAAAGATTATAATGTACAAAACAATGATAATAATAAATATGCTGTAGAAACTGTAACAATAACAAGGTAAAATGAAGAATAATTTAGGATAATGGAAAAAAAAAATTACAGGAACAATAAACAAAAACGGTATCAGACAATTCATATCGAATACAAATGAATCATGAAAAACAACAAGAACTAGAAGGAAAAGAAATAGTGAGGAAAATAAAACAGCAAAGAGTAAAATTGATAGGACACGTATATAAAGCTGAAAAACAAAACCCAATAAAGTCTAGGTTAGAAGGGAGCACAAGAGGAAGATGAAGTGGAAGGCCAATATCTACATGGACAAAGGAAGTAGGAAAAGATCTACAAACAGTGGGAATAAAAAATTGAAAAATAATTTAAATGGATATAAGGAAATAAAAATGGTTAGCCAATAAAATTTAAAAGAACATATTGAGTATGATTCCGAAATAATGAGAACCTTTTTACCAATTATGAGTGTGTCAGCTTACCAAAAATAATATTCATCACATCATACTTTTTGAAACCAACAATAATTTCGAATCCACTTCATACTATTTTATGTTTATATCTGTCTTAGTTGCTATATTTTACATCATTAAAATTGTGGAAAATATTGTGTATAGATCGGCAAACCAATACGCATTCTTGAGATGCTAATAGTGTCACTTATACAGTCCCAGTAAACTGTCAAAAATTTCAAGAAGAATTGAACAAATCCATTTCTTTTCATACGAGCAAAATTGCTAAAAATACTACAAAAATATTTACAATGTCAATAATGCACATGGATATTATTCCATATGTGTTATATAGTAATAAACTTTTACGTTAGAATTTACAATTTAAACTTGTGGATAGTTTTTCCATTCAGACTAAGCGGATTATTCTTAAACTGGCTATGTAGGTTTATTTTACGATTTAATAGTAGCACGATTTTAGTGCTGTACAATGTTCTGAAATTATTTTATTAAAAAATGCTTCGAATAGAAGTTACAGAGAAATATGTTACCTAGTATTTAATAATTTTTTAGAAAATTTTACAGCGCTAAAACTCTTCTCTTTAAACAGTCAAAAACAGATCTCGTGGTACCAAATGTCTTTGAAAGAAAATACAATCAGTAAATCTGACAAACAGTATCAAAGAAATATATACATATTCATTTTGTTGTATTTTCATTTTTAATCTAATTTTCTGTCAATAATCTTAAACCATCATATGGGCAGTGGTAGTATTGCGGATGGAGCGCTTACTGTTCGAAACACACTGTGTGTTCAAATGTCTTGAGCTATAAAAAAAAAACTGTAGAAACTAATTGTGATTTATTTCGTGTTTCGTGTCAAATAAACAAATAAACATTTAACGTCATTAAAAGAAATTACTGAGTTCATAAGTTATATTGCAATCAGCAATCAGCACGTAGTGTTTTCATTTCTTAAACATGCGCTATAATAACTCAAGTATTGTAATATATGCACTATTGAGTTCGACGTTTATGTGGCCCCGAAACCAAAATACAAACAAAATCTAACTTTTGCTTTTATTCTGTTCCAGATATAAGGCTGCAGCTGAACGAGCAGTTACGATGCCTGGACATTCGAATGGAAGCGCAAGTTGCTCTGGTAACAGAGCTACAAGATTTTTTTCGTCGAAGGGGAGAACTAGAACTAGATTACTCCAAGAACTTGGATAAGTTGGCGAAGAGCTTACAGCTGCGCCACAAGGAACAGAAACAGAAGTAAGTAGTTAATAGAAGATAAAATATTGAAATTATCACTATTTCATTTCACTGCCACTGAAATATAGTAATAATGGAACGCTCACTGGTCTTGAGCCGAGAGAGACAGACAATATGTGGGCAACCTAACTTTGTCGAATTATCAAATATTTGAACAATACATTGTTAAATATTATTTATCACTTGTAGACAAGACTATGCAACTTGTTTTTATATAGCAACCGTTCATCAAACAACAAGTGACAAAGAAGGGTAGCCCACAACATCTATCTATCTCAGACTCGTTTTTCGCATTCATAAAAGCCTACAATTGCGCGTTCCACTATTACAATATTTCAGTGATCACAGCAGCTTTTGCTTGTAAGATATTTGTTTTGTCGTCAATGTATTATTGTTTATTTTTTAGTAAATTGAATAATAGTTTTTGAACAGAGCTATTGTGAATTGCATACAATATAAGACAATGCCTACATTGTTTACATTTGATTGTTTCTGTACCTTTAGCACTTATAACACGTACTGGAAGTACATTTGCTCATTTAACCCGCAATTGTATGATTCATAAAAAGTTTTGTTGTGTTTTGTCAGCAATATACGTTAATTTATGACTAAATTTACTTCTGTGTTTAATGTCGTCTCGTGTTACATTCGATGATTCGTGAAATAAACCGCAAGTCGACAGTCACGAGAAAACTGAAACACAACAATGATTAAATCTATATAACTTCTAGTTTTTGTTCGATGGAATGTGAAATAATTCGCTATTTGTCAAAATTTTAATCTGCGTTACAATTGTCTAGCTATATCTGTGAATATTGATTTTGTATGGTTGCTACACAAACTAATTTTTAATTACATTCGCTTTAATTAGTTTTGATGAATTCATTTATTATTCATTTACTGTATTTGTTGTACATTTAGGGCTTTATAAGTTCAAATGTTTTGTGTTGTTTATCGACATTCAAAAAGAGACACTATTAATTTTTTATTGCCGTTTTATGCATATGTATTTATATAAATACATTTTTCTACTATTATTAACTGTACTGAATAATAACATTAATTTATAGTCCATTAGAGCAATAAATCAATTTAATTCGCACTTTTTTTATTGTACTGTTATCTGGTACTGTTTGCAGTTATTGAAATATGAATGTAGCTGTTAAATTATTTTTATTCATTCGTTTGTTCATTCCGCAAACTCTCTTTCATGTCCATTTACTTCTCGGACGACTACTCAATCTGCCCCCTTATATATGTTTCACTAAGTTTTCATTTGATATTCGTTCAGTATTCAAAAATTCTGAACTGCCTCTCACCTTAACTTGTAACATTCTTGTCAGTCTTACTTACTCAAACACACTCTATAAATTTGTTTCTTCTTCCACTCTGAATATTCACTAGCATTATTTCTTTATAAGCTCTCTAACATATGTCTATCTATCTTATTGACTTACTTTTGCTAGAAACACCTTCAAATTTAGCCTCCTTTGCATACACCTACTGAATATATCAGCTCGAAAATAGGGCGTGAGATTAGTCGGGGAGTTTGATTGCTAAAACTGCAAATAGAGCAAGTCGAACCTAAAACATTCCACTTTTGTATGCCTGTTCTGATAAAATAACTAATCACTTACTTTAATTTAGCTAAATAGAAATAGAAAACCCAGTAGTTCCAAAATATGTTCCTGTGTTTTTGGTTAAATTTGGTACAGTTTTATAAACTAGCGAAATGTTCTGTTATTCATTGGTTGGTTTATTAGAGTAGCAATATTGTATTGAAAGGCGTAATTCTTGAAAATTAATTCCAGTAAACTTACGAACACCAAAGTTCTTGATCCTCGAAAGCAACCAAAGTTTTTCTTTATGTTTAAAGTTGCAGTTTCGCTTTCTTTCTTGGGCTATTTTTAATATATACCTAACAAACTGCATTGATTTTAATGTTGTAATAAAACTAACTTATTCTAATACGTGTCTTGTAATTTGTCTTTGCAGACGAGAACAGTGGCCGTTGTTTTCAAGCTACGCTTGCTGGCAGCAACTTATAACCCAGACACGTAATTTGAGCAGAGATCATGTTGCTTTATCAGAAGTTTATTCCACGCATCTAGTCTCCCGTCTTGCACAAGTTATGGAAGATGTACAGAGGATATACAGACGAGTAAGTATTTCACAGATTCTGTTTGACACTATGTAGTGCACACAGGGAGGTATTCACACATTATTATTATTATTAAATAGTTCGCAGTTGTAGTCTTGCTCCTCTTGGATTTGTTTAAGTCCTTTAGATCTGTCTGGCCAGTTCTGGAGCGCACTTTGTGGAACGGTCTACTAATTTAATTTTCTTTATTCCTTATTGGAAATTGTGGACAATATTTTTTAAATTTATGCTCTTATGCTTTTTGTTATGTTCCCTATGGATTTTAGACAAAAAGTATAAATACAAAAAATGTTTAAAATTAAAAACTGTATTTAATAAGCTTAAATTATGTTAATCATATCGGTATAAATATAAATAAAAAAATATGATAATATGAACCTAATTACAGATTGCCATACAACAAATAACTTGGAACATTTTTGTTGACAAATCTGTCAAATATTCTATTTAATGCATTGTATTTTTCTGTTATGCTATATTTTTTCATTTTTAATACCAAATATCAATCATTCAACAACAAATAGGTAGTACATTTTGGTAATAGTAAACATATTTTGACAGATCTCTCTACAAAAATGATTATTATTTGTTTTGTTCCTCATGGCAGTTCTTTTGTATCTGTTTTGTGAAGAAGAGATTTGATTAAACATAATTTAGACTTATTAGATGCAGTTTTTCATTCTAACCTTTATTGTATTTATATTTTTAGAATTTCATAAGGAACAAACTGTTGCTACAATATTAAAACAGCACTGTATTACATTATTAGCAAATTATACAAATTTTAAATCAATATACATTATATTTCAATATTTACAGTCAATTCATATGCCATTATAAATCATGTTACAAGATAAAAAATAGTTAAATCATCAGCAAGATATATTCTGGGAAAATATTATACCAAGTAGTAAAAAATAAAACCAAGAGTTATAAAATATATATATAATTTACAATTTTAGTTGTCGCATTTATTATTATAGAAGTATTTATTTTCTTCGAAGCTAGCAGCGAATAAACGGAAAATAGAAATTGTTATTGTTGTGGATTATTTATTAGTTTATACTTCTTTGTCGAAAATGCGCACTGATATTCCAGATACAGCTACACAGCGATGTAAAATAAACAGAAGCTTACTGATTTCTCATTAAATGAATGAAAAACATTGCAAATATTTGAAACGTGAACTCGATTCATTATTCAACGGTGGTTGATTTTTTTATTAGCGTATACCATTCATTCTTTTTTTTATTAACTCAAATTTACATTTCATAAAAAACAACATTTTTGTTCTGTTCAAAATAAATATCACATGTAATGGAAACAAATTTATTGACGTTTCAACTTAATACAAACATATAAATCTTAATAAAGTGTTTATAAATAAATTAATTGGTTGATCAATGCGATAATTAGACTCTATTATCTTATAAATTAACTATTAATATGAAAATAAATTTGGTTGTGACCAATTAGAACTCATTTACCTGGAGGTAATTATTTGATAATTAAAAACCTACATGAGTAAAGCGTGGATTACACGATAAAGTTTTTCTTTTCAAGTGATTTTAAGAAAAAGTTTAATACTCGCTTTAGTACTTTGATCATATGCTGTAGAATAGAAACTATCAAAGTTAGCGAAGCGATCTCTACAGATTTGGATTTAGGGTGGTATTTTGTCTTTAAGACATTTTTTTGTCAAAGTAATTATTTGACAGCCAGTCGATGCACTAAGTACGCTTGATTATTAATTATTAACTGTAATGTAATTTAACAAAATAAAATCAAACCTTTTTCGAGAACTAAGTCAGTAGAACTAAGATGGATAATTCAACATTACACAACTTGTTAATTAAGTCAGTGGATTTAAACAAATTCGAATTGAATTTACTTTACATTGCGTTGTGATGTTTTATTGCATAGAAAATTTGTGCAATCACCCACTTATAATTTGTGCCAATGAATACAATAACAGAGTTCATAGTAATTCTCACACACTTGTACGATTTTTTGTTCATTACGCACTGAATAAAAACTGTGGAACTGAATGCGTGTATCGTATTTGATTATTCTTTCAGCTGTTAACGGTACTATTTAATTGTCACATGCAAAAGTCATTTATAATTGTGTGAAACATTACAACACAATAACGATAAGTCGAACTGATGTGACATAACTTCCTATTCTCGGAGAAGATAGCAAAGTTCATTTTTATTTACGTGGTTTCATCGTTTTTATGTTTTCTTTTATTTTAGTTCCCGTTTAATTGCGTTTTCTAGAATGTAGCATTCTTTTCGTTATCGTCATTTTCTTGAACCGTTTTCATCGTTAATGGGAAACGAGAAAATGAAATGGTAGCTATTTTATTTTTAGTAAAATCAATCAAGAAGAGAACATGCTGATTAAAAGGCACAGCCAACGAAGCGAAGTTACAACCGGAAATGATATTTAGTTGTTCAATATTTTTTAATAAGAAAAAATCAAATCCGTATGCCTTCAAATATAAACCAATAAATAGAAGTAAAAGAACTTAAGCGAATGCAAGCTCAAGATTGATTTTATTGTTTTACGAGGTACTAGCCAGGTTTTGAACCTGGAACTATTGGCAATTCATTTAAAATTAAACACAATGGCTGCTACCACGAGCTCTGTTTTTGTTTGTTTTAATAGAAGTGTTTTAGCACTCTATAATGTTATACATATTATAAAATAATTTTATTTACAGAGATATCTTAAGGAGTAAATAGCTCCGTGGTAAAGCATCGGACTGTATATCAAAAAATCCTCGGTTCAAGCCTCTCAGCCGACAAATTTTCGAAATTAAATTTCGATAACTTTCACTACATAAAATTACCCCTGTGGCTCCTCCACCACTACCATCCTCACTCGCAAAAATTTATCATAATACCAAGATCTGCTGTGAGCAGAGTGCCACACCCAGAAATGAGTAAATAGCGTGATGATATATTTATTTAATTTAGATATAATGTACCAGTTTTATTTGAAATATTTGTTTTTCTTTATAAAATAATTTTAGAACATTGTACTACGCTAAAACGCTTCTATTACAATACCCAAAAACAGAGCTCGTGGTACTAGCCAATGACAATTAGTAATTATAGATTACTCAGATGAATATTTTCTTACTTGCATCTATGTTATTAACCCTTCTTTACTGTGGTTTCAACATCTCTATTTATATTTCTAAAATAAGTATTACTATTTTAAAAATAAATATTACTAAGTAACTTTTGTTTGATTTATTTGACACACAAAGAAGTGTAGAAACATGTTTGATCATTTAATTTACCAAATTTGAAAATTCTTGATAGTCTTAGTGAAGTTTAGTTCTGGGTATGACATATTCCACAACACTTACCGCCTGAGTTTTTTCCACCATACTAACGAACGGTTAATAGCTATTGTATTCAACAAATTAATATAAAAATTTGTCCTTTGATGATGTGGGTAATTCATGCAAAAGCCGGACTTTGGTTCATTATCCAGAATATTTCTATTCATAGGGTTGAAAAGTTACTGAATAATGAGAGACGTTTCCTGCAGCATTAGAATTTCAAATACAAATTTAACTAGTTTGCTTGTTATCTAGTTAGTTAGTGAGTTTGCGTAGTACACTATAATCAAATTACTGTGTCAGCAGTGTATAAACATTTTCAAAGCGTATAAAAAATTCAAGATGAGTCTGCTTCAAATTTTGGTAGTTAAATTTTGGCTAATTCATAACTGTAATAAGTGCTAATTATGTTTCATTTCACAGTCAAGGTTACCCTGCTCTGTTTGAAGCATAACATACTTGCGCACAATGCATGCTTAAAATAAAAACATTTTCTACACTCCTAGTCTGCTTCATGCGCTGTAATTTCATCACACAACGCATGAAATTAATGAGCATCAATTTTTTTCATGCTCTTTGTTCTGTTATGTTTTTGTAATGGGGATTAGTATTTTTAGAAATAAGTCCTCTTGTAAATCATAATTATTCAGAATTTTCATGTTTTATTTTTGTGTTTGATATCAAAAAAGAATTTTAGATTTATATTTACTTGCATTAGGTTCGGTAGCTAATATAATAATTTGTCGTAGTGCCAAATTCAAAGTTTTAAATGATCTGTAAGTTTGTAAATTTAGATCGACGAAATATTAATCTAGGTTGTACTCAAAGCTTTTACCAAAGTGCATATTTTTATTTATTAGTGTTTGTAAACATTTATTAAATACTCCTTAAGAATTTGGAGCACACAATTTCTTAGTATTAATTTGTTTGTTGATGCATACGTTAAAAAATTTCCTGGCAACAATTTAGACGCTCAGTATAAAAATGAATTGATCAATAAACACTAAGTGATCAAGCAAAAATATATTTCTGTTATCAAATTATTATTTTAATTTGTTCGTATTTTGCGGAAATACAAGAATAGCAATTGAAATACTTAAAAAAATAAAATATATTATCACGCCTTTTACCCATTATGGGTGTGACACTCTGCTTACGCAGATCTCGGTAAGTGATATATTTTTGCGTATGAAATGCGGGTACCAGCCGTCAAGTCATAGCCACCAAAGTTAGTGGAAGAGGACCCACAGGGGTAAATTAAAATTGGCAACTGTCGGCAGTGGGATTCGAACTGAGGATCTTACAATTTGCATAAGTATCATAAGGCATGTAGTAACATATGGCTTAGAAAAATGGGTAATATCCTGAAATGATAAAGAATATTCGAGCACAAAATAGTAAGGAAAATATAAGGTGCAATGAACGATATGGAGACATAGAGATTGAGAGATGTTCAACGATGGTAATATATCGGATTTATCAAAAATCAACGATTAAGATGGTTGGGGGTATCTTATACGTATGGATCGCGAGAGAAATACAGATTTAAACCAACACAGAAGAGGCCAAGAAGTTGATGGAAAGATGCAGTTACCAAAGACAACAAAACTCAACATTCCAAATTTGAGATATCCTACTAGGATAGTCCAGCTAAGAAGAAAACTTTGCTAAAATCGAGTTTAACGACTTTTGTGCACTAGTAAACTTTCCCTAAAAAATAAATTCTAGTACCTTGCATTTTAAAATTGCATTTGTCAAATCTTACTTTTACAATAATAGATTATTTTATATTTCATTTGTTTTATTTTCGATGGATTTAATTTAGAAATGGCATTTTTTTTTTAATGTAACGGCAAATACTTTTGAGAACTAATATTAATTAATAAAATTATTGTACGCAGTTTCAGTGTAGGTATTAGACAGACACCTATAAATAAAAACTGTATGCAATGAAATCAGAACTTTTTTTTGCTTGAGTTAAAATTCACTTTTACTTAAATACTTAATGAACAATAATTGATGATTCATTTTCTGCACCCATGTAATTTACACCATGAAATACATAAATTAACAAAACTCGCGTCATTATGTTGTTAAACAAAACATTGTTTGCAATTTAACTCGTTAGTAATGCAGCGGAGGCTCTTATAAGGATTTCATTTTTTTCATAGTTCATGAACTTCAGTAACATCAATAATATTACAATAATTAGAAATGAATCCAATGCATTTCCCTGTTTCCATGAACGCAAACTGCCACTCCCTGCTGCGAAAAAGGCAGCTGTAAATATGACTCTCTCTTTATACTTGAACATATTGACAATATTTTACATTTGCACCTGTGTCTCGCCGTTTAGTTTAATAAAATATCCTTCATTTCCAGTGTCGCGAAATAGGATACGAGACCCACGAAGAAATTCTCCGTGTTCTTCACGAATTGCATACTACAATGAAGACGTACCACAGCTACCAAGGAGAGTGCAGACAGGCGGAGGCCAAGCTGCGATTAGCCGAGAGTCAAAGAGGAAAATTGGAGCAATCGCTCACTCAAGATAAACTGGATAGGTCTAAGAAGTATCGCATGATAGAAAAAGAAGTTATGAAGGTATGTATGGTCTTTGATTGACTTTTCAAGGCTAATTTATTGTGCATTGTAATTAAAACTTCATTAGTGTCAATGTGTTAAAGATAAAATAAGATTGTCTATTAAAACTTTCATCATTTTTTAACATGAGACTAATAGATTGATTATTTTAATAGATACTTTATTTATAATTATGTACTTTTGGAAGTTTCGCCAGCTATATGTTCATTAAGGCTACATTAGTAGAAGATATTTTTAAATTGAACTGTTATTACTGTGATTTATTTATTGAAATTGATACGAGTAATTGAGTAATTAATTGCAATACGATTATTAGTTCTATATGACAATCTACGACCTTGTATCATATTGTATGATATGAATAAAATAATTAATGTTACTTATTTTTATTTACAGAGGAAAAATAAATATACGGATGCAAAACTAAAGGCATTGAAAGCACGAAACGAATATATTTTATGTTTGGAAGCATCGAATACAACTATACATAAATATTTTGTAGATGATTTATCTGATCTCATTGATGTAAGTACGATTTATTATTTATTTATTTTCTATTAAGTTCATAATTTTCTGTTGCTTCGTAGGAACAGACTTTAATCAAAAATACAACTCCGTTCAATGGTTATTGGCATTATTTTTTCACAGTTGATTTATTTTGTGTTTTAAATCTGTTTCTAAAAATAGTTGAAAAAATACACCTACTCGCTTCGGTGTTGTATGTGTGACTTTCGTCACGTAGCCGAAACTCTTCCACCCCCCTTTTCTAATATCACTAAGCTCCTGTCACCTTTGCCCTTGTTTCATTTTGTATCATACCCCTTAAACTTAACACCCTAACTTTCAATCTTCTTTGACGAAAGCTTATTGCATTCTTCGGTGTACCTCGTATTTCACACATTTAACTTCGCAAGAGAACACTAAATTTTCTGCTTACAAAATTGTTATCTATGCGACAGAAAATTACTGTTCTCTCCAACTATCCAGCACATAAATTTTCTTCAAGACAACTTGTTGTTAATTGGTCACTGAAAACCTCTATTTTGTGTTGTAAATTCGCGTATTTGCGGAAATAATGAGCTTTTGGCAGTAAAACAAGTTTCAGTGCTTCTTTTTGGTGCCGTCCAGCAAACTATTTATCTTATGAGCTGTAATTAATTTTATTTCACAATTAGTACTTAGTAATTATCAGTACCTACATTATTTACAATTTATGATTAATGAGTTATAAATTACAGAACATGCATGATAAATATATTTTCTGTGTCAGATAAATATGCAATTAACGGATATCCTGTGGATACTCGTATATCCTTTTCCTCTTCTGTAAAATTTAACTAGTTTTTTCTGTGCTCTTGTAACATATTTTAATGTCTTCCTTTTATTCTAGTGTATGGACTTCGGATTCCACAACTGTGTGTCCCGAGCTTTACTCATGCATGTAACGGCCGAAGAAGGCCGCCAACGTTCCGTGCAAAATGGCCTGGACACCTTATCCGCATGCATAAACTCCCTTGATTCGCGGTTAGATAAACAGCGCTTCTTGGAGTTCAATCATCAAGCGTTCATGATTCCCAAGAAGTTGGAGTTCCAGGGACAGCGTACTGAAGACGTAAGTAACATCTGTAATTACGTACTGCGCCACACGCCCAAAGTCATTTAAAGCTGTCAAGCGTTGATTGTAAGTTTTATGTATCCAAGTCGCACGGAGATAATACAATCAGGAAATTGAATTACTGTAATTAATTTAAATATTGATGAACACTCTGGCAGCCCCTTGTCTCGTACGAAATAGTTGCAACCGCATTTAATTTTTCCAATTTGTACTTTTAATTTAAAATCCCATTTCAATTTGAAACGTTCCGAATACAAATAAAATTTTCTTCCGTGATTTATTTTGTACTCAATGTAGCATCAGTAAATTTCAAATTGCTGTAAATATTGATGCGATGTTATTGTTTAGCCGCCAGAGCCGGAGTTGCAAAAAATATTGCATCAGGAAATGGAAATTCGTTTGAATCAATTGCAACAACGTGTAACTACACTCCGTACGGAATCTGAAGAAGTGTGGAAAACTTTAGAGACTGCAGAATCGACATTACTAGAAATGCTAAATGCCAAAGATTATGATTGTAGCGGATATTTTGGAGAAAATGCTGTACCTGCTTGTAAACCTCCAGAAACAGTGTCCATCAAGTTACGTGCCGACAGGCAGGAAACTGAGGAATTTTACTTATCGGTGAGTGTATTATACTGACATCATGTTTAGCTTATTTTATTTTATACGCAAACTTTTCTATATTAAATCTTGTACAAGAGTATAAAGCAACTTCGTAAAATATATTTTTCATTGCAGAAATTCCAAGAATATCTTTCAGGCACAACACGTATAGCTCGCTTAGAATCGAAACAAGAATACTTAAGGAAATCGTTAACATCAGAAACGTCAGATAGTGTTGTCACTATTAAACCGGGTGCTAAAACACCTCGACGTAAACGAATAGGACGGTTCCAAATGAATGGTCAGCCTAAACTCTTCGGTGGATCACTTGAAGAATATCTGGAATCTACAAACCAAGAAATCCCACTTATAGTTAAATCATGTATACGAGTCATAAACTTATTCGGTGAGTTATTGTATACGAATTTTAAGTGTTGAAGAAAGATTTGTAGTGTTTATGAGCAAATATAAACGACAACCGGTTTGAAACATTAAATGTACATCTTCATTGGCTTGACCCGGTAGAGAATATTTTAATGTAATATAATGCTTTGGAACCGGTCGCCGTATATGCTTAATAAAACGAGAAGCAAAAATACAACTCGTAAAGTTTGTTTTATAACATTGAATAAATATTTCTGAATTACAGGACTTCATCATCAGGGTATATTTAGGGTGTCAGGGTCTCAAGTAGAAATAAATAATTTCCGTGAAAGTTTTGAACGAGGAGAAGATCCATTAGCTGATATGACCGACGCATCGGATATTAACAGTGTCGCGGGAGTGCTGAAATTATATTTAAGAGAATTGCGGGAACCTTTGTTCCCAATTTTATATTTTGAACATTTCATGGAACTAGCTCGTAAGTATTTATTTAATTACGCTCTTATAAATTATAGTAATAATGTATTTTTGCTTCAGAACTCGAATCTAGACACGATTTTGTAGTTAAAATGAAAGACTTAATTCAGAATTTACCAAGGCCTGTTGTTGTGGTCATGAGGTACTTATTCGCCTTTCTCAACCAGTAAGTTTCAAGTGAAACCTTATTTATTCCTTCGTGCTGTAAAGTTCAATACAATGGAAATGTTTTCCTAGTTTTACAACAGTTATATTTATTTTTCGATATTGAAACAGCTGCATAACAAAAACAGCTATTAAAATCTCGAGTAATAAATTTTCATTCTACTGCTTGTGTGAATGTTTTTCTGAAATGAATTTTGTTGCAAGTATGTGGTGTGGACGTTGAAATGAAGCCAAGTGTGGTTTTTATTATATCGATACAATCACATTATAAAAAATTCTTTATGCATATGATTTCTACAAGATATACTTATATTTTCCTTTTTAGCTTATCTGAATTCTCGGACGAAAACATGATGGACCCATACAATTTAGCTATTTGTTTTGGACCTACTTTAGTACCAGTTCCTGATGATAAAGATCAGGTTCAATATCAAAACCAAGTGAACGAATTGATCAAAAACATTATAATGTTTAACGAAGAAATATTCCCCCACGATGGTGGTATTGTATACGAAAAATACATTTCACAAGAGCCAGAAGATAAGTATGTGTATTATAATCAAATCATTTAATAATTAAAAGTATTAATTTACGTTATTTCAG
This sequence comes from Poecilus cupreus, assembly GCA_963942605.1. Taxonomy (NCBI): domain Eukaryota; kingdom Metazoa; phylum Arthropoda; class Insecta; order Coleoptera; family Carabidae; genus Poecilus; species Poecilus cupreus. Next base: position 12,645,580 of record OZ012715.1, read on the forward strand.
TGATGTTGGTGATTCACCATCTGATCATACTCAAGAAGATATGGATTCAGAGGTCTATCCTTCTGAAGATGGTAATTATATAATTTGAAATACTCTAACAATAATAATAGCTGCTGGAAAATGAAGGGAAAGAACTTCAAGTCTTAATCACACTGTTTTCAGTGTTTTTTAAATATATTTTTTAATAACCAAACTAACTTAAAATTTCAGCCCGCTTTTAAATGTATTATTGTAATAATTGTTGGTGATACACTGACCTATCCTTTCTTGTTTTTCTTCATTAAGTTTTTTCCGTTCTTTTCCGTCGTTTTTCAATTAGTTGAGCCCTGGACCTTTTCGTTAACGGTTTTTTACATTTTTCATTTTATTTTTACAAATGTTATCAATAAACCGTTTATTTCCTTTTCGCTTGTCGCACCTGTAGTTATATTGTGTAAGTAATTGTCTTTTTTATATATTATATTTTTATACCATGTTTTTTACCAAGAATTTTGTTGTATCATATTGTACTCTTTCGTAGTTTCCCCGGTTAGTCTGATGATGACCACCAAGTGGTCGAAACCGGTAACTTAATAAATATATTTAGAAAACAGTGTGATTAAGACTTGAAGTTCTTTCCTTTCATTTTCCATCAATTCATAAAGTCACACTTGGGTTTCCTATCCATTGAAATAATAATAGTACTATAAATCTTTTATCAAAATTAAAATAGAATGTTTATCCATCCATAACTTGAATACACAAACAGATTTAATTCATTTCAACATTCATTCTAAATTTAGATTCTATTACTTAAAATAATAAACCCTGATTAAAATAGAATAAAACTCTATTTATCTTCTAAATATATTGATATGATGAGAGCATTCCTCCTATCTATGAAACCTTGTTCTTATTACTGTTATAGATTCGGAATACATGGAAGCTGTGGCACAGTTTGATTTTATTGCCAGATCTGACAGAGAGTTGTCATTGAAAAAAGGAGATTCAATAACTTTGTACACTCAGGTGTCAAATGACTGGTGGCGTGGAATTGTTAATGGACATGAAGGATTGATACCTGATAAATACATCTCCTTAAAAATGAAGTAAGATTTTTAATGGTTCAACGAGTTAACAGTATCTAAGTATTTTCATTTCTATTTAGGGATGATGATCGAGACAAACTGGAAAATCTAAAATCCAGTTCCTCGGAAGAATCCATGCGTCGACGAGCATCAAGTTCCAATGATTCCGTACTCTCAGAGAGTTCTTGCACATATAATACGTCTCCTCTAGTGCAATGTGCTCCGGTGACGTGGACCAACCAGACCAGCGAGAGTGAACAGAAGGTGGTGGCTGCGAATAGCCCACTCTTGCATGCGCAGTCGAGAGAGGTATTAGAAACTACAGTTTAAATACTTATCGTTTTGTATTGCATGCATTTTGTGTTGTGTTTGTGTTTATGTTGTGATTGATTCTTAAAGAACTCACTTTGATGTGTTATAACTAAAAAAATACGCACGTTGTTGTGATTCCCTTAATAGACAATGTTTTTATACAGATGATTCACAGCTAATGTAAACATTTTTAGCAGATTATAGAGGATTACTTAGTTATTTTAACTTAATACAAATCTGCGAAACAAAATTTAATCTTACAATAAATGCTGTAAATATGCTCCTGGAACAAATTATTGTAAAATTAATTGATAATTGGTGTATGTATATTATGAAACCATTTCTTTTCATTTTGCCTGATTTTATACTGTTTTCTTAATGATAAATATTGATAAGGTTGAAATTAGTAAGTTAGTCAACTAAGTGAAATTGGACTTATGTTGATATTTAGTAATATATTTTACGAAATCTTTATTGAATTTTTTGGATTAAACTTTATATATATATATATATATATATATATATATATATATATATATATATATATATATATATATATATATATATTATTCAAAGTTCAGTTATAAATAAAATATACAGTAATAATTATTTTCATTATTATGGATACGTAAATTCGGAAATATTTTCCTGATCTTTAAAATATTATTTGGTTTAAGAATAATATTTTTTTTCTGTAGTAAATTTATAGTTATAACATCATTAAGAGTTCTTATTTTGTGGGTATATTTCGCTTTTGTGAAAATTCAATTTTATCGATTTGTTTCTATTTATTAATACATTTACAAATGAACGCTTGTCAGATAAATAAAATGTACTCGAATTCAAAGATAACAATTCTATTTATCTAGTAAAATTATAAATGTATTGATAGATAGAAAGAAGGTTCCAAATATTTTTGTTTATGTCATATTGATTAACTTTTATGTTTTAAGACATTATTTTGTAAACTTGATTAAAATGGGTTCTTTTATAGTATAGCTATTTTTAATTTAAAATACGATTTATATGCTTATTTTTATGTACAAGTAACAAGGCATATTTCAGTAGTTTCATATAGCTTAATCTAGTTTTATTAACTTTTCCAATTTATAAATTTGTGTAATTCGGCAGCAGGTGTGTGCCACAATTATTAACAAGTAACGAATGCATTCCTAAAGAGTTTGTAATTGGGTAATTTAAAATTATTTAATGTTGTATTCAACTTAATTCAAAACCTTTTTTTGGCACATTTTCTGAATGTATTTACTTGTAAAATATTTAAATGGTGATAATTGAGCATATCTGTGATCAATATGATATAGGTCTAACAAGTCCTAATTATTTAGAAAATATAAACTACATAACTTCGAATGAGATTGATTTTAAATATACCACGTACATACTGAAATATGCTTATGACTGTAAGTTTAGAAATTACGTACTAATATTCGAATTAAGAGATAAATTCTGAATTAAATATAAATTTTGAACAGCCAAATTACTTAAATATCCGTTTCAATATTGAAAAATTGTAAAAATATTCTGTGATATTTAATACTAACAAATTTAGCGGTAAAGTTGTAAATATATCTTGATTTATCTTATTCCAAGATTGTATATCATTCGATTAACTAAATAAATAATTAAGATAATTTTATTGTATTAAATATAGAGGGTAGACTGAATTGCCATTCACAATTATATTTTCAACTACGGTAAAGTTCAAATTGCTACACAATTTGAATCTATTTCACTATTATTTTGTGATGTATCTACGTAATAAGTATAATATAAGAAAATAAAAAATATTAGGGGTAAAAAATAAATAAGTATGTATGGTTTGTGTTATTTGTAAATAAATGCATGAACTGTTTTTAGTTTTGTTCGTTTGTTATGCTGTCCTGCGCATGCTTTTTGCTTAGTTTTATGTTATTATCTTTAGTGAAGTAAAAAATTATAGAGAATACTTTTTTATAGATAAAATATATTTCTTTCACTTGATTGAATACACTACATATTTCTTTTAGTATACAAGAAAAACACCATATATAATTAATAAACTTGCATGGAAATGTGCATATTATACTTTGGATTCTTCTGAAATAAGAAATAGTGCTATGCCTTGATGTTTAGAATTTGCTTGTTTATTGTGAAGCATGAAAATAAACGTTTATTAGATTTAGGAAATCATAATCGTATATTAAATAGTTTATTTCAAATGAACAAGAGTTATTTGATATATTTTCTTAATATAAATTGTTATTATGCAACAGAATACTATATTAGTGGGAATACGTTCTTAATAAAATTATAGTGATAAGATTTTGAACACAAGTGAATATTATGCTTTATTGCAGTATATGCGAATGCATGTATATAATATGCCTACAAACATCGGATTTGAATTAATTTAAACTGATAAATGAAAAATTATGGTTAAGAAAATATAAATTTTTGTTCGTGCAAAGTTTGAAATAATACCCAATTTTATAATAATGTTTGATGTGATATGCTTCTAATAATTTTGATTAATATTAGTTCGCAGGTGCCATACCTATATTTGATCCTGCAGTTTAATAATATTAGAAGATAAGTTTGACGAAATTATTCGTAATTTACTTTTGTTTTAATTTCATACTGTACTTGCTACACTACCATCTGCTACAAGTTTTGATGACAGACCCTGTTGTAAAGGTGAGCGTACTCACGGAATGAATATTTTTCCAATGGTCGAGACTGTAGCTCTGGCTTAAACAAGTAAAATTCACTAACTCTAACGCCGCTAAACTGTTTTGCTTTAAATCAAACGAGACCATTGGAATGTGGTATGGAATGTTGTAAATCTAACACACAGAATATGTTTTCCCGCTATTTAATATTCGTTGAACAATAATATTTTATTCATATTCTTCTTATTTAAAACAGGTCAAAGGAAAAGTAACTTTATTTCTCATAGTATATTTTCGTATCTTCGATGCGTGCTTTCACTGTCTCTTGTTAATTATTCTGCGCCATTGTTGTTTAAGCAATAATTCTGTGAATTGTTTCAGAACTCTGCTGCTCAACATAGTCGCCAAAGGTTGTCTGCGGAGAAAACAGACATCATAGAAAAATCCGCTTCAGATAACTCAACTCCGCACAAAATTATTGTTAATGTAAATCAAAATTCCGCACAAAGTGGCTCAGTTTCTGGCACAGTAACATCCGATGAATCGCTCAATAATGCCATGAAAGACGTGATCTCAGACATGGAGAAAGCATTCTTAAATCCTTCAGCTTGTGAGAACAGCGTCTTAAAATCCCGCTCAAGATCTCAGAGTCCCGTAGGCGATAAAGAATCTTCATTCATATCTAGTCAGTCATCAAAATCATTAGATAATCCAGAATTAGCAGTCGAAATCCGTAGGAAATTGTACACTAAGTCTCAAGGTATAGACACAGTAGACGAAACAAACGTAAGCTTTAGTCAGAATCGTGAACTGTGGCAAAAGCGAGCCAGTTCACAATCGAGTTATCACATATCCAGTACTCCTAACACGAAATCTAACTTACAAAGACAAATTCATACCCCTGATTTGGTGATGGATTTGCCTTTAGTTGGAAATTCTAGTCCTAAAGAACTAACCAAGAAATCAATATCATTATCGTCAAACTCCTTTTCGGATTTATCATCAGGTGAAGAAGACGCAACTTCAATCATTTCCTTGGAAAGTCCACCAGGTCCCGAAAGCCCTGATATGAGCACTGCTGCTGAAAGATTCGCTAAACAAAATCAGTGCACGCTTAAGAAGAATACGAAATTGCATGCAGAAACTGTAGCTACATCACAAACAAGTGATAATATCGTAACAGTGTGCAGCCCTTTACCCGTTCGCAACACGCAGAAGACTAATTCCAATTTAACCACTACAACGACCACGTTTAAGCCGCAAATCAAAGCTAAACCACAGGTGCTCAGAAAACCAGTATTGTCTTTTACGTTGCCTTCTGTAACGCAAGAGCTGGTGCATAAAGAGAACACAGACATTCCGCTGTAAATGTTCTGAAGTGACGTAAATTCGCATACATAACAGATCTTCACGTAACGTAACGTAACGACAATAAACGTTTTGCTAGCAGCATTTCGTATAGAAAGTACTGTGTTGGTTTTGGTTACGACAGATTCTGTAGGTACTATTAGACATAAAATGTATTTAGCTGTGTAATGATACTAAATTACTTCTTATGTATGTACTTTTACGAGTGCCATTTGTAACATTTCAGACATATGCGTCACATCGAGATTTTATCTGTTTTTATTATCTATATGTATTATCAATTTGTGTACTTCAAGAAACTGGTGCTCTGTTTTTGATCTGAATCTGAAATGTTAAATCAAGTTTTCCATTTCCAGATGAATGGAACTGCTATATAGATATATAAATGCATGTGATTTTTTTTATATTAACCACAATAGACATTTTATTTTTTGTGTGTTTTAACGTAAGATGTAAAATATTATAATTACCGTGTACACTTGTGATTTATTTATATATTTTAAAAATGAATTACAAGTATTCGCCGTAACAGTATAATTTATTTTAAATATTTCAATTTATCTGATATAAAAATATTTTTTCTTTTATTACTTAACATGCAGCGTTTTATATCTCGCAAATAGTAAATATTTCTTTTATAGTATTATTATTTTACTGCGAATATGTAATTTACATTTTATTTTTATTTAGAAACTTTGTTTTATAGTTTAAATTTTATTTGTAAATGTACTGAAAGATATAGGAAAGAACTTTAATACATAAAATTACAGTTTCATTTCTGAATGTTTTCTACCAAAATTTTCAAGTGAAGCAGTCAATAATATAAGGTAGTATTATACCTAATTAAACTATTGTGGAAGAAATTTATTCCTTGTCTTTTGCATACTGCACAAAAATTTCTTCCACAATAATATAAGGCAGTATTATACCTAATTAAACTATTTTGGAAGAAATTTATTCCTTGTCTTTTGCATACTGCACAAAAATTTCTTCTCTTCCTAACATTATTGGCTGATTTCATTGAAAATATCTATATGTTGTATTTCCTGGAGTGTTCGTCAGAAAACTATCAATATTTGACCAGGTATAAAGTATTTCTATGTATTGAATTGATTCGCAAAATGACACGAGAAATTATCTGTTGTCACAGCATAAGACTTACTGTATAGGAATATAATTATTTCACTAAACTTAAATAGCTCTTGATCATATCATAGGTATTCTTTTTCTAAGCTGTATTCTCATAGTAAATAGACACAATTTAGTCACTTGTTTATCTGATCTGTGTAATAGTATATCTACTAATTTAATATGATGTAGTTCTATTTTCCAAACTGGCTCCTCAAGTAACGAGAATAAAAGTAACAGTAAATATCTTTTGCCATTTTTAAGAAAAATTAAAACAGTAATACTGTATGTAATATACTACTAATAATAATTTTAAAGTGACAGTTTGGAAAAAAGAGCTTCAGTCTTATTAAACTTGCATGCCTAAGTGGAGATTTAAAGTAATATTTTTTATATGCATATGACTGACGTAATGTATTATAAAAATAACGTAATTGTGTTTTATATAACGTGGCAATTAATATGATTTTTTCAGATTTAACTAAAATAGATACATTTTCAGACAATATCATACATTGCCTGTACAAGCAAATCATATTTTTTTAAAGTAGTTTATTTTAGACTTTTGTCTTCCTCACTTTATTGCGCAAAAAACTTATTTACAATTGAACGAAATAGTCTGAGTTTAAATAGTTTTCTTTTTTTTTTCATAATCTAGCCGTATTATTTCCATGTAACAGAAAAGTAATTTGATGGCCTAAGATAAGAAAAGAATAATCAAAATTGTTATTGAGGTGTTATTTGTAAGCATACTAAGCATAATGGATAATGAGAATACAAATAATATATATATTTCTATGTTGCTTTACCTATATACTACATATTTATAACAATATTCAGTATTTCAATAAGCTACAAATACTAATACATAATAAATGTTCTTTGTAATAATATCTGTTTGTGCCAAAATCATTTATCCAATTTTGGAAACTTAAATTCTTACAAATACAAAGCAATTTACTAAGAATACATGTATGTACCTACAAATTATAATAATTTGATCTTATTTGATAAGCAGCATGACATGATGTATTTGTACAATGTAGTACGGAAAATATTGCTCAAAGGTAATCGAAAACAAGAGGACTGATTTGTCAAGTATTGCTGGAACAATTTTATTGATCAGACAAAATTAAACAATTAGTTATATTCCAGATTACATAGATTCATTTACTAGAAACAAGAACAGATTGTGCTAAGTAATAAAAATGGCCATAATTTTGTAGGTATACAAAGTAAGGATACAGTATTAAATACAGTCAAAAAATTAAGTTTTGTTAGTTATAAATCATGATTGAGAGCTAAATATTGATTCAGCAGCTACTTAAATGTAATTTGCAATTCATAAAAATAGACTTATAACTTTTGAAACTAATTTTTCGAGTGTACATCAAGTTTTGCCTTACATTTATAAAGAGTGACATGTAGAATGTAAGATATTAGGAATTCGTACGATATTTGGACATACATAGAAATGGTTTAGTTTAGATATTTGTGAAAATACATTTCACGTTATTTTTTCTATTATCAATGTGAAATAAAAATATACCTATAACAGATATGTATGTAAGTATATACCTAATTGTTAAAGTTTGCTGTGACATAAAAGGAGTATACAGTAGATTTTTTAATTATTTATACGTAAAGTATTGATGTATTCGATCTGAAATAAATATATTTACTCAGATAGCAATCTTCTGACATATTAGATTTAAAAGTAAATTTTATTTTTGATGCACATACATATATAGAATTTAAATTATGAATTAGTACAACACAAATCTTGGCAATGCCAGTGCGACTTACTGATGAACAAATTCACTTTCAAAATTATACGAATTACGCCAGAATTTTCGTAGTTACTAGAGCATTTTCTGTAACAGATTTATTTATCTCAATTTTTTTTTAACTCAAAAAGAAATTGAAAAACACCAAGGCTAAATCTATAGGATCTAAAAAAGGATGTAGCGCCGTTATTACAAAAAAATTTTACCCCAAAAAGCCAATGCTTGCTTTTTAGGATTAATAAAAAAAGAATGAGTTAGAATGGAATGGCTGAAGTGACCTGACAAAATGTATTTCCTTTGTTTTAAAGAAGGGTCGATTCTTCAAAGGACGACGAAACAGTATTTTAGACGGTTTAAAAATCGAAATGAATTCAAATTTATGCTAAACTTGACAACCATTCATTCATATCATCGGATCAATAATTTGGATTCGGCGCATATGGTTTAATTTGAATTTTGAACCGAATTTATTTATTGTTGTTTTAAATACCATAGCGTCATCTACTAGATTGTTAATTAACTATTATGAAGTAAATTGACATTTCATTAAAAATGGCTGTGTTATTTAATAATTTTGTTTGATATTTGATGATATTTAAAGTGTTATAGTTCTATTTCTATTCGTTGAGCATTGAAAATGTGCTTCAATGTTGTGCAAGGACCTCCAGGAGTACCTAAAAATTAGAGCACATATCTTGATATTCCTATATACGGTAAATGTTGTTTATACATGTAATTGTTTTATCATTTCATTTCCATCATTATTTAATTAATATATACTATATATGTAGCTGCAAAATGATACTAAACATTATAATAAACAATTATTTTTTAAGTTTCTTTTAGCACGTTGATCGTGTTATTAAATATATAAATCATCACGTCATTACTCATGTTTATGTTGCAGGTTAGCAACTAAAGATCTTGACCAATAACATCTTTATCATGATCTTTAGCAACCAGTTGTCAAATTACTGTCTGCAGGATAAGATGCAAGGATGATTTCCTAACAAGAATTGAATCCAAAGGATATGAGTAGCTAAAACATAACATGACTGTCTGTCAAGTAGCAAAAGCACACAGGTACTTGAAACAAAATGAACATTTAACCAAAATATTTATTGATAATAAACACAAACTAATTTGCTATTTTGTTTTGTAGATTAATACTACAACCACTTCTGAGAAATGGAAGTTCTAATTCTTCTATGGTCGCAGTGATAGTTGTACAACAGTCTGGAAAGGTTTGCAGCAGAAACTCAAATTTTAAGATTGTTTTGAAGCTTCTTCGTACTTGTTGTAGTATTTTATTTATTCCAAGATATATTAATAAATAATTAATTTTGAATATTGTTTTACATACATATATTTATAAAATTGTTTATTTATATTTGATTTATACATTTCAGAGAGCGATGATGAACATATTGCACATTCGGTCCTTCGGGATTCTGTTGAGTTTTTGTCATACAACGAACCATCTGTTCGGCTCCTGATTTCACCTACTACAGAATGATGACACGTCTGCGGATTTGTGGTAAATAGCTGCAGCATCTTCGCCAATGAAGAGCGTCTGCTTACCTGGAAGATTGTTCTTAACTGTTTAATGATTTCAGTGATTGATTTGGTGGATTCCTTCGAAAATTAGCGTTAAGAATTGTTAGGTTTATTAATATTTTGTGAATAATACTCTAAATATTGACGAAATAAAAATGTACAATATAACGTCATACTGAGTTTTTTTATTTAGTTAATATATCAAAAAGTGTTAAAGCTATCTTCTCATTATTGACAAATATGGTTGGAATACAGTGTCTAGTATTAAGAATTATTAGATTTGTTAAAATTCTGTAAAACATTATGGACGAATTAGAGAAATAAAATTGTTGGATATGACGCCATTTTGAAATTATTATTTCGTTAATTTCTTAAAAACAATTTAAGTTAAAATGTTCTAATCTCCAATTCTCAATTCTAGATTGAATGTAAAGTTAGGAAATGACAAATATGAGAATAAATTATTGCTAATTAAGAAGATACAGGTAACAAAAATCTGTTTACTATGGCACATTTTCGATTGTTGTTTATTCTTAAACTATTTAAGCTAGAATTAAGTCCTTTCATTTTTTTAACTCCAGATTAATCGGAGAGCTAGAAAATATGCCATTTGTTAATATATTATTGTTAATTAAGAAATTATAGGTGATGAAAATGTTCATCTATCCATCATGGCAGATATTTTTCTATTGTTGTTTATTCTGAAACTATTTAAGCTAGAATTTTTTAATCGCAAATTCTTAACTTAAGAATAATCGGAGAGTTAGGAAATATCTCATTTGTTAATATTTTATTTTTAATTAAGATAAAATAAGTGATATACAAATATGCATTGTCTATCATGGCGTATATTTTTATTTATCCTTAAACTCTTTGAGTTATAATTTTATAATATGAATTTCACAACTATAGATTAATCGTAGAGTTAAGGAACATCTCAATTTCTAATGTATTGTTGTTAATTAATAAGTTTGAGGAGGTATAAAAATTGTTCACCTGTTATCATATCATGGCGGACAATTTTGAAATATTGTTTATTTGAGTTATTGAAATGCGTTCGACCAATCAGATTGCTTGTACAGCTACCAGTGGCGATCTACTCATTTTGCATACTTCAATTTTATTTTTATTGATAAATTAGTAATTATTCGTTAATTAATAGCGAGAAAAAGCCCAATATACTCAAAATTATATGGGGTATAAGGTAAAAATAATTATTGTAACAGGTTTGGCTGAAAAATGTGAATTAAAAATTAGTAACCCACGATATTTTGATAGAAATCTACGCCGCTGCTAATTTCCCCACCACTCAAAGCATCTAGTTCACGAAATCGCTGTATGATGGCGCCACATCTTTTGTGTTCATTTTTTGACAGATAATTTAATCTCGAATGAAGTGACTGGAAAAATCTTTGAAAACAGAACATCAAAGGGTATTTTCACATACAGTAAATCATAATTTATCTATGTTGTGTTCAATCCGTGAAGTCCTTATTTAAATTATTAGAAATGTGACAAATACAGAATAAGTTTTTTTGTGATTATGACTGAAAATGTGCTGTGATTTTACGTTGAAATTTACAGAAAGAAATTATCTATTTGTAGGTTGCTTCTGTATGGTGTTTGGAGTGATTTTGAATCACCCAAAGACTTGAGTACTTGAAATCAAACTTCAGAGTGTTCTTGCTGTGAAATCTAACACAATTTGTGGCCCAACATAGCTTGGGATTCTTGCTGAATGCAACATGAAAATCGTAAGTGTATTTTGATTTCTATTATTTACTTAAATTTACCTTATACTAACTAGATACACAAAATAGTGATGAACTTGGTTTTTTAATCTGATGACAACAAACTATAGAAAAATGTTTCAAATAAAGATTGTAGGTAATATTAATCTAGATTTTTTTTGGTATCAAGAAATTTACTCCATTTATTTACTAAAATATGCCTAAAAACCCTGATAGGGCTTCAAATATTCTACCACTTACTGTTGATGAATTGTTACCAAAATCTAATCAATTCTAAACATAAACATAATACCTTCCTCCTCCCTTACATATACGTATGTGAGAGAGCTAAAAATCATAGAATTTAAGATATAAATATGAGGAATTAAACAATTTTCCTGTGAATGATTTTAACTGGGCCAAATGATATGATTCTGGGCTCGTAATACTTTTCGCCGGAAATAAAATTTTGGAACAAATTTAAAATAGTAATGTAAATAAATAAGGGTTTCTATAAAAACAGCAAACATATCATGTAAATATTTAGTAGTTTAGAATCTGGTTGTTTGTTTTGCTGTTAATAGAATCCGATGAGGCCTTTGCACGGTCTTCAAAGACGCTGATCAAGTGATAGAGGTACTATTAGAAGCAATATTATTTTTTTAGGAAAGATATTAGTTTAGAAATTAAAACTTTAATATTTCGTTTTAAATACGTTTAACTTCAAAACAAAAAATACTTGTGTAACATTGGTGTGTCGACTTAATTTCAACCTATCTGAAGATAAAATGTTGATTATTTTTGTACATATTTGGCATGGCATATGATGTTTTAATATACAAATGCTTTCAAAATGGACTTTATAGTTTTTACTTATTATTAGAAAATTGCTAACAAACCAATAGGTAGTTATGTACATACGACGTATATGTTTGTTATATCGTGTACGTATTTTATTTATTTATTTTTGTTTTGTCCTATGAAATCATAAAAAATCGGAAATATTAAACAATAATGTTATTATTGTTGTCATTGTTATTACATATTTTATTTGCAATATCTTTAAAAACAAAAATGTATTTTGATTGCAGACAAGGTTGATTCAATTCAGAAGGAATGTGGCAAGTCATTGTCTGAACTTGTTCGTCGAGTCTTCTAGCATTGAAAGCATTGGAGCTGGGCTGGCCTACGTGACTTTTAACAAGATTGTAAGGTAGCGGGGAGTAGTTTTAGGTATCCATGCGCCATGTTTCTCAGTGTTTAGTCGAGTAATGGCCGCGTTGGTAGAAGCTGCGTCGTTTTGTGCTATTTTAAATTGTGTAATTACTCGACTCCTCGCGTGTATTAAATGTGAATTTTATAGTTAGATATAGTATTCAGTTACTGTATTTAAATATAAAATTCCAGTTTGACCGTTTGGTGATTCAGTGGGTGTAAATTTTTTGCGAAATGTGTTAGCAGTCGGGCATTTTGGATGGAGGCTGGGCGCGTTCTCGTACAATAAGGTGGCTTGTGCCTTAGCCACAGCGCGCGTATTACAATCAAAATTTATCGTTCGCGAGTGGGCTTCTCTCACTACACAAGAGTATGATTTCGTATGTTTGGCTCACGCAGTGCATGCCTGGAGTGGCTCGTACAGTCAGTGTTGTCTCTCCATCTTCCTATAGGGTGGAGAGAACAAACCTCTGCAGGTCATACTCTTGTGTCCGTTGCAACTACGTGTAGAATCAGTGAACGTTCGCGGAGTATGATTTCGTATGTGCGGCCTACGCAGTACGAGCTGGAGTGCTTTAGTACAGTCAGTAGGTGGGTGGGTGAGAACGCACCGCTGCAGGTCATACTCTGTGTCCGTTGTAGAATCAGCCGGGAACCGTTTACGGGATTTTTGCAAAGCGCTCTGTCTTCACGTGAAGACCATCGATTAAATTTATTCCGATTACTGGTTTAGCGCTAACGCGGCGCGTGGGGCATGCTCACAGCAGTCCGATCATCTAGAGTGGATCCAGAGTCATGACTGGTACCAGCTCTCGGCAAATATCGCATCCGATGCCTGTTAACAAGATTCGCTCTTGACAGTTCTCGTTCATTACATTTATGAATATGATAGGCTCTATTCATAAGTGCTTGTACAAAGGGAATTCCGGATGGCAGAGAAAGTAGTTGATCGGCTAACGTGATTCTGTGACATGAGCTCGGGCCCCTGCGGGATCGCGAAGTAGGAGACCATGCGGGGTTCGGCTAGACGACCCACGTTTCTTTTTTGAAAAACAGACAACACACCGGTTGCTGTTATTAGAGTCTTAAAGGCACAGGAATGTCTGTGGGGTGGTGTGAATCTTAGTTTTAATTTAGTTTAAGGGTTTGGGTATCTTTAAGCTAATTTTAAGTTTAACCTTTTTCTTTCAGTTAGTTTTTAAGTTAGGCTTAAGTTTACTAACCCATGTACTTGTATTTCTTTACAGCTTATTCTTTCAGATTGTATTTTTATATGTAAGTTTTTATTTCCAGATTTAAATTTCTTTCAATGTTTCTAACATTTGTGCGTTTTTCTGATTACAGAGATCGAGAATAAAGAAGATAAGAATCAAATTATTATAGGTAATATTTGTTTTTCTATTTCAGAAACATTTTCGTTGTTTCTTTGTCTCTAATATGTTTTGTTTTTGTTTCTAGAATCAATGCAGAGTCAACCGCCGTGAGAAATGAGCAATGTAGCTGAGACTACCGTCGTTGGAACAGTAGCTGAGCCAGCCACCGTGGGAAATGTTCCTGTGTCTACTATCGAGGGATGAAGTTGCAGATTCTACCGCCGATGGAAATGAATCATCCGCCGTGGGACAGAACTTCTCGTCCTGAATTTATCTTTATTTATATATTTTAGTGCTTTTTCTCTACCTTTTAGTATAGGTGTTTTCTGCTTCCATTGTTTGTTTTATTTTTGTGGTTTGTTTTTGTTCTGTCTCTTAAAACAGGAATGAAGATGACTCAGTGGTCTTCGCTGGATTTCTACGTGTTTACTTTCTACATCACACAAGTAATTATACATTGTTTCATTTAATTTTGCAGTTTCTTATTTGTTTTGTTGTTTCAGCTAAGAGTTTACGGTTGGGCATGCAGTTGAAGAGTCTTCAAGAGTGTTTCGTAGTCAAGAGCCTGCGGCCAGCAGATGCAGGTTCAGAGCCTCCAAGGAATTCTTCAACATAGTTCGCCGTTCCCAACACAAATGTAAGTACATTAAATTAATTTATTAATGAATTGATTTATTTACTGATGTATTTCTGTTTGTTTAGTGGGCAGCGACACCGCTCTTCTGTCCTAGGTTTTTTGGAAGTTTCCCTAGGATGTCAGGCAAATGCCAGAGGAGTTTCAGTCTCTTTCTTCCAATGTCAATCCAGGAGATCTGTAATAAAATGTATATACTCGTACATGTACTCTTGTGTTTTATTTAAGTTGTAATAATAAATAAAATATAACTTGTAATTGTCCATTGAGATAATAAAGAAATTATTACAGAAATAAAATATGTTTTATTTACTTTCAAATAAAAAAAACAATATTGAGATTTAATAAAAGAAAATTCATAATTGTAAAAAAAAAATTCTGATATTTTGAAACAAAGACGACAAATAAGCGATTTCGGGAACCCTTGGCCCTAGGCCCTTCATACTCACATATATTGTAGAAAAATAGCGGTTTTTCAGGGGACGGCGAAATTTCGTTATTTTTGCTATATCTCTTACCGTTTTCGAGATATGACGCTTTAAAGTTTTCAACATAGTTTCCCCTAAAAATTACCCTTAATATTAACTTTAAAGGACTAGAAATGATTGCATACCCCTTTTAGAATGTGCTGAATACGATTTCACAAACCATTTTGCGATAGGATGTGTAGATACATAATTAGAGCAGTATTTACTTTGCTTTATTTAATTACATAAGTTTTAAGAGAGCGCCAATTTTCGAGACCGCCATTGGAGTTTTTAGGGCCGAATCTATAGGAATCCACCATTAACTCGATTTTTTTGGGGTTTTGCCATAAAAAAGTTGGACTACAGTCTTGGTATTTTTACGATTAAATTTAGGGGTAAAAAAATTAAGATAAGGGCGCTACACCCTTCATTAGGATCTGTAGATTCTGAATTTGTGATTTAAAATAGCCTAGGGTTAGTATTTCTTACGTAATTCGCATTTAACTATTATATGTTATGACCCACTGCGGACTTGTGGTTCATAATTTATATCACTTCTGACTTGTGGTTCATAATATATAAAAATTGCTAGTACGCTGAGGAAATGTGACATGCAATAATGAACCTTATATACATGCTACATAAAGCATATAAAATTAGATATGAATTACCCCAAATTTAAGGATGAGCGCCAATTTTCGAGACCGCCATTGGAGTTTTTAGGGCTGAATCTATAGGAATCCACCCTTAACTCGATTTTTTTGGGGTTTTGCCATAAAAAAGTTGGACTATAGTCTTGGTATTTTTACAATTAAATTTTGGGGTAAAAAAAAAAGAGATAAGGGCGCTACGCCCTTCATTAAGGTCCATAGATTTCGAATCTGTGATTTAAAATAGCCTAGGGTTAGTATTTCTTGCGTAACTCGCATTTGAAATCTGAAGAAATCAGTGAAGTAAAAAATGCTGTATTTTGAAACAAAGACGACAAATTAGCGATTTCGGGAATCTTTGGCCCTAGGCCCTTCATACTCACATATGTTGTAGAAAAATAGCGGTTTTACAGGGGTTAACTCACAGGGGACAACTCACAGGGGACGGCGAAATTTCGTTATTTTTGCGATATCTCTTACCGATTTCGAGATATGACGCTTTATAGTTTTCATAGTAGTTTCCCTTAAAAATCACTCTTAACAATAACTCTTAAGGGCTAGAAGTGACTATATATCCCTAATTTTAGTGTGCTGAATACGATTTCACAAACCATTTTGCGCTAGCATTCAAAGTTCCATAATTAGAGCAACATTTCTATCCCTTTATTTTATAATATAAGAATTAAGGGTGAGCGCCAATTTTGAAACCCCCATTGTCCGTCTCCGGTGCCGGATAAAAAAAGTTAAAAATTTGAGTTTTCAGCCAAGTAGCCCAGAGTCTTCTGACTAATGTGACGTCATTTTCTCATTACGGGAAGACATTATCCCTTAATTCAAAGGGTTATTCAATAAGACAAGGATGATGAAGGATAAATATATGAAACACAAGCATAATTTTAATTATTTATTGCAATAAATGTAACATTTTAACGAAATAAACAAATAAACAACAAATATAACTAACAATAGTACATGAACATTTTTAAATTGCCAATAACTTATTAATTAATAAAAATAAATTAACAAATGTGATATTTCCCAAGACTACGACTAATTTAAGGATGAAAATTTCAAACTGGACAATTGTCGCTCAAATTGTTTAAGAATTATCAACAATAGAAATATGACCGCCATGACAAATAGACGAGCATTTTTATATTGCGTGTATCTTGTTAATTAATAATAATAAATTAACAAATGTTATATTTCCTAACTCTACAACTAATTAAGGGATGAAAATTTCAAACTGGACAATTGTTTAAGAATTATCAACAATAGAAATATGACCGCCATGACAGGTAGACGAGCATTTTTATATTGCCTGTATCTTGTTAAATAACGATAATAAATTAACAAATGTTATATTTCTTAAATCTACAACTAATTAAGGGGATGAAAATTTCAAACTGGACAATTGTCGCTCAAATTGTTTAAGAATTATCAACAATAGAAATATTACCGCCATGACAGGTAGACGAGCATTTTTATATTGCCTGTATCTTGTTAATTAACAATAATAAATTAACAAATGTTATATTTCCTAAATCTACAACTAATTAAGGGATGAAAATTTCCAACTGGACAATTGTCGTTCAAATTGTTTAAGAATTATCAACAATAGAAATATTACCGCCATGACAGGTAGACGAGCATTTTTATATTGACTGTATCTTGTTAATTAACAATAATAAATTAACAAATGTTATATTTCCTAAATCTACAACTAATTAAGGGATGAAAATTTCAAACTGGACAATTGTCGCTATAATTGTTTAAGAATTAGCAACAATAGAAATATTTCCGCCATGACAGGTAGACGAGCATTCTTTTATTTATGTATTATGTATATAATGTCCGTCGTGATCATTTTTAATTTGACAATATCTTCGATCTCAATCAAGAGATGAGAATTAAAGACTTGAATATATTAGTTCAATTATTTTAAAGATAATTAACAAACTAAAAATGGCCACCAAGATGAACAGAAAAATATTATTTCGATAATTTTAACGATTATAATAGTTCTTATTATTAGACACTGTGTTCTATCCATATTTTCTAGATTTGACGCCATTGCTTTAATAACTTTTTAGTAATTAATAAAATAAGAAAACTCTGTATGACGTCATAGCGTAGATTTCTATTTCGCTATCTTTTTTTACAAAATAAAAAAAACAACAATTCTTAATTCTAATTTTCCCAAGGAATCCATAATTTCTATGATTGAAATGATAACTTAAATAGTTTATGAGAAATTGAACATTGAAGGATATTCTTCCAGGTCTGCAGAAGTTGAACCTTGTTGAAAATGTTGCAGTCGTTTAGGTGAACTCGACAGGTTGAGCGGATGGTTAGTTGTATCATCAGAACTCAGCAGAATCCTGAGGAACCCAGGATGCAATATTTTCATCATTGATCCCTGAAAAGTATAAATCAAATATAAATAAATTAGTTTATCCAACACCTCTCAATAAATGCTCTATAACTATGGCGATTTTAAACAAGGAAAGTAACAGATTACCCACTACTGGGTATAATTTTGAGAAAAGTAACTAGTGATTATTTATTCATTTAAACAATAATAATAACACGCAACACCTTGGTAACTACTTCGATTGACATTTAAATTTATAAAATTTAAAGCATATGTCACTGTCAAATAATATTTCATTTATAAATTTTGCATTTATTAAGAGATGTTGGATAAAACGTTATACTTCACACGTCGGCAAAGTGGAATTACCCACTCGATAAAATTATTACAATCAGCCTTTGGCATCGTGTGCTAAAATTTCTGCCGTGGACAATTCCTTACTCTGCCCACTTGTAAAGTAAATAACTATTGTTAAAATAAATAAATAATAGACTTTTGACTGCAATAAACAAAACAAATAAGCAACTGCAAAATAAAATGAAACAATGTATAATTACATGTGTGAAGTAGAAATTAATCACGTAGAAATTCAGCAAAGACAACTGACTGGTTCCGTCCACCCGTCCACGATGATGCAGGGTCCAGCGAGACTGGTCGGAATACCAGCAGCTCCACGATGATGATGCAGCAGCAGAAGATAGTTTAAGGTCCATGGCGGTCCTATGTAAACATACAAAACAAAATTAATATTATTTTATTACTGCAAAATCAATTTATAACATAGTTGTAGTTATTTATCTTAAACTCTTCATTCTGTATTAAACGTCAATAATACTTGCGTTGATTTATTCATTTGAATTAATTTCTTTGTAGCACATTAAAGTGTCATTTAAAATTTGTTTAAATATTGAATTTTAATATTCTTTAAAACAATAAATTAATTTTCTTACACATGTTGCTCAGCGGGCGTCGTTCCTGCATTTGACGTAAAGTTATTACTTATTTATAAATGAGGAAATATATAATATATAAATAAACAAATTCACTTCACAAAAGTTTCGTTTTAAATAAATCATCTACTTAACGCAAAAATTGCAAATCACTTACAGTAATAAAATTAAAAATTCAATTCAAAGTGAATTGCATAGTTGCGTACCGTAAAATTAAACTCACTAAAATATCAGTTCAAAAATTACAAAAGTTATGCTCATTGCATACAATTTGCTTACATTACCATTTTCATGATCGTGAATAGTGGAATTATACAGAATAGGTACTGATGATCCTTCTACAAGCGTCCAGAGCGCTGCAGGTTATGTTATAATTCGGTGATGTTGTCTAGAATGATGCAGAATCTGGTGCGCATACCAGCAGCTTCAAGATGATACTGCGGCAGCAGAAGATTGGTCCAGGTCCATGGAGGTTCTATATAAACATACAAACAATTTATTAATAAAGATAAAAATAAAGATTTATTGTCTGTCTATAGTGTACAGTACAAAGAAACATACAAGACACTGTCAATACATATTGGATTTGATTTACAAAAACTCATTAACATTATAAAAACATTTGTTAGTGAGAAATAAACGTAGTTCATTTTTGAATGAATTTATATTACTTAAAATTGTATATTATTTGGAAGAGTATTATATATCTTGATTGCATTAAAGTAACAGCTATTTGCAAAAAACTGAGAGCTGTGTACAGGAATATTTAGTTTAAATTGATTCCTTGTTTCCATATTTGAGTACAAATCTTTATTGAGTTTGATAATTTCTCAAGAAGTAGATCGTGATTTATAGTATCAAACGCTTTGCTGAGATCGCAGTACACAGCGTCTACTGTTTTTCTTTTATCAATATAATCAGTAATGAAATGGAAAGTTTGAAACAGTGCATCAATAGTACTTTTATTGGCTGTGAAACCGAACTGATTTGCAGACAAAATACTGATTTTTTTCAGATATGACATAAGTCGACTATGAATAATTTTTTCCAAAATTTTACTTAATGGAGACATCAAAGAGATAGGTCGGTAATTATTGATATCTTACTTTGAGCCTGTCTTAAAAACAGGAATGACTTGAACAGTCTTATTCGAGTGAAGCCAGTGATATACGATTCCATACCATACGAAGAAAATATATTTAACAGCATATTTGAATTTTGGTCAGGTGTTGTGAAATTAATATTTAGATCTCCACAAACAATAACATAATTATTGTATATAAAGTCAGTTACATAAGCTGTCAAAGAATATTTGAATATTACTTGAAGGTGTTCTATACATGCAAATGATAACAAATGTTAAGTTATTGAGATCACATTGCGTACAACTTGAGTTGTTCTTAAGATTTTAGTTTTTGTGCTAATCTAATCTGAAACATAAATGACGGTACCACCTCCATTTATATTTACACGACAAAAATAACTGCTTAAACAGAGATTATTAAAATGATAATTCCAAATTTCATTGTCACGTAGCCAATGTTCAGTTAAACACAATATGCTTGGGGTGTATTCTTGATTAAATACCTCGAGTTCAGGACTTTTGTTGCGTAGACTCTGGATGTTCATGTTGATGATTCTCAGAGGGCTACTCGTATCGGAAGAATTTAATGTGGTTCTGTTGTTCCGGTGTTCGAAGTACGGTTCGATAAAAAATTATCGCTTGAAGCTTGTTTCGAGATCGGTTTAGAGTAGTATCTGTTGATGAGAATGCCATCGGGCCAGTTTTGCGGATTCTTGATAATATCACGATATATGTTGCGATAATTCAATTTAAAAGATGTGTACGTATTAAATTTTGTCTTGATTGTTGAGCAAGTTGAGTTTTTAATTTTTAAAGATTTTAAATGTTCTTTGATTTGTTCAACTTTTACGTCAGGTGCAAACCGAGAGATAAACAAATGTTCATATTTATGGGCAGCGATTAAATTTGAATTTTTTAATTGCTCCGAATCCGAACCAGCGCCGTAAATTATTTTTTTGTTTACGTGGTTTTTTATATGTAACAGTTTTGAAATGTTACGTGCTATTATGAAACAGGAGTGTGGATTCGTCGCCATAGCAACTGTGACCTGTAACACAAAACAACAAATTAACTATAAATAAAAACAGTTCCAGACATATCTGTGTTACTTTTCTATGGATTCTTTGACTGCTTGATACGTTAATTCGAACGCTCCAGGCCAGACAATATGCTGAACCTACTTTCCTCTTTGGTTGCCTACTTGACAGGATGAGTGGAATCGCTACACTGATAAGCTCAGATCCATCAAATCTTCCGTCCAAAAGTGGAAACTACCTTTTCCTGTCTTGTGAAAGAAGCAAGATGTTATTACACGATTGAGAATAGGACATATTAAATCACCTCAACTTTATTTTCCTGTTCGGGACCCTCCTGTGATGTTTGCAATTCTCGTATTTCCGTACATCATCTTCTTCTAAATATCAGAACTTTAGAAATTCTCTCATTATTGCAAATACTCTTCCATGAGTTCTCTTCAATGAGACTGTTAGTGTTGAGAGATTATTAAAATTCATTAATTCTTCTGATCTAATCAACGACATAATATGGTTTATTTCTTTCTCTTGTTTTCACTTCATTTTTTTATTTATGTAATAATAGTTATTCATATTTAATTTTACAGCGATCCTCAACAGCCGATTCGCCTTATCTCAGCTAAAAAAATACAAAGAGAACATGAAATTATAATTGGACTTAGATCAAAATTTATTAAAAGAACGTTAATTTGACTTATTATTTTTGTTAACAAAACATAATGGCTGGTACCACGAGCTCTATTTTTGTGTGTTTCAATAATTTTAGAACATTCTACAGCGCTAAAACCGAGCCTAAAACACTGCTCTTAAAACACCCAAAAACAGAGCTCGTGGTACCAGCCATTGAATTTTTCTAAGCTATCAACTTAGATTTTGACTGTTGCTAAAAAAAATTTAATATATGTAATTACAATTATTTATCTTTCACTGTTTATTCTGTATCAAACAATAATACTTTCTTTGATTTAATAATTCAAATTTACTTCCTTATAGAAATTTAATCTGAAGTCAAATGGTTATTTAAAATTTGTTTAAATATTAATTTTTTAAATCGCTTACAACAAAATTAATTTTCTCTCATTGATGTTGCTAGTTGCTAGCAGTCGACGTCAGTCCTGATGATGCTTCTTCTTAAGTGTACAGGTTATGTTATTAACTCTGGTGATGTCCTGGATGATACAGGGTCCGGCGAGACTGGTAATAATAGTAGCTCCAAGATGATGCCCGCGGTAGCGGAAGATAGTTCCAGGTTCGTGGAGATCCTATACATACAAAGTATTAATAACATTGTATTGCTGTACAATTAATTTACTTACGATTTCGTTGCAAATAATGTACTTCAAAGCTGATATCGTCTCCACAGACACTATGTTGAAGGTGATCAAAGCTCCGGTGATATTCTCCATGAGTCACTACAAACATAAAAACAATGCATTAGATAAAAGAACTGTTAACCTAAAAAAACCTACATGTTAATGGGCAGTAAATAATTGTTGATGTTTGATGATTGTGAATGAGAATTTAAAATATAATAATATTGATTTACAGAGAGCTGGTTTGAAGTCGATTACGTCATAACTTGCTTTTACCATATTCAGATGCTCCGTCATACTTTGTTGATAAAGGTTATTGGCCAAATAATAAGCGTTGACTTTTTTATGGTCTAAATTTTACGACGTACGTACTAGCGTAGCAAAAGATGCATACAAAATTTTAAATACAAATACTTTGCATGTAATATTCCAGTCATAATGCAACATTAAAATACGCATTACTTAACCTGTCAACATTTCTCGTTCTTAATTTATTGTACCAAAGAAACTTATACAAAGTCAATTACATTTTTGATGATTGAGGAATTTCAATGTTCACCTGACCATTTTGAGATACTAAAACAAAATCAGCACATGTTTTATTTATTAGTATGCAAATCTGAAGTTTTTTAGTTCTCGCGGACTTCCTCATACTTATCTCATCTACGTGTGTTTACTTAATGCGTCGAAGATATTTTACGAGATTTACGGAATTTTATACACCTGTTGATTGCTATCAAGTAACGAATATTTGGTAATATTTAGCGGATAAATTAATGTTTAATGGTCATAAAGTAACTAAACAACTAACTGGTTTTATTAATTCACTACTACCATTACCAATAATATTTTAGTTAAATCATGATAAATAATACCCATATGGAGTATAGCCACTTATTATGAGCTCTGTAGATCCTTTTGTTGAAGTGGATAAATTTGCGTTTCTTTTCTCTCTTAAATCCTTGTTAGGTTTCTTCACATCTTCCTATCATTTGTTTTTCTTTGCCAGGTTTTAATTCCTGTTGCTTTTAAATGTTCTTCTACTAAATGTAACCATGTTGACCTGGGTCTACCTCGTCTACTTCTTCCTCCTGGTTTCCAATTTACAACTGACTTAATTGCATCCTTTTCTTCTGCTCTCCATATTTGTCCAAGCCATCTGACTTTCTGTTCCTTGATCTTTTTCACTATGTTTTCTCCTTTCCACTCTTGTACTATATCATAGTACATTCTTATGCTGTATACGTTTTTTGATATCTTTATTGGTCCTTTATTGTTATTATTTTTAGTTGCATTCATCCTTTTTTTGCGAAGATGAGCAGTAGACTAACTGCTTTGGTTATATGCCGCCTCATGAGTGGCTGATTATGAATTTATGTGAACATCACAAACGACCATGCTCTTCAGTGGGATTCGAACTCACGACCTCTGGTGTACTAGGCTAATAATTTTTTTTTGTCATTGTCGTAGTTTCAGCAGCGTACATTGTTATTGGTCTTATAATTATTCGGTAAATTCTCATTTTTATATCTTTAGTTAAGTAACAAAAATATCTAAATTAATAAGTAGTTGAAAATAACACGAAGAAAGAACAATAAAATATGAGGAAAAAAATATATTTTAGGATGAAGTTGAATTGAAATTAAACAGAACGATATAAGCAAGTAGAGCATAAAACAAATTAAGAAGAGGCAAGACTCAAATATTACGAAGAGGTAGAAAACAAAATAAAATAATCGAAGTAATTTTGTCCAGAGATCCAAACAATCAGTAAATTGTATAAGGATATACTTACAGGAATCTAAAGAACTAATGAAGACCGATGCAAAGTTCAGGAGTGGAATTAAGAAACGAACGAATAAAAGTGATTGATTGAAGACGAGCGAATGTTTTGAGAAGGCAAAGAAAACAAAGAAATGATGTGACATAATGTATGAATGTAGTGATGATGGAGAAGAGTGACTACGAAAGATATTGTAGGCAATATATTGAAGATTTTGGCCAAAAGAAAATTGAAATGAACGATTGTATGCAATATTCAAAAGTAATCAAAATACAAGGGGATGTTTTAATTTAAAATAAAGAACCGATCCGTTTTGATTATTTCATTAATCTTATTTTAGTGCTGGGTATGATTCCTTTGAACATTTTAACATGCAGTTCATAGTCCGTAAAATTTCTGCTCGCTGCCAAGTTATAAGTGTATGAATATGCATGCCACCAAAAGACCGTTTTTTCGGAGAATTCTGAGATTTGCAAATTGATTGCGGTTATTCAATGAAGGTGTAGGGACAACGCTGAATAATAATAATTGAACTACGTGCGAAACCTAAGGAAGACTAACGATACAGACGAAACAGTTTTATTAACCAATAAATAACAAAAACAATAAAGGAATGATTCATTCTATGACTCGGACACTATTCATTTAACAAAGTGTCAATATAAAGTATGTACTATTCAAATGTTATTTAGAATCATTTAAAAATACTTGCGAATCATGAGATCCTCAGTTCGATAGCCAACAAACATTCCACAATTAATGCTGAAAAAATAAAATCTGTTTCTGGGCCTTATCTTCTCTAACATTTTTGGGAACTGGTAACTGCAATTAACGCAAAAAATATTGTACACCGCGATTTGCAGAACATCATAATAAAAAATCAAAACAACTTATAAACGGCACAAATTTGAAAAAAGTTTCAAATATATCTTATAGGTCTTCAAGTAAATTACCACTTGCGGTTGATGGTAATCCACCAAAATTTATTCAACTCGTAACTTGAACATCCTAGTTCTAAATACAAAATTTTAATAATTATTGTCATTAGAATTTGATGTGGATGTGGTTACCACATAACTTTTCGAAAATATTTATCCCTAAACGGTACAAAATATGAAGAAAAGTTGTAGACAATACTACATCTTTTTTTATATAACAAAATTTATTGTATCTCAATTATGTGTTTATTGATTCATGCCCAAAAAACCTGATAGGCCTTCAAGAAAGCTACCACTACCGGTTAGTTGATTACTATGAAAATATATTTTTTTTTTATTACGAAGATGGGAAGCGGACTAACTGCTTAGGTCATATGCCGCCTCATGACTGGATGATCATGAATTTTATGTACACAAACAACCATGTTCTTCAGTGGGATTCGAACCCACGACCTCTGGCGTGCTAGGCTAGTGACATATAATATAATTAGCTCGGAACTTATGGAGTAAATAGCTCCGTGGTAACGCATCGGACTGTGGATCGTGAGATCCTCAGTTCGAATTCCTTTAAACTAATAAAACTCGTTCTAATTCTAGTTCGAATCCCACTGTCGACAGTTACAAATTTAAATTTACCCCTGTAGTTCCTCCTCCACTAACATCTTTGGGGATCTATGATTTGACGGCCGGTAACCGCACTTCATACGAAAAAAGTATATTACCGAGATCTGCGTAAGCAGAGTGCCACACCCACGATGGGTAAAAGGCGTGATGATATACTTATTTATTTTATTTTAGCTCGGAATTTATTAATATAACCGAATATTTTTGCTCGTATTCATTGATCAATATTTGAGTAAAACAGTCTTCTAAGGCGTGCATAATTCGAAGAAGTTTTTCGTTTCAAGTAACTTTTAAAAGTGTCTTTACAAGTAACCTTGTCAGACTATTTACACGATCAAGTTTTAAGCGAATTAAAATATCCAACTGTCAAAACTCCGTTATACCAATTTAAATTGTATTCATTTAAATCTCTTTAAATTACGAGTATGGTAATTAGTTGATTTCACTGCGTACAAAGATGGATAATTGTATATATCCACCGAGATTTCTATTTATACTCTACTCCATTATGTCATTTTAAGTTTAATGTGAACCAAACACTTGTACACATAAAAAAATAAACAAACACAAATTGCCTCTTCCACAACATGCGCTAAGTTGGTAATGCGGTAAAAGCAGGAATGAGCAAACGCACGGCCAAATCTTTTAGGAATTGTTAAGAAAAAGTACCGCATATTAAAGTTTTTCGTTATAAGTCGATTTACCTATCTTTCTTATACTTTCGTCATTGTACGAGACAGCAAAATTCTAGTAATTTGAAAAGAAAAACTTTATCGTTTAATGCACGCTTTAGACAATGTTCAAATGGAGTACATCCAATGGGTACCTAGATTTCAAGAATTATTTAAATTTCCTGTCTCGTACTCGCAAAAATTTACTTACATAATTGGTATGTGGGTGCTAGCACCCGTAATGAAAACTGTATCTATAGTCAGGCATCAGTTTTTAGTTCCCAGATATTACGAATCCGGATTGAAATCGTGCTTAAATTCTCAAGTACTTCAAAACGACATTACCAAGAAATGCACACATTACAAAATCAAAAATGATCCTCGGTTCAAAAATCTTTAATAGGCTATAAGCTGCCGGCTAGCCCAGGGGTTCCCAACATTTTACCCGTCTATCCCTTCGCAATTTAATAATTTACAAATAAATAAAAACGTTAGGCACTGTTACTAAATAAATATTGAGTTAATATATTCTCAAGTTTTTATAAGTTGATCGTTTATAGAAATTTGATTCTTATAAATAAAATAGACAATACGTCAAATAGCAACATGCATAGTCATTTTTACTATCTAGTGTATTCATTTTAAGGGGCGGAACAAGATTTTTATTGGCAGAGTTTACAAGTACAAACCATCATTTTATATCAAAGAATAAATATATTAGGGGTCATATACCCATTTCTGGGTGTGATACTCGGTTTAGAAAAGATCTCCAGAAGTGAGAAGATAGTAGTGGGGTATTATGCTAAGTAAGGTAATAGCAACAAATAGAGCTTTTCACGCAAACAAAAAAATTACGAAAAAGTAAGATTTTCTAGAGATACAAATCTGAGAATTTACCGAAAATTTATGTACACTGCTGAGACTACAACAATGACAATAAAATGAAGAAGATTTAAAAATAATAGAATGAAAAATAGAGGAAAATATCCAAATATGGAATAGGTTCTTAATATGGAATACTGTCATTTAACATTTCACAAATTTAAGCAGTTTAAATTAAAATTAAACAAATTAATTAACAGTAATAATTATATAAAAGTCTAAATAACAATAAGAGAAAGGGCGGTATTAGGATCCTATTTCATATTTGGTTACTTTCCTCTAATAAGAACAATATTAGGATCAATAAAGACATCTGAAAACGAATGCAGATTAAGAATGAACTATAAAATAGAACAAGAATTGGAAGTAGAAGACATAGTGAAAAAGATCAAGCAAAAGAGAGTCAATTGGCTTGGACATATATGGAGAACAGAAGAAAAGAATGCAATTAAATCAGTAGCAGAATGGACACTGGGAGGAAGTACAGGACGAGGCAAATTCAGATCAACATGGCTATAGGAAGTAGAAGAAGATCTAAATGAGCAGGAATTAAAAACTGGCAAAGTAAACAAAAAATAGGAATACGTGGAGAAATATAACTACAAGAATTTAAAGGAAAAGAAACGGTGATTGATCCACTCCAACAGAAGGATCTAAAGAGCAAGCGGCGTTTCCCTATAGGGGTGTTAAAGCAACTATACAAATATATACTGGGTGGTAAATTATTTTTGTTACATAGGAAATACAGTGCCATTTTCGTATTGTAGCTTCAGTTTGTTCCCTATTAATTTCAGACTAAAATACATAAAATCTTTTGAATGGAAAACTGCATCTAATAAGCCTAATAGAAGCAAAAAGAAAATACGATTTGATCCTAATTACAGATTGTCACGAAAAATAAAACAAATAATTTGAAAATTTTTGTTGAAAGATCTGTCATAATATTTTTGATAGTTTCTAACTGTTTCATTTGTTGCTGATTGATTTGGTACCTACCAAAAATGAGAAAATACAGCATACTATAAAAATAAGCGAACGTCTGTTCAATTAAATTTGCTGGTGTGTGGATGAACCCTTTGCCGAAAGTATGGGACTCGTTGAGAATCTCTGGACTAGCCCATATAATAATTCTCAAACGCATTCTGAATAGCTGCTCGCTACAAGTTACGTATTCCCAATAGCAATGAGCAACGCTAAGAGCAGACACTGCAGGATTATAAATTTCGGTCACACATCCCGTTAACGTTAAGAATCTTCCTAGCACTCTTATTTTACATGAGTTGTCTCACGCAGAGAGAATCGCAAATGGCACAAACAACAGGAATACAGGGCTTGGTACCTATATAAAGCTATCAAGTTGACATTTGCCACACAAACGGTGCAATAGTAGCAAACACTGACGCAAGTTACTCTCTGTGGCTCTAGGATGAAGTTTGTAGAGTGTTTCGTTGGAATTCTGCTCGTGGGACTTTTGGTGGATGGCGGCGATGCTGCGGTTTACCGAACTCGCCCTGGTATGTTATACTTTTACATTTTATTTTATTTGATTTTTTCTTCAGAATTAAATACGAAAAGTTTAAAAATTTTAGTCCATTAGAATTAGGTATTTAACACTTGATTGTAATTAAAAGTGTACACGGCAAAAAGAGTACGGTAGAATTAATGACCAATTGCACCAAGAAAGCTTAAATTTTAAACTTGGTTTAAATAAATAAAAGCAAACTGAATTTACATGTTATATGGAATAATTGACATTGCTGTAAAACAACCGATTTGCTTTTGTCCAATTAATCCAAGTTTAAAATTTAAGTGTGATTGGTGCAACTGGCCCTTACTGTACTATTAGGTAAACTAAGGATAAAAGATGCATTTTCTAAAAATTTACTAAAATTATTCTGCCTTGCTAAAGCTAATGGGCATAACTGCAAATTTCTGGTTTTGAGAAAACAATGATTTAGTATGTCATATTTGCCTACTTTGCTAATGTAATACCATTAAAAATGTCGATCCAGAAAACATTTTAAGATAACTATTACTCATTTACGATGTAGATACGTCTTTTAGTGTTAGTAATATGATAGAAAATGATCTCTAGTATCCAAAACCGTCATAACATGATATTCGTCAAAATTGCAGATACGCACATTAGCTTTAGCAAAGCAGAATTGGTAAATACTTCTAATCGTGTTTAATTTTTAAATTGTTACGAAATTTAAAAAAATGCATCCTATATCCTAGCTTACCGAATAGTTCGGTAAATTCTACGGTACTTTTTTACGTGTATTGGAACAATCGTTAAAGAAAATCCTACATAATTATGCTAAATTTCCTTAAATTAATATATTTTCTAGTTTTTTTATAATCCTAGCTTATTAATATTTGACACTGCGATTATTGGAGAAAGAATTACTACTTTTACTTTTTATTTATGAGTAGTAAGCAACTGTATTTGTTTTAAAAATGATTTGATTCATTGATTTACCAGTTGTCAAATCGCGGCTTCCTAAGGTGTCTGCATAAAGACGAGCAACGAGGAAATTTTCAAATGAAGAAAATATAATGTACAGTTCAAAATTACGGTTTCTCTGAGTATTGTCTTATTTATTATTAATACATGATAACTAAATATGATATACATTTTTTAAACAAACAAATCAGAAATGGATAGTATGGAAATATGGTCGATTTCTGATTCTTCATTTAAAGAGAGAGCTAAATAAAATTCTTAAAGTGTAGTAGTCATAAATTTGTGTCACATCTGTATTTTTTTTCAATCCAACAGAAAAATGGGAAACGTTATAATAGTGATATACATTAGGTTATATTAGATGAAAACAGCGATGATAAAAAATTCATAGGGCTTTACAATTGTTCTTACATTTACTATTCTAAAATATAATCGTAGTCTATTAATTAAAATTTAAAATGTATTGAGGTAATAAATTATAAACCAAACGTTTTCAGATATATCAGTTCACTTCTACACTCAGAGAAAAAGTTATTACTTTCAACTAAAAAAATATTTAAAACAAATAAATTTTATCATTAAAATATGAACCTAATATTAGTTTTAAATGTGAAAAATATTTAACTTTATTTAAATTTAATATATTTTTATTAGTTTCTAGTAAATAAGTATCAGAAATATTAATAATCGACTATAATCAATATTCAAATTACATGTATTCTTTATTAGAAATAAATAATTTTATATTTAATTCAAAAAAAATTATTAAATACAAATAAATAGTGAATTAAATAAATAAATTTGCACTTATTTTAAATAAATAATTCGTTACTACAAATACATTTATATTTCATTCTATAACTTTTTTTTCTTATAAGAATATTTATTTAAATGATTATTTTTTTCTACTCCTTTATAAATATATCCCCATTATTTCTATTTTGAATTAAACAGTACCCATAATTCACTCTATTCGACCAATCACAGAACCAGAAATCCATAATTCACAGTTATTTTAAAGGCGTGATGTGGATCTGACAATTGAAATGTAGTCATTTGTCATTGTGTATTTTTATGTTGACGTTTTTCAACGTGTGTTTGCAACGAATTTCGATCATTTTCAAAAGTGATTTCCAAATTTACTGGAGTAAAAAAAGTATAGCATTATATTCGGGATTATGGTCATTATTCTCTCGATTGATTTGCATCACTCGCCTACGGCTCGTGACGCAAACTTAATCTTCGTCTATAATGATTATCATAATCCCTCATATTATATACTATTTTTCTATGAGGGTATTTTAAAATATGTAAAACATAATTGAGGCCAATAAATGCCGTTGTATTTGACAGCTGGTAGCCTAAAGTGTGAAGCAGAGTGCCACATGCAATAATGGGCAACACGAGTACATTATAAGATTAAAAAATAATACATAAATAATGATCAAATGTTAAATTAATACAAATTGCTTACATGAAACATGAATATATATTGTGATATTTAAAATTCTTTTTATAAAGATATTGTCACCATTGCAGCAATTAAGAATAATACATAAATTTCTAATTTATCTTTGTTCAACATAATTACTATTAAGATCTTGCAAGCACTGCGCATTTAAATATTCAATTATAAATGAAAATCAAGGAGTTAGAATTATTTATTTACTTTTCTGGATGAATTCCAACAGCGATTTTTGCAATTATTTATTATTTAACATTCATCAGAATAGAATTCATTCATTTATGCTTGTCTCGTTGCTATAATCTGACTGTTTCCGCTTATAAGAAAAATATATGTTCGCATTATTCACTCATTCTTGCGCACATAATAAATAACGCTCAAGGTTTTGTTTTCATTTAATTGAAGGGTTGACGCAGCAGAATATTAAGTGTAAGTACACGTAATTTATGTGACTTTGTATACAGATCAGAGCGTTTTTTACATTCAAACGTTTGTATATTGAATAGAACTCAAAATTCTTCAAAACGACCAAGTCACGAATGAAATGTTTTTGTGATGCGAATATTTAATGAACTTAAAAAATTTATTGCTTGGAAATTTTTATTTATATATTGATTTATGACAATTTAATAATAATTAGAAACACGTACACTTACCTTGTATTGAAGCCAGACAGTGATGTCAGTATCTGGATACAGGAAATAATCTGTAAATAAATAAAAAAAAATATTAATAATGTTTCGTGATATGTTAAAAAAATACAATCGAATTCCCAAAACAGATTTCAAATAAATGTGTTCAGGAACAAACAAAATTAAGAGTATATATTATTTGATGTACTGATCACAAAGCAAAAAAAAATATTTTCCGTGCCATTGATTAAAGCCCATTGAATTGTTTTGTACATTTTTATGTTAATTTCCTGTATTGAATTTTTCTGTACATTTTTGTGAAAGTAAATCTTTGAAAGAAAATATTCCTACGGTTTGTTTTGTTTGTACTTAACCTAAAAGGCAATGTTAGTTGCTGTATAATATTATTATTACCTATACTTATATGTTATCATGAACAACGAAGTTCTCTTGATTTTGGCCTTAATCAAATTTCTTCAAATTGTATTTCACTAATCACGAATCACAGCCAACTTTAAATTGCACTTTTCAGCTGCTCAGTTGACGTTTTGCGTTTTGCGTCTATGCGCATATCGTTGCGCATTGTATGTACAAAAACACTGAAGTTCTATGTTTTCATTGACATCAAAAATTGACGAAAACATTGAACGAATTTACGTGCACACCTTCAATTTTTAACTTTAAAAAAAATTTACTTACTAATGTACGAAAAAAATTGGGCATGTCATACGGGCTTAAAAATTATTTAATTTAATTAAACTTGTGTACAATTTATTAAATATTTTTTATTTTAAACCTACATAGCTCAGAGGTACCTAACGCATCGGACTGCGGATCGTGTGATCCTCAGTTCGAATCCCACAGCAGACAGTTGCCAATTTAAATTTACCCGTGGTTCCTCCTCCACTAACAGTTTTGGGGGCTATGACTTGACGGCCGGTAACCGCATTTCATACGCAAAAATATATCACCTACCGAGATCTGCGTAAGCAGAGTGCCACACCCATAATTGGTAAAAGGCGTGATGATATAGGTATTTTATTTTATTTAAACCTACCTACTTTCTCAGACTTATTTAACGATATTAACAAATTAAATAGATTTGAAAGTTTACTAATTTTTATTCATTACTGTAACATATTAGTCCAGTGTCACCAAAAATGTTTGCTCCAAATACTGTGCAATTATTTTTGTGTTCGAAAAAAATATTTTTTATTGTAATCAATACATCGAACAATATATACCCTTAATTTTTAATTGTAATAATTTAGAAGCATTCTGTATATTTTCATTTCCTGTACCTATGAGATTATAGGTATTTTATCTTATGTTGTCGAGAATAATAAATAAATCTTCCATCAAGCCATTTACCCATTTCTGGGTATGACACTCTGCTATAGCAAATCTCGGTAATTGATATATTTTTGCGCGTAGTTACTAGCCATAAAGACAAAGATATTAGTGAGTAAAGTTAAAATAAGAACTGACGGTTGTGGGATTCGAACTGAGGATCTCATGATCCACAGTCCATTGCGTTACCACGTAGCCATTTACCTAATTTCTTGTATAATTAACAATAATTCTTTTCCAGTTTGCAAAGTTTACCGCACTTCATACGAAAAAATATATCACTTACCGAGATCTGCGTAAGCAGAGTGCCACACCCGTAATGGGTAAAAGGCGTGATGGTATATGATGGTATTAACAATAATTTATATTGCAAACACAATTGAGAAGTATTTTAGCGCTGGACAATGTTCTAAAATTAATTTATAAAACAATATATTTCTCTGTAACTTTTATACGAAGCAATTAGTATACCCAAAAACAGAACTAGTGGTATCAACCATTCTGTCTGCTACAACTAGCAACTACTTTATTTGATTAGAATATACTTTAGTATCTGATGGATTTCCAAATTATTTTAGATATACTCAAACTTAAAAACCTATCGGTTCTCAATTCTCAGATTTTTTATTCTAACATTGATGTAATAATTATTTAAATTTTATTTTTATGGTAACTCAAATGAATTGAAGTATATATACCGGGCCTAACAATTGCTAAATTTATCGAAAAATGTAAAACTGCAAATCTATTGACTCTCGATTGTTTTTCTTCGATGCAAGCAGGTTAATATTGTTTATTTTTTCAGGAGCGCCATTACCAATGCGTCTTCGTCGCCTGCACCACCGTTCAGCCATGTATGGTGAATATTACCAACCTCAACCAGAAATGATGTACATCCCAGCCATGACATCCTTCACAGCCGGAGATACCTTCACCGGTTACTTGGACCCCGTACCAGAAGACAAACCCTGCGAGACATGCAACAACATCCCTGATGAACCCGAACCAGAACCAGAACCAGAACCAGTACCGGAACCACAACCCCAACCCTTACCAGAGTTTGAAGAAACCACCAGAGTTCACAAAGTAGAAATAGAACAGCCTCCAGAAGAACAGACTGGTGTTTCAACTGATACTCAAGTTCCAGTTATTGACGAAAGTGTTACTCAAAAGACCAAAACAAAGATCACGCCTAAAAAACCTCCACATCCAGAGGAGGAGGAAGAAGACGAAGAGGATTATGATGATTGGCCTTACGTTAAAAACCGAGGAAGGAAGGTACCTCCCTACAATGTTTTCTTCCCTATGATGTTAGGGTATCCAGGTGCAGGTAGGTCTGCACAGAATGGCGGATATCCAGGTGCTACTGCTATTGCCAACTCGTTTAGCAGCGGAAAGGGGGGAGTTGCCACTAGCCATGCCACTGCCTTTGGACAAGCTCCTTCATTGAATAAGCACAACCAATGGAAAAGACGATCTCAGCATGACGATTAATGGTTAATGTTTTTCTCATTGTTTGCTTAATGCGCCTTTATTAGATATGATATTTTCTATGCTTTTTGTGTATAAATAAGTGTAATATATTACAGTTTCATGTAAAGAATTAATAAATGGAATATTTTTACGTATCTTTGTGTAATTCATTTCGACACAATAGTTTCCGACAAAAATACCCAGAATTTGAGACACACAGTACTTTTTGGGAAAAGTAATGTCAGCTTTGCTTTTTGTTGATATAAATTGAAATATGACTATCAGAAATAATTTGTTTACTTGCAGAAGAAACTTAAAATATTTCTAATTCTTTCTCTTTTATCTCGTCAGAAAAACGTAGAGAATTATTACACATGAGATCTCTACATAAAATTTTTGAATAATTATATAAACAGTCCTACTCTTTTAAGCAAATTATCTTTGCGTGTATTTTCATATCCCATTCGTTCTCTTGCAATTTTCTGTGCTAAAAGTTGTAAAATCAACATGCGAAAGTAGTGTGTCAGGATAGGAATGTTTGGAGGAGATTGATTGTTGGTTGACTGGTTTGTGGGTTCGTGCTACCCCACTAAGTGGGACATGATGTTATGTATGCATGTATGTATGTTTTCTATCCTAAACCAATATGCGACAAGTACTTATAACAATATGTTAGCTAGCTATGATGTACCTAATATTTTTCACTATTCGCTGTTTCCGTTTAACACATTATTAAAACTCTTAAAATTTTCTATATGTTGTTACAAAACAACGTACGTATTATATCTAGTTTGAAATATTTGTTTTATATTATATATTGTTTCTGTGCAGTGCTTTCATTGGGTTTTGGCCTATTTTATGTCTTCATCCTAAATAAATAAATTAAAAAAATTAAAGAAACGTAAAATAAAAAAACAATAATAATTATCAGAAATTATGGTCAAATATTTAGAAAGTCAAAACAATGAGTAGTCAAGAAATACATATACAAATAACAATTATTGTAATTAATGTTTGATAAATTTATTTACTATTTACTCATTATCTGACTGTACAGAAGTTCCAACAACCAAACAATTATAATATGCGCAAAATAAAAAACTATATTCCAACCATAAATTTTTGTTTTCCGTCCGTTCCCTATATTGGTAAATATATAGGTATGTTTGTAGTATGAGAATCGAGTTTTCCTATTTTAACATTCTTGTTATTAGGTATTTTCCAGAAGTGTAGGAAAAAGGAACATTTCAGGTATGTGTGCTACTAATAATATATTTTATTATAATCCATACAAAAATAAAGGTAAATCACAGTAGTACATTAATAACTCATTAAACTAATTCAATATAAATTCGTATTCGTTATTTTATTAAAATTTAATAACATTTCACATACCTACAATTATGATATACCCCTTGAAAGGAGAGCTATTTTGAATCTGAAAGAAAAAATAAAATATTTAGATTACCATACGTTGATTTGCAAATGTTTTAAATAATTTAAATACATTATTTCGCAATCGTTCAGTATTCACGACGAGTACATATATGTTACATTATTGAAACCATTACATTTAATGTTGGCATTCTTCGTTTATTAGTCTATTTATTGATTTAAATTCAATGGCCTATTAAATTAACTAGACATGGAGACCTTTAACGAATGCCGTAACTTGTAGTAACTATCAATTAAACATTTCTAGTGTCAGTTTTGAACCCAAGAATTACAATGTTTGCAAATGCTAAATTTGTTCTACATTTACTTTTGCTTTGGGATAATATCAAATTTCAATAATCTTCTAAAATAAGCTTCTCTGTTGGTTCAAATAAATTAATAACTTAAAGTTAAAATATATACTTTTATTTAAATCCGACGCTTTATATATGACAGGAACAAATGTATTTTTGCCAATAAGAGCTGAAATATTCCTTAAATCAGACATGGGTAACCTTTCGGCGTTCTGGAGTCTATTATTAAATAAAATAAATTAACACTAAATGAAATAAATCACGTTGCTATTTCTTAATTCATGGATTTATAATATAATGTTCTGGAATAAAGATCTATGTTAGTATGCTGATTATTAATGTTATAAAATTGCTATGGGGTATTTAGCATCTTATTTTTATAATTTCGTGAAAAGTATAACTTTTTTGATATGGATTCAGGGCCGTATATATTTACCTTAATAGTATATTATGTAACAAGTTTAATAAACAACTCTTTAGTCACGAGTATTTTTTTTTAAATATACTTTTTAGGTTAATACTTTAACACAATGTCAGATGTAGCACGACCACAAATTAAGATAAGAGAAAAATGTAATATTTTATTAATTATAAGAACAGGTTAACAGTTAAATTTAACAATAATTGAAAGAAGCTAACTTTAATCCACGTTTAATAAGTTAGTTCGAAGCCACAGCTTGTCAAGGGGTGATTAAAATATTATTTACCGCCATGGAAACCAGTAGGCGAAGTTGTATCTCGAGATAAAATTTATATTTTTTGTGTAAAATTTTTTTTTGTCAGGAAGACTAATATTTTGTTAATAATAATTATTATTTTATGGGGTAAATAGCTCCGTGGTAACGTATCGGACTGTGGATCATAAGATCCTCAGTTCGAGCCACACAGCCAACAAATTTTCGAAAAAATACAAACTAGAAACAGTTACAAATCGTTCTAACTCATATTGTAGATTGAGGTTATTCAAACTGGTTTTTTAAAATTAGTAATTTATCAAAGAAAGAATCTGAAATAATCAGAAAAATTAAGTAAATCTATTTTTATTTGATTAGGAATTAAAGCGGAATTTTCTATTTCATATCAATCATCAAAAAGTCATAGAATTGGTCATTTGGTTCACAAAAAAAAAACAAAGTAATTGTCAATGTAATTATAATGAAAAAGTGCTAGAATTACTAATTACTTGCATAAATAATGTTATTAATTACTGAACTTTAAATTACAAAGCAAATGTAAATAAAAAGTAATAATTACATTTCTGAAAAATGTAATTAATTACTGCCCATCTCTGAATTAAATACACACAAAAACAATATCATATTGTTACTAAATGCAACTTAAAATTAGTCCAGTACACCTTAAACGTAGCTCTATTAAAATAACGGAAGTAGAGTATGATGGAAAAAGGGTTTAATCTAAAAATATTTTTGTTGTACTGTCAATAAAAGTCTGCGCCAGCTCCTATAAAAGCCCGAGCACCAAATAAATAAAAACTAATGACCTCAATGTCAGATTTACGAGAAAGATTAACGGAAAAGGAAACTCATTCGTAGAACGAGGCTTGTCACTATTTTCTATCTAGTACCTCGTCTACGTAGGTGGTAGAACTAGTCAACTGTCACCAGCTAGGCGAGACTAAGCTGCTTTGCCATTTCCGGCTAAGTTGACAGGCTTGGCTTTGGCCTGTCGAGCGTTGTTTTTCCTGGGCACCACGGTGAGCGATGACTCGACAACAATTTCGTCGAATGCGATGCCGAAAGCAGCTGCAAACAAAAATTGATTGGTTCAATCAAAAGGATGTATTCGTGTAAACAATAATTAAATAATTGAGTAACTAGTTCAGTGCTCAGCAATCAGTCTAATGTAGTGCATGCTAATGAGAACAGTCAAATTAATACTGTAGTGCATGGTTTGCTTTTCGATTAAAGATTGATAGATACAGTGATTCTGGTTAATTTCCTAAAAGGTGAACCAACACAGGACCCTGTTAGAGGTTGTATTTAACGGAATTTTGTAAGGCAGTTAGTTTTACCGAACTATTTCATAAACTGAGGATATAAGATACATTTTAGTTGCTTAGTATATAATCGTGTTTAGTTTCTTAATTTTTGTGATGTTTTTTGAAAATCCTCAGCTTATCGAATAGCTTTTTTCATGTATCGCTTTATCAATTAATTATATCTCTGAACGTCCAAAAAATCATTGCATTTTTACAATTTTTGATTATGCAATTATGGTTACAATATTCTAAACGGATGTTTATATGAAACAAAATTGAGTCACGTTAAAATGTTATGAATATTAGACTAAAGAATTCACAACTTAAGTTGTATGATTCATAGCGTGCAATTTAATTTATTCATGGAAATTCTAAATGATTCTTTGTCACCTTATTTATATTTTGGTTGCCTTGATAAATGTGCATTTACTTGCTAATTTGTTGATGAAGGTGACAGTACTAAATTAAAAGTCGTAAAATATACAGCAAAGTCGACATATTGCTATTTTTTAATGGCATGTTCTTAAATAAACTAATTCGTCACACGTACACTGTCAAATGAAAAAAGATAGTTTGTAACAAAAAAAATTCTGAATGTCATACAATATGTACCAAAAGAAATACTGATTTGTAACACGGGCATGATACACAAAAATATTTAAATATGAATTATTCTTCAGCGGTACTAAAACAATGATGTATACATTTTGTTTATGTGGAATTTATCTGTAGGCAAAGTTGCTTCACTCGCACTTTTCACAACCAAAACCTAAGCCTACACAACTCACGCTCGACAAACTCGAATCATAGTACTCATTTTTTAATAGAACTTATCTGAAGATAAACTCGCTTCCACGTTCACATTGAATTAATAAAATAACAATGATGTACAAAGTTTATTTATACGCAATTTATCTGTAATTAAGCTAGCATCGCTCACACTT
The DNA here is from genome assembly GCA_963942605.1 of Poecilus cupreus. Taxonomy (NCBI): domain Eukaryota; kingdom Metazoa; phylum Arthropoda; class Insecta; order Coleoptera; family Carabidae; genus Poecilus; species Poecilus cupreus. The sequence continues at coordinate 12,685,268 of OZ012715.1, forward strand.
TTCACAACCAAACCCTAAACCTACACGATTCACGCTCAACAAATTTAAGATAAGCTCGCTTCTACGTTTCTCGTTGAATGAATTAAGTGATCCATTTTTTAACACTGCTATATTTGTAATGTGAATATACCTTGCCCATGCGTCAAAATAATTAGATAATTTAACAAAAAAAAAAAAAAACTTAAACGTCACAAATTTATTTCAAAATTCTCCTCCAAAAATATATTAAATGTAATCTGTAATCTAGCTAGCTTCGCTCACACTTTTCTGAAACAAGTCCTAAGCCTACACAACTCATGCTCGACATTTTATTTTTATGGGAACTTATCTGAAGATAAGCTCGATTTCACGTTCCACTTTGAACGAATTAAGTAATCCACTGTTTTGGTACTGCTATGAATACACCTTCAGCATACGTCAAAATAAAATTTCTACACACGTGTAACATTTCAGTATTTCCGTGGGGAACTTGTGTGTAACAAATCAGTTTCCTGCAGCACATTTAAATATGCCCCTTTTTAAATAATCAAATAAGAAATGATTTTACTTCAAAAACTACTTTCAATCTTTTCTACTTCGATACTTTGCGAAATATCCTTCTTAACAATGACTCTAATTTCATTTAGGATTTAAGAATAATTAAATAATTGTACTCGCAATGTATAACAAATATTTTTGAGTAAAAGCAAGCTAAATTTGCCGCATATTTCGAAGTGTGGTCTAAGATTCTCTGCACAAAAAATTCTGGACAAGATAGTATTACAAATTCGTACACTGGAATTTTATCAATGCATTCAATCATTAAACATATCCTGAAGTATAAATAGCCAGGTGTATGTATAAATAAATCTTCTATACATATTTAATACTAGCTACAAATCACATACCGCGTGATTTCTTCTTAGAAAGTGCTAAACTTATTTAAATTTCACAAACAGGTGTCTGTGGTCTTCTAATTAGTGATTCAAACCGCATGCTGCAGTTGTGACGTCATTGCGTCTATGACTATGCTACTGTTTTATGTTTTAAATTCTTCAAGTGCTCCGCACGATCTGTCTGTTTTGATCAAAATAATCGTTAAATAATTAATTAGAGCAAGTTTTTGCGAAAAAATTAGTAATGTTTATTTGGAGCAATAAAATTTTAATTAGCAGCAATTTGTTTCAGTATTTTTACAATTATTAGATACATATGTTACGACATATTCAAATGTGTACACTTTCATTTATGTTTTTTGCTGTACAGGACTTTTAAAAATTCTCTTCTCCTTTTTCGAATATAGAAAGTTATTGCTTTTCATTCCGATAAATGAGAGTTAATATAAAGACGTAATATACATTTGAATACACGTTTTTCTTGTTTTAAATACTACGGATAATTGAAATATATTAAAATAGATATAACGGTTTAAAAAATTATTGGTTATGATAATATTTTATCGCGTAGATGTATGACGCAAATGACGAAATTTTTGTGTCAGATACGATATATAGTTTAGTTATTTTATTTTCATGATCTATTTACAGACATTAAATAAATTGAAAAACTTTCAAAGCTCACATTTATAAAATTATAAAAGACGTTGGAATACAGTTCTCTAAATTTATTTATTTTAGCCCAATGGCTGGTATCACGAGCTCTGTTTTTGGGTATCTAAGAGAAATGTTTTAGCGCTGTACAATGTTCTAAAATTATTTTATAAAAATTAATCATGTATTTCGCTGTAACTTGTATTCGAAGCATTATTTTATAAAATTATAGTATACCCAAAAACAGAGCTTATGTTCCCAGACAGCTTTTCGAATTATTAAACATAATTTTTCATCAGGTAACAAATAAATAGAAACAGTAACTATGTAAACATCAAATTATGATATATAAAACAGAACAAACCATGAATTAATTGTTTCGAGAATACAATTATTTGCTAATTTTTAAATTATGAAGACTTTTGGATTCTGTTTTCCTGATGAAAAATTATGTAGAATAAATCGAAACATTAATTTTAAATTAAATTTTTACAGTCTTTATAATTTACTATGAGTATCTGAAACTTTTTGCCTAATTTATACTCTTTTTTGTAGTAGAAATATTTATTTGTTCCCGTAGCTACAAAAAATGTAATATAATAACTATAAAAATATAATGTCATACGTTTTTTGAATGCACTGAATATAATTTAAAAAAACGGAAAATAAAGTATACAATACAGTTCATTCGTATCGTAATATTAAACAGTATTTTTCGCAAGTGGTGGAATATTGCGCTAAAGCAATACGGTGTTTTGCAATCACTTCGTAGTTCTTTAAAAAATTACACTGATTATCTGGTACCACGAGCTCTGTTTTCTGGTGTTTTAAGAGAATGTACAATGTTCTAAAATTATTTTTAAAAATATGTTAGATCACTCACCTATAAACAGAGCTCGTGATATCAAGCAATGTATCAATTCACTGATATTAATGAACTTATTAGAAATAAAAATTACTTACATTTAGCTTCTTGCGGGGCGGAATCTTTCTGGTCTGCCGGAATGGGAGCACCCTGACAATGCCAGTTGAGCGCCAAGAGAACAAAACACACGAAAAGCAGAGTTCGCTGCATGGTGTCGGCGAGTAATCTGATAAATTCAGTAGATCAGTTGAATCCGTGAATCTCTCCCAACTCGCGGGAGATAACTACATGAATACGATTACTTCTCTCGGAATACCTGCGCTGGTTCTGGACACGAAACTAGTCTTACGGCCACTATATTGACCTCCGTAGTGCTCTTTTCGTCTGGCATGTTATGCAAGTTATTCCTTTCTCTCTCGTGGGTGAAAAAGTCATTTATATGCGTGAATACGCAAATTAACGTCAATATGGACCGTGAAAGGAGTAATAGCGCATTATTTTGATTTGAGTGCTGCTATTATTGCTAATAGCGACATTCATTTTATGATGTAATGAGACACCATTTTATAGTGTTTAGTGACATGTTTAGTACATGCAATCAATGGTGGAGGGTGCACGCAAATTATAATAAATTGTTATTACGCATTGATTACTGCCTTCGCGGCTTTAAAGGCTTTCAATTTATTCTGGGATTTTGAGTTTTTAAATAAGTATGTGCATATAACCGAGATAATTACAATTTTGAAGGATATTTATTTTTCACGACTATCATTTAAACGGTCAGCTAAATATTAAGGTTTTATTCAGCTCTAAAATGTTTTCTGCCAGTAAATAGATTCAGTTAAGCCCTCACTTATGATCAGCAAGTAGAACAATATTGATCAGCAAATGATTCGGCCGCTCTAAAGTTATTTCTATAGCTAATTAAATACATTTGCAGCAATATAACTAACAAAGAGGCAAATCGTAAATCAGATTTAATAAAATTGAGTCAAACTGTAAAATTTACTTGTTAATTCATCCAAGACGGGCGCTCGCGATTCACTCACCCTTTATTCTAACAACCCTATCTTTTCGAGTCCCAGTGTTGCTGCGCTAGCTACGAGGTTTTTCTCATATACCCAACTCATTCCGCATTAAAACACAGATACTTTAATAAAATCGCACTTCAATGAAATAGAATATAGCCCGTTTTAATTTGTTAGCTGCCCATGATTTTAGAATGCAAACGCATAAATATTATTGCTTATGGGTATAATTTAGTAGCTGATCAATTTTATAATCCGGCTGACCACAGAATAATTTTGTTTCATTACTATTTAATTTTGAATACGCATAAATATTCAACTGACTTAAATGTGTTTACCTGCTGATGCAATTTAGTTTGTTTGCTAACCATTTATTGGGCCTGATAATTTTTTTTTTCTACCAACAAAAATATTGTGTGATCTCCAAATGATTTACTAGCTGCTTTTTTGCTAATCCATTATTTAAATGGCGCAACATTTAATTACTTCTCATTTTTCACAACGTTACTGACTGCTGAAATGTAATTCCCAATAACGAAACCAAATTTATTCATACAATACATAATCTAGAAGATAGAGAAACATTTCATCCCGTTCCTATAATTTGTTTGAATCAAAATATCATCATTATAATGAATGAAACCTACTATGTACTGTACATATTTTTATAGACAAGGTTGTAAAATTTTATTTATGTTATTTATTGACTACTCATATCCCCCCTCCCCCCTCAAATTATTTTTACCACATTTCTAGTAATTTATACCGGTTCGTCGATCCCTGATCTAGATGGGTTATTGATTGATATGATTATCGCGAGACACACATTTTAGCAAAATTGTTAAAAAATATAAAGAATATATTTAAAAACTTACTGTAACATGTTATACCAGTGGCACAAAAAATGTTTGATCCACGTAATGTTCTTTCGGAAAATTAATTTTCCGTTGTAATCAGTACATCAATAATGCACTCTTAATTTTTTTGCGGTAACTTTGAAGCACCTTGTATGTACGTCAGACTTGCGTGTAACTAATTATGATTTAGTTTACGTTAAATATAGACATTTTAGAGTTTAAAATTTGATGTAGTAAATGATATTTAGTTGGCCTTTGTTATTTTGTTACAAGAGTGACTTTTTAGCCCCTTTTCCATCTTAAACTAATTGCCCAATACAAATCGGTGGTTTCTCAAAATGGCCAAAGGTATAAGGTACAACCCCCTCGAGGGTGTATACAAAAGGAAAACTACCCTCTGATGATGACCCGGCAAGCTTGAAGTACCTGGTAATTTCTAGGAACTTAAGGGTCTTCTGCAGGAACCATTTTTTTAATTAGGGTTTTTCAACGAAATAATTACTATGATATTTGAATTAAAAAGACAAGAATTTCCGGATATATTTGAAGTATATTTATTGAATTTCAGACAACAGAAATCTATAAATCACTAGCTTCAAGGTTTTAAAACTCTTAATACAAACAGATTTAAGTCGAAAGTCAAAATTTGTCTTACAAATAACTGTTCATACACCATTATGGAATTTTTGAGTCGGATTTGATGATTTATATTGTAAATTTAATTTAACATATCACTGATTAAAATGTAAATGGTTCGTCTGTATTTTTAGTCAGTCTAAATAAATATTATTATTATTATTATTATTATTATTATTATTATTATTAACGTGAAACAAATATGTAATCAAATTGTTCTTCTTACAAAGCTTTTATTAAATTAATTTTTACCTGGCGTACTACAAACAGAACTTTTATTTGTAAATATAGCTAAATAAATAAATATCATGGATTGCAAGTTAGTTAGATTAATAAGTTATTTCATAAAGCTTGAACCAACCTACATATTAAAAAAAAATCCCGTAACGAAAATATTTGCAACGTGTCACATGTTAGCAATAAATGATCAAACTAATATATACAAAATTATTTTTCAGATTAACGAAGTTCAGAAACGAATAAGTATTAATTATTACAAGTTTGCAATACGGTAAATGTATTACTCACACTGATCTACGGTCGAGATTGACAGGAACATATAACGAATGACAAATTGGCAAAAAATATATGTGGGTGTCGTTGAATATGTGAATGACCTAACTGTAGACTGCACGTGAATTCAAATTGCAGAACTACAATAAAAAATTGTTAGTGAAGAATAATTCGAGATTTATTTTAATTATTTGCTATTGTAATTTTTTTTAAATTTATTCAAAGGTGCACTGTCCCGAAGCATTGCAGGCGAACTGGAAGTTTGGCAAAATTTGCATAATGGTTATAGTATGTATATTATCTTCAAAATTTTTTATGCATATTTTTGTTCTTCTTTTCAGTTGAAATACCTTTGTAATATTGACCTGTTGGTCAACGTATTCTTAAATATTTATAAAAAGGAAAAAAAAAAGTCCGCGGCTGATGGTGTGCTTATTAATCGTGTGAAATTATAGCAAACATTTCACGACATTATTTAAAATTAACAACAAACTTCTTTTCTTAGAAAATTTTTACTTTATATTATATATGTAAACTTTAAATTCAAATATTTATATAAGTTTATGCAAATGTTATTTTGTTTTTAAAGGAAATTATTAACTAATCAAAATTTTTAAATCCAGATTGCTTAGATTTAGATAAATCCTTTAAACTATAAAACGCAAATTGCGAATTCAATCTTATAATTCCTATAATCCTATAATATAATAATACTCTTTGTTTATGTCCTAACAAAGCCGACCCATTTTCCCACCCCTAAAACGTATAACCCCTTAACTTTTATAGACGACAAGGTATTTTATACTTACATATATTATATATAGTTTCGTTGTATTCTTTCATTATTCTTTTGTCCTACGTTTTAGGCCTTACTTTTCGAATTTCTGTTCTCGTAAACCAAATTTTCATTACTAGTACATAATGCTGTTCATTCTAAATTGATAATTTTGAAAAATTGATAAGACCAAAAAAGAAATGGTTACATATCTAAATAAAAACATATCTAACCCTTTTATTTTTGCTGTTGGGTTATTTGTTTGATATTTGATATTGAGTGTGAGATTGAGAAGAATGTTGTTAAGAAAGTGGGAGTGAGTCAGTTGGGGTGGTTTGGATATGTTGAGCGAATGTCGAATGAAAGTTTGATGAAACTAATATATGTGGGTGAGATTGAAGGTGAACGATTGCGTGGGCGTCTGAGGAATAAGTGGTTGGGTATGATTGATGGTTTGTAGCGTGAACGAATGATTCCGAGTGTGAAGAATAACCGAGCATGTATGAATGTGGACGAGGCGAAAGTGGTGTGTCAGTATAGGAATGTATGTTGATTGAGTGGTATGTATTCCACATTATCCTCCTATTACACTTTAACTTATCAATTCCCATTTTGTATAAAAACGTTAATAATATTAAAAATTCATAAAACAATCAGTATAAAGGAATAACCTAATTGTTACTAATACTATACACATCCTCTCTGCAAAAATTGGGGGTTTGGGTTTGGCTGATTAGTTTTCTTTTTAATATATGCAAAAGATGATCTCCCTTACTGAATAAATAAGTATATCACTTTAAATCTGTCAACACATTTTCCTTATAAAATTTAAGCGGTATTTGCGAACGAGCTCATAATAAAATTTCATGAAACTTTGACTCAATGTCTTTGAGTCTATATGTTGATATGTCTGTGTATATAATAATATGTATGTCTCCATACTTTTGGATTGGTTTTTAACATTGTACTTGTACTATATTTAGTATTTTTCACTTGTATATCACATGTTTTATATATCTACTATGTATTGCTGAAAAGGTTAAGTGTCAGAACAGTGACTTGCTGAACTTTGCCGAATAAAATGCATTTATTATTATTATATTATCACGCCATTGGCTATTTTTGGAGTGGTGCTCTGCTTTTGTAGATCTCAGTCAGTGATATATTTTTACACGGTTATCAACCGTCACATCACGGCCCTCTAAAGATGCTAGCGAAAGTTGAAACAGGGTTAAATTTACAATTATTACTTACAACAATTTTATTGTTTTTGTTTAGTAATCTTGAATTAACAAAATGGATCAAGAAGATCCTCCCGACCCAGTTTTTAAATTATTTAAAGAAGCATTTGAAAAAATGCAAGCAGAGAGATCTAACGAGGATCTATCAGAAAAAACGGTCGAACTAGAGCAAGCTAATGGCGAAAAAAAGAAAGTGTCTTGCTTAGAATTTTGGAGTCAAATGTTAACAGATGTTGAAGAACAAAAGAAAGACCCAAACTATTTATTTACACCGGAAGTTAATCGTGAAATTATAGCAAAATATACCACCGTTCTTGAATGTCCAGCACCTGGGGAAAATACACTTTTTCTGAATGACAAATACTGTACTCCTCGGTCGACTGTCAGTTATTTAAATAATTTAACTATAGGGCCTGATCAATGGTATATTATTCAGGATTATCCACCATACCCAAAAAAGATAAAAATTTTACGTCTTCCCACACCAGAGGATTCAGCATCACCAAGTGAGGAAGACCTGAGATTTGAACGAGAACTACAGCGGGCTATAGAGTTATCGCTTTCAAGTCCCAAGAAAGATGAAGATAGGAGTTCATCTTCCTCATCAGAGGATGAATTAAGAAACATAGACGAAAAAGATTCTACAGTTACAACATCGCCCTACAGTGACATTTCAGACCCGAATGTATCACCAGATGACACATTGGCACACGGTGATTCTAATAAAAAAGACTATATGCTGAAGGAGGTGCGAGTGAAATTGCTTAAATTAAATCCGATATTTCGTGATGAGACCTGGAATCGTGGTGATGTTTCACCAGAACGTGACAATTTCGAAGAAAACATTCCTGAAATGAAGGAGGATGATGTTGCTTATCAAATTGATTTAATGCGCGCTATAGAGTTATCGCTTATGGATGTTGAAGGAGCCTCATCCTCGAATGATTTCTCTTCGTCACCAGCAAATCAAGTGAATATGAGTAACAAAGAAAAATTGGAAATCCCTCATGCTTATGATTTGCCTGTAGTAAACAATCAGGGTTGTGAATTATTTCCCGCTGACGACCCGTATTATGGAGATAATAATTCATCCAACATGAGTATTGCATCGCATGATAATCAACAACGAACATTACCAACTTCGAATGAAGAAACTCAAGATTCTCAAACCGAAATTACTGAAGATTATTTAAACTTAGAATTCCAAATTGCACGTGCTATAAAGATCTCGCTTCTGGAATCAAGATGCGATTCTACCTCAAATGATACCGAAGCAGACTGGAATTGTCCTTCTGCTTCAAATCTTTTAAAGTCAGACGAATCTTCAAATGAAACAACAAGGGATGACCAACTGAATCAAAATGTGCAAGATTTCGAGGATAATTCTCAGCTATCTACAAGTCCACAGACAGCGGAGAGCGATAAAAAATTGTTCAATATGCCAAAACTTGAAGATTCTCAACCAGCTACAACTGACAATGGCGAGGAAGAAATTAATTCATCGTTACATGATGAATCAGAGAATAATATCACAACTATAACTACACAGATGGTTGAGAATAATACGCAAGAAAACAACACTACTAGTGATTTTGTATTCAAAGTACCAGAAGTACCAAAGAAGTATAAGAAACCACGAAGACCGCGTAGGTACCGCGCCCGAAAGGTTTGCCCGCCGATACCAGAATTTCCGCAATACTTTCCATTTGTATTAAACAGGTATGTATTTTTCATATATTTTTATTTTAAACCAAACTAAAAATTTGAGTTTAATCGTATCATACTGTTAATAAATAATCATATTGGGTATAGTATTCTGCTTTCGCAGATCTCGGGAATATAATTATTAATTAATTAATATAGTAGTTTGAGAAGCAATAAGTACGATAAATGATACAAGTGTAGAGAACAATGAATATTTGTTGTTATTATATTTCGGTAAATTGAATTGAATTGAAAGACTGGTACCGCGATCATTGTTTTTAGATGTTTTAAGAGAAATATTTTAGTATGGGTTTTAGCGCTGTGCAATGTTCTAAAATTATTTTATAATAAAAATACTTCAAATAAAATTGGTACCTGTAACTTTTATTCGAATTATATTTAAAAAAAGAATTTTAGATCATTTTACAACACTAAAACCGAGACTGAAACATTTCTCTTAAAACATCTAAAGCAGAACTCGTTGGTGTTAAAGTTTTTTTTTTCTAGGCCTGCGCCATGTTTCCGGCCTCGCAACCCCAGACCTGCGCCATATGTATTACCCTACAACCCCAGACCTGCGCATCAGACTATTCCTTTTTTGCCCAGTGGATTGAATCCACCAAGTATACAAGAACCTATTTACAGAGCTAATACTTTTGCATCACCACCTCAAACGATGCTTCAGCCGCCTTGGTCCCAAATCTACCCTCAGATGCCCCAATTCCAAACAAATGAACCTTATTGGTCACCGTTATATAATCCAACCGCAGTGCGTAATCCCTGGTACTCTCAGGGTCCTATGCCATTAAATATGAACTTATATCAGCAACCGAATTACCCTCTTGAAAATCATCAATTGACTTACCAGCCTATTATTCAATATCCATATCAACCTCCAAATTTGTCTATCAATGTAAGGTTAACTCATGAAACGAATGCAGTTAACGTGCAGAATGAAATTCCACAACATTTACCAGTACAGCAACCAGTTGAACACTCCTTGCCCTCCGATCAATCTGTAGGTGTACCTCCAATTACTCAGAAATTCGCTGGCAAAAAGCCTAGAAAACAGTCTACTCCGAAAAAGACACCTGTAAAAGAGAATGACCAAACATCCCATAAGGATAAACAAACTAGCGAACCTCATGTTTCAACACGTGCAGTTGACGAAAGAACGCATCATTCTCTTCCCAGCATCATCGACATATTAGAAGCCATAAATAGTGCGGAACGGGAAAAAGCTGCCAAAGGTAATTATTAATCAGTTCTGCCGTTTACAAAATTTGTCTAACTTAACTTTCCCGCAACTAACTCACATTTTATTAAAATAAAAATAAATATATCACGCCTTTTACCCATTATGAGTGTGGCACTCTGCTTAAGCAGATCTCGGTAGGTGATATTTTTGCGTATGAAGTGCGGTTACCAGCCGTCAAATCTTACGATCCACAGTCCGACGCGTTATCACGGAGCTTTTTACCCCATTTTATTCATATAAGTATATACACTGATCGGCACGAAAAACAAAACACGAAGTTAAGATATATAAAAAAATTTGATTTTTATAACTAAATACTAAAATTGTCTAAAAACAAACAAGAAGGTTGTTTTAATTAACTGTGAAGATTACTTTCAAAACAAAATTAAAAGAAAGAAAAACCAGAAACATTTTGCTTTTGATTATAGATTAATTATAATATTTTTTTAGCTCCAAGACACTGCAAGACTATATTTCCAAAGAAACAGAAACGGTGGAAGTTGTGCGATAAAATATCGGGCAGTCCGCGTTTGGAGACTGTCTTGGAGATGATTGAAAATGTTAAGAATTATTCAGAGATAGTTTCATTATTTCTCATAATTACACAGTACAACACCTTTTTTGTGCTAATTTTGTTCCAGATAATCAATACAAATTTTATCCAGCTTACAGACGCTTGACAGGTACCCCTTATACTAAAAAAAAAAATTAATAGTAATTTAGCGATACGACAAACTCATTTTTATTACCCCTTTATTTGGAAACAACAAGTTTTTTTGTAATTTTTTTGAATTTTTTTCGGAAAAAACAGGGTTTTAAGGAAAATGAAATATGAACAATTAATGTATGTTGAACACAAATGTTTTCACTAACCGAAATCTGCGTAAGCAGAGTGCCACACCCATAATGTGTAAAAGGCGTGATGATATACTTATTTTATTTATTTATTTATAAATTCAACCTTGTTTTCCAAAAAAAATAGTGCTATAAAAATGAGTTTTTCGTTGCGTAAGAATTTTACTGAATTTTTTTTAGTATAAGAGAATTCTGTCAAGCGCCTGTACGTTCGTCATTGATCATCTGGAAGAAAATTAGGGCAAACAAAGGAAAAAAAATTAAAAATTACATAAAACCTGTTCATTCCAACGAAATAGGGTTATAAAAATGAGTTTTTCGTTTCGTGACATTTATATTGAATATTTTTAGTATAAGAGATACCTGTCAAGCGACTGTAAGCTGGGCAAAACTTTTATTGATCAAAATTATTACAAAATTATTGCAAAAACACTGGAAAAAGCCTAAAATCGTAAAAAATCTAAATCCTGACCGTAAAAACAAAACAAGGAAATTATGTCTTTAATTTCCCTTCATTTCATAGGAAAATGAACCAGTTACTCAAAGAGAGAGTCGAGTTACAAAAAAAATAAAAATTTGTTGTACTGTTATTAATTCAATTTACAGATAACAAGATGCTAGAAAAGGAGAAACGTTCAGAGGAAGATAAATCTAAAACTGAGGCGAGTTCTGCAACAGAAGAAAAGCCTCAGGAGAAACTCGAGCAGACTTCTGCTACTGGTAAAATAACTCCTTTATTTTATTATTAAGTGTAAATTTACGTTCATGCTTTTTTATTTAATTACAGATACATCTCATAATGTGGAGGTTGATACCGAAAAATCACGAGACAATTGTTTGTATATATTGTAATTTAGAAAATTCTTCTTTATTCCTCTAATTTAATGTTACAGGTCTTCCGATCTTCATAGAGACTAAAGTAATCAGTGAAGAGAAATATGCACAGTACGCCTGTAAGTTATTTTTTCTATTTTTCCCGTTAATGTTATTAATATGCAAATATTTATAGATAAACGAAAAGGGTATACAATTGATGATGGAAATAATGTTCAGTCAAACGAAGAATTAGTCTGCAACAAGAAGCCGAAAACCACTACCAGTGATGAAAATAAACCAAATGACCAGACAGGTAAAAAAACAAAAGCTGGTACCATGAGCTCTGTGAAGTGTTTTAGCGCTGTATAATTTTCGAAAATTATTTTATAAAAATGCTTGGAATAAAAGTTACAGAGAAATATAATTTCTAGAACTTTTATTTGAAGCATTTTTTATAAAATAATTTTATAACATTAAAAACCCTCTTACAAAAAAAAGAAAGAATTTGTCAAACTTTTTGGTAAATAATGGTTTTTAGTTTTTTGTATTGTTATGAAATTTTTAGAAAATGTATCTCATACCCTTAAGCCCGAATGACACGTTCAATTTTTTTGTACATATTTGTAAAAGTAATTCATTGAAAGAAAATATTTTTTGTTAGACGCACATGCGCATTTTAGTTCAGAAATTGAATCAACGGTTTGTTTTATTTGTACTTAACCTACAAAGTAACGTCAGTTGCTGCATAATATTATTATTATACTTATATTTTATCATGGGCAACGAAGATCTTTTGACTTTGGCTTTAATTAAGAAACCACATCCAACCTCAAATTATTGTACGTTTCAACTGTTCAATTGACGTTTTGCGGTTTGTGACTGTGCGCATTTTTCTGCGCATTTTGTATACAAAAACATTGAAGCACATAGAACTATTTCTATTTTTTCATTGACATCAAAAATTGATGAAAACACTGAACGAATTTACTTATATGATACGTTCAATTTTTAACTTAAATTTAACAAAAAATTGTGCGTATCAAACGGGCTTTAGTTTCCCCACTAGTTCGGTAAATTCAACGGTACTTTTTTTCCGTGTAGAATACCTGAAAACAGAGCTCGTGGTATCAGCCAAAAAGTTTTAAATCTACCAATTATGGCTAGAGTAGTTCCGTGCGAATTTTTACAAATGTATGATTCTAAATTTGCATTATTTAATAATATTTGAGTAATTAAATCTTGACGGAGAAAAGAGCCATAAATTATTACAGTTTTCTAGGTGACGATATCATATATTATTTTTTTGTTATTAGCCGGCCACAATGATGTGATAACCGAAACGAAAGATGAGATAGAAAATGAAGAAAATGTACTTCTAAAGAAATTAGGCGATGACACATTTAATCCTGGAGTATGCGTACCTGATGAAACTCTAATAAAGACGATGGGCCCGTTTTTAGGAGGAGAATTAATACCCGATCAAGAATCCTCTAAAAGAAAAGCACGATCCAGGAAAAAGGTAACGAAACTTTTATAAATTAGATAAATACACTAGACATTTTATAGTTATTTGTACACCAAGGCCGCGAAACCACTCTTTAGCGTACTGAGAGAAAAATTGTCTCGGCCGCAAACGGCCGAGGCAGAACAATCTCGAGGGCGATAAAGGATTTCTCGGGCAAGGTGTACACACTATATTTTGTGCACCGTAAAAAATTATAATTGTTAAACAGTTTTATTGTAAATAGAAAATGGATATGCGATTGACATTTGATAAACAAAACAATTAGTTTTGACAAAATAATGTCAATGACGCATAAACTATAAACGAAATATGACAAATTTATATAAAATCGTGTAGCACTTATGGAATTATTAGTAGTAAAGGATTTTTGTTTTGTTTTAAATATTCTGGTGTAAAGCGATATAACGAATTAAACATATTTTGACGTCCCGGGTCCTCGCATTAATGCTATTGGTCAGAAATATGAAAAGTGCCAATCGAGCGTCTGCTGTGGTGCTGTTGGGCTTCTATTACTTGTTTTATAATTTCACTGTTTTATTGTGCTATGTTGAAAAACTATTGATTTAAATTGTGTGCTGAGGTTATATTTTCTGTCGGAATTAAGAAATGTTTGCTTTACTTACTCATAAAATTATTGGAAATGTTTTTATATTCTTATATAAATCAAAATTTGAACAATAAACGGATAAATGGAATTCTAACCTAAATACAATACATTTGATTCTAAAGTGCACTCCACTAAGTAGAGTTTCCCGCTGACAACTAACGTAATTCCTATTGTATCAGTTACTTAAATACGATTGAGGTAACCACATTTATATTTTACAGTAATCCAGGTAGAGCTTGTTGTTAAAATCGTAATATAAATTGTTGGAAGAACGAATTAGTATTTATATATTTATATATAGATCTACTACATAAAATACTAAAGAAATTTTTGTTGAATCATAATTTATTTTACAGTACTAATTGTTATTCTTGAACTTCGCATGATTAAATACGTAATATAAGAATGTTAATCTCACTTACCTTCATGTAACTATATTCTTTTCTTCTCCATATTTTTTGTCTTCATACATCAATGATTGGGTACCTGTAAAATAAGAAAACAAATATTAATTTGTTGTCACAAAATGCTTAAAATTCATAGAATATTTTGATAACTAAAAGAATGATATTTTTAGGCCCCAAAGAAATACCGATTGACTGCAACCTGCACGGAACAAGTTCAACAGCAAGAGGTAAATAATTATTCCCATTAAAATAAGAAATAAACGTAACATTATTTTTTCAGGAGGAGACATATTGTGCTCGCGATCTGACTACTCAAATAAGTCAAGTTGAAAAGAGACAGAAAGCTCCCGAAGCAGACAAAAAAAATGAAATTTGCCAAGCAGAAGCAAAACCTGAAGTTTTTTCTTACGAAGATATTATTCGTAAAAGTCCAGTAGAAGCGAGCAAGAAAGCTCCGGAAGAGGAAAAAAAAGATGAAAGCTGTGACTCCGAGACAAAGCAAAAAGTTTTTTCTTACGCTGACATTGTTCGTAAAAGCCCCACTGAAGAAAAAGGTGAAAGCTGCGATGATAAAATTAAGCCTGAAGTTTTTTCTCGCGCAAAACATTTTCGTAAAAATCCTGTCAAAGGGAGCGCGAAAACTCTTAAAATAAAAACCATAGATGAAAACACCCAACTTAAGAAAAAGCCGAAGGGTTTATCTTACGCAAAAAAACTTGTTGAACGGATAAAAAAATCTCCTGAAAAAGAAACCAAAGGTGAAAGCTACCAGGCTGAGGAAAAGCCTAAAGTTTTATCCTGCACGAAGATGATTCTTAGAAGTCCTACTGAAGAGACTAAGACAAGTACTGAAATAGAAACCAAAGATGACAGCTCCCAGACTGCAATGAAGAAAGTTTTATCTTACGCAGATATTACTCGTAGAACTCCTGCTGAAGTGAGTAAGAAGGTAGAAACTAAAGATGGTAACAGCCACGTTGAGATAAAGCCTGAAGATTTATCGTACCCAAAAATTCAACGTAAACGACCTATTGAACGGAGCAAGAAAGCTCCTGCAGTGGAAACTAAAGACGAAAGCTGCCGGGTTGAGCAAAAGCAAAAAGTTTTAGCTTATGCTACAATTGATCGTAAAAGTCCAGCTGAAGGGAGCAAGAAAACTCCTAAATTAGAAACCAAAGATGAAATTAACCAGGATGACCAAAAGCCTAAAGTTTTATCTTACGCAACAATTGTTCGTAAAAGTCAAGCGGACAAGAAAACGCCGACAGTAGATACCAAAGATGAATTCTTTACAGTTCTTCGTAAAAGTTCTGCTAAAGGGAGCAAGAAAACCCTCTAAAACGTAAACCAAAGAAACCTACCCTGTTGACCTGTAGAATATATTTTAATTCATGCAAATTGTTTTTCGTAGGATCATTTATTTTACGTAAGAATGTAAATGTGATGATATTGTCAATATTAATAAATAAAACCTTAAAACACATGTTTTCTCATCATTTTAATATAAATATTAGAACATATTATAAATTATACAAGCATTATTTCACAGAATTTTTTCTATTATTACATACATACATACATACATAACGCCACGCTATATCCCACTCAGTGGGGTAGCATGAACCCTGAAACCAACCAACAATCAATCTCCTCCAAACATTCCTATCCTGACAACACAACTGTCGCCTTATCAACATTCATAGTACGATTCATACATGCTCGTCTATTCTTCACAATCGGAATCATTCGTTCACGCAACAAACCATCAATCATATCTCACCAATTACTCCTTGGACGCCCACGCAATCGTTTAACTTTCATCTCACCCGCATATATTAGTTTCATCAACCTTTCTTTCGACATTCGCTCAAGATGTTCAAACCACCTCAACTGACTCATTCCCACTTCCTTAACAACATTCTTCTCAATCTCACACCATATACCAATATATTACGGACACGATCACCTATACCCACACACTCCTCTCAAATATCTCATATCTACAGCAGTTATATGTCGTTCATGCTTCTTCATACATACCCAATATATAAAACCATAACTCAATGTAGGCACTAACACATCATTATAAACACTCAATCGAGCATCTCTAGATATATTTTGCGTTTCTAGAAATGTACCCAGAGCACCCGCCTTTCAATCTCCTGGACAATACTACTATCCGTCGAAAACATACTATCCAAATATACAAATTCAGTCCGTTGTTTCAGTCTCATGCCATTCATTAAAATCACCAAATCATTCTTCTCGAACACCAAAACTTTACATTTATCGACATTAAATAACAGATTTAAACATTTCCCTACTTCATTTATGCTCACAATCAATCTTCTCAATTGATCTATTATTCAGCGTATAGAAAGTTTAGAACATTCGTTACATTTTAATTTTCCACATACAGCTTTAATAAATTGTAGAATCAGTGTAACTTTATTTTGAGATAAAAAATTAAATTATTACTTTTATATTAATACTTTTAGCTACTGATTAAAAACTAGGAACATTTTTAAAAATCAAAGTTTGCTTGCATCACTACAAATTCGAATTTGTAATCTCGCCCGCATATAATAGTTTTAGAAGTCTATCATTTGACATCCGCTCGACATGGCCAAACTACCTCATTCAAATGTCTCACTCTCACCTTTTTAAGGGAACGCATGTAACACTCGAAAATTCTAACGCTGCCTTATTCATGCACTGCTTCATGCATACGTTGCTTTTTTCAATCACTGCTTTGTTCAAACACAGCCTCATTCATACACCGATTTCTTCTAACACCGCTTTATTCACCGTACGAAAGTCCGTCGTCCTAATGCAGCGCAGAAGCAAACCTAAGCCTCTGTATTAAATGAAAACATATTTCAATATTTTATTACTATTACATATTTAGATGATATTGTATAGTAAATATTATAAAAAGTTCATAATTTAAAATTGATGCCATTTTCCTGTCTTTTAACGTTTTTAGCATTGATAGTGCATAAAAGTAATTTCTTAATAAATTAATACGACACCTATGGATACAAAGACTACGCACCATTTTGTCGACATTACAGATTTAGGTATGTTTCTGTGCTGCATTAGGACGATTGATTTTCGTACGGTGAATAAAGCGGTGTTAGAAGAAATCGGTGTATGAATGAAGCTGTTTGAACAAAGCAGTGATTGAGGAAAGCAACTTAAGCATGAAGCAATGCAGCGTTAGAATTTTCGAGTGTTGCAATGTTACCCCCTTTTTAATAACGTTCTTCTCAATCTCACATCCAACCGAACACTGAAATATTCCGAACACGATTACGTTTCGTATACGCCCACACTCATCTCAAACACCTCATTTCCACAGATGACTCACTCCTACCTTCTTAACAACATTCTTCTCAATGGAGGGTATGATTTTGACGTCACAGGCAAGAAAGAGAAAGATGAGGTAAAAGTTGACATGGAAGTTCATAATGCAAACATCCATGTTTTGACGTTTGAGATGGTGTTTTAAGAAGGTTATGTTTTTATTTTTCAAGTTTATTATGTAGGAAACTTAATAAATTAATCACTAACCATATATTAGTATTATAATAATAACGGGAGTCACTATTGCACAAACCATACACACACACTTTATTTTTGATATTTAGCATCATTTCAAGAACTGACATTTTGACAGCGTTTTGTTTGTATTTCGCCAACGTGAATTTCATCGTAGATCAATGAAAACATCAATAGATGGCAGCATGAAAATTTGCTTCTGTATAACCCTCCATTTTAACGATATTCTGCTCAATCTCACGCTCTACCGCACACCAAAGTATTCCGGACACGATCACATCTCATATACTCAGCACTCATCTCAAATGCCTCATTCTATAGCTAGTTTTTTAATAACATTCTTCTCAATCTCACACTCAACTGTACACCAAAGCGTTCTGAACACAATCATGTCTCGAATATCTAAACATAAACACTCATGTGAAATACCTCATTTCCGCAACAGTTATACCTGATTATGTAAATTAATGGAGAATAATAAAATTTTATAAGAAATTTTTAAAGCCCGTAGTGTACCAAATAAATATGTATATTTATTGTAATCAATAGAAATGAATGATAGTGGAATATAGAATGTGGGAATATTTTTTTTCCTTTTAATTATTTATTAATAATAATTACTTAATACATCGCTATTAATTTGAAACATTATACTATACAATCATTTTATTTTAAAATATATCAATTTTCCCGCTTTTTGATCGTCTTTTATTATTGGACAAAGCTACATCCGTTTCCGTTTCCGGTCATTGTAGTTTTCAGTGTTGACTGAGTAGAAGCGTTTTGTTCAATTTCAGAGAAAAAAAGTGATATATTTTGTGATATCTAGTATAAAGCACATCATTCATCGATAAATAAAGGTATACTGCTTATGTAGAAATAAATAAATTCAAATGAAATTATAATATTCACCAAAAAATATAAAACTAAATTCGTAAATTTTGGGGGGCAACACGATATAATAAGTACGACATATTACTACTAAAATGTGTATTTATATGTAAATTAGAAGTTTTTGTTAATGTTAAAATAATATATTTCACAAAAAATTGTTATATATCATTATGATTAGGTTTTTTTACAAAATGGCTTCGACATTTTTTTAAGGTTATGTACAGTTAGTCCATCAAGTAATGAAGGCTTTGTACATTCTGATTATAGATAAACAGAAATAATATTAAAATAGATTACAATAATATTTTCCCAATCACCTTACACATAAAATAGTCATAAATTATAATTAATATTTTGCGTTAAAATTTTCATTAATTAATTATATATGCCAAGGAATGCATTTTGCTTGCAAAACCAAGTGATTTTATGATTTCCATAACATAAATGAGTCTTTTAACAATTATAATAATTAAGTCCTCTTTCTAAATTTCTTTTTGAACATCGTAGTTTCTTTAACATGAAAAGGAACTGAAGCTAGCTCTCTAGTGCAGAAAATTCATTACTTTTTGTTTGTATTATAATAAATGTGTATTCTTCCAAACAACTTACCAATATTATTCATTAGGTAACATCAGTCCACAATTAATAATGGACGAGGATCCAGTTTTCAAGCTATTTCAAGAAGCGTGCAATGAATTGCAGGAAGAAAGACCCGACCAAGACTTCTCTGCCGAGAACGTCGAAATAATGACAAAAGAGGGCAAAAAGTTGAAGGTATCCTGCTTGGAGTTCTGGAAACGTTCGCTGAAAGAAGTAGATGAACAATTGGATGATCCGAACTACCTATTTACACCGCTGGCAGAAGTGTACATCTATGAAAGATACACAACCCGTCTTGAACCTCCAGCACCCGAACAAAGAGCTATCTATCTGAATGGACAATATTGTATCCCCAGACCATCACTTCATTATTTAAGACATCTAAATATTGGTCACGATCAGTGGTATATCACTCAAGATTATCCACAAGAAGAACAAGTTATAAAACTAATACGTCTACCATCACCGGAAACTTCGCCCGAACTCTCGCCGACTGCTAGCGATGAAGATATTGAATACCAATACGACCTCAAGCGTGCTTTAGAGATGTCGCTTTTAGATATTCATGACAATTCAAACTCGAGTGATCCAAATCCTTCGACTAGCTTATCGTCATCAGATGAGAAGACTAATAAACTGTACATAGATGAAGCAGTTCCTTCAACCAGTTTTGCGGCCGATAAACAGGCTAGTACCGTTAACCGAGATGAACAAATACTTTTAACCATCCCATCGTCAAAAAAGAAGACTAGTAAAGTTAACCTAGATGATCCACTTCCTACAGCTAATTCTTCAATAGGTAATGACACTGAAGTTGAAAGTCTACCATCACCGGTCATTTCGCCCCTGGTTTCGCCCCTGGTTTCGCCGACTGCTAGCGAAGAAGATGTTGAATTCCAAAACGACCTCAAGCGTGCTTTAGAGATGTCGCTTTTAGATATTCATGACAATTCAAACTCGAGTGACCCAAATCCTTCGACTAGCTCATCGTCATCAGATGAGAAGACTAATAAATTGTACATAGATGAAGCAGTTCCTTCAACCAGCTTTGCGCCCGATAAACAGGCTAGTACGGTTAACCATGATGAAAAAATACTTTTACCAAGCGCATCGTCGAAAAAGAAGACTAGTGTAGTTAACCTAGATGATCCAGTTCCATCAGCTAATTCTTCAATAGGTAATGAGACTGAAGTTGAAAGACTACCATCACCGGTCATTTCGCCCCTGGTTTCGCCCCTGGTTTCGCCGACTCCTAGCGAAGAAGATGTTGAATTCCAATACGACCTCAAGCGTGCTTTAGAGATGTCGCTTTTAGATATTTATGACAATTCAAGCTCCAGTGATCCATATCCTTCGACTAGCTTATCGTCATCAGATGAGAGGACTAATAACTTAGACATAGATGAAACAGTTCCTTCCACCAGCTCTGCGCCCGATAAGCAGGCTAGTAAGTTTAACCGAGATGAACAAATACCTTTATCCAGCGCATCGTCAAAAACAAACACTAGTAAAGTTAACCTAGATGATCCAGGTAATTCTTCAACAGGTAATAAGACTGAAGTTGTAAAACTAGTACGTCAAAAAACACCGGACATTTCGCCCGAGCCCTCGCCGGCTGCTAGCGAAGAAGATATTCAATTCCAAAACGACCTCAAACGAGCTTTAGAGATGTCGCTTTTTGATATGTATGACAATTCAAGCTCCAGTGATCCATATCCGTCGGCTAGCTTATCGTCATCAGATGAGAAGACTAATAACTTAGATATAGATGATTCAGTTCCTCTAGCTAATTGTGAGGAAGATGGTTCCCTCATCCCTTACATCGACATGTCTCAATATTTAAATACAATATGCGAAACAACTCAATTTGGAGACAACGAAATATTGTACTTTGATGATTCGAAGGATTGTGGTTTGAAACTTGTGAGTGAGTTTTGCCAACAATTTAAGGAGTTTCCGTGTGTAACGGAGAATTTCAAATTCAAAATTCCAGAAGCACCTCTAAGACCTCGGGCTACCAGAGGATATGAATTTAATCCTCAAAGGGTTTTCATTCGGCCACCAGTACTTCCAATTGAGGCACCTCCAGCTCACAAGTAAGTTTTTATTTATATATTTAAATGTACAACTAAATATATATCATTACGCCCTTTACTTATTTTGGGTGTAGCGCTCTCGTAGATCTCGTTAAGTGATATAGTTTTGCGCAAGAAGTTTCGAATGTTGTTGAAATGAAAATAGATTTACTTTTAAATTCGAAAGGATCTTGAGTTAAAATCCTTTCTACAATGTAGCATGTAACATCAGCTATTTACAGAAGTTTAAGGTTTACATCAAATCTATTTCTCCAAGCGTCTATCTATGGTTAAATTTATGGGATGTTTATTGATTTCATATTTGTTCACCGTTTAATTTGCTTAACCTACTACGTAGAAGCTTTGATAATTAAATTTGATTTAATCCTTAATTTTTTCTACATAGTAGACGGAACGCCCTACTTTGTAAAAAGGTTTTTAAGTCCTTCCAAATTTCAAGAATATTTCATAAGGATCATATTTCAAGAAG
This sequence comes from Poecilus cupreus, assembly GCA_963942605.1. NCBI lineage: Eukaryota > Metazoa > Arthropoda > Insecta > Coleoptera > Carabidae > Poecilus > Poecilus cupreus. Next base: position 12,707,504 of record OZ012715.1, read on the forward strand.
AAAAATAAACGAAAATGTTACAGTTCTCTTTGTTTTCCAGGCCAGTGAGGTATTTGCAACCTTGGAAGTGTGTTCCTGCTCACCAGGCCATTGCGTATTATGATTGCCCATGGAATCAATCCAATTTGAATCGAAAAGCGCCGCTTAACTGGAAATTTGACAATAAAGTTCAGTCATCTGTTGAAACCTCAATCATGGCTCCTTTGAAAAAAACAGCAATTCCTGAAGACAAAGTCCGATACCTAACACAGAAGCATCCGCCTACAGCAGAAAAAAATCCATGGATCCCAAAACCAGTGCCAAAAGAAATGAATTCTCTCCAGCAACCATATTTTGTGGAAAATTTTGAATCGGCTCACAAGTCAATTATTTATAAAGTACCCACAAAGAAAGACCCAGCAGAATTTCCTAAAGAGAACAATTCAGTAGCTCATCAGTCGAATTCATTATATACACAATACATCCAAAGAAGAACGATATCGGAATGTCAAGTGAAAAAGAAGGGTGAGTCTACAATTATGCCTACAGTTGGTCTGGACCTAACCTGGGAGAAGCTACAGATTAGCAGGAAACGAAAAGCAGTGGGCTATAAAACTGCAGCTAAATTAGGCAAAAAACCGCCTAAAAGAATTAAGCCGACTAGTGAGGATGAAGAACATAATAATCCTCTTAATGCTAAAGCTACACTGAATAATATTGCGAGTCAGGCGCCACCGAGAATAGTGGTAGGTAGTGAAAAGAGTGCGCGGGATGAAGACCTCAGTATAAGTAAGGTAAAATCTGTCCGACCTGTGGCTCCGCCACCAAATTATCTCAACGATGACTCTACAATTACACCTACAATTGGATTAGGCCTATCTGGTGATAATTCACATATACAGATTAGCAAGAAAAGAAAAGCAGTAGGCTATAAAACTGCAGCTAAATTAAGTGGAAAAACACCTAAGAAAATAAAACAGACAAATGAGGATAAAAAAAATAGAGATCCTTGTGATAATAAAGCCAAAGGTAGTAATACAGTGATTGCCGAATTCATTACGAGGAAGACGCAAAAGTAGCAATGTAAATAGGTAGAAAGGTTTTAATAAAAAAAAATATATCAAAAAAAAAATTGCTTAGTTCGTGTTCGCATACGTTTATAATATGCCCATTTTGTTGCAAAATTGAAACAGTAGTAAGCTGTTATTGAATATGTATATAAAAATATAAGTAACTTGTATAATATTAACTGTAAATAGTGTAAATACATTGTTAAACAAAGAAAAAAGAAAAACACAAAAAATTACTTAGTTCACACAGTTGTCTTTCATACTTAGTGCAAAAGTAGCTACTATTGCAGTAATTTAAACATATGTAAATAGTTCATCTAGTGTAAATGTAAATATGTAAATATTGTACATAGTGTAAATATATTCCATAAAAAAACACAAAGTTTCCAATCATTTTTCCATTTAAAAATACTCTCAAATTTTAAAACAATGTTGTTTAAGCAAGGTAATTTTTTTTCAGTTGGAGACGTGTTGTCTTTGCGAAACTTCTAGACCAATACGGTAAGATAATAATTAAGTAATTAGTACTAAAATATAGTGAAGCATTTTATACTTATTATTAAAAATTGATGATGCGTTATTAAATAATTCAATGACAATCAAATATTTATCCAAAATTGTAACAAGATTTTGACGATAATAAATGCTAAACCGATTCGAGAGAATATGGAATTTAATAATATTTCTTATTAATTATTTTATATAATTACCTTTATGAAGGAGTTGCACTAAAATTTGACCAAATATACCTATTATAGTCGCGAGAATTATATGTAAATTAAAAGAACTCTTATGCACATTTTAGACGTGGTTTTTTTCAGTAAATTCGTTTAATCGATAAAGTTTTGCGTATAAATATAATCAAACAGAAATAAGTATATCTTTTTTATCAGAATGGCAGAATTTTCATTAATTGTTTTATTTCAACTTATTTATTTATATAAAAAAACTAAAAACATTTTTAGAAGGAAAGATTATTCAGAAGTTTCCTTCATTAAAATACTCATTGTCATCCTTAAGAACATACAGGTAACCAAAGACAAATCCATTCCCAGAATGTGTGGCATCATAAGACAATGGAGTCGCATAAACATTTTAGGTTTAAAGTGGTTTTGCGTTAAAAATATACAGGGACAAAGCATAGTATTACTATTTCATTAAATTGTAAATATTATTCTACTTTTCATTAGTTATAAAAATTCGCTAAGAAGTTATATCTAGCAAAGCAAAAATTAATTCGTAGAATTAAAACATGAATGCAATAAATATATGCTATGACAAAAGAATGTTCTAACAATTTTGTAGCCATCTCTATGAGCAAAAATTTTTGTATGATGTAGTTATTTTCATCCCCTGTGGGGCACAATATTAGGGAATTTTATCACCTCTACATTGTATCGTCCAATAGTATCACCACAGTACAGTTGCGGTCAATTTAAATAAACGTCAAATTGAAAAGTATTGTGGTGACAGGCGATGTTACTGACATCAGCGGTCGACACTGGAACTATAAGTACCCTTTGCAGGGGTATCGCTTCAAGACCAAGGTATCAGGTGACTTTGACATAAGCAGACCAAATATTACTAGTTATAAAATTTCATTAAAAAGTTATAGCTAGTACAGCAAAAATTAATTCGTAGAATTATAATTTGAATGTAATAAAATATACTATGACGATACAATGTTCTACCAATTTTGTAGCAATCTCTTTGGGCAAAATAAATATAATTATTGTATGATGTAGTTCTTTTCTTCCCTTGGGGGGCACAATATTAGGGAATTTTGTCACTACATATGCACAGTACTTGAATTTTGCCTCCGATAAACTTTAAATCTGATTGGCTCTAATATTTACTTGCTGCAACGTTCTTCTTCCACAGTAATCTAGAATATTGAGAGGCGAAAACGTTACATTGTAACCGGATAAGTGGTGCACGATTTTGTTTTATTTGTGATATCTTCTAATACAAATTATTCAAAACTGCTGTCATTAAAGGTAAGTTACCCATTCTAAATTATATTAATACAATTTAAATTATAATAATCGATGAATCGACATATGAAATTGTCATTTTGTTGGGTGGCAAAAACAAATTTCTTATTAAATTCATTTAATTTTCGATACTACTATGAAATTATGGTACTCATTGTTGTTCTAAATAATATTGTGACAAATTTTTCTTTTATTTGATAATATTTAACATATTTCAGTAAACATGGGCTTTGTAATTTTGTCTAGAATGTTTTAAGGTTAGTGTTACGATATTGAGTATTTTATTATGTCCATCATTTAAATTCTCTGAAATTCAACTTGGTGGTTATTAATATTGGGGATACTTCATTTTAACATTACTAATTATGCAGAAATTTAAATACATATTGAATAAATTACATTGTAGCCCAGTTGTATTTTCGCCTGTCACTCTTATTCAGCGTACAATATTTCACTGTTTAACTGTCCAGCTAAGAAAACTATACTGCTTCTGCAACAAAGTATGAGATGTAGCAGTTTAACAATGGAATGTTGAACGCCCGACATAGATGTTGAAGGAGGGATAATGTATTTGTAGGTTTCATTGTTAATACTGCAGCTCGACGACACGCATTATTATTGCATTATTGAAATTCTTTGTAATGTCGGTTTCCGAGGAAACAATAATTACTTTGTATTCATAATACTTTAAACAGAAGTCATTTTTTAAATGTAGTGTAGTATTTTAGTGTAAAACACCTCCCCTAATTTTCTTCCGAAAACACATTACTATCACATCCTCGCTTATACCTGCGTTTGCCTTCAAGAAAAGGAAGTTTGTGTTTTTGACAATTAAGATATTTAATGCGTAAAACAATAAATGATGTTTAAATTTTAAGTTCTTTCTTGATTAGACCAACGTATTAAGTATTTAATTACCTACACTATCAAATTACGGCTGATTAGTTTTCTTGTTAATATATGCAAAAGATGATCTCCCTTAATAAAAAATAAGTATATAACTTTAAGTCATTATATCTGTCAAGTAATTTTTCTTAAAATTCAACGTCGTGAACCTGACCCCACCAATTAACATTTTTTATATTTTTACTTCAGAATAGTACTGTTTAACGTTTGTTTATGTTAATTACAAATTTAGTTTGTTTACAATTATTTTATTAGTTATTTTAAAAATAATGTTGGCCAGACAGACTAAATCCAATGACTTGCAGAATGAGGATGCTCGAAGGTTATTTGTAGAGAAATTGAACGAATCTTTGCCTGAATGTGAGCCTAATTTTGATTGTTGCATAAATGATGTTTGGGTGAAATTTAAGGGCATTGTTCTTCAATGTGCGAAAGAAATTTGTGGTGAATGTAAATTAGGCTGTCGTTCGAGGAATGCATGGTGAAATGAAGAAGTGAAAGAAGCGATTGACCAGAAAATAAGAGAATATTTTGGCAGACTGTAAAGAGATTGAGAGGGGGGAGTATAAGACCAGTGAAAGCAATTAAGAGTGCGAATGGTGAGTTGTTGTGGAATGAGTCAGATGTTAGGAATAAATGGTGTGATTATTTTAAGGAAATGTATGGTGGTGGAAATGGAGTGAATAATTGTGGCGGGTGGGGGGGAGGGGGGGAATGCAAGAAATGCTAGAAATATTGAATGGGAGCCTTAAAAATTTTGAAGTTAAGTGATATGCAAGGAGGTTTTTTGCCTGTGAGAGGTTGTGTTGATCAATTGTTTTCTCATAGAATGATTGTTGAAAAGTCACTTGATAAGAACAAAAAGGTGTTGTGTGGCTTTTTCGATTCAAAGAAAGCGTAGGACAGTGTTCTTCGAGAAACTATGTGGGATGTACTTGTAGAGTACGGTGTGGATGGTAATTTATTGGGATCGATTCGAGCGTTGTATGAAGGAAGTGAGCCTGCGGTGAGAGTTGATGGTAGATTGAGTGATTGGTTTCGTATAGATGTTGGCGCGAAACAGGGTTGTGGAATGTCTCCTTGGTTGTTTAATTTTTATATGGATGTGTTGTTACGAAAGGCATTGAATGGAACTGATAGTGTACGTATTGGTGGACGTATAGTGCCTGCGTTAGCTTATGCGGATGATGTCGTGCTGGGTGAAACTGAGGAGCAATTGAGAAGAATGATTGTGAGCATAAATGAAGTAGGAAAGGTTTAAATCTGCTATTGAATGTCGATAAATGTAAAGTGTTGCTGTTTGAGAAGAATCATTTGTTGACTGATTGTAATGTTTCAGTGAATGGTGTGAGACTGGAACAATTGAATGAATTTGTATATTTGGGTAGTATGTTCTCGAGGGATGGACGTATTGACTGGGAGATTAAAAGGCTAGTGTCTGCAGGGTGCAAGGTATTGGGTGCTCTGGGAACATTTATGGGAATAATATATAATAAAAATTGTAACAAAACTTTACACTTTGACAGTACTTTTGTTATCACAGCTATCCCTATCACAATAGTTAGTTAACGTTTTACAAATACATAATGCTATTTATTTATGTTTTCATTAATAATTTAACGATTTCAGAAAAAGTATAATGTATACCTTAGCACGAAAGTATTTTTCACATTGTTTATTGTCCTCGGCTATCACTTCAAATAAATTCCATATTTGTAATAAAAAAATATACTTTAGTGCCTTGATATACAAATAACTATTATTTGAAATCGGCACTAAAGTGCTCAAAAATCGTCAGCTTCTTTTCGGATTTTTTCAGATTTTTTCGAACATTGAAATTAATGTAAATAACACGCAAAATTATGTATTTTGTCCTCAATTTCTTCATCTGTCAAAATGATTCTACTTGTATAATTATTTTACGGTTGCCAACACTGCGTTGCTCAAAATCGTCAAATAATGGGTTATTTTAGTGACGATTTCTGAGCTTTTAATGACGATTTTTGAGCACTTTAGTGCCGATTTCAAATAATAGTTATTTGTGTATCAAGGCACTAAAGTATAATTTTTTGTTACAATATATGAGGCGATAGCCGAGGAGAATAAATCATATGAGTAATAAAAAATATTTCAGTATTGAGGTATACATTATATTTTTTCCGAAATCGTTAAATTATTAAATAAAACATAAATAAATAGCATTATGTATTTGTATAACGTCAGCTAACTGTTGTGATGGGGATGGCTGTGATAACAAAAGTCCTGTCAAAGTGTAAAATTTTGTTATAATTTTTATTTTTTTTAAAATATATTCTTAGTTGTATTCTACATGTGATCTGCATTAAATCCGAAAAATAATTATTAAAGGTAAATAATAAATAAATTTACCAATAGTATTATAAAATAATTTGTTTGTTATTTTAGGTTTGTAATTCAAGTTAGACATAAGAGTCTGTAAAGTGTAACTTGAGCTACTATTTTGGCTAACTTCGCGTAATAATATCGTGTACTTTAGTATCGATTTCGGAAAAACAATATTATTCTATAATGAAAATATTTTAAAAATCTACTGGTCGCGCAAACATGAATCTAGTGCATTAATATTATTTTGTATTTAATTTTTGTTTTTTGTAGAATACATTAGTAAAATTAAACAAACGGTTTGACAATTTGGTCGGGTTAGTGTGAATCTGATCCGACCAAACATATTTTTAAAATACCTAATAAAATAATTGTAAACAAACTATATTTGTGTTTAATTAATCGGAAATAAACTTGATAAACACTACTATTCTCCAATAAAAATATTTAAAAAATAATTGGTTGGGTAAAGATGAATCTGGTGCAACCATATTGTTTTACATTTATTTGAGCTCGGTAGCAAAACAAACGTGTGAAAGTAGTAAACATATTTAAATGAACACTGTAGAACAATTCAGTAAAGTTAAACAAACGATTTGACAATTTGGTCGGGTTAGTGTGAACCTGACCCGACCAAATATTTTTTTTTGAAATGGAAAAAAAAAACAAACAAAATTTATGATTAAGCATACGTTAAAAAATACTATTCTGAAGTAAAAATATATAAAATTTTAATTAGTCGGGTCAGGTTCACGGATGAAAAATTCCCAGCTATCTACAAGTCCACAGACAGCGGAAAGCGATAAAGAATTATTAAATATGTCGAAACTTGAAGAAGATTCTCAACCAGTTGAACGCTCCTTGCCCTCCGATCAATCTGTAGGTGTACCTCCAATTACTCAGAAATTCGCTGGCAAAAAGCCGAGAAAACAGTCTACCCCGAAAAAGATACCTGCAAAGGAGAATGACCAAACATCTCATGAGGATAAACAAACTAGCGAACCTCATGTTCCAACACCTACAGTTGACGAAACAACGCATCGTTCTCTTCCCGGAATCATCGACATACTAGAAGCCATAAATAGTGTGGAACGAGAAAAAGCTGCCAAAGGTAATTATTAATCAGTTCTGCTGTTTACAAAATTTGTCTAACATAACTTTTCCGCAACTAACTCCCATTTTATTAAAATAAAAATAAATATACCTTTATGCCTTTTACCCATTATGGATGTGGCACTCTGCAAAAAACAAAATTTTGTTTAAGAAATATAAAAAAAATTGATTTTTATAACTAAATAATAAAATTGTCTAAAAACAAACAAAATGGTTGTTTTAATTAACTGTAAATACTTTCAAAACAACATTAAAAGAAAACAAAACCAGGAACTTTTTGGTTTTGATTATAGATAATTATAACATTTTTTTAGCTCTACGCTACAAAACTATATTTCCAAAGAAACAAACACAGTGGAGGTTATTCGATAAAATATCGAGCAGTCCGCGTTTGAAGACTATCACGGAGATGATTGTAAATGGTAAAAATTATTCAGAGATAGTTTCATTATTTCTAATAATTACACAGTACAACACAATTTTGTAACAACAGGTTCACGGATGTATAATTCCCAGCTATCTACAAGTCCACAGACAGCGGAAAGCGATAAAGAATTATTAAATATGTCAAAACTTGAAGAAGATTCTCAACCAGTTGAAAACTCCTTGTCCTCCGATCAATCTGTAGGTGTACCTCCAATTACTCAGAAATTCGCTGGCAAAAAAACATCTCATGAGGATAAACAAACTAGCGAACCTCATGTTCCAACACCTACAGTTGACGAAACAACGCATCGTTCTCTTCCCGGAATCATCGACATACTAGAAGCCATAAATAGTGTGGAACGAGAAAAAGCTGCCAAAGGTAATTATTAATCAGTTCTGCTGTTTACAAAATTTGTCTAACATAACTTTTCCGCAACTAACTCCCATTTTATTAAAATAAAAATAAATATACCTTTATGCCTTTTACCCATTATGGATGTGGCACTCTGCAAAAAACAAAATTTTGTTTAAGAAATATAAAAAAAATTGATTTTTATAACTAAATAATAAAATTGTCTAAAAACAAACAAAATGGTTGTTTTAATTAACTGTAAATACTTTCAAAACAACATTAAAAGAAAACAAAACCAGGAACTTTTTGGTTTTGATTATAGATAATTATAACATTTTTTTAGCTCTACGCTACAAAACTATATTTCCAAAGAAACAAACACAGTGGAGGTTATTCGATAAAATATCGAGCAGTCCGCGTTTGAAGACTATCACGGAGATGATTGTAAATGGTAAAAATTATTCAGAGATAGTTTCATTATTTCTAATAATTACACAGTACAACACAATTTTGTAACAACAGGTTCACGGATGTATAATTCCCAGCTATCTACAAGTCCACAGACAGCGGAAAGCGATAAAGAATTATTAAATATGTCAAAACTTGAAGAAGATTCTCAACCAGTTGAAAACTCCTTGTCCTCCGATCAATCTGTAGGTGTACCTCCAATTACTCAGAAATTCGCTGGCAAAAAAACATCTCATGAGGATAAACAAACTAGCGAACCTCATGTTCCAACACCTACAGTTGACGAAACAACGCATAGTTCTCTTCCCGGAATCATCGACGTACTAGAAGCCATAAATAGTGTGGAACGAGAAAAAGCTGCCAAAGGTAATTATTAATCAGTTCTGCTGTTTACAACATTTGTCTAACATAACTTTTCCGCAACTAACTCCCATTTTATTAAAATAAAAATAAATATACCTTTATGCCTTTTACCCATTATGGATGTGGTACTCTGCTTACGCAGATCTCGGTGGGTGATATATTTTTGCGTATCTCGGTGGGTGATATATTTTTGCGTATGAAGTGCGGTTACCAGCCGTCAAATCTTACGATCCACAGTCCGACGCGTTATCACGGAGCTTTTTATCCCATTTTATTCATTTACGTATATACCCTAATCGGCACGAAAAACAAAAAACAAAATTTTGTTTAAGAAATATAAAAAAAATTAATTTTTATAACTAAATAATAAAATTGTCTAAAAACAAACAAAATGGTTGTTTTAATTAACTGTAAAGATTACTTTCAAAACAACATTAAAAGAAAACAAAACCAGAAAATTTTGGTTTTGATAATAGATTAATTATAACATTTTTTTAGTTCTACGCTATAAAACTATATTTCCAAAGAAACAAACACAGTGGAGGTTATTCGATAAAATATCGGGCAGTCCGCGTTTGGAGACTATCACGGAGATGATTGAAAATGGTAAAAATTATTCAGAGATAGTTTCATTATTTCTAATAATTACACAGTACAACACAATTTTGTAACAACAGGTTCACGGATGTATAATTCCCAGCTATCTACAAGTCCACAGACAGAGCAGAGCGATAAAGAATTATTCATTATGCCAAAACTTGAAGAAGATTCTCAACCAGCTACAACTGACAATGGCGAGGAAGAAATTCATTCATCGTTGCACGATGAATCAGAGAATAACAACATAACTAGAACTACACAGGTGGTTGAGAATAATACGCAAGACAACATCACTACTAGTGATTTTGTATTTAAAGTACCAGAAGTACCAAAAAAATATAAAAAACCACGAAGACCGCGTAAGTACCGCGCCCGAAAGGTTTGCCCACCGATGCCAGAATATCCGCAAGAATTTCCATTTGTATTAAATAGGTATGTATTTTTCATATATTTTTATTTTGAACCAAACTAAAAATTTGAGTTTAATCGTATCATAATGTAAATAAATAATCATCGTAGGTGTATTATTCTGCTTTCGCAGTTCTCGGGAATATAATTATTAATTAATTAATATAGTAGTTTGAGAAGCAATAAGTACGATAAATGATACGAGTGTAGAGAACAATGAATATTTGTTGTAATAATATTTCGGTAAATTGAATTGAATTGAATGACTGGTACCGCGATCATTGTTTTTAGATGTTTTAAGAGAAATATTTTAGTATGGGTTTTAGCGCTGTGCAATGCTCTAAAACTATTTTATAAAAAAAATACTTCAAATAAAATTGGTACCTGTAACTTTTATTCGAATTATATTTAAAAAAGGAATTTTAGAACATTTTACAACACTAAAACCGAGACTGAAACATTTCTCTTAAAACATCTAAAACAGAACTCGTTGGTGTTAAAGTTTGTTTTTTTTCTAGGCCTGAGCCATGTTTCCGGCCTCGCAACCCCAGGCCTGCGCCATATGTACTACCCTACAACCCCAGACCTGCGCATCAGACTATTCCTTTTTTGCCCAGTGGATTGAATCCACCAAGTATACAAGAACCTATTTACAGAGCTAATACTTTTGCCCCACCACACCAAACGATGCTTCAGCCGCCTTGGTCCCAAATCTACCCGCAGATGCCCCAAGTCCAAACAAATGAACCTTATTGGTCACCGATATATAATCCAACCGCAGTATGTAATCCCTTGTACTCTCAGGGTCCTATGCCATTAAATATAAACTATGATCAGCAACCGAATTACTCTCTTGAAAATCATCAATTGGCTTACCAGCCTATAATCCAATATCCATATGAACCTCCAAATTTGCCTTTCAATGAAACGAATGCAGATAACGCGCAGAATGAAATTCCACAAACTTTACCAGTACAACAACCAGTTGAACGCTCCTTGCCCTCCGATCAATCTGTAGGTGTACCTCCAATTACTCAGAAATTCGCTGGCAAAAAGCCTAGGAAACAGTCTACCCCGAAAAAGATACCTGCAAAGGAGAATGACCAAACATCTCATGAGGATAAACAAACTAGCGAACCTCATGTTCCAACACCTACAGTTGACGAAACAACGCATCGTTCTCTTCCCGGAATCATCGACATACTAGAAGCCATAAATAGTGTGGAACGAGAAAAAGCTGCCAAAGGTAATTATTAATCAGTTCTGCTGTTTACAAAATTTGTCTAACATAACTTTTCCGCAACTAACTCCCATTTTATTAAAATAAAAATAAATATACCTTCATGCCTTTTACCCATTATGGATGTGGCACTCTGCTTACGCAGATCTCGGTGGGTGACATATTTTTGCGTATCTCGGTGGGTGATATATTTTTGCGTATGAAGTGCGGTTACCAGCCGTCAAATCTTACGATCCACAGTCCGACGCGTTATCACGGAGCTTTTTATCCCATTTTATTCATATAAGTATATACCCTAATCGGCACGAAAAACAAAAAACCAAGTTTTGTTTAAGAAATTTAAATAAAAATTGATTTTTGTAACTAAATAATAAAATTCTCTAAAAACAAACAAAATGGTTGTTTTAATTAACTGTAAAGATTACTTTCAAAGCAACATTAAAAGAAAACAAAATCAGAAATTTTTGGTTTTGATTATAGATTAATTATAACATTTTTTTAGCTCTACGCTACAAAACTATATTTCCAAAGAAACAAACACATTGGAGGTTATTCGATAAAATATCGGGCAGTTCGCGTTTGGAGACTATCACGGAGATGATTGAAAATGGTAAAAATTATTCAGAGATAGTTTCATTATTTCTAATAATTACACAGTACAACACAATTTTGTAACAACAGGTTCACGGATGTATAATTCCCAGCTATCTACAAGTCCACAGACAGAGCAGAGCGATAAAGAATTATTCATTATGCCAAAACTTGAAGAAGATTCTCAACCAGCTACAACTGACAATGGCGAGGAAGAAATTCATTCATCGTTGCACGATGAATCAGAGAATAACAACATAACTAGAACTACACAGGTGGTTGAGAATAATACGCAAGACAACATCACTACTAGTGATTTTGTATTTAAAGTACCAGAAGTACCAAAAAAATATAAAAAACCACGAAGACCGCGTAAGTACCGCGCCCGAAAGGTTTGCCCACCGATGCCAGAATATCCGCAAGAATTTCCATTTGTATTAAATAGGTATGTATTTTTCATATATTTTTATTTTGAACCAAACTAAAAATTTGAGTTTAATCGTATCATAATGTAAATAAATAAACATATTGGGTATATTATTCTGCTATCGAAGATCTCGGGAATATAATTATTAATTAATTAATATAGTAGTTTGAGAAGCAATAAGTACGATAAATGATACGAGTATAGAGAACAATGAATATTTGTTGTTATAATATTTCGGTAAATTGAATTGAATTGAAAGACTGGTACCGCGATCATTGTTTTTAGATGTTTTAAGAGAAATATTGTAATATGGGTTTTAGCGCTGTGAAATGTTCTAAAATTATTTTATAAAATAAAAACTTCAAATAAAAGTGGTATCTGTAACTTTTATACGAATTATATTAAAAAAAAATTTTTTGAACATTTTACAACACTAAAACCGAGGCTGAAACATTTCTCTTAAAACATTTAAAAACAGAACTCGTAGGTGTTAAAGTTTGTTTGTTTTCTAGGTCTGCGCAATGTTTCCGGCCTTGCAACCCCAGACCTGCGCCAAATGTACTAACCTATAACCCCAGACCTGCGCATCAGACTATTCCTTTTTTCTCCAGTGGCTTGAATCCACCAAGTATACAAGAACCTATTTACAGAGCTAATACTTTTGCCCCACCTCCCCAAACGATGCTTCAGCCGCCTTGGTCCCAAATCTACCCGCAGATGCCCCAAGTCCAAACAAATGAACCTTATTGGTCACCGATATATAATCCAACCGCAGTATGTAATCCCTTGTACTCTCAGGGTCCTATGCCATTAAATATAAACTATGATCAGCAACCGAATTACTCTCTTGAAAATCATCAATTGGCTTACCAGCCTATAATCCAATATCCATATGAACCTCCAAATTTGCCTTTCAATGAAACGAATGCAGATAGCGCGCAGAATGAAATTCCACAAACTTTACCAGTACAACAACCAGTTGAACACTCCTTGCCCTCCGATCAATCTGTAGGTGTACCTCCAATTACTCAGAAACTCACTGGCAAAAAGCCGAGAAAACAGTCTACCCCGAAAAAGATACCTGCAAAAGAGAATGACCAAACATCCCATGAAAATAAACACACTAGCAAACCTAATATTCCAACACCTGCAGTTGACGAAAGAACGCATCGTTCTCTTCCCGGCATCATCGACTTATTAGAAGCCATAAATAGTGTGGAACGAAAAAAATCTACCAAAGGTAATTATTAATCAGTTTCACTTTACCAGTACAACAATCAGTTGAACACTCTTTGCCGTCCGATCAATCTGTAGGTGTACCTCCAATTACTCAGAAATTCGCTGGCAAAAAGCCTAGGAAACAGTCTACTCCGAAAAAGATACCTGCAAAAGAGAATGACCAAACATCTCATGAGGATAAACGAGCTAGCGAACCTCATGTTTCTACACCTGCAGTTGATGAAACAACGCATCGTTCTCCTCCCGGAATCATCGACATATTAGAAGCCATAAATAGTGTGGAACGAAAAAAATCTACCAAAGGTAATTATTAATCAGTTTCACTTTACCAGTACAACAATCAGTTGAACACTCCTTGCCCTCCGATCAATCTGTAGGTGTACCTCCAATTACTCAGAAATTCGCTGACAAAAAGCCTAGGAAACAGTCTACTCCGAAAAAGATACCTGCAAAAGAGAATGACCAAACATCTCATGAGGATAAACAAGCTAGCGAACCTCATGTTTCTACACCTGCAGTTGACGAAACAACGCATCGTTCTCTTCCCGGAATCATCGACTTATTAGAAGCCATAAATAGTGTGGAACGAAAAAAAGCTGCCAAAGGTAATTATTAATCAGTTTCACTTTACCAGTACAAAAATCAGTTGAACTTTCCTTGCCCTCCGATCAATCTGTAGGTGTACCTCCAATTACTCAGAAATTCGCTGGCAAAAAGCCTAGGAAACAGTCTACTCCGAAAAAGATACCTGCAAAAGAGAATGACCAAACATCTCATGAGGATAAACAAACTAGCGAACCTCATGTTTCTACACCTGCAGTTGATGAAACAACGCATCGTTCTCTTCCCGGAATCATCGACGTACTAGAAGCCATAAATAGTGTGGAACGAGAAAAAGCTGCCAAAGGTAATTATTAATCAGTTCTGCTGTTTACAACATTTGTTTAACATATCTTTTCCGCAACTAACTCCTATTTTATTAAAATTAAAATAAATATATCTTCATACCTTTTACCCATTATGGGTGTGGCACTCTGCTTACGCAGATCTCGGTATGTGATATATTTTTGCGTATGAAGTGCGATTACCAGCCGTCAAATCTTACGATCCACAGTCCGACGCGTTATCACGGAGCTTTTTACTTCATTTTATTCATATAAGTATATGCACTGATCGGCACGAAAACTGAATACTAAAATTGTCTAAAAACAAACAAAATGGTTTTTTTTCGGAAAAAACAGGATTTTACGGAAAATGAAATATGAACAATTAACGTATGTTGAACACAAATATTCGTAAATACTAACACAAAAAAAGGAAAAAAATATGGGCCGAGTAGTTCCGTGCGAATCTTTACAAATGTATGATTCCAAATTTGCATTATTTAAAAATATTTGAATAATTAATTTTGACGGGGAAAAGAGCCATAAATCATTAGAGTTTTCTAGGTGACGATATCATATATTATTTTTTGTTATTAGCCGGCCACACTGATGTGATAACCGAAACGAAAGATGAGATAGAAAATAAAACTCTAAAGAAATTAGGAGATGATACATTTAATTCTGGAGTAAAGGTTCCTGATGAAACTCTAATAAAGACGATGGGCCCGTTTTTAGGAAGAGAATTAATACCCGATCAAGAATCCTCTAAAAGAAAAACACGATCCAGGAAAAAGGTAACGAACCTTTTATAAATTTATCCCGCTGACAACTAACGTAATTCCTATTGGTGCATGTAAAATAAGAAAACAAATATTAATTAGTTGTCACAAAATGCTTAAAATTCCTAGAATATTTTGATAACTAAAAGAATTATATTTTTAGGCCCCAAAGAAATACCGATTGACTGCAACCTGCACGGAACAAGTTCAACAGCAAGAGGTAAATAATTATTCCCATTAAAATAACAAATAAACGTAACATTATTTTTTCAGGAGGAGACATATTGTGCTCGCGATCAGACTACTCAAATAAGTCAAGTTGAAAAGAGACAGAAAGCTCCCGAAGCAGACAAAAAAAATGAAATTTGCCAAGCAGAAGAAAAACCTGAAGTTTTTTCTTACGCAGATGTTATTCGAAAAATTCCAGTAGAAGCGAGCAAGAAAGCTCCGGAAGAGGAAAAAAAAGATGAAAGCTGTGACTCCGAGACAAAGCATAAAGTTTTTTCTTACGCTGACATTGTTCGTAAAAGCCCCACTGAAGAAAAAGGTGAAAGCTGCGATGCTAAAATTAAGCCTGAAGTTTTTTCTCGCGCAAAACATCTTCGTAAAAATCCTGACAAAGGGAATGCGAAAACTCTAAAAGTAAAAACCAAAGAAGAAAACACTAAACTTAGGAAAAAGCCGAAGGGTTTATCTCACGCAAAAAAACTTCGTGAAAGACGTCTTGAACGGATAAAAAAATGTCCTGAAAAAGAAACCAAAGGTGAAAGCTACCAGGCTGAGGAAAAGCCTAAAGTTTTATCCTGCACCAAGATGATTCGTAAAAGTCCTGCTGAAAAGACTAAGACAAGTAATGAAATAGAAACGAAAGACGGCAGTTCCCAGACTGAGGTGAAGAAAGTTTTATCTTACGAAGTTATTACCCGTAAAACTCCTGCTGAAGTGAGTAAGAAGGTAGAAACTAAAGATGGTAACAACCACGTTGAGAAAAAGCCTGAAGAGCTATCGTACCCAAAAATTCAAAGTAAACGACCTATTGAACGGAGGAAGAAAGATCCTGCAGTAGAAATTAAAGACGATAGCTGCCGGGTTGAGCAAAAGCAAAAAGTTTTATCTTACGCAACAATTGTTCGTAAAAGTCCTGCTGAAGTGAGTAAGAAGGTAGAAACTAAAGATGGTAACAACCACGTTGAGAAAAAGCCTGAAGAGCTATCGTACCCAAAAATTCAAAGTAAACGACCTATTGAACGGAGGAAGAAAGATCCTGCAGTAGAAATTAAAGACGATAGCTGCCGGGTTGAGCAAAAGCAAAAAGTTTTATCTTACGCAACAATTGTTCGTAAAAGTCCTGCTGAAGTGAGTAAGAAGGTAGAAACTAAAGATGGTAACAACCACGTTGAGAAAAAGCCTGAAGAGTTATCGTACCCAAAAATTCAACGTAAACGACCTATTGAACGGAGGAAGAAAGATCTTGCAGTAGAAATTAAAGACGATAGCTGCCGGGTTGAGCAAAAGCAAAAAGTTTTATCTTACGCAACAATTGTTCGTAAAAGTCCTGCTGAAGTAAGTAAGAAGGTAGAAACTAAAGATGGTAACAACCACGTTGAGAAAAAGCCTGAAGAGTTATCGTACCCAAAAATTCAAAGTAAACGACCTATTGAAAGGAGGAAGAAAGCTCCTACAGTAGAATCTAAAGACGGAAGCTGCCGGGTTGAGCAAAAGCCAAAAGTTTTATCTTACGCAACAATTGTTCGTGAAAGTCCTGCTGAAGGGAACAAGCAAACGCCGACAGTAGACTCCAAAGATGAATCCTTTCCAGTTCATCGTAAAAGTTCTGCTAAAGAGGCCAAAAAAACGCCGACAGTAGACACCAATGATGAATTCTTTACAGTTCTTCGTAAAAGTTCTGCTAAAGGGAGCAAAAAAAACCGCTAAAAATTAAACCAAAGAAACCAACCATGTTGACCTAAAGAATTTAATTTTATTACATGTAAATTTTTTTTTCGTAAGATTATTTAATTTACGTAAGAGTATAAATGTGATGATATTGTTAATATTAATAATTGTAAAGTAAAATAAAAATAAAACCTTAAAACACATGTTTTCTCATCATTTTTTCACAGATTTTTTTCTATAATTACATACATACATAACGTCAGGCTATACCCCACTCAGTGGGGTAGCACGAACCCAGAAACACAGTCAACCAACAATCAATCTTCTCCAAACATTCCTATCCTCACACACAGATTTCACCTCGTCCACATTCATAGTGCGATTCATACATGCTCGTTTATTCTTCACAATCCGAATCATTCGTTCACGCAACAAACCATCAATCATAAGCATACCTAATACTTACTCCTCGGACGCCCACGCAATCGTTTACCTTCCATCTCATCCGCATATATTAGTCTCATCATCCTTTTATTCGATATTCGCTCAAGATATTCAAACCCCCTCAACTGACTCACTCCCACTTCCTTAACAACATTACACCATCACCGTATATCCACACACTCCTCTCAAATATCTCATTTCTACAGCAGTTATATGTCGTTCATGTTTCTTTATCCATACCCAATATATAAAACCATAACTCAATGTAGGCACTAATACATCATTATAAACACTCAATCAAGCATCTCTAGATACTTTTTGCGTTTCGAGCAAATGTACCCAGAGCACCCGCCTTTCAATCTCCCGGACAAAACTTCTATCCCTCGAAAACAAACTATCCAAATATACAAATTCATTCACTTGTTTCAGTCTCAGACCATTCATTATAATCATCAAATCATTCTTCTCGAAAACCAAAACTTTACATTTATCGACATTAAATAACAGATTTAAACCTTTGCCTAATTCATTTATGCTCACAATCAATCTTCTAAATTGATCTATTATTCAGCGTATAGAAAGTTTAGATCATTCGTATTAATACTTTTAGCTACTGATTAAAAACTAGGAATATTTTTAAAAATCAAAGTTTGCTTGCTTCACTACAAATTCGAGATAGCCAAACTACCTCATCCAAATGTCTCACTCTGACCTTTGTAATAACGTTCTTCTCAATCTCACATCCAACCGCACACTGAAATATTCCGAACATGATTACTTTTCGTATACCCCCACACTCATCTCAAACACATCATTTCCACAGATGACTCACTCCTACTTTCTTAACAACATTCTTCTCAATTTTAACAATATTCTGCTAAATCTCACGCTCTACCGTACACCAAAGTATTTCGGACACGATCACATCTCATATAATCAGCACTCATCTCAAATGCCTCATTCTATAGCTAGTTTTTTAATAACATTCTTCTCAATCTCACACTCAACTGTGCACCAACGCATTCCGAACACAATCATGTCTCGTATATCTAAACATAAACACTGATGTGAAATACCTCATTTCCGCAACAGTTATACCTGATTATGTAAATTAATGGAGAATAATAAAACTTTATAAGAAATTTCTAAAGCCCGTAGTGTACCAAATAAATATGTATATTTGTTTTAATCAATAGATATGAATGATAGTGGAATATAGAATTTTCCTTTTAATTATTTATTAATAATAATAACTTAATATATCGCTATTAATTTGAAACATTTTACTATACAATCATTTTATTTTAAAATATATCAATTTTCCCGCTTTTTGATCGTCTTTTATTATTGGATATACCTACATCCGTTTCCGTTTCCGGTCATTGTAGTTTTCAGTGTTGACTGAGTAGCAGCGCTTTGTTCAATTGCAAAGGAGTTGTGAAATATTTTGAGATTTATGTTAGAAGGCATATCATTCATCGATAATTTAAGGTATACTGCTTAGGTAGAAATAAATAAATTGAAATGAAATTACAATATTCACCAAAAAATATAAAACTATATTCGTAAATTTTGGGGGGGGCAACACGATGTAATAAGTACGACATATTACTACTAAAATGTGTACTTATATGTATATTAGAAGTTTTTGTTAATGTTAAAATAATATATTTCACAAAAAATTGTTATATATCATTAGGATTAATTTTTTTTACAAAATGGCTTCGACATTTTTTTAAGGTTATGTGCAGTTAGTCCATCAATTCACGAAGGCTTTGTACAGTCTGATTCTATAAAAATAGAAATAATATTTAAGTAGATTACAACAATATTTTTGCAAGTACCCAAAAAAATATAATTGCCATACATTATAATTAGTATTTTACTTTAAAATTCTCATTAATTAATTATATATGCAAATATATGCATTTTGTTTGCGAAATCAAGTAATATTATGATTTCCATAACATAAATGAGTCTTTGAACAAGTATAATAATAAAGTCCTCTTTTCAAATTGCTTTTTGCACATCGTAGTGTTTTTAATAAATGATGGAACTGAATCTAGCTCACTAGGATCACAAATTCATTACTTTTTGTTTATTTTCTGTTAATAAATATGTATTTTTCCAAACAACTTATCATTGTTATTCAATAGGTAACATCAGTCCACTATTAATGAACAAGGACACTTACTCGGACACTGTTTTCAAATTATTTCAAAAAGCGTACAATGAATTGCAGGAAGAAAAATCCGACCAAGACTGCTCTCTCCAGAACGTCGAAATAGTGGCGAATCAAGGCGAAAAGTTGCAGGTTTCCTGCTTGGAGTTCTGGGAACATGTGCTGAAAGATGTTAATGAACAATTAGATGATCCGAACTACCTATTTACACCGCTAGCAGAAGTGAAATCTATGAAAGATACACAGCCTGTCTTGAACCTCCAGCACCCGAAGAAAGAGCTATCTATCTGAATGGACAATATTGTTTCCCCAAACCATCACTTCATTATTTAAGACATCTAAATATTGGTCACGATCAGTGGAATATCACTCAAGATTTTCCACAAGAAGAACAAGTTATATAACTAGTACGTCTTCCATCACCGGACACTTCGCCCGAACTCTCTCCGACTGCTAGCGAAGAAGATATTGAATTCCAATACGACCTCAAGCGTGCTTTAGAGATGTCGCTTTTAGATATTCATGACAATTCAAGCTCGAGTGATCCAGATCCTTCAACTAGCTCATCGTCATCAGATGAGAAGACTAATAAATTTTACATAGATGAAGCAGTTCCTTCAACCAGCTCTGCCCCAGATGAGAAAGCTGGTAATATTGACCAAGATGAGCCAATTTCTTTAACCAGCCCAGCTCCAAAAAAGGAATTCAGTAAAGTTGGCTTAGATGATTCAGTTCCTTCAACCAGCCTTGCGCCCGATAAACAGGCTAGTACGGTTAACCGAGATGAGCAAATATTTTTATCCAGCCCATCGTCAAAAAAGAAGACTAGTAAAGTTAACCTAGATAATCTAGTTCCGTCAGCTAATTCTTCAATAGGTAATGAGACTAAAGTTGTAAAACAAGTACGTCTACCATCACCGGACGTTTCGCTCGAGCTCTCGCCGACTGCTAGCGAAGAAGATGTTGAATTCCAATACGACCTCAAACGTGCATTAGAGATGTCGCTTTTAGATATGTATGACAATTCAAGCTCCAGTGATCCAGATGCTTCGACTAGCTTACCGTCATTAGATGAGAAGACTAATAACTTAGACATGGATGAACCAGTTCCTTCAACCAGCTCTGCGCCCGATAAACAGGCTACTAAGGTTAACCATGATCAACAAATACGTGTATCCAGCGCATCATCAAAAAAGAAGACTGGTAAAGTTAGCCTAGATGATCCAGTGCCTTCTACCTGCTCAGTATCAGCCAGGGAGAGTAGTAAAATTGGCCAAGATGAACCCCTTTGCTTAACCATATCATCAGAGAAGCAGGCCAGTACAATTGGCGTATATGATCCAGTTCCTTCAGCTAATTCTTCAGAAGGCTTCAATAAGACTGATAAGAATGAGGAAGGCGGTTCTCACAAACCTTACATTGACATGCCTAAATATTTAAATGCAATATGCGAAACAACTGAATTTGATGACAACGAAATATTGCACACAGATGATTTGGAAGAGAGTGATTTGAAATTTTTGGATGAATTTTACGAACAATTAAAGGAGTATTCGCAGATGACGGAGAATTTCAAATTCAAAATTCCAAAAGCACCTCTAAAACCTCGGGCTACCAGAGGATATGAATTTAATCCTCAAAGGGTTTTCATTCGGCCACCAGTACTGCCAATTGAGGCACCTCCAGCTCACAAGTAAGTTCTTATGTATGTATTGAAATGTACAACTAAACATATATCATTATGCCCTTTACTTATTTTGGGTGTAGCACTCTCGCAGATCTTGTTAAAGTGATATAGTTTTGTGCAAGAAGTTTCGTTAGGTTACAGCTCCAACGATGTTGAAATGAAAATAGATTTACTTTTAAATTCGAAAGAATCTTGAGTTAAAAACCTCCGGCTAAAGTATGTATTGTAATACAAATATATATAAAAAGAAAAAATTGGGGGAAATTCAGTCTAGTCAAAGGTTAAATCTATTTTTCCAAGCTTCTACGTAACTGGTAAACTACATTAATATAGTGAACAAACATGAAATCTATGGTTAAGTTTATTGGATTTTGATGGGAACAACAACAAGAAATTAACCATGGATTTCATATTTATTTTAACTTCGTTAACCTTCTTGAAGAAATAGATTTGATGTAATCCTTAGATCTTTTCTACATAGTAGATGGAACGTTCTACATTGTAGATAGGCTTTTAACTCAAGCTCTTAAGGCCTTCCAAATTGTATAAATATTTAATAAGGAGCATATTTCAAGAAGGAAAATAGACGAAAATGTTACATTTCTCTTTATTTTCCAGGCCAATGAGGTATTTACAACCCTCGAAAAATGTTCCTGCTCACCAGGCTATAGCCTATTATGATTGTCCATGGAATCAATCCAATTTGAATCGAGAAGCGCCGATTAATTGGAAATTTGTCAATCTAATTGAATCATCTGCTCGAACCGCAATTACGTATCCTTTTAAAAAATCCGCAATTCCAAAAGACAAGATTCGGTATCTAAATGAAATGCACCCGCCTACATCAGAAAAAAATCCATGGATTTCACAATCAGTACCAATAGGTGTGAATTCTCACCAACAACTATATTTTACAGGGGAAAATTTTGAATCGGCTCACAAACCAATTATTTATAAAGTACCCAAAAAGAAAAACCCAGCACAATTTCCTAAAGAGAACAATTCAGTAGCTCATCAGTCGAATTCATTATATACACACTACATCCAGAGAAAAACGTTGCCGGAATGTCAAATGGAAAGGAGCAGTGAGTCTACAATTATACCTACAATTGGTCTAGACCTAACTTTGAAAAATCCAAAGATACAAATTAGCAAGAGACGGACAGCAGTGGGCTATAAAACTGCAGCTAAATTAAGTAGAAAACCGCCTAAGAGAATTAGGCAGACTAGTCAGGATAAAGAAAATAATAATCCTCTTGATGCTAAAGCTACAGGTGATAATAGTGCGAGTGGGCAGGTTAAAGACCTCAGTATAAGTAAGGTAAAATCTTTGCGACCACCGCCACCAAATTCGATTGCCGAATTCGTTATGAGGATGACGCAAAAGTAGTAATGTAAATAAGGTAGAAATGTTCTAATAATAACAATATAAAAAAATCAAAAATAGTTTAATTCTTGTTCGCATACGTTGTTATATACCCATACCCATTTTGTTACAAAATTGTAGCAGTAGTTAGCTGTTATTACATATGTGTATAAAAATGTAAGTAACATCCACAGTATTAATTGTAAATAGTGTTAATACATTGTTACAGAAAGAAAAACACAAAAAAGTAATTTGAACATATGTAATTATTTCACGTAGTATAGATGTAAATATATTCTATAAAAAACCACATACTTTCCAATCACTTTATTCACTTAAATATACCCTCATAAATTTTTAAAGCAATATTATGTACAGCAGGCTTTCGTAACTGTTTTGAATCCGAATCCCGGATTTGGATAATAGGTTTGGTTTTGCAAGCCAGGAAGGTAAATGCGGTTTTCTAATATAAGAGACAAATTAATTTGTGCATTTATATTTATAGTGCAACTTTGACAATTATCAAAATAACTACTTGAAGAACTTCATTTATTTGTATATAGACTGTTAAGTTTTATACTTTTCGTACAAAAAAATATTGTACAAACCTCTTGCGTAAACTCGGTTCCCGAATTCGTTCTAACACTCATCCAGGAACCAAGCGTTCTCGCATTTGGTATGTAAATAACAATAACATTTCAGAAAACAGGTTTAGTTTTATTTATTATAGTATTGTAGTGTTCTCTGTCAAAATTTCGTAGAATATTGTAATGATATAATGACAAAATTGAGAGTTCATTTCTTTCTGTTAAATAAAATAATGATGTTTAATATGCAGTTGTCAAAAAATATTTTGACATGCTTTTTATTATTTTTTTGACAACTAATAACATTTTAAAGATTACTTTGTATTTTATATTGATGCTTCACTCCTGAGGATAACTTATCTGTAGATCAGTAAATTGTTACATTATCTGGAACTACACAATATGGCCCAATTATTTAAACGAGGATTATGGTTATAATTTAAAAAATGTTTATAATATCAGTACAAGTATGAAAATTTAATACAAGTTCATTTACCATTGACAACAAATACATGTTAGAAAGTACTGCACAATTTCAGATTTCACGAAATATCACTAAAAATTGGCATATACTTTTTCGGTGTTTTTCGAAATGCTACTTTGAGTGGCTGCAACTCAAAATCTATTAAAGATATTGAAAAATAGACTCAGTTCTGTTCGTTTCATGCATTTTATTACAAATTAGCAAATTTTGAAAATTTTGAAATTTTTCGAATTTTTCCCCAAATTTCGATAGGCGATAACTCGATAAATATAAAAGGTACAGACTCGCAGACTGGACCATTCGATTTAGCTCGTCAAAATACATAAGTATGTAAAATTTCATTAAAATTGCTATACGCATTATAGAGCTAGAGCAAAAAGTGTGAAAATGACGTATTTGGCGAAAACGTCAAAGGGTCCCTTTACGTTTGGCCTGAAAAAGGCCATTTTCAGACTTTTTGCTCTAAAATTTCGACCCACCATCCGAATGTTCTGAAATTTTTAGGGTTTATGTATTTCGTTGAGCTGAATCCAATGGTTTAGTCTGCAAGTTCGTATCTCGTTTATTATTTGAGATATTGCTGATCGAAATTTTGAAAAAAAAATCCAAAATTTTCAATTTAAAAAAAATTTGTTATTTTGCAATAATTAACACAAAACTGAAGAATATTTTTCCATATCTTGCGTAATTTTTGAGATGCAGTTTCTCAAAGTTGCACTTCGAAAAACATCAAAAACAGTCATATCTATGATATGATATGATGATGCGCTCTGCACCAGTGAGTTTTTTAGGGTTTATATTATATAGAAATACAATAAAAGTATATGCCAATTTTTTGTGATATTTCGTGAAGTACATCATATGAACTGTGTTTAAATGAGTAAGAAGAATGTTTTACGGAAATAAGAAATATAATAAATTTACAAGTGAAGACGGTAAATATTACAAATATTTTAATTGTTTTCTAATATATTAGACAAATTAATTTGTGTGTTTATATTTATAGTGCAACTTTGACAAATATCAAAAGAACTCCTTGAAGAACTTTATTTCTTTGTATGGATAGTTATTAGTTCTATACTTTTCGTACAAAAAATATTGTACAAACCTCTTGCGTGAACTCATTTGGTATGCAAATAACTATTTCCTGCGCAATGGTTGATATTTTTAATTGATGTTTCATTTTGAATTATTTATTCGTATACAAAGTTAAGAACAGATGTAGATTAAATGATTATTCAGAAGATTCCTTCATCCATATTCTCATTGCTGTGTCATCCTCAGGGAGCTACTGATAACCAAAGAGAAATCCAGACCTAGGGTGTTGTGGCTTCATAAGCAACTGGAGTCGCATAAACATTTTGAGATTAAATTAAAAATTTGATTGGCTATCCACAAAATAACCGACTATCATAAATCATTTTTGGTGTGAAATATTGTATTATTTATTGTGTAAAATTGACATTCCTAGTGAAGGAAAATGTATGTTACCATTGATTAAAAAATATCTTTAAGATATTATTTAATCTATGTTACTTATAAACATAGTTAAAGTTTTGACAAGGACAAAAGATTGCTTTCTTGCAGAATTTGCTCTATTTTAGAAAATGTTGATAGACAATAGCATATTATTGTTAAAGTACATTAAGAAGAGTTTAAGATGAAATTATCTTCCATAATTAAAATAATCAAACAAAAAGTTCATTTAAGCATACGAATATTGATTAATTATAGATATGGTGATTAACCCTACATTGTATGTAGTATTATTCAAAAGGAAGAATGTATAGAAAACCCTGGCAAAGAAACAGGCAAAAGTGTAAAGTTTATCAATATATTCGTAAGTAATTGCTAATTAACTATAGGTAGGTATAGTGATGACCCCTGCATTGCATGCAGTATTATTTAAAAGTGTAAAATTTATCGATATATTCGAAAATAATTGCAAATTGGTTATAGACATTGCTTATGAGTTGTCTTCTGAACCATCTGAGTAAAAAATTAATGTGGTACGAAGTAATTTAGAAACGAGACAACAATTGGAAGTAAATATTATTCCAATTCCATCCCCAGCACCTACAGTAGACGATAAATGAGCAATATTTAGCAACACATTTAAAATATTTTGAAATATGTTGAAATATTTATCGATGTTACGTCAAGAAACTTTTCGCTTGAAACCAAGTTGCTAATTTCTTTTTACTTCCTGTTTAGCTTTCGTTTTTATTGTATTAATCCACATATACTGACAAACATGTTGAATAATAAAGAAGTTTGGTTTGTCTGCTAACTGATCCAAATATTTTTTCGTTTGCCATCTTAAAGATTAAAGTTTGTTACAGATCCGTGGATAACAAAAGCAATATTCTGGCAATAATGGTAATGATGCCCAACTGGTAATACAGAGATTGTATTGACCTGCCACTTGCATACATTCTTTTGGTTATATGCCGCCTCGGAACCTCGTTTTCGGTGGTGTGAGAACGGCACGCAGTATTCGCTGGTATGGGTTTTTGCAAAGCGGTCACCCATCCAACTACTAACCGCGATCAGCATTACTTTAACGCTACCTGCCAAGCCGTTGCCTTCGTCAAGTAATATCATGAGACTTGGTATGGAATTAAGCAGACCAAATATTATTAATTACAAAAATTCTCTAAAAAGTTATAGCTAGTAAAGCAAAAATTAATTTGTAGATTTAAAATATGAATGCAATAAAATTACACTATGACCTATGACGAAACAATGTTCCAACAATTTTGTAGCAATATCTCTGGGCAAAATAAATTTAATTATTGTTTGATGTAGTTTTTTTCTTCCCTTAAGGGGCATAATATTAGGGAATATTGTCACTACAAATGCAAAGAATTTGAATTTTGCCTCCCATAAATTTCGAACTTGATTGGCTGTAACATTTACATTCGTTTGCCGTTTTCTTTCCACTATGTTCTAGAATGTTGTTGAGCTGGGATTACATTTCGACAAAATAAGTGTACAATTTTGTGTTGTATTTTTACTACAAATTATATCATACATTTATCATTGAAGGTGAGTTACCCGTACTAAATTATATTGCTACAATTTAACTTATACTAATTGGTGAAACATGTTAAATCGACATTTTTTGTTGGACGGGAAATACAAATTTCTATTTAATTCAGTTGGTTGTCGATACTACTACTTAATTATGGTCCTCATTGTTGTTTTATATAATATTGTGACCTAATTTATTTCGTTAATAATAACATTCTTCTGAATTACACATTCAACCGTACACCAAAATATTCCGACACGAGTATGTCTCGTAAACCCATACATTCATCTCAAATACCTCTTTCCAAAACAGTTATACCTAATTATGTCAATTATAGAGAATAATTAAACTTTACACGAAATTTTTAAAGCCTGTAATGTACCTAATAAATATGTACATTTGATGCAATGATATGAAGTGATTGATAGTAGAATATAGAATGTGGAAATAATTTTTGACATTTAAATTTCCCACAATTTTTATTTGAATTTTTATAAATAATAATAACTCCAAGAGTTTCATTTATCATTCATCATCTAGCCAAAAAAATAGTCTTTATCAATAATAACTTAATATATTACTATTATTTTGAATTTTATTTTAAGATCTGCCAACTTTCCCGCATTTTTTATCTTCTTTTATTATTGGCTACACCTAAATCCGTTTCCGCTTTCGGTCATTGCAGTTTTAATTGTAGACTAAGTAACTGCGTTTTGTTCAATTTTAGTGGAAAAGTGATATATTTTGTGATATCTATTATAAAGTACATCAATTATCAAGAAATAAAGGTATGGTGTATATGTACAAATAAATTTATTCAATTTAAATTTCAATATTCACAAAAAAAAAAACTCTTAGATTTTTGGGTGTCCCACGATGCAATAAGTACGACATATTACTACTAAAATGTACACTAACATGTAAATTAGTACAATTTTCGTTAAGTTAACGTAATATGTTTAACAAAAAATTGCTATAATTCAATAGTATAGGGTTTTTTCAAAATGGCTTCGACAATTTTTATGGTTATGTACAGTTAGTCAATCAAGTAATAAAGGCTTTATACAAATTATAGAAAAATAGCAATAATATTCAAGTAAATTACAACAATATTATTGCAAGTGTCCTACAAATACAATTGCAATAAATAAATAGTATTTGACTTTAGAATTCTCATTAAATAATTATATATGCAAAGAAAATAAGGCAAGGAATGCATTTTGATTGCAAAACCAAATAATATTATTGATATACATAACATAAATGAATATTTTAAGAAGTATAATAATAAAGTCCTCTTTTCAAATTGCTTTTTGCATTTCCTAGTTTTTTAACAAGATATGGAACTGAAACCAACTCTCTTGGGCTGAAAATTAATTTCTTTTTGTTTAGTTCCGGTTCCTATATTAATAAATGTGTATTCTTCCAAACAACTTATCATTATTATTCATTAGGTACCATCAGTCCACATTTAATAGACAAGGAGTCTTGATCGGACCCTGTTTTAACATATGTTAAGGAGCGCCCAAAGAATTGCAAGAAGAAAGACCCGACCAAGAATTTCACTGCCCAGAAAGTCTAATTATTGACGAAATTGGGCATAATTTGCAGGTTGATGAAGAGTTGGACGATCGGAACTAGCTCTTTACACCGCTGACAGAACTGTACATCTACAAAAGATATACAACCCGTCTTGAACCTCTAGCAACCGAAGACAGAGCTTATTATTTAAGAAATCTGAATAGTAGTTACGATCAGCGGGATATCACTCAAGATCTTCGATAAAACTTCAAGTCATAAAACTAGTACGTCTACCACTAACAAAAATTTTGCTAGACCTCTCAACAATGGTTTTCGTAAAAGATTTTGAATACCCTGACGATTCAAGTTAGAGTGATCCAGTTCCTTCGAATAGCTTATCGTCATCAGATGAGCAGAGTACTAAAATGGATATCGATAAACCAGTTCCTTCAATCAGCTCTGTCCCAGATGAAAAGGCTAGTAATATTGACCAAGATGAACCAATTATTTTAATTAGCCCATTTTCAAATAACGAATCCAGAAATATTAGCTTAGATGATCCAGTTCCTTCAGCTAATTCTTCAATAGATAATAAGACTGATAAGTGTGAGGAAGGTAGTGTAAATATAATATGCGAATCAAACGAATTAAAAGACAATAAAGAATTGCACCATGACGATTCGAAGGATCCTTATTTGAAATCCATGGATGATTTTTGGAAAGAATTAAAGCTTGGTTCATGGCAATTTAAAATTCCAGAAGCACCTCTAAAACCTCGGGCTACCAGAGGATATGAATTTAATCCCCCAAGGGTTTTCATTCGGCCACCAGTACTTCCTATTGAGGCACCTCCAGCTCACAAGTAAGTTTTTTATTTATGTATTGAAATATACAAATAAATATATATCATCATGCCCTTTACTAATTTTGGTAATTTTGGTCGCAGATCTCGTTAATTGTTATAGTTTTGCGCATGGAGTGTCGTTAGGTTACGGCCTCAATGATGTTGAAATAAAAATAGCCGTACTTTTAAATTTGTAAAACCTTAGGATCTTGAGTTAAAACATTTTTACAATATAGCACGTTCTATCAGCTATATATAAAGTTAAGGTTTACATGAAATCTATTTCTCCAAGCTTCTACCTAACTGGTAAACTAGATTAATATAGTGAACAAATATGAAATATATGGTTAAATTTATTGGATGTTGATGGAAGCAAAGAGAAGAAATTTAACCATAGGTTTCATGTTTGTTTTAACTTCGTTAACCAGTAGAAGTTTGGAGAAATTGATTTCACGTATTCCTTAAAATTTTCCTACATTGTATAAAGGTTTTTAACTCAAGATTATAAAGCCTTCCAAATTTTAAAATATTTCACAAGGACCATATTTCAAGAAGGAAAGTAGAAGTAGGTGTTACAGTTCTTTTTATTTTTCAGGCCAATGAGGTATTTACAAGCCACGAAGAGTATTCCTGCTCACCAAGCTATTGCGTATTATGATTGCCCATGGAATCAATCCAATTTGAATCGAAATGCGCCGCTTAACTGGAAATTTGACAATCAAATGAAATCTACTCCTCGAACGAAAAAATTTGTTCATAAGAAAATATACAAGGTTCCGTACTTAAAACAGAAGCACCCACCTACAGCAGAAAAAAACCCATGGATACCACAATCAATACCAATATATATGATTTCATACCTAAAACCGTATATTAAAACGGAAAATTTGGAATCGGCTCACAAGCCAATTATTTATAAAGTACCCAAAAAGAAAAACCCAGCACAATTTCCTAAAGAAAACAATACAGTAGCTCATCAGTCGAATTCATTATATACACAAAACATCCAGAGAAAAACGTTGCCACAATGGCAAAAGGGAATGATCGTTGAGGTTAGAATTATACCTCCAATTGCTCTAGACCTAACTTTGAAAAAGCCAAAGATACAAATTAGCAAGAAACGGAAAGCAGAGGGCTATAAAACTGCAGCTAAATTAAGCAGAAAACCGCCTAAGAGAATTAGGCAGACCAGTGAGGATAAAGAAAATAATAATCATCTTGATGCTAAAGCTACAGGTGATACTAGTGCGAGTGCGCAGGTTGAAGACTTCAGTATAAGTAAGGTAAAATCTTTGCGACCACCGCCACCAAATTCGATGACGCAAAAGTAGCAATGTAAATAAGGTAGAAATGTTCTAATAATAACAATAAAAAAAAATCAAAAATAGTTTAATTCTTGTTCGCATACGTTTGTAATATGCCCATTTTGTTACAAAATTGAGGCAGTAGTTAGCTGCTATTATATATGTGTATAAAAATGTAAGTAACATCCACAGTATTAATTGTAAATAGTGTTAATACATTGTTACAGAAAGAAAAACACAAAAAAATAATTTGAACATATGTAATTATTTCACGTTGTGTAGATGTAAATATATTCTATAAAAAACCACAAAGTTTCCAATCACTTTATTCACTTAAATATACCCTCATAAATTTTTAAAGCAATATTATGTATGTACAACAGGGTTTCGTAACTGTTTTGAATCCGCATCCCGGATTGGGATAATAGGTTTGGATTTGCAAGCCAGGAAGGTAAAAGCACATAAAACTGCAGCTAAATTACCTGAAAAAACGCCTAAGAGAATAAAGCCATCAACTGAGGATAAAGAAGATCCTTTTGATGCTAAAGCTACAGGTAGTGATACTGCGAGGCGATCGACACCAGGGGTCCCCAGGTTAACTAGAAAAAGGGGAGCGCGTCACCAAAAATTCATTAAGCGGATGAAGCAATTGTAGAAATGTTTTAATAAAAGAAAAATAAAAAAAATTGCTGAGTTCGTCAATAAAAATAGTTTAGTTCTTGTTCCATATATTTGTAATATAACCATGTTATTAAAAAATTTAAATAGTAGTTAGTTGCTATTACATACGTATATGAAAATGTAAGTAACATCAACAGTATTAATTGTAAGTTACAGAAAGGAAAAATAAAAACACAAAAAAATACTTTGCTCACACAGTTGTCTTTTATACTTAGTGCAAAAGTAACTCTTACACTTGTGTAGATGTAAACATTGTACATAGTGTAAATATATTCCATAAAAACACATTGTTTCTAATCACTTTATCCACTTAAAAATACTCAAGTGTTTCAAAACAATGTTGTACATTATATTAGAAAAAGTAAATTATAAATTAAATCTATTACTATATTTCATAAAATCAACCGAAGAAGAAGATAAAGCAGATCAAAATCCTTTTGAAGCAGGTAAGAGAGTAGAGATAATCTATGTATTCGTAAATAATTGCTAATTAATTACAGGTATGGAGATGACTTTTACAGTACCTTACAGTATTATTAAAAAGAAAAAATGTATAGAAAAACCTGAATGAGAATTCAATAAAACAGGTAAAAGTGTAAAACTTCCAATGATTTGTAAATAATTGCTAATTTGTTATAGACTTGGCTCACGAGTTATATTCTGAACCATCTGATTTAAAATGAACATGGTTCAAACTGATTTAGAAAAGAGACAACAATCGGAAGAAAACTTTCAATTCCATCTTCAGCATTTACAGTAAACGGTAAATGAGTAACATTTAGCCAGCACACTATTAAATATTTGTTGGTCATCTAAATGATAATGTCTCATACAAATAATCTTCATTAGTTTTAAATATAAATAAAAAGATAAATCTCTGTCCAGGTCTGAGGAAGAGAGATGAAACAGTTTCAGAACAACCTGTCACACCGCAACCCGTTACTGATGTGAGTTGTGAGTATACGACCTTCATAATTTATTGCAGAAGCAATTATTCAATTGAATTTCACTTTTGTAGGCACCAATGGAAGAGATGCAGACTAAGAGACGATTCCAGGACAAAGATGATCAAAATATAGGAAAAGAAAATTTTGCTCACAGATTCCATGTGACATAAAGTGCACCAATTTATTGAAATTGAATTGATATGAACAGCTGTAGGTCAAACATTTTTTAGGAACATGACACCGTGACAGTCATATTAGCAAATGGAAAACAATACTCTTATCTAACGTATACAATGAAACATTTAATGTAAATATTTATTTACATCGGTAGACAATAAAGTTGAACCAGAAATTAAAACATTAACATTAAAATACATAAATGTTTATTATATTTAGCCTCCTCCTCCACTAACATCTTTGGGGGCTATGATTTGACGGCTGGTAACCGCACTTCATACGCACAAATATATCACTTACCGAGATCTGCGTAAGCAGAGTACCACACCCATAATGGGTAAAAGGCGTGATGATATATTTTAGCCAGAGACGAATTGTGCTTCATCCCCACTCTTCCAGACGAGAAATCTAAATAATTTATTATAAATAAAATACATATTTCATTTTTGTAGCTATAAAAATCAGAATAAAATACAAATAGTCACCATATTCTTATTTTCAATTCGCAGTTTACTCTTCCGCTTGTTATTTGTAGTGTAGTAGAATGAAACAAGAAGGGCCGCGCCGAAGAGATACAATTCTCAGTAGCGTTCGTACCCGCGTCTGGGTATTCTAGTTAAATGACTGGGATTATCGGATTACAAAATATTAGTCGTAGAAGTATAGAGTAATAGAATTGTTTAGCTTGCTTACAATGTATCAACGAAGATGAGGTGCTATTCAACGTAGTGTTACAATTTTTATAAAATAGTACTATTTCATTTGACGCTAAACTCGATACAAAGTGGTCAGAACGCAGTAAGCTCTTCAATTGTTGAGCTCGTTTAGGTTTAGTTTCAAATGAAGATCGATCCAGCTTCGGCTAGCAGGTAAACATTTTATATTTTATTAATAAATAAAACCAATTACAGCGTGTACCGTAGTAAAAAAATTAAACTATATCAGATTTTGCTTTAACAAACTATCTTGAATTTATAAAATTTGCAGTACATTACTTAAGATAATTCTACATCATTAAACCAATATTTTTATTTACATTTCACTAATATTAAATGTATGTGTATATTTAAATCCCGGAAGTTGAATGTAATAATTAATTTGTTTAACGAAATTTTATTAGTAAATAACATATATTTATTCCAGATGACAGTTTATAATAACTGGATAATAATATTGAACTTAAAATAACAATAACAAATTTAATAGTGGACAATTACAATTAGTCGAATAAATTATGAAACTTAGGTAGGTTATTTACGACATTTTATCCAATATAATATAAGTGATAAGATCAAAATAAAAACTACGTGCAATTCATTATTTTATAAAGTTACTATTAAATAAAATAATCGATAAAGTTCTTTGATATTTATATTTATAATAAAATTAACATTATTGGAAATATTCTTCTTGATCAGACTCAATCCATATATTGATTTAAATATTTGAAATATTTCCCACAATTCAGTTGTCATATTTGATTGGCTGGTCCATATCCGTTTCCCTCGTCTTTTACAATTCCGTTTGTCTTTTGTGTCACTACTGTAGTTTAAAATTTTCACATAGGGTAGTTGATGTGCGTGCAATTATAAGTAAAAGTTTATTGTTTTTGTGAATAAATATTGACTCAATTTTAATTATAAAAGCGCGACAGAAGTTTCGAAGAGATAGTTTTATGTTTTTGATAATGATAGACAAGTGTAACGATATAAAAATATAGCATAATAACTACTAACCAATGTTCTGTGATTTCGGTTGGAGGGAAAATTATATGTTACTGTCTGCCTATTTGAACAATAACTACGATAATTAGCTGATTATTAAAAGTAACATCATAATTTTGGCGCAATCTGCATGTACGTTTTGACTAGTTACGGGTTCTGAAAATTAGGCAAGAACATATCATTTAATAACATGTCTAAAATGGACCCAGTATATAAACTTTTTCATGATGCATATCAAGAACTTGAAAGCGAAAAGTCAAGTGAAAATCCCCCCGCTGATAACGTTGAAACTGTGACGAAGGATGCCGAAAAAAAGCAAGGAACTAGTTTAGATTTTTGGAATCAAATAATAAAAGATGTTGAAGAACGGAACAAGATCCTGCAAGCAGCTCTACAAAACAGAAGAGGACGTAAAGTCCGTAAACTAATTGGTGAATCGGAAAACGTGCAGGCAATTACAACGGGTGATTTGAAGAGAATAAAAATTGATGTTGATTTTAAAAGCAAAATCAGTGTTCCTGCAGTCGAAAAATTTCAACCCCCAGAACTCAATTTACCAAAGAAGAAACGAGGTCGTAAAAGAAATAAATCTCCTCTCCAAATTATCACCCAACAGTCAAATATCCTGTAAGTACTTATTATGCCTTTCAATTCGAATTAATCTAATAGTAAATATTTATTTACTAGGCAAGCAGAAGATTTGCAGACTTCCTTTCCCGAAACACGAATGGATGCAACATTTTCAGTCGCAGATGATTCGAAGCAGGAGCATGCAGTAACTCCTACTAATGTCATCAGAACCAAAAAAGTTAAGCTAAATAAAAAGAAACGAGCTAGTAGACGACGTCAACTTCAAGCAGAAAACGATGTAACTCAGGAGCCTTTAGTAAAACAGGAATGTTCCCGAGAGTTATCACCAGACTACAAGTAAGTACAAATTATGCCTTTTAAATTCGAACAAAAATCACAGTACACTTTTATATTCTAGGCAAACAGAAAATGTGTTGCCTTCTTCTGCCAAAAAAAGAATGGACGAAACTTTTACAGTCGAAGATGCTCCGCAGCAGGAGCAGGTAGTAACTCATCCTACTTATGATATCTCAACAACAAAGATATCTAAAAAGGAACGAGCTAGTAGACGACGTAAGGCTCGTGCACAAAGCGATGCCGCTCAGCTGCTTTTAGTAAAGCAGGAATGTTCACGCGAGTTATCACCAGACCACACGTAAGTACAAATTATGCCTTTTAAATTCGAATAAAAATCACAGTACACTTTTATATTCTAGGCAAACAGAAAAATTGCTGCTGTTTTCTCCCAAAACACGAATGGATCAAACTTTCAAAGTTGATGATGATTCGCAACAGGAGCAGGTAGTAACTGCTGATACTAAGGACATCGGTAAAAAACCAATTAAATTAACTAAAAAGGAACGAGCTAGTAGACGACGTAAATCTGGTGCACTAAACGATAATACACAGCAGCTTTTAGTAAAGCAGGAATATTCACGAGAGTTATTACCAGACCACACGTAAGTACAAATTATACTTTTTAAATTCAAATAAAATTCACAGTACACTTTTATATTCTAGGCAAACAGAAAAATTTACCCCGTCATCTCCCAAAACTCAAATTAATCCTAATAAGTTCACTGTGGATGATGAATTTCTGAAGAAAAATGCAGGAGCTCCTGATGATGTTGTGCAAGAGAAAGTCCATATTACAATAAATGATGATACTTCCCAAAGTATACCTACACTCAGTGATCCTCAACCTGAAGAAATTATAGTCCCTAACAAGAAATCAGCGCTTAGAACACAAAAATTAAATACCACAAGAGATACTAAGCAGCAGTCATCGTTAAATCCGGAATGTTCACGAGAAACATCACCAGACCACATGTAAGTACTGATTATGTCTTTTAAATTAGAATTAAATTAACGGTAAACTTGTATTTTCTAGACAAATTGAAAATTGGCAACCGTCGTCTCCCGAATCGCCATTTAACCTAGCATTCATCGTCGATGAGGAAACTGCAGGAACTCCGCCAGACAGAATTTTTACTTCAACGCCCACAGAGTTAGAGGCAGTAGAAATCGGTGATTATTTTCCTAGCAGCAGTTCAATCATTGGCCCTAGCACAGAGATTCAGTCAGAGGAAATTAATGTGCCTAAAAAGAAACGAGCACGTAGGAAAGTAAAACTAAATAGAAAAAGAGATACGACGCCGGAACCTTTATTAAACCAGAAAATTACTCGCGAGTCATCATCTAGTCACTTGTAAGTATTAATTATGTCTTTCTAATTTGAATTAATTTAAGAGTATACTTTTATTTTCTAGACAAGCGAAAGATTTGCAGCTCTCCCATCAGGAATCGCAAAATAATTCTACAACTACTTCCGATGATTATTTGCAGAAGAAAATCGATTCATCTCCTGATGTTGCAAAAACTGTTATCAAAACTAAAATATTTAGCTCTCAAAAACCAGTAGCATTCAAAAATAAAACTTTATCTACCTCCGCTGATTATTTGCCGGAAAAAAATGCTTCAACTCATGTCGTTGCGAAAGAAATGATTCATTCCCAAATATTCCGGTCTCGAAAACTAGATGTATCGAAAAATACAAATTTACCCGATGATTTTTCGAAGCCTATAATTAAAGACATCGCTCCTCTCAAAGCGAACCAACCTAAAGAAAACAATATAATTATCAAAGATAATGAATTTCTTTCGAAAAGTGATTCAATACAGCAGCCATCAGTACAGAACCAAGTGAATATGCCATTAACATCTGAATTGTAAGTACTAACAGTATAAATTAAATATGAACTGAATTATAAACAAATGTTTTTGTTTTATAGGCAATCAGTAAATTCCCACAATCATCAAGTGATTCCTTCTCCAGCAATAGTTCAGGTTCCTGATTTACAAATAGAGCAGATATGCGAAGAAATTTCGAGCAATCAAGTATTGTCCAGTGAAGTAACTTACATGAAAAGTGATTCAATACAGCAACCATCAGTACAGAAGCAACTGCATGTGTCATTAACAGCTGATTTGTAAGTACTAACCATGGACTAAAACTAAGACTAAAAATAAGTGTCACGTGTTTTTTGCGGGTTGCTAACAACATCGATGCTTTAATTATTTATAGAAATATAGATTACTTCATTTGGCTTTAACTTTGGTCTCTTCCTCTCTGGCTCTAGTTCATGCTTTTCTATTATTCTTCTTTTCTTATATTATTTTTGATAAATATTTCGGGCAGTTTGGGAATATAGTATGGACAGTTTTAGGTTTTAATTTGGGTCTAGCGTATGGTACTGCAATGTACATGTGTACAAATATGTAAATAAATGTAAAAACATACAAATTATTTCATTAATTTACGCTTACATTTCTGTTCTTTTATAATATCGCTTTCAACAAAATGCTTAGCATAAACAACATCACTATGTGATAATAAACGATCAGCCCTCGGAATAGAACGAGCCCATTTATTTATTGATTCTTCGTCTTTCTGGACACTATATAAATAATACTTTTCTTTACAACTTCTGTATCCTGTTTTACAGTTCGGTACAAAGCAGGTACAACGTATATAATTTTTTGAGCTCATTACACTAAAACTATATTTATAATAATAATAATACCTACTATAAAATACTTTGTGATATGTGGAAAATACATCGTAATATAGAAAAAGTATTAAGCTAAGTAAAGCCTAATTTACAATTTGTAAACGTCAAGTTTTATAAAATAGATGTTGATTTACTTAAAAGAACAACAGTTTGAAGAAAAATTGGTATATTTTATAATAATATACTTACTTGACGTGTATTTCACAAAACGTTTAAGAATTAGTTAGTAAAATCGATTTCGCAACGTAAGCTACAATGAAATCAATAGTAATGAAGCATCGCTATCGACAGCAACAAGCACAACATTAGTGACACGTATTAGTAATTTTTTAATGTGAGTTCCCAATCCTAGTAGTTTTAGTCCGTGGTACTAATAGTACAAGTTAAATATGAACTGAAGTATAAACATATGTTTTGTTTTATAGACAATTAATAAGTACCCACAATCATCAAGTGATTCCTTCTCCAGCAATAGTTCAGACACCTGATACGAAAATGCAGACATGCACAGAAACATCTGATTACAGCAAACTTTCGAGTAATCCTCCAACAACTGATTCTGTTTCCACGAAAAATAATCAAGTATTGTCCAGTGAAGTAACTTACATGAAAAGTGATTTAAAACAGAAACCATCAGTACAGAAGAAACTGAATTTAATTATAAATAAATTAACAGCTAAAATGTAAGTACTAACAGTATAAATTAAATATGAACTTAAGTATAAACATATGTTTTTGTTTTATAGACAATCAAAACCTCCCCACAATCATCAAGTGATTTCTTCCCCAGTTCAGGAACCTGATTCAAAAAAAGAGCAGGCATGCGAAGAAACGCCTGATTACAGCCAATTTTCAAGCAATCCTGCAACAACTGATTCTATTTCCACGAACAATAATCAAGTATTATATAGTGAAGAAACTTACACTACTACTATCTACCAGCGTCCAATATACACGCAACCGTCATATATTCAAGCACAATCAATTTGTCCTCCTGTCCCATATCAAAATAATCAAACTGCATTGGGTCCATATCCAGTTAATCCAGCTGTACCTGCATCACAAATGCTAATGCAGCAACCATACGTACCTGGGGTACCCAATAATATAATATCGACTAACCAATACCCACAAGCGGCATATGAAAATGGGTGTCAAAATTATGGATTGCAAAATCCAGGTCCAGGGGGCCCTTTTACAGGTAGTGTACCTGTAATATCGGCACCACAAATGTCCATACAGCAGCCACAAGTCCAAGTCCCTAGGGTACCCGGCAATCTAATTTCGACTAATCCATACCCACAAGCGGCATATGAAAATGGGTACCACAATTATGGCTTCCAAAATCCAGGTCCAGGGGGTCCTTTTCCAATGAATATGCCTGTACCACAGCAAACGTTTGTACAGCAGCCTCACCTACCTGTAGCACCTAACCAGTACGCAGCAGCAGGATATGGGTACCAAAATTATGGATTCCAAAATCAAAGAGCATTTGGTCAAGTAAATTTACCTGCTGCACCTGCTCCACACACGATAATGCAGCAGCCAAATGTTAATCTAATTTCGACTAGCCAGTATCAAAATAACGGCTTCCAGAATCAAATTCCTCGGGGCCTTCCTTACCCAATTACTGTACCACCTACACAACAAACGTTGATACAACAACCATATCAATATCCACAACAAGCTCAACCTGCAGCTCCAATGCAGGTTCCAGGCGTACCACAACAATATGTGCTTCCAAATATATACAATAATCCTGTACCAGGTAATCAAGTTTATCCGTTTGCTACAAGTAGAGCCAATCAAGCACAAATGCCTATACAACAGCCCTACGCACTACCACCCCACCAGTATACATATCCTCCCTATGTGTACCAAAATCAAAGTGCTAATGCTGCTAATCAACCTGCAACATCGTACCAGATTCCGACTTATACAGCTGATCCACAAATGTATAATCAGCAGCTTCATTCTCAAACGCAGATTGCTGGCAATCAATATTATCAACCAGTCAATCCAACAATAATAAACTACAATACATGTCAGCAATACAACCATCAGCCACTTAATAACGCAGCAACGGGACAAGAAACATTATTCCAACCAAATTTCCACAATCCAAGAGCAGAACAAATGCTTGCCGATATGGGCGCAACTACATTAGAAAGGAATTGCCGGTTAATAGAGAACGTAGCATCGGACGCTCCATTACCTGAAGCCACCACAGATTCAAGCACAGTTGTACACTTAACGGAAAACCTAAACAACATGCAAATAAATTATAATGGCATGACAGAACTTGATGAAAATGACAAGCCAAAATCTGTGACCGATCCAATGAAGAGTCATGAAGGTGTAAGTATTCTATTATTTTACATTATTAACCCATTAGCACCCAGCGTTGCCATATGGCAACGGGTATAGGATTATTTTGCAAATATTTTACAACACAAGAGCTCAAAATATAAACGTACTGCCCAAGTGTAGGTCAAAATAAAAACTCCGCATTTTTCGACAATTTACCACCACTTTCAGATGCTATTACTTCTTATCTATTAATTAGAATGATAGAAACGCGTAATCACTGTGTACGTATTGATGGACGTATGTGCCTGCATTAGCTAATGCGGATGATGTTCTGTCGAGTGAAACTGAGGAGCAATAGAGAAGAATGTTTGTGAGCATAAATGAAGTAGAATATGTTATTGAATGTCGATAAATGTAAAGTGTTGGTGTTTGAGAAGAATGATTCGGTGACTGGTTGTAATGTTTTAGGGAATGGTGTAAGACTGAAACAAGTGAATGGATTTGTTTATTTGGGTTGCATGTTTTCGAGGGATGGACGTATTGACCGGGAGATTGAAAGGCGAGTGTCTGCAGGGTGCAAGGTATTGGGTGCTCTGGATACATTTGATCGAAACGAGAATGTATTTAGAGAGGCTCGATTGAGTGCTTAGAATGGCGTGTTAGTGCCTACTTTGATGTATTGTTCTGAATGTTGGGTGTGGATGAAGAAGCATAAACGACATATAACTGCCGTAGAAATGAGATATGAGTGTTTGAGTATACGAGACGTAATCGTAGCCGGAATACATGTATGGTGAGTGTGAGATAGAGCAGAATGTTGTTAATAAAGTGGGAGTGAGTCAGCTGAGGTGGATTGAATATCTTGAGCGAATGTCGAATGAAAGATTGGTGAAACTACTATATGTGGTTGAATTTGAAGATGAACGATTGCGTGGAATAAATGGTTGGGAATGATTGATGGTTTGTTGCATGAATGAATGAGTGTGAAGAATAGACGAGCATGAATGAATCGCACTATGAATGTGGACAAGGCGAAAGTAGTGTGTCAGGATAAGAATATTTAGAGGAGATTGATTGGTGGTTGACTGTTTTCTGGGTTCGTGCTACCCCACTGAGTGGGATATAGCGTGATGTTATGTATGTATCTCATGACAGAAATGTATTCTTCATCTAGCTCAGGTGTAGGCAACCTATGACCCGCGGGTCACCAGGTGACTCATTTCATAATTTCGAATGACCCATTTGAGTTCCGCAAATAAAAAAATATCATCTGTAATCTTCCAACATTTAGCAATGAATTTATAAAATTGTACATATATTAGGGTGTGTTTTCATTTAAAAAGTGCCAGGAGGGTCTTGAAATGTTTTTCCGATAATTGTACAGCTAGCACCGACCTGTCAAAAACGCCATTTTTGACATTTTTAAAGATTTTTATCAATAACTTCTTTTGTATTACTCCAAATTGGATCAAATTTTAATATTTATTTCCCAGATTAAAAAAAAAACAAATTTTATTCACCGATCGGTAAGTTACGGTCGGTAAGCGCCGATATGGTTGCGGTAAGTTATACGTCACGAACATAACGTAACGGTATGTGAAAGAATAGTCTGGTATGCTCTGCCGATTTGTTACATGAAACAAGTTAACCTCAAATTTTGTTTTGATTTTAATATTTAGTGGCGCGTGTATTATCTATTTTTTGTAGCTTAAACTTGTAATTATTTCTTATTAGTTAAAATCTGAACGTTCTCCATTTTATAAACTCCTTGTTGTAGCGCGTTTGTTAGTTGTCAAATGACAGCTATTTGAAAAGAAATGAGATAGAGATAGTAACCGCCCAGTTACACAGTTCCAGACCTGCGTAAGATGCGGTCAGTATGGCGACTCATACCGCAACATACCGTGACGTCACGGTATCATGAATAAAATGTAGTTTGCAACATACACAAGCTTACACGAAGCACCGTTGTGAATAAATTTCGCCTTAACTTATTATTTCAGTGTAATCATCATCATCACCGACAAAATCAATTTTTTCGAATGTGGTAAACAACAAATATTTAGAACAAAACGTGATAAATTAACAAATAAAAAACTACCATTATTATTTGAAAATTTTTATAATTTTAGATGCTAGATGTTAGCTATATAGAAAAAATTATTTGTTTATATAGTTGATAAAATGGCAGTTTTTATTTATAAATTTTTGTTCAAATTACCGTA
This sequence comes from Poecilus cupreus, assembly GCA_963942605.1. Taxonomy (NCBI): domain Eukaryota; kingdom Metazoa; phylum Arthropoda; class Insecta; order Coleoptera; family Carabidae; genus Poecilus; species Poecilus cupreus. Next base: position 12,749,758 of record OZ012715.1, read on the forward strand.
CTTTTAATGTACGGTATTACGTTTGGACCGTGTACCGAACTGTTTATAGAATTTCCGCTGGTACGGTTGGCAACCCTGATGTCCAATCGCGTCCGCGCGACGGACAAAATATGATGCAACACAGCATTACTCCTACGAGAAACGAGAACAGTGATATCGACACCACGTGAACGAAAACATACTTTAAGAATTACTGCTCTTGCAATTCTGCGTGCACTTAGGCGTTCTGGATTTTAAACTGAATTTCGTACGTGACACAGTTGCATTCTTTTTTTTGTACATCATAAATAACTATTTCTGTTTTGTAACGTTTATACGTTTAAAGTGAATATTTTTTGGCGCAATTATGGTTTGTATAACGTTTACTTTAATTCGCTAAGTTATTTCATTCAGACTATACTCAAGGTACACGAGTCACTGATACGCTTAGAACTGTCGTACATAGATGATTAATATGATTAAAATTGATTACAAATATTCACATTTATAGGAAGTGGAGATGGAGTTACCTAATGAAACCAGCTTGGTGAAGATAAAACAACTACAGGTAAGTAATTAAAGGGGAAACCTAGTTTAGCAGCATGATTTCGTAGCGTTTTTCGTGAATTTTATTAGATCATGTCGAGAGTAATTGAATAAAGAATCTTCATGCAAATTTGTAGAACGATTGCTCTATAACTTTTTGAGTTGAAAAAACTCGTTTTGAGAAAAACGCGTTTATAATCAATGTTACCGAAAACGAAAAATTCGAAGCAGTAATAAACAATATAAATTGTTAATCGGCTATTCTAGCATCATATAGCAATACTTCAATAACATGAATAAAATGTTCTCAAAGCTTGAAAAATTATAATTATACCTTCACAGTAGTGTTCATAACATCGGAACGAATTAGAATTTTGTTATAAAAATTGGAGGACATATTCTTGGATAGTTTAACAAATGATATATTGAATTTTAAAAATATCGAATTTTCGAACTGTCTAACTAGGTTCCCCCATTAATCAAATTTTAGCAACAAATATTTTTTACTGTTCTCAGGATAAGACAAATTCTCCAGGTGGCACAAAAATGATTATAAATAAAATAGGCGAATCTGCGATCTTTCTAAAAAAGAATTTCCATAATTCATTATTGAGGCATAAATGTTTACGGAAGTTAGCACAGATGCACAAGTAAATATAACATGTCTTACAAATCCGAATTAAATTAACAGTACATTTTTATATTTTAGGCAGACAAAAACTTTGCAGGCACCTTCTTCCGAAAGGCAAACACCTGCGATCATCATCGATGATAATTTGCAGAAGAAACTTGCTTTATCTACTCCAGCTGCACAAACTGAAAAAATTAATTTGCATGCAGTAAGAGATATCAGTAAGCAGTCCTCATTATCGCAGGAGCATTTCCCGAATCTACCACTAGTTCAATTGTAAGTACTTATTATGGCTTTTAATTATAATTAATTTAATAGAAAACATTTATTTACTAGGCAAGCAAAGGATTCGCAGCCGTTGTCTTCTAAAACAGATGGTACATTCATCAACAATGACACCTCACAGAAGAAGCATTCAGCAACTGCAGCTACAAAAGATACGCAAGCTAAAGCAATGCAACATGCAAGCAAAAAGAGACGACGTCGTAAGCGACGTAATGTTTTGACACTAGGTGATTATATCAAGCAAGAACATTCCCGGAATCCACCACTTGTTCAAGTGTAAGTACTTATTATGTCTTTTTATTCGATTAAATTTAATAGTAAACATTTATTTACTAGGCAAGCAAAGGGATTGCAGAAAGTTTCTTCGGAAGCACAGAAGGCTTATACGCTGACAATTGATGATATTTCACAGGAAAAGCCTGCAGCAATTCCTGATCCTAAAATTACAAAAATTCAAGATACGAATAATAAAACTAGAAAGCAACGTCTTAGGAGACAGCAGCTTTCATTACCACCGGTACATTCGTCAGTTGAATCACCGGATGAAGTGTAAGTACTTATTATATGTCTTTTAACTAGAATTAATTTAATAGTAAATATTTATTTAACTAGGCAAGAAAAGGATTTGCAGCCTCCACCTTCCGAAACGACCGAATCACAAAATGATCATACAGTCGATGTTGATTCGCTGGACAAGCATGCTAAAGAAGACATCCAAAATTGTGAAGCTGATGCACAAAGTGATGTAACTCCTACACCTACAGTCAATGTTACGGATGTTACGGATAATAAACATAAAAGAATGAGTGCACCTAAAAATAAATCGAAATACAAGAAACATAAGGTCAATAATAAAAAAATTAAGAAACTGCAGTCCTCGTTAATCCCGCAATGTTCACTGAAGCCCTCACTAGACCACATGTAAGTACTTATTATTATTTTTTTAAATTCAGAATTAAATTAATCGTTTACAATTATTTTATAGGCAAACAGAGGATGTCCAACTTAAAGAAAAAAGTTGTATCAAACAGCAGTCCTCCTTAATCCAGAATATTCCTTGTGAGACATCAACCAGTCACAAGTAAGTACTATTTATTAGAGATGAAACGGATATCCGGCAACTATCCGGCGGATACTGGATTTTCAATAAATTACGAAAATTTCTTAAAATTACTTCATTTAATTTAATAAATGTCTAAACACAAATAAAACCTCCGTATCTTCAATTAAACACCAATTAATATTATTTTTAACCGACGAAAAAAGGAGGAGGTTTTCAAGTCGATGCGTATATTTTTATTGTGACCACGCATAACTTTTTACAGAGTAGTCCGATTTTGATGTTTTTTTATGGGATAGGGTGTATATCTCGAATTTGATTCCATTAAAATTTGTAAAAAAAAATTCCCTAAGGTTATGAAAATAGGGGATGATTGATTGTTCATCCACTGAATTTTTATATGTTTAACCAATTCTACCACGCGTAACTTTGTACTGGGTTATTCGATTTCGATGATTCTGTTTTTCCACCCCTAAGGGTAGAACAATAGGTAGCAACAAAAAAAACTTTTTAACAAAAATTAATCCGGCGAATAAAAAAACTAAAAAGCTAAATTATTCGTTTCATCTATACTAATCATGTCTTTCAAATTTGAATTAATTTTGCAACAAAGTATAAGTACAATTAATTTACTTACAAGGAAACGACATAGAAGACGAGGTAAAAAAAGAGATTTAAAGCAGCAATCTTCCGTAGAGCTGAAAATTTCACGTGAGACCACATCAGATGAGTTGTAAGTTCTAATGATGCCTTTTAAATTTGTATTTATTTAAGAGTATGCTTTTATTTTCCAGGCAAGCTGATGATAAATTAATTAAGATAAATTATATTACCGAAGTGATTGAAAATAAAGAGATAGAGGTAGCCATAGTTAAAACGAACAGCCCAGAACGTGTTCAGAGACCTGATGCATGGTTTTCATGGATAGAAGTAAGTTCAATAACTCCGTTATATACAGTGTCCATCGGTCTGTATTTTTTATTTTATGCGATTATTATAAATATTACCGAAAATTTTTTCAAAGTTTATTGTACATTAAAATGCCCATGTACCTGCAGTACAACTTCTACCGGGTGTTCCATTTTCTCGCAATTGTATGCAAATTTTTTGTTTTTAAATGGAACATCCTATATGTTTTTGCAAAATCTGAAAGACCTTTTATTTCTCTTTAAAATAGTTGTTATTCATTATAGTCCGTTTTTATTAATGAAGAATCACACTATATACTGTATACAGGGTCTTATTTTTTAATGGAACGAGAAAATATCTCGCTTATTTATCAACTTAGTAATCTATTTCACATAACATGATTTATGTAACAACATATGAGCTAATTGATAGCGGATGTACAATCATATCATTTTTGGTTTACTAGTAATTAATATCAGCTTTGAAATTTTAAATGGAACATACTTTTTTTACAAATTTGAAAAGTACGTCAAATTTGCTTTATATTCATATAAAATAATCCATATGATATATTATTTAAAAATAAGCTGGGGTTGGGGATCACATTAATTATCTTTAGTTGGAAAAAGTAAGCCATGATGCTTGCTTGAAATAATTAAATATTTAATTTAAATAAAACAATGGTAACACGGTAAATGTCATCTGTCAACAATCACTAATTGTTATTACCTTTTTTTATCAGCTAGTTTTAGTGCAGTATTTTATAAATTGCTTACCTAATTATAAAAGTTCATTTATCTCTTTTCGGTTATAGCTTACTATTTTATTTTTTATCAATGTAATAATAATTATTTTACATGATTATAAAGCAAATTTAATGTGCTTTTAAAATTTGTAAAAAATATAGTATATGTTCCATTTGAAATTAAAGTTGATATTAATTACACCGTGCAACAAATTTTATGTTGTGTCATCACACATGAGCAAGACCATATGTCCAAAAAACTAGATTTTTTCCCTTTCGAGTCCTTCAAACCTCTTGCTTGTATCACATCAGAATTTTTTTTTAAATGAATATTGAAGTTTAAAAAAAATATATTCTTTAGCTATTTAAGGAATATTTTTAAGAATTCATATCTTTTGCAATTTTGGATATTTCTAGATGATTCTTTGACGAATCGAAAGCTTAAAAAGTAATCTTTCAAAATGTTTACGCGTTTGTATCATTCTAATCAATAGATAGGAAGTAATGCCATCTTAAATTGTCTAAAAATGCGGAGTTTTTATTTTGACCTACACTTGCCAAGTAAGTTTATATTTTGGCCTCATGTGTTGTAAAATATTCTAAATAAAATCTATGAAACGTCTGTTCATGAATGTACATACTCTATCAATTAGCTTATATGTTGTTGTATAAATCATGTTCTATGATATAAATTGCTAAGTTGATAAATAAGCGAGATATTTCCTTGTTCAATTTGAAAATAACAGCTTGTATATATTTTTTATTTTTTATTCATGTACGAACTTAGCCCAATGTTTTTTGTCTCTTGCACGAGTTTTTGCTTCTTGTAATGTGGTTCCTCTCATCTTTAGTGTCTTCTCAACGATATCGTTCCATTCTTCTCTTGGTCTTCCTCTTCCGTTTTTTTTTTTTATTAATTATATTATCAGACCAAACTTTCTTTGTAGGTCTCTTCTAAATTATTACCAGGTAGCCCCACCAACCCAGATGTCTTTGCTCTAAGTATTCTTCTATCGATTTCGTTCCCAGTTGTTTTCTTATGTCTGTGTTTCTTATTTTATCTAGCATCGTTATCCCTTTGACTCTTCTCAAGTTTTTCATTCCTAGAGCTTGTATTTTACTTTTGATTTTTCTTGATACAACTCATGATTCACAGCGGTAAGTTAGTATAGCTCAATAAATTGTATTGAAATCTTTGTTCTGTGATATTTCTTTCTTGCCTATAAAATTGTTTTTCAGCATATGAAATATATATGCTGTCGTGTTTATTCTTTTAGTTATATCTTCGTCTTGTATTCCAGTTCTTTCTTATAATACTCATACATATTCAAATGTCTCTACTTTTTCTATGTTATCATTTCCAATCTTTAGGTTGGTTGTTTCATTATCATTTGATATTGTCATCACTTTTGTTTTGTTAACGTTTATCTTCATATCAAACCTCTGTAAATTATGATACAATACATTCAGGTTGTGTTGGAGATTTGCTTTACTGTTGTCTAATAGGATTACATCGTCCGCAAAAACGCATTCCCCAATTTAACTCTATTATCATTATTAAATTCGCGTACAAAAAATTGTACTCCTTTTCAGAAACTTATTAAAAATATTTATATTTGCAGGATGTAGAACGAGAAGAAGCGGAACAGCAAAAGCTTGAAGCCATGAAGGTATTTAATTAATCAAATTTTGGCAACAAACAGTACTCCTTTTCAGAAACTTATTAAAAATATTTATATTTGCAGGATGTAGAACGAGAAGAAGCGGAACAGCAAAAGCTTGAAGCCACGAAGGTATTTAATTAATCAAATTTTGGCAACAAACAGTACTCCTTTTCAGAAACTTATTAAAAATATTTATATTTGCAGGATGTAGAACGAGAAGAAGCGGAACAGCAAAAGCTTGAAGCCATGAAGGTATTTAATTAATCAAATTTTGGCAACAAACATTAACGTATTTTTTTTTTTTATCAGGAAGAAACAAATTGTCCTGTTGACATAAAACAAATAATTAAAATAAAAAGAGAAGATACTAAGGTCGTTATAACAAAGACGCTAAAAGATCCTAAAGAGAATCCGGGTTGGCTAAAATGGACGAGAGTAAGTTTAATAATTCTATTGTCATTATGTAACGGGTATCTACTTTTTTATAGGACAAAGGAAATAAAATGTTAAAATTTTCATTATACGATAGTTCGTTCTCTATGAATTTTAGAACAAAAGTGTAAATACAAAATATGCTCAGAATCAAAAACTGCACCAAACAAGCCTGAATTTGTGGGTGTGGTACATTTCTGTAATGAGATAAACATAAAATAAAATGTACAACTTTTAGATTTTTCTAGAGTGCCATGTTAAACAAAACATACAAACAGTCGTATTTGAGTTTGACAGATGACATTTGGTTTTAATGATTATTGACTTGTTTCAATTATTTCTAAATGGTAAATGTGTCCATGATTACTGAGAAATAATTCAAACAAGTCTATAATCATTAAAACTGTCAAATGTCATCTTTGTCAAACTCAAACAGTACGATTGTTTGTATGTTTTGTTTACCATGGCACTCTGGAAATAGCTAAAATTATAAATTTTATTTTACGTCTATCTTATGACAGAAATGTATTACATCAATAAATTTAGGCTCATTTGGTGCAGTTTTTGTTCCTGAATATTTGTATATTTACACTTTTGTTCTCAAATTCATAGCGAACGAACTAAGGCATAATGAAAATTTTAACATTGTATTTCCTATGTCCTACAAAACAAGAAGACAGCGAACGGCAGACCAAGAACGTCAGACACCAATCGGCCAATACACTATTAGAATTTCGGGTCGAACTTTCGTCATTCGATGAGTATTTGTCTGGCGGATTGGAACGTCGGAATGTCCTGGCGAAAACTGTGCAGATGGGCACCTTACCTATAGATAAATTTCATTAAAAATAAGAACTGTGATTATAGTTTGTTGAGTGTGAGTTGTGTAGACTTAGAGTGCATTTGTTAAAAGTGCGAACGAAGCAAGCTTTCCTATAATTTTCATTAAAAATATATTCTGTGTCGCTCCAAAAAGAATTCGTACCAATTACATCTAATCTACAGGGTGTTATTTTCAAATGGATCCTGCAAATTTCTTGCTTATTTATCAACTTATCAATTTATTTCACATAACATGATTTATACAACATATAAGCTAATTGATGGCGAATATACATTCATGATATCGTTCGCAGTTTACTAGTAATTAATATCAACTTTAAAATTACAAATAGAACAAACTATATTTTTTAGACTGTATAGACGAGTAATGACGTATCTAAGTCAACGCAATGTTGTGAAGTAGAAAAAGAACAACTGTAAACTTAAGGCTATTCCGTGCCTTCCTGTTTCTCAACCAATACAGCTATATTTTGTCTCTGATTGCTGTATTTAAACAAATCTATTCCACAAAGCTATTACAAATATTTAAATTTACAGGAAATAGAGGACGAAGAAAAGTTTGAAAGCATCTGGAATTTGTGCGTATCTCAGATGTTGAAGGAAAAGAAGTATCCTTCGGATCAAACCGCTGAAAAGAATGAGACGGAGAGTTATGAAATAAAAAACAAAGAGATTGAATCAGAAACGGTAAATAATTATTTAATATTTAATAACACATTTAAACGTTTTATTTCTTCTTTCTTATAGGTAAAGGTGCATTACATTCAAGAGCAAAACACTCAAGAAAGTGGTGCTGAGAGTAATGAGGTTCAAATTACTCAAAAGGATGACATGGATAATCACGAGGTTAAGACTGAAGATTTTGTAAGAAACAGAGACCTTAAGTCTGCATTAGAGCTGCCTTTAGTTTTTGAGCATATCACTCATAGAAATGAGACTGAGGTTCATATCCAAAATGTTGAAGAGATTGATGAAAATGTGATAAGCACAGATATTTCTTCAGATACTGCTGACAGTTTATCACAGAAGGTAAATAATTACTTAACATTTATGGGTCGATTCTGTTCAGAGTCCTGTAAATTTGTAAAATCGTAAATTTGTTGCTTACGATTGGTCTGTAAGTACCAGTTTACAAATTTACAAATATGGCAATTCTGTTCGTATGTCTGTAACGAACTGATTTACAGATACTAATGTTCAAGGTTTCTCGTAAATGCATTTTGGAGCTAACTTCACACAGAATATTGAAACGTCAAAACAAATCAGAATTATTTTTCTTTGTTTGTATTTTATAACTTTTCAAATAAATATCGGATAAATATTATAAATACACTTATTTTAACATATGTTGTAATTAAATATTATGTTAATTATGATTATTTTGAAAACATAACCTATTTCAAATATCAAAGTTTTAATTGTAAATAATGTGCATGATATGATGACTAGCAACAACCGCATATCTTGATTGAAAATATGACCAAAATACCACACCTAGTAATAAGTAAATATCGTGGTGGTATATTTATTTTAATTTTATTTAGATCTCAGGGAAAAAGGTAAGGGAAATAGAAAACATACAAGAAACACAGCAGACCAATATGAAATGTTCATAATCATTCTTGAAAATGAAGATGTGCCAGAACAGAAATAATAAATCAGACGTTAGACAACTATATAAAAAAAATGGAAGAATCAAACAGAACTATTAAACTCTAGTTCAGGACTCCTTTATTAAATTTAAACAGTTAAAATAAAAAATAATCTGGAACTCCAAAGATTTGTGTAATCTCAAGTTTCTACGAGTTAACCTCCTTTAATAAACAAACATTATTTTAACAAAAATATAATATATCGATTATTTATTATATGAACTAACCTATTCTCATCTTCTTCTAGTAAAATTCCAATAAATATTAATCGTTTTTGTTGATTCATTTTTATTAAAATTAAAATCTGTAAGCTTATGGCCAGGGTTTCTGTCACCGGAAGAAATTACGATAACTGTAAGAGTTTACAGGGCATCTGTAAGCTACAGATGTGATCAGAATTGCAATCTTGATCGTAAGCTGTTATAGTTCTAACAGATTTGCTTACAGATCTTACAGATGCGAACAGAATCGACCCATTAATATCAAATATAAACGTTTTTTATCTTTCTTTCTACAGGCTGATAAGGATGAGGCCAATACTGAAGATGTACTGTAAAAAAACAGATTTATAAACGTAGTTCTAGTTTCATTAATTAAGGAAGCGTTAATAATCCTAGCATGATTTAGTTTACACATTGTATATATGTTTATAGTAGAATTAAGTTCATAAGAGAGTTTTATTTTGAATAAATAATAATACATAATAAAAGTAACTTCTAGACTTTCTATTTTATTTCTAACACTATGAATATTTTGATGAGCAATTACAAAATTATCACATTTGGGACATTCGTCACTAGCACTATTACTATCAACACTAGGGATAACTGCTAATGTTGAGTGGGTGGTTTGATGCGCTTGAAGAAAAAACGTTGTACAGCAGTACCATTCGGCCAGAATGCGGCATTGTAAATTTGTTCATGAAGAGCGAACGGGTAGCCTATTTTAAAAGAAGCGTAGTCACCTCGGGATTTTAATTGGTCACAGGAAAATTCTTCATTTGATTTTGAGCTTCAAAGAAATTGTAAAACATCTTCTACAGTCGTTTCCTTTGCGAGCCTACAGACGTGTAGCCAACCTTCTTTAGGTGCAGTATTTAAAGAATTATTTTCACTGTTTTCGCCAATAAGAGGTTTTTTACGCGTCTTTCTTTTTTTATTTAAATCATCTGTCTTTTGTTTATTTACATTTTGTTTTGACATTGATAATAGGTGATAAGACTTAAAGAACGTAAAGTTTTTTTGTATTAGTTTTATGTCTACTGCAATTTGTAAAATTCTTTTAAGCACAAAAAGATTTTCTTCCTCAATTTTTTCATAATCTATTGGCGTCGTAAACACGCGAAATGTTTTGCTTTAAAAAGACAATCTGTAGATAGCACAGTCTTCCCCAATCGAAAAGAGTCAGTCTACCTGAAGATATTTGGTAAATACATGTACTACAATTACATATATGTATATTTTGCTGTTAATTTTGATTAGTTTTTAAATTATACATATATAATAAAATAATGAATACTGTTGATAATCTATTAGAGGTAGCTTGACTTGGCATCGAAGTCTAATTTTTTAACAGACGAAAAAACGGAGGAGGTTCTCTAGTCGACGCGTATATTTTTTTTATGTACGAACTTTTCACAGAGTAGTCCAATTTTGAAAATCCTTTTTTATTGGATAGATTTAAATTTCACCCCTGTGGGTAGGAAAATAGAGGATGATTGATTGTTCATCCACTGAATTTGTACCTGTTAACCTACTACACTATATGAGAAAAGTCTATGGGCCCTTATCGGACGCATTATCTTATACCACGAGCTTTGGGCGTTTTAAGAGAAGTGTTTTAAACTCGGTTCTAGCACTATAGAATATTCTAAAATCATTTCATAAAGAAAATGTTTTGAATAAAAGTTACAGCAAATATAATATCTAGCTTTTTCATTTGAAGTATTTTTTTTATAAAATAATTTTAGAACATTGTACAGCGCTTAGCCGAGGCTAAAACACTTCTCTTGAAACATCCAATAACAAAACTTGTAATACATGCCTTTTTGACTACAACGATATTAAAATTACTTTCCGTACAACTTTTAGCTCTTGCTGCATAAAATAAATAAATAAAAATATCATCACGGAGTTTACCCATTTTTGGCTGTGGTAATCTGCTCACAGCAGATCTCGGTAGTGCGGTTACCAGCCGTCAAATCACGGCCTGAAGGATTGGTAGTGGTGGAGGAGCCCAGAGATATTTTTTTGTGGTGAAAATTTTCAAAATTTAATTTAACCGAGGATCTTATGATCCACAGTCCGAAACGTAACCACGGAGCTATTTACTCCATATAAATTCCTTCCTTCCTATGACACAACAGTCTTAGGAGGACCAGGGCCTCAAGTATCGTGGTACTTGCTTCGCGATCAATTCATATAAATTAAAATTATTATAAAGTAATATTCGGTACAAAAGAGCCCTTGTCAACGTAGAGGCAACTTAAGGAATTGTACCTGATATTTAAAACAGACAAAACTCATTTGCACAAGTCTTAGATTTTTCATATTTGACAAATATTTAGAAGTGGAATGAATGACCTCATTGATCTCATAGGCTGTATGTTTTCGTGCGCAATCTTTATACCTATACCTTGTACTTCCAAAAACATAAAGTCAAACAAACTCTTCAAACATTATCTAAAATGATTTCTAATAATTAAATGTTATTAGAGTTGAAGAATACATGACTGACAACATGTATGTATGTTTGATATGTATTTTAGTTTGTAATCTAACGGGCCACATTTCTTATAAAGATCGATTGGCAAAACTAAATAAATAATAATAATATTCAATCAGAAACATTTGAGAAGCGTACGTAGTGTTCCATGGATACAGCACCATTTAAATCTATTGCTTGCTAAAACGAACCGGTGGCAACCACAAAGTGCCTTGGCCGAACCCCACAGTCGATAAAGCCAATTTTAATTTTAATTTTGGAGCCTCATGTATACAAACCAATAAAGTAATTAGCTTGAAATATGATTCGTCTTTCCCTGAATAAACTATGAGTCTACTACTCATACAAAATTGCTGATAAAATATTGCAATCAAATTTCTACTTACATTGCGGAGACTGAAGCTGCCATTGAGGAATTCGTACGAAACATCAGCAACCGATTGCATGCGTACCTTCCTTGGTTTCAGTTCATAAATACAGATCACAACACACACCTACACTTATATTTTTATCTCACAATATTAATAATTTATTTTCCACATAAAACAGAATCCGCGAACAAAAATATCACAGACGTTCACACAGCAACTGCTAACATTCAACTAAACAAGTCTGTTAAGGTTTTTATATCATAGAATTGTATTCTGCTGACACTAACTGATTAGTTTATCAAGCATAAACATGAATTTCTAGCTAAGCGCATTTGCGTACAGTTTGAATGATAAAGAATTTATATATGATGGCTATTTCATTTTATATTATTATTGAACACATATTTGTGAAGAAATATATTATACATTTTTTAAGATACTTTATTTTGTAGATTAAATTATTTGTTTTATTTCACATGATTATAATGTTAGGCCGCGTTAGTATAATAAAATAAATATACCATCACGCCTTTTACCTATTATGGGTGTGGCACTCTGCTTACGCAGATCTCGGTAAGTGATATATTTTTCGTATGAAGTATAATAAATAAATTATACTTCTTTTTCTAAAATTTATAAGCTGGTACCACGAGCTCTATTTTGGCTGTCTTAATAGAAATATTTTAACCATATATCACACTATATCCCACTCAGTGGGGTAAGCACGAACTCAGAAATACAGTCAACTAACAATCAATATCCTCCAAACATTCCTATCCTGACAGACCACTTCCGCTTTGTCTACATTCATAGTGCGATTCATACATGCACGTCGTTCATGCTTCTTCATCCACATTCAACATTCAGAACCATACATCAATGTAGGCACTATCATACAATCGAGCATCTCTATATTCACGTTTCGAGCAAATGTACCCAGAGCACCCAATACCTTGCACCCTGCAGACACCCGCCTTTCAATCTTCCGGTCAAAACGTTCATCCCTCGAAAACCACACCATTCACTGAAACATTATACATAAATAATTCTTTTTTTACTGGATAGGGTATACCTCGGAGTTGGTCCCATTTAAATTTCACCTCTAAAGGTAGGAAAATAGGGGATGGTTGATTGTTCATGTTCATCCACTGAACTTTTACCTGTTAACTGATTCTACCACGTATAACTTTGTACTGGGTTATTCGATTAAAAAACATTCACCCTTAAAGTTTACTTTTAAGGTAGCAACAAAAAATATTTTTTTTATAAAATAATTTCAGAATATGCTCATGGTACCAGCCATAGTAACTTACGTCTTCTCTCCTTGGTCGTATACTGCTGATGAAATTTGGATCAGGATTGCTTTGTCCTAAATAAAACATTAGATGAGAGCTGTTTTAAAACAATTTATTTTTATTGGTAAATACAAGTAATAGAGATAAATATAACAGTATTACCATTCTTACTTAGATCACTTCTGTCGCTCATCGGTCAGCTGATATTTGTTACATATAATTCCCTATGAGCTGTAAAACCATGAAGAGGCTTTTGGTTTAATAGCGAGGGGAGTGCTTGAAAAAAATATGTTGCTTGGTTACATAATTACGAGGACACATGCGCGTCCTGAAATCCAAATGTTCTCGAGAGAACTTGATGAAATGAACAAAATGTCCGTAACTACAGAACAAGAAACTGGTCAATAGGTATGCATTATATTATGGTTTGATAAGATAAGAGAAATGACTGAATTGAATCGGTTTGCAAACGGATTTCGCGGTAACGCTATTTGCTATCTCACAACGATCTGGTACTGATATGCTGAGAGTACACCTAGTTCTCGACTTCGACTTGTCGCATTAAAAATAATTCTCTCCTTACTTCTTAGCCTTACGGTGCCATTTATACAGTAAGCAATAAAGACTACAAGTTTCTATAGAACAAGCAACCGTTACTACGAACGACCGTTTGAGTGGCGACTATTCGCCAAACGCCAACCGAAACCATAAAACAAATTCGACCAAATGCAGTGGCCTCTGTTAATATACGATAACGATATCTAACTAGCGAATTATTATTTGCTAATTCAAGTCGAATGTACGTTAGTTGCAACCGCTAATCAAACGAAATGCTCAGAAATCTGAGTCTGAGGTTCTACACATGAAGAACCACTGCATTTGTCGTTGCCCTGTACATAAATACTTTAAGTTCAGAATGTATACATGTATTTGTATTGTTGGTTATGTATCATGACGTGTAGCACTGCGTATAATATGTGTATTGTATATATGTATGCAATGTGTATTATGTGATTCATGTTAACAGCAGTAATCAACTTGGTGGTCATGTGTGGATATTTTAGTGTAGAGGAATAATAGATTACGTCTCCACATACGACAAAATCCTACTTTTACTTTATTTTTAAAAAGATGTTTTAATCCGAAGTATAAAATAATTACCTCGTCTACTCTGAAATCCATGAACGTAGAAATTAAATTACTACTACAACTACTATTAGTGAAAAACCTTCGATGAAAAAGTGAACTAGCATGCAACTGTCGAAGGCGTACTACAGCATAGTTTTCACACTTTGCAAAATTTCTATTTATTTATTTTAGTAAATGTTAGGAATACTTGTTAAATTATCGCGTAATTCTATTGCATATGAACAATGCCTGCATGGCTGTATTATAAAACGTTATTATTAGGAATCGATCAAACGTGATTGCTGCATTGTAGAACATTTAGAGACGGACTTGTTTCACTAACATAAATTCATTTCGATATTGAACAATGTAAAGATTAATAAGTTTTCTTCAAAATATTAGTCCGTGTCTATAAACTCTATATTTAGTAATAGGAAATTTGTATATCCATGAGTAGACAAATTAATTTTTTATAATCATTTTCAAAAGTAAAGTTTGTTTCAAACTGCAAATGAAGGGAAAGCACAATTTGCCGTATATGAATACGTAACCATAGAATATAATAATTAAAACAGTACATAGTAAAATACCAGTTAGAAATCATATATAGGTTCCGTCCAGAGAAAGAACCAGTAGCGACACAGAAGGGAGAACCTGAAGAATGCATCAAAGTCTAGCTGCTGACTACACATGCTCAGCTCTCGGCGAAACTGAGCGTGAATCGTATTATTTATTATATCACACTAACAATAATAACAAACCAACGGGGAACACATACGACTACTAAATTATATAATGTATAGTACATATCATATTCGGTTGTTTGTATTATTGCCCACAGTTTGTGTGTGAATACTTATAAAAATTTCGATTTAAATACAGTAACTCTACAGCAAAATTTTGGATTATGTACAAACGTACATACTATCTAGAAAATATTTCTTAAATTCTTAACACTAAAACAGATATTCAATGTATGTACAATTTATTTTAGAGCTGTATATTTAACACTTAAACCATCTGTATTTAAGTAACTGTTAATATTTTCGAATTTATATTACAAAGAGATACTTTGGTAGCCAAAGAAATCAATTGACAATAAAGATTTGTTGATATTTACACTTGCAACTTAAACACATCCATGTGACAGTGTAAATATTGCACGCCAAGACATATAATAAATAATTTTCACTTGTTATGTGGAATGCAGCAAGCTCAAAAAACGTTATTTTTATAATTATTATAAAAGTATTAGCTCCTTCTAGTGTCGCCACTGTAAATAAGGCAGCATTCTTGAATAATCCATACAAAATAACTATGCAAATATTAAATATAGTCACTTATGATTAACAAAACTTGTCAACTTCTACTCTGAATGTTCTATTAGTGCCAGCTTTTTAACAAGTTTGTATGAGAAAATATAAGCTTTATGTAGACCAACGAATTTAGAACCAACTGGTGCCACCGCCGAACTTTGTACTGAGCCCGCCGATGCCTTTGCCGAACATGCTGCCCACGCGACCCACTACGATGTTGGTGACGTTGCTGATGTTAGACACGTAGTTGCCATCTTCGCCTAGCGTCTCCATTATCGTCACCTTCGGCTTGCCGCGCTCGCTGTCGTCATCTGCTCCTTCTCCGTTTCCCCTACAAATTTAAATTCATATTCTCCCATTTATAGCAAACATTGGGGCCTATTCTGTAATTTACCTGTTAATTTTTAACGGCCTGTTAAAAATTTTAACCAATAAAAACACATATGTCAAATGAAATTTTCAATTTTTATTCAGTGACGTTTGCTATCATGGTTTAAAAATTTTAACAGACCGTCAAAACTTAACAGGTAAGTTATAGAATAGCCCCCTATAGAGGCCTATTCTTTAACTTACCTGTTAAAAAATTTTACCAATAAAAATATACAATATGTTCTGTAGGTGTCAAATGAAATTTTCAATTTTTATTTCAATGCCGCCTGTTATCATTGGTTAACAGGCTGTTAAAAATGAACAGGTAAGTTTCAGAAAAGGCCCCATTGGCCGGCAGATTGATAGTGAAAGAGCATGACCTGTGCGATTGCCTGGTCGTCCAATAAACTTACCCTTCTACGTCAGTCTGGCCCATAGTCAATGCGCAGGTGGCTTCTTCTGTCTGCATTCTTTGCGATACGGTCTGGTACGCTTTGGAGTTCAACTTGTCTTCCATTACTCCTTGTAACTCGAAGTCCGTGTATATTTTCTTAAAACAATTCAGGAAGAAGTTAAATACATATCACTACTCTTACAAATGTGTTCCAACTTGATAATCAAATATATATAAAAAAATATGAAAACTGTTAATGTTTCATAAAATACAGTCCCTGAATAATAACTAAATTAAATCACAGAGACCTGCCAATCCAATCAATCGGTAACTACGGACGCGTTTCGTTCTTTTTGAAATTCATCAGCGTAGTGTATTTTATGAAACATTGACAATTTATTGTCTTTATATTTTTTATATATTATTGTTTCATAGACAGTTTTCTCTGTTTAAGATAATCCCAGCATAAAATATTACCACAATTAAAAAAAATGTTCCTGGAATCAATTTAATTTACATAATACAGAAATGATAAAATATAAATTTTAACGAATAACTAAAAATATTTCACCAATGTAATGCTTTATGATTCAAGTTTTACGATGTTGAACTTGAAAATCTCAAAGGAAATATTGAAAAATTGAAGCAGGATTTGTTGCACACGTGTGGGAAAAATAGAATCTTATTTAAATTTCTTTTAGTAAAAAAAAATAGTAGATAGCAACACGTGTACATATATCTTTCAGTACCTATTGTAGAATTCTTTGAGTGATTGAGAGCAGACGTTCATTTGAGATAAGCTGTATATTGTGCTATTTGATCTGCATTCAGTATTCACCTTTGAATCCTTTTATGCTATAGAGCTTTAATGTTGTAAAATGAACATATTGAGCATACCTTGACTATGTGAACAAGGCACGTGCACTGATACAGGTGCAGTGAGTGGTCAAGTCTCTCTGATAACCAGTTACAGAGCATGTTAATCTGAGATGTGTACCACTGTTCGAAAAAGTTTAGAATCCACAGTTCATCATTCACTTTACTCCTAATTTGATCCATGCTGTTACGCGTGAAATTCACGTAACCTTGGCCCATATCTTTTCCAGAACCAGAGACATTCTACAACGGGAAATTGGTAATAATGCTGTAGGGGTTACTAGTGAGTTGATGTTAGTGTTACCGTAAAACTTAAAATGGATCCAATTAAACTGCCTTCATCGTATCTAGATAACTTCGATAACGTTGCTTCTAGCACTGACATTAGTTTGTTGATCATTCCTTGATTCATGCTTGCTAGGGTTTTGTCAATTTGGTCATCTATTTTTGTGTGATATTGGTGCTGAAATTTTTAATAATGTTAAATGCTTAATTCTTTTAGAATAAGACGCGATATTTAAAATTCTTTGTTCTAGATGGAACAACCAAGTAGAAATTAGAATCCATAAATGGTTTAACAACACTATTTTCCGACAGTAATAATATAATGACTTAGGTTTGGGTATCTATGGTGTAATCCACCAAAACCCAATGGATCGTAAAAAACGATTAAATGTCCCTCAAATTAAAAGTACAAAATAACCTTTTAACGCTTATACCACAAACTGCTGTCGATTTAAAGTGATAGCAATGTGAGTCCTTCTCATTTGTGAATTTCTAAGTTTATTTAAATCTAATCATTTTTTGCCATGTGGTACCGAGAGTTTAGTTACCATGAACCAATATATTTGTATTTCAAAAACTTTGACAATAACCGTGATAAACTAATCCAGCGATTTAAAATTTTCTTGTAAGGAACAGCTCAAAGATTATAAACATCAAAACATAAAGTGAGTAACTTACAACATCGATTCCATCCACAGCACACAACTTAAATGACTGATTCTTTGCATCAAGAATAACGTTGACCATCGCGCACATCTCACATGGAATGATATAATCAGTTGATATGAACGTAACAGTCTTCTTCAACCACGTCTGGAAGGCATTCTCCGTTCTTTGAATGCAGGATTCGATCATGTCACAAGCCATGAGCTTCAGTCTCTGCTCCAAATGCTGCCGGAATTCCGTGTCCGGCCAATGAAGATCTCGGATAAAGGACTGGAGGGCATCCAGCTTCCAGAAGAGGTCTTCGGAGGTTGCGCAACCATTTCTAAAACCATCATTTGTTCGTCTCAAATACACTCTTCATATTACTTACTGTTCAGTATTATTTATAGAATAATGTTCCAATAACAACAACACGCTCCTGTTTTTAATAGTGGTACTCTGCTTTCGGTAAGTTACTTGAGATTCAATTTTGATGTATCTACCTGAGCTGGGTAGTACTCAAGTACTAATTTAAGTCCTTTTCTAATACTTAGTACTTGTACTTTAACCCAAAGTACTTCATATTCAAGTACCATAGGTAATAATTATTTGTCAAACTAGAGAGGAAAGCGCTTCTTTTTCCCACTCAAGCTCAAAGGCAATTCGTGCGAGAGTAGAAAAAGGGCTTTCCTCTCGTGTTAGACACAACATTTTTTTCATGACATGTTTCTAAAACCGATTTGCTCAACCTAAAATACATTTTGACAACACAACTTTTATAGGTTAGGTTATCAGATGCAAGACGGACTACAGTGTTCCCAACGAACCAATCTTAAATATAAATTAAAGTTTTCAAATTGTGATTTAATCTAGAAAAAGAAAAATATAAGACATAAGACAATTTAAAGTATGTATATCACTTAAATAAGGATTTTTAATAAAATTAGGCATTTATTTATAAATTTTTGAATATATTTTGGTAACACTTCTATATTTTCCTCACTAGAGAGGAAAAACACATTTTCGGGAGAAGAATGGTCGGTTTCCTGGCATGTCGTAAAAAATACTTGTACTGGTACTTAAATACCAAAAAAAATGTGGTAGGAATTATTGGGTAAAAGGCTTTTGTTCATTTTTAAAACTGTTTAGTTTTTACGACGTATCAACCCCGATCAGGGTCATTTCAAGCTCTAAAATTACAATTATTACATTTGTTAAAATTGTTATTAACAATAAAAGTTTCTTACTAGTTTAGATTAATAAATTACATTATTTATATTTTGCAAAACCTTCAAGAATCTAGTTTTGATAGGTGAAATTTTTACACTTGCGATAAAGAAACACTTGTAATTGTAATTTTAGAGCTTGAAAATGGCTCTGATCGGGATCGAAAAGTCGCTATAATTAAATAAACTTAACAGTCTTAAAAATGAACAAAGTCTTTTATCCAACATTTCCTGCTACACATTTTATATATTGTTTATAATTATTAATATTTAGCAGAAATGACATATTTTCTTGTATTAAACTGTAATTTATAAACTTCTTTCGTTTTAATAATTATCAAAGTTTTACTATACTCGTAAATGAGCAAATTGATAATGAGTAAGTATGATTAAACCACTATTAAATTTAGAAAAAAATAATAAATCAAATGTGATATTTTCTAGTTTGGAATATATTCAAAACAATATATAATTAATTGTAACTAACTAAAAAATGTTCCTGGAAAGTTTTAAGATCCATAATATGAAAATACTTGGAAAGTACTTAAGTACTTTTACGAGTACTATTACTTAAGAATGAGTGCTTTGAAAATTCTGGTACTTAGTACTTGATTGCAAGTACTCCGCTGCCAGTATTTGTAAATAATTACTTTCAATCTAGTACTTGCCCAGCTCTGGAACCTACTGATGGTCAGCAACAAGAACTGAATTACTGACTCACTAACAATTCAATTAAAATAATACTGAATATCTATGAGAAATACTGGATGAATAATTTTGTCTCCAATAGTATAACGGAAAAGATTATTTTTATTTGTGTAGTTAAGAATTTTACGAGAGAATTTTGTTGAGTATATTTATCAAAACAGTTCGTGTCAATAGGATATTTTATTTTTGCTTTTACTCTTTAAAGTCACGCTGAACATTTCTATGCTATATAGAATTCCAGGTAAAAAGTATAAACAACTTTCACTACTCAGGATGCAGCGTGGAATTAAATCGATAAATATTTTTAGAATTGTCGCTTATAAATACGAAATCTATTTTACTCGCAATTCACTCGGCGTCCGCAAATGTTGCCGAGACTCTTCGATCTCTGGTCGCACTATAAACAAATTGTAAATATAAAAATAGTTTACCCTTTGATTTCCCATCGCTCTTTTTCAAATCCTTTGTGAATGGACTGCGCTATTGAGGATTCCATGAGATCAACATAACGTACCACTAAAGGAGCAAAGGTATCTCTAAGATGCTGATGAAATCTTCCATTCTTTAAGTTATCTGGAAGGCAATCGATCGCATTTTATTTATTTCTACATGGTTTAAACACCACATAGTACATTTAATGTTAATGTTTCGACTTTCTCACATATTCTCTTTAAATTATTATATAAAGTTCCACTACCAATAGGATGGAATTATTTGTCTATTTAACAGCTGTGTTTCAAAATAAAAAAATCATCATTTAGGGCCGGTTTCTAGAAACAGATTTATTGGGCCAGTTAATTTAACTATTCGATAAACTTGTAAATGGGTTTCTGAAACATCAAATCGACATTTAACTACCGCGTTAAGTTTACGGAGCAAATAGGTCAGTTAAAATTATATAACATATGCGCATATACTTCATAAATTTGAAAATAACAGTTGACAATGCGCTTGTTTACGTTGACGTGTATCTTGTACGAGTATTAGTTTTGGTGCAAAAAATACTGACATTTAACTTACCTTATCTTGAGCAGAATACTTCGAACTGTTTTTTTTTTTTTTAAGTTATCATACAGTGCATGAAGTTGCTTTGCAGTTTCTATTCCCTGTCTGATTTTGCGAATTAAATTCTTTGGCAATTTGCTGCTATATTAAATTATTTTTACATTTACCGTCACGAACTCAAAAGAAAATTCTTTTTACTTTCCATAAAGTTTTTTCCGCGATTTCGCTTTTCTTTCATAATTTTTAACCCATTTATTTGATTTATAAAT
Source organism: Poecilus cupreus (assembly GCA_963942605.1). Lineage (NCBI taxonomy): Eukaryota > Metazoa > Arthropoda > Insecta > Coleoptera > Carabidae > Poecilus > Poecilus cupreus. The sequence continues at coordinate 12,771,115 of OZ012715.1, forward strand.
AAGTGTTAGTTAAGGTTATGATCATAAGTTAACTATCTGAATAAAACTAACTGAAGCATGTTTTCAGAAACCCAATGCAATTTTAACCTTTCACAAAATTTAACGGGCAGTTAGCTAACAGATCAGTTAATTTTTTTTCGATTTTTAAGCTGATACCACGACCTCTGAAAATTTTGAACCCCTGGGGCCACAACCATATTTTATGGAAAACAGCTTAGTGCTTAGTGGCATGTTTCTAAGTCAAAATATGTTATGTTTAGTTTCAAAAATTATTTTTTGATACAAAAATTTTATATAAAAATAGCGCAATATCTGTGCCACGTGGCGGATTATGGTTTTTTTTTTATTCACGCCACATGGTACATACACCGTGCCATCTTCTCTTCTTCCGTATTGCGTCATCACAACAAGTATGAACTTGCGTGAACAAACGTGAAGCTACGAAGCGTTAGTAACGTCGCCTTTGTGGCGCAATACTTGTGCCACATGGCGTCCAATTTACCAGTGGCACGTGCCACGTGCCACGTGGCAGTCACCGTGTTAAATGAAGTGTTCTAGTCTTGATTTTAGCGCTATACAATATTTAAAGTTATTTTATAAAAGAATGCGTAGAAAAGAAGTACAGAAAAATATATTACCTCTTTTATTTGAAGTATATTTTTTTATGAAATAATTTTAGAACATTATACAGCACTAAAAGCGACTCAAAAATACTTAGAAACTAAGCCGCATCTTGAATAAAAGTTATTAATAATTTATAAATAGCATTCTAGGTAAAATAATTCATTAAAGTATTACCATCCATTAGAGCACATCATAATCGGATCAAATAAAAGCAGCTTTTTGTGATGCCAGTAAAAAGAAATATATCATCATTAAACGTATGAAATGAAAACTGCCTCCTTGATTATGTGAGAAAGTACAAAAACAAAGCTGAGACCAAACAGGATTATTTATCACAATTTCATTAATCCTGCTTGACCTGAACAGTAAACATCTAGAAGAAGCACAACAGTATCATTTGTTTCACGACACATAATGATGCAATTCTGATTAAGAGTACCGTCAGTGCGCAGATAATCGTTCATGATTTGGAACAACGGGAACGAATCCCAAGTATCGGGCGGTTGTTCTGCCAGGACTCGATCCATATCAACTGCGAACAGTGACCAGAATATCTCGGCGTGTTCCACCAGTAAGTCACTGAACCATGCAAATGCCTGCGCACATATAAAACTCATTGTATTATCTGCTCCAATCAAGGATAAATCTAAGTGATTCAGCTATTGAAATATGATATTTTTTTAATAATACAAAATTATAATACATGCATAATAGCATGTGGGTTAATTTGTGACCACACAGGTAGCCAGGAATATCGAAACACACGGGAAATCAAATTTTTCGCAGGAGTAAGCTATACAGAATTAAATCTGCATCTTCATCACCAAACTAATTTAATTTATCTTATCTAATAACTGTAATAAATAGGATTCAAATTAATTTATCAGAATTTAAATGATAAACAAATCAATATTTTTCAGATATTAGATGAGTTAAATTTAATTAGATTCAATTGACATAGGGGAATATTCTGTAACTTACCTGTTAATATTTAACGGCCTGTTAAAATATTTAACTAATGATAACAGACGGCACTGAATAAAAATTGAAAATTTCATTTGACACATATTTTTATTGGTCCAAGTTTTTAACAGGCCGTTAAAAATTAACAGGTAATTTAAATATATGTGTCAAATGAAATTTTTAATTATTAATCAGTGACGTCAGTTATCATGGTAAATTTTTTTGACAGGCTGTTAAAAATTAACAGGTAAGTTAAGTGTTTTTCTAATATTTGAAAAATTCAGTTCTTGCGAAATAAATGATTTGTCGCTGTTTCGCGGACAACCTGTAGATATTTTTTAATTATTATATTGGGTAAATCATGCGATGTGCTACTTCACTTCCGATTTGGATGAAATTCGTGAATTTATTATATTTTTTGTAAAAATAAAGGGACAAATACTAACAAATGAGGATCGGACTCAGATGACCTTGAAAACAGAGTTTAATGTGTCACTTTATTCATTCAACGTTGAACGTGGAAGCTAACTTATATACTTATCAGATGTTCCATTGAAAATGAACACTGTGATGTGTTTGTCATGTATGAGTTGTGTAGGATTAGGATTTGGTTGCGAAAAGTGCAAGAGAAGCGAGTTTACCTACAGATAAATACCACATAAATATAACTTGTACATTATTGTGTATGCTGTACAGTTATGTTTATCTGGAATTTATCTGTAGGTAACTCGCTTCGTTTGCACTTTTCCCAAACAAACCCTAAGCCTAACTCACAATTCAAAATAGTTATTTTTAATGGAACTTATCTAAAAATAATCTCGCTTCTACGTTCCACGTTGAACAAATAAAGTGACCCATTAAACTGTGTTTTCATGGTCATCCGAGTTCGACCACCATTTAATACAATTATTCCCTTGAATTGGGAGAATATAAATAAACAGGAATTATCCAAATCGAAGGTGAAGTAAGTACATCACAAGGTTGACCATAAATAACATAATAATTGTGGTCACAAATTTCTTTGCAATTTTTATTATGAAGTGAAAATGAGAAAATATACGAAATTAATTCTTCGGAGACACCTATAGCATAATAAAAACAGGGTAATATTGACAACATATTTTACTCTGTTGTATATTTAATAATATTCGTCATGCTGTCGTTTAGAAGGTCCAATAGATAAACGAATTATTTTATAACAAGTAATTTCATTGAAACAAAAAGAAATGCAATCATCTGAGATTTCTGCAGGCAAAGTTCAACAGGACACGAAAAAAGCTTAAATTACTGAACCGAGTATCATACAAGATCATTTGCAAAAGCTGACTCAGTTTACGTTGCTAACATTTTTTGATATATCAGTTTTATTAAAGGTTCCTTCGCAAATCTAACATTTCATGTTGAAAATATTTAGTAGCAACTAAATTGTAGAATGAGTAAAAGAAATTACATTATTTTGATTTGAGAATGAACCTTAATTTTGTAGAATGTAATTAAAATAATATTGAATGCATTCAATTATTAAAACAATCAATTTTAATCTGCCGTACTGTAAGTACTGCTTTTATTTAATAAGCAATGAAAACCGCATCCTGATCAAAATATGCAAGTAGCAAAAGAAATACAAGAACCACTCCAGCAATATTTGAAATTGAAAAACGTGCATTTTAATTAAATCAAGTAAATGGAGAATAATGAAAACGAAGTCTGTATTACAGCTAGTTGTACGTTCATTGCAATTTGTTTGACTATCTCATCATATTATATTATTCTGAACTAATTTCAAAACAATGGCTAATTTCACTATTTGACTGTTGGAATTAGAAAATTAAATATTTATACTGTGCCGAATGCACTTTGAGCTAAAATATCAGAAAAGTTATTTTCTATTCTAAAACAACCTACAGAGACTGAAATATATTTTACATCACGTATTCTAAAACGAATAAATAAGAAAACTTACGATATATCCAGTTCAATGCATTTTAGTTTACATACTAAAAATTCAAAGGCAACTCTTGTCTTTTGATTTTTCTAACTTCATTTTAAACATAGAAATAGTATTGTATATTATACCATTGCTTCTTCCACCATAATATAAAACCAGATCACCACAGTAACAAAACGATTAAACACTCTTCAAATTAAAAGTACAAAGGAACCTTTCTATGCTTATAAAGCAAATTGCAGTATTTATCAATATCGGTAAAAGAAAAAGTTATTCTTGTTTTTGCAATACATTTTCAATACTATTATATAATTTGAGATTATGTAAACATAAATTATCCTTGGTACCATTGTTCGAATGTAAAGAATTTAATCTGTATTAAAATTTCCAACTTATAAAATATTACTTGCAAATGACATTAACTACCAGTAATTATTATTCGAAATATTTTAACAACTATGTGCAGTCGTGTTTTTGTGCTTGTATTTATATTTGTAATTTATCAGAGGGTCCTTTGTAAGGACTTAAGCCACTGCTTTGTATGTCTTCCAGGTCACAACACATTTTTACTAAAATAATATCTTATAATTATATATGTTTCCGATTTAGTTATGGCTAAAAACAATTGTTTAATACGTTGCTTAGTTTTATATTTATTCATAACATAGTTTGTATTCATTAGCTGTTCGCAAGCAATTTTCAGCCATAAGTCCTTAGCATGCCGTTTCGTAAGCAATCTTAGTTTGTTGGCAAAGAGATATGGAACCCTAGGAGCCTATGTATGTTTACATGAATTTCATTTTATTCAAATTACACTGCGAAAAACATACAAACAATAAGGGTTCCATATACCTTTACCAGAATACATACCGGGAGAATTCTTTTTATCAATATACATAGGGTACGAATCATTACCAGAGTTGCAGTTAAGGTGAATGACAACAATATATTAAAGCTGTTTTTTTCTGAGCAAACATAGGGATAATTTACAAGAAATTAATAATAGGCACACTGATAAAAAATGTTTTCTTGCAACAAACAGATTCCTCTTAAATGAAGAGAAAAATTGATTTAAATAGTCCGAATCCGATTTTGTTATCACTGAAAACTTTTGTAGGTTTAATAAATATTCTTGTATGAAAATTAATTTAGTTTTGAAGGAATTATCAAAGTATTCAACTGAGACTCATTATGGGAACGAAGTAGTTTGAATGGAAGTAGTTTTAATTCAAAATGATATCGTTTTTTCATTTCCTTATTTTTAAAAACAAAATTTAAAATATATTCATTTTCTTTCAAAGCAGAAAAAAGAAGATAAATAAAATATATATTCAAAACTAAAATTTTTAGAATTAAACTTAATTATTTTGTAACATAAAATTTTCTTCAACGAATGCATACAAAAGGAAAACTGAAAATTTTCTTGAAACAAGAAGTTATTTTTATGAGTGCAATCATAAAAGAAACATTCCAAGTTTAAACAAATAAGTAATACATTATAATTTCTTCAGTAGGTAACTTACACTAAATTACACTAAATTGTTAGGAATTATTGCTAATTATCCCTATGTTTGAATAAGTTGAAAAAGCTTTCAGAACTTATAGTTACAAAAGAAAATATTTTACAGAACTTAAACCAAAAATCTTTTCATTTATCCCTACGTTTAATTATATATTAAAAAAATGCTTTAATACATTGCTGTCAATTACTGTAACTGTAACAATGGTAATAATATATCTCTATGTATACTGATAAAAAAAAAACTCCCGGTATATCTTCTTTCTGTCGTTAAAGATTAATCCAATATTTTGAATGATACATAAAAAATGAAGCAAGTAAACTAAATGATCTTGTACGTTGGATAAGAAATAATTTCGTGGACAGCCTCAATGCCTCAATCAAGCACATCGCATTTGACGATCTGGCGATGGGTACATGGTCACATGACGCATGGTACATGGCAGACACACATGCACAATATTGAACAGGCGCTGACTGACACATACGAGTAGCACTTTACATTATTACATTTTACATGTTACGATAACGATAAACGATACCAATACCAAACACCACATAGACATCTCCATCTGCATTTGCAATTCTATCTAACTCCACTTTTAACCAAGTCGATGTGTAATGTACACTGTGGACCTACAGCTACGGTACTTCAAAATTCCGTATACACACAATATCACATCTATAACTACGCGACTAATGATTAAACCATATAACTATTATCATTCTTCTGAATAGCATACCGTATGTCAACCGTATGTAATATATTTTCCGCGTTGTAATTAGTGCAATGGAACTAACAAAAAACCAGTTCTTGAGGAAGAAAAACCGGTTCAACCAAAAGATTAGAAGGGCCGATAAAAGACTAAACTTGTTTCATACGTTGCTGCTTAAGCTTTAAAATGTTTTTGTTTTCTCTCTTAAATATACAGGAGCTCAATTTAAGTATAATATTTCGAGAACTATAAGAGATATGAGATTAGCAAAATTAACAAATAATTTACATTTTACAAGACTATTACAATGAGCTAAAGAAACAATTTGTATATCAGGGGTTCTCAAATACAAGCATTCTTCAGCCAGGTACAAATAAAATAAATTTGAATGTAACTTGAATTTTTTTCAGTTATTTTGTCATATAACGATATATGTTTATATCGTTATAGTAAAAAAAAAATATTGAATCGAATAAATGAATTAAAAAGGAGGTTCCTATTTATAATAAGAAAGTTGTGACCCGAATTTTAAAATACTTTCTCATTGTAATATATACATAGTGGCTTAACATCCATATAGGGTAATGCTGCTTCTTATGCATCTATCTAGATCCTTTTGTTGGAGGGAATCAATCTCTATTTCTTATCCTTTAAATCCTTGTAGTTACGTTTCTGTACATCATCCTATCTTTTCTTTTACGTTGCCTGTTTTTAATTCCTGCTGCTTTTAAATCTTCACATACTTCCTGGGTCCATTCCACTAATGATTTAATTGCATCATTTTCTTCTGCTTTCCATATGTGTCCAATCCATCTGACTCTATGAATTACCCTTTTTCAGTATATCCTTCTCCTTCCAACATTTATTCTATTTCATAGTTCATTCTTATTCTGATATCTTCATTGGGCCTAATACACATTAAAAAATTTGATTTGCGATTTGTTAATTTTGCGGTTGTTAAGTATTTTTAGTTAATATTGATAAATATATTGCGTTAAATTAACAATTTGAACAAAAATGGCAATTTGTTAAATTAAAATTTTGTCAATTCTGAATTTTTAACAAGAAAAATTGTTGTTTTTATTTAGTAAATGTAGTAGTAGTAAATTTAGATAACTTATCAATTTGAAATTGTTAAAGAAAGTTTGTATCCTTTGTTAACTTAATTTGTTATAATAACTATGATTTATTGTTTTGCTTCAATATAATTACTAAAATATTTAGTCAAAAGTGCATAAAAGTAAATGTTAATAATTACTATTTTAACAAATATATTTAGTTAAGATACATACAAAAATAATTTGTTACTTGCTGATAAATTTGAAACTTGTTAAATTAACAAAAATTAACTGTGGATCGTCTGGGAATAAACATTTTATTAAAATTTTGTCAATTTTGACTATAAATTTTTTAATGTGCATTGTTATTACTATCTTCAATCTTCATCTTATTCTGCCATTGTTATACACTTAGCAGCATACATTGTTATTGGTCTATTTATCGGTCGGTAAATTCTCATTTTTGTATCTTTAATTAAAGTCTTGTTTTGTAGTAATTTTTTTGTTGCGTGGAAAGCTCTAGTAGTTGCTATTATCTTGTATTTGATTCCCATTTCTCTTTCTCTGTTGCTTGTTAGCATAATGCCTACATATATTTTTTTACTTATTCGACTTTATTCTCTATTTTCAACAGTTTTTCCGAGTATCATTATATATGTTTTGCTTCACTTATTTTAATCCCATTTTGTTTCCTTCTATCACTATTTCCTGTAACAGGTCTTTGTGATTTTTGTGACACAATATGCTATTATTTGTTGCTATTATTTGTTCTTATATCTTAAATCTCATTGTAAAATATTCTTTTTTTTTACAAATCTAACCAACCTCGAAGTTTTTATAGTTCTCGAAATAACAATGGTGGAACATTTAAATTGTGCATCCTGTAAGCATAGATTTTCCAATAATTTTTAAAGAAAAAAATGTAAAATGAAATTGGTGTAATGATCTAGCATTCATATCTCTTTGCATACACGCAAGCATATCTGTTTTGTAGGTTGCCGTACAGTTTAAAAAATTTTTGATATTGGTCGATAATTGCTACTAAAAATACTAAATGGAGGACTATTAGATATCGCGTGTATACGAAAATTTTGGTAGGGGCATCTAAAAATAGTGCAATCAATATAAATAATTTTTTTCAAATATTCAGGTTTGGATGAAATGTTGAAACTCATCTATATTAGTAAGTGTATAGTTATTGCCCTAAATAAATTTAAGTTATTCGGATTTCTATTATGGATCCACAAATGATCAAATACTGTCCACAAACAGGCAACATATACACAAGCGAACAAACGTGCTTATGACACCATCATTTATAGGAATTTCATTCCCAGTAGAATGACTAGCCTCAACTAATAGAGATAGGAATAGAATAGATGACACAGAGATAGTACAGTATTCGATTTCAAGGGAAAGACCGAAAGTATTTAGTACCTACACCAGCACATAACTCAATTTTAACACTTTTGGGGAATTCGAAGATTTTGTGAAGAAATGCGTATGTATTTGTTGTCAGTAAGCGCCTGTTGACATATGGGTATCGTGTATGTATGTATTTGCATGTTTGTATCTCTTGTAATAATTGTCTTCAGTATTAACTTTAAAATTCATCGAAGACATATAATAATGATTAGCAATTTGAAATTAAAATAAAACCGATGAGTAATAGTATTTTAAGACAAAATATCTGAAGAAATATTTGAGAGTTAAGTAATGTTTTTGAGGTTTAATGTCATCTGTACTTTGTACTTGTCAAACTGAATGTTAGTAATTTGTGAGTGTACAGATATATCGTCTTAAAATGTATAACAATGATGAATGTTTAAGTTCGGGCACGTGACGTCATATTTGCTCAATTATTTGTCGATAACACAACTGTCAATACAATAAATACTAATGTGTTATATCATCAAATACAGAAATAGCAAATGCCAATATTTATATCTTGTTACCGAAGCTAAGGTAGTCAATAAATCTAAAATAAACCGCTACGGAAACGAAATACAAACTGCAGAATATAAAATTACCGAGAATATTGCCACTCAAGTCTGCGACACAATTATTGTAGAACATTAAAGAACTCGGAAATGAAATTATAAAGGAATTAATGGCGCTTTGCAGCAGTAGACGATAAAGATAAAACTGAATTTATTTCTGGATTCTCAGACATTCGACAAGATTAGTTTTATACGCTGCTACTAATAATTATCTGTATACATTGAAATGGAACGCTAAATTATAAGCTTTCATGAAAGCGAAAAACGAGCCTGAGACAAATAGATGTTGTAAGGCCACCTTTCTTTGTCTAACACTTTTTTGTAGAACGGTTACACAGTCTTATCCAAAAGCGATAAATAATATTTAATATTGTTCAATTACTTGAATTTTTTTTAAATTCTCATTCATAGAGGAAAGTAACCAAATTGGAATAGTATCTTAATATGGAATACCGCCATTTAACATTGCACAAATTAAAGACTTTTTTAGTAATCATAATTATTTTTACATTTTCGCTTAACTTAGTAACAGTTTAATTAATTAACAGTATAATTGTATGAACGTCTAAATAACAATAAGAGAAAGGGCAGTATTCCATATTATGATCCTATTCCATATTTGGTTACTTTCCTCTAATAGTTAATTGAACTCATATCTATTTGCACGAAACATTAATGTATTTAGATATGCTCGATTAAATGTTTATAATGGTGTATTAGTGCCTATATTGATGAATGGCTCTGAATGTTGGGAGTGGATCAAGAAGCATAGATAACTTATAAGTGCTGTAGAAATAAGATTTTTGAGAGGAATGTGTGGGTATACGTGATCGTGTCCGGAACACATTAGTGAATGGTAAGTGTGAGATTGAGAAGAATGTTGTTAAGAAAGTTGGAGTGAGTCATGAAAGTTTGGGGGTGAGATTGAGGGTGAACGATTGCGTGAGCGTCCGAGGAATAAGTATGATTGATAGATTGTTGCGTTAGTAAAAAACGAGCATGTATGAATCACATTATGAACGTGGACGACGCGAGAGTGGTGTACCAGGATAGGTATGTTTGGAGAAGATTAATTGTTGGTTGACTGTATTTCAGAGTTCGTGCTACCCCACTGAATGAAATATAACGTGACGTTATGCATGAAATTTCTATTAATGTATATTTTAATATTTATAATAAACATTTTATTTCAAAATAATAAATGTTACGGACTGTACAATAAAGACAGGTAGCCCAACAACTGGATGTCTCGCTCAGCTCGCATTTTCAACGTCAGTTAGCGTTTCAGTATTATTATATTTCAGGGTCTGTACGAATTAAAACTATGAATCTTTTTCTAGTCGATAATTTTGGAGAAATTTTATCGACTCCTACAAATGATTGTTACATTAATTCATCATTTATACGATTGTACCCGAAGAATTATCTGCATTGTATCTTCTCCCGATTACAATTTGAATGACCCATTGAATGAGCTTCTACGGCAACTGGCGCTAACAAATTCATGAATGTCCAATTTGTATCAATGGCGTTGAGTGCAACAACAGTTGACAATTAGACAATAGGCATTAGGGGTCCTGATGATGTAATTTTCTGTTTGACAGTTGTGAAAAGATGACGTTCAAATGCCCGTAACGCTACTTAAGTTGTAAAGATTACAGGTAAAGTTAAGAGAGATAGATAAGATAGAAATGTACGTGCCGTGGGATCTGGTGGGGTGTAAGTGGCATGCTGAGGCATGCAATAGCGGTACACAGAGCCCTGCTTGGTGTCCCGGCCTGAACTTGCCGCGGGCTGACTGGGCTCTGCCTTTCGCAACTATACGTATACACATACAAACAACACACAAACATTAATAACAGTCACACACAAGAGGTTATATATAGTCGTCATGTCGTATTGTATTAGAGATTTCCACCCTAAACCTAGAACATATTCCCTTTCCCCATAAAAATCACATTGTGGAGGCGAATCAATAACTATCCGACCTGTATCTGCATTTAGAAATTATCTCATATTCGTCCTCTTACTTATATCGCGCTAGGGCAAAATGAACATATTCCGGTACTTCAAAATTTGACAGCTCAATTTAAAATACATGATTCATTTTTTTCTCGACAGATACTAAAACCTATCTAACTAATCAGAGTAATTTCCACATAGCACCTTGTCCTCGTGGATCCCCAAATTTACTAATATTTTTTTTAAATGAAGTTCCTCCAAAATTTATGTTTTCTATTTAGTTTTTTTTTTTACACAGGATTAAAATATACCACAAGGATAATATAAATATAGATAATGCAGAAATTTGGATACCGCAAGGTAACAAATATATTGTATCGTGCAACGAGTGCAGAAAGTTATCTATTCCACGCGAGTTGTGAGAGTTTTACCATTCGAGAACACACCTAATTTATTAATAACGGAAAATATTCTGGGTCAATCTGTCTCAATACTGTTTTTGATCGTCAACCATTCTGCAAAGACTGGATAGATTGGTCTAAAGAGATTCTGAGGTATACTTCAGATCCGATAGAAATAATTTATGCAAAATTTTATAATTGTTGATGTCTTAAACAAGGTTAAAAAAAAACTCTTTTATTTTATAATATTTATATGGAAACTCTCAAAAGTATAATATTTTTTGTGGATCAGATTGACCCAGTGTGTTCTCCGGGGGTAAGTCGGTGGACCCCCGGTTAAGAGTCACCAAACCCATCGATAAATTGTATTTTGTTTGTAGTTGTAGAACCGGGTTTTGAACCCGCGGACTGTCTTTATAATAATACTACAAATTGGCAGCTAAAAAAGTTAATGTATCGACTCTTCACAATAGCTTCAAATGTAAGAACAATAAACAAGTGTCAAATAAAAGTCCTTTCATGTTCTTAAAAATTGTTTCAGTTGTGAAACAAATAAATGAGCTTAAGATGCAATAAAAACCTCAGAACGGTCAAAGTATGAAGACAAATTAAAAACTATACTTAGGCTGGAATATTTCCAAAATATATTACGAATAGTTATTCACTCTCCTCCGTAAATTGGAATTTCTCACAGTTAATACATTAATGAAACCATAAACATGTTCATTGTTATAGATAGGTTAAATATTTAGATCTTCCGTTGATAGACATTGCTTAAAACTCTCTGAATCTACGCAACAACTTTTCAATTAACAAGAAAACCATTAGGAAGAAAATGTTTGTTCGACAAAATAAATAAAAGCTGCAACTAACTTTTATTGAGAGTTAAAGTGATTAAAGTAAACAGAATTTATTCTGATCATGAGAGTGAAAAATTCCATTTACATTACTGGGTTTAATCAATTTTATCTTTGAATAATCCTTAAAACAACACCATTGTAATTTGTAATATATCAAAGAACAAATGTAATTGAAAATATAAGAATAGATCTTTCAATTTAGATATTTAAATTTTCCTTTCTTAAAACTAAATTCGTAATGTTAAAAAGTGTAATCTGAAAATTACTTTAAAGTTTTTCAATAATTATACATAAAATTATGTAATTTTTTTTATTGATATGAAAAAATTTGAGACACTTACCTCAGCATAATGTTCTTCATTTTGTTGCAGGAGATCTACGCACAGCTCAGCAAGATGAATGAGATCTTCTAGTTTTTTACTTGGTGTTACAACTACTTCCCCTCTTAGATCATCTGAATCAACAAAAACATCAAGTTGTAGAAAATGTAAGGGCTGGCGTTAAGAGTAAAAGTCCTTTAGCTGATTGAACGCACATCACCATTAATCTCAATTAGATGGACATTTATTTTTATTAGTTGTTTTGAACGATCGAAATAGGAAAACAAATAAAAACTAGTCATGGATTATGGTATAAATATACGACTGAAATTATTTTTAAATTTGCCGGATTAAATAATATTCTGTTCTGTATATAATTAAAATAAAAAATAAAGCTTTGTTTATATAATTGAAATAATACGCAGAAGAACATAGCTTTGTGGAAATCAATTTAAACGTGAAACTATAATTAAATTGAAATTTATATGCATTATTTAATCGGTTACTGACATTTATATATTATTACCAGTTTCTATTCTCGATCATTATAATGTGTAATAGAATTTAATAATACATAATATTGAAAACAAAGCATAAGCATCTATTATTTGATCAAAAATTATGATAATACCGTAATTTACCTAATTAAATAAACGAATATTATCATGTAATGATAAATTTCAATATACGTTATTTATTCAATTGATCCTCTATGGCTTGTACCAAAAGCTATTCTTGGTATACTAAGAGAATTGTTGTAGGTATTAAAATTTTCTACATTACTTTATTTAATCTAGACTGAGTGCAAAATATATTCAAAGACTAAAAATAAACTAACCCTGAAAACACGTGCAGTGCGGTATAGTTCAAACCGTCACAACCCTCTAGATTTAACGGACAGATATAAATATGTTTAATATTTTCATACTATTACCTAATTAGTCAATTGTATTATAGTCAAGTCATTTAATCTTTAACCACTAAAATTTACTGATAATTTTTCTATAGATGTTTGTAAATATGAATGGGATCACAAAAAAATGCTTCACATTCGCTGCAACTTTATTTCAAGCACTTTTCTTCTTGAAGACAATTTTAGAATGTTGAACAACGCCAAAACAATTCTCTTTTATACCCAAAAACAGAGCTCGTAATATTTTATTTGAAATAATTTTCTAGACATTGCCTCCATATTTTATCTGGAAGTTTAGAACCAAAGTGTGATATTTCATTAACAGTGTCCATAAATTATTTACCCCATAACTTCAGTATATTTACCCCATAATAAACCTTAGTAAATAGTAAATCTGGGGTATAGGGCAAAGATAAATTCAAGTCAACTTTAAATTAAGATCGATAAATTGATTACGAGCATTATGAAGTATAGAGCCGAAATTTGGGGTTGAAGAGAACAAGATAAAATAGAAAGAATTCAATCATAATATATTAGGTGGATCCTTGGGATAGAGAAACAAACACTGATATATTTATTAGAAGAAGAAACAAAACGGTACAAAATGAAGACAGAAAGAAGCAAGTAAGAAAGCAATAAAGTGGGAAGAGAAACTAAGGACACCATGGAAAAGCCTGGTATATGATTGTAGGTTGGAAATAGCAAGAAAAGAAGAAAAGAAACAGGAAAAGAACCCAGGAGAAGTAAAAATTACAAAGTTTTATGAAAAAAGGGATATAGAACGATGAAGAAATATAGATCAGAATGTGGTGGATGAAATTATACGAAGAAATCTAGATATACAGACACAGATAAGAAGAGAAAATATATACAAGTAAACAAGCAGACCACTGTAAATATATGACAAAAGAAAATAAAAATTTGAAAATAATTGTACGCTTTAGAATAGGCAATGAAGAAAAAAGAAATAAATACTAGACAAGAGACAATAATAGACAATACACAATATGTGGGAAAAATTTTGATACATGAAATCACACGAAAAAAAAATGGATTGTTACAATAGCAAAAATTTATCTTACCTATGGTGACAGCAATTTAGATATTTACAATAACAATATTTATATTACTAATATAATATATTTTAAAGATTGTTGTAGCAGCAATCAAAAATAATATCATATTACTAATATAAATATAAATATTGTTATTGTAAATATCTAAATTGCTGGCAATATACGTAAGATAAATTTTTGCCGTTGTAATAATTAATTTTTCGTGAACTTAAGAAGAGACTGCACAGAAGAGCTAAGACAGACAGAAGACCTAAACGATAAATCTACACAACAGATACTACATGAAGAAAACATAGACACTGATTGAATGAAGAGAGTGCACAGAAATAGATTAAATATTTCTACATTATGTATTATTAGTTTTTCAGTATTAAAAATAAAAGAATTGCCACAAGGTAATAAATAAATAAATAAAATAGTACTAGTGATGGTGTGAAGAATGTATGGACATCTGTTTGTTTTCGGAGGTGCATTGAGAGAAAAGATATAATTACCATCAATTTTAGCTTCAGCTGAAAGGCGAGTGTAGTTGACTAAGGCAGCGGTTTCCAGACACTTTTTAATCATCCCTCGTACCTCTTCAGGTGGCACGGGAGTAACTATATCTTTCATTAAAACTCTTTCTAATAATGAAAGAGTGGCTTTTAATGCACCTTCAGGTCGACCAAAAGGAAAGCAGTACCTTTATAAATTTCAATCAAACACAGTAAGAAAATTAATGAAAGTCTTTCTAAGTCTAACTACCTGAAATTTGTTATTTGATTTTCTAGTAATACCCGCAATCGTTCTTTTATTTCCTGAAATTTTTCTTTCTCTTCGTGTGTCACACTACCCACCCCATCTGGTCTGTAGAACAACAAAATACATTTTAATTTCCATTTGAACTGAGTTTATTAGCTTTAGATCGAAGTCTGTTACGTGCACCGATCTTAGTTTCAATTGCATTTTGCTTTTTCAATGGAAATGTCTCGAATTAAACCAAACACATTGCGATTGAGTGAAATTTCATTTAAATTACATTAGAGCTTAATACGATTTCGTGTATCAAAACTTTAAATTGTGTTTCGCTGGCCATTGTAATTCTACATACAAATTAATTTTGTTATAAACTTGTAATTATACAACTATTATATTCAACAATATAAAAACTTTAATTAAGTTCAAGATTAATTTAACACTTGTTTAACGTAAATTGGCAATTTATTTTGCTCGATTTACGGTAAGGTAAACATTGTTATCCCATAAAAAGTAATAAAAATGCTTAAACGAATAGGTATTGAAAACACAATCAATACAATACCGTTTGTAGCAAGGCAATCATTCATATTATGATTGAAATGGTACAATTTGTGGCTGATTGATAAATTATTTATCTATTCGAGCACACAAAAGGAATCTATTTCAATTACTATTCACCATACATCTGACCCTTAACCTTTACCTGCATTGAGAGTGCAACCCACGTGTGCAATGGAATCAGTTTAAACGGACGCCAGGGTAGTTTAAAACCGAATATATGAAATCCGAATAACTGGTATTCATTCGTATGAACATCTAGATAAAACCGGGATTTCTTTCCGTTTTCGTTTTTCCCAATTATTCACCTGATAATATCTTAATTCTAGCACAGAAAATATGCAAGCATATTTTCTGTGATACTAGACATACAGAGTACTTCAAAATTATTGCAAAAAAAATGAAGGGAATATTTTATTTGATTTACTGATTACAACGCAAAAAGGGTTTTCTGAAATTCACAAAAATAATGCAATTCCAATAAATGGTATTCGTATTTACAGATAAAACCGGGATTTTTTCCCATTTCCGTTTTTCTCAACTATTCACTATTCACACAATAACTTAATTCTATACATACAGAGAGTGTTTCAAAATTATTGCAAAACAGTAGAAAGACAATAATCCGTACCATCGATAATCCGGAATCGATTGTTTATATTTAGCTTAAACTTACTGTACAACGCAGTATTTTTTCTTTAAAACATGTAAAATTTTATTAATAATGAATAGTTTTTTTATCCGCTCCTCTTCTCTAAACATCACAATGATTTATGACTGATTGCAGCTAATATTTTGCGTTGAAGACACCCAAAAAGTAATTTATTGGCTCATTTCGAAAATCCAGATAAGGGCCGGTTCCAATTAATCCGGATTATTGGTGCTCTACTGTAATAATATTGAATAAAATGTTACACAACTTTAATTAAATAAAACAAATTTTACTATTTTTTTTTTTCAAAAAATGTCTGCGCCTAGCGATGTGCAACTATTTTTGTGGATTTCGGAAAAAATCTTTTTGCGTTGTAATCAGTACATCAAATAATATATATCCTTAATTTTTTTTTGACTATAATTTTGATGCACCCTGTAAATTCATATACTCGTTCGACGTATGCACACATACATTGTGTAATAAGGAAATAGCATTACTTTTAATTTTTAAACGAAGTATTTTCCAGCAAAATATAAAATTCGTTTAGTGTTTCCATCACGAAGCAAAGTTTAAAAATAATTAGATTATTCTTGGTGATTAATTAGAATCGATAAAGTTTGCATAAATCGCGAAAGTCTTTAATGGCTGACTCAAGGGTGGTTGACAAAAAACTGCATGTGTGAAATGAACCACAAAGAATTCTCGACATAAAAAGTGTAAAAGCACGGGTCGGCAAATTTATTGTGGTGAGTGCTCTTGACAGTTTAGTTGACCTAGTTTCAAAATACGCGGGATAAGCATTTGTGCACGCGTCAAATAATAGAAGCTCTAGATAAAATGTTCATTTTTGTAACAGGCCAAACAAGATATATATTACATGTCCATGTGCTCGTATCAGCCTAAAGGGGACATTCGGAAATAGTGATTTCGTCCCACATATTTCACCTGTGAAAATTCAAAACCAAACAAAAAACGGGAGCATGAAAAATGACCAAATTATTTGGAAAGTTCTCCTTTAAAAATTTAAATTTGTGTTGTAATTAATTATAAAATTAAAGCTCCACTCAAGAGTATTTTAAAGAAATTATAGTTTACAAAATGTACTCAAAAGCTCCCTAATGAGTAGTCTATCGAGCTTTAAGAACTAATAATAAAAATAACTGGAGTTACTTTTAATTGAAATAAGGAACAAATGTAACAAAACGATGTTATATAAATGGAAAACATAAACGTATTGTATTGTCATCATTGTTATATTGTAATCCATGATCAAGCAATAATTTCATTTGAAAATATCGCTTCAATAACATGAAAATAATCTGTTGTACAAAGCAAAATTGTGAACAAAAGAACTATTCAGGTTTCATATACGTAGAGATGAAAGAAGCAATGACCGATTAGTTTCATATTATGAACATAATATTCTACAGAACAAAAAAATTACAAAAAAATTCGTCTGACGTCAATAGACTATGAGATTGCCAACGTAAAAAATAGTTAATGCCGATATTTACAAATTTTGAATAGCTTTTCTTCATGAATTTAATTTTTCATTGACTGTCTTTGAAGTTTTTGCTTGCAAGGGTAACTAAACGATGCTGTAGAAATATACAATGCATTCGTACCAACTGAAAATTTGCTATAATGAAAAATATTTTATTATTTTTATCCTGCTGTTGTTGCATTATTCGTATAAATTGTCATAGTATACTGCATGTAAATACATTATTTTTAATAAATTTCTCATCATAACAATAATAAATAACCTGCGACAAATAAACAAATACATTTGTATTTACATTAAAACAGATCTATTTTATTATTCCAAGTAAAAGGCTAGTCACCAATTAATTGAATGTTGTTTTTAATTATTATTCATTCAATATTATAAATAATATCGTTGAAAAATATTTTCATTATGGTCTGTAGATGATCGTTAGGTATAGATTTACAAAAAATTATTGTGATAACATTAAGACAGTAAATCTTATAAATATCTTTCGAAGAATTTTCATTTAAGATCATCACCTAAGACTATTCACCTATTTAAGATTATCACCTAAGAGTGAAATACATAAATGACGTAATAATTTAAACATGTATAGCGACAATAGCATCGATAAAAAAAATTATATTTGTTTATAGCACATTTTTTAGGTGCTATGCATACATTTGGAATTGGGCTCATATTTAAAATTGTATTGCACAAAAAAATGGGTTGTTACAATAGCAATAATGTATCTTACATATAGAGACAACAATTTAGATATTTACAACAACAATATTTCTATTTTTATTAGTAATATGATATTATTTTCGATGCTACTACCATAATCTAAATAATATCATATTATTAATAAAATAATAAATTGCTTGTCGCTATACGTAAAATACATTTTTGCTATTGTAGCAATACATTTTTTTTTTCGTGTGTTCGCCTAATCATTTCATACAATTTTTATTTTCAATCAGAAACGTTTTACTATGTATCAGATCCTGGTTGTAATTTTGTTGAAATGAACAATTCGAAAATACAGTAACTAAATTTCATAGTTTATCAACGATGTAAATTATATATTTATTTACATTAGACACATGTAATTAATTTATGATTGATTTTAATGTGGACTCATTTTAAAACTCGGTCAAGTTTACTCTGTAATTAATTCTAATTAATTATAAAGTATGTATTTATCATGTTCGATGTTTTGTTTAACCACGCTTTACATTTTGCTACATTTATATCCCGGTTTGACTGCTGAATAAATAAATAATAGACAATAAGCCTTGTATAAAGCTCGAACATAATTCGTACTTAGCTTTACCAGCTGACACAATGACCTTTTGAATATAATAATGACGACAAGCTACATATTAACGCCAATATCACAAAGTCAATGCCAATTAAAGAAAACACGCGTGTGATGCATAGGGCACAATGCACGTAGTGCAGCAATTAGCAAATACAAGGAAGGATTTGTTCTTGATGATATTAGTAACACAATTTCAACTCCTATATTAATGTATTATGCGTTCAATTTTGTTGATTAATATTTACCCTATAACATGAAATTTCGATTAGGTTTTATTTTAATCAAGTAGGCCAGGCTCGCTTCTCTCCTACTGTTTTCTTTATAGAAATAGTCGCAATTTGAACTCGAAATGGAATAACAATAAAAGTAGCTGCGCTTCGGCAATCAAAATACAGATCATAATGAAAAAATATTTGCTTCATACATTGTTGATGTTTATAGAATATGTACCGAAATTAAATAAAAAAATAAAGCGAAACAGTAACGTCATTCTATTTTGAGTATTTTAATTTGATTCCAAATATCCGACTATTTCCATACATTACAATCCTTGGACACAAATAAAGTTCAAACGGTTTTGTGTTTATAATTTTGAGTTCCCCATTTTCGTGAGTTGTATTCTTATGCTAGTTTGATTGTAGGTTCCAACGTAAGGATATGAATGTAAAGAATAATCTAAAATATTAAATATAACCCCTAAATTTTAAAGTAATAAAGAAAATATCTGTACATGTATTTGGATAACTAAGTTATCGTTATCAGTAGAAACAAAATCTAGATTACACAACTTGTAAACCAAGGCAGTGGTCAAAATTCAATGAAAATTAAAAATACCTAATTTATATTAAAAGCTTAACGTTTTGAGTCAACCCAGTAACTAATTCCCTATTAAATCAAGCAATATACTATTAGGTATGGAACCCAGGTCAGAATTAATCCATATTTCATACATACATAACGCTATATTCCTCTCAGTAGGGTAGCACCAACCAACAACATTCCAATCTTGGAACACCACTTTCGCTTCGTCCATATTCATACATGCTCGTATATTCTTCACACTCAGAATCATTCGTTCACGCAACAAACCATCAATCATACCTAATCATTTATTCTTTTTCTTCGGACGCCCACGCAGTTAGTTGTACCACCTTTCATTCGACATTTATTAATTTTTCTATTTATTAAAAATCAATCCAATTGGACGAGAAATTCCAATAACAGGGCGATTATAACAAGTTTAAATGAAAGAAGACTATAGACAATGTCTTTAATAACTAAAATTTACTGAATATTTCTACAAAGATAGAATGTAAATACTAATGGGATCATATAAAAAAAATGAAAGAAGTAATAATATGCAGTTAGGCAACAAAAACAATTAACAATAATATCAGTTTTCAAACAGAATTTAACACACATAGTTCAAATTAGATCAAGTAATACGTATAACAAGTAATATACAGTTATTAATAACAAAGAAAAATAACATTGAAACAAAGATAGAATATATTTATAAGTATGTAAATAATAGTTTCTTAAATTTAGGCAAGGAGTCTCCAAATAGGTCGATGTTACATGCGAGGTTGTTAAACATGTATTAAATCCGTCGAATAGTACATTAAAAGATAGTCGCTCAAGACAAAAAGGATCATCAATGAAAGCATTGAGTAATATGAATAGATACAAACAGGATAGTATATTTCTCCTTTTCGTCGAAGACACATTTACTTTAGAAAGTAAACTAACACATTTGCTCAAGATGGCCAAATCACCTCAATTATTGACTCACTCCCACTTTCTTAATAACATTCTGCTCAATCTCATACACCAATATATTCCGGACACGATATCCACACAATACCTCATTTCCACAGCAGTTATACGTCGTTCATGCTTCTTCATCTGCTTCCAACATTCAAAACAATCACATCACTAACACACCATTATAAACACTCAGTCGAGCATCTCTAGATATATTCTTGTTTCGAGCAAATGTACCCAGAGCACCCAATACTTTGCATCCTGCTGACACCCGAACTTTCAGCAAGGATTAATTGCATTATCTGAAGTCTTAATGGGGGAGTTATATTTTTGGAACATCAACCAATGTATATTTTTAAATATGATAATACTCTCGAACTGTTATTGTGAGTGCAGAATGTATAAGGATTGCTCACCTATTGCCATGAACATGGCTCGCGCAAAACGCAAAGCTGTAATGAATCAACGTGGGGTCAATCATAACATTTTTCTCCGCTCGATCTAACAGATCGGAGAGGTAGCAAAGATGTCGATAGCAGCCTCGCACGCCATACCTAGCGCAATATTCGTCGAGCACGAATACCTGCCCGGGACTGAACCAGCCCTGCAACACAAACACTGATTGATTCCTAACTGATCTGGGTCCCTGGTAGCGGCTTTACCAGTGAGCAGTAGGGGTCATTGAGACGGTAGTCCAACGTCAGGTTCTGTAATAATTTAAAGAGCGAAGCATGATCAAAAGTGCACGGATCTGCTGATATGAAATCCTCCATTCCATGTTTTCGTGCCCTGTCTGCATCTAAAATTTAGTAAAATGCGTTCATACTATGCTGAGTGTGCGCGCCAATGTGTGTGCCACAGGATGGATTCACTATCTATCGATGGGCTATTCAGAAAGTAACAGCTACTTCGAAAACAGATTTTTGAAATATGCTACTTTTAATTTTAATAACTGACACTTGATAATGGAGTCCTTTACAATTATTTTTTTTTACATAGATATTAGGGTGGCCGTTATTATGGCAAAGTTGGATTTTCTTCATTCTCCACCAAAAATATCCTTTAAAATACTAAAAAAGTGATAGGGTTAAATTTTTAGGCGATAATTTTAACAGGTGCATTTAAGAGGGTGAAGTTTTACATGCATTTTATATGGAGTTTTCGAGCTTTCAAAGAACGTATTTTTTTTTTTTTTTAGTTTACAACATATCGACTTGAAAATTAATATCTTAGGGTTTTTGGAGTCGCTAAACATGAATATGATATAAAATATGACAGGTAACAGCTGTCATTAAGTTTATCAAATATATTAATTTAACACAGTAAAAAATTTATAGTCAAAATTGATAAAATTTTTGTCCCAGACGATCCACCGTTAATTTTTGTTCATTTAACAAGTTTCAAATTTGTTGGTAAGTAACAAATTATTTTTGTGTATTTCGTAACTAAATATATTTGTAAATATAGTAATTATTAATACTTATTTTTATGTGCTTTTGATTAAATATTTTTGTAATTATATTGAAGCAACAATAAATCATTATTATAACCAATTAAGTTGTTACAGAGGATACAAACTTTCTTTAACAATTAAAAATTGATAAGTTAGCTATATTTACTTGTTAATATTGACGAATTTTATAAATCCAGCAAATAAGTAAAAACAACAAGTTTTCTTGTTAAAAATTCAGAATTGACAAAATTTTAATTTAACAAGTTGTCATGCTTTTGTATATACGAAGTTTTTAACAAACTATATGATTGTTTTATGAATGTATTTGTTACATGATAGTTTCCTGTAAGATCTTACTAACGCTGAAAAAAGTGTAAACTGAAACGTCGGTTATGTAAGAAGAATAAATGCTGTATGACTGAGATTTCGAGTATTTTTTACACTTTACAATAAAAACAATCAAATGAACATCCAGATATTGTATATTAATTTTGCTGTTTTCATAAATTTGATATACTTTGACAGCTGTCAACATTAATTTTTATATCATATTCGTGTTTAGCGACCCCAAAAACCCTTAGAAATTAATCTTCAAGTCGATATGTTGTAAAAAATATGATTAAAGTTCTCTGAAAGCTCAAAAGCTCCTTTTAAAATGCATGTAAAACTTCAGCCTCTTACAGGTACCTGTTAAAATTATCCGATTAGCCTAAAAATTTAATTCTGTCACTTTATGAATATTTTAATGAATATTTCGGGCGAAGAACGAAGAAATTCCAACTTTGTCAAAATAACGGCCGACCTGATGGCCTATGGAAAAAATATATGTCACGTTCAGCGTGTAACGGAACTGCGAGCGGACAGTAATCATGGAAACGCACGTTCAGTGTGGACCGGAAGTGCGAGAGGGATTAGTTTTGGGGTCGCTAATTATGAATTTGATGTCAAACTTGTAAAATTCAAAATGGCGGATTCAATATGGAGGACACATTTTGAAAATGTCGCTAAATTCAGCCATAAAAGTGTATAATAGGGTTTTTGGGGTCGCTAATTACAAATTTGATGTCAAAATTGTAAAATTCAAAATGGCGGATCCAATATGGCGGACACATACATGATCTAATGTATGTAGCACTCGTTTAATCCTTTTTTATGAAACTTGATCTAAATTGTAGACTATCTGCAGTTTTAAAAAGTCTTAATTATTAGGTATTCATTAAGCCGCAATGATTTTAAAAAAGTGTTATGACGTCAATATTGTTGTGTGTTATGGTTTTGTGTTATTTGGTTACGAATTAAAGATAAAATCTTCAAATTTTTATGCCAAGCATGTGATACTTCGGCAATCTAAGAGCTCAATGATAAGAGAACTACAAAGAATTTAGAAAGAATAGATGTAGGAGAGGAGGTTTAAGTAGCAAAACATCAAAATTGCTATCTCAATAATTAATAATATTTTTTAAACTTCTATTATATATAGTACATTTTTTTTGGGCCTAGATATAATATATAACACTTATTTGCCATTTTGTGACTTAAGTGAAGGACCCCATTCGGAAGCCGCAAGGATTTGAATCCGAAAGCACCAACTCTACAACTAACATTACGCCGGTTGCTGTGTTGTTTAAGTTCTAAATATGGTAAACTGCTAAATTTATTTTCAACATGTTTATAAATAAGTGGAATGTGGAAGCTCGGAATCCTTAAACCTAAATTAATTAATATGATTAAAATAGAAGTGGAAAACTACGTATCACGTTTCAGTGAAAGTAAGGATTATTTTGCTAGATAAATATTTGTGTTTTCTAGCAAACAAGTGAAAACGAAGAGGATTAAATAACACGTCATTATACATTCGGAGGCAAACGAAGGTAAACATTACAATTATCTCCAATTCCTGAAACAGCATTTCAAATAAATGTTTTCGATTGGTAGTTTTATCTATTTATAAGCTTGATTTCCAGGTAGTTTAAAGGGGATGACTTGAAAGCTGATATATTTTCAGACGTAATAAAATTTTGTATGCATTGATTTTAAATTGGTCATTATAATCATAATAAATGAGACACATTATCGGTATCGTTATTTAGTTTTCAGCAGTTCAAGTCCCTGGGTTCAAAAATTAAAAAACTTTAAAGCATTAAATTAATTATAATTTATTTAAATTTTAGAGAGAAAAATTCGATCGACGCCAAGATTTAAACTCAAGACCTCTTGGGAATGCTAAGTGCACTCACTAACTGCGCCAAAGCGGGTCATAGGTTAGGGCTGCCAATTGGATTCGGATTTGATATACATCCGGGTACCCGGATTACGGATTTCCGAATCTCTACGGATCTGGGATATCCGAGTATACGGATCCGGATTTTACTAACATTCTTGTACCAAATCGTCAATTAATTGACTATATAGAATTATAAGTATTATGTTATATATATTATCATTATTCATTTTGTTATTAAACATTTCTTATTAATTATATTTACTTCTGTACACTAATAAAATAACGTCGATATTAAAAAGATTATTATTTGTGTAAAAAGAGTTTTCGAAAATCTTACATGCCCCTTCAAAAATATTTAAAAATCGAGATTCGGATCTTACAATTATCCGGATATCCAAATGAACGGATATGAGATCCGGATGTCCGGATACTCGGATAATAGGCTGCCCTAGTTCACATCCAGCATCATTTGAATTTTACTCTCTTTTGTATGTGTCTTATTTAATTTAAAGTGAAGGGAAAAAGTCTACTGATTCTACTTGACAGTAGAGAGTGAGATGAATAAGCCCTCGATGTGACATGTGACTATAGAAGAGAATGAATTCTTTTTGAAAGCAAGGATGTATGAAAGTACCTCCTTGTATTTTTGATATGGTTGAATTCTTATCTTGTAGTGTTAGAGGAGGTGTGGGTTTGTGTGATTGACCCGTAGCACGATACATTGCCATTACCCAAAGATGACATTCGTTTTCATCATCACTCGCATACAATATACTGTCACCCTCCCGAACTGCATTGAAGAAAAATCTGCCTCCCTCCAAGTCTGTGAATTGCTCTGTGTTAAACTTTTGTTTACTTGCATTGAAACAAGAAGGATCCTTACCCATTCCCACCATCAAGTTGGCTTTCAAAAAGTATAATTGTTAGGTTATAAGTTCTGCACGGCTATTATAAAGAATTGTAAGCACTTACCACTTGATGCTTCAATATAATCCACTGTGTAACCGTCCAGTTGCATCATTTCGCTTGGCTCGGATTTCTTTTCTTTGTAGCTGCACATTGCAAAAGTGTACTGCGATACTTGCACTAAGACGTAATATCGTTTCTTCCACTTTTTCCATACTGATTTACCCAGCGCGTATAAATACCTAAACACACAAAAACAATTTCTCACAACACGAACAAACTTTCAGAACTTATGTCGTATAATCGAAACACGTTTCGGTATAAGTTTTCTAATTTTATTAAAAGTTACACGAAAATGTTTTCCGTTTTAGTTTTTTAAGAATACTTATAGAATATAAATGTAGGTTGAAGAATCGTACCCGCAGTGCTTCATGTTCAATGGCTTATCCATTCGACAAGCTATTTTTATTCGCAAGTCTTGGTCGGGCAGATTTTTTGGTACTGTCATTTTATGCCACTCAGGTGCCTGCAAAACACACAATTTCAGAAATCGAAGGGTCAACTCTAGACTAGTGTTTCCCAAATTTTTGATCCATGCGTACCAACTTCAAATATTTTTTACACCTTGTACCCCATAGCAAAAAATACCTGGAATATACTAATAAAAACAAAAACTGCACTATTTTTTTTTTTTTTTTAGTGATGTAGTAGAGTTTATTCTTGATTTTTGAGAAAATATAATTCATTATAAGTGTTTCTCTTTGTCTTTAAAGCCCTACAAATAATCTTGAACTTATTTTATCAACAAAATGAAATAAAAAAAAATTAATTGGGTACTTTATTAGATATAACAGAAAAAAATAACATTCGCTTATAAACAAACATATTAGTTTGGATGACTGAACTGTCACAGATTTACAGTTAAACATAATAAGTTTATTTTTAAGCGCTTTAATTTTTTTTCTTTAATAAATTTTAAATAATCTATATAGCATTTTAATCCGTTGATGATAAAATGATTTGAAGATTTTGTTGGGAATTTCAAGACAGACGCAAAGTTTTACAAAAAATAACCTTTTACCTCAAATCAGAAATATAGTTTTTCTTATCTATAGACACGCTATAGATACATATGTATACAATATTGTACAAATGTGAATAATACTATATTTGTATGTAATTTAAATACAATGAACTGTTCTTTTCTTTACAGATTTGCTTGGGCACAGACAAAAAAGGAATTTTTTTTTAATTCTTTGCGAAACACTGATCTAGATATATTATCGGTTTTCTTTTCATTTTTCTTTTGAAACAATATAACGATAACAAACGTCTTCGAAGAGAACTACAACTAAAGGAAATATATATTTTCAGGCAATTAGAGTAATAGGTACTACAAGAAGTTAATTGCTGGTTTAAGTACTAGAAATAACTTTATGCAGTAGTCTTAAAAGTTCAAGTACAGATAAACTTTTGTTACAGTGCACATAGTAATTACCCAACTCGACATATATAATTACACCATAAAGTTATACTAATGCCAAAGTAACACCGTAAAACCAGCATTAAAATGAAGTTGTCATTTCAAATTTACGTTATACAATTCTTTGTTACTTGTTATTACTTTGATACAAGTTGACGTTTCCATATTATTGCATAACTGTTCAAGAGCTTTTCCTGCCTAAAGCTTTAGTTAGTTACCTTGGAGGAGAGAGGCGTAGGTTTGAGAACAACCTTTCCTAGTTCTTTGTCCTCCAACGCAAGCATGCCCGGGTTTTCAGTATACAGTTTGACTTTTACAGCAGGAAGCGGATGACTCGTACAAAAGTCGCCTTGTGTATCCCACCTTAAATGCACTGCACGTCAGTCAGCTAGCACAGTTAAATGCATCAGATACAAACATTGGCTTTGATGCTTCTGCTTGGTCTGTTTGAAGTTTCTCCCCGTTCTCGACTTCCATCGTGCAGTAAACTATTCGGTTGGGTGCCAGGGATTTTAGACCTTTTACTTCCATCACCACTACCTACAATGCAATTGGTTAAACCATAACCTTAGAGTTAATTCTTAAATTAGGCTTTTCTCATATATCCTAACAAGGTAGACAGAATTTTAACATTTCTCTGTCCATCGAACTAACCGGTATTTTTCTCAAGTTTGCGCATAAAATAAAGGAAAAAACAAAACCATATAATAATAGATAATATTTTAGCTCTATAGGCCCAAGGACTGCTATGTGATAGTCTTCCATTGATTACTGTTTATAGGACTTCTCTTTCATAGTCCCTTATGTTTAGAGATTCAATATCCTTTTGTACAGAATCCCGCCCTATTTTTTTTGGAAGACCTGTTTTCTTTTCATCTATTACTTCTGTTCTGTAGAGTAACTTTACCGTACTTTCTTCAAGTAGTTTTATTATATGTACTAACAACCATACAGCGCAAAAAAGTTCCGTAGAATTTAACTAACTATTCGGTAAACTGAGGATATAAGATGCATTTTCTGAATTTACCAAACTATTTTGTAAATACTTACTTCTAATTGCTTAGTAAATAATCGTGCTTAGTTTCTTAATTGTTATGACATTTTCAGAAAATGTATCATATATTCTCAGCTTACCGAATAGTTCGGTAAATTCTACGGTACTTTTTACTTTATCTACTTGTATGTACAAGCTTATATTGAACATTCCGAATCAAAAGCACAGTATTATAACACATAAGCATTAATAATAGGGTGTATTTATTGAGTTATTAACATCCTATAGTTAAATTTTAAATATACGACGAAAAGGAGAGAAGTTTTTTGTAACACGTTTAGAATTAAGAATTATTTATTTTAGTCCAGGATAAAATTAGACCACTGCGGTTGCATGCTAGATAATATAGTCGTATAGAAGTTGTAGTTATGGTCGGAACACAGAAGTTTTATCAATGTAAAGTTGAAAGTTTTGCAACTATAACACGGTGCAGATTACAATGGAGATAAATTTAGAATTGCACTAGTTGAAACTTAACAATGACACCAATTAATTTATAGTCTGTTAGACTAAATAAAGCAATATGTACGTTCAAATACGGATGATATTAAGAGAAAAGCCTAATTTATTAGAATGCTATTTACCTCGAGCTGGAATGTAAGAACGACATCCATTTTTGTCAGTTGGGTATCGCTGTCCGCGGAATCGCCTTCCAGTTTTGCTAAAGACCCTTGTGATCTGAGAAATTTTCTGAAGTAAACAGAATCCCATCTGATGTCTTACTTATGAGTGTTATAATATTACCTGTGATTATATCGTTTTAATTTCTGAAGACCATATTTTGAATCCATCGATCCTTTCGATACCGGAAGAGATTCTAAATTTGCCATTAAAAGATTAATAGATGATTTAAGTTCTTCTATATACAAGGATTCCATTTCTTTTAATACAAATTTTGGCATTAGTTTACGGTTCTACAACAGAATTTTGTTAAATATACCAATAATTAAGGCGAGTACTACAAGAGTTAATATTCGGTTTTACTTTTTCCATTTCTGATACTCGTTGCATTCTTCCATCTAACTCTCTTCTTATAGCTGCTGCTTGTTCATCTGCAGAATCTAACTGCAAACATTCAGACATTATATCTCGCCCAGTTAACAATATACTGCAGATATTACCAAAAGGGCATTAAAAAGTAATTGGTGTTCAAATTTTTTAACTCCTAGTATTTGTTGGAACATATCATATAACTGTTCTTTAGATAAAATTAGTTCAGAATTTAAGGACTGTTGCTGCATTCGAGATGGTCGTTTTGAATCTTCATCTCCTAGACCTGCACAAAATTTTTATCAGCAAAATTATCTAGTTTTCTTCCATATTTCAACAGCAATGATACAAAACCTGTCAATAACACTAACTCCAATTTGTTAATCTCAAGTTCACGATAGATATTTTAAAGTACTTGAAGCAATAAGCCAAATTACAATGAACATCGCAAAACTTATTTGGTAAAATATTTGTTTATGATTATTTCTTTACAAAACCTTGACCTAGAATATATCGTGGATCCCATTTATAGGTGACAAAAGATATTGGTTGGTATCACGAGCTGTATTTTTGAGAGTTTTAAAAGGACTGTTTTAGCCTCTGTTTTAGCGCTGTACAATGCTCTAAAATTATTTTATAAAAGAATACTTCAAACAAAAGTGGTAGATATTATATTTCTCTGTAACTTCTATTCGAAGAATTTTTTTGTAAAATAATTTTAGAACATTGTACAGCGCTAAAACCAAAGCTAAAACACTTCTCTTAAAACACTCAAAAACAGAGCTTGTGGTACCAGCCATTGACGTCAATTATGAGTTTAATTCAGTAAATAGATCTTTGTAAAAGATTGATCAATAACTTATTGACAGTTTCCATCATTTCCCGCAGAAAATCCGCTGTTACCTTTTAAAATGCAGTCAAATTTTGCCATCCATGATGTTAATACAGTTTCTTTACTCAAACCATCAATTTCTGGTAGAGATCTATAAAACAAACTCTTTATTTGTAGAACTAGGTTAATTTTCTAAATAATACAAAAATGCAAAACCCTCTTCCAGTGCTGAATAGCAGGTTGTATTTATAAATTAGCTTACATGTTTAAACACTTTAAAGATAAAATATAATAAATCGCTAAAACGTGATCGTGACTAAAAATCCTCACAAATGCTCATGTATTCACGTAACGACACAGTTCGTGATGGGGAAAAATATCACGAATTTAGAATATTAATTAAGAAGGGGCTGCAAAGGAACGCACATAAAATAATATAAATTTTACTACCAAAACAAAATAATAAAGTAGAGCAGCAGGGCGCAATAAAACAAATATTTATGCATAAATTTCAGTACTTTGATGCATACTAATTTTCAGTAAATATGATAATAAAAACTGTAAATGAAATTTTCCGCCATGGTATGCGTATATAAACTACTAAAACCGTTCTATATAAAATAAATGACGTAATATGGAAGAAAATGAAGCCAGGAATTTTGTTTGATGCGTAAAACCCGAAAGAATGGCATTTTAATTATAATTAAAATTCATGAGCGACAAAAGTGCACACAAAAATAGTTTAACAAATTTTACCACAAACAATAAAGCTTAATAAAGCACGACAACGAGAAATTATTTATTATTTTCCCTACATTCAAAACATATTTAACAAAACAAAAAGCTATTATTTTTATTGTAAATGCCACAAGAAAAAATCTATTACATTCATTCATTTTAGTGAAATATCATTGACATTTGAAAAACTTTATTGTACGATTAATCAACATTTAAATACGATAAAAAACTTTTGAAATTCCATTGTCTTGTTTTATCAATACATTAATAAATAGCGAGTGTTTAAAAGCTTCGATTGTAAACTGACAAAATTAAAAAATAGATTTATTAATTGTTGTATTTTGACAAACGCAAAAACAGAGATTATATTAAAAATCAGTTGTAGAAGTCGTGGGTTCGAATCTCACTCAATAGTATGATCAGCTTCGTCTGTGTTGTTTACATAAATTTATAATCATCCACTCATGAGGCGGCATTGAATCAAAGTAGTTAATCCGCTTACGATATTTATAAAAAACCGAAATTTCTAATTTCTTTCCTGGATACTTTCGAATAGAAATAGTTTCATTTAGAGGGCTAATTGAACATTAACTTGTTCTAAAAGTTTCTGAAATTCCAAATCTCGAATAAGAACAGCTGAGGTTAAAAAACTTTAAAAGTTGAATGGACGAAAACACACGAAATCATTGAATTCAACAAAACACGACAATTATGTGCGAAGTAGCTCCAATCATAAAAATGTAAAATCGCACGAACATCAAATATTAATACATCAAAGTACTGTTGATGAATTACTAATGTAGGCCGATCACGTAAAACTGACTCGAAAGAGTCAATTACCATTATTAAATATGAATAGCGATGAAATTATGAATTTTATATATTTTTCATAACGTTTACTGACTTTTTTTTTGGAGCTTTATCTACTTTAATGGCAGAGAAAACAATGGTTTTGTTCCTGCATCTGAAAATTGTTTGCAAATGGAATGAATTTGTGCAGCGAGAATTCTTTTTCTCTGTACAGGGTGATTAAAATATAGAGGTCACGGATTTAAGGGTGAATAAACCATTTTAAAACAATAAAAAAAGTTCATACAAACATATATCCGAAAATGCCTAGATTCAGAGCTATGGCGATTTTAATATTTTTTTTGTCATATACAACTCATATTTTTTTTTAGATTACAATAAAATCATAGTAGCCGTTTACAATGGAAAACAGTCAAACATAAATTATACAAATTTTTGGTATTCTCGAATCTGAAAAAATCATAAGATCTTGGATTCAAGTCTACAGGTTCATTGCGCGATAATATGCACTCATCGAATGTGTCCCTCAATAAATCGATTGAAGCGTATACGGAGTGACATGTTGCGCCGTCTTGTTGAAACCACCGCTTTTCCACATTAATGCCATTCAATTGAGGAACGAAAAGTCAGTAATCATGGCTCTATAGCGGTCTCCATTGACTGGCTGGTATCATTTTTGAAGAAATATGGACCAATGATTCCAACAGCCCGTAAAGAACAGTAAACAGTGACTTCTTGTTTATGTAATGCCGCCTCAATAATGGTTTGTGGATTTTCTTCGCCCCAAAGGCGGCAATTTTACTTGTTGATGTAACCATTTAACTTCGCTGAATAAAAATTTCAAAATAAATTTGCACAATTTACAAGCGTAGTTCTGGCCAATGTGCCCTTTGGTTCTGGCGTAAGTCTATTTATTGTGAAATGGCAAAACAAACTGAACACAAAACAGTTGTCAGCTGTCAAATTGGCTATCGCTGGAAAAAATTTTGCCAGAAAAAAAACCTCTAAAAACACCTGTTATATGATAAAAAATTAACATAGCTATAGGTGTGAAATTAGGTATTTCCGGATATATGTTTATATGAATTTTTTTATATTGTTTTGAGATGTGTTATCCACCTTTAAATATGTGACCTCTATTTTTTTAACTCCCTGTATAAATTATGAAAAGTATTTATTGCAGATTTTGGTTTCAATGAATTTTAAATGGAATATGTTCGAGTCAATATACAAGTTTTGCATTTTTAAAGAGAAATAAATATTAAAATACATACCTAACCCGTTTCTCAATATTATTCCTGAAAACTTCCCTGAAATCATATTGCGAGCAAGCACCAGATTGCACCATTTTAATAACTCTTTCCGATTTTAAGAACACGTCGTAATAACTTTGTACTGCGTTTTGGAAAGCTTCATCTGCCATTATTTGCGTTTCTCCTTTTAGAAAACTCTACAACAGCAAACAGAAACACTGAAACGCCAACCGGACATTGTTGTAAATGCCGGAATATTACTTGAAATCTTGCGCTGATTGTTTCTAATTGGTGTTTTGTAATTTTAGTCTGCCGTCTCGTCATATCGGTGGGCTGTTTCGCGTTGAAGGGATACGCGATACATCGTGATATGAACACGTATAGTTGAATACGTCTCTTCCTTTCTTCTTCTTCCCTTTCTTGTTTTTCCTGCAAAGCACATGTCATCCTAACCGTCCTAATTGAATTACAATGCTAGTAGCTGGAACAACCAACCTTAGCTCGAAATTAGCTACAGAGGTTTTTGTTTATTTATTCATTTATTTCAGAAACATTTCAGCAGTTGTCTGTTCCTGCTGTTCTATCATTGAAACTATTTTAGAACATATAATCCTATTTATAATTGTTGTGTTTTCTGTTATAGGTTATTGCTATAATAGATATTGTAACAAACAGTCTGATAGCGGCTGTAAACAAACACGCAATTCAAGCGCTCCAGGCAAACAAAGAACACTTGTGCTGGGTTTGTGATTTACTCGCAGTATTCACTTCCGATTCATACGTGAGCGCTTCAATGCAATTTCAAGAAGAGATTTCATTTTACTTTAATAAACATTCTACAGAATAAACATAGTAGTAGAAACAAATAACAAGCAAAAGTTTTCTGTTGATGCTAAATCGTTGAAACTTTTATTACATATTTATTTAATAGTGAAAAATAAATGGAACAAATTACTCCGTAGTAATATGAATCAAGATCTCTTTATGGGGTCGTTCACCTTTTTTTTAATGAAACTTTATCTAAATTGAAGACTATCTACACTTTTAAAAAGTCTTAATTGTTATTCCTTAAGCCACAATGATTTTTTAAAATGTTGTAACGTCATTATAGAGGTGTCGGTGTATCTCAAATAGTACAGATTTAAGTAATTTTTGTCAAATAAATGTTCTATTTTATTGTAATAATAATAATAAAATAAGTTAAAAAATATATGACTACAATTATTTACAATCTGTACTGTTTTAGATCCAGCAACACCTCTACTATGACGTCACATTTTAAAAAAATAATTGTGGCTTAATTAATAACAATTAGGAATTTTTAAAAGTGTAGATACTCTTCAATTTAAATAAAGTTTCATAAAAAAAATAAAAGAAAAATGGTGAAAGAACCTATTCTATTCAATTTACTGAAACAGATATAGGTTAAATTGAGGATGTAAGATTGCGCGACCAAGAAAATTGATGGATAATTTGATACGTAATGATTCAATGGAAGAGGAATAAACTAGCTTGAAGACGAGGAATCATGAATGTGGATGAAGGGAAAGAAATGCTTAGCTCAAATCCATAAATTTCTTGTAGGTGTTAAATTTAAGTGAAACAACCAAGAAACAAATTCATATTTTACTGATTATTTTTTTGACGTTTCTTAAAATTAATGAAATGCTACATTGTATGTCACGTGTCTGGGTTTTAACCAATCCTGCCATTATTATACTGAGAATAAAGCTCTAGTGATTATTCCCGGGAATAATCTCTGTAGCTTTTTTGTTTTTGTTGCCAAATTTCAGATGTCAGATAGTTATCATCAACACAAGTAAAAAATTAGCAAAAAAGATAGATTTAGTGGCGTGCCTGATGATGAAATCAAAAAATAATCTAATTAAAAGTAACTCGAGAGTTTGATAAATTAGAAAATAATTCTCCAATATCTTTCTCAAATTGTGGCCTGGCAACAAGTTTTCGAAAGATCCGTCAAATTATTTTCAATTTATTCTCTCTCTTTTCTTATATTATTACTTACAACACATATGAGAATATTTAAAACAATAATAAGGTCTATAACTATGTATGCCGTAGAAACCATAACAATAACAAGGAAAAACGAAGAATTACAAACAATAACAGGATGAAAAAAGATATCAGATTGTGAATAGTGAGGAAAATAAAACAACAAAGAGTAAAATTGCTAGGACACGAATACAGAGCTGAAGAATAAAAGTCTGTGCCACAAAGGGAGTTCAGATATGATCCGGAATTTTATTCTTAGATACAAATGAATGGCCCTAGCGGCAATTTCTTCTTAACAATCTTGCAATAGGTTATCTAGAAGGCATGCATAATGTCGTCGTCACTTCAATTGTTTTTATTTAGTAATTGTCTAAATGACAGAGAAGGCAGTTTATGTTTCTGTTGTGTAACGCATAATAATTCTTGTGAATGAGGGTGTCAAACCAAATGATACTTCAAGCACAGTATGGGGAATCTACATTATCAAAAACCCAGGTGTTTAAATGGTGTAAGAAGTTTAAGGAAGCCGAAGCTTTCGGACGTCTCGCGGCCCTCCTTAAACTTTTTACACCATTCAAACACGTGAGTTTGTGATAACGTGGATTCCCCATAATGAACTTGAAGTCTTCGGCACCCTCATTCACAAGAAACCTAATTATTATACGTTGCGCAACGGAAACATGAACTGCCTGCTCTGTTATTTTGACAATTATTGATAAAAACAATTGAAGTGACGATGACATTAAGAAGGAATTGCCGCTAGGGCTATTCGTTTGTTCTGAGAATAAAATTCCGGGTCATATCTGAACTCTCCTCGTAGAATGAAGTTCAGGAAGAAGAAGAAGATGAAGGCCAAGGTCAACATGGATAAAAGAATTAGAATAGACGCAGCAGGAATTAATAATTGTAAAGAAAATGCAACTGTTATAAAGAATTGGGAAACGTTGGTGAATAAAATTTAAAAGAAGAAATGGAATATGAGCCACTCCAAATAATACATCTAGAAAGCTTTATGAGAAGCAACATAACTCTTCAAGGAGTGTTAATCCATTAACTATCTAATACAGGCGTTGGCAACCTATGACCCGTGGGTCATAAAGTGACCCATTTCATAATTTCTAATGGCCCATTTGAAATTCGCAATTAAAAAAAGTACGTGTATTCTTCCAACAATTAGAAATATTTGTGTTAGCATTTACATATATGTTGAATTACAAGTATAATATTTAAAATTAAACATTATTTTCATAATAATTAGATCTTTAGGTTTTTTTTTTTTATAGACTCGAAAAGTATTTTTAATAGTAACATTTTAATTATTTATGACCCGCGGTAAAGAAAGGTCGCCGAAGTCTGATCCAATATGTTATGAGGATGATTAAAAGAAACAACAAATTGTTTTCATAACCGAGGTAAATTTAAAGCAACGTTACTTGTGACTCATCCTGTAATATTGATACAAATACTACTTCTATTCCTTGTTATTTATTGTGTAAATACGAGTACCTCTCGAAAATAAAAACAGCAATTTAACAGAATTAATATCACGTTCTGTTTCCCAGAATCTTTTATTTATTTCCGATTCAAAACATTTGTAGGATTTTAATTCGATGAAATAATACACGACAATTACGTTTATTTAATACAATAAGAGAATAAATCAAAGAAAAGAGAAAAGCAAGAATAGCACAATTTATTTCCGTTGTAGAATAAGTTCGAATCGCCCACGTATTTTCTGCTTTCCGTTGAAGACATCCTAGGAATTCTCCCCTTATTTCCTTTTTCTAATTTTAGATATACGCGTTTGAATTTTACTACTACTACGTACAGGTACACGAGAGATTCATTTCATTATAAACTAGTTGTAGAAAATGTAAACATTCAAACTACAATTTTATATATTCATGTATAGAGTAAAAGTTTATGATCACTTTTCACTTACCTGAAGATCAACTTCTGTTTTTTCCGAGGCAACTGATGGTGATGGACTTGTGGGTCGAGGTAAAGAATTTGCTCTTGAAGAACCTATACTGTGACTTAATGTTTCTACGGATACCCCACTAGAGGGCGACAGCGATCTATAAAAAAAAAAATGATTCAATTATTCATGTGTTTACTACCGTGACCCACTGACATTACGCGTTGGAAAATATTGTTGAAAATATAAATAATTGAATATACGAGAATTGATTTAAAAATTGCACGAACGAATGCTTTCCAATCATATGTAATTAAATCCAGAAAAGAACTTAACAATATCGCCTTTTCAGCAGTCATAAGCTCAAAAAGATGTATAAAGTGTTTACAAAGATTTTTAATTGATAAATACCCAGTCTAAACCGGTTTGTTGGACTTATAACCGGTTTTCGTAGGAGGTTTTTTAACCGAGCTTTTGACCGTACTCCAACCAGTTTTTTAAAAAAATCTCTTAATCCGTTTTTAATAGTTTTTGCAGACACAGTGAATTGATTGATTTTTTAATTATATACTAGTTGCTCTTCGAATGTACCTATAAATACAAAGTATATTTTTTTATAAAAAAATTATTTTTTTAAATCTTTTGTTTATCATATCAATTTGAGTATAAATATTTGAATTCATCTGTGAAGAATTTAACAATATCGCCTTGTTTCTCTCATTTCAGTCTTATGCTCAAAAAGATGTATAATCTGGTTACAGAGATTATTTAATTGATAAATAAATAGTCTTAAACCGGTTTTTGTTGGGCTTACAACCGGTTTTCATATCATGTTTCTTAACCGAGCCTTTGACCGAACCTACAGCCAGTTTTTAAGAAATCTCTTAATCGATTTTTGATAGATTTTTCAAATACAGTAACTTGAATTTACCTATAAATACAAAGTAAATTTTTTATATAAAATGAATTTTCTTAGGGCTTATGCAACTACTCCAGTTATTATGCCAAGGTATTTATTATTTAATATATTGTTTATCCTGTCAATGTAAACAAAATCTTTGATCTTCCAACCATTTTGTACCACGAAACCACTGCAAACAAGCCAGACGAAAACAATGTACAACAAAGTAATATTAAAACCACTTAATTTTGTTTGAATTTAATGTACTAACAAACACAAAATTACTAATTAAAATGAAGTCCTGAACATCGATTACTCCTTTGAGGATCTGCTTGTGTTAGTACCCACTTATCGGGTATTTTAATTAATGAAATTCTCTCATAACGTGGAATAATTGAATTTTGATTGCATCCGGCTTGCATTTGATGTACCGGTGTACGATGTTCAGTGTTCCAATATGCATATTTAGCATTTAATAATCAGAAACATTAAATAATTAAACATAGATAACTATACTAAAATGTGAATTATTTTCTTCCGATTATTTAAGAATAAATAGTACTGTTTACTAATTCCAAATTTATAATTGATTATACATAGCGAAAGAGTAATGATTCCATATTTGTTTAGTGAATATTGTTTTCACTCGGACAACATTTAAATATTTATCAGGTCATATTAAAACTATTTCCCGGTATTATCATTTATTTTAAAATTATTAATCAGTTCAAGGACTGAACCTATTTTAAAAACTATAAAATATATGCATGATTATTGAATCAACAACAATGTTTTCTATCTTACGATAAAATTAATTTAAATATCTTGAGTAAAGGTAGATACTAACAATAATGATATAATCAAATAACATATAACTCAGTTACAAAACATTAGATAAAGCAGAAATAAAATATTTTAAAAATTGATTCCATGATTCATTAAACTTAAACACATATTACGATATTACCGGTTAATGTTTTGGAAAATATATGTATACGGCGAAATGACATAATGACAATTATAATAATTTTGTTTTTTATATCATTTCCTCAACATTAATAACTGAGTTAAAAATAAGAACATATTTATTTGTATTGCTATTATAATTTGTCTAGAAAGACTAACACTACAATTAATTATTGTGATACTTTTAAGTTTATTTTGTACATCAATAAAAATGATTATTGAAAAAAAAAATATTCATTGGAAATTGTCAAAATCCTGAAATTTACAAGGCTGTAATTAAAAAACCAAGCGAGATATAGGAAAACAGTCACCAGTTTCGGAAACTGCATTCTTTAAATTGCATATAAACAAATTTTCAGCAATTTTCATTTTTTCGATTTTTTGGGCAAAATCAGTGTCAACAAAAATTTTCCAGGGGCCGATATCTCAAAATTAAGACGAGATATGACACTGAAAACTTCTCCATTGGGTTCAGCCCATTGAAATATATAAGTACGGAAAGTTTCATTAAATTCGCTTTACAGGATAGATTTTTGCAGCAAAAAGTCTGAAAATGGCCGAAAAACCGAAAAAACTCAAGGGGTATTAAGATTTTACCAAAATATTTTCATCTCTTATACCTTTGATTTATATGCCCTATCCCTTTAGTTTTGACCCGAAACTTACTAAAAAATTAGTTTTTGTGATATATGAGCTTTAGTTTTTGAGATATGGGTAATTTCATTCTTCACGAAGTTCAGAAAAAAAGTTGAAAAAATGTTCGAACGCCTATATCTTGGAAATGAAAAGAGATAATTCAAATTTGTTTTAATGGGCATATTCGGCATCCTTTAAATATAATGCATAGCTATTTTATGGCATTATCTTTTAAAATTAAAATTTTATCATTAGTCAAAATTGACACAAAATATATCGAGAAAAAACTAAAGTCGTATTTTTTCATTATGAAGTGGTGTCTAGGCTAAATTAGTATTTTGAAAAAAATATACACGACGAAATGATATAATGATAATTATAAGAATTTTGTTTTTTTTTATCATTTCCGCAACATTAATAACTAAGTTAAAAAGAAGAACAATTTTGCTTGTCAGTATATCAACTCTCAGATTTTTTCTATTGCTATTAAATTTTTTCTAGATAGACTCACCCTTCAACTAATTGTTGTGATAGTTTCTATTTCATTTAGTTCACCAACAAAACTTACTATCGACAAAAATTGAAATATGGTACAAATCCTTGAAAATTTCCAAAATCCTGAATTTTGCAAAGCCGTAACTAAAAAACCAAGCTAGATATAGAAAAACGGTCACCAGTTTCGGAAACTGAATGGTTTAAATAGCATATAAACAATTTTTCAGCAATTTTCATTTTTTCGATTTTTTGGGCAAAATCAGTCTCAACTAAAATTTTCCAGGGCCGATATCTCAAAATTAAGACGAGATATGACACTGAAAACTACTCCATTTGATTCAGCCCATTGAAATATATAAGTATGGAAAGTTTCATTAAATTTGCTTTACAGGATAGATGTTTGCAGCAAAAAGTCTGAAAATGGCCTAAAAACCGAAAAAACTCTAGGGGTATGTATTCAGATTTTACCAAAAATTTTCATCTCTTATAATTTTGATTTATATGGCCTATCCCTTTAGTTTTGACCCGAAACTTACTAAAAATTTAGTTTTTGTAATATATGAGCTTTAGTTTTTGAGATATGGGTAATTTCATTCTTCATAAAGTTGAGAAAAAAAGTTTAAGAAATGTTCGATCGCCTATTTCTCGGAAATGAAAAGAGATAATTCAAATTTGTTTTAATGGGCATATTCGGCATACTTTAAATATGTTTATTTAGTTTGACGCACCTCCACCATTAAATTTATTAATTTTATAATTCAAAAAAGATATAAATACAAGATATGATTTTCATTTAGCTTTCCTTAAATATGAGCTACAAATGCTTATGGCATCTTTAAGAGATGTACTTTAAAGTTGTTTTTAGTTTCCGTGACATGTTTAGTAGGAACACAAACTTTTTTAGAACTTTCAGAAACATTTTGATAGGAATCTTTAAGTTTCCTTCAACTTTCTTCATTTTATTAATACTTCTACAATAATCTAGACAAATAGCTGGATATAGAAAACCAATTCGATGAATACTACTAAAATGATAAGACGTTATTAATATCTATCTATTATAAGGATGTTTTTATGAAACAAGCAACAAATGGCAACATATGAAATAGTAGAAACATTTCTGAAAGAAGTTCGCTGGAACGGTTCCAAAAGCTCAAGGTCAATTATTGACGATATCATTTTCAAATATCATATTGAGAATTTTAATGTTTTAGTTATGATCTAACGTTTACTTAAGTCTATAAGGTTTTTTATATTATCTCAGTAAATAATTGATTTCCGGGCAGAATGAACTTGGATTTAAAATCATATTAAATTCATTTTTAACAATGCAGAACTTAAAATCGTAAAAAAATTATTTTTCTCAATAGCTGACA
Organism: Poecilus cupreus; assembly: GCA_963942605.1. Lineage (NCBI taxonomy): Eukaryota > Metazoa > Arthropoda > Insecta > Coleoptera > Carabidae > Poecilus > Poecilus cupreus. Next base: position 12,812,051 of record OZ012715.1, read on the forward strand.
ATATTATGGTACTAACTAAAATGTGGTACATACCTACTAGGTCTGTTAATTGGATCCGGATTTGATATGTATCCGCATACCCGAATTACGGATATCCTAATCTCTACGGATCTCAAAACCGGATCTTGGATATCTGAGTTTCCCGATCCGCATGCGGATTTAAAAATTTGTTATTAAACATTTGTTATAATTACATTTACTTCTATACAGTAAATTGATTTTGCATATAAATTTGTATGTACACAAATACAAGAACGTCGATATTCAAAAGATTATTATTATTTGTATAAAAAGAGTTTTCTAAAATCTTACATACACTCCCTTCAAAAATATTAAAAGAGCTAGATCCGGATCTTACAATTATCCGGATACTTAAATGTACAGATCTGAGATCCGAATAACCGTATATATCGGATACTCGGATAAATGGCAGATATACGATATACCATATTTACGTTCAAAGATACAAAACGCATTACCTTTTAATTTTGGCGCTCTAATAAATATTAATTTTTATTTGATTCATATATCGTGAAATAGGTAACCAAATGTCTTATTGGACATATTTTTAAATTCGGAACAACTTTTGTATTTACACTTTTGTTGTAAAGGGAATACGTAAAAAAGTACAGCAAAATAAAAATAACAGCAATGAAAACCCTATTCGCCACATTACCATTCTAAATGATAAAACATTAAATAATATAAAAATATTATATATTATTTATTTTATGTTTAATTACTCCTCATGTACTTTTATGAAGCCAATTTAATTTATTTCAAATGCATAATTGCAATACAACGCATTCTGTTACCATTTAAACAAACTAATCGCCTTTTCGTTTAAATTTAGCGCCAATGTATCATCAAACAAAATCTCCTCAACAGTCAGACAGTCCCCTTCCACTAACTCCTTTGCTGACCATACCCAATACGAGACCATTGCCACATCCCCAAATTGGTAAGGTGATGATGACATGTACACCACCACTAATGCCATCTCTATAAAATTGTGTTTATAAACCAACACTTTGACCAAATTCAGCTCGCAGAACCACTTCGACTTGTGAAGAAGACAGCTGTATACAGTTCTCGCAGTGCAAGAGTTGCAGTCTCGTATCATTTGAAGTTTACACCTATAAATTGGTACGTTTATATTAAATTGTTTATTTACAATCGTATTTAATAGCCGGGCGTAATATTCTTACAATTTTATGAGTAATGCCGCAATTGTTCGTCAATATAATGTCATTATTGGGGTTCGACGAATAATACAATAGGTTGTAATGTATCTTACAGCGCGAATCAAATGATGAAAATATACTCGCGGTGTTTTTAACTAACGTATTTTTAGGACGGTTGGGATTGTAATTAATCTATTGTAGTAATTATCACTTTTAAATAATTTTGGGGTTAATGTACCCAGTACCCGGTATAGTTGTAATCAGTCAATTGTATTGTTACAATAATTTAGAGATTGCTGTACCTAGTATCCAGTATGTAAACAAAACATTATAGTGAACAATAAATTATTGTACTCATTACATTTTTTAAATTTTAATGTCATTATTGGGAATCAACGCGAATCGAATACTGAACATTTACTCGCGGTGATTTTACCAAACGTATTTTTAAGATGTTTGTTTGTTGTAATCATTGCATTATAATTATTGTATTCGGTACATTTCATAATTTATTCATAACGAATTCAGTTATTTACAAAATGTGAACCTCTTCGTGAATCGCTTCGTTCTTTCCACATACAATGTATGTAATATTGGTCGAATCTCTTGCTCTGAAATTCAACGAATTCAAAGTTAGCGTTTCGCTCGTTCCACAAGATACAATGTAATATCGGCTGATTCTCTTGCACTCTCTGTTCTTAATGATTTACTGTCCTTGTCTGTCATTGCATGATATTTAACTAATGCAGAGCGACTGTAATGTGTTTGTAAAATTTGTGGCGGATTAGGAGTTCGGTTCTTTAAAAGCGCACAATTCTAGGAATCGTTTAATCGCCCGGACTACTTTGACGCAGCATATTTTACCTAGTAATACAGCTGCATCCAGTTGCTTTAAGAAATTAAATTATAGTTGAGTATTACCCCCACCTCCTCGCCCCACCACAAATTTTTATGACTACCTGCAGTGTACCACACCCAAATGAGGGTAAACTGATGTATAAACTGTTTCGCAGGAACGCAGTGAAGCGTGAAGTTGTGAGCTGGTCTGCGTGATTACTACAACCTGCAGTTGCAGTCCACTCTTTCCATTCTACTCGCTAGTGCTCCGCCAGTGTGTTTAAGGCTACATATCGCATCCTAAATAGGTAAAAAGCCTTTTATTTATTTTATTTATACACAGATTCGCGGTAACGCTTCGAATTGAGAATTATGAGATCTATTGCTGCGACATATTCACTTTTCGTTTGTAGTTTTCGCGGCGTTTTAATAACTAGGTGTTCCTAAATTATGCACAAGTAAATATATAATGGCGCGATAATATATTTATTATTTACTTGTTTATTAGTCATCCAAAAACATTTATCAATAATATAAACCTTTAAAATATTTGATATCTTTATATACAAAACATTTTGCTGAATCAGTAGCTTAAAATTTTTTTGTTATTTTATAATCTATGACCAACATTAAATTAATTTATAAGCTATATGACAAACTAGCAGGTCATTCTAATTTGTAATATTTATTACATGAAAATAAAATATTATGAATAAGAAATTTATTCGCGGGTTTGTTTATAATAATAGCTGATAATATGAACTAAGTAAACAACAATCATTATTGACCCTGTGTCAAAATTTATTCCCGAACCATTGTATATTCCCAGTAAATAAACAATGATTGAGAAGATCGTTATTCGTCAATAATGATTGGTGCATAATTTTAATTAGTAATCAAGATCAGTCATACATTTTAGCCTAACTTAGTAACATTCTTATGTTTTAAAAATTATTAAACAGTATAATAATTGTATAAAAGTCTAGATAATAATATTGGTTATTTTCCTCTATTTTTTTAACTACTAATCAATAGTTTTATGACGGAACGATAAATAAATTCAATTAAATATCATACAATCAAAAAACATTGTGTTAAATTAATGATAATAAAAAATAGAAGATTGGATGGTGAATGATAAAGGAGACAAAAACTCAACTTCTCTTTAGAGGTCACTCAAAAATACATACACGCTCCCGGGGGGAGGGGGTTTGCCACTGTTGTACGGAGTAGTACAGCGGGGCGGGAGGGGATGAATGAAAAGTGTACGTACATCATTATTTTTTGGATAGTTTAATTTTGTTAATTTTTGTAAATATTTCGATTCACTTTTCTGACGTTATTCACTGTGTTACATGTGAACTAAGCTTTATACAGGGGGGGGGGGATTCATGATGTGTATGTACATGGAGAGGGGATTTATACAAAGGGGAAAGGGGGTCAAATATGATATTTTTATGTACATATTTCTAGAATGGCCCTTTACAAAACTTTTAGAGATATATTTTCTCTTCAACAGTGCATGGAAATTTTATGTCAAAACGTTGAAATGAATAACAATAATAACAATAGAAGCATAACATTACATAACAGTTATGCTGCTATGTGAATGTTATTTATTTATTCGTTTAATCGTTTTGATTTAAACTTCCATGCACTGATGAAAAGAAAATAAATCTTGAAACGTTTGCTAATTAGAAGTTAAGTATTTCTCTCCTTTGTCATTTATCATCCAATCTCCAACTATTTTTATTATAATTTCTGGACGCGATTATCATTATTAATATTGTGTTAAATATTTCTTCTATTACTTATAATGTTTTCAGATATCAATAATTATAAATACTTGATAGAAAAAATGAATATATTTGTCACGAAATTACACATTTATTATTCTAAAACAGGAAATTAATTCCAATTACATTAATGGAAACGAAATATTTATAGCAAAATCCAAAGACCCATGCAGGTCAATTCTTTTTAAAGATTTGTAGAATTAGACCTTTCTCGGAATTAAGAGAAATCGCGAGCATCTCACGAATCCGACGTCTCATTGTATCGATTTCTCACGACATCGACAGCGAAAATATCCGAACTCGTACGACCGACAGATGTAAAGTCAGTAATATACAGCTAACGGTTTGCTTAGAAAAAGCGCGAGCGAAGTTAGGTAACCCAAAAAGAATTTTATAGAGGCGCTGTAGTAGCATCGACAATGTTTAATTTTTCTTGTGAGAGTCGGTCTTTGCCGAAGCGTGTCGAAAAGAACCGAAACAAACTTCGGGCTTCGTAGCTGTGAGACAGCGGTGTCGCGACGAGAATTTCCGATTAAATAAAAGACATACGTTCCTATAATCGTCAATACAACTATGAGTGATAGAAAAAGATATTAGCACGATTCGCCACTGTACATGCAACAAAATTACGAGAAAAGACGTTCACAACTTATTAAAATTTTATTTTTGTAAATATTTATAGAAAATTGCAGTGGTTAAAAGATGTATCTCATTTCGTAAATGGTTGTAAATAATGTTTTCCCTCTTATGTTACAAATAATCAGTTATTGAATTTGAAGATAATTTCAACGTATTTGTAATCAAAGTATGAAGGGTGTTATTTTTAAGTGGAACCAACAAATATTGCGTTTTTTATCAACTTAGCAATTTATTTCACAATACATGATTTATACAATAACATATAAGCTAATTGATAGCGGATGTACATTCACGATATCATTTCCGGTTTGCTAGTAATAAATATTAACTTTGGAATTTCAAATGGAACATACTATATTTTTTTTAATTTAAAATTACGTTTAATTACCTTTTAACTACCACTAAAAATATTTTATTAAAGTATTTTCATATACAGGTTGGTCCATCGGATTGTATTTTTTATTTTATGCGATTATTTTAAATAGTACTAAAAAGATTTTAAACAAATTTTTATCTTACATTAAAATGTCAATGTACCTGTAGCATAAGTTTTTCTACCGGATATTCAATTTTCGCATAATGATATGCAACTTTATATTTTTATATGGAACAGCCTATATATTTTTGCAAAAGTCCAAAACTGATAAGTTCAGAAACTATTCACGTTTTTATTATTAAAGAATCGTACACAGAAAGAATGCCATGAACGTTTTTAAACAATCAGATTACTTGCTGTCAGATATTTAATAATTATTATTTTGCTTTACACCTAGTTTATCAGCTTTTTTGTTATATTTTATTTAGTTTGTTGAATTGATGGTCATGGTCAACATTTTTTATGTATTGTTTTATTTTCATATGGTACACTTTCCGTGTGTGATTCATTATTAATTAAAACATGAATAGTTCCTGTACTGATCGATTTAAGACTATAATGAATGAGAATTGTTTTAAAGAGAAACGAATTTTCTTTAAATTTTGCAAAAATATATAGGATGCTCCATTCAAAAATATAAAGTTACATATCATTGCGCGAAAATGAAACACCCGGTAGGAAAACACATACTGTAAGTACGTTGGCATTTTAAAGTAAAATAAGTTTTGTTTGAAATTTTTTTCTGTAATATTTAAAATAATCGCATGAAATAAAAAATACACACCGACGAACCACCTGTATTTCTTATAAAAGTGAAATAGGAAAAGCGTATTTTAGTGCTTTGCGAAATTGCTGTAGATTCCTCTCAATGGAGATAATATATGTCTATATTATAATTTCTGATAATTGCATTTGACCGCCAGAGGAAAACAGTAAACCGAGTAGTTATGGGAATTCAAAACAGTAAACAATATTCATTTCACTAAAAAATTATTCACAGTTTACAAACCACGGTTATTAATGGAATTGTGTCTAGTAGGCCAGCGTGATTGATTAATATTATATTTGGATTATTCAAATTACAGTGAACGGATTACCTGCATTGAGTTTCAGTCAAAATTGTATAGTATTTTGCAATTCGAATTTGTCAATATTTGCATGCAGATTTAGTTTCCAATATTCAAACGGAAAATCCGTAATCTTAAAAATTATTTGAAATCTCGGGATTATATACGTTTGAGATTTCGTTGGTAAATGTAAGATTATCAGGTTACATAGGGATTTTAAAACTTTCTTTACGTGTACGCAAAACTTGAAAAGCACAAAGAAAACGAAAATAAAATTTAGAATTTTATTTTGTTACACAAAACATTTCAAAATAAATTAAACATATTATCTGACAATCATTATAGCATATAAATTCCAATCTAATTAAGCCAATTTAAATAAAATTGTTCGCGAATATGTTACATGTAATTAAATTTGTTTAATCAAAATTTAGCAATTTTCAAATATACAATAGTAAATGTCTACTAAATGCCGAGCAAATATCAAAGCAAAATAATGCCAAATATGTTCAATTGTAACAATAACTGTTATAATAATTTCATGTATTTAGAAATTATAACATTAATTAATTTATTAAATAAACAGTTCCGTGGTATGCATCGAATTGTTATAGAACATTTTCATTTCGTTCGTTGGTGTAGGTGCTCAAAAAGAGAATAATTAGTCAATTAATAGATATTATGTAGCGGTAAAAAGAAGTTTAGACAAAAACTATGTGTATATTTTGGTGGAGGTGCCTACTAACTAGTCAGTTGACTTCTTTGTTGTTAAGTATTTTTAATTAATATTGACAAATATATTGCGTTAAATTAACAATTTGAATAAATATGACAATTTGTTAAATTCAAATTTTGTTGAATTTTTTAACAAGATAAATTGTTTTTGTTTATTTGCCACATTTATAAAATTTAACAAATAGACTCGTCAATAATAACAAGTAAATTTAGCTAACTTATCAATTTGAAATTGTTAAAGAAAGTATGTATCCTTTGTTTCAACTTAATTTGTTATAATAACTATGATTTATTATTTTGCTTCAATATAATTACTAAAATATATAACATAAAAATAAATGTTAATAATCACTAACCTAACTATAAAATATGCTAACGGTTTGACTGACTTTTTGATAGAGGTGCATATAAACTAGATGTTTAACTAAAAATATTTTCTGTATATTATAATAATAATAATAATATATCATCACGCCATAACGGGTGTGGCACTCTGCTTACGCAGATCTCGGTAAGTGATATATTTTATCGTATGAAGTGTGGTTACCAGCCGTCAAATCATAGCCCCCGAGGATGTTAGTGGAGGGGGAACCACAGGGGTAAATTTTTTAAATTTGTAACTGCCGGCAGTGGGATTCGAACTGAGGATCTCACGATTCACAGTCCGACACGTTACCACGGAGCTATTTACCCCATTAATAATAATAATAATAATAATTAAATACTCATATACTCAAACTAATTTTTTGGTGCAGGTGCACATTAACTAGTTATTCTAAAGAGCAATATTTCAAATAAAATACAGCAACCTATTTGTAAATTGCAATAGATTCTATGGATTTTTTGGTGGATGCACCTATGCTATTACTTAACAAATTACTTTACAAATATGTAACTGTAATTTATTTGAAATATTGCTCTTTAAACTAACTAAGCGAATCCGGATAATCACAAAATATAGCAAATATAGTTAGTCAAACATCTAGTGCACCTCCACCAAAAAATTAGTTTGATTATTTTCCTATTTTCAAATGAATTTCTGTATTTTATATAACATATTGTTTTCTAAAATGGATTTAGGAACGTCGGATGACTAGACAGGAAAATATTGTCAGTCAAACCATTAGTTTATTTTATAGGTAATACTTCAAAGGTATTTTGTTACGAATAAATTATAAAATATTATTTCAAGAATAATTGTTCTTTTTAATAATTTAGGGACGTCGAAAGATTAGGCAGGACAATATAGTTCGTTAATTCATTAGATTATAGCACTGTTTTCTAAACTTTCGATCCATGTGTACCTCTTCCAATTATTTTGTAACACTCGTAACCCTCAGTAGAAAATTTCTGGAGTGTATTATTACAAAAACTATAATAATTTTTTTTTAATAATATAGTGGAGACAGGTAAATTTTTTATTCTTGATTTTGGGGACAATATTATTTTTTATAACAAAATTTTGCTTGTCTTTAAACATCTTCAATTATAATCTTGAACTCATTTTATCATCAACGATTCAAAATAAAATATTGGTTACTAAATTATAAAAGTAATGTATTAATTAGCTATTACAGGTAATTCATAGGTATTGACAGATCTCTATGAATACAATCATCTGTCAAATTAAAACTAACATGATAAAGTTCATTTTGAAACTGTTATAATAATCAATATTTTATGTTGTAAATCCTTACATATACATTATGTAAAACTGTATAGATGTTTAACTAACTATATTTTCTGTATTTTGTGACTTTCAATATTTTAAATAAAATACAGCAACTTATTCGTAATTTGCAATAGATCCAAATGGATTTTTGGTGGATGCGCCCATACTAATTACTAACTGTCATTACATATTTTTATAAATCTTCCAATGTCCCTAATTTATTTCAGAGATGAAATACCTGTTATAAATAATTTTTTGATTATCATTTTTGTTGTACATACATGATGGTGATATTTGATAAATTTTGTGATTATCCCGAGTCGCCTAGTTATTTCAAAGAGCAAATAAATTACAGCAACTTATTTGTAATTTGCAATAGATTCAAATCAAATTTTTGGTGGATGCGCCTATACTAATTATTAACTGTCATAAAATACTCAAATTCTCAAACTATTTTTTGGTGGAGGTGCATATTAACTGGATGTTTGACTAACTATATTTTGTGATTATCGTCGCTTAGTTATTCTAAAGAGCAATATTTCAAATAAAATTCAGTAACTTATTTGTAAATTGAAATAGATTCAAATGGATTTTTTGGTGGATGCACCTATGCTACTGTCATTATATATTTTTATAGCTGTTCATAGGCGTTTTATATGTAAAATAATACTTCTGCAATTTCCTGCTTTCCTAATCATTTAGAGAAATGTGTTTGAAATTAAATATGAAGATATTTAATATCTGCATCTGAATTAGTGAACAAATATCATTTTACTTATTTAATAAAGGCTAAAAAGACGTTCAAAAATATAAAATGAGTAACCATGGAAATATTACATCTATCAAATATACGGAGATGTGTTTGAGCATATAATCTAGACTAGATTTATTGTATGTATTGCTTATAATTGAATTTTGTAATTAACAAATATTTATTCTGATAGTAAAATTAATTAATACATTGATTTCTTGCTTATTTGCTTATGACGTTAAATAATTGCTTCAATTCAATTCCATTTTCATCGCTATTATGAAAACTGAATTTTTAATACTTCTGAACGCCTTTTTAGTCTTTATTAGATAAGTAAAATGAAATTTGTTCATTTTTATTGTACATTCTGAAAGTACAGCTTTTGTATGAAACTTTTTTCCGATTCGCGATAGATGGCGCTATAACCAGAAAAATAATTATTGTCATGCTTCTCATTTAAGATTTCAAAAAAGCTCCCCAACCATAGGGTAGGTTAACTAGTTGTTTGACTAACTATATTTGTTATATTTTGTGATTATCTGGAGTCGCTTAGTTATTTTAAAGAGCTGTACTTAAAATAAAATACAGCAACTTATTTGTAAATTGCAATAGATTCAAATGGATTTTTTGGTGGATGCACCTATTCTAATACTTAACTGTCATTATATATTTTTACAAATCTTCCAATGCCCTCAGCTGTTCCTTAGCGTTTTATATGTTAAATAATACTTATGCAATTTTCTGCCTCCTTAATTATTCTAGAGAAATGTGTTTGAAATTAAAGATGAAGATTTTATTTCTGAATCAATGAACAAATTCCATTTTACTTATCTAATAAAGACTAAAAAGACGTTCAGAAGTGTCAAAAATTCAGTTTTCATAATAAACATGAAAATGGAATTGAATTTAAGCAATTATTTAACGTCATAAGCAAATAAGCTAGAAATCAATGTATTAATTAATTTTACTATCAGAATAGATATTTGTTAATAACAAAATTCAATTATAAGCAATGCAAACAATAAATCTACTCTAGATTATATGTTCAAACACATTTTCTCCGTATATTTTATAGATGTCGGGCTGTAATATTTTCATGGTTACTCATTTTATATTTTTGAACGTCTTTTTAGCCTTTATTAAATAAGTAAAATGAAATTTGTTCACTGATTTAAATGCAGATATTAAATATCTTCATATTCAATTTCAAACACATTTCTCTAGAATGATTAGGGAATCAGGAAATTGCATAAGTATTATTTTACATAAAAAACGCCTATGAACAGCTGAGGACATTAGATGATTTATAATATACAAGGTGTCCCAGATTTAAATGGCTTAACTTAAAATAAAGATTAAATACCTAAAAAATAGGGTGACAAGTTCATTTGAGCAAATGTCCGTAAATGCTTTATTCTAGAGATATTCATGTTTTTCCTATTGAGTAGCGCTACTTTAAAAAATCAACTTCATAACGAAATATCCAATATTATCTTATTGAGGTGAGACATAATAATTAAATTAAATTAATAATAAATTGTTTATTACCTAATTTCAATACAAAATTTAGTTGGCTTGCACTAATGTCAAGAAAAAAAATTTGGTGTGGCACCACACTACTTTCTTATACAAATAAAACCAACTGAATATGTATAACTTGTCCCTTACGTATAACTATTGTGACATTTATTTGACTTATGGATATTATACCTGTTTAATTTTGTGTTCTCAGCTATAATGTTATTTTAAAATATTAATTAATATCTAGTCTTTAAAACTTTCCAACTAATAATACAAATATTGCTTTTATAATATTTAAAACGACACATATTTTTGACACTTAAACACAATTATTTGACACGTTTGACACATAGATGTTAAAAATATTATAACTTTTGTTCCCAGTGTAACTAAGATTACTGAAATGTATTATTAAATACATAATTTAGTTTTTCCCAAAATATGAAGCATGTACAAAAAAAGTGCAAATAACATTTTATATTCCAAATATTCTTGCTAACATCTTTCAATTGAAACTTTTTTTCAGAGCTGATTCTATTTTGGAAAAAAAATGGAATTTATTGTTTTGTGTGTTCAGTAAACTTTTTTTTTTCATTCAAAATCAACTCAGCTCTTCATATTTTCATGAAACTTATAAATTACAAGTTTAATTTACATATCTTGTCTCGTTCTTGAGATATTGCGCACACGGACATCCATCCATCCATCATCACACACAGACATCATTGAGAAATTGGTCCTAACGGATTCAATGGACGTCAAAATATATATTTCCGCAAAAATCTCGTCAGCGATTTTTTTCGTGATTCCAAACTTCCTTATATTTTGTGTAAGAAAGCAAAAAAGAATCGAGGCAGACAAAAAAAAATGATCTGGAAAAATTAGGAATTAAAAATTGGAAAACCAAAGCAAGAAACAGAAAGGAGTGGAAAGAATTTATACAAGCCCAGGGCCTGCAAGGCCTATAAAGCTAATATATATAAATATGTTATTATAAACATTTATAATAAATAGTACGTTAATGAAAACGAAGGCGTTAATGAAGCTCTTCACTCACGAAAAATGAGTGGGATAAGTGACATTTAACTCACGGGCGTAGATAAAATATTTTCCACATAAATTCTGGGCATTAATGGGTTAGGCAGATTTAATTATTTAAATTAAGAAAATTATTTAAATTAAGAAAGAAACGTATAATAAGTATCAAAAGGTTAGTACTAGTAAATTGTTTACTAGAAAATCCTCCAAACTAACTTGAAATTTATTACTTATGTATAATTTAAACATAAATAAACTCATTGCTGCAGTACGCATCGTAATATGTCTTATATTTATCGAAATATGGCGATTTGTAATATTTTTCAGAATACGGAAATTTCCCCAAATATGACTTAAAATTGTAATTTTTTTTCATTGCATTTCTTTATAATATTCGCGCCAGGAAACCCATTGCAGCAGACCGCATCGTCATATCTCTAATATTTTTCGAGATATGGCGATTTTTTATATTTTCCGAAGAGCAACTTTGAGGGGCTGTAACTCGAAAACTATACAAGATATCGAAAAATATCTCCAGTTTTCTGTTTTTCGTGCCATTTATAATAAATTAGAAAATTTTGAAAATTTTGAAATTTTTTTTCAAAATTTTGATTGGAGATATCTCGACAAATATGAAAGATACAGACTTGCAGTGTTCACCAATCGATTCAGCTCGACAAAATACATAAACCCTGAAAATTTCAGAAAATTCGGACAACCGGTTGAAATGTTAGAGCAAAAAGTCTGAAAATGGCCAAATTCAGGCCAAACGTCAAGCCCTTGACTTCTTGGACGAAAAACGCCATTTTCAGGCTTTTTGCTCTAACTTTCCATCCCATAAAGCGATTTTTATGAAACTTTGCATACTTATGTATTTCGACAATCTGAATCGATTGGTGAACACTGCAAATCTGTATCTTTAATATTTGTCGAGTTATCGCCGATCAAAATTTTGAATAACATTACAAAAAAATTTCAAAATTTTAAAAATTTGCTAATTTGTTATATTAGTCACCAGAAACGCTAAACTGAAGAGAATTTTTAGATATCTCGTGTAGTTTTTGAATTACAAGCCCTTAAAGTTGCACTTCGAAAAATACCAAAAATCGACGTATCTCGAAAAATATTAGAGATCTGACGATGCGCTCTGCTACAATGGGTTTCTTAGCGCTTATATTATAAAGAAATGTAATAAAAAAATTTTACAATTTTAAGTGCGGATATTCCATGAGTCAAATTTTTCTATCGGTATGTGAATCTGTATTGAATGATTAATAATTACAGTTTCTGTTATTTGTTTGTTCCCATAGCAACTAAAATTAGTTTATTAAACATATAATTCAGTTTTATCAAAAGAAGCAAACAAAATCTGGTGTGGGCACCACACTACTTTCTTATACAAATAAAACCAACTGAACACGTATCACTTTTTAATACTTCACAAGACACATATTTTTGACACTTCACAATTAGTTGACACGTTTGACACATAAATATTGAAAATATTTCCGTTGTTTTCCCATTATAACTAAGATTATTGAAATATATACTTGAATATATAATTTAGTTTTTATCAAAATTATGAGCATGTACAAGAAAAGTGCAAATAACATTTTATATTCCAAATATTATTGCTAACATCTATTATTTGAAACTTTTTCTCTAAGATTATTCTATTTTTGAAAGAAATTGAACTTATTGTTTTCTGTGTCCAGTAAAATTCCTCTTCCGGTTCAAAATCAACTCAGTTCTTCATTTTTTTTATAAAACTTATAAATTCTAAGTTTCGTTCACAAATTTTGTCTAGTTCATGAGACATTGCGCACATGGACATCCATCCATCCATCCATCCATTCATTCATCCTCATACACAGACATCATTGCGAAATTGGTCTTAAAGGATTCAGTGGACGTCAAAAATATATTTCAGCAAAAATCTCGACAGCGATTTTTTTCGTGATTCATATACTTCCTTATACTTTGTATAAGAAAGTAAAAATGAGAAACTATCGATGAATTTAAAGAAATTTTTTTAAGGTGCCATGAAAGAAAAAGTCTATGAAGAACCGATAAATAATTTAGACTCACTACGTAGAAAAATTATTCAAGTTCGCGAAACCATATCTCTCGAGCAATGTCATGCAGCAACCAATGCAGTGGCAGATCATTGTCGTGCCTGTTTACGTGCTGCAGGTGAACATTTTGAACAAATATTATAAAAAAAAAAATAGCTAATGAAGTTATGTTATTACTTTATTATTTTAAACAATAAATTTCTTTAAATTCATTGATAGTTTCTCATTTTTTCCCAGATATCAACTAAATTTTGTATTGAAATTAGGTAATAAACAATTTATTATTAATTTAATTATTATGTAACACCTCAATGCGATAATATTGGATATTTCATTATGAAGTTGATTTTTTAAAGTAGCGCTACTCAGTAAGAAAAACATGGATATCTTTGGAATAAAGCATTTACGGACATTTGCTCAAATGAACCAGTTACCTTATTTTTAGGTGTTTAATCTGAATATGACATCCACCAAAAAAATAATTTTAATCTATTGCAATTTACAAATAAGTTGCTCTTTAAAATAACTAAGCGACTTCGGATAATCACAAAATATAGCAAATATAGTCAGTTACCATCCTGTATGTACAACAAAAATGAAAATCGAAAAATTATTTATAACAGGTATTTCATCTCTGAAATAAATTAGGGACATTGGAAGATTTATAAAAATATTTAATGACAGTTAATAATTAGTATGGGCGCATCCACCAAAAATCAATTTGGATCTATTGCAAATTACGAATAAGTTGCTGTATTTTATTTTAAATATTGCGCATTAAAATAACTAAGGGACTTCGGATAATCACAAAATATAGAAAATATAGTTAGTAAAACATCTATACAGTTTTACATAATGTATGTGTAAGGATTTACAAGATGAAATATTGATTATTATAACAGCTTCAAAATAAACTTGATCATGTTAGTTTTGATTTGACAGATGATTATTTTCATAGAGATCTATCAATACCTATAAATTACCTGTGATATCTAATTAATACATTACAAATCAAAATTAACATGTCTGCTATTAAGATAAGTTTAAGATTTCAAAGAGGCTCCTCGCCCTACCCCCAGGGCGTGGCGGTGGGAGATCGTGCTTAGTTGACATGATAGGTTTTTGAAAAATATTAAACACGTGTTTTTTGTAATTTTGTTTTTTGATTCCATGTATATTTCTCGAGATTTTTCACCGTTCCGGAACTTTTTGAACAACCAGTATGTACACAATCTTTGAAAATACGCTTACTTTGTATTTTTTGTTGTAAACAACAATAATTCTTATATGGCGTGTTTCATCTACTAGACTGTAAAGGAAAATTAATAGGTCCACAATAGTTTACATGCCATAAACTTTAGAAACTATCAGCTGTTCCCTTGTATTACAAGCTTAGTTTTTTTTAACCCGGAATACTGAGTTTATCAAATTCACGTTATAAACGCTACAGATTTCCTTTCATGCCTCACGAAAGTCCTGTATCGCGCATGTAAAGCTGACTGCCCGTAATATCGTTATTTCCAGAGCGTTGCGCGACGCAACGCGCGGAAATAGCCGCGTCAACGCGAACGCGGAAACGGTTGAATTCAATATATCACTGTTATAAATGGTGATATTTACATTTATAGAACGCGATCCGCGTGTCGACAATGGCACGAATAGTGCGACGTCATAGAATTCAAAACTATACCTGCTTAAATTTATCCGTTTTCCACGAATTTATTCATTAATAACTCGATGTGTGTTCTAAAATTATCGGCAATCTGATTTCTATAACAGCTTATATTGCATTAGTAATTAAAATCCATTTAGCGAAATTTGCATGAATAATACCGCAATGTGTTAAACGTAACAATCATTCAATATTACGAGAAAGAGGTCAAACCACGCTACAGGACAAACATTATAATTTACAACGAATAATTTCGCTTGTAAAAAAAGATTAATCCACTTTGAATAAGAGGAAAATTCCCCATATTCTTTAATATGAACCGTACATTTTTCCTCTACAAAGTAAATATTTATAGTCAAATTGACAAAATTTTAACAATATTTTTAGTCCCAGACGATCCACCGTTATTTTTTGTTAATTTAACAAGTTACAAACTTGTTAGCAAGTAATAAATTATGTTTGTGTATTTTGTAACTAAATATATTTGTTAATATAGGAATTATTAACATTCATTTGAAAATAGCTAAAACTAATTTTTTTAGTGGAGGTGCATGTTAACTAGATGTTTGACTAACTATATTCTTTAGCGTTTTATATGTTATATAATACTTATGCAATTTTCTGCCTCCTTAATCATTCTAGAGAAATGTGTTTTAAATTAAATAAGAAGATATTTAATATCTGAATCAATGAACAAATTTCAATTTACTTTTTTAATAAAAACTAAAAAGACGTTCAGAAATGTCAAAATTCAGTTTTCATAATAAACATGAAAATGGAATTGAATTTTAGCAATTATTTAACGTCATAAGCAAATAAGCAAGAAATCAGAATAAATATTTGTTAATAACAAAATTCAATTATAAGCAATAAAAACAATAAATCTAGTCTAGATTATATTTTCTCCGTATATTTGATACATGTAATATTTCCATGGTTACTCATTTTATATTTTTGAACGTCTTTTTAGCCTTTATTAAATAAGTAAAATGATATTTGATGTTATTAAATATCTTCATATTCACATTTCTCTAAATGATTAGGGAAGCAGGAAATTGCAGAAGTATTATTGTACATATAAAACGCGAATGAACCTGCTGAGAACATTGGATGAATTATAAAAATTTATAATGACAGTTAAGTATTAGCATAGGTGAATCCACCAAAAAATCCATTTGAATCTATCGCAATTTACAAATAAGTTGCTGTATTTTATTTAAAATATTGCTCTTTAGAATAACTAAGCGACGTTAATCACAAAATATAGCATATATAGTTAGTCAAACATCTAATTAATATACACCTCCATCAAAAAATAGTTTGTATATTTGAGTATTTTATGACAGTTAATCATTAGTGTGGGCGCATCCCCCAAAAAACCATTTGGATCTATTGCAAATTGAAATTATGTATAAGTTGCTGTATTTTATTTAAAATATTGCGCATTAAAATAATTAAGGGGCTTCGGATAATCACAAAATATAGAAAATATTGTTAGTTAAACATCTATACAGTTTTACATAATGTATGTGTAAGGATTTACAAGCTGTAATATTGATTAGTATATCAGCTTCAAAATGAACTTTATCATGTTAGTTTTTATTTGACAGATGATTGTATTCATAGAGATCTGTTAATACCTATGAATTACCTGTGATAGCTAAGTAATACATTACTGAACAAATTTCATTTTACTTATTTAATGAAGACTAAAAAGACGTTCAGGAGTGTCAAAAATTCAGTTTTCATAATAACGATGAAAATAGAATTGAAATGAAGCAATTATTTAACGTCATAAGCAAATAAGCAAGAAATCAATGTTTAATTAATTTTACTATTAGAATAAATATTTGTTAATAACAAAATCCAATTATAAGCAATACAAACAATAAATCTAAGCTAGATTCTACGCTATCCATCCATACACAGTAAAAAAATTTATTTGCGATTTGGTAATTTTGCGGTTAAGTATTTTTAATTAATATTGGCAAATATGACAATTTGTTAAATTAAAACTTTGTCAATCATCTGACAAATGTCAAAATTATACAAATTATTTTTCATTTATTTTGCAAATATAATTTTTTTGTGAAAGATTGTTATATGTAATAAAATTTAAAAAACAAGTATGAATAGGAGTTTAATAGGAGTTTAAATCAATCGATTATTTACATCAACTTAATTTTACACAATTCTTCTTGAATGTAAATATTAATGATATTCCATAAAAAATTTTCAAACTTTCGCTTAATTCTAAACGCACACAAGTTTGATAGCTTCGTGTTGCTTTACAAGGGCCGTATAATTTGTTTCCATTAGGATTGTCGAATAATCAAACAATGGTTCTACCTGAAACTTATCATATCTTTTATGAACAGCCTGTATTTAATAGATATGATTTATATTTCATTAGGTTAATCGTTTCCAGAGTAGTAACTCTTTTAACAAGATGATCTTTGAGTGTTCTCTTGAATAAATAAGAACTACTAATGTTCTTTTCATCCTTTCGGAGGGAATTTTATATTTGTAAAGCTGTAGTTATGACATTTGTTTCAATACAAAGCAGAAGATGCTTTGAAAATATATAGATTATTTTTGTTCTATTACAAGAATATGTAATTGGAAATACTTTTTGTGCAGTTGCACTTAGAATGATACATTTTCATTTGTTTCTAGGATCTAACAGTACAATGAACGAGGAAGACGGGACTCAGGCTCAAAACGGGAATCGTGCCCCGAACGGGAATCGTGCCCCAAATGGGAATCGTGCCCAAAACGGGAATCGTGCCCCAATCGGGAATCGTACCGCAAACGGGTATCGTACCCTAAACGGGTATCGTGCCCAAAACGGGTATCGTGTCGCAAACGGATATCGTGTCCCAAACGGGTATCGTGTCCCGAACGGGTATCGAGCCCCGAACGGGAATCGTGCTCCAAACGGGAATCGTGCCCCAAACGGGAATCGTGCACCAAACGACAACCATGCCCGAAACGGGAATCATGTCCCAAACGGGAATCGTGCCCCAAACGGGACTAGCGCCCCAAACAGGAATCAGGCCGCAAACGGGAATCGATCCGAAAACGGGAATCATGCCCAAAACGGGAATCAACCTCAAAACTGGAATTGGACCGAAAACGTCAACCCTCCAAATGGCCAGAATCCAGCACCAGCAGAAGGGTAAGTACCTAATATAATTAGCAAATAAATAATTACAAAAAAGCGACACACACACACACACACACATACATCCACATAGTAGTGCTCCTAAGTCCACGTTACCTATATCCGCTAAGTCCAAACCTCGCAATAAAGTAAAGTAAATTCAATAGACATAGGATAGTACAAAATTTCACTAAAATCATTAATAAAATAAGCAATGATCTGAAAATTCACTACGCAACTGTAGCTGCCCAAAATGCCTGATTGCAAGAAAATGCAATACATCAAATTGTCAACATGGTGGAGAAATGTCCAAATGGAACTGTTTGTAATCCAACTGGTATTTTTCATTCTTTATAATTATTTCTAATAAATTACAGTCGAAATTCTACAACAATCGAATATATTCAAATAATTTTGTTCAAACTTCTTTGCCAACTAATCCAACCAATATATATTCCAATTGTTACCTTGGGCTTTCCTAAGCTGCGTTCAGAGCACCCAATTATCAATTATGACTGCAATTGAAAGACGAGTGTCTGCAGGGTGCAAGGTATTGGGTGCTCTGGATACATTTGCTCGAAACGTAAATGTATCTAGAGTTGCTCGATTGTGTTTATAAGGGTGTGTTAGTGCCTACATGATGTATGGTTCTGAATGTTGGGTATGGATGAAGAAGCACGAACGACCTATAACTGTGAGATTGAGAAGAATGTTGTTAAGAAAGTGGGAGTGAGTCAGTTGAGGTGGTTTGAACATGTTAAGCAAATGTCAAATGAAAGATTGATGAAACTAATTGGGTATGATTGATGGTTTGTTGCGTGAACGAATGATTCCGAGATTGATATAAGACGCATTTTCTGAAAATGTCATAACAATTAATAAGCTTAATATTTTTATTTACTAAGTAATGATTAATATTTAAAAAAGTTTGACAATTTTTCAGAAAATACATCTTATATAGTTTAAAAAGAACTTACTTCGGTGTAGAAATAACAGTTGAGTCTTAACTTATAGGAATCAAAATTACAAAAATTAGACGTAACTGTATCATCTCCTTAGTTTTTCAGTACTTAAAGCTCAAACAGCATAGAACTTAACCGCACATTTATCAAAATAGATTATAGCATGATATGAAATTTTTGTAAATAAATTTAACATATAAATTATTTAGTTTATACAACAAATACTACTTTATTTATCATTATATAATTAAATTATTGAAATTGCTTCAGTTTGCTTCTACGATATTTCAACACATGTCACTTCCACTAATTGGTAATTTTCAATAGAATTAATATTTTTAATCAGTAATATTAAGACGCTTCAACCGAATGAAATGGGTTCTTGCACCAATTTTTTTTATTTATTTTTTTATGAAACTTTTACACTTTTAAAAAGTCTTAATTGTTATTTTTTAAATGTTGTGCTGTCATTAGAGAGGTGTTGGTGGATCTCAAACAGTAAGAATTTAAATAATTTTTGTTACATAAATGTTCTATTTTATTGTAATAATAATAATAAAATAAGTAAAAAAATATATGACTACGATTATTTACAATATGTACTGTTTAAGATCCAGCAACATCTCTACAATGACGTCACAACATTTAGAAAAAATCATTGTGGCTTAATTAATAACAATTAAGACTTTTTAAAAGTGTAGATAGTCTTCAATTTAGATAAAGTTTCATAAAGAAAAATTTAAAAATATATTCTATGTGGTAATTGTAATTGTAATTGCTCTATACGCAGTTATACATCCATTATTCCTCCCTCCTCGACTTCTAGACCTTCTATTGGGCCTTGTTCAATAGTATTTATTTCTTCGCCCATATGAACTAAGTGATGATTTGTTATTGACATTCTTCAACAGTCATTCTAAATATTTTTAAAGCGCCCCTATTTTTAATGGAAAAGGATTTAACGCCCAAATAGAGAAATAGGGCGCGACAGTAATTGCTTTCATTACACGAATAGTCCTTACAAGCACTGAAATATATTAATACTGGAACGATAATTTGTAGGCTTTTTAAAACAATTGCTATGTAAAAACATATTGCACACGCTTATTCAAAATTGATAAATAATATTTAACAGTGTATTGTTCAATTATTTGAAAATTCCATTAAATTCACATACATAATATTAATTGAACTCATTTATTGTAATGTATTAGGTATTTAATTTTTATATTAAACATTTTATTTTAAAATTATTGAAAGTCATATTTACTTATTAACTTTCTTAGCGGACTGAGCAAAAAAGACAGGTGGCCCAACGACTGGCTGTCTCTCTCGGCTCGCATTTTGAACGGCAATGGGGTCTTACAGCATTTTTAAAAATATTTTTTTTTATGACACTATCTAAATTGAAGACTATCTACACTTTTAAAAAGTCTTAATTGTTATTCATTAAGCCACAATGATTTTTTTAAATGTTGTGACGTCATTGTAGCGGTGTTGCTGGATCCTAAACAGTAAATAATTGTAGTCATATATTTTTTTACTTATTTTATTATTACAATAAAATAGAACATTTATGTTACAAAAATTATTTAAATCTCTACTGTTTGAGATCCACCAACACCTCTATAATGACGTCACAATATTTTTAAAGAATCATTGTAGATTAATGAATAATAATTAAGACTTTTTAAAAGTGTAGATAGTCTTCAATTTAGATAAAATTTCATAAAAAAAAATTATTTTAAAAATGGTAAAAGACCCCATCGTTGTTTCATTAAAATTATACATCAGTGCCTAAAAGCATAAAAATGGAAAGATGAAAGTCTAATTACTGAAATTATGCAGAAATATATAGCGGGAAATAACTATAAGGGTTGTTATTGATTTGTGTAATAACAGGTATTTATAGGTACTATAATATTCTTCAAATAAGAAGTAAAAATAGCTTTGAAATAAAGGTCAAATTATGCAGAAAGTCATAGGTTATAAATGTGGTTTTAATAGTCTAATTGCCCTGTCATAATTTGAGGAATATTGATCTCTCGTAAATATTAAACCCAGTAAACTGCAATTATGTATTCAAAATAGTCCTAAAAAGTATAAGTTTCATTTCTTGTTTGAGCTCAGTTATTAAATAATAATTATCCTGTCATATGCACAACTCCCTATTTTCGTCAAGTGTACAATAAAACAAGTTTCAAGCGCACTGCAAAAGCTAAATTGAAAAGAAGGAAATGTTATTAAAATAAATAAGTAGTTTAGTTGTGTTAGTTGTTTAACGTAGAATGTTCCCACATTCCCGTCTGGTTCCGGTTACAGGCTGCGGGTTACGTCGTATGACGTTACCATTGATTTTCAGCACGCTGTTTTCGCTGCTGCTTTCCTGTATTGACTTACGAACGGGCGGAAGGGGAACGAGAGCAGCCAGCTCAACGAACTAGATTTTGTGCTCTGCTCTGAGTCTGAGTCTCGGCTCGGTTTCGCAGTTCTCTCTTCCGCTGTTCGTGCACAGATAACCTTAAAATTATTGACTAACGCAATGCGAAAACCTTACAGAATTTACCTCGCTTATTTAAAGCTATTTTTCAGGATTATTAAACTCGCGAAATATGCAGCAGGAGACAACAACACTATACTCGCTATTTTATTATTATTATTTTTACACGAAAAAAAAAAAATTAATTGCTACAATAGCGATATTCATCTTACGTACAGTGACAGCAATTTATATACATTTATTGCAGTGAAATAGCAATATTAATTGTTGATTTAAATATTATATTCTTAACAATATAGTATATTTAAAACAACAATCATTGTAATATGGGTATATCTAAATATACACGGTAATTTCAAAGTTAATGGTATGACATATGTATTTTTTTTTTTAATTCGCATATTTAAGGGTAATTTTCACTGAATCACTGGCAATAATAATTAAATATTTTATCCTCGATTTTATCTATTGCACAATTATTTTCGTTAAAAATACTATTTAATTTAATTTTTAAGAAAAATAACTTATGCCCAGTTGCACCAACGTTAGTTAAATTTTAAACTTGGTTTAAATAAATAAAACCAAAGTTAAATGTCATATGGAGTAATTTATATTGATGTCAAAATTTAAATACGTTTTTATTTATTATACAACTAATTTTGAATGTATTTTTGATAACTACATTCTTAATGATATATTAATTAAAACTGTAGTAAAAAAAAGTTTCCTTAAGAAAAGTGGAATTTTCGTTTTTCGAGTTTTTAAAAAAATATTTTTGTTTCGTAATCAACACATGACATACAACTTACCCTTAAATTTATGACATTTATTTCAAAACCACCCTGTATACTGCAAGAATATTTAGATTGTTGTAGCAGCAATCGAAAATAATATCATATATACTGTTAAGCATATAATAAATATATTCAAATCAACAACAAATATTCCTATTTCACTGCAAGATATTTATTTATGATAACTGTAGAAATGAGATATTGAGAAGAATGTGTGGGTATACAATACGTGATCGTATCCGGAATGATTAGTGTGTGATTGAGAAGAATGTTGTTAAGAAAGTGGGAGTGAGTCAGTTGAGGTGGTTTGGACATGTTGAGCGAATGTCGAATGAAAGGTTAGTGAAACTAATATATGTTTGTGAGATTGAAGATGAACGATTGCGTGGGCGTCAGAGGTGTTGGTTATGATTGATGGTTTGTTGCGTAAACGAATGATTTCGAGAGTAAAGAATAGAAGAGCATGTATGAATCGCACTATGAATGTGGACGAAGCGAAAGTGGTGTGTCAGGATAGGAATGTTTGGAGGAGATCGATTGTTGGTTGACTGTGTTTCTGGGTTCATGTTTCGTGTTACCCCACTGAGTGGGATATAGCGTGATGTTATGTATGTATGTATCTATGTAAATGTGTATTATTGCTGAGAGATAAATATAAATAAATTGCTGACGTTACACATAAGATAAATATTGCTATTGTAGAAAATTTATGTTTGAAATAGCAAGTTCATTTTAAACGTGTTCTAAATGCTTGTTTAAAACAATGGCTGATACCTAAGCTCTATTTTTAGGTATTCTACAAAAAGTGTTTTAGAGATGTCAAATGTTTTAAAATAATTTTAAAAGAAATGTTTCGAATAAAAGTTATAGAGAAACATATTATCTACCACTTTTATTTGAAGTATTTTTATAAAATAATTTTAGAACATTAGACACCGCTAAAATTCTTCTATTAGAATACCCAAAAACAAAGCTCGTGGTATCAGTCAATATGTTTTAAATTTGTTCACTTGTTCAGGCTTTATAATATTGACATCTAACAATTATTAGAAACGTTTTTCTTTTCATTAGGTTGCGCACTGTAGATATAAGATTCATTTTCTGAAAATTTCCCAAATTCTGTGCTAAATACTATGGTAAATATTCGAGTTTAGTTTCATAATTGCTATGGAATATTCAGAAAATGTACATCCTCATCTTACCAAATAGTTCGGTAAATTCTACGGTACTTTTTCTTACGTGTGGGAATTATTAATCAATATTTAATATTTAAATCTATTATGATTAGTACAAATTATAAATATTAATTTCTATTACAGAAATATTGTTTTGGAAAGCCTTGTTAAAATTTTAATTGGCATGTACAGCATTACACAAAAATTTATAATCCAATTTTATCCTGGCCTTCGTTATAGCGTAACTCTGATGAAAACTAAATTGATTATGTCTAAAAATATATCATGTTACCTTAAGTAGCTACATATTTGTTCATAATTACGCATAATGTTATCAAGTAAACATGTAAATAAGTAATAAAGTCTGTAACGATTGTATAATAATCTGGAAGTTATCAAAAGCTGAAAGCTATCACGAACATAAACTTTACGAGTGAGATTTTGTGCTGCGCTGTTTTCTTGGCTTTTTGTTCGCGCAGATAACTTTTAAATTATTGGCAAACGCACTGGGAGAACCTTCAAAAATGTACTTTATTACCGTAAATACGAAGATGCCGTACAATATTTTATACTTTATATTGAATGAAAACACGTTCACAAGAAGCTAAAATTGAATGACAGCGTTTATAGCTCAAAATGTAATTTTATTTTCAGTTATAAATAGAAAGTCAAATAATACGACAGCATTTTGAATATTAATGAAAGCTTTTACTACACATTGTCGTAAATAATGAAAAGCTCTTGGTTTTACTCATAACATATTTAATGGAGTGACGTTTGAAATTACAGCGCTGCAACTTTGATGAAAACTTTTTTGTTGTTTGCCGTTGACACTTCAGCTTGCTTTGTTAATATTTTATCTTTCATGCAATAATATCCTAGTAAAACATTAACTATTCAATGATTCATTCAATTTGCTAATAGAGTTTTCGTAAAGTGTCCTATTCTTAATGTAGAAGTAAGTAGATATTCTGAAATTGCAAATTATAGGTATATTATGACATCTATTAATGTTAACCACATATATTACCTGGCACTCTTTCACACAAACAACTATAATAGTGCATAATGCATTATTTCTTCGTCGCGAAATTTATCCTCTTTAAACGTTAAATATTATTACTTTTTGGGCCACACGAAAAACAAATGAATTGTCACAATAGCAAAAATGTATCTTACATATAGTGACAGTAATTTAGATATTTACATTAACAATTTTTTTATTTATATTAGAAATATGATATTATTTTCGATTGCTGCTACAACAATCTAAATAATATCATATTACTATATAAATATAAATATTGTTGCTGTAAATATCTAAATTGCTATCACTATAGGTAAGATAAATTTTTGCTATAAGGTTCGTGCAGTTACGTCACCAAAATGGCTACTGCCAACTGTTTGATAGGCAAACAATGTGAACTCTGCTATTGAATGCATCGGCTTATTTTCGATTTGCTACTGTTTACGTGGTGTTTACTAAGTTTTATAAGTATGTCTTCGTATAATGATTTTTTTATGCTGTAGAAGAATGTCCGTCTAGATATTTAGAGAAAATATAATTAATAGACAATGTTGATCCCCAATAAATAGATAAGAAAAGTGTGTAGACCGACATTAAAAATTTTCCCAAAGTGACGTTCATAGACATTACTAATTATTTATATTTATTATACACAAAAAGTGCTTACACACAGGGAAAAATTGCGAGGATAAATAAAAGCCAAGATGCGTATAAATTTTATAAGTGTAGTTGGTTATTTTTAAATAGTTTTAAAGTTGGAGTGATTAAAATTTTGAGTAGGTAAATAATAGCAATCAATATTACTTGATATTTATTCACCAAGCATTTCAAATAATGACATATTATTTTCCTAGTGTCACTTACTACATCATTACTTGCTATAATTAATGCATAAGCTTGGTCCTTGCATTTTTTTTATTTCATTTTTTGTTATTGATATCTGTAACATTTGATATTCTAAAAAACGACACATTTGGCCCAATTCTCTGGTCCATCTTTTTCTATTTTCTTAAATCTTTTGGCGAAGTTGTACATACGATACATAGTGATGACGTAGTTTATATATAATCTTGCTGTTATTCTTGATACAATGGGTAAAATCCAAATTAACTATAGCACTTGATTCTTTTTGAATCTGTTTTTCATTTAAATATTTCCCTAAATTTGTAAGAGGTAAATAAGAAAACTAACCTTTCAGATCATCTAATACCTTGACAGCTATGGCGATTACATTGACAAATAAAGTAGTGTACTGTAACTTTGTAAATTAAGTTTTGTATTGATATATTTCGTTTTTATTTAGTTATGTCAAATCGTTCTTTACTTTCTGGATGACCCTCAAACTTCAAAAACAAATCCATGATTTGGCCCAATTCTCTAACTTAGTTGTTATTTTTAATCACTTGCTAAGATTTTATTCCAATGAAAATTCTTAACACACAAGAAAAAATCAAACTTTCACTTGTAACATTTGTTTCTATTTGTCAAAAATATTAGCAAGTGATTAAAAGTTAACAACTGAATTAGAGAATTGGGCCGATTGCCTCCATTTGATTTACTACTACATCTAACTATGCAGCAAGTTACTGGCATTACTACTGTAAAGTAATAAATAAGTATATATTTATATATACATAAATAGTATTTCATAGGTATCTTCAATTTTACGTGTAAATAAATATTTACAAAATTATAATTTTCGATCTAATTCTCTAAATATAAAAATTCGTTTCTGGATGTAAATCACTGCCTGCCTATCAAACAACTGACAGTAGCCATGTTGTGACGTCATCTGCACGAACCTTATTGTAGCAATGAACGTAACTTTTATGCAATTGAATAAAAAACTTTTCTGGCGTGCAGTAGATTTTTTAAGCGAAATGCCATTTTCAACCGGACATTTCTTTTTTAGCCGTTAAATATATTTTTCATACGAAAAAATATATCACTTACCGAGATCTGCGTAAGCAGAGTGCCACACCCGTATGGGTAAAAGGCGTGATGATATATTTATTTATTTATTTTATTAGGATATTTCCTTTAAAACAATCAGCGCTTTTTTGGGCGAACTAATAACTTTCGAGAAAAATGTTGTTTACAAAATATGACCAGGAAGAAGGTCTTTATTTAATAGAAATAACAAACAGAAAATTAAACCAATTATTCAGGGTTGACGTTCCCTTTTCAACTTATGAAATGACACAAGAGTTTGGCATTTCGAAAAATTGTCAAATTGTGAATAATTCACGAGTGGGTTGCAATTTTTGGAGATAAAGCCGTGAAAATCTTTGTATTGTTGAATTTAAATTACTTCCACACTCTCCATACATAACAGTAATAAAATAAGTCTAAATTTGTTAATGCTTGCAACTGCAAAGGCATTATTTATTAATAATTAATTAAACACAAAAACAAACACTTATTAATGTAAGTAACAAAACTATCTGTCACTTGTGTCATTTGTTTGCATTTGTTTATTGCATAGCCTACTTCAATATTGTAAAATTATTTCTGATTTTTAATACCATTTTTCTCAAAATAATTGTTATATAACCTCATATCATATTTATATCGTTGAAATCAGAAAAAAAATCTCATCTAATGGACTAAAAATTTATATAGGTTACTATTTAAAAAAATATAATTCTATTCTATCGTTTGAGAAGCACTCGTTTAATTTTCGGTTTGTTATTTCTATTAAAAAGGGCCCATTTTCCTGGTTTTTTTTTATTTATATAACATTTTTCTCTAAAGTCATTAGTTCGCCCAAAAAAGCGCTGGTTGTTTTAAAGGAAACATCCTGTATAATATTATGATTTTATGAGCCAAAAATGTAACTTGTGTTAAATGTGAAGTAGTTTTTTGCCGTGAAATGCTAATTTCAGTCGGGACATATCCTTTTAAAACGTGAATTATTCATTTCTGTCGTTTAATATATTGAGTCTTTATTAGCTTATAAAAGAAGGAATCTTACCCAAACACACAAATCTAATTTAATCACTGCGTATAGCAATAATTAATTTGATACTGTATTATTAGCGAATTCTTAAGCAGGATTCGAACCTGTATGACTAAATTATTGAGGTCAGAAATTTTGTACTATTTTTAAGATTATTAAGAATGTTATAATAAATGGAAAGGGATTTTATTTCAAAAAGAGAATAGAATTATTTGTCAGCCTAAGACACAAGTTCTCTGACAAATTGAATTTCTTTACAAAAATAATCTAGAAGATCCGATAACCAGATAATTCTAAAGTAAATGTGATCATGAGATTTTCAGTTCGAATCCATTGTTTTCCTCTCCACTAGCATCTTTAAGGGCAAAAATACCGAGATCTGCAAATGCAGAGTGCCACACCCAAATCTGGTAAATGGCGTGATGAAAAAATTAATAAAAAAACATAAAAAATGTAAAAGTCAAGAATTGGAATTTCCATTCGATCAATGCGCTTTAACAATTGTTAGTTCACAATATTACAAATAAATTGGTATAAAATTGTTCAATTTTCAACTTCAGTCAACTGTAAAACTGCGCGTAACCTAATAAATAAATAAAACGAAACAATTTAAATTATCCAGAGCAGTTTTATCGGTAGTATAATTTAAAAAAACAGATATTTCCACGATTCAGTGATCAATTACTGCATGTTTCATGTTTCATTCCGTTTCTAGTGCATAAATCATAAATATTCACTGAATTGCCTTCAGAGCTTTTGCACAAATACATTTCAACATTAATTATTCATTTAAGTTATAAATTTAATACATCAAAATTATAATAAGGAGGGATTACATAAACAACAATGTTCAGTTCATGCTTTCACACAACTGCTAATATTTAAAGAAAATATTTGTTATTCTATTTCCGTAACCATGATTTATATTTACCGAAAATACAAATAAGTCTCACTTATATCTTGTACAACGTTTAAAAATATAGATCCAGTTCTATTTGATAATCTCCTCCCCAAATTTTGTAAATGAGTTTCATATGAATATAGATATAAATTATCAAGACCATTAAAACATATTGAGGGTGACTAATTAGAATTCAAATAACTTAATAACACATATTAAATTGACGGCTGGTAACCGCACTCATGCGCAATTTATAGTACTAGTCGAGATCTGCAGAAGCAGAGTGATATATTTTTTGTTTAATTTGTTTGAAAAAGAAACTTAGAAATTTAGAAATATTCGAGTAGTTAACCACCATTCTTTGGCTAAACGGAAAAACAATGTTCCTTAAATTTACCGAACTATTCTATTGCTTACCCGGAAAAATGGATTGTTACAATAGCAAAAATTTATCTTACGAATAGTGACAGCAATTAACATATTTTCAATAATTTCAATTCAAAATTTTTTTTTATTCTGAATATAAATTTTATTTATCTTCTTTTTTCTGCATTGAAAGAAAATGAATATACTTTAAATTTTGTTTTTAAAAATAATGAAAAAGAAGTCATTTTAATTTTAAACAATAGTTATTTATGTATCAAGGCACTGAAGTTCAATTTTTTATCACGAATATGGAATTTAGTTGCCAAGGCTCGCAGGGCCGAGGAAAATAAACCATGTGAGTGATAAAAAGGAACTTCAGTGCCGAGGTACATATTAAGTTTTATTTGAAATCTACAATTCGAAAAAACTGTAAAAAATTACAATATAGGTTAAGTTCATACATCTGTCAGTTGTCAATTAAAACTGACAGTCAGTGTTGCCAACCTCGAGAAGTGAAGTTATCGTAAATAACACTCAAAATTTTGTGTTTTGTCCTCAATTTCGTCATCGGAATTAATTAGTTAATTCTTCTTGCAAATTTTGTTTCATGTTACGTCCAAATTTACTATAGTACGTCAATATATCTGCCAAAATTATCCTAATTGTACAATAATTATTTAACGGTTGCCAACACTGGGTTGCTCAAAATCGTCGTATAATGGGTTACTTTAGTGACGATTTCTGTGCTTTTAATGACGATTTTTGAGCACTTTAGTGCCGATTTCAAATAAAACGTTTTTCTTTTATTTCATTTTGAATTAAAACTACTCTTATTCAAATTACTTCGTACCCATAATGAGTCTCAGTACAAGAATATTTATTAAATCTACAAAAATTTTCAATTTAAGAGGAATCTGTTTGTTCCAAGAAAACATTTTTATCAGTGCAACTTTTTCAGAAAATGCATTTTATATCCTCAGTTTACCGAATAGTTTGGTAAATTCTACTGTAATTTTTTTTGTGTACAATTTTGAACCCTTTTAAATATTAATATGTATTTCGAATGTTAAACTCAGAGTATGTGTATAATATTTGAATTCCAGAATTGTATTAAAGTCACAATCTAATTTAATATCTGTACTCCATAATTGAGCAAAAAATCTTCAAAGCGAGTTTCATAAAGCGAAACGTCAGTAGAATGCAAAATATTCTGATATCGTACATACCTGGAAAGGCCAACGCTGTTATTGGGAACTTCCAGATTGCCGCCTCCCGTATCAGCTGGGTGCACATGGTGGTGACTTTGGGTGTCAGCCTGTCAACAAACAAACATATCACAAAACGTGTAACGTAAAAACATTCTTAACTGAATAGGAAAGCTATCAAACTCTACCATACAAAAAATTATTTGCGATTTGTTAATTTTGCGGTTGTTATAGTTATTTACATTACAAGCAAGGTAAAACAGTTTTTACTGCTAAATGAAGGAAATGGCAGGTGAACCTGTCACCTCCTTGAAGCCGAAAAAACAGTTACCTTGTGTGTATTGTACAACATTTTACTAATTACTCATTTGTACATCAAATTAAAATTATGACCACATCCTGTCAGTTACTCACAACTGTTCTGTCAAAAATTATTTGCAATGATTTCGCATAAGCCTTGTAAGCATTACTGTGACAACGTTCATTGTTTATCTTATTTACTAACTTGTAAAAAATGCAGCTGTCAATTAGTAACTTGTAAAGATTCATTATAAAAGTTAATAAAGGGCTTGGGTAAATGGTGCTTACAAGTGAGTAACAAGTAAAGTATTTTTAGTTAATATTGACCAATATATTGAGTTAAATTAACAAATTAAATAAATATGCCAATTTGTTAAATTAAAATTTTGTCAATTCTGAATTTTTAACAAGAAACTGTTGCGTTCATTTATTTGTTACATTTATAAAATTTAACAATTAGACTCGTCAATAATAACAAGTAAATTTAGCTAACTAATTGTATTCTTTGTAACAACTTAAGTTATTATAATAACTATTAATTATTGTAAATAGCTCCGTGGTAACGTGTCGGACTGTGGATCGTGAGATCCTCAGTTCGAATCCCACTGCCGACAGTTACAAAATTAAATTTACCCCTGTGGTTCCCCCTCCACTAACATCCTTGGGGGCTATGATTTGACGGCTGGTAAACGCACTTCATACGAAAAAATATATCACCTACCGAGATCTGCGTAAGCAGAGTGCCACACCCGTAATGGGTAAAAGGCGTGATGATATATTTATTTTATTTATTTTATTTTATTTATTAATTATTGTTCTGTTTTAATATAATTACTAAAATATTTAGTCAAAAGCACATAAAAATAAAGGTTAATAAATACTATATTCACAAATATATTAAGTTACGAAATACACAAAAATAATTTGTTACTTGCTAACAAATTAGAAAAAGAAAATAAATATATCATCACGCCTTTTACCCATAGTGAGTGTGGCACTCTGCTTACGCAGATCTCGGTAAGTGATATATTTTTGCTTATGAAATGCGGTCACCAGCCGTCAAGTCATATCCCCCAAAGTTATTAGTGGAATGGAACCACAGGGGTAAATTTAAATTGACAACTGTCGGTAGTGGGATTCGAACTGAGGATCTCCCAATCCACAGTCAGATGCGTTACCACGCAGCTATTTACCCCAAACAAACAAATTTGAAACTTGTTAATTTAACAAAAAATAACGGTGGATCGTCTGAGACTTTTGAGAAATTTTGACTATAAATTTTATACTGCGTAGTAACAGCAATTAAGATGTTTACAATAACAATATTTTTATTTACATTAGTAACATGATATTATTTTCGATTGCTGTAGCAACAATCTAAATAATATCATGTTACAAAATACAAATATAGGTAAGTAAATATTGTTACTGTAAATATCTAAATTGCTGTCACTATACGTAAGATACATTCTTGCTATTATAACAATCCATTTTTTCCGTGCATCTAAATTATTAATCAACGTTTTTCCATTACGATCTTATTACCTACATTCATCAGAAAAACAAACGAAATCAACATTGACGTTTTTATTCCGTATGTAACATCATGGTACTTTTAGAAATTTTTAAAATACGATTACTGTCGTTAAAAATGATAGAACACGATTTGTGTGTAGTTCATGCTCATCGTTTAAAACTTTTAATACTCTGTTCCGCCAAAACTTTGCTGTCACACGTGAACTCTTCCATCCCTTCGCCGTCGGAGAGATTTTCTTCAACCCATTTAAAAATATACTCGACAGACTCATATTCCCAACAATTTATTTTTTGAAGGATGTTATTATTAAAGAACTACTACTTGCAATTTAACTCTAATGTTAAGAATGCTTATTTCTCGTAGAATGTAAAGTATATCTCAAGTAAAAGTTGACAGACGTCTAACGATCATCTGCTCTAGAGTCTAGACACTCTACTGCTCTCATGCAAGAATAGAAACAAGCATGAAAGGAGTGGAGATGAAAATGTAGATTTAATTGCAAATAAGGCCAGAAATGAGGGTGGAAACATAGATACTCTTTCGAAATGAAACTGTATTTGGTAGTATGTACACGAAAAAAAAAATAGAATGTTACAATAGCAAAAATTTACGTACGTATAGAATAAAAAATAAATAAATATATCATCCCGCCTTTTACCCATAGTGAGTGTGGCACTCTGCGTACGCAGATCTCGGTAAGTGATATATTTTTGCGTATGAAGTGCGGTTACCAGGCGACAATTCATAGCTCCCAAAGATGTTAATGGAGGGGGAACCACAGGGGTAAATTTAAATTGGAAACTGTGGGATTCGAACTGAGGATCTCATGATCAACAGTCCAATGCGTTACCACGGAGATATTTACCCCGTAGTGCCAGCAAATTAGATATTTATCATTTAGATTGTTGTAGC
The DNA here is from genome assembly GCA_963942605.1 of Poecilus cupreus. Classification (NCBI taxonomy): domain Eukaryota; kingdom Metazoa; phylum Arthropoda; class Insecta; order Coleoptera; family Carabidae; genus Poecilus; species Poecilus cupreus. The sequence continues at coordinate 12,845,215 of OZ012715.1, forward strand.
AGCGGTTGAAAATAATCATATTACTAATACAAATATAAATATTGTTATTGTAAATATGTGACTTGCTATCACTACACGTAAGATAAATTTTAACTATTGTAAAAATCCATTTTTTTTTGTGTATGTATTATTTTGGCAGTCTACTATATTATACGAAAAAAAATACCGTAGAATTTATCGAATTATTCGGTAAACTGAGGATATAATATTCATTTTATATAAATGTCATAACAATTAAGAAACTGGACACAAATATTTCATAAGCAATTAGAATTATTTACGAAAAGTTTGGTAAATTTTCAGAAAATGCATCTTATATCCTTAGCACACCGAATAGTTTTTTTTTTTCCGTGTTCTATACAGCTAGCTTTTTCTATTTGCCCTTGATAAAATCACAGTAGGCAATAAATGAAGGATAGTTCAATTTTTCCAAAGATTAACAAATAGAAAAATTATGAATCTCAAACATATAAATAAATATATCATCACACTATTTATTCGATAAATTGATATATTTCAGCACATGAAATACGGTTAACAGCTGTCACGATTCCCAAAGATGTTAGTTGAGAATGAACCACAAAGATAAATTTAAAATGGCAAGTTTCGGTTGTGGGATTCGAACTGAGGATCTTATAATTTACAGTCCGATACGGTGCCACTAGATACTACACGGAAAAAATGGATTAGTAAATTATCTTGTTTAGTTTCTTAATTGTTATAACTTTTTCAGAAAAAGCATCGTATATTCTCAGTTTACCGAATAGAATATTTTTGTTTCTTTGAATATTATTAATCTAGGAATAAACTATTTATTATATTTTGGGTGTTTTAACCCTCGGAGAACACACAGGGTCAATCTGACCCACAAATTTTTTTATGCACTTTGAGAGTTTTCGTGTAAATTTTTAGCTTAAAATAATAAAATATAAAAAGATACAATATTTTTGTAAAATTTATTTTTAAAAAAATCTAATTTTTTCGTGATTTTTTTTAACCTTGTCAGAGACATCAACAATTATAAAATTTTGCTTATATCATTTCTATCGGATCTTACGTATATCTCAGATTTTTTTAAAACCAATCCATCCAGTCATTGTAGGGTGGTACACGATCAAAAAAGGTATGTGTTCTCCGTGATCAAAATAATAGGTGTGTTCTCGGAGGGTTAAGAAAGAGAAGTGTTTTAGCCTCGTTGTGCAATGTTTTAAAATTATTTTATAAAACAAATACTTCAAATGAAAGTGGTAGATTATATATTTCTCTGTAACTTCTATTCGAAATATTTGTTTATAAAATAATTTTAGAATATTGTACAACGCTAATACCGACTTTAACACTTCTCTTAAAACACCCAAAAACAGGGCTCGTAGTACCAGCCTTATAATTTTGATAATTTGATATTATTAAACTGTTTATTGACATTCGTCATTTAAAAAAAATGGTTCGATTACAGTTCCACTCTCGGTATGAATTTCATTACCTATTGGTAAAATTACCGAATCAATCTGATTTTATGTGACTCAACTCTATCTAACACATAGTGACATTTAGCAAATTTCTTTTCCAACATTTTACGCTGGTTTATTAAGCTGATATCGGAAAACGAATCTTATTTATACACTTTAACATGACAAGCAGCAAATCGAATGAAAATTCTCTGCAAGGTCAGTCGAAGAAATAGCTCGTGCTTTCGTTCGCTCGCTATTATGAGTGAAATATGAAATTTGAATGCCAATTCTATATCGTGGCGCCGATATTGTAATATTCACACTTCACCTTTAAATTTATATGGCTTCTGCTTAAAAGTCAAATGATGTTATTTTGAACCACCAAGTTTTTATAATAAGGATTCTCCGTTGTGCAACACAGGTTTTACACTAAATAATGCGCATTTCATATATTAAATCACCGTGCACTTCTACGTGTTTATGTATGTTGTACGAATTTCCTGACATTCTATACCTAATTTTTAACTGAAACAATAGAATCGAATTCGTTGTAATAGAAAAATAATAATATACTTCCAAAAACAGAGATATGTTGAAGTTCTTTCTAATTCAACTCAATCCCATTTCAAAAATATACGAAATTATTCATTTTTAAATGTGTATCAAGTAAAAAATAATAATCCTGTTTCTCGTACACAACCAATACAATGCGATCCTTCACTATATTAAAATAAAATTTTGATACTTTACCTAAATTAAAGACTATCTGCAATTTTAAACAATCGTAATTGTTATTCATTAAGCCGCAATGATTTTTTTAAAACGTTTTGACGTCAGAGTTGTGTTTTGTGCATCTCAAAGAGTAGGGATGGGGTCTTTCACCTTTTTTTTTAATTTTTTTTTTTATGAAACTATATCTATACTGAAGACTATCTACACTTTTAAAAAGTCTTAATTGTTATTCATTAAGCTACAATGATTTTTTTAAAAATGTTGTGACGTCATAGTAGAGGTGTTGCTGGATCTAAAACAGTACAGATTGTAAGTAATTGTAGTCATATATTTTTTTACTTATTTTATTATTATTATTACAATAAAATAGAACATTTGTGTAACAAAAATTATTTAAATCTCTACTGTTTTAGATCTCTACTATGACGTCACAACATTTTAAAAAAATCATTGTGGCTTATTGAATAACAATTAAGACATTTTAAAAGTGTAGATAGTCTTCAATATAGATAAAGTTTCATAAAAAAATATAAAAAAAATGGTGAAAGACCCCATTGTAATAAGCTGTAGTCTGTTCATTTTATTGTTTAGAAAATCATTTAAATGGAATTAAAATAACTTTTGCGGTAAATAATAACACGGAAAACAATGGATTGTTACAATAGCTCCGTGGTAACATGTCGGACTGTGGATCATGAGATCCTCAGTTCGAATCCCACAGCTGACAGTTGCCAATTTACATTTACCCCTGTGGTTCCTCCTCCACTAACATCTTTGGGGGTTGTGATTTGACGGCTGGTAACCTCACTTCATACACAAAAATATATCACTTACCGAGATCTGCGTAAGCAGAGTGCCACACCCATAATGGGTAAAAGGCGTGATGATATTTTATTTATTTTATTATTCAATAGCAAAAATTTATTTTAAATATTGGGATCTGACATGGGGGCGTGGCCTATCCAAGATGGCGTCAATTAGGGTGAAGATTCGAATGTGACATTAGTACTGTTCGCGTATAAAATATGAAAAATGAGTCTCACGATTAATAATATTTGCGAATGCGCTACAACAGATCATGCAAATTAAATATTAAAGAAGCTGAACACATTTTATATACTTGACAATTGATTAAATTGATTGCTATGTTGTACTGTTATAGGTTACTTGCACATTTCTTGATCTAAATCAACTAAATAAACAAATAACTAAAAATGAACAAATATAGGAACATTAACTTTAAATACAGATTTGATTTATGAACTTAGTTAAATACAAAGTGAAAATATTTCAGATTAAATTCGTATTATAACCTAAAATTTTACTTACTTAGATGTACATAACCGTCTGGTACAAAATATTCAGAGTATATTATTTATTGTAAACGCATTCATATTGTTTACTTTTGTTACTTTTTCCAAGGTTTTTGCGCACTTCAAATTGGTTTACGTACTAAATAAAACGTTTGTCAAATTCGGAAAATAATGAAATGTAACGTCCAGATTTTTATAGGACTTATTATTACACTCTTTTACTGCACAGTACACTTTATTTTTCGATTTTTCGCGATGTTTAACTACAATTTCGGACATTTTTTATCTTATAATTATTTTATTTTATTATTTTAAAATATATTATAGTCTGAAATCAGTTTAAACAAAATCTAGAAACAAATATTCTTCCTAAAAAAGAAAAAGTACTCATACTTAAAAAAATACTTATTTTGGAGTATTTTCAAAGAAAAAAAAAACTGGTACTTTATACAAGTACCTTGAAGTTAAACTTGATAACAAGTATTAACCATCATTAGTACTGATACTTATACTTAAGTATTTTGAAATCAAAATGAGTTACTTTTTCTGTTATACGATTATTTGTTTATAGTTTTACGCAGTAAATTTGCAACGAAGTTAATACTACATTAAATGTTAGAACATTAGGTCATATAATTCTATTAATGAAGTATTAATAATCAAAACTGAATATTGGACAATAGTAATAATGTTGAATTACTTTTCACAATATTAAATCAGCCTACACTTGTAGGTTGTTTATGTCACAAATTTCCTGGTACCCTGTATCTAATCTCTTCCCGAGATTCGAGATTGTGTAGGGGCAGCTTCCAATATTTCGTTGTTTGTATTTGTAATATAGAAGCATTTATTGAATAGAATTTCCTGGAAAACGAATCTATTTTTAAAATTCAATATACGCTCGATTAAATATGAAAATCATTGTAGAAATTGAAATTGTGAGGATCTATTGTACAGAGAGAAAAATTGGACTATCAAAGTTGTCTGCGACGCAAAGAAAAGTTGTTTGAAATGCGAAAGAAAATAATAAAATAAAAGCATTTTAAGTTGTTCACAGCGACTTGTGTATAACAAGTTTCCATAACTTGTGTTAATAATGCAAGCATAACTGATTTCTTTTCAAATTTGTATTACCCACCCAAGTTCTTACTAATCAAAGTAAAACTACTTTGCAATTTTCTTCAAAGTTCATGTTATTATTTCCAAGAAGTTTCTGGTAGAAACACGTTTTCATTATAGCTTTTCTATGAAGGAAATGCTACAAGAATTTAATTTAATACATTTTTCTAGCTTTCAGAGAGAATTTTTCAAATGTTTATATTTTCTTTGGAAAGGAAATTTCACTTGATTATAAAATGACATTACACGAGTTACATTTTGATTTTAACAAATTTGTAGTACGACGGAGACGCATAATTAAATTTCCTTCAGCGAGCGCTATTGATTATCGAGATAACAAGGTGATAGGTGATTCAATACTTTGCTAAAGTGCACTATATATTTTTTTTAATGTCATATTCACCTCACTCATAATAAAATAATGAATTTTTCACACTTATTTATCATACAGGTTGTTTCATTTAAGTGTGCCACCATTGCTATCTCAAGAAATATGATAAATACGAAATTCGTTAATATAGACAATAATTTCTATTTAACAAGACTAATATAAAGAACAAAAAATAGTATATTGTACAACGAGCATGGAATGGTACTCATTTCCTACGAGTATGAAAGTTTGTAGCATGAGCCAAAGGTGAATACTGCAAATCATACACTGATAAAAATGTTTTCTTGGAACAAGCAGATTCCTCTTAAATGTGCAAGGAATACCGTTTGTAATTTTAGTTTTCTTTTGATATAAGTATGTATGTATGTATGTATGTATGTATGTACAATTTTTTTCCGAAATAAGCATGAAGTATTTTATTTATTATTACTCTCACCCACAGGTTTAGAATTTACATAAATAATATCTAGCTTATAATGTACACTGATAAAAATGTTTTCTTGGAATAAATAGATTCCTCTTAAATGAGGAGAAAAATTGATTTGCATAGTGCCAATCCGATTTCATTTTCATTGAAAACTTTTATAGGTTTAATAAATATTCTTGTACATTAATTTATTTTTGAAGGAACATATCAAAGTATTCAACTGAGACTCGTTATAGAACGAAGTAGTTTGAAAAGGAGTAGTTTTATTTCAGAATGTTATCGCTTTAAATAAAAACGTTTTGTTTAAAATTAAAACGACATCTTTTCCATTATTTTTAAAAACAAAATTTAAGATATATTCATTTTCTTTTAATGCAGAAAAAAGAAGATAAATAAAATCTATATTTAAAACTAATATTTTCTTTGAATTGAACATAATCATTTTGTAACATAGAATATTTTCTTCAACGAATGCATACAAAAAGAAAACTGAAAATTTTCTTGAAACAAGGAGTTATTTAATGAGTGTACGAGACATTCCATGCGAGTTGTACCCTATAATTTTTTTACGACCACGATATTATTTTCTAATTAATTTAATTTTAATAATTTTGTCCCGCTTTCACCATTCCAATATTTGACAATTTTAAAAAAGTATCCTAGCAATGGCATCTGTACTGAAATGAACTGACCTGTATTGAAATACTCATAAAACAAATACATTTCGCACGATGCTTGCAATGTACCTCATATCCCTAGCAACAACAAACATACAATGAGCAGATTTCTAAGTGGTCGTAGAAAAATATATTTTTTAACCAAAGGATCGCAAAATACGATAAGATAATAATAAATAAAGTTAAGTTTATACGTATTTTATTTATATTTGGTTGAAACACTAAAATACATATTAATTTAATAAATTTAACTTGCATTTTTTCATTTATTTTGTTATATTAAAATATGATGTTTATATTGTTGAATTCAGTAAATTATAAACTATATTGAATGAGCCAATAAAAAATATTTTTTGCCATTTAAAATATAATAGTTGGGTTCCTTATTTTGAGAACCTCTGGTTACAAAAAATTTTTTTGATCAATATTTTTGTTTAACAGAAATTGTTGTCTAATTCAACTAACTTCATATCTCTTATATAGTTCTCGAGATAGCTATGGTGACTGAAATGATACACCCTGTATATTCCTAAAATAAGACATTTTATATTTGTGTCTAAATAATTCAATTACTTAGTAGGTTCTGGAACCTACAAAAATTATATTTGTGTGTAAATCCTCAGTTCGAATCCCACAGACAATAATTGGAATTTTAACTTTAATCGCATATCGAAAGATATGAAAGCAGAGTGCCACACTTAAAATGCTTACGCAGATCTCGGTAGGTGATATATTTTTGCGTATGAAATGCGGTTACCAGCCGTCATGTCATAGCCCCCAAAGTTATTAGTGGAGGGGAAACCACAGAGGTAAATTTAAATTGGCAACTGTCTGCTGTGGGATTCGAACTGAGGATCTCACGATCCACAGTCCGACACGTTACCACGGAGCTATTTACCCCATTTAATTTAATTTACAAAGAAAATATAGACATTGCATTTGAACTTAATGGAAAAGGAAATAGTAATGAATAAGCACCTAAAAATAGATTTTAATTTATGTAAAATAATAAGTTCTTTGTTTTAACCAGATTCTTCAAACAGAATTTAATGAACCTTTATTAAGCTTTCTAGCTATTATCAAATTCCTAGTATATGAACACAGAAATAATTGTTGTAATGAATCCCACTGTTTTGATTAATTTAGATAATTATTGGAGTTTAATTACTTTGTGGATTCATCAAACAATAATTATTATTAGATAAAAGGTGGCTGAACAATATAAATTAAATTAAACGTAATGTAATAGGAGTATTTATATTTAACAAAAAAGTTGGGAAAGAAATTGAAATGTCAGTTAAAATTCTTTTAGACTTTAACCTCCTGAAAAAGAAACAAAAAATTCATTCAGTCACTCAAGAAACAGACTGTCAAATATTTCATTTATTATTAAGAAAATTTCGGCTCGAAATTTTATGCAATGGGCATTTCAAAAAATTTGTCTTTATATTTTCATTGAAAGTTAAGTATTTAAATAAATTTAAAAAAATAAATATATCATCACGCTTTTTACCTATTATGGGTGTGGCACTCTGCTTACGCAGATCTCGGTAGGTGATATATTTTTGCGTATGAAATGCGGTTACCAGCCGTCAAGTCATAGCCCCCCAAAGTTGTTAGTGGAGGGGGAACCACAGGGGTAAATTTAAATTGGCAACTGTCTGCTGTGGGATTCGAACTGAGGATCTCACGATCCATAGCCCGATGCGTAACCACGGAGCTATTTAGGATTTATATTGCCACTTTGTTGCATATATTTAAGATAAATGCTTTTCCAAAAGATTCCGCCAATTAAATGAAACTTAGAAATATTCTCTTATTCATATTTATGTAACTTCATATATTTTTCTATTTATGTAAAGCAGAATTGTAGTTTTATTCTATTATTAGGTGCTATTTCATTTTTATCTTGTTAGCAAAAAGATAATGCTGTTACCGTGGATACCAGTTTCTAGTCTTTCACAATGAAATACAAAAGCATTCTTTGCACTTTAACCTTATTATGCGATTTTATGTTATATTCAAGACGCATTTCTCTTCTTTGCTGCAGTGTATTTGATCGCATTTATTATTAATAATACGGATAAAACTTAGACGCTGGGGATAAACATTAAAATGGAACTTTAATTCTTCTTTAATACTTAAATAGGATGACGAAAGAACGTAGCAGATTTTCAAATATATTTCAAACTGCTATACACGATTATTTCTTTTTAAATTACATTTTACTTTTTGTATTTCTATAAATACATCTTTCGCTTTCATTCGACACCCACATTTATAGAAATGTGGGTGTTGAACATCAAGAGCAATTTTCATATTAAGTTACCACGCCAGCTTACCCAAAGAATTAATTTTTATTGTTTGAAGTTGAGCTAACTTATTATTTCGAAAAATCTATTTTATAGCACAACTAAAATAAAGCTATTTCAATTTTTAAAATGTATGAAAATTTAATATTGTTCAAATAAATAGTTATTTACATTACAAGTAAGTAAGGTAAAACAGTTTTTACTGTTGAATGGAGGAAATGACCGGCGAGCCTGTCATCTCCTCGAAGCAGTAAAACAGTTACCTTACGTGTATTGTACAACATTTTACTTGTTACTCATTTGTAAATCAAATTAAAATTATAACCAAGTCCTGTCAGTTACACACAACTGTTCTGTCAAAAATTATTTTAAATGATTTCACATAAGCCTTGTAAGCATTACTGTGGCAACGTGCATTGTTTACCTTGTTTAGTAACTTGTAAAAATTTTACAATGCAGCTGTCAATTAGTAACTTGTAAAGATTCATTTTCAAAAGCAATAAAGGGCTTGGGTACATGGTGTTTACAAGTGAGTAACAAGTAAACATATTTTCCTTTGTGAATGGAAGAAAATAAATGGAACTCACCTGCCCTTGATGGTGGTGACCTCCATGGTGATGTCCTCCATGGTGGTGGGGGGTATGGTGCATTCCATGCTCCTCCTCGCTGTCTTCTTCCGATGAAGATGGATCGATCATTTTGTCTTCTAACTATTGTCTAACTATATAGGTTCTTCAACTGAAACAAAAAGAATTCGTTTTAATAGATAAATCATATTATACCTTTTAAAACAGAAATAAGTTGAAGATCTTCTATTTTTATTTAATCCCATTTCAAAAATTTCACAAATTATTTAAGTTTTAAATGTATTATATCAAGTAAGAAAATATTCCGTTTTTTAATATAACCAATACAATGGGGTCTTTCACCAATTTTTTAATTTTTTTAATGAAACTTTTACACTTTTAAAAAGTCTTAATTGTTATTCAATAAGCCACAATGATTTAAAAAAAATTAAATAATTTTTGTTACATAAATGTTCTATTTTATTGTAATAATAATAATAAAATAAGTAAAAAAATATATAATTATTTACAATCTGTACTGTTTTAGATCCAGCAACACCTCTACTATGACGTCACAGCATTTTTTTTTTAAATCATTGTGGCGTAATGAATAACAATTAAGACTTTTTAAAAGTGGAGATAGTCTTCAATATCAAGTTTCATAAAAAAAATTAAAAAAAAAATGGTGAAAGACCCTATTGAAAAGGAAGTATTTATGAGTAAGCACACGGAAAAGACAGTACAGTAGAATTTACCGAACTATTCGGTAAATTGAGGATAAATAAATCAATATTGCGTAATTTTTCTGTCATACCTACGATTACTTGTTTATAATTTTGTGCACTGAATTTGCAACAAAGTAATTACTACATTAAATGTTACAATAGGAGGCCGTACAATTTTATTAATGAAGAATCAATAGTCAAATCTGCATATTGGATAATAGCAATAATGTTGAATTGCTTGTTAAGAGAATAATCAACAACGCAATTGTGCGTACTAGACCAATCTATTAATTCTCTATAAATTCTGGAAATATAAAAATAAATGGAGTACTCAGTTTGGCATACATTTCATACAAGAATATTTCTGGAGCGTCCTCATAAGTTTTTTAATATATTTTATTTTCTTCTTTTTACAATCGTAAAAATCGGCAAATATTTGGAAAAGTTCCAGCTCAGTTGTACGTCGTACAACATACTAAACCTAGAAATGCCATTAAGGCGACATAGTTTTAGGTTTACATAGTATTACACAAGAGAAAACTCTTTAGGTTTTTATTAAAATACCATTTTCTTACATACAGTAAGATTCTATACCTCTACACGAAACTTTAATGACATATACTATTTAATATACAGATTATAGAACAAATAGAATTTTTTTGAAATTCGCAAAAAATGATATTTAATTTCTAGCGAACATTTTTAGTGTCACTGGTTTAATAGTACATTTTAGGGCCGATATTTCTATCTACGAATAAAGTACCCAATAAATTATTCTCAAATGATACATATTGTTCTAGCTGTCATTTTTTGATGCGTATTTTTTTATTTATTCGACGGATAACTTATTCGGAAGTTTATTCGTAGATGGAAAGACCGACCCTTAACTATTTATAATTTTGTTACTAATGAAATAAAAGTGTAAACACTGTCTACAAATAATCATGTATTAATTAGTTGTCATGTAGGTGCTTGATGCAATGCCTTATTTTTATATTAAACCAGTGACACGAAAAATGTTTGTTAGGAATAAAAATTTAAAAAATATAATTTTTTATTCTATCGTTTGAGAACCACTAGTTTATTTTACTGTTTGTTATTTCTGTTAAATAGGGCCCTTTATTCTAGTCATTTTTTATATATAACATTTTTCTCTAAAGTCATTAGTTCGCCCAAAAAAGCGCTGGTTGTTTTAAAGGAAACACCCTGTATATGTCATTCAATTTTTGTGCAGAAGTATAGAAACAACTTTATAACAAATCAGTGTTTCATCATTTTCGAAAAATTGCAATAGTTTTTGCATATTAACTTAAGGGCGCGTTTGAAAACTTGTAAAAACCACAGTACTTAAATGACTTATTTTATCTCTTCCAGCAAAACCAAGTAGTACACCAAAATGTATTTTCGGAAGAAAGTTTTTCTCACGTCTTGAACTACTAGCGCTGTCAGCGGCAAAGCGTTGAACTCAAATAACATTGTCCTTATGAGGAAACGAAACTTCATAATTTTTGGACAAACTACACAATTTCCAATAACAATTTTTGCACAGAATTTTCGATTATATTGGCCTGATTGTCGTAAGCTAAAATTTTATCTTTATATATTTAATACATTCGTTATAAAACTACATACAAATTACACATTTTACTACTTACTATTTTTGTTTATTTTGCACAGTAGATAATTTTTTTAAATTATTATTTTTTAGCTTAGAGCAATCTAGAAACCCTAATGATGTCAGTTTTGTATCATACATATAATGAAATTGTCTCAAATTGCTTAAAATTATGAAGTTATAGAGGCATAAAAGTAGTATGTTCTCAAATATACCCTTAACTCCTTGCTACATTATTGCCATAATTTGGAAAAACATTTAATCAAAATGATGGTTTATCCCCTGTTTAACTTCCTTAAGATCGACATTAATGGAAACCGCAGATTCAGAGACTATTTGTGTTGTTTGTTGAACACCGAATTCTGTTTTGTATTTTTGATGGATTAAGGACATATCCGGGACTGGTGGATCTAATTTTAAACTTCAAATTCGGTCAGCTTTTAGATAAATCTGATTTTATTGAATCGCCCAACAAAAAAGGTAAACTAATCCTCTTAAAATGTAAAAATACAAGGGAACCCAATTTCGTTCCAAGTTCCCTGCTAAATAATTAACCGTTCTATCAGCAGTTAGATTGCAAACTACATCAGTTTGATAATTTTATTTACTGTGACAAAAGTTTTCCTCCGCTTTGCATTTAAAATTGAGTTTTTTGCTTAGTGCTTCAATCATTTTGCTTACTGAAGTTTTGTTCGCTTTTAGATGCTGATGAAAATTTTCTGGCGTCGTCACTAATTAAACAACCCTTTATAAAACAAAATTAGCACTACCTATCTTCAACAAAACCTTGTTAGAGCCTTTGTTCTATTATATTATTTTAGATAGTCTATGTCCCGCGCTAAGCCATACAATTCTCTTCCTCTGCTCTGCTCCATCTCAAGATTAATCTCTAGGAACGTATAATTTAGAATGATTATCAATGTGCCTACAGCATGTAATTTACGATCCAGCAGTTCTATTATTAAGCTACATATCATTATAGTACAAAAACGTATCATTGATTTTATATAAATATCGTCGATTGTAATATGTTAATATAAATAGAACTGGTTGAACGTTTTAGGGATGGAAGTTACGAAATAATGAGTTTAACGATGTAATTTGACTTAACAATTAATTGTTACTGATGACACCACGGTACGATAAAAATACATATGTTCGTAGTTTCTTTTCGATATTTCGGACACGATGTCAAGTAGCGCAATTTCCCCACATAATACATCGCGAAATATTCTTTTTTTGTCATTTTATGCTATAGTTTAGTCCACCAAAAGTCGAAGAATCGTAATAAAACGATTAAACACCCCTCAATTATATAAATAAAAATGTGAACACTGTTACTGGTTTGTCTCTGGCCGAACAAAAATAATAGGAAATAAATAGATAATAATATTAAATTAAATTTGAACTTACAACTTTATTCGTGATACAAAATTGAACTTTAGTGCCTTGATACATAAATAACTATTTTTTAATATGTGGAAGATATGAAATGTTAACGCGAGCCTTTAATACATTAATACATATTTAATTTTATGCTGAAAATGAATTTCTAATTTGTTAAATAATAAATATAGAAAGATGTCTTTTACAAATGTCATTTTAAATTCGAAAATTTAATCCAGATTAAATTCTTTACAATCGGACAATGGTAATTCGGCAATACAAGGATAATAATTATATAATATTTATTGTATCTGTACTTATATAGGGTGTTAGGGAATGCTTTGGCCAAACTTTAAAGATTCTTTTTTTCATTTATACAAACTGTACATTTATACAAAATAATTTATTGTTCCCTAGCAACTACGAACCATCTGTATGTTGTTAATTGTGTAAATTGAGTGTTGCTTTAATTTTTAATTTGAAAAATACCTAAATTTTGCACTTGCACTTTGTTTATGGTGACAGCAACGCCATTGCTTGAAATGCAGTCCCAAGATATATCGACAGATATCCACGCTGCATGCTCATATATCGTTTCGAATTTATTCTGGTATTTTATTGTTGCTAAGCAGTGTTGTAATTGATCTAAATCACCTTGTAAGAACTTTATTCTGATCTACATCGTTTTATGTTACTGATCTTGATCTAGATAAAAAAGAATAAGATCTACAATATTAAAAAAATCAGATATTTGTCTGTTACTGGAAGTTATCAGCCAGTGTTGCCAGCGTAGTTTTGTCAAAATCTGACACAAATACCTTGAAATTCCGGTACCAATATTTTTTTTTTTTTGCTATATTATAAGATTTGTGACGATGTTTGGTCGGACACAAGGAGTTTGGCGTGGATTGCTCGGGCGCCAAACGGTAGTGGATAGCTGGGTCGGGGTTTTGTCCAGGGTACGGAAATAAAACAGCGACTGACTTTAGATTTCGGGTTTATTTCGTAGATCTCGATATACACTGCTTTTCTCGTGCCTATCTTGGTAGCGGCCACGGATTTTGTCTCCAGAACACCCCTTGAGGGCGTACTGACTCAAAACGGTGGGTTTCGGAAAACCGACGCCCGGCGTCGGGTGGGCGTCGGTGTGTCGAACGAGTCTTTGGCGGGTCCGTGGGTCAGCCCTGAGAAGCGCTGCGCGTTCTGATGACTTGTGCTGAAACGACGCCTGGCGTCGCGACGTCGCTAGGTCTCTCGGTCTTCCCGAGGATGGGGAAGTCGATTCCCAAGTAGTGAAAACTAAAACCGGCCGTATCTCGGAAACGACGCTCGGCGTCGCGACGGCGTCGATTTCTATCAACTGCTGACAGTTGTTAGGATAGGTTCCCGGTGCTAACTTAAAATCGACGCCCGGCGTCGCGACGACTGATTTTCCGTATGTTAGTCGTGGGTACGTCCCGGTGTCGGTGGCGGTCGCGGTTTCGGAGAGCGGGGCGCCGTTCGGCCAGAACGCCGTAAAATGTAAAACTGACGTCGCGGTGGACGGACCTTCGTTGGGCGACCTGGTGCTCTCGGTTTCACAAACTCGAGGGTGGTGGCAGAGATACGAAGGACGGAGACGGGTTACTCTCTCCAGTCGTCAGATTCGCGGAGGGAAGTGTGGTGCGGGGGGGGGGGGGGGAGGATAGGAGACCCGGTTTTCTTGATCTATTTCGGACCCGCGTTGTGACCTGAACTAAGCCACTCTTACGAGTCGAGGATGCTCTCCGTCTCCAGTCCGAAGACTCGAGGATTCTCTCCAGCCCGGGGGCTCGAGGATGACGGCGCTCTCGGAGGCTATCTCCAGGTCTCAAAGCAGACGGTATCGTGCTCCCAACTGTGCAGCCGCGGATGCTGAAGGCACACGGTGAAGTGGCCAACGTTATGACTTGGGATCCCCTGAGCAGGGTGACTCTCCACTCTCACGAGTCGAGCATGCTCTCCACTCTTGCGAGTCGAGGATGCTCTCCAGTCCGAAGACTCGTGGATGGTTCGCAGTCAGGGCCTCCAAGTCGCAATGTCGGTTAAAAGCTAGGTAGCCTGAAGAGCTCGGAACGGACGGGGAACAGTAAAACAAGACGGTATCTCTTACCCTGGTAAATTTCGCTGGACGGCTTCTTCTTGGTGTGTCGCTTGATTGCTCTCTCATCTGATGAGGTAAACTACTATATATTTCGGTTCGCGGACACCGGCTTATATACAGAAAAGTTAATGAATCAGGTTGTAAACTGTTATGAATGTCCGGGCGGGTTGTCCGTGGTCGCTACCATGTATTTACATAGGGTTAACCTACAGTACTTTGGTTAAAGGGTTTCTCGTGCCGTTACGAAGTTCATACTAGCATCAATCGCTAGCCCTGTAATTATGTTGCTAGGAAAGTATAATTTTATTTTAATCGGTTACATACAGCCGGAGTTAATAACAAAAAACTGGGGTTGCTCTCTCTCTCTCACGAGAGCAGTTTCTGATTTGCCAATGTTCCGGAAGTCTCCGGAATCATCGGTAAATCTAACTGCGAGTGACGAAAACGTTTCGTCACAAATTTTAGCGCAACCCTACCTCTGGCAACACTGTTTATCATTTGTTCGTTACCTAGCTTTTTTTATATACATAACTTCAAAATTATGTGTTCTATTTTCTTAATGAGAAAATACTTATTTTTGTTATGATCTAAAAAAAAAGAGATCTTTTATTCCTGATTTGATAAAAAAAAATTATTTATGATCTGAACTATAACATATTAAATGTGAAGATCTTGATCTTGATCAATTTTAAAATGATCTGTCACAATACTGTTGCTAAGTAACATTAGCTTAAAAATTTTCATAGGCATACATTATTTCAGTAGTTCTCAAAATCTGGAGTATGTATAAAACATTTATTTTGATATCCATAAAGTTTGGCCAAAACATTCTATAACACCCTGTATAACCCGAATTACAGAAAATGTATTGACACAACAGTTGAAGTATTCTGATAAATATACAGGAGTTTGCTGCTTAAGAGTGGAAGAGTTTCTTTGCACTTTTAAGATGAAAGATGCCATACTCGTTTTGTTACGATCCTTCGGGTTTTGGTGATCCGTACCATACCTACGTAGTATATAAGATATCCTATAGCATTTCTTATTTTTAATTCCTTGATGGTAAATAAATTTTAATAATTCGAGAATTAAATCTGAATCAGCAGGATATAAATAACGAAATATTTATAATTAAATTTAGAAGCTTTCTGAAGTAGTTTAATGTTTAATAAACTATAATTAATTAATAATATGAATATATAAATCACAAAAGAATATACTCAGCGTCTTTTCATTTATAAGGTTAAAGTTCAGACTTAATATAAAAACGTTATTTTACTTTTTGCAATGTAAGAAAATTCCTTTCTGCAGGAATTTAATAAAATATCCCCTATTAACCTTAACAAGCTTTTTTCGAAGTTCAAGTATAAGGTTTACGTTTCACTACGTCTCAATAAAGTGCTAAAATTTACTGACGTCGTCAAGTTCGTACATCGAAATGTCGGCGTCCATTTTAGTGCCGATACACCAATTCTCTCTCTGAAAAATCAATCACTTCAAACTCTAAGCTCTTGGGATTAAAACTTTACACGGGATAATCTCTGTATAAACAAAATATTTCAATAGTACGCTTATTAAATATTTGTTCATTTGCAGTGGAATAATTATAAATCCTGTACAGTTTAAAAATAATACAAATGAAAATTGTAGACATTATTTATTTTCCATGCGCGCAGTCTTTTGTTCTCTTTAAAAAGCTGATAATTAAATTGAAGCGAGAGCATCAAAACGCTATTTAATTTTAGTTAAATATTCCCACATTGCTCTGTTTTCAAAGCACGTATGTTGTTAACATATTTGTACTGCATAATTAACTTCTATTTTACATGGATAAATTTAGTATGAAAAGAAAAATTACAAACAAAAATAGTTATTTATTTTACAAGTGCGCAAAGTAAGGAATTAGCCACGAGAGAAATTTTAGCACACGAGATGGGCGCATGAGTGATTTTTTGATCACGGTAACTCCTATTATAAAAAAATAAAAAATATTGTTCACGCACATTCACGAACGAGATGTATAAAAAATTTCACGTTCACGTACGTTGGGTCACCTTTATTTTTCCAAGTTGGTTTTATAAAGCAAATATTACCTAAATTATTTTTCGTTGTTTTTTTTTCTGTGTCGGTTTGTGCAAGAAGAAATATATCATCATCACGCCTTTTACCCATTATGGGTGTGGCACTCTGCTTATGCAGATCTCGGTAGGTGATATATTTTTACGTATGAAATGCGGTTACCAGCCGTCAAGCCATAGCCCCCAAAGTTGTTAGTGGAGCCGGGGAACCACAGGGGTAAATTTAAATTGGCAACTGTCGGCTGTGGGATTCGAACTGAGGATCTCACGATTCACAGTCCGATACGTTACCACTGAGCTATTTACCCCTAGAAATGTTATCTATAAATTATTTTAGGGCGGTTTTATAAGCTATGTGACTGAGTGACTGACATTTGCCCTTCAGTCTGGTTAGTGTTCTCATTGCGTTTTCGAAACTGCAAGAGCCCTGTTCCCTGTTCTGTTTATTTTATATCATTTCTTATGAATTAAAAAAAAGCTAGCTGTACCTAAGATATTTCGTTTTGAAAGTAAAATTTTTAATTTCCGTTTGTAATTATTTTTTGCTCACGTCCATTCACTCCCAATATAAAAAATAACTTTCAGGTTCACGTCCACTCAGATCCCAAATTCAAAATTTTGTTCACGTTCACGGTGGGTCACGCCGTGACCCAGCGTGACCCATTAGATTTCACGCCCAGCGCCCATCTCGAAGCCGAAGGATAAGTGTGATAATTTTATCGAGTGGGTAATTCCACTTTGCCCACGTGTGAAGTATAACGTTTTATCCAACATCTTTTAATATATGCAAAATTTATTAAAGAAATATTATTTGACAGTGACATTTTTAAATTAAAATGTCAATCGAAGTAATTACCAAGGTGTTGCTTGTTATTATTATTGTTATAAATAGAAAATTACTAACTAGTAACTTTTCTCAAAATTATACCCACTACTGGGTATTCTGTTACTTTCCATATTTAAAATCGCCATAGTTATAGAGCATTTATTGAATTATATATTTATAAAATATATATTTCTACATTCAAGTCTGACACATTTCTTATTTATGCAATTTATTTTGCAGCTGAAATAATAAATGAAATAATAACAATCCAGATAATGGCGTGAGTCATCTATTTTATGCAACGCGCTAAATTATAATCACGCTTCGCGATCTGCGATCCGCTCACAACGAAAAAAATGACGCGATGATATTTTATATAATTTTGAATGCAGTATTTAAATCAAAATTCAAATCAAAATATACCAAAACATCTAATTATGAATTTAAAGAAAAAGTACTCATAGTTATCAGTAAATGTAACAAAAATTAATCAAAATTACTCACCTTGTTATCGGCCAGTGGCCAGGATTTAATCCTTAGTTTTATGTTTGTTTTAATAGTAAAAAAAAATTTATAAAAAAACTAAGGAAACACAAAATAATATTATCAACATTACTTTTGATCATCGTTTTAATTATAAATTGTTGTTTATCTGCTTCTTAGAAAAGATACAAAAGATATTTGTAGATTAATAAGGATTTATTTATTAAAACATACCAGTACACAATTTTCAGTAAATCTTACATTCAAATCACAATTGAAGCATAACATTCTTAAATAAATAATTAACAAACCTAATTTTTTTATTGAGTAATAATACATTGAATTCAGAGTTCTAATCAAAAACATGAACATTGTTAAATATCTTTTAGAATACTAGAAAATAATTAACAGTACATCTCTCATTCAAACGGTTGAAGTGGAACATGAAATTCCTGAATTGATATCAAAATTAAATCATGAACATTATCACTACTCTGTCGTGTACGTCGCAAAATGAAACTCAATAAGATCGCGCCTAATTGACTAGTTCTATACATGGCTGAACTTTAACAGGTAGCAAGAAATTACAGCTAGAATTCTAGTCTAGTAGTTTTCACTGTCTCTAATTCCGAAAACTGTTCTTTAACACAAGTCATTTACAGTTTATTTTTTAAATAACTTAATCGTAAAATTGAACATAAAACTGTTGAATTGTTAACACAATTATTTTATGCACATCTCCACTGCCTTTTTGCGTACGTTGCTAAATGAAATGCTATTATATCTACCCTAATTAAATATCTATACATAGCAAACTTTTATTAGATAGCAATAAATGGCAGCCAGAGTTCTAGTCAAAAAAACTAACACAGTCTTGTAGTTTTCATTGTCTCTCATGCTGAAAACGGCTCGCACATAACACAGGTCATTTGTAGTGTATTTAATTGTGCAGATAAACAATATATTCTTGAATTGTTAACACAATTAATTCCTGCACATCAGCTCTGGTTTTTCGCGTACGTTGCAAAATAAAATGCATTTATATCTTCCCTAATTAAATGTCTGTATCATTATCGAGGAACAAAAAGTGGCAGCCAGAGTTCTAGCCAAAAACACTAACATAGTCTAGTGTCTAGTAGTTTTCACTGTCTCTCGTGTTTACAATTGCTCACATATAACACAAGTCATTTATAGTTTATTTAATTGCATAGGTAACAATTGGATTGTTTACACAATTAACCCATGAACACTTCCACTGCTCTTTCGCGTACGTCACAAAATAAAATGCAATTATTTCCCCTAATTAAATGTCTATACATGGCCATTATCAAATAGCGAGAAATGGCAGCCAGAGTTTTAGCCAAAAATCTAACACAGTCTTGTAGTTTTCATTGTCTCTCATGCTGAAAACGGCTCGCACTTAACACAGGTCATTTGTAGTGTATTTAATTGTGCAGATAAACAATATATTCTTGAATTGTTAACACAATTAATTCCTACACATTAGCTCTGATTTTTCGCGTACGTTGCAAAATAAAATGCATTTTTATCTTCCCTAATTAAATGTCTGTATCATTATCGAGGAACAAAAAGTGGCAGCCAGAGTTCTAGCCAAAAACACTAACATAGTCTAGTAGTTTACACTGTCTCTCGTGTTCAAAACGGCTCACATATAACACAAGTCATTTATAGTTTATTAAATTGTCCAGGTAACAATTGGATTGTTAACACAATTAACCCATGAACACTTCCACTGCTCTTTCGCGTACGTCACAAAATAAAATGCAATTATTTCCCTTAATTAAATGTCTATACATGGCCATTATCAAATAGCGAGAAATGGCAGTCAGAGTTTTAGTCAAAAAAGCTAACACAGTCTTGTAGTTTTCATTGTCTCTCATGCTGAAAACGGCTCACACACAACACAGGTCATTTGTAGTGTATTGAATTGTGCAGATAAACAATAAATTCTTGAATTGTTAACGCATTTTATTCCTGCACCTTTGACTTTTCGCGTACGTTGCAAAATAAAATGCATTTACATCTTCCCTAATTAAATGTCTATGCCATTATCGGGTAATAAAAAATGGCAGCCAGAGTTCTAGTCAAAAACACTAACACACTGTAGTAGTTTTCACTGTCTCTCGTGTCCAAAACGGCTCACATATAACACAAGTCATTTATAGTTTATTTAGTTGTCCACGTAAAGATGAAATTATTGAATTGTTAACACAATTAATTTATGGACACTACCGCTACTCTTTCGCGTACGTCCCAAAATAAAATGCAATTATATCTTGTCTAATTAAATGTCTATACATGGTTAACCATTATTGGGTAGGAAGAAATGGCAACCAGAGTTCTAGTCAAACACACAAACATAGTCTAGTGGTTTTCACTGTTACACAACTATTTGTGCACAACGCCACTGCTCTTTCGCGTACTTAGCAAAATAAAATGCAAATAACATCTGTCCCAATTGATCGTCTATACATGGATGAAATCTCAATCGGAGCTCTAGTCAAAAGCACTAACATTCTCACTGTTTTAAATACCGAAAACTGTTCACATATTACACAAGCCATTTATAGTTTATTAATTAATTAACTTTAAAATCTTTAGCACACAATTTACACAATATTTCTTATCACAATCGAATATATGAAACATGAAATTGTAGATTAATTAATACAATTGAACCATGTACTTTGCAATATATTTTTAAATAACTTTAAAAACACTTCTTGCTTAATAGAGCTCACACGTATGACTAAACTCCATCACGCAGTGAGAAACCGAGAAGTGCTATTCAGTGTTCCAGACAAAACAATAACAAATCGTCACATATTCTATTATTTTAGCTCAGATGGCGAAGACTAAGCGATAAACAAGACCTGCGCATTCCAACGGCTATTAGCCAGCGAAGAGTGACTTGTTAAAATAACAAATATATCTGATAAGGCATCAAACTATAAGAGCGTAAATTGCTTGGTAATCATAAATCTAAGTCAAATGTCATACTTAATAATAATTACGAACGAACGAATTTTATTGAGTATAGATATTGAAAAAGATCCAAATCTAATATAATCATGATCCACTGAATTATAAATATATTAATGCCATTGAATAATTTAGAATAACGATAGTAATCTACTTGACTCGAATTGGTATGGATAACGAATTCCTGGAAGTAATTAGTTCCTTTTATGAGTCCTAGGGACATTAGAATGTTTGTTATGTAATACAAAAAATTAATAAAAAATTATGTAGTATTTGAATATATTATGCAGTTACATTACGAAAATATACCTATTAAAAATTTAATAAGACGATAAATATTTTAAATTAATTATATTAAAACCCATTAACGACCAAATTATTTTTCTTAAAAAAAAAATATTTTTTTTACATATATTTGTTCTTAATGTCCGCCTAAATACAATATAATCGATTAATTGCAAAAAAGTCCTTTAGGGGCCGTATAAAGGACCGTCCTCATTTGAGGACGCTGGGCTATGAGATGTGTAATAATTTACAAAACACTTAATTTTAAACTTTTATTCATACATTTATTATTTGCAAATGATCTTGCACTAAAATAGTAATGTTAATTTTAAATTCACAAAAATACGTCAACTAGAACAATTTATGAACAACAGACTAACGCAAAGAAATGAACGCACACTATGTTATTTGTTGAATAGTAGTGTAATCTAGCGATATATCAACTAAATTCTTAATAAAAATTTATACTTAAATAACGAGATGGCAATAGTGTTCTGTCCTCAAACGATGACGCTGGACGCTAATGGGTTAAAAAAGTGATTAAACTGGAATCATTTGTAAAAACTTTTTTATTATTGATTTAATAATATTTTAAGCTACAGAAAATTAGAAAATAACATTATTATTCACCTGCATAACAGCTACAGAAATATACATATTTTAAATTATAAATGCCGCTATTTATTTGAATTAATTATATAGTACTTTCAATTGAACAGGAACCATTTGGAAAACATTTTCTTATTAATATTAGAACTATAATTTAAAACTATTCCTCTTTATCTCATTTTAATTGTTGATAGTTTAATCGTACATCAAATCTGATAAACATAGAAAATATATTTTTTATTAATAATAAAGAATTTCCCATATGCGTTCATTTTAATCAGTCATACTATACTACTTATGCGCAGTGCTTTGCTTATCATAATTGCCAACTTCACTCCTTCGTCCATCTACCATTCTTCCTCTTATCACTACTAATTACAGTTGTGTAACACTTCCATCGAGGCTGGTCGTGCGGAGCTTTCGGTTAATCTTTAGTTTTTTCTACATTAAAATATTTGCTAAAAAAGTTCTTGGTGTGCTTTTAGTTGTGTGTGAACTTAATATCTACTAAAAACGTAAGTATTACCTAAAATTAATATTAGAAAAGGAATTGCGTACAATTCCTTTTCAAAGGTAGCCATTTTATTTCTTAACATAAAGAACAATATTACTTCAATTCTATAGAAACAACATTGGGTAAGCAAGAACAAGGAGGAAATTTTGAAATATCCAAAAGTGTCCGAGGAGTCCTTAGGGTCCCTGCTGCATCAAATTTTTATTGGAGGTATGATTGCATGATAGTTAATTAATCTATGTAGCGTATTTAAACTTTTTAAACTCCAACAATTTTCAGTAAAAGTGCATATAATGTTAAAAATACTTTTACAAACTATTTTAAATTTATGAACCGACCAAAATTGTGTTTGAACCAAAATAATTTGCATATCACAGTCGCTAGAAAAATTATTAGCATTCGAACGTATTGTGGAATCTCACAAGACTTGTTGACAATTTTATAAAAACTCGAAGGACTCGTAGTACGATTGGGAATAACCTGTAAAAATGAGGACGAGGCGGAAGTAGGGTAACAAAATTGAAATATTTGGAGGAAAACGATTTCTGGTTGAATGTATGGTTTCCTGTTACCCCACTTAATCGGGTATTTGGTGATGATTTATACTACGCTTAGCGATTTTGTTATCAATCGCAAAGAAAACAAAAACATTGTCAGCTTAGTAACTGATAGTAAAAAATAACAGGAAATTGAATGTTGGATGATAAAAGAATAAAACTCAACTTCTCATTTGCAGACGTTTCTAGAACTATTATCTCTTCATCAGTGCATGGAAGTTAAAGTAAAAAACAATGAAATAAATAAATAACATATAGCAACAGGATTCACATTAATCCTCCGAGAACACATCTATTTTTTCGATCACGGAGAATACTCTTGGTCAATCTGACCCAAAACTTTTTTGATCGTCTACCGTTCTGCAATGACTGGATAGATTGGTCTAAAAAAATTCTGAGGTATACTTAAGATCGGATAGAAATGATTTATGCAAAATTTTATAATTGTTGAAGTCTTTGACAAGGTTAAAAAAATCGCAAAAAAATTTGTAGGGTTAAACAATAGTAGGATAAAACATTGTTTAATGTGACTGTTGTGTTATTTATTCATTTTATCGTTTTTTATTTTCACTTCCATGCACTGAAGAAGAGATAATAGATCTCGCAACGTTTGCAAATAAGAAGTTTTGTTTTATTCTCCTTTATCATTCAACATCCAATTTCCGGCTATGTTTTTATTATCAGCTACTATCATTTCTAGATGCGGTTATCATCATTATTGTCAGCTTATTAAAACAAATTAATTTAAAATACTTTAACAATCTACAATATATAATTTAATAAAGTCAAAACATACCCTTAAGCCTACAAATATAAACAAAATATATACAGGCTGGCGAATTGATCTATGCACTATAGAAAATACAATGTTAATTTTTTCATATAACGATATATCGGCCCCTATTGATTTTAGAGCAAAATACTTCAAATAAATCTGGTAGATAATTGAATTCTGCATCTAAGTCACTAATTATATTTTATTTTACATATGTCTGTAATTTTTGTTTAAATTCCATGGCTATCACTACAAATGAGCATTTTTATAAAATTTTAAACTTGATTTTACATGTTACCAATGATGTAAAATAAAATATGATTAGTGACTTAGATGCAGAATTTAATTATCTACAAGATTTATTTGAAGTATTTTGCTCTAAAATCAATAGGAAATGACATATCACTACATGAAAAAATAATCATTGTATTTTCTATACTGCATAAATTAATTCATCATCCTGTATATTTATTTATTTCGAGACTAGATTCAATCTTGACCATTGGCTTGGTAAATGAATTGAATAATTTTGATTGATCCATCTGAGTTGTACTAATGATGAGAACTTAGTTTTTTGTTTATTATTTTTATGATTAAGGGTGCGCAGTCTTTTAATGCAATAAAGCTATAGTCCTCTATTTAAGCTAGTTTCCTTTAACATTGTAGTCTACAGGATACTGTGAACAGATTTTAGAATTCGTACTATCTATTGGAACCGTAGATAGGGTAGTAAGAATAAATTGTAAAATTCTAATTTAATTTATACCCTTTGCCTTAAAAACCTATATACGTATTTCGATAACTAAGTTGTCCTCACCAGTAAAACAAAATGGAGGATACATCCAAGATTACACAACTTGTGTACTGAGATTTCGTAGACAGGATATTTTGGAATTTCTTTAGGAATTGGAAATACAAGCTGGCCATCGGTGTGTATTTTTTATTTTACACTATTATTTTAAATATTACCGAAAAAAATTTCAAAGTTTATTTTACATTAAAATGACAACGTATCTGCAGCATAAGTTTTTCTACCGGGTGTTCTATTTTCACGGACTGATATGGAACTGTATATTTTTAAATGGAATATCCTATGCATTTTTGCACAATTTATATTTTTTTATTTCTCTTTAAAGTAGTTCTTATTCATTATAATGATCAGTACAGCAACTATTCACATTGTTATTAAAAAAAAATAGCCATAAATGTGTTTAAACAATCAGATTAATTGCTGTCAGATCTTTAATAATTATTATTTGATTTTTCACCTAGTTTATCAGCTTTACTGTTTTATTTTATTTAGTTTGTTAAATTGATGTTGAATTCGAATATTTTTTATAAATTTATTTATTGTTTTTAATTTCATATGGCACACTTTCCGTGTGTGATTTTTAATAAAAACATGAATAGTTTTAAAGAGAAACATTTTTTGCAAAAATATATAGGATAAAAATAAATAAATAAATATACCATTATGGGTGTGACACTCTGCTTACGCAGATCTCGGTAAGTGATATATTTTTGCGTATGAAATGCGCTTACCAGCCGTCAAGGCCCCAAAGGAGTAAATTTAAATTGGCAACTGTCGGTAGTGGGATTCGAACTGAAGATCTCACGATCCACAGTTCGATGCGTTACCAATATATAGAATAAATAAATAAATATATCATCACGCCTTTTACCCATTATGGGTGTGGCACTCTGCTTACGCAGATCTCGGTAAGTGATATATTTTTTTCGGATGAAGTGCGGTTACCAGCCGTCAAATCATAGCCCCCAAGGATGTTAGTGGAGGGGGAACCACAGGGGTAAATCTAAATTGGTAACTGTCGGCAGTGGGATTCGAACTGAGGATCTCACAATCCACAATCCGACACGTTACCACGGAGCTATTTACCCCATTATATAGGATGTTTCATATAAAAATATACAGTTGCATATCATTGTGGGAAAATGGAACACCCTGTAGGAAAACACATACTGCAGATACGTTGACATTTTAATGTAAAATAAACTTTGAATTTTTTTTCGGTAATATTTAAAATAATAGCATAAAATAAAAATTATAGACCGATGGAACACCCGATAGATGTTCTTTCAAATAAATTTGTATATACCTGTGTTGAAGATCTCGGTAGGTCTGAAAAGGCAGGTCGGAAACATTCATTTCTATTTTCTATTATATAGATATGGTTTATCTCTCCACATGGGGTGAAAAGGATGTATCAATTCATCTTTGTTCTTTTAAGGATTTTGGGATAATCCTGCACTAATATCGTGTTGTGATACTAATTTCGTCAAAATGTGGAAGTTGCCAAAAGGCAAAAGAGAACCGATATCGATGTAAAATTTATACGGATATTAAAAAAGTAAATAAAACTAATGCAAAGTGTAGCTAACGTATTAATGCAATTACCAATCACCTGTATTGTGTGTAAAATCAAATTTCAAATTGTAATCAAACTAATTAAAGCAAAGTATTTTAAATTAATAACTAAATAATTTATGATAAATTCAGCAAATATAATTAAAATACGCTCTAAAAATGTACAATTTTCATTACGCGACAGAAAAAACTATAATATTCAATTAAGTTCATGCTCACATTTGTTATAAATTTTACGTTTATTTTT
This sequence comes from Poecilus cupreus, assembly GCA_963942605.1. Lineage (NCBI taxonomy): Eukaryota > Metazoa > Arthropoda > Insecta > Coleoptera > Carabidae > Poecilus > Poecilus cupreus. The sequence continues at coordinate 12,871,814 of OZ012715.1, forward strand.
CACAATTAATAAAAGCGTGAGTAGGAGCTTTGAAAAGGCGAAAATGCATTAAATTATGTTTGAACTTGCCATTTATATATTAAAATTATTTTTCCACTATTTACCGCGGAAATTTTCTGCGTAGTTTGAATAAATGAGCTTGCATGAATGCCGTTTAATGTTTACAGGCGCTCGTAGGCATCGAATTGTTTGGCAAAGAATGATAATAGAACTTTAAAAATGCAATCAATTCATGGAATCCTTTTGATGTGGAATTGTTGACGGCATGAATGATATTGTAATACGACACAAATATGCATTTATGTCTGAATTAATGTGACATCAATATTTAAACATTAAACATTGAACAAAAATATTTTCTTATTACTAACAAATGCAATACCATTAAATGAAAGTAGCGCACTCCTTTCGGTGGTTTATGTCTTGACGGCTGGTAACCGCACTACATGATTAACCGAAATCTATCAAAGCAGCCTTACCAAAAATGGGTAAAAATAATATTGCTTTCTATTTATTTTGTTTTTCGATGACATCAATTGTATTGTTAAATAATAGTATATTATGATACAAGTGTATAAGTAGGCTTTTAAAGCACGTACGACGAGTTTAAGAGCACGACGCGAAGCGGAGTGCTTTTAACGTCCCTAGTGATTTAAAAGCTCTTATACACGTGTGTCATACGCTATTTTTTATTATACCTGCATCATATTGTGGAAAAAAACTGGAAAGCAACATTTTGATTTTGATTGACGTTTAACATATATCGTTTACATGGAGATTGGTTAGCATTCATTGTTTACGTTATTATGTAGATTCTTTTTTTACAATTTGTCATGACAGTTTTGACAGATATTAATAGTAATTATTTTTTTGTTGCTTAGTAACCTTTAAAGCACGGCGTGTTTTAATCTTGCGTTTATGAACGCTAGAGTGTTTTAAACACGGTTTATGATGCAGGTATAATAAAAAAAAATTTAAATCACCTTTCGGGTGTGGCACTCTGTTTTCGAAGATTTCTCGTAGTGATATATTTTTTTCCTTTAAATTGCGGTTACCAGCCGTCAAGATAAGGCTCCAGAGGAGTTAGCGAAGGGGGAACAACAGTGGTAAAGTTAAAATTTTCATTTGTTGGAAGTAAGTAAAGTACCTCACCTTTGGGGAACATGACTTGACGGCTGGTAACTGTACTTCATCACTTTTGGAGATTTGTTAAAGCAGAGTGCTACACCCAAATTGGGTAAAAATTATATTGCTTTCCATTTACTTAATTTTTCGAAGACATATTTATCGACTTTGATTGATATGAAAAATATATTGTAAATTTTTATTTAATTGCATTTTGGGTGTAGCATTCTGCTTTGCAGATTTCTCTTAGTGATATTATTATTCCCGTGAAATCTGGTTACCAGCCGTCAATCCTCGAACCCCAATGGTGCTAGTGGAGAGGAAACAAACGGGATAAAAATAAAATTTTCATTTTTCGGCTGTAGGAAATATTTGGATATTCGGTAAAAGAGTTGATATAAGATCTTTTCATTTCATTTAGATATAATTCAAATATTTCCCTATGTTACAGTATGGCAATTTGAAACAACAAAAGCATAATTATGCTTGCTACAATATTTACCAACATATTGATTTAAAATGTCCCTGTGCAAACAAATGGTTAATCTACATTACTCTCATTTGTGCTGATATGTACGATCCGATAATAATGCAATATTTTTTTTATATTGATTTTCTATTAATATTTGTTGCACAATACAACTACTATAACGCCGGATGATGGAATGAAACTTGTTTTCATTTACTGTTTTTAATAATAAACGCAAAAATAAATTGCGATTAATAGTTATGTTGCATTTGAGAATTATTAAGCCCGTTTGACAGAGTACCAAAATAGCAGGTGTCAGTGACTCAACATTTTAATTTATTAATAAAACATATTAATATAAGGTACAAACATAGAGGTTAACAATATTGTCCGCTTTGAACCTGTTTGCAAACATTCATACTTTTGACAAAATTTTCAATGACATTTTAGCATAATTGCGGACTAATTTCATGAATGGTGCGTCTAATTTTTTCCTTGAGCTCTCTTTTCCTGTCAGAAAATCCCAAAGAAAAAAGTCCAATAGCGTCATATCACACAATCATGGTGGCCAATCGCCGCGGTACGAAATAAGTAATAATAAATAATAATTTTTGTAGTGTATTTTTCAATTTCTATGCTTTGGTCGTTCGTGTAATTCTTCATGACTAAACCTCAATACTTCCTGATGCCAGTAGTCAAAGATTAGTACTCTATGTTCGCCACAAAAAACATGACGCGTATTTTTAAATGTCAGATCATTTTGAGACACCCGTTAAGTTGACAGTACGAGTAACCATAACCTATAATATCATAAATAACTCACCGTTGTTTACTGCAGTTCATAGATTTTCTATTGTTGTAATTAATGTATTACAATATTAATGTTTTAATAATAATATCACACATCACACTTCATATTTTAGTAATAACTTACAACGTTTTACAGCGGAACAGTTAGCACGACTGATCGATAAGTTGTGGGCGAAATCCACGAGTGAACAGGGAGACAAGCGAGATCTGGCCAGTCAAATAAAAACGCGCCGATGACATGGAAACTCGGAGAGTTTTGACGTAGAAAACTGTACAATAATAAAATAAATAGAAAACAATAGTTTAAACTTTCTTTATTGTCTTAAGCTAAATTTATTTACAATTTATTTCAATATACTTCTAAATCGTTCAAAACTATTTTCTTTTTTAAAATATAAAGTGAAATGCACGATTTTAAGTTTAGCAACAAATATTATGAATGTTTTCAAATACAAATTTTAAATTAAAAGTTATTGTGCAGTGTGCACAAGACAAATAAATTATTTTTGTTCAATGTATTTGAAGATTCAAATATATTTTTATGGAACAATAAACTTTATATATTCTGCTGCAGTAGGAATAAAAATTTATGACATGAAATTTTTGCTAGAAAATGTTACTCAAAGTAGTAAACAATATTAAATTACTAAATAAACTTACCAATTTTGGGTGTGGCACTTTACTTGCGCATATCTCAGTAAATGATATATTTTACGCGTAAAGTACAGTTACCTGCCGTCAAATTATAGTCGCAAAAATGTTAATAGAGGGCAACCATAAGGGTAAAGTTAAAAGTTTTGACATTTCCGCTAAGGCAATCGAACTATCTCATTTTTTAAAATTTTATTTATTTATTCAGTAAAATAGTAAAATAAAGTTCAGTTACTCTTACCGTGTAAAAAAAAAATCAGTTATATACTATGTATAACTGAGAACCTGATCTATTTACTGAATTTTTCAGTTATTCGAGAAACAACTGAATTTATCAGTTGGGCAATGCGGAACTGAAATTTCTCAATTGTAATTACACAAGAGCTTTTTATTTTGCCGGATAAATTTCTGTTTGCAACAAAACCTTGTTACCTAGCAATTTGACAAGAAAACTGTTATAATAAAATCACGAATCCGTAGGTGGAGTGATTTTTTTTAAAACAGGTTTCGAGTCAAATTGATGTCAGGTTACAAGGTTGAGTTGTCAAACTGAAATTTATCCGAAGAAAATAAAATGCTCGAGTGTAATTCGGCGATATAATTTAACGACATGGTTTATGAAAAGGTTTATTTAAAAATGCATCTGGTTGCTAGGAGAAAGGTAAATAACGTCTTATCACTTGCAAAAAGTTACCTTCCTATTTATCCGTTATGAAAACGATAAAATTGTTTTTCTTTGTGGCTTACTTTATATTGGAGTTAAATTATCAGTTAAAATAACTAAAAATTCAGTAATGTTGACTTTCTGTTTCAGTTTAATCAACTAAAAGTTAGGTAAGAAGAAATTGACATGTCATGAAATTAAAACTATTAGTATATATTCGATTTTTAACTATTTAAATATTTATATATAAAATTTAATTAAATATTTTTTACATCATAATTAAACAAAGGATAATTTAACTACTATATTCAGTAAAAATTACTGAAGTATTGGATTGTTATGTTTAATTAAGTACTCAGTTAAATTGACTAATTTAACTTTACCTAAGGGGTTCTTTTGGCTCTCACATCTAGGGGGGTATGACTTGACGGCATGTACTAAAAATGTATCGCAAGATAAATGGCATGATGGTATATTTATTTGGAATATTTTAATTTATCATCTAAAAGCAAATGAAAATTATTGTTGTATTACGCATCAAAACTAATTTGGTTGTTAACATGAATTCTGACATGGACTCAACAACTGTGATGATGTCATGTCACTAAAATAATTAACTATTATACCTGAATACAACCCGAACTAAACTTATCTATTATAACTACTAGAGCTAACTGAACTGTCAAAAGCTTACATGTAATCATACTTCGTATCATATCCTCTGTATCCAGCAAATTATTTTGTGTAGGTCGGAACCTACAGTTGACATTTAAAATAACTACATCAACATACAACAAAACGACTTCTGCTCTCGAATAAAAAACAAACTAGCGCGACATTTCTAATAATTGCTCGGTGAAAACTTCCTAGAGATTCTCGTTTGCTAAAACTGACTCAAAATCAGTTGAGGTGAAAGAGCGATATTTGGAATCGTACTATCACCTGTGGGGCAGGCATTACTTAATTATTAAATGAAGTGTACTGACCTACAAAAAGGTACGTTCGCAATCGAAGATCAAACGTTCTTGATTTCTGTACTATATCGTTAAAAGATACACTAAGTACACAATTACCACTAAATTAACATTACCATTATCACGGACACTAAGAAAAAATTAAGGTGTTTAAGAAAATTACACAGTAATAAATTTATAGTTCAAAATGACACAATTTTTAGTACCAGACGATCAACCGTTAGTAAGTAACAAATTATTTTTGTGTATTTCGTAACTAAAAAGTATTGTGAATATAGTAATTATTAACATTTATTTTTATGTGCTTTTTACTAAATATTTTAGCAATTATATTGAAGCAGAACAGTATTATAACAAATTAAGTTATTACAAAGAATATAAACTTTCTTTAGCAATTTCAAATTGATAAGTTAGCTAAATTTACTTGTTTTATTGACAAGTCTATTGGTTAAATTTTATAAATCCAGCAAATAAATAAAAACAACAATTTATCTTGTTAAAAATCCAGAATTAAGCAAATTTTGATTTAACAAATTGTCATATTTGTTCAAATTTGTTAATGTAACACAATATATTTGTCAAAATTAACTAAAAGTACTTAACAACCGCAAAATTAACAAATGGCAAATAAATTTTTTTACTGTGTAACATTTATTTACTGTTTTTTTAGCATAACTAATACTAATATCATCTGATCAATTATTGTCATAACTAGCTTAATTGTTTAATTAGCTTCGCAATACATAATACATTTAATTATTGGTTTCCCTAATTATTTTTCATCAAAAAAGTTAAATAGTTATTGAAGAGGAAGAAATTCTGCATTTTTAAATACATATTTACAATTTTACTCTACCTAGAACAGGAAAAATGACGGAAATGTTTATTGGTAATTTTCTTAAAATAGTGAGTATCATGATATAACAAAACAAATCGAACAAAACAATCGATAGTTATTGGTTTTATCTGTCATCTGTTGTGATCAGTGATTGATTTCAATTGTCTTGATTAAAAATGTATAATTTGAAAGAAAAAGTGGATATAGTAAAATGGTTTTATGATGATCAAATGTATTAAATAATTTGAACTCTTAATTAATATCAAATTTATTTTGTTCATTTCATAGCACTGATGAGTTTAAGAATATTACGACATTATCATTGTTCCGGCTCCAGATAGAGTAAAATTATATTGATAAAAATGTTTTCTTGGAACAAACAGATTCCTCTTAAATGAAGAGAAAAATTGATTTGAATAGTACTAATCCGATTTCGTTTTCATTGAAAACTTTTGTAGGTTTAATAAATATTCTTGCAGAAAAATTAATTTAGTTTTGAAGGAATATATCAAAGTATTCAACTGAGACTTATTATGGGGACGAAGTAGTTTGAATAGTAGTTTTAATTCAAAATGATATCGTTTTAAATAAAAAAGTTTTGTTTAAAATTAAAACTACTTCTTTATCATTATTTTTAAAAACAAAATTTAAAATATATTCATTTTCTTTCAATGTAGAAAAATGAAGTTAAATAAAATTTATTTTCAAAGTTAATGCATATAAAGGAAAACTGAAATTTTTCTTGAACCAAGAAGTTATTTTATGAGTGTACAAATTAGCGTAAAAATGTAAAATTTTTGCTCTATAAAATAAACTATTTAAAATTGTTGTAGTAAAATAATTGGGGAAACGTGCTTGTATAATGCAAGTCAATAATTTAATTCTTAGTTTAATTTTTGTTGTATGAACCCGGCTTTAACTATTACATCATAAAATAACAGTTTAGTCATAGGGGAAATTGACCGTTTTTTCCTATAACGCACGCATCAATAATCGATGACTATGTGATATGCGATGTTTGAAATGTGCGAAACTAAAATTAATGGTTTCTGTACATAAAAATGTTTCTCCTTTTTGCTCCTTGCCACGGTTTAAAATGAAATTCTAACAGATATTTCTCATAAACCGTTTATTAATTAATCTTTCCTGAAATCTGCAAAATAGAGTTTGTTTAATTGATTTTTCTAGCCATTACCATTAATTAAATAGCTCTTGTTGACATTTACTATTTACCAGTAACTGTTTCAAATTTAAACATTTCAGGAAATTAAAATTATTTCAGAACTTGTTTCCATTACATTAATAAATAAATATATCATTGCGCCATAGTGTGGTTACCAGCCGTCAAGCCACGCCCCCAAAACGGTTTAATTATTCTCAGTCCATAGCTATTTATTCCATTAATAATTTTTAAATTAAATAACTTTATCAAGTGAAAAATATATTATCTTTCATGTCTACAAAACGTAATGTCACTTTAACCTTTGTATGAGGCGTAAAAGAAATAGGAGTACACAAGAATGCTATCAGTGCGAATAAAACATTTCAGAAAATACCTGTCTTTTCAACTTACCGAGAGCTTACATGTGCCAAAAGAGAGAGTTGAAGCTTCATGTAGTTGCTCAGAAAATGTCAAGGACGTCTTTTTATCCTTAAATTCTCCTCTGTGGCCGTAGGATGTTACTTTACAGGAACCCTATTGTAATGTTTCTTACAAATACATCTAAATACTTCGCTCACAAACAAGATCACATTTCATGTTCGATTTTCTAAGAAATATGCATACAATCTTTTTATTTTATTGTATAGCAATATCACGTGGAAAATGTTCCAAGAAAAGGACATTTTTTGTTAGATATTCTCACGTACACGCAGCACATAATATTACTTGAAACTTTTCAAAAGTGATTAAGAATATTATTCTAGTTTATGCATTTATATTTTATCGATTTTCTCCTGCACTTGTGTGCCATCTACTTTGATTAGATTAAATCGGCAACATAAAATTTAATGGAAAAAACGAAATTATATTATGTATCGATTAAATTATCCTTGTACAAACAAAATATTTGTAATGTAATGAAAACATGAAATTAATAGTGACAAGCGATAGCATTGAATTAAAAGTAATAGACTCAAAGGGCAGGGTCTGTATATTAAAATTTAATTTTTAATGACTAAAAATTCACGAACGCTGGTGTTAATGTATTTTTACACTAATGCATGATTCATAATTTAGTATATCGCATATGTGCGCATAAACTTGTTCATAAATATAAGTAATTTTAAAACAAACAAAACACAACGCATTAAAATATAAAAAAAATATCTGCTTATAAATGCATGTTACGTAAAACAATATAAGATTACATCTAAGATTGTTTAATGAAAATAGTACACAGAGAAATCGAGATATCTTACTTTACTGTATTTTTCATCCAATTTAACTGAAAATTTCAGTTATATACCTTGTATTTACTGAATATTTCAGTTTTCCGAAAAACAACTGAATTGACATTTCTCAGTTGAAATAATTGTAAATTCAGTAGAATTGATTGACAGTCAAATATTTTTTATAAAATCTTCAAAATATTTTAGTAAGTACTTAAATGTACATATATTATAATTTGTTTTTCTTCAAAAACATAACCTAGATATTATTTTATATTACAGTAAAACAAAGGACGATTTAACTATCATATTCAGTAAAAATTACTGAAGCATTCAGTGGTTTTGGCTGAATTCTTCAGTTGTGTGCAAATTAACTGCTTATTCAGTTAAATTGATTGAACAATAACTATTCTTTTTCTCAGTGTATGCATAATAATATAAAATGACATGTTAGTTTTTTTAATGAATAAATAAATTATTGCGTCGAACTAGAAACAGTAACAAAATATTTTCTAGTTCTTTTTAACAAGAGTTACAAGTACAAGTCTCATTTTTTAAAAGGTAATATTGTATTTCTGTTTTGTCGAGAAGGGCATTTTGTTTTCAATTATAGTACCTGCCTCCAATTATCAAAGGAGTTAATAAAGCAAAATTAACTGGATTTGTGTTGCAGCTTCACTCGAACAGTTAATTCTATTCTGAATTTGTGAGTTTTGTGCCATTTATTGCCAATTAGCGAAAATAAATGGACTGTAGCAATTTGACGTCGTAATTTGCTCAGCTTCCCTACTAATTTCTAGCGTATTGAGCGAAATGAGCCTTTTTCTACGGGGATAAATTTAGAACATTGCGCCCACCTTTGCTAATTTATTGATTTATGACTTTTAGGAACAATAGTTATCGTGAAATTTCCACTCGCGATTAGATTGGATTCCATGTATATTGGTTCTAAAAAATTCATACACAATCGTCCAAAGATATTTCATCAGCAGATGATATATTGTGGTGAAACTATAAAGCAAAATCCGGAAATTTAAAACGTAACTCGGACATTTTGCTGATTCCAAATCGTTTAAAATAATGCAGATATCAATTTGTTTGTATAACGTCATGTTCTGAAAATAGATTATTGTTCGCGTAATAAACAACACACTCACGCTTTTAGAATTAAATATTTTCAAATATTATTATCATTTCATAGTTATTTAAACCAAAATATGATTAATTTTTATAAGATACAGTTTTTGCAACCAGTTTTACAGCTGTGCTACTCAAAAAGCATAACCAAAAAAAAAATGGATTTATATATTTTTGACAACTACATTTACATAACAACAAATAACTATACACAATCTCTAGTTTAAATGCAATATTGAAACTTTACTGCAAAATGAACAAAAAACGAATAAGTTTTCTACAACAAAATGTAAGAATTTAGTTTAAATTACATAGTCTGGAAACTTACGGAACTTAGTTGTTTTGTTTTAATTAATTTTGCATGAAACAAGATCTATATAAAATACAATATTTTAAATTTTTAGCGCAGATTGTACAACAAAGAACGGAAAAATAATAAAGTACCAGCAGCAATCCTTCTTGAGCTATCATTAAAATTTATATACATTTTGTTTCATCTCCTGGAAAAAGTGTTAATTATTAATTATTACTTAAAGCTAAAGTTCACAAAACCTGTTAACAATTTTCTAATTACTAAATTACTAATTTTAATACATACTTACATAAAAATTAATATGATTTGATTGAGTTTCATCATTTTTTTATTTTTTTTTTGTTAACTAATGAGGACTTTCAAGTGCGTTAATATCGTATTACCAACTAGACGTTAAAAAAGATTCACTCTTTAGACAACAGGTTATTGATCTGCTTTATAAATCATTCATACAATAATATGTAATTTATCAGGATGTAGAATCAAACTGAATTCTTCTGGACTTCGAAATATCTGCTTTAATGTGAAATTCAATTCTTACTATTTATCTCAAGATTGTCGGTGCTTGTTTCTGACACACTAAATTCAACTTTGACAAATTACACATTAAATTACTACATACAATAAGAGATTGTAACAATTTATGTCTTGCAATATATCATCTTTCTACAAATCGCTATTTAATTTTATACTTGGTTTTCGTATTTTGTTGTAATAATAATTTATAACCATGATTTATATTCTGTCCACAATTTACGAATGTGTCAAAATCATAAGGGTATAAGCATTGCATCTTACTGTATTTTTATTTAAACAAGTTTTTACATAAAATTTCATCACTTTTCCAGTATTACAAACAGATATTTTTACTCAATTATCTCTGAAATATATTTGAAAATTAGAGTTCGCAACCAGCTTTACTTCGGTGTTTGGCAAAACGCAGTGATAAATTGTGAAATTATTTAGAAATATTTGAAACAAACAGAATATTTTATTAATAATTGACGATTGTCAATATTTATTTATGTTCTCGTATTCCGATAAATTTTAAAATAAACTGCATATAAATAGGCATAAATGATTGAATAATATTACTCTATTTTAAACATGTTAAGAAATACATATTTTGTTATATTTTTTGCGATGATCCAACAGAATTAATTCATTTAAATAGGGATTAACAGCACAAATACTACAATTGCAAAACATTTCAATCCGTTTTTATCTTCCTTTCAACATCTACACAATACACAAACGGTTTATTTTTGTAACAATTGAACTGAACTATTTTTATAAGTTCAACAGAATTACGTCTACACTTTTCGCAATTTAAGGTTAACTTTAAACGTCCTTTGAAGCACGTAGATATGCAAAATTTGATATCAACATATTGTCCTCATTTGACGTCATTGTACAAGGTCATTTATGTGAAAAACACCAAAATAAAAATGTAGCAATTGGCTGGGTTTAATCAAATTCTGTTACTTTTTCTGACGTGTATACAATATTATTAATAAAATCAGTTTCGGGAAGAACAATAATAACAAAATATTTTATTTTCTTAAATAAAAATAGAGTGAATTTCCAAAGCTTTGCTGTATATTTTAAAATTATTTTTATTGCAATAAAATGCCGTACTTACAAGTTCTTAAGAAACTAATCTGAATTTCTTGTATTGTTTAAGATTTTCAGGAAAAGCTATTCAGTTGAAATTAAAAGTATATCGATAATAATTTTTATTTTTAGAATAAATTACTTGCATTGTACGTTCATTAAGTCGATGAAAATGATTATTAAATGAATAGTAAAATTGTAGCGTTGGAAATGAATAAAAATCTAAAATAGAATACGCTGAAATAATTGCAGAAAAGCGAGAGTACTCGAGTTGCATTCTGCGAAATGTGGAATGTTACTATAAAAGTTTTCAAACAAAATATTCTTAAAATAGAAAAGAAGCGGTAAAAATGCAGCAATGAATTGTAGTTTAAAATGAATAATTAAAAAAAACTCACCTGGCTTTGTGTTTGTCTGTTCTTGCCAGCTATCGCTATCCCATTACACTAGCAATGATGTTGGCAAACATACGAATGTATCGCACGGGTGGTCGCGAGCACTGTCCTCGCCGCTCGTACAACTAACATACTATGGACTGGAGTGAAGTATGGTGGCAACAGTGGATATCAGTTTGCCGTGAGGAATGTGGGGCAATAGGTGTTCCTAAAAAACTCCAAGTATTGATTTTTCCACCAGTGCAGCTTCTGTTACACTCGGTATATTGTAATATCTGCTCGGTCGATGGGTTTCTGTCTTTCTCCAGCGGTTTTGAGCATGCGAACGGCTTCAGCTTCTACTCGTTCGCTCGCTCACGTGCTGAGCTTTCTACGGGGTGGAATCGGCAAGGGGATTCCTGGAACGCATGCGCCACGTAAAGACAGTATGACCACGATTTGTAGGGGAATCATTAAATCCCGCCTTGTACGCATGCGTGTCGCACGATGTGCTTTTAACCCGATTCTCCTCCCGGCGGAGTCCCTTGCCCTCCTGTTGTGCAGTAATCCTGCGACTGATTGCTAACTTTAGATCTATAACTCTTTGGAGTCATTTTATAAACTATTCATATAGTTAAATTTTAAACTCGATGTAATTGGAGTTGTTGATGCTAATCTATTGATTAGAAACTGACTTTGTTGGAAATAGAACCAGATTACCATACTTGATAAATACAGCGCTGAATATTCATTTTAGATCGATATTCCCGCCAACTTTGGCTACTCGTTTATTTCTACCTTATGCCGTTTTTTGTCTAACAAATAATGCAACTTGAAGCTAATGACAATAAAACATCTTTTTTATGCCACCATGAACAAAACTTTAAAGCTATTGAACATAAAAAACAACCAAATAACATTATCGTATGTTTTTACAATACTATGAACAGATTACATTCCACAATACTTTTATTTCCAGCATTTCCAAGAAATATAGTAAGTGAGCTACTCGCGCTGTCGCGTTTCATTCATATGATACCGGTTGCTTTGCTCTTCAACTTCGCGGAGAATAGAGATACTTTCACATTCAGTTCTATACTTGGTACTTTGTAGTATTTCCCGCTTATAATAAAAAGTAACCGTTCAGTTCTTTATTAGGAGTAGTTGTATTTTTGGTTTTTCCATAATTTCTAATAATAATATTTGAGATAATCACAAAAAAAATATCAACCGACTTCGCGCTCAATTTAGTAAAAGAATAAAAAATACAACTAATATCCAAAACAGTACAACAGAGGAAAAGTAGTATTATAATCCCCGGTCGAAAAGTGTATAAACTTTTGATTTATAATGAAACGAATATTCCTGAATTTCATTTCATAAAAGTAAATAAGTTTGTATTGAAATGATTAAATATGGCATTGCAATAACAGTTTCAGCCCTCGAGGGATTTGGAACTTTGGTTCCATTGTCTGTAAGCTTAGTCATTCAATTATTCATAAGATTATCTACTTATGAATGAATGTATTGTTTTAATTCATTACCATTATTTAGTTAAAAAACTTGCACTTTTATTGAAATATATGAAATAAATAATATAACAACTATAATTAAAAAAAAAATGAAACAGTTCAAAATGTAGATACTTGAAAGTTTATTTGAAAATTATAAAAAAGGACAAATAAAACGAACATTTTACGAATTTTCAAAAAGTGTAGAACAAGGTTCAGCAACAAGAAATCTCCGAGTACGTATTTTGAAAATTTATTTGCATCCTTGATTCCCTTCTCTTGCAATAAGTCATAATATTAGCTTCACCTGTTGTACTAAGTATATTACATGAAAAAAAATTTTCTTGGAATTTCCGAACTATTCGGTAAACTGAGAATATAAGATGCACTATCTGAAAATTTACCAAACTTTTTATGTAAATACTTCTAATTGCTTCAATAAATAATCGTGTTTAGTTTCTTATTTGTATGCATCTTATATCCTCCACCAAATAGTTCGGTGAATTCTACGGTATTTTTTTTATCGTGTATTTGTCAAATCTGCATGAAATATAATGAAAAATTGTCAATGTATATCCACGAAATGTATAAACTTAACTTCACCAAATTTTCATTTCCTCAGGATCTTTATTTAAAATGTTAGTAATAAAAAAAAATCAAACATATCAGTTTGTTTTCTCAACAGAATATTGAAATTATGTTTATTTATTTCATATGTATTTAATTTACTGACGTATGTATAGTACTAGAATTAGTATTGCATTAGTAACAAAATTTACAATACAATTTTCTTAAATTCAAATTAACCGTGTATAATTTCCAGGACTGAGCACGAAAATACGCCAAGCAACAACCAAGTTGCAAATAACAATTCAGTATATGAAATCTGTGAACAGGAAAATATTGAATTGGTGAACGAAGACATTGACAACATGGGCAACTACGAAGTAGAAATGTACACACTCATTTGGCGAATTTTACGATTTCAAGCTCGAAGTATCCACGAACGAATAGTCGCTGCTTTTAGAAATTTGTTAAGCATCTTTTGTTGTTATTTTACGTATCGGAGCTTAACTTTTGCGGATCTCTGTAAAGTTAACGTCCAAACGTTTAACGATGGAATTAACTACAACCAGCCCCAGTTCCAACAATACCGAGGACCCAAAAGGAAGTCAAACGAACAAACTGCTAGCTCATCCGCTAAAGTGCCTAAACTTAAAGAGCAAACTGGCAATGAGAATGGTCCGTCGCAGGGTAAAAGTATCAACCGGCGAATACTTAAAGCAAAATCAGTTGGACCAAATGCGAAACAAGTTGTTGGAACCCGAAACGATAACCAAAAAACGAATACTGACAATACAGTTGTAAGAATTTCAGAAGTTGCTCAGCCTGCTCGAATTTCACGCCGACGCAATGCAACGGACACACGAGAATATGATGTTGAAGATGAGACAGATTTTTTGGATTGTATTTGTCATCTTCTTGGTGACACTTCGTCCAGCAATAATTCTACATCTTCTTTTGATGATTCCGATTGTAGTTCTTCGGGTACTGACAGTTCTTCGGATGAGAACTAATCCCAATTTTACAACCTTCTCTTCCAATTTAGTTTAAGTTTCATGCATTTGTTAGATGTTTCCATGTAAAGTTTGTTGCGACTGAAATATTTCGAATAAGTTTTAGTTTATAAATTGCACAATTTTTTATTTTTTGTTGTTGATAGTAATACAATTAACCGTTCTATTATGATTTATTATAGTTCACAATAAGTAGCATACGCCTCTTCTTTAACATTTTATTTTGATATATTGAACGCATTATGTTGTTTTAATTGATGAATATAATCAAATAAATAAGTGGTTTTTGCAAAATTTTGTTTCATTTATTACATGATTCTGTATTTAAAAGTAATATGTACGCATGTATATTTTATTTTTACTTAAAGCTTAAATAATATAAAAATGTATACATTCAAAGTAATCATTAATCATCACGAACTATTAATAAAAGAGTCAGAAGCTAGTGTTATGCAAACATTGCTCATTATTATTACATGATAAAAGCAAAATTATTCAAATTATAATTAAAAATCTATCTAAATAATGTAGAAAATGGACAGAAGGATAGAAGAAAATAATGAAATGCAAGAAAATGAGGAGTGGGATATTGAACAGGAAAATTCTGATAATGAAATAATTGTGGACCTGACTCAAGAGTAAGTATTTTTAATAATTGCAAGAGGTCAGTATCCAATCTTCAAGGGAAGATTAACCTTTGTATTTATTTCTCCTTTTAATTGATCATAGTTTGAGCCATACGTTTTAATTATATGATAAAAATATATTGCTTTCAGATTTACATCTCTTTAAAAACATTTTTTAAATTATTATTAATTTAGTTTTTCGTGGACATGTAAACCTGTTTTATCCGTTCCTATCTAATTTGGTCAACATAATTCTTTTACATACATACATACATAACATCACGCTATATCCCACTTTGTGGGGTAGCGCGAACCCAGAAACACAGTCAAGCAAAAATCAATCTCCTCCAAACATTTCTATCCTGACACACCACTTTCTCCTCGTTCACATTCATAGTGCGATTCATACATGCTCGTTTATTCTTCACACTCGGAATGATTCGTTCACGCAACAAACTATCAACCATACCCAATCAGTTATTATTTCTATTTTTGTTTTTGTTTAAAATGAAGTT
The DNA here is from genome assembly GCA_963942605.1 of Poecilus cupreus. Classification (NCBI taxonomy): domain Eukaryota; kingdom Metazoa; phylum Arthropoda; class Insecta; order Coleoptera; family Carabidae; genus Poecilus; species Poecilus cupreus. The sequence continues at coordinate 12,887,403 of OZ012715.1, forward strand.
GTGATCATACAATCATCTTGCCAAAGTCATTTTTAACTTGTTACCCTACTAACGGTATATGCTTTATAGATTCAGAAATGAAGGCCATGGAGATGGACAGGGCGAAATTCAAGGAGGGCAATCCTCACTTCAAGTGCTTGCCCGTGTTTCTTGCTGGGCACTTGGACAACCAACCATCGTCGGGCCTTCTGATATTAATTCTAGTGTACCCGAAGTACACCTGAATGTGGGACCCATTGACTACGTGACTCTTCTACGCATTAACCTACAAAGGGAAGAGGAAGAAATGAGGCGTAGATTTTTAGAGCAAAATCGAAGACTGAAACAATTAAACGGCTTTTTTCAAAACCAACAACGGAATCGATTCTCACGGCCATCCGAACAAAATTATCATCTGCCGACATATAATCAGCAGCAGTGTAAATATTGTGCAAATACATCTATTAATGCTACACGAAGATCCAATGGGAATAAGAATATTCTAAGTTACCGGCAAGGCACTGAGGAAAGAACAGAAGAGCGAAGTCGTCCAAGAATGAGACTCGCGCCTCCGCCAGAGATACAAACTCGCAGAGAAATGACGTCTACTAACCAGAACCAAGAAAACCAACAAAATCATGAAGCTAAATATGAATCTAAAATCTGAAATTTCAGAAGGTGCCAATGGAAATGAAAAACAAGCATCTACTGTAGCAAAACCGCATAGAAAAATAGATTGGGAATTTAAACAGATGAAAGAAGCAAAAGAAAGTGGTACCAGTACTAACCAAACCACTCATACTGTTACTAATGACGAACAACATGATGTAGCAGTACCTCGTAGAACAACAGACATGTGGAAAAGTACACGGAAAAATGATGAACAACCTACTGTAGCAGTACCGAGTAGCAGTAAAATAATGAGTACTAGTTTTAAGTCCGAATGTGAGAAATACCCGGACGAAAATGCAGAGGAAAATTCTCCTAAAGCCATACCACGCAAAAAAAGAAGGTTGTGGAACCCTGAAGAGCTGAAAGCTCGAAAAGAAAATGCTAGGAAAAAACCAAAATCTGCTGTAGAAGAACCGCGTAGAAAAGTCCCAGACGAGACTATTTACACCGTTACTGATTCAAATTCAGATGATAACGATATGAAACAGATCATCTTTTATGGTTTAGTTGATACAGAAAGTACAGACGTACCAGCAGAATCCAAAAATACGCAACAATCTATAACTTCAGCTGTATCTGATACAGACATGATAATAACAATTTATGATTCTGATGAAGAACAAGCTGGCACGTCAGGTCAACAAGAAAACATTTCCGTATGTACGAGAGACGAATCATCTTCATCAGAAGAGAGTACGGCCCTAAGAATGTTGCATGAAATTTTGAAGGATTCACCGTCTTATGAGAAGGAAGATTCCAATTAATTTGTTTTAAAAAAATAGTTTTGCATTGATTAATATGTTTTGGAGTTCATTTTTGATTTGCACCATAATTAATTATTCAATTTTCTTTTGGCATTGTTTATTATTTCTCTTTGATGTTCACAAATGTTGTTAAATGAACAAATAAACATGTGGTTGTCGATTAATTCCGCTGGAGAAATTTCATAAATATTGAATGATCTGCTTGAACCTAGAGTGCTTAAATGTAATAATTATACACAAATTTAAAAAAATTGTTCAATTTTTTAAGAAAAGTGGACATTAAGGTAAAAGTAATACCAAAAGGTAGGCAATAGTATTTAAATTATAACAAAAATAAGCAGATTGGCTAAATACTTCTTCTCTTTCCTATAGCTCTACAATCCGGATTTCTGATTTCGTGCCACTTCTACTATGTCATCATCTTTTCATTTTTCGTAGTCTTCGCTTCACTTTTGTATCCCATGGTTTCCAAGTCTTTGCAGTTCTATAAGGGGCGTCAGAGTCTGGGGGGGCAGACTACCCCCTCCGTATAAAATCAGTGGGGAGATACCTGCCTAGATCCAGAACATATGGGTAGGAAATAAAACGATTTTTGAAATTTTGATATTTTCTTATCTCGATCTTGATCTAGATCAAAAGAATAAGATCTATGATCTTAAAAAAAATCAGATATTTTCTTCTAAAATTTGACTCTCAGTACTAAATTAAATTAATATATTTCCTTTTAATATTCATTTTGAATGCGAACAGTACATTTTTAGTTAATATTTGTAGGATTGTTAATACAATGTAATACGTCATACCTTATTCTCAAAGAAACTATAAAATAATATTTTTAATATTACAATGAGTGTTACATTGATAAGATTAATTAAATGAAACGTACATTTATTATTGACACTACATTTCTTACAAAATTAAATTTGAGTGCCATTACCATTAAAAGTTGTCGCTGCAAGTTAAATGAGAGATAATTTGAATAAAAGACACATTCTTCACTAAAAAATAAACTGAAAGCTAGATTTCCTGTTTATTTAACTGGTGACTGTGATAAGTAAATAAAGTTATCGCGAATTCAAAAAACAAATATAAAGGTATGAATTTTGAACTTATTTCTGTACGATTTTAACTTTTAATTATATTTAGAGCCATGAATCTACTAATAATTATTAAAATATGACATATGAGTGCCAATTAAGCTATATTTCACTACTTTATAAATCAGAAGTACTAAAAATTTTTTTTGAATATTGTAGAAAATGGAGGAACACGGCGAAGAGATACCTGAAGAACAACCCTGTCAGGAAAATGGACTGTTGGAGGAGAACAGTAGCCAAGAGTAAGTATTTTTAAAGATTTCGACACATTTCCGCAATATATAGGATTACCCCCAATATGTTAACCTATAGGTTTGCATTGAAAAATCATTTGCCTCTTTTAGTAAATGTTTCAAACAATTTTTTAATTTACTCTATGATTATTGGGACATGCACACGCTACTGATTTATTTTAATTAATGTTTGTACAGTTTTTCATATTCATAGTCATGGTAAATCGAATAAAATAACTTCACGACTCAATCTCCGTTTACCCATTGTTTTATGCTCCAATTACAAGGAGAACCATTATTGAAAAGCAACTGTCAGCTGTGGGATTCGAACTAAGGATTTTATGATACTAACAAAAATCCCTAGTACATTATTGACACTTCGTTTTTTATTCATTAATATCATTAATGTTTTGGCCGCACACCGTATAATATGCAACAATTCTTACAAGGAAAAAGAAAGTACAGTAGTATTTACTGAACTATTCGATAAACTAAGAATATAAGATGCATTTTTGGAAAATTTACCAAACTTTTTGGTAAATACTTGTAACTGCTTAGTAAATAATCGTGTTTGATTTCTTAATTGTTATGAAATTTTATGAAATTGCATCGAATAGTTCGATAAATTTACGATACTTATTTTCGTGTAACATATTTAGATTTCTCTCAATTCTTACTAATGTTATTGGAATCACTTTGTGTCGCCAGAATACTACATTTGTAATGAAATTTATTAATGTATTTCGTTAGACAACCTATTAATTCTAAGAATCTATTTTATAGAACACCGGAAGAAACTCCCCCAGAAGAAGAATTCTTCTCTCAAGAAGAGCAGCACAATAAATCCAGCCTTGAGCTTCCTGTCGGTGTGTCCTGTTGGCTTCAGGAGGAAGAAAACGATCGAGAAAAAATTCCTACTGCATTAGAACGACCACATACAATCCAAAGCACGCGTCATTCTTCTTTATCAAAGGACACATCCAATAATTTAAAAAAATATTTGCGTTACTTTTTCGACAAAACCCGCCTTGCGTTTAACGACTTTCGACATGGCGTCGATGATAAATTTGATAATAATAATAACTACGAATTGCCACAATTCACGACCTTCAGAGAAGACAACAAGAATAGTCCAGAACAAATGTCAGAGAACCACAGCAGCAGCGACGAAAAGATGTCTGAAGATCTATCAGAGAATATTAGAAAAATTATTGCAGAACTCAGTGCGGAAAAGATAGAACTCCAAGACGAAGCCATCAGTGAGGATATACAGTCTTCTGAGAATGGTATTAGTTTAAAGAGAAAAACACAAGAAAATAACGAGGGACCAGATTATAACACAAACCCAAATTGGACGCAAAACCCTAAGAAATCTAAAAGGATGCTAACACAAGAAAGTAATAAAGATAAGCCAAAGAGTGATTTTGAGACCCAAAAGAGTATAGGAAGTGACTCTGAGAATGAATATACCGCGTTAGAAATTATTATGAAACGTGCCCTTAGTGAGAGTTCCGATTTAGACGACGATGGTTGTACTTCTAAATTAGGTAAAATTGACCAGAACGGATATTTAGCAGAAGATGAAATGTCTTCAGAAGATGAGATATCATATCCAGAATATTCGTTAAGTTTTTCAGCACAGTGGAACGACTGGATAAGAGCTTCTCCCGAGCTAAGAGATGTTATGCACTCTTCTTCAGACGAGGAAATCAACTAATTTCCTGCTTAATAAGTTCCAAAGTTCAAATTTTAATTCTTCTGATTTAGACAATGAAGGTTTGTACTTCTGAAGTGAATGGATATTAATTAGATCAATCGTCTTCAAGTGACGAGAGATCGTCTTTTTAATAATCATATATTTTAATAATTAATAAATTAGATGTAAATCCACATATTTACGAAAATATATTTTACTATTATAAGAGCCAGGAATACCCTTTTTAATTTTAGTATTCGTTTGATATATGTTTTTACCATCATTTATTTTATTTGCTAATTCTTTGAATCAACGGAACAAAGGTTCTGTACAAGTTTTGTTCCGAAATAAGCATGAAGTATTTTATTTATTATTTCTTTACCCACAGTTTTCGAATTTACATAAATAATATCTAGCTTATAATGTACACTGATAAAAATGTTTTCTTGGAACACATAGATTCCGCTTAAATGAAGAGAAACATTGATTTGCCTAGTGCCAATCCGATTTCATTTTCATTGAAAATATTCTTGTAGATTAATTTAGTTTTGAAGGAACATATCGAAGTACTCAAATGAGACTCATTAGAGAAAAGTTTGACAGCTACTAAATAGTAATAGTGATAATCTCTTAATAAAGTATGAGTACCGCTAGTGATAGTCATTAGAACAAGTGCTTTTTAAATAAATATAACAGGATTACAGCAGACTAGTACTGTTGAGGAATGTGTAGTAAAAGAAACAAGACTAACAAAAGGTATGTAATAAAAGTTATAACTTATACAAGAACAACAAGATTGAAAAGGATTTCCAAAATTCTTCATACACCATGCAATACCATGAGATGAGACCAAAACTATAAATTATAAATCGTTTGTAAAAATGGCAAAGAAGTTCACTATCTTTTTCTAAACTCAAACGGAACTTTACAATGGTACAATGCTTATCTAATGCGTATTAATATTCGAATTTGCTGATTAGTAAAGCACTTCTTAATCCATCAGTATAATAACGTCAAACAGCTTAAATGTATTGTTCATCTCAACAGTATTGGGTATACGAACTGTCCGACAGGTAACTCTACAGGTAAGACATACTTTAAATATAAAAATATAATCCTCTTTGTTGCACATGCTTTAGTTTTTTTAATACCATCCTCAATCATGGTCTTTCAATAGTTTAAATAGTAACGACAATTAAACATTGTTATTTATTAATACACATATTTCATAATTTTAAATTTCGCGCTATTAAAATTTAGCAAAGCTTCCGTATCCTAATACTTTCCAATATTGTATAAAAATTGTCTAAATGTGCATGTTTTCAGAAAGAAACCTATTCATCGCCTAAACTAAAATCGGAAGCATTTTTATCACAATCATAATTAATATTGGTGGTTTAAAATTTAATTGGACACTAAAGAGGTATGAACTTTACATATGTTGTATTTAATGGCGAAAGAATATATAGTCAATACATAAATACATTCAATAGTATAGAAAATGGACGCTGGTAATGGAGAAAATAAAGAAGCAGATGGCATGGAGTACAAGGAATTGGTACAGGAAGATAATGAACAGGAAATGGATGTAGATGAAGGATGGCAACAGTATGTATTTTCCAAGAGATTTCCTTATGTTATATATAGATTGGTATATTGTATTAAGTTTCAAACTACTAGTTGATGTCACATCTGTACGATTTATACGATACGTACTGCTTTTCACGCAAAATATTTTTAAACTTTGACTGAAATCACGCACATGTGACACCAGCCAGATGAATAAGCGTTACCTATTCAATTTTGCCAAAACACACTGATATGTTTGCTATTACCCAAGTAATTATATTATATTTATTTCTAGAACATCGGACGACACCAGTGACAACAACTCCCTTGACCGTGGATTGTGTTGTAACCAACCACAAGACATGGATGCTAGCCCGGGACGAGAAATTCTAATTTTACCAATGTCGCACATTAGGGCACTGCAAGAACGTCACCCGGACCTCGAATTACGAGCTCTAGCCCACATGCAAAGCTATTTGCATAAATTCTTCGAGAATTCTGATTTAACTTTCGATAATAATACAAACACTGAATCAGTAGATAAAGGAAATTACGATTTACCACAGTTTCAACAGTACAGGGAGGAAAAAAGAAATACAGATCATAATCCTGTAGAAGAAGAAGTTATACATTTTAAACCTAACCAGATGCAAACCCAACAGGAAAGCAACTATAGCGATGATCAAAAATCTCAATACCTACCTGGTAGAAAGAGGACTATGGAAGACCAGCCTGAGGTGGATATCGAACCTAAAAGAAAGAGAGATTGCAATCTGGAAGAGGCGCAACTTCAAAAGGTGGACAGTAGCAATCTTGAACCCTCAGTTTCCCTAAATAAGAATGATGTTTCAAGCAGTGGATCCAGTGCTGAAAACTCATCTTTCATAGATGACTCAAAGTCATTGGTTATGGCCTCGTTAAATATATCAGATAATTGAAATAATTCGTTCCTGAATCATATTTTGTCAACAGGAATATTGGCTGGTACCACGAGCTCTGTTTCTGTTTTAATTTATTATTCTGTTTCTGTGTGATTTAAGAGAATTGTTTTAGCCTCGGTAACGCTGTTAATGGCATTCAAACGCTGTACTTATAAAATTATTTTATAAAAAAAATGGTTCAAATAAAATGGTATATAATATGAGACTGCTATACGAAGTATTTCTTTTGTAAAATAATTTTAGAACATTGTACAGCACTAAAACCAAAGCCAAAACACATCTCTTAAAAAACCCTAAAACAGAGCTCGTCAGCCTTTATCTTTGTAAACTTAAATGATTTAATTTTAAGTAATTAGTATAGAAAACTACTCTAGTAATTTATATTGTTCATTATAATACCTATAATAAAACAAATTTAAAAATTCTAAAATATTTGCTGTGATAATTGCACGAAACAGGGTGTATTTGTATTATAGTTTAACTTTTCGTTAATAAGCAAAATTAGTCAGAAATAATTACGTAATCACATACATGTGACACCAGTCAGATGAATAAGCGTTACCTATTAAATTTTGCTAAGTTCGTATGCTTGATTTATTATATAATTACATTTTTAATTATGATGGTAAGATGTGCGCAGACTCCAATCATATGCTGCCAAATTCAATTTAAAAAGTCATAAAATTATATACTACATCTACTTATTTACGTTTAGTGTTATTATAATACATTTCATTTAATATATAATTTTGTGTTATGCAGTAGTATATTTTGAATGTGAACAGTACATTTTTTAGTTAATATTTGTAGGACTGTTAATACAATGTAATACGTCATACCTTCTTCGCAAAGAAACTATAAAAAATATTTTTAATATTACAATGAGTGTTATATTGATAAGATTAATTAAATGAAACGTACATTTATTATTGACCCTGTATTTCTTACAAAATTAAATTTGAATGCCATTAATTTCATTGCAGGATTCGTTCAATTTGACTACTGCAAAGCGCTTTCCCGCGCTTTAGCTTAGTGTAGTACTCTTTATAGCAAACCCGTTGTCACGGCAAGTTAAATGAGAGATAATTTGAATAAAAGACACATTCTTCGATAAAAAAATAAACTGAAAGCTAGATTTCCTGTGTATTTAACTGGTGACTGTGATAAGTAAATAAAATTATCGCGAATTCAAAAGACAAATTTGAAAGGTATGAATTTTGAACTTATTTCTGTACGATTTTAACTTTTAATTATATTTAGAGCCATGAATCTACTCATAATTATTAAAATATGACATATGAGTGCCAATTAAGCTATATTTCACTACTTTATAAATCGGAAATACTAAAAAATTTGTTTGAATATTGTAGAAAATGGAGGAACACGCCGAAGAGATACCTAAAAAACAACCCTGTCAGGAAAATGGACCGTTGGAGGAGAACAGTAGCCAAGAGTAAGTATTTTTAAAGATTTCGACACATTTTCGGAAAGTATACGATTACCCCCAAAATGTTAACCTATATGTTTGCATTAAAAAAACATTTGCCTCTTTTAGTACATGTTTGAAACAATTTTTAAATTTACTCTATGATATTGGGATAAGCATACACTACTGATTTATTTTAATTAATGTTTATACAGATTTTCATATTCATAGTCATGGTAAATCGAATAAAATATCTTCGCGACGCAGTCTCCGTTTACCCATTGTTTTATGCTCCAATTGCAATTACACCCCGCACCCTTCCCCAACCACAATTAGTGCAAGGAGAACTATTATTGTAAAGCAACTGTCAGCTGTGGGATTCGAACTAAGGATTTTATGATACTAACAAAAAACCCCAGTACATTATTGACACTTCGTTTTTTATTCATTAATATCATTAATGTTTTGGCCGCACACCGTATAATATGCAACAATTCTTACAAGGAAAAAGAAAGTACAGTAGTATTTACTGAACTATTCGATAAACTAAGAATATAAGATGCATTTTCGGAAAATTTAACAAACTTTTTGGTAAATACTTGTAAACTGCTTAGTAAATAATCGTGTTTGATTTCTTAATTGTTATGAAATTGCATCAAATAGTTCGATAAATTTTCGGTACTTATTTTCGTGTAACACCTTTAGATTTGTCTCAATTCTTACGAATGTTATTGGAATCACTTTGTGTCGCCAGAATACTACATTTGTAATGAAATTTATTAATGTATTTCGTTAGACAACCTATTAATTCTAAGAATCTATTTTATAGAACACCAGAAGAAACTCTACCAGAAGAAGTATTCTCTCAAGATGAGCAGCACAATATATCCAATCTTGAGCTTCCTGTCGGTGTGTCCTGTTGGGTTCAGCAGGAAGAAAACGATCGAGAAAACATTCCTACTGTACGACATGGCGTCGATGATAAATTTGACAATAACAACAATTATGAATTGCCACAATTTAAGACCTATAGAGACGACAACAAGAATAGTCGAGACCAAATGTTTGCCTCAGAGAACCAGAGCAGCAGCGACGAAAAGATATCGGAAGATCTTCCACAGTATATTTTAAAACTTATTTCAGAACTCAGTGCAGAAAAGATAGAAGTCCCAGACGAAGCCATCAGTGAGGATATACAGTCTTCTGAGAATGGTATTAGTTTAAAAAGAAAAGCACAAGAAAATAACGAGGGACCAGAGACAAACCCTAATTGGACGCAAAACCCTAAGAAATATAAAAGGATGCGAACACAAGAAAATATTAAAGATAAGCCAAAGAGTGATCTTGAAACCCAAAAGAGTGAAATCATGGAACTTGCCCTTAGTGACAGTTCCGATTTAGACGACGATGGTTGTACTTCTAATTTAGGTCAAATTGACCAGAACGGATATTTAGCAGAAGATGAAATGTCTTCAGAAGAAGAAATATCATATCCCATATACTCTATGAGTTTTTCAGCACAGTGGGACGACTGGATACGAGCGTCTCCCGAGCTAAAAGATATTAGACACTCTTCTTCAGACGAGGAAATCAACTAATTTCCTGCTTAATAAGTTCCAAAGTTCAAAATGCAAATTCTTCTGATTTAGACGACGAAGGTTGTACTTCTGAAGTGAATGGATATTAAGTAGATCAATCGTCTTCAAGTGACGAGAGATCGTCTTTTTAATTATCATATATTTTAATGACTAATGTAATGTAATGTTTAATGTAAATCAAAATATTTACGAAAATATATTTTACTGTTATAAGAGCCAGGAATGCCCTTTTTAATTTTAGTATTCGTTTGATATACGTTTGTACCATCATTTATTTTATTTGCTAATTCTTTGAATCAACGGAACAAAGGTTCTGTACAAGTTTTGTTCCGAAATAAGCATGAAGTATTTTATTTATTATTTCTTTACCCACAGTTTTCGAATTTACATAAATAATATCTAGCTTATAATGTACACTGATAAAAATGTTTTCTTGGAACACATAGATTCCGCTTAAATGAAGAGAAAAATTGATTTGCCTAGTGCCAATCCGATTTCATTTTCATTGAAAATATTCTTGTAGATTAATTTAGTTTTGAAGGAACATATCGAAGTACTCAAATGAGACTCATTAGAGCACGAAGTATTTTGAAAAAGAGTAGTTTTAATTCAGAATGTTATCGTTTTAAATAAAAGCGATTTGTTTAAAAATAAAAAGTCTTCTTTTTCATTATTTTTACAAAACAAAATTTAAAATATATTCATTTTCTTTCAATGCAGACAAAAGAAGATAAATACAATTTATATTTAAAACTAATATTTTCTTTGAATTGAACATAATCTTTTTGTAACGAATAATATTTTCTTCAACGAATGCATACAAAAAGAAGTAATTTTTATGAGTGTAAATATTATAAGTATATTTGAATGTCCTACATTGTCCTCCACTTCTCTTTTCTTGTATTCCTTCTTCGCATTCGTACATAACATACAGCATTGTTTCATCTTCCTTTTTACACATTCTGAATAGTTTCTTGTTATTGAGTCATCCAGCTTTTATCCGCACCTAAAATGTACTATTACTTCCGTAGTTCCTAATCTGCCTGCTTTGAGCATCCTATTCTCCAAGTATCGAACGTTTCTAAATTATTTTTGAGCTAACGTATGAGTCAAAACTTCCAGGACATTCTGCTCTGCTCATATTTTATTTAAAACATTTTTCTCCAAATTAATTTAGAAAAGTTTGACAGCTACTAAATAGTAATAGTGATAATCTCTTAATAAAGTATGAGTACCGCTAGTGATAGTCATTAGAACAAGTGCTTTTTAAATAAATATAACAGGATTACAGCAGACTAGTACTGTTGAGGAATGTGTAGTAAAAGAAACAAGACTAACAAAAGGTATGTAATAAAAGTTATAACTTATACAAGAACAACAAGATTGAAAAGGATTTCCAAAATTCTTCATACACCATGCAATACCATGAGATGAGACCAAAACTATAAATTATAAATCGTTTGTAAAAATGGCAAAGAAGTTCACTATCTTTTTCTAAACTCAAACGGAACTTTACAATGGTACAATGCTTATCTAATGCGTATTAATATTCGAATTTGCTGATTAGTAAAGCACTTCTTAATCCATCAGTATAATAACGTCAAACAGCTTAAATGTATTGTTCATCTCAACAGTATTGGGTATACGAACTGTCCGACAGGTAACTCTACAGGTAAGACATACTTTAAATATAAAAATATAATCCTCTTTGTTGCACATGCTTTAGTTTTTTTAATACCATCCTCAATCATGGTCTTTCAATAGTTTAAATAGTAACGACAATTAAACATTGTTATTTATTAATACACATATTTCATAATTTTAAATTTCGCGCTATTAAAATTTAGCAAAGCTTCCGTATCCTAATACTTTCCAATATTGTGTAAAAATTGTCTAAATGTGCATGTTTTCAGAAAGAAACCTGTTCATCGCCTAAACTAAAATCGGAAGCATTTTTATCACAATCATAATTAATATTGGTGGTTTAAAATTTAATTGGACACTAAAGAGGTATGAACTTTACATATGTTGTATTTAATGGCGAAAGAATATATAGTCAATACATAAATACATTCAATAGTATAGAAAATGGACGCTGGTAATGGAGAAAATAAAGAAGCAGATGGCATGGAGTACAAGGAATTGGTACAGGAAGATAATGAACAGGAAATGGATGTAGATGAAGGATGGCAACAGTATGTATTTTCCAAGAGATTTCCTTATGTTATATATAGATTGGTATATTGTATTAAGTTTCAAACTACTAGTTGATGTCACATCTGTACGATTTATACGATACGTACTGCTTTTCACGCAAAATATTTTTAAACTTTGACTGAAATCACGCACATGTGACACCAGCCAGATGAATAAGCGTTACCTATTCAATTTTGCCAAAACACACTGATATGTTTGCTATTACCCAAGTAATTATATTATATTTATTTCTAGAACATCGGACGACACCAGTGACAACAACTCCCTTGACCGTGGATTGTGTTGTAACCAACCACAAGACATGGATGCTAGCCCGGGACGAGAAATTCTAATTTTACCAATGTCGCACATTAGGGCACTGCAAGAACGTCACCCGGACCTCGAATTACGAGATCTAGCCCACATGCAAAGCTATTTGCACAAATTCTTCGAGAATTCTGATTTAACTTTCGATAATAATACAAACACTGAATCAGTAGATAAAGGAAATTACGATTTACCACAGTTTCAACAGTACAGGGAGGAAAAAAGAAATACAGATCATAATCCTGTAGAAGAAGTTATACATTTTAAACCTAACCAGATGCAAACCCAACAGGAAAGCAACTATAGCGATGATCAAAAATCTCAATACCTACCTGGTAGAAAGAGGACTATGGAAGACCAGCCTGAGGTGGATATCGAACCTAAAAGAAAGAGAGATTGCAATCTGGAAGAGATGCAACTTCAAAAGGTGGCCAGTAGCAATCTTGAACCCTCAGTTTCCCTAAATAAGAATGATGTTTCAAGCAGTGGATCCAGTGCTGAAAACTCATCTTTCATAGAGTCATTGGTTATGGCCTCGTTAAATATATCAGATAATTGAAATAATTCGTTCCTGAATCATATTTTGTCAACAGGAATATTGGCTGGTACCACGAGCTCTGTTTCTGTTTTAATTCATTATTCTGTTTCTGTGTGATTTAAGAGAATTGTTTTAGCCTCGGTAACGCTGTTAATGGCATTCAAACGCTGTACTTATAAAATTATTTTATAAAAAAATGGTTCAAATAAAATGGTATATAATATGAGACTGCTATACGAAGTATTTCTTTTGTAAAATAATTTTAGAACATTGTACAGCACTAAAACCAAAGCCAAAACACATCTCTTAAAAAACCCTAAAACAGAGCTCGTCAGCCATTATCTTTGTAAACTTAAATGATTTAATTTTAAGTAATTAGTATAGAAAACTACTCTAGTAATTTATATTGTTCATTATAATACCTATAATAAAACAAATTTAAAAATTCTAAAATATTTGCTGTGATAATTGCACGAAACAGGGTGTATTTGTATTATAGTTTAACTTTTCGTTAATAAGCAAAATTAGTCAGAAATAATTACGTAATCACATACATGTGACACCAGTCAGATGAATAAGCGTTACCTATTAAATTTTGCTAAGTTCGTATGCTTGATTTATTATATAATTACATTTTTAATTATGATGGTAAGATGTGCGCAGACTCCAATCATATGCTGCCAAATTCAATTTAAAAAGTCATAAAATTATATACTACATCTACTTATTTACGTTTAGTGTTATTATAATACATTTCATTTAATATATAATTTTGTGTTATGCAGTAGTATATTTTGAATGTGAACAGTACATTTTTTAGTTAATATTTGTAGGACTGTTAATACAATGTAATACGTCATACCTTCTTCGCAAAGAAACTATAAAAAATATTTTTAATATTACAATGAGTGTTATATTGATAAGATTAATTAAATGAAACGTACATTTATTATTGACCCTGTATTTCTTACAAAATTAAATTTGAATGCCATTAATTTCATTGCAGGATTCGTTCAATTTGACTACTGCAAAGCGCTTTCCCGCGCTTTAGCTTAGTGTAGTACTCTTTATAGCAAACCCGTTGTCACGGCAAGTTAAATGAGAGATAATTTGAATAAAAGACACATTCTTCGATAAAAAAATAAACTGAAAGCTAGATTTCCTGTGTATTTAACTGGTGACTGTGATAAGTAAATAAAATTATCGCGAATTCAAAAGACAAATTTGAAAGGTATGAATTTTGAACTTATTTCTGTACGATTTTAACTTTTAATTATATTTAGAGCCATGAATCTACTCATAATTATTAAAATATGACATATGAGTGCCAATTAAGCTATATTTCACTACTTTATAAATCGGAAATACTAAAAAATTTGTTTGAATATTGTAGAAAATGGAGGAACACGCCGAAGAGATACCTAAAAAACAACCCTGTCAGGAAAATGGACCGTTGGAGGAGAACAGTAGCCAAGAGTAAGTATTTTTAAAGATTTCGACACATTTTCGGAAAGTATACGATTACCCCCAAAATGTTAACCTATATGTTTGCATTAAAAAATCATTTGCCTCTTTTAGTACATGTTTGAAACAATTTTTTAATTTACTCTATGATATTGGGATAAGCATACACTACTGATTTAATTTAATTAATGTTTGTACAGATTTTCATATTCATAGTCATGGTAAATCGAATAAAATAACTTCGCGACGCAGTCTCCGTTTACCCATTGTTTTATGCTCCAATTGCAATTACACCCCGCACCCTTCCCCAACCACAATTAGTGCAAGGAGAACTATTATTGTAAAGCAACTGTCAGCTGTGGGATTCGAACTAAGGATTTTATGATACTAACAAAAAACCCCAGTACATTATTGACACTTCGTTTTTTATTCATTAATATCATTAATGTTTTGGCCGCACACCGTATAATATGCAACAATTCTTACAAGGAAAAAGAAAGTACAGTAGTATTTACTGAACTATTCGATAAACTAAGAATATAAGATGCATTTTCGGAAAATTTAACAAACTTTTTGGTAAATACTTGTAAACTGCTTAGTAAATAATCGTGTTTGATTTCTTAATTGTTATGAAATTTTATGAAATTGCATCAAATAGTTCGATAAATTTTCGGTACTTATTTTCGTGTAACACCTTTAGATTTGTCTCAATTCTTACGAATGTTATTGGAATCACTTTGTGTCGCCAGAATACTACATTTGTAATGAAATTTATTAATGTATTTCGTTAGACAACCTATTAATTCTAAGAATCTATTTTATAGAACACCGGAAGAAACTCTACCAGAAGAAGTATTCTCTCAAGATGAGCAGCACAATATATCCAATCTTGAGCTTCCTGTCGGTGTGTCCTGTTGGGTTCAGCAGGAAGAAAACGATCGAGAAAACATTCCTACTGTACGACATGGCATCGATGATAAATTTGACAATAACAACAATTATGAATTGCCACAATTTAAGACATATAGAGAAGACAACAAGAATAGTCGAGACCAAATGTGTGCCTCAGAGAACCATAGCAGCAGCGACGAAAAGATATCGGAAGATCTTCCACAGTATATTTTAAAACTTATTTCAGAACTCAGTGCAGAAAAGATAGAAGTCCCAGACGAAGCCATCAGTGAGGATATACAGTCTTCTGAGAATGGTATTAGTTTAAAAAGAAAAGCACAAGAAAATAACGAGGGACCAGAGACAAACCCTAATTGGACGCAAAACCCTAAGAAATATAAAAGGATGCGAACACAAGAAAATAATAAAGATAAGCCAAAGAGTGATCTTGAAACCCAAAAGAGTGAAATCATGGAACTTGCCCTTAGTGACAGTTCCGATTTAGACGAAGATGGTTGTACTTCAAATTTAGGTCAAATTGACCAGAACGGATATTTAGCAGAAGATGAAATGTCTTCAGAAGAAGAAATATCATATCCCATATACTCTATGAGTTTTTCAGCACAGTGGGACGACTGGATACGAGCGTCTCCCGAGCTAAAAGATATTAGACACTCTTCTTCAGACGAGGAAATCAACTAATTTCCTGCTTAATAAGTTCCAAAGTTCAAAATGCAAATTCTTCTGATTTAGACGACGAAGGTTGTACTTCTGAAGTGAATGGATATTAAGTAGATCAATCGTCTTCAAGTGACGAGAGATCGTCTTTTTAATTATCATATATTTTAATGACTAATGTAATGTAATGTTTAATGTAAATCAAAATATTTACGAAAATATATTTTACTGTTATAAGTGCCAGGAATGCCCTTTTTAATTTTAGTATTCGTTTGATATACGTTTGTACCATCATTTATTTTATTTGCTAATTCTTTGAATCAACGGAACAAAGGTTCTGTACAAGTTTTGTTCCGAAATAAGCATGAAGTATTTTATTTATTATTTCTTTACCCACAGTTTTCGAATTTACATAAATAATATCTAGCTTATAATGTACACTGATAAAAATCAACGCCTAAGTCAAAACTTACAGAATACTTTGTTCTGTCTATATTTAATTTGAAACACTGCTCTAAATCAATTTAGATAAGTTTGGCAGTTACAAAATATTTAGTAATAGTGATAATCTCTTATTAAAGGATGAGTACTGCTAGTGATACTAATTAATAAATATAACAGGATTACTGCAGACCACTAATACTGTGCAGGAAAGTGTAGTAAAAGAAACAACAGGACTAACAAAAGGTATGTAATAAAATTTATATCTTATATAAGACATGCATTTCCAAAATTCTTTACACACCATACCATGATATGAGACAAAAATTACAGAGCATATTGTAATTGTACTTAAAGGATTTATTTCAATTAATTATAAACCGCGCCGCTTGTAAAAATGGCAAATAAGTTCACTATCTTTTTCTAAACTCATATAAGACTTAAATTATGGTTATTAATTTTCTTTTAATTTTATTCAAATCTATTTTGCCTGTATTGTACAGTGTCGGTACAATTGTTCAATGATTATCTAATGACATATTAATATTCGAATTTACTTATTAGTAATACCAGTTCTTAATCCATCAGTACAATAAGGTCAAGCGGCTTAAGTTTATTGTTCATCTCAGCAGTATATGAACTGTTCGACAGGTGTTCTTCAGCTAAGACTTACTTTAAGTATAATCCAATTTGTTTTACAAGTTGTTATTTTTAATAACTTTCTCATTCATCCTCTTTCAATATTACAAATAATACCGGCAATTACACTTTGTCATTTTTTATCATATGTATTTCGTAAATTTAAATTTGGCGCTATTATAATCTATAGCAGAGATTCGGTTTCCTCCTGCTTCTTCACAAAGAAACTGTAAAATAATATTTTTAATATTACAATAAGTGCTATATTGATAAGATTAAATGAAACGTAAATTTATTATTGACACTACATTTCTTTCAAACTAAAATTTTAATGCCATGAATTTCGTTGTAGGTGGCATTAGTTTGACAAAAAGCGCTGTCGCGCGCTTGAGATTACTGTGGTATTCTTATTCATAGCAAACAAATGTAAAACTGCTACTGTTAACTAAATGAGAGATAATTTGAACAATTTTCGTTAAAAAATAAACTGAAAGCTAATTTTTCTGTATGTTTAACTGGTGACTGTGATAAGTAAATAAAGTTATCGTGAAGTCAAGAGAGAAATTGAATAGGTATTAACTTTATGCTTTTTTCTGTACGATTTTAGTTTCTTAACTATATTGAGACCTATAAATCTGCTCATTGCTATTAACATATGACATATGGGTCATAATTTAACTATATTTCACTACTTTATAAATCACTAGTACTGAAAAATGTATTTGAATATTATAGGAAATGGACGAACACGGTGAAGAGAAAACTAAAGATTCAAAACAACCCGACGAGGAAAATAGACAGATGATGGACGAGAGCTTTAGTCAAGAGTAAGTATTTTTTAAGATTTCGACACATTTTCACCATTTATACGATCATCTTCACTATGCAGGCGAATCCTAACTTATATGTTTGGGTTGAAAAATCATTCCTCTTTTAGTACATGTTTGAAACACAATTTTAGTGATTCATTTTAATTACTGTTTGTTCAGTTTATCGTATGATGTACAGATTGTCATCGATAATCGAATAAAAGAGCAGCCTTACCCGCAACTTCAAAACTTATTCGTAAAATAAATATATCATCTCGCCATTTACCCATTTTTGGTGTCGCAGTAAAATGAAAACATTCGGCTGTGGGATTCTAACTGAGGATTTCATGATACTAAATAAAACAGAATCTTTTTCCTCTAACAAAAAACCCTAGTTCTTTATTGAAACTTCGTTTTCTATTCATTAATTAATAGTATTAACGATTTGAGAGGACACTGTATAATATGATTCCTACACGAAAAGAAGTGCATAGTAGAATTTAATTTACCAAACTTTTTGGCAAATACCTATTTCTAATTGTTTATTAAATAATCCATTTCTTTACAAATGTAAATGACATTACACAATTATATCGCTTTGACAGAATACTGCATTTATAATGAAATTGATTAACGTATTTCGGATAATTTATAATTAAGTTACATATTAATTCTATGTATCTACTTGATAGAACACCGGAAGATACCACTACAACAGAAGAACTCTTCTCCTCTCAAGATATACAGAACAATGAATACAATCTTGAGCTGCTTGCCAGTGCCTGTTGGAACCAGCATCAGGAAGAAAATTCCGTGTGTCGTAGTCAAAATACAGCTGTAAATAATTTACTCTTGGATGAGATGACGGTGAAATATGTTAAACGCGAAATTCGAAAGGTCCAAAGAACCGAAAGAGAAAAAAATCGTACTATGTTTGCACGTATGCATAAAATTCAGAAAATGCGCACTTCACATTTACAAAAGACAACACTAAAAAAACACAACGCCGACGATAAATTTGATGACAATAATAACTACAAATTGCCAGAGTTCGCTGCCTACAAAAATAGTCGAGACCTAATGTTTTCCTCAGAAGACCACAGCAGCAGTGACGAAAAGATGTCTGAAGATCCATCAAATTATACCGAACAAACAGATTACTTCACAGAATCCTGTTCAGAACAGATAGAAGCCCACGATGAAAGCTCTAGTGAAGATATACAATCTTCTGAGAGTGGCAATGGTTTGAAGAAAGAACCCAATCAGACGCAAAACCCTAAGAAATATAAAAGGATGCGAATGTACTATCCAGAACATACACAAACCCAAGAAAGTGACAATGATGAGCCAAAGCGTGATCTTGAAACCCAAAAGTACAAAGGAAGTAACTCTGAGAATGAATATACCGCGTTAGAAATTATGAAACATGCCCTTAGTGACAGTTCCGATTTAGACGACCAAGGTTGTACTTCTCGAGTAAACAAAATTGTTTTGAAAGGATATTTAACAGATGAATCTTCAAGTGACGAGAGATCTTCTTAAGTTATGACTTGAAGTTTATTGGCTCAGTGGAACGATTGGACCAGAGAGTCCCCCGAAAGATTTTCTAGATACTTATTCAGACGAGGAATTCGTTATATTTTAATATTTAATAAATTAGTTTTAAATCCAAATACTTCCGAAAACTTATTTTTACTGTTATAAGTGTACGGAATATACTTCCTAATTGTAGTTTTCATTTGATATATTTGTGTACCATAAGTTATGTTATTTGTAAATACTTTGAATCAACGGAATAAATATAAAGGTCCCGTACATTTTTTTTTCTAAATTATTTTGAGCCTAAGCATTAATCAAAACTTACAGAATATTTTGATCTGTCCATATTTAATTTGAAACAATTTTCTCTGAATCAATTTAGACAAGTTTGACAGCTACAAAATATTTAGTTATATAGTGTTATTAAAGTATGAGTACTGCTAGTGATAATCATTAATAAATATAACAGGATTTCTGCAGACTACTAATACTGTGTAAAAAAGTGTAGTAAAACAACAGGACTAAGAAATGGTATATAATAAAATTTAGAACTTATATAAGAACAACAAGAATGAAATTGATTTCCAAAATTCTTCATTTACCTCTACCGTGAAATTAAACAAAAATAATTAATTATAAACAGCTTGTACAAATGGAAAATAAGTTCGCTGTCTTTTTCTAAACTCAAACGTGACTTATGGTTATTAATTTTCTTTTTTTTCTACGACTTTAAGCTTGCTGTTAGTTTTAATAGTATTATCTATTTAACTAATCAAACCATTTTTAGTCATCCACAAATACAGTTATATTTTTAATTCAACTGTTGTAACGATTAAGCAATTTTGGCTTCATTATTATTTATATTCCTGAATTTTCAATTTGGCGCCATAAAATATTATTGCTAAAAGTTTAAGTCCAAAGAAATGCTGGTTCTTTATTAATAACATAAATTAACAAGATATCATATGTTATACTATTTCTTTTAAAGAACTCCTAAGTTTTAGTGAGTATCCATATTTTTTTATTTTGCATAACTGTTTGATAATTGTACTTTCAAACTTATAAAAAGTAAATTAAAATAGTCAAAATTATTTTAAATCACATATTGTCTAGCTCGTATATTAATAAAATAATGGAACTACCCAAAAAGAAATTTGTGAAAATTCCCCCCCCCCCCCCCCCATCCTACTTCGTATTCGTCTCGATAGATGTCAGGTGAAGTGCCAAATAAGTTTGTTCAAAAGTTCAAGAAGAAAGAAACGTTCGTATTCTTTCTGCATTGTCAAAAATTCTGCTCTTGCCGAAAATCGATAAAAGCATTTGTTAAAACCAACAACAGAAGTTGGTTCTTCATTAATAGCATAAATTAAGAAGATATTATCATCTGTTATTCTATTTCTACTAAAGAACTCCTTTGGTGAGTATCCATATTTTTTCATTCATTCATTTTACATAACTGTTTGATAATTGTACTTTCAAACTTATAAAAAGAAAGTTAAAATAGTCAAAATTATTTTAAATCACATATTGTCTAGCTCGTATATTAATAAAATAATGGAACTATTAAAAACAGAAATTTGTGAAAATTGCCCCCCATTCTACTTCGCATTCGTCTCGATAGATGTCAGGTGAAGTACCAAACAAATTTGTTTAAAAGTTCAAATCGAAAGAAATGCTCATTACCAAATTAACAAGATATCATCATCTGTTATTCTATTTCCATTAAAGAATTCCTGGTTTTTTGTGAGTATCCATGGCAATTGTACTTTCAAACTTATAGTAAGTTAAAGTAGTCAAAATTATTTTAAATCACATATTGTCTAACTCGTATATTAATAAAATAATGGAACTATCCAAAACAGAAATTTGTCAAAATTTCCCCCCATTCTACTTTGTATTCGTCTGAATAGATATCAGGTCAAGTGCCAACTAAATTTGTTAACATAATGTATTAATATTACAGATACAACAAGACTGGCCTCATATTACACATAATTTGCAAAAATATCGTCTCAGATTGTTATTCTTCGGGATACTTACTAAAACTTTTGCACGGTGAGTATATTTTGCATATTGTCAAAGTAGAAGTATTCAATACTTGTAATTTGTTCGTCATCACCGTAGTTAATCTTTGTTGAGGCAACGAAAGCATATATTATGGAATGTTAGGCCCCGAATGACGACAAATTACATTACATTTTATTTCAAATTTAAATTAACAAGTCCATTTGCAGAGATGGCGTCGGAGGACGACCCGAGAAGACCTAATAATGAACAAGAGGATGACGGAGACAGCTTTAGTGACGCTCAAATTGATAACATAAGTTCGTAAGTATAATATTTATAAATCGTTCAAAAACTTCTTAAATGTTTTCGTTTATAAATGGTTTATTACCCTTATTCATACAAAAAATATGTACACGCTATATCCCACTCAATGACATAGTTCGAACCCAGAAACACAATTAACCAACAATCAATCTCTTCCAAACATTTCTAACCTGGCACACTATTTTCACCTCGTCTACATTCATATTGCGATTCATACATGCTCTTCTAGTCTTCACACTCAGAATCATTCGTTCAAGCAACAACCCATCAATCATACCTAACCACTTATTCCTCGGACGCCCACACAATTGTTCACCCTCAATCTCACCCGTTAGTTAGTTTCACCAACCTTACATTCGACATTTGTTCAAGATGACCAAACCACCTCAAATGACTCACTCATACTTTATTCACATTCTTTTCAATTTCATACTCATCATACACCAATATATTCCGAACACGATCACGTCTCATATACACGCATACGCCTCTCAAAAATTTCTTTTCTAAAGCAGTTATACATCGTTCATGCTTCTTCATCCACACCATAAATTTATAACCGTGCATCATTATAAACACTCAATCGAGCATCTCTAGATGCATTCACGTTTCGAGCAAATGTACCCAGAGCACCCAATATCTTGCACCCTGTAGATACCCGAACTTTCTGCAAGGATTGCATTGCCTGGAGTCTAAACGAGACAATCCAATTTTTTTTATGCTTAAAGTGTCCTATTTTCTGCATAAGCCTCCATGTTTTTCAGTACTCCCGGACACAATCTTCTGTGGATTCCTTAAGGGTACCAGTCTATCGCTTGTTTACTGATCCTATCCACACCCATTTTCTATGTGATAGCACAGTATAGGTGCTATAAGCAGTAGTCTCACTCTCTGTCGGCACCTGTGATGTTTTGTAACATGTCAGATTTTCTTGCGCATCCCGCCCTGCGGACTGAGCGGCGCAGCGGTCAATTTAAATAAACGTCAAATTCAAAATGAAAAGTATTGTGCCGGCAGGCCATGTTACTGACATCAGCGATCGATACTGGGACTCTCAGTCCCCCGGGCGGGGCTTATCGCTTCAAGGCCAAATTTTCACGTTACAAAAAAACCGGGGAGTGCGACTACTGCTTATAGCACCTATACTGTGATGATAGGCTGTTGTTTACATTGTTCGAGTTGGTCATTTCGTTTGGTCAGTATACTCCCAGTATCTTCCTTAAACGACGATTGAGGACGGTTGTCGATGGCTCTCTTTTTTTTAAATATGCTTGTAGAGTTCCATATTTTGGGGAATATACCAAAAGCTTGTCTTGCCTTATTGATTTTTTAATCTAAATATCAGCAAAATTCTTCTACATCTTCAACTTGATCAAAGTTTGTGGAGAAAGGTGTAACATTGACCGTTCCAATGCGCAAAACTTTCGTTTGTTGATGTTGACGTACAGCCCAATTTTTGCTTAGTTCCCAGCAGGAGTGTTAATATTGTCTTGCATGATTCTATGGATATATGGCAACAGACATAGGTCAGCGGCATAATCAAGGTCTCTAAGTGTTGTGTCAAACTCCATCTTACATAATGGCGTTCCTTCGTAGAATTAAGAGGTACTGTATTGACCGTTGATGAACCGGGATTTTTTTCGCTGCGGTGCCCTTTATGTAATGGATTAATACCCCTACAGGGTAATGCTGCTTCTTATAAAGCTCTCTAGATCCTTTTATTAGAGTGGATCAATCTCTGTTTCTTTTCTTTATTGTTATGTTTTTTCACATCTTCCTATCTTTTGTTTTAATTTGCCTCGTCTTCTTCCTCCTGGTTTCCATTCTACTACTGATTTAATTGCATCATGTTCTGTTTTCTAAATTTGCCCAAGCCATCTGACTCTCTGTTGCTTGATCTTTTCCACTATGTCTTTTCCTCCAACTCTAGTTCTATTTAATTATTCATTCTTATTGTTTCTGAAATCTTTACTGGTCATAATATTGTTCTCACTATTTTTCGTTCCATTATTCTTATGTCATCTTCATCATTTATCTGGCATGTACAAAGTTATAATTAAATTACTAGTTTGTCAAGAATGCCATGGATATGTAAAACGGCTCATATAGAGCTGTGTCTGAGGCTTAGTAGTCGCCATAATTAGTCTTTGTAGAACTAGCGCATGGCACAAATTATGTAACATTTAAAGTAGAATAATGCATTCTCTATATATTTTATATTTCTGTATGGTTCAACATGGATCTTTTTGTTCACAGTAATTTGTCACTATCTCAGGAAAATTCTGATGATGAAGAGAATGAATCTAGAATCAATTACTACACCCCGCCACGACCGGAATCTAGAGTTGTTATGGCTGGATTTTTTCCACCTAGCGAACAAATATCTCTAAGATTTTATGGAAGAATTTTTCAATTAGAGATACTTGCTTGGAGATTAATATCTAGATCCCCGAATGATAATGAAAACGCCCCTCAAACGCGGTTAGATACCTTGCGACCATATCTCCGTAGAGCTATTTCAGACGTGACACAAGTATATATCGGGATTTATCCAACGATTATTTATATCTACTCACCACAAACTCCAAGAACCATTTTCACGGTGACAACCAGAATTCAGGCCGGAAGAATCATGATGCCATTAGGGCTTCCAATGGCAGAAAGACAAATTAGCCGTAGATATCCACACCCCATTTTTGATCTCATACAACGAATGTCGACTTTACGCACAAGATCAGAAACGCCAGTGCGCGCATTTTCCTCTGGTGTAATAACCAGAGAGAGAAGCGGCGGAGAAATACCTCTATACAGAATACATTCCATGTTTAGATCTCCAAGCAACCTTAATATATTTTACCCTTTTGAATTAAGAAATTTGTTCAATTTCCCCCAGACAAATATACCCGAAGAGGAGGAAGAAGTAGAGGTACTTGTTAATAATAACCCATTAGCACCTGTAGCTATTAATGAGGTGGAAGCAGAAATCGCCAGTACACATGACAACTTGGCAGACAATGAAGATAATTCGGAGCAACCAGAATTTAGCGATAATTAATAAAAACCAGTTCATTTCCAACACTCACAATACCCACACAACTCAGCCTAAAAGGAGGAAGAGATTTAAATAATACTAGATAATAATGAGGTGGCGGCAGAAATCGCCAATACACTTGACAACTTTGGCAGATATACCATAGATTAATTACTTAAATATAGATAATTAATTATAATATCTTAATAGTAAAAATCTGAAAAAATTATTGTGTTACTTGTCCATCAACATCGCAAAATTTTAACTGTGTATTTTTTATTCGTTTGCTGTTTTCACTTATTTTACTAACCAGCCAGTAGCTTGGATTAATAATGTTTTCGAAAAACCAATTTAATATAAAAATTCTTAATATCCTGATTATGTCTGCGTAGCAGACGAAATGTGTTTAACGAAAAAAATAAATTTTTCTTCAACACTTCAAAATATTATTTTTAATGATAACAAATACATTGATCAGCAAAAGTATTTCTAAGAAAAACATTAGCAAAGTTATTCTGTTAAGTTTTCTCATTTAGTCATAAAATTTAATCGATTTTAATTTATATACAGCAAGTAATTAAGTTCTGAAAATGTAATTTGATTCCATGTAATAAATTTATTTATTTATATTGCAAAATCAAAAGTAATTTCTGTTCCAGTTGAACTATATTGCATATGTCGTATCTGAAGTGGATCGGATGACCAACGGGGGTTAAATGTGACCCCTCCTCCTACCTCTCTCCTTCAGAGCGTTTTATATTCGATTGTTTTTAATAAATGTTTTTACTTGCTTTACAACCTTTTTTTACTTTCAACTTTCAATGTTAAGAAAAAGCAAAATCAACCAAAGCATGGCTGATGCAGAACTTGTAGTAGGTCTTCAAACAGGAAAATTTCGACAAGATGCGATAAATGCAGATTTTTGTATGTCTAGAACATTCTATAAGACAAAAAAAGTATGATTTATAATAAAAGTGTAGATAATAATTCTTTGCAGAATTGTATTCTTGTTGCTCATCCAAGGGTTAATACTTTCGGTGTGTTATAAAGTAACCATAATCTTGGTAGAAGATATAAATAAATATATCATCACGCATTTTAGCCATTATGAGTGTGGCACTCAGCTTACGCAGATCTCGGTAAGTGGTAAATAATGAAAGATATAATTTTGTCTAATTCCTAATGTCTGGACAGATCGGTTAATATTAGGGCTGCCAATTATCCGAGTATCCGGATATCCGAGATATCTGGATATCAGATCCGTACATTTGGGTATCCGGATAATTATAAGATCCAGATCTCGATTTTCTAATAATTTTGAAGGGAGCGTATGTAAGATTTTCGATAATTATTTTTATACAAATAATAATATTCCTTTGAATATCGATGTTATTTTATTAGTGTACATATTTATATTCAAGATCAATTAACTGTTTGGAGTAAATGTAATTAATAACAAATGTTTAACAACAAAATTAAGAAGAAAACGAATTCACATTTTTGATATATGTAATATACCTAATACTTATAATTCTACTTAGTCAATTAATTAACGATTTGGTATAAGAATGTTAGTAAAATCCAGATTTGGATCCGGATCCAGATACTCGGATCCGGATACTCTATACTTTTTTCCGGATCCGGATACTCGGATACCCGAAATCCGGTTCTGAGATCCGTAGAGATTCGTATACGTCATCCAGGTATCCGGATACATATCAAATCCGGATCCAATTGGCAGCTCTAGTTAATATTTTCCTTCAAAATACTTTAATATACTCTTTTGAATGATTACAAAATTCCCAACCCCATTCAACCGACATACAAGACAACCCCGTATCGTAAGGGACCTCCACCGTGTTTTACGGTAGCTAGTTTCTACTTTGTTCTGATTTTGTAGCGCTTCGTCAGGTTTTATCCATCATCCATCAAAACCTAATGTATTAAAAGGATGCGACGCTCGACTGATGAGGAATAAGGACAGAATAAAAACGAACTTGCAGTCAATTATTTAATGAAAACTCCGCCGACGTTTCGGCATTTACATCTGCCACCATCAGGGCTAAGTTTGTGTCGAACAAATTATTTTACATGGATACATACAAAAATATAAAAGCACTCAGAATTTTTTCCACGTGTTTTTTATATTTTTCTAACTTAAAAACTGCTATTGTCTCTATCTACACTAACTTATAAAATTAATAATGCAATTTAACATACATTTTATAAAATATATTAAGGTTTTATTTTAAATTATTTTGTTGTACGGATACTTTTACTGCCCTCTGTAGTCAGTTAGTTAAATTTATTTATTTCTGCCTAGATTCTACAAAAGTTTTACATTTTACTATGGTATATATCAGTGATGCCGAACCTATGACCCGTGGGTCAGACACTGACCCACGCAAGCTTTTTACCTGACCCACGATTGCTTTCTTTCTAACACTTATTGCCATTTGCACCAAACTCCTAAGAATTTTTAACCTCACTAAAAATTTTTAAATAATCAAACTGCGCCCATTTTTACCCGTTGAGTAAACATCTTTAATATTCTAATATTCTATTTTAAAAATACTCATTTAAAAATTTGTCAACTTTACTCTGGTGCTAATGGGCATTAGTGACCCAAGAGCTAGTACTAAAAAAAAATATGAACAAAATTTGACCCATGTATCAAAAGCTTCGCCATCCCTGGTATATATGTTATATAAGTTTCCTTTTTTTAAATTTTTCCCACCCAGTCGTTTCCTGTTCTTTGGTCATTCGTAAGTCAATTTTTTCTCTTCTTTCCCCTTCCATTAGTCTGCTGCTGAATTTGCCTCATGTCAAACATGCGTGCGCACTTGTCAGTTATAGTATGTGTACTTTGATTTCTGTAAGTTGTTACAGTTAATCTCAAAGTTTATGCAATTTTTCAATGATAAAATATCAATAATTGATCAAATTTTCAAAGAATATAACAAAGTAAATTTATTTATACTGCAGTTTATGAATTTTATGTTTCAAGTTTTAAATTTAGTATTATGACTTCGCTGGAAGATAGGGTGTCGTAAGTATCGTTAATACTATTAAAATACTAGTTCATTTTTTGCAAATGTTAATTTCTAATCCATTTATTTTTTTGTAATTTACACAATGAATTTTTTTCTTCCATAGGGATCAGTACGAGGAATTGACCGCCTTGATGCAAGCGTTAACTATTAACGAAAATGATCAAAAACCCAAAAAAAAAAAGCATAGCGCTTTTAAAAAACATCATAGGCGAGTAACACCATATTCTTCACCGGTAGATTCATCTCCACAAACTCGACACCGTAGAATTGGAGAACGTGTTCGAAAGAAGTTGTTTGATTTTCCGGAACCTACCGATCCGACGCAAGAACTACGTTATACCCGGAAGCGCTCAAAATCTACTGAGAGACAATATATAATTAAACGCGCTAAGCTTAACGCGAGCATTACTTCGACGTCCTCTTGCGAAGAACAACACCAACAATTGTTATTTACATCACTGGAATCACCACCTGGGTATTCGCGATTACTTTTTCAATGCGATTCCAGCCCAGAATAGTTCTAAACGACCCCTTTGATATGTCCAAGACGTTCTCGTAGAAAAGTAATTATGCGGCTTTTAAAACCACCTCTAAATGTCTGAAAGTAATGTTTGTTTAAATTACAGAAAGATAATTTGAATGGTGTGTCCAGCAAATGAGATCTCTTAGCTGTACTACACATATGGATTGAATTTATAAAATCCTTCATTTAATATTACAGAATTAGTAATATGTCTTCGTTGGAAGAAAATGATGGAAGTAAATATCACCGCATGCAATACATTAGCAACTGATTATGTAAGTATATACGATGTATAACGCAGACAACTCTAGTTTAATCATATATCCAAGCCTTGCCGTTTTATAGTTGCTGCAATTAAACTCAAACACATTTATTTTTTCTTAACACAGCCTCGTAGAGCATAAGTTCTTAAACTGGGATCCGCGATATACAAAGCAATGTATATGTTTGATTCTGAATGTTGGGTGTGGATGAAGAAGCAAGAAGACATGATCGTATCCGTAATACATTGATGAATGATGGACTGTGAGATTGAAAAGAATGTTGTTAATAAAGTAAGAGTGAGTCAGTTGAGGTGGTTCGGACATCTTGATCGAATGTAGAATGAAAGGTTGGTAAATGAAGAACAGACGAGCATGTATGAATCGCACTATGAATGTGAGCGAAGCGAAAGTAATATATCAAGATAGGAATGTTTGGAGGAGATTGATTGTTGGTTGACTTTGTTTCTGGGTGGGATATAGCGTGACGCTAATAAAAATGTTTCTCTATAAATGCACAAGACCATTTATTAAAATAATCAGTGATACATTTACCAATATTTGTTATAACGTAGTGCCTATGAGATTATTGAACCAGAAATTAAGTTTCAAGAATGACGTAAAATGCCGAGAGTAGGGATGGAGTCCGCAAAAGAAATGTTGTTCAAGAAGAGGTCCTCGGACTACATAAGTTTAAGATTTCCTGTCGTAGAATTTATCTTAATATTTCATTCAGTTTTTTAAAGATTGTGAAGGTGAATGTATAGGCGCTAGACTCGAATCTTATCATATATCCAAGCCTTGTCGGTTTATAGTTTCTGCAAAATATCTCCATGACACAGTTTATTATAAATTTTTCTTTCCTCAATGCAACTCCTTAAGAGTTTATTTTTATATCTTATTTGTTTGATAATTTATTTAAAGATTGAGGCCTAAATATCAATGTATAACACGAGACTAATCTAATTATAAAACCAAGTCTTGTCACTTTTTATTAGCTGCAAAATTAAACTACTTTTGACCAGGGATGGTAACCAAAACCGGAATCAAAACTGTTAACCGATAAATAGTCAGGACAGAAAACGAAACCTTTGAATTTGATACAAAACTGTAACCGAAAGCAAAACCCTTTTTTATATTTCAGTTAACTGTTACAAATTAGTGTTTTCAAAATAATTGTAAAGTATCAACATTATTGTATATCAATTCAACTGCCATAAATCATCCAAGGTGTTTTTTGTCAGGGTTAGACAAGTTTAATCTTGTGTACTGAAGAAAAGATATTTGAGATGTTCAGTTAGATTCAACATTAATTATTTAACAAAGTAGCTTTAAACCTGTACAACAATATTTAATAATTATTATTATTTATTGGTTTCGTAAGATCATACATGATATGGAACATAGTCAATACAAAATACTTACTTACTTACTTAATCCGGATGCCTTTCTACCTTGCGGTGTAAGGCTGAATACAAAATACATGATTTAAAATTAAAATATTAACTAACAAATTCCTTAAAATTCTAATAGGCTTTTCACACAGAAATCTGAATAAAGTATTTTTAAATGCGTTAATAGTTTTACAATTTTTAATGTTATCTGGTAAGGCATTGTAAAAAAACAGCACCAGTATAGTGCGGATTATGTGTATACAACTGGAGCCTGTGCGCTGGGATTTTTAAATTTTTATTAAAGCGAGTTTGATATGTGTGTACATCTTTTAATTGAATGAATTCTGATAATTTTTTGTAGACTTATAATAACGTATGATAGTATATTAAAATATTCTTTACAAGGAGCATTATAACTCGCACCAGCCATACAGCGTATGATCTTCTTTTCCACCATGAAGACTCGTTCAGAACTTGGACAATCCCCCAACAAATAATTCCATAAGCTAGCAAAAGAATTTATGTTGCCAAAATAATATCTCAGTATTTTAAAACCAACATGATATCTTAATCTCTTGACAGCAAAACTTAAAGGACATAAAATATTACATAAATATTCACGTGAATAAAAGTTTACATTAGGGTCTATGTACAAACCTAAAACTTTCGTTTTATCAGTTGTAGGGAAAGATTGTGTGTTCATGCGGATAAGTACATTTTCATTAAGCTGTTTTTGTCTAATGGTTTCATTTTAGTTTAATTTTATTTGCAATACCAAAACTATTTTAATAAAATCAGTTCACAGAAACCGATTACTGTAAAAAAACAGGAACCTTAATCAAAACCGAAATTTTATTTTTACAATAACCAAAAGCGAAACCCAAATGGATAATTTTTATAGTTCCATCACTGCTTTTAACCAAAATTTCACTGCAGAACTACTAATCCAAGCTTTAGAAGAATTTTTGGTAATAATTAATTTTATCACAATTTTTTCCTTTTCAGGTCCCATTCCGATGATTCGCTTACCATCAATGACGAGACGTCGTAAAATCTTGAAACATATTCGAAGATGTAAATTGTTCATTATATTCAAATATTTGTTTGTAAATTGTTGTTATGTTAAATAAAGAATTTAAAGCACTGATTTGTGTATTAAAATATAATTAAAATTTCTTAGTTACAAAGTTTGTAAAACATGACTTAAAATATTATCATACATATATATGCAACAGTTTGGTATAAAATATAATACATATAAAATAAAAATACAATCATCAACATCAGTAAGATTTATGCGACCTTATAAATACTTACGAAATATGAACAGCTGAAAAACCTGCATACCCTCTGGAGGCCGAATCATATTGCGTATTACTTCGATGTAACGGTTCTTTTTTCTTTCGTATCTAAATAATAAAGAAGATTTTTCATTGTCTTTTACAAATATTCTATTTTGCTTACATGTTTCGTTTGTCCTGATTTTATTTTGTGCAAAGCAGAATTTTGGATTTTCTGTTGCAATTGATGCCACAAATTAATTGGAATCTTCCACAAATCAAGACCACATTGTAAAATCAACTCCGTCAATCGACAACATACTGCTGCCATTTTCACTTGGCCATTTAGGTCTGATTTTTCCAAAGGTTGTACGTATTTAGGAGGAAATAATGATGGAGCCATGATCATAGCTACATTGTGTAACGACATTTTGTTATACTTTTCATATTTAA
Source organism: Poecilus cupreus (assembly GCA_963942605.1). Lineage (NCBI taxonomy): Eukaryota > Metazoa > Arthropoda > Insecta > Coleoptera > Carabidae > Poecilus > Poecilus cupreus. The sequence continues at coordinate 12,919,225 of OZ012715.1, forward strand.
TAACAGTGTCTAGGAATGACATTAATGTACGTAAGGTTCCCCCATGCTCGATTGGCAACAATAACACAAGAAGGTTTAAAACTTTGTACTGACTTTCTATAGTTGGCAAAGCTAAAAAACAAAATATTTATATCAATACATAGTTTTCGTACAATCTTGACAACACGACTAGAAAAATCAAGATAAAAGTCTCTTTGCCTTTATGTATTAATATTCAAATGACTTTCAGTAGGCTTAAGAGTATATAAAACATTTTATTTTTCATTTCCTTATTGCACATGTGAGCAGTGAAATCAAACTAAACAAATAAATAATTGAGCCGTATATGATAGTCATTAATTGTTTGGCCGACTGTAATTCGTTGAACTGTTCAACTGTACTATTCTAAGTTACTGGGAACCATAAGGTCGAAAATCGCAATGTTTCTCTGGAAATACATGTTACGTATTACAAATTAGCTGTTCTCATATGAATACATAAAACATCAATTGCATTTATAAGCTAAATAGACTAAGCAATCTAAAATTCATACCGTGAGTTTGGTAAAACAGGTTGATGAGTTCAGTAGTTAATAACGGTTGCGGTAAATCCCTGAGAAGCCGTTTAAGAACCGCAACCAATTCATGGCACATAGATTTTTGTACAAGATGCCTCATGTCTTCAGGTTTCGTGTAGAAATGAGCCTCTAGTTCTGAACACAAAGATTCAACTCGTTGCTTTTGCCCAGCAACTCTTAAAATTCCCTCTTCTTTATAGCATCGAGTTTCCAGTTCTTCAAGAATTATTCGAAAAACTTGTGGCACAGTTGAATTATCACTACATATTCTTCGGTCTCTCATTACAAGAGTAGACAAGTTCACACCGAATACGTTTCCATCTATAAGAATGTGAAACTTTTAACATTTTGAATGGATATTATTAGAAAATGTGATCTGTTTCAGTATTCTTGTGTATACATATGTACTAAAAGTGGTGTTTCGAAGATACATGTAGTGTAGATGTACTAAGTCAATGTATTTAAAAAAAAAAACTGCGTCAAAGGAGTATTAGCTAGTTCCCGAATTGTTTTTAACAAACTGCAGATTGAGAGTGCTACTAGAAAACCAAACTAATTTTTGGCGTTTAATCAAACTATTCAACGAATTTTTCATGTAAAACTGTCGTATTATACAATAGTATTGTGTGTCAGGATTGAATGTTTCATATATGATGTAAGTGTGGTATGAAAGGTAAACAGAAATAAAGTATTTACTTTCTTTGGGTTTCCTTTTGTACGGCTTTTTCTTGTGAAACTCTACGGAATGTCTATCGAAAATAGCACTCACTTCAAGCCACAGTAATGGCCTTAGCTGAGAATAATCAGCATCAGACACTGTATCTATTTCCATATACTCAGTGACATTTAAATCCTATAACACAAATATTGAAGAACACGTATAAATCTTGTAGAGAACCACTGAAATTGTAGCAACTGGAAGCATTGTACATTCTATACACTCTACATCTACAGAAAATTAAATAAATATATTTTAAATTATTATTGAAACAAAGCTAAATTTCGAAAGAGTAAGAGGATAGAGTGAATAAAAAGTAAGTTATGCCAATGATTGTGACAAAAGCATTAGTTATAAAATTCACTAACCGAAATGTAACTAACAGGTTCAGTTTCCTGACAGAAGTTTTCAAAACTGACTGGACCACTAGCCTCCACTGCTGTTTCAAACAAACTATTATGACTTCGAGTAACTTCATTTCGATTAGGATTCTTACATCTGAAGTTAATAAACAAAAAATAAATGCAAATAAAATCACAACAAATATAAACATTTAAAAATTATGTCTTAGTACAACCTGATAATATACCAATAAATTATTTCCGAATCAGATATGTATCAGGATTATTTGAAATTTGAAGGTAATATTGTACTAAACTGACACTGCAGCTAGAACTATCTAACAAAAAACCAGTTAAAATCAGTACTTTTCAAATAAAATACAACCATTTTCTTGGACAAATTGGTTTGATAAGTGTCAGTAAACTTTAACAATTACAGTTGTTTATGCATTAAATTATAACTAGTTTTTGCAGTTCTGTAAGTAAATATTGTTTTTAAGTACTGTTCCATTTATTTTCAATCTTTCGTAACATTAAATATTATTAACGTAAAATAATAAAATATAATTAAGTAGAAACATATTTGCTGTTACTTCTTTATGGAATAACTAGAGCCCTGCGCTTATTCAGTTTTTTGTATTTGCATTTAATTCGCAATCGCAACTATCACATCCGCTACCGATCCGCAGCTTACCATATTCTAAACTAATCCGCTCCGCAAATATTCGAATGAGTTTTACTTTTTAATTTCAATATTATTTTAATTAATGAAGTAATAAATAGAAACACTAATGTTCGCAATAATGCATACAGTATACAACGGATTAGAAAAAAAAACAAATATTATAATTACCTACTTCCTAGAGCAGCCAAAATAAATTTAGGATATTACAATTGACTCAGTAATATAATAAACATAGAATGGACTTAGGAACACATTAAAAATTATCTCGTTTCGAAGAATAGACTGTTGTAAAAAGAATCTTGTTTTTCAATTGTCTCATTCATTGCCAAAACGTTTTCTTTCATAGAAAATGAAAATAAAGATGTATTTTTTAAGAGTACAAAAATATACGTTTTAATCCAAATGTATTTTTTATATACGCATCTGTACTGTAAGAGCATAACCCGCATAAAAGTTTGTAAAATTATCCGAATTCGCAAGAACTGGTGTATATTCGCGGTTGGGCAGGTCTCCAAATATAACCTATCAATAAAATGACTGGTTAACTGTTAATGCTAGATAGATTCTAGCTCGAAGTTGAATACCTACCAAGATATGCAAAATGCTTTATAATTTGACATTTAACTACAACATAAATTGCATTTCCTGCAAAATTAATGTCATGTCATGTCAATTAATGAGCAATTCATTAACGCTAATCTATGTTGCATATCACTTGCCACATAAAAAGCCATTCTTAAAATTTCAAATCAAACCTTAATCTCTCAGCAGTTTTCTCTAAATCTAATACATCGAGAGCGGATATTGTGACTGCTGGATCACTCCCACTTCTGCTTCTTTCTATGACTCTCTTCGGTCCGATAGTTCCGATCCTCTGGTATCCCAAAAGCTCAATTCCTTCTGTATTGGAAGCAACATCAACACGTTGCACCCCAGCCATGTTCCAATGTCCCGGTTTGCGGAACATCTCATGGCCGGATCGAATCTGAACTTTGGGAATTGGAGCACTTGGTGTCCGTCGAAGAGATTCCCGACGCTCTGGAAGGCGACTATCCTGACAATCTGGCCAATCGTCTTCAATTTCGATAACGTCGTCCAGAGAATCAGGAGTGGCTGACCGGGACCTAGTCCCAGTGCTTGAATTCTGTGGAAGAGAGGACTATGCTAGTCTCTTTATTTGGGGATGACCTTTGGCCGTGATAAAATAATATAATTATATGCACACCTCATTCACTATGTCAAGCGAGTATTGTGTAATTGCAAAAATTAATTCACCGTCCCAATATTTAAGGCACCACGCAGCAACACTTAACTTTAACTAACAAGTTATACTTATCAGAATTCACAGGCATTACTGGACTAGTGATTAAGGTATGAAGTATTCGAAGAAAAAATAAATAAAATATACTTCATTACAGTCATTTGTTGACTTGTTATAAATTTGAACTCAAGAATCATAAACATTATTAACAATTAATTCAAATGTTTTCATGAACATTTACTATTTATTATTTTCTTTTCATAAACTTTCTTTCGCATAACAATAACCTATTACATTAGCACAAATATTAATGACATGGGTAAATTACGCTAATTGAAAACATAATTATAAATTTCCTAGTAATGAAAGCAATGGGTTTGTGGCCATAATCGAATTTAAAGACACAAATTATAAAATATGTAAATTAATTGTTGTTTCTCATACTAATACCTAAAAATACTTTTCATATTTTTAATTTTAATAATAGTTTAATTCAAGTCGCGCCACTGACATGACGCCAGGGTGGTCCAGTATAATTGAAGGTCATGTTGAGAGCTGACGTTTATCATGTGCTATAAACCTATACATTTATTTAACCGCTATAATTAAAATGAGTGTGTTGTCATCTATTGCTTAATAGCATCACTTTTAAATAATTACTATTATACAAAGATGTGCATACAAATAATTACATTGCTAATATAATATATATGTCCATGTTTTTCTTGTCCCGTATTCCGTCTACTAATTTTTGAAGAATTCGTTTTCTCGTAAACTACAAAAACAAAATTTGATCACTGACACCTTTATTTCATCAAACAAAAAATAAAGTCGTCCCGCCGGGAACAAATTCTGCTTCATTACGCTGTTATTCATCCTGAAATGAAAGTACTCAAATTCTTTAATCAATCTTTAATATTCATATTTCTCACACTCAAGAGGTACTAAAAAATCTGTAAAAATCCATCGAAGCGTATAAGCTGCGAAGCAGGCGGAAATAAAGTTATGCCTTTTCGTATATGTGGATAAGAAACGTCAAATTATATTTATTTAGAAAGAATAAGTAACATTAATTTACCTCCATATCCCTGAATACATCTCGAATGTCCGGTTTCCTAGGACGGCTTCTTTGTTGACGATATCCATTGCGTATAGTTTGATTCAATGATCTTACTCTTCTTTTCACTGCTTCTGCTTGTTGTTTAGATAAAAAGCTTATACTGGCATTCAGTTCTGAGTCGGGGATTTCTCGACCTTGCTGGAATGGTTCTATTAAATTGGTAAATCCAACATCTCTCAACCAGTCCGCTTCTTTCTCTCCTTCTGTTATAAAAATTAGAAAAAATCAGAATTGTGTGTACGTATGAAGCTGGATGACAATTACCTCTTAACTGCGGCTGGCATTCTTCTTCTAGATAATTATCAAGATTTTTAGTTTCTTTACGTATTTCTTCTAGTTCATTCCAATAATCTTCATAACTTACTCCTACTTTCTCCATTGCACTTGAATTAATAACTTAAGTTTCGTTCTTATCATTATTTATTATCTAGCCATGGGCGTACTGAAAATTTAAATAATAAAAATAAGTTGTATGTAAATTACAGAGCGCAAAACAAATATGATCAAATAAAACGTAGTAGGCTATGATTTTTTTCTACGTAATAAGTACGTGTAAAGAATATAAAGAAATTTACATTGAAACAAAACAAATGAAAGACATAACCAAATGGCCTTCAAAAAATTTCATTTAGAATTAGTACGATACTATGTCAATTTTTACTTACTCTTCTACGTTCTATTTACAGGTGTATGAAATTTATTTTCTCTCGTATTTATGTCATGCGTAATTTACTTTTGTTTTCTTATGACAAGTTGACTGTGATTGGTATCATTGCACCAATATGAAAATACCACAAAAGCACTCCAATATTTCCAAATACCATCAAGAGATGTCTCTATAATTCTTATTTTATTTCATTTCAAGCTTTTACAAATTTACCAAATATTACATTCGCAACAAAAACTTCTATATAATTACATAATGTCATAAGACAAATTTTGGATTTTTGTTAAAACTTTGAATGACTCACTTCCTTTCATTCATCTTCTGTTTACTTCATGGCACATTGCGTGTCGCTGACGTTTGGTAGATGTTTGCTTCCTTTCTTGCCTTCGGTGTTTTATCTATTTGCTATAAATTCTTTGAGTTTATAGTAAATTAGTGTTTGAGAAGAAGGCGTTAACAGATTCAGCTATTATAAAAATTAAATAAATGCCATCCTTTGTATGTGATCTGCTCCCAGTTTTTATTGTTGGGTGTGTGTGGCCAAATATTCAATATGCAGTTGTAAAATAATTAAATCGAATCTTAAGGTTTCTCGTGTGTTTTTGTGACTTGTGCAGTAGTTTGGATGGAAAGTTGGATAAGAGATTCTGCAACGAAAAGTATTAATACATTATTACCTATTGAAAAGTAGCATTCCACTCATTTATAAGTTAAAATGTCAAAAATACAAAATAGCAGTAGCACAGAGCGCACTAGTATTCATGAAATGTTAAAAGACACACCACCGGTGAATGATAACAGTACCGTATTGGTAACAAATAGTGAAACTCGGAATAGCTTATCGTACTCAAAAAGTGGCCAGTCCAGCGTGTCTTCTGCTGGTAACTCACCTCCTGCATCCATTCCAACAACACCAAATGAAGATTCCACCGTCATCAAAACCGGCACTTCTAGGATCGAAAATATCAAGAACTGGTCTATATCAACTTACAAATGTACAAAGCAGTTAATGTTTGAGAAGCTTGGCAAAACATCACGCACTGTAGATGCCGGTAAGTACCTTAAATAATAAGACTCTTATGTGATGCTGATAGGAATCCGTAAATATTGCAGAACTCGAGTCCCAAATCGAACAACTTCGTGACACTCAGCGAAAATACTTGAACATCTTGCGTTTGACTCGTGTATTAACAAGTCATTTTTATCATGTAGTACAATCGCAGGTAGCTATGACATTGTTGTTCATTTGTTATAATAAGTAATTATTTTGTTTCAATCTAGCATGCTTTGGGAGAAGCCTTCTCTGATCTTGCCCAGAAATCTCCAGAGCTTCAAGAGGAATTTTTATATAATTCAGAGACTCAACGAAACTTGACAAAAAATGGAGAGACGTTACTAGGTGCTTTAAATTTTTTTACTTCCTCCATAAACACCTTGTGTAATAAAACTATAGAAGATACTCTTCAAACTATCCGTCAGTATGAAACAGCACGGTAAGAAACAAGACTATCTTTATTTTTTATAGCATGTGATTCCGTCATTTGTATATACATGATCTGTATTAAAAAGGTCTTTTTTTAGCGTCGAGTATGATGCATATAGATCCGATCTCGAAGTAGTAACACACAGTCCTCGGACAGATAGTAACTCTGCTAACATTGAAGAGGCTCACAGGAATTACGAATTGCACAAACAACACTTTATGAAGTTACGCGGTGAGGTTGCTATAAAAATGAAGTTCTTGGAGGAAAACCGAGTAAGTTTCAATGGATTGTTGCCATACTGCTAGTATACTAATACAATTTGTTCTAATAGATCAAAGTGATGCACAAGCAGTTGCTCCTGTTCCACAACGCTATATCTGCGTACTTCTCCGGGAACCAAACTGCATTAGAAGCTACTTTGAAGCAGTTCAACATAAAAGTGAAAACACCGAATTCAGCATTCCCTTCCTGGCTTGAACAATAATGACCATTAATTTTACTTCACTAATTGTGCACGTTGTTTGGTTACATTAATAATTACTTGTGCTTTTATTGGCTCACGTGCATCACCTAAATCATTTCATTTTTCTAGTCACCGTTCGTAACTATATGGGCTATTGTAAATTTTAGATATTTAGACAAGAGTCTTAAATGTGTTAATTGTTACAAAATTAGTAACAAATGAATTTTTGGTATAGTTTATTAACTTAATGACCAGTGTATCTCAGATATAGATCTGAAGTATTATGTTCCCCACAATCCACTAAACCCTTTCTGCATTTGTACAAATACAAACCAGTTTATGCTTGTTTGATGCATATTTTTATGGGTGAATGCACTAAGTGCATATATTTCTCGTTGCACAAATGCAAAACGGGTTTAAAAAAAAACACTGTCCCACGAGAGATGAATTTCTGTAGACACGCGTATTTATTTTTGTGATATATATGAATCTATGTACTTTGATTTCTGTAATCAATTTTTTTATTGTCGAACAAGATCAGTTACTATATTTAAAAACAATAAAATTCAAAAAGTAACCCAACATAATATGTGTTTTATTTTCAATATATTTCCCAATTTATATACCAGGTAAGAAATCATGGTCATAATTATTATCTTTTCTTATCTTACGTCTTTCAAAAGTATGACACTTATCAATTGTACAGGTAGTATGCGAGTTTTTAAGATATGGACAGGAGCTGACATTAAATATGTCCAGTGTTGAATACAAACGTTACATCATAAGTGCTATAAAATCTAAAATCCTTGGATACCCAATACTGGGTAAGTGAGAAATCATTTCGTTTTTAATTAAAAAACGCCAATATATTATGAAAATTTACGTTTATTTAGTTAGATATCTATACTTACATTAAAATCACACTAGTAGCAGATATATTCACCAGTTTATTGTACAATAATATTACAGCGAAAAGTAAATAATAAAAATCAGTTTAGACCGTACTTATTATGCTTTTGTCAATTAAAGACAAATACAATTCTTGAACCCACATTTGCTTCTTAAATAAATGTGAACTCGTGAGCAGAACATAGTGGCTGAACCATGTTTTCAGACTCTGAGCAAACTTGAGTAACAGCTACGTAAACCTAGCTACAGTGATTCAAGCTCAATGCTAACAACAGACTAGTTATAGTGTCGTATATAACAATGAACTACCAATTCAGTTACGTTCAAGGCACGTTATTTAGTTTTACACTGTAAAATATTGTTTGGTGAAATATTTTTTACAAAGAGCATGTTACTGAAAACAAAAAATTAGTACTCAATCAAATTCATTGCTTTTATATAAATAAAGAATATTTCAAACAATTCACATATAAATGACTCTCTAAAAATACGATCTCAAATACATTTATTTGTTTCATTCAAATACAATTCTATATACCCATTCAATATATATATTTTTCAATTAAAATAGACTCTGATACATTCTTTAAAATTCTTCATTACACTTATTACATTGCTTCTAAAAATATTGCAATTTTTAATACAAACATATTTAGATTTTTTATTTACAAGATAAATTGATAAAGAAAAATTATATTTGATTGAGTAACAATTAAGTTTTCTTTCGCAACGTGCTAGTTATTAACATAATTTTTCATTTAAAGGAAAATAGGAATCTAAGTATCTATACAGTACTTTTTTCTGGTCTACGGTAATAATCTATGTCATTTACAACTAAAACATAATTAGAATCATTGACGCTAGTTGCTTTATTCTCTAAAATAGGTTAGATGGAGATTTGTATAAATCTGGAACTGCGGTATACATGGCTGTCGAATTATGTACAACATATACACTTGAAGTATTAATATAATAACTATTCAAAGAGTAATACGTACAGGGCAGACTTAAAACATATATTTCTCTTCACAAAACTACATTATTGCCACACGAAAAATAAAACTTAAATAACATACAAACTCTATTCATTGTTCCAACATAATTTTACCACTCAAATTTCATACCAACAAAGCAAAACTAAAATCAGAATAATTATTCATCTCTTATCATTTAACACAAACAGGGTTATAACTTTTTGTGTTAAAAGAAACCCATTCAAAATACATAAACCAAAAATGCAAGAGAGTTCTATTTACCATTTATTCAGGCACATCATGCATGTATATTACTATCGTGTTTCGTATGATTGTTACGCTTTAAGTCGGACCTGAGTGCGTGATACTCTAATTATTGCACATTGTTTACAAAACATGCGTTTTACAGAGCCTGAAGCACCTGGTATGTGCCTTCAATGCATTAAAGTCAGAATACGCATAATATTTTTGTGTTCCTAAATTCTCAAGTGTATTATTGTGTATGTGTAGCACCGGAAACGCTATTTCTGAAAATAAATTCAATATTTTATATCTTCACTGAATAAATACAGAGTATTCTAAAATGAGAATTTATGTGATGTTTAGATTGCGTATCAAGACTAATGTTTTGATAATTTTTGTTTACTTGTCGAAAATAACGTTTCCATAACTGAGTACAGTGCAACTGATTAAGTTACCAATACACAATCAACCATTCTGTTAAATTTTATCGTTCACAATTATGAATTGACATTAAATGAGATCGACATGCGTTATGCTCTAGTCACTGTTATAAAAAATAGATTATACAAAATACTATACCTATAGCTGCAATAACAAATCTTGGAATATCACTTCTTTATACATTTTACAGGCAACAGTAATTGCACATTAACTGTGCTGACCGTTTATCACACAAATTAGTTAAGTACAAGTGAGTCTGCCCAAGATATGTATGTAATGTCGAGACTGCATGGTTTGTTTTACTATCAGCTTTTGCATTTCCTTAACCCCATAAAAACAAATTTAACAATAATAAGTGTTCTTTTTAATTAATGAAAAAGAAGACGCAACAAATCTAGACTTCTCATAATATAAAACATTGACATGTCGAACTTTTGAGCAAGGTTATTAGGTTATAATCTCAAACTGATACAAAACTGATCATGTAGCCCCGACATAAGGAATGTTTAAATCCCCTTTTTTCATTCACTTGTATCATTTCAGTTAAAAATCAGAACACTAATCAATTCATTTAAAATAATACTAAAACGTGCGTATGGAAGCAACTTGGATTAGTCATAATATAATTAAGTTGGGGATAATTTAGATGTCTGACTGCATAATTCGGAATTGTGTACCTCTTAATAGTTACATTGAGGGCAATTGTGGTCTTACTTATGTTACAATCAAAGAGATTGTGTAACAATTATTCATATTTAAACCAGCAGAGAGACTAGTTATAATCAGTCGTGTTATTATTCATTAAAATTGCACGTATAGTCTTAATTTATGTGTCAGAATTTTTACTGATTTTCTACTGGTTTCGTGCCCACAATGTTTCACGTAGGATGTGTGAATTTATACAATCTAGGTAAACAAAATGTCAACGAAATATAAAAAAATTATCAAATATTAAATATTGTTTCAAATAATTAATTTTTACTGTAAACATAAGGAATATAAATTTTAAATTAAATCGTACGTTGACCAAGTGTGAAGTAATATTAAATTTGTTAAAATTTGGGTTATTTGCTGTAAAAGATTAGCTACTACTCCGATACACAAGATTAATTTTTGTTCAATAAAATTAGATCATTAAAATCATATTTTAAGTCTTACGACTATATTAAAATAATCTGAGGCTAACTACTAAACTGCATAACACTTATAATTTATTTTCTTTTTATTTAAATTTTAAACGAATTATGCTGCTTATATACTTATATTTAAGTTCCAATTGAAATTCGTATCATTTATCAAATATTTTAACAGTTTTTGATATCAAACAAATATTTACAGAATTGTGTATACATAAGTTTTCTATTTGTACTTTTTGTAAATTTTTATGTGTAAAATTTTATTATGCAGTCTAGTTGTTTCGTATTCGTTCATTGACTTTGTTTCGGGTTATCACCCCTGTATTTACATTAAAATTAGTGAATTCTGATATTCCCAGCCAATTACTTTCAAGTTGATATTTAGGCCTTATAATTGCTTGCTGGAAACTTACTGTAAGTACAGACGCTAAAATATTTAACTGAGAATATCAAAAGTTCACGAATTAAAATATGTGTCATGCTGTGCGTTAAATATACATACACACATCCTAATTTTAATGTTAACAAAGAAGTAGTTGAGCAACCGTAACTTAAAAGAACCTTATCTTATAAACATATCTAGATATTAATCTAATTTTGCAAATTGTTAATAGTTTATTGCTCTTGTAATATAATTTTTACTATTTCTTACTAAGCTTATTATTACTGTCTACGTGAAACTAAAATTAGATAAGTGCAAAATTCTTACAAAGTTAAGTCACCAGACCTATTGCTGATCATTTCGAGATGAAATTAATATACTAATTTGTTCAAATTGTTATATTTTCTTAAAACTATTGTAATATAAGCTTATTTTTATTATTAGGAAGTTAAATAAAAGTATATTTAAATTACTAAAAATATATGTTTTGTTGTAGCTCTCATGTTTAGTTGAGGAAAAAAATGCCCCCTACGTGTGAGACTTAAAAAAGGATTATAAATATCACACAAAAAAGTAGTTAAAATTAAAATTGTCTGAATGAGAGAGGAATTGACAATTTTAAGTGTCTTTTAGACCTTAGGAGTATCTTGTAATAAAATATTCTAATGTATACTTTGCTTCAGTTTACATTCCCTTTTGACTAGTTAAAAAGTTTGTCACTAAATGACTTGAAACTAATTTTTCTAACTAAATCACGTTCAATCAAAAAATAAAGCAAATTTCTCAATATCTAAATCCTAATTATTACTAATTGACTACAGTTATTTACGCATGCACAAACCCAATATTGAGATATTATCTTTACTTAATGAATGATCCCCCACATATATGGATCCAATTACTGGTGAACATGGTTATATGTACATACTTCATAATAAATAATTAGATAAAATGATAAATAGCAAAATTGATTGTTATAATGCGGATATTACTAATTATCAATTTTTTTAGTTTTTCATAAATTCATCAAATAATTTGTAGCTCAACTACTTCCTTGTTCGCATAATGAGAAATTATTTTGTTAGGTCATCCGGCATTATTGAATTATTTAAGGTAAAATTATACTAAATCACTCATTCATTATACCGTCGTGCATTCTGTTCGAACATCTGCTGTCGGAGACAGCGCCTGCACAGGCGCCACGCCTTTCGTCGTGACCACTGTGCTTGAGGCGGTTGCTGTGGCCACCAAACCTGAGTGATGCGACTTTTCGTCAAACACTGTGGACCAAACATACCTTATTAGTCCAATTATTATCAGTATTTTACAGAAAATAAAACTTAAGAATTTACTGTTTCATATAGATTTGCATGGCTCTAATTTACGATCAATCAATATCAAGTTCACAAGGACAAGGTTATTTAATATGAATGACTTTTAACTTGTAAACTAAGTCAAGGATAAGAGTGAATATTATAAAAATTAAAATTGCACTTACGTTTATCAAGACTAATAATTGAGCCAACAAGCTCGTTAGCAGTAACAGCGGCAGTTTCTTCTAGAGTCTTCCGCCGTCGAACGAGCCACCAGTCAACAAGGAAAATGGCAAGAGCGAGAATCTTGATTCCAGCACACAGTCCAACATACCTATACCTGAACTGCTCAATATCATATAACAAACATCTGCCCGCTCTCTCGCCGCACGAGCTCTTCCACAGCAAACACGTCGAGTCAATCAAGTTGCCGAACAGAATCGGCGCCGGAATATACCCAAAGAGACGGAATATCACGAACTGCATACCAAGGGCAAACGAGCGCTCCTCTTCGTCCACGGACCGAAGCACAATCATCAGCAGCGGCATCTGCGTGACCGCCACCACGAACGTCATGAAGAACAACAGAATCAGGAAAGGGAAGATGGTCCTACACGCCGAGTTACACGGGCCGGCCGTAGCGACCGGCACGACCGTCACCTCTGCGTAGTCGGCCGCGGTGAACACGCTCAGATTCCCGTGGATACAGGCACAATTGGTGTAGTTGGACCTAGAGGAGAAGGCAGTACAACCCGCGTAGCACGGACTAAAGTACGTTAACCCGTTGTTGCCGCACACTGGTTCGACGTCATTCATCCGACACTCGCAACCGAAGTTACACGCGGCAGTTAGATTCACTTGAAACGGTTCGGATCTTGAACTGGAGTTGTTGTACGGGATCGTGGTTCCCGCCATCTTCACGTTGTCGCAGCCGAGGAAGAATAACAGTCCGTAACATGCAAGGCACACAATGTTCGAGATCAGGACGAACTGAACAGCTCCCTTTGGTCGTAGCTCCATCCGTTTGAGCAGACAACCCCCCATGAAAATGCCGATACACGCGCCCGGGATAGCTATCGAGCCCGTGAATACACTAGCTTGGCTTTTGCCAACACTGAACTGAGTTTCCAAATATTTAGGAAGGAAAACAACAAATCCGGACACAATTATGAGTTCCATGCAAGCGCCTAAACACGTAACTACATAGACAGGGTTACACACAAGTCGCCACATGGAGCGGGGAATGTCTTTTATGTCTCTGCCATAGCCACTGTCGTTGGTGGTAGTCTGCGGAACCACAGGTTGAGTCTGCGTTGGTGGCGCGTGGCTGCCGCTAGTTGTGGAAGGAACTGTACCTGAAGAAGTAGCTGCACGAGATTTCTCCATCAACCGAATTTTTTCTTTCTCGTGAGTTAATACTTTTGGAAAAGAGAAAAATGGTACTGCTACCAGCATGAGCATCAATCCGCAGAGCAGAAATCCTCCCCACCACATGCCTACCCAACGGTGATCGCCTGGATCTGAAATATTATACATCACACAATTACTTAATTTCCTACTATACTGATAACAGCTATCAGCTTTACCTATAGGTATAAGTGTAGCTGTAAATGAATCCATATGGAAGGACAACAAGTATGCGCCAAGTAAAAATCCTAAGACAGGACCAAAAGCGGCCATACTGTACATGCAGCCGATGTAGATGGACGCGCTGTCAGGACGTACGTGGTCATCGATGTAGGTGGTGCCCAGTGTAAACAACGGAGAACCCCCGCAACCCAAAAGAAGTTGAGCAAGAACGAACAACATTACCGGTCCAGCAGTGGACGGTGAACCCTAATACCAAAATCGAACATATGACAAACAATCAGAATTAATATCAAACTATTCTACTCCTAATTAAAATTCATTATTCAAATCTAATACATAAATTATAAAATAAATTAATATATATTTAAATGTGGTACAAATCTCGATATGTTGATCTGCGAGTTTTTTTTATTATTTTTTATTATGTCTAATTATTATTTTCATAATAAATTAAAAGAAAACTCGAATTTTGGGTATTTAAATCAGTATATGTTAGGTCGCCTCACCTGTATACAGTTATCGCCACGCAAATTATTGTGCGGCGAAAGGCCAGACGACAATCTTCCCAGCCCCATATCCTGTTCCCTGAGTGACACACCACGACAGATGTTGTCATTGGAGCTATTCATGAACGTGGTGCTCAGATTCGGCTCCGCAATAAAGTGTGGCACCATGAACACGAGGGAGCCAGCACCCATGATCACGGCGCCCACAGCTATCCACACAGGGATGTGCCGTCGACTACCCAGGTAGCTCACGAAAATCACAGTGATCACGTTCCCGATCTCGTAAGATGAAGCAACCAACCCTGATAGGCTGGACGGAATCTCAAATCGCTTCTCGATTGTAGTTATTACGGAATTTATGTAGCCTGAGCTCAAAGCTTGTTGAAGTGTCACCAGAAACGATAATAGTAACACGAACATCTATAATCAAATAGCAAACCATATTTTCAGTACACGTGTACTTGTAGCCTACTTTCAGTACATATGCACTCGAGAAGCCATGGTCAAAACACGCAAATATTTACAAGCTCGGAAATAAAAGTACGTAATTTAATTTAAGTTCAAAGAAATGCAAATTCAAAGTTTGCAACCCTCCAATGTAATTTAAAGTTATCTTGTATATGAAAGCTAAACACGAAAAACTAACGAATACTGGATTTGTTTATTTTACTTGGCAATGGTGCCAAGCGAGTAAAGAAACATCGATCGAATTACCTTGATTCCTGAAAATTTCTGTAAAAACGCAGGTCTGCAAGATAAAATTCCACAGTCTTTCGAGTCAGTGGATAACAAGATGACATCGTTTTCTGGGCAGGCAGCTCTACTCCGCTCTGCCACAAGGCTCGACGATGGGTTCCTACTGTGGCATTTGACAGGTGCAGTAGTAACCGAGGAACTGCAAGTATTAGCAGCTGGTGCTGCATCGTCGCAGGTGCCGTCGTTTTCCCCGTCAGTAGGAGTACTCTCGGAGTAGAGTCCTGTCATGGCATACATGGACTCCTGGCGCCTGTGCCCTTTGCGGTGGCCAGCGGCGTCGCTGGTGGAGCCAGCCCCATCTTTGCCGGACGTGGTACTCATGATTGCAAATCCTTCTCACTTTTTATTTACATCCTGCAGATTTCGATTGTGATGTTGCGAAGTGAGACATAACGCACCTCAGACTGGACTTCCATTCATTTAAGAATGGATCAATAAATCAATAATTATAACATTTGATGTGTACGTGTGCCCAATTCGTTCTGCGAATATATGACAAACAACGGCAATATGTAACAATGCAGCAAGAATATATACGACTATAAAACTAACAATAATTTGTGGAAGTAATAAAAAAATTATTATACATAATAATTACTATGTAAACAATACCTAACTTTGCTAGGAAACAACTTTGATAAGAATTTAATAGGCGAATAACTAGGCAGAACGAATCAAGTTCAAGTTAACAATAATTTTAGAACACTTCGAGAACCCAACAATATTTTTTTCAAAAACACAGTTAATGGTCACTAAATCACTGACGTACACAATTTCGTATTTTCAACTAATAATACTGAACATAAAACTGTATAATGAACTACACAATATTGTTTGACAGAACCATATTTATTACATTAACAAAAAATGAACAAGGATTACTGATACATACCAGTGATTGTCACAGACGATATCACCGTATATTATTCTTCTAAAACACAAGTATATTACGATTAATTACAAACACATTTTTCAGTATTGGTCCATAGTTATTAACACTTGTACATTTTAAAAATTAACACGTAACAAAATACGAAACAATGTTACCCACGCCACAGCAACTGCGAACAGCTGCTTTGCCATCGACTTGCGAGTAGCAAAATAACGAGAAGTTCACTGCACATTCCTGGACGCGCTTGCGCACAATACAGCGGTGCTTTTAAAAACTCTGAAATTGAACATTCAAAAACAAATTTACAAACATTCGGCGCTTATCTGCTCATTAAAATTATCAGCATATTTAAACATCGCACATACAAGTTATCTACATTTATTACAATAATTACAACGGAACTGTTCTTAAACTGTAAACAGTTTTGTAAAGACAACAGTCACTCGATCAAGGTACGAGTACAATATCGGCCTATACTTGTAAATATATTTTAAAAGATCAAGAACAGTGTGTAAATACGAGCATGCATCTAATGTCAAAATCATATGATCGTAGTTCCCTAATGCGGGCATGTCATTATGTCAACACATGCGCATTTCCACATATTTCACTCTTCTACGATTGGTGAACGAATATTTACGCTTTGCGCAAAGTTTGCGCATCATTGCGTATGACAGTCCGAAGCCTGCGCGTTTTAAATCATTTCAAAAGTAAGTCCATTAATTTTGAAAGATGTTCGAGAAATTGTTAATGTATTAAATGCACTCATGCAATAAATAAATTGTTTCACAAAAAAATGAAACTTATACTTGAAAACATTCACATACTAATTGTTTAAAACAATAAATAAAATAGGGTTAGATCTGAAACATGCTAATTTATTAAAATTGCCAATTTATTTTATAATTATTTGGACTCTCTGTTTCTATAATCAGCAATAGGTAGAAAAGTATTAAGAAAATGTATTCGTATACTTTACTATAAAGTCTGAAGTTATGTTTAATATTATACAAAATCTAAAAATAATAGGTATCGTGCAATAAATTATTAGCCATTATAAATGTATCCGAATAAAGTTTTGTTCAATAGCATAACATTACACGTTTCATTGCTAACGCAAGAATATGTTGCGCATCAATGGTATTTCCGTTAAATTCTCTAGTAAATGAAACAAACACTTGTATGCAATTTACTGTGCTACTATGGTTAATTTTACTATTACGTTTCGTTAACCGAGATTTCGCAACTTCGATTTAGGCAACAAATCTCGTCACGTATAACATAACAATAGACTTTTCTTTTTAATCAAACGTTCCTAAATTATTTTAGAGAAAACTATTAAGTACTAAGTTCAAAATTTTCTCGAAATGAATTTAAACATTTTTGACAGTGGCTAATAAAGTTAGTCCACTTTTAATCACATTTGCTCTGAATACAATTTGGCTAATATATGAACTGATAATGGCTTTGTAAAGCTCCGTGCACAAAATAGAGTTTATTTGTTTTTTGTTTGAGCGAATTTTAATTTATCGGGATATAATTTAAGCTGTGAAAAACTAATGCTCAACCTTATTATGTACTACTGCACCTCCGATTTGGATGATTAGGTTTTGATTGATTTTTACTCCCAATTAAAGTGAAAAGTGGTTGTCGGATACAGATGACCTTAAAAACACAGCTTAATAGGTCACTTTATTCGTTCAACATGGAATGTGGAAGTGACATTATCTTAAGATAAGTTGCATTAAACTGAGTACTGTGATTCAAGTTTGTCAAGCGTGAGTTGTGTAGGCTTAGGGTTAGTTTGTGAAAAGTACAAGCGAAAGAAATTTTTTATTGGTACTAAAACAGTGATGTCGAGAATGATGATGAAAAATTTTGTGTATGCTTAAGTTACCTGTAGGTAAACTCGCTTCGCTCGCACTTTTCACAAACAAACCCTAAGCCTACACAACTAATGCTCGACAAACTCGAATTACAGTACTCATTTTTAATGGAACTTATCTGAAGATAAGCTCGTTTCCATGTTTCATGCCGAACGAATAAAGTGACCCATGAAACTGTGTTTTTAAGGTTTACGGATAAATTCGCGAAGTTTTATCCAAATCGGAGGTAAAGTAGCACACCGCAAGATTGACTAAACTAATATTTAACAGTTTCTAGATAAAGGATATTTTTCGTTAGGTACGAAACGTTTAGACCTTGATAAAAAATCAATAAATGTGCACTTTAGCTTAATATTCAGTTTAACTTCCAAAATACTGTTTTGTTGACAATAAAATCATTACTTATATTTGGTAACATAAGAATAAATGTCTATCTCATTGCAATAAACATTACCTTGAACTTTCTATGACATAAATGACATCAATATTTAGTCACATAACGAACTTATACCAAAGGAACTTGAATTATTTATAATTTTATAACCCATATTTGACTGGATGAGTATAATATCAAGTTATACTGCTGCAATTTAATAACGTTTTCCCTAAACTTGCTCGCTGGGTCACCCACGCATAGCCGGAAATGTCTGAAAAGAAAGTAGGTTGTTTCTTGCGTCTTATCAACATGCCGAATCACAAGTAGGTACATAACCTAGCTACCAAATAAATTATATAGGTTACTTGCAAAGAAATTTACTTTACATATTTACAAATTGTTCGTGTCACGCACGAAGAACATATTGTCATGAAATTGTTAGAATCGTAATAATAATACTACAAATATATTATCAGTAAGTTTTTATATGAAATAATTCCCAGTTAACGTGTACGAACTCTACAATATTAGAGAACAAGGCATACTGTAGTTGTGTAGTTTTTCATTGTGGTACCTCGACCACTCTGCCGTAGTTGTATATTTGGAATTATAATTGCCGGGCGCAGACTTTCGAATACGGATGACTTGAAACTTGTAGCACAAGAATAACCGAAATAAATTACCGGTAGAAACTAATACACTTCACATATCGTAGACAAAAAATTGTACAAACCATTTTATGATGTATTTTTTTTTTCTATTTCATAATTTTTTGACAATGGGGTCCTAACTAGACCCAAAAACACCTTCTGGATATAATAGATGTTTAAAAAATATTATTAATAATTAAGATATTAGAGTTTTAAAGATAGCCATTCTGATGTCTAAGTATTATGTTTTTCTGTTTAAATTTCAAACATCATTCTTTCCAAATTCTTTGTATTTCTTTCATTATTAAGCATGAGCTGTTAGATTGTCGAAGTATCAAATGGTTGGCACCAAATTTGAAGTTTTTTGTTTTGTTTTGAACACAAATGCACAACACACAACAACACTGACGTCATAACATTTTTAAAAAATCATTGCGGTTTAAAGAATAACAATTAAGACTTTTTTAAACTGCAGATAGTTTTCAATTTATATCAAATTTCATAAAAAAAAATAAAACAAAAAAAGTAAAGAAACCAATTAAGCAATAAATAAATTTAGATATACCGAATGTATTTTATTGTTTATTGTGTATGGAAAACAATGCAACAAAATACTGTTTTTAGTCATAATCCTTGAAAAAATATCATTTGTTTTTATTTCGCCATAGAAACAATTGAGGAATAAATTATTTAGTTTTATTGTTATCTATGCCGAAATATTATCGTGTCAACCACAGAAATTTTAATCTATTTTTTTTATTTGTGTCTCATTCGTGCATAAAAAACAATTGGGAAATTCGTAAATTTTGCGGTTGTTAAATATTGACAAATGCATTATGTTAATTTAACACCTTGAAGAAGTCTGACAATTTGTTAAATTAAAATTTTTCATTTCTGATTTTTTAACAAGATTTTTTTAGTTGTTGGATTCATTAAATTAACAAATAGACTCATCTATAATAACAAGTAAATAACTTATCAATTTGAAATTGATAAAAAAAGTGTATATCCTTTGTGACAACTTAACTATGATTTATTGTTCTGCTTCAATATAATTAATAAAATATTTAGTTGAAAACGCATAAAAATAAATGTCAATATTCACAAGTATATTTAATTACGAAATACATAAAAACCATTTGTTATATTGTTAACAAATTTGAAACTTGTTTAATTAACAAAAACTGACGGTGGACCGTTTGGGACTAAAAATTTTGTCAATTTTGACTATAAAATTTTTGTGTAACACTAATAATTTTTCGTAAGATTTCAGGTTTCAGGATTCAGACGTGTTTGAAGTTATTGCTAATATATATTTTTTTCCAAATCTGCGTTCCAATTATACAGCACACCACATGCAAGAAATTAGAAATTTATTTCAGCAAAAACATGCAAAATTGTAATATATGCTATAGATATGAAATTAATTATTTGTTGGCATTATAGAGAGTTATTTTTAGATGCTAGATGAATAGGTCACTAGATCTATATGAAAATGTCGAAATGCAAATTTTAGATAGATATATTATGAAAGCTAAAACTGTAAAGTGTACAGTTTGCGATTCAGAGATAACTAGAAAATAAGCGACGCAAATTAGTTTAAAATTTATCCCGTATGCAGTCGTCACACAAAATTATGTGTATTGACAAATTTAATCTTAATTTCTATTTACACTACTAACACTTGGCTTATCTCGAAACTTTTATATTTTCCTAGTAATTTTTCTTTTACGCAATAACGGAAGATAATCACAAAATACGCTCCAATATTCAAGAAGATTAGCAAATAAAAATAAATGTATAAAATAAGTAAACTTTAAACAAAAACATTTATATTTCATTAATCTGTTTGTATATCATTATAAGCCAATATTTTCCCATGTTCTAAACAATCTAAAGGACAAAGGTTCTTGACATAAAGCCGTGCCCCAACAAAATGGCGAACTATTAATGTGAATAGAACAAGGTTATTTTTTGTCAGTATTGATTGATTATAACTGAACTGTCTTGAACCAGAATGGTAAACTTGCACGATATCGTTCTACATAAAAGATTCGGAAGCATTTATCATTTTTAGCACGAAATAGGTCCCAAAAAATGGAACAATGTGTAATCTGCAACGCAAAGAAAAAACAAATAAATTGCTGTATAATCCAGGGGCTGGCTAACTGTTTAGCATATGACCTACAGTAAAACTGTCTAATTTCTCATTAATTACAAGAGTTAATGGAAGGCGTGCAACATCTTCAAGGTTATATGTCAGTTAGGGAATCCAAAAGGATCAAGGATAATTACTTTTATAGCACAAATTGTTTTTCTGAACAGTAGAACACCAATATTTCTTATTCATCCGTTCCTGAGAGAAGGAAAAAAATAAAATAAATGTATCATCATGCATTTTACCCATTTGAGTGTGGCACTCTGCGTTTGCAGATGTGTCGAGCTTCTTTTCCTTTTTTGTTTTTAGTCTATTCTTCCACTGCATTTTGTCTCTCGCTAACTGGTGGGCGGTTCTGTTTGTTATTTTTCTCTTTTTAATTATTTCTTCTATTACGTTGTCCCATGTTTTTGTCGGTCTTCCTCTATTTCTTTTGCCTGTTGTTCTCGTTTTCCATATAGTTTTCACTAGTCTATAATCTATTAGACGGATGATATGTCCTAGTCAGTTTAATTGTTTTTCTTCTATTATTCGTGTGGCTGATTTAAAATTCAGTTCGTTTCTTATATCTTCGTTTCTAATTCGGTAAAGTTTTGTTATTCCTTTTATTGTTCTTAAGCATTTCATTTCCATTGCTTGCAGTTTACTATTCTGTCTTTCGTCAAGTCTTAACTTGTAACCCCAAATGTGTTAGAGGAGGGGTAAAGTTAAAATGGAAACTGTGTCATCTGTAGGATTAGAATAGAGCGATTAAATAAATAAATATATCATCTCGTCATTTACATATTTCTGGGTGTGACACTCTGCTCAAAGTAGATCTCGGTATTAAGATAAATTTTTGTGCGTGTGCATGGATGGTAGTGGTGAAGGAGCCACAGGGGTAATTTTTGGTATGTTTCTAATTTCTAAAATTTGTCGGCGGTGAAGCTCGAACGGAGGCTCTTATGATCTTATGTCCGATGCTTTACCGGTTACCACGGAGCTATTTACAAATATTAAAAATGATAAAATCAAATTAATTTTTCCCTATAAAATTAATTTAAAATGGTTTAATTCGTTCCCAGCACCCAATTTTGCCTATCAATTCTTTATCAACAACAAAAATCACTCGAAAATTCATCTCGGAATCATTACAAATAAATTTTAATTAGATAAATACTTAGTAGATAAATAAAATTTTAAGAAGTAATTTTGCCGATCTTGGTGGCCTAGTGGCTGTCACTATACTTGCATTCCAGAGGTCGAGGGTTCGAATCGTACTGAAAAGCATTGTTCATTGTTGTTTGTGTTCACATAAATTAATAATCATCCACTCATGAGGCGCCATATGACCATAGTAGTTAGTCCAATTCCTATCTTCGTAAAACAAGAATTTTACTTTTTGTATGAAAGAAACAAAGATTGTTGTCAACAGTTTATAATATTTTAGAGGGGTTAGACTATTGCCTGCCACGTCGGGGGTGGCAGGAGGGATGAATATTGAATTTTCGGACGAATGTCAAACAAAAATTTAAACAAGCAAAAAGAAAACGAATATAAAAAAAATGGAATATTAGCGTGGACGAATATTGGAGTTCCACTGTATATAGAATCTATATGCTATATTAAATTGATATATTTTCAAAATAGATCTTAGTATACGCACGTGAAGTGCGATTATCAGCCGTTATACCACGATCCCAAAGATGATATTAGAGGGTAAGACACAGGAATAATTATTAACTAGAATATTTTTTATAGTCGCGCAAATTAAATTTTTGCCAATTACACAAAGAAAAAAGTTCCTTAGAATTCACCGAACTATTCGATCAACTGAGGATATAAGATGCATTTTCTGAAAATATACCAATCTTTTTTTATAAATACTTCTAATTGATTAGTAAATAATCGAGTTTAACTTTTAATTGTTATGAAATTTTCAGTAAATGCATCTTATATCTTCAGCTTACCAAATAGTTCGGTAAATTTTACGATACCTTTTTTCCGTTTAGATGATAATGATCGAACTTCGATTGGTTGAAAGTTATACATATTCGTATTTAAAAATTCAATTACACGCATACATAACATCACGCTATATCCCACGCAGTGGGGTAACACGAACCTCTAACACAATCAAGCTTAAAGCAAATTAAAATACTGGATAGCAGTGCGATTCATTCATGTTAAATAATACTTGCAATGTAATGCAATTTCCAGTTTCCTTAATCATTTTAGAGGAAAATATTTCAAATAAAAGGTGAAGAGACTTAATATCTGCATCTAAATCAACAAATGTTACAACAAATGTTATTTTACTTATTCAATAAAGGATAAAGAGTCGTCCAACAATATCATAAATTTAGTTTTTATAGTGAATAACCAAGGAAAAATATTACAGGTCGGCATCTATCAAATATGTGTAGAAATTTTTACGAAAGACTTAAGTTTTGCTTAGCGAACAATGGAGATGTGTTTGAGCATATGACCTAACTAGATTTATTTTATTTGTTCCTTATAATTGAATATTGTTATTGACAAAATTTTAATCTGTTTGCTTACTTGATTATGAATAACAATAAATATTTGCTCGATCTCAATTCTACTTCCATGGTTACTTATTGTAAAAATTAAATTATTAACATTTTTGAATGTATTTTTAGAACATATTAAGTAAGTAAATTAAATTTGTTCATCTATTTTTTCGATACTTGGTCAATCTGACCTAATACTTTTCTGATCGTCTTCCATTCTGCAATGACTGGAAAGATTGGTCTAAAAAAATTCTTTGCGAAACAGCGAATACTGCGTGCCGTTGTCACACCACAGAAAACGAGGTTTCGAGGCGACATTTAACGTCAGTATTTGAGACCGCTTAATAATAATTAAAAAACAATAATAATAATTATTGCAATAAGAAAAAATAAAAAATTAAGGAAACTATATAAAGTGTTGGTGTATGAGAAGAATGATTTGGTGACTGATTGTAATGTTTCATTGATGATGTGAAACTGGAACAATTGAATGAATTTGTATATTTCGGTAGTATGTTCTCGAGGGATGGACGTATTGACCGGGAAATTGAAAGGCGAGTGTCTGCATGGTGCAAGGTATTGGGTGCTCTGGGTACATTTGCTCGAAACGTGAATGTATCTAGAGATGCTCGATTGAGTGTTTATAATGGTGTGTTAGTGCCTGCATTGATGTATGGTTCTGAATGTTGGGTGTGGATGAAGAAGCATGAACGACGTATAACTGCTGTAGAAATGAGATATTTGAGAGGACTATGTGGGTATACGAGACGTGATCGTATACGGAATAAATTGGTGTATGATGAGTGTGAGATTACGAAGAATGTTGTTAAGAAAGTGGGAGTGAGTCAAATGAGGTGGTTTGGACATGTTGAGCGAATGTCGAATGAAAGGTTGGTGAAACTAATATATGTGGGTGAGATTGAAGGTGAACGATTGCGTGGGCGTGGGTTTGTTGCGAACGAATAATTCCGAGTGAGAAGAATAAACGAGCATGTATGAATCGCACTATGAATGCGGACGAGGCGAAAGTGGTGTGTCAGGATAGGAATGTTTGGAGGAGATTGATTGTTGGTTGACTGTGTTTCTGGGTTCGTGCTACCCCACTAAGTGGGACATAGCGTGATGTTATGTATGTATGTATATAATGAAACATGGGGTAAATAGCTCCGCGGTAACGCATTGGACTGTGTATCATGAGATCCTCGGTTCGATCCCAAAGCAAAGATAAATTTTTGATACATAAAATTATCCCTGTGCCTCCTTTACCACTACCATTATTGGAGGTCGTGATTTGACGGCTGGTAATCGCTTTTCACGTCCAAAAATATATCAAAATACCGAGATTTCCAATGTACAGAGTGCCATATTCAGAAATGGATAAATGGCGAGATGATATATTTATTTATATAATGAAATAGATCTAGTAGCTACGATAAAAATAAATAGACTTTGTGGCTATGACATTTGAAAAGGGTGAAAGAAGGAGAACTGAAAGAAAAAGATCTATAATGCAGTGGTTTGGCAGCATTCTCGAAGATATAAAGAAATTAAAAGTGAATAAACGGAGAGAAAAAGTACGTGTTTAAAGGAAAGTGATAGAAACGGAAGGAGCTAATAATGATGATGAAATAGCAAATTGAAATCTGCATAAAAAAATTGTTTGAAACTGTTACAAAACATTAATAATCTACTTGAATATTATTTCTTGTTTGCAACAATAATTAACTTTTGACTCGAAATGTACAAGTAGACGTGAACGCTATTCGTTGTGAACTTAGGTGGGCGGAGTTACGCCTATTTCTGTCGGAGATACATGTCGGTTTGACCTACAATCCAAGTATAATAAATATCTTTTTTTCTTGTTACTTTTTGGAATTGAAATCATTTGAAATTTATGAGGAACTTAATATTAGACCACAATAAATTTTTGAGCGTTAATTGTTCTTCAAACTTTTAAATTAATAATTGATAACGAAAACATGCTATAAATAAATAAATTTAGTGACCTGGCAGTTAATAATTCTATTGACATTAATGTATAACTATAGATTTTGTTCCATTTTGAAGAATCAATAAATATTTCATAAAATTAGGCCCTTTCCAAGACTTTTCTTTTGCGCAAATAGTAAAATATTTGGTATTTTCTAATTTTTATATATTTAATCATAATTATAAGGTAATTTTAAATGGTGTAAATTACTTTGTCGGTAGATAGTTCATTAAGGATCTCAAGTTTCATAGTTCACTGAACTGTCGCGTGCATTATAACAACAAACAGTTAATTAAATTAGTATGTTTATTAAACAATGTTGTATTACAGTCAACATTTGTAGATAAAACTTTCCGCCTTTGAAAACTGAAACCGACTATATCCTGACCTCTAGTGATATGTATACAAACTTTCTTTTGGTGCGCAGTGACTCCAACCATAGCAAAAATTATAGTAATTCACGGAAATCCAAACATTCCAAATTTTCTGTCTTTTTTGCGCGCTGTTGAATTTAAATGTAGAATATTAAAAATTGAAGAGATTTAGACCCAGATTTAACTTCGTCTTTCATAGGTTGTGACTGAAAATGGTTTATGAAATATTTATAAACAAATAGATTAAATATTCATAATTTTTAATAAATAAACTGTTTATTATTTAGTAAGTTTCCTATAGAATATCGAATTAAATATAATTCTTGTTAATTTTAAGTATTACTATTCGAACTATATTCATTTTTTAATATATATTTTATCTGGAATACATCATTCAATCATTTTACTAACCGTTCCCGAATTTAAAAACTGGTCATACTAAAAAATATACTGATCAAATAATACATACATGAAACAGCATTATTCGTTTTACTGGTTACCCGGAATTGAGTTCCGGTTACTCCGGTTCTGCTACTAGCAAGATTAATTTTTGAGTTCTTTTACCTTCCTAGTTATAATATGAAATAACTTAATGTTAATTCATAGTTTATATAGAAACGTCGAATAAGCGATTCACATATCCTGTAGGTACGTGAATTGGCTCCGCCCATCCACGTGTATAACGATTGGCGCCAACGTTTACCTAAATTGTACATTCCATGTCATAAGTTCGTTATAATTGCACACTACAAATACAGTGAATTGCTGATGTTGCAAATAATTTTGTAGCATTTTAAAAGAAATATATCAAGTAAAATGATTTGTGTAAATTGAATTTTAGCTGAATTGTTATTAACTAAAAATTGTATGCATATGATAGCTTTTATTTTCTGACTTACCTGTATTTTTTATGTACTTTAAGGGTGAATAAATATATTATTAATATTATTATAATAAATATTAATGATTTGTTGAAAATTATTTTAAAATGAGTCAATAAATGTATCAGACAAATTTTAGAAGTAAATGAAATAAAAAATATACAGAATTTTACACAAATTTTGTATATTTATTATATTACGAGTACTGAAAGCTCTTTTCAATATTTAACTGAAAATAGTTTTAAAGTTTGTATGAGTGTAAATAAAGTTTATAAAAGTTGTGGATGCGGAAAAGTATTTGGGCGTCTTTTAGGTTAATGATTATTACATGGGTGGCAACACTGAATTTTGGAATAAACGCTTTTCCCTTTTCGATATTGTGTACATGAACATGAAACCTTATAGATAGCAACCATCACTGTTTCATTTATCTCAATTCGAAATGCAGTACACCGCTGATCTGATCTTAGCGTGGCCATATTGATACGTCATCGTTGAACTACGAACCCACGAACTTGTGCCGAAGCAGATCATTTTAGGTCCAGCGGTAACCATCTTGTTCTGACGTCAGTGCAGTGCGAAAGTAGTAGTAATCCGTTTGCCGTCGTTGTGGTGTGGCTTGTTGTGCGCTGTCCGTCTGTGCTCCAACGTTTATTGATATTTCAATGTGTATGGCTATTGTGGTGAGTCCCAAATATATTTTACTTGCTTTAATAATAAAATCCAACATTCCTATCGACTTCCCAAATTTACATACATGGGTTTTTATTAATAAATATTACTTGAAATTGTTACATGCAGATACTAGTTGAACCAGTCATTCTCTCTCGCGATCTTTGTTGTTAAATAATTTATTTTATGTGTAAACGCGGATTTGAGTTACTATTTATTTAAATAAATTTTCTACATGGCAATGGCCGTGTTGCGCGTTCTGAATTTAATTTGATGTTAAAACATATTTGGGGGTCTTTTTCGTTTGGTTGCTGTAGAGAATAATTAAGATAATTAGTTTTGCCAACTGATGAACTCTTAATAATTGGTGGATTCATTCATATAGTTGACGATATTTACATTGTAGCATAGAGAAACTCTCAGTTAAAATTCTAGTGACACATTTTCGTTTATGGTTTTCAGAGGATATGTTTCGCATCTTTTATCATAATTTATGTGAATCACTGACCAAATATATCTTGGAATTTTTTTTAATTGTCACTAACATATTGTGCAATTTGTTATTGAGTTTTGAAATGTTTTAAGTTGTTCTGTCAAAAATTGCATTTTTGCAAATGATTACTACTTGCAAATTAGCACATCTTGGTTTACTTAAGTAACTTTCCCTCGGGTTGTGAATAAGAATTTTTTCTGAATATACTTTTTATATCGGTACACTTATTGCTTACAATGTAGAAAAAATATGTCCATGTTTGTTGTTATAGAACCTACTGATTGCGGTTTTTTTTTCTATAAATATTTAGATTCATCCGCAACAGTTCAGAGTAATAGGCACTAAATATACAATGTTTACATATTGATTTAAGATTATTACATTCGGTAAATCATAATGGTTATCGCAGTTAATGCAGCTGGAGAAAAAATTCTTTACCATTTACGATCTGCATTCCAATTTTGTTTAGAATTTTTTTGTAATGAGTGTGCTATTGAATGTTGATTTACCGATGTTTGCATTTCAGTGAGAAGCAATAAAATTTTTATATCGATTAATATGATTTCATAGAACCAGAATGTTATCTGGAAAATGTCAAATGAAAATTACAATTTTATATTTCAATATACCAGTGATTTCATAATTTATGTGTTCCTTGAATTTTAACAAAAGAACTTTTATTGGAAATGTAAGATTTCGCTATGTATTGCTAGGATCTCGTTCAATATCAAATGATTTCACAATATGAAACAAATTTGTGTTTCGCTCGGTTTAGTTAACGAAGTTAAATAAAGCTTTCCGTTCATTCTAAAATAAGTTCAGTTTAAACTAGTTCATGTTTTTCTGTGACATTTAAATTCTGAAAAAATTACCACCTATCTGCCATCTGGAATTTGAAGTTGTATACATTTTACGTATATCTGAAGTAGTTAGATATACAGTCAAGTGTTAAAAAAAATACTTTAAATTTATCTTTAGAAAGATCTGACGCATACATGCAAAAAGCTAATTTCAATATTTTAATTATCATTATTAGTTTTAGTTTAGTTTTAAATGAGAGCGACAAACGTCAGTGTTTGTGTGTGTACTTTGCTGATAACTTTTGTTCATTTTTCTAATCACTACTGAAGTTATTTTGATTTATCATTCATTATTATAATTTATTTTTAATGATTTGCTACTTATGCCTATCGTGTATTGTTATATTTGAGATAAAATATTGATAATTGTGCAGATATCATTGTTATCAGATTATAGAGAAATTATTTGGAGAAAGCACTTTATGTTTGGACAAGGTTTAGATGAAGTTACTGCGCGAGCGATTGGCCTAAACGTGTCCAAGAAATGTAAGTTGCATTCATATTTTTCTTGGAACTATAAAAACTATGAAAAAATAGCTTAATTTTGGAGAGAAATATTATTTGTTTACATGTTTGAAGTCTTTGAAAGAACAAAAACGATCCCAGCATATGTTTAGAAAAAAAGTTTTAAGAATTTTTTGTTGTCTGCTTTGTGTGAACTGTTGCTTAGATAAAATTCAGTTTTTTTTACCGATTTAAACATTCGTTTTAGTATGTATTTTATGGTAAAGTAATCTTTTTTGTTTTTTAAAACTCTTCAGACGTTCGACAGACAGTTATCCTGTTATCCACCAGTTTAAAATATACACGGCAACAAGGCTTCTGATACGTATGTACGGATATTGTTAACCGGTTATTTTAGGTATATGAACTTGAACGCAAAGTGATACCAACAAAATTACTGTAACAGTAAATATGCAGTGCTGTAGTTTTGGGTACACAAGCCGAGCTTTTTATGACTCAACTTTGGGAGCTCGTGAATCAAAAGGGTACACAAAGTCGGTTAAATTAGGAAGTATAGCACCATTTAGGGTGCGGTTTTAATGGTGTTTTATTTTTTTACGTAGGTGGATAGATACAGGAAGATAATTTTAATTCAAAAATGGATTATTTTTGATTAACCAATGAAAAATAATCTGGTGCATATGAATCTGTATTTAAATATTTAATAATTACAGTTGGAAGCAAACGCAACAAAATTACAAATAATATTTTATATTATAAACATTTTTCTTAGTTGATTGATTCTGTATTATTTTACTGTTTTGTGTATCAAATGAATCGCTTTCCGATTTAAAAATTACGACGAAAATCAACTCAGTTCTGCTCATTGTCATGAAACATAATTATGAAGTTTTGTTACTCTGTTTCTTTATTGAACACATATTTATCTATCTATCCATACAGACGTCTTTAAGAAAATGATTTATGTATTTCCGCGAAATCTCGTAATTGATATTATCAATTATCTTATTAATTTATTTTTTTTTTCGAAGATGATAAGCAGACTAACTACTTTAGTAATTTGCTGTCTTATGAGTGGATGATGGTGGATTTATGTAAACGATCATACTCTTCAGTGGGATTCAAACACGCGACCTTTGATGTGCTATAAATAAATATATAATTCTGCCATTTACCCGTTTTTGAGTGTGGCATTCTGCCCAAAGCAGATCTCGGTATTATGATATATTTTTGGGCGTGAAGTGCGGTTACCGGCCGTCAAATTACGGCCTTCAAAGGATGGTAGTGGTAGAGGAGCCACAGGAGTAAATTTTAGGGTTGTGAGGCTCGAACTATGGATCTTATGATCCATAATTCGATGCGTTGCCATATGAAGCTATTTATCGCAATATAGATTTATTAAATTAAATTTTTTTGTTAACAATGGAAGCCAAAATTTCGCCGGTAATGCTGTACTAAATATGTGACCAAGTGGAAATAGAGCACCATGTATAAATATTAATTTGCGTAGGAAAATATTTAGTTATATTTGTTTATTTATCAACACTAATTATCGTGTTTTGGATTACACTAATCAAAGCAAATTACCCAACTTTATAAGTCAAGTAGCAACAACTGTTCTTGAAATATATAAAATCTTACCCGAACTATTAATTATGAACCGGTTTTCCATCGGTTGTAATTAAATAATGAGGTTATGTATCGATTAGTCGATCATCACAATTTTATGCGGTAAATAAATAGTTAATAAAATAGAGACATATTTTTCCATGTGAAATATTTAAAATACAAAAAATAACGCAATGTTGCGTTTAGTGTAATATTTGGACGTATGTCAATTAATAATCAATTACTCCAAATGTAATTTTTAATGGTAAACAATATTTTAGTATATTAATGATACAATACATGGAGGAAAAATATCAATAGTCGTTTTTACTTTCCTGGTAATGTTGCGAAATTTCGTGGAACACATCAATTATGAAACAATTTCAAAACTGCTGTAAATTTTCGCCAAACTCCCATCAACATTTGGTTCCATTTTCAGATATTTCCAAGAATATGATAACAGATATTTTGTTGAAATTTGTTCTTGGTTATGTTTACTTTTAGGGGCGATTGTGACAGATGATTTTGATGAACGCAACGTTGACTTCAACTGAAATTAAATTTGTAAAACGAATGATATTTATTTGAGATTGCACGGTTGTTAGGGACTCCATTATTGACTTCTTGATAAGTTCTAAGAGCTGCTGAATATTATTATTTTTTCTTTACTTCTTGTTTTTTCTTATTGCTCACTTATTCTGCGCTCTATTGCTGTCTATCTAAATAATGTTTTTCGACAAGTCTTTCGAGTTTTTCAACATTTGTATTTGTTTATCCATAAAATGGAAAATTTGTTGAATAAATTAAATTAAGAATATAATCTAAATTTAAAGTTGGTAAGCGCACTTCATGCACAGTAAATTGTTAATTTTGCGGTTGTTAAGTATTTTTCATTAATATGTTCAAATATATTGTGTTAAATTAACAATTTGAACAAATATGACATTTTGTTAAATTAAAATTTTGTCAATTCTGAATTTTTAACAAGAAAAATTGTTGTTTTTATTTATTTGCTGGATTAATAAAATAAAACAAATAGACTCGTCAATAATATAACAAATAAATTTAGCTAACTCATCAATTTGAAATTGCCAAAGATAGTTTGTATCCTTTGTGACAACTTAATTTGTTATAATAACTATGATTTATTGTTCTGATTCAATTTAGTTACGAAATACACAAAAATAATTTGTTACTTGCTAACAAATTTGAAATTTGTTAAATTATCAAAAATTAACGGTGGATCGTTTGGGACTAAAAATTTTTGTTAAAATTTTGTCTATTTTGACTAAATTTTTTACTGTGTGAGCAAAAATATATCGCTTACCGAAATCTGCGAAAGCAGAGTGCCACACTCAAAATGAGTAAAAAGCGTGATGATATATTTAATTATTTTAACAGTTGTAAATCAATTAAAGAAATATCACCTAAACCTGGACGAATCCATGTTTATATAGAAATATGTGTATTATAAAGTGTAATGTTAATATTTTCTGTGGAATCTGAAAGAACGGCAAAAATTAATGAAAAATTTAATAAAAAATATATCTTCTCGTTTTTCATTATTAATTTTATGCGATGACGTCTACTAAAGCTAATGAAACTTGGAATCAGAAAAAAATCCAATAAAAAACTTATTTTATGAAATATATTTTTTGTAAAATAAAACATTCTGTATTGACATGAGTGGTGCATGTTAAAAGCTATTTTTAAACGACATAATTTATTGCAGTTTTTTATAAATATTAAAAGTACTTTAAAAGTGACTGAGATTCTGCTATGAACTAATGTTTTCTGTGTTATAATTGTGAACATTTAGCAGCGAAGCAATTGTTTATTCTTGTATGAAAATTAATTTAGTTTTGAAGGAACATATCAAAGTATTCAACTGAGACTCATTATGGGGACGAAGTAATTTGAATAAGAGTAGTTTTAATTCAAAATGATATCGTTTTAAATAAAAACGTTTTGTTTAAAATTAAAACGACTTCTTTTTCATTATTTTTAAAGATGAAATTTCATTTTCTTTCAATGCACAAGAAGATAAATACAATTTATATTCAGAATAAAAATATTTTTGAATTGAACCTAATCATATAAAAAAAAATAAAAAATATATCATCACGCCTTTTACCCATTGCGGGTGTGGCACTCTGCTTACGCAGTAAGTAATAAAATATTCTTCAACGAATGCATACAAAAGGAAAACTGAAAATTTTCTTGTAACAAGAAGTTACATTGTGGTACGAACGTATAGTGAAAAGAATAAAATCAAACGTAATTGATATGTTAATGTCAACTTCCAACCTTCGGCAAAAATAGAGCTGCGTGTGAGCGCTAACGACATGACGTCATAGTTGACGTAGTCTATTTGTGACGATACAGACAATATCAATTACGTCAATTCAATAAACTTTTATGTTATCGTTAACCTATGTGACTTAAATGCTCAAAATCTCAGATAAAAATATTTGTGTAGGTATTGTTCTTTTCATACAAAAGTATTAAAACAATTATCAATATTGTTTCATTTGAAAATATCGGAATTGCGACATATCAGCCAGTGTGCATCAGGTACGAATTACCAAATGTAGTAATTGTTTTTTTTTCAGTTGATACATTTTTGAGCACAAACTATTTAGAAATAAACAACGTGCCGACTTTTAAAAACAACGTAAATGTTTTGCCAAGAGACTTGTTCGAGATTTATTTGTCTGAATATGTGCACATTTCTAAGTTTTCGTTTTAAATTCATACGAGCTTGTTCGTTTATATACTGCACACAACAACAGCAGTGTATGTTTTATAAAATAAATTAAATAGAACTCAAAACAGTCATATCTACAAATTGTTCGCTTGCCGACTACATGTCAATGCTGATAGTTGTGGTTATATGTTTTTAAACATAAACGTATTTGACAAA
Source organism: Poecilus cupreus (assembly GCA_963942605.1). Classification (NCBI taxonomy): domain Eukaryota; kingdom Metazoa; phylum Arthropoda; class Insecta; order Coleoptera; family Carabidae; genus Poecilus; species Poecilus cupreus. The sequence continues at coordinate 12,953,511 of OZ012715.1, forward strand.
GAAATACATTTTCTTTTATTTATCTCTCATAGCGTAATCACGTTAAGCTTATCAAAAGAAAAACAAATTGAGTTTTTACTGTAACCTTGTTTCCACTCGTTACGTCCGTGTGTAATATACTGAGTCAAATGAGGAATGGACTGATGAAATTGGACGAGAATTACTTGGAATACTATCTGATGCATTTCCAAAGAAATATATTTAAATGTTCCACAGGAAACTGATTTATTAAACAATGGGTCACTTTATTCGTTAAACGTGGAACATAGAAGCGAGCCTATTTACAGAGTTCCATTTAAAATGAGTATTGTGATTGGAATTTGTCGGGCGTGAGTTGTGTAGGCTTGGGGTTTGTTTGTGAAAATTGCACTGAAAAACATTCCTAGAGGAAAGTAACCAAATATGGAATAGGATCTTAATATGTACGTAATATCGCCATTTAACATTGCAGTAATTTATTAGTAATCTTAATCAGTCATACATTTTCGCTTAACTTAATAACAATCTTATGTTTTAAAAATGAATTTAGATTATAATAATTTTATAAACTCAAAACAAAAATAATTCCAGGGCAACGGCCTGGCAGGTAGCGATAAAGCCGGTTCACTCGATAACGCAAGTTAAGCAATGCTGCCCGCGGTTAGTAGTTGGATGGCTTTGCGAAAACCCATACCAGCAAACACTGCGTGCCGTTGTCACACCACCGAAAACGAAGTACCGAGGCGGCATGTAACCTCAGAAGTTGAGACCGGTTAATAATAATAATAATAATAATAAAATAATTCCAAATTTGGTTACTTTTCTCTATTTTAATGTTTTTTGTGTAACGTGCCCGTGGTACAAATCAGTTTTTTTTTTTTTGTTACAATTTATATATTTTTTGTGACATTTATGCTATAAATTATCTATTTTCGTGTGACAATGTATATAAGTAACGTATTAGTTTATGCTTGTGATATTTAGTGCCATTGCAAAATAAATAAAATGTATAAGATTGTAAGAAATTTCCTTTCAGCTCACAAAATGTTTACGAAGTCAACTTTGGTTAAATTAGATAAAAGTTGCCGGTTTAAAGTATTCTAAATTTTTTTGAGCGAGCTCTACAGGAACATCTACCTTGTAAAAGGAAAAAAGCATAGAATAAAATTACTAGGGTTAAAAGCATCTACATCTCCCCACAAAAAATAGAATGCATTCTCTGTGACAGAAGTTTATTCACCTGAACCACGGGTTGAAAATCTGATTTGAAATAGGTTCAAGTTACAAGAATTCTACCTGTATCCTGCATACTTCAGAACAGGGGCGTAGAGCACAATTTTTATAAAAGGGTTGATGGTATAATTATCTTTATTTTTTGCTGTTATTGTACGAGCTACTACACTGAGAAATAAATAGCACCAGTGAGACAATTTAACTCAGTAATCAATTACTGAATAGTCAGTAATTTTTACTGAATTATGGTTGTTAAATCGTCCTTTGTTTTATTATGACATAAAATGATATTTAGGTTATGTTTTTTATTTAAACATTTAAAAAATTTAATAAAAAATATTTAAATAATTAAAAATCTGCACAGGCCGAATATTTATACAAAAATGATTGGCTTGTCAAATCCTTCGTAACTAATCCTTATCGATTGAACTGACACTGTCAGTTAATTCTACTAATTTTTCAGTTATTTCAAATGAGAAATGTCAGTTGCGCACTCCTCACTGATAAATTCAGTTGATTCTCGAATAACAAATATTCAGTAAAATGTAATTAATTTTTTTTATAATTACTGTCTCAATGTTACATTAAATTACATTCGTCAAAGTACATTACTTTACAATCAAAATGTAATCAATTAATTAGTTCAATTACATGCTAAAATGTAATTGAATTACATTAATTAATTAAAAATTACAATTACTTTTTATTTTTTAGTGAAATAAAAAGAAGTTCATTCATTCATTTTACAACTTTATACTACAAAAAAAAAGAAAAATATAAATCAAAGACAAAATGTAAGACCATAAAATTATAATAAGTCTAAAACGAAAAAAAATAAAACGTTCTGATTAATATTACTTATTGTGGTTATTCAAACTGGTGTGTTAAAATTAGTAATTTCTCATAGAGAGAATCTGATAATCCCGAGCGTCTTGTATTTTAAATAAGGCCTAAGAATGAAAATAATCTTTCAGCTTTCAGCTGAGGAAGGCAAAATGGCGTTGTACTTCAGAAAAATTCAGGATCTCCACTTCTATTTGATTAGAAATTGAAACGGAATTTTCAATTTCATTCCAATCATCAAAAAGTCATAAAATTGTTCATTTTGTTCATGAAAAAAAGTTAAAAACGAAGTAATTATAAGTGTAATTGTAATTAAAATTATTTAGTAAGTGCTAAAATTACTAATTACTTGAATAAATAATGTAATTGATTACTGAACTTTCCATTACAGAGCGATAGTAATTCAAAAATAAAATTAACAATACATTTCTAAAAAAAATGTAATTAATTGCGTAATTTAATTACTTGTATTTAATTACTGCCCATCTCTAATAGTATATAGCTAATTTTTTCAGTTATATTGATTGAATAATACAGTAAGAATTACTGAACATATTTTTTACTGATTTTTTGTGTTATTTTTACTAACTCGATTTCCCTGTCTGCATGTCTATTTACCCAATGAACTGACAGACAAATTAAAGTCTGGTTGCGGGTCGGTTCTTAGATCATTTTGAGGATCGCGGATCGGATGCGGATCTAGCAAGTCAAGAATATACGGGTTGCGGAAACGAGTCTATTTTTATGTGAAGCAAAAATATAATTTTATTGTCATTTATTTCCACAAAATTGTTCAGTATTTTGTTGTGGGCGCGAGGTAAATAAATAAATTATATTAATCCCAATAATTTTGTCATGCGAGTCGGGTACGGGTCCTCCAAAAATATTCGGGTTGCGGATCGAGTTCGGGTTGCGGATCGGCTTTACTAAAAAAAAAATTATAATGCGGTTTGCGGGTCGGGTGCGGATCTAATAAAATGGACCCGCGCAAGACTATAAGACAAATACAAGCATTTATACTCTAACCGGGATTCGATCCGAAACCCTCGACAACCCTACTTATCTTTATAATTATCGTATTTATTATTTATTAATTTGATTTCAAAAAAGTAGGAACAATATTATTATTTGTGTCAAGAATTATTACTATACGATTACTAAGCGATTAGAAGTATTTCAACACATCCCTATCAAAACATCCCAAAGAGAGCACGAGCCCAGAACTATACAAACAACTCTTCAACGAAATACACCAGAACAAACTAAAAATTATCTACACTGACGCTTCACAAACTAACAACGGCACGGGAGCAGCCTACGTAATAGAAGAAAGAAGTTTCACGTATCACCTACCACACATAGTAAACATCTTCACCGCTGAACTGTTTGCAATCCAGGAAGCACTAAAATACATTATAGAACACTCCCCCCAAACCCCCTATATCATATGTACAGACTCCCTTAGCTCAATACTATGCATCCAAAATATAACTTCCACACACCCAATAACCAATACCATTCGCAACCAACTGCACCAACTAGCAAACCAAAACAACCATATTACATTCCTATGGGTACCTTCCCACATCGGCATTAGGGGAAACGAAGCTGCAGACAGCGCTGCGAAAGAAGCAACACGGATGGAAACAATAACAACTATTCCCATAACGAAGGAAGAAATTAAACAATATATTAAAAAACAAGGAACAACTCTATGGGAAAAAGAGTGGCTACAAACAACAAACAACAAATTAAGAAATATAAAAAATACCGTAAAACCCTGGAAAACAGTAGGTTCCCGTATAGAGCAAATTAAACTAACCAGATTAAGAATAGGACATACCAAAATAACACACAGCCATCTACTCACGAAGACAGACCCGAAACAATGCGACACCTGCAACATCAACCTATCAATCAAACACATAATTGAAAACTGCCCCAAACACAACAGATGGAGAATTCAACACAACATCCCCAACAACATGACAGAAGCACTATCCAACAACGAACTGCACTCCCAAAATATGATTAAATTCCTTAAAGATATCGATATGTACCACAACTTGTAATATACACTGTAAAACTGAAAAATGTAATTATATGTAATGTCCCGGGGCTCAAATGACCCAGTAGTCGAAGAGTCCGCAAATAAACAATAAAAAAAAAAAAAGAAGTATTTACCAAAAAGTTAAAGTTGATTTAATTTTTAGAAAATGCGGTTTATATTTTCAGTTTACCGAATAATTCTTTTTCCGAATATCTATTGTTAGGAGTGTAAATGACTCGTAAAACTCAAATAGTTCTAAAGAATGGAAATGCGTAAAATACCTTGTTGCTTAGTCCAATTTTACTAATAAAAGAAATTAATCTTGAATTACATCACTGTTTTAATAGGTGCAATGAAAAAGTAACGCAAAACAATAGCAGCAATAAACTTGCAGTTTGTTTTATGGACTTATGCTATGCTATAAAAATTCTTGGAATTCTAAATAGAAACATACTATTACCATATATACGTTTACGTGCAAACTGAAAAGAAAATATGGAACACAGTTGGTATATTATTTTTATAATGACATATTTTGTACTAATAAAATTTTCTAAACCGAATTAGTCTGAATTTATACTCTCTACTTTCTTTCATTGTTCTGTTCATGAAATGATACTAAATTAATATTTCAGTGAGTGACCTTCAGTCTGCAATTTTCTTCAAAACTTGTGCATAAAAATAGTTGTAGAACAAATTAGTTTGTGTGTGTAGTTTAAATTCTAAATAATTGCTACTAATTTAATTGTCAAATTTACCGTTTTCTGTTTTTTATTAATTCTTAGTAGGTATGTCAACGTCAATAATATTGTATGTTTAAGTTTTAAGTTCATCTTTGTGTAAAATTAATTAATTAGTGTAGGTACCTCATGTTCTATTTTAAAAACGCTTTTATATTTATTTTGTTGACAAGTGACAACTAGAAATTTATTTGCACAAAGTACTTAAAATTGTGGGAAAACAATTAAGCAATCGTATTGTTTGAATTGTTTTACGTTGGTAGTCAATGAAAATAGAAAATGACGCAATTTAACACGAAAAGTTATTGTTTCAAAATGAAATTAAATTTTAAATAATAATGTGTCGTTTCAAAGCTTTGAATAAATGCATTTAGCGTTTATGAGTTTCGAGTACTATGTTTTATCAGTTTACGATTAATTATTAAAACGCTTTTAGCAATTTGTCAGATTATCGTTATTTAAAAACAAAATAAAAGTATATCAATAGCTTTATCATTGCAAAACATGATGTCCACATACTTTAGACCAATTATATTGCGCTGCGAGCATGGAAAAATTGTGGAAAGAAATTTTATCTGTACTACGCACAATATACCTGTAATTCTCGATAATTCACTATTGTCAAGTGAGGAACGAATGGAAAATTGTGATAACATCTTATGCATACATGTAAAACTGAATCATCCTCATTTAGAAACATTCCACGGTCAAAAAATTACGTAGTTACACAACTAATACCATATGAATCTGTGTCAAGTGCATACAAACTTTTGCAGCCCTGCAGCTGAAATAAAAAATTCATAACGCATTTGAAACTAATTTACAGCTTTGTTATTAATTATTAAAAAATGCAGTATTCACGGTAACGCCTATTTTACAAGGTCAACTATAGGAAACGAGCAAATACTACACGTACGCGATAACACAGCGGTTCTAATACACTGAAACCTTGATATTCATCTAATTTTTTAATTATTATTTTAATTATTTATTCTGCAATACTTTCTTGAAGAATTTAATTTTTATTTTGACCAGCAATAATTACTTTATGCATTGCGTATTAAGAACAGTCTGATTAAATTTTCTGAAAATTTAGATAGTTGTAAAAAATGAAGGCATGCATTTTTATTGTTTATCCAATGGCGTAGAGAAATATTTTTATGGGGTCACTCTCAATTAGTTTAAAGTGTACACAAAAAAGCACTGCAGAATTTATTGAACTATTCGGTAAGCTAATATAAGATGCATTTGCTGAACATTTCGTAACAATTATTTACTAAGCAAATAGAAGTATTTACAAGAGTTTAGTAAATTTTCAGAAAATGCATTTTATATCCTCAGCTTATTGAATAGTTCGGTAAATTGTACGGTATTTTTTGTTTTTATTTATATTCATTGTACCCACTTTTACCAGCATTCGTGTATACAATGAATACCTACCGTTACCGTTACAGGGATTTCCCTAGAAATATTAAAGTTTTTTGCTTTGTGTATTTTCTTATTTTGTTTTATTGTATTTTCTGTTGTATTCTTCTATTTATTGCGGCCTCCTCCAATATTTGGGGAATAACAATGTGCATTACCAGAAATTTCATATTGTTTATCACTAGAAAAAGTCTTAAAATATTGAAATATGCAATATATGAAATTGGTAATTAGCATTAATTCTCTAATGAATGTAATTCGTCCAGAAAATTGATTTTATTTAAAGATATGCAAAAAGAAAAATATATATGCTTTGCATATAATCCGCTCTCTACTTATGAGTGTTGGCATGTGTTAAATAAAAATTATTAAGTGCCATTTGTTTGATTTATTTGACCCACAACGAGGATTAGAAACATATTTGATTATTTACTGTACCGAATTTGAAAATTCTTGATAGTTTTAGTGAACTTTACCTTAGGGTATGATATACCCCACAAAACCTTTTGACTTTTTCCTCTACAGTAACAAAGGGTTGAATGTAGTTTGCAACAAAAAAATACTATAAAAGAGAACAACCTATACCTGTGAAAGTTTTTGTTATTCCCCCTATGAAGTTTTCAAAGCGAATCCAGTAGAAGTAAAAACGGGCTATACCAATTTATATTTTTTTTATTAATGTTTATGACACAAGAGAGTACAGTAGTAAATGTCACCCGATATGAATCAAGTTCCCAGCGAAATTTGAACGAGATGACCTTTCGATTTTTTGTAGCAGTGTTGCAGACGGGGAGACTCATACTCATACTAATATCGGGGAAATGGTCGTGCGGGGTTCAAGGAAGGTCAGAGCCTCGGAACGTGTATTTCCGTAGAATGCGCGAACCGAATATTCCGAGTTTCCCAGAACTGAGGATCAATGTAGGAACTACTTAGTAATTGTATCACAATGTGACTCATCCGTATTTCTAAACCACAACCGCAGTTAAATATACCAAATACCTAAAGATATTTTAAGAAAATTGTGGAAGAAGATGCAATGGACGATACTTCAACTTCTGTTTCTGCGGTTTTCAGTATTCTAAAAGAATTCTACACGTTCTAAAACTATTTTCGAAAAGTACTTCAGTACTGGAGAAATATATTATCTATAACTTTTGATAAGAATAATATAGAAAATACAATTAATATACCTAAAAACAAAGCCAATATGTGTAATTTCTACGGATTTAATTAGATTATATCTATATTACTTATTTTTTAAATTCCAGGACTGGTATCACGAGCTCTATATTTGGATGTTTTCAGAGAAGTGTTTTAGTGCTGTACAATGTTCTAATAGTTATTCGTATACCAAGGCCGCGAAATCACTCTTTAGCGTACCCAGAGAAAAAAAATATTGAGGGCGCTAAAGGATTTTGCAGGCAAGGTGTACACACTATTTTTTGTGCAACCGTAAAAAGTACGTGATTACAAATTTTATTAGTTTGAAACAATTTTATTGTAAATAGAAAGTTGGCTTTCAAAGTGTCAAAATAGGGTAAAAACAATAATTTTAGATTTCGCGGCCGTTACCGTAACAACAGACGCGAAATTCTATTTCGCGGTCTGTAGGGCGGCTGCGAAATGCTTATTTTGCGTCCGGTTGCACAAAAAATTATTTTATAAAAAAATTGCTTCGAATAAAAGTTACAGATCTAGCATTTTGATTTGAACTAATTTGAAGTTTTTTTATAAAATAATTTTAGAGCATTATACTGTGCTAAAACCTCTTAGAATACCCAAAACGGAGCTCGTGGTACTAGCCCATGAGCTTATTTAGACGTGAAACATAGGATTTTCCTATCCATGGTTACGAATTTAATCGCAATGTATTATGAAAGTCCTTTTTAAAAGAAACATAGGCAATAAAGTTAACTGAATTATTATTTTTACATATTATAAGAAAATACAAATATTAATACTTATATAAATTTTCCAAAATCCTATTCATGATTAAATATTAAGCCAATCGATTATAACATTCTTGATCAACAACAGATATTTGGGCAGCTGTAATAGCTCCAAAGATGTTTCAATTTGAACTTTTAAGTGTTCTAAATTCAGAACAATTAGTAGTTCAAATGTATTCCCTATGTTTCATTTTAAAATGGACGTTCTAATACATTGCAGGCAAACTCGTATAAGAAAAATTATATAAACAACTATATATATTTTGGTTTAAATTAAGTAATTCGTTTATTCTGTCCCGATGTATAGATAAAACCGGTAGAATATTATCTAGATCACATCACGATATAAACCGGTTTACACGCATACCGTCTAGAAACCGGTTTATAATGCTACCGGTTCACATCTGTTTAATATCCGGTTATCGCTTTGAGGAACCTATTACTAAAAATATGTATTTGTAGACATGAAACTTCGGAAGAATTTGTGAAATTTTTGTTATATTTTCATATATCATATATACAATTATTATAAAGTAGTCTGTCAGCGTTAACAGAAAATAATCTTCTAAATATAATTTTAATTCTGTATTGTCATCAGACACGTGCAGGAGTTTCTTGTTACACTTGTGAAAATTTCTGGAACAGACAGATCTTCCTGGAAGTCTCGCTGATAATATTATACTATTTATCCTACGCGAATATTCTATAGTAAAGGATTCTTGAAATTACGCCAACGTAATGAGAGATATCGAGATATAGATTTATATTTATTGAAACTGATGCTCGAGTTTCTATTATTAAATATAGAACAGTGTCAATGACTAGTTGAGCGGAGATTTGTTTTGTTTACGACACTGTAATGAAAAGGAATTCATACTACAGGATATTTTTCTTTCTTTTCGTACTGTGCAAATAAAATACGCACAGTAACTGGTCTAGAAATACTTTTTCCTCACATATTATTTAGAGGAATCCTTAGTACGATTCCCCGTGAAAGCAGAAATATATTTATTTTTCTATTTTGCATCTATAATGAGTTCTTCGCTAAATTAACAAACAAACGATTATAAGAAGTATAATTTGTTTAAACCTTTCACCCATTTTGGGTACGGCACTCTGCTTATTTATGATATATTTTTTGCGCATGAACTGCGGGTACCGGCCGTCACATCATGGCCCCAATGGTGTTAATGGATTCGAACTGAGGATTTTATGATCCATTGTGCGATATATGTATTATTTATAATTGAACCTAATCATTTTGTAGGAAATAAAATTTTCTTCAACGAGTGCATACAAAAGGAAAACTGAAAATTTTCTTTTGTTTGCTTCTTTTGACAAAACTGAATTATATGTTTTTTTTTTTATTTTATTTTAGTTGCTATGGGAACAAACAAATAACAGAAACTGTAATTATTAATCATTCAATACAGATTCACATACCGATAGAAAAATTTGAAACTCCCGGAATATCCTCACTTAAAATTGTAATATTTTTTTATTACATTTCTTTATAATATAAGCGCTAAGAAACCCATTGTAGCAGAGCGCATCGTCAGATCTCTAATATTTTTCGAGATACGTCGATTTTTTGTATTTTTCGAAGTGCAACTTTAAGGGCCTGTAATTCAAAAACTACACGAGATATCTAAAAATTCTCTTCAGTTTAGCGTTTCTGGTGGCTTATATAACAAATTAGCAAATTTTTAAAATTTTGAAATTTTTTTGTATTTTTGTTCATCGGCGATAACTCTACAAATATTAAAGATACAGATTTGCAGTGTTCACCAATCGATTCAGCTCGTCGAAATACATAAGTATGCCAAGTTTCATAAAAATCGCTTTACGGGATGGAAAGTTAGAGCAAAAAGCCTGAAAATGGCGTTTTTTGTCCTGAAAGTCAAGGGGTACCCCTTGACGTTTGGCCTGAATTTGGCCATTTTCAGACTTTTTGCTCTAACATTTCAACCGGTTGTCCGAATTTTCTGAAATTTTCAGGGTTTATGTATTTCGTCGAGCTGAATCGATTGGTGAACACTGCAAGTCTGTATCTTTCATATTTGTCGAGATATCTCCAATCGAAATTTACAAAAAAAATTTCAAAATTTTCAAAATTTACTAATTTATTATAAATGGCACGAAACACACAATACTGGAGATATTTTTCCATATCTTGCATAGTTTTCGAGTTACAGCCCCTCAAAGTTGCTCTTCGGAAAATATAAAAAATCGTCATATCTCGAAAAATATTAGAGATATGACCATGCGCTCTGCTGCAATGGGTTTTCTGACGCGAATATTATAAAGAAATGAAATAAAAAAAATTTACAATTTTAAGTCATATTTGGGGAAATTTCCGTATTTTGAAAAATATTACAAATCGCTATATTTCGATAAATATAAGACATATTACGATGCGTACTACAGCAATGAGTTTATTCATGTTTAAGTTATACATAAGTAATAAATTTCAAGTTAAGTTTGGAGGAGTATTTAATTTAGTTTCTAGTAAACAATTTACTAACCTTTTGATACTAATTATACGTTTCTTTCTTAATTTAAATAATTAAATCTGCCTAACCTATTAATGCTCAGAATTTGTAATTATGTGTAAAATATTTTATCTACGCCCGTGTGTTAAATATCACTTATCCCACACAGAGCTTCATTAACGTCTTCGTTTTCATTAACGTACTATTTATTATAAATGTTTATAATAACATATTTATATATATTAGCTCTACAGGCCCTGGGCTTGTTGTATAAATTCTTTCCACTCCTTTCTGTTTCTTGCTTTGGTTTTCCAATTTGTAATTCCTAATTTTTCCAGGTCATTTTTTTTTTTGGTCTACCTCGCTTCTTTTTTACTTTCTTGTACCAATTATAAGGAAGTATTGGAATCACGAAAAAAATCGCTAACGAGATTTTTGCGGAAATACATATTTTGACGTCCACTGAATTCGTTAAGACCAATTTCTCAATGATGTCTGTGTGTGAGGATGGATGGATGAATGGATGTCCGTGTGCGCAATATCTCAAGAACGAGACAAGATATGTAAATTAAACTTGGAATTTATAAGTTTCATGAAAATATGAAGAGCTGAGTTGATTTTTAATGAAATTGAAAACCCGGAAGAGGAAGTTTACTGAACACACAAAACAATAAACTCCAATTTTTTTCAAAAATAGAATCAGCTGTGAAAAAAAGTTTCAAATAAGAGATGTTAGCAAGAATATTTGGAATATAAAATGTTATTTGCACTTTTTTGTACATGCTTCAAATTTTGGGAAAAACTAAATTATGTATTTAGTAATACATTTCAGTAATCTTAGTTACACTGGAAACAAAAACTATAATATTTTTAACATCTATGTGTCAAACGTGTCAAATAATTGTGAAGTGTCAAAAATATGTGTCGTGTTAAATATTGTAAAAGCAATATTTGTATTATTAGTTAGAAAGTCTTAAAAATTAGATATTAATTAATATTTTAAATTAACATCATAGCTGAGAACACAAAATTAAACAGGTATAATATCCATATGTCATATACATATTCAGTTGGTTTTATTTGTATAAGAAAGTAGTGCGGTGCCCACACCAGATTTTTTCTTAATAATTTTGTACCTACATTGCATTCCAAATGTAAAGTGATTTACTAATAAATTGAAGTCTTTTATTTAATACATACATACATACATACATACATACATACATACATACATACATACATACATAACGTCACGCTATGTCCCACTTAGTGGGGTAGCACGAACCCAGAAAAACAGTCAACCAACAATCAATCGCCTCCAAACATTCCTATCTTGACACACCACTTTCGCCTCGTCCACATTCATAGTGCGATTCATACATGCACGTTTATTCTTCACACTCGGAATCATTCGTTCACGCAACAAACCATCAATCATACCCAACCAGTTATTCCTCGGACGCCCACGCAATCGTTCACCTTCAATCTCACCCACATATATTAGTTTCACCAACCTTTCATTCGACATTCGCTCAACATGTCCAAACCACCTCAACTGACTCACTCCCACTTTCTTAACAACATTCTTCTCAATCTCACACTCATCATACACCAATGTATTCCGTATACGATCACGTCTCGTATACTCACATACTCCTCTCAAATATCTCATTTCCACTACAGCTATATGTCGTTCATGCTTCTTCATCCACACCCAACACTCAGAACCATACATCAATGTAGGCACTAATACACCATTATAAACACTCAATCGAGCATCTCTAGATACATTCACGTTTCGAGCAAATGTACCCAGAGCACCCAATACCTTGCACCCTGCAGACACTCGCCTTTCAATCTCCCGGTCAATACGTCCATCCCTCGAGAACATACTACCCAAATATACAAATTCATTCACTTGTTCCAATCTCACACCATTCACTGAAACATTACAATCAGTCACCAAATCATTCTTCTCAAACACCAACACTTTACATTTATCGACATTCAATAGCAGATTTAAACCTTTCCCTACTTCATTTATGCTCACAATCATTCTTCTCAATTGCTCCTCAGTTTCACCCAACACAACAACATCATCCGCATAAGCTAACGCAGGCACTACACGTCCACCAATACGTACACCATCTGTTCCATTCAATGCCTTTCGTAACAACACATCCATATACAAATTAAACAACCAAGGAGACATTCCACAACCCTGTTTCACACCAACATTTAATTTAATGGAATAATATGTTACAAAGCTAGCAAAAACACTAGATTTCAGGGTATAATGAAAATTTTACTAAATTTACTACAGAAATTTCGGTTTCGATTATGGGTTCGGCCGCAACTAGAAGAGGAGCCGAATATTTGGTTGTGGTTTTGGTTTTGGCTGAAAATCATGTTAGGTCTGAAACTAATTATTTGCTATCAATTTCAATCCGAAATTAAAATGAAGAACGGTGGCTAATAATATCAATAGAAAATGATATCTAAAAATTTATTTAGGCTGCATGTTACGGAGTGGATAAATGGGTCATTTTTCAGGCTTCGTCTTTTTGCGCACATGTTGCATTTCTAGAAAAACTATAATTGTCAAGTATATTTACATGTTTGTTGTATAAACTGTTTTAAATTGGCAAAAATTTTGTAAATAAGCAAATACCAGGAACAATGATTGAAAAATTGTACCATGGCCAACATTTACGCACGCGAAGACTAAATCAATGCGAGAAACTTAGCGGCAAATTAAATTATCCTGCTTGTAATAGAAGCCGGTGACGTAGATTCGGGATAGAAATGAATGCAATGCTGTCTCGACTCTCGAGGTTTCTGCTCTCGCTCGGCTCTCAGTGGAAGTATACTTAGTGGGAATTGGAGTGGGTGATATTTTATTGGCTTGCGCAGTAGCCCCTTGCGTCTGCTGAACGTTGACCCGTGACGCCTTGACGAGGATGGGCCGACGCCGTTCGCCCGCCGCGTCGCTTGCCAGTGGCGCCCGCAGATAATCAAATTCAATTTGGGGGCGCATTTTCATAACTTGATCTCTGCTATTGATAGTGTGACGCTTAATGCAATGAACCCGGCGGTACAAACGCATGATACCTAACATGAATTATTAATTGAATTTTGTTTCAGTTGATATCCTCATATTTTTGATAAATTAAATATAGTAAATATAGATAAAAATATTTTTGTTGGAACAAACATATTCCTCTTAAATGAAGAGAAAATTTTATTTGAATAGTGCCAATCCGATTTCGTTTTCATTGAAAACTTTTGTATTATTTTTTTTTTTTTTTATTAATGATACGGCTTCAACTGCTTGGTTATTAGCCGGGGTGATGGGTGATATGAGGATGGAGGTGTCTGCGTGTAGTCATCACAGACACCGATTGGTGATGATGAAGATGGATGTGTCTGCGTGTAGTCATCACAGACACCGATTGGTGATGATGAAGATGGAGGTGTCTGCGTGTAGTCATCACAGACATCGATTTGGTGATAAGTATGGAGGTGTCTGCGTTGTAGTCAATCACAAACACCGATATAATGCCAGCCCAGTCCGGGAATCGAACCCGGGACCTCTGGGTCAGAGCCTAGTAGTCTAAACCATTGAGCCACAGAGGCGGGCAAACTTTTGTATTAATAAATATTTTGTATGAAAATTAATTTGGTTTTACAGGAACATATCAAAGTATTCAACTGAGACGGACGAAGTATGTTTGAATAGGAGCAGTTTTAATTCAAAATGATCGTTTTAAAAATAAACAATTTGATTAAAATGAAAACGGCTCCATATTCATTATTTTTAAGGATGAAATTTAAAATATATTCATTTTCTTTCAATGCAGAAAAAGAAGATAAATAAAATTTATATGCAAAATTAATTTTTTATTTGAATTGAACCTCGTCATTTTGTAAGAAATAAAATGTTCTTCAACGAATGCATACAAAAGGAAAACTAAAAATTTTCTTGAAACAAGAAGTTATTTTTTTGCTCATCATTATCTTTATTTTATTTTGTTTAACTACAGACAAAGACCAAGACAATTCCACGTATACATTTATAAATTAATTAATATAAAGAAAATTACAAAGACATGTAATTTTGAAACATTATTAGAAATTTAAATAAAATGCAAGAGAAGATTAAAATGTTGTTAATTTCGAAATTCACCAATCAGCATATTCCGCAGTTGCAATTAATATTAAGTGAAATATATCAAGATGTTGAAATTTGTAATATTTCTAAAGAAACGTCAGCCTCATTCGTTGACAAATAAATGAAATACAAATATTTAAATAATATTTATTATATATTTATAAATATATACCTACTGTCAAACGATAGTAATAATTAATTTTAATCTACAGATAACTTTTAACGAATTCAAATTTAACAAATTTGCATATTTCTAAAAAAATTAATAGGATAATTTAATCTTCTATTTCTGAATGTACAATAATGGGAATTTTGTATCATTGGGATGGTAATTTTCTTTATATTATAAATTATAATAAGTAAATCTGTAGTTATAATTTTGCGGATTATATGTGAAAAACAATATATTTATTTCTCGACATACCAGGAAACCGCACCGTTCTTCTCCCGAAATAGTGAGGAAAATGTGTTTTCCTCACTATATAGAGATTAAAATATAGAATTGTTACCAATATGAATGTTATTTATAAAATATATATCGTAAAAATTATAAATATATTCCTAATTTTATTAAAAATCCTTATTTTAGTGACATACACACTTTAAATTATCTTACAATTATGTCTTATATTTTTTTCTAGATTAAATCACAATTTGACAATTATAATTTAGATTTAAGATTGGTAGATACAGCTTTGCGTCTGATAACCTAACTTTTGACGTGTCAAAGTGTATTTTAGGTCCGAGCAAATCATTTTTAGAAACATGTCGTAAAGAAATGTTGTATCTAACACGAGAGGAAAGCGTTTCTTCCGCTCTCGCTCGAATTTAAAATTATGACAGTTATACTGCCGATTTCCGGTAGTCGTTCCTTTGCAGTTTTAACGGTTTTATGCCGATTCCTGGAGTTTCAAGTGAAAATACTATACATTTCATTCCCAAATGCAAAACAGGGTAAAATAGTCGTCAAGTCAAAATGACTAAAAAATATATGAAACTGTTATAGGTTTGCTGTTCAAATAAATAATGTGTGAAATAAATTTTATTTTTATTTATAAATAAATCATTTCATTAACTGGTAAATGGATTAAATCAAACCCAATTGTGCTGCAGTAAAATACACTGATTTTAAAACGTTTCTATAAATAAATAATGTGCGAAAAAAGTTTTGATTTTAATTTGTCAACATTTGATGAAAACGTCATTTACCTATCACAGTATGTGGCTTCCTGCTTATAGCGAATATATTTTGTGCGTAATATGCGGTTAACAGCCGTCATACCACGCTCCCAAACATAAGTAGGTGGATAATTATAATGCAGAAATAATTGTTATCGCTTTAGTAATACCAAGGAGCTATTTTGAATGTTAAAGTTATTCCAAAAGGGACGAAAGCTTTTTGAAACCTTTTTAAAACAATCTTGACATTAAAAACTGTTTGTTTATAGTAATGCAAAAAAAATAATATAAAATTAAAATATGGTAGCATTATTTTTCTGATGCTGTCAAAATTTTTTCTATGATGCCAGAAGAAATTTGCGAATAAAATGTTATTGTAAATAATAAATATAATCCGATAAGGAATTTTCTCTAAAATAAAATTAATCAAATAAATATTTCGCTTAAATACCAACCCCAAAGCTGTTAGTAGTGTGTAGTTACCAACCGCCAGGCTTAACCCCCCAAAGATGTTAATGAGAGGAAACCATACGAATAAAGATAAAATCTCAAAGCCGTCTGTGGGATTCGAACTGAGGATCTCATGATGAATTGCCACGAAGCTATTTATATATTGAATATTGTTGTAATTATTTAAATAATTTTGTACTTACGCTTTGTATTATAATGTTAATAATGCGAGAAAAGCACGCTTATTTCTGTAATATGCAAAAGGTATTTACAATTTAACTTCTTTGATAAAATTGTAATTAAATGTTGCTTCAATGTTATTAATGAATTTAATGTTCTGTGTTTATTAAAGCTTTTCTTTGAAGCTGTATTTTGTAATAAAATTAGAGAAGCAACAGTTACCTGAGTATTTGCACAAAGCTTCACTATTTATAAAATGAGTGTTTTCCTTTTCACTCAAAAGCCGGAATACTTGTACGTGTTTATTTATAACTATATCCGCAATGTCTCTTTACCAGTAATGGAAATGTGATTATTTCCTTGTAATTGTAACTACTCAACCACTAAAATTAATTACAGTTCTCGTTGAAATAATTATAGAAGTTCAAAATTAGTTCATTATTTATTAACAAATTTATTAAATGCATCAACTCACTCCCAATTTGTTATTGTTATCGAGCAAAGCCACACTTGACAATAATTTAATTTCTACACAAAAAAGTACCACTCAGAGAAAAAATGTATTACTAATAAATTTTATCATTCAAATACGAACCTAATAAAAAATATTAGTTTTAAATAAAATAAAGTATTTAATTTATTTAGTTAATTTAATGTATTTTTATTAGTTTCTAATAAATATATATCAGAAATATCGATAATCGACTATTACCAATATTGCAATAAAATAAATTATTAATTAAAAGTAAATAAATTTACATAAAATTCAAATAAATTTATTCATGTCAAATAAATAGTGAATTAAATAACTTTTGTTGGTTTTAAATAAATCGCTTACACTTATTTTACAGAAATATTTTGTTGCTACTAATAAATTTATAATTCATTCAAACAAATATTTTTCTAACAAATGGATTTATTTAAATTTACTAAATTTTTTCTCTGAGTGTAGAATTTACCGTACTACTCGGTAAGCTGAGGATATAAGATGTATTTTCTGAAAATTTCATAACAATTATGAAACTAAACTCGATTATTTACTAATTAAGTAAAAGTAAAAACCAAAAAGTTCGGTAAATGATCAGAAAATGCATTTCATATCTTTAGTTTAGCTTATAATAGTTGGATATATTCTACTGTATACTTTTTATTTTTTCTTGTAGGACTAAAAAGTAATAAAAAATACAAAAATAAATCTACCCATTTTTGGGTTTTGCAGTCTGTGTTTTACGCGTGAAATGCACAAAAAATACCGTAGAATTTACCGAACTTTTCGGTAAGCTGAAGATATAAGTTGTATTGTGGAAAAATAATGATGGAGGATACAGTCAAAAGATCTTTATTTTCTACAACGTCGACGTTTCGACACCACTTGTGTCTTCTTCAAGGCTAATAGAAAAAGTTATGTGATAATGTTAAAAAGGCATACAAATATTAATAATATTTTAACATTATCACATAACTTTTTCTACTAGCCTTGAAGAAGACACAATTGGTGTCGAAACGTCGACGCTGTAGAAAATAAAGATCTTCTGACTGTATCATTATTTTCCCACATCATTTCTCCAGTCGAACAATCATTTCTTCATATTTTGTATTAAGTGAAAATGTCATAGCAATTTAGAAACTAATCAATTAGATTATGGCGAAAATGATATATTTTTAAATATTTTATGTTCAATTTAAAATTTTCAAGACGCCAAATTTCTCCTGAAGGTGGTAGAAACGTCAGATTTTCAGTATTATAATTTAGACTGTAGTCCGAAGAATCTTTTATTTTATTTACAAAAAAGTTTGGTAAATTTTCGGAAAATGTATGAATAGTTATGTATATTGTACGCAACTTTTTTTTCTTATGCTAGTGGAGGCAGAGGGAAAGATAAAATGAGCAACTATTGCCTGTGGGATTCGAACTGAGGATTGCATGGTCCAATTTACCCCATAATAGTAACCAAAATCTAAATCTTAATTTAGTATACAACGCATGCATTATACATATTTCATTTTATATAATCAAATAAAGAGGTCCAAAGTTTTGATCATATCCAGAAAATATTTGTTTTACAGTTACAGACAATCAGGTTTGATTATTTTGTTATTTCGTTGTGTATTTTCCAAATATATCTATGACGTTATCAACAAAGTAACAGCGTTTTGAAATTATGTCCTCTATTAAATTTAATTATGTATGTGTTTCCGCTGTACTAACCGTTATCCTTATTATTCATAGGTCAGTAATCGCAAATAGTGTAAATGCCTAGCCACGCACTTTTACAATCATTATTTTGACTAACTGATTACTTCGCTTTATCAACATGCAATAACGAAAGAATAAAAATAAATGTAAACATGAGTCTTATGAGTCGCACGTGGTATTGAACAGACGACAATAATGCTATTGTCTTGAGCAAAGTAATTTATTCTTTCAAGGCGGCAACTTCATTTTTAAATGGTATCCGTATTTATTCTTCTGTCACAATCAATCTTAAATAAATATAGTATCATGATATATTTGTCTGGGATGCGTCATTCTTCTAACAGTAAATCCCAGTATAATATATTTTTGCACAGGAAGCACGATTAGCAATCGTCAAATCATGACTTTGGCCGGTTGTAGGTTTAAAAATGACGGTCATTTGATTTACAGCCCGATTATTACTATGAAGCTATTTACCATTTATGTATACCAGGTGTGTACTTTTTGTAGGACATAGGAAATACAATGATATTTTTTTCATTAGGCGATAGATTGTTTCCTATAAATTTTAGAACAAAAGTAAATAGCTCCGTGGTAACGTGTCGGACTGTGGATCGTGAGATCCTCAGTTCGAATCCCACTGCCGACAGTTGCAAATTTAAATTTGCCCCTGTGGTTCCCCCTCCACTAACATCCTTGGGGGCTATGATTTGACGGCTGGTAACCGCACTTCATACGAATAAAATATATCACCTACCGAGATCTGCGTAAGCAGAGTGCCACACCCGTAATGGGTAAAAGGCGTGATGATATATTTATTTATTTATTTATTTAAAAGTGTAAATATAAAAAATGTTCAGAAAGAAAAACTGCATTAAATGAGCCTAAATTTATTGATACAATTCTGCCATGAGTACAATTCCAATCACTCGATAACGCAAATAAAGCAATGGTGCCCGCGATTAGTAGTTGGATGGACGACCGCTTTGCGAAATAATGAGTTATTACGAAAATATTGAAACCGTATTGTAATTATCCAAAATATTCATCGAAATTTATTGCATGTCAAAATATATACCTCCCGTACATGCATCTACGGGAGGTCCCAATATATCGTCACCATATTGTTCATCTCTTGTTGTGTTTATAAGGAAGTAAAATCATAAACAAACGTTTAAATCTGCAGTAGAAATATTGTTCCAATCTTTCGTTAAACATGTTGGTCATTCACCCGGTACTTATTGTTTGGTTGTATAGGTAGTAAATTCTGTAAATAATAAACAAAAATATTTAGAAATATAAAACCTTTCAACTCGAACTTACTATGGACTATAAATGTCATAAAATATTATTCATAAGTTATCGTGATTCAATAATAACTTCGAATCAAATATAGTTAGGTACAAGAACAGTGCTTTAGAGAGCGATAAAAACAAAAAGATAAATGAAATGCATTGTTAAGTGATTTACAATTTGCACGAAAATGGATGAAATTTGAAATATGCAATAACTCACGTGCACTATTTGGATTTAAGTCTTCTTAGAATACTGTATTCATTTTATACACTGATTTCTATATAACACTAGATTGGGCATAGGCCACATTCTGCCGTCTGAGAGCGTTCCCAATTGAACGGGTGAAATTGATGTTTTGTGACACTAGGCATGAATAATCAGGCATTTAGCTAAATGTCTAGGCATTTAGCGAAATCCCGGCAATTAGATGAATTTTACTTCATTCTTCTAATTGACTGGCGAAATCAGGCAATTAGACGAAAAATCGGGCATTTCTCTATTTGCCGGGCGCGGTTTAGGCACTTAGAAGAATCATTCATAATATTATAAACAATTTTATTAACAAATTTCACTTATTTGTTACAACAAGGTGCCGATAAATGGCATCGTGAATTTCATTGCGGCAAAAAATGTAATTGCAAAGCTGTAAAAACAATGCCAAACAAAACGAAAAAGCAGATATTTTATGAAATTCACGATGCTATTTATCGGCACCTTGTTGTAACAAATAAGTGAAATTTGTTAATAAAATTGTTACCAAATATTATGAATTATTCTTCCAAGTGCCTAAACCGCACCCGGCAAATAGAGAAATGCGCGATTTTTCGTCGAATTGCCTGATTACGCCACTCAAATAGAAGAATGAAGTAAAATTCATCTAATTGACGGCATTTCGCTAAATGCCTAGACATTTAGCTAAATGCCTGATTATTCTAAATGCCTACGACAATAAACCGAATTATACAATATTATTGAGAATGTTTTGTAAAAAAAGGAAAAAAGTATTCGGAAAAATATACAGCAAATTGCGGTACTTTTATTTTAATAGTTGCTTAATCGTTTTATTACTACTCTTTGGGATTTGGTGTACAACACTGCACTTATATATCGTCACCTAATTGTCCATTTTCGTGCTGTATTCATAAGGCAGGAAAATCATAAACAAACATTTTAATCTGCAGTTGAAATAGCCGTTCTATTGTTTGGTTAAACATATTGGTCGTTCACCCGGGTACTTGTTATGGTAGGTAATAAATTCTGTAAATAATAAACAAAAATATTTAGAAATATAAAACCTATCAACTCGAACGTAACACTAAATGTCATTGTGGTTATTGCACGTGCAAGAACAAAACTGTAGAGTGTGATATTAAAAAGACGATATAATTTATTGTTAAATGATTTACGCGAAAACAGGTAAAATTTTAAATGTACCTACATCAACTTACGTGAGCAACTGTTATTTAATTTATGTCAGAATATTGTATTCATTTTAAACTACTACTTCTGCTTGATGGATTGTTACCAAAATCTAATCAGTTTGTATCTGAAACATCCAAATTCTAATCATGAAATTTGAAAACACGATATCATTATTAGATATTGAGTTATCGTGAAAACCATACTCTAAGGACCCTAAAATATTATTGTCCTTTACTCCATTGAGATTTTTTGCCATCAAAATACCTTTCATACATATCGAAGGCTTTCTGCTAAAAGTGTGTATCTTCATATGTTTTCATTTACGTTTTTTTGTTAATACGCCCTTTTGGCAGGTAACCCTCGATATATGTGCAGCATTTAATAGTGTAACTCAACCAAAACCTAAACACCTAAAGGATCGTAATAAAACGCTTGAACATCCATTCAATTACGTTTACAGAGAAATAGAAATGGGCAAATATCAGTTTTTCAAATTCGAATAATAACTGGATCTCGAATATTCGAATATCTCGAACAGTCGAATTCCTCGAATACTTTCATTAAACAAATATTTTTTTTTGTGAAATTGGGAAGCGGACTAACTGTTTGGTCATATGCCGCCTCAAGAGTGGACGATAATGAATTTAGGTAAAAATAGCCACTACGCCACCGAGATCGGCTTTAAACAAAATTTAATAAATAGACTATAAAAAACTAAAGAATAAAGTACATAAAATTTGTTCGCTGAACATAGCGCTACAGATATCGCGCAATATTCGAGGTATTCAAGTATTCGCGGATGGTATTCGCCCATTTCTACAAAGAAACCTTAAATTATACCATTTATATCTGTCATAAATAAAAATGCTAAAACAGTTGCTGGTTTCTCAAGTTTAGCACGGAATTGGACTTTGCCCTAACAAAAATAGTAGGAATTAAGTAAATCTGTTACAAATATGGGCGAGAGGTTTAGTGTAACCCACTAAAATCCAAAGGATCGTAATAAACTCTTAAACACCCATGCAATTACGTTTAGAAAGAAACCTTAAATTATACCTGTCATAAATAAAAATGTGAATACTGTAGCTGGTTTCTCAAGTTTAGCATAGCCAACTTTATGTTCTGTCGTAACAAAAATAATAGGAAATAAATATTAAATACTTATCACTATTCATGTAAATAAATACTATTCAAGCTGATTTCATCTTGTAGATTATGATTCACTTTTGCCGTATTTCCTTGTTGATCATTTTGAACATTATCACTAGTATTATTATTTGCGTCAGCAACTTCATCATCGTAGGAAACCCATGGCTGCCACATATTTTAAAAATTTATGTTGCTTAGACAAAAGTAGAAGCACAAATGAAAGAATCTTTTATGCTAACGGGATGCTTTAACCCGGATTAATTTTGCTAGTAATTTTATGCTGAAAATTAATTTCTAATTTGTTAAATAATAAGACAGGTAGATAATGTCTCTTGCAAATTATATTTTAAATTGGAAATTTTAGTCCAGATTAAATTTTTTACATTCAAGCAACTATAAATTGGTAATACAAGGATAATAAGTATGTATAATATTTACTTAATCTGTACTTATACAAATGTTCAAAAAGTTCAGGGACGGTAAAATATCTCGAGAAATACACATCGAATCAAAAAACAAAAAACATAAATAAAATAAATAAATATATCATCACGCCTTTTACCCATTAAGGGTGTGGCACTCTGCTTACGCAGATCTCGGTAGGTGATATATTTTTGCGTATGAAATGCGGTTACCAGCCGTCAAGTCATAGCCCCCAAAGTTGTTAGTGGAGGGGGAACCACAGGGGTAAATTTAAATTTGTAACTGTCGGCAGTGGGATTCGAACTGAGGATCTCACGATCCACAGTCCGACACGTTACCACGGAGCTATTTACCCCATTTACAAAAAACATGTGTGTAATATTTTTCAAAAACCTATCTTATGCCACCAAACCCGATCCCCCACCGCCACCCCCTGGGAGTGTGGAGGGGGCCACATTGAAATCTTAAATATGAATCCCCATTTTTTATTGCACATTAGGATAGTACGGCTAAAACTAAATAGGTTTTGTATGAAACTTTTTTTCCGATTCGCGATAGATGACGCTGTAATCATAAAAATAATTATTGACATGTTCCCATTTAAGATTTCAAAATGCCTCTCCCTACCTCCCCTTTTTCATGCTGTGTTTTTAAAGAAAGAAAATCATAAACATTTAAATCTGCAGTCTAAATATCGTTTCTATCGTTTCGTTAAACACATTGGTCGTTCAACCGGGTTCTTGTTGTGGTAGGTAGTAAATTCTGTAAATAATAAACAAAAATATTTAGAAATATAAAACCTTTCAACTCGAGCATTCTATCAACTATAAATGTCATGTAGTATTATTCATATGTTATCGTGACTCAATAATAACATCGAACAAGTGCAGTTGAAGCAGGTGCAATAACAGTATACGAAGAAAAGTTCCTTTGAATTTTCTGAACTATTCGATAAATTTACCACACTTTTTTTGTAAATATTTCTAATTTATTCTCCCTCTAGTAACACGTTTAGGGGTTGCAAATTTGACGGTATTATTCGCACAAAAAGAATTATATATACAGGGTGTCCCAGATTCAAACGGCCTAACTTAAAATTAAGATTAAACACCTAAAAATAGGGTGACAAGTTCATTTGAGCAAATGTCCGTAAATGCTTTATTCCAGAGATATTCATGTTTTTCTTACTGAGTAGCGCTACTTTAAAAAATCAACTTCATAACGAAATATCCAGTATTATCTTATTGAGGTGAGACATAATAATTAAATTAAATTGATAATAAATTGGTTATTACCTAATTTTAATACAAAATTTAGTTTGCTTGCATTAATGTCAAGGAAAAAATGAGAAACCATCAATGAATATAAGAAATTTTTTTAAGGTGCCATAAAAGAAAAAGTCTATGAAGAAGCGATAAATAATTTAGACTCACTACGTAGAAAAATTATTCAACTTTGCGAAACCATATCTCCCGAGAAATGTCACGCAGCAACCAATGCAGTGGCAGATCATTGTAGTGCTTGTTTACGTGTTGCAGGTGAACAGTTTGAACAAATATTATAAAAAAAAAATAGTTTATGAAGTTATGTTATGTTTATGTTAAACAATAAATTTCTTTAAATTCATTGATAGTTTCTCATTTTTTCCCAGACATCAGTGCAAGCAAACTAAATTTTGTATTGAAATTAGGTAATAAACAAATTATTTTTAATTTAATATGTAACATCTCAATACGATAATATTAGATATTTCATTATGATGTTGATTTTTTAAAGTAGCGCTACTCAATAAGAAAAACATGAATATCTCTGGAATGAAGCATTTACGGACATTTGCTCAAATGAACTTGTCACCTTATTTTTAGGTGTTTAATCTATGGATTAAGTTAGGCCGTTTAGATCTGGGACACCCTGTATAATATTTATCATCCCCTTGCTTTCTGTCCGCTAACATGTTTCTGGTTGTGAATTTGACGGCACTCATAAAATATATCTAATCATAGAAATGATTAAATTATTTATTCGACTACTCTCGATAGCTTCTTCGTTTTAGAAGGTCCAGGGTCAAATTTACAGTAAAACGAACTCTTGTCTTTTGTAATTTTTTGGGGTGCATATTTTATTGTTCGTCTCGACATCACAAAAGTGCTTGCTCCTAAAGTGCAATACCTCCGTTACTGGTTTCGAGTTTCTCTTTCTCATCATATAAAGTCTGTGACTGAGATAGCTTTCAATAATGTCTAGACTAAATTCTGATTCCTCTGGAAGCAAAAATCAACCTTACGGTTCCTACTCGGATTTTCATTATCTGTTAACATAAGTTTTACTAATGAACGCGAATTGAAGTTACGAAATTAGACCTTACTGCCTTTTATTTGAACTTTGTATTAATGGACGAATCATCTTGCAGCATGCAAAAATGAACTTTGTATTATCGCGATGTTAGTTCTGTTTTAGTATGACGGATTTTAATTTGGTAGAATTAATAATATCTTATTTTAGAAAATTAAATAGATTACAGCTTACAAAATTTTCTGTTTTTAAAGAAATGTTTTCGCATAATTAGAGGTATACTTTAATGATTTTCTTAACGGAATGTTTGATAATCAAATTTAATGATTTATACTTGATTACTTGTAACTTATACGGTGTATATTTAGATAGAAGGAAATCTTACATGAACAAATTGTATCGATTACATTGACTTGCAAGTCTGCTTCACAAGATAAGTATATATAAATAAATATTTAATAAGTCCTACGAAATTATAGAGCTGTATTATCTTACATACAATAGAGTAATTGTGTTATACATATAAATCGAATTGCAAAATGCAAAATAATTCTTATTTAACCTTGTAAATGATCTTATGAAAGGCCTGCCTTAAAATTCTTATCATTTCCTTTCATTAAAGTTTTATTGCTATTGCGATATGTATTTTTAGCATGACAAAATAATTTGCTTTATTTATTCATAAATAATATCTTCTAACCAAAAAGTTGGAGCAGTTAAATGTTCTTTTAAATTAACGCCCACTTATTGAGTACCAAATTATTATGGAAGATTCAGTATTTTTTTTTTTCATTTTCAATTAATTAAATTTTAAAAATGTACTTTTTAGTAAAATCACTATTTGGACTGTCAATTCACATCGATACTCGAAACCGAACGACGAAGAAAGTAAATCCAAACTTTGTTCCTTTCTCTTGTTGTCGATATGTTCAAAAAACAGTTTCAGTTTTCTTTATTGTTTGTATTTCTGCATATATTATTTAGATAAAATTGTAAAAAATAGACAAGTTGCACTACGTGACTGTTGAAGGTTTTAATTCAAGCTGATAATTTTTAAAGACAACTGTTTTTCTTGTAAACCAATGACTCATGCGCAGATTTAGTAAGTAATGTATTTATTGATATCTCAGTATTTGAATCAAAGCGATTCCTGGAAATTTCCACATTGGAATAGAAGTTTTCTAAAATTATAGTTCTCTATTATGCAAATATATTTATTTAAATACAATGGCTGGTACCATGAGCTCTATTTTTGGGTGTTTTAAGAGACGTGTTTTAGCCTCGGTTTTAGCGCTGTACAATATTCCAAAATAATTTATAAAAAATGCTTCGAATAGAAGTTGCAGAGAAATATATTAACCAACACTTTTATTTGAAGTATTTCTTTATAAAATAATTGTACAATATTGTACAGCGCTAAAATCTATGCTAAAACACTTCTTTTAAAACAACCAAAAACAGAGCTCGTGGTACCAGTCAACGTACTATAATTTAAAAGTCTTATAATTTTACAAATAAAAGTTCATTAAGTTCTGAAAGATTTTTCAACTTGTAGAAGTTTTCTATTTAACTTGTTAATTAACATACCCCTATGGAAAGCTGCTATCATTACAGGAAACACCTAATTAAAATTTAAATTTTAAGCTTCTAAATGAGCACAGTGCAATTATAATTTTGGTGGGAATTCTTTCAACATATAGGCATTCATGTAGTGTCAAGGTGAAATATATATAACCTCTCGCCTAATAACTTTTAAACAGTACAAAATAGAGAAAAAGTTTCAAATAAAAATTGTAGCCAATATTATTTATACATTAATTTATCATAAGTCAAATATTTGTTGAGATCATAATAATAATAAAAACCCTATAGGCCTTCAAGTAAACTACCATTTCCGGTTGATGAATTGCTACCAAAATTTAATCAACTCGTAACTTAAATAAATGAAATCTCAATATGAAATTTGAAAATTATATTGTCATTTGTTTTTGAGTTATAGTTAAAAATTGTCAAATTGTGAATTGTTACAATACCTCTCTTTGTACATATTTTAATAATTTATATTATTGAAAAATAGTTTTGAACATTAAATTTTTGCGATAACGAATTTATGATTAGAAAACTGTAACATTTAACTACAAAAGTGTGTGCAATAAAAATGAGTGAGAAAAATGCTATTATGTTTGAAAGAATTGGAGCAGGGTTAGCAGATGCTAACGTCAGAATGTATCACCTTGCGGGCATTACACGATGAAGTTTTTCTTTTAAAGTGTTTTTAAAATGACATTTGATAGCTAAAAGCAGCAATGTGCAAGTGTACGGCTAATTTTTTTTAGAAAATTTTAAGAAAAAGTAGCACATACTGCTTTTTTGCGATGCATCCTAATACACCCACGTCATTGTGCGAGAGAGAAAACTTTTAAAATCACTTGAAAAGAAAACTTCATCGTGTAATGCACGCTTTAGTTCGTACAAAGTTTTTGGATGCTCAATGCTAATGTATAAATAGTCGTGTCTGCTGTAAAGTGAATGATGTATTATGAAGGCAAATGAAATGAATTTAAATGGCCTTTTACTGACATCGCAACACATCGTTATTTGTTGAATTTATAAAGAAGCAGTTACGTAGTATGTAAATATTTCGAATTCTGTTCGGTGTTCAATGGTGAAATAAGCAAGTTGAAGCAGTTAAAAATGAAAATGCGTGCTTTATTCATGGGTCAATTTACAATTTGATGACCGATTGTCAGTTGAATAAGGGTCATATTTGCTTTTTAATTCAAAGAATACGAAATTGACAGTTACATGCTTCCAATAATTACATTAAATGCCTTTTCTGCTTATCGATCACGTTAGACACGTGACATGAACTATCTGCTGCTGGTATATTATTTACAGTTGTATGTTGTTTAGTTTCAATGCCTTACAGAACTTTGCGACGTACATATACGACGAGTACATCGAGAGCTATTTGCTATATCTGTTCTGCAAGTATGGACGCAGCGTGTAGGTGAAAAATAATAAAAGGGCTGTAAATATTTGTGTCTGAATCGTGTGCCAACTTCGCTGGTATTTAAGCGGTAAACATTTGACGCGGTACATACGGACTGAGCGGGCAAATCCAACACTTAAAGTTTGCACTGCTTACCACTTTCTTACACGCATTTTTGTATGTTTATATTCTATTTATATTTTATTTATTTCTGTTAATAAACATCATGTTAGTTTCACTAGATATTTATAGACCTTCCCAGATAACTATCAACTACACTTCCTGTAATAGATTAATTAAATATTTAGTAATTATCTACAGTTTTAATTAATATCAGGACGTGAAAATACAGTGCAGTCTGTAAAATGTACATAAAACAAAAATGTTCTCTGTGGAATAGGAAGATACGAAAGTAAGTTAATACTTAAACGAGCACCTTTAGCAGACAAAGAGCGCATTGTATCAGCTGGAGTTTATTTGTTGTATTTGTGTATTTGCAAATGAAACACTAAAGCATTCTGGAATTCTATTTAACGTTGGAATTATTTTACGCCTCGCTATTTTAAGTTTACAGAATACGAAAAGTGCTTTCTACAATACACATCTTAAGTATTGTTCTCAATTTTCCAGACTTTAGAATTTTAATACAATCAAATACAAATAAATAAATAAATATATCATCACGCCATTTACCCATTCCTGGGTGTGACACTTTACTCAAAACAAATTTCAGTATTATGATATATTTTTACGCGTTCAGTGCGGTTACCAGCTGTCAAATTACGGCCTCCAAGGTTGGTAGTGCAGAAGCCACAGGACTAATTTTAAGGTTTTGAAAATTTATTGGCTGTGAGGCTCGAACTGAGGATCATAATGATCCACAGTCCGATGCGTTACCACGGAGCGAATCAAATACCAACATGACATTTACCATTTTTGGGTGTGGCATTCTCCGTTGAGTAGTTTAACTAAATTTTTTGGTGTAGAATTTTTTACTAGACTCATAGTTGAACCTATTAAAGAAAATGCATATTAAATTAAGAATATTTTTATATTCTAATTAAATTTATGTATTTAAATTTTACCTCAGTGATTCCTCTTCCACTAACATCTTTGAGGGCCATGATTTGACAGCTGGTAACCGCATATCACGCGTAAAAAAAAATTATTTACCGAGATTTGCGAAAGCAGAGTGACACACCCAATATGGTTAGAAGGCGTGATGATATATTTATATTAACTTTTCTAGGTCTAGTATCTCCATCTACGAATAAACTCTGAATAAACTATTTTTATTTCATTGAAACCATAGGTCAGATGATATTATTTGTTGTAACTGTCATTTTTTGATGCGATCTTTTTCATTTATTCGTTAAATAGTTTATCTGAAGTTTATTCGTAGATAGAGAAACCACCCTTAAAACATATTTAATAATGACAAATAATCATTGGTCTCGGTACTTTTTGTTTTGGTTACTGCATATATTAATAGCACTGTATGCTACGTGGGCTTATAGATGATGTCGGTGCGTTCTATCAGCCGTTGTTCATAACTACAAGCGAGTACAGATTACAAATCATGTTTTCTTATTTGTGACGGGTGGCAGTGTACGAGATAAGGTCAGTGTTTGATCTGAGAAAGAAGCGGAAAAGTCCTTGTCGCCTTGGGAGATGAACTGACGCGCGAAATCTAGAATCCGTATCTACCCTGATCAGATTCTCACGACGCGAACGCATGACACTTGAACCCATGAGCACGGCTCGGAGACTCCGACTCGCACGACCTTCGTAATATATTTCGTATTTGATCAATGAGGTGTTATCGGGCGTCGCACACGAGATAACAACAGATAAACGGTTGGTGGCTGTGCTCTTTCCGGCAAGCAGTGAACAGCGAATGGCGAAATGCGGACGCGCGGTGCAAGATCAACATTGTTGTTCTTTCTTTTGAGGTTGAGAAGTAAGCTGTCAGTCCTCGGTGAAGCGGAACGTTGAGCGTTGGCCGTCAATCGTACATTCGAACGCCGTTGTTTTCAAGCATCTTGCGCAATAGTTATAAATATCCCATCCCGTGAGCCGTGAGAGAGGTCGGTTTTGATTTTTGGAAGATACGGCGTCATGAACGCGAGATCGTGTACAGCGCAGTTAACTTGCTGCGAGTGCTTGAAGTTGACGTGCACGGAGACGACCACCTAGTTCTTGTGTATTGGTTTGGTGACACGCTGGAGTTGCCCTAGCCGCTTCCCGTCCATCGGAAAAATGTATGTTGCCCGCGTGTGTTCGCTCTCAGTTCACACTGTTCTCAAACGCAAGGTGACTTTGTTCTCTATTTTGTACGTTGTACGGGACGAAAAAAGGCAAAACGGAGTTGATCGCGGAATTGCTTTTGGCGCCTGTTCAAAATGAACGCACGGGGCACGAACAACTGTCAATACATTCATCCTCCCAACGCCACAGTACGGCATTTACACCTTACTGCTTGCCATAAAAAATATTCTGGGCAAAACCCATTGCTCTGTGCATATTTTACAAAGTGAATAATTATCAACTAATCGCAAATAAGTTCAAGAACTGGTTTAACAAAACTTGCAGTAACTTCGGTGAACTGTAAATAAAACTTTTAAATTAATCATTGGGAACTCGACGGTTTTCTAATTAAGAATTACTTACATATTTCTATTTGATGCTGAATAACATAATAAAAGAACCTGTCACGGAATTAATATATCATCTCGTAGGCACATCACGAAAAGCTTAATGACATTTGTATTTTTAAGGAGGATTCTCCTGGCAATTCTAGTTAATATTTGTTGTTGTTTACATTCCGAATTCGGCATGCGCCATATTTAAGTAGTTATTGTTCTGATGAGTTGTTGATATATGTTGCAGTTCCTTGGTGAAAAAGTGCTCACATTCATGGAGTTTCACTTGGACAGTGCGGAATACTGTCAAGCCCAACACAAATAATTATCTCGTTAGTGGAATCAGTGCCCGTTGGCACCACCGAGTGTACCTTGCATACCCAAGAGGTAAGAAGCTATAACTGTTTATTTATTTGTAGGTATTAATATTAACAACACTTATAATGTATACAGGTGACGCAAAACTCTCTTACTTCTTTGTACAAGGGATACTTTTTTGATTTTTTTTTTTTTCGTTAATATAGATTTATATAGAACAAATTAAATTAGAACTTATAACTAAAGCAATTAAGTAAAATATTTAAAGATTATAGTCGAAACTAAAAAGTTTTCGAACTAATAACCAGTTTTGGCGTCACTTGTACAACATGGACTAATAACACAAAACTGTAATTATTTTTGGACGAATTGAAATATTGTACTTCACCTTAAATTAATTTTTTACTTATTTTAATTGAAATAGATTTGTTTGCATTGTAAATAATGTAGTTTTCTTTGTTGTGCAATACGAGCTCAGAATCATATCATTTGTCCCAGTTAAAATCATACAAAGAAAAATTGTAAATAAATGAGAGTAAATTTAATTGGAATAAAAAATATGTAGAATAATATTACCTACAATCTTTATTTAAAACATTTTTCTATATATTGTTGTCATCAGATTCAAAAACAGTGTTCGTGGTACCAGCCAATATCTTTGAGCCAAATGAAATCTTTATGTTAGTAATTTTTAATAATTTGTTATTATTTCAGTTGTTATATTTCCTTAAAATATTCATAAAAATAACAGAATTTAAGATATAAATAAATTGAGTACCAACAACAATTTTCGCTTTATAAGACCAGAACAATTTTTTTAAAGTTATTCTAAAAGTTTTAATTGTTGCAAATGATATGATTCTGGGCTCGTCTTTTTAGTTATTTCTTCTGCAAATATCTAGAGCACCCATAATAGATGTGGAGAAAGTGATGAGTTTTCCAAATTTCAAATATTTTGACAAGTGAATATGAAAATTATTTCAACCGTTGATAGTAGCAATATAAAACGGTTACTCATATCCTGAATGTAATTTTTGTTTAGTTTTTTAATCGAATCTAGTTTAGTTTGTAGATAATTTGACTTATTTTGATCAGTATGATTTAGATAAGTAGTATTATTAATGGCTATTATGGGTGATTAACTGATTAATGTGTACCAAATATTTTTTAGTAACAGACCAGCAACTTTTTCTTGGTGTATTACCGAAATTGGAAATATCTTTACTGTAAATAAAAAGCTACTTGGAGATGAAGTCAATATTACTAAAAATTAATTACACACATAGATTTTTCTGGTTGTTTTATTTAATAATTACTTTCAGTCGAGAAAATTCGTTCATCATATTTACTGCAGTTAGAAATGTTAAAATAGTTAAAAATAGGAAACCAGGAATGGTGTTTTATTAATTAGTGATAAAATGTGTTTCAGTTCACAGTCAGAGAAACCATCCCGTGTGAGAGGACATTGTACGCGTGTGAGTGAGTGAGTCAACGACGAGGCGTCAGCAGCGATCGCAGACCGAGCGCGGGAGAGGTAACCACTCGGGAGGAGATTCTTCGAGTTTAAAAGACTGATAAGACACTAACATACAACACATACAAGTAACAAACAAAACAACGTAACGAAAGTAACATAGAAACCGTGGGCACATATATTGTATATGTGGACGAGAAGTAGCATCAGCAGCAGCAGCAGCAGCAAGAGAGAGAGTGCGTGCACCGGCTGGCGGAACTAAATGCGAGTTGGTTTGAGCGGCTGCGTCTTGCGGCAGTGGGTGTGAGCGGCGCCGGACACGGTACCGGGAATGAACAGCAGCTCGACAGCAACAGCAACAACAACAGCAGCAGCAGCAACGGCGACAGCTACAGCCATGCGTCAAAAGGACATCAGACCGGCTCCAGCGGAGATCGAGTACAAGGGCTTGAAGTTCCTCATCACCGACAGGCCGTCCGATCAGAACATCCTGTCGTACATACAGGTACATTACACGTACAAATTTTTAAACTTACGTTAATTACCATAACTATTTTAATTAATAATTAGTATTTTTATTTAACTACTAGAGATTTGTATTGCGTTGAGAAAAAAATTGACCTGTCACATCTATCAACAATTAACTTTAAAATAAAATTTTACATTCAGAAATATCCCAAGTTATGAAAAATGTCAATAAAATAAAAAAAAATTAATCATTGAAAGTGTAATGTGCAATTAGAAGTCTTACTTTAATTTTAGAGTATTCATTTATTTGATCGCATAACAGAATCATTCCTAATTACAATTGAGGAATTACAAGCGAATAACGGTCGTACTGACTCAACTGCCCAATGTTTAAAAATCAAACTTACGGTATTTCAAATTTTTTAGTAGAGCTTGTTTGACTAAGATTTTTAACGGATAAAAGTTTGATTTAGTGTCTCTAGGTCAAAGCTGAAATGAAGACTGACAGATCAGTTTAGAGGAGAACTTAATCAAGACCACGAACTAATCTAATCAGTAGTGTCAATGTCACTTATATAATATTTTAGTAATTGTAGTACTCACCCAAATTACAATTACGAATTCTAGTTACTTGCATCCTACGGCATTGTTAATTGCAATAACATTATTTAGTCGTACTTGAACTAAATTGAACAATATTTTTTTTATTTCCGCTAGCAGCGCACAGGAATGTTTCTGTACAGTAAAAAATATTAGACAGATCACAGCAAATTAAATATTTATTTGTATTAGTACTACTAATATTAATTATGATACATGCTATTAAAATTATTCTTTAAACCTTAAGCTGCTTCAGTGATTTATTTCATTTAAAGAGGACCACAGCACAAATGTAGCAGTAAATTGTTTAGTTGGTTAAGTTGTATAGTCGATGTGCAGCTATACTGATTGTTTAGGAACTGAAGAAACACAAAGTCCACACAGTAGTACGCGTGTGCGAGCCCTCGTACAAGATCGACGAGTTAACGAGCCAGGGAATCGCGGTGCACGACCTTGTGTACGACGACGGCACCTTCCCGCCCGCGGAAGTGGTCGACGAGTGGTTCAAGCTGCTGAAGAAACACTGCCACGAGTCGCCGGATGGTTGCATAGCAGTCCACTGTGTGGCGGGCCTGGGTCGCGCGCCCGTCATGGTCGCTCTTGCTCTCATCGAGTTGGGCCTCAAGTACGAGGAAGCAGTCGAGCTTATCAGAGAGTAAGTTTAACAATTTGCTATTATACAGGGTGTCCCAGATTTAAACGGCCTAACTTAATCCATATAATAAACACCTAAAAATAAGGTGACAAGTTCATTTGAGCAAATGTCCGTAAATGCTTCATTCCAGAGATATTCATGTTTTTTTTTATTGAGCAGCGCTACTTTAAAAAATCAACTTTTTAACGAAATATCCAATATTATCTTATAAAAGTGTGCCATATTAAGTAAATTAAATTAATAATAAATTGTTTATTACCTAATTTCAATACAAAATTTAGTTTGCTTGCACTGATGTCTTGGAAAAAAATGAGAAACTATCAATGAATTTAAAGAAATTTAAGATTTAAAATAATGAAGTAATAACATAACTTCATAAACTATTTTTTAATATTTGTTCAAAATGTTCACCTACAGTACGTAAACAGGCACGACAACGATCTGCTACTGCATTGGATGCTGCGTGGCATTGCTTGGGAGATATGATTTCGTAGTGAGTCTAAAATATTTATCGGTTCATCATAGACTGTTCCTTTTATGGCATCCCAAAAAAATTTCTTTAAATTCATTGATAGTTTCTCATTTTTTCCCAGGCATCAGGGCAAGCAAACTAAATTTTGTATTGAAATTCGGTAATAAACAATTTATTATTAATTTAATTATTATGTCACACCTCAATAAGATAATATTGAATATTTCGTTAGGAAGTTGATTTTTTTAAAGAGCACAACCCAATAAGAAAAACATGAATATCTCTGGAATGAAGCATTTACGGACATTTGCTCAAATAAACTTGTCACCTTATTTTTACGTGTTTCATCTATGGATTAAGTTAGGCCGTTTAAATCTGGGACAACCTGTATAATCAAAATACTTTATGAAAGGTAATAAGCTCGCTGTTTAAATTTTCCGTTAACTATTATAAGAACGAGAATACCTAACAAAAGTATTGGTCATATAACCAGGTTTCTGATATAATGGCAAGCTGCAGTTATAGCAGTGGATTAATGTTTATTGTTTGCAGGAAAAGAAGGGGCGCCATCAACGCAAAGCAGCTTGCGTTCTTGCAAAAGTACCGTCCAAAATCGCGTCTGAAACTGAAGAACGGCCACAAGAACTCCTGCTGTGTGCAATAGCTGCTCATGTCTCGTCGAACTTGTTGCCACATCCTTGTGTTCAGTGTGGTTTAATATGATCATGATGTAAAAATATATATTCCCCATGTCTTGTATTATTATTGGTTTACCATTAGTTATGGCGTATATTATGATGTGCATGTGAGACCAGCTTCGACATATCTATATTTGTTTTGAATTTCTCGTGCGATTATTTGGTTCACAATTCCATGAATTTATTTTGTAAGTTTTTGATTGTTTAGTTTATTGAATTGTCGACACAAGTAACTGTACAATACAATATAGCGTTGTTTTCGAAATTCGCTCAAGAATCGAGAGTCAAATTGCCACGAACACGACGTATAATCATTAAACGTACTATGCAGAAACAATATACTGCAAAAGCAGAACAGAAGTGTTGCAGTTGCAGTTTAGACAGTTCATCAAACAGAATCAGTCAAATGCAATCCATTCAAAATTACGGCAATGCATAGCAAACGGCAAACACTCCTTCTTAATTCTGGACGCGGGCGCATCACGAAGCAAGATGTTTGTACAACGTTACAAATGTGTAATGTACATTATTGTAAATTCTGTGACATCAGAGTTATTCGTTCTCTTATTTTGTTACGTATGTTATTTGTTACTGACATTTAAATTTTACTTCTTTATTAACACCTAGTTTGTCAGAATTAGTATAGGATCCCTATGTTTATCGTAGATGAACAGTTAAAATATATATTTTAATATTTACAACGATTTATAATTAATATATTTATTTATTCATTTAGATAACAATTGTCGGTACAAAAAATAACGCATAGGTTATTACAAAGCTCGTTCGGATTGCTTTCAGAGTCCGAAAAAACAAGAGTAACGTAAAACTAATTAATAACAAAATGTTCGGAGTTTGATAGCTCTATGCGTCAACAAATCAAAACGAAGGTACGACAATATGGATACGGTAAGCCTCAAAAATTATTACAAATGCTTAACTAAAAGATAAATTATGTGCAAAATGAAGTTGAGCTATAATAAAATAACTAAGAAAACATATCATCGTAGCCAGGTGGGGGTAGATGATCCGGGTCGGGGAAGCCGGCTTGCGGGTTACGCGGACCGCGGGGTGCGCGAGGTCC
Organism: Poecilus cupreus; assembly: GCA_963942605.1. Taxonomy (NCBI): domain Eukaryota; kingdom Metazoa; phylum Arthropoda; class Insecta; order Coleoptera; family Carabidae; genus Poecilus; species Poecilus cupreus. Next base: position 12,990,387 of record OZ012715.1, read on the forward strand.
TAGGGGTCCTAGAGGACCGATGGGTCCGCGAGGTCCATATGGGATTCCGCCGGGTCTTCCTGGCATAATGGGATCAAAACGAGCCCCCGGTGGTGCAGCTCCACGAGGTAGGTGCGGATCTATAATTGGGGCTCGTGGACCCATGCCGGGTGGCTCGAACAGCATTCCTCCACCACTACCACGTCCCAGGGGATCCAAATCCGCTGAACCAATGCTTCTAGGCCTAAACAAAAATGTGTATAAGGTTATTTGAGAACATTGTGATGTTGTGGTCATACTTACGGATATATAGAACTGAGGTCTGGGTTGATGCCGTAAGGGGATGCTCTGTTATGAATCGGGGGCGGGACCGGCATAGATGTACCTGGTTCAGGCTCTGTCTGAATTTGTGTATCTCTTGTTACGTCGCTACGAAACATCGGATCAATTAACTCGTCTTGCATCCGCTTCATATCTTCACGCCATCCGGGCATGATATCAACGAGCTGCCCGTTAAATGCGGCAATTTGGTGCTTGCGTATCACCGTTATAGTGCTACGCCCATCAGCGGGGCACTAAGAAAAACCATATTTATAAACAAGGAAAATAGCAATTTACTCCTGTTTTTAGATTATATATATATTACGTGAATATACTTACCACTAAATTAACGATAATCATTCCATCTTCCGTTCTATAGATGGTCAACAAGTAAATTTTTTTGTTGCAAAAGTAGCGGAGATGACATGGTTCTTCATTCTCCCATCCATCGGGCAAAGACTCCTTTAAATCTGTATTGGTTGGAACTATGTTAGGCTGACACATAAACAAACAAAATAACCTATGAATGACTTGCACATTGATTCAGAACGAAATACTTACATCCAGTCCAATTCCAGCACACTTAAATCCGCGACGCATAAGATTAAAGTGGGTCCATACAACTGCTACTTTTATCGAAGATCTCAAATGTTGAACATACATCTCGTACAAGAGATTCCATCCGATCAGACAATGTTCCCCGTCGACGTTCATTGTAATGTTATGTGTTGACAGAAGAAAAATGTAATATACTTCTTAATTCTAACAGTCACGTACTTATTTTAATAATGTATCACAGACGGAATATTAAAATTACACGTATTTCATCATAGCCATACAATACAACCGCACAATGGCTGTTATCGACGCAACACCACAACATGCACTTCGTTTAGTGCAGAGACAAAGCTTTCCCACTCTTATAAGTGTTGTTGTCATAGCAACACCAAACATCCTTCAATATTGCAACACAAACACAAATTCAGACATTTACATATCTGTACTCTTTAAAGCACAATATGTAATTGTAATATTTTTATACAGATTGTATAATAATAAATAATAATTGTTCACTACAGGCATATATTTTTACTGTGAAATATAGAATTTATTTTGTATTAGATTCGTTGTAATTTTCAATATTGGCTACACTGTCGCATTTAAACAGGTTATGACTGGTTGATCCAAAACTTGATATTCTATTGGCTGGAAATACCTGTTAATTTCCAATTGAATCTCTAGAACGCAGCAGCGTTCGTACGCAAAATTATTTAAAAATAATTCATTGAATATTAATTTAAAAGCATTAGCTTTCATTTTATTTTTGAGTACGAAAAATATGTTTGCGTTAGGGTGTATTTAAAAACTAATGACTGGAATACAATTTTATTTTTTTGCTGTTATATTATAATAATTGTATTTTTGCATACACATCAATTGCTTTATAGGTATAACTACTATAAAAAAGAAAAGTTTTGAATTAAAAATGATACCAACCCAAATCCGAAGTATTTCTGTGAATTTAGACATATTTTTTTAGCGATTAATACCGCAACTATTTATTATTTATTTGATGAAAAAATAAATTTTTGTTATTTATATATACATGAATATATTTATGAAACGTCAACGAAGTAAAATCGTTAATGTAGTTAAGCTTCTAGCTGATTATAGCTCGTTAGAATATATTGTTTGGCACAAATCCGCAAATAGGTGTGCAGAAACAAGGCTTAGCGTCGCGCCACGAACGTCGAGCACCTCTGCAGTAGCTGTTTATAACTTGCGCTTCCTATATCAACTGTCCGCGTTTCATTTCATTTTACATCGTAGTTGCAGTGTTAGTGTGGAGCGACTTTTATTTCAGTTTTAGTTAAAGAGTTAAAGCCATAATCCATTTCCCAGAGATTTGTGTACATCTGTTACTAAAAATAAAGAATACTATTCTGTTACGTAACACAAAATACGCTTCCTAAACTTTAGAGTTATTGCAGAAAGGCATTAGGATCGAGTGCTAGTAATAAAGTGTGGATTATAAATACTAAGACAAGTAGTGAATAGTGTTCATTGGTATAACCGGTATTGTATCGTTTTTCGTTATGTTTAATTTCCGAATATCCTTCGACTGTTTTTATATTTAGTTGAAAGATAACTAGATTCGGACAGTGATAAACACACGTGACTTACATACATTATTACGGACGCAGCATGTTAGCCGTTTGATCTATATTTAGTGTTCGGCTGTGGTAGAATGCGTAACCAAAAATTCAGACTGTCAGTGGCACATACTTGAAAAATTGCCCGTCTGCACAGATCCACCAAGTGACCGCAAAAACTGTGATTTACCACGATGCACCATTTATATCCCTCGGTGAAGGGCGATCCTCTGTGCCCCTTGGGATTCCACCCGCAAGTTCGATGGCCCACCAGGTGCAAGCGATGCTTTAGGTAAGCTCTTTTTGGACGGAAGCACGTACTCTTTTCTAACACAATCCTGCGGATTTAGGGACTATAAGGAGCATGGTGGACGGAAGAAAGACGACGATCAGTTTCTTAGAAAAGACGAAACTACTGCATCTTCACCTAGTCTCTCTATTTGGAGTTCTACTCGGTATGCAGCTATAAAAAGTTTTCAGAAAATTGTACCCTCTTACCTTTGTAGTTTTATAATTAAGTGTTCTTTTTTGCTTATTGTGAGTTAACTAATAACATTAATGCCTTGACACATGCAAACTTTTATAATTATTGTGTGTACTAATTTTGTACAATACGTGTATTAACATATATGAATGACATAATATCTTTCCTTCAAAATATATAATGGTCTTTTTCTAGTAAACCAATAGAAGTAGCGTGTGATGTACATTATATATTAAAAAGAAAAGATATTATATGCTTCTCACTTGAGCAAATTTCCTACATTTTTCACCACTTATTTATATCTTACTGCAAATTTATGTAAAACAGTTGTGTGAATTTTGTAATGTCATTTACTACTCTGTTATAAATTGACGATATTTTAAAAATAATTACGATTGAAATTAATTTTGACAATCAATTATAATTTATTAATAAAATAAGTGGACTGTGAAACTTAAGATCCTCAGTTGGATTCCTACAGTCGAAGTGGACCAATATTGTAACTATACGTTTAATTACATTTGTTTATTGTAAAATCAATTTGAAAAGTATTTTTATGCGCACTTACAATTTACCGTGCAGTTGTACTATAAATATTAATGCTAGAAATGAGTGATATGTGCATAATTAATCCTACATATGCGTGATATTTCTCCTGCTGTTATTTTATACTTATTTCTACATAACGTAATAGGGATTATTATACTTTTCTGATAATGAAATGTGTCGAAGCCAAATATTTGAACGGACATTGACCAAGACACACCAAGAATTATTTCTGTTTCTTTTTTGTTACATTATATTTGACAGTGGATACTTTTTTGACTATTCGATTCTGTAAGTCTTTCAAGGACAATAGCATTTAAAAATAATGTGGAAAATTTTAAGCATTGATAACTATAGTAACTACTGATTACTTTCCATATATTTCATATAGTTTCAAATATTTTAGTGACATAAATGAATTACAGTAAGCCTTCTTTACTTATAAATTATAAAAACTGTAACAATGTAAGGCTAAGAACTAATTAGGTAAAATAAATTTTAATTATTTCGTGGACTAAGTTCTCTTCAGTAGAACTACCATTACATATAATCAAGATTACAATACTTGTCTTTTTATATTTTAATGCTATGTGATAAAATTCATTTTTATTGAGTATACTAAGAGAATTGTTATAGTAGTATTGTCCAACATTCTAAAATTATTTTGTAGAACAATGCTTTAAAAAAAGCATTCAAATAAATATAAATAATCTGTAACATTTTTGAAGTATTTATTTTACTTTAAATAATACAGATAGTTTTGACAAATTATTTCCAGCAAATATATTTGAACAAATATTTAAATGATGAAGGCACGTGGGTACATTTTATTATTTTTGGTACTATCTCTGAAAGTAGATGTTTATTTTTTCAAGTTGCAAGCGATTTATTTCAATTAATTTTATCTGCAATCTATTTAGATCTTAAATTTAATTATCTCCTTTGATGTAATAGCTATCTATATGAATAAAAATGAATTAAGTATCATAATACATCTGCGTCATATGCAGTTAGATATATGAATGAATAATATAATAATTTAATATTAAAATAGCATATTGTTTACAGGCAAATTTAAGAATGTTCATTCACTAATTCGAATACTGTGATAGCAGTTTAAAACTTTTCTTAAATCAAATGCAGATCTCTGCTCTTAGTAGAATGCTAATTCCGTAAATAGGTAGATTCGTTTAATTTATTTAGTTCAGTCTCTAACTTCAGCTGACAGTAAAATTCTACATGCTAATACATTGGCTTGTATCACGAGCTCTGTTTTTGGGTGTTTTAAAAGAAAAGTTTTAGGGCTGTACAATCTTCTAAAATTACTTTATTGAAAAATACTTCAAATAAAAGTGATAAATAACATATTTCTCTGTAACTTTTATTCGAAACATTTTTTTATAAAATAATTTTAGAACATTGTACAGCGCTGAAACACTTCTCTTAAAACACCCAAAAACAGAGCTCGTGTTACCAGCAATTGTGGTATGCTGTTAGTTATTCTTCAACTTATAGATTACGAGTACTACTAGCTCACTTTCTGGGTATTGGGTACTGATATTTTAACCAATTTCTCAACAAATAATCGACATAATTATGCGTTGTAAGTTTAGAATAATTACTTGATCATGTTTTCAAATTCTTGGTAACAGTATATTTCTACAGTAGGTACATAGCATTGAGAATTCTGGTATGCTCACAGTGAATTTCTTATTTTAACAAGTTTGAACGTAGGATGTTAGAATTGCACAGAATATTTGACAGCAAACCAATTACATTCAGTTTACATTGAATGTTCTTCGCAGTTGTTACTGTCTTTATGTAACATTTATAAATATTTTCTGTGTGTGAAATTATCGTGGAATCGTAGCTGTATCTGTGGTAAGATTTTAATCATTTAATTTTGAACATCATTGAGGATAGAACAATTAACAAAATACGGAAGGTTTGATTTGAGTTAATGAACGTTATATCAGTACTAGTTGATGTAGTAGTACAAACGGGTTTTCTTTAACTAAAATGGTATTAACGGAACTGGGATATTTGAGCTTGTTTAGATAAACTTAGCGATTGACACAAACGCCATAAAATATGTACGTACATTGCGAATGAAACGTTTCAAACAAAAGTAAATTTATAGGTTTACAGTTTTTGTTTTTCAATTTCGCATGACGCCAATGGTAAAACAAAACATCTAATGTAAAATGTGTACCAAACAACTAAACGTATTATGTGTTTGAATTCATGAGTATAAAATATGACTATAAATGTTACTGGATGTTATAGTCACTTTGAAACGTGAATTGAGTTCCAGAAATAGATTCCCTATATTTGTGACAACCATTCTGTCTCAGTCGACGTTCTTAGAAATAGTAATCATTGTTTGTTTAATTTATACGCACATCTGGCGTATGGTTATAATTTTGAATTACCTGCGAATATGATGTGTGGACATACAGTAGCCAAGAAATCAAGTTGTAAATGTTAACAAATTTTATATACTAATATTTACTGTTTTCACTTTGTAGCTCGTAAAGTTTTTATTGTCTTATGTATTTATATTGATACGGAATAGTTGTTAACAATAATTATCTATTAGATAAAGAAAAAATGCGCAACATTGAAATAAGTGTCACATATTTGATACGGATATTTTTCCGTCGCAACCATCCTGGAGACTGTTTGAGGAAAATAAATAAATGTATCATCACACAAATTACCCATTTTTGGGTATGGCATTATGATAACACCAGATCTATATGTTTTTACGCGTGAAATTGTTAGTTAAACATATTAATTTATTTTTTTACACTTAAATGTAATATTAGTTCAGTTTGATTCAACTGTGGCGAAAATATAGTTTGATTCATTTTATAACCTAATAATATCAGTGTTTAGCAAATTTGAAATATGTATATCCGTGAAAATTTATTGAACCATAAAATAATAGCTACAAATCGCTGAGGAGATGTAAATCTCAGAAGCTTTCAGGTTTTGACTTCGGAAAGTTATTTTAAGCTGCTGGTAACGACTGACCTACTGCTAAATGAAAAAAGTACAAAATATAAATGGCTGCTTATGATATGGTAAAACATTTCTGTAATAAATATTTTAGTAATGAAATATGTTACAATCTGTTTACAATTTAATCGTTGTAGCGTGCTATATGGCGAAACTTGGATCTATTTTGAGGAAATATATTCGTACTAGAATTATTTTTTTAGCCTTGTGTTAGAAACGTGGCCATACTTTTTCGAATTGTTTATAAAAAAACATCTATTTTCATATACAAATATTTTGTACTGTTAAAAATAGTTTCCAAACGGGCACGGGTATAACTACATTAGTTCTGATCCTCGTAAATATCACTGCAGAAATTCCTGCGGAAAATACGTAGTATTAGAAATAATAAAAACACATTCTTTTAAAATATTAAGTATATTTAAATAAAAAATTCCATATAAATGAAATATCTACAATAATTTAAAGTTTTAAAACTCATCTTACCTAAGTAAAAAGATTTTTGGTTTTAGAGATAGGCGAATATCAGTTTTTAAAATTCGAATATTAACTGGATCTCGAATATTCGAATACTTCTTACATTGTCATTAAATAAAATATAATTAATAAACTATAATACTTTTTCATATCGAACTTTTCTATCTTACCAGGTGTAAACTATAAAAAACTAAAGAAAAAAGTACCTATATGAAAATAAAAAGTAAAATTTTATACCTGCCTTCGAATTTATTGTTTTGATGTTAAGATTGTAAATCTCGAATACTTTGATTATTCGAAGTATTCGAGTATTTGCGGATGGCATTGGCCCATCTCTAATTTTAAGTTCTATAATATTTATTATAATTCAACCATTTGAAAACTGCACGTAATTTTTTAAACCAAAAATATTTTCATTTAATAAAATATCTACGTATTTCAATAACCAAGTTCTTACCTTCAGTAGAACTAAGTGGAAACAAACAAGACTATAATACTTTTTAACCAAGCCAGTAGACAAGATCGATTTTATTTTATTTTAATTAGTAGCCTTAGATTTTTTGATTTATATTTTGAAGAATGTTGATTCCTATTTGTCACTATTTCAAACTTTACTTAGGTATTTAAATTGTGGTAAATTATCTATTTTTGTATGTCACTAACCTTGTGTTATTAATAAATAATAATCAAGTAAATATATAACTATCATTTGTCCACTTCTGGGTTGGCGAAGAAACTATTTACCCATAAATAACCTTTAATCTTTTGAATCCAGTAAATATTAACAACAGATATTCTGATAATACCAGCAGAATTAAGATTAATATGTGTAGATTTTTAAATTATTATTGAACAATAATAATATTTTGTTTCTAAGAGAGGTAGTTTCTAAGGCGATTACAGATTATTTTACTTTTGTAAGATAAATTTTTTATTAAACATTTTTATACTTGAAGTATCTAGCTCTCACTATAGGTATAGGTAATCTCTTACTATACCGACTTACTAATCTGATACTCAAAATAATTTAAAAATTCAAATATTGATAAATTCAGGATTAATATAATAGGCACTATTACTGTAGGTACAAGTTATTCTATGACCTGTGAGTCAACATGGAACAATAATAAATATTACTGCTATATTTGTGCAATGTCATATAAACAATATTTTCTGATAAATATATATATCACATTTGATAGGGAAATATTTATTTATATTCGTTAGTTATAAACAATAAAAATCTGAGAATTACATTTTTTCAAAAAATATTTTAACTATCATGGTTGTATCCATGATAAATAATTCTTAGCAATTTTTTATTGTAAACCTAATGCAATATTTATGAAGCATTGCTTGATGTATTTTTAAAACGTCGTCTGCAGCTTTTAATTAACTACTTTGCATTTTATTTTCGTAAACAATAATCGCAACAAACTGTTGTTATTTTAGTAAAGATGACACAACTAGTGATATTGGCAAGCGAAGCTGGACGTCTAGTACAAATATGCTCAAAGAAGAAAAGGATAATAAAGCAGATTCATCAGACACTACGAATTTCTTTATACGTAGACCAGCGTCTTGGACGTCTACTCCAGATTTAGGCAATTTAAATGATGACACCCATGCTAATATTCCGACATTTAGTATCACGCTACCCAAACGGAAACCGGCTCCAGTTGATACTGGGCAGAAAACGACTTCTACCACTTCAACCGCTTCGACTACTTCGTATTCGACAACACCTACGACTACACCTCCATCTACACTTACAGGTAGATTTCTGGAAATTACACACAATATAAACATAATTATTTAGGACTGTTACTGTTAATCAATATCGCAGATCATCACAATTCTAAATATCCTACCTACAGACTTCAAAAATTTATGATTTCAATTGTCAATCTGCAATGTTGTTCAACAGATTAGGAACAGGCACTGTTTTATTTCAATTAGAACAATTCCGCTTCCTTTATGTAGATAAGAAAGCAAGTACAACAACGGCAACAGCGAAAAAAGAATCCGACAAACCAGTATTTAACAAAAATGACAGTTTAGCAACGCGAGCTCGAAAATTAAAAGAATCAAAAGTAGCTTCCGGTGCAACAGCAACGAAGAAAGACAATGCAGCACGACGAATACAAGTAAAAGAATTAAAAGCTGCTGTAGAAGAACCAACGAACCATGACGTACAATTTCTCATTCAAGTTAGTAACTTATTTAAATGATTTTAAAATAACATATTCTTCTGAGGATGGTCATAGTAAATTTTGACTGCAGTCCGAAGAATCTTTTATTTTATTACTTATTTTACAGTCGATCATCGTTCCTATTAAATTAAATGATTTTACCCGAAATTAATCTTTTTAATGTAGGTCAAATCGAAAACATTCGGTAAATCGAACATAGCTGAAAGTGTAAAGAGTGAACGAACAATAGAAGACGATGTATCAAGTATAGCTGGAACAGAAACAACGGATACAACATTAGTTGATCGAAACGAAAATGAACTACAAGAACAAATAGAAAGTCTGAAATTAGAATTAGAAAACATGAAGTTTAGATGTGAGAAAGCTGAAAGAGAGAAAAGTGATATTCTTCTTCGACGATTAGCTGAAAAAGAGACAACGACCAGCAAAACTACAGCATCAGAGGTCACAAACAATTAATTCATTACTTTATTATTTTACTAATAATAACTACCTTTGCAGATGTTGAAACTGCAGCAAAAGTGTAACGACATGCAAACTCAACTAGAAGATCTACAAGATGACAAAAAGTCTTTATCATTAAAAGTCAGAGAATTAGAAACTGAAATTGAGAGTCGACCAACAATGCAAGCTATGCAGAAAATGACTGATGAACTTAAATCTAAATTATTAGCTGCCGAAACTTTATGTGAAGAACTAATGGATGAAAATGAAGACATGAAGAAAGAATTGAGAGACATGGAAGAAGAAATGGAAGAGATGCAAGATAACTTTAGGTAGGTAGTTATATTGTATAAACAATAAAATTTTTATTAATTTTGTTGTAATATTAAAGGGAAGACCAAGCAGATGAATATACTTCATTGAAGAAAGAATTAGAACAGACAACTAAAAATTGTCGAATCCTATCTTTCAAACTACGGAAAACTGAACGAAAAGTAGAACAATTAGAATCAGAAAAGTTGGAAGCGGAGAAGAAACTCAAAGAGGTAAAATAAATCCTTACTTAAATTTTAAATATTTATTGATTTTCAATATGCTTGTAGGTATCAGATGGTCAGTCAGTCCTAGACAAAATAGAAAAAATTAAACATTTGGAACAAGAACTAAAAATGTCAAATGAAGTATCTTTAAGGCTTCAAAAAGAACTAGAAGAAGCAAAGAAGAAAGTAGAGGAATCTAGTAGCACTCCAATAGTTAAGAAGAAAGCACCAATGTTGAGTTCCATTGCCAAAATGTCGTCTGCCGATGGAGTAAGTAAATTTAGACAATATATTAATAAATTGTACTTCATAATCGTAAATTTGACATTTATGCGACATTTTAATTTAAATGTATTCTTTCGCGAAATTGCTAATATTGTAGGATACAAATATATTTATTTTACTGACGTAATACATTAGTCTTGAAAAGAATAAAAAGAAATTATCTTCACTTATGCATTTTAATTTATTTAATTTAGTTTTAACTGCTTGTTGAAGCAATCTAATCAATATTAGCTCTTTTTTATGAAGACTGTAGGCGAACTAACTACTTTTGGTCATATGCTGTTTAATGAGTGGATGATTATATGAAGATAAACAACCATGTTCTTCAATGAGATTCGAACCCCGAACTCTAGCATGCTAGGCACTATTAGATTCAAAGATATTTAATTTACAATTGTTTTGTAACTTTCCGTTACAGAAGATATCTCGAGAGTCGCTGACCCGCGGAGGATCACAAGATGATCCTGTCCAGCTGCTGAGAGATCTTCAAGACTCTTTAGAACGCGAAGCAGATCTTCGAGAGCAGCTGAAGTTTGCCGAGGAGGAGGTAGGTAGAAGATCAACAGAACAACTTATCTCTGTCGCAAGCAGTCCGCAGCATGAAGCCACTGCTATGCGTAAAATTCAGTTCTCCATGTCCATGCTTTTGCCACCTCGTCTATTGCCTTCTCCGATGACAACTCTTCTCACTCCACTAGGTAAATATGCCTTGATAACTTGATTTCTCCTGATGTTCACAGGCTCAGAGTCTGCGTAAGAAAGCATCAAGAGTGGAAGATGACAATGAATCTCTGGTGTTGCAGCTGAAGAAAATGGCTACCAAAGCCAGAAGTATGTGGATTTATTCATACACTAATTTTATTAACTTTCTTTTTTATGTTTTCATTTCATTTTTGGACGACAAAATTTAGTGCTTATTTTTCTACAGTTGCAACAATGGGTGCATACTGATTCACCAACTTGCTATTTATTTAACACTAAAATTATTCTACCCACGTCACTAAATGTTTAGAGAAACATACAATTTCCGGCAATTTCACTTAAATAGTTAAGGATAATAAAGTTAGATTGGATTAGAAATAGAATAAATAAAATAAATTATTCTTCGGAATGCACTCATTTTTTTTTTAAATGCTAAATATCCGATGTTTCGGTAATACTATGACCATCCTCAGGAAACACTTAGCGTCTTGAAAAATATTCCGAAGAATATTTGATTAATTATCACAGTCGATCATCGTTCCTATTAACTAGAATAATAAATATACTGGAAGTAAAATTACTGGATGGAATCACTTTGTTTTAAAAAAAGAACAGAGCGTCTGTAAAAATATCCTGAACAACTTTTATTATTATGCAAATATTCAAAACAGGTCAGTGCATCAAAATTAAGTAATTAAAATACTGCGACAGTAATTTTTTCTTTATTTCTGCTGACCTGATACGTCAATCAGAATAAAATTGAAATATTTTTTGAGGTCATTTGTTTGTGTGAAGTACACTTGGCCTGAGAAACAATTTCGAATGTTACAATATTCTTGGTTAAGTAAATTCAAGGTTGCTGAGTCAGTCGACACCCGGTATAATATATTTCATGTATAAAAATAACTGAACGGCATGAACACTAGTAAATATAATTATATTTATTTTTAGTTTATTTTCCTGATGCATGTTTTAAAAATTATCATTTATTGCATTCGTCTAATTTATTAATTGATATTTTATTTTTGAACAATGGCATGGAGGAATGCATATTTGTTATATAATTTCCAGTAGATATTTTTATTTTATATATTTCAAACTAATAAAAATTCTTTAGTTAAAAAGTTTTACGATTAAATATTTGATTGTTTCAACAATACTCGCAAAGAGAATTATAAATGCCAATTTATCATATGCATATGTTTTATACATATTTATTTAAAGTATACATGCGTCTAATGTCATTGTCGTCATACTTGTTGATTTTCTTTTGTCACTACACATACAGCTGTCTAGTTTATATTCATAAAGTTATTTTAAACTTCGATTATTTTTGTTTCAAATTTCTGAAATATTAAAGTGCATGATTTTTGTGCAAGCTATATATTGGCAAGGAATCAGTATCATTGGCTTTAATGTCTAAATTAAATGATTCTAAAAATAAATCAATTTTCTTCAAATTACAAGTCATTCCAGGAGATACGTTTATTTTTACGTTTCAGCTAAAATGCGTTCAAATCGATTATAAATACTTTCTTCTGGTTTGGTCATTGTTCATTATTTGATTTATCAAATAATTTTAAGATAACTTTAAATTTAGAATGTTTTCGTATCTTGCTATATAAGAAAATATTGGCAGTTGTAACTAAATAGTTAGTACGCTCGTTTTATTACCCGGCGTTATCGAGTTCAGATCCTGCTATTGGCCAAAAATAACTTCGTTCGTAAAACGGAATCCGCTGTAAACTGTAGGTCTCTGTACTGTAATTATAGTTGTGAATAATTTCCTGTTGTCTGGCCCAATATAAGCAAACAAATTAAAAGCAAGGTTTATATCAACATTAAAAAATTCACGTTAAATTGCATCTTAACTCATATTCATTATTTTATTTCAAAATAATATTGCATCAAACTTTTTCTAAACATCAGTTGTCAAAAATGCTTTCCTAAATTTCAAAACTGTACATCGTCGGTTCCCATGATAACTTCCAGGTCGCAAGTTGAGCCCAACTCCGAACAGAATGACTCCAGAACCAGTAGATAAAGATGAAGGAATCTCAGATGATGATGATCCAGCAGAACTGCGACTATTATTAGAACTTAGTGAACAGGAAGCTTCCGTCCTACGGCGGAAAACCGAGGAGTTAGAAATGGAAGCAGAGACAAAAGAGAGAAAAATAAAGGACTTGCAAGAGAAACTAAATGCGAAGACGGCCACGAAGAAAACTATTACAGGATCTCTTACTAAGAGTTCTTCCATTCAAGAACAGAAGTTGAAGGCAAGTATTTCAATAGTCAATAATTTATACATTCCATATTCAAGATGTAGTACAACAATATAGAACAACAAATATAATTTTTGTCTATAATGTGTAGGTCCTCGAAGATGAAACTTGTGATTTACGTAAAAAGCTAATAGAAAAAGAAAGAGATTGTGAAAGACTTCATGCAGAATTAAGTGTAACTCAAAAACGATCAAAAGGAATGCAAAAGAGCAAGTACGAATTTGACAGAATTATATAAAATCTAAGCTAACTTAAACTCATAATTCTTTCGTAGATCTCTTGATGGTGATCAACAAACTTTGGATCTTCGCAGACAATTGCAAGTCATAGAACAAGAAGCTGTTGTTTTACGAACCAAGATTCAATCCCTTGAATCAGAAAATGAAAAACTTTCTTCTGAAAATAAAAAATTAGCCCTATTGAAAGCAACTAAAAAATTAAGTAGTACAAAATCAGCAACTAATGGCGATAGTAAATATATTGATCAAATAGCAACTCTAGAAGTTGATTTAGAAAAGGCGAATAAACAAATTACTGAACTAAAAGAAGCTGAATCAAAGAAAAGTGAAGAAATTAGTAGTCTGAAAAATAAATTAAATACAGTAAGTGAAAAATATTTACAGTATTGATAAAATAGTTTAAATTTTATTTGACTTGCAGCTAGAAAATGAATCACCTTCAGCAGTAGATATTAAAGATACTGCAAAATACTTAAAACCACGAACGCCGAAAAAACCAACTGCATTAACAACAAATTCGCAGTTGAAGACATGGGTTAACGATCTTGAAAAAGAAATTGGTAAATATATTTATATAATCAAGTTGTTTATTTTACCTAATTAACATTTATATTTTAGCTGAATATGCAACAGTGTTGCAAAAAACTGAAAAAGAAAAGAAGAAACTTGAGGAAGAGATGAAATCTGCAAGTAGTAATAAGAACAATGCAGAAGAAGAAAAGAGGCTTGCTGAAATTGAAGAACTGAAGAAACTAGTCACCACATTGGAGAAGAAAGTTAACGAATACAAAACAAATGTATCAAAAGAAAAGAGCAAACAGGATGATCTCAACAACAATTTAGCTAAATCTGAAGAAACTGTTAAGAAATTACAACAAGAAAGCAAGAAATTTAAAACTGAAAGCGAAAAAATGGAACAAGAGAAGAAGAAATTAGCAGATCAAGTAGAAACATTGAATTCAAAACTTGAAGCAGTTCAAAAGAAACAAAAAGAGACTCAGGACTCTCTAAAAAAGGCAGAAGCTGCGCATTCTGAATTAACTGAAAAACAAAAAGAAATAACATCACTTAAAAAGGAATTGGATGGTTTGAAGAAATTAGAAGATGAAAAAACGAAACTCAATAAAGAGGTTTGCTATCTTTTATTGAATTAAATCTAATTATTTATCTTCAAATCTTTATTTTAGTTGACAGATAAGACTAGCAAAATATCAGAAATTGAATCTCGTGTAAAGGAAATGGAAGAAAAAATAAAGAAGAATGAGAAACTGTTGAGCACCAGAAAAGAGAAGATAGCTAAATTAGAAAACGAGGTAAATTAATCAAAATAGTAATTTTATATTCAATTAACAATAAAATTAATTTGACAGTTGGAGTCTGAGAAACAAAAGATTAAAGATAAGGAATCCGAATGGTCATTGGAGAAGAATTCTTTCCAAGCAACTATTACTGCAAGGAACTCGACTATTGAAGAACTGGTAATAAATAGTACTTATTATTAATGCTCATTATAATTTTCTTAATTTTATTTTGTCTAGAACAATCGAGAATCATCTGCACCAAATACCTTAGCAAGTTTACAAGAAGATCTCAGCAAGACGAAAGGAGAATTGATAGAAACTAAGTGTAATCTTGACAATATGGCCAAGAGCAAAAAGAATGTTGAAGAAAAGTTAGCTAAACTTGAAGCTGAATTGAAGACAGAGAAGAGCAACTTAGAACAAAAAGTAACTGGGTTACAATCTGATTTACAGGTATGATTATATTTAGAATATATATAGTAGCTATATAGAATGAATACCCATTTATTTCTTGATTATGAATAATTTAGTTGGAGAAAAAGAAGATTGACAGAATGAAGGCTAACAATGAAAAGGAGCAGAAAAATAGAGAATTAGAATTAAGTTCACTGAAAATGAAGATACATTCGCTAGAACAAAAGTCAGGAGGCAGTGAAAAATTAACGACAGTAAAACAAGAATATGAAGATAAAATATCAAGTACGTTACTTTTTAATTTTTATATTATTAAAATTAATAACAATGGTAATTTTTAGAATTGAATAAGACTTTAGCAACTGAAAAACAAGGGTACGAAGATTTAACAGCAAAATATGAAATTTTGGAAGAAGAACATGTTGTTACAAAAGCACAGCTAGTTATGGAGAAGGAAGCAATTACCAGGTAAATTCATTTATTTGATCTAAATATCAATTTTTTATTTCATGTATTTAATTTATAGTCAACTTAAGTCAACAAAAGAAGATTTAACAAGCGTAGAGTCCGAATTACGAAACTTGAGAGATACATACAACAGCAAGAATGACACTTGGATTAAAGAAAAATTGTACCTTGAAGATCAAGTCAAGGATTTGAGAAAGAAGATAAATGCTTCAAATCCAAGCGATTCCCTCTTATTAGAAAGAACAAGATTGAAGTCTGCTTTGGAGGAAAAGTCATCAGAATTTGACCAACTGAAACGTGAAGGTGAAGTTATTGAAGATCAATTGAAGAACCTTAGAAAGGAAAATGAAGATCTCAAACAGAAATTAGATGACTTCGATAAAGTATCTAAGATACATAAGTCAATGAATGCTGATTCTTCAGCAATGGAAAAAGAATTATCCCAGTTGAAGACTAAGTATAATATTTTATTTATCCTCTTAAACCATTTGTTTATTTATTTATTTTTATTTTAGGTTGAGTCAAGTTGAAAAGAGTCGCAAAGCAGACTTAGCAGAAACCAAGATGAGATACGACAGTCAAGTAGCTGTAGTAAGTGAAGAACTTCAGTCTCTTCAAAGTCAAGTCACAAGATTCAAACGAGAACGCGATACGTATAAACATATGCTCGAAGGAGCACAGAAGAATCTTGGAGAGTTAAAGATGGCTGCTAGTAAGACCGATCGTGATAGACATAATTCCATTTCCAGCGTCGATGAAGTAAGAATTCATTATCTAATATATATCGTGCAATGTATTCTATTATTTATTTTATAGATTGAAGAACATAGAAATAAAGTGGCAACTCTAGAACAACAGATCAGTTGTATGGAAGACGAATTATCTGAAGCAAGACTAGAATCTTCTAAAGTGAAAACTGAACTTGTGTCTGAACGATCTTCATGGGAGGTGAAATTTTCTGAAATGCGATCGAAGATCAATGAAGTAAGCACAAATATATAACCAAAAGGAATTGGGAAATTTAATTATTTTTTCTTACAGTTGGAAGAAGATCGTCTCCTAAGCAGTGGTCGAACAAAAGTAGCAGGTCTTCGAACTCGAATGGAACTAGCATGGCATAAAGAACGCGAAGAACAAACCCGCCTGTTACAAGAAACCTCCACTTTAGCCCGTGATCTTCGCCAAACTCTTTTCGAAGTAGAACGCGAACGTGATAAAGAAAGATTAGAAGCAAAACGCAAGCAAGATCAGCTGAAGAAAACATCCGAGGAAGAACAAGAAGAAAACCGAAAGAAACTAAACGAATTACAATGCGATTTGTTAGAATTAAGAGACGCTCACGCTAAACTCCGAACTACGAATGAAAAGTTGAGAAGAGAAAAGGAAAGAAATGAGAAGGATAGAGAAGAGTTGAGATCGCTTGTTAGCTCCAAGAAGAGATCTGAAAATGACGACGATAGAAGGGTTAGTGTTCTACTGGAACAAGTAGACATATTGCTGAAGTCTCTTCCAGAAGTGCAGCCCGAAGTTTACACTCCTACTCCTCCTAGACGTACAAAGGTAATTTAATTAAATTTTCCCACATATAAAATAATCCAATCATTTGGTTCAATTTCGTCACTTTTGACCAATCATGTACGTATTATAGCGGAAAAATGCCCAATACATAACCATGACTACCATGTGTGACAAAATATTGATTACTTATTGTCTTTTTGTTTACAATTTTGTCAAAAATGTTCGCTCGTTTGGGAAATAGTTTATATTTCGGGTTCATTATTACCTCACCTTTGGCTCGTGATTTTGATCATATCATTTGTCTCGAAATGTTACCAAGCAACAACATTGTTTTCCAGTAAATAATGTTCCCAATAATTATTTCTGAAAATTTTTTGGTTTAAAAAAATCCAATCGAATCCCTTTATCTGATCTCGTATCCAAAAGTAACCAATCAGGTCACAATTACACTGATAATTTTCTCGTGAAATTATTACTTGTTGCTAAATAATAATTTCAAAATGTCATTTTTACGGTATGTGAATGAAAATAATAATAATTATAGCAAAAAAAATTCTCACCGAATATCCCTAAACCATTGATAAATTCTCATAATTTTGTCACAACTACCGATAGAACATTGCTTGAAGGTAACTGTGATAAAATTATTTCATAATTATCAGTGGTCTAGGGATATTACAGCTGATAATTTCTCCGGACAATTATCACTTATTGTTGATAGTTAATTCAATTTTTTATTTGTTTATTTCAAAATGTCACTTTCACGGTATAGGAATGAAAATATTTATAATAATAATCGCAAAAAATGTTTGGGTCGAATATTCCTTGGCCATTGATAAATACTCAAAATTTTATTGCAAATACCTTAAGAACGTTGCGTAAAAGTTATCAAGTAACATTCTTTAGTTAGCTAATAATATTTACTGTTGCGATTAATTAAAATTTCTCTGTTATTTTCAGTCTAAATCCCGCGAATCCTCCCCAGCATATAGCCGTGAAACCAGCCGTGAACGTTCGGTCACCCGAGCAGACGACGTCCACCATGTCATCCAACGCCTTAAAGACGCAACCCACGAAATCCGTTCCACTCGTACTCGCCGTACACCCAGTATTCGCCGCGCAGCTTCTACAGAAAACGATTCCACTGACCCGCATAATCGAGGTCAACTTCGCAATGGAAATCTTAACCGCAAATCCCTATCCCTGGAACAAACCGCTGGCCAAATGGAACAGTCCATCTGGAAGGGAGGAGACGATAATAGTCTCTCCAGTTTGCAGTCATTGGATGCTGGATCTGATGTGGATTCCAGATTTTATAGTATGGACAGTAGACTATCGGGAGGATCTACGCAAAGTGAGATGATTCCAGGTGGACCAGATAAAAAGAAGAAGAAGGGTTTGATGGGTAAACTGAGGAAACTGACGAAGAGCAGGAGTATTGAAGATCAGAATTATCAACCGACTGGAGGTGATTCTGTTGCTAGTGATGATGTTAGAGGAAGTAAGAAGGATTTGAAGGAGAGGTTGACAGGGATGTTCAAGAGGAGCGGGTCATCTTCTCGAAGCAACAGGTATGTCAAAATTTATTCAACACATTTTGAAACGCTTATTAGAAATATACTAATATTAAAAAGACATGCTACAAGATGTTTAGAGAAAAACATTATGATGCGTACAACTAGAAACTAAAGCATAAGAATAGAACAGTCATTTTTCGTACTAATTTACCATATCAAATTATCAAACTACTAACGTAATAACGAGAAGTATGACATGCTTTTAATTCTTATATAAAAACATATCTGAAGATATGAAAAAGGCTTTTAAAAATCTGACAGTTGAGTTGATATGTTAAGATAGTTGATGCTAAAAAATTTTTGATTTATTTGAAAAGAAATTACGTTAAATATAATTACGCTATGAGAGAATAACATTTAAAATCAAGTTTTCACCGTAAAAGGTACCACAGTTTTTAGATTTAAATTGTAAAGAAATCAAGTGAAATTTGAGTGCAAGTTAGTGATTGATACAGTAACTAAAAATTCCTAAATTGTTAGGGAACGTACTAACGAAACTAATAAGGTGTGATTTAACAAAATCAATTAAAGGTTTATAATAAAAATGTGGTATTTGAACAGCGTGGAGCGTTCAAAAACAAGAGATAGTAGAGACAGTGTTGAACGTGCTGAACGACATGACACTAGCTCAATGCAACGACCCCTAATGCGAAATGGCGGTGGTAGTTCTAGGCCTTCTCCCTCTGTAAGTATTTGTGTATAATCCTCAACAAGAAAAGTTACGTCTATCAATTTAATACTGAAAAATAGAAATTAAAGGTATATTTGGTTGTCTTTATATTAGATTCAAGAGCTTAAAACTTGTACCTATAAAATAATTACCTAACATATTTTGAATATTTCGATGTAAGGGACCTAATATATGAATTCAGTACATATGAGTCCACTAGATGCAAAAGTGTGCATATGCCAATTATTCAAAAATTTAATTCTGCACCTCATTTTAAAGAGAAAATATTTCTATTTACTTTTCTTATTATTATTTTCAAAGTTAAGTAAAGGAATTTTCTCACTGTCAGTGTTTTATTATATTGACTACATCTTCAACTAGTTATTTTCTTTAAAAAATTACTTGAGTATCTTAATTTCTTGCAAAAAGCATTCAAAAGTACTACATCGACTACAAAAGTGTGTATATGATATCTCTTAATTACGATATTTTTGTAAATCTCAATGTTATGATGAATGTTATTATACTAATTTGTTAAGGAAAACCAGCAGCATCTTCAGTTAAAAGTTTCAGTTTAGTCATAAACAGTTATTTGCAATTATCGCAAAATCCATATACACATTTTAGCATCTGATGATGGACTCATGATCTGTCACTGATGGCTACTAAAAGCGACTAACTATATTTTTCGTTGCTCAATATTTCACAACTATTTATGAGAATAATGAAGGTTTCCATGATTGTTGAAGCTATTTTGTAATCTTTATCAAGTTACTTGACGCAATACTACTCCTAATGAAAGATTATTTCCTACAATTTTTGTATAAACAATTTTCCTACAAGAAATTCAGACTTTTGTACAGTGGCCATTATAGTTACATGTTTAAACATCTATGATTCTTTTCCAAATAATAGGTACCTGAAAAAAATTTAAATGGGTTGAGGTGAAAATGTACAGTTTTAAGTTGTAAAGACGTAGTAATCTAGTTTGCTGAATTCTATAATTAGGTAGAGGTTATAAAAAGGTATTAACACTTTTGTTGATTTCAGCCCAGTGAACGAAGTACTTCGTTAAATAGAGACACGTATACAAAATATAAATAGAAGCAAAAAAAATGGTACGAAATCCATAGCTTCGTTATATGCTACACCGTTTACAGGTGTTTATTATTAAATTGTTTATTTCAACGTCTGTACAGTAAATAAAATTTTATTTGGAAACATAAATTTATTTCATAATTTAAATAGCCTGTTTAGGCTATTTGTCCGTAATAACAATTTAATTTATTATTGTTTATTTATTTTCATTTTACTGTTTTCGATTTGGTTTATTTAATTTATTAGTAAGATGAAACCAGTCGTTTCAAAGTAAACAGTATTCTCATTCATTTTTTGAAACATTAAAATGAAAATGAGAATTAATAAATTGACAGTTAATTTTTTTTTTTACTTTCATTTCGTTAATTTATGAAGCATTTTTGTTTATTTGAATACCGGTAGTTATTGTTTTGCGTTTGTGTGCATTTTTTATTGTCACATATGGTGTTTCGATTTTTTTAAATATGTATAGAACCGTTTAATAAAACGTAGAAAATATACTTGTTCTCATTTTTTTATCCTGCTCAATTATATTAAAAATTAACTACTTAAATCTAAAACCAAATTTAGTAAATCAGTTCTTATCTTATAATGTCTATTGTGAAGAGGTTATAAAGAGATAATTAATTGATTGAGATCTCGAGCTTTTGAAAAGAATAAAAAAGCCAGAAATTATGATTAAGAAAGTTGACGTCAATTGTTTCTTTGGAGACGATAAAAATTAATTGCTCGATAAAGCAAAGTTCTCGATTTTTATTACCTCATACAGAGGCGTGTTTTATGGGAGGGCACATTTTTCATATTATAAACTGAAACATTCGAGGTCAAACGTAATGGTTTTTTTTCAGCTGTCACTAGCCGTCAAAACACACTCCCACATGTTACAGTAGAGATAAGAAGGTGCAAAGTATGATAAATATTTGTTGTTGTCTGTAGGATTCGTCACAATGAGGCCTAGTTAAAAGCCAAAACAATTTTATCAACGCAATAATAAAACGAAAACACTGTTTATTACAAATATATATTTACCAATTACGAACAGTAACTCATTAACATACATACATACACATTTCAGATGATTCATGTTTTAATGATAAATAATTGAAACAATTAATGACAGATGATTGTATTTGAAGATAAATATTTGAATTAACATAATTCCTAATTATAATTAATAAATATAACCAATGAATGGACGATGATAAATGGCAGTAAATATAAAAGAATCACTGAGATCAGATTATAAAAAATTGAAATAAAAAAGAATAAATAGATTACAATTAATGTCTTTTAAATACTTATTTTATCAGATAAATAGTACAGATGTATGGCTGTACATGCCATAGTAATCATATTGCCAATCGCAATAGTCATATGTACTTTTCTGAAGGAACTATGAATCTTGATATAGACTGGACACCTGACAAGGGAGCCTGGATCATGTTGTCCTATTTCCATTCCCACTCCAGCTTGAATTTCCATTACGTTCTTTTCAGTCATCAGTTGCAGCAGTCTTGGAGTCATGTATAAGCGGATTGTAAGTTCAATGCAGAAGCAAATCACTAATACCATGATCTGTAACAAAACACATTTACTTATAATTTATTCTTTTATCATTTTTTGAGACTTTCTAACACAATGCGCGATATGTACTTTGAAAGTTGTTGCCCTTTTCAAGGTAATCCCTGTCAGAGGCGTGTTCTTAAAAATTATATTCGAACGAAACTTAAAACATAAAGCACAAGCTGAAATTATGTTTCTAATTTTAGTTCATTAGTTAAAATGAAAAATGTGTTATGTGTGTCTCAAGTTGAAATAAAATTTTAAATTGCAAAATATGTTTTCAAATAATTTTTGAGGTACGCTACTGGCTACGGCCGTAAATCAAAGGAACCTTATTGTGTAGGAGTCCGATAAGAACGTTCCTCAAATATTTACTTTCTTTCTACTGGTCTTTACTTACTCAAATATTTAGATAAAAGTGTCAACGACTATTGGTCAAATATTTAGAGAACTTACTTGTCGCATAACTCGTCCCTGGTTAACATCATCTTGACAATGTATAAAACTGCTTAAGGTGATCAGACTCAGGGCTGCATTGATAAGGAAGTATTTCGGAAAGAGAACCTTCTGGACGTCCCCAAAAGTGTGGCGTGGAAGACACAAGTAGAGGGCAAGCCCCGACACAAAAGTCATCCAGATCTGGGTACCGAAATGTGCAGCGAAACTTGCCAGGTATAATAATTTCACTAAAGTTGATGGTGGTGAAAAATCACTAGGTTTGTCAGTCGGCGAAAGAACTTTGGCTAAGATTAAAGCCGAAATTAAAGTTACTAAATGCGCCGGTTGAGTTGTTCTGCTGAGTAATCTATAACAATTAACAAAAAATTGTAGCAAATGAAAACAAATAAAGAAAAATTTGTAACTTACTTGAAAAAGTATGTACTTTGAAGTTTCTCGTTGATATTGTTCAACAAAATTAATACTACTTTAGTATAATAAGTCAAAATTGAAAGAATATCACGGTTGATATGCTGACTCCGTTTTCTATCACTTTTTCTTACTTCTACCTGAGAGTTCTTCATGGTCTTTTCTAGCTGTTTACGAACCGGCTTACAAGTACTTTTACGATTTTGAATGTTTCCCACACACATGTTAGGCTAACTTGTAATTTTGCACTACCTTATCTCACCAAGGTTTTCAACATCACTGGCTTGGTAGCTCGTGGACGTCGAATATATGATAGCTCACTCGGGAATCAGAAGTCGCCAAACTATTTTCCGTACCAACTTGGCACTTGGACAATTAAACAATTAGCACATACCTTTTTGCGAAATAAACTTCATTCATTCATTGTGTGCTATTATTTTATTTATACATATAGATAATTGTAGTAGAGTAGTTAAGTAAACTTATGTACACATTTTGAAATCATTTGTATATTTATTTATTCAATGATTTATCAGTTATCTAGGTTTTTATCTAACCATTATTAAAAAAAAAGTAGCCAAGGAAACTGTTTTGAAGTTTCATAATTTATCCTATTTTGTTAGTTTTATCAAAAAATCAAGATTGCTGATGTTTGTCTTAATACATATTATCTTCCTTGATGTTATCGTGAGGGTAAATCTTCCATTGTGCATATTAATGAATCATTAGATAAATGTTGTTCCTAAACATTAAAAAAAATAGTAGAACTTCACTCACTTCTGTTCAGTTCTATTTTTTCTTAACACACTACATACAAGGAATACAAAACATAGGAAACCTGTGTATCCGTAAACTTCAAATAAAAATTAGCTAAACTGAATTTGTTACTTATAGTTGAAACAAAATGTTATTTTTACAGTTTTCATTTGAAGTTTTTTTTCTAAAATAATTGGGAAAGCAAATTGTTACACACATCATTTTTTAGCTTCATATCTTGTTATAAAAAAAATCTAAGTGTATCTTGATAAAGGCGACTATTAAGTGCATTAAAATGTTGAATATCTATAAAAAAAATATCAAATAGGTGAAGTGTTTATTAGAATATTGGTTGATAACTTTTTCCTAAGAAATTAGTAAGACAGGTTGCATCTAATAGTACAGTTCTCTTCAATGATAAATAATGATAAAGGTGCGTTGAGTCATATAATACTGTGTCACAATATTAATTCAAATCTATTAAAATAAAATCAGTAGTAAAATGGTGGCACAAAATTTTTAACGGAAAACGGAATAAATCACATAGATGTGACTCACTTTTCACAAACATTATAAGATGTGATTCACATACAGAGAATTGAAATTAAAATTTCAATTTACCATGCTATAATTTAAAGACGTTTCGGCTATTAATTGTAGCCATCATCAAGTCCAAATGTTCATACGTCAAAGGTTAGATCAATAAATCAGTAACACCAACACCTTAAAAGTTAAATTGAAGTGTATATTTTCCTCCAATTCGTATCCATCATCATCATTTAAGGTTCGTTTTCGTTTGAAAGTTTGGGAACTACAGTCAGTCCATAATTCTTATCATTTTCCCAGCCTTCATATGTTGTAGCGTCCGTATTGTTTTGTCAGCATAGGTCAGTGTCATATTACATCATGGACCCATTGTTATGTTATAGTAAATTGATTGATTTTACAACCAATAACGGTAGCAAAGTATGCTAAGGTGCACGTACTGTTGATGACACTATTCATGAAAATGCGTGACAAATTGGAATAACGATTCGAAGGTGTTGGACTGTTGGGTCAGTGATTTAATTGAAGGCAAAGAATTGAATGGATGTGTATTTTCCCCCTTTAGGGTGCGAGGAATACGTTTAATGGGCCTGAGATGATTCATACTTCGAGGTTCGTTTAGAGATTTAGACGTTTAGACGAAAGAAGCTAAAATTATACGTTTGTCTCAAAGTAACAAAAACAAATCGGAGTAAAATGTTATATGGAGTAGATTACATTGCTGTCAAATATTCGATTCGATATTGTCTGCTTATACAAACTTAAAATTAAAGCATTATTAATGTCACAGGAAAATTGTTATTAAGTTAAGATTTAATTAATGTCATTCTAAAAGTAAAAATGGTCAGCATTACCAAATCAGTTTTTTTTTTGTGAAAATGTAAAGCGGACTAACTACTTTGGTCATATGTAGCCTCATGAGTGGATGACTCTGAATCCTCTGAATGTATATGAACATCACAAACGACCATGCTCTTTAGTGGGATTCGAACCCACGACTTCTAGCATACTAGGCTAGTGATTTTTAGGTATTATAAGATGTCTTATTTGTTGAAAGAGATGTTGATTATTTCAATATAAATGTTTTTTAGAAAAATAAAGTACTAGGAAACTCAAAAATAAAAATTAGATAAAATTGATTTACATTTTAAATTATTTCAGAGAGCAAATAAATTTAAAGAAGGAAACAGAATTAAGATATTTGACAAGCTATAAAATTATATTGATTTGCAACTAGTTTGTTGTTAGTATTTCGAAATATCTAGTATAACTGCACAATATTCTTATCAAAATCACATTTAGCATTTGTATACTATGTTTGACATTTCAAAGTCATAAAATTTTTAGTGTATGACTTAAGTATCTTAAATAAATAGATTTGTAATACCTACGTAAAATTTATCGCAAAACTATTAATGAATTAATAAATTTTCCACATATACACGATTTGTGCCCAAGGACAGAAAACTATATTTTACAAGAAATAAGATTTAATTGAATAAATATTGACCAGTACAAATTATTTACATTAGTTTGTAAAAATATAGGATTCCATCTTCATTAAAATTGTTTTTTTTGAAGGTGCGGAATATAGTCCTGCAAACTTGAAAATTTGTATAACATAATTGTGCCATATCCATATCCCGAAATGGGGTATATTACGGATTAGCAAAATTTATGGTGCATTTTTATGGATACATAAAGTTAATTAATTAAGGCTAATAAATCAATGTAATTGCGTTTTTAAGCACAAAATTCATTGTTTGATTGATTTTAGTTCCTCATAATTTTTTAAAAATGACACTAATTACTAGTTCAGCAGCATATTAAATTTAACGACCTAATTTTATAAACGTAGGAAACAGAAATGTGCTTATTCCCAATTTAAAAGTGTGTCTAATTTTTATTCCATAATGTGAAAAAATCTATTTCGCAATGTTGATTAAAAAACTAAAGAAAAAAATCTGCTATAATTACATAAAGAGTTCAGTGGCGTATACTTTCAATATTTATTGTTGCACTTTACCTTGAAATATAATATAATTGACAAGAAAAAGGATTTAAAAAGGTGTATTAAATAAATAATTTTTTTTCATGTAGATATCACCACGCCATTTACCCATTTATGACTGTGGCTCTCTACTTAGTACTGAATTCGGATTATGATATCTTTCTGGACGTGAAATGCGATTACCAACCGTCAAATAAGGCTACAAAAGATGATAGTTGCAAGGAAGCTGAACAGGTATAAATAATTAAATATATCATCGATATAAATAAGTTTATTTTAGGATTAAATATTTTCATAGTATTATTTAATTAGAAAATTGTAACTATAGTAATTAAGTGTACTAATTTCCAGCATTAGTTTGTAAAAAAATAGGATTCCTTCTTTACTAAATATCTTTTTAAATCTGCAGGATATGTTGAAAGCTGGTACTCCTGTAAACTATATTACGTACCATAGAGATTTTCTGTAACAGAATTGTTATTATATACCGAAATGGGGTATATAATGGATTAGCAAAATTTAAAGTGCATTTTTATAGATTATAAAGTTAATTAATTAGAATTAATAAATTATTGTAATTGCTATTTTATGCACACGCATTTGACCTGACCGATATAAATAAGTTTATTTTAGTATTAAGTATTTTCATTTTCATAGTATTGCCTAATTAATCAATTGTAATTATAGTAATTAATTAAATGTAAGTAAAGTACTGCCAATAGGCAGTTACTTTCCCATGTCATCTAATATTCTATCACTAAAATTTACTAAATATCTTTGTACATATAGATTGTAAATATGACTGTGATAAAAAAATTACCCATTTTGGGTGTGACATTCGATGAAGTGTGGTTACCAGTTGTCAAGTCACGACTGTCAAAGATGTGAGTAGAGAGGATAAAGGATAAAAGTTGCCACATTGCGACTTTGGAGTCAAACTGAGAGACACATGATCCACAGTCCAATGTCTTATTATTTTGTTATTAAAATTAATGTATTTACCTTCTACCTGATACTATATACAGACTCAAAAATTCTTTAAAGTTGTCATTGTAGAACAAAATCCAAATATGGTTTTTTTTTTACAAGAAAAGAAATATACAGAAATACAGTCAATATTTTATTTTTTGACAAACATCGACGTTTCGTAGCCTACTGGAACTTCCTCAGGATGGAGTCAATTCAATTATTAAAAAGAACATCAAAATATAACAGATACATTAGAATACAAAACGTTATTTCAAGTATGTTACAAACGAGGTTATACATAAATAAACAAAACGTGAGCTATAGTGTACATTACACGAAAAAATTCAACAATGTTTCCATACTTCAACTAATGTTTTGAATTCTGATGTATCTGTTATATTCTGATGTTCTTTATAATAATTGAATTGACTCCATCCTGAGGAAGTAGTAATAAGCTACGAAACGTCGATGTTTATCAGGAAATAAATAACCATCTATATTGGCTGTATTCCTGTATATTCCATTCCTCATCACTTCTACCAGTCGCTTATAAACTTCTCCATTGTTTCTTTACCTTGAGTTAAATAAATCACATTTTGTGTGTCCATTCTTTGGTGCATGCCTAATACAACTTCTGTAGCTTATCATAAATTAAGATTAAAAATACAAGATACCAGTTTTCTATAAAAATAAAAGTAGATATACATATCCACCATAAGGTATATCAACTGACCTAACATACGCGTCGTGAGGTTGATCACGTAGCCTGCCAAAACGGCATAAATTAATACCGCGAATTTGCAGAAGTGTTCGTGTTAATGAACTGCTGCGTGCCAGGCGCCCAATCAAAAAAGAAACCTTAACCACCACATGGAGTTTCGTTTTTTCTCGGAGCTGTCAGATGAAATGTTTAAATTTTATATCGATGTTCCCAAGTTTATTATGAATGTAGCTGTCAATTTATTATTGCACAGTTGTTTTATGGGTATTATGTAAAGATAAAAACGACGGTAAATATAAATATATGTAACGCTATTACTGTTAGCAACACAATATATTATTTTTGCAACGTAACGGTAATTTATTTATAGTTTATGTGATGTAATGACTGTTGACGATATGTGGTTTATATTTAAAATCAATAGTAATTAGTTTCTAATTTTACCGTCATTATGGTTACTAATATCTTTCAAGTGACTATAAATATAATAGAAGTGATTAAGTTCCGCAAATATCAACAGATATTTTAAAGTTTTCCGTTTTCCCTGTTTCAACATTTTATTATGTGGAAGGGACTTCAATACTATTTTTTTATATTCCTATATCTCTTCACCTATTCACTTTACAGCAAAAATTTAAATACAAAAATTTTTCAGAATTTAAAAATGCATGTAATAAGGCCCACTTGGTTACCTAAATATTAGTATATCACGATATATCGATCAAATTGAAACTAATAGTGGTAATACGGTCATGGAAAATTCAACATATTTGACATTTCTGAAAACAGATTTTTATTTTCAGTAGAAATTTTAAAGAAGATTGTAATGATATAATGGCATTTCTTGCCATATTAACTGAAATAGTTTTATGAAATGTCAAATATTCTTCGATTTTCTTTAATTTTTCATGGTTGTGTTACAATTTTCCTAATAATTATTAATTTTAATATGATATATCTTGAAATATTAATATTTAAGTAACCAAATTGGCCTTATTGTGTGCATTTTTTAAATTTTGATCAACCTTAAAATCTTTTTAAATCTAACAAAAGGCCTTAAAATTTATTTTAACTTAACAATGAAAATTCTATATTTTTTTGCAAAATTTATGTATAATCAATAAACGATCCCAAAACTTTATGAGAATCCTTCATACACATTATTTATCAGTAGGAATGGAAAATCAATACTTTAATAAAAAGGTACAAATAAATAAAGCAAGATAACTGTTATCAGGCATACTCTAATCACATGGTAACCTGTCAGAAAAATTATGGTTAATTGATTTTACTTCCAATAGGACTAGTTCCTTATTGGGACACCCTCTATAATAAACAACACGTGGAAATACACCGCCAAAAGTCACACGTTATCTTTATTGTTGGTCTTAAATGATACACTGATGTAACGTAATAAAAAGAGAAAAAATATTTACTTTGGACGGTGACTCCTTTTCTGATAACATCGTTTTGTTCTTATTTTATCATGATCTTCGATTAAAATCTGATTTCTATTTTTATTTGCGCATTACTAGACTATTGCAAGGACAGACCTAACATAGCTAAAACTATATAATATAATAAAATAAAATCAACCTTAATAGTTTAATCTTTTTAAAGACACTTTCGAATCATGAGAATACGTTGTCAATGTACAAAATTAATACTTTACGTGCATATAATTTTCCGTGATAATTGACGACAAATATATCGTTCTGAAATACGATTATTTTAGCACGTATCACATAAATAAAATAGGGGCTTTTTCATTTACTCACAAGCAGTCAAACACCTATTTCGGTATTTCCCAACTGCTCTTAAGGTTCAGGAAATAACATACATTGCTGTCGAATCCAGATTTGTTGCTTTTATACAGAAACATAAAATTTAATTTGATTCGATTGGTTAAAAAAATCCCCAATTAAAGTATATTACCACAGCTCTTAAACTAGAATATGTAGATATTTTTATACGTTAATTAAAAAGGAAAAACACTTTTGTGATTCCTAAATATTTTCTGCTTGCGAGTGAAATAAAATTAGTCTTTAATTTCATTGAATTATTAACGTCTTCATCTTTACTATTATTATGATGATTATAATATATATATATATATATATATATATATATATATATATATATATATATATATATATATATATATATATAGGGGTAAATAAATCCGTGGTAACGTGTCGGACTGTGGATCGTGAGATCCTCAGTTCGAATCCCACTGCCGACAGTTACAAATTTAAATTTACCCCTGTGGTTCCCCCTCCACTAACATCCTTGGGGGCTATGATTTGACGGCTGGTAACCGCACTTCATACGAAAAAATATATCACCTACCGAGATCTGCGTAAGCAGAGTGCCACACCCGTAATGGGTAAAAGGCGTGATGATATATTTATTTATTTTATTTTATTTATGATTATTATAACAAATTACGAAACCAAGGAATCTCATATATACGATGGTGAATCGAAAGACGCATCAAAGCGTTTTGAAATGTTAAATTATTGGCTTCTTTAATGGAGTTCTATACTATTTTTTTCTATGAAACGGCACTAAAATTGAAGACTAAATTGTTATTCATTAAGCCGCAATGGTTTTTAAAAATGTTGATGTCAGTGTTGTTGTGTGTTGTGGATTTGTGTTATTTGGTTACGAATTCAAAACAAAACAATAATCTTCAAAATAGGTGGCAACTATTTGAAGTAAAAGAATTTGGAAAGAATAGATGTGTGAGAGAGAAACTTAAGCAGAGAAACATAATATTTTGACGTCAGAATTGCTATCTTTAAAACTCTTAATCTTAATAAATATTTTTTTTTAAATTTTTTGTATCTAGTACGATGACTTATTTGTCGTTTTGTGACTTTAATGAAGGACCCAATTATTTTAGATAAAAAAAGTTGAATAGTTTATTGTAGCATTCTGCTTTTTTGACACTAATATTTATAATTTTATTCTACCTGGAATCGGAAAAGAAAAAATGTTAATGGAGAATTTTTTTAAAATCATCAGTGCCATGAAATAACAAACCAAATGCACTATTTTGACCATAAAACCATTTCACTATATCTATTTTTTCTTCTAAGTTACACATTTTTAATCAAAACAGCTGATTTCAAACTCTCGTGATAGCGTGACAGATAAAACAATAACTTTTAATTGGTATATTTGTTTTGTTATGGCACTGATGATTTTAAGGAAATTACTAATAAAATTTTGCGTCATTTTTTCGGGGCCAGGTAGAGTAAAATTATAAACAATAGTGTCAAAAATGCAGAAATTTTTCTTCTACAAAAAACTATTAAACTTTTTTGATGTAAAATAATTATGGAAGCCAATAATTGAATAATTTAAAAATAGTTTGATGCGTCCTTCGATTCTCCTGTATAAATTTTTTAATATCTTACTACGAATAAACAATTCAGAAATACTGCTTTCTTGATCTGGAAATTTTTGCTTCTGCAAACTTTGATACAGTGACGACAACATGATTTCATGTACACCTGTAAACTATAAAGATGCATAATTATATTTGAAAGTTAAAATTGAATTTTCAGAACGATAAAACAAAGTTCAAACTTCAGTTTACTCCTAAGAAATAATTTTATTGAGCTGTATATAAATATACGTGATTAAGAACCAGTTTAGGTTCAAAAATCAATATTGTGATGTTTTTTGTACCTCACGCCACTTTAAAAATGTATGATTTAATTCTAAGAGTCTGCTATACATACATACGTCCAATCAATTTACTATGCATGTTTGTTTTATACTTGGCATATAAAATCAGAAATGTACTGCCATAAATTTTTGTTTTATTTATTTGTTTATAGCATGTACTCAATAAAATTGTGTGGCGTACAGGTGCAATTTTTAAACAATGAATTAAGTAATTAATATTTAATTACTTCTGCTGCATGCATTCTGAAAGTTGACATAAGCGTCGTACTCTATTTTATTTAAGGGGCTATACATTAAAACATAATTAATAAACTGTAAATTTAGTTTTTAATTTGCAAATTTGACTTTTATATATTTCATACACCCAATAACACAATTCTGTATAAAAATTAATTATTTCGGGTGGTTTTTAGTCCACATTTTTTATTTTATGCGATTATTTTAAATATTACCGCAAATTTTATCAAACAATGTTTGTTTTACATAAAAATTCATACATACCTGCAGTATAAATATTTCTAATGGGTGTTGCATTTTCGCTCAATGATATGCAACATATATTTTTAAATGGAGCATCTATATATTTTTGCAAAATTTAAATGATTTTTGTTTCTTTTTTTTATGAAGATGAAGGTCATATGCTACATCATGAATGGATGATTGTGAATTTATTTGAACACAAACAAACATGCTCTTCAGTGGGATTCGAACCCACGACCTTCTTTTTCTCTTTAAAATAGCTCTTATGTTTTTATTAATAAAGAATCACACACAGAAAGTATGCCATGAAATTAATAACAAGAAATACATTTATAGAAAATGTTCGAATTCAACATCAATAAAACAAGCTAAATAAAATATAAAAACAAAAAGTTGATAAACTAGGTGAGGCAAAGAACTAATAATTATTTACATTCACACACAATTCATAGCATACTTTCTGTGTGTGCGTGTTTGTGTGATTATTTATTATTAAATACATGAATTTTAGGTCTATAATGATTAAGAACAGATTTAAAGAGAAGCTATAGATCATAAAAATTGTGCAAAAATATTTAAAATGTTTCATTTAAAAATATATAGTTCCATGTATTTGCGCGAAAATGAAACACCCGGTAGAAAAACTTATACTACAGAATATGTGGACATTTAAAACAAACTTTGTATTAAAAAATCGGTAATATTTCATATAATCGAGTAAAATAAAAATACAGATGGATCACCCAGTATGTCTACATAAAAAAAAAATAGATATCAGCTTTAAAAATCTGGAACTCCCAATAATGGTAATGAATAGGAACACAAATTTCAGTTCTGTGCTATATTATTTATCTGTTATTGCCTTTGCTTTTGACACTTTTGACAATTATCGACAAACGCATTTTTGTATGCTCTTGAAATCAGCTTCAATTATCTCAAGTAAATATAATTGGGCATTGACTTACTCATATGACGTATTTACATTTACGCAAATATGAGAAATATCTGTATAAATAAATTGTTTTTCTTGCCTTCAAATTATTTACGTTTAGCTTAAATAAATAATCTCTTGGCAACATATTTTACCTTGCTAAAAATACATATTTAATCGCATTTTAATAATTTATAAGTTCGCATCGCTACAGATAATTTTATTTGAATTAGCAATTTACATTTTCAATTACTATATTTAGGAAACATTTTTTATTTGGTTATTTATATTTGTTAAATAGAAATAACCTTTAAACATAATTTACTTTTCAATTATTTCTTTTTATTAACAAACAAAATGTTAGTTAACATGCCAGGAAATGAAAAAAATATATATATTTCTTATATTGTGTTATATCATTTTCAGGATAATGCTTATCACTCCCATTATATCATAATCACGGAAAGTAGTAAATTTACAATAATACTTCAATATTTAGTGTTTACAGCAGTGTTGTTTCCCGGTATATAACAGTGAATGAACTTTCCTTGTTTCTGTTTTTCGAATATAATGAAACAATACAGTTATAAATATTACAATTTTAAGTGCAAACACATATTGCATTTACACTTAATTTGTTTGCTATTGCAACTGATAAAACAAAATTAAACAATTGATATTAAAATGAATAATTAGGACACGTTTTTCTTCATTCTAGATTACTACTATCACAAAGCCAATACACAATATGATAAATAGCAGCTACTGTTCAATATTGACATTAAATTTGATTGTGAATTATACACTAATCATACACACGTCATTATTGTAATTGTAGGTATATTTTTAATTCGGAATAAGTACAATAGTGCAAACTTGTACTTCACACAGATTTTTTTGTTTGACTTTAAATATTTAATTACTTAAAATAGCAACCAAAAATATTTTTAGTATGTAAATAAAATATTTGCAATATTCATTGCACCATTTACCCATTTTTGAGTGGGTAATTTTGAGCAGTTACCAGCCGTCAAACTACGACTGGCAAAGATAGTTATAGAGGGAAAGCTACGGTGGTAATTTGTATGGGGTAATGTCTTTTGTAATATCTTCAGTACTTAAAATTTATTGAAGTGTTAAGTAATTTCTTAAATTTTCCATGGCAATGTTACAATTTTCCTAATAAATATTAATTTTAATTTGTTTGATATTTCGTGAAATACTAATATTTGGGTAACAAATTGGGCCTTATTCTATACATTTTTAAATTCTAAACAACTTTCGTATTTATATTTTTGCTGTAATGTGAATAGGTAAAAATTTACAGAAATATTAAAAAAATACCACCAAAATTCAATTATATACCATGTACTCGCGTACCTGATAGGCAGACATCTTGCCACAGACCTCGCTAACAAAATATATTTCTTGAAAGTTGAAATAAACTCTTATTCAGTATAATTGAAATCCCTAAAATACATTAATGAAGAACAAAATAAAGATAAGTGGATCTCTTAAATTTAAATAATGAGTGATGTTGATCTCTGAAATCTAACCTAAATAATAATAAATGTTGAAATGAATTTATCTTATTGCTAATGTGTGTACAATATTTTTGGTTATTCCTTCTTCTGGTGTGTAAATGTACAGGTATGACGGTTTGTCGACCCTTGAACATGCAACGTAAAGTTGTCCGTGTGAGAAACATGGATTTTCCAGATTCAGTATGAAATTAAGGTGTTCGTAATTCTTTTCCTCCTAAACGGCTTGACCGGTTTTGATGAATTTTTTTGTATTCATGTGGTCACCTAGATGTTCAAATATATAAATCATGAATATATCAAATCTGGATCTTGACAACAGCGCCAGCTACCGGGTGCAACCTAAGAACCGTTTAGGAGGAGAAGAATTACGAACACACGCACAGCAGAATTTTATATATAAAGATATTGTTGAATGTTATTTTCTTTTGGTTCTTTGACATTTTTCCTTTCTTATAAAAAAATTACTGTTATATCCTACTCGATAAATTTGCAAATATTTGCACATAAATTCTCGGCTCCCTTTCTCTTCCACGCTGCCGGCGCCAATGAAATCAGCTCAAGTTGATATGCGCTAAACTGCACGTAGACCGCGAACTGTGCTGACTGAATGGCGCTGACCCTTCATGTCTCCGTACCGTATCCTGATGAAAGCAACAGGCTCGATGACTTCTATCGCGCAATGTTGCACAATCCCCAATGCTATACTGAGAACTGAAGATGTGGGAGTGTAATTCATTTGAAGATGTATACTGTTTAATTTTGATTCATGAAAAAAATACTAAATTACTTCTGCGAATAAATAAGGTTTTGATTTTGAACAGTTCTACGAAGTCTTTATTAGTAAACAAAACACAATCACAAACGCACGTTTCCAACAACAAAATTAATGTTGAAGTTTGTAAATTAGCAAATGACACAATTCCCAAGTGCTGGTTTCTGCTGTAAAGTCCTAAGCTGAACTGAACAGCGTCTGAAGTTTTGATGAATTTGCTAGATTTTCCGTATATTCGACAGCCAATGAAATTGAAGGATGTGGTACGATAATTGCAAAATTCCAAGAATCTTGACCAGTATGGTAAATATTGGCATCCCCTCTCTAAAGATGCATGTCTGCAGATTCATGTATTACCAAATATATACCTCAGCAATCAATCTTTTTTAAAAAAATTATGCTCAACATTTAACTTTTTGTAGAGAAATGGTAACGCATCGGACTGCAGACCCAGAGATCCCCAGTTTGATTCCCATAACCGACAATGTTATTTGAAACATATATCAGGAGAGTTCGTTTTTTCGTTTTTAAAAATTCTTTTTTATTTATTTATACCAAGGACAGAGTTTTGATTACTGAATAAAATAATGTACACCGATATATGACAATAATAACATTCCGCCACAAATATTATAAGATTTTAATAATTTTGACCACCAAACGCAAACAGTTAAATAAATAAAAAATATTTGGTCGTTCACCTTTTATACTTATTAAGAGAAATACCTACTTAACTTATCAAAGCATTCCAACCAAGTCCTCGAGTAAGTAAAATAGTAAACCCTTATTTTACACTATATTACTGAAACTTCGCATTGCTTAGGGCAAGCAGCCAAATATACACACGAAGAATACAGATAGTATAACTATTTTTACCACTTTTTAAATTACATAAATTACTAACTGGGTAAATACATATGTTTCTTCTCAATTTTAGCAGAATTTTAAATTTTATAAAAGAAAATAAATATTGTCTGTTTTCCTATTAATTTATTTTATTTTATTACAATTGGTCAACCATCCGGTCAAAAACCCGCCAGTTTTTGGAGATTTAAGTCTCCCGCCGCTACTCCGCTATTTGTGTAAAATTCCGCCATTACCTCTGGCGCTTCTGGCAATACGATCTAGGATAGTTTTGTCCTCAAATTTATTTCTAATTGTGATTTGTGACTATTTAAATTTATATAAATTATTTATAATTTTTTTTGTAAATATTATAAACTGAATTTATTCAATATGTAATTTAGAAATTGAGAAATTTTATGTAGTTGCTGTGCGGGCAGTACGCAAGCGCGTGAGGAAATTCATGCGCACAAAGCTTCTACCGGCATTTGTGTTTCTACAGCGTTGTTTTGTAGCTGGTTGAGCGTGGTAAGCATTTGGCCGTTAAGATTTACACAAAATTCTTTATTTATGTAGAAATATTTACACGTGCTTACATTACTGTACCCGTGTAACTATTTTATATATAAATAAAGTTTATAAGTAAAGAAGAATTGCTTTAATCATAAAAGTTTCATATTGCTGTCTGCTTTCTTAACCGCCATTTCTGTGATAGACCCAAACATTTTCGATTTTTGTTTAGCAAGTGAAAATGGCACAACGAAACACGCAAGAAGTTACTTTGAAAACCGAGAACAAAGTTACCGAAAATGGAGGCAACGCAGCCAACCAACAAACCGGAACTCCTAATCAACAACAGCAGCAAGGGGGCGGCAGTGGCGGCGGTGGCGGTACAGGTGGTCATCAACATCACCCGTATCAGCGAAGGAACCCGAGGTTTGGGGGCCAAGGACCTAGAGGCGGCGGACACCAGGGAGGGCATCAGCAGAATCAGGTAACTATTATTATATTACAGGGGGGCTTTCCTTTATATATGCGTCACCATAGTAGGCCATTCTAGAGATGCTATTATTTGTTTGTGTGTTTATTGTTATTATTATTTTTAATGTATGGGGCACTAGATATGAACGAAAATATAATATTAGAGATTTTATTGTTTATATTAAAGCTTAGTTTATGGTTTGCCTATAATAGAAATGGAATAGGTGTAGGAATAAATTCAGAAGAAAATTTTAACGAATACATTTATAGTTTACACAAGGAAGCAATAAAATAACTAAGATTTGTAACTATTTGCATGCCATCAATTATAGTAACTCATTCTACATGACAATCGAGTCGTGTTTCTTGGTACAGTTGATGATTGAAATGGTAATGATTTAGCGGAAAAAATAATACTAGCATATTAAGGTTATATTACAAAATAAACGTTTCCGATAAATTCGGCGTAATCGAATTCGGGATTAAAATATAAATATATCGCTTGTTAATAGAGAATGATTATTATTTTTTAATATGTAATAGTTTTTAATGGCGTAAGAACAAATACATAATAAACAAATTCGAACAATAGTAAATCTGTACATTCTACTGTCAATATTTTCTATATACATAACTAACACTGCTAATGTTCGCCTAAAACCATGTATAACATTGGGGTGCAGACTTATATATCTGTCTTAAAAAATGTACATGTCTGCAGACACCCCTAGGTTATACAAGCTTTCCACTTATGGCTAAGATGAGCATCATGATATTTTCTATTGCCCATTACAATATCATCTTTAGAAAATAACGTAGATGTTTTACTTCCATTGTTATGTATTTAATTAATAAATATATCATTATGCCTTCTACCCATTCTGGATGTGGCACTCTGCTTACGCAGATCTCTGTAAGTGATATTTTTGCGAATGTCGACCGTCAAGGTATATTCCCCAAAAGCGTTAGTTTAGGCTGTAGGGAGAATAACAAGCATGATTTATAAAGTGTAAAAAATACTCGAAATCTCAATCATACAGTACATATTCTTTTTACATAACCGACGTTTCGGTTTACACTTAAATCTTCTTCAGGATTAGTTTAAGTGTAAGAAGAATATATGCTGTATGATTGAGATATCGAGTATTTTTTACAATTTACGCAGTCGAGATAACATCTAGTTCAATGATTTATAAATTTCACGGTTAATTTTAAATTGTGTTTGTTTAGTTTCATAACCAGGGCGGCCCAATGGATGACCGTAAAGACCGTAAATACAGACCTCGTATGCAAGGTTTAAAGAACGAAGGAGGTCCGGGTAACCAAGGCCCTGGCGGTCCCAGAAATCCTGAAGATCGAATTATGGAACGCCTGCAATCAATAGGTGGACCATCGTTTGACTTACCGCCCCTAGATATGACCGAGAAGAAGTTCGCTGGTAGAAATAGGCTCTACGTAGGTAATCTGCCTGCCGACATCTCAGAAGATGAACTTAACGATATGTTCAAACCCTTCGGCGAGACCAGCGAAACTTTTATAAACAAAGAGAAGAACTTTGGGTTTATACGTTTGGTAAGTCTTTTATTAAAACAATATAAAAGAATAGAAAATGAGTGCTATTTTTCTGTAGGACTACCACGCTAATGCTGAGAAAGCAAAGCATGAATTGGATGGAACCATGCGCAAAGGACGTATGTTGAAAGTGAGATTTGCACCAAATGGTGCCACCATTAAGGTTAAGAATCTTACTCAATGGGTTACCAATGAGCTTCTCTACGCATCGTTCTCTGTTTTCGGAGAGGTAAGTTTATAATCCCTGATTCCAATTTATTATTAGCTAAAATGACTTCTCTATTACAGATTGAACGTTGTGTAATCATTGTTGATGACCGCGGTAAAACTACCGGCGAAGGCATCGTTGAATTTGCTCGCAAACCGGGTGCCTTGAGCGCTCTGAAACGCTGCGGCGATGGCTGCTTTTTCCTGACGTCGTCTCTACGTCCAGTAATTGTAGAGAGCTACGATCAGATGGACGTCATTGATGGGTATCCGGAGAAAAGCCTGATTAAGAAGAGTCAGGAGTATCATCAAGCGCGTGAAATTGGACCAAGATTCGCTAATCCTGGCAGTTTTGAGCATGAGTACGGAACTCGCTGGAAGCAACTGCATGAACTTTACAAGCAGAAGGAGTTGTCCTTGAAACAAGAATTAGCCATGGAAGAGGATAAACTGGAAGCGCAGATGCAATACGCTAAATTCGAGAACGAGACGGAAATGCTCCGTGAACGTAAGTAATCTATACTATTTACTTCTTGATTTATAATTATAATTGTTCAATTGACTTACCTTTTTTGTTTTTACAGAACTGCGTGCTCGCGAGATGGACCGTGAACGTCAAAAACGCGAGTGGGAAGAACGTGAGCGTTTAGTTGAAGAACAACGTCGCCGTAACGAGGAACAGATGCGTCTACAGCAGGAGGAAATGCAGATGAGAATCCATTCTCAAGAAGAGGATATTCGTCGACGTCAGCAAGAGAATTCTCTCTTTATGCAGGTATTTATATTTTCAATTACATGTTTAAGAAGAAAAGGTTCTTATATTTTTTAATATAAAACTAGATTGGTAGTTCCATAAAGCGCAACTTCTACATCTTCCTATAATTATCTGGCAGTGTAAAACAAAGTTAGTAGTATAAAGCTATAAAGCGTGCATTAAGTGACCTTATCAGTCTATTTACACGATCAAGTTTTAAGTAAATTAAAATATCCAAGTGTCAAAACACCGTTATACCAACATAAATTGTATTCATTCAAATCTCTTCAAATTACTGTTATAATAATCAGTCGATTTCACTGTGTACAAAGATGGATAATTGTATATATCACCAAAATTTTAATTTCTCCTCTATTCCATTGTATCATTCATCATCATGTGTAATATGAGTCAAACGTTTGTACACAAAAAATATAAATACAAATGATATTTGATAGCTACTTCGCTTCTTTCAAAACATACACTAAGATGGTAATGCAGTAAAAGTAGCAATGCGCAAACGCAAGGCCAAATCTTTTAGGAACTTTTAAGAAAAAGTACCGCATATTGAAGTTTTTTATTGTAAGTTTTTCGTTATAAATCGCTTTATTTATCGCTCTTACTCTTACGTTATTGTTTTTTTAAAAAAGGCATTTACTATTATATTTTCCCTATTAAATTAAGAAAAAGCAATTATAGGATGAGAATTACATATTCTTTTTCTGTTCAGGCGCATCAACTGAGCAACATGCTGGATCAGCAAGAGCAAGTGATTCAGAGCTACAACTCTCCAATGGATAATGCCATTGATTATGAACAAGGAGGTAAGATATATTTATTATCATAAAAGTTATTAAGAGAAAATATGGTGTAAATTTAATTGTTTCATGTTTGCTTTATTTAAAGTTTGTTACAATATACAAATATTTGAATTGCTTGCTATTAATAGAGTAGGGATAAAATATTAATAATTATTTTTCTTTCTAGCGCAAGAAGGGCAGCCACCAATGGTAACGTACTTTAAAACATTTTTAATATTTCTGCTTAAAATGTGTGTGTGATTATTGTTTGATCAAATGGCAAAATTGGATTATTTTTTTTTCAAAATATTCGCACTGTTACCAAGAACTTAAAAAAATTGAGTTCGGGATAATAGTAATATAACAGGAAATATGTTTTTCTTCGAAACCTTATGTCAACCGCGAAAAAAGAATTTTTATGATAAATATTCGATTGATTTATTGAAAACATGTATGTGTGAATTTTGTTTTTACATACTTTGCTTTTCTTCTGATTTATATTTTTTAGTGTTTCAAATTAAGTTTATTTATGAAACACATTCATCAACTATTCAACGTTTACTTGACGGTGTTAGGACTTGGTTTTAAATAGGTTCACTAGAAATAAATTTATTTGGCGAAAAATAAATCTGAATCACTACTAGATAAATTATAAACAAGTAATTCTACAACGCAATTATTACGACATAATGTTTATGTAAGTCAAAGATATTACAGTCAACTCTGTATCAAAATCAATTAAGGCACAGAAGATACAATATCATTGATAAACTGAACAATTTATAATTTTCTAAATAGTAAATCCGGAAATTTTATGGATATGAATCTAAAAAAAAAGTTTACGTTTGACAATGGAAAATAGATGATGAAGAACTACTTTCGTCTTGAATCGGGTCTACCGCATACAATGTAATCAAGCATCACGTTATTTCATCCCGGAATTATTTTTCCACGGCTCAAACTGTATCGAGATATTGGCTTTGAGACAGGGCCTTTGAGATTTTGAGTTATGCCCTGTTCACACGTTAGCTTTATGATATGTTCTTTAAATTTCGAACTATAAAATTCCCGAAAATTTCGAAATAGTTTTCAGATTTATGCTATTATAAATTGCTCTTTCTATTTGGTTATGGCTTCTATGTTATAAAAAAAAAACAAATGTAGATGGCAGGTCGGACAGTGGTAAAATGGCGGCGATACGGGGAAAACAAACTACTTGCCATAAATAACGTTAATTAAGCATTCTAATCAGATATTATTGCTTTTATTATTGAGTTAGAGCATTCTTAGTTCGAATTGTCAACATATTTAGTTACATTTTTTTCTCAAATTATGAAAAAAGTAAGTTTTCTATTGGGTACTTAATCCAAGTTTTCAAATATTCCTTCGTTGAATATTAGCAAACTGAAATAAATGATATTTATAAATCCATGTAAAAATAATGCCATATCAAACTAACATAGATACATATCAGTAGCCAGAAAGTAATTGGAGGAAACAGATATGTATGCTTTTTGAAATAGGCTTCCCAAGTCAGAGAACAATTGCACATTTTTTTGGGAAATAGTTTACACCTTCTTGTTTTATAATTATAATACTGTGGCATTGAACAGTATCGTTTTTGCTCTGACACTAAATTGTTCAATATCATGTATTCGTATTGATTAAACAGTATTATTAAAATTATTTAGCACAACTACACTAATTCTTAAACTCTATTTAATATAAAAAAAAAGAGACACCGAAATATACTTCTTTTGAAAACAATTCTTCCGAATTGCAATGTGTTTAAATGAAAGCAATGAATGTTTTCCCCGTATCACTAGGTCATATTTCTGTCGAAAGGTGTCAGTTACTTTGATTTTTTCCTCAGTAGTGCCCTAGCAAATCGTTTTAAGGACAGTTGCACATTTTTTGTACGAACACCTTCTTGTAAGACCTGTTCTTAAAGTGATAACTTAAAGTCAGCGTGGGAACTAGGCATTAGACAGTTGACTGTGTATAATATCCGGATCACATATAACGTTATATAGAAAATATATACTCAAATACAAATACAAAACAAGTTCTTAATAAATAGAATTGGTTGTAGAAACCTAACGCAAAATTTTGGTACTATCGTTCGACTAGAAATTTATGCAGGATGTTAATTACACAGTAGGTTATATGCGTTTTACATTGGAAATCAATTTTTCCTCACCTAAAAGTTCCGTATTATTTTGACAAAAACGTGATAGTTTATCTTTATCAAGACGTTTATAACTAGTATGTTTGTCAATTTGCATGCAGAATTTAACTCTCCACAATCTTTCCTTGGAGCGTTTTTGTTAAGTCCCAATTCACAATGAGCATAAGCATAAGAACTACATAACATATAATGTAATACATATTACGTATGTTCACAATGAACATAAATATAAAAAATGAAATTTAGTTATTTTAGAATATTACGTTGGAAGTGTATAGGGTTTAATCTTGTTTTCTTGTTGGATGTACTAGCTGTCATTTCTTAATATTTGTTATAAAATGTCAGAGTCAGAAAACAATTTTGCCGTCTTGGCTTTATTATTAAAACTTAGTAACTCATGATACTAATTGTAATTTTTATAGAAGACAACGATATTGCCATTGTATTATTATTGTTAAAACTGAGTAACTTTATAAAATTTATGTTTTTGGCATACAGTCAAATGACTGAAACAAATGCATAAACAATACATTAAATATTAAATATTCTTTTAGTCAATTTTATATATATTTTATTTGGTCTGAAATACTAATTAATTGGTTGACGCTTGTAAAGAAAATGAAACGCATGCGCAATGTTCTTAAACGTAATTTTTACGTAAAGTTGAACCGATTCCAACTTTACGTTTTCATTACGGATGGTCTTATGTACCTACGTAAACGTA
Source organism: Poecilus cupreus (assembly GCA_963942605.1). NCBI lineage: Eukaryota > Metazoa > Arthropoda > Insecta > Coleoptera > Carabidae > Poecilus > Poecilus cupreus. The sequence continues at coordinate 13,034,046 of OZ012715.1, forward strand.
AGAAGTACATAACGGCATTGTGAACACGGCCATTGAAAACCATTAGCTCAACTTTACGTTTATGTATTTTCTTATGAAGTTCTTATGCTTATGCTCATTGTGAATTGGGACTAAAAGTTTTGAAACATTCAGGAAAACTGATCTCTCGTTAAACGCTTATGGCTCGTTCTTAAATTAACATCGTTGTATTGGTGTAAATCAACAGAAAAGTTCTGCACTAGTTATCATTCAATGTCATATCATAAATGTTTATCTTATATTTTTTATTCATTCTTCTTGGTTTATGTTGAACAAGAACTTTTCTGTTTGTTGTAAATATTTATAATTCTCAAGAATCAAGATGCTACATTTGCTATAGAATGTCTTATGTTGATATATTATAGATAAATTGGAGATATTTGGATAGGCTTTGCTTTGACTTCGTTATTGCAGAGTCTACTGCAATTACGTTGCTTTTAATAATATTATTGTTTTATGTGAAACTTTTGATTTCTCATAGATGAAATACGAAACAAGAATAATTATTTAATATGCGAATTAAGTAAACAGCTATTGAAACAATGGTCATGGTTTCTGAAACTTATTTCAGGACAATTCTGTTAATTTAAACTTGATAATATTTATGAACTAAGAAGAAATTATTAAATAACATATGAGTTGAAGTCGGGTAACGAAGTATTTACATTATATCTGTGAATGGATAATGAAAAGAAATAGATAACACTAAGATAAAGTGCAAGTATAAAGAAAAAATTATTACATATTTATGCATCAGAAAGTATCAAAGTCTAATGACAGCGACGAACAACGGGAATAATATGCTCAAATTAAAATTTCACAATCTTCCTTATTACAAATAGTCTATTAGTTTTAACAGATTATATAAAGAAAAGATTTGAAACATTTTTAACAAATGGAATATTCTTCGTTGAAAAAGTAGTCGTAAACAGTAAAATTTGACAGCTTTTCATTATTTCTGGATTGCTGTTATTTATAACACTTTAAGTAACTAGTTTTAGTTTCTCTAGATTATAGAAATAATTTTGTATAATAATAATAATTTATTAAAAAGTCTATGACTATGGATCATAAAAACTAAAGTTTATAGTTACTTCATAAAATATTACTGGAGAAATATAATCCTTTGGTATACAAATATTGAACTATTTCATTTACTTATGTGTTATATTAAATACTGTTAACTAATTTATATAATCTGTTTGTAAACCGAATGATTATTTTATGCAGATTTTAACTCCGCGTACACGTTCTATTTGAGAAGAATGCTACAGGTGAATAGATGGATTTTCTTTAGAGTTAACGCAATGATAATGATTTTTAAGAAATATACGTGTGTAAATTATTTGTGCTTGCAATAAATTATTGTCATTAATAATTTAATAACCTGAACATGGGAAGCTGCACAAGTAATGTACATTCAGAATTAGCGAGAAACATACATAATTTTAATTCTATTATATTCGATATTTCCCAAAATTGATGCCTTGTAGATAGTTCTGTAATTCATTACTTCATAATTATAAATTATTTGGGAAATATTGAGAAAATATTTTTTGAAGATCGGTTTTTAATATTGAACTTAGTCATACTGCTGATAAACATAAGAATGAAACTAATAATTTTTATTTATTTATTTTTCATGGATTTAATTACTTCAAATTTCTTCCCTTTTATACTGATGGAGTAGAATAAGGAACTAGAATTAGAATAATATCAAAGCAGTTGTATCTAGGAATTGTATAAATCTGTAATTAAAGGTATTTTTAAAGTTATAGTTTAAAACTAAAAACTAACTGAATGTTAGTCCGCCGTACTGGTACTAATATACTGATGCGTTTTATGCAATTAATAATTATTTTAGGTGATTTTCACTTTATGAAGACATTAGCCAAAGTTTATTATGATGGAGTGACGTTTATATTGTCTAGTAATTAAAATTACTGACCTTATATTGTAGTAACGAGATCGAGTTCGATTTTTTTATGGTTGCGGGCGTTTGCCGTTTACTATTTCTAAGTGCGTTGATTTGATATATTTGCATATGACATTCTGCTGTGTTGGCCATCTTGATTCTATATCTCTAATACTTAAAAACATATTTAATACGTTTCAAAGCGTTCCTGTTTCTTTATGTGATTTACTTAATTTGGTATAGGATCCGAAGTCATTCATGAATTCATACGAAAGAAGCCACCGCTACGAGGGGCGGGGTATGGGTGAGGGGCAAGGTATGGCCCCGAGAGGGTCTGGCCGTGCCCATTGGGGCAATGATAATCGCAGAGACGACTACCAGAGTAAGAGGCGCCGGTATTAAAGCGTCCATCAAAAACTATACCCACCCACAGGGTTTAGTTTCATTATCCATTAGCATTACGAATGTCTTAAAAAAATAGTTTTTAAATCTCCGAGTTTTAGTCGCCGTGAATATCATTCAAAAGAAATCATTGTTGCAACACATTAAGATTTAGAATTTCACTTATCCGTGGATAAAAAAAAACCTGTCTTAGGGAATTAAATATCACTTTTATGTTCGTTTACTGAAATGAAATAACATAAAGGAGAAAAGCCGAAGACAATGTAGTTGTAGATTACGCTGACATTTAAAATTTGACTTTTTCAGTAAACATTTTATTTACGCGTTTACTTTACATTTTTGCGTGTTTATATATTGTGTCATGTATCATTTTACTACTCTATAATATTTTGTAGTAAATCAAGATTTGATAATTTATGATTTATATTAATTATTGAGTCTAAGGAATCTTATTATTGAAACCTACCGTGAAAAAATTTGTAAATTGATTATTGCATATTACAATTAATGTGAAAGAATTGTATATTTGGAATTATTTTTAAATGACAAAATATTTACCAGACTTGATTAATATATCATAAATGGTGTCTACAATATATTCAAATATAGCTTTTTAGATATAGATATGTTTTACAATAGGATTATGATAGTTTTCGTTTATACCACGAAATAGAACACAAAATATTTGGACTTATTATTACATTCAAAATTTTGTACAACACTATTTTATGTACTGTACTGTGAAAACGATTAAATAGGTGAAAAATAATTCTGAAGTCTTTATATCTGATTACTAAAATTTTATTTCAAATAAAAATACACATTTAACTAAACAGTTTAAAATAACAAAAAATATGGGTACCTATATAATAATAATTATTATTGCTTTTAATATTTATGAAATTATTATAACTTGCAATTACCGTGTTACTTATAACGTATATTAGAGAAATTGCTAACAAAAAAGAGAGCTTCGAAAACGTTCCTTTTAAAAAAAAATTTTCTACGAAAAACTATTCCGAATAAGTATGTAAGAATGTTGGTTCTATATTTTCCATAACACTATTTTCATTTTTTAATATTCCTATTTCATGTATCCTAACTTTATTCAATTAGACTTGACTTTACGGACGAACAAACATTTTTCTATATCTTAATAAACCTTCGTAGAAGAAATATATTTCGGAGATCTTTAAAAATATTTTATCAAATGATACAATATTTATAAACGTAAAAATGACACATGAAAAATATGAAGAAAAAATAAGTAATTTGAATCTACCTTCACTTGGAATGAGGTTGTTGATAGATTTATTTTCAACTTCTTATAAATAAAATTGTTTTATTCTTAAAAAACGTCGTAATTTCAGTTGTACGTAGAAATCTTACGCATTAATGGATTAAAATTCTTCATATGAAAGTTATTTCAACTTACTAAGTAAAAAAATAGCTCCGTGGTAACGCGTCGGACTGTGGATCGTGAGATCCTCTATTCGGATCCCACAGCCGACAGTTACCAATTTAAATTTCACCCCTGTGGTTCCCCCTCCACTAACATCCTTGGGGGCTATGATTTGACGGCTGGTAACCGCACTTCATACGCAAAAATATATCACTTACCGAGATCTGCGTAAGCAGAGTGCCACACCCATAATGGGTAAAAGGCGTGATGATATATATATTTTTTAATTGGCTGAATATATTGTTTCTTTCAAATGAATTTGATTGAAATTAATATACTAATAATATACAAAATGATAATTTTTGTCTACGGTAAGTAAATATAAAAAAATATTCTTTTTATGTTGTTTATGATACATGAATTTTTGAAAACCAAAACGAAATAAGAAAACCTAAAAAATTGTTAAATAATATTACAAAAATAGTTGCAACGTTAATAATAAGGCTCTTTTGTTAACTCAAATTTTTGAAAATCAAAACGAAATAAGAAAACTTATAAAATTGTTAAATAATATTACAAAAATAGTTGCAACGTTAATAAGGCTCTTTTGTTAACTCAATATTATGCCGGAATTCATAATTTTTGACTGAGATATCACAATTGAAATAAAACTTAATATTCAATGTAAAAAAAAAACAACACGTTTACTATCTGTCATTTTTGCCGTTTTACACATACTAATCACTTTAAATATTTTGGTTACATTATTCTATACGTAAAATTATTATCGGTGTCTCATTACTTATTTTTAACTTAATGTAGTTTTTATCAAATTATTACAGTACCTAATATTGTGGATGGTGTTCATAATAATTTGATAAATTATTACAATTTTAGCACAAGGAAATCTGGTCAATTCGTCTTCAGTCTACGATTACACATCACGTCTAGAACAAAATAGTTCTTATATCCTATTTAATGGCGGCTTGAAGATTCTTATAGATATACTTGTTTCAGTTATTGAAAAAGTGACAATTTTACTTCATCGTTTTTATCTTTTTTCTGTCGTTTGGTTGGGTATTTCGTATTATTCAGTTTTTCTTTTATTGTATACCTTTTAGATATGTGTTTCTCGTAGATTTCTTCTTTTGATTTATTTGTCTTATTTTGATATAAATTTGTTCTGGTTACTTGTCACTTTTTCAATTATATGTAAAAATGATTTTTCTTCGTTATTATCTCCTTGCAACAAGCAGGTATCAAGTATTAACAGAAGTATAATAGTAATAAAAAGGTAAGCATTTTATGAAAATATCTCTCGATCTCTTTGATCGTTTAAGTTCAACTGAAACATTTGCTTCCGAATGAATGAGTTGAATATATGTATGAAAATGAAGATTATATAACATAGTAGTGTATGTGATATTTTTTCACTTGAAGTTTTCTAGTTGTATATAGTTTTAGAAGGTATAGGTATTTTAACAACATCGTAAGAGAACATAATATACGCGCAAATAACTATATAAAAATATGAGTAAAACCATAATTCGTTTACCATTTTTATGGTAATCTAGAAATAATTATTAAATAGTAAAATGCTTTGTAATATTCCTAGGCTTAACTCACTATTTCTAATTTCAATGCAGGGTTATATGTTGCCATATTTATGGTAGAAGATTTATGGTTCATCTATGTAATGATAAAATATCTTTTAGATAAAAGTTGAGGAATTTAGAAAATGCAGTAGGTGCCGATAATATGATCACTAAAATAAAACCGATGATTTAATACCGAATCGATTATTGGACGTAGGTACTTATAATTTATAGGAAACTTTAGCTTCTGACAAAGAAAGAAAATATCTGTCGTAAGACTGATCACTTTCTTATAACACAACTTGTAGAATAAATATATAATCGAGCTAGGAAAACTAATAATTTCAAAAATAAAAGTATTTAAGAAATTAATAGCATGTTTTCTAGCTTTATAAATAAGAGTTTTAATCATGGGTCTAATTTGAAAAAACTTATTAAATATTGTTTACAAATTGATTGCCGTGATTTCTTGAAGTATAATTGCTGACGCCTGGGACAAACTAGTATTTTAATGAAATGCATCTTCAATAACGTATATTATAAGGCTATGAAATATTGTTTTCGGGAAGATTTTACGTGCAGTATTATTTATATTTCATCAAACACTAATTGCTATTTACTAATTTTCTTCACTAATAATCACGCTTTGTTGTCTGTAACTTTATACTGACAAGTAAATTCGGAGTGTGCTGCATAGAATTCTATTTGCAGCAGTAAAAAACATTTTCATTGCAATTGTAATTTAGAATTATTTAAAACATTAGATATCGCTTGTATTCTACAATAGAATTCTATACGGTAGGCTCTTACGCACAAATATATAACATTTATCATTCTTGTTACTAAACCAATAAAATAATTTTCTTCACAATTGATTTCTCTTTATACCTACTGGTAAAGCTCGCATGAAAAGGTGTGGGTCACAATTTCCTAAAATTATATATAAATATTTATTTGAAATAATTGTATTAAATAGCAGGATCAATATTCTTAATTTTATCACTGTTAATACGAGTACTCGACTGTTTTATAAATTATTTGGTTTGTAAACTAAGATTCTGTGGCAATGCTGATCTCATTAAAAATCACATCCAGCAATCTCAGTTTGTACAGAAATCTCAATGCGAATGTATTTCTGGCAGTTATTATTCCGGATAAGTTATAAAATAGTAACATGAATATTCGTATTAATGAGAATTATGTATAATACTTAATACAGAATTGTTATTTAGTTTGGAGTTAGTACTTTACACGTCATGTTAGTTGGTATATTTACCACTTAACACATTAGAATTATTACTAAAATCGTTTGTCGTTATTTCTGTTTTTTTTTTATATACGTGAATTTATGAAAAACTTGACAAATACACAAGTTTATTAGATTACCTGTTTTTCGTTAATTCTATAATCTATCTAAATAGATAATGAGTAAATGATATGTTATTCGATTAACTAACTTTATGTGAAAGAAGAGCCCATTGGCTCTCTTTATTGAATTTATAATAAACTACCTAAGTACATTTTTCTATAATTTAAGATGATAAGGATATTTAATGAAATGTAGGTATTATTTGTATGATGATGAATGTGAACTACTAAACTTTAAAGAATGCACAGTTCCAGATTTATTTGAATGGTGTTTAACGTAGGTTATTAAATACTGAAGAGTTGAATTTTATTTTTAAGATTTTTAAACATTGGATATTTATTTCTATATAGAAAGAAATGTCAGATTTATTTGCGAAAGAGTACAAGTACAATTCCTTAATTTTGTCTAAATTACATTATAAAAAGTAGCATCATTAAACAATACTTTGTAGAATACCGCATTCTCTTTAACTATGAAGATTGAACAATCAACATGGATATGGACATATAGATTTCGGTATACAACTCAAATATTAGGTATATTTTTTTCAAGAAATATCTATCATGTTTGAGTTGATATATTATAATGAATTATTAGTTACGAGTAAGCTACTAGAAGCCAAAAAAAAAATTAAATTCCATTTAACTTTTTAATTTTGCTACAGTTTTAAGACTTCCTAAGGCTTACTCTTACTTAATTTAGTATTTGATTTACAAATTCATAGCTTTTCTAGCCGTATTTACTAAGTAAGTGATCACAATAATCGGCCCCTACTGCTAAGGGTTGAAAGTTTAATTTATATTTATTAAAACTATAAGGGAAACTATTTTAATAATTGGTAAGGTATCTGTATACATCGAAATATTTGTGCACGTTACAAATAGAGAAGCCACCATTAAAGTGAATGAGTAAATAATACAGAATTATTCATTATACACTTTTGAATTAAGATACAATACCGTAATTAACTGTAATTAATTAACTATTCAAAAATAAGTTTATATCTAATCAAGTTTACTATTTTCTGCATAATATTAATTAGATTAAAGTATATTGTTTAAATATGAGTAGATACGTAAGTTCTGTGACAATTCATTACAAATATTTTTGTTTTTAGGTGTTCGCAGTTCAAGTGAATCCTATCGAAAATATTGTTTGCAAGTATAGCTTAATTTGATGCTAAATATAATTATATATTTATTTACACATATTTTTTTTACAGATACATGCAAGATCTGTGGGGGTTAATGAGACACGCCACAGGCTAAATGATAATGCAGAAGGTTGCAAAAGACAGAATGTCAATTCTTTTTTTTAATTTAAAACTGATATTTGCAACTATATTTTGCCAAAGATAAAAAATGTGATACATAAGTCTGATGTTAAGTTTAATTATTAATGTTTGCATGTAAAAAAAAACCTTACTTTTTATAAACATTTATAATATATAAGAAGTCTTGAAATGCATTACTCTTTCTGAATGAAACCTGATTCTTTAGCTCCCACCAGTTTCGAATTAAAATTATTCAATTTAATAAATTTCTAGACAAACGCAAACACTTGAAATCACTTTTGAACATTGCATTACTTTGCTAATCTAACCGATTTTATGTCTTAGCCAATAAAAAGTAGACCATATATCGTGAGTTTTTTCAGGTAAGCTATACATAGTATTGTTCCAGATAAAATACAACATAGAATGTCAAGATATGGTACTAATTAATAAAAAGTTGGAATGGTTATTTGGTATAAATCTGGTTACAGTTTGAGAAATATTTGATATGTTTGCTAATTTGTTTATGATGACAAGTTCATTTAACATTGATGCATTTTAGCTAAAACTTAAGTTATTAAATATTAAGAAAAATACAACTTGCACAAGGGAACTTGTGAATATTGAACACGTCACACCATCGAAAACGAGGAACCTAGGCGGCATACAACCTCAGCAGCTGAGACCGCTATATCGTAAAATTTAAAAAAAAAGAACATTTGTCTAAGTTTTTATGTTTTCTTTAATTCCCTGAAGGTTGTTTCATTATACTAAACACAAAGCCGTAACTTGTCAAAACCAACGAAGTAGCAGTTAGAAATAACATTTTCCAGTTTAATTTAGTTGTATTGTGACAGTGGGCTACATCAACACGTGCAGATTTCCAGGTGAGTGTAAAATTTTATTATACAATAAAAATAATAACTCTATGACCAATTGTACCGTTTTTATTTCAATAACTCAATTAGTTATCAAATTAATTACTGAACATTGTCGTCGAGAAAGATCTGAACACACTAGCTTAAACCTATAACCAAAATATGTACGAGTACGAGTAGTTGTAGGACTGTGAATAGAGCATTCACCAGTTCGTATCTTGCTTCCATAATCTTATTTCCAAACATGTATGCAGGAGTTCACGGATCTGTGGATAGAATGTTTGCCTCGTGAGCTTGCATATTTATGTTTTAACCTCTCTGAATTAATTTTATAAACAAAATATATTCGTGCATTCCATACTCTCTTTTCTTAGATTTGTCTGCTCACATCGCTTTCATGATTTTATTACTAAACATGCACACGGTGTTATCGAACTGTGGGTAGAATGTTCGCCTCATGAGTTCTAACCTATAACCAGAATACTTAAGCAGGTGTAAGATTTTAAATTGCATACTCGTATCGTATCATTCGTCAGTTCAATTTTTAACCCTTTCGTATCCAAAATAATTTACAGTCATCTGTGCCTAAATAGGGTATATTTAATACTCAGTTTTTTAAAGTTATATTCCTGTGTTTACAATTTTTTATCAAGAACATTAATATATTTATTGTTAATGTTGTGAACATTCATACATGAAGCTACAAATGTTAAAAGTATACCGTTGTTTGTTAACCCGTATTAAAAATAAATCTGTGGAGTAGGTATGTAAGATAACTTTTTGATTACGGAAGGCTTAACCAAAAATACAATGTAGGTATGTCTGAATATTTGAGATAAACTGTAGACTCCCGGTACTATAATTGAAAGTAACTTCTTTTTTGTGTAAATAAATAAAAGGCAACCAGGAATACTTTTAATTCCACTATAAGCTGTAGGTTGTTTACTTTGTAACTGAGATTAATTTGCATCAATAATAATATAAATTGAATAAAAATATTTAGCAGCAAGTTAATGTAGCTCAAATATTTTGACATATAAATGTTCTTATTCACAAACTATTTTTCTGTATATGCACTGATTATCAAGTATTTTAATTATTAAAAATAACGACTATTTAATTAATATATCTATTAAAATTTATATGGGCCAATGATTTATGAATTTTATCTGTAATTTATTAGCTATATGCTATCAGTATCAATAAGTATTCACATTAAACATTTTTGTAAAAATAACATAATTATATATGAGTCAGCAAACATTTTATTATTACAAAATCACTGGAAATCGGTTTAGAATTTCCTTAGATTTGACTTCCTGAACTATACGCGTGCCATATTTTGAATAATTATATTTTTATTGTATAAAAATATTTGTTTTCAGTTTTTAGGTATTTAGTGATAATAATAAATCTTGTTTTATAAAGCCTTTAACCTTTTATTAATGTAAAAATATTCATTAAGTAAACAAAAACATTTTGCTTTAAACATATTTAATGAAAACGAAATTATTAATTAATCATTTTATAATTAAACAAACATATTTAATATCTGCTTTACAAGTGATATATTTCTCCAGTAAATTTTCTTTTAATTCTCGGAATACACGTCATTTCAACTACTAGAAAACATTAATGATCATAAATAAGTAATTCTACAACTCCACATTTATTGCAAACAAATTTAATACACATCAGCATTTAAAATAATTTTTATTTAGATTAATGTCGCTTATCAATCCACGCCTTCTTCCATTCATATAAGGTAATCTTAAAATCTATTTAATGTAAATCAATTGTATTAAGCAATATTTTTCAGAATCAGTTTTTTATTTAAGCGTTTTGTTTACATATTTTATGACTGTACAGTTCATTCCATCTTTCATACTAGGAAGGCACTACTATAGTTTATTTAAAGAACGACATAACTGCTGTAGAAATGAGATTTTTGAGAGGAGTGCGTGGGTATACGAGACGTGATCGGGTCTGGAATAAATTGGTGTACGGTGAGTGAAATTGAGAAGAAGTTTGGACATCTTGAGCAAATATCGAATGAAAAGTTGGTGAAAGTGTGAAACTATTATATGCGGGTGGGATTGAAGGTGAACGATTGCGTGGCCGTACGAGGAATAAGTGGTAAGGTATAATTGACGGTTTATTGCGAACGAATGACTCCGAGTGTGAAGAATAGACGAGCATGTATGAATCGCATTATGAATGTGGGCGAGGCGAAAGTGGTGTGTCAGGATAGAAATGTTTGCAGGAGATTGATTGTTGGTTGACTGGGTTTCAGGGTTCGTTATGTATGTATGTAGACAAAACCAATTACGAATTAAATGTGTGCTGTATATTTCATTCAGTTATTGCATCTATCCATTTTTAGATTTTACAAATTATTTATTCGTTATTTCTAAAAAATAATATCTTATCATAAGCGAGTAATGGGTAAAGTGTATATTGATTCATGCATTTTAATCACGATGATGTGTATATAATTTATAATTATAATGTATTTTTTCCAATTAGTTTATTCCAATAAAATTTAATTAATAAACCTACTGTGCTTGGTAAATGAACCATATACGCACTATCAAACAGTATAATGAATAAGACAAGAGAACCAAAAGAAAATTCTATATTCACCATTATTCCATTCCCGATGTTTTATGTTCCAAGGGGCTCAGGTCCAAATCCCGATTATGGCATAGATGTTTGCGATTGTCTTTACCATTTTATCAAACACCGATAGTCCCAGCAGCACGGCGCATTTAAATAATGAGAATAATAATCCTTATAGCAATACGATAATGTAAAAAAAAGACATTTTGAGAAATGAGTTTTATTAACATGTAAATATATTGTTATATTGAAATGGTTTCACTACCATCTTTGAAATAAATTGCTGGACAATAAAAATGGGACACTTGTTCATCGTTTTGTTTAAGTTTCCTTTTTGACTTTAGTTTATGTTTATTAATGAAAATGTTATTGTTCCTTGATTTCTTTTCATTGTCTTTAAGCTTTTCACAAGACTATCATCAATAGTTTTATTAAAATTTAACGGTAATCGTAAAAAAAGTGTCATATTTTTTTGTACAATATTATTTATCATCTGCTCCAAATAGAGTGTCGCTTTTTATATTGTGATAGCTTTTTAAAGTAATTTAATTTATTATTATTTTTAACCGAAGAAAAAAGGAGGAGGTTCTTAAGCCGATGCGTATATTTTTTACCTATGACCATGCATAACTTTTTACAAAGTATTCAGATTTTGATGATTCTTTTTTTATTGGATAGCATATACCTCGAAGTTGGTCTCATTTAAATTTAGAAAAAAAATTCATCCCTAAAGGTACTGAATTTTTACCTGCTATCAATAATAGATAGAATAGAGTCAAGGCAACTTATTTGGTATAGACAATTGCAAAGAAAAGAAGAAGAAAAATGGCCTCAGAAAATTTTAAACTACCGTTTATTCAATAGAAGGAAACGAGGACGACGGAGAAGCATTTGGGAATAAAGTATTAAAAAGCAGACAGTAGCTGCAGGATCAGATAGAGGATAGACCATATAGATAGATTTTTTTATACGAAGATGGTATATGACGCCTGATGAGTGGTTAATTGTGAATTTATGTAAAAAACACTAACATACATCAGTGGGATTCGAACCCCCAACTCCGGCATGCTATACTAGTGACATAATTTAATTTATAATGTATTATTTGTTTAGTAAAATGCCCTTTGGAAATGTAAGTGGTCTGAAGTTTTTGTACAAGAAATGTAAGATTGATGTAGTAGAGTGCCCCAAAAGTTCGTATCGCATCCGCCAGTGAGTGTTAAAAATGAGAGCGATATGTCAATGTAACTCAGCTGTCAGGAGTATCACTAGTGTCAGGCATATTGACAACACTTCAATCAGAACGGCATAAGCAAAGCAATGCTGATTCATTTCCTTGGAATGATAGGTTATACTGTGACCTGAACCCAAACCTCGATATAAGCCAAATGCGCATATAAGGATAAAATTAGTGTATTCTAATCTCGCAGCAAATGGACTTTGGTTAGGGCTTTATTTTATTTTTGTTTTATTTTATTTTTCTCATCATTTAATCTGTAGTGTAGGCGGCATGTATAATAGCTTGGAAACAGCTGCTATCTCTTCATTAATTTTTATTTGCTTGTATTATCAACAAATCAAGGTTAGCAATAATTATTTAGAGTAGTAAACATTTCGATGGAATTTGATTTGTAATTATAGAACATAAATAAAATTATTTTCGAATTTATGTTAAAATAAAAGCAATATATCACTGTTGTATTATTTACAACAGTGCTTTCTGTAGATTATAAAGCCGCGTTGCGCTTTGCTCATTTGCTCTTAGCTCCTGCACAGCTGTGTTATCTCCATAAAGAAAGAAAGGAATGATATCTAAATGGGCACACGCCACAAATGAATTATTATTTTTAATTGATTCACTCTTCTCCACAAGCTGCACTTATCTCAATTACATGTATATCTTCCTCAATTAATGAGTAGCAAAGTTCGAAAAATGGCGTATTTTATTTTATCATGAAACCAGCACGATGCGCCATCCAGTCATTCAAAATCAAGAAAAGGGGCAATACAATCACAAAGACTTGGTTTTGTTCTCTTTGTGAAAGTATAAATAAGTTAATTGAAGCAATCTAACAATTGCTTGATAGATACAGTATTTTTTACTTTTAAATTTTGTTGACAATTAAAAACATACAGTACAGTAAGAGCAAAATAATTAGCGCATTGTTTTTACTTGTATATCTAAAGTATGAGCCATGATTTTATTAATATATTATAAACAATTAAATAATAGCTACTTCGGTCATTCACTTGTTTGTAATCAGCACTGTAAAATGAACAGAGAAATTCTGACATTGACATTTATTATTGATGACCCTATACGCTTTAGGTGTTGAAATAATATTACATTAATTTAATGATTTAACTTTTGTTCACATTACTCATAGTTTTTGGGATTCTGTACTAGTAGAATATGCGCCTTCCTGTACTCCATTGATCTCTGTTTGTGGCTATTCTCCTCCATTTCGATATTCTCATTTTCTTTCATTACTCGAAATTTATGAAGATTCTTTTTCTTTGGCTTTACTATCCTAGTAGCATATGCGCCTTCCTGCTTTCTTCCATCGTTCTCTGTTTATGACTACTCTCCTTCCGCTCGTTATTCTCAATTTCTTTGTCACTCTCCACTACCTCTTACCAGCTATTTCTTGGTCTTTTAATCGTTTCCATAGCCTTTGTTAAATCCGCGTGTTTCGTCCAACTAGAATTCCGAGGCTAGCGTAAGGGTTCCTGAATTATAGTTGTTTTCCATGTTTATGTGATTAGACTTGAGCATGATTTTTCTGCGGTGTTTCTCCTGTAGCCAAGAGGTTCAGATTTTGAGGCGTCCATGTTTCGCTTTCGCTCTTTCATACGTTACGCGGTTGTCTTTCTGAACGGGTGAGAAATTTCGGTAGAGCTGACTCATTCGTTCCGTGCTATAGCAAAAATTCAAAGGATCGTAATAAAACGATTAAATACCCCTCAAATAAATGTACAAAAGAATTTTCAATAGCTCCGGGGCAACGCGTCGGACTGTGGATCGTGAGATCCTCAGTTCGAATCCCACATCTGACAGTTGCAATTTAAATTTATCCCTGTGGTTCCCCCTCCACTAACAACTTTGGGGGCTATGATTTGACGGCTGGTAACCGCACTTCATACGCAAAAATATATCACTTACCGAGATCTGCGTAAGCAGAGTGCCACACCCGTAATGGGTAAAAGGCGTGATGATATATTTATTTATTTATTTAATTTATTTATATTTGTCAGAATACTTCCAATGCCCAGTGTTGGATTAAAGGAAAAGTTATTCTTGTTTTTAGAATACATTATCAAATATATTGTATAATTCGAATTATACAGGATGGTGACTGCCTCAGCAGATCATAGGGTTTTACATGTTATAAATAATATATTATCCCACCGTTTACCCATTTCTGGGAACCTCTAGATATTTTTTGAGTGCCAGTACCAGCCGTCAATTAACAACCCCTATCCTTCGAGATTTAGTGGAGAAGGAACTACAGGGGTAATTTAATGTGGTGATATTTTTATCAAAAATTTATCGCCTGTTATGAATCTTATAAAATGAATATTGATTATTTATACAGCACATTTATTTATTAAAATCATTGAACCAATAATTTTATCGCAGATATGTAGTAGGAATGGAAATTTTCTAGCGGAAAGATGTATATTTGGATAAAACAAAAGCATTATCGTAAGATATGACGTAAAAATGGATTGCATGATGCCATGATGAATGAATGAGGGATTCGTGCAAGATTTGGAAACATGACGTGATGCTGTGTTATTGTTTCTTGTCATCTTGTCATCCATTGCCATTTTTATCTCGCTTTTATTACTTTTTATGTTGTGCGCAGTTTCATTACAAAAGTTGGTGTGAGTGACATCTAACCTTTGTTAAGCTAATGCAAAAGTTCGAAGTAAAATTATTAGAAGAAACATTACGATTACGTTATCAAAAAGAATAGTAAAAAATATACTCTTAAAATACGCATCTTTCATTTTACTATCACATGGTTTATGATTCACTTTTACATGATTTTATCGAAGGGCCTTCAACTCTGCAGGGAAATCAAAGGTTAATTTTTTATTTTTCCCATTTTGAGATAGTTGTATAATTTTAACCAAGATTTATAACATTTTTTTAATACAGAAATGTATGAAATAGAAATTATCATATTAAATAATGACAAACACACATTAGAAAGTGTTGGGACTTTGCACATTTGCTCATACATTTTCAGATATTTTTTTTGTATTTTAGTAGAAAATGTACATTTAAGATACATATTTATAAACAAGAACATATGTAGTTCATTATAACATAAGGCTATATTATTATTTCTAACCAATAATAAATATTTACTTCTGCACTTCTGGAAATCCAAAAACATGCTTTAAACAAGTTCTTAATATAAACAAATTATTAAAAAATGGCCCTGTTAACCTAAATGTATAAAAACATTTCTTAGTATTAAAATGAGTGAATATATCGCAAATTTTTCTATTATTCATAATAAATATTCATTTTAATATGCAAGATTCATAGAAATTCGTAGAATTACAAATTAGATTATCTGAAGTATTTAAACTTATAAACCCGGTATCTTTAATCTAGTTATTTATTAGAATTTCCTTTTGGTGGACATAGGCGTGCTCAAAATGTTTCATCGTTTTTGCTGCTAAAACCTTTATAAGTTGCATAAACTAGCTTTATGCCAACACAATATTTATTGATCACAGTTTTAATATGTACCATAGTTTGTGTTTAAATATAAATAAATATATCATCACGCCATTTACCCATTTCTGGGTGCGGCACTCTGCTAGAAAATTTGTCTGCTGTGAGGCTCGAACCGAGGATCTTATGATCTACAGTTCGATGCGTTACCACGGTGCTATTTACCCCATTAAATTTTTTTTTTAAATAAATTGTAAAAATTAGTTTGCCTAAAAAGATCATATAGCTATTTTAGTTCCGCCCTTTCCTTTTTTGTTCTTATTAAAAATATCTAAACATATTTATGAATGTTGTTTACAACAGTTAGCAAAATATCTTTATCATTATATTTTAATTAGGAACAGTACGTATTTTACTAATTACAGTTTTTATTGTGAACTATATTTTTTGTAATGCTGACATTCAGTTTGTTATATTTAGATTTGAAATATTAAATATAATTAAGAAAATTTTAAACAATTATGTATTCTTAATATTCTTTTCCTAAGGACTTAGAATTTATTTTGAAAAGCATAGCCTTTCAGTAATTTAAAAATTTTAATTTGTTCAAAGTTCTTGATGACTAAATTCCTGTTTATAAGTTTTTTATTATACTCTTATATCTGCTGCTAAATGATAAGTTTTTTCTACATTTTTCGTATTTTTATCACAAAAATGTTCTTATTTTTAAATGCATATTTGTTGATATATTTAATTGTAATTATAATATTGCACAAACAATATCTTATATTTTTTTTTTCATAAATTTTTCATGTTTTTGGTAAACATGTTTATTATTGAAATTATTGATTATTCCCATCGAAATAATGCATTTGTAATAATAACAAACTGATTGAATGACTCAACTTTCTGTGCATGTCAGTGGCTGCCTACAGGAACTTGTCTATGCCCTCAAAATTAACAAATATATTTTTGTCAAAGCATAATTTTAACAGAAGTATTAATTTATTTATGACAACGACCATGGCAAGTAGCGTTGAATCCGGTTCAATCGATAACGCAAGTTAAACAGCACTGCCCGCGGTCAGTAGTTGGGCGACCACTTTGCGAAAACCCATACCCATACCACAGTATAGGAGCTCTTATTCGCAACTGAAATGGACCCGTATCCATCTGGTGGTAAAAATATAAACTGCTATGTGGAGTACTGGGTGTGTATGACGCATTTGATGCAATGTTAATAGAAGTGATATTTGTCTAGATGTTTGGTGCAATATTATTCCATTTAATTTATTTTCTCATTTATTTGTTCTTCACCTACCGTATTAAATTTGATTCGTTTTATAATGAGTTCCACAATCAAGAAAAAATCACAACAAAAACTGCTGTGTACATGGCTGCTATTTTCGTATGCCAGCAAGAATGTGTTACATAGTTTTCATTTATTTCCAAGAAAGGGTGCAAGTAAAGTGTAAATATTAATCAAATATGGAGAACTTGAATTGACCGAATAGATGAGAATTTTATATTCCTAGGTTTTTTATAATAGCTTGTGTGATACCTAACCTAACCTTTCTTCACCAATTTTCAGTGAGGATAAGTTTTTGGAATAAGTTATTTAAGCAGTGAAATTGAATATTTTTAATACAAAAATGTATTTTTTAATGTATTGTTCTAGTTAGTTATATCAATACAAACCATTATCGAAACCATTATTTATATGTTTTATATTTTTAACTCATACCCGTACCTAAAGGATAAAGTAATAAATAAACCATTTTAATATTAATTTTAATAATAAAGTGACTCGTTTGAAGGTAATTATAATATAATATACAATATATAGAAACATTTTATGTAAAAAAGTTTTCCAAAAGTGATGAACGAGTCCCCAGCGCTAGTCTTGTCAATACTTAAAAATAAAAACAAAAAGGGTGGTATAACTGTACTCGGCGCAATAGAATAGGCAACAATACTCCCCATTACAGAATATTAGACGTCAAAACTACGTCTATTCAAAATTAATTTAATTTTTTGATTCACTTTCTTATGTTGCACATGTTATCTACAACTCCGAATACTCCATTTAGTAGCCATTTTATAGGTACAGTGCTGCCGACATCGGCGATTTCAGTTGCGAATACTGTGCTCATACTAGCGAATACTGCATGCTGTTCGCTGTTGTCACACCACTGAAAGCAAGGTACCGAGGAGGCAAATAGCCTCAGCAGTTGAGACCGCTTAAAATAAAAATTTATTTATACAGTAATATTTACAGGATTGTATAATACAAACATAATAACAATTACTTAAGGAGTATGCGAAGCCTGTTAAAAAAGGACAAGGACCAATATTCTGCCAAATTAATAATAAAGTTCGGTTATTTTCTGTACGATAAATAAATAAATATATTGATTGCGTTTACATGTAGGGCAAAAATGTACTTCTTGACTATGACTTTGAAAAGGCATTTTTTGCCACTGTGAAAACAATATCGACTAACTGGTTTTCTTCCTAAAGTTAGGTATAAAATAAATCAGACTTGACTCATGTAAGTGACTTTGAAAGATTCGTGTAAACGCATATGACTTTACTTTGTCAACAGTTAACATTAAATTGCCTTGTATTTGAAATGTCAGCCGTTGTTTCCTCAATTTATATTGCATCAAAAACTGTGATTGCATTTGCACTGTCATCAAATGAAAATAAATCACATTAGTATTTAATATGTTTAATTTCAAATTACTGTCCATGGATTTTCTATAAATAATATAAATACTATGAATTGTAATTTTTTACGCAATTAAATAAATTATTTACCTGATAACTTGTCTATAAATTTTAACATAGCTACTCAAATTACTGGCTGGCAACAAGCGAATAAGTGAAGGATTAGTCAAACTAAGAATACAGAAATATAAGAAATCTGTAGCGAAAATGGCAAATTACAATGAATGTATATTAGAATATAATAATAATCCAGGCGAACTAAAATCAATTAACAATGTCTATCTGTTTCGAAAAAGACAAAAAACAAACAACCTATTAAAACAGTAAAACTATAAAACTAAAACCTATAATAAGATAGCTTCTTGCAATATAATAATAATATTACAGTATTCAAGGTAAATTACTATAATTTAGTTATTCAGGTATAGGTTATCATGTCATTTGTGACTGTTTTCTGTACCTTAAATGTGTGACTAAATAATAATAATAATAAACTAACGTAAAGTAGATTTGTTCTTAAGGTGTAAACGTACTAGTTATTTTATTTTTTAAAAGTCGTCAAAGTAAATTTTTCTTGTACGTGTAAACATAATCATTGTCACGCCACTTGTCCATTTTGGATGTGACATTCTATTTCCCAGATTTCGATATGTGATATATTTTTACACGTGAAATGTGGTTACCGGTTATCATGTCAAGGCATCCAAAGATATTAGTGGAGAGGAAACCATAGAGGTAAAGTTAAAATGGCATCTGTTGGCTGTGGAATTTGAACTGAGGTATTGAGGATCTCGTGATCTACAGTTCGATGCGTTACCACGGGTCTATTTACTTTTTTTGTAAGTTTTATATTATTACCTAATTGCAATATAAAATTAAAAATTAAAATTGCATTGTATGATTGTGGCCTTCATGGGTAAGTAAGTATTCTAATTTTTAGTAAATATAATTCTATTTATAAAGTTTATCTGCATGGCACGCGTAATTATGGTTTTATTTTTTCGCAAGCACATTCCAATAAAAGTAAGGTTAGCAGTTGAATTTTCATATCGATATGACCCACGTGTATTTGATATAATTTGTACAGATCACCCATAGTGACCTTGTCAACGTATTATTAATTTGCAAAAACTGTAGAAATGATAAGAAATGTGAGCGTAATTTTGCATTAAAGTAAGTGAGAAAAATTGTGGATTGATAAAGAAATTCCCATTAAATGAATAGTAAACTTCATTACTTTTTTCTGAATTTTTTGTGAATCAGATTAAAGTTTATGTTTGTGTTTTTAAATTAGCGAACCATAGAGATGTTTATAATTATTTTTTTTGCATTCTAAGAAATAAATTTTTCCAGTATTTTTTCATTTTGTTCTGTCGTTATGTCCGCCTTTGCTTCCAAATTCGTTTTGCACATGTAAAGAATTAATAATATTTGTAACTATTAACCATTGTAGGTGTAGATCTCGGTTTTGCAATTTTGCTATGTAAATTTGAAATATAAAAATGGCACCTTAAATATGATTATTGATTATATATTTGTTTTTAAGATTGAATTTTCATAATCATAATTGTATTTACCAATTATATGGTGTGTTCTTGATGCTAAAGTAAATATGAATAAGAATAACTGTAAATATGTTTACTGACTAAAGATGATATTAAATCATTGTTATCATTGTATACAATTTTAACAGAAGAGCTATCAAAACAAATATGATGTAAGAACAAAAAGAAAACGCAGTCATTGAGTCATTGTCTTTAATCCCGCATATATAGAGTAAAAATAAATAATATGACCATTTTCTACATTTCTACAGATCTACAAATCAAGTCAAGGCTCTCTAACACAGCTGGCAGAATCGAATTATCAAAAAAATATGGCACCGTATTGAAAATTAAAGGCTAATTATAACCTAATTAAGTGCCACGCCCCAATTTTAGGCTCTATATATTTTTTCACAGTTAAGGTATACCTCCAATTTGGCCCCATTTAATTTGAAAAAACTTCACCCCTAAGGGTTCGAAAATTAGGGGATGATTGATAGTTCACCCTCTGAATTTTTACTTGTTATTTGTTACCGGTTACTCGATTTCAATGTTTCTTTATTTCTTTCCCAAGGGTACAAAAATAGGTGACCACAAAAAATTAAAAACTTTTTGACAAAAAATCGGATTAATTTTTTGTTAAAATTTTTTGTATTGTTAATTGTCCTTTGTTGAAGTCTGTTAGAGTATTTGAAAACCAAAAACACATTTTTTCATGAGTATTCAAATTTTAGTTGTATCAAAATAAAAAATAAATCTGTCCTTTATTTTTGCATACTTCAAACTTTATAATATCTAAACAAAATTGAATCATCTTTTTGACAAAAGAAAAAAATAGTTCTCTTCATTCAAGCATCCGGATGTTCCATTGCATAGAAAATTCTGATTACGCCTTATCCTTATCTGTAGCTAATGCAAGGATTTACAAAACATTTCATACTTTTATTATTATTATTATTTATTTTGCAACTGCAGTACGAATTTAAACTATCAAAGATTTTACTTTCTTTGACATATGATCATCGTATCAGTTTGTAAACGTTTCTTGCTATTTTCAATTGCGATAGGTTATCAGAAGCTCCTAGTGCTGGAGAGTTTTCCACCAAGAAGGACGAACTGTTTTAATTTTAAAGTGCCTTGAGCACATTTGTAATTTAAGAACGTTCTAAAATATACATTTAAAAAAGAGACATAACTGTATTGAAATGTATGATTCATTTATTTAAGCATACCATTGAAGCTGGTAAATTTAATTGCAGTTGCGAATCCCGGAATCTTGAAACAACATAATAACTGAGCTTGCATTTAAAGCATTAAATTCTATCTATTTCTGCTTGTCAATGTGAAATAATAATAATATTTATTGACTGAAGTTAATGATGAAGTTCAGTCAGCGACTGCTCTTCCACCTAAAAGCTATATTAAATATTACAATATGAAAACGTCAACAATCAATAAACATAATACAATTAAGAATCGTTTTTTTCAAAACTCAACTAAATCAAAACATAAAATTTTCTGATTAACACGAAATGTAGGTGTAGAGATTTTAAAACAAAATTTTTATAGTAGCTTTTATTAGTAGATTTCTTATAAATACAAAATATTACAATAGTATATTGAACAACTAGTGTTACAATTAGGCATTGTAACACGAGTTGTTCATACTACTTTTCCTATTTCACGTTCATAAATTCAATAAAAATAAAATAAAATTGTACGGCATGTTTAATATACCACTGGTCACCAAGGGGCTTTGCCCGCGGGGCCTATCGGGTCCCAGGCCGCAACCCCGACGCAGAGGCTCCGATTTAATAGTTTTACGTGAGCAATGACAGCCCCAAGTTTGACAGACTGTTAATTTTGCAAATAATAAATTCCCCAAAAACAGTTGCACAAAATTCAATTTTGTAACATTGTTTTTGAGAAAAACATTGTCACAAAATTGACTTTGTGTACGTGAAATAGGAATAAGTTTAAGTTTGTCATACTACATAGTAAAAAAGAATATCAAAGTACATGGTTTATTTACAATTCAACAAAAATACAATACTCTCAATTAAAATACAACAAAAGCGGGAGTTATTATAGTGTATTCATCATAATATATTAGTATGTATTTATAAATCTGGAGGGTCTTCTGTCTCTGGCATTAAGACATCTTAATATTTTTTTTGGGCACTATTTCGAACAACTTAGGTCAGGTTCGAGTAGAAATTATTTTGATGAAACCCACTTGCTTTGGTTGAGTTTTGAAAAAACTGCTACATTTCTGAGCTCTATAACATTACTTGTGTTGAGTTTTGGTTAAATCTGAGTACGTAGATCGATAGAGAAGGTCGAAATGCTATCGTTAACATGTATAACTCAATATTGGAAAATTTGCTTCTGTTGAGTTTTGAAAAAATGGTCTTCATGTACAAAAACATGATAAAATATTAGTATCAAGTTATTGTTTCAAGTCTTAAACTGGCCCTAAACACCCAATATTATTAATTGTAGAATAGAATATTGGCAACAATAATTAAATTGAATTGTAGGGGTAAACTTTCTGTTAGAAGAAAATCATTCTTTTCTAAAAGTTGTTTAATATTAATGATATGGGGAAACGCCGTAACTTACGGAGCTCTCTAGATCCTTTTGTTGAAGTGGATCAATCTCTGTTTCTTTTCATTTATATCCTTGTAGTTTGGTTTCTCCAAGGCTTCCTATCTTTTGTTTTACTATGCCCGTTTTTAATTCCTACTGCTTCTAAATCTTCTTTTACTTCCTTTAGCCGTGTTGATCTGGATCTTCTTTCTTCTGGTTTCCATTATACTACAGAATTAATTGCATCCTTTTATTCTGCTCTCCATGTATGTCCAAGCCATCTGAACTGTGAAGTAATTTAATCTCAATAAATTATATTAAAATTTCAAAACAATCCTTAGAAATAGTTTGCACCACACATTATTTATGTAATTATGAATATTACATCATCCTAATTCATAGATTACAACAAGCAAATTTTAAATATTACCAATAGCGCTTCATTCATTCAAAATTCGACTTATTCATCATCAAGCACAAAAAAAATGTGGACTGATCCAACAATTATGTCAAAATTCGATACTTTTCTTTGTATATTAAGTATTGTAAATTTTAACCTCATTTCTACGATAACACAAAGAATTTTTTGCTGGATATCGAACCCGGATCTAAAGATATAAGTTTAAATGCTAAGAGAACAGTATCAAAAGATAATTATTATAAATGGCTGACATCCTCATAGTTTTTATTACCCGACCAGTTGATTAATGAAAACTAGACTATGATTCATAACGGAGATATGAATATTATTAAATTTAAAACTACCCTGTGTTTGTGAGCTTCTAGAATACCTTTAAAATGATAAATTATTATATTTGGTTTGAATTTGTTTTCTAAATCACCTTATAAATGATTAATTATTTAATTATTTGCGAGAGGAGCCAATGTTGTTTGTTGCAGACTCCCATCATACTTTAGAAAAATATCGTACATTGGGGCCTATTCTGTAACTTATCAGTTAATTTTTACGGCCTATTTTAACCAATAAGAAGAAATGTGTCAAATGAAATTTTCCATTTTTATTCAGTGACGTTTGTTGTCATTGGTTAAAATTTTTACAAAGCCGTTAAAAATTAACATGTAAGTTACAGAATATACCCCATTGTATATTAACCACCCTAGTTAAAACTCTTACGACCTTCCAATCACATTGTAGAGAGTAAAGGTAAAATGGTTTTGGTCTTTAAAACTTGATTGTAAAATCAACGTGGAAACACAATTAATTTTATAAGATCTGAACGTGTTATTTGGTGTTTCTGCTACTGTGAAGAATAATAATAGCAAAAATAGTAGTGAGTGCTGCACACCCACACATATCAACGAAAGCAAGAAAATAAAATTGATAAAAGAAGCAACAAGACCTACTTAGTTTTAGAGAAGAGGGATTGAAAAGTGATTTATCATTATCAGAGATAGATTGGCCTCCACTTTTACTGGTCAAAATGATTTGTTTATTATTAATATTATATAAGAACGAAGTTAAATTATAAGCCAACGATTCAACGAATCTCTCATGGACTCTACGACTGTACAAGATGTTTGTCCATTCAGATGTCGCATGCTCAACGCACGCGCTGATACCCCGCTAGTATCACAGAATTCTAGTTCCGATACAAACACAGGGCCAAGGTTCGTCATCTATCACCCAGCACGCTAACATATCAATCATCATCCGAACGAACGCCGAATCCCCGATCCCCAAAAGCGAAAGAGTGGGGTACATTAAGATACAAGACGTAACATAAACGTGAAGATTTTGTGTACTTCGTTCAGTAATACAATTCGCGATGTATGTGACTCAAATATTGCCGTTCGCGTGCCCAACGCTCTTACTGTTAACCTGTCATGTACTGACAGTCAGCTGTGAGCAAAATACCAATACTTTTCCAAACATCGTCTGGAATTCATTGTTTACTTTATCGCACAATGAAGAAGCGCCTAAAACAACACAACCGGTTGACAATCCTTCTATTTGTGTCGGGTGTGCAAGCAATCTCTACGACGACAGAGAATGGGAGAAAGAAATTACCGCTCTTAGAATAGAGTATATTAAAAACCTGATTTTGAAAAAACTCAGGTTGAAGGAGAAGCCATCAATCACTCTGCCGATTAAAGGATTACCGAAACCTGTTACCGAAAATGAAAATTTATTTCCAAAATTGTATGACAACATGCTTAACGAGTACAATGATGATTATTATGGAAAAACTACGCAAGCAATCATTTTTCCTCATGAAGGTATTGTGACTTTTCTTATTTTTGCGGGATTAGTGATTAATTAAAATAATTACTTACAGATTCTACTCGACAGCAAAACTAACTTTAGTGTAAATGTTATTATTATTATTTATTTGTATTATATTATGAATAAATATTAATTGTTCATTGAATCGCAGGTCTTTTTGTTTCACATTTATTAAAAATTAAATAATTATTTTAATTTATTTACTAATCTTTATTGTAACAAGTAATCTTAAGAAACAGAATCGTTGTGTTATCATGTTTGTATGTAAAATTTTTAATTGGAACAAAACAATGATGACAATAACGGTTAGTTACCAGTTGGTTGCTGATACTCTGATTTTAAACTTTGTACGAGTCAGTCAAACAAAGTTTTGACATAAATGATATGTATGCTACATCAGCCAGATTAATTTTAGCGATTTATAAGCTCATAAAGTTTAACCAAGTGCAATAGACGTAAAACTATTTCGTTAAATTTATAGATGCAGTAATGTAAAAGTTAAATAAGTACAGTAATATTTCATGCACTGTTGCATCAGAAATTTGACACTGAGGGAGAAACCAGTACATGGATAACTAAAGGTTATTAAATCATAAGAAATGTAATATGTAACATGAATTTTATCAAGAATTATTATGCTATTCCAAAATCCAAAGTACATTGAAATTTGAACTAAATTATTGTAATTATTGAGCTTTAGGCAGACATTATTACAGTAGAGTATTGCTGGTGTAATTGAGTACAATTTCAGAAACTGTTGTAAACAAATAACCGCAGTAAATTAATAATGAATTATTTGAATTTCAGATGCGGTCAAATGCACGCGGAAGAAGCGGAATCCTTCTGCGTGTTTGCCTTTTCAACTTCCTGCCGATTTACATCCGGCTGATGTTAGTATGGCAGAGTTATGGGTGTACAAGAAAAGTGACCTCCTAGACAGCCACAACCAGACATTTCTTGTTTCTGAAGTAGGCCATTGGGATTCTAAGCTCAGCTTTCAAAAGACGAAGCCTATCGCCATGAAAGAAACTCACGTTAAAGGTAAGCATTTACTCATTTACTGATAGTTCTTAATCATATTTTTTGCTCAAAGTGTATATGCATATTAAAACTAAATAAGTAACTACTATTTATCTTGTACTGTTAAAATTAATATGTTTTGCAGCTTAAAATATGTTCTAAGATGTTGTATTAAAATTATTTTACGTTTTCCAGAGGGCTGGGTCAAAATCAACATTGCTTGGGCTGTCAAAAACTGGCTCGAGTATAGTGAAAGAAACCACGTTCTCAACGTTGCTTGTAAAACTTGTGGAATGGACATCAATATGTCACCAGTCTCTTCTGATCAATCTCAGAAGCCTTTCCTTGTAATCTATACTTATTCCCAGCCCAGAAGACGGATACAAAGAAGAATTAAGAGAAACGTTAACTGCGTTGATGGCGTCAACGTCTGTTGCAAAGAAAGTTTATACGTTTCTTTCGCGGAAATTGGCTGGGATGATTGGATTCTTCATCCGCCAGGCTACAACGCCTATTTCTGCAGAGGTTCCTGTTCAGCTGCTGCTTCAGTAACGCTCAGTGGATCATATCACAGTACGATATTACAGGTAATTCTTTTTCTTTTTTGTTTATTTTTTAAAGAAAGGATTAACACAAGCAAGAATTCTCCTATCACTATATCAAAATTACTTTGGGCTAACATCTATGAGGGTAGTTTTTTTAATGGCATGTAACTTTATTTCACGTGCAGAAATATATCACATTACGAAATGTTGGCGCACTCCGAAATGAACGAATGGACTGTTGATTATTTATTAAGTTATATGTTAACAAACAATCTCTTTGCAGAAATATATGTATCAACCAAAAAATAGAAAACTAGAGCTAGTGCCATGCTGTGCTCCAACGCAGTATCAAGATCTAGAGCTGCTGTTCATGAATGATAACAAGACATTAACGACAAAAGTTCTCCCCAACATGATTGTAGATACATGTGGTTGTATGTGAAGTAGGAAGAATGAACTATTTAAATACATTTTATAGTCAGCAGTATTTGTCGTTTTGAGTTAGGAGTGGTCATCTTAAAATTTCATGTCAAATTCGCTCACATCACATAATTAGATTTGAAGTCATATTTATTTAATTTAAATGCTATTTGAAATTTTTGTGAGAACAAAAATTCAGTTTAGCTATATAGAGAGTAGAGATTTATTTTAAGTTCATTTCTAACTTTGATTTTTGACACATAATTCTGGGGGTTGTTATTGAGTAAACGTATTTATATTGTAATGTGTAATTCATACATTGTTTTCGTAGTATTTTGTATATTTATATACGTCATAAAATAATATTAAGGAACAGTATAATAAAAATGGACGCGTAGTATACAAGATGTATAAGCAACAGTAGCATATATTTTTAAATTTATTTATTATATTAATTACACTAGTCATTTAAAAACCTTCAAGATCTGCAATTTCATTATTTGTTCGAGTGGAGTAATTTTATTATTACTTTTTTTTATAGCCGGATGTATTGATGCTGTTTAGATTTATTTATTATTATTTTAAATATAATTCATATTATTTAGTATTTGTAATATTAATATTTATTTTCGTTATATTTGATACGAATGTTAATTATTACTAAATAAAATTGTTAAATTTAAATAATAATATACTTTTAGTTATTAATAATATTTATTTAGGACTACTTAATAAAAGTGATACATTTACTTAAAATTGACTATTTTCTACAAATTCTGGAAGTGTGGACAAAATCCCAGGCATTTATCATTGGGAACAGTTCCATTAAAAAAAATCAAAATAATTTTGAGAAAGCTCCCGTCATGCATTCAAAACCTGTAAAATAGAATTTAATCTGGCTTTTTTAAAGTAATTATTATTGTACCGAATTGCAAAGGATAACACAGTCATAGTTTTATATACGTATATAAAATGTTAGGGGTTATTTAATTTCTTGCCATCTCATCGCAAATCTGCGAACTGTTTTTTCTTGTGGAACATTGCCAATGATTATACATACGATTGAAAATTACAAATTACATAGGAAATACTACCCCTAGATTTAGAATCTGTGCCGTAGCGTCCTTATCTAATTTTTTTAGCCCAAATGTAAATCTTAAACCCCGTGGACAGTTCCTGTATTTTTGTTTGGGAAACCCCAAAAAAAATCGAGTTAAGTGTGGTTTTTTATAGAATCGGCTCTAAAACTCATGGCATTCTTGAAATTTCGCGCACGCTTATAATTTCTTCTGCTTTAGTCTCTTGTTGTATGTAGGTACATACATAAAGTTCATTTTTGATAAATGTAGGCTTTGAACAACTTCATTCTACTATAAATAAGAAACTAAAAGTTGTATTGGAAAATGACTTGAGGAAACTTATTTACCTGACTTGCCAAATAGAGGATATGGAATCAATTTTAGCAGTTCGATCCTTAAAATAACTTCTATGTCAAGCAGAACTAAGGACTGTTTGCGAGTTGTTTGGCTCTCCACCACAGCTGAGAAAAGTACCTAGTAAATGTACTGGAGTATTGAGTACGAGTACTAATAATAAAAAGTACTCTTGATTATTTTTCTTGAATATTTGAAAAATCGTTCTGCGCTGAGTACAGAGTACAAAAAGTACTTATGACGTCATTATAGTAAATGTGAGTAATTTTATTCAAATAATGTTTTTCAATACAATAATAAATATTTAACTGTGGTTTGATATATAGCCTGAATTGTTACTAATTTTAGTAAATTGTGCTTTGTAAAAAAGAACGTATTTGACTCGCAAATTACGGTTATAATTAACTTAATGATTATATACTCGTCTTCAACTCGTGTACAAATGTCCTCTTAAATAAAATAATTAATTATATTTTTCTGCAAATTCTTACTTGATCGTTGTACACGTACTTTGAAACAAACATAGAGTATAGGTACTTGAAGTACTCGAAATTCTAAATGATCTTTCTAAAACAACTTGGATCCATCATCAGTAGCAAAATTTGAAGAATCTTCTGCAGTTTCTTCGTACTTCAAAATGTAATTTATTTATTTCAATATTTGTCAATAAAACTTGAGTTTGGATATTGTTTTAAGTCTTAATATTTATTTATAAATGTAAAAGTATTTATTTACATTTGTTTTATACCTTTCAGGGTGCAATGACGATGATATTGCACGCTGGTTTCCGCTGGGTTCTGCTGAGTTCTGGTGATACAACGAACCAGCTGGTAAACTTCTAGTGCCTGTCCTGCTGCCATCTTCTGTTAAATTTATAAACAATACATTGTGCTCCACTTCCGCATACTTCAAATTCCACAGTAGTTTCGTGCGATCATGCGCATGGAGAATCTATTTTTCTAAAAATCAATAATTTTGATTCGGCGCAATGCGTTTTAATTTGAAATTTGAATCTATATGATTTAAAATCATATATTTCACATCACTCATTTAAAAATGTTTTTAAGATGTGTAAAGCACGCGATTGTCAAAAGTTGTATTGAATTAACTGTATATAAACATATTCAAATACTTTTTAAAATTATTAATAGCAATGACAGTTTTCAACAATGCCTAAATACACAGCTGAAGGTTTCTGAAGATGCTGTAATATAGTGGCGCACTGAAAAGGCTTAGAAATATCCGGAGAGTAGAGCAGAGTGTGATTCAGTTGCAAAATAAAGTTTTTGTTATGTTTATTCAATTCTGACAAATATGGATGGAACACGGTATCTAGTAATAAGAAATATTAGATTTGTTAAAATTATGCTAAACATTATTGACTTACTGGTGAAATAAAATTGTTTGATGTGACTCCATTTTGAACATTTAATATCATAACTTTCTTAAAAATTGTTTAAGTTAGAATGTTCCAGTCAAAATTTCTGAACTCTAGTTTAATTATAGAGTTAGAAAATATTGAATTTTTCAATTTATTATTGTTAATTAAGAAGATATAGATGATATAAAAATATGTATGTGTCCATTATGAAGACCATTTTTCTATTGCAGTTTATTCTTAAAATGTTTGAGCTAAAATTTACTAGTCTCAAATATTGTTCATTCAGTAATATTTAGTTTATGCAATTCTTAAATATTGTATCCGAAGTGCAGAGTATGGAGGAGTAAAACATGATAAGAAAAATAATTTGAGTTGGCTACATTGATGTATTTTCGTAATCAGTGATGCCAACGATAGCAAAAATTAATTTCATATATGCCACATCCGGAGTCTCCTCGAGTCTCTGCTGCCCGGATATTATCATAAAAATGCGCGTATATTGAAATACATTTTCTATGTATTTTTAAGGTTCATATCCGGGCAACAACATGTATAGGAGACTTCGGAAACGTGAAAGAATTTGTTTCAGATATAATTGTAGTAATGTTGATAACAATGATTTTTATTGTTACCAGTGTTACCAGTGTTACCAACGATAGGAAATAGATATTTCTTCTCTATATGTGAAGCCTCTTGCAGATGTTGCTGCTCGGATTACTATTTTCGAAATTTACATAAACGCTCTAATATTTACTAGACGTTTTCTGCGTATTTTAAAATTTTGTATCCGGGTAGCAGAATGTGTAGGAGTCTTCAAAATAAAATATGTGTTGGCAATCCTGCGAAATCAGTGTTGTCAGCTGTAGCAAAAACTATTTTTCTTTTATAGCCATTTTCAAATATTATTTTTGCGCCAAGAGGAATTTGTGCTTTAATTAATTATTCAGTTTTATAAAATATGAATAACAAAGGGTAAATATATGAAAGAAAAATATATCTTTCTAATTTACCGGACCGTTTATCAGGATTAAGTATTTTCATAATATCATCTAATTAGTCAATTGTAATTGTAGTAACTAAGTAAATGTAAGTAAAGTACTGCCAACAGGCAGTTACTTTCCCATATCATATAATCTTTATCACAAAAATTTACTGAATATCTCTATATATGTAGATAGATTGCAAATATGAATGGGATAAAAAAAAATTATTGTTAATTAAGAAGAAATAGATGATATAAAAATGTTCATCTGGCCATCATGGAGGACATTTTTCTATTGTTGTTTATTCTATTTATACTATTTGAGTTACCATTTTGTAGTTTTCAACTTTAATCTCTAGATTAATCGCAGAGTTAGGCAGTATGTTATTGTTAATTAAGATGATACAGATAATATAAAAATGTTCATCTTTCCATCATAGCAGAATTTTTTTATTGTTGTTTATTCTGAAATTATTTGAGCTAGAATTCTGTAAAATCAGAATTGTAATGTGCAAGTACAAAATAGGCTTCAAGCTTTAAGTATTAATTAAATTATGTATATATTATACAAATATCATTGATACTTATTTATGGCTAAAGAAACTAACCGTAACCATAACTTGTTGTTCAGCTACAGCTGTAAATCTTTGAAGAAGCTTTAAGTTATTGCTTCGTACACTAATCAGGTGTTGTAATCATCGGAAAGTAGAGCAGACGAGCACAGAATGATTCAGAGCGATTTAATTTTAAAATTAATGTTGTTGTCGTGTTTATTTTGCAAAATTTATTCAAACAAACTATTTCTCTTACCATATTAAATACTCCTAGCGCTATCTGTTCAATATAACAAAAAATTATTACGAATACATTAATTAGCAATGATATTTCATTGACAAAATGGCTGTGATACTATTATGCTGTGCTAGAAAATAGAGCGGGTGTCTTAATATACTGTATGTATTGTTTATATTTGTTATTGGTTTGTCATTTTGACTGTAGCATAACATTATTTAATGAATATGTTTTATATATGCAGCTGCTGAACAATATTTGTTCGTAAACATTTGTTTGTAATAATTTAGATACAACAATGTTAGTTGTTCGTCTATTAGTAACAATTCTTTTCTTAAAGATTACTTCAAATACTCAAGTAATTAGTCTAACAAATATAACATCCCGTCATTCAACAAAATTTAATGTTACAGGTCTACTACCACAGCTCTCCATGTAAGTCGTAGTTGTCAAATTCCAGCACCGAGAATGAGCTAGAATTAAATTCATGGGATCTGAGGATTCGTCTGCGCATTTGAATGCTTCTCTTCTGAGCTTCTGGGAAATGAAATCATTTGGTAGATCATCTTCAGCCTTGATGATCTTTCTAGAACAGCTTGGAATCATCATCAATAGCAGCTGTCAAATTTGAAGGTTTTTCTGAAGCTTCTTCATACTTTAAAATGTATTTATTTATTTAAATACTTATGAATTAAACAATTTAATATTTAAAATTATTTATAATTGCTTGCAATTATTTTATATTATTTCATTTATATATTTCAGAGTGCAATGATAATATTGCATGTTGGGTTCTCTAAGACTCTACAACAACCACTTGCTGCAGAATGAGACATATCGTGCCCGAAATAAACTGTTGCAGCTTCTTCGCCGAGGATCAGAATCTCTGCCGCACCTGCAAGAATACATTCAACGGTTGTATCAATAATTTTAATAAGTTTGCAACTACGAATCTCGATCAACAACATCCTCTAGCAGGATCAACAGCTACTAGCTGTCAAATTACAGCCTCCAGGATAAGGTACAAGGATAATTTCATAACAGGGCTAGAATCAAGAGGATTTGAGATATATAAACATTGTTTGACTGTCTATCAAATATCAAAAGGGCGCAGGTAAATAAAATAAAATACATATTTAACCAAATTGTTTATTGATATAAACACAAACTAATTTTTTGTTCTCCTGCAGATTCTTGAACGTAGAGTCATCAATTAGTTCTTCTGTGCCCGTAATGATCAGCTGTCAAATTTGAAGATTCTTCTGCAGTTTCTTCGCACTTCAAAATGTAGTAATTTATTTATTTCAATATTTGTCAATAAAACTTGAGTTTCAATATTTTTTTAAGTCTTAATATTTATTTATAAATGTTTTAAAGTATTTATTTACATTTGATTTATACTTTTCAGGGTGCAATAACGATGATGTTGCACGCTGGGTTCCTCTGGATTCTGCTGAGTTCTGGTGATACAACGAACCACCTGGTAAACTTCTAGTGCCTGTCCTGCTGTTATCTTTTGCCAAATATATAAACAATGCTTTGTGCTCCATTTCCCCATATTTCAAATTCCACAGGAGTTTCGTGCGATCATGCGCATGGAGAATTTGTTTTTCTAAAAATCAATCATTTGGATTCGGCGCAATGTGTTTTAATTTGAAATTTGAATCTATATTATTTAAAATCATATATGTCACATCACTCATGTTTTTAAGACTTGTGTAAGCACGCGATTGTCAAAAATGGAATTGGATTAACTGTATATAAACATATTCAAATACTTTCTAAAATTATTAATAGCAATGACAGTTTTAAACAATGCCTAAATACGCAGCTGAAGGTTTCTGAAGATGCTGTAATATATTGGCGCGCTGAAATGGCTTGGATATCTCCGGAAAGTAGAGCAGAGTGAAGTTTTTGTTATGTTTATTTTTCAAATAAATGATTATATTTGTTTCAAATACCCTATCGTCATCTGTTGGATTGTTATTGTTATTTAACCATTATTTCCTAATTAGTAATGACACTTCATTACAAATGGCTGCATTGTTTATTAATTTCATTACAGTTTGACGACATTTTAAGCGTTTTAGTTGTATTTCTATATGTTTGGGATTGAAACTGTACTTTAATATTGTAAAAAGACCTGCAGCAGTACTAAGAAAATAGAACAGATATACTAATATTCCTATCCTATATACGGTAATTATTGTTTATAATTGTTATTATTTTGTTGTTTTGTTTGTAGATATTGCTGCAGAATGGCATTAAACATTATAATAGGCAATTCATTTGCTTTTGGGGTTCTGTTATCACAGTAGTTGAACTGTCAAATAAATATATCATCACGTTATTTACTGGAATGTTAATGTTGCAAGTTTACAACTAATGATCTCAACCGACAACATCTTCTAGCATGATCGTTAGCTACCAGCTGTCAAATTAGAGTCCATGGGATGAGGTGCAAGAATGATTTGATAACTGGTATTAGATCCAGAGGAATTAACCAGTCAAAATATTTTTTGACTGTCTGCTAAACAGAAAAAAGAACGTAGGTAAATTAAACAAAATAAACATTTAACCTATTTGTTGATACAAACACAAACTAATTTTATGTTGTATTTTGTAGCTTACAATTAGAATTACTTCTGAGAAATGGAACCATCTGGTTGACCTTCTATGGCCACAATGATAGTTCTGGAACAGTCTGGAATACTTCGAAATGTAGTAATTTATTTATTTATTTTAAGATACATTAACAAATAATTAAATTGAATATTGTTTTAATCTATATATTTATTTATAAAATTATTTATTTACATTTGATTTATACTTTTCAGGTTGCAATGATGCAAATATTTCACGCAGGGTTCCTTGGGATTCTGTTCAGTTCTGGCGATACAGCGAATCACACGACCAACCTCGAGGTAAACAGCTACATCTTCGTCAAGAATCAACGTCTGACCTGGAAGAATGTCCAATTGTTTAATTGCTCATAAACTATTTAAGTTATCAAATCAATGGTTGAAGTTATAGATTTCATGAGAATAATAACCGTAATAATTGTTAAATTTACTAATATTTTGTAAAAATACTTGACATATTAACGTAATGACTTCGTATTGAGTTTTTTTATTTTGTTAATGTCATCAAAAACAATTAAAGTTATGGCGTCAATTCTGACAAATATGGATGGAACACGGTATCTAGTAATAAGAAATATTAGATTTGTTAAAATTTTGCTAAACATTATTGACTTACTGGCGAAATAAAATTGTTTGATATGACTCCATTTTGAAATTTTAATATCATAACTTTCTTAAAAATTGTTTAAGTTAGAATGTTCCAGTCAAAATTTCTGAACTCTAGATTAATTGTAGAGTTAGAAAATATTAAATTTGTCAATTTATTATTGTTAATTAAGAAGATATAGATAATTAAAAAATATTCATCTGTCCATCATGGCGAATATTTTTCTACTGCAGTTTATTCTTAAAATGTTTGAGTTAAAATTTTCTTGTTTCAATTTTTCATCTCTATATTAATTGTAGTATCAAGAAATATAACATATGATAATTGATTGTTGTTAATTAAGAAGATATAAGCGATATAAAATGTTCATCTATTTGTAATGGTGGATATTTTTCCCTTGTTCATTACTCTTAAATTATTTGAGCGCTAAAATGCGGTAGTCTCAAATTTTTAGCTCTAGGTTAATTGTAGAGTTGAAAATATCTTATTTGTTAATTTATTATTGCTAGTAAATAAATATGTTAATGCCAAGGGCCAAAGGTTATATATCCCAACCCTGGGGTTATTTCATTTTCACCCAAAATGTCCATAGATTCTAAGCGGAAGTCATTTATTGACATTTGTTTTCAGTGATTCAAGTTCCGTGGGCAGTGTCCGGAGGTTCCGCCAGCATCTGCGCAGACCTGGGGATCATCTGCTGCTGTTTGCGGGTCCAGCGTCTTCACCCCTGGATGAAAATCTTTATTTTTTCTATCAATAAATAAATGTATTTGTATAAAGTTAACAATAATTAAATTTGAATGTAATATAATAAATGATAAAATAAATATTTATTTTTTAAATAACATGACTTTCATTTAATATCCACCCCATTTTCAACTTTTCGGGTGTTTTTTCTCCCTGATCAGATAGAGCAGAGCTGTATCTCGAGACGGTTTTTTTCAGATCCGCGATATCTCTTACTCTTTCAGAAATAAAGCCCTTATAAAATTAAATAGAGCAGTGACAGATTTCAAATGCTGTCTTTGAATATATCCCTTCATAATGGTTCACAAGTTTACTAAGAGATGGCAGCAATATCGGATGTTTACAAATTTGCTAAGAGATGGCAGCACTATCGCATGTAAATGCGCTAAAATTTGTCGATTTGTTCACATCTGAAAAAGGAAAATTTAATTGATAAGGGTATGCCCTACGCCCTTGTCCTTCTAATATGTTGCAGAGGGGGTTATATTAGACAGAGTTTATATGTTTCGGTAAAGTTTCGTTATTTTTGCGATATCTCTTACCGTTTTCGAGATATAAGGGTTTAAAGTTGTAAAAAGCAACCCTTAGAAAACTACCCTATTTTCAACTTTTTGGGTGTTTTTTCTCGCTGTTCAGATAGAGCAGGACTGTGTCTCGGGGCGTTTTTTTCAGATCCGCAATATTTCTTACCGTTTTAGAGATACAGCCCTTAGAAAATTAAATAGAGCAGTATTAAGATTTCAAATGCGAATTAAGCAAGAAATACTACCCCTATGCTATTTTAAATCGCAGATTCAGAACCTATAGGCACTTCGGAGTGTGAATGTGGGATTTAAAATAACGTAGGGGTAGTATTTCTTGAGTAATTCGCATTTGAAATCTTAATACTACTCTAGTTAATTTTCTAAGGGCTGTATCTCTAAAACGGTAAGAAATATCGCGGATCTGAAAAAAACACCCCGAGACACAGTCCTGCTCTATCTGAACAGCGAGAAAAAACACCCAAAAAGTTGAAAATAGGGTAGTTTTCTAAGGGTTGCTTTTTACAACTTTAAACCCTTATATCTCGAAAACGGTAAGAGATATCGCAAAAATAACGAAACTTTACCGAAACATATAAACTCTGTCTAATATAACCCCCTCTGCAACATATTAGAAGGAGAAGGGCGTAGGGCATACCCTTATCAATTAAATTTTCCTTTTTCAGATGTGAACAAATCGACAAATTTTAGCGCATTCACATGCGATAGTGCTGCCATCTCTTAGCAAATTTGTAAACTATCGGATGTGAATGCGCTAAAATTTGTCGATTTGTTCACATCTGAAAAAGGAAAATTTAATTGATAAGGGCATGCCCTACGCCCTTGTCCTTCTAATATGTTGCAGAGGGGGTTATATTAGACAGAGTTTATATGTTTCGGTAAAGTTTCGTTATTTTTGCGATATCTCTTACCGTTTTCGAGATATAAGGGTTTAAAGTTGTAAAAAGCAACCCTTAGAAAACTACCCTATTTTCAACTTTTTGGGTGTTTTTTCTCGCTGATCAGATAGAGTAGGGCTGTGTCTCGGGGCATTTTTTTCAGATCCGCGATATTTCTTACCTTACAGCCCTTAGAAAATTAAGTAGAGCAGTATTAAGATTTCAAATGCGAATTAAGCAAGCAATACTACCCCTACGTTCTTTTAAATCCCACATTCACATTCCGAAGTGCCTATAGGATCTGAATCTGCAATTTAAAATAGCATAGGGGTAGTATTTCTTGCTTAATTCGCATTTGAAATCTTAATACTGCTCAACTTAATTTTCTAAGGGCTGTATCTCTAAAACGGTAAGAAATATTGCGGATCTGAAAAAAACGCCCCGAGACACAGCCCTGCTCTATCTGATGAGCGAGAAAAAACATCCAAAAAGTTAAAAATAGGGTAGTTTTCTAAGGGTTGCTTTTTACAACTTTAAACCCTTATATCTCGAAAACGGTAAGAGATATCGCAAAAATAACGAATTTTTTTGCAAACTTAGAAACCCTAGTGTAAAATAATTCCTTCTACAATATATCAGAAGGGGAAGGGCGTAGGGCATACCCTTATCAATTAAATTTGCCTTTTTCAGATGTGAACAAATCGATAAATTTTAGCGCATTCACATCCGATAGTTTACAAATTTGCTAAGAGATGGCAGCACTATCGGATGTAAATGCGCTAAAATTTGTCGATTTGTTCACATCTGAGAAAGGAAAATTTAATTGATAAGGATATGCCCTACGCCCTTGTCCTTCTAATATGTTGCAGAGGGGGTTATATTAGACAGAGTTTATATGTTTCGGTAAAGTTTCGTTATTTTTGCGATATCTCTTACCGTTTTCGAGATATAAGGGTTTAAAGTTGTAAAAAGCAACCCTTAGAAAACTACCCTATTTTCAACTTTTTGGGTGTTTTTTCTCGCTGTTCAGATAGAGCAGGGCTGTGTCTCGGGGCGTTTTTTTTCAGATCCGCGATATTTCTTACCGTTTTAGAGATACAGCCCTTAGAAAATTAACTAGAGTAGTATTAAGATTTCAAATGCGAATTACTCAAGAAATACTACCCCTATGCTATTTTAAATTGCAGATTCAGAACCTATAGGCACTTCGGAGTGTGAAATCTTAATACTGCTCTACTTAATTTTCTAAGGGCTGTAAGGTAAGAAATATCGCGGATCTGAAAAAAACGCCCCGAGAAACAGCCCTACTCTATCTGATCAGCGAGAAAAAACACCCAAAAAGTTGAAAATAGGGTAGTTTTCTAAGGGTTGCTTTTTACAACTTTAAACCCTTATATCTCGAAAACGGTAAGAGATATCGCAAAAATAACGAAACTTTACCGAAACATATAAACTCTGTCTAATATAACCCCCTCTGCAACATATTAGAAGGAGAAGGGCGTAGGGCATACCCTTATCAATTAAATTTTCCTTTTTCAGATGTGAACAAATCGACAAATTTTAGCGCATTCACATGCGATAGTGCTGCCATCTCTTAGCAAATTTGTAAACTATCGGATGTGAATGCGCTAAAATTTGTCGATTTGTTCACATCTGAAAAAGGAAAATTTAATTGATAAGGGCATGCCCTACGCCCTTGTCCTTCTAATATGTTGCAGAGGGGGTTATATTAGACAGAGTTTATATGTTTCGGTAAAGTTTCGTTATTTTTGCGATATCTCTTACCGTTTTCGAGATATAAGGGTTTAAAGATTTAAGGGAGAGCGCTAATTTTTGAGACCGCTATTGAAGTTTTTAAGGGTTGCTTTGCTCTACATAATTTTCAAAGGGCTGTATCTCTGAAACGGTAAGGGATATCGCGAATCTGTAAAACATTTGTCTACGTTCATAATATATAAATGTTTGCAAGTAAAACATTTGTCAATGTTCATAATATATAAATGTTTGTCCGTAAAACATTTGTCTATTTTCATAATATATATGTTTGTCCGTAAAACATTTGTCTATGTTCATAATATATATGGTTGTCTGTAAAATTTGTCGATTTGTTCACATTTGAAAAAGATAAATTTAATTGATAAGGGTATGCCCTACGCCCTTGTCCTACTAATATGTTGTAGAGGGGGTTATTTCATATAAGGTGCACGAGGGCGGATAAAATTTCGTTATTTTTTCGATATCTCTTACCGTTTTCGAGATATGAGGGTTTAAAGTTTTTAAAAGCAACCCTTAAAACAACCCTATTTTAAACTTTTTGGGTGTTTTTTCTCGCTGATCAGATAGAGCAGGGCTGTATATAAAAACGGGTTTTTCAGATCCGCGGTATCTCTTACCGTTTCAGAGATACAGCCCTTTGAAAATTATGTAGAGCAAAGCAACCCTTAAAAACTACCCTATTTTCAACTTTTCGGGTGTTTTTTCTCGCTGATCAGATAGAGCAGGGCTGTATCTCGAGACCGTTTTATCAATTCCGCGATATCTCTTACCCTTTCAGAGATACACCCCTTATAAAATTAAATGGAGCAGTGACAGATTTCAAATTCGAATTACGCAAGAGATACTAACCCTAGGCTACTTTATTTCGCAGATTCGGAATCTAAGAACCCTAATGAAAAGTGTAGTGCCCTTACCTTATCTCAATGCAAATCTTACGTAATTAATCAAAGGGATGGAAATGCTGCTCTAATTAATGAAACTGTAAATCCTAACGCGGAATGGTTTATGAAATCGTATTCAGCACACTCAAATTAGGGATATACTGTCACTTCTAGCCCTTTAAAGTTAATATTAAGGGTGATTTTTAAGGGAAACTATTTTGAAAACTTTAAAGCGTCATATCTCGCAAACTGTAAGAGATATCGCAAAAATAACCAAAAACCGCGGTCCCCCCAATATAAGTTTTGACTAGCCCCAAAATGTTATATTACTTTATGTTAATATAAATAAAACAAAATAATAAACACATTTGTTAATATTTTCAAACAGAATACAAAATTTAATACAATTCATAACTTACATATCATATTATATGACAAGATAATATTAAATAAATCTAAACACAATGGAATATATTAATACATGCAACAAAAAGCACTAGTAACAAATAACAATAAATACAGAATAACTTTTAAATTTATTATTTCCTAAAGTTGAATATTTAAATAAAACAGAATAGTATAATGTTGTTAATTTTTATTTGATTATTCACTGGAATAAATACAAAGTTGTGAATGTTCAGATTTGCTAGATTGATTGTGGAAGCCAGAGACTGAAACTCCTCTGGCATTAGCCTGACATCCTAGGAAAACTTCCAAAAACCTAGGACAGAGAATTGATGTTGCCGCCCCCTAAACAACACAAATCATTAATTAATTAATTAATTAAACTTACATTTGTGTTGGGAACGGTGGACTATGTTGAAGACTCCCTTGAAGGCATCTGCATCTCCTGGTCGCAGGATCTTGACTACATGAAGTGAAGCTCTCTTGAAGACTCTTCAACTGTATCTCCCAGCCGTAGACTCTTGACTGAAATAGACAAAACAAATAAGAAACTGTGAAATAAAATGAAACAATGTATAATTACATGTGTGAAGTAGAAAGTAAACTCGTAGAAATCCAGCGAAGACTACTGACTGGGCCCGTTTCAACTTCATTCCTGTCGTAAGAAACAAAACACATACACAAATGCAATCAAAACAAATGATGAAAACAACGAACACCTATCTTAAGAACTAAAACAAATAACAAATAGAAATTCTCCTCAAGAAGCCATGTCCTACGATGGAAGAACCATTTCCATCGACGGTAGGCTCTGCAACTTCATCCCTCGGGGGTTGACTCAGCTACTAGCTGCTGCATCCCTCGCCGGCAGGCTCAGCTACTTTGATCATTTCCTGACTCTGCTATAAAAAAAAAACATAAAAACAACAAATTAGAAATAAATAAACAACAAAAATGTTATAAAAAAAATTAAATTAAATCTTACTTCTAGTGCTACTACTAGTTCTTGTCTTTTTTTCTCTGTAAACAGATAAAAACAAACACAAACAAATTAAAAACATTGAAACAATTTAAATCTGGAAATAAAAACTTACGTATGAAAAATACAAATCTGAAAGAAAATATTGTAAAGGAATACAAGTACATGGGTTAGTAGATTTAAACCTAACTTAAATTAAAGCTGAAATAAAGTGGATAGTGGATTAAATTAAAATTAACTTAAAGGTACCCAAAATCATTAAAGCTAAATTAAAACTAAGATTCCCACCACCCCACAGACATTTCTGTGCCTCTATGACGCTAGAACAGCAACCGGTGTGTTGTCTGTTTAAAAAAAAAGAAACGGGGGTCGTCTAGCCCAACCCCGCATGGTCTCCTACTGCACGATACCGCAGGGGCCCGAGCTCATGTCACAGAATCACGTTAGTCGACCAAATGCTTTCTCTGCCATCCGGAATTCCCTTACAACAAATATGTTCAAGTGAATTACTTTAATTGTTAAAATAAACTACATAGTCACTAATTATCAAATATATAAATTGATGAATCTATTGTTATATAGTATATAAATAGATATTTAAACTTATTTTAACTAGAAATTCGACGAAGAATTTATTTTAACATAAATTTTTACGAAATGGAACATTCATAATATTAATATGCCGCGTCCCATAACGTCATAACATTCCTGATCAATATTTTAGATTCGGCGCAGTTGTTTTATTTTTTGAAAGTTTAAAATTATTTTAAATTTACTCTTTTTACGGAGAACTATTCAAATATGTTTTTAAAATATGCTAAAATTAAATATAGTGAAATATGTGCAAATACGAAAGAGGCATCAAGCTATGACTATTAATTAATGTGAAAAAAAAGTGAAGCAAACAGTATAGTAAAATTTCCGGGGTAATGTGCACTTGACAATTTCAGACCTTTTGATTGGTTGATCATTTTAAGATTTGCAAATAAAATATGATTTTACCCGAATCTAAATTAATGATGATGATCGCCAATCTCTTCTAAACATTATTAAACTTTTGGAAATGTTTTCCTTGTACTTATATTCAACCCAAGATTTCTTTTAAAAAATGTCCATGTTTGATTAGTAAATTGCAGGAACTTTAGGTCATCAATAAAAGACAAAAGGCTACTTTTATTAATCGTAGCTTTAATTTTTAATATTATGTGTGAGAATATACAGAAAATAGCTGCATTAGTGAACTAATAAATCGCAGACAAGAATTTGACATACTTATTTTGTAATCATCTATACAAGAATTATAGAAAACTTACAAAAATTGTTCGCTTACTTAATACATGTATTATCACTTTTCTTCATTCAACAGATTCATTGTTCAAAACATTTCAAAAGAACAATTTTTCTATTTTTCGAAACAACATTTAAATTTGTATTTCAATAATTTCGTATGAAATTTGCTCGTGAAAACGTATAACATCGATTTTCAAAAATCGAAAACTGTGTATGAAACATTTATATTGAAAAATATAAAGACAATAAAAATTGTCAACTGTTTCATAAAATACAATCTCAGAGTAATATAACATCGAATATACATTTTTACAAGTTAAATTACATGATAAAGCAATATCGTGTTCTCCATAAATTTTCTTTCATCTTTGTGGAAAATTTTGGAATGTAATATAATAACTTTAGC
Source organism: Poecilus cupreus (assembly GCA_963942605.1). Lineage (NCBI taxonomy): Eukaryota > Metazoa > Arthropoda > Insecta > Coleoptera > Carabidae > Poecilus > Poecilus cupreus. The sequence continues at coordinate 13,077,044 of OZ012715.1, forward strand.
ATTTTTACTTCTATTCAATTGTAAAAAAGTAGGATTATATTATTTTGTACTAAAACTTAAATAATGAAATTAGTTAAATATTAATAAATTATTTTCCATTTTGGAATGTATATAAACAAAATCACATATAAGTTGCATATATAATACTTGAAACAAAACATTTGGTTTTCTGACTAGAATTTCGTCATAATTAATATTTAATGTTGACGGGCTGGTCTTGGAACATTGGAGTACCGTCTTGATTTTCGATTCACGTTAGTAGAATATTGGCGGTAAACCACTTCTGGGACTGGAGATTCGTGTTCCGAAGAACTACTTGCGTCGGTTTGACGTTTTCTCATATTGTTGCCAGTGTAAGCAACGCATTTCAGTTGATACTCACCTATATCTTCGTTCCAATGGATGTACTTTTCTATCATACTCTGTTCAAAAATCATTATTGTGCTAATAAAATATGTAAAAAAGTATCAAGTTTTAATTAGCGGAAAAAAATACCAAGGCAAATATTTTCCTTTACTTGAAATAGTGAAAGATAATCGTAAAATTATTTATGAAAATGGATGAAATGATTCAAATTAATTTTGACTTTTTGATACATTCATAATACTGAGGTTACAAATTCTGAGTATAACTAGATGATAGTTTTATTAAATTGTTGTTAGCAATATTTGAAGATTTTCTTTTCAAGTGATTTTAACATGACATTTGATAACTAATTCGTCTACTGTAAAACAAGCGCTTAGATGGCAATGCGACAAAAGCAGCAATGCGCAAGTGTACTGCAATTTTTTAAAAATAATTTTAATAAAAAATACCGCATATAACTTTTCTAATTCATCTATCTCTCTCTTACAATTACGCCATTGTGCGATTGAGAAAACTTTTAAAATCATTTGAAAAGAAAAACTTCATCGTATAATGCACGCTTTAATCAGTCATAAACAATTGTAAATAATATGAAATTTATCTTGTATATTACATAAAGAAAGAATGAATACATACCTGATATTCACGTGGGATGTACGTATTAATAATCAACTCCGCCAGCTGCAGTTCTCTGGTCAAACCGCGAACAGTATCCAAAATCACTTCCATTTCACGTTGGTGTTCTTGCTGCAAATCAGCCAGCTCAACCTTAGCATTATTGATCAAAGTAGCTAACTTTTTCAGCTTTTTAGTTTTGCCCAATACTTCTTCTTGGAGAGAAGAATACCTTTCTTCAATATCAACTCTTTCAGCTTCTCGTTGCTGTAATGTTTGCTCTAGTTCTTCTTGAATCTTAACGGAATGTTCTAACTGAGATGCTGCCACTTCCAACAAGAATTCTTGATTTTGAGCTTTTTCTAGTAAATTTACTCCACCTACTATGATCTTATTTGTTAGTTGGGTAAGTTTATCTCGAATCTTCTCTTGTTCAATCCTAGTAAAATAAAAATTGTCAGATTTTGAACAATTATTATTGCAGAATTTTGGTGGCTTAATACTAACTTGGTTTTTGATAATTCAGCATCCTGCTCAAAATCTACTACGTTTTCGTCCTTTTCTTCTTTTATATTCTGTCAGAAAAATAAATGAAATTAAGGAAATTAACTAACATTACAAAAATATTTACCTCCTCTGGACTCTCCGCGGATGTCGGCTTCTTCTTTGCAGTTTTCTTGGTGCGTTCTTTCTTTTTTGGAGTACTAGGTTCGGAAATCAAAGTACCCTCGGTTGGACTAGAAGCTTCAAGCTGCCTTCGGAGATCTTCTATTTCGTTCTGGAAGCTGCGCAACAATGTATCTTTTGGTTGTTCGTTAATATGAGTATGATTCTGAATATTTTTAGCACGATTAGCGTATCGTAAAGTGCTGATAGTTTCTTCGTAATCGCTTTCAGAAGGACTTATAGTCGTGATCATAATAGTTTTTGAATTGCCACCTAAGGAATCTTGCAAAAGTCGGGTCAATTTGGAATTACGATAAGGAATATGATTACTCTTGCCATCGACAAGAGCAGATATTACATTACCCAGCACAGATAGTGACTGGTTAATTTTAGTAGCTTCTTTTAGGCGCAAACCAGTTGCATGAGTCTTACTTTGTCGTTCTGATCCCTAAAATTCCACATATATTATAAAAACAATAAGACGCAACGTGAATTTAAAGTTACTCACTGCTAAGTCCACAAGATGCAGTTTGCCTCTAGTTACATATTTGCCACCGTCCACACGTTTATCGTTAGACTCGATTGTGATAGTAAATATAGTGTGTGACCGCGAGCTAGCAAAATTCAAATCAGTGGCACCTATTGCTCGATTCTTATCTCCAATATCCATCAATCGTTCAAGTTCTTCTAGAGTATTCACTATATACCCTGAAAGATTCTGTACAAAGACTCCCAAGTCGCTACTTTCCCTAACTTCTAGGTTACCGCTGCCCTTAGATGAGTCTGCAAGCAAATCACGAACATTCTCGTTGTATATTTCGAGATAGGTGACATGAACCAAGAATGTTAGTTCTTCTTTGGCATTAGCAATATGGCTAAATATGTGGGCAAAAGTGTTTGGAATAATTCCACGTTGGTCTTTGGATCTTAATCCAGTCATCGTGTAGGTTTTTCCAGTGCCAGTTTGGCCATATGCTAAAACTGTTCCATTGTACCCTTGCAAAACTTTGTCAACTACCGGACGAGTAGTCTGACAGTATACATCTGTCTGAACATTAAATATTATTATTAATTGCTACCTGAATAATTTGCATGCTTGTTTACCTGAGTACATTCTTCTTTCAAGACGTAGTCAAATGTGTAGGACTTGGGAACATCTGTTCCTGCTAGCTTCTTCACTGTTATTTGATGATTTTCATGATCTACGTTGGTTACTATTTGAACACCCATATCAAGTTCCCTTTTATTAAGGGGCCGTAAACGTACAACAACTCGAACATTTTCAATTTCACTCATTTTTACAAATTGAATCAATATTAATATTCAACAGATATCTTGCCTCAAATTTTGACAAGTCTATTCGACACTAAAACACATTACATACAAATTGTATGAAGTAATTAATTAAACTTTAAATGCTGCAGAGCAGAGAAGTAACAACTACCTGCTTCTTTTTGACAGTAGGCTGGGTAAACAGCTGACTTATCAAAACGCTTCAGAGGTTCTCAAACTGTTGTTGTGTGCACTTTCGAATTTTACAGATCAAAAACAAACCACAATTCCTCAAATAAATAAAATCAACAATACAGTGGGAATTAATTTCCTAAAAGCTATAAAAATATACCTAATAAAATTTTATACTTCCTAGAAAATTGTTAGTGATGGTGTTGGTTTTCAGCATAAGAATTTGTTTGCCAATATTAATTTATATGAATGTTCTTGACCTATTAAATTTAATTAATACAAATAGTAATGGATATCTAAATATTTATGTACCCATACAAAACCGCAATGGTATTGATTTAAAACATAAGCTGAATCATATCATCACTGTTGTAATTAGAAACACCAATATTTGTGATGCTATTTTTATTATTAAATAATTACACTAATGTAGTATAATTTTCTCACAAATTGAGAATTATTTGTATTTGCATAATTTAATCTATTTTGCAATTACTAAGTAAAATATTTCTCTTTCCACATATGTACAACAACACACAGAACACAAAATACTATACTTACCACAGTTATTTATTATTGGAGTAAAAATCTACATCTATAAAAGTATAGCATTGCAAAACATTATTTGCTAGGAAAATATCTTTAACACAAATATTGTTAAATTTGCAGTGATATGATAAATAAAAAAATATATATTTAGTTTTCTAAATAAATATAATAAAAATATAATACATCATTTCCAATTAAAATGCATTTACCCCAAGTTAAGCCAAAACAAAATTAAGCTTTTTTTGTCCATATTTTTCCCATTCAAAATGCTGTGCATTGTCGTCTAACAATATAGATTTACTATGAATTAAATCTATTCAATTTAAATCATTCCTGTATCTTATTCTACGTCTGTTCTGATTGATACAACATGTTAATAAGTATGCATATATTATGATATAATCAATGTTAGTAAACTCAACATAAATTATTTTACAAATCAAATATTGTGCTTTAAAAACAACTTGAATTTGTTGACATATAAACCTGTAATTTTAAGACATCGAGCTATATAGAATTAAGTCGAGACTATATTGAATATTCTGCAAGACAAACTTCAAACATGTAGATTAATTTTAAAAATCGTGAAGAAAATATTTTTTGTAGAATATTAAAATATTTTAATATCAGGGAACAATGGTATAATAGATATTTTTTTTCTGAAAACATTTGTAATAAGACGTGTATACTTAATGTATTTATTGCAGTTTTATAAATAATAAAATGGTATTAATAAATTTTATTTGGCAGTAGACTTGCTATTAAAGCCAAATAAAATTTATTTATTTTTCACACAAGAAATAGTTAAGAAAGAACTTTCGATTTTAATCTGTAATTCATATTATATTAAATTTCGCAACAAAGTGCGGTTACAAATTGAAAATTTAAAAATAAAGGATCTTTAAAATCGAGACAAAGTAATTGTTTTTTTAAGTGAACCGGACACAACGTTCTCTTCCATAAATGTACCAAACTACAGATTTGAAATCAAAAGTAATTTCGTTTTCAGAGACATGAATTCGGGCCGTTTATTTTCTATGCACTAAGAACATATTCATCAACTTTTACATTATAGTGATACATTAATTTTCTACAAAAAATAGGATACATACGAACATAAAAATAAATATATAGAAACTATTTTCAAAATTAAGATATTCATAAAAATAGTAAACAGCTGTATCTCTGATTACAAAGGCGAGAGCCACATATTTAAAGCTCTATAAATATACATGTAAGTAAAATTCCTTTCAAAACGAAATATTCAATATATTATATCTCTTGAATATAAAGATAAAGATACATATTAAAAATATTTATCCTTAAATTCAGGTAGTAGAATCAGACCGCCTTTCTATAAACTAACCTTTACCGAGCCAATTTATTCTATCACACTTAATTTTTTTATAATATTCTATGTGTATTGATAATATGAGTATTTAATAGATGCCTTTGTAAACAGAAATCTAGATTATGAGGAGCAAAATTTTCTAAAGTTTATCATCTGGCACCAAAGTATCTTTTAATCTAGATTACTAGCAATAGCGTTATTAAATTAAATTTAAATATAGCCTACAATATTTATTTAAAATATTTTAGCTAGATTTACTTATCTCAAAAATATACGCAACTAGTTTTTTTTTTTTAATAATTTACAAATTACTACCATATTATGATTTTAAAAGAAACATGTTTAATTAGCCAGTCGGGGTGAAGCTTATTAGATTCAATTAAATTTCCATTATTATTATTAAATCATTCTTTGACATAATAAAACCCTAACTGACAAACATAATTATTTGTAAATATATAATCTGCAGGTTTTTGATGTTGAAAGTAAAATACTGGATAGTGACGAAATATAATAATCCATAGAAATATATGCTGAATTTTTACAATGTCGAGTAGTAGTTTTTAATCACATATATACATACAATAATTTATTTGTTTACATAAATAATTTTATGGTTAGATATGTAATCAAATAAATGTGATATTATTATAAATTATTAAGCCTGTTTGGAACAGTGTTCATTTTGTACTCTTATGTAAATTATCTAGTCAAATTTGAATATTTTTAGTAAATTTAAGTAAATGAAACACTAATATTTTACCACTATGTCTAACAGCGAGTAACATACAAGAATTTCAGTAAGCATTGAGCACAAAAATATTTTGAGAAAATATAATTTGTTTACATCTAGATACTCAACATTCATTCATATACACGGCATCCACAAAGAAGATAAAGAAATTGATTTCAGAACAGAACGTATGCTCATTCTGAGATCACAGCCCACCAAAGAATGAGAGGTACGGATATTTTTCTTCGTAAAACAAATACTACTATTAAAAACTAAATATACTGTTAATAAAACAATAAAACAATCAATCAATCAATCAATCTCAATTTTGTGATTTGAAGAATGGGTTAAGAGAATTTTCAACTTTTTACATGAATATTTTGATGAGATCGTTGATACGTTGCACATGAGAATCGAGGTCAGGCCAGGTGCTAGGGTCGGTCCCACGACCTACGGGTCTACGAGGACGAGGCGATGACGGGCGGCACCGATGTCGAGCTGCGGATCGACGGCACGAACTCTGCTGCCAGAGGGTTTAACTTACTGGACTTCAGCAACTCCGACGGGTCTTCCTCTACTCGCAGGCTGCTCATCTGATTGCACAGCTCACTTCCGCTAATATATTTCACATGTTTATACACACGATCACTTTCATTGTATGTATAAAAATACATTCGGCAAAATTTAATTTCGAATGTTCACAATTTTCTAGTCATGTGAGAACAGAATAAATCTGCAGCAATAAATGAGCCACTTTTCCTTTATAGAACACTTCTTCTTAATTTATACCGGGTATACAATTTCATTTTGCCAATTAGTACTTCCATACAAATATTACCAAAAATATAAATACAAAAATTGTTTAGAATTAAAAAATGCATCCAACGAGAACTAATTTATTCTTCAAATGTTTTTTATGCACGAGTAACAAGAAAATTAAAATAGTTTTTTGAAGAAAATTATTGATTTGGTATTTATATATTTCAATTCAACACACAATATATTACGATTAAAACGATTACTTGGTATTTTATACAGCATACAAGAATTTTAAGAGAACTAGGAACATGATTTTGACAAAGTTTACAGTTTTTACAACTGAACGTTTTCATTTAAATTTAAAATTATTTTTGACAAAAAATATGAGTGGCTTTAGCTGTTACATAAACATAAAATAACAACTAGTTTCCATGTAATTTATAACGAAAAATGTGAACATAAAATATATTTGATTCTAAATAAATTAGATCATTCACAGAAGTCTATTTCGTCTTTAGTTTTCAGTAAAACCAGATACCTAACATGCAGTAAATTTTCATTTGAAACGATGATTCTGATTCGAAAAGACAAGAGGTAACAATAGACACTTACCCATTGCTTGCGAACAAATGGTTGGACTCTTGATTCGTCATCTCGTCTTCAAGCATGGCTTCAATACACTGTTCCATCAATGCTTCTTCCTCCAGTTGTTGCATGACCTTTCAATAAAATGTATTTTTAGAATTCAATTAATTCCTATTGAATATTATAATCACAATTTTTAGTCCATTGAAGTAAAATGTTAAGACTACGCCACTGGTAGTAGGTTCAAGGTTTAAATTCTTGTTCTCGATTCAAGTTGCATAAATCAAAATCTATGGAATATTTTCATGCAAAAATGTAGAAAAAAATTGATAAGTTTCTGTTAAATATAAAGTAATATTCCCTATTTATATCTCTTATCACAAAGAAATTATAAGCATGTGTTTCTATAGGTCTACAAGTGTATATTTTAATTCTTTTTATGGTATGTTTACATTATTTTTTTATGGCACAATAAACAATAAAGTTCAAATGTGATAAGAGTTTCGAGCTCAAAATTTATATAAATGTTTACACAATTAATTAATAAAAACGCTGGAACATAATCAGAAACTATAATTATGTCAAATTATCAGTAAACTTATTTTATTTGTATGTTATACAGTTTACGCATGTTAAAACACATTAAGTTTCGCAAATATCTGACTCAAAATAAAAAGTGATGAATTATTCAATATTACAGAGTTTAACAAACTTTGTATAAATGCAAGGCATTAATAATTTATGTGCTCTGTCATCTACATTTATTAATTCGTACTGATAAAGAACATTGAAAATTTTAACACGTTTTCAATTAATACTAAATAACTTTCACTTTTCACTGGTCATATATTTTGAAAAGAGGTTGTAAAATATTTTTAGTTTCTGTATCTATTTTTGATCTATTTACTCATTCAAAAATAGTTTTGGATTGAACAATATGTTTACTGCAGAAGTTACGAAAATTTTGCACTGTATTACTACAATTTTAGATTTCATCATTTCGACCAGTCAAGGCAATTGCATTCTCCTTATTTACTGATCTAGTTTTCAGGCAAAGACATTTTTGCCTTGAATTAATTGATTATTTAAAATATGTTTATTTACCGAAGAGCAGTCTTTTTTTTTACTCAAAAAAAAAAAACAAAAGAATACTTAAGACAAAAGATAAAAACGCTACGCAATTGTTTTGAGTCAAAGCTATCTTTGATAATCTATAAGATTATTGTCAATAAAGCTAAATAATAACCAAATTGGTACCTCTTTCTCAAATTCTTCTTCGTTTTCCATCCATAGATATTCCGAGAAATCACCATCTGTTGTTGGTGAATCGCAGTCGTCTATCGAATTACTATTAGCTGGAGTAACATTTTCACTACCATTGTTATCCATGAAGTAGGTGTCCCCGTAATTATAATACCCGTTTCCTATGGAGTTTGATGATGGGATCTTCATTTTCATTAAATACAGTCACTTACTCTGCAGAAAAATAGGTCACAATGAAAAAGAAGTTCAGAAATGTTTATATTGCTTTAATTTAGATTGCAAAAAATTGTTTTACTTTTTTATTTATTTTACTTCAAAATTTCAACACAACCATTTTTGTTTTTAATAACTTAGCTACAACGTAGTATAAGAAAGTGGACAAAAAACTCACCAAAATATATTTGTAAACTAGATTGCTGTTAACACAAGTTAAATTATAATAACCTTACGTTATTAACATTCACTTGCGGTATTATATTTTGAGAAATAAATGAAAATATCTTCAATAAAACCACATTTATTCTAAAATAGAACGTACTACAACATACGCTTCCGTAGAGTCACTGACAATACCAATAACAATACGAAAATATTCCTACATATGGCGCTCGGTATAAGTTACTGCCGTTCGATTAACTTGACACAAACTCACGAAATGTATATACTTTTTTGTTTTACCTATTGTTATTAATTTTAGCTAAATTTTTACGTATTTAATATAGACTAGTAAAGTTGTAGATTAATGAATAATAACAAAGCAAAGCTTTCTAGATTAGAATCAGTTAGTTTGTAAATTATCCACCAGGATGATATTTTTCATTTGAATAAGTAAAAAAAATGTACTAAATTTTATTAAAATAAAAGCTTATTTTATTCTATATTGATGAATTAATAACTTGTTTCTTCTCTTTTTCACTTATTTTTACATTTGCCATTATTAATTTAGGGAAATATAAATTTTGATATGGGGATTCTATGAATTGTTTTGGTCAACCTGCGTTACTATAGTAACCCGCTCATTTTGTTTTGTGCAAAATTTAGTTCCGTTGGGTTTCGATTTAGGGGTGGATTTTATTTGATTTTATTGTTAATAATTAAAGAATATAAACTTAAATTATTACAAAATGGCATTTGTATTAGATAAAGTATCAGAAGACACATTTTACGAGAACGTTTTCCTTGGTTTAACAAAAATATTAGGTAAGAAAGAAATATGTTGCCGCCTTTCCTTATTTAATGTACTTTTCTTCTAGAAAAAAACCGTCACATTAAACATGTTTATCTAGAACGCCATTCAGCCTGCCCTGTGACCGACGTAGCGTTATGGGAACAAATAAACTGCTTGAAATTACCGGACGATCTCAGGGATTTCTATTTGGCTTCTAACGGTTTGAATTTAACTTGGAATTACGCGTTTTCTGGTAAGGGTAAGGAATCTTTTTTTTTTTTGTTTCTGCGTTAAGTTATTTTTGATTTATGTAATTCATAAATAGTCTTAGTTGATAGTCAATGTAATATGCTTGCTTTTTATTCATAATTATGTTAATTCATAATGGTACTAAATAATTTACGGAAATAAACTGCGGACCGACTTTTTCGGCAATACCGACATGATTTCTGTGTGTACAAACTGCAAACCACAAAATTACTACTCTATACACTCTATAGTATTGGTAATCGTTACTCAGTGAAACTCGAAAGGAGTAAAGTAACTCTTTGATTTGCTTTCCGATATCAAAGTATAGAGTATCACGTTAGTCGTATATTAGAAAATGTAGGCTGCAGATTTTTTATTGTCCGCAAATTAGAGATGCCCTAAAAAAAATTACTTGAATCAAATATTCACGATTTGATCAAACAAAAATGAAAGGAGCAATTATTGATTTATGTATAATTTTAGAACGTGAAATATTACCAGTGGGTTTACTGAAGATTCGCTCTTTACAAGAGTTAATTCCGATAACTAAAGCTAATCTGCAAGTACCAGGAGACCTAAAACCACTGAAGAATAAATTGTACCAACAATGCAATGCTGATGCCAGAGCTGTATATTTAGCGAATGTGGATGATACCTCAAAAGTAATTATTAGTAATAATACAAATAGTTATTACACAGAGACAATATTTCGTATTTTTTTAGGTTTGCCTAGTTTATAGTAATAATTCCCGCATTCCTCCGAATATTTTCCTCTTGGAAAATGATTCCTTGTGTTATTACTTGACAAACAGCTTCAAGAAATATTTTTTGATGGCAATTGCACACCTTGGGTTGCCAATGTGGCAATTCAGCTTCACTCCACAGGGAATGCCTTCTTGGGTCGAGGTAAATATTTTTAGTTGCAATAAAAGAACAAAATTGAATTGATTTCTTCTGTAGCAACTGTTCAACATGAATGCCCCACACTTAGAAGTTTCGCAACCAGTTATTAAAGCTCCCGACGATGAAGTCGAAGAAGATATGTTCGAGATGCAAACTTACCAACTTAATAAAGTAGACTCAAACATCTTCAAGTCCAAACATCGCAGCAACAAAAATGGAGGAGACATCCTGAAATATCGCAACAAGAAACATTAATGTAAATTTATATTATATTTTTGTAAATATGTGGCCTAATGTACAAAATTCTTTGTAAATAAACAATAAAATCACATGACATACGAATTTTATTTCACAAAATAGATTTTTACAGGTAAAGCAAAACATTAATTTACAAGAGAAGTAAGTATTAGTATAAATTAAATAAATAACAATAATAAAGTACACAACAAGACAGGAAGTTCGTGAAACGGTTCAGGATTATTTATGCTCCTTATTATATGCAGCATGATCTTGAACTTTTTCTTAAAATTACTTTTCAGAAATTTCAGCAATGATTAAACATTTAAAATATTTAATCAGTTCACGACTAGAACTATGCCTTAGAACATAAAATTGCCTGGTCTGTTAAGGGTACAAACATCATATAATTTACTTTAAAAATCTTTTTAAGAGATCTTAAAATTGTATAGTGAAATAAGAATTACATATATTCATTTAAAAAGAATTTATATTTAATGTGTACATTATCATATAGTTTTTAGGTATAAATTCAGTATATTTTTTTCCATGATAAATCTCGTGTGTAAAAATAAAATATAAGCATACAAATACATTTTTCAACTACAGCACAGAATACTGTACAAAGTCCGTATACGACTAACATTTAAAATTATATGATATGTACACAAAAATAAGATGATTTCATTTTGCAATCAAAAATAAACAAGATTTCAAACTAATAAAATTTGCAAAAAAATGTTCGTATGTATAATAAAAAATATATGTACAATAAGTATCTACTAAATCTTTCACATTGTGTAAGCATTACAATATTTGCACATGATCTTTTTTCAACAACAAAACATACAATTCAATTATGTTCTATTTGTGATAAAAAATGACATTTTAAGTTATATGCTATTAGATAATTCTTTTTTAAATAGAAATAAATGATAATAAAATTAACGTATATCTCTGGGGGACGTGATTTGACGACTGTTCACCGCATTTAATGCGCAAGTTAAACACAGCGTTTTGAATTTTGTTGATGAAAATGTCATATCTTGTTTAATGTTGATTAAAATACTTAATTCAGTTTAATTACTGGCAAATGTCTGTGAAATACGAATTCGAATTCAGGTGGAACAGTAGAATCCTTTTTATGGCCTCCAGCAAGGAGTTTCAAAACGACAAAATTGGTTTTTGCTACTTTCAACAAATCATTAACCTAAATCCCAAGAAAGTGATTAAAATCTTGAATAGACATACACAAAAAAAACCCTTACCTCTGGATCTCTAGGAGTGATAGTCTCCAGAAGACATCTAGCCTGATGAAAATGCTTACAGCCTGCTATGTACAAATAGGAGCTGTCCACTGGTTGCTGAGGATAACGCATTGGTGAAGTCATTTCTCTAAACTCGACATATTGCACGGGCGGAGGTGTTAGCAGCCCAGCAAATGGGGCAAAACGATGCTCGTATCGAACTTGTTCACTATCAAATTGTGGGTGTGGCATACGTATCTTACCGTCCATCCGAAATCCAAACAGTGCCTATGAAAAAATTCAAATACAAGAGCGAAAAATACCATATATTTTCTTGTTAAACTTCATTATTATCTTCTAAACTTTAACGGTCTTTGAAAGCTTGAAAACATACTTTAAGTGTACAATCAAATCTTCCCATTTTTAAATCAACTTCGTCTCAAATTTAAATGTAACTTCCATGTAATAAGTTGAGATAATATCACCAAGCTTTTTTGCATTGTCCACTGGACAAAAACAACTAAATCAGACTTAGATTGGCGATTTAAAAATATTTTTTAGTTTAGAATAACAAACAAGAAGCATGTTAAATAAGCGCATGTACTTAGAAAACGATGCAATAAAGAAATATACGAATAAAATCCTAAATAAAGATAAATTTTTGGAACTTGAAACGTCTCGGAAATATATAACAATACAACAAACGTAAACATATATTTAACGATAGGATATTATATTTGAACACTCTCCATGTTCCCTGAATTCGGAACGTAACCGTTTGACCAATTACAATGTGTTAAAGTAACTCCGTGATCCTAGACAATACGTACATCGATTCGAACCCGCGGTCTACGGTGTGCAATAAACGTTGCATTGGACCACCGAGGCCAGTAATATAATTATATTAACCAACGCACATTTTTTTCATAAATCATGCAAGAAATTACAAACTATACCTAGAGATTTATAACTTTTCATTAATAATACTACGGAAGTAATTAATTATTAAACATCATTCCTTTAAATAATCTGAAAAACTTACTTTGTAATATCCGCCACACATATTCTGCAGAGCTTGATAATAAACAATCTCTCTTCGATATTTGTACGGTTTAGGTTTTTTCTTCTTAGTTCTCGCTCTCTTATTTGGTTTATTCTTTGTTATTTCAATGACATCTTGTCCAACAATGAAGGAATCAGCTCGAGTTAAAGCAGATACAAGCCAGCCGTATAAAAATTCGTATAAATACCAAAATACGTAGTAATATTCATGTACACTGTACAGTTCAAGTTCAAATCCAGCTAGCAAATACATGATCATAATTCTTAACGTGTGATATAGAACCCAAGTACCGAAATATGCCAAATGTGGCCGAGACCATTCGCATTTCACTGACAAGTTGTGCAGATATGCGTCGACTCTTTCTGCCTAAAATGATACATCACAGATATACAGCAAATTTATGAAATATACCAATTTTATTAAGCTGCTGCATAATTAAACAAAACTAAAAAATTCAACACTTACCTCGTCTTGCAAGGAAGTAAATTCTTCTAATAAATGTGCTAACTTATCTCTTTGTCTAGCTCTGTTATGGCCACAAAGTTGAATGAAATTTGCAAACGGCCTAGTACAATGTGAAAAGAAATTATCAACATACAACTTTGCTTGTGAATTCAAAGTAATGGAAGATTTTATTAGAGCAGGAGGTGAAATAAACGATCGAGCTGCATCTCTAAGAACATCGACGAAAGGTATACTTCCAAAAACTAAATGCCCATGACTGATGTACAATAATTGTAGCACCGATCTTGATAAAATGCAAGGTCCATTACGACTAAATTCGAGAAAGAAATCCTAAAAATTTCAAAATACATATTTTTCATTCAATGTTTCTGTAAAAATGCGTACCAGTGCACTGTGAAAAGAGGCAAAACTATTTATTTTACAAACAGTTTTCAGTCGATCTATCATTTCATCAAAGTAATCAAGAGCTTCAGATCTCGGTTTTATTTTCGTGTATCGTGGAAAAGTGGGTGGAAGAAGACGCTGATTTACTAATGGTTCAAATCCCATGATTTGAGCTTGATTTGCTGTAATGAATACAGCAAAATATTAATTTTATAAATTAAATCAAGAGATAAATAAAATCTTACTTGGATCAATAGACTGAACTCCTAAATTAACAGTATTATGCATGACAAATAACATTTCTCCACAAAGTACTAATAGTCGCTGACAATCAGGTAAAACTGTGGATCTTTCATCTTTAGAATGTTGCAACAGGCCATAAAGACACTGATAAAATGCTCTAGTAAATTTTATTCTCGAGTATAATGCAACTAATTCTTCAGCCTATTGAATAAGAGCATAAAATCAATACTTTAATTTAAAAATATTTGTATAAAAATGCTTACTTCATGTGGATATTTTTCATCAGATTGCTTTAGTCGAGAACGTTTATGCAGATCTTCCTCAACTTCCCTCAGCATGCCAATGATTCTCTGCTCGGTAATATCTGGATTTAATCGGTAGCCATATTGCATGGGCTGAAAATCCTCCTCTTCGAAAACCATTGCTCTGTAATTTAGAAAATGATAATGCAGAGAATCCTAATTGATATTAAATTAAACGTACTTGTGTATAAAATCCTTAATAATGTCAATCAATTTATACATCGACAAACAGAATGCCTTGAGAATTTTATCTTCTATAGAGTAGGGTTTATGAAGAAAAAGATTAGTAAAAACTGTCTGAGCTAGCGAATGTCCTTCTAACCATGATACAATGCAGGCCAATGTAGTATCAATTATGCCAATAATTTCACTGTTTGATAAATTGTCTAGTTTTAGAGTTCCAGCCTAAAATAATTGATAATTACATATCTGAATGCTTCATCCGTGAGATAAACTTACTTCAACAGCTTGTTCAAATGACAAACATTTTTTCTTCCCACGATTGCAAATCATTCCTGCATCCATTTTTGGATCCATCATTTCTATAGCTGACATAGCTTCAAATAAACCAAATAATTTATCATGTAAAAGTTCTCCTAAGGCTAGATCTGAAATCGTTGCGGCATTAAAGGGGTTCAAAGATAAATGTTATTACTTATAGTTAGTACCTGTAACTGCTTCAGAAAATTCATTGGTAATATTTACCCAGTTATATACTACTTGTGAATATGAATTTGGTTGACTAGAAATAAAGAATACATTAAAATTATATATATATATATATATATAAAGGTTGTAAATGTGATTTGTACGTACCATTCGCTTATATCCATGTTTACTTGAGTTTTTAAATATCCCCAAAAAGTATGTGTAATAGTCACACTGGCATTGAATTTATTTATATGAAATTTTGACAAAAATTGTAAGTTTACATTAGAATCAACAAAAAAAGGGTTATGTCACTTTGACCGATCGTCACTTATCACCCCGATGCCATTTCTTTTTACATAGATGGCACTGTAAAGTTCAGCGGCAAATTTAAAAATGAATGAGCTTATTTCAGAAAATATCTACATAAAAATAAATTCGTGTGAGGACATTGATAGGGATAAATAAGCATACAAAACTTTTATGCAAGGAAAAATAAACACAAAGAGTAGTAAAATTTAATGTTTATTGATTTCAAATTCTTATGAGGCATAGCAACACTTTACTACAAGAGGTAATTGCATTTTTCAGTTACACAGCAGATACAATACATATTTATTGATGCTCAGATTTTTGGTAATTATTAAAATAATTCAAACTGTTTTCGGTAAATAGATGCAAATTAATTTTAACATAACCAACAGGAAAGAGAAACAAAACAATATATGTTATAGAATAGACAATGAAGTTTTACTGATTATATACAGTCAAAAAAACTTTAATCATATTTTGTTACAACAATTTCTTACTTAGTACGTACAAAACATTTATATAAACAGTGAAATTCACATTTTTCAGAAATACTGCAGAGCAGACAAATAATTTCAAACATCAAGTGATTCAAAATTATTTTATATTTTTATCAAATATAAAATAATAATCTACCGTATGCTATAAAAATAAAAATCTAAGTCATTTAGATTACTATAACATTTATACTTTTAATATTTGTTAGGAAAAACTAATATATTATTGATAACACATTGTATATCTATTATACCAAGTGTTAAACATTAAAGTAAATAAATAATTGGTGTCATAATATAAGAAAAATTGTCCGGATGTAAAAATAATTATAGTGAAATCACAGTAAATAGGATAAGAAAAATCCGAGCCAGAATATTTATTTTTGGGGGAGATATTTCATATAAACAAATTTACAACTGATATATTTATTTAATGAGATTGCCCCATATACTATAGGATAGGTTTTAAAACATGATCAGTTATCAGTGCAAATTCTAAACATAACGCCATACGAGTAACAGTTCACATAGACACAAATCACTTGTTGATTGTTAAGAAATAACACCACCAGTAGAAGTCCCCTTTCACAATGAAGCACATTTGTGTACACTTGTATTTCTTTCGTTCTCATAAGTGGACATGTTTTCTTGTCATAAGTAAAATACTCGTTTAGTCAATGTTCAATGTCGCACAAATTGCTTGATTGAGAAATAGGTTCTAACACAAATACCTACATGGATATGGTTCAAAGTGAAAAAAGAACAGCCTTTATCGCCTCAAGAAAATTGAAATCAATCTACAGACAATATGCCGCTAAGTGCAGCTCAGAATCAATCGTCCAACTCAGAAGTACTTTACTCGATAAAATTTCAATAAATAATATATAAATAACAATTAAAAAAGCACTTTCCAACTATACGGATGATTACCTTATTATGAAGAAATGTAAAATATGATAAAAATATTACATATATGTATTCATAAACTGTCAATTCTGACACTTCCACATAATAATATTTCCTGATTCTGAACTACAGCTGAAATAAAAGTATCCCCTTTACGCCTTCTGCCCTTACAAAGCATAATGGGGACCAAGCACTGGACCAACAATCCCAGTGTGCAACAAGCAATACGTAACTAGAATTAGTCAATTATATATGAAATCATGGCGCATATATATCCATCCATTAAGACTTATCGTTTTTTCTCGAGTTTCGCTACGTACCTCATAATTTTACAATTATGTAAAATATAAACTAAGATCTTTGTAAAAAATATAAACGGACAGACAGCTAGTCATAATTTCATTACTCTTTTATTTGTAATATTCAAAATTTCTGGTTAGTTATTCACGATTTGGCGATTTTTATAGAACTTGTTATTAATACATGATTTCGAGACACACAATAATTAACGTTCTATTAAAATAACCCTTTAAGATAATTTTTTTATTGAGACCAGAGATTTAAATAAAGATATGAGGGATTATGATAGCGTTTTTCTTTTTATCTATTTTTAAAATCACTTCTTGATATTTTACATAAAAGAAAATTACAAGTCGTGCTGAATATAAACATAAAATAATGTGATTCCTAATTCATGTTACAAATGATTTCACGTATATAAATATTTTCCATATTATTACAACAATTAACCATATCTAATCAACAAGCATAGTCTAAAAATTAATAACTAATAACAAATTTGTAGACTACAACAAAGTAGTTGAAGAGAGAAGAAATATAACTACTGTAATAACATGAAAACTATCGAACAAACCACACAAATTCCCAATTGACCATCATGTATAACGTGACTTGTGAATCACATTATATACAAATACACATATTTATGTATATGTATATGTGTGTAGTGTGTATACACACATGAGTTCACATAAACAAAATAAAATATAATTCTTAGTTAGAATTGCGACATGGCCGCATGAAATTGAAAAACTAAGTTGGAATAATGATATAATTTGATAGAAATGATAATCACCTTTTACAGAAGATAATTTACTTCTTTATCCCATTGCTAATCATTCCAGATTTTATCATCACGGGATTCTTTGAGACATGCACCCTGGAACACAATTATTGTAATAATGTTGCTGTTTTCACACACAATGATATTATTATCCTGTCAATTACTATTGTACATACATGGTGACTAACCTACGGAAAAGATTGAAAGTGTAGCTAGGGGAGGCACAAAATAATGTTTTTTCCTTAATAAACTTTTAACAAAAAAGTTGTAGCAATAGATAATTAAAGTTGAATCTATTAATAAGCAGTCGTTACAAACTACAACAATTATGTTTTAAATAGAAATTGGGAATACATTAAAGTTGGTTGAAAAATATTTAGTTAAAAAAAAGAATAATACAATATTATCAATAAGTTATGGCTATTTAAATGTTTCTTTTATTGCTCAAAAATTACTGTTCACTAGGTTGAGAGCAACTTAAAAACAAAACGCCACTAGAAACAAGTTGTCATTGAAATTCATTTAAATGTCAAAGTATGTTAAGTGCAAAATGGTTAATATTTTCAGTAACGAGGAATATGTAAACATGAATATGGTTTATGGAATAATTTTCATTAATTAAAAAGATTTCTACAATTCACCGGTTGTGCCATTATTTTTAGTGTACATAATTTAAAATTAAAATAACAGCAAATTGTCAGATTTGAAAGAAAAATGTTTCTATGGAAACGAGAAAATAATGATTTTTCACAATTATATTCAGGGGTATTCAATAGATAGGCGTTAATTTAAATGAACTTTAATTTGCTGTAACTTTTGGTTATTGAGTTTAGGACAAAAGTTTATTACCTACCCTATTTCACTTTAAATCTTTTCTGTACGTTATGAATCATCGAACAAACTTTCGCTAAAATATGAAAATGACACGCTGCATGAAAACTGCTTTAAAGTCATACAGTGTAACATGAATTATCATAAACTAAATGGGGGTCCTTTACTATTTAAAAAAAAAAAATTATATGAAACTTTATCTAAATTGAAGACTATCTGCACTGCAGTTTAAAAAAGTATTAATTGATTTTCATTAAGCCGCAATGATTTTTTATAAATTTTATGACGTCACTGTTGTTCTGAGTTGTGTATTTTTTAGTTGGTTACAAATTAAAAACAAAACAAAAATCTTCAAATAAGGTGCCAACCATTTGACACTTCGACAATCTAACAGCTCAATAATAAGAGAAGTAATTGGTAAAGAATTGGGAAAGAATAGATGTGTGAGAGATAAGCAGAAAAACATAAAACATTGACGTCAGAATTGCTATCTTTAAAACTGAAATATCTTAATAATTAATAATATTTTTTAAACTTTTGTTATACCTTGTAGGATGTCTTTAGCTCTGGTTATAAATATATATGATTTTTTTTGGCATTTTGTGACTTTAGTGAAGGACCCCATTATGACAAATAATGACTTACCCATCAGTAGCTTGTTCCTTCTTAGGTATGACGTTGTCCAGTCCAAGTTCGGAGAGCACGGTGAGAGCCTCCAGAGCTGCCTTCTCGTGCGATGCTTCGGTGGTGGGGCCCTCACCATGGCAAACCTGTGGCGGAGTAGTGGACAGCGATACCAGCGTCAAATACATTTCATGATTAGCTTTGGGGAAGTCAGAGAACTGGACTTGTACACCAAGGAGCTGGGCCAGATAGAGCAGCTGATCTTTGGAACGAATACCTTGTGGCGCAGGCTGCTTACTATTGGCCGGCTGAGGAGCCTTAGTGCCCGACTTATTGGCGAGAGCGTCGGCTGTTGGTGAAGTACCGGCTTTCAAAAATTCTTTGGCAATTGCTGCTGTCTGTTGCATGTTTATGTTCATCTTGCCCTAAACCACAAAAGAGATAACGAGATAAATGTATTAAGCTGCAATTGGAATAAGGACCCCTATTCTGTTACTTTAGAGCAAGCTCTAAACTGACAATGTTTCTATATTCAGTGGTGGTGTCTAGCAGAAACGATTGGAAACGGGGGTTTATTACGTCAGGTCAATCTCTATCTACAGAGCTACCAGTGAAGGTGTTTCTATTTCATAAAGCTAGCTTGTTGTAGAACGTGGTTTCTTGATTTTGGCTGATATCATGAGCTAAATTTTTGGGTGTTTTTAAGAGAAGTGTTTTAGCCTCAATTTTAAATTTTTAAAACTAATACACTAGAAAACTCCAAGGATAGAAATTAGTTATTATTCTGATTATAGAAACAGTCAGTGTTGCTTAGCTTAACTCTATTATACAGAATAGGGGTCATGATCCAACTAACCTGTCCTTGTGCTTGATAATTGGTATTTTGATCGCCCATCAGCAGCACGCCAGGTACGAGTTGGCGCCCGCCGCTGCCGCCAACAGGCACTTCGCTCTTATCTTCCATGAATTTAACTTTCCGTGGCTTGTCTTGGGTTTCGTTTACAGCTGGCTCCTTGTCGGTCTTGATGGACGGTTTAGCCGGCTGTGTAGCGGACTTGGAATAACCCAGCCGTTCTAGAAGTGCCTCAGCAGCCGCACGCTTCGCTAACTTTTTGTTTGGACCGGTTCCCGTGCAGGAGATACCGTTTACGGATGCTTCAATTACGAATTCCCGACGACGTGGAGCACCGCGTTCTTCAATAACTGTGTAAGTGGGTTCCTTTTCTTTTCCCGCTTGTTGTATCTGTATTAAGCGGGATATTGGGTTAATGTCTTCACCATATTCCGAACCGGGTTTTTCCTGATTGACCTTAATTAGATTTCGTATCTTCTTCTTCGTGACAACTCGTTTGCGTTTTAACCTTGGTGCAATGTCGTTCATGAAAGGGAGGGGTGGCAGTTTGGCGAGTTCTTCAAGCATCTTCTCGGCGGCGCGCTTCTTCGAGATTTTCTTGCCGTTGCCCTCGCCTTCAGCCACCAGGTCGCCAACACGGCACACAGTAACAAACACCTTCATGTGTGGCGGGCCCTTCTCACTCAACACCTCGAACACAACATTGAGATTGCGTTTGAGTGCGATTTCATGAACAAGTGAGATGGGTGACTTGAGTTCAGTGTTTAAATCTGGCATACCGTTTTCAACGTTTGTGTCAGTGGCGCCATCAATATTGATGTTGTTGGAATTCTGCACGTCCACTTCTCCAGGCGCTGGCAACTGTTTGAGCTCGTGCAGCGCCTTGGAGGCAGCGTTGTGACGTGCAGCCTGTACCGTGTGGCCTTCGCCGGAATACTCGCGCGAGCCAACCCGCAGGATCACATTGAACATCTCGCCGGCGTGGTGGCCGTGGCCGTGCGGTGGCTGGTGCGTGTAGTTATGTGGCTTGTATTGGTTGTACGCGTAGTGGCCCATGTAGTGCCCGCCCCGGGCCGTGTGGTTGCGCCGCGCATCGTAGTTGTAGCGGGGCTGGCCCTGTGGACCGTATATGTTGTTGCGATGGTAGCCGTATGTGTTGCCCGGCTGTGTCATGAATGGATTCGGTGGTACGGTCTCGAGCAGGTACATCGTACGTTCGCCGCGCTTCATAGCCAACGCGTTCAATTCCACGGTGGGTGTCAGGATGCCGGTGCTACCGTGCTTCCCTGTTGTTCGTACGTTCCGGGTGCTCTTCTGTGGCGGGTGTTTGAACTGCGTTTTGGCTAGGGCTTCAGCTGCTGCCGAATGTTGTGCCTTCTTTATGCTGGCACCTTCGGCTTCGTACTCTTCCGTGCCGAGTTTCAACGTAACAGTGAATCTCTTCTTGTGGGCCGGGCCTTGCTCGCTCGTCAGACGATACTGGTGTTGGATCTTATTATAACGAGCTAGCTCATTAATTAGACACATCGGCGTCTTCTCTTTAGTGTTAGCCAAGGTTGCGGGCAGACTAGTGTTGTTCGAGTTCTGTGTTGTTTGTAAGGGACTTTGTGGAGTTGCCTGTTCAGCTTCTGTTCCAGCGACTGTACAACATCATTGTTTTATATTACAATTAGATTACTTAAGCAGTAAATAATGCAAATCTCTAACTAACCAGGTGACAAAGGCTTAATAACAGCCTGCTGTGGAACTGGAGCGGTTGTTATTAGAGCTGGTCCCGCAGGCATAGAGACTAACACACCTGTTTCAGTCAAACATACAAATTACTAACCTACCTACACCAATCGTTCTTTAACCTTTAAATAATTCATCCAATAATATTATGTACTCAAAAACGGAAAAAAGAGCACAAGTTCATTTCACAAGACGGGAAATATACACTAATATTTATTAACGCATTAGTATATTTTGCATGTAGTTTTATACAGGGTACAAAAAATAAAAATTATAAATTAAAACTTTAGACATATATACACATATGTCTTGCGGAAATTTACCATAAGAGAATCAAATGGGAAAACAGTTTTACGATGACAAATTGTACAAATTGTAAGTTCTTGTTGATTGATTTTAGTACCCAAAAGTAAAAATTATTATTAAATTGTAAAAAAATTCATAAATTACAAAACTTATTAATATGTAGCTTATGATTACATTGCGGAACATGACGGCATGGAATTAGAACAGTGCTTGAAGATATATTATTTTTGTATTTTATTTGTTATTGAAAGCAATAGCTAATATAAACAATTTTGTTATTTGCTGTGTAAATGATGAACAATTTTAATAAATCAATAATTAAAATA
Source organism: Poecilus cupreus (assembly GCA_963942605.1). Classification (NCBI taxonomy): domain Eukaryota; kingdom Metazoa; phylum Arthropoda; class Insecta; order Coleoptera; family Carabidae; genus Poecilus; species Poecilus cupreus. Next base: position 13,099,771 of record OZ012715.1, read on the forward strand.
AGTAAAAGTTTCTTAAAAATAAGATAATAATGAAGATGTTAATTGCGTGGTTAATCATTACAGCTAGCAGATATCAATCAATTTCCACAAAAATTGTAATTTACTTCATAATTTGCCAATTTACGTTTAACATATTTAATAGAGGCTAGTAAACAATTCTACATTTAAAAATTAGAATGAAAGTTAATATTTCACACATGCATATTCACAAATTTTGAAAATTTATTTGCATAAATTGGTTTATTTTCAAGCAAGCCTTGTAAATAATTATACATAAAAAAAGAATTAAAATAAATATATTGCACATACATATTCACAAATTTTGAAAATTTAAACCTCAATAAAAATTGTAAATTTAATTATAACTAGCGAATACTGGTTTAATATGTTTAAGCAAGCCTACTAAACAATTCTCACATTTATTTTCACAAAATTTGTAAATTAGGATCTGCCTAGAAATTGTAAATTAAATTTTATCCTTAAACCCAAAATACTAATATGTTCATATACCTTCAATGCAAAACTTCGACGCAAACAATTCTTGTAATTCGTCTATTGATAAGCTAGCTGAAGCTGAGTAAGGTAAACTCAAAACTGATAACACGATGAATAATAGCATTGCTCTCTTGTGCAGATATTCTGAAATACACAACGAATATCTCACAGAACACTTCACCGGCTTCCGACAAAAATCTAGAGTCATATTTCGATATGAAGCACAAATATGCACTTTTTCTTAATAAACTTCGCAATTACACATGCAACTGATGTACTTGCTTTCTTACTATAAACAGATTAAGTGAATCCCCAACATCAGTAATACCAACTCTAGTTATAATAGAAAATAAACAAGGTTAAACCAGTGGCGTAGACAAAATAAGGATCCATTGGTAAAATCTTCGCTTTCTGAATCATATCTTTAGAAAAAGATTTATTTAGATCTAGGAGATGACATATTTTTTATAGAAATACTGATAATTATTATCTTCAAATAAAATTATTATATTAAACATTAAATATTCTTTTTTGCGAACAATGATTATTACGATGATTTTAACAATAAATAATAAAAAATAACTGGATTATTTATAAAATGCTAAAGCGTCGTTTTAACTTGTTATATAAATGTAGGTACATATAACAACAATTTTTTAAATTATCAAAAGTTAAATGGTTACATAATGTAAAATTCAATTTAAATCGTATCATTTTTTAAGAGATAAGAATTAATAAATAAACAATGTTGTTTACAAATACTTTATAAATTTACAAACAGTTATTTTTTGTATTGAATTCTCAAGGAAAAATTACAATGAAGCATTATCGCAAAACCATGATTTATACCGAAAACATAATATGTTACAATCACTGAAATATAGTAATTCTGGAAGGCTCACTACCGTTGAAAATGCAAGCCGAGAGAGACAAGCAATATGTTGGGGATTATATCTTTGTCGTACTGTCCACTTTTTGACAAGACTGTGCAACAAGTTTTTACATAGCAACCGCTCAACAAACCCATATCAACAGCTCTACAAACAAGTGTTAAACGAAGAGCGGTAACCTACGACGTCTAACTGTCTAAGGCTCGTTTTTCTCTTTCGTAAAAGCCTACAAGCGAGCCTTCCAGAATTACTATATTTCAGTGGTTAGAACAGCAATAAGCATCGCTGACAGTAGTAAAAGGCAAGAAAACAACAGTTAGTAATTTTCAGAAACAGAAGAGTGTTTTAGAAACGTAGGAAATGAATAAGTTAGATGTCTGGCAGCTGAGTGGAATTTGAATGCACGGATTGAGAAAGGAAAAAATTGAGGGGAATAATTGGATACATATGATCGAATGATTCCTTGTATGAGGAATAAATCTAACTATTTATGACCGCTGGTGTAATTAATAAAATATACAGTTACACTGTTCCTTTTCCCACCCACAACCACAATTAAATTTTTTGAAAGTTTTAACGTACGCATGCGATTAATTTTCAATCAATACATGTCAAAAAACAACGCAAAATATTACAACTACCACTAAACAATAAAATTGTTGGGTAGTGCAAAATTAACATTTTTCGTGTTATCATATAACTTTGTAATTGCTATAATAACTGTTATTTACTTTAGATTCTCATTTACACCAAAAATATGACGAACACCATGTAATTATTGTACTCGTTTTAAGTAATAAAAACTAATTCTCATCTCGGTAATATTTTTCGGCGCAAATAGTGCCGAAATCACCAATAAAATGAAAGTTTGAATTCGTAATATTATCAATTTAATCGGAACACTTACCCGTTACGGGAACGGGTGAAGCTTGTAAACCGACCATCATTGGCTGTCCTCTAGATTGAGGGGGCGGCATTCTGTGCAACCCCATTCTGCAAAATATACTAACGTTGCAAAAATTCACAACTAACTTCCAATAAAAAAACGTATTTGGGAAATTATTTAATTCGAGCAATACAAAAAGATTGAATATACTATATATACAAGTTTTAAGTATTTAATTTGGCATATTTTAAATACAGTACATTTTTCTTCTGGTGCGGTCTACGTCACTATCTTCTTTCTCACTTTTGATGATTTGCAATAGTGGGAGAAACTGAGAAAAAAGATAGTGACGTAAACCGCACCACAAGAAAAATGTACTATATATGAATGATCTACCGAAAATTACTAAAACAGTTGACCAATGAAAATGGAAGCTTCAAGGTTTAACTCGAAGGACAATATTCAAGAAATCTATCATAAATTTGGTCAACTTTGCATGTAATTATTAACCTAACTAACATAGACAGTAATTCATGCTTTCTAAATAATGGAAATCTCAACAATAAGCTATTGCTTTCTTGATTAAAATTTTATAGAAAAAATTACAATGTTAAATATTCCCATTGTAAATTCTTTCAAAAAGCTAGAAAAAAATATCACATTTTGTATACATTTCCTACTAACGGAATCAATAATATTAAATTAGTCAACTTAATCATCTCTAATATACGTTTTATTTTATACTCGCTAATTTGTAAAAATAAATAACATTCATCAAATTCAAATAAAATATATGAAGATATTCAGAAAGGAGTAATTTCCATAATACATAATAATGAATCTACATTAGTTTTCCTTCATGCTCAAAACTTCAAGGCATAGTGCTCTTATCAAACATACCTAATCAAGTATTACTTGAGTCAAGGAAATTTCAAAACAAGTTGCTATTAATTTTTTCGCGCAAAATGTTTGTTGTCATAAGATAAACACCGAGAAAAGACTTTTAAAACAAACCTGTTAGGATCTCTCTGTAGCTGATTAGGTGGAATATGATGATGTTCCTGATGACGCATCATTGTCGCCGAAAAAATGATCCTCGGAGTAGCCTGTTCAAAGAAAGTACAACTATTTTAAAAAGTATTGCTTGAGAATTAGTATAATGAAAGAAGATCATCAGTGATGAGAAAAAAAGAAGAGTTAGTTCTAGTATTCATTTATTAGTACATGCCTTCAATTTTTAAAACTCGATGTCAATGAAATATTCACAATAAACAACAAACTTAAAACAGAACTTCAGAACAGCACTTTAATTAGAAATATGTTGGCAAACAGTAAAGAAAACTGCATTTAACATGCGGCCATGTTACTGTATTCGCAAACGACTTGCTATCATTTTATTCTTGACAGCAAGCTATGCGTAATGACGTTTTGTTGTTCACTGCGCAGTCTTGCTGCAGTTGAACAGGACCGGGCTTTCTTGTTTGAAACTAGGGGACTATTTATTATCTTTAATCTTTGCAAAACTAGTCCCACATACCTATTAGTTAAGCACAAAAATTTTATTAAAAAAATTTAAAACACAATGATTATAAGTATATACTATTCATGTGGAACCCGAATTACACATTTAATAATTAAATAGTAATAATGATAAATAGTTCCGTGGTATAGCAGCGTCCAGAATAGGTGCTATAAGCAGTAGTCGCACTCCCCGTTTTTTTGTAACGCGTAAGTTTGGTCTTGAAGCGATAAGCCCCGCACAGCGGACTGATAGTTCCAGTATCGACCGCCTGCCGCCACAATTCTTTTCAGTCCGCAGGGCAAGAAAGTCTGACTTGACTTGTTACAAAACATCAAAGGTGCCGACAAGGTGTCGGCACCTTTGATGTTTTGTAACAAGTCAGATTTTCTTGCCCTGCGAACTGTGAGACTACTGCTTATAGCACCTATGCTGTGGCAACGTATCAAACTCTAGACCACGAGATTCTTGGTTCGATTGTTATAAACGACAACAAATTTTCGTAATCATCCCTGATATCTCCTTCACTAATGCCCTTGATATGAAACATTACTTAATGGCCACAGTAACCGCATTTTACGCGTAAAAGTATATCACACCTATACTATTCTATTCTATATATTCATACTTACAATGAATATTGATGTTATAGAAGTCATTTTATTATGAAATACACGAGAATGAATATATTATGAAGAATAATTCTCACAGCGACGAGTGTCGAATGCAAACTGGTTGTGGTGTTTTCAGTTATCATGACCAAAGCAGCCCCCACTTTTCCTGAAGAAGGCTGATCGCAAAAGTCCTAAGCCCCTTTAATGTAGTTTCGATAGAAACGGTAATTTGATTCTTAGAAGGTTGGATTAGGATGGTCATTAGATTGAACATTTAAAAGTACAAAGAAAACCTACCGAAACAAATTAGACAATGTAATAAATTATTTCCCAGTAAAATAAATATTTGTTTGGTACTTATAATTTAAAGTACATAAATTTCGATTTGAATCCCACAGCTGACAGTTGCGAATTTACATTTACCCCTGTGGTGCCTCCTCCACTAACATATTTGGGGGCTATGACTTGACGGCTGGTAACCGCACTTCATACGAAAAAATATATCACTTACCGAGATCTGCGTAAGCAGAGTGCCACACCCATAATGGGTAAAAGGCGTGATGATATATTTATTTATTTGAATTAAGATTATTATTCTTTATATTTGTTCATCTTGATTCTAAAATGTTATTTACTATAGACAAACGGATATTGTGGTATTTTTTAGATAAGAAGTAGGAATAGGGATTTAGTTGTACTTCTTCTAATTAAATTTACTGCATATATTATTTAATCTAGAAAGAATTTAATATCAAGAATAATAAGTTTAAATGCAATGTTTATGCAGGTGGTCAGGTGGCGATTTATAGGTATGCAATAACTGATAAGAAGTTAATAACATAGCACTTGGGTCTCTTGATGGAGTATACTTTGACATACTCAGAAAACAATTAGTTGTAGGGTAACAGTGAACAAATTGTGCTATTAATTGATTAAAACTCAAAAAAACCAAATCTGTGCGTCTGTTCCCATAATAAGTGCTGTTTAACAATAAAAATCAAACTATATACCGATAACACCTGTAATCTCGTAGTTAATTTTTATTGGTGTACTAAATCATTTAATATAGAGACAGTTATAGGTGCCCAGGTGCCTGATATTGGGTTACGGGTTTGAAATTTAGGCTAAGTCGGTTCTGTGGTGTTCTCTTATTCTACAAAGTAGTGGAAATCAAACCTTACTGTCTGTTGTTGGTACATCTAACCAAATACCAAAATAATAGATAACAAATTTTACCGTTTTATCTCCATATTGAGCGTATCAAATGCTGGTATTTGTTGATTTTTTGGGCGGTTAAAATTATTTTGATTGAAATTTTGGACAGTATTGTATATTTTCTAAGTTCTGATATAAATATTTGGGTTCTTCATACACAGCATGGGTGATATGATTGTTAAGGATAACTTAAATGGATTTACAGAAAATTGCAGCGAAATGGGTAATACATTTGAGATCTTTAACAAACAAGCCAACGCAGAAGAGGAACAACACATTGTTGAAGATTCTCTTCTGAACACAGAACCATTTAAACTTGTCAAGGGTGATGCCAGAAAAGTCATAAGTTGTCACAAAGCAGATAATGAGAAAAAAGTAATGTATACAATCCCTTGTTTATATATAGTTTACATTAACTCTCCAATTCCTTTTAGTCCTGTATTACACATCGTACTCAATGCATTGCAACTAAATGTGATCTAGCTAATGACAGCGGGATAGATGTAAGGTAAGTGCTATATTGTATCAAAGTGTTGATACACAGAAGTTGTTACATTGTAACAGGGTGTTTTTATACATGAGCTATTGAATTTCAGCAAAGCTAATTTTGAGAAACTCAAAGAAGTGCAATCAAATTGGATAGAGTTACATAAATGTATAAGATTTATATACAAAAATGCAATATCATCAGTGCCATGTATTGTTGTCAAAGAAGAAATTCCAAAACGCATTACAGATGCAGTTAAAGTACTTATTGAAAAGTAAGTTTGTTTTGTATAGTCACTTTTAAGTTATTTCTTTGATGAAAGTTTACATATAGTGCTAATAACGTGTAACATTGCAGCACTCGAAAATTCTACGCTGCCTTATTCATGCATTGCTTCGTGCATACGTTGCTTTCCTCAATCACTGCTTTGTTCAAGCACAGCTTCATTCATATACAGATTTCTTCTAACACTGCTTTATTCACCGTACGAAATTCAATCGTCCTTATGCAGCACAGAAACAAACCTAAATCTGTAATGTCGACAAGATGATGCGTAATCTTTGTATCCATAGGTGTCGTACTAATTTATTTGAAATTTAGGTTAGGTTGTTTAGGTTTGTTTCTGTGCTGCATTAAGACGACGGACTTTCGTACGGTGAATAAAGCTGTGTTAGAAGAAATCTGTATATGAATGAAGCTGTGTTTGAACAAAGCAGTGATTGAGGAAAGCAACGTATGCATGAAGCAGTGCATGAATAAGGCAGCGTTAGAATTTTCGAGTGTTGCATGCGTTCCCGCTAAGAACATTGGTGATTCACATCATGGAGGCAGGAATAAATAAGGAGGGAGGCTACTGCATGGCAAGTGAAGCCTAGGCTAACCGGACGTACTCTTTTTCAGAGTATTATACTCTTTTCATAATAAGATCCTCTTCACTTTTACTTTTTATTAAAAAAAAAAAACACTCAATATACTCTTTTATGTTACAAATGTCGAATGTTACGAAATTACATTTGTCGAAACACTGGGTTATTTCTCGATAGTACGTAATATCTCAAATATACTCATGTTGAATAATACCTACAGAAAATTTTCAGTAAAAATAAGTGCTGTAATTCGAGTTTGTCGAGCGTGAGTTGTGTAGGCTTAGGGTTTGTTTAGTAAAAATGCAAGCGAAGCGAGCTTATCTACAGATAATTCCATTAACGTAACATTTGACATTTGTAACATTTCCAACATTCGACATTTGTATATTCGAGAAATGTAATTTTGAGATTTGTAATATTCGATATTTGTAACATTTTCAACATTCGACATTTGTATTTTCGGTAAATGTTTTATTACCCGTTATTATACTATTAACAATTAATATTTGTTAAAGTTACTAAAATAAAATAGGTACTGCTTTAACGTTTCAGTCAAGGTACACCACAATACTCTTTTTCTATAATAAAAATCTGGTCAGCCTAGTGAAGCCATATGAATATTTTTCGTATTTTCATCAATATTGTAATAAAATTAAGCCAGTAATGAATTACTAATAAATTAATAAATATATCATCACGCCTTTTACCCATTATGGGTGTGGCACTCTGCTTACGCAGATCTCAGTAAGTGATATATTTTTACATATGAAGTGCGGTTACCAGCCGTCAAATCATAGCCACCAATGTGTTAATGGAGGGGGAACCACAGGGGTAAATGTAAATTGGCAACTGTCAGCTGTGGGATTCGAACTGAGGATCTTACGATCCACAGTCCGACACGTGACCACGGAGCTATTTACCCCATTATTAATTACTGGAGAGTGGAGATTCTATATTGAACCGTGTGACGACATAGTGACGAATGACAGAACAGCGCCGCCCGTGTAGAATTGCTGAACTATTCAATGTAACTTTTGAACAAGTTGATACATGACAGCTGTACGTTGTGAATTGTTTGGTATTTGATTAATAATTTTGAATCCTTGTTGCTGTTGTTTTCACAACTTGGTACAAAGCAATACTTTATAACCATAATTTTAAAGATTTCAACAGATAACTTCAATAACACAACTGACAGCTGACTGACAGATCACAACACTCAACGACAAGATTATGCGCGCGCAATCCCTATCTGTCATTCGTCGTTAAGACGTCACATTTGAATTGGACGCACTTTTAATAATTGATTATAGGCGTAATATTTAATTTTTAAATAAATTGTTATATTTTTTGACATTGTTTTCGAGCGTATTATTGAATATTTGTTCCAAATATGCTAAATTTGAAGGTGGTTGAAGAGCCTATTACTAAATTGTTTCTAAAATTTTGTTTTAAAATGACGAAACTTATTTTGTCAACATTGTTAACATATTATGGCATTAAGTGCAAATTAATATTTAGTTATTGAATGTTCAAATTACGAATTTCAGGCTATGCGAAGAAGATTGTCAACAATTATTTATCAGAGTAGAATTATTAGTGAAAGATTTTGTGCTGGAAGCAAAAGATCGGTTAAAAGATCTGCAAAATAATGTAGATGATATTCCAGTATTATATTTACGGGGTAAATATTTTAAATTTTTAAGGCATATACAGGCAATAATAAGTATTTGTTTTTTTAAGGCTTGTTGGCTAGTTATGGTGCATTTTGTGTAGCAGCTGATAATTTAGCACCATATATTCCCCAATTGGATTCTTTATTAATGAAAAGATTTTCAGTCAACTTTCAACTTTTGAATAAGTATCTTTTCCAGACGTGCTTATATGCGGATGCGTTTGTACAAAATAATGTTCCTCTATACATCAGTCAAGTAATTATTTAAAAAATATTATTTATGTTATAAAACCACTAATTTTTACTAAATTACAGTTGAGAACCTCAAATTCAGGGACTCATTTCACAAATCAAGAACTCGTCCACTCATATCTTGCTTTTGATGATGAAATGACGGATATCGCATCAACGTGGTTAGATGTGAAAAAGATGATTTTAAAACTAAGTAAAAAACGTGTCTTATCCAATTGTAAGCAGCCCCTGCTATTGGAAGATTGGAAATTATATCGGGAACATCGGGAGCTTGCAGCTAGTAGAACTTGGCAGCTTAGAACATTTAAGAGGTAAGAAAATATTACCTACAATAAAAAAAATTAATCATTACGCCATTTGCTCATTTTTGGTGTGGCGCTCTGCTTTTGCAGATCTCGGTAATAAATTTTTGCGTGAAGTTCGGTTTCCAGCCAAGAAGTCACATTTTTATTTATTAAAAACCATATTTGTTTCATAATATGATTTCATTTAAGTGTTATAAACAAATTAAATGAGTAATTGGATCGCTTATTATTGACTGCAAATAAAATCAACATCCGGTTGATCCAATTATATATTAGTATTGCAAGTCTAGAAACAGTCATTCCAAATTTATAATTCTAAGAAGATAGTAGAGTGCGTACACGTTAACTTCAAGCCACCTAGTCTAACAAACTGATAGGGTTGGTGGCTTGAGGTTCACGTGTACGCACTCTACCTTGTAAAATTTATTACTGTGCGACAAAAATATTATTACAAAGAGAATCTTTAGTTTACGAATTTATTCGTGAGGAATTGTATTATGTTTTCAGAGATTTAGCAGAATTTGACGTCCAACTTCTGTCTTTATTGGATGATATAACAAGTCATATGTGTGAACTGGAAATCAGTTCCAATATGAAATCTGTGTTAAGTACTTGTCGAAATTGTAATACAGATATTCTATGTTCATGTGATGATTGTACGATTAAGCATATTCTTAGCTGTGTGGAAACACCACCAGCTTCACCTAGACGAAAATCAGGTAAAATAATTTATTTGTGACTTAAAACGATAAATAAATCTAAAATTGTGTTTCACAGATAATACCTTAAATTTCACAGCATTAGATTTTATGCAAGAAATTGATTCCTTGTCAATGGTAAGTTAATATATTTTAGTTGTAAATAATGATTGAATAATTGAAAAATGTTACGTTGCAGCTTTCGAATAACGAAGTAACAAAATCAGAAAAAGGTTCATCCCGAAGTCCAGAGCAAAATAAGGGAGACTTACCACTTAATCATTTATTGAATTCATCATGTTTCTCATCCATGCCGCCAGGCAATAAAAATTCACAAATTAACCAAGGATCGGAGGAGTCAAATACACTATATTTTCGGAACAACAAAGTTAACAAAATAGCCATGCCGAAAAATTTCTTAAAACTGATAACAGATAAAGTGATGACCAAATCTTTTGTATCGACTTCCGAAGAAGCAAAAGATGACACGCAAAGTGATCCTGCGGCCAGTCGGGTGCCGACCACTAGTATTGTGAGCACTTCTACCACTGCCACGTCATCCACTGCTACCTCAAAGTAAGTTCATTTAAACATATACACTACAAATCGTTTTGTCTTGACATACTACAGCGAAATGATTAATCTGTTTTTCTTCCAGAGTACCTGCATCGACAAGTGTGGCAATCAGTATTACTCATTCATCACTTGCTCACAATCTATCAACTACTACAAGTACTACCGTAAGGTAAATATTTTTTACAATATCCTCCTGTGAAGTGAAGAAATATATTAATGTATAATTTTTCAAAATATTAATTCTGTTTTAATCATTTTTAGTGATAAACAAGGTCGAATATTAAAAGAAGGAACAAAGTTAACACCTAGTAAATTACAGTGTAATCACACATATCAAGCTGTAAACAAGAAAACTACAAAAGATACAAGTACAACTACGCAAGTTTGTAAAGATGGGTGTACAGAACATGCAACGGTTAATAACAAAAGTAATAAAGAATCTAAACGGTGTGATTGTCCACATTGTGAAGTATTTGAAAGTGTAAGTATTTAAATTCTGACTATTCTAATATTAACATTTTATACTTAGAGATCCGGATCCGGTGGTATAATAACTAATTTGAAATATTTTTTTAACTATATGATTACTACTTATTATTTCTTTGCAGGCCAGCACCCAGAATTTACTGCAAAAACATAAAACCAGAGAAAGATTAAGAATTAGGTTGAATGATAGACGGAATAAAGTCAATTCCGTCGAAACTAAAACCTTGGAAACAGAAAAAGGAAAAGGACCTGAACTACAGGTGACTGATTCTACACCTCAATCTGGAGCTGGAGAAGATCCACGAGACATAGGAGAATTAGTAAATTTTATCGAGGGTAATGATAAAGCTCAAAAGCTATTATCTGCCCAGAAGCGAATGGCGAAGAAGGCTCGACGATTAGAGAGAAAGGTAATATAATAATATATTTTAGTTATTTTTTGTGTGAATATGTAATCATAGGGAATACACTCAACAGATCTTTATTTTCTACAATATATATTATATATTTTATTTCTGAAGACTTTTCTATGTTTATTTAGGTGCATTATTAGTATGCATATGTTATATTATTATATAAACTTAGCTACTAGCCTTGAAGAAGACACAAGTTGTGTCGATACGTCGGCCTTGATGAAAATAAAGATCTGTTAATTATTATTTATCCATCATCATCATCACTTTTCCATTTGAACATTCATTATTTTTTTCTATGTTATATTTTACGATATTTCTATTTGTTGTAGATGGAAGAGGAAATGGCCAAAGAAGTAGAACGACAGCGTCTAGAAGCTGAACGTTTATTAGAAGAAGAGAGAAAGCTTCAAGAACAAAAACGATTAGAAGAAGAAGCTAGGCTCAAGGATGTTCAGGCTGCAAAGAGGAACAAAAAGAAGGCAAAAAATTCGGGTAAAGCTAAAGAAAATGTTAAACCCTCAAAGGGTACAAAAATTAGTAAAAAATCCCTTAACCCAGAGCAATCACAGTATTTACCTTCTTCGGTCTCAGATAAATCACGTACACAAAACAGTGGACCAATGGTCACTATAAAAAGAGTAATGGAGTGTACAAATTCTGAACCAACTGTGACTATAACTCTGAAGGGATCAACACCAGATAAAGATAAACTTTTATATACATTGGTGAACGGGCAAACGGAGAAAGGTAAAATTGAATACTTTTACGTGATTCTCTTGTGTTGAATATGTTTAACTAAATAGGTGCAACTTAGGGTATGAGTTTTGGTAGAGGTAAAACTCCACAGTTCAAATTCACATATTACAACAATTTCTCTTTATAGGGGATGCAGTAGAAGATTCCAGTGTAATAAAAGTCAAGAAGGATAAAAAGAAAGATAAAACAAATGGAAAGACATTGACACCAGCGAATACGAATGTTAATCAACCACTCAGCAAGAAACAGCGAAAAAATTTGAAGAAGGCCGAAAAACAAGCCCAGATTAATAACAGCTCGCAAAAGATAATCGTCACGCCTGAGTGTCCAAAAACCGAAATAAAGAATGGTACTTCAATTAAACAGCAATATAAAGTGAACCCTGATAACCAAGAGAGAAGTTTAAATCTAGATATGCTTCGTTTGCCACCTGGAATAACGATCACTAAAGTTGATGGACCAGCAGAAAATCGCAAACTTAAACTAAATGTAAGATAATCAACACATTTTTAAAACCCAGGTCTAAGTATTTGTTTTCCTGCAGCCCAAAACAGAACCAACTCAAGCCGCAGTTCAACCAGCTGAGAATCGATCGGGCGTTATCGTCGTAGATACAGTTAAACTAAAAGAAGTGCTACCAAATGGTAAGTGAAAATAATTGTATTTTACTAGGAAAAAACATTCTACTTTTGATTTCGATTACGAGGAGCATTTCAAAAGACCCCTGTCTTTTGCAAAAACTAAATTCCGTAAAGAATTTCTGTTTGAAACTAGTTATAATTTAATATTTTTAATGCTCCTCGTAAGTGTTCTTTATACTTTGTTAAAATTTGATTATCCCACATTTTCTGGTTATTTCAGGGAAGACAGGGAATGGATATGAGCATAACAGACAGAAGAAAGAGATTTATCCAGTTATTATTTTCAACGGGATATTTTTTGTAATTATTTCCTACATCAAATAAAATTTTTATATATTTATTTAACTAAATTTGCATTGGCAAATTTATTTTTGGGGAATAATGTACAATTTCAGAATTAATTAAATGTGGAAAACTATTTTTAATTTATTGCTCACTCAAGAACTGAAAAATTTCCAAAAAGATCCTTTGAGATAATTAAAAAATATCCAGGTGTAACACATGGCACCAAATTTTTGTACCATGTATATCAGGGTAATTCACAAGTATTTCATACTTAAAAATAAGGAAACAAATTATCGTCTAGACACATTATTTTTAATGCAATTAATCTAATATAAAAGTAAAACATGAAAAGATAATAGAGTACGGTCGAAAATGTCACTATGTCACAACCGGGGTTAGAATGCCACAGAAACCATTTTTTAAAACTAAAATCAGTGATTTACAAGTTTTTTTCAGAAGATTTAAATTGTGTCTGCTTCTGTATTATATTTAGCGTTATAAAAGTATGAATCGACTTTGTAGAAAACCGATGACGCAGTATCATTTTTTCGCACAAGAAAATTGTTTTGTATACTGCTAAATATTGCGTGACTAACGAAAATATTGTTATATTATCTCTTGGAAACTAATTCGTTAGATATTTATTGATCTGATTTTGTGTTACAAAGATATTACATAATAATTTATAACATAGATTATAAAATAAATTATATATACTAAAAATATATAAACAATTATACTCTTATTAACTTTCAATATAAATCATGCAACTCTACCTCATTTTAACCTTATTTGGAAATATTGATAAATTTTACTGATCATCCCAATTTTGCGATAATATCAGACTGTGGATGATAAAATCCACTTTTTAATCCTACAGCCGACAATTGTCATTTTAAATTTACCCCTGTGGTTTCTCCACCATTAATTTGTTAGGGGGTGTAAGTAGACGACTGGTAACCACACTTTTCGCGAAAAATTCATATCACATACAAGATTTGTGAAAGCGGAGTGCTACACTCAAAATGTATTTATGTATATTTTATTAACTTGATTTGTATTTTACTAAACAGAAAAAATGTTTCATTCGTAGCAAACGATTGAATTTTTTTGGTTTAAATAATGTTTTTCATTAAAAATAAAATTAAGAGACTAATGTACAATAAAGCGATTTCTCATTATTGACGTACAATAGCGATACAAAGCAGACATAATTAAATATATAATGCGTAATTGTTTGAGAGTTCAAGAACCCTGTGGTTATTTTTTGCCCCTTTATCCGTTTCATTTATTAATGCGTTGTTATAGAAACAAAAAAAACCTGCAATTTTTCGGTTATTCACACCACCTTATTATATTCTTAAAATAAACCTCATATCTGTGTATGTATTGTATTTATACAATAAAATTAAAATTCATTGTTCTTATATATCAACTGTTTACAAAAATTCGAATCGATGGGCCAACGAATCTTATTGAACATTAATTTTGTGATTTGTGTTGAAATAGAATATATTTTATAGATATTTAAATCAATAATGTAAGGTCGCGTGTTAAAATTTTCCATTATTGAAGTCATGTCCTAAATAGGTCCATTTATTTGAATTCTGAGAAGTAAATGAAGGATTTTTATTGATTTAATGCTGAATATAACTGATGCTCTATAGTTTGTTGAAATCATTTGTGTATTTATTATAATTTAATCTGTCAATATTGTTCACAAATTTCAAAAGTAAACATATTATTGAAAAGAAAAACATTTTACAAACATAATATAACATTAACCATGAACTGCAATTAAGTATGATAGTGAAATAATTTATCTTGAGAACTTCTGAATATGATTTTTGATTTTTCAGAACAACAAATTGTCTCTTCTACAACACCAGCACCAGCCACAACTAACAAAAAAAAGAAAAAGAAAAATAAGAACAAAACAGAGAATGGAAATACTCCTAATGGACCAACAAATGGTCAGCAACAAAATCTTCCATACGCTTACAAAATTTCGTCCGAGGTGCCGCAAAACTTAAAGGCATCTAATACAAATGGGAATTCTATTGTAACTATTAAAAATCCTATGTTTTATCAGTTACAAGAATCATTAAACGGAAAAATGAACAAGCCCAATAATAAAATGCCGGAAGTTAGTAAAGATGCTCGATCTCAACAGGCATCGATAATTAAAGGGGCAAATGGAATGGTAACCATCAGGAGCCCTAGGCTAAACGGTGCTTCCATACCAAATGGACATACAGAATCTTTAATGCCGATTGGATCTGTTGGAGGACCTATTCTACCTGATTTAAAGCCAGTTATTGGCCCAAATACTTCAGTATTTAAGCCTATAAAAACTGATAACAACAAACCATTTAATGCTCAAGAAATTTTAAGTGGGTTGCCTGGTATTGAAATTACAAAAATTAATAAAAACAGTACAAGAAATAAGAATGAGTGCAAAGTTTTCCAACCAGCCGATGTATCAATTATACCAACGAATGTTGGAAATGGAACTAACGGCGATGTTTATAAATTATTCTGTGATAACACAGATTGGAGTTTAGGTAATAATATGGTATACTAAGATATAAATGTTTACTGCTTGAATGTGTTTATATTAAATTAATATTTTTGGTAATGTATTAATTTCTGTTTGTTGTTGTTATAGAGAGCGTATTTGCACCGAAAGACATAAAAGAAGACGAAGTACTAGACGCGGAAGAGCTGGAACTTGAAGCTTTCAAGCGTTTTTGTCAACAGTCCGTTCCTCCTGAGCGCAAGGAAAAGGTCGCACATTTAAATGTGAAAGACATAGTGCTCAAAAAGAAAATGTCAAATAATGGTTGTTAAACTTCTTGAATATACTTAACTGATATTCTTATTCTTCTAATGTACAACTCTCTTAGTGCGATTATCTACTTTTATAATATTAAAATGAATTATTGTTGTGTATAACATTTTTGTGAATCTGAAATGTGATAATCATTTTCACACTGATTGAAACTGGCGCGCACTATAATACATAATTGTAAATTATTTAAATTTTTGTAATCATTAAAAGAAACTTTGTGTAGAAATATGTTTTTCATTTTATATTTCCCATTTCCAAAAAAGCACAGAATTGAATCATTTATTTTTCTTGCTAACGTATCTTTTGATATTTATTTTAAATTAGTAAGAAACAGAGATAATTGTAAATAAACGTAATAATTAATAGAAACTTCGTAAAAATACGATTTTCAATTTATATTTCCCATATTCCTAACATAAATGTACACAAGATTGTGTATTTGTTATTATTTTACGGGGTATTTTTAAAAACTATCATAGTTTTACGTATTTATTGATTGAAGGATAAATTTCTCAGAATTGATGAATGTGCTATCATTATATTTATATTGCTGCGTGCAGGAAGTTTTCAGGAATCTATAATTCCAGTAAAGTTGTAGGTGTAATTGTGGTGACGTAGCCCCGCTGAGTGGTGGGTCATTGGTCAGTGGCAACGACAAGAAGAGACATACGAATCCACGAAGCACGAACAGTGTGATTTGATGTTCGGCACTGGGTGAGTCGGAATACATCGTCGTCGACTCGTGCACGACGTCCCCCAGCCCAAGCTTTCGATCTTTGCCGTCTCCCTTTGCGTCCCCTGTTCCCGTGAATGTCGCGAGTGGTACGAAATATTGATTTCGGCAGTTTCCACACAGGAAAGCCGCGCGTGTGCAAACTGGGAACAAGTATTATTCGACATTGGTAGTCTGTATCGAGTAAAACTAAAACCAAGTGCAACAAAATCAGTTCTTGTGATATAAAGATTGAAAGTGCAAGTCGCAAAAGCATCTCAAATGAATTTAGGTTTTTTAGAACAGTGTGAAAAAACTTTAAAATGTCACTGCCCCGAGAGTGGAGTTTCCCAGCAAGTACGGCCGTTTCGGATATGTCAGTGGACGGCCAAGTTGGCTGCGCTGAGATCGAGGGTCTCGACACCAACCAGAACGCTCTTAGCGGCTCCTTGTTTTCCATCCACTCGGCGCCAGTGTTTGAGCTGAATGTCGGCACGGACTCGCCGAAGAGGCCCTCGTCTCTCGTGATCCCAGCCAGCGGAGTATTGTCCGAGGTTAACATCGATGCCGCCGAGCGCCTGCCGCCTGTCCTGGTGGCTAATGGGGCGCACATCAGCTCGCCGGAGACGGTCGACGACGATGACAATCTGCTGACCATATCAAGTCTGACGGCGCGGCCCCTCATCGCCAAGTCCCGGGAACTACGCTCCTACAAGGCTGCCAAGTGCAGTAAATGGAGACGCACAGACCATGACAGAATCAACGACTTCAGCAATCCCGTGGATGGTGGCTATGGTTGGGTCATCGTGTTCGGCGCATTCTTCGTACAATTCTGGGTCGCAGGCCTCGTCAAGTCCTACGGAGTCCTCTTCGTCGAGATCATGGAAACCTACAGGGATTCCAGTGCAGCTGTTGCATCTTGGATTCCAGCTATCCTTTCCGCTTTGTGCCTCGCGTTAGGTGAGATATACGAGTAGATTGCACAATGCACATACGGCATATTAAGTGATTGTGTTTATGTTTTGTAGCTCCATTGTCTAGTGCCCTGTGCGAGAAGTTCAGTTGTCGTATCGTCGTATTCGTTGGTGGTGTTTTCTGTGCTCTTGGTCTCACTCTAAGTTATTTCGCTACTAGTCTGGTGCACCTATTCTTTACGTTCGGAGTTCTTACAGGTATGAAAAATTACCATTACTATTATTGTGTACCAATTTACACTATAAATATCTTTTGTTTCAATTTTTTGCCGTATGTTTTTATATAATTACTATCAAAATTCATATATTTTACGTATTATAGTTTCAAAATACGTTACACAATGATATGGTTTATAAATTTCATGTTTACTATTATTTTTATCATTAAAACATTGGAATAAAAAATTATGTTTACATACCTAATAAAATTAGTATAATATTAAAAAGTTAAATTTCAACATATTTTTAAATTTCATGGTATTCAAAATCTAAATGAAATTATAGAAAACATTTTAAATTAAATTTTTAAAGCTTGTACGTATAAAGGTACAGAGTAATTGGCCAATTTAAAAAACAATTTTACTTTGTTTACATGATTACATGTTATTGATTTTTGTAATAATAAATTCTCCGTCGTAGCCAAGACAGGCACGATGAATAGGTAACTATTTCTTCCTTAACACAGGGATTGGGGGTGGTTTATCAACAACACCGGGCATCGTGATGGTCTCGCAATACTTCAGCCGTCACCGAGCGCTTGCAAACGGCATCTGCGTGTCCGGAACAGCTGCTGGTAGTTTCGTTTTTCCTCTGTTAATCGAACGATTATGCGACACATTCGGTTTCCATGGCACAATTCTACTTCTCGGAGGATGCATGTTACACGTTTGTGTCAGCGCCACACTCTACCGTCCTCTAATCACAAAAAAATCAAAGAAACAAACCTCTTCGGCCCAAATTGCACTGCCGCTTCCTCCAGCAGACTCTACTAGAATTCTCCTGAATCCACCAGATGATAGCAGATCTTACTTGCGTACAAACAAACATCTAGAACTGATATTTATTAACGATCAACCAGGTTCCACTAAAGAAAAAATTAAGAATAATATTTTGAATGATTTGTTTAATAACCAAAATACAATGTTGATTGATGCTAAAGTTTCTGATAGCGACGAAGAGAAAGATGTTATTGGGGAAACTATTTTTATGAAACCTATTAGATCTATGAGAAGCTCCAGTATCCTGCACAGCGTGGAAGATCTTAGTACAGATTCTACTTGTGTTTATAAGTCACGACAAAGGGATGGGTTATCCCGAAGTATGTTTCTTATGCCTTCAGAACCAGTTAAAGATGCTAGCAACACACATCGTACAGAACCACCAGTAAAACCTAAGAAGACCTGGCACCAGAAGATTACCAAGTATTTAGATCTCTCTCTGTTGAAGAATTTTAAGTTTATTATGATGTGTTTATCCGTGACACTCATGTCTACTGGAAGCCCTTACATGTTGTATTATTTGCCAGCATACGTGCTTTCTGCAGGATATACGAAATCAGAAGCTGGTTATCTTGTCGCTATTAGTGCAGCTTTTGATTTATGCGGACGACTTGGTTTGGGGTGGCTTTCGGATCTACAATTATTCAACAGAAGAAAAGGATACATTGGCAGGTATGGCTCTCATAAGTTACCTAGAAATTTCTCTGATACATTTTTTTTCTAACTCATTTACATAAAAAGTTGTAGAAGTGACATTGAAACACTAAACTTTTGCACGCAGAATAAATTTTTATGTAAATGAAGAACTTGGACACCAAATTCTAATATAAATGAACTTGGTATTGGAAAACTAGGTCATATTCATGCGACAGTGCGGAATACTGTTTATGTAACTTTCAGAATGCATTATGCGGATGGAATATGCATTTTGTAGATTTTATTAAGAATAAATTAAGTTTCGTTATTCGTACATTTTCTTGAATTGGAGTTAGCAAAAGAACAAGTACAATTCACATAAAAGAACTGTATTAGAAAGAACTGAGGAAATTGACGTTTTGTAAAATGCATCAGGGAAGTATTGAATGATATTGATTTTCTGTTGCAGTATTGTCGGTGCAGGAGTTGCCGTCCTTGTTATTCCAGTTGCCGATTCATTTTATGTGCTGGCGTGTGCCGTTGGCATGTACGGACTTTGTTTAGGTTGTTGGTTTTTACTTGTGCCCGTTCTACTAGCAGATCAATTTGGAACTGACAAAATAAGCTCGTCATACGGACTCGTCAGGATGTTTCAAAGTGTTGGCGCTATATCCATACCACCTCTTGCTGGTCAGTTACTTTGTATTTTGCTACATTTCTAATGACCAGTTGCAGCAACATAAATTATCACATGAAAGAGTTTACAATGTTGCTGTCAAACATATTATTATTAGTTTTATTGTTGCGACTGGCTATAAAATTTGTTTTGCTCGCATGTTTGTTTGTTTTTGTTGTGTACGCCCTCTACTGGAAAACTAGGTCAATGTATGACCCGACACAAGTTAATTAATTCGATTTCCCTGAGGATCAGCAGCGTTTTCATTACCAAAACAAAAGCATTTAACATCTTTTACGCAAAATATATTAACTTATTTACGGTCGTTTCTCAGTTAATAACAATTTCGAAATTGGCTGTTAAACACAGTAGCTAGGTAATTTGAATATCAAAGAAAATAATATTTACAAAGCTTTGGTATTTTAACATTTTTCTTATTAAAATAATTGAAGTGTCCAAGGTCGGCTGTCACTTGGATATTCGGGATAATTTAGGAGCGATCGATACTTCGAGAGGTCGCGGTTCCTACTTCCTGCAGGGTGCGCCTGTCAACCAACAAGTTGCCTTATTCTTTATAATCTTTATTTACTAAGTATAAACATTAATTTTTAAATTATAGAATAAAAATTTTTTATCAGCATGGCAACTTTGCCCAATTTTTTGAGCTTTTGAAATATTCTGTCGAATAACTGCATTTTTGAGTCATTTAACAATTCAATGCATAATAGAAGTATTTTAGCTGATTTTAATTGACATTTTTATTAATAGAGCAACTAACAAAATAATGTTTTAGTTTTTAACTTGCGGTTAGAAATTCTTGTCCTCTAGGCTCCAGTAGATGTAGATATTACTATAAACAAACAGTATCTTACAGCTTTATATATAAGTATAAACACTGTGAAACACCAAAATAATGAGTTAATATAATCAAACCAAAAGCTTTAAAACTATAAGAAAAAAACCTGTATAACAATGACGAGAAATAAGTTTACATCCTCAGCAGAGCTAAGGAGATTGATTAAGATAACTCAACTTGTTAACCAAGCCAGTGGTCAAAATTGAATCAGATTCAATTTTGACCAATCAATCCCCCGTAACTATACTGGAGGATGGGAACTTAGCAAAATATGTATATAGGTTTTATTCTTATAGTTTTAAAACTTTAGGATTTGTTAATTTTACTAAATTAATTCCAGCCTTAGTTTTTAAAATTATTTTATCAAAATAATGAATTTAGTTGCAGTAGAACTCCAATATTCGTCATTAATCTATTCCTGAGGGGAGTAAGAATATCAATCGAATTTTTCTCATAAGAATTAACTCAAAATTTTGCCTGTCTATTCTTTAACAAACAAAATATCACTCGAAAATCATTGCAAATACATTTTAATAAATGAAAAAAACAATGGTTGTTGATAAGTATCGCTAATAGCCTAGCCTCTCTAAAATATTATAAACTCTTAGGAACAACAAGAAAAGCGGACGTGGAGTAAATAAAACAATTATTCACATCGAACGTTTCTGTTTAATTAAAACCATCCTCAGAGAAACTAAGGCCAGAAAAAGAAACAATAATTATATGTGATTTACAATTAATCAACAATATACAACTCACCATGTGAATACAAATTATCATGTATCATTGATTTATCCTTAAAAATTTATAATATTTTCGAGAGGTTAGGCCTATTACCGGCCACGTTGGTGATGAGAGCTGGGAAGAATATCAAACAAAAATTTCAACAAGAAAACAGGGCGAATATCAATAAAGACGGATATTGCAGTTCAACTGTATATGGCTTTTAAATTAATTTTAAAATTTTGCAATTTGTTTTCTTCCAGGGTTCATGCGGGACGTCACCGGTGGCTATGAATACTGTTTCTACTGCATGGGAACATGTATGGTTCTTGGAGGAATACCTCTCCTCCTCGTGTCTGACTTTGGGGAGTCAGACTCCGACAGCAGTACAAGTGGAAAAGTCAGTCGAGTATCCACTGGATCGGAATAAGAAAAGCCGTCGTTGCCCGGCGGTCAAACTTGGCAAGTTTAGCATTGTGAATCAAGAAGGTATTGTTTTTATTGATGTTATGGATTCTTAACGATTTCTTCAGATTTTATGTATGCTGAATGTTTATTTATGAGAATCATTGCCGTTAATACTTCCTATAGCATTATTAACGGTAAACGAATATTCCTGTGAGATATTTCTATGCAAGACGGGCATACTTTAATACCAACAACCAGGGGTGAACGCTTAAATTTTTAGCGACTAAATTAAGTATCAAAATTTTCCAATTTAAATGCTATCTATAATTATGAACAGACTTTGACAATATTTTTTCTTAACATTTGAGTTTGTTTATTCCTGGATATTGACTTTTATCCTACAGTTTGTTCGATATACGAGGAACCGCACAATATATACGAGAGTCGGTCAGAAAGTAAAGAACGATTTGACATAACTAAATAAAAACGAAAAATATCAACACAAAACTTTATTTACAAAGTTACAGAACATTACTCCATTTTTCAATGTAACCACCATAGCTGTCAATGCATTTATTGTATTTACAGTATTTCAAGGCCGATGTAATACTCTTCTACCACAAAAAATCTGAGCCAGGATGTCATTGCTTCTTTGACGTCTTCATCGTTTGCGAACTCTTTTCCACCCAAAAATTCCTTTAGTTTTGGAAACAAGTGAAAATCGCGTGGTGCAAGAACTTTAACGTCTTAAGTGGGCAATTTTTGGACATCCTTCTTATAGCCCTTACCTGACATCAAGCGATTTTCATTTGTTTCCAAAACTAAGGTGATTTTTGGGTGGAAAATAGTTCGCAAATGATGAAGATTCCAAAGAAGCAGTGACATCCTGACTCGGATTTTTAGCGGTAGAAGAGTATAACATCGGCATTGAAAAACTGGTACTACGTTACAGAAAAGTCTTAACAGCTATGGCGTTCATTCTTTACTTTCTGAACGACCCTCGTAATATACATATTGATTATCTAGCTATAATCTGCAGTTAATTGAATGATTTTTTATTGGCTCACCACTGAAATCTCAAAAATTGTAAGAGATACAAAGGCAGACGTTATCCTAGTACGAATTTAATAAATGAAACTAATACTTACAATAACATTAGAAAAGTATTTATTTCATATTTAATTTAACGATGCTTTGTATTTCCTACGGTTTTACAAACTCACTTGTATAATATAAAATTGAAGAATGATAATCGTATCTTGAATGAATCGTATTGTGCTTTTCTGCATGCAAAAAAATGAACAATCTTATTCCGCTATTCTGCTATGCAAGAAATATTAATTTCAGCTTTAAAAATCTAGAAAAATATGCCCGTTTTGTAATTTTATGTGATTTTGAAATACTTTTTGGATATTTAATTCTAGCGAAAATTACATTGAACAATGCTTTTACAACATACAAGGAATTTAATATTTATTTATAGAACTATTCAATTCTAAACATATTTAAATTTTATTGCATGATTAAATGTGACTTTTAGTATTAAACAAATGCACCATCACTGGCTAAACACAAAAGTAATTAAATAAATAAACAATATAATTGTTGCCTTCAATGAAAATGAATTACAATAAATAAATATTAAAGTATTGTTGCTTTACTGTAAATTAAAATAAATGGATATAGAGACAAAATATCTAATTGTAAATAGAAAAATATTTACGTAAAATTTGTATTATATGTTAATTAATGTTACTGAAGTCAGAGTAAAAATATTTCTTTGCATTATTGTCTTATTTATATAACCAAAATTTAAAAAACAACATTGACATAATTAGGAAATAAATATTAGTTTATTAGTTAAGGTACGTCATACCAAAGAAGAATTAGGTATCAGTTCTTCGTAAAGCAGGTAAGAATCATCGTTTTGTCAATAATGATCACAAAATACTACAGTTAAAAAGTTTACAATCCATTTTTAACTTTTGTATGTTACAAAAATATTTATATTTTCACAGCATGAATGAAAATACAAAAATATCATATTTATTTGTGCAAGAAATACAGTAAATATTTTCGATATACATATTGATATTTAAAATCCATTAATTATATAATTAAGGCAGTGTATTTTTAGTATGTTGGAAATACACAAATACCTCACAACGTTATAACACATACCCTAGAAATAGCACTCAAGAAGCAACTATGAGAAAATCTATTACTGTACTATAAATATGAACTCCACAAACATCTGAAAAAATATAATCTATATTCTGAAAGATGATTCTATTCATAAAGCCATGTCAACGAACATGTTTGCCTCGTAACCTAAATTAGAGGTCTTCATATTGGAGTTTAACAGATGTAGTTTACTGGCTCGTTTAAAAATAAATTACTCATTAATTTTAATGGACTCATGTCATGATTAATACACAATCAATAAAAGAATAATATTGTATCATTTGAACCGCATCATGTGCTAAAAAACCCGAGAAATAAAAATTGCTAAGACTACGCCAAAAATTTAGTGTTACATTTGAAGAACACAATGGTAGCATTTTTTATTCAGAATAACTGGAATGAGTAGAATTCATGCTCAAAATTTTCCAAGGACGAGAACATTTTAATAAAAATAAAACATAAAAATGTTAAAAATATTTTGAAAACAAATCTATAATTTGTCAAGTGGCATCCAAACTGTCACCCAAGCATAAATTTAGAAAATACTGTCGTTTTAACATTTAAAATTTATTACGCACTAATATCTACGCATAATATATGTTTATTTATTTCATTTTATTGCTGAAATGTGCACAGAAAATTCTTCGTAGGAAAATGCTACATTTCTGTTGTCAAAATCTACTTCAATTCCTAAAGAAAACATTGCGAAAACACAATTCTTCATTGTAATATTTGTTGATAAGTGGTATTTTTCTGGCGAAGAATTTCATGAATTCACTATACAGGATGTATTTTTATTTTGGCTCACCATTCAAAACTCGAGAATAATAAATTGTAATAAGGTCGGTTAAATTAACAAAGTAGTGTAATTTTGGGAAGCGTTTTAATGATGCTTTAAATTAATATATTTATAACAACGCTTATATTATCATTTTGTAAAAGTAAACATGGTTTTACTATGCGAATTTAACTTTGTAGCTCTCTCTGAAACACAAATAAAAGTATGTCCCGCGTATCAAAGTATAATAATGTGCGAAATTAACTTCATGTGTTAGTAAGAGAAATAATCTCTGTTTTGTACTTTTCAGGATTTGATAGGAACTGAGCCGCTCTAAGAAAAATGACATCACTTACCTTTTCGATGGACTTGAACATCTTTGGAAAATTCGAGTGTTGTCGTGCGTACGATTTACGCGTATACGAATATCTCAGGTTGCTTGGAATATAGCGGTGTAAGCTCTGAAAGCATAAAAAGAAAACACAATAAGAAGGATATCGCACGAATTCCAAATGAGAAGGGTAAACTGCACAGCACACGTTGTTACACTTTGAAATTGTTGACTAAAAGTTGTCTTTTCCCCTCAAATGTGACAGTCTACTCTTCCTTAATAAATAATGGTGTAGTTTTTTCACTATCACTGAGCAATTGCTTTTTATGGAACCTAACTTGAATGGTTCAAATTGCTATTGTTTTGCAAACAGTGTTACCTAAGTGTATAATCTAAAACCTAAACCATAATCTACTTGTCAATGACGTATGTATTTATTATTTCATTTATCATTTTATTATACCTCTTTTTCTGTTTCAAAAGTTGGTTATATTTTAAAAAAAGGACCATAACGTATTACTTTTGGGTTTTGATCATTTTGGTGTGTAAAGATAAGTTCGAATGTACATATTTTCAAGAATTGAAAAACGATTCAAATTTCGATTAATGTTTTTCAAATGTTTTTGAGAATAACGACTTTACATGCAACATTACAACTAACGTTTTATATACCATCCAGTTTTATAAATTTTTACCATTTTCTAATATTATATATTTACTGTTGTTATTAAAATATAGAAAAATATATATTTAGATTCAACTAATATTTCTGGCATCCTTTTCGGTAAACGTTCATACTTAAACTTAAGGCATAATATATAAATATGTCCTATTAATTAAACTAACTTTGAACTTAAATAACAGGACAGACTGTACACTGTTTGAATCGTAATATTTTAATAAATAAGTGTAAATATTATGATAATTACGACTAATATAATATCGGTTACTGCTACGTATTGTCCTGATATTTATGGGAACATTTACCGACTATATTCAAAACTACAAGTGGTGCCTCGAAATTTAGCCTTATTTCACACTCAATTATGTGTTGATTTTTAATTATTTTTATCATTTTCACACCAATCATCATCAACTTAATACACTCTCCAGATGTATTGTAAGTAAATTGTTAAAAATCATCAAATGTTATAATTTTAGGCGCTCTAATTTAAAATATATGTAAATAAATAAACATTTATAGAATTTTAATATTCTATGGTATAAGTTGACAAAACGAACTACTAAATTTAAAAAGTAAATAAAACTATCTATGATTTTATTTTGTAAAACATCAAATATTTAGACAGCATGTAATGGAAGGTGTGTAATAATTGTGTTGCCTCATCCATTAGCACTAGCTGTCTTTGTTTAATTTGGCACAATTGAATTGTTTGAAAGTTCGTTTTGTCAAGTTGCAAATAATCTTAACGGGGAATTTCTGAAAATTGTGTCAATAGATGAATGTTAACATCCTAGACTGCTTCTCCGAAACTGTTTTGGCCGCAATAATTAAATATAAACAGTTATAGTTTTGCTGTTGTCATTTGAAGAAAATTAGATGTAATACATAACCAAGAGTTGTTGAAAAATTAACTACAATGCCGCTATTGCCCAAGTTTCCTGGGACACTCTGTATATATAGAAACACACACAGAAATAACTTGTGTGAAATCTGTACACATTTTTGTTCCGTGGTCTCTTTGCATGTACTAGTTCTTGTATGATGTATGCGTGCAGTGGGTATTCGGAATTTGTGTATGTACTTGGCAAAAGACTGACCATTGATGTATGAACAAGGTGTACATATGTGGTGAACTAAAATGAAAAACACTTTTGTGTTTTTTCATTCGGTAGAGTAACTGACGTTGTCTTTGTATGTTCCTAGTTTCTTTTTATCAATTTGCTGATAGATTTCACGGAATGTCTAATAATATCAATGGAAATTCGGATAAAATGTAGAAATTTCATTTTATTTAAAAATTATGAATTGGTACATTTTCATGTAAATATTATTAAGGGCCAATTGTTTGATTTTCACAAGGTGAAGTGCCACCTACGCAAAAATATACATGTAAAATTATATTTCACTTTTGCTAGTATTAATTGCGAACTGTGCTTAAGGCTCCAAGTTGCCGCAGAGAAGAAATGTACCCCCTCATGCCTATATTAGTTTTGGCACGTAAAATTCATAATTTTTAAATAAACCTAAGTATGATAAGGATTCAATAAATGGCATTTCAGTTAGCAAATTTTGCCCACTATGCTTTTGATTTACAAATGCAATATTGTATTGTACTCATACTACTAAAACCAAATAATTTATTATTGTTTTTAGGATTTTTCTATCTGCATGTTACTTTCAATATCTTATCTACTGTAGAATATCTGTGAAAAAGTCCTAAAAACAATGTATTTTGCTCTGTATCCGAATATATATTTTGTTAAATACATAAAATGCAATATATGTACTTGCTACGAATGCTGCGGACAATATTGTTAAATTGTTGCTAGCATTATTTTGAAATATAATCTAGCCTTTATTAGAACTCATTTTAGTCCAAATCTATAAATTAATAAACTTATTTAGATCAAATATACTATCTACGCCGCTAAGATGCTTAAAAACATTATTTTATACCAAATATCGTAAACTGTAATCATTTTAACAACTTTGTCCGAAATTACCATCTGTATTTGCTTATACTAAATGTAATGTTAGTATGAGTAAGTATGAATTATTATAAGAAAAATATGTATCTCTAAATTTACAAAAGAGACAAGTATTAACCTTTTTTCCAATATAATTTTTTAAACACTTATTTACATTCTGTTTTGTAAATTCAGACTAGATGAAAATGGATATTTACAATGAATTTTCAATTAAAAATGATTTTAATACAAGAAATCATTTCTGATTGAACAATAGATTATTATATTACTGATTATTATTATTATTACTACTTGGTAGAGTAGAAAGAAAAGATAAAATGGATGACTTACTGATAATTTCGTAATTTAGCTCACTTTTTGTTTATTTACATAATATGTTTAATTTAAATTATTTTTAAAACTTTTTAGCCAAAGTAGCGTTCACATAATATTTTAGAATGTATTTTTCACAATCTATTCAATATTTCATTTACAAAAAAAAAAACGCAGGATAGATGCATTTTGCATATCAGTATTGTATCAGAGAAATATTAAGGATATCGTAGAATATATGTTAGGAATACACAAACTGGTTTCAGTTCAGATCTGAAATTATTCTCTCTTCAAAGTTATAACATTCCTATAATATTACTTGAACGTTACTATAAATTAACGTCCGAATCACTATATACGCTTAACTCATGTCAAGATGTCTAAAATATTGTTACACCACTATAAAATACCAAACACACATTAAGTCATTTTTAGGTTAGTTTATTTGTTTTGCTTTTCAAGAAACTATATATTCCGAGACAATTGACCAACCCGTTTATGTCATGACAAATAATTACTAGAAGAACGATTTCTGTCATTTCAACTTAGTATCCTTTCCATTGACATAACACATTTCACTTCGGAATTCATACATTTGCTATTTGAGTTTCTGTAATTAGTACACTCTATACAACTTGCAAGGATTAAACACACTACTTGTTTGTATCGATAAATGAAAAAAATTGGTTCAAATTAAAAATAATATGTGGCATGTTGTAAAAATATTGCTACATATTTAGTTTAGCTTTTTGCAATTCAATTGCAAAACAAATACATGCAATAATTTTATTAGTTTTGTAACTAAATATTGTCGATGAAACGTTAAATAATTATTAGTTCGGATAATAATAATGCTAGCTACTAAAAAGCTTTTAAAATGTAGTTTATTCTAAAAGATATTTTTGCAGCATGGAACACATATTGAAATACAACAAAAAATTTTATAAATAATACTTTAGGTACCTTGACATGGGATCAAATAACGCGATCTGATCTAATGTTGAAAGATATAACTATGACATGCATTCTGGAATAAAGTATAAGATGAACAGGAAATTATAACAATTAGAGTTTAGATGATTTTAAATAAACTGATTGATGAAAACATCAGTCTGTTTAGAGTGATTTCTATAGTGAGATAATAACAATAATTTCTTTATATTTTGTTATAAAATTACTTATATTTTATTGTGTATTATGTGAAAATTAACGCAAAAAGTTTTGCAGACCGAAACTTCTTGCATTAAAAGAATCAAAGGGAGAAGCAGAAACATTATCTAGATAAACGAAAAGTCAACTGAATTTATTTACAGAATATAAAGCAGCTGAAGCCGACCCTGCTGTACTTTTTATTTAGCTTACAAAATATATTTATAACACATACTTCATTAAATGACATAACGCAACCTTAAACTCAGCAACAGCGATTACTAACTCTGTTAATTCTCCAAAATTATTTTAAAAATATTTTTTATGATTCAGTTGTTGAGAAACATGGCAATGATTAATATTTTAATTAGATAATGTTTTAAAAATAATTTCTATAATTATTAACTCTTTACAAGTGCGATTTTAAGGTAACTGCCAATTTTTCGATCTAAATGGTAGTAATAAAATCTCCTCCAAAGTGTTAAAAATTAAGGATACATTAGTACATATTATTTTAAATGTTATATACAATGTGACCTTATAAAGAGCTTCATTATGTTTGAGTTTACAAATGATTTGTTATTCACAAAGTTTAATTTGAAAAATATCTATTTTTGACAACGTGTAACACGAATGTTCTAACTGATAATTACAAATAAATAAATAAGGTACATAGTACGTTGCAGTATTATACTGTTGTAATATTTTATTTTCAAATATCTTTATTTATTAAGGAATGTGTACATAAATTGTAATTAAATCATTTTGTTAAGTTACTGATAAAATGTGTTTAATTAATCGAACTATAAGTATTATTACAGGCAATAAATGCTTATCTTTGTAACCGTTTAAGTTTCATTACACTACAAATACACCACTGCAACTATCCCATTATTATATTTTGCGTTATAAAGAATACCACCAAATTATTATGCTTTATCTAAACATGAAAACATGGTTGGCTGCCATACTTCGTAATAAAACATGTGTTCTTTTTATAACCAAGTTTTTCATAAAAATAGAAATTACTAAAATATTTTTATAACTTATATTTTGTTAATGAGGTTGTAGGTGTCACTATTCTTAGCTAGAATCTATTACTGCAAATACAAAATTATAGATTCTATGTTTAATAAAGACATTAAACAACATTCTTGTTTGTTTAATTGTTTTTGGCTACTACAGTTTTATAGTTGAAGAAATAATATTTAGCACACTGTAATCGTAATTGTTTTTAACGGTATCGTATGATTTTAGTAACTATGTTTTATTTTTATAGGTTCTAAAAATAGTTTGTACAACTTGGCTCTCTTTCGTTCATCATTTGGGTCGTACCTGCATCGAACTTATAACATATAATGCAATTTTACTACAAAACACAATTATATTATAGCTATAATAAAAATATTGGTATTGCATTGGACTGTGAACCATAAGATTGTAATCCTCAATTCATTTTCTATTTCGAGTTGATTAATCAACTAGAGATTTGCTAGAGACTTTAAAAATTATGGAAATACTTCATCATTAATAGTATTTGCTATTAAAATGTTATATTTGACATTAAATACTATAATATTACTAACACCAGCTTACGCGGTAGCTCTTGCTACGAAAAAAGAAGGTTCTAAATTGATTCATGATAATATAGAAACTTATTAAGTTCTATATTAATATTTATAAATACCCTTATGCTTACTTAAATGGAATTATAATAAAAATAACTTAACTAAGAAATGAAAAATCAACACAACAGATACTACATGAAGAAAAGCCAGACACCGATTGGATGAAGAGAGTTTACCTAAACAGACCAAATATTTGTACTTAGTATTAGTTTTTAATATAAATAAAATACCTCAAATGATAATGAAATGCAAGGTAACAAATAAATTATTTACAATACAATAAAAATAACTTAGGGAACGCTACAAAATATCAACTGTAATCGTTATACCAATGGAAATATTTTTAAAAAATGCTGGCATATGTCAAACCTTTCATTAGGAAACGTGTTGCTTGGAAATATCAACAAATATGCTGTCATATGTCAAACCAGATATTAGGAAATTTGTTGCTATAATTCAATAGTGGACATATCAACAAAATTTACAGAATAAGTTGTTATTAACTCGCAAAATGATCATTATCTATTTCGTACACTATTTAGATTTCGTTTACAAATCTGTAGCGTATCATACTCAGCCGAAGAACATAAATCTTGTAACAGCTTATCGCATTTTATGAAGTGCTAAAACCTATAATCAAACTGTTTGATTAACAACTCAATAGTTCACGTTTATAAGTTCGAGTTCTGATAGTCTGGTTCTGGCACATATCATACACAAATGAGTATCATAAATCGCTTTACTGTTTATCGCCTTTCGTAAATTTAATTGCGTTGAAATTACATTTGTTAAGCTGGCATCTTTCACAGATAATCAAGACTGTCTACAATTCTTCAACACCTGTATTATTAATTGTACAATAATTATCGTTATTTCATTTGTTGATGGTACAAGTGAAGTAAAATCCTTTTTCAGCAGTTAATGTATAATAAGTTTTCACATATTTCTGTTGCAGATGGTGGATCATCAAATTAATTACAAAGCGGCTAACTTCAAATGTGATGATTATAATTAAGAACTTTAAGTTATAGCTGTTATATAGTTCTCTAGTATCTGTAGCATTTAATAAAAGAAGCGACAAATTAGTCAGTTTCTTAAACGCTGTAGACTTAAGAATTATAATTTATATTGCATCATCATCATTATCATCAAGCCATTCACCCATTTCTTGGTGCGGCACTCTGCTCAAAGCAGATCTTGGTATCATGCTATATTTTTGCGTGTGAAATGCGATTACCAGCCGACATATGACGGCCTTCAAGGATGATAGTGGTGGAGGAGCCACAAGGACAATTTTCAAAATTTAATTTTGAAAATTTGTCGGCTGAGAGGCTCGAAGTTAGGATCTTAAGATGTGTCGTATGTAATTGTAACTTCTGTTGAAGTTTCCTCATTTTTGAGGCCGTTTATTTGATGCTGCATTATACAATTATTTAAGGGAAAATAGTTCATTTTTAATTCGCTATTTTCAAATGATTATTGCTTGCCTCATTAAAATCTGTCTTGGACAACTCATTTTATGGCCGCCAGTTTGTATTGAAACCATGAATACCATTGTTAACTCCTCTATTCCGCAGGTCAAAGCTAAAATTTCGTATAAGGTCAGCTGGTGCACAGGAAGGAATTCGCTGAGAACTCGAGGTATTTAAGATTAAAAGCGTATAAGTGCTTCCTGAATTGAGTTTTAATAATCAGTGATAAATATTTTCTACTACATAAGTGGTTCAAGATTTGATTGAGTTATAGTGTTAATTCACTTTGACGAATAGCATCGCGGCGTGAGAGCTCAAGAGCAGCCAGGAGTTGAAGCAGGTGGCATATGAACAGAGTTGTTAATCATCAACAACCATCGTTCCATGGGCATTCAGCGTAAAGTAGTAGATCAACAACGTAAACAATCACCGACACTAAGACAACCTCAACGTTAGAGACAGACACAAGACGAAGAGCGACGACTCGAAGCAAGAGAACGGGAGAGCATAGTAGCATAGATCGGACGTTGGGATTGGGAGAAGGGTAGAGTTAAGATGCTGCGTGCTCCGGACACCTTATATGGCCCCGATCCCGATGCCGATGCGCTGTGGCTCTGTAGATACCGGCGGCTGCTAGCGGCTAAATATAACGCATTCACGGATGAAAGCGCGAACGGCGAACGCTGTGAAACACTTTCCACACCGTGTTACACCAACACCAGAACATGACAATCGGCTAAGTTCACGGCGGCCAACGCCGACGGGACTCTTTCAGCAGGTGAAGGTCGAGTGCTCGTCGTTCCTTCATTCTTTCACAGGATGTTGGTGTTGCTAAAATTGGATCCACTACTGTTTTTATAAAGTTTTTCATTGAGCTCCTTCTCATTAATATTTATTCCCAACTTTTCTTTACTAAATACAGTATTTCCAGGATGATTAAATAAATCAGTAACTACAGTGTTGTAGTATACTGTCAAAGTATAAATCAGTTTTGAAAAGACAAATAGAAACAACATATGTAATTAGATTTTTGTTGAGAAGCATCAGCAAAATGAAAAAGATTCGAATCCTTACCACAAGGAAATGAAAATAAAAAGTCACATGAATTCACTGAATTGACACATGGTATGATGAGAGAAGAGTGGTTCGGATGTGATTCGGATTCCCACTAGAAGTACTGGATGAAGATGACGAAGCAGTCACGTAACTGGCAGTGTTGGGATGAGCGTCTGAGCGTAGGCTGGAGCATGTGTAGCTTGTAGCATGCGGATGATGGTGCGATGACGATGGGGACCGGCGCCGCCGATCGCCGATCGCCGACAATTGGCGGAATCGGACGGAGCGCGTGTCGGCGCGTCAAGTGGACCAAGCACAGCAGTGAGGTAGTGAGCAGTTCATTCCGACCGATGGCAATGCGGTGGTGGTCTGGCGCTGTCTCCGGGTTACTCAGGCTGTGTGTGGCTGTGTCCGTGTGCATGTGCATGCAATAATATTACAGATATACCTAGTTCAGTGTCACGGCACCTCTGTGTATGTGTGTGATAGTTTACAACAGATAACGTCAAGTGTCTATCATGGCGGTTCGTTTGCGGATCACATCAATACCGTTGATGTTTCTGCTCTTGTGCTCCGCTTTACTCGCCACCACCTTGCAGGGTATGTGTGTGTGTAACGTGTGTGCTGTGTTCTCGCATTCCCGCGCCATAAAGCCGACCAGTACCGGCACTGCCTTGGAGTCTTAAGTCTACACATTATCCAGCATCCAGCCCCCATGCCCCAGCCTACCATCAACAGTCCGCTGAGCTCGCATCGCATAGCCCTAACGAAAGTGAAAACCAATCGTGCAACTAACTGCATGCCATTGTTTTATTACATCTTTATGATCAAGGATCGGGAACTGAGAACCAAACAGTTACAGTACCAGTCTAAAAGTAGATGGAGAGCGGAGAGCGGAGAGCGGAGAGCGCACAGCATAGAGTTATGCAGCTGACGACGTGTTCAGGCGTCTAGCCAAAATCAAAGTCCATGATGATATGATAT
The DNA here is from genome assembly GCA_963942605.1 of Poecilus cupreus. Lineage (NCBI taxonomy): Eukaryota > Metazoa > Arthropoda > Insecta > Coleoptera > Carabidae > Poecilus > Poecilus cupreus. Next base: position 13,134,234 of record OZ012715.1, read on the forward strand.
TACCTTCATGTCTGTTTCTGTTACATAGTCACACGAAGCTTGACTGCTCTATATTTAACACTCACTAGCAACCCATTTATATACGATAGCCTATATCCAGGCAATACGCACAGCATGCACCACAGCTCTCTATGATTAGACGACACAAATCAATTAAGACTTTCATCACTGATAACGATATCATTGGCCAGGAAAGTCTTATTGTATAAATAGATTCTCTCTACCTGTACACACTATAATAATCATATCTATGATTGCTCACAAACTATTTTTAAAAGCTCAATTATCTTTCTTACCACATAACTTATACAAGCTACGACTATATGACAACACCTAATCAAATTTGTTCCAACAGTATTTACCATAATCCAATAGCGCTATGAAATTTATAGATCTCGAGCACAATTTTTTGCTCCACTAGCTTTTGTAACTGCTAGCGCAACTTTTTGACGTCAGCTTCGTAACGCACCCAAAATATCATGGTTACTGTCAACCCAATAAAAAGATTCACCACAGGAATGTGCTAAAGAAATAACTCGAAAACAGACAGATTTAGAATATAGCTGTAAGCTGTCTATTTATTTAAAATAGAAATAACGAAAAACAGACACCTTTACAAAAAATTGTTGCTCCATAAATTCGAATAAAATTCGCATAAAAATAAATATTCGCGTTTCAAAACCGAAACGAAAATAAATAATCAAAAATACTGTATATTAACCTAAATTCACAAAAGTGTATTTTAATTCCAACCACTACTTTAAAATTAATGAAATGTTTTTAAAACATTAATGTTATTTGGTTGCCAACAATAACAAATAATAAAACCAAAAAAACAAGTTGCAATTGTTTAATACTTGGCGCCTCCACCAAAAAGTTTGTTTCGGTTGCATCTGAAGTACAAATTCATTATTTCTTTCTGTCTCCGAATTATCTGAACACTAAAAACAAATGAAGAATAACTACATTTAATGTATCAAGGAGTTCAATTACATCAATTAAAAATTATTTTAGTTATTGTTAAATTACTGAATGTGAATTCTTCCCGTAATATTTATTTATTTATATCGATGATAAATCAAAAATATTTAACAAATAATATTGAATGTGTTGAAAGGAGAATTATTATTTTTATAAGCAGTTTTTTTTATTATATACTTACACATTTATCTTTTGTTTCTTTAAAATGCTTTTTTGACATCATATAATTAAATGTATAATTGGTGTTATGTTTAATTGTACTATGATTTAAATATATTCAGTTCATCATTAAAATTAATTACCAGTATATTTTGAAAACATTCAACTGACTACTTAAAGCATATGACCATTGATGTAAGGAATGAATAAACATTTTAGTTTCCGGAGGAAACATAAAGACTGACGGCATTAAGTATAAATAGGTTAAATGTACCAAAATAATTTATTTAGTAAATATCCAAAGTAATGCACCTAATACATAAATGTTTCTGCTATGCGTTACTTAGGTTTTACTACTTTATTTTATAGCTACCAGCTGTAATGTTAACAAAACTTTATATCATTTTGTATTCTGGGTATGAACAACCATAAACTATACAAGTTTTACATTATTTATAACATAAAAAAATAGCAAATAAATATTATTTTGTGCAATGTAAAGTACAGTATTAAAAGGTAAATAGGTAGGCATTTATAAAATCAGGTCATTCTAGTGAACAGGTTCCAAATTAACTTTATAGAAAAATACTTCAAAAAAAGTAATGAGATGAAATTCTGGATCCGTATCAGTAAACAGATTTGATTTTGCGCTATCAATATATATATATATATAATTTTTTTTTTAATGTTGAATTATAAAGGGCTGCAATTCAAGTCGCCATCACCTTGCAATTTTCTCTTGGGAAATGAATTGTTTTCCTCCATATTTGTTATTACTTGAATTTACTCTGTTCCTATTAACATTTAAAATATACATTAATAAAAGTATTTATCTAATATTTTAAATGTTATATTTCAATGATGTCCTGTAATGTGAATGTCAAAACCATTTGGTAGGCAATCTTTGGCAAAAAATATCATAGGTGCAAGCATGCAAGACGTACGTGTGACCGTGAATGTGTAGATTTGATAGGAGAGGACAATTTCAAGGCTGCCCACGATGTAGCATTCGCTTTTGGAGGGGATACTCGAAAAGGGGGGATTTCAAGGACTAAAGTGGGGATATAAGAGAATTTTCTGTTGGGATTTTTCAAGGTTCCCCGGGTAAGAAGAGAAATATGATGTAATAACTTTTTATCTTATAAATTCCACTAGACTCTAAAGTTAAAATGAAGTGGCGGCAACCTATTTGCCAATTTCTTCACATGATTCTAAAGACGTCACAGAACATAGATGTACAATAAAATAATGTTATAATATATGATATTTTCTATTTATATATTAAATAATTTTTGAAAATTTATAAAAATTACTTTAAAATTGGTAACAAACTGCGATATTGATTACTTCATTATCTCTGCTTGTATTTGTATTTCTATTTCATTTATGTTTTGTAAAAAATAGCTATAAACATACACATTTGACAAAAGTATAGAATTTTTATAAAATTATATATTACCGCTTTTCATAAATTAACAGATTATTATTGCTTTTGCTTGCTTTATTTATACTGTTTAATTATTTACTTTTTGTAAAAATTAAACATATTTTTGATCATGCTTGACTTTAATGATTGTAATAATTATTCATTTACTAACTGTTAAAGTAATGATTTGAACCATCATATATCAGGATACCTATATTAGTTTTTCATTTAATTCTGTTTTATATGTTTTTATATTAGTTTATAAATGATTTTCATTTAGCTGTATTAGATCTTCATATTTATTGTAAAGTTTGTACGCCATGATTTGTTAATAAAATATCATTTGAAGATTATTTCCTCGTATTTATATGATTGCCTTATTGTCTCGAATCACACAAAGCAAACATTCTTAACATCCGATTGTGTTTGCAAATGCAGGTGTGCAAGGTGAGGTCGAAGTGGAAGGGCCGTCTGAATCCGAATGCCGGCCGTATATTGAAAAAGCCCTCAAAAAACTCGAAACCGGAGACGCGCAATCAGGTAATCTGTAAAAACAAAATCGAGAAAAATAACAAATGAAACATTTAATTTGGCTTCAGCGGATGTACAAGATGATGATGATGACATAACACACATAGTCACGACAGACGACTCCGATACACAAAGCGGAGAAGCAATCGAATCAATTGAACCAAAGAGTGTCGAAGAAGAGACGCAAGAGGTCGAGGACGAACAAGATGCTAGTGAAAAACATACAGGAGAAACTGAATCCGTTGAAGTCGAGACTGCCAAAGACGAAGGCGATACTGATGAAACAGTAATTTTTCACTTAGAGGATCCAAAGCAAAACTCTTCTTAATTATTTAGTAATATATTCATTTGTATAATTTACATCAATATTTATATTTAGAAAATGTTTGTATTGGAACCTCTAGATCTCCGTATAAGACTTTAACAATTCAATTATAATTTAGAAAAATATTTGTCATGTTAATTACAGGATGACACACAAGAGGTAAGCGCCGAACAAAATGATACGGAAGAAGAAAAAGAAGGCGAACAGGCTGATGCTGCTTCAGAAGAAAAAGATGGTGAAACTGAAGAAGCAGCAGAGAGTGCCGAAAAAGAAGCCAGTGTAGAAGGTGAACATGAAAATAGTGCCGAAAAGGATGAAACTGAAGAAAAAGATGACGGTACCGAGGAACAAAAAAGTACCGAAGAAGCTGAAGAAACAGGTGAAGCTAGTGTAGAAGATGATACAGCTAGTGTTGAACAAGAAGGAGCTGCTAGTGTAGAAGAAGGAACTGCTAGTGTAGAAGAAGCTGCAGCGAGCGCTGAAGAAAGTGCAGCCAGCGCAGAACAAGAAGATGCAGCTAGCGCAGAACAAGAAGATGCAGCTAGCGCAGAACAAAAAGATGCAGCTAGCGCAGAACATGATGCTGCTAGCACAGAACAAGAAGATGCAGCCAGTGCTGAACAAGAAGGAGCATCTAAAGCAAGTGAAGAACAAGAAGAAGTGGGTGCTAGTGTAGAGCAAGATGAAGGCGCACCTAGTGCCGAAGAAGAAGCTGCTGCTAGCGCTGAATCAAATGCCGAACAAGAAGGAGCAGCCAGCGTAGAAGAAGATACTGCTGCTAGTGCTGAAGAAGAAACTGCAAGCACCGAACAGGAAGAAGGTGCTGCTAGTACAGAACAAGAAGGTGAAGCTAGTACTGAAGAAGAAGGCGCAGTCAGTGCTGAACAAGAAGGCACTGAAAGCGCAGAAGAGGAAGTAGAACACAGTAAAGAGAAACCAGAAAGTACTGAACAAGGAGATGCCGCTAGTGCAGAGACAGAAGTCAGCGCAGAGAAAGATGAAGCCAGCACAGAAAAAGATGAAGCCAGTACAGAGAAAGATGAAGCTAGTACAGAGAAAGGTGAAGCCAGTTCTGAGAAAGATGATGCCAGTCCCGAGAAAGACGGCAGTGCTGAACAAGTAAATGAAGCTGCTAGTGCAGAGAAGGAAGCCAGTGATGAAAAGAAAGAAAGTGCCGAAGGAGCACAAGATGAAAGCGCAGAAAAAACTGAGGAAGATAAAACTAAAGAAGAAGCTAGTTCTGAAGCTGAAGGAGATGCTGATTCTAAACAAGAATCTGCCGAAAAAGAACAAGCTGATGAAGAAGCTGCTTCTAAAGAAGGAACAGCAGAAGAAGAATCCGAAGAAGGTGAAGATGAATCTACTCCAGAAGAAGATTTAACTTGGGAAGTTGAAATTCCATCTGAATTACGACCACGTGAACATGTTAATGAAATCTTAAACATAAATGATGAACCCAGTGACACTGACAGCTTACTTCTGAAGGCAGCAGATAAAACATTGAATGAACTCAAGAAAATTTACGAAAATGCCATTAAACCATTGGAAACACTTTACAAGTACAGAGACCTCAGCAATAGGCATTTTGGAGGTAAATATGTAAATTCTAAAGCATTTCTATAAAGCTAAAACGTTTATTTTTTATAGATCCTGAAATTTTTTCGAAGCCATTGGTACTTTTCATGGGACCATGGAGTGGAGGCAAATCCTCTATTATCAATTACTTACTTGAAAATGAGTACACTCAAACTTCTCTAAGAACAGGTAACAATCTCTATCCCTTTCTCATTCAATAAATTTCCATAATGATACTAATGTAACATCGTCTAAGAAAATGAATAGAATAAATTTCAGTTCAACTGATTGACAGGAGCTGAACCATCTCCCGCATATTTTAACTTACTGATGCATGGAGAGGAACCCGAAGTTCTGGATGGGACACAGTTGGCTGCAGATTGGACTTTCTCTGGTTTACAGAAATTCGGACAGGGATTGGAGGAAAGACTTCGCGGATTAAAACTTCCAAATAAACTCTTGGAAAAAGTATGAGAAATAATTTTATTGAATATCTCGAATTTAGAACTGTTTTATTTCAGATTAACATTGTTGAAATCCCAGGAATTTTAGAAGTCCGTAAGCAAGTTTCTAGAATGTTTCCCTTCAATGATGCTTGCCAATGGTTCATTGATCGGGCTGACATTATTTTCCTAGTGTACGATCCGTCCAAATTAGACGTAGGACCAGAAACTGAAGCCATTTTGGACCAACTGAAGGGACGCGAATATCAGGTATCATTTTGTAAATTTTCAGAAGCGAATGTACTTTATTTAAATGAACCGTTTATTTGTAGACTCGCATTATTCTTAACAAGGCTGATCAGGTTAAACCTGAAGAACTGATGAGAGTACAAGGGGCTTTGATCTGGAACATTTCACCACTTATGTCGTCGGCTCAACCTCCCGTCATGTACTCTGCATCGCTGTGGTCCAAGCCTTACGAAATCGGAGCTCCCGTCAGACTGCTCCAAGCACAAGAACGTGCGTTCTTAAAAGATTTAAAAACTGCCATTGATAAGAGGATTGAAAACAAGATTGCCAGCGCTAGACGCTTTGCGGTAAAATTAATATACATATATTACATCGAAATTTTAAGTAAAATAATTAAAATTAGTCATAAGTGTTACATTCCAAATGAGAGCACAAGGCATGACGACGCCAAATGTACCGATTGTAACACCTGTATTTCATAGCCAAACACCTTAATTTATAGATACTATTTTAGTCATCTGACTAATAGAAGAATAGTAATAAATGAATTAATGTATGTTGTAGGTTCGTGTACGTAACCACGCCAAAATGGTTGACTGCTACTTGACAACCTACTACAATCACAAATCAGTGTTCGGAAACAAGAAGCTGGTATCCGACCAGATCATCGAACACCCGCAAGACTACCACATCTACGAGGGCTTGTCCACACTGACCAACATTTCACGCTACGATCTGCCCGACCCAGACGTGTACCGTGATTTCTTCCGACTGAACCCTCTGTACGACTTCCAGCAGTTGTCTGCCACGTGCACCTACTTCCGCGGCTGCCCCATCAACAGGCTAGACGTGGCGATAGCCTACGACCTGCCCGAGCTCGTGGGCAAATACAAAAAGATGGTTGAGCCCGCCACGAACAACAACGCAGACTCATCGACGAAGAGTTGAACATGACATGACGTAGCATAGCGAGCACTTTGAACCAGCTAGTGCAATTTATCCGCACATGTTCGCAAAAACGTCAAATACCAAATAGTCAAAGAACATTTTCATAAAAGTTCATCGTTCCACACTTAAATACCGCATTGTAAATGAGTACACTTGTCTTGAATGATAATAATCATTGTTATTACTCTTATATTTTTGTCTATTTACGTTATTAGTCACATATTCAAATGAAATTGAGAGCTTCAATTTACGACTGCCATTGTCAGGTGTGTACTTTTAAATAAACTTTGTTACACTCCTTAGAATGTCAGTCAAGACTTCTTATATGTATATCTTGAAACGTTTTTAATATATCAAGTGCCAACACTACTTGTATAGGAAGTGATTTTGGAAAATAGAAGAAATGATTGCAACATGCCCAATTACATTTATGTATTCCAAGTAAAAGTATCCCTTTAAATTAATTATTAGACAATAAACCGTAACTAAGGAGAGTAAAGGACTTTCATTTTACCTTTATGTTAACTTGTTACCTACGTTATAAAGACAATCTAAGCTTTTCGGCATGTGTTATTGATCTAGACTTTACCAGAATTGTGTGTCACATTGATCGCATTTATAAAATCATTGTTAATTATAAACGGAGTGTTCAAACTTTCATTTGAAACGTTATGTGTCTTGTCTTGACACAGGTGTATAATTCCTTGTTAGCTATACAAAATTCAACAGAGTTGTATTTGTATTGATACTGAATAAAGTGAAATATGTACATTTATTTACTACAATTACAGTTTTGTATTTTCATCATTATTTAGTATCACTCCTTTTTTGTTCAATCATATTTATAGTGTCAAATAAATTTTATTTTCGTTAAAATAATCACAGAACTGTGCAGAAAAGTGACACATATTAATAATCATAGCAAAAAATTGTTTTCTACATGTATACGACGAACTAGAGTTATTTTTGAACAGATACGAACATACATATAAAACACGTATAACAACTAAACTTGCCAGTTGATATATTTAGTAGTTGTTCATATGCCAATATAACCCACTTTTCCCAAAAATATATATTTTTTAAATACGCCTGTGCTGCATCTTTATTTTAAAATTTCACAGAACTATTATACATTATTTCGTAACATAAACAGATTAGTTTCAATCAAATTATACAGATATACCAAAACAATATAACAGTTTACGTTTAACTAACATTTAGCTAAATAGATATACATTTCTTGCTCAACAGTGATAACTAAAAAAACTACAAAATATTACACGCAGAAAATAAAAAATTACTGGTAACTAATTTGAGCAATTTCGTATATAAAGTTTTTATCGATGAATAAATTTCATACTTCCTTAAAAACTTGTGTTGTACAAAACAGTATGAACATATTTACATTGAAACGTTTATGTATGAAATATTTGGCATGAAATTTCTAACAAATGTAAAGAAGGAAAATAAATAAATGCGGAATGTACAAAAATTCTATAATCTATCCAAAAAATAAAAAAAACATGAACTGTTGGTCATATAATTATCATACAACAAATTAGAACAAAACTTGAAACATTGTTTATTATGAAGTGTAACTTTAGGAATTTTTTGTCCTATGTTTCATTAATTTTCGTTTTGCGTAACTTCTGAAGAAGCCTGGCTATCAACTCCCTCAGATTCTTCTTGATTCGAGTTTTCATCATCACTATCTTCAATTATTATAACATCGTCATTGTCATCGTCTCCTTCGCTACAAATATATATAATTAATATTATAAAATAAAAATTAACCTTTAGTTACCTATTATCATCAACTGGATAGAACTGTAAAGGATCGGGCCATACTATATTTTTAATCACCTAATAAACAATTCAGAATTAACATGATAAGTTTTCAGAGTAACAAAATAATCACACCTGGGCGACAAGATAATCAAACTCAAACTCGTTGCTTGTTAACCAATATAAAAAAGATTGACGTTCTTTGAGCTTTTCTGATATATCTTGGCCTTCTTTCCACAAAACTACAGATGCTGTTATTTGCGAGCTTGCCTGTATGTTCGTATCATCTGAAATTATTAGCTATCAGTAAGCATTTAAATATATACGGTGTGTTTCAGCTAAGATACTACATGTACTTTTATGTCATTAATATTTTACTATGGGTACCAGCTATATACATTACCGTACTGTTTCAGATAAATGCAACATAGATTGTCAATGTTTTCTTCATTAGTTAACATCTCTAAATTATAATAAATTCATTTAACATTGACAATCTATGCTGCATTCTATCTGAATCAGAACGGTGATATATAAACTGGTATCCGTATACATTAGGACAGAAAAGTAAATGTTGCAACTCACGGTATTATATATACCTGTTCCTTTTGCTATATTTAAATACTCTTTTACTAAAGACGAATTTTTAAAGTATGGATTCTCATTGAAATAAAAGATAATTCTACAAAGAAACCAAAAGCTGTAATTACTTAAATAATTAACGTAAGACCAATTTTTACCTGAAAGTATTTACTATTTCATCGTCCACTTTTACTTCAATTCCTGAAACATAAAATAAGTATTCCTCTTCAGACTCATCTACTAATCTAGAAATATAGGGATGATTCATAAGCTATCAATAATATTAAAGAAAACAGGAGGAACAAATTTTAGTCGAAACTGTAATAAATAGCTCTTAAGAGGATACGGCAGTGACCCAGAAATTTGAAATGTTACGAATAGCTTCTTCTCTTTTTGCGTAAATCGGTTTCTTATCAATCTCAAATTTATGTTCGAGTTTCAGCATTTCTCCGTCAAGCTTGTTTTGCATTGTACTCATTTCGTCTTGAATCCGTTTGACTGCTTGTAGAGATTTTAAGTGTTTACTATACCTTGCTTTTTTGGGACTCAACATATTGCAAAAACAAATTAATTTCTTATATATATAAAACAGTTCTAGTTTCGAACTCACTACTTGTTTACATACATTTCACAAATTGTACATGAACACAGCAAACTAACTACATTCTAATTTATATATTTATGACAAATTCAAGCACCACATTCTAATATATATTAAATGAAAATTTACGAAAAATTACGAAGAAAATTATAAGGTGAAAATGCTTTAAAATGTTTATAAATATTAAAATTTTACATTTTTATATTAATTTTGACATTTCTCATTAAAATTTTAGTTAAATTCCCTAGAAATCCCCTAGTTGCTATGGTAACGAAATTCGACGCCAACTGTGATGCCAACCATAGTATAACTAAAATCTTTAAAATATTAGGTTATGTTTATATTTTTTATCTTTATACCTATAATTTTGTGTAAATTTGTTAATATTTTATTAAAATACTTCTTATATTAATGTATGATATACATAAACATTCATTTTATTTTATAATTCATCACTAATCAATATTTACGTTTATGAAGGCGTTTCCCGGCAATTTCACATTTCCAGAGTCAGTGTTGCCAACTATAGCAAATACAAAACACTTTACAAATTATTCAGTTTTCTTTTGTTCAAAGCTATTATTTGTATAACTCTTTTAATATTATATTACAATACAATAAATAGTAAATATAAAATTATTTTCTATCTCTAATATGTTGTTTCATGTAGTTGGGATAAAGATGCTGCGAACAGCAACTGTATACATCGGTGTATAACAAATAGTATATATCAAAAGGACAATATTTTTAAATTTAACAAAATACTATTTATATATAACTTAACCAAGTATATAACCTATGTATTAGCGAGGCGAGGAGCGAAGCGACGAGCCGAGTACATAACTTAACCAAGTATATAACCTATGTATTAGCGAGGCGAGGAGCAAAGCGACGAGCCGAGTACATAACTTAACCAAGTATTTAACCTATGTATTAGCGAGGCGAGAAGCGAAGCGACGAGCCGAGTACATAACTTAACCAAGTATATAACTTATAAATTAGTGAACTAAGGAGCGAAGCGACGAACCGAATACATAATCTATATATATGCGAGGTGAGGAGCGTAGTTACCGGCCGAGTTTTCATTCCTTATATACATACAAAATGAGAATGCGGTCCACCTAAAAATGCGTTCTACCTAAAATGCGTTCTACCAAAAGATAAATGACCCATTACACTGGTTTTAAACTCACTACTTGTTTACATACATTTCAAAAATTGTACATGAACACAGCAACACAAATTGTACATGAATTAAGCAACACGTTCGCTTCTTTTTAAGATCAAAAATAATTTAATGAGAAATTTTATATCATTGAAAATGGTAATGAAATGTTTACACTTTATATTTTCCATATTCTCGAGTTTCAATACAAATGAAAAGTCATTTCAAGTAAAAATTTCAGTCTGAGCGGGAAATTCAAAATGTTTTTTACTTGTATGTAATTTATGCATATAGGTGCAAAAATCAGAGAGTAAAATGGTAAAATCTTCGCTGCCTCATTACAATACACAAAAGTGTGTATTGCTATTGTAATAATCTATCCTTAACTGAAGTTGTATTTAAGCTAAAATAAATTTTTATATTAACAACTTTTTACTTTTTGAGTTAAATGTAATTTTGTTTCTCGATTATTAGTGAATGTTAATTTTTATTTAGTTCTATATCTTTAAAAGTGATCGTTATTGTCGAATTTGACTGAAATTTAATTAATAAATATTACTAAAACAAATGTACAGCAATGTATAAATGCTTATAGCTTATAATAATTTATGAAATAAATGAAAGTTACAATAAACATATATCAAAAAGAGAGGAAAGTGATAAGAAAAGACTTTATTCATATGCAAATTATATTTAATTATAAAAAAATCTATATAAACGCTAGAGTTGTGTCAGTACAAAAATATATTCCCCCATAGGTAGATTCATGTAGAAATAATATCGAAAACAGAACAAAAGGAATATTCTAGAACAAATATAGCGTCTATAATACTGTATGCACAAATTATCACAGTCATAATCATATATACAAATAAATATTTAATTATAACATTTTTAGTGTAGAGACTTCCCTTTACAGTTCGTCTATTTTAACCTTTCGCCATTTACATAGATGGGTCAGTTGATTGCACTTTTTTTGTAATTTTTGAGCCTCACTTTGAAGCTTAGAAATTTCATGATGGTCCAGAGAACATGCAACCAAATAAGTAAGAAACACAATCAAAATTTATCGACACTTACATCATTTTTTTTGGTCTAACACATTTAGACGCTTCCTGCAGCTATGGCATTCATTAGACTTATCAGCTTCTTTGTACTGAATTTCTTCATTTTTGTCACTGTTAGTATCAAGCTCATCATCATCATATAAATTACGGAAAGAATCGTGCCAACTCTGTCGTTTAACTTTGAGTATTTTATTTTTTTCCTTGATCTTTTTATCGTACAGTTCAGATTTTACTTCTTCTAATGATTCTTCCAAAATTCTGGTATTTTTACTGTAGTTTTCCTTTTCCTTCTCTAATAATTGTACATTCAATTGTGTCGATTTTACGATTGCTAAAAAAATAAATTAAATAATAACTTTTATGAAATAAATAAAATAAATGAATAACAAACCTTCGGTCTCAGATAGTTTGAGGTTTAGCTGTTTAGTAATTTTATTAAGATCGGTATTCTCGTATTTCAGTGAATGGACTGTCTTCTTTATGTTACTTAGCTCATTATCTTTCTCATAAATTTGTTCCTGATAATTTTCTATCATGGACGACAATTTTTTATTAGTTTCTTCTAAATTAATGAGTTTTGATTGCAGTTTGACGTTATCGCTCGCAGTCTTTTCACTATTTCTTTTCTCTTGTTCTACTTGCTCCATGAATATTTTCTTCTGCAAATCTTGATTTGATACCTGTTCAGCTTTAAGCTTTGCTCTCAGTAGTTCGATATCATTTTTTGTTTTGAAACCATTTTGTTGTAAAATTCAATTTTGTTGTTATCTTTCTGAGTAACTCGCTCAACAATTTTTTTATAATCTACATTTTTTTCACTAATTTCTCATTTTCCCGTAGTAATTCGTCCATTTTGCGAGTTTTCTCAGATTCTAATTAAATATCCTTTTCTAGTGAAACTTTTTCTAAAGTCAATTTGTAAATTTGGCTATCTTTTACTGCAATCTGTACTTCTAGTTCACGATTTGCGCTTTAAGTAAATTTATGTCATCTGATAATTGTGCATTTAACTCGACTAATTTTTTGTCTTCTACTTGAAATAAATATCTTTTTAGTTCTTCTGTCATTATAAACAATTTATTTTTATAATCATTATTGTTATGTAACAATTCTTTAATCTCTTCGTTTTTACAATAAAGCATCTCTTCATAATTTCCTATATCAGCAACTAATGAATCATATTGTTTAACCTTCAGTTTATAATCTTTAGTCAGTTTTTCTTTGTCTTCTCTATTTTCATATAACTTATTCAAATACTGAATATTATTACATGAAATCTCCTCAATTTCTTTATTTTTAGATTCAAGAAGTTCCTCATAATGGGCTTTCATTGATATTAAATCTTGAAAATCTGCACTGTGCTCATTATCTATTTCCTCACAGTTTTTATATTATTCAAGTTCTTCCATAAGGTTAACAATCTTATTTAAATTTTCATTATTACTACGTGATATGGCTTCGAGTTCTTTGTCTTTTGAATCAATTAGCGATTGATAATATGCTATTTTGCTTTCCTGCTCATGCTGACTCGTACCTTGCGACTTGAATTCATTTAATTCCGTCGTCGGTCCATTTATCTGACTCGACAAATTTTCGTTCTTCTCTTCTTTAGTTTCTGAGATTAACTTATAATTATTAAGCTCTTTTTTTGCTTTACGAAGTAAATCAACGTAGTCCGTAATTTGAAGAGTTCATACTTTCATTTGAAACGTTATGTGTCTTGTCTTGACACAGGTGTATAATTCCTTGTTAGCTATACAAAATTCAACACAGTTGTATTTGTATTGATACTGAATAAAGTGAAATATGTACATTTATTTACTACAATTACAGTTTTGTATTTTCATCATGATTTAGTATCACTCCTTTTTTGTTCAATCATATTTAGTGTCAAATAAATTTTGTTTTCGTTAAAATAATCACAGAACTGTGCAGAAAAGTGACACACATTAATAATCATAGCAAAAAATTGTTTTCTACATGTATACGACGAACTAGAGTTATTTTTGAACATATACGAACATACATATAAAACACGTATAACAACTAAACTTGCCAGTTGATATATTTAGTAGTTGTTCATATGCCAATATAACCCACTTTTCCCAAAAATATTTTTTTAAATACGCCTGTGCTGTATCTTTATTTTAAAATTTATTCGGAAATATCACAGAATTATTATACATTATTTCGTAACATAAACAGATTATTTTCAATCAAATTATACAGATATACCAAAACAATCAGTTTACGTTCAACTAACATTTAGCTAAAATAGATATATATTTCTTGCTTAACAGTGATAAACTAAAAAAAACAAAATATTACACGCAGAAATTAAAAAATACTGGTAACTTTCAATATGAGCAATTTCGCATATGCAGTTTTTATCGATGAATAAATTTCATACTTCATTATAAACTTGTGTTGTACAAAATATATAGTATGAATATATTTACATCGAAACGTTTATGTATGAAATATTTGGCATGAAATTTCTAACAAATGTGAAGAAGGAAAATAAATAAATGCGGAATGTACAAAAATTCTATAAACTATCCAAAAAATAAAAAACATGAATTGTTGGTCATATAATTCTCATACAACAAATTAAAACAAAAATTTAAACATTGTTTATTATCTAGTGTAACATTTGGAAATTTTTGTCCTGTTTCATTAATTTTCGTTTTGCGTAACTTCTGAAGAAGCCTGGCTATCAACTCCCTCAGATTCATTGTCAGATTCTTCATCCTCTGGTTCTTCTTGTGTCGAGTTTTCATCATCACTGTCTTCAATTATCAAAACATCATCATTGTCATCGTCTCCTTCGCTACAAAAATATATATAATTAATATTATAAAATAAAAATAAACCTTTAGTTACCTATTTTCATCATCTGACAGTAAATAGTATGTTAAAGGATTGGCCCATAATTCATCTTTAATCACCTAATAAACAGTTCAGAATTAACATGATACGTTTTCAGAGTAACAAAATAATCACACCTGGGCGACATCAATATCTGACGGGCCATACTCGTTGCTTGTTAACCAATATAAAAATGATTTACGTTCTTTGAGCTTTTCTGATATATCTTGGCCTTCTTTCCACAAAACTACAGATGCTGTTATTTGCGAGCTAACCTGTATGTTCGTATCATCTGAAATTATTAGCTATCAGTAAGCATTTAAATATATACGGTGTGTTTTAGCTAAGATACTACATGTACTTTTATGTCATTAATATTTTACTATGGGTACCAGCTATATACATTACCGTACTGTTCCAGATAAATGCAACATAGATTGTCAATGTTTTCTTCCTTAGTTAACATCTCTAAATTATAATAAATTCATTTAACATTGACAATCTATGCTGCATTCCATCTGAATCAGAACGGTGATATATAAACTGGTATCCGTATACATTAGGACAGAAAAGTAAATGTTGCAACTCACGGTATTATATATACCTGTTCCTTTTGCTATATTTAAATACTCTTTTACTAAAGACGAATTTTTAAAGTATGGATTCTCATTGAAATAAAAGATGATTCTACAAAGAAACCAAAAGCTGTAATTACTTAAATAATTAACGTAAGACCAATTTTTACCTGAAAGTATTTACTATTTCATCGTCCACTTTTACTTCAATTCTTGAAAGATATAATAAGTATTCCTCTTCAGACTCATCTAATACTTCAGAAATATCGGGATGATTCATAAGCTGTCAATATTATTAAAGAAAACAGGAGGAACAAATTTTAGTCGAAACTGTAATAAATAGCTCTTAAAAGGATACGGCAGTGACCCAGAAATTTGGAATGTTACGAATAGCTTCTTCTCTTTTTGCGTAAATCGGTTTCTTATCAATCTCTAATTTATGTTCGAGTTTCAGCATTTCTCTGTCAAGCTTGTTTTGCATTGTACTCATTTCGTCTTGAATCCGTTCGACTGCTTGTAGAGATTTTAAGTATTCACTATCGTTTGTATCATCTTTAGAAGAATACCTTGCTTTTTTGGGACTCAACATATTGCAAAAATAAATTAATTTCTTATATATAACACAGTTCTAGTTTCGAACTCACTACTTGTTTACATACATTTCACATGTATACATGAACACAGCAACGCGTTCTCTTCTTTTTGGTTTCACTACAAATGAAAAGCCAAAAATTTCAGCCTGACCGGGAAATTCAACATGTTTTTTTACTTGTATGTTTAATTTATGCATAAATCAATAGAACAAGAAAAAAAATCAGTGAGTAAAATGGTAAAATCTTCGCTGCCTCATTACGACAATACACAAAAGTGTAGCTATATTGCTATTGTAATAATCTATCCTTCACTAGTTGTATTTAATCTAAATAAATGTTTATGTTAACAACTTTTTACGTTTAAATTTTTTGAGTGAAATGAAATTTTGTTTCTCAATTATTAGTGCATGTTAATTTTTATTTAGTTCTATATCTTTAAAATTGATCGTTAATGTCTAATTTGACTGAAATTTAATTAATAAATATTACTAAAACAAATGTACAGCAATATATAAATGCTTATAGATTATAATAAAAATTTATGAAATAAGTGAAAGTTATAATAAACATATATCAAAAAAAGGGGAAAGGGATAAGAAAAGACATTTATTCATATGCAAATTATATTTAATTATAAAAAAAAATCTATATAAACGCTAGAGTTGTGTCAGTACAAAAATATATTCCCCCATAGATAGTATCATGTAGAAATAATATCGAAAACAGAACAAAAGGAATATTCTAGAACAAATATAGCGTCTATAATACTGTATGCACAAATTATCACAGTCATAATCCTATATACAAATAAATATTTAATTATAACATTTTGAGTGTAGAGACTTCCCTTTCCAGTTCGTCTATTTTAACCTTTCGCAATTTGCATAGATGGGTCAGTTGATTGCACTTTTTTTGTAATTTTTGAGCCTCAATTTGAAGCTTAGAAATTTCATGATGGTCCTGAAAACATGCAACCAAATAAGTAAAAAACACAATCAAAATTTTTCGACACTTACATTATTTTCTTGGCCTAACACATTTAGACGCTTCTTGCAGCTATGGCATTCATTAGACTTATCAGCTTGTTTGTACTCAATTTCTTCATTTTTGTCACTGCTAGTATCATGCGGTTCATCATCAGATAAATTACGGAAAGAATCGTGCCAACTCTGCCGCTTAACCTTGAGTATTTTATTTTTTTCCTTGATCTTTTTATCGTACAGTTCAGATTTTACTTCTTCTAATGATTCTTCCAAAATTCTGGTATTTTTACTGTAGTTTTCCTTTTCCTTCTCTAATAATTGTACATTCAATTGTGTCGATTTTACGATTGCTAAAAAAAGAAATTAAATAATAACTTTTATGACATAAATAAAATAAATGAATAACAAACCTTCGCTTTCAGATAGTTTAAGGTTTAGCTGTTTAGTAATTTTATGTAGATCGGTATTCTCGTATTTCAGTGAATTGACTGTCTTCTTCATGGTACTTAGCTCATTATCTTTCTCATAAATTTGTTCCTGATAATTTTCTATCATGGACGACAATTTTTTATTAGTTTCTTCTAAACTATTGAGTTTTGATTGCAGTTTGACGTTATCGCTCGCAGTCTTTTCACTATTTCTTTTCTCTTGTTCTACTTGCTCCATGACTATTTTCTTCTGCAATTCTTGATTTGATGCCTGTTCAACTTTAAGCTTTGCTCTCAATAGTTCGATATCATTTTTTTGTTTTGAAACCATTTTGTTGTAAAATTCAATTTTGTTGTTAGCTTTCTGAGTAACTTGCTCAACAATTTTTTTATAATCTACATTTTTTTTCACTAATTTCTCATTTTCCCGTAGTAATTCGTCCATTTTGCGAGTTTTGTCAGATTGTAATTGAATATCCTTTTCTAATGCAGCTTTTTCTAAAGTTAATTTGTAAATTTGGCTATCTTTTACTGCAATCTGTTCTTCTAGATCACCATACATAACGATTTGCGCTTTAAGTAAATTTATGTCATCTGATAACTGCGCATTTAACTCGGCTAATTTTTTGTCTTCTACTTGAAATTTGTATCTTTTTAGTTCTTCTGTCATTATAGACAATTTATTTTTGTAATCATTATTGTTCTGTAACAATTCTTTAATCTCTTCGTTTTTACAATAAAGCATCTCTTCATAATTTCCTATATCAGCAACTAATGAATCATATTGTTCAACCTTCAGTTTATAATCTTTTGTCAGTTTTTCTTTTTCTTCTCTATTTTCATATAACTTATTCAAATACTGAATATTATTACATGAAATCACCTCAATTTCTTTATTTTTAGATTCAAGGAGTTCGTCATAATGGGCTTTCATTGATATTAAATCTTGAAAATCTGCACTGTGCTCATTATCTATTTCCTCACAGTTTTTATATTTTTCAAGTTCTTCCGTAAGGTTAACAATCTTATTTAAATTTTCATTATTACTACGTGATATGGCTTCGAGATCTTTGTCTTTTGAATCAATTAGCGATTGATAATATGCTATTTTGCTTTCCTGCTCATGCTGACTCGTACCTTGCGACTTGAATTCATTTAATTCCGTCGTCAGTCCATTTATCTGACTCAATAAATTTTCGTTCTTCTCTTTTTCAGTTTCTGAGATTAACTTATAATTATTAAGCTCTTTTTTTGCTTTACGAAGTAAATCAACGTAGTCCGTAATTTGAAGAGTTAACTCGTCAATATGCATGTTATAAGATTCCAGCTTCTCCTCGTAACTATTAATTTTACAAGTTAATTCTTGCACTTCTTTATTGGTTATATCATTTTCTTCACGTCCCTCTGAATGACACGATTTTTTAAGTAATTCAAGTTCTTCTGCACATTGACTTAACTGGGATTCAAGGGTACACTTCTGATTAAAATTGATCATGTTTTGGTTTTCAAGAATACGAATATCTAATATTTTGTTTTGCAATTCTTCTTTTATTGTACATAGTTTGTTTTTATACTCTGTAATTTTAGAGTTCAGTTTCTCATTGTGATTATTTAAACAATCTTTATATTTGTCGACTGCTTCTTTAATAGTAGTTAATCTACTCGCATGATGGTTATTTTTCAAGATAATTTCTTTGATTATTTGAATTTTTACATCAAATTCATCATTTTGGTCTTCTAAATTAGATTCAATTTCCTTCTTAACTATTTCAGCAGTTGGCACTTCTTTGAGTTTTTCTTGTTCATCTTTTAATTCTATATTGTCACCTTCTGCAGAATATTGAGATTCACTTAATTTATCTTCTACAGAAGATAGAGATCCACTTTGTAACTCATCTTCTAGAGAAAAATGAGATTCATTTACTCCTTCTACAGAAAATAGTGCAAGTAGGACTTTTTTAATTTCGCATACTCTCTTTAAGAATGAGTTTTCCTGCGTAGACAACTGTTCGATAATATCACATATCTGGTTCATCAGTTTTTCTATTCTTTTATCTCTAGATCTAATGTCTTTTTCGCAAGTGTCTAATTGTCCTTTAATCAATGTCATTTCATCTTGAAGAACAGAGATTTCCGAAATATAATTCATTACATTTTCGGAAAGTTCTTCAATTTCGTCATCTTTTGCTTTAATCTGTTCTTTTTCAGTTTCTAACAGCGATTTATAAGTGGACACTAATTGTTCAACTAAATCAAATTGGTACCTTTCTTCTTTTAAATTAGCTACCATTTCTTCTATTTTTTTATCTTTTGCGTCTACTTGATCTTTATGTATCTCTAATTGAGATTTATATTTAAACATCCAATCTTCATTTAAAGCAAACTGGTTCTTGTATTCTTCAATTTTATCTGAAAGTTTTTCGATTTCACAGTCTTTAGACCGAATTAATTCACTAATATCTTCTTCAGTTTGGAGACACTGATCCGATGTTAATACCGTCTCAGATTGATTAATGGAAACATTTTCATAATCAGTTATAAGATCTAGATCAATATTAGAAGAATGAGCTGTATTAGCAATTTCTTTATACTTCTCAACCTCATTTTTCTGAAATGCTAACTCATTCATATATTGTAATATGTTTTCTGATAGGTGTTTAATTTCTTCATCTTGTTTCGCGACTAGTAATTCATAAGTCTTCTCTCTCTTTTGTAGTTGATACTTATCTTTCTCTAAATCATTATTATCAGAGAGCATAACAGAAACCAGATCAAATATACACATGAACACATTTAAAAGATCATAAAAGTCTTCTGAATATTCAAGAGAGTTTGTAATTATTTTGTCGTTAATCCTTTGAACTTCACAGAACAAGTTTTGGATTACTGATAATGGCTCGTCCGATTCCAATTCAGATTTTAAACGAGATAATTGAGTTGTGTACTCTTCTAGCAAAATTTGTAGGTTTGTAGAAATTAAATCATCAGCGGTGGTTACCGCTCTAGTTTCAATCCCTGTATTATTTCTAGAAACAAGAAAATACATATTGACCATATGCAATTTATTACTATTAATAGATTGTAACTTACAATTTTATTAATTCTCTTGCCTCTGTTAAACTATCTATTAGTTCTTTTTCTCGCGCTTCATATTTCTCTTTGTACATGCTATATAATAACTCGCATTCAATTTTATGATCATCATTTTTCTACAAAAACGGAATCAAAATAAGTTATTTTAAAATGTCCATAATATTAATTTTACAAAAATGTACCTTTTCAATTGATCTTGTTAGTTCATCATTTTCCTTTTTCACTTCATCTAACGTCGATTGTAAAACTTTCAATTCGTCATCAAATTTGACTTTATCTTCTTCTCTACCTTTTTTTTCCAATTTTAACTCATTTGTAACACGACTTAATTCTGCTTTTAACGACTCCATTTCCGCATTATGATCATTCTACACAGACAAATGATATAAATAAATAAAATTGAACGATGACATGGATAAGACACGGTGCACATGTCTTCACTTTTTACATTTTAATGAGGATGATTTTCAGACATCCATATTTTAGCCAGAATTTGAACTCGAAATTTACGACATACGAAGGAAAATTGTACTGTTTAGTCCGATAATAACAATTTAACAAAATGCGTAATATTCACAAAAAATTGTACATATTAGATATCTAAGCATTGCTTACCGTTAATAGTAACTTTTCTTTAGTGGTTAATTCTTTTAACATTTCAAATTCATTTTCGTAATAGTCGGCTCTTTCTCTAAGTACGGATTTCGGTGTTTCAGTTGAATTTGTTAACCACTGAACTATATCAGACCTAGAATGAAGAAATATAATTACTTTATTGCATAAAACTACAAAGGTTTAAATCTGCTATTGAATGTCGATAAATGTAAAGTGTTGGTGTTTGAGAAGAATGATTTGGTGACTGATTGTAATGTTTCAGTGAATGGTGTTAGACTGGAACAAGTGAATGAATTTGTATATTTTATTTGGGTAGTATATTCTCGAGGGATGGACGTATAGACCGGGAGATTGAAAGGAGAGTGTCTGCAGGGTGCAAGGTATTGGGTGCTCTGGGTACATTTGTCGAAACGTAAATGCTAGAGATGCTCGATTGAGTGTTTATAATGGTGTTTTAGTGCCTACATTGATGTATGGTTCTGAATGTTGGGTGTGGATGAAGAAGCACGGACGACGTATAACTGCTGTAGAAATGAGATATTTGAGAGGAGTATGTGGGTATACGAGACGTGATCGTTTACGGAATACATTGGTGTATGATGAGTGTGAGATTGAGAGGAGTGTTGTTGAGAAGGTGGGAGTGAGTCAGTTGAGGTGGTTTGGACATGTTGAGCGAATGTCGAATGAAAGGTTGGTGAAACTGATATATGTGGGTGAGATTGAGGGTGAACGATTGCGTGGGCGTCCGAGGAATGACTGGTTGGGTATGGTTGATGGTTTGTTGCGTGAGCGAATGATTCCGAGTATGAAGAATAAACGAGCATGTATGAATCGCACTATGAATGTGGACGAGGTGAAAGTGGTGTGTCAGAATAGGAATGTTTGGAGGAGATTGATTGTTGTATGTATGTATGTAAAATATAAAATTATTCATATTTGACTCAGATTTTGAATCAACTACAATAATTTGTCGTATTATAAAAAAACATTTATTTAATACCTAGGTGATGATTCGATAGCTACAGGTTCTTTCTTCTCAGAACAAAGGGTAGAGTTATCGGTGTCTGTAGAATAGTCTTCGAAAGCAAGTACTTAAATTAAAATTCATAAATTAGTTTTCAAAGAGAAATATTAAACAAATAATTGAATAATATTCAGTGCCTACCTTCAGGCTCCAAATTAGCACTTAATTTTAAAACATCAGTCTCATATATAACAGGTAATGATCCATTTGGATCGATAGGCGCGGACCAGGTTTTTCTTCTATTTTTGTTAGAACTATTAGTTTTCTTCGGAAACAAAATACTTTTCTCCAATAAAGCTATTTTTTGTGCCTGCAGAAAAATATGATTAAATAGTTTATATATAAATTCTGAGATTACGGGTAATTCTAACATTAAGATAAAAATAGAAAGGTTGGTTGTCGTACCAAGTCACAATTATTAATATCGATGGTTCAAGTTGGATAATTAAGGGTAGTAAAAATTATGTTTTTTTATAACATCTAACTCTCTTACACTGCCAAGCGAGGTGATCGTTTTTAGATATAGTTCTGTTTGTTTCCACATACTTTCAGTACTGATGAAGGATTAATAAAATGAAAAACGTTTTGAACCATCGATATTATTAAAATAAAAATTGTATGAAATCAAAATGTTCAGTACTTGACGACATTACATACAAGGATTTGAAAAATATCAGTTATTTATAGTATTGTTCCTCCAGCAAATCTATTTTTACTTTTGGAACGAATAGTTCTCAACAAGGTAACAAATACGCAGCTTAATAAATAGTAAAAAATATATAGTCCTATTGCAATTGACGTACTTGTAAATTTCTGTTGTCGTTGGCCATCTCCAAATCTCGTTTAAGTTTGTGGATTTCCATAGCATATTTATTAATTAATGCTTCATCCGTCATTACTTCATTCAATATAGGTTTGTTCTTTACCGTTTTAGCTCTTGACGCAAATCTATAATGATAAATTTGGTTGTAGAATCATGGAAATGTCCTATATCTAATTTTGATATTTACGCTAAAGTAGAGTGTGTTTCCTCTAGTGCTGCTGGTGTGACGGCACAAATGATAGCTGTCAAAGCGTTTCCACCCAATGAAGGCTGTAGAATTCTGGTCAGTTTACTGTCTCGGAAATTTATATAATCTTGAGATTCGCTAAGCTGTTTCATAACAAGACTAAGCGCGGATAGAGATTTATTAATGTGAGATCCTTCTTTTAGTCGTAGGCCTGTTGCTTTTGTAAACGTGGCGCGTTCTGAACCAGCAAGATCTACTAAATTTAAATGCGCTACGTTTACCACACCCGTGTCGCTGATATCGGAGGACTCAATAATCTAAAATGTTTATGACATTATCAACTACTGTTGTAATATATTAGACGCCGACTATAGGGATCACATTTCGTAGACTTTGAATAACAAAATCTAAATAATAACAACATACACATTCCTGTACATGATTCATGATTTCGTGACTGTAACACACTGTCTTGGCTTTTGTGATAAACGTTAATATATATTTTTAATAATTCAAAACATGAAATTCTATACTTATACACTATTATTTAATTTTTATAAGCTGTTAAATTATATACACAGTGATCACTATAACCGGTACCTACTATATTAATTTTTTAAGACAGTCACTTTACGAAAATAAATCAGAATTTTAATTATGTGAAATAAATAACATTATTTACAGCATGATAGAATAATTACAATAGAATCAAGGCATTAATAGGAAATTAGTGTGCAGCATTAGAGAATGACTTACGATTCTAAATATCGTATGCGAACGGCTACTTTTCTCATTCATGTTTGTTTCACCGATTCTCCTTGCTTTATCGCCCTTTTTCATAATATCGTAAACTTTTTCTGCACAGTCAGTTACTTCTTCTTTAACATTAACTATTACACCACTTAGATCTTCGCTTATCTTCACAGCATTTTTAATATCAAGTAGATCATATATTTTTTCGTTGTAAATTTCCATGTACGATACACTACATAAGTAACAAATTCATATAATTTTTCATTTTAAATACATGATTTAAGGCTAACAGTTTAAGCATAAAGCAAACCAAAAATAATTAAGACAAATGTGATAACATTGAAGAAATGCTTGTTCAAACCTTCAAACATAGTTTTTCTACTTGTTTGATAATAAAGCAAATAACATTCCACATAACAAAACAAAAAATCTTATCAGTGCAAAAACTGAAAATATGCAATTCTAAAAATTTGTGACACATTCCAAAGACGAGATATAATTGGTAATGTTCGAAAACTTGCTCCAAGAAAATTGCAAAACAAATGTGAAATAAAAGTTGAGTATCTGGGAATTAATTAACAAAAATAAAAAAATAATCTGTGTTGCTGTCAAATATGTAATACCGGACGTAATATGAAAACTTGGTCATAGCCGTTTGACATGGGAAATTAGTTATTCGTTGTGCATTGGTGGCCAGTTAATTTTAGACATAAATGCTTCAAATAAATGTTGTAGATAACTTAATTATGCATCTAATAATCAGCAATCACATTTTATTTTGCATATTTTGTAACCAAAATATTTGAATTTGAAGTTTTATAAGAATTGTTTCTTTATAGTGATAGCCATGGAATTGAAACAAAATAACAAACAAATTTTCAATCAAGAAAGTTTAGTGTATTATGAATTTGTGATTGATTTAAGTCACAATAAAAGGATTACTGTTGGTGGCGCTAGTATCGTACAGTTTTGCAGTGAGTGCTGCATATCAAGCAGCAAACACGCAAAACAAGAAAATCACCTGCGCTGAATCCGAACAGAGCCGACACCCCCGAATTTGGAAACTCGAATAAAAATCGAACCAGAAATCTAGTATGAATCTAGACGAAAAAAGTATAATGTAATTCAAGCTTTAGTGAAGGCGGAGTAGGAATCCTATTGAATCCTATTTGCTCAAACAGACGCTCACATGTCCTACGTCATCAAAAACAAATCATCCCGTATTTATTAAAGGGAGTAATTTATAATTAAAAATATGCAATTTTTCACACCCTTTAACTCTTATCTCTCTTATTATTTGTATCTTTTCTTTGTTTGAATAGTGATTCATTTTCAACAATAAACAATAAATAAACAAAATTTTCGTGACAGACAAAGCATCACATATTTGTTATTTCATTTCAATTCCATGGCTATCACAATAAAGCAGCAATTCTTATAAAACTTTAAATCCAATTATTTTGTTTATAAATCGGGCATAACAAAATATGATTGTTGGCTTAGAAGCAGTATTTAATTATCTACAACATTCATTTGAAGCATTCTTGTTTAAAATTAATTGACAATTTTGGATAAGAAAAAACTGATTTCCCATGTCAAATGCCTATGCCCACGTTATGTTTATTTCCAGAACCCCGAACAGTTAAAAAAAGACGAACAGATACTTAAATCAAATGACTTCCATGATCAGATAAATAAAACAAAAGAATGTAATAGGTAATAACCAAATGCACAAGCCAAACTAACTCTGCCATATTTCATGACGACATATATTATTATTTTAAGTAAACATTTAAGCTTATTATTTTTGGGCTTCAAAACAGTTAAAAACATAAACAAATACTTAAACCAAATGACTCCCATGAGCAGATGAATAAAACAAATTAGTGCCATAAATAATAAACAAATGCAAAGCAAATCCAACTCTATACCATATTTTATGACGTAAGAAACTTGAAATTAATCAAGTATTCCATACTAAAAACGAATTGATGTTCTACTAATAAGTTAGTTGAAATACTCCAATAATACTTGAAATATCCTGCCATGAAACATAATTATTAAGTATTAAAATCTTGGATGATGTTCGGTTAGAGTTAATTTAAGTTCTGATTCAAAGGAAGACTCACCGCAGAAGGAATTTTCGGTTTACTGATTGTTCTATGGCCTGGAAAATGTTCTGTACTGCAATAGATATCACTCCATCTTCTTTTGCGTTTCCCATCATCGTATAAGTTTTGCCAGAAGATGTTTGTCCATACGCAAATATGGTACCATTAAAACCATTCATGGCTTTGTCGACCACTGGCTGGACAACAGTGTTGTATATGTCAGCATTGAAATAGCTACTGTCAAAGATGTGATCTGTAACAAATTTTGGCGGTTAGGTTTTACTAACGAAAATAAATAATTACAAAATTGTTTACCAAAGAAATATATGTCTCCATTCCTTTTCCCTGAGCTCACATCAATGGGGTACATAGAATTTTCTTTGATTTCCCATTGCTCCTTAAGCTTCTCAGTTTTTTCTCTTAAAATAAGAGGACGCACTCTTATGGCAACTTTTATGTTGCTAGACATCTTGAATTTACAAGGAACATAAAACGAAATAACTCACTCACATTAAATGTGTAAATATTGAACGTTTACATTTAAATTAGTAGCTGCTGTACGTTACACGTTATTGCGCATTTCTTTGGTAACGTTCTTCAGATCTTGTGCATGGAGTTTGTAAATTCAACCAATCATCGATAACATATTCAAATCGTAGTCAAACCTCTTCTTGCGATTGTAGGATTAAAATTGCCGCTAAAATTCAAATATGAATCGAGATCGGAAAGTAATTCTCTACAATTAATTGGCTTGTAATGTTTTAATGTGATTGCATTTACTTATTATACATCTAAACAAATAATTTGTGCCATTATTAAACCTGTAAATGTTATAAATAAGTCTACCTTATGACTACAACTGTTGGCAATCTTTCTTCTAGTTACTTTTTCCGCTCTGTGAAGTTTTCGTGGATATTATCTTGTTCATTTTATTATATTTTTACAGAATATATATATTATTAAACGGTAAGAATTACATATATTACTCATAAAACGATATATTTTTTATGCAGTAAAATTACTTTGATATATTTTTTAGGATTTTAATTTTACTGAATAATATTGACATTCCTAACCTTCCACGTGGGAACTCTACATTTTAAAATTAATATATAATTAATAAAATTACTGTACAATATTTATATTTTGTTCAATTGGAAATTCCCGTTGATTTATTAATAGTTTTTTCAGAGCCTACTACTTCCATTTTAGTATTTTTAAAGTGTAACGTCATTGACAATATGCCGGGTTATATCTTGATTTGTTCAATAAAAATGGCATATTTAAATAATTATCCTTATTTATTTGTGATTATTGACTCGCCCCATACATTGTTAAGCATAATAAATATAAACTTTCAGTTATTTCCATATTTGACCCACATGAAGTAAGATTAGACGATTCTATGCTGATATTTCATTGTTATGAAATCTACATTTGTTTTTATTTTACAGAAAATGTCTTGTCCTTTGGCCAATGAAAAAATCTGGGTTGATAAATCTGTTTACGATGAGGCAGAGCGAAAATATTACGAACAACTAGCAAAGAGCAAGGTACAACTTGTATAGAATTATTTTTATTCCATATTTCTGAATGAAATTTTGCTTTATCGGTATAGAAATTGACAGTAAATTATTTGGTTAGCACTAACAATTTTTTTATGTACATTTTGGGCTACTACCTACTAACATGAAACATTTAACAATTTCATCTACTAATGTGGACAAAATTTTTTAAAATTACGGCCAATAAAAATTTTACCGGAATAACATTTTGAGATAACAAGTATTAAATATTATCCCTTTTATCAGTAAGTTATAAATTATAAAATTTTTAGTTTTATAAAAGTTGTATTTTTAATACATTTTTATTTTATTTTTTGGCTGTAATCAAAACCATAATTTCTTGGTGTAGGCTCCTCTAACACCCTTAGCAGATGAGGTGGCCAAGGCTAGACAGCGTTTAATTGAAGTAAAAGATACTTTTGATAAAGTAAGTCATGTAAATATAGTAAATGCATAACATAAAAATTGCATGTTCTGCATGCAATATAAATGACCCACATATCATAAGCAGTAGTTTGCAAAACAGTAATTTTTATGATGTACACATAATATATTATGTGACCAGAATTTATAAATATTTTTTCTGTTAGGGCGTACCATCTGCCGTTGGAAATGAACTAGTTAAACTCCTAGAAAACAAAGTTTTTCAATTAAATGGAAGTAAGTCTAATAAGTACAATATAAAAAAAACATTAAATAATAATTTAATTTTTTTTAGTTGTAAATACTCTTCAGGTAACAGTAAAAACGTTGGAAAGCAGATTAATTAGCTTAGAAAATAAGTGCTCCCAACAATGCGGCAAACAAGCTCCAGTCAATCTTAAAAATGTTACCGCAGTCAAGAAACCAGAGCCAGAAGATGATGACGATGACGTAGACTTATTTGGTTCCGATTCGGACGAGGAAAGCCAAGATGCAGCTAAGGTCCGTGAAGAACGTTTGGCTGCTTACGCTGCCAAGAAGTCTAAGAGTAAGTAGATTATTTCCACCCAAACTTATTACGAACAGAATAGTATTGAAGAACATTAGGGACTTTCTAAATACAATAGTATTTATTTTTAAATTATGGCATTCGACGCATTACTATGCCAGGCAGAGAGGGACTTGGGATAAACTATTAACAATCGAAGTTTTAATATAAAAATGTGTTTTTTTAAGAACCCGCCCTTATCGCCAAATCGAACGTGATTTTGGATGTGAAACCCTGGGATGATGAAACTGACATGAAAGCCATGGAAGCTGAAGTAAGAAAGATTTCTACGGACGGCCTGTTATTAGGAGCAGCTAAACTTGTGCCTCTTGCTTATGGAATCCACAAGTTACAAATTTCATGTGTCATTGAAGACGACAAAGTGTCCGTCGATTGGTTGCAAGAACAGATTGAAGCCATTGAAGATTTCGTAAGTAAAATTATTAAATAGTTACAAATTATCCCTTGTTGATGTTTTGTTAGGGTTGATATAAAAAATCTTAATTTTTATTTCAGGTCCAGAGCGTGGATATCGCAGCATTCAACAAGATCTAGAACTTTTATACAACACTTATGCTGTCAGATGTAAATTACAAATGAAATTGTAAAAAGTTTAACCGTATGAATTGTGAAAATTTTGATTTTGTTATTGTTGGTTTGTACTATTGTACTATTCAAATTTTGATTTAAATTATATCATGATCATATTTTAACTACTTGTAATATTTGTGAGAGTTTGTCAGTTGCGCCAGTGAAAATGTTAATTATTTTTACAGTTTCAATAAAAATGATATTATGAATTTGTCTTTTATAATTATTTTGTAGTATAAATAAGGGAGATCTGGACTGCATTACGATAATAAAGTTATAAAATTTTTATTTTTGAAGTTTATCAATTTTATCTCCTGTGCTTCCCAAGTCAATATCAGAGCAATTTTTAAATAGACGAAATAAACAAAAACTTTTAAACTTATATAAAGCTGCAAACATTTCAGCAGATACGAAATTCAGATTGTATATGCAATACTACAATTAAATCAGTATTTTTCTTCTATATCTTACTTTATTTGCTAAATAGATAGAACAATTATTAAAAATGTTTAAATAAAAATCACCAGAATAACTTCAAATGTTGTTACTTAAATAATACAGTTATCTAAAATATTCAAATTATTGCTGTTTTAGTTATAATCGAATATAATAGTTTGAGTTCATGAGACAAATTTAAAAATGCAATAGCTTGACAAACGAGCAAAGCGAGCTTTAAAATGCGTTTAACTTAACTACTTTTTGTTGAAGATTCTATCAAATAAATAATATAAAATATTCATACGAAATGCTAAACAAAATTAATTTCTAGATCAAATATTATTATCGTGCAAATATCAGCTCTAAAATGAAATATTTGTACTAAATTAGAGTTGTTTAAAGAAGAAAATACATATTTTAAAATGTAGCGTGTAATTAAAAACTTAAACAAAACTACTAAACTTAGTTTAGTTTAGCAGTTTTGTTTAAGTATAGTTATACGTTTTTAATTGTTGCGTGTGGAATATTTTTTAACTTTAATTAATTAATTTGTTTTTTTTAATGTATTGTGATATTGTGTATTTTTATATTGATGACCGAATTGTATATTTTTAAATATTTTATATGTTAATTTTAATTCATAGTATGATCGAAACGTTGAATTTTTAGAAAATTAATAAATATTTTGATTGCAATCCGAAAAAGTCTTTTATTTCAAAATATATAAATATTTCTGGGTGAGTAAATCTCAGTATTATGATATATTATTGCGTGAGAAGTGCGCTTACCAGCCGTCAAATCGCGACCTCCAAGGATGACAGTAGTGGTGTATATAGTTTATAGTTTATTAATTACAAGTACATTTGAACGTATATATCCTTCAGAGCTTTTACGTATTTGGGTTATTAATAAGTAGATTTGACATAAAGTTTCGGTACATTGGGTAACATTCTAATAAATCAAATTGCCCCGTATTCAATATTTTGATCGATGGTACTTCTGTAGAACATAATGAATGTAATTGATGACAATGTGGATAATGACGATAGGAAGATGCGAGTGCTGACGCAAGCTGTGCACAAGTACGATTGTAGTGCAATAGGTAAGTGAGTTTGGGTTAAAGTTTTATTGAATTTAAGTAGCTTAGTGCTTACCGGAAGTGCGAGTGGGAAGTGAGGTCAAAGAGGTTCAGTTCGCGGCGTCGAGCGTCGCTAGATACTTCGCCGCACCCTAGTTATTGATTAGCAGCAGCAGTCGAGCAACGAGCAAGAGGAGCTGTGCTGTGGTCGTGCGCTGTTCGTTGTAGTGCTCGATGGTGGGGTAACCCACATTACGTACGGTCACCGTGAACATCGGCGCTACAGCGTGACTTCTACGTGCGTCCGTAAGTTCGTGCGTCCGTCTCCGTCGACCGTCGTCCGTATGTCGCGAGCTTTTACACTGTAATGTCCGTCATCGTCTAACTTACAAATAAAATCTGAGTTTTCGGTCTCGTCACGCCGCGAGTGAAATTTCTCTGCTGTTGCTGATTTTGGTTGTTGCTTGACAAGAACAAATCGATCGTCCTGCGTACGTTTTCGTGGGGGCGTATGGCTTCAGCGTGCGAATAAAATACGTTTTTTTATTTATATAATTCATTGATTTTGATTGTGTTCATCAGTATACCTACCTCATGATTGGTTCATTTTGGAATTTGTGCAGAGCGTGCCCATCAATGCCCGTAGATAAGGTAAATATAAATAATACTGTACACATGTACCACTTCCTGCATTTCATAATGCCGATAAATGTTATTGAACTATGTATCCACAGTATATATGTATGTTATTAGTCCTTCGCGCATATGTACGAAACTAGGATCTTGCGCTATTTAATTAGTTCCTCAAGGAAGCGGATTTTGGCAATCTTCCATTCGCAGATCCAGGCAATGTTGGAAATGGCGAT
This sequence comes from Poecilus cupreus, assembly GCA_963942605.1. NCBI lineage: Eukaryota > Metazoa > Arthropoda > Insecta > Coleoptera > Carabidae > Poecilus > Poecilus cupreus. Next base: position 13,165,635 of record OZ012715.1, read on the forward strand.
ATGCACCTGCATTTATTTATATTTACAGTGCAATTTTATTCCACTATATTGTACTGGAACACGACAATTTTTTCATAAATCATATAAATCTACGAGCATGTTTAGCGTATGAAAACCCTTTGGAAATATATTAACTAATACTGTCATTAACTTGTTTACAATTATAATATATTCAGCAAGAAATAATTTATCGTCGGCACTTAAACATTTGTTTAAGTGTTTCTACATTTATTTAACAATAGAAACATGAGAAAACTAAAAAATATTGTTAAAGCTGCATAATATTGAATTTGGGTTAATTGCTACTAATATTATAAAATGAATTCACGTTTTGTTTGTATCTATTTCAATACCTTCGTCACTATCAAGATAATTTTCTGCATTGTAATAAGCAGTTCTGTTTTTGACATTTATACAATTTTCCACAGATGTAATATAAACGTAGGTGTCTGTCTAGCCGTCTACTGACTGTTATGTAAATTAGACCACATTCAGCATGAATTGAAAATAGATTGAAAGTATTCATGCCAAATTCGTCTCAACGAATCGAGCAGAAAAAATTGAATTTGACATTTGATGAAAGATTGAAATACCGTATCCATTTCGGTGCCTTTTGCTGAATTTGGCAAAAGGGTCTTTGAGTTGACTTTCTATCACAAAATTGTGAATTGAAAATGATGTAAAAACCGAAAAAACAAATGACCCTGCAATTTAATAAAAAGTATTCAATTGAATATTCAAAATAAATTTACGCATCGTGTGAAACAGAATACGTAATGTGAACTGCAAATGGTTGAGTTTATCCAATTTCAAGCGGTGAACCGAGTTTTAAAATTGAATTCGACAGTTGCCAATCAGACTGAAATTCTTGTTTTAAATGCCACTTTTCACGATCGATTTGTGATTTTCAGATTGCGCTGTTGGTTGTTGCTGAATTGTATCCGGATTGTGTACAACAGACAGCAGACAGGTGTAAAATGAGCCCAATAATGAAATGTTTGTGAGATCTGAATTGCCTGCATTTCAAATTGAAAAGTTACCTATAATATTATTCGGTTTTCAGGCTCGTGATTCATATTGTATATGAAAATAAAGTAGCTTAGAATTTACCGAACTATTCGGTAAGCTGAGGATATAAGAAATTTTACTTTACTATATAACAATTAAGAAACTAAATACAATTTTCAGAAAATGAATCTATATCCTCAGCTTACCGAATACTGCGACAAATTCTACGGTACTTTTTTTCTGGACACGGAAAATGTTGAAGAGAAAAATATTCTTTAAATAAATTGTTAAACCACCAAGAACTTTGCAAATTAGAAAATTTTTCGCTTTTCTCTAAATATCTAAAGATTGCGACAAACTCTTATTAAATTAAAATGTAATTTTGGAGTTTACTTTTATTACTTTATAGTATCTAATATTTTCAACCAAACTCAGTAATTAGGAATTAAATTCATTGCCTAATTTACGTACACACAAAAAAAATGTACCGAACTATTTGGTAAACTGAAGATATAAGATGCATTTGCCAAACATTTTGGTAAATATTTCAAATTGTTTAATAAATAATTGTGTTTAGTTTCTTAATTGTTATGACATTTTTAGAAAATGCATTTTATATTCTCAGCTTTCCGAATAGTTAGATAAATTCTACGCTATTTTTTTTTTTCGTGTACTAAATGTCTCGAGCAATATTAATCATAATTGGTACATTGGTACATTTGAATTTCTCATTAGATTTTTAAGCACTGTCACTCGTAAAAACAATTAATTATAGCAAGAGACGGTGCTTAAAAAACTAATGAAGAGATCAAATGGAACAAGTAACTGTTTCAACAGTTTGTAATATTTAAAATTAACTTTGGAAATAGATAACTGTAGATGTAATAATTTAGTCAGTGCCAGATTTATATTTTTTGGGTTCATATACATCCCCCACTAAATTATGAAAATTCATTTTACCACTATGAAACTCTTGATGCAAATCATATAATTGAATTTTCTCTCATAAACATTTTATAAAAGACTTTTGGATTTAGTTATTTAAAAATATGTTATTTAAATACAACGTTTCGAATTATTGTATTTAATTCTTCATCAGGAAAACTTTGTTTAAATTTTGTACAATAATTGGAAGCGTTGTATTTGAATAAAAAAATTTATAGAAGTTATTTATATCTGTCTTTTATAATTTTAATTTTACTATGAGTTCTGAACTCGTCGCATTTTATGATTTTATTTAAATATTCTTCTACAATATTATTGTTGCATGATAAAAACAATTTTTGATTTTGAAGGAAACTTTCAGCACTTACTCAAAAAAAGTACCGTAGAATTTACCGAACTAACTTTAACTAACAATTATGTACTAAGCAACAATTAGAAGTATTTACCAAAAAGTTTCAGGTTACCAAATAAATCTACTGTAGCCTCTTTTTCGTTTATGCATGAATAAATACGGCACTGAAATTAATTTCTAATTACTGAGTTTGGTTGAAAATATTAGATACTACTAATAAAGTAATAAAAGTAAACTTCAAAATTACATTTTAATTTAATGAGAGCCTGTCGCGATCTTCAGAGAAAAGCGAGAAAATTTCTAATTTGCAAAGTTCTTGTGGTTTAGCAATTTATTAAAAGAACATTTTTCACTTCGACATTTTCCGTGTCCAGGATAATTAATTGTCCTGAAGTAACTTTTATCTCTGCGAATAAAAAAGGTTACCTATACAAGCAAAAAAACCAGACCGACTGCTTTCCGGCCAAAGTTCGTACAACACTGATATTAACTTATTAAAAAATGGAGATGCTGATAAATTAGTTTTACATGAAACTTAAAATGTCTTTGAACTTTGCTCTTTTATAAAGTCCTAGTTTTTTCAATATTTGTTGGAAGTGCACTTAGGATATTCATCGAAGTGTATCACGATATTCATTTTAGTTTTTGTGTGTTTCTTGTGCTATACTAAGAGTTATTTTCATGTGATCGACATTCTATTACTCACATACATGAAGAAGATACGAAATCTTTAAAGAATTCAGAAGTGGTACATTCAAAAAATGTTTAGAATGAAAAACTGCATCTTATAATCTTAAATTATGTTAATAAAATCGGTCTCTTTCGCGAAACAGAAGCAAAAGAAAATTCACAATTAGAGTCTAACTACAGATTGCCATGAGAAATGAAAAAACATTTTTGTTGACAAATCTGTCAAAATATTTTTAATATTTCCAAATTGTTCTATTTCTTGCTGATGGATTATTAAAATTTGGTATTAATAAAAACTTTTAACAAAAAATTAAACCGACCAAAATGAAACTGAGAAGCGAAAAATAAAATTAATCTTTTTAGTCTTAATAACTAAGCTCCTAAATTAATGTAACTAATTTTGAGTCGGCGTTAGGTGATTGTTTGGCGTTGACTCAAAATTAGTTATTTACATTAGTTTAGGAGCCTAGTTATTGAGACTATAAAGGTTTATTTTATTTTTCGCTTTTCAGTTTCTTTTTTCGTCGGCTTAATATTTTGTAAAAAAAGCTTTTTTTAAATTTTTTCTACCTTTAGGGAAGGATTTTTTTTGAAATTGGAACGAACTTCGAGGTTTACTCCCTTCAATAATAAAAAAATAATAATCCCCTATTTTCTTACCCTTAGGGGTGGATTTTTAAAATTTAAATGGGACCAGCTTTGAGATATACCCTATCTAATAAAAGAAGAATAATCAAAATCGGACTACTCTGTAAAAAGTTATGCGTGGTTTATCCATACAAAAATATACGCGTCGATTTAAGAACCTCCTTCTTTTTTCGTGGGTAAAAAATGAAGAAATGTAACATAATAGAAAAAAAATGCAATGCTATAAATAGTATTAAAAATATTTTGACAGATTTGTCAACAAAAATGTTCAAGTTATTTGCTTTATTTCATAATTTAGACTTGTTAGACGCAGTTTTTTATTCTATACATTGTTTGTATTTACAATTTTAGTCTAAAATTCATAGGGAGTAAAATGTCGTCGCTACAATACGAAAAAGGCGTTATATTTCCTATGTAACATAAAAAAGTTACCCCCGGTATAAAAACATAAAAAAACTGATAAGGACGATATGAACCCTAGTACCCTCGATCTGCCACTCTATTGAATGGTAAATCCGACTTTGATGAAATTTGACATTTACATAAGAATCGACTGAGGAATGACATTTCGTTCCTAGGTGGAACTCGATATTACAGTTACAGTTTATATTGATAGTCGGTCAATAACTAATTTGTGATTCTTTCATTAAAAATTAATGGACCTGACTGACCCTAAACTGATTACTGCAGTACCCCAATTCATTAGGGAGAAATATGCTGTAATAGTGAAGTTTATTGATTTTGCCATACTGGCCTAAGTTTACGAAAAAATGGAGTTGGTTTCATAAAAGTTTCATCTATTCATGATCGTAATATTAGAAATAAAAATAACTTATACTCTTCTCAAGATAAACCCAGTTCCTCTTTTTTCAAAATAATGCTTGTGCGAATCTCATTAAAATGTATCTATAATTTTTAGGAATATTTATAGTGAAAAAGTATTTAAGACAACGCTTAAAAAATATTTGATTGAAAAATGTTTCTACTCAGGTAACGATTATTTGATAAATATTATACTACCTACCTACATCTGATTATTTAAAAATATGTTGTATTTTCTACAACTTTAACACAATATTTTTTATTTTACAATCTATTTCGCAGATTTCGGTAGGTGATATGTTTTAACGCGTGAAATGCGGTTACCAGCCGTCAAATCCCAGCCCCTAAAGATGTTAGTGGAGGGAGAACCACAGGGGTAAAGTTAAAATGGCAAATGTTGGTTATTTACGCCATAAATAGAAACCTATATCTGTATAAATAATTAACTTAAATATTTTTTGCAACTACTTACATAAATAAATAGCTCCGTATATAACCTATATATTAGCGAGGTGAGGAGCGAAGCGACGAACCGAATACATAACTTAATCAAGTATATAACCTATATGTTAGCGATGTGAGGAGCGAAGCGACGAACCGAGTACATAATCTATATATTTGAAAGGTGAGGAGCGAAGCGACGAACCGAGTACATAACTTAGCCGAGTACATAATATATATATTTGTGAGGTGAGGAGCGTAGCTACCAGCCGAGTTTTCATTCCATATATACATACTATACGAGAATGCGGTCCACCTAAAAATGCGTTCTACCTAAATATACGTTCTACCTAAAGATAGATAACCGATTCAACTGGTTTTTTAAATACATTATATTTTCTATGTTATCAGTCCGAACAGAATCTCAAAGAAATGTAATCAGTTTTAAATCTGGTATTTGTAGAGATTCCTGAAAAAGAAACCCTGTGAAAACCTATAAATAGAAAGGTTACCCATAAAATTATTTAAATAAATAATGAAACCTTACTCTGATAAAATGGCGGTGGGTAATCTCCCACTTTGAAGAGAGGCCCGGTAGGCACTAGCAAGGTAATAACACGGGAAATTAAACGCGCCGCTTAAACCATATTTGGTAAATTATGTCGCAGCAACATCAATTATTTTCGTTATTAAATTTCACGTACCACACTCTATATCCCCACAAACTGGGTAAAGTACACATTTGAACGACGCGTCAAACCGTAAATTTTACATGTGACACGCTATTAGGGTTATTGGTTACTCGTTTACATGCATAAATTCTCCTTTTTATATCATTCCGCTTTTTATTTCATTGCTCTGATAAAAACGATTTGATGTCTAATATCTGCTTTTTACGGGAAAGTTGAACTAGCAAACTGAGGAAATGGCTTTACGATAAGAGAAATAAACAAGTATTAATTGCGTTTTTTCTCTTGGTTGACAGCTTTGTTGCACAGCAGATATATTTGAAATACAGACTGATATCAGCTTGAAAGTTTCAGCAGGATATTTGAAATATTTCATTCAAACTTCAACGTTCAAACATTTGTAAGGGCTCCAAAGTTTTATAAAATTTCACTCGAGTATTAAATTGTTTAATATTATATTTACAAAACTTGAATACTTTCTGAACAATGTTCAGTTAAATTAAGAACTTATAAATATGAATATTGAAAGAAGCTTTCAGAACTCATCACATACGGAATAGTCCATCGGTCTGTATTTTTTATTTTACTCGATTATTTTTTTTTAATTAACATGTCTACATATCTGCAGTTTAAGTTTTCTACTGGTTGTTCCATTTTCACGCAATAATTTGCAATATTTTAAAGTTTTTTTAATTTTCTTCAAAACAAATTCTTATTCATTATAGTCCTAAAATGATCAGTACAGAAACTATTCATATTTTTATTAATAAATAATCACACATAAAAAGTATACCATGATTTATGTGTGTGAATGTTTAAATAATTATATTACTTGCTGTCAGATCTTTAATAATAAATGTTAACTTTTTTACTTTGTTTATCAATTCTTCGTTGTTATATTTTATTTAGTTTGTTGCAATGATGTTGAAGGGCAGTCATTCCAATTTTTTTGTTTGTTTGTTTATGAAGATGGTAAGCGTACTAACTAGCAAAGTGCTGCAGGTAAAATATAAAACCTTGAACGCCGAAACGTCGTTTTATTAAAAAAAAATGTATAAATGTATGTCCATGACATCTTAATTTTTATTTTAAATTGCTACTTACATTACACTGATGTCGTGTGTGTTGCCTACCCAGTACAAATTATTGTTACAACTACTAACCGGTGCCCGATAGATTTGTAGTTGTCAAGTTATTTTTGAGTGAGTACCAGTTCAAATCAGATCATATATTTTAATAAAAAAAAAACAAATATTGTTTTATTTATAAATATAAATATCAACATCAAGTTTTCTAAATGATAATTTACGAATTTCGATTTAATATTCCTTTGTATAAATAAATAAATATATCATCACGCCTTCTACCGATTAGGGTGTGGCACTCTGTTTAAGCAGATATCGGTAAGTGATATATTTTAGCGTATGAAGTGCGTTTACCGGCCGTCTACTCATAGCCCCCATAAATGTTAGTAGAGCAGACACCACAGGGGTAAATATAAAATGGTAACTGTCGGCTGTGGGATTCGAACTGAAGATCTCACGATGCGTTACCACGGAGCTATTTACCCCATATAATAAATTTAAATAAGTTTCAATTATTTCACATGTGTTTTAAACAACGAGGTGGTTTAAAATAGCAAACAATTTCTTGTGATTTGTTGTTCGATGGAGATGGAAAACTATTCTTTATCATCGAGCACGTATAATTCAAACAGATGTGGCATCGGCTGAAGTTAGAACGTAAATTGAAATATTTCTTTGCTTCCAGCTTCATTCTGAGTACCGAAGCACTTACAAATGGCACGAATATACGGGGAACAGGCAAGAGGTGGTTCGGAGACCACCCCAAGCCAACACTGGCACTACAGGTGAGGACCCAGTAGTTTTTTTCATTATATTTCATCATTTTAATCACACATATGTACTACACACAAGCATGCACGCACAGACAGAGAAAATACATATGTTTGACATTACACGCATTGTATCTAGTAGGGTATGTAACATAGGTTAGGTATTGATATATTGAAACAAGGTTTAGATTTTAGGTTACTTTAACCTCAATTTGAAAAGTCGGACGTTGGTCTTTGGCTAATCAATTTTAAATGTTTTCTTCGATGGAAAAATACTATTTCGATCTAGACCGAAAGTTAATATAATTTAAAAGTTAATAAATAATAAAATGTTTTACTATAAATTGTAGATAGATAGTTATTTTTTGTAGTATTCTCTTAGTTGTGTTTCAGTGCCTAGATCATTTTCCATTTTTATTACACTTTTAACATATTGCATTTTATGTCTATTTTGTGTAGATAGTTTTCAATTTTATAGTTATAGTTTTATAGTACTATTAAATATACGGGTAAATCGAAGAACAAACAATAGCGTTTTCAATGCTTTTTTTCAAATATCCAATTATTGGCTTTCTCAATTATTTTACCTCAAAAAAGTTAAATAGTTTTTTTTGTAGAGGAAAAAAAACTAATATTTATAATTTTACTCTACTTGGAACAGGAAAATGTATCGGGAATTTTCTTAAAATCTTCAGTGCCATGAAATAACAAAATAAATGTGATAGTAATTATAGCAGGCAGATTCGCAAAAGGAATTAATTCTAACTCCATTTTTTCAACATCTGCAACTTTGCTTCAAAATTAATTAAATTAACGAAATGTGTCAAATTTTATGCTAACCAATCTAACCTTATTTAAAATCAATATGTTCTAAGAATTAAAAATGAAGTTACCACTAATAATAAAAATGGAGTTAGCGCTAATCCTTTTTGTTAATTTGTTTGTAAGACTTTATTTTATTTATAAATGTTTGTCGAGCACTATTTGACCATAAAACCATTTCACTATACCTAATTTTTCTTCGAAATTATATATTTTTAATTAAGATTCTTGAAATCAAACACTGGTGATAGACAAAACCAATAACTTTCAATTGGTACATTTGTATTGTTATTTCATGGCACTGATGATTTTAAGAAAATTATCAATAAACATTTTTGTCATTTTTCTGATTCCAAGTAGAGTAAATTTATAAATATTACTATCAAAAAATGCCGAAATTCTTCCTCTACAATACACTATTTCATTTTTTGAAGTAAAATAATTAGGGAAGCCAATAATTTAAAATTTCAAAAATTGCAACGAAAATGCTATGGTGCGATTTTCGATTCACCATCCTGTATATCAATTATCAAACATATAATATTAGTTTTTTTATACCTAAGAAATGTTGAACCATACCTTAGGGTCCAGACAGTTCTGCACAGGATAGAAGATCAGTCCACCTACCTAAAAAAAAAAAAGAAATTTATTATTATTACAGTTGTCATAAAATATATTGGATGTTTAGTTGGTAAAGCGACATTTAAACGCAGCAGAAATGTACATTAATCAATATTCTATCATTGATAGCACACGAAAAATATTTTCCCAGGGCATTATTGACGTTGTAAATGTTTCCGTTGCGTTGTTTAACAATTATATAAAATAGAAATGCAACTATTTATTTCATACGCAGCAGTACAAGCTGTACCGTTCAGGGCTAATATCGTTTAGTCAATCTCGACGCAAAATTATAACAATGTTGTTTTAAATTGTGTAAAAATGAATAAAAAATGGTTCATAGACTATGATAGAGGGAGAGTTGCCTATAATAAATGTTATTTAATAATACAATTTTGTTTGATTGAAGAAGCTGTATATACTCGATTTAACTTTTTTGAAGTAAGGTATATTTAAAAACACGTTGAAGTTCCACATAATTTTTATTTTGACACTTTTCAATTTCGTCGCTACTAAAACAATGATGTACAAATTATATTTATGGAAATTATCTATATGTAAGCTAGCTTCGCTCGCACTTTCAACAAACAAACCCTAAACCTACACAACTCACGCTCGACAAACTCGAATCACAGTACTAATTTTTAATGGCAAATGTTGCGCTATAGTACCAACGTCCAAATTAACAAAATTCACCAAAAATTCCCGTCCATCTGGTGCCAAACTACAATAGTTTTTCACCGTGAAGATAATCATCTTCAAATTTACTAGGATTTCTTATAATTGAGAAGGGTGTTTATATGTATGTAAATCCTTTCGGGATTGTGATTTGTGAAACCTTATGATTTATATTCCTAGGATAAACAAAACACACAACTTAATTTTTATTTTAAACAGCCACTTACTTTACACTGATGCCATGTGTGTTGCTCACCCGGTGCAAGTCATTGTTACAACTACTAGCCGGGGGTGTTTATAAATATACCTAATTAAAATTTTGTCTGATTTTACATATACTTTCAAGTACAAAATATTAACCCATTAGCGCCCAGTGTTGCCATATGGCAACGGGGATAGTATTATTTTTAATTGTGTTCATTGCGATTTAATCTGGTGGGGAAGTGCTTTATTCTATAAGTCTATATTCTTTGCACCCGTGATTACAGTTTGAATATTTTATTTTTTGCTTGTCTTAAATTATCAGCCTTCCGCATTGATAAAAATGTTTTCTTGCAACAAACAGATTCCTCTTAGATGAAGAGAAAAGTTGATTTGAAGAGTGCCAATCCGATTTCGTTTTCATTGAAAATTTTTGCAGATTTAATAAATATTCTTGCATGAAAATTAATATAGTTTTGAAGGAACATATCAAAATATTCAACTGAGACTCATTATGGGGACGAAGTAATTTGAATAAGGGTAGTTTTAATTTAAAATGATAACGTTTTAAATAAAAACGTTTTGTTTATTAAAATTAAATCGACTTCTTTTTCATTATATTTAAAAACAAAATTGAAAATATATTCAGTTTCTTTCAATGCAGAAAAAAGAAGATAAATAAAATTTATATTCAGAATAAAAAAAAATTTTAATTGAACCTAATCATTTTGTAAGACATAAAATTTTCTTCAACGAATGCATACAAAAGGAAAACTGAAAATTTTCTTGTAACAAGTTATTTTTATGAGTGCGTGAAAGTGAAAAAACATGAATATTGTATTTGAGTAAGAACATTTTTCTTATTAACTTTTTTTTATATAATGTTTTAACTGTAGTATTAACAATACTTTAATCTGTTAATTCACATTATGTTTTGAACATTTTGATTAGTAATTTGAAAATTATTCCTTTTTGAACTTGATCATTGTCAAATGTTCTGTTATGTCTTCTTAAATTGAATATTAGCAACATTTCAGAAAAATTTAAAATAATAAATTCGAGCGCTAATGGTTTAAGAAAATGTAAAATGTCGTAATAATATTTGATGACTATAACAGAAAATAGGTTAAGAATGACACCAAAATTCATTGTTGCGTCCAAAATACGAGTACAACGGAATGATTATTCCTGACGTTTCAATTAGCATTAAACTCCGCAGTTTTGTGACGTTCCCTCTCATTAAGAACCATAATTCCAATTCTATAACTGCCACGTTTAAAATTAATTGCTACCTGCAGAGAATACAAGTCTCGAGACATTCAGGAACCGCGAAGTAATTATCACCATTATCAGCAATTTCGCAATATTGTAAGATAACACTGTCAAATGCTAATGTAAATAGGCGCCGGAACATTACTCTTTGCCAATTTGTCAACGAGAATTCGAGAATCTAATTGAAAATGCAAGGTATTTAGTTGGGTATCTAGGTTATCAACTATGCGGAACATTTTGCAAATGGCATCAGAGTTTCACAGAAGATATTTTAGGGATTTACACCGTCGGCTTGTCTCTAATTTACAAACTGTAACATGACACTAATTCTGTCAAACTTTACAACAGTAACTCACCAGTTATACTCCATTTGAGAATGTGAGAGAGGCATAAATCAAAAGCAAGTACAGTAAAAAATTTGAGTTAATTTTGCGGTAGTTAAAAATTTTTATCCAACACCTTTCAATAAATGTTCTATAACTATAGCGATTTTAAACAAGGAAAGTAACATATTACCCACTAGTGGGTATAATTTTGAGAAAAGCCACTTGTGAGTATTTTTTAAATTTATAACAATAATAATAACATACAACACCTTGGTAACCACTTCGATTGACATTTTAATTTCAAAAATTTGAAGCATATGTCACTGTCAAATAATATTTCTTTCATAAATAAATAAAATAATGATGTTTAACATGCAGTTACAAAAAAATATTTTGACATGCTTTTTATAATTTTTTTGACAACTAATAACATTTTAAAGATTACTTTGTATTTTATATTGTTGCTTCACTCCTGAGGATAACTTATCTGTAGATCAGTAAATTGTTACATTATCTGGAAGTACACAATATGGCCCAATTGTTTAAACAAGGATTGTGGTTGTAATTTGAAAAATGTTTATAATATCTGTACAAGTAAGAAAATTTAATACAAGTTCATTTACCATTGACAACAAATACATGTTAAGAAAGTACTACACAATTTCAGATTTCACGAAATATCACTAAAAATTGGCATATACTTTTATTGTATATCTATATAATATAAACCCTAAGAAACTCAATGCTGTAGAGCGCATCGTCATATCTCTTAAATTTCTAGAGATATGGCAATTTTCGGTGTTTTTCGAAATGCTACTTTGAGTGGCTGCAACTCAAAATCTATTACAGATATTGAAAAATAGACTCAGTTCTGTGCGTTTCATGCATTTTATTACAAATTAGCAAATTTTGAAATTTTTCGATTTTCCCCCCAAATTTTGATAGGCGATAACTCGAAAAATATAAAAGATACAGTCTCGCAGACTAGACCATTCGATTCAGCTCGTCAAAATACATAAGTATGTAAAATTTCATTAAAATTGCTTTACGCGTTATAGAGTTAGAACAAAAAGTGTGAAAATGACGTTTTTGGCGAAAAACGTCAAAGGATACCTCTTGACGTTTGGCCTGAAAAAGGCCATTTTCAGACTTTTTGCTCTAAAATTTCAACCCACTATCCGAATGTTCTGAAATTTTTAGGGTTTATGTATTTCGATGAGCTGAATTGAATGGTTTAATCTGCAAGTTCGTATCTCGTTTATTATTTGAGATATTGCTGATCGAAATTTTGAAAAAAAAAATCGAAAATTTTCAATTTTAAAAATTTTTGTTATTTTGCTATAATATGCACGAATAACACAAAACTGAAGAGTATTTTTCGATATCTTGCGTAATTTTTGAGTTGCAGTTCCTCAAAGTTGCACTTCGAAAAACATCAAAAACCGCCATATCTCGAAAAATTTAAGAGATATGATGATGCGCTCTGCACCAGTGAGTTTTTAAGGGTTTATATTATATAGAAATACAATAAAAGTATATGCCAATTTTTATGATATTTCGTGAAGTACATCATATGAACTGTGTTTAAATGAGTAACAAGAATGTTTTACGGAATTAAGAAATATAATAACTTTACAATTGAATACGGTAAATATTATAAATATTTTAATTGTTTTCTAATATATTAGACAAATTAATTTTTGTGTTTATATGTATAGTGCAACTTTGACAAGTATCAAAAGAACTCCTTGAGGAACTTCATTTCTTTGTATGGATTGTTATTAGTTCTATAGTTTTCGTACAAAAAATATTGTACAAACCTCTCGCGTGAACTCGGTTCCCGGATTCGTTCTATGGCAAGCTCGCGCCGCCAAACACTCATCCGGGAACCAAGCGTTCTCGCATTTGGTATGTAAATAACTATTGTGTTAAATTAACAACTTGAACAAATATGACAATTTGATACTGATTTATTACTCTCTGTCATTCTCAAATTTAATATAGTTAGTTGCAGAGCAGATTCTACGATGCTAAACACTTTTCTTTTATTCTTAGATGTAAACAACACCTTGTATAATTATACATTTGTTTCACTTTATTATAATTTTTTGTAAATGTAAGCTAAACCTAAAAGTTGCTTTAACTTCTGAAAAAATAAGCTATAAGCTGTAACATTGTAAAAAAAATTAGATGTCTGTAATGGACGTGCTCAAAATGTCGGTAAATTATTATTTAAAGAGTGAGTTTGTAAACGGTGGGTAATTACGGAACATTAAAATAAAAAATTTATTACTACAAATGTAGATTTGGCCAACAGTAATGGTCCATATAAAGTAAATGGCTCGAATTAGCGAATATTTTAAGATACATAATAAGTTAAGGTTTACAGTTTGAACTGTTATATATTTTCACAGAAGGTACAGCCATTTAAAACCAGAAAGGATAAACAAAATTTGCTACTTTATTTTGATAAATTTTATTTTAATTTAAGAGAAGTGTTTTAGACTCGGTTTAGCCGCTGTACAATGTTTTACATAGTGTCCAACCGAAATATGATTTTTAGCCGAAACGGAATCCGTAACCAAATTTTCGGCTTCCCTTCTAGTTTGGCTGAAAACGTAACCGAAACCGAAACATGTAGTAAAGTTAAAAATTAGTTAAATTTTCATTATACCCTGAAATCTATTGTTTTTCCTAGCTTTGTAACAGATTATTCGATTAGTTAAAAAAAAGCCTTATTAGGAAATCACTTTATTTTTGGAATGTAAGGTAGATACAAAATTATGATGAAAGAAACCCATAAAATTACAATTTTTAAGTCTTTACTACAGACTAGTTATGTATCACAAACACTTCTCTTAAAACACAAAAAAACATTGCCCGTTGTACCAGCCAAAAATATATTTTTATCAATAATTAAATTGAAGGATATTTCAAAATTTCATAGTACAGTTGTGGTAAAACAACTTTTCTAGTAATACACAACGCTCTACTGAAACTAGGGAGTAAAGAGGTTATTTTTTTCACATCCTGTACAATCATTGACAGCATTATTATAAATATAAAAATAAATTTGTCATTTCAACAATACACAATACTCAATATCTACATAATACGATAATACTAAACGTTTCAGATCATAATAATGAGTAATTATCTCTCTGTTTCTTCTTCCTTTTAAGTAATTAATCATTTAAACGTTTTCATATTGTTTCATTTTATAGCAATGAAAAGATACCACAGAGTTAATTTCGATTTGAGTTCAGTTATTTTAAATTCCGCAGAGATAACGAGAATGGTTTCATAAAAGTTACGTAAATATTTAAAGCAGAACTATAAAGCCCGCTATAGCTCTAGGATTCAACGTTATTTATTCGACAATTATGGAAATTTTTATCCATTTGCGTACCAGACGTGGATTTGGTAAACAAGGAATTTTGCCATGGATAACATGCAAACAACTTAAATTTTTTCGTAAAAGTTATGAAAATTTCTACCTAAATATCGGCTTTTGAAGTATCCTGTGCAATTTGTAAAACTCTTTTTAAATTAAAATTTAAAAATAAAGCAGAGAAAATATGAAACCCGTTAGTGGGAGGATAAAATGAAAAAGTAACTCATAAATGCATATACAC
Organism: Poecilus cupreus; assembly: GCA_963942605.1. Classification (NCBI taxonomy): domain Eukaryota; kingdom Metazoa; phylum Arthropoda; class Insecta; order Coleoptera; family Carabidae; genus Poecilus; species Poecilus cupreus. The sequence continues at coordinate 13,180,640 of OZ012715.1, forward strand.
AATTTTGGATAATTCTGAATAAAGCACGTACATCTGTCTGTATTTTTTTTCTTTTTACAAACACACAAATCACAACAACACATACACTCATGCACACTTATTTTCTCTCTGTACACTCTAAAATATCGCACGTAGTATATCTGTTTTGTTTACGTGTGTTTTCATACAATTTCCAGGAGAAAATGAAAAAGAAAAGTTGCAAAACATGCATCTGCGTGAAGAGGATGGCCAGAATACAGGTACTTTAGTGTTAGACGAAATAAAATTGTGTATATGAAAATAACTACGCCATGAATTCATGAATATATTTCGAAATAAATTATTCGCATACAAAACAGAATCTTGGCACTTTGTATAAGCTTGAATTTCTTTACGAAAGTAATTACATACATGTAAGATTAAATTAGGGTCTATTTCATTCTTAATAAATTATTTATTTTACAGTTAGGTATGCTACAGTTAAAACAATGTACTTATAAACTTTGCAAACTTGATATACGAGCCCAAAATTATATCATTTACCCAACTAATATTTTTAGAATAACTTAAACAAAATTGTTCTGAACTTACAAGTTGTACTCAATTTATTTGTACCGTTAATCCTGTTATTTTTAAGAATATTTTAAGGAAAAATAACAAGTGAAATACTAAACAAATTAACAAAAATCGCTAACACAAATATTTAACTTGGTTCAAAGGTATTCTTAGTACCACGTACACTGTTTTTGAATCTGATGACAACAAAATATAGAAAAATGTTTCAAATAAAGATTGTAGGTAATATTATTCGACATCTTTTTGATTCCAATGAAATTTAATGTGTCACATTTATTTATTAAGATTTGTCCAAAAACCCTGATGGGCCTTCAAATAATCTACCACTTACTGTTTATGAATTGTTCCCAAAATAAAATATAATACTTCCATTAAATCGGGGAGGTAAAAATGATAGAATTTAAGATATAAATATGGCGAATTAAACAATCTTCCTTTGTACGATTTTAACTGGGCCAAATGATATGATTTTGGGCTCGTATGGTATATAAATTCTATTGATATTTCAATTCATTTTAGAGTAGCGAAGCGAGCATTGCCGAAAGCTCATTCCACATCTTTAAATACAATAAAAAAACAAAAAAAAACAAAAAAAAAACAAAAACTAGTATTAGCTGTAGCATAAACCTTTCGCCAAAGTTTCATTTCTCACCTATATTTTTATCAATACATAAAAAATTATACTTTGTAAATCTTTTTTATTTAAATATTCCGATACTTTACTTCTTTTAATTTACTTCTGCTGTCGTGGAAAACGGAAATTTTATTTGCCCAATTTTCTGTAGATAATAAAAAGAATAATTGGGGATATTAGCTATCGATTAGTTTCTTTTTATTTTATTTATTGTGTTGTCAAAGTTGATGCGTCACATCAATGATGTGGAAATATTGGTTCAAGATAAAAAGACAATATATTGACTACCATAATTTAACAATTGATTAAACGATTATGCAAAATATAATAGCATCGTTTACACAATTAAATCTATTTGTTTGGGATTAAAAATAATAATTAAATTATCACAATGCTTTTGCCCAGTTCTGGGTGTGGCAGCTCTGCAATTGCTGATGCCTGTAAAGTGTTTTTCTTAATCTTCTCTTATTATTCTCGACAAAATGATAGATATTTAAATTAGTCAAAAAAAAATTAATTGTACAGAATGATTCATAACGTAGGGAAAAGATATGAAATGTAGATAGGGAGACCCAAAATAATGTTTTTTGACGTTTAATGAATTGACATTTAAGTGAATTGCAACGACAACTTGTTTTAGAGGTGTATTTGTTTTTAAGTGTCTCTCAAAAATGTGTACAGTAATTTTTCAGCAATTAAAGAAAAATTTAAATAGCCGTAACTCTTATGATAAAATAATTACTATTATTTTTTTAACTAAACATTATTTAATTAACTTTAAAGTATTCCCAATTTCTATTTCAAACATAATTAACTACTGTAGTTTATAACGACAGCTTATTAATTGATTAAACTTTAATTTATTGTAATGGGGTCGTTCACCATTTTTTAAATTTTTTTTATGCAATTTTATCTACATTGAAGACTATCTACACTTTTAAAAAGTCTTAATTGTTATTCAGTAAGCCACAATGATTTTTTTTAAATGTTGTGACGTCATTATAGAGGTATTGGTGGATCTCAAACAGTAGAGATTTAAATTTTAGTCACATAAATGTTCTATTTTATTGTAATAATAATAATAAAATGTGACAAAAATTATTTAAATCTCTACTGTTTGAGATCCAGCAACACCTCTACAATGACGTCACAACATTTAAAAAAAATCATTGTGGCTTAAGGAATAACAATTAAGACTTTTTAAAAGTGTAGATAGTCTTCAATTTAAATAAAGTTTCATAAAAAAAATTTTAAAAATGGTGAAAGACCTCATTATTTTGTTATTGAGTTTTTGTCAAAAGTTTATTGAGGAAATGACATTATTTTGAGCCCCCTAGTAATACTTTCAATATTCTTTGTAGCTACGTTATGAATCACCCTGTATAGGGGGTAATTTTCACTTCTACGAAATTTTGAAATGACCATAGAAAAACTGGTATTGTACATAAATTTGCTTTGGCCTGTATGTACTTTGGCTGATAAATACATAAGATTACTTATAATTATAAATGAATCCTCCTTAATTATTACGTGCTTATAGTATTAAGTGAGTTAATAAAAAACTTAGAAGGATTACATCGTCCGTAAAACTTGAGGTATCTTTAGTCAATTTCCGTAATGTAGTATCTAATGTAATTAGAGAAAGGTTTTGCAGTTTCTCCGCAGCAAAATCAAATCAGACGTAGGAAATTTAATAAGAAGTAGTGGACTAGCAAAGCTTGCTTTTAGTAGTTACGTAACGAACCATTTTGTTTTTTTGTATTCAAACAGAGTAACACAAAACTTTTTTTCTTGTTTAATTAAATATACAGACTTCAAAAGCTTTTGTGTAAATGAATAAGTCTTGTTACATAAACTCTTTTAATTATAATGATAAATGCATGGAAAAGAAACATTTAAATCTCGAATAACTGGCGTAGAAACGGTTTTGAATGAAAGCTCGCGAGCTGACATCAATGCAGCGACGTATAACTGGTAGCTGGAGATACGCTGTAAGTTCATGTACTTCGTAATTCTGGGTTTATAATGATCTTCCATTCTGAACCGTAACTACGTCATGGTTTTCGGGCCATTAAAATATTTTAATACACATATAATTATGAGCATTAAAAGATTTCTTGTTCCTTAAAAAATATATTAATTTATTTGCTGATTTCATATACCTCGGAAACGTAAATACGAGAAATAATTAGGAGAGTGACGGCCTAAATAATAATTAAAATGAATCAATTAAGATATTAATTTAAAATATAAATTAAATTCCATGAATTAACTTTAAATTAGTTTTTCTATTTTGCGTCTATACAAAAGTTATTACAACACCCAAAAGAGGTTGATAATAACTCATTCGAGTGTTGTAAAGCATGCATTACACGATGAAGTTTTTCTTTACATGTGACTGTAAAAGTATCTTTATAAGTGACCTTATCAGTCTATTTACAAGTTTTAAATGAATTAAAATATGCAAGTGTCAAAATTCCGTTATATCAACATAAATTGTTTTCATTCAAATCTCTTCAAATTATTTCACTGCGTACAAAGATGGATAATTATATATATCCACCAAGATTTCAATTTCTTCTCTACTCCTTTGTATGATTTTAATATTAATCTGAATCAATCACTTGTACACACCAAAACATAAACACAAATGACATTTGACAGCTTTTTAGCCTCTTACGAAACATGTATTAAGTTGGTAATGCTGTAAAAGCAGCAATGCGCAAACGTACGACCAAATCTTTTACGTATATTGAAATTTTTCGATGTAAGTTTTTTGTTATAAGTCGATTCATTTATCTCTCTTACACTTACGTCATTGTACGGGAGGGAAAACTTTTAAAGTCACTTGAAAGGAAAAACTTTATCATGCAATGCACGCTTAATAGTACGGTAGAATTTATGATTTGAAGACAGGTGATTCGGCTGAAATATTATGACAAAAAATATAAAATATCTACACTTATTTTTACTTTAAATAAGAAGACAATTTTAAATTCAAACCAATGAATTTTCGAAAGGCACAACAGTAAAACAAAAACTTCATAAATTTTGTAACTATGATTATTTTTTTATTAGAGCATAAAAGGCACAATATATAAAAGTACTGTAGAATTTACCGAACTATTCGGTAAACTGAGGATTTTCTGAAAATCTACGAAACCTTTTTTAAATACTACTAATTGCTTAGTAAATAATCGTGTTTAGTTTCTTAATTGTTACAACTTTTCTCGGAAAAAGCATCTTATATCCTCAGCTTACCGAATAGTTCGGTAAATTCTACGGTACTTTTTTCTATGTAGTACAAAGAACTCATTTCATAATAGTTAATTATTTCGAAATTCATTCTTTAATATACTATTTTTTTTATAAATTTTTAAAAATTATATAATTACCGCAACGGACTTGTTTTGAATTATTATGAATTCCGTCATTCTCGATATTTCCGCATTCACGACCTTTTCCGTTACAGTATATAAATCGAGCAGTCCATAAAAAAACTCTTTTATTGAAGTGTTGTAATTTGATTTTTATACTTCCGTCTACAAATTCACTAATTTAATATCAGTAAATTGAAAATGAATACGTTGAAAGTTTCTTTAGTAGCAAACAAATCCTTTATTGACTAAAATAGCTCGCTTTCAGTAGAATCAATTTCCTATTGAATACAATTAGGTAGCGTAGAACCATTTGACTCTAGGTACTAGCTTGCTTTTAGTGCGACACAACCAACACTTTCCTTTGTAGCCCGAGGGCTTAATCGATATTTTTGGCCTTGTTTAGGTTGCAAAATGGAGCCAGCAATGCCACGCCGCAAGAAACACCCGGAATTGGCGTACCGAACGCACGAGTTTCTGGCTTACGAGGAAGATGGCTCTAACGATTCGGTGGACGTGTCCATCCGCCCAGACCGGGCCAGGGTATATATAACCTCACTTTTTCATTGTAGAACTTTAGCAATTCTTTGGAACACCAGTGTACACTTTAGCGAATTGTATTCGCTGATTTGTATGTATATACATACATATTTCGATTGGTTATATTACATAAAGTCTGTTGGATTTTTAGTAATGGTGTTGTAAAGTTTCAATGTCTTTATTTTTTTTCATTTAGAAGCAGGCACATGTATTGATTTGGTTTTTGTTTTATTGATCTGACGAATTGGTTTTTATTCGCTAGATTCATTTGTAGTTACGTTGGGTATATATAACGAAAATTAATTATTAAAAACTTGCAGAAATGCAGCATTCTGCAAATAATCAATACTTGACGTCATCGTGTTATGTTCACACATACAGGGTGATTCATAACGTATGGAAAAGTTTGAAACTGTAGCTAGGGGGACCCAAATTAATGTCTTTTCCTTAATAAATTTTTGTAAAAACTCAATAATAAAAAAGTTACAGCATATTAAAGTTGAATCAATTAATGAGCAGTAATTATTAAATAAAAATTGGGAATACTTTAAAGTTAGTTGAATAATGTTTAGTTAAAAAATTAATTGTAAAGGATTATCATAAAACCTATTTAAATTTTTTTATTGTTAAAAAATTGTTGTCAACGTGGTTGAGAGCCACTTAAAAACAAAAACAACTGGAAAACTAGTTGCCGTTGAAATTCATTTAAATGTCAATTTATTAAACGTCAACGTATAGTAAAATATAGTTAAATCCAAAATTGTTAATACTTTCAGTAACGAGGAATATGTATAGACATGCTTATGGTTTATGGAATAAGTTTCATTAATTAAAAAAATATCTGCAATTCATTGATTTGCTATTATTTTTTATTGGGTGCATAATTTAAGATTAAAATAACAGCAAATTGTTAGATTTGACAGAAACATATTTCTATGGAAACAAAAAATAATAATTCTTCCCAATTATGTGGGCGTTAATTTAAATAACTTCAATTTGCTGTAACATTTTGGTTATTGAGTTTATTGAGGAAAAAGCATTATTTTAGGACACCTCCAGCTATCTTTTCCGTATGTTATGAATTACCTGAATTGAATAGTTTAAATCTTGTAATTTAAAACGTTTCTATCTTGAAAGTACTTAATGTATCTATTTGTTTTAGAAATAGCATTGAACAAACATTAAGTTCTTGAAGTTGAAACAGTTTTAGTTTAAATACATTTTACTTTTTTGTACCAACAAGTACTTTTTCCGATCGCACGATTGTGTAATTTCTTCTGTCAACTTCTTGAATAAGTTTTTTTTTTTTTTGGTACAAGGAATTGACAGTATAAAGAAGATTTACCGTTTTAGCTGTTATTTCTTACAATTGCAAAAAAGTTATTGGTGTAATTCTATCGATGATGTCAAACAGTTGAAACAATTAAAAAAAAAAAAACTATATATACCCAATAAAATCGTAAATCGTCATGCAGGTAGTAGCATTTCATCGGACTTTGAAATTTTACATTTTATGCAAGACTTGTATGTAATATTTTAAAGTAAAATTTGTTTTACAATGAATACGTTTATGGTCGGTTTTTTAAACTAAACATACTTACATGCATGCAACATTCATTTTACAAATAGTGGTGCATTGTTACATTAAATAACTACATGTTAGTTTGTATTTAACTGTTAATTAACTTGCTCGACATCACGTAAGTCGAAAAATTTAGTACCGTTTCTGTTTGAATGCTATAGCATCTAGACAGGATGATGACAAGAAGAGTTATTGAATTAAATGTTGTTGTTCAATTAGATTTATGTTTAGTGATTTATGTTATGTTACATAGAATGACTTTGAGAGTCTTAAATAACTTTGAAGTTTAGATTTCCCTTGATATACAGTAGCATGCATATATTTATATCGACGCTATATTTCAATGAATATATTTGCACAAATATGAATGGAAATTTCAGTACAAACTCATTTCGAAGCAATATACCCAACCAATATTTGAGATATTGTTGTATTTTCATTTAAATCTGAATAAAACATATAATGAGATCTGAACAAAAAAAGTGCTGTAGAATATATCGAACTATTCGGAAATGAAATTTACAAAACATTTCGATAAAAACATACTTCTAGTTGTAATTATTTAGTAAATAATCGTATTTAGGTTCTTAATTCTCCGTTAGTGGGTTCAGAAAAAAAAAAAAACGGTTAATGTTGTGGGGTATATTATACTCCAAACTAAAGTTTTCTAAATCTATAATGATATTTAAATTTGGGAAATTAAATGATTAATGTTTGTACATTTCATAGCGAGCCAAATCAATCAAATAAATGGTGCTTAGACATATTTATTTAAAAAACAGCAATACTCATAGTTCCATTTTGATTTTAGAAACATAAATAGATATATTTGGATATGACGTACCCCACCACACTAATGAAGGTTAATTAGTATGAAATTTTCAGAAAATGCATCTTATATATCCTCAGCTTAGTTCGGTAAATTTTACGGTACGTTTTTTTTTTTTTTTTAAAGAAACAAATTATAAAATAAATAAATTTACCACAATGTTATTTCAAAATAATACATAATGATTATATAATTTTATAGTATTTTCTATTCTAAATTAAATTTATTACAAGGGACGTGACGTCAAATTGGTAAAGCATAAATTAGGGAGGTAATAGCGTTTTGAAAATAAAGTTTGTTTGTTGTTGGGTGGGTGATATAATACGTTTTACAAATACATTTACATACAATTGATGTCATGCAAAATTTTCGATTAAAACTATAGTTTCCAGAAATGAAAATTATTTGTATCATAAGAAAAATGCATATGAACTTATTTACCTCTAAATATACAATATATAAAATTACGACAGACGGCATTTGTATCTATCTCTTTTTCTTCAAATATGTCCATCTTTCTCCTACCAAAACTACGTCATGTATCCTTTTTCCTAATGTTTAATAATTGATTTCTCGTAAATATACGGGTATTTTTTTTTTCTTGTTTAGAATCATATTTCAAAAAATTTAAATTGTTTACAGACAGAGTAAAATTATATTGAAAAATATACAGTATGTTGAATAAAACATTTTTTTATAAAATTATTTGAAATGTCTGCCCAATTATTCGAGAAGAAATATATTATAGAACTTTGACCATTTTTGAGCGCGGCACTTTGCCTTATTACTGAATGTGTCAATATGTTAAGGAAAAAATAATGATCACGAATTTATTAATTAAAAGTGTAATCATTTTATTAATATGTTAAAGTGAAACATGTTTTAGAACCACTGTTTATATAGTCCTTTTACCGTAATTAACTACTTCGGTATTAATATAAAAAGTGTAGTCATTCTTTTAATATTTTAAATTGAATGCGCAAGAAATGTTTAAAATATGAAACTTGATAACAACTTTTAATTAAGCTGAACTTAAAGTAAAAAAACGTTTGGATTAAGATCTGTAATATTTATTTAATTACGACGTTTAATTATCAGGAAGAAATCGAGAAGAGATTGAGAGATATTGTAAAACGATATTTTAAGTGCATATAAATATATCAAAGCAAACAGCGTTGTATATCGAGGGACACTAAATCACAAAGTATTGTGGAAACAAGAGATTCTGATGATAAAGCTAGATATAAATCACAGTTAAATTGACGGTTATATTAATTGCTACTTGGGTTAGAATTACGCAGTACTAAAATCGCTTCCACGAAAAATGCTGCAGGTATATTTTGCGCTAAAATCAATACTGGCAAGAGGCAATGACACCTAAACACCAATATTCTATTCATTTCAACACGCGTTTATTAAGCGATGACTCACTGATTTTATCTGCCTCACGTTTTGCTTTCATTTTTAATCACTGAAGAATTATATGCAAATAGCGCTACGTGTCCTGTTTTTGACAGGTCAGCATACTCTGACTTTACTTGTACTTTGTACTTATCTTACGCCAGTTATCGTATTGATCGACTTTTTACTAAAGGTGACAAACTATTATTAGGGTTTAGGTAGTTTCAATATGGCCGACCGTTAACATGACAGCTTGAATAAATGAATGAATTAGCTAACCCCTTTTTATGAACTTTTCTACTTGAAGATAAAAATACATTTTCTATTATAAAATTAACCGTAAAATTAGTTTGCATGTAAGAATTAATACAAGAGTAATTATTAAAAATCGACCATATTAATTAATTTATAAACAAATAACTTTGCTCAAAGGAATGACATAAAGTTTATGACATCAATTAAGAAAATTATATTACTTTATGAATATTAATGCGTAATGTATGTATATACAAGGTATTAAAATGTTAATTGAAAATCGCATGTCTTTCACTTTGAAGTTTTTAGCGGTAATTCATTGCTTTAGACATTTAGGTCCAATTTACAAAATGGGGTGGTTTTCAATTGATATTAATATCCTGTATATAATTGTAGGTACCTACTTTAATTAAATGCCTGCAGTTTCGAGATCGTAGAGTCAGTTTGCGTATATTTTATTACGAATTGCGTTTTAAATAAATATTAATACATATTTCGTGTATACAAGATCATAAATTTGACGATGTTGTTTCATATAATTTTTAGCTAATTCTTTAATTTTATTAATGTAAACACACCAAACCTAAAGTAATGATTAATTTTGCTGCCTTTGAAAAAATATAAAATGTGTTATGTCAGCATTTTATACTTTGAAATGTAAATAAGCCAGAGACCTTCCAATTTCGTATTTGGATTAAAATTTGTCGGATTATATGAAACTATTGAAACCAAATTTGATGAAATATGGGCCCAATTCAGCAGTCTCCTTTAACTAAAGAAGCTTTTTAAAATTGTAGAAAATATATGGAAGAAATTTCCAGGATAAAGACAGATGCTGAAGACGGACCAGTATACACTTAATTTCTTTAGTGTCAGGAATATTAATAAAAATTATTTCTTAATAAATAGCGTAGGGTACATCATAAAATGAGGGTTAAGCATGGTTTATAATACTAGCGCATCACATAACGTAATCATTCGTCAAGTTTACGTTACGTTACATCCGTATTATAAACCATGCTATGCACGCGCGCGCGTTCGCTCGCTCAGCACAACGAAAAGCAGACTTATTCTTATTATTCTAACCACAATTATATCAACTAGTCACCCGAGCTTATGTACTTGCTTTTAAACATTAGGCATGCTATTTGAGACAGCTTTTTCACGCATAGGTGCCGAAAAATATTCAAGTATAATACATACACCAATTTACGTAATTTTACAATTATGGAACCATATTTTGCTTGCAATTTACGCTGTACTGTGGGATTTTGCGCAGAGAGTATTTTATTGATTAGTTGTAGTTTTAGAGTCACGATGCATTACTAAATTTAATTGTAGGTTATGAGAGTTAAGCTGAACTTTGAATTTTGAAGAAAGCAGGTGTAATGATATTTGAGTACAGGCTTCCTTGTATGTTTGACATTTCAAATTTGGCTGTTTTCTTATCTAGTTTTTGTAATTTGACAAATTGGATTAAGACTAGACAAGAATTGTTGCATGTGCCATTTTGAAACATGAACTCTTTATAAAAAAGACAAGTTTTCTATTTCTTCCTTAGAACCTGCATTAAATATTCTAAAACGGAAAAAGGTATAACAGTTAAAAATAGAGTTGCCACGTATTTGCTCTTGAAAATTCAAGATGGTTATGAATATGCAACAAGTTCCATGTCAGAAATGACTTTGCCTTTTGAAAGACGAAATATTACAAGAAGACAGCCCTATGGAAGCCATGACCCGTGAGAACAATATACAGTCTACATTTTAATATTTTTGTGTTTTAAACTCCAGGTTAATGTTGGAGACAAATTTTTACATTAGAATTCATCTCAAAGTAAATATCAACTGGAGTAAACAACAAGAAAGGTACCTGACTAGACAGAAAACCCCTGTAGGTTGTAATTAGTATCTGGGAAGTTGTGTATTGTGATGAACTATTTCGTCTCAGGATCTAAAGTAGGAGCATGGATTTGCAAGATAGCTTTGGGAATTGAAAACCAGTAGGAATCCTTGTATATTGCGTCTTTCTCTAACATGTCACCACTTTCTAAAATTGACTTGGAACTAATGGAAGGTAGAGTCTTCGAAGTAATTTAGAAGTGACAGTTTTATAATGTGCTTTCTTCTAGGCATGGTTCAATAACAGCTGATGTACAGATCATCAAATTTTTTCATTCATTTGTAATATAATCATTTCATCTATTGTGAAATATTTTTCTGGTGTGTATTTTTTCTTCATAGAAATATGAAGTAATTGTACTTTTATCTATTTTTCTAGTTCAAGTATAGAAGATTTTTGCACATGTGTGGTTTCAATGGGTACAATATATAATACTTTTTGTTTATTTTATAAAACCATTAATATATTTTTGCTTTATTCTTCTTTCTGATGACTAGGTCCGGAAAATAATCAGTTTCTTATGTTTTTATTTTCCTTTGGGTTTAAGTGGTCTTCAGTAATTGTACTGGTTTTACTTTTGTCTAGTTGTAGAAGTAATAGGTGATTTGCAGGAATTATAGGACGTTTGAATTGTTGCACAAAACGTGTATATAAACTATGTGTGACATGTACACAATAAATTTGTAAGGAAGTGAGTTGAAGTAGATGTTTGTCGGCACCTATGTCGTGCTCGTGCAACGACGCTTAAAGCGCTCGCGTTCAAGGTCAATACACAGAACAACCGTCAGCAGTAAGTTGAGTAGCTGCTTGGACTAAAGCCTAAAGCCATTGGTTAAAGCGTAAAGCCAAAGCGTAGGTTACCTACATAGTACATACTCGTACAGAAACAATACTCGTACATGTCCATGTTACGTTAGGGAGGGCTTGTGGCTTGGGCGTCGTTGACGTTGACGTTGACGTTGTCGTTGTTGCGTTGTCGTTGGTTACAATCACAAAAGCAAAAGCGTTGATAAAGCGTTTGAAAGCGTTCGATGAACGAGGGTGGAAAGGGAACGACGATCTTAAGCTGATGGGAGTGTTTGGAAAGTGTTGGTATCGGTAATGATTTGCATGGTACTTGACTTGGAACTCCTATCACAGGTTTACTAGCGATTGATTCAATTTCCATTGGTTGTTGTGCATGAGAATTGAGACTGAGATTGAGATTGAGATTGAGACAATGAGAAATTGGCTGTTAAAATGAATACGTTTCCAGTTTCCAGTAATTGTCCCTCGGTTTGTTATGCATGAATCAGTTGAGTTAAGTTTGGCGTTTGGCGTTTGGCGATCGGAACCTAACGAATCGGCATGCGTGTCTCATTAGAGATGTATTCATTTTAAATTGCAGTCGGAGGAGCGAACAGGTTATCACTTGAGGTCTTCGAGGCGCAGTAGGTCGGAGGGCCCTCCGAGAGGGCCTGCGATGAACAATATCTCATGCCGGAACGAGATCACGCGGCGAAGAGACTCGGACCCTGACTTGGAGCCAATGGTAAACATAACAATCAAACAAACAATGAAACACACACTCTCGATCCTCGAATACCGTTACCGTTACCGTACCGAACCGTACCGTACCTCGAACCAGTCGAACCTCGATCGACTAACTGGTCACTCGTCCGTCCGTCTGTCCGTCTTCGCCGTCCGCTATCCGCCGCTAAACCATTCCGGTACCCAACACTCTACGGTAGTTGTTCTGTGTATTCTCCAGGCCCAGAAACCATCAGGTTATACTTCTCACTCTGTGTACACTCTGTGGTAAATTCTATTCGAACCCATCTATTCATACATCCCTCCTGCAAGAGTTCGGATAACATTTACCACGGCTGTGCATACCTGCCCGAACTCTGACCATGTACAGTCAAGGAGTATGAAAATATTCTTTCTCTCTACACTAGTTTCTTGAGTTGTTTGTACACTATGACTTACACAGATCTCAGGATGATGCTTTCTATGTGTATAGTCACGGAAATAAATAAGGAAACCATCTGAAAATAGCTGTTCCGTGTTAGCAACTTCTATTGATTTGTACAGTTCTTATTGCTGCCAACACTTCCATGAAACGATGTAGACAATCTATTCTTCTTTTCTTGTTAACTGTTTTCTTACTTATTTCCTGTTTGTACACTGCGTCACAGTGCAGAGTGTGGGCATGGTACCCCAAAATACACAAACCCCCTCACACTACACATAACAACTACGCTAGTGCCCATAAAATTCTATTTGCATTTATATTTTCTTGTGCCAAGCGTGACTTCAAATATATCGATACATTATTTCTGTAAAAAGCTTTTGGATGTTTCAAATTTAGAGCGAGTTGAATGTCTTTTAATGCTTTTTGTGTTAGGAAGAGGATTATTGAAATTTTGACAAGTCTGTTTTTAGTAATTACTGCTAAAATGGTAGACGTAAGGAAATCGAAAGCTGCTTAAATTTTGCAAGGCTTCCACTGTGACGATAAACTCGTGTCTTCTGAAGCTGGTGATAGCATAAAGCGATGAGACTTTTCTATTTGAATTCGCCCTTACCACAAGAAATTTCAAATTGCAAACAAGTTGATGTTGAACGATTCTCAAACTCATGGTTTGTCGAACATAATTCTTACGAAACAATTTTTGTTGAAAAGAAATAAAATTAAGTGGTAATAAAAGAAGCTTATTGTACCTACTATTAAATTATCCTATTACAAATTTTCCTCACTTTTTTTAATGAAACTTTACTTTGTTGAATGTTGAATTTGAGGATCGTTAAGTATTAAAGAGAAATAAGGCTCACTTTAAAGAAGTTACCCTTCAAATTTAAGCTAATTGGTTCATAAAATGTTCAACTACTTTCGCTTGTTTAAAAGTTACTGATGAAGCTGTCAGAAACAAAGAGCATTTTAGATCAAACGATTTTCTCTGCCGTTTGAACCAAAACTTCAAACAGGATAACCATGTTTTCCTGTTCAGTCTATGGTAAATTAAACTGTATTCTTTCGCTACGTTAGATCAGATTCTACTAATCGTGATGTCACCTATAGGAACAAATCACCAAATTCGAAAGGAGTCAAATCTGTCAATTTCTTTCAGGAATAGTTGAAATTGGTGGATTACTTAAACTTAAGTTGGGGAAACAGATTTGAATAGGAAATTCCATTTGTGTAATAGTAATCGCCATCTGCAAGATCTAAACTATATCTTTAAATTTATTTGTGTTATTGTATTGCAATTTTGTAAGATTGAAGAAACTTTCGAATAATTATCATTACCTTCCATTAAACAGGGACTTTTGTGAGAAATCTTGGGAATAATCCAAAAATGAATGAATTGTTTGTCCACATAGTAATAAATATAGAATTATCCGAATTAGTTGATTCTTGAGCCGCTAACTAGAAAGCAAAGGGAGTACTAGAAAAAAAAAAGATTCTGATGAGTTGAAATAAATCAAAAACGAAGTGGGGCGTCTGAATTGTATTTGCCCTCGCTTCCTAGTAAGGTATTAATAGTATATTACGAAAACGAACCACGGATACCTTGGTAAATTTTTCAGGTTACCGGTAAGATTTTGGAACGCGGTTCCTGAAATTTGTGGTACTTTTTGCTTACCACGGAAGCACAGATGGCGGTTAGCGCGGTAAAAATCTGCTAAACAAGATAACGTTAACCGCCATTATTGAAATCAAACTCTTCATCATCGTCAAACATTTACATAATCACGGTGTTCCTTTTCTTTACCGTAGAAGTGCTACAGTTTTTTCAGAGATGTAAGAAAACTGACCCCATTTAAAATAATTGAAAATATATTTTCTCGATGTAAATTGTTGATTTTCATCATCGAAGTTTTCCTCTTATTCATCTCATAGTCTCTACATTTCAAATTCTTTTAATTTAGAGCAAGTTGTTTCAAAAATAGATTCAATTCAACTGAACTCATATTTGTTACTTATCCTTTATACGGAATAAGTTACATAAGGGATGATTCTGAACAAAACCTATAGTTGGTTAAACAGTAATCTTTATATATGCTAAGGAATAATAACAGTAAAATTCATTTTTCCTGTAATCCGGCACTTTCCTATCAGTGCTTGGACTTGGATTTTGTTATATCTCTGAACAAACTGTACAACCGTAACCGAGGTAAAACCGTAACCAATCAGCGGTACGTTTTCGGAATATACTACAAATAGAGATCCCTGGTCCAACGTGGCGAAAACATACCAGAGTGAAAGAACTGTTCGAATGTAGAGTACAATTAAAGGGAAGTGAGCCATGTTTCCAATACCCTGGATAAATCACTGTTAGAAACACCACAGCAACACGTAAAATGTAACACATGTAACTGAAATTGAAACCGCGCATCGGCGCACACCATCGGCAAAACGCGTGAGCGAGCGGACGAATTAGCGAGCGCAGTCGAGGCCGGTGGCCGTTTCTGTGAGTTTCTGTGTAACCCGTCGGTTCCTCCATCGACTATCGACTAACACCTCATTGTGCAGGGCACAGCCGATGAGGGCGGCCTGCTCAGAAAGGCGATCAGTAAGATCAGCACCGAGTACCGGCTGCAGTTCGCTTGGCCGCCGGGCCATAATTCGCGCGCCGACTCCAATCAGTCCAAAGATGGGTCGCTACCTCGTAAGTCCTTGTCCATGGGAGCGATAAAGCCGTCCGCGCAGTCGATGGTTCATAAGAAGCACAACGAGCTCGATACGAAGGATGGTAAAGATCCATTCGGAAAACCCGATGCCGTTTTCGCACGATATGACATTGTTACAGAAATACTGCACACCGACATGAAAGGCAACTAAAATTCTTAGGTTTTTACTGGAACTCCTTAATTCCTCATTAACCCGTTTCTGGGGGAGGACGAATAGCAAACGAATTTTTCCCATAAGAATTAACTAAAAATAGTTTAATATGTTCCCAGCCTCGAATTTTGCCTATCTATTCTTTCTAATCTATTCTCACTCGAAAATCGATCTTGTAAATCATTGAAAATGCATTTTAATTACGAGCCCAGAATCATATTATTTGACCCAATTGAGACATTTAGAATAACTTCTGATCTTACAAAGAGAAAATTGTACTCATTTTATTTGTATCTTATATTTTGTTATTTTAAAGAATGCTTTAAGGGATAAAAAGTGAAATAATGGTAATAACAAAAATCACTAACATAAAGATTTAATTCGGCCCAAATGTATTGGCTGGGCCCCGAACACTGATGACAACATAATATTTATATATAGAAAAATGTTTCAATTAAAGATTATAGATAATATTATTCTACATCTTTTTGGTTCCCATGAAATTTACTCTATTTCATTTATTTACTAAGATATGTCCAAAACACTTGACAGGCCTTCAAAAAATCTACCACTTACTGTCGATTAATTATTCCAAATTCTAATCATTACAAACATAATACCTTCTTTACACATATGTATGTGCGGGAGGTAAAAAGTAACGAATTAACTCATTTTCCTTTGTATGATTTTAAAAGAGCCAAATGATATGATTCTAGGCATGTAGATAAATACATAGTATACCAAATTTTAAAAAGAAATTTAAATTTATTTGAAAATAATAATGATTATTATTTAGAGTTGATCATATTTTAGAGGGCTCAGGTTTTTGTCGGAAAAGGGAGTTACCTTTCATTATGACATCAGGTAATGTCACTTCTGGGAAATGATGCCGTGATGATTCAACTGCATTTACAGAGAATTCTCTAGCATTCGTTTTATTTTTTGAAGAAGTGGGACTAATATTGACTTTATGGATGCATATCAAATAAAGTTTCATCGAAAAAACAGGACGAATATCAAAATATTTGCGTGAACGATTATTGGAGTTCCACTGTATATTTGGAATCTTAACTAGGTTATCAGGAGTAGGAGTAGAAATATTTTACAAAATCGCTAACCAGAGGCAAAACAAAATTTTACTATATTTTGTAAGTATTTTATTTGTTTTTTTTTCTCACAGAAACATTTCCCGAATCATCTAGAATATCTCCATACTTCATTTCCTTTTACTCCTTTTTCATATGCATACATTATGTGACAAAGCCTCTATCTTTCTTCTTACATATTATGTATTTTTGCGTTTCCTCTTTCAGTCTTTTTTGCATTTTCCTCATTCCCGCATAAAAATTTAGCCTCTCTCTTATTAGTTCTTTTACTGGTACCCTGGAGATTCCACATTTTAATTATCATGGAGAATTTTTACCTTGAGTTTATTATTCTGCTGCCTTTTGTTCTTGTTTCTGATTATCTATTTCTATTAATAAGTTTCGTTTTGTCCCTGCCTGTAGTTTATACCAAACACATTTTGTTGTTAGTTGTCATTGTACTTTCAAAATGTCAACGAATACAGTGTGCTATCGAATCTTCGTAAATTCTGAACGTACAAATGCAGTACCTAGTAAGATAAATATTGAAGTAAAATGAAATGAATCGAAGGGGAATTCAAACTGCAGAACGCAGAAGATAATATTTGCCATATCTTTTAAAAACAACCGCAAAGGAAATATTTTCAGAGAATATATCTGATGGTTTACTCTTAGTCCCATTAGGATTGTTTTCATTTAAAGGAAAATCCCGCTAGGATTGGAATTCTCTTATAAATCCAACAGTTCACTAACAATAAAAAAACTACTGTAGTAATGAAAGAGGAAAGACATAAATTGGCTATTATAGCCATTGGATTGAAAGCAGTTAAAGGGACGAATATATGTAGCAAACCAGAAAAACATAAAATCAATACATTTCTCTCCTTTAATTATACCTCTCATAAATATTTTTGGAGGAACAGGTCCTGGTCAAGGTTTTCCTGATTAAGATTGCATGTGAATCGACACTAAATTTGTATTAGCAATGTTCAATTCCAGTTAGACATGTTTAATTAAATACGCATATTATGACAATAACAAGGAGTAGGCGTTTTCATTACGCGAGATTCCTTGAGAATTATTTTCGCTAGATATAAAAAGCATCTAATAAATTCCATTATCTTTCCTCACGTTCTGCGAGTAACAAATGGTGTCAGGACTGTCATAACCACGCCAGAAAACGGAGTTATTTTATTTTTATTTGCCTTTACTATGTCGTTTTATTATAATCCGCAGTTTAAAACTTGAGAGAGGTGAAACTGACAGAAATAATGGCAATATCATAGCGTGTAAAAACGGCTGAAAACGTAGGGACATCGTATATAGTAATGATCTCTATCGGTTATGCGTAGTTAGCGAGCTAGAACCGCTTGTCAATGACAGCACCGTCAACGTCAATGAGAAGAACATCAGAAATGAGAAATTTCCGCCGAAAGATTTCAACACCGAGTACAAGAAAAAGTACAGGCCATTCTCCCAGTTAGATTACTTAGAAGAAAGGCGGTTAGTGAATAAAGACGACAGCAAAATGGAACAGGAGACATTGATTGAAACTAAGGAGAATGGACCTAATCTTTTGTATGGGAAGATACCTTCGGGCTGGTTCAAAGAAGTAGTAGAACTTCGTAAGAAAGCTGGTGAATATAAGGTATGTAATTGGGTTGTATCCCACTAGAGATTTTCTCAAAATGGCTCTGTAATCAAATTGCTACATCAATCAATCTGAGCCACTGCTACCTTTATCTACCTGGACTCTCGACCTAGCCAATAAAATTTCATTTATCCGCGTCTGCTTCAGAGTTTACACTATTTTGAGAATATCTTAATTGCGGTGACCTAATATAAGAGACGTTATATTTGTTAAAATATCAACAACAATTCAAATAACGAATGATTTATAAATTAACATAGATTAAGATCCCACAGTACTATACAGTTAGGAAGATATTAAGTAGGTGCCTGTCATACTATTTGAGAGGAGGATGGTTTTCTTGTTGTCTAGGTCCCATCATTTTCTTACGACTCATGTTTTCCATCTTTATGAAACTTTTTTTATCAATCTGTATTGTTAGGAATTGAAATTTGCAGATTGATTTTATTGCGCGCACTTTGCATAATTGCATTAAATTTCTGTTTACAAAAGCTTTTGAGATTGTATTGCCGACAGAAAATGAAAAAAATCAAATAAATTTTTAATGCGTTTTACGGTATTCATGGAAACTTCAATTAAATTATGAGCGGAAAATCCTATACCCTTTAAAAATTCTTTTTCATTTTTCCGCTTTATCGTTATAAATCCTATAATACTACATATTTGTTTTTCTTTTTAAAGCATTAACTTGTAGTGTAATGGCGCATATGAAATATGACGATGAAATATTTGAATTATTGTGATATTTTAAACAATATAAAATAAATTAGTACGTAGAATTAATTATAAAACAACAATTAAATAATCCAAGCACGCAGCTTAATAAGTTTTACAACCCAAAATAAATGCAATTATTATACACAGTGTGTAGACTTGTATTTGTAAAATTAAGCACATTTGCTTATATGTGTTGCATGAAATTTAGCACTATACATCAACAATTACAATAAATCCGCCAAAATAAATACATTAATTATGTATTCAATTTGTACGTCGAGTTAGAAATTCAATCAGCATAAGTTATGAATTGAACTTCATGCAAATGACAGAACAATAAATTATTTGTGACTGCATGACGTTGAAATATATCTATTATCTACATAAAATTCTCTGTGCCTGTTTCTTTTTTACATTTTCATTTCAGTTACAGTATGTAAAAAATATAGCAACTTTTATATACAGTTAAATTACGCATAATAATACAGTTAAAATATATAAATAGTAATTTAATCGTTATCTTCAATAATTTATTTGTTTTGAATATTAAATGTACGATACCTACAATTTATTGTTACACCCAAATTTTTTGTTTAAATTATAAACTTCTATTACAATATATTTATTTATATTAACTTCAGATATTTGTTTTGCAATAATTTTTATTATTTTGTTTTAAAACGATACATTTTTAGTTTATTGTTCGAAATATTATAAATATGTAATTGCTTTTCTTTATTCTATTATAAAAAAGTGCCAGCTCTTTATTTAAATACATAATCTCTTTTCTTTTTAATTTTTAGTAGGCTTGGAACGAAAATTCGGCAATTATTCGGTATGCGGCCTATTCGACAACATGTTTACTATTCGGCCAAATACCGAATAGTAAAGCATTTTTCGGCCGAATACCGAAAAGTTTAGAATGATGAAAAATTTTGGGTATTTCATTCGGTTATTTTTGCCTGAAATAAAATAATAAAAATGAAACACATATTTATATTAAGTATAATATACACTATTCGTTGCAAGCCTAATTTTTAGCTATATTTGAATTTAGAATATTTTCATTGTTCTGCTAAAATTCTTCCAGTATTAAGTATTTCTATTTTTTCAGTATTCTAAATGCAGAATTTTAACATCTGTCACAAATGCCAATAAACATATCTACATTTATTATCATGATTATGTTAAATTATTTAAGTGAATGACCCGAAATTTTTAACTAAAAGTTTGCAAACAATACTTGAATACGATTCCAAAAAGGATAACAGTATTGAAATATCATTTATTATTTTATATTCTATAAATTCTAGTTCATACTTCGCCAACTAACAGTCAAATTATTCTCTTTCAGCATCGAGGATGGGGCACAGAACTAGCTCCGGAGCACATCACGGAGCTCTACAACAAACAAATCGAACTGTGGGAGCAAGTGTCAAGAAGAAGCTCCCTGTCTGCTCTGTCGCTGGCTTCCACCACGCGCAAGTAAATCTCCATCTGCGAAGACCGATGGCGCGATATGTTTTCATTGTTGTATCTGTTTTAAGACCGTACACCAAGGAAGAAAAGGAAGAGGAGAATAACAAGAAAAGCTCTCCATCGAAAGCTGTAACTAACGCTAGGAATGTCTCGTATAGAAAAGGACGAGATAGTATAGATAATTCTACGAGGGCTGTTAAAGAAATTATTCGTCATCATCTTGAAAGGACTACTGGTGGATCAGGTAATTTTCTTTCTAGGTGGAATCATTTGAATTATAGGCAGTTGAAGTTGAAATCGTTTTCAACATAAAACACTTTTTAATAAATAATTAAACCGACGAAAAAAAAAACTGAAAAGCGAGTAATAGAGTAAACCTGTTTTGTCTTAATAACTAAGCTCCTAAATTAGTTACATTACTTTAGAAGCATAGTTATTAAAACTAAGATAGTTTATTTTATTTTTCGCTTTTCAGTTTCTTTTTTCGTTGGTCTAATTTTTTTTTAAAAGTTTTAATTTGTTGTGGTTACCTGTTTTTCTACCCTTAGGCGTTGATTTTTTTCAAATTCAAATGGAATCAATTTCGCGGTATACCCTATTCAATAAAAAAAGAATAATTGAAATCGGATAACCCAGTACAAAGTTACACGTGGTAGAATCGGTTAGCAGGTAAAAATTCAGTGGGTTAACATCCTCTATTTTCCTACCCTTAGGGATCATATTAAAGTGGGTGGTATATCCTATCTAATAAAAAAAGAATAATCAAAATTACTCTGTAAATGTAGAGATGTTATTTCAAATTCGAATATTAAGTGTATCTCGAATATTCGAATATGTCGAATATTTAATTAAATAAAATATAATAAATAAACTACAATACTTATTTCATACTATATTACGAAGTGTAAACGAAAGAAAAACTTACTTAAAAAAAGTAAAGGTATTCGAATTTGTTGTTTTGATGGTAATATTCGAAATCTCGAATATCAAATACTTTCATTATTCGAGGTATTCGCGGAAGACGTTCGCCCATCTCTAGTAAAAAGTTATGCGTGGTTATACATAAAAAATAAACACGTTGACTTGAGAACCCCCTTTTTTCGTCGTATAAAAATGTTACTAACGAAAATGCAAATTTTTAATTTAAAAATGTTACGCTTCCAAGAATTTGAGCATTGCATGAAACAGTTAAACTAATATGGCTCAGTATTTTAGCGGATTAAAACGTCTCCAAATTTAATTTTTAGTTAAAACCACAGCTGCGTTCTGATAATTTTGTTATCGCGTGTTCAATATAACCTATAAACTAACATCTCAACTGGGAATAATTTGCAAGATTGACGGTATTCAATTTAGTTTATTTTCTTCATTGCTTTCTCCCAAGTCAGTACGATCTGAAAATATTGCTAAGGTCATGACTCATTATTGTAAATAATTGAACGCACTTGTAATCAATATATTGTCAAACAAACCACTACATTGTACGTTATTATGATATACTGAGAAATTGAAAGGCGTATGTATTTATAGTATTGAGTAAGCTGGGCATGCTCGAAACATAAATATGTTCGAAATATGTTGGTGTATGATGATTGTAAGGTTGAATATAATGTTGCTAGAAGAGTGCTAACGAGTTATGGTGAGCGAATGTCCAAGAATATGTGAACGAGATGGAATAAAACTATAAATTATGAAATTGGCTTGCCTGAATAAGAATGTTAGAAGGAGATTGATTGTGATATTGTGCTCTGATCTAGTTGTTTGTGATGTTTATGCGTAATATTAAAATTCATTGCTGAAAACAATTCTACGAGCAAATAATTAATTAATTTGGTAATACGGTAAATATAATTTACTTTAGCCAAACATAATTATGCATTAACTCATTTCAATTTTCACTGTGGACTATTTAATTAATTATATCAAAATGTTTTAGCTAAACGATGATGTATTATCTAATTTAATTTTGCCATCTGCATATAACCAAAAAACAATTTATGTTAAATTAAATATTTACAATAATTTGTGTGAGGGATCCAAATATTTTAACTTTTAATTTAGAATAGGCTTAAGGGATTTGAGAAAAGAGTTATTTGTATGTATGTATGTATTTGGGTGGTCCTTATTTTGGCTATTTCGAAAATTTGTTGCTCTCACCCCCCCCCCCCCCACTTATTTCAAATAAATAAATTAAGAAAAAAACATGTTCTCACACCTCTCAGACACAACCCGTACCTGTAAAATGTTCAAAATTTGCATAAATGAAAAAAAATCTCCTATTAAACATTTTGGTGTATAACTTTCTTTGTAATTATTTAAAAAATATTTCAAGATAACCTCAGTTATGCTTATTAAGTACGCTTATCCGCAGACCAAAAATCAAGGCACTTCGATGAAAATGAATGAAAATTATGATTTCTAACATTCAAAAATCCTGCAATGGGAAATATCGGAATTTCATATTTTTATTATTTTCATTCTAATTTGGATTCTAAAAGACGACATACACTGAAAATTTTCGATAAAGCGTTCTATTTAAATTTTTTAATAATCTGATATATTAAAAAAAAATAATAATAATGAAAATAACTGCTCATTTTAACGCAGCATTTAATGTTACAAATTAAGATACAATGATGTTATATCGAAAATTTTTAGTGCATCCTTTCAGCAGCCAACAGTTATCAAACTTGAATAAAAATCCCGACATTTCTCATTTTAGCGTTAGCGTTTTTTGGGTGTCAGAAATCGTAATTTTTGCCTTGTGATAAGTGAGAACATTTTTTTTTATTTAGTTGGATTAAGTTTGTGGGTCGAGAGCAGCAAATTTTCGTCTTTACAAAAAAATAAGGACCATCAGCAGTATGTATGTATGTATATATTTTCGGAACTTGAACCACATGGGTTATATTCCTAGGATGACATCTATAAAATTTCCTAGCATTGTCACTTTTTTCGTTACTTAGATGTCATGTGTATTGCCCATCCGGTGGAAGTCCATGTTACAACTACTAGCCGGTGTCCGATAGCTTTGTGGTTACCAAGTTTGTATCTTAACTTGGAATGGTGATGGAAATGAGTACCGATCCAAATCAGGCCATGGAAATTTTTCAAACCTGAAATAAGTTATTTAAAATATAACATCTATTAGATTTTATTGAACGTTTCGGGAGTTGATCCTTTTTCAACAACAATTATGGTGGTGAAGATAGTTAAATTGACTAACACAACTTTTTTCTGTTTAAGAATATGATGGTCTAATTTTGTCGCCAACTCGAGAAAAACTAGAACCAACTATCCCAAAACGCAATGAGGATCATAGAGATTTATCTAAAGAAAACCAACAAAAATCTAGTCCAAAGAAAGATTCTCCACAGAAATCAAAACGAGCAACGACAAAAACAAATGGTACGAAGCCTGCTTTAAGAACTAGTAAGTAGATTTTCCTAATGTAAGACCAGAACGCACCAAACTGTCAACATATGTACAACACTGACACCAAAGGGTAACACTTTTCGAATTTGAAGTTTTGTCATGCTTAGTCCTAGAGAAGTTTGCAATATAGTAGATTTGAAAGTAGTTCTAGTTTTCAGTGAAAAATCATTTTACATTATCATTCATTGTCAGTCGCATAGTACTTAGCATTTATATCAAAATTTTACAATTTTCGTTCCTATCACTACTTTATTTTTTAATCTTCATACTTTTTCATAAAATCTATAATAGTAAAAAATTCATAAGTATTTACATGTGGGCACTAACACTAACATACATTCATTATCAAAACAGTAGATTTGTGTTTTGCTCGTTAAATTTCATCAACAAACCAACTACTAGCACGAACACTTCATTGTAATCACACTACATTTCATGTGTATATACCATAAACCATTAATATTTTGTAGTTACAGTTTTTAAAAATGTCTCATGATCTCATGTGTGTAATAATTCTGTTGTCCTACTAGCCCAGAATCATATCATTTGGCCCAATTAGGACTTTTAGAATAACTAAAAAAAATTGTTCTGATCTTGCAAAGTGAAAATTGTTGTACTGAATTTATTAGTATCTTAAATTCTGTTATTTTCAAGAATAGTTTAAGGAAAAATAACATCTGAAATAATAACAAATTAACCAAATTCACTAACATAAAGATTTCATTTGGCCCAAAGGTTTGTCTGGTACCACAACTACTGTTTTGGAATCTGGTGACAACAAAATGTAGAAAAATGTTTCAAACAAAGATTGTAGATAATATTATTCTACATCTTTTTGATTCCAGTGAAATTTAATACATCTCATTTATTTTGTTCCAAAAAAACTAATCAATTCACAACATAAACAAAGGCAATACCTCCCTTATAAGGGGGAGGTAAAAATGATAGAATTTAAGATATAAATATGGCAAATTAAACAATTTTCCTTTGTTTGATTTTAACTGGGCCAAATGAAATGATTCTGGGCTCGAATAACTATGAACTCGTGTATATCTGAAAGTAAATACTCTCTCTGTCCTATAATGATAATAGCAAGTGAATATTAAATAATAATTGTAAAGCCTTCAATCTAAATTAATGTTCCATGACATCTTTCATTTGTTGTGACACATCTGTTAATTTCTTAGTTGAATCTAATATTATATTTTCAAATTTCATCCACTAACCGAAATGATAGAAACAGAAAACATAGTCTTTGATAATATTGCTCCCAAAATACTGGATAATGAGTTCCTGACACTTCAACAAGTTATGCTGGAAGCAATGAACAATGGCTTCAATAAATTTTAATTCACGCATGTAAGGAAAGAAAATTTCGCAACCTAAAGTTTAAAATGCTGTAACGAAATTATTGAAAAATCCAGAATCTATCTCAACACTCAAAATAATAATTAGGAGTAATATTTTTAATTTATTGTTTAATTATTTCTACTTTTTTGATAATAAATGCTCGATATTATTTTCTTTTGCTACTATTATTATGGGGCGGAGGGAGTAATTAAAGGGAAAAATGAAAAAACGGACTTGCAGTCAGTTATTTAATAAATGAAGATTCGTCAGTTACAGCTGTCATCATCAGGGCTAAGTTAGGGTCGAAAAAACTGTTCAGTTCTGTTCAGTTCAGTCCAGTGCAGCTCCAGATTTGTTTTATTGAATATCAATTTTTTGTCTATAAGTGTATTTTTATGACTATAATTGTGTATAATTTTTAACATTTTGACTCAGAATTTTTGTACGTGTTTTTATATTTGTATGTATTCAAGTAAAATTTCCAACCTTTTTTAGCCCTGATAATGACAGTTGTAACTGTTGAAACGTGGGTATATTTTTTATTCTTCCCATATTCCTCTTTAGTCGATCATCGCATCTGTTTCATTAAATTATTAAACATATGAGATATTTTTAAAAGGATAGTACCTACTCCTCCAGGTCAAAGCATAATTGATAAATTTGCCTTAGTTCGATCTCAAAGCGTGGGTCCAACTGAAGTGACTGAGAAAAGCTCTCCTAAACGTTTGTCGCGTTCAACAACGGTTCGACAGCAAAAGACTCCTAGAGATTCGACTAGTTCACCTCCATCGAGCACGGTACGCCGCCCAAGACCATGTAAGTCTCATAAACAACTGACTGCATTCGCTTACTTCTCGTATTGACGTGAAATACTTATTTATTTTGCCAGGTGTCAAAACTATTTTACTTGAATCTGTCCCTGTCTAACTAAAACTATTTGTGCATTTGTACTGTACTAGCTATTAATAACGTAAATGGTAAATGTAATATTTCAGTACATAATCATGAAAATATATGAGTATTATATTATGATATAATAATATGCACGTACTTCGATAAGTAGCATTACTAAAGTGTGGAATTATTTGGAACTAGATTTCTTAATATTCGTAAATTGTACTGTAGAAATCTTTTGTACATACAACTTCTACTGTAATAGAATTAATTTGACCGTAATTTATCTGAAACTACTAACTTATCAGCATGTATTATAGAAATTAACTAACTTTACAGGATTCATCAAACAGCAATTTCCCAATTTTATGTTTGCTTCTAGTGAGAAGATAAAATAGAATAGAAAAGCACATTATTGTAACCACTATCTTCTTCAAGATTTAAGCTTTGTCTCATCTTGGCACAAGTCAAAAATTTGTACGTTTTTTAGTATTCCAAGGTTGTTGAATTTTATCAGCAGATACAAATATTTAGTGTTGATACGACAACCAGATCGTGTTTATTGATATTTAATTTATATTACTGTTCAGAAAACTAATTTATCGTCTTGTTATGACAATAAAATAGCTCAGTTGGTCTTGATAAGCTCATCTTGCAAAAATTGAAAAACCAACGAAAAAAGAAACTGAAAAATGAAAAATAAAAGAAGCATTTTTACTAACTAAGCTCTTCATCTAATGTAACTAATTTTTAGTTGGTTACTTACATTTGTTTAGGAGCTTAGTTATTAAGACTAAAAAGGTTTACTTTAATTTTCGCTTTTCAATTTCTTATTTCGTCGGTTTAATTTTTTGATAAAAAATAATCGGTTAACAAGTAAAAATTCAGAGGGTGAACAATGAATCATCCCCTAATTTCCTACTCCTATTGGTGGTTTTTCAAATTTAAGTGGGCCCAACTTCAAGATATAACCTATTTAATAAAAAAAGACTCATCAAAATCGGACTGCTCTATAAAAAGTTATGCATGGTAATACGTAAAAAAATATACGCTTCGACTTGAAATGTCCGTTTTTTCGTCGGTTAAAAAATCCGCTAATATCAAGAAAAAAGTGGCATATCAATTTGTTATTTTATCGAATGGTGGAGTAGTTGACACATGAAGAGCGTATTTATTTGTGCCAAAATGATACACTCATAAATCTTGAAGAAGACTAATTAAAGTTCGTACAAATACTTCAATTGTTTTGTTTTATTTTGTCAGTAGCAGCTTATATTAAATATGTAAGCTGCTGTTTGATAAATCTTGTATAAAACCATTAGATGTACAGTTAATACTATTTATTCTTACAGCCACAAAATATAAATTATTTATAGGAAAACACTGAAAAATATAATTTAGAATAAATATTAAAATTTTCAAATACTTTTATTAGATATCTAAGAATATCATGATGGATAAAATTATTGAGAAGTGTTGTTCCAAAATTTGATATATTTAAATAATAATTTAGAACTCAGCAAGCACCTTTGATAAAATATTTTATGGCCTGTTGTCTCAACAAAACTAAAATTTTAAACTTGTCTTAAATAAATAAATAAATATATCCGTCAAAGATTCGACTTAATATTGTTTATTTAAGATCAGAATTAAATTTGTTGGAGCAACTGGTCAATACAGATTCAAAATTTCAAGATGGAAAAAATATTGAGAAGTGTTGTTCCAAAGTCACGAAAATCGACACTAGAAAAACACGAATAGAAACTAGAAACAACAATGTATATATCACAAAGAAATAATGTACAATGTACACTCTTGTAAAATGTTTAATACAACTGTGTGCCAAGTATCGTTAGCGACAAAAAGCATGATTCGAATACTACATGCATGTTTCAATGTCCTGTCGGTAGTCCGTCCTTCGAGAAGTCCTTGCTTGACGTTTGACGATAGATAGAGTTTATTCGTATTCGTATTCTTATTCGTCGTATTCGTTCGTACGTACATCTTTCATATAGTTCAATCATTAATCTTGCTTGTAGTTATTTTTTCAGTATCTGTCTCTTTCGTATTTCGTACTCTATAGCGCAACATTTTAGATTTTCATGTAGAAATTTTTCTCCGCAGAATAAATTAGATTTCTTCTAAATTATTATGTACTCTTACAATTTACAGGATGGCCAAAAATTCAAACCTAATATTGAATAGTGTCTTCTAAACTGTTTATGCTATTGCGATGAAGAAAACCTTAAAATGAGAATTATGTCTTTACTTCTATTTAGAGAAGATTATTTTCAGTATAAAAAATTGTTTAGAATATTTTTTCGCTGCTTAAATTATTATTTTAGCTTAAAACTATAATAATTAATATTAAATATATAACTAGTATCAAATAATAGAAAAGGAAAATATGAATAAAAGTAGTTTTTTTTTTTAATTATGAAACTATTTTTGATAAACCATCATATCATATGGAGTAAATAGCTCCATGGTAACGCGTCGGACTGTGTATCATAAGGTGCTTGGTTCGAACCTCACAACCGACAAATTTTCAGTAATAATGTAACAAGAGAGTGAGAATAAATTGAAAATAATTTGACATCTTTTGAAAACTTGTTGCCAGGCAATAGCCACGAAACCCTAGAAGGCAACAAGCTGGAGAATTATATTCTAATTTATCGAACTCTTGAGTTACACGCCACTAAATCTATGTTTTTTGCTCATTTTTTACTTGTTACTATCTGACATTTGTCAACAAAAACAAAAAAGCTACAGAGATTATTCCCGGGAATAATCACTAAAACTTTATTCTCAGTATAATAATGACAAGATTGAATAAAACGCAGACACATAATATACAATGAAGCATTTCATTGGTTTTAAAACACGTCAAAAAATAATCGAAATTAAATTTCGAAATTTGCCACCACATAAAAATTACCCCTGTGGCTCCTCCACCAGTGGCGGCTCGTGAAGCAGTATTTAAAAAAAATATTGAGGTTTAATTTTTTCATTTTTTTTCAATATCTTATTTACTGCAACAACTGGAACCGTCCAAAAATTTGTTGCGACATTCACCGAAGCTCATTCGTGTTTGTCGACATATACCGGTGAAAGTCCGAATGTATAATAAAATTAAGAAATGTTCGGTCTTTCACCAAGGCATTTGGTATTTGTCGACATCTACCGGCGAATGTTGACATTCACTATTTTCGGACAGTAACAATTATCTATAATACAACCAAAACACGACTGAAATTTTTTTTAATCTAACACAACACACGGGATACGAGAAAACGCACAACGCGCTTAACTTGGATTTTTTTATCTTTCTCGTACTCGCACATTTAATCGACGCCTTTGAGCGCTCTCTGTCTAGCATAGAGTTGCAGCAGATAGCTGTATCGAAATTAAAAATATGCTGTAATATACTATTCATTGCAAATATATTGTGAGGCTAGCCTGAAGATTAATTTTATAGGGAGTCGGCGGCAACTGGTATTACATACCGGGTATGGTGGTAACTTTTCTCTATTTTAAGTTAATAACACTAAAAGTATAATTATAAGTAATTCAGCGCTTGATATTAAAAATCATAAATTAATATTAACAAAATTAATTAAAAATAATTATATTTTAAAATTGTATTTGTATGTAATTTCGTGGTATGGCACTACCTCACCTGCCTCCCATGACCACTACCATCCTTGGAGGCCGCGATTTGACGGCGGGTAACCGCACTTCACGCGTAAAAATGTATCGTAATACCGAGATCTGCTTTGAGCAGAGTGCAGAAATGTGCAAATGGCATGATGATATATTTATTTATTTACCATACCAAAATAAAAATATTTAAATGAACTGTATTGTAGTGCATTCTTCATCGCTGTAGTATCAATAGTATTATAGAATACACTTTTTTAAGAGTAGGTTTGATTTTTTGTTCATTTTGTCTCGTATAATATAGTGTACATATTTTGTAAATTTGTAAATATAATATTGTACTATTATATTATGATGTAATATTTGTACTAATATAAATTAAATGTAACTTTCATAAATTAATTCAAAAAAGTATAAGCGGTTTACTAACATGCATATGATTTATCTTTATTTGTATGTAATTTGACAGCAAATATTTGAATTATTTGCGAATTTTGTTTGTAAATGAAGGAAAAGGCCGCAAAGACTACTGACATCAAAATTGTTTTGTTTTTCTAATTGTGTCCACGCTTATCATAATTAGAAGTGTTACTGGCACATATCATTGCTACTTTATATTCATAAACATCATTACAAATGCAGTCATAGCCCAATTTGAATTTACGTAGTAAATACATAGATATTTTGTATGATCACCAAATGTTCATACTCATAAATGTACCAATGTCCACTGAAATTCGAGTTTCGTGTTGCACAACCGCTTTTAGTGTGTAGTAAAATGTTTGTTTGGCGCAGTCACATATTTTTATCATTAATTTAATTTTTCAATTTTTCTAGCATCCCTGAACACCACTGCCTTCTCCCGATCTAAATGTAGTTCAGTTCCTCCTAAAAGCGCACCCTCGGAGGACCGTTTGTCAAATACAAAGACAAACAAAACTAAAGACAATAACACGGGCACTTCTAGTGTCAGGGGGCAAAGTAAACACTCCGGTAAGTTTTCGACGACAACGAGGCGATCAACGAGAGCAAACTGTAATGCATGCCACACGCATGGAACCCGATCATGTGATCATGTGCATAGCCGAGCAATTGCCAAAAGCATCGTTTTTGCATCGCATACAATGTCTTAGTTTTAGCGATTCTTGGCACATATCTGAGCTGTGTGAGTTGATTTTGTCATGATATGCGATAGGTACGATTACAAAACGAACATACCTTACTGATGGTTACTGGTTAATGGTTAATGGTTAATCTTACTAAATTATTCAATGTGGGTAGGATACAGTTTTGGGATACATTCATTATACTAGGTAAGGTTTGTATACAATAGGCGCTTTCCTTTCTCTATTTATTATTCAATGCAGAAACCGAGATCCTCTAAGGATCAAGTTAATATTTGCTTTTAATACTGCTACTTGAATAGTTTCAAATGTATGTTAAAGGAAAACGCTTAAAGTAAGTAACGCCTATTTCAGCGATGTGTTGCACTAAAATAAAACTTATTACTCTGGATGAGCGACTGCAGACCACTCGCAACCCAAATAAATGGTGCTATCGTGTGTTTAGATGGATTCTCACATCATGTGCAAAGAGCACAGAAATCACAGAGACTTGCACAACATACTACAGGACAAATACCAAATAAACATGTGAAACACGTTTTGTTAACAACCTTCTGGTTATAACAATTTACCGATTTATTATTATGACTTCTGTCGGTAAAGAACATCATAAAATTTTTAAGCACAAGTTTAATGAGAAAGATACTCAAACATATTTACAACAGTGACTACTGAAAATATTGCACATATTCTTGTAACACATGTAACTATACACAAGTAGCTTATTTCGTTTAGCGAACACATGGCAATGTCAAAATTTCGATTTGCTCGTAAACATGCCTTATTGTATGAGGCTAACTGGTAATTTGTTGGAGAAAAAAAGCATGACAGAAGCAGTCACGAATACTATTGTTAAACGAAGTGTATAATATTGCTTATGTGTAAAGAAATGGTTCGAGATTGTACCTGTCAACCTGTCAATATTGAAGTCTTGTACAGTTGAAGAAAGAAATATTGCAGAGCTTTATTTAAAATGTTACAATATTTGCTATGTCTTACGAGATCATATTACCTTTTATTGATGTGATATTTTATTTGTTTAATTATTATTTTTACTAAAAAAAATTCTATACACTATATTTATATGTTAATTTATACATTTTTGTCTTCACCTGTACTTCAAGACTAATTATTAATTTTAAAAAGAACAAGCTGAAGAGATGCTGTGGATACAAAATTCAAAATAAAAATACATGAGAACCCTTGCATTTTAGTTAATTATCGTACAACTGTTGGGGGCATTTTATTGTTGAATGTTTTTCACACTACAAATTGGGGAGATCTACCGACAGTAGAAAATATTTCCCATGTCAAATATTTGGACATCCTGTAATTTGAATATATTTCTTGAAATTCTTTCTAAACATGCATTACCGGCAGCTTTTAATCATTTAGTCTGAGTTTTTCGCACGCTTGTTTCATAAACAAGTAGCCTTTTTTCTTTTCTTAAACATCAATTGTTTATCTACTGTACATATCAGTAGAATGATTTGGGTTCGACCAAAAAAAAATGTATAATTAAATTACTTTTTTTACACAATATATAAAAGAAAATAGCGGGATAGCGCTCTGGAAACAGAGGTAGTGTGTTCGAATCCGGGTCAGGTCAGGAAAAATTTCCATGATCTGATTTGGATCGGTAGTCACTCCCGTTGCCATTCCAAGTTGGGATAAAATTAGCTTGGCAACTACAAAGCTATCGGGCACCGGCTAGTAGTTGTAACAAGGACTTGCATCGGGTGGGCAACACACATGACATCATTGTAAAGTAAGTGACAATTTAATGTAAAAATTAAGATATCGTGTGTTGTGGTCCATCCAAGGAATATAAACCGTAAAGGTTCACAATTCCGTAAGGATATACTTTATATAAAAGATAATAATAATAATAAAAACAATTTCTTGTGTGCAGCGAAATAAATAAAAATAATTGTTGTAAGCTGTCATTGTAAAGAATCGGTGCGAAAATCCACAAATCATACGTATCCCAACATCTTTTCAGTTGTTTCTCTGATGCGCAGTCACTAACCATAACCTTACGGTGTAGCCGACCCAGTGACAGCGGCAGAGAAATGCACGGTGGCAGCCGCTGGCGGCGACGAGGAGAACTGTGAGCGCGAGGCAGACATGGGCCACGTGGTGAAGTCGCCGCCGGAACCGACACGCGTCAAGTCGCCCGAGCAGATCATGATGCGATCACCAGATCCGGTGAATTGGACGGTGCCGTTGGATACTGGCAAAACGTTCACTGTTACGCAGAACGTTAGGGAAGGTAGGACTAAATTGAAGTATTCTTCCGGGTGTAAGATATTAGATTGTGGGAAAATGATTTGTGAGTGAATAAGGCAATTTCCGATTTTCTGGCTAATTTCCGTTTTACAATTGAAAAGGGAATCAACCTTGCGATGTGCTACTTCACTTCCGATTGGGATGAAACTTCGTGAATTTATCAATTTTTGCGTAAAACTAAAGGGAAATACGCTATCAAGTGGCGATCGGACTCAGATGACCTAGAAAATCCAGTTTAATGGGTCATTTTTTTCGTTCAACGTGGAACGTGGAAGCGAGCTTATTTCTAGATTCCATTAAAAATGGGTACTGTGATTCGAGTTTGTCGAGCGTGACTTGTGTAGGCTTAGGGTTTGTTTGTGCAAAGTGAGTGCGAAACACTTAATCATTCTTTTAGTACCGCTTAAAAAACATTCCTATTTCCAATAATGAACAAGTTTTGTTTATGTGGATTTACCTCTAGGTAAGTTTGCTTCGCTCGCTGGTTTCACCAACAAACCCTAAAACTACACAATTCTCGCTCGTTCTCGTATACATTTTTAATTAAAATTAATTGAAGATAAGCCCGGTTCCATGTTCCACGTTAAAGGAATAAATTGACCCATTAAACTGTATTCTACCAGCACTTTGTAGCACGAACGATTGTGGTGGAATATATCCTGGTGGTGGAAAATACCTTGGTTCTTTAGGCTGTAACGCGCACTTTATTTTATTAAATTTTAATTATTATTAAGAATATAATGATTGAGGATTATGGTGCTACAGTCCAGATTCTTTTGATTGCCGGTAACGAGCAAATAGTTCAAAAACTAACTACTAAAAATGAAAATTTTGCAAAAATCTTCAGAACTTTTCACGGTAATCATACCGATTGCGCCAGTGTAGCACGGACGGTTGACTTGAAAACGAAACATCTTTGTATGATGCTGAAAATAATATTTTTATAAAATTCACCTGGTTACACCTTTAATTGGGAATATACATTTTGAAGGTGAAGTTGTACTTGGCAAGGTTGACCGAAATGGGAATGTTTGTGTGGTAGGTGAATTGATGAATCGTCCACACAGCGAAGTGAAGGCATGGACGCCACCAGACGTGCCGCCGCCAGCAGCGCAGTCGGCGCCGCCGGAGCTGGCGGAGCAGGCGAAGGTGCAGGCACAGCAGCAGGCAGGAGTGGCAGGAGTGGCAGGACAAGTGCAACCCGAGGGAGAGCACGAGCAGTCCGGCTCCGGCTCCGGCTCCGGCACGCAAGGCACGTTCAGCCCTAGCCCTGACTTAGTGGTTCAGGCCTATTAATCGCTTGCGACACGAGCGCTGAGCGCCGCGTTACTACTCGTATTTCATTTTATCGCTTTACATAGGTATGAGTCCCGTGGCGAACGCGTGAACTCGAGGGTGGGGCTAGCTTTAAGTCACGCGCCACCATCAGAGCACCCTTCGTCACATTCGCATGCGCTGTTGCAGCTTGGAAGGCGGAGGCAACACCAACAGCTTCTCCGCACTCGAACCCTGCAGCAACCGCAACCGCAACGGCAACCGCGACGCCACCGACACCGACACCGTCACCGACCAGCACGCCGAACCCCCCGCAGTCCTCGCTGAATCCGAACCCGAACCCTACTACTACTGACACCGACACCAACACCAACACCAACCCAACAACTACAACTACAACTAGCACTACTGTTACTGTTGAGAATCCCTCAGTCTCAGTCTCAGCCTCAGCCTCAGCCTCAGCCTCCGCCTCTACGGCACCTACGCCCAGCCGATCACTGGCGTCCGACGTGCTGGAAAAGGCGCGCAATCGCTTCGATGAGTTCTGGGGTAAGAACAAGCCCGACTCCAGGGATGAAAACATGTAGAACGTATCTGAGTCATCACTCAACACTCGATAGTTTACATTCAATTTACACTACGTAATAACTGTTACTAGATCATGCTGGTCCTGGTGGCAAGTTGCCGGTTGCACGTTGCAGGTCAAAGATCTGTAGCTAACCAAGTGATATGTAACGATGTAACGAGCTGGAATTACAGACTTTTCGATGCTATATGTTCACAATAGTCATTTGTTTGATTGTTTGTCCACCTATTCAATGCTAATGAAATTATTTGGCTCGTTGTATACCCTGATATGGCACGTTAGTTGATGTTTAAGTATAGGTTACGTGCACAACAATTAGTGACGTTTCATTTATTTTTTTAAGTGCCTAAATGCAACAATTAACATCCAAATTGTTAAATGGCAACATATACAATAAATTATAATGTTGTAGAATGACTGTTGAGTAGTCAATGAAAGAATCAGAAATAATCGTCTGGGCTAGCAGTCAATTCTATTAATTTTTCTTCTTCAACTTTTGAGCGTGTCATTAAATAGTCTATAAGTCTGGTGAAATCAAAAACAAGTCGCAAAAAGGGTATATCAATTCTGATGAATTGATAAATAGTAAAACAATTTGTTTATAGATAAATTGACCAGTGAAGATAGAACAAATTAAATATTATAGACTGCTAAGTCAGTTTATTTTTAATCCTTTCATATACAATAAATACCTATTCGACAAGTAATTCGTTTAATTGAGTTAAATCAGAAGAAATTTGTATGATAATTAAGAGCAAAGGTGAATTTAATATTCAATAATACGATCAAATCGAAATGAAGATGAATGTGAATGGATTGAATTGTGAAAGATACGAATGCTGTTAGGTATATATTTACAAATTTTATGTAATTTCGTAAGTACAGTACACGTATGTACTTTATATGATATTATGATATGATACTATGATAACGGAATGGTGCGAAATGTCCTTACTTGCTTGTTCGGACAGGATAAATAAGATTTATAAGGCTACACTCACGTTATTTTTATTCTATTACTGCGAACATACTCAGCCTTAATCATATATCTGTATGTAATAATATGCTTATGTTTTATGCCATCCATATACGAAATGTAGGGACTGAACTGTAAAGTCTGTTTAGAAACCAATAAGTCATCAAAGGCTCTAATCTAACATAGGTTTGTTTAATGAAATGCGGTTTATTTGATTCGAAAACTCGCAATCATTGGTGTTTCCAAATATTCATACGATGTAGTTCAGTATTTTTTCAGTTGTCAATTTAATATTCCTAGTATGAAACAATTTATAAGGCGCCTGACAAGTTCATATTAAAATGAGAACAGGGTCATTATTTTTTATTTACTAGTCTAGTCTATACTATTCGTCGAAATAACTAAATAAAAATATTGCTTCGAATTCATGGCTTAAAGTTTAAATGATGCTATTTGCCATACCTGTCACTTTTGATGCGATATTTTTTTCATTTATTTGGGGTAAATAAAAAATGAATGCAACAGCATAGAGCACAGACATTTTGATTGTTCAAAATATTAACTCTCAGAATACAAGGAAAAGCATTAAATTTGATCTTATTTTCAATTATTTCATACATGTGGATTTAAATTGACAAAAAATCGTATACAAAATTTATTTTAGTGTATTAATTTTTTTCCTAAGCAACTGTACGATACCAGTTTTCCAAATGGTACTACTCAGTACTGTGTGACTCCTCTGGTAGACTGATAACTAATTATTTACTATCTACTTATCGCAAATACTATCCTAGAATGTTTGCAGTGGTTCAGATAGAAAATGTTTTTCTGTTATATTCAACGCTAATTTGTTTTATGAAATAAACTAATTAATACAGTTATTCAATTGCTTTTTATTTATGAATTACTCACAGTTGAGTAATTTAAAATGTCCTACGTTTTCTTGTTTTTCAATTTGTTTTTAGGTTGGTTACAGTAACTGATTTTTTTATGTACCATTTAGAAACTAACTGGTACTTACGGTGGCTAAGTAGTTCATTTTTTAAGGATGTTATTTTAGATTATAATTGTAATTAAGTTTAAGGTATAATAATCTTGTTTGTGAATTGTCCTCTAATATTTTAGTTCAGTTAGCAATAAGCTCTCATGATTGTTAATTTATTATGGATGACAGTAACATCTTTAAAAGTGGATTATACTTCACCAAATCATCAAATCATTTAGCCGCAAAAGAAAGCAGTGATGTAAAATTTACGGGTTCAAGGATAACAGTGTTGCAATTTATTAGGTTTTTGTGCAAAAAAATTGATTGTCTTTATACCTACCATTTAATTCATCCTGTTTAAATATTTTGTAAAGTGAATCCATTTGTATTATGTTTAGCCAGTAACAAAATGAATGTGAAAATTAGATGCTTAAATGATCAGCTTAAACTATGATACTAACTTTGCTTTTAATGTTTATGGTAGCTGAGATATTTTAAAATAAATTCGAATAATTTTCTATTAAAATACAGGATGTAGTTCGGTCTATGTGGTAGGTATAAGAAATTTATGCATTATATTTGCATACATTGCTTCAATATCTTTAGTTGGCCCTCCAACAATTTTTGCATAAATAATTTGGTACCAGTTTTTTTCAAGTCCAATATTTATGAAAATTGTAATAGTGATATGAATCCTAGCCTAAAGTATCTGATTTTCTTTGCGATCCTTCGATTGAATTCTAGCTACTTTCCCGTAAGATTAAATGCTATTTTCCTGAGCCAAAAACATTTTACAAGCCAAAAAACGATGCGTCCGTAAATATTTTCAGGTTATATCTACTACCTGTCCATTTTCGTTTAATATAAAATACTGCTTAAAATTAATGTCGATGTAATATTCAGCACAGGATATTTTATTGTGCTAAGTAATGGTTAGAAACGATTGTTCCTCGTATCGTTATTTATATCTGTACTTTAAGGAAGAATTAGATATTTGGTATTTTTATTGAGAATCATTTCACTGGTTAATGTGACTGGTTGTATACGGGAAAGCAGCGGATAGCTGATTATAAGCAAAGCTAATTTAATGGCATTAACTGGTGTTAAAGTAGCTTTTAATAATGTAATTATAACACCGAAATAAAGTGTAATTATTTAACCTGAAACCACATTTCCAAACTGTGTACCGCCGATGTATGTACTGTGCTAACTCAGCACTTGACGTCATTACCAATTGAAAATATGACGACGAAGTGTCATTATAACCATAAGTCACAGAGATGAAATAAATTCATTCCGAATCAGGTATACAGGTTATGTTTTGCCTGCTAAAGTATTTTACGTTTTTTGTGTGTAGATTATTTTGTTGATTTATCGAAAAGTTACATTTATATTATAATACATGAAATTTATGGTTGCTATTAGATAAATTATTTGTTGTTAATCTATTGTACAATGTATTACGAATAACACTTTTTAATTGAATAAAATAATTCGGATTCCCTTTGCACTATCATTAATATATTTGCTAAAATATATACTAATGCACCTATCTGATTGGGTAAGTACAGCCTTAACTCCTAACTCATGTATGCTAACTAAAATATCATTTGAAACAAATATTTTGGCAACGTTCTCCATAATAAGTAAAAACATTAAAATAACTTACATTTTTATATACTCAAAACCAGTTTTTTACAAAACACATCAGCCGATTTTGTTTCAAAATTTCAGCGAAGTACCGTACCATAAAGGCAGCACTATACAGCAGTAGTATTTAATTTAACATGTAGAACTGCTATATGAAAGTGCAATATGCAAATCCTGCACCTTTCGGGCTGAGAATATAAGTTCGTTATTCAAATTAGAGCAATGCGAAAAATAAACCAATTCATTTTTATTTCCTACATTTCTTTAAAAAGCTACAATAACATACTCGTCTATTCTTCACACTCGAAATTATTCGTTCACGCAACACGTATTCCTCGGATGCCCACGCAATCGTTCACCCGCATATATTAGTTTCACCAACCTGTCATTCGACATTTGCTCAAGATATCCAAACCACCTCAACTCACTCACTCCCACTTATTAACATTCTTCTCAAAACATATTTGCAACGTCAATATTGCCTAGTAGTAGACCTAAACGTTTTTCATTATGTGCTTGTGTTTAAGTTTATACCGCACATTCCTATCACGATCGCCAGTCGGTTAGTCGACGTTCTAGACTTTGTTCTGCATGGTGCAAAGTCTAATTTTGACCGTAAATTAATATGTTAGCTTGGTGGGAATATAGTTTACATTATATTTAAAAACATTTGTATCAGAACTAACCTTTGATGTACTTGCAGCTGCCGTTTCGGCTCTCTGGATAGATGCAGCACCATCAGTTCATCACACATCAACACAAAACACTTAGCAAATGGAATATATTATTATTAACACTGTATGTCTCAAAATTTTCACTCGTTATATCAAAGTTTAGCAACAAATAATTTTAATACACAAATACATAAATAAATGTACTCCAGTCTCACGAATTACAACTGAATGCTAGCAAATTCAAATAGCACTGCGTCTGCCCACTGGTATTTGCTTTGGTTTCAGCTTGTTCTCTAATGAGCAAGTTTAAACCAAATCCCCCGTATTCGCTGTTCACGTTAAAATTCATTTCGTGAGCAAGTGTTTAAGTGTGCAGATGTATTTCAATGTGTAGTGTATTGAATTTATTTAAATAAATATTATTATTGTGCTTAGTGACCTCCCAAGGTAAGAGATAGATTGTATTATCAAATAACTATATTAGGCACAACCTAGGAAAACGTATACAAAGTAAAGTTACAGAAAGATATATAAAAGCAAGTCATGTAGAAGATTAATAAGTAACACATATGCAGTTTTTGTATAAAACAATTATATTTAAATGAACAAAGGTCAACTTCTATTTCTAATATACGATACTAAATAAAGTACATATTGGTGATTTGCGCGGGCAGGCGGGAAGTTACGGAATGTTCAGTCTAGTTCGGACAGCGTGAACAAACTTAAACAATTCAAATCATACAAAAAACATTTATAGAGAGGTTATACTTTAACAAATAATAATTTGACACAAACTTATATACGTGATTTATGTATGAATCATTCCCAAAACAGATAGTAAATATTTTGATATTTACTCCATAAGATAAATTCTGTACACCGATAGAATGTCTACGAAAAGTTAATATGTGAAATTAGTTTTCCGTAATTTATGCTTTCCTGAATATTTTATGGAAAAAAGCTTCAAATTAAACTTGTAGAAAATTAAATTCTGTATTTACATCTAGATACAAATTCAATTCTACTGCTTTATTGGCTGCACAAATACATTTCTAAAAGTGTCAAAAATTAGTGGCGGAACTAGTACAAATACAAAACGATATCAAATAAATGTCTTATATTTTAGAATAATGAATTTATTTAAATCATTAGTAAATATTGTTAAACATTTTAGAATTGTACGAGTTAGCAACAATTTTGTGGGCAGTTGTGGTACTGTGGCTACGACGCTTCCAATTTTAAAATTTTATTTAATTATTTGGAACATATGAAAACAAATTTCGTTATTGTTGAATTTTTTTAATACTCCTCGTTAAATATTTTAAACCTTAATTCGCAAATTAAAAATTTAATTCAATATTTTTAGACAGTTCCAAATTTTAAAATTAATTAAATATGTAGATGTAATTAATATTTTTTGAGGTATGAGGTAAAACAGCTCATTGGTAAAAAATTGAACTGTAGAACATGAGGTCCTTAGTTCGAATACCCCGAAAACGTTCACAGCTGTGAATCAACCTCCACTAATATCTGCCAGGGCCGTGAAAAAATTCAACACTTACCTTGATCTGCAGAAGCTGAGTGCCACACCAAAATGCTTAATTATTTAATAGCTTGTGAAGTAAAATTGTTGCTGCCAATTCCATGACTACCCAAAACACAAATTGTTATTATTTATTGAAAATACATAGTTATTGTTATAAACAAATATAATCGTAGTAGGTATGAGATACATTAAACAAATATAGACAAAACATATATCTTCTAGAGAGATACATTAATATTTAACAGTACAGAACAATTTATCGACGTAAATTAACATTGCGTGCCGTGTTGAATCTTCGTGCAACTTGACAAAAAGGGTGCTCGGGTGCTTCTGGGTGACTAATGACTGACAAAGAATAATGTTGTTTTCACGTCACATTAGCACATAGCTTGAATAAGTATCCTTTAGAGAAAATTGCAACTACTTATCTAATGTATTAAAATAAATATCTTTTGACAATATCTTAGTTCTTGTTAGCATTAAGATAGATTAAAATGAGAAGCAATTACCGCACATAATGGCTGCTACGAGAAACCAAGAGAACTTTTTGGGACTGTACAATTTTCTAAAATTATTTTATAACAAATACTTCAAATAAAAGTGGTGGTTTATATCGGGTGTAGAACTGAAATGTGGAATAGGGATATAATGCTATTTTTTTATGTTACTGTAAATTTTTACCTGTTCACTTTACAGCAAAAATGTAAATACAAAAAAAAATAATAATGCATGCAATAAGGTGAAAAATATTTGACATTTCAGAAAACAGATTTAGATTTATTTATTATAGTCTTGTATTATTTTATGTAGAAATTTCATAGAAGATTGTAATGATATAAAAGTGAAATTTAGAGTTCATTTTTTTAAATTCGAACTTCTTTGTATTCTTATCTGCATGTTCTTTGAAACATACCAAGGAAGGGTTCATATTTAAACTATTTCTGAATATCGGAAATAATTTAACAAAAGAGAGTACAATAAATAATAATTTAAAGATCAAAATATTTATAAATAATATTTCGTGGTAAATACGCTTAAATGTTCGCAACATATTTAAAGGTTAGTTTTGTGGGTTGCGCGTATCAAGGCGATCAAATGTTCTTTAAATTTTTCAGATATTTTTTTAATATTGTGCTTTGGGCCAAGTGTAATAACATGAACATGATAAATAATGGAGCAAGCTGATAATTATCTTAAACGATTATTTTTTTGAAGTCTTCTTAAAGAAATTAGTACCGCAATAAAGAAAACATTTATGTTTTAAATTGTTTGTGTAATTTTTTCCGGGCCACTTTCATCTTAGAAGTTATTTATAAGTTTGTTTCTTAAGAAGTAACGTATTGAAATAATATTTGAGAGAAGCTCAATGGAACCAAAATAAATGGTTGTTTCTCATTTTAACATGAAAATGATTCTCAATAATTTTGAAGCCATTTTAAAGAAATTAATACTACAAAAAAGAAAACATTATATGTTTTAAATTGTTTATCTAATATTTCCGGGCAACTTTCATCTTGTTTTTATATTACTCAAAGAAGTATGTTATTTAAAAAAATATTGTATTGAAATATAATTTGAGAGAAGCCCAATGGAACCGGAATAAATTGTTGTTTTTCATATTAATATTAAAATGAGGATTTGT
Organism: Poecilus cupreus; assembly: GCA_963942605.1. Classification (NCBI taxonomy): domain Eukaryota; kingdom Metazoa; phylum Arthropoda; class Insecta; order Coleoptera; family Carabidae; genus Poecilus; species Poecilus cupreus. The sequence continues at coordinate 13,223,558 of OZ012715.1, forward strand.
GAATTCTATTTAAATTATTGGAATCATAAAATTTGTAAATTAGACTAACCGCAGGTGCAAACAAACAGGAATTTTACCTCACAAAAAATGTTTCTTTAAAATGCGACCACGATTTTGTAGCCTAAAAAATTGAAGTTTTTAAGTGGTTTATAGGTTAGAAAACCGTAATGGAACACCTGAAAAAAACCAGTGGTATAATTTGTGTGTTCCGAAACGTAAACAATTTAAGCTTTGCCGTGAAAAAATGAATATAATGTCATTTTTTAGGTTAAATATAACTTCGTTCATATAGAAGAAAGAACGCATTCACAAAAAATTATATGGGTTCGGAGATTATGAAAAGTTAATTTTACTTTTTATTGTCACAATATAAAATTGCTTTATTTGTTTTAACAAAGAATAATATACAATTTATGAAAATTAAGGCTGAATTATATTTGCATAAATTGCGGTGTAACATACATATCTAATATATTAAACTAATTAATGAGGTTTATCGCGAAATATTTACATTTTTCTTTATAGTACATTTAACGCATAAGTTACAAGTTTTCTTTTTTAATTACTTTGGTTAAATATGTAACATTCAAATAAGTAAACATATTATTAGTAAAATTTTATGTACCGTATTTAGATGGGTCATAATTTCAAAATTTTGTGATATAAATAAAAGAATATATCATCATTATGCAGTACGAATGTTAAGTCAAGAACTATCGCAATAAATATTTTAGTAAAAACTTTTTTAAAAATTCTAAAATGTCTTAAATGAGACATATTTTAGTGTTATTGTTACCTTTAGATTGTCTTTTGTTCTTGAGTAATGGCGTTAGCAATAATTATTTTAAATAAAGACCGATTTTTTTTATGAATTTGGACAAAACATGAAATTCTAAGTTAGAAAAGTTAATATTGTATTTTGAAATATTCAGGATAATTGCTTATAAAATTTTAAAAGAAAATCAAGAGAAACTAAAGGTAACGATTATACTAAAATATGTTTTAGTTAGGATAAAAATTGACGTGTTCGACGATTTAAAAAAACGATAGCTCTAGACTTTACATTCATACTGTATATATGTTTTGGGTGTGGAACTCTGGTTTCGCAGCAACGTCGGTTGTGGGGTTCGAACTGAGGATCTTAAAATTAACTGCATTACACCTGAGAAAAGTATTTACTAGGATCAGTTAAACGTATTAAATCAAAATTAAAAATGATATTTTTAGATGCGTTAAATTTGTAATTTTTAAAAAGTTTATTTGGGAAATAGGTAATGTAATTAAATAATAAGGGCTTTTTGGCAGCCAAAAAGGTTTATTTTGAAAATATATTCTCGGCTAATTTCGACTTCTCTTGCGTCTTCAGCTGGAGGTGAATTTTCTTCATAATAATGAAGGAACATTTTAAAAACAACAAATATATAGATAATTATATAAAACAAAGACATATTAATCTCTTCGTCAAAAGTTAAAATTATAAATTTAAGTGTCGTATTTAAAATGTTCGTTAATTATTATTAAGAAAATTCACCTCCTGATGAAGACGTAAGAGACGTCGAAACTAGTAAAGTATATGTATTTTTTAAATAAACCTTATGGTTGATATCCACGAGTTTTCATTGTCATCCAATGTAATTAAAATAGTGTTGGCCAATCGGAAAATTTTCAAAATGAAATATTCCCAAAATGGAAATTTACCGTGAATATTTTCTTGCCGTAAGAAACTTTCCAAAATAAATATCTGTAGATTGGGCTAATTAAAAAAAAAAAACTATTGACAACAATAAGAAAATTGGTCGGTGCGTATATTGTGAGGCTAAATATGTAGCAATGATAGTTATTGTTTCCAATGTTGTTTTTTTAAATACAAACATTATTTTGTCTTTTACATACTTTTGAAAACAGGAAGGAAAGTTTCCATAAAATAAATTCCCGGGAATTTGCCAATTCTAAATTAAAGTGATTTAATATTGGATTGTTGACTAGGCTTATTTAAAAATATTAAAGAAAAATTCGCGAATTAAAAACGAAACGTGTTTAAAGAAAGAAACACGGAAATCTTTTAGTAGAAACTCAGCATCAGTATCACAATGACTAAATATTAATTTAGCGGGATACTGTGGAAAACAAAACAGGTGGAACAGATTGTAACAATAAATACAAGCAAGATCGACAAAAACGATTCTAAGAGAAAAGAAATAAATAAAAGAAAACACCTACCTTCTGTGCATTGTGTACACTTAAATTTAATGTACGAAAGCAGGCAATAGCATCTGATCAAAAACATTTAGTGACCAGTCGCATTTTTAACAATACGTAGCGTGCTACACAACTAGTAATTGATCTACGTAGGTGGGCTATTGTGTTCAATTTAATGGATTTTAACATGGCTTGCTCGGATATAGATTCCTTTCAGAGCCACATTGAAAAACAAAATCAAGTGTGCGATCCTGACATTGTTTGTTCTGACAGCTTAGGCGTTTTTCTATTGTTCCACGGCCAACAATTCCGCTGCGTCCATCGGTCGCGTCAGAATCTTTGCCGCGGCTCTTTTAAAATGTGAATGACTAAATGGAACAAATTAGAGATGCTATTTGCAATATCGATTGAAATTTTGGATCTTGGATGATTTATTTTTCGGGAGATTGGAATTACATGCACGTTTGACGCATAAACAGGTGCACGTATTTTTTACACATTTTTTCAACTTTTCAGGAGGCACTTATTTTTTTAGTTAAATAGCTATTCGTGCGCGCCAAACTACCAATCATTTTTTTCTTCAAATGTTTCAGCCTCTTCTAAAACATCTGACACTCTTCATTCATGCCAAATTCATTAGTAGTCTGGAAGAACATCTACCATTAAATATTGTTAGTATCATAACCCAAAAATTCTAAGACTAAAAACTAATTTAGTATAATAATCGCAATAAAACAATATATTTATACACGAATAAAAAGTACCGTAGAATTTACCGAACTATTCGGTAAGCAGAGGACATAAGACGCATTTTCTTTTTATTGCATACACGAATAAAAAAGTACCGTAGAATTTACAGAACTATTCGGTAAGCAGATGATATAAGACGCATTTTCTTTATATTGCTTAATAATTAGAAGTAATCCTCAGTTTACCAAATAGTTCGGTAAATTCTACTGTATTCTTTCTTTTTTGTGTATGTTACTGTGAAAGCCCGAGTTACGGTAAATCCTAAGATTTTCCAGTAAAACCAAGATTTAACAACTCTTAATGGTAACAGACCAACAGTTCTGTGACCATCGTTCATTTAAAATTTTTTCCACCATTTTCTTGTTAAATCTTAAAATTTAATTTAATTTAAGACATGGTATATAACTAACCCTAACGTAACCTGTCAACCCATAAATTGGTTAATTTGATGTTTTTGCCAGTAAATCATTACATTTATCAACTCATGTCGGTTAATACTAAGCTTTTACTGGTAAAACCCAAGATTAACCAATATACGGCCTTTTATAGTAACATATAGAATGATTTCTTGACTGATTTTAATGGTTCATTGAATGGTGTGAGATTGGAACAAGGGAATTAATTTGTATATTTGGTTAGTATGTTTTCGAAGGATGGAAGTATTGGTGATCTATTAAATGTATCTAGAGATGCTCGATTGAGTGTTGAGTGTTTATAATGGTGTTAGTGCCTACATTGATGTATGGTTTTGAATATTAGGTGTGAATGAAGAAGCATGAATGCCCTGTATAACTGTTGTGGAAATGAGGTATTTGAGAAGAGTGTCTGGAATACATTGGTGTATAGTGAGTATGAACATGAGAAGAATGTTGTTAAGAAAGTGGGAGTGAGTCAGTTGAGGTGGTTTGGTCATCTTGAGCGAACCTCGAATGAAAAGTTGGTGAAATTAATTTGATTGATGGTTAGTTGCGCGAACGAATGATATCGAGTGTGAAGAATCGACGAGCATGTATGAATGTAAATGAGGCGATAGTGGTGTGCCAGGATAGGAGTGTTCAGATTCCACTGAGTATTTCGAGAACTGAGTTTTCGGTGGAACTAAGAGAAATCAATCTACAAGTTGTATAATCTTCATTGATCCCTTTTAGTTTTATTGTGGATAAGAACATAGTTTTCGAAGTAGATATTTTGCATATTCAGTAGAACTTTGTTCTCGAATTATGTAAATATATTTTAATAGTCTTAAGGCTTTAGAGTTTGCTTTTATCATAATAGTACCCGTTAAATTTTGGTGTACTGCCAAGAGCCTTCTGTCAAAGAAAATTCTTAAGGAACATAATAGCGGTCTTGCATTCCATCTGAGTTTCTAGAAAATAGGTATTATTGTTCAATTAGTTCCGTATTTACATTTGTTGAACAACTAGGCAATTTTTTCGTCAAACACTTGCTAAGATTGCATTTCTGTTTGCAGACAGAAGCAATGTTATTTCTTGTGAAAAATGAAGAAGTAATTGTTTTCTGAGTTTTCAGCAGATTGTTCCATCTTCCATCAGGTTGCAAGTTACGTTTGCTAGGGTTATTAAGAAAATGACACATCGCATCATCACATACTTGAACACTTAACACTTGTAATGAAATGAATACACAAGCCTTCGTTCTTTCTTTGCCTATTGTGCTGCAAGCTCGGTTGTGCCATACAGTAAATGGCAAAACACTACTAGTGCATTATTACAAGTATATTATTTACGAGCAGTCATAAACACGTGTTACGTACATATGTACGTTACACTCATTGTATTGTGTTAGTTTCTCTGCAGATTTATTAACAGTTATAGAAGTACTTAAGCAAAAAATAACGAATAGGAAAATCGTATTTAATAAGATGGAGATTTGTTGCATTCATGCGGAAGGTACATATTATTCAATTAAATTGTTTAATTGAAACCACATTTATATTGCAAATGCTTCTTAAATAAAAACTGTCCAGCTAACAATGATGCTACCATATTGCGCGGGCCAATACTACTATTTATTAGAAATGATCAAATTCATCTGCTAATTTATTGAAGAAAAACGTTTCAGACTTGGTTTCACCCAAAAATTCTTGTAATTTTAATTTGTATAATTTCGCGCAAAATAATGAATTGCTACAATAGTAATATTTACCTTACGTATAGTGACAGCAATTTATATATTCTTGCTGTAACAATATGTGTATATTTATTTCTCAGCAATAATACATTAATTATTTTGAAATAGTAAAATTTAAATATTGGAAATTAAACTTAAAAATTAGTTTTTATCTCATTGTTTTTATTCTATTAGTGAATACTTAGAGACTGATATTAATATTTCTTATTAAGCCAATGCTCTTCTTTCTTATGCTGATTATTAATTTAAATGATTTTAGAAACAAATGTATTTTTTTAATCAGTTTGTATAAACAGCAATATATATTGATATGCCATAATTTGTAATATATATTTATAAGAATGAATGAATCGAGACCGGTGTGGTAAATTTGGATGACAAACGTGAAGGAAAACCAAGAGACCTGGGATAGCATCATCAACAAAACTGAAGAAGAGGAACGATATACTACAGGGTGTACGAAGGATGGCGATGAATATGAAACAACGGGCGAAATTTGTACACGATTGAAAACTATTTACACCCTACACCTTACGGTAGAAGGGATCAAATAAAGATATAAGAAAGTACTGTAAAAATGGTGAAAATGTTGTACACAGAAAAAAAGTACCGTAAAATTTAGAGAACTGTTTAGTAACCTGAGGTTATATAAGATATATTTGCTGAAAATTTCATAACAAGTAACTAAGTAAACATGATTAATTTACTAAGCAATTAAAAATATTTACTAAAAAGTTTTCAGAAAAACTTATATCTCAGTTGACCTAATAGTTCGGTAAATTCTATTGTACTCTTTTTTGTTATAATAATTAGGAAATTAAATACAATTATTTTCTAAATAATTAGAAATATTTACCAAAAAGTTTGGTATATTTTCCGAAAATGCATCTTATATTCTTAGTTTACCAAATCGTTCAGTAAATTTTATGGTCCTTTTTTTCGAGTTTATATATTTATAATAATGTAGTGAATAATAATTGTTATTATTATTCTAGTTGTCAATTGATAGATATATACTTTTTTATTGTCATTAAAGCGGTCTCAACTGCTAAGTTTATATGCCGCCTCGGTTCCTCGTTTTCGGTGGTGTGACAGTGTTCGTTGGTATGGGTTTTCGAAAAGCGGTCACCCATACAACTACTAATCGCGGGCAGCATTGCTTTACTTGCTTTATTGAGTGAATCAGCAAAAACACACTCTGCTATGCCGTTGCCTGTCATTTAATTAGTAATATAGTAATTATTTTAGTTACTTTCTCTATATTTCATTACTAGAATGGAGTAATCTGTATAATAAGATGTAAAAATAGCCGCAGTATTATTCTGTGCAATAGTTGTTAGCCAGACAGTTCTTATTAACAAAATACTGTTTTCCCATAAACGCATATGACAACATTACGATGGGACGCACGGTATATGTAACTAGATTAATAAATATTTAAATATATCATCACGCCATTTACCCATTACTAGATGTGACACTCTGCTTGTGGAACACATACGCATTTTGGATTAATAGTCGTCCATAAAGCCCATCTTATTGAAATTAATTAATTACGAGACATGGACAACTCATTTTTATTTCATAAAATTGTTAAAATAAATAAATATATTATCGCACGCAACTTACCCATTTAGTGTGGCACTATGCTCTTGCAAATCTTGTTTAATGATATGTAAAGTTAAAATTATTATGGTTGCCATTGGTTAAGTGCTTTGGTAACGCACAATTCGTTAAAAGATAAATGAATATGTGAAACTAATCGGCAGTTCTCGGTAAGATAATGATTTCGCCAACAGAATCATTGGGGATGTCATTGTCAATTAGGGGAAAGTAATTGCATGTACCTACATTGACTAATATCTGTAGCCGTTAGTAAAAACCCGTTGTTATCCAGACAGATGCGTTCAACCTTACAGAAACAATTAAATTTATTAAATGCGATTTAATTGGTGCGCATAATGACTTAGCGTACGATTATATAGCACGAAGTACCTGTTTATGTAAATCCAAATATTACATGTGTATCGTGAATGAATGATGTTCTTTCTACTAATTAAAATACGTTTAACATACGAAAAGATCTTTCGTTTTAATAGAGCGCTATTGTTCCTTTTAATTACTAAGCTTCCGAGACCGTGGACGATACGGGCGTTAACACGGGTTTTGTATGTTGAATAACGTGCTTGTTTGCTTTTTGCGAGTAATCGACGGCTTCTGCGAATTTCTTACATCTCGCTCAAAATGGCCGACATTGATTGCGGTTTTAAATCTTGGGCTAGGACATTCATAATAAATAAATGTATGCATTGCGCTATTTACCCAGTTTGAGTGTAACACTTTGCTTTCGCATATCTCGGTGAGCAATATATTTTTACATAGTCATGGCCCCCAAATATATTAGCAAACTGACAAGCACAGTGACAAAATGAAAATGGCAACTGTAGGCCGTGGGATTCGAACTGAGGATCTCATGATCTGCAATGTACATTACTATGGAGCTATTTTCCTTGGAAAGCACGAATATAAATTTGAGTAAAATCCAATTGTATATTTTCTGAATTTTGAAAATGTAGAACAGAATAAAAAATATGATGTTATACAGTATATGCAAATTTTTAGGATCCATTTTAAATATCAACTAGTTAGTACAAAAACAAAAGAATATATCATCACGCCATTTATCTATTAATAATTATAATAAATATCTTTATTTATTCATAGATATGAATTATTTCAGGAATTGCAGGAATTGGGTGGGATTAAGTTAATTAATTAAGAATTACAGGAATTGGTAAGTGTTATGCGGAAATGCTTGAATTAAAGGGAATTACTTAGATTAGGTAGGAATTACCAGAATTGGAGTGATATAGGAGAAATTATCAATTCGTGGGAATAGCCTGATGCCTGATTCAGGAATTGTGCAGGAATTGTCTGAACGTATAACAGGAATTGATAGGAACTATAAGGAATTGCATGAAATAGTTAGAAATTGCAGAAATTAATGTAAATTATCTGAATTAGATATGAATTACCGGAATTGGCGGGATTTAGGTGAAATTGTCGGTATAAGCGGGAATTAGAAATTATCGAAATTAGTGAAAATTAGTTGAAAGTCGCATATTATAGAAATATATGCGTTAAATGCGTTTTGTTGACATTAGGAATAATAAATAAATTAATAATTACATTTACAGTACAAAATAAAAGGAAAACTAAAATAAACGATGTGACATATGAATGTGAGGAAAAGACAGAAGAGATAAATATTAAATAATTTAGTATGTGAGAAATAGCAAGATGAAAATATAGATGTAAATTATAATATTATGTTATTACTGTAATTATTATTATCATTGGCTGTCAATATGTCAATTGTATTTTAGACAAGATGACACCGATAAAAATACTACTTATTTAAGTTGAAAAAATTTTCAGAACTCATAGCAAATTATAAATTCTTTTGGATTAAAATGTAAAATATTTTATTTAAATAAAATGTTTCGAATTGTTCTACATAATTCTTTATTAAAGAAAAAGATTTTGTTTACCTGATAAATTATTATCCAAAATTTTATAATTTACTACTTATCTACTTAAAACTTAAAAAAAAAAAAAACAGTGTACTACAGTTCAAAATATTCGAATTTGTGTCCGCCAATGAGAAGAAACCAGCCCTTCTATATTCCACCCTAATTTTGTCGAACTACCTGCCCTAAAAAACTGCTGTCAAACACGCTCCTCCCACTACCGTACTTACAACATTTTATTCGTTTATTCCTTATTATAATTTACATGATAATAGGCCTTTCATGTTTACACAATTATACAAGTACATGCATCAACTGTACACCTAATAATTATACTTGTTCGTAGCTTTTACGACCGCGTAAGCTGCAGCAAAGAACGCTATCAACAATTTTCTTGCAAACAATTGTTATGTTAACGTGCCATTATTCTTGCTGTGGGTTTTAGAGCGGGTTTTTTTTCATTAAAGTTTTAGCTGAGTTTCAGCACAGTTCTCACAAAATTTTAGTTGTTCTTGAGACACAAAAATAATAGCAGAGGATGAACTTAATTTTCGATATATTTTTATCGCTGTTACATTAACAATTGAATGCAATCTTTCCATAAGCTAGAGTTGTAGAGGACAATAAATGAATCATTCTGTATAGGGTAAACATAAAAAATTGCCCTCTTCAGCGAAAAAAGACAAAACTAGTTATATAAAAAAATATTTTTGATTATTATGGAACCTATCTCATTTTTTCTGAATACACGAAAAAAAAAATATAAAGGAGTAGGTACAGTAGAATTTGCCGAACTATTCAGTAAAATGAGAATATAAAACATAATTTTGCAAATTTGACAACGCTATTTTCAGTAATAATATAACAAGAGGGTGAGAATAAATTGAAAATAATTTGACAGATCTTTCGAAAACTTATTGCCAAATGGCGACAAGTTTGAGAAAGATACTGGAGAATTATTTTCTAATTTATCGAACTCTCGAGTTATATTTAATTAGATTATTTTTTGATTTCATCATCAGGCACGTCACTAAATCTATCTTTTTTGCTCATTTTTACTTGTGTTGATGATACCTATCTGACATCTGACATCTGTCAACAAAAACAAAAAAGCTACAGCGAAAATTGCCGGGAATAATCACAAGAGCATTATTCTCAGTATAATAATGACAGGATTGGTTAAAACGCAGACACGTGACATACAATAAAGCATTTGATTGGTTTAAATAAACGTCAAAAAATAATCAGTCAAACTGCAGAGTGACGTGAGTGATCAATATCCGAAGTGAAAGTTTTTACTTTGACTTTGACTGGTGTATTTTTGATTATAAAATACGATAAAAAAAAGTATAGTAGAATTTACCGAACTATTCGGTAAACTGAGGATATAAGATATTCTGACAAAAAAAACTTATACCTAATGCTTAGTAAATAACTGTATTTAGTTTCTTAATTGTTACAGAATTTTCAGAAAATGCGTGTTATATCCTCAGCTTACCGAATAGTTCGGCAAAATCTACGGTTATTTTCCATTGCCGCACTTTTCCCTATTCCCCTTACAAGATTTTAAAAATTCTACGCCCATAAACTTTTCGGTAACGTAAAAAATATGAATTAGTGAAAATTTGTTAGGAATTTTCGATATTCCATTTAGTTCTTTCGCTACAGTTCTTTAATAAAATTTTTGTTGATGAATCAAATTAATAAAATATTGGCCAAATTATCAGTTTAACTAGGAAAATTATAAAATTATTAAATTTTTATTCTTGAAGTACATTTAAATTCAAGTGTCGGCAACCTAAGATCCGCGATAAAAAAAATCACCTGTAATCTTTCAACATTTAGTTATAATTGTGTTAGCATTTGTACATACTTTGATTTACAAGAAAGTACATATACAATTAAAAAACTAAAACAATGTTTTTATAATAATTAGAATTTTAATTTTGTTTTCTTTTTCACTGACCCGAAAAGTATTCTTAATAATCACATTTTGATTGTTTTTGACCCGGAGCCAAAAAATTTCGCCGACACCTGTTCCTATCTATAAGAACAAACCAATACCAAATATATGTATTTTAACAAAAGGCCTAAGAAATGAAATACCTAAGTAGGTCTAATCTACCTATTCAATGTGAACGGTGATTTGATGCTTACCTATATTGCTAAATGCTATTAAATGTGTCATGTTCTAGTATTAATTAAATACCTGTTCGTTATAAATTAAATATTTGATTAACTATAATTATAAATTATTACCTATGCTGGTATCAGCTATCAATAACTGTTAAAATGATGTAATTTTGCGTATCATGTATAATTTTGACATATTTAATCAAGCTAAGTTATTGCATTATTTTTTTAAGACACATTAAAACGGTAAAAGTCTGAAGTTGTAATTTCCATACTAAACATTAATAAATAAGTAAAAACTATTACAAATGTATTTCAACATTATTTACTAGACATAAATTGTATATTAACTGAACACTTTTATGTTTCGCCGCACATTTTTAAATAGATTTTGGCAAATTAATTTTCTGCTTAACACGCGAGGCACGACAGAAATTATTTATAAATTATAAACAAACTTATTTCTTCAAATTAAGTTAGAAAAATTAAATGCCTATTTTTAAAATAAATAATTACATTTTTAAATAAATTCTTTCCTAACTTAATTTGAAAAAATAACCTCTAAATTAATATATCCTATAGATAAAATTTACTAAGTTTTTGACGCTCTATCCGAATTTGCATAAAAAATTGGGGTTCCCATTTAATACCCCCCTTCCCTGACCCCTGGGGGTTGGTGGTTGAATATTTTTACATCAGATGCCCCTCTCCAAATCATTAAAATTTTATCTAGGACATTTTGTCACACGATGCATATTTCTAAATATATTCTAGGACGTGATAAATTAAAATGTAAGTTAAATTTGTATATAATTATGTATTTTATTTATATCTGGCTGAAACAATAAAATATATACAAATTTAAATAAATTTACCTTACATTCTTTCAGTAAAATCGTTAAAAATTTAAAAAAAATATCTGTATTTGAAAAACCTCTGATTAAAAATAATGTATTTTTTTTTGTTCACCGTAAGAGTCTCGTTAAATAGGAATTGTTGTCTCTAATAAAACCAACTTATATTTCTCGAGATAGCAATGGTGTCACTTTTAAATAAAATACCCTGTATATAAATCAATTAACAATACGTATCACTAGAGAGCGAATTATATGCAAACTGCATATATTTTAATTTTTGCATATCTTTAAATAAAATCAATTTTCTGGACGAATTACATTGATTAGAGCTAATTAATGCTAATTACTAATTGCCTATATTGCATATTTGTGCATTCTTATGCATATTTTTACAAAAATTGCAAATAATTGCATATTTCAATATTTTTAAGACTGTCTGAAATTTCTGATAATGCACATTGATAATTACGAAACATTGGAGGATTGTCAAAGTTGCACTATAAATATAAACACACAAATTAATTTGTCTAATATATTGGAAAACAATTAAAATATTTACAATATTTACCGTATTCACTTATAAATTTATTATATTTCTTATTTATATTAAGGTAATTAACAAGGCCCTGGTTCATACTTTCATTGTTTTTCAACGAAAAGTTCTTGTTTTTTATTTTCATTTCCCAGAATTTGAGATGCTACATTTAATTTAACCCTCTCGGAATCATCCACGTAGCCCTCAGCTACAGTGGATGATCCGCCATGCCTTTTAATACTGTCCATAGATGCTCCTGCATTGGCCAACAGTTGCTGATGTTCGCCTGAAGCAACTATGGATGGCAAGTTGGTAATCTTATGCACCACAACTGGTTGTACAGTACATTTATTCTTTACATAATTCACAAAAAAATTTATTATGTGAAGTTTTTGGAGATCTAAGAGCAATGTAAGTTCTAATAACTTCGAGTAAATTTAATTGTCCCGGTACTATAGTAAATGATCTATCCGTTTTCGTTTTGGTATCAATTAGCTTGACCAAAAAGTGTGTTTGCAAGTCTTGGACATTAGTTGTCAACAATGAAGTTAATTCTTGGCGGCTACATGCACCAGATATTCCAAAAATAAAAATGACATTAAAAAAACATTATTATTATTATAAACATGACATTAGTAAAACATACTTTAACAAATTATTAGCTTCCGTTAGAAATTTTGCCACAATGATTTCTTCGATTTGAATTCATCACCTGGAAAATTTGCTTATATCCACACCTTCTTTCAAATTAATTGTGGACCGTAGCATAGAATATGGAACTATTATAACTTGCCAAAATACTATTAAAGTATACCAAAATACTATTAAGGTATGCCAAGATACAATCTTCGATGGTTTTTTTTTATTTTCATATTTAAACACCATTTTCTGTATGTATTATATGTGTCTTCATACAATTGTTTCGATTTCGTTGGTAATAGACATTCTCTTGCATTACATGCAAAATCTTTTATTTCATTTGGAACATCTTCAATGTCTTCATCCATCTCAACACTTTTTTCACTTTGACAATTTGATAAATAACATTTTTGAACAAAAGCAACAAATGCATAACAATGAAGCACACTTGAGATGCAATTAAATGTTTTAAATATAGGTATTGACATAATCATATTTTAAGAGAATAGTATATTCTACAACAAGTAATGGAATGGCACATATTCCACGCGAGCAAAAAGTTTGTAGTCCGAGCCGAAGGCGAGGGTTACGGTTTGCGAGTGTGGGATATGCCATTCCGTTACATGTTGTAGCCTATACTTTCTATAACAAGATTTTGGAAATATACAAAAAATACAAATACAAAACTGTTGTAAATGTCAAACTCAAATAAATCAAATTAAAACAAACAGACGTAACCATAGTAACTGAATCAAAATACTTCATATATCGCGCTAATATGCGGCTCTAATTCGTCGAAAATATTCCTTACGCAGCGTATGGAATGTTAGTGATGTCATAACAATTTTTAGTTGTGGAATGCCTAGTTTCCAAAACAGTATCATAGAAAATATTTTACATGCAGTCGAACATAAAACGTTATATACAACTCGAACATAATCGGACTTTATAGACTCGCCTTATTTATTAGACCTAAATTATGTACTTGTTACTGCTAGTATTATATTAATTAATGCGTCCGTAAAGCATTCTTACTCATTTAAACACAGTTCATATGTTGTACTTCAATTTCACGAAAATCACTAAAAATTGGCATATACTTTTATTGTATTTCTATATAATATAAACCCTAAAAAACTCAATGGTGCAGAGCGCATCATCATATCTTTTAAATATTTCGAGATATAGCGGTTTTTGATGTTTTTCGAAATGCAACTTTGAGGAACTGCAACTCAAAAATTACGCAAGATATCGAAAAATACTCTTTAGTTTTGTGTTATTCGTGCATATTATAGCAAAATAAAAAAAATTTTAAAAATTGAAAATTTTTGATTTTTTTCAAAATTCCGATCAGCGATATCTCAAATAATAAACGAGATACGAACTTGCAGACTAAACCATTGGATTCAGCTCATTGAACTACATAATCCCTAAAAATTTCAGAACATTGGAATTGTGGGTTGAAATGTTAGAGCAAAAAATCTGAAAATGGCCTTTTTCAGGCCAAACGTCAAAAACGTCATTTTCACACTTTTTGCTCTAACTCTATAACGCGCAAAGCAATTTTAATGAAATTTTACATACTTATGTATTTTAACGAGCTTAATCGAATGGTCTAATCTGCGAGTCTGTATCTTTTATATTTATCGAGTTATTGCCTATCGCAATTTGGAGAAAAAAATTGAAAAATTTCAAAATTTTCAAAATTTGCTAATTTGTAATAAAATGCATGAAACGGACAAAACTGAGTTTATTTTTCAATATCTTTAATAGATTTTGAGTTGCAGCCACTCAAAATAGCATTTCGAAAAATATCGAAAATAGTCATATCTCTATAAATTTAAGAGATATGACGATGCGCTCTACAGCATTGAGTTTCTTAGGGTTTATATTATATAGAAATACAATAAAAGTATATGCCAATTTTTTGTGATATTTCGTGAAATCTGAAATTGTGCAGTACTTTCTTAACATGTATTTGTTGTCAATGGTAAATGAATTTGTATTAAATTTTCTTATTTGTACAGATATTATAAACATTTTCAACTTGTAACCACAATTCTCGTTTAAATAATTGGGCCCTATTGTGTAGTTTCAGATAATGTAACAATTTACTGATCTACAGATAAGTTATCCTCAGGAGTGAAGCATCAATATAAAATACACAGTAATCTTTAAAATGTTATTAGTTGTCAAAATAATAATAAGAAGCATGTCAAAATATTTTTTTGACAACTGCATGTTAAACATTATTATTTTATTTAACAGAAAGAAATGAACTCTCAAATCGTCATTATATCATTACAATCTTCTACGAAATTTTGACAGAGAACACTACAATGCTAATAAATAAAACTAAATCTGTTTTCTGAAATGTTATAGTTATTTACATACCAAATGCGGGAACGCTTGGTTCCCGGATGAGTGTTTGGCGGCGCGAGTTCACGCAAGAGGTTTGTACAATATTTTTTGTACGAAAAGTATAAAACTAATAACAGTCCATACAAAGAAATGAAGTTCTTCAAGTAGTTATTTTGATAATTGTTAAAGTTGCACTATAAATATAAACACACAAATTAATTTGTCTAATATATAATAAAACAATTCAAATATTTATAATATTTACCGTATTCACTTGTAAATTTATTATATTTCTTTTTTATATTTTGGTAACTAACATTACATTTGTAGGTTATGTATTTTTTGTATATAATCCGCTCTCTATACGTATCACAATTTTCTTGAATAGTTATTAGTTATTGGTACTTCCATGCAAACATTTTTTATTGTCCAAGTTTAAAAGTATATTATTTCTGTCGGGCATGGACTACAGCCTTTTAATCTAAATCATGTTCTTGTTCGAGAAAAATGCTATCTTTATCTAATGTAATCATTTGGCTTTCGCTTAAATTTTTATTTATGTTTTAAATGTTTAGCATATTTCGGCAAGTGTTTTCTGTTATTATGCAAATTTTGATTCATATTGGTGTTGTAATAGACCGCTTTGGAAATTATCTAGATCAAGATTAAAATCTCTCTTTTTGTAGGTAAGAATATAGATCCGATCATAGATCACAAAAGTCTAAATGGCCTATATTTAGATGCAGGTATCAAATTTAATATCTAAATTATGGATCAAGCAACGTTTTTAATTCGGGCAGGACAGTGCAAAATATGTTTTAAATACCTCCGTTGCTTCACTTATGAATTAAAATTTCGGTATTCATAAATATTTGTTGATACATATTTATTAATTTTAAGATGTAATTTTAATTATACCTCGAGGGTGTACATGGCTCGTAACAGTTGCCGAATATATTTTAACAATAATTCAGTTCGTTTTCTTGCTCTTTTATTAACGAAACAATGTAAATTTACCTGCAGTTAACTGTTTCATAATTTTAATTTAATATATTCAGATAAACCTATGATTCACATAGTATATCATTACGTCTTTTACCCATTCTTGGTAAGTGAATTTTTTTTTTTTTTGGTTGCCAGTCGTCAAGTCACGGCCCCGAAAAATGTTAATGGAGGGAAACAACGGGGGTAAAGTTAAAATTAAATTGGTAACTGTCGGCTGTGGAATTCGAACTGAAGATTTTACCATCACAATATTATTATTATTATTATTATTACCTTTTAAAATATTCTTTCCCAATCGAGAGTCGATTCTTTCCATTCTTTTCTGTCTTTTGATTTTCTTTCTTGCTTCCTGATTACTGTATTATTTCTGCTTAGTATTTCTGATAGGTTACATTCATTGATCTTCCCCTTTTCCTTTTCTTCATTATTCTGTCATTCAATACTTGCTTAGTTTGTCTTTCTTCTGGCTTTCTTATTAAACGTTCGAACCACGGTTGTTTAGCCAGTAATAAGTAATTATAATAATAGTATAACGTATGAAGAACATATTTAAATTTTTTTCTTAGTTTCATTATTTATTTTTTTTTTCTATCTAGAAATCTATTTTTATTTTTAATTAATTAAAAAATCCTTTTTTGATAGTAGGATTTTATAAATACTGTGGTAGACCTGCACAAAAAAAAACGTACAGTAGAATTTACCGAATTATTCGGTAAATTGAGAATATAAAAAAAGTATTTTCTGAAAATTTAGCAAACTCACATTGAATTTTTAGTAGTTACACAAAAAAAAGATGAATTGATAAAGTTGCAAAAATTTTGTCTGTGTTGTAGCTGCAATCGGAAATAATATCATATTACTAATTTAAATATAGTTCTTATAAAATATAAATTGCTCTCACTATAAGTAAGATACATTTTTGCTATTGTAACAATCATTTTTTTTCGTGTAAAAATTATTTTATCTGACTATATTTTATTTATTAATATGTATTTATTGTTTTAAATTCTGACGAAGAAATTCATCCATGTTGTGTTGTTCATATTTATTTATTTATTCATATTTTAACATGTTTTGTATTAGTCTCTATCAATACCACGAAAGTTATACACTTTTTGTAATTTTCCATATTGTTACATCTACATTTTTGTAACCGTAGCTCCTGAAAAAGACGTATGTGGTGTCGAAACCGGTCGAGGTAGTATTGAATAAATTTTGTCTGAATTCCAGTACTTTTATTCATATCTATCATCCAGCCAAAAAATAGCCCAAAAATTATTTTGTTTGCTAAGGTAGTGTCAGGATATGAAACAGAACTATAAAATATGAAGGACCTACTAACAATTTTAGACAAATTATCACTTAAATTTTGATGAAATCCCATCACACTTCTCCTGAATTGCCTGTCTCTTGACGTCTAGTCTCACATCTGTCACTCAATCGCGTGCCAGCGCTGTAACATGCCGCAGACATAACATCATGTCACATACAACACAGCCCAACACAAACAACAAAACGCATATCAACATCACAGAACATGGCATTCTCAACATACGGGTGTTCGTATATGAGGCTAGTAGTGTTGTTTAGGTTGTTGTTTACCTGTTGGTGTTTATTTCGTGTTTCGTGTTAGGAGTAGGACAGTGTAACACGCTTTGATGTTGAGAGTAATGTGCTTAAGCGTGCAGTGATGCTTAGATGAATTATATTTAGGTTATATACTTTAAATATTCTTCCTTCTTCTACACGGTATACGAAAAAAAGTTCCCTAGAAATTTCTGAGCTATTTGGTACAAGATATACGCTGCATTTTCTGAAAATTTACTAAACAATAAGGTGGACGGACCTTAAAAGCGGTTAAATCGAATTTTTACCGGACGTTTCACCGTCGGATCAAGCCGTTAAACTCAGTTGTCAATGCATTTATTTTCTGATAACTATTTTGAGAAAACGACTTTACTATTTAGGTTTCGGTTACTTACGGTTTACAATTTGGTTTAATTGATATTTGTAAAATGACAATTTGCAAAAAACACGTATTATTTCTAATTGGAATTGCAGAAATAAGTAAACAACTCGAATAAAAATAAATAACCAATTTGAATGTAAATCGCGAACAAAGCACTGATTTGATTTTTATGTTACACAAGAGAAAGAGTAAGTAAATTATTTTCAAACAAAATAAAATTACAACTCCTGCAGCAGCAACCAGCAACTTACTTATTTTCTCACTTACCACAAAGCAAAACCGTAATAAAAACTTCTGCAAACTATTAACATTTAAAGAATACACAAAGAGAAAAATAAGTACGTTTACCACATCGCAAAAGTACTCTTGAAATTTAATACTTTGACTTGCTTTAATACTTGTCAAGATCGTTAAAATTCTTTTCACAAATTAAGTGAGGTTTTACATTTACGACATTTTGCACTGTTCTTTGTATCTTAAAGAAATGATTTTACATGCAGTGGCGTACCCTACGGCCACGGCCTTCGGCGGACGAACACTCAACTTTAGAATTTGTTAAGTTTTACAATTATAGTAATGTGTTGCAATTCTGCATTGGTATAATGTATTATTTGAACTCAATGTTTGTGATATTTATAGAATTGGAATTAGAAAAAGAATAGGCTTCGGAAATTTTAGTAAAGCCACTGTTTAACTTCTTGTAATTCTAGGTTGTATTACGTTTAACAACAGACTCTGCAATTCGTAACATATTGTAAGAAACTTGACCAATTCGGTAAAAAATGTAGTTCAATTACTCGTACTAATCAATTTAACTGAAAAATTAAGTTATATACTATGTATAACTGAGAACCTCATTTGTATTTACTGAATATTTCAGTCCTTCGAGAAACAACTGAATTTATTAACTGAACAGCGCGCAGCAAATATTTCTTAGTTAAAATAACCAAAAATTCAGTTTGATTGACAGTCTCACTTCAAATAACTGACTCGATAATTCTTAACATATTGTAAAACATTTAACCAGTAAAATTGCAACAGCACACGCAGAGAAATCAAGATAGTAAAAATAACGAAAAATTCAGTAAAAAATGTACTTCATTTACTCTTATTGTATTAGTCAATAAATTTAACTGAAAAATTAAATAATATACTATGTATAACTAGGAACCTTAGTTGTATTTATTGAATATTTCAGTTATCACTGAATTTATCAATTGAGCAGCGCGCATCTGACATTTCTTAGTTAAAATAACTAAAAATTAAATTTGACTGAGAGTCTTAGTTAAAAAAATAGAATCGGTAATTCTTAACATATTGTAAATTTAACTGATAAAATTGCAAAGGCATACGCATAAAATCGAGTTAGTAAAAATGACGAAAAATTCTGCAAAAATTTTGTTGTATTACTTTAACTGTATTATTCAATGAATTTAACTGAAACATTTAATTATATACTATGTATATGTATAACTAAGAACTTCAGTTCTATTTATTGAATATTCCAGTTATTCGAGAAACAACTGAATTTATCAATTGAGCAGAGCGCAACTGATATTTCTCAGTTGAAATAACTGAAAAATAGTTTGACTGACGGTCTCAGTTAAAGCAACTGAGAGTTAGTTACGAGGAAATTGACATGTCAATTACGTTACATAACTTACAATTATTCATAAATATATTAATAATTTTTATAATTTTTTTAAAATTTAACCATCTCTAGGTGTGGCACTGTGCTCAATGCAGATTTCGGTATTATAATATATTTTTACGCGTGAAGTGCGGTTACCAGCCGTCAAATTAATGCCTCCTAAGATGGAAGTGGTAGAGGAGCCACAGAGGTAATTTTATGTGGTGAAAATTTTTGAAAATTTGCTGCTGCGAGGCTGGAACCGAGGATCTTATAATCTACAGTCCGATGCGTTATCAAATAATATTTCATTTACCCCATTTATAATATTTTAAAATATTAAATATTATAATAATTTGTTTTACTTCAAAAACAAAACCTATACCTATATTATTCTATGTCATAATGAAGAAAAGGACGATTTATTCATTATTCAGTAAAAATACTGAAGTCAGTTGATTTCTTCTTTCTTCAGTGCAACTATAATTATCAATTTAGATTAATTTTTATTGGTTGAAATTATACTAGGCTGCAGGTAATATTTTAATTTTGATTACTCGGCATACTATAAAGAGACAATACTAAAAGCAAATAATTGTCTGTTAATTCAACAAAGCAAAGAGGGGAATCCATGGTGCAAAGAAAAAAAGCCGTGAAAATTATGTGTCGGTTTCAGCAGACTGCAATTCCTAAAATATAGCCTTAAATTTGTCACAGTTCCTTCCGTTCCTACCGGAAAACCGAAAACATCAAACATTAGTTGAAAATTAAATACAAATATCCCCAAAGTAACACGGTAAATTTACTCTAAATGTCATAACACAACATTAAACCAACCGCACAAAGTAAAAATTCTTATTGAAACAAGCATATCAAATTGTTGGGCACATTTGTGCCTTTCTTCCACGCCGAATTGTATTTACCGTATTGTAAACGTATTTACATTGTGTTGAACAATACTAGGTTTGTGCCACTCAACTAAAAGCGAATGTCGGTGTGTGTTTGTGTGGATGTGTGAGTTGTGACAGCATCAGGCACCAATGAAAGGTTATGTAATATATTATGTCGTGTTTGACAGAACTGTGTTGCGATTAGATCCGCAAATGTAAATATTTCTCACTTTGGGTTTGGAGATCATCATTTTTTGGGGATGAAAATAAAAAGCTGCTTTATTTGCTTAACTTGATTATTAATTGTTTTACTTATATTACATACTAATTTTTTTAAATTTTTGTAACGATTCAACGATTATTATAAATAATTATGTTTTGTAATTGCCTTTGTTATGTAACACAAAAATCATTGTATCTTTCAAAATATTTGGCCTGTTTTAATTTGAATTCTCATACCATTCTTAAAATAATGTTTTACGAAAATACTTAAGCAAAAGATTACATATACCGGGTGTAAAATTTAAATGTGACCTATAGGAATTTCAGTGATATTTATTTATATTGCTACATCTTGTAAATACAAAAGTTGTTCTGAATTTAAAAAATCATGCACTTAGGTTACATAAATATTAGTATTTCACGATGTATCAATAAAATTAAAATTCATGGAAACAAAAAATTTTTGACATTTCAGGAAACAGATTTAGATTTATTTATAACAATGTAGTTTTATTTTCTGTAAAAATTTCAAAGAAGATTAAAATTATATAATGCTGAATTTGAGAGTTCATTTCTTTCTCTTCAATAAATAAATATAAAACTGTTTCAGGAAATGTCAAATATTTTTCGTTTTTGTTTGATAACTACCTATTAATTATATTTTGATTGATATATCGTGAAATACTAACATTTTGGTAACCAAATATTGCATGTATTTTTAAATTCTAAACAACTTCTGTATTTATAGTTTTGTTGTAAAATGAGTAAGTAAAAATATACAGAAATATAAGAAAATATATTTAAAGCCACATTTAATTTTAGACCCGGTATATTTATTATCTTCAACTCAAATTATAACAAAGAATGAAAGAATGAAAGAATAACAGAATAACTTAAAAGATTCAAGTTTAATGTACGTATATGATAGTCAAAGTCCGTTGCTCGGGCAATCTTAGAATTGTCCAGTAAATTCGCAAAATTCCTAAAGGATTTTGGTCAAAGTCCGATGATTCATCTTCTTGTTTCGGACTTTGACAGCCTTATTTTCAGTCAATTGCGAGCGAGACTGGTCAATGTATGAAGTGAAAGGTTTTATTTTGGACTTTGACTAGTGTATCTTTGATTATAATATACATGTAAAAAAGGGTACAGTAGAATTTACCGAACTATTCGGTAAAGTGAGAATATAAGATGCATTAAAAAAATGGATTGTTACAATAGCAAAACTGCAATTTAGATATTTACTATAACAATTATACTAATATAAATATTGTAACAGTAAATTAAATATCTAAATTGCTGTCACAATACGTAAGATAAATTTTTGTTATTGCAACAATCCATTTTTACCGTGTAGTTGCTTAGTAACTAATCGTGTTTAGTTTCTTAATTGTTATTAATTTTTTAGAAAATGCATCTCAAATCCTTAGCTTACCGAATAGTTCGGTAAATTCTACGGTACTTTTTTTGTGTATGTATCAAATTGCATTGGGTTGTTGTAGCCTAGTAGCTAAAAAAACCTCAAAAAATTGCCAATTAAAAAAACCTATTATTTTAAATTGAATGTTATTATGAAAACGAATATAAAAATTTCAAGGGAAAATAACAATAATTTAAATGTAAATTACATTCGAAATCAGTTTCAGAAGTACCTACTAGGGTAGAATTTATACTAAAAATTCACTATACCTTATTAAGAAATTAGATTTAATTTTACGAGCAGCTTTGAAAAATCGAATTAAGTGAACAGCGTATAACGATAATATTACAGGTAGTATATTTCATCATTGGACATAAAACAATATCTAACACTTTTATGATAATTACTCATCGTTTAGATCAAACCCAATGAATTTTTCCGTCGTTTAATTTCGCCCCATACACAGACACCTATATCACCTATCAGATACAAGATACAGTCTTGAGGCACATGTTATTAAGCAGACAGATAGCCTACTACCTTGGCTGAGGCGAGAGTAACACATGTTTGTGTAGCGTTCACCTGCTTTCCGACTAACCCGACTACCAATTATAATAATCGGCGACGCCTATTCTAAACACATCAAAACTTTAAATTAATACCTTTTTTATCCTTGCTAATAGCTAATAGGTGTGTGCATAGATAAGTATTGACGTTCTTCTAGTTTTTGTAAATTGAATGATTTTTTTTATGGGGAGCATGTGGTGTCAGAAAATTAGAGTTTTTAATAATTACCTGGAATAGGCTCTTTCACCAAACACAATTTCTTTGTTGCGCTTTCATTTTTTCTTAAGCTTTTTTGACAATCTGGTCACTTAAATCCATAATATAAAAAAATCCATTTCAGAATGAGAGAGTAATGAATCAAAATTTGCAAGAGTAATATTGAACTTTTGACCAGAAAAGTAAGATATAACTTTACTAGGATCTCATAGAACGCCGCTCGCTTTACACACTCATAAAAATAACTTCTTCTTTCAAGAAAATTTTCAGTTTTCCTTTTGTATGTACTCGTTGAAGAATATTTTATTTCTTACAAAATGATTAGGTTCAATTCAAAAAAATATTTATCTGCTTTTTGCTGCTTTGAACGAAAATGAATATATTTTATATTTTGTTTTTAAAATAATGAAAATGAAGTAGTTTTAATTTTCAACAAAACGTTTTTCTTTAAAACGATATCATTTTGAATTAAAACTACTTCTTCTCAAACTACTTCGTCCCCATAATGAGTCTCAATTGAATACTTTGATATGTTCCTTCGAAACTAAATTAATTTTCATACAAGAATATTTATTAAACCTACAAGAGTTTTCAATGAAAATGAAATCATTTAAGAGGAATCTGTTTGTTCCAAGAAAACATTTTTATCAGTGTAACGAAACTTACTTCTCCAGCAATAGAAACACTGCTATAAATATTCCGATATTTCCATTTGAACTGTAATATAGACGTAGATAGGATTTTTCAAAGTGATCTATTTAAGTATTTATAATATTATATTACATTATCCAATTTAAAGTAGTGGTGTTTCGCGCTACTTCACCCTTCACTTGAGCCTACAGTAACTCAATTGGATTGATTCCGCAGTGACAGGGCAGTAAACAAAGTACTGTATTATCGTGATTTGCTCCCATATCGTCATTAAACATGATGAACATATTTATGTTTTAGTAATTTAGGTGTAGATCTCTATCTAATTAAGTATTTTTGACAATTTTAACCTCTCTCCCAAATGACCTATAGATAGTTATTTGTATCACTAGTCCAGAAACTGCAATTTTCGAGTATGCGAGTATATTTTAACAAATTAAGAGTAATCGTAAAACAGTTTCTGGACGTGTGATACACATTAATTTTTGTGTCGATTTTGTCATAATTATTTAAATGAAGTTACTGATTTATTTGTTAAATATGAAATACAAGGAATTTTTTATGTTGGTAACATCAAAACATTCGTAAACAAGGATACGAGGATTTTATAAATATAAATAATTCATTTGTTTCTTTAGAAACAAAACAAAATTAACAATCAGTTGATGCCAGCAATAATCTTATAAAAGTCCCTAGTTTTTGCCGGCCTAGGCCGGAAAACAAGCAGTTTCTGGACAATTTTGAGATGTGTAAAATTAGTGTTTTTGGACGGGGGCACGATAAGTTTATTATTATTATATTTGCTACCCTTTTTTAATAATTTTAATTATTGTAGTTCTTCTCAATGTACATGATGTAACTCAAGCTGCATAAATTTTGTGAAATGTGCATGCTTGCATCCAATAAAATGCTAATTGCTTTGTGCAGCGGAATTCTAAATAATAATCAAACATTTTGTTTTGTTTGAATATGAAATTTATAGTTATACTAATTATCGAGGTGTTCTAAGCATCAATTGCGCAAATAAAATGCAGTGAACTAAATAATGTAGGAAAATCATCTGCATAGGTATACTAATTAGATAAAAAGTAATTAAGAACAAATATGTCTGCATGTAGATTTATTTAATCATTAAGCATTGCTTCAGTTGAGAAATATTTGTGGAATTTAATACTTGTACACCGTGATTTATAATTAAAATGTAATTTAAACTGTCTTTTTCATTAGGTAATATGTAGCTAGATGAAATTTATGCGAAAAGTTTACCTGCAGTGAATAGATAATGAAATTAATATTGTGTTAGTTGAGCAGTAACAAAACAAATACTAGGAATAAAATTCTTTTTTGTCAAACGTTCATTTTACTTAGAAAATTATATTTTGTTTTGCGGGCCATGGAATACTCAAATTTATCTCGAGACCTATGAATATGCACCGTGAATTATAATAATAATATTAATAATAAACCTTATATGTAGAAATTCATATTTATTTTGTTGTTCTTATTTAAAACTTATTTATTTACTAAA
Organism: Poecilus cupreus; assembly: GCA_963942605.1. Lineage (NCBI taxonomy): Eukaryota > Metazoa > Arthropoda > Insecta > Coleoptera > Carabidae > Poecilus > Poecilus cupreus. The sequence goes on from OZ012715.1 coordinate 13,248,811, forward strand.
ATATTTTATGTAAGAAGATATTTGCGTTAAATACTAGTGTATATGTAGTATAGATAAAAATATTTATATTGTTTTTAATCAAAAAAGCTGATTTTAATATGCCAATACTTCAATTTCAGACTTCTTTTTTAGTTTTGAGAGGCTTCTAAACCTTGGAAATTTATATAAAAATAATTTACTTTCATAGTATTTCAAGTTTATAGAAATAGCAACATAGTTACTTACTACACGAAAGCCGAGGATATAAGATATGCCTTTTCTGAAAATTTCATAACAACTAAGAAACTAAACACAATTATTTAATAGGTAAGTACCTAATTATCAAAAAAGTTTGGTTAATTTTCAAAAAATGCACCTTTTATCCTCAGTTTACTGAATAGTAAATTCTACGGTTTTTTTTTAAGTGTATTTCTTTTAATAATCTACACAAATGTTCCTAAACTGTAGCTATTTTTTACCAAAATGTGAAATTTTATTTATTGAAATAAAGCAAATAATTTTTATGTGATTCAATTGATTGTATTTTTTATACACCCCAAAAGTCTGATGTCTTCAATTCATAAAAAATTTGAAAGATTCGGACATAATAAGCATTAATATTCCACAAAATATGTAATTAGACTAGGAGTGGTATAAAGAAGAAGTTGTAAGTAGTAAATAGCTGGAAGGTATAGGAATTATTACTAATTATATTTTAAATAAACATCTCTGATGTGTATTTGTATTTAGGCAAGTAACTCAAAGAGATTTCATAGCCTCAGTTAAACAACATAAAACATCGGAGATCTAATAAGAAATCTATTTTCTCGTTAGAAACGAATCCAGTTTCTCTCTTTGCTAATGTAATTGAACTGAAATTAATATCACTGATATAATAAACACGTATTACTGTATATTAGTTTTCTAATTAATTAGATATATCTATTAACAACAGGAAATATAAAAATACACCCCTGATACTTAAACAGAATTAGCTACAGATTATAGAGCATAGAAATTACTAGACCAAGATCAGTGTTTTTAAAACAATTTAATTAATTTATTTTACTCTGCAATATAATGAAGTTTAAATATATCTATATCATTAAAAATAGAAATTGTTACTACAATATACTATTAAATCCAATAGAGAAATATTATTTATTATATGCTACTTATTTGCGAGATGGTAAAAATTTGTTTTAATGAGAAAAGTTATGAAAAAGTTTGAAATAACCTGCAATATACTTTTTATACGTAAATAAGATAATTATAGTAAATACATACGTATAATTTTATAACAATGTTTATTAATTTTTAATTAGATAGTTACTGTAAATTTTTTGTTATATATTTTTGCTACTGTAAAATTCTTGATCACTAATTAAATAGAATAACTGATTATTATTAATTTTTATCTGCATATTCCAATTAGAATACCAACATGAACTGAAAAATTATCATGTATATATTTTTCAGTATTTTACTGCTTACTGGTTATTTTATAAATTAGCCAGCTGTTTTAATAATGCTTTCCAAAAACAAAATATATTCCAAATATTCATTTTCTGTACAAACCGAATAAAACGGTTTAAAAATATTTCGCTTATCCGAAAGTGAGGATAAGTTTAATTTTACGATTGAAGCGAGCCTTGCCTTATCAATACAAATTTCAATAAAATTACAGTACGTTTAGTAATTTCTAAAACTAACTTGATACTATATTTAAAACAGTTATCAACTGTTATACAATTGTTAATTTGTTATAAAAATTTTGGCATTTAAATTAAAATATAGTGTAATTTCGATGGATTAAATAGATTATTGGTATTATTTGACAGTCTAAATTATCATTTTGACTTCAATACACTACGACCCCAGAATCATATCATTTGGTCCAATTAAAATCACACAAAGGAAAATTGTTTAATTCACCATATTTATATTTTAAATCTTTTTAACCTTCCGTACATACATAAATGTAAGGGAGGTATTATGTTTATGTTACGAATTGATTAGATTTTGGGAACAATTCATCAATAGTAATTCGTAGATTATTGGAAGGCCTATCAGGGTTTTCGGTCATATTTGAGTAAATAAATGAGATAGAGTACATTTCATAGGAATCAAAAAGATATAGAATAATATTGGCTACAATCTTTAACTGAAACATTTTTCTATATTTTGTTGTCATCAGATTCAAAATAGTGTTTATGGTATCAGCCAATACCTTTGGCCCAATGAAACCTTTATTTTGGTGATTGTTGTTAATTTATTATTATTTTCCTTAAAATATTATTTAAAATAGCAGATTTTAAGATACAAATAAATTGAGTACAATAATTTTCCCGTTCTAAGATCAGAACAAATTTTTTAAGTTATTCTAAAAGTCTTAATTGGGCGAAATGATATGATTCTGTTCTCGTATTGTATCTATAATACCTACAAGGGATATCTAGTTAAAGAAAAATGTTGTTCCCAATAGTAGAGAGTTTATAGGGTACTACCAAATTTTATTAGTCTATAATAATTGTAGACTTTAAGCCCCAAATCTACTTTCAGTTTTAATATCTAAAATGTGCAGTGTCAAATATCGTCTCTAATCTTTAGTGGAAGAATAAAACTTTTAAAATTAGCTGAAGCAATTTTTGTTTGCAAGTTTTCAACATATTAGTTATTGGTCTAATTTTCTTCATCAATAATTATAATAAATTAAACTGAAACCATCTAGGAAAATATAAATAACAAACCTACTTCCGAAAAGAGTGTTCCTAATCCTAATGAATAATTATTTAAGTCTTATCTTAAAAAGCAAAGCAAAAATTCGCAAAGTTCGTAGCATCACAATTTATCTGTATACAGATAAGGAACGATAAACACAATGTTAATTTAAATATCTGTGATTTATACAGCAGTAAATTTATTGTTTAATTCTCATTATTTAGAAAGCTTAATGTTGAAAGCATAAAAAGCTGCATTTATTACTACTTTACTGAGTATTTATGTTGGTATTTAGTTGTCATATGTTATGTGCTGAAAGTGAAGTGAGTAAATTTTATGATATAATTGTTAATTGTGTTGAAATATAATTATGATGAAGATTAATATTATTTTAATAATAGCGTGTTTTTTGTTTTTGTTTGTTTTAATCGTTTTTTGCTCCTATTCATATTGGTCATATTTTAAATATTAAGAATTATAGGAGAAATGATATTTTAATAAGTTTTTTGAATTTAATTTGAAGAAGGAACCAGTTTTGTCAATATATTTACGAAAAATATATTCCAGTTCTATTTATATATTTTTTAATATTGTTTGTGGTTTCTTTTACCTCAGCATGTCATATTTATTTTATGAGTAGCGATATTTTTAATTAAGTTTTATAGAGGTATTGAAGAAGTATAATAAATTGTTATTTATTTGAAAGGAATGCTCCTTTTCCAATAATTGTTCACGATTGCGAAGAGAAAAAATTAATTTTGTTGAACCATCAAACTCCAATTTATATTAATTCAGTATTGATTTCTTATTGGCTTTGGTTGAAAAAGTACGAAGCGGAAAAATCTATAAACAGCTTCATATTTAATGTGCGAGTAAACTAATTATTGCTGGTAAGCAATAGGCATTCACTTGGAAAGAGCAATATTTCAAAAACAGTATCTACGAATCGCTAGCAATAATGAAGCTCATAATTTATTTGTAACATGTTAACAAGTTAGTTTTCGATTCGGTATCTCGTCGGTTATTAGTTTAAAAATAGCGCGATATATAGGCGAAGGGAAAATGGCAATATATAACGCGTATTTGTGCCCATAATGAATAGGTAGTAATGCAGTTATAAATGATACACGAGGCATAAATGAAACACAACTTTTATTTCATTTTCAGTGTAACTGTAGGTATATATACACAAAGTTTGTTACAAGCGTTGTAAAACATTAACATCATGATATAGGTACAGAAATGTCAACAAACTTACATTACTAATAAGTACGTAATATTGTTGCAGGCATCTACTTATTATAATAAGTATTTCATCAATATGTACACGTCGTCTCTATATACTATTCAATAATTATTAGATAAATATTACAGTATCGCTATCTGCTATCTCGGATCATAGCGGGAGCTAGATGGCGACTTATTCTAACATAGTACTGATTGCACACGGCAGTTCTAAACCTAAGTAATGGGGTTCGATCGACGCTATAGGTATATAGGTATAGGTTGTAGGACGTCCCTTGCGCTCATGCCACAACGTACCACGGCACACTGGCACTGGCCCGGATATCCGGATATCCGGCCATCCAGCGTGCGAAAATATCCACGCTGAGGCTAGCGCCCGATCGACACCAATCAATGCGAGAGACTCGCTAATATCTATTCAGTCGATTCGCGCTAAATCTACATATTGCATGACGGAAAGCAACATCGAACTTCGCACTACATTCAAACATTGAGCGTTTCTGTTTTCTGATTCTGATTCTGATTGTGAACTCATCATCGTATTGTTTAGTAAATTAAATTAGGTATATATCACATGAAAAGGATTTATAATATGTACAGATCACGTATAAATTCGAACAATGACTCTTGATAATAAAACAAAGGAGCCATCAGGGAACGCAACGGGAAACAGATAGGTTAAACGCACGCACTGTTGTATCACGCGAGCGCGAGCGCGAGATTTAAGCCTACCGCACATTGCTGCCTGGACGCTGGACGCTGGTCCGTTGGAGGTTGGAGCTGGGGCAGAACAGCAGAAGCCGGGGTCCGACGGCAGAAATGCTTTGCTTCACACGTGCGCCAGCGAGTACTGGTGCGGTGCGCCGAAGTATCCCGCCGGCGGCTGCACCACCATGAGCGGCGGCACCAGCGGCAGCTCGCAATACGGCGCCGCCTCCACACTGTGCTGGTACCGCTGCAGGAACAACGCGCTGTCGGCCACCGTCGCTGCTGCCGCTGCCGCTGCCGTCATCCCCTCGAACTGCTGCTGCTGCTGGTGCTGGTGCTGGTATCGATGCTCCGGCGTCGTAGGTTTATCCGGAGATATCAAACTCTCGATCGTGAACGACCTCTTCGGCCTGGTCTCTGGAACCGCTGTTATACTCGTGGTGTTTGTCGTTGGCGTGCTCGTTGTGTTGTTGTTAGGCAATCGGGCAATAGGAGTCGTGTAAGCGATCGAGGGATTGGCTTCTGGTACTGGAATTGGAGCGAAAAGGAATCGATTGATGTTTGCCAACGCGGCCAATTCACTGTCCAGAACATCTTTGTCGTTCTTTAGGAGTTTAAATCGCTTACGTCTTCGAAGTAGGCTACCATTCTCGAACATGTCGAACGCTGCTGGATGTAAGGCCCAGTAGGCTCCTTTGCCTGGTCGATCGGGCCTACGAGGTATTTTGATGAAGCAATCGTTGAATGACAGATTGTGACGAAGGGAGTTTTGCCAACGTTGGGTGTTGCGGCGGTAGTACGGGAATCTCTCGGTGATGAACCGGTAGATGTCTGACAGCGGGAGCATCTTCTCCGGCGAGCTCCAGATCGCCATAGCTGTCAATGAGATGTAGGAATACGGAGGTTTCTGATCTCCGTAGGATTCACGAGACGGTCGCGGCATTTTAACAATGGGATTATGGCACTTTTAACACTGAACACTAATATGAACGCATAGCTTACACAAATCGGACCTGGCGAACAGTGGGTCTTACTAGCACTCTGCTCTATGCGTAGCACGATACTGCCTTCGACGGCGGTACTTTGCTCAAATCCTGAACTCCGGGCTGCTCTCAGCTGCTGATTGGTCAACGAAGTACAATGGCTCGGATAATTCCAGACTTGGACTCGCCTTTCGGAGGCGTGGTTTGTGTTGCCATTGGTGATCTGTTGCACCAACTAGTCTTCTTACAATAACATTATAATGAGATAAATATCAGGTGTGTATCTATACAATCTATTCCGGATAATTACTGTACACTCTTGGATATGGTATGTGACATAATCAATTGCTTATACAAATTGAACTACCTGCAACGAATAAAAAAGCTCGTTTCTTGAAGAGAAAATTATGTGCTTTCTTAACACGTTTGAACACTTATTATCACACACTTTGCTTAATTGTAATGTTTAATATGTGCACAGCAAATATACTATGCTCATTATCACCAAGTTCGAACATGCTGGATGCGCTAAATATCGATATTTATTTCTTCAAAGCTAAAGCGATTAATTGCCTACAAATTATTATCCATTGTTGTGGACTAGCAGAGAAAATCCATGATTGATGAGATGCGTACATGTATGTAGGATGATCGTTGTTATTACATTACTTCTAAGTGTTGTTGCTGGCTGGATGGTTCATGGTTCGAATGCAACTAATCTAGACAGCGCAAAAAATTAAGAAGTATGAAATAAATTAGCTTCAAATTATTAATGGTGTATTTGCTTCGCTAGCTTCTTTTTACAAAGATAAATTGTAACATATAATTTATTTTCAAAATAAAACCATAATTATGGACCAAAACTTTGAAAATAAAATCAAAATCAACAACAGCTTGCAACTATTTCAAAAACAATGAAGAATATTAATTTTTCTTCCTGCATCCTGCTCTTATTCTTCTTGTTCGTATTAATTTAATATGACTCTGTGTGAAATTCATTACAGTAAAATAATAGTATAAATGTAGGTAATTATTAGCTATCCTCCAGCACCATGTTTACCGCTGGTCATGCTTTGTCATTACATAAGTTATTAAATAAAAATAAAATGGTAGCACCTGTTGAAGAATAAATGTTGTGTAGAATTTATTAGAAACAATGTCTGTTTGATGGAATTTACCAGATAAATCTAATGCACCGAGCATGCATGCGATTGAAATTTACACGCAATGAAATTGCATCAGTGCTGATTTTTACACACACTCCTTTCTATCAGTACCTACCTACAATAAATTCCCTTATTTTCTTTTATTTATTATTTACATAAATGCAATTAAAATATTAAGGCTGGGTTCAAAAACTCTTATATCCATTCGAATAAGAATAAAGTTTTTATTTTAGATATTTTTCTTTTGATCTTAATTGAATTTTCGTTTTTTTAATAAGGAATTCGCAACCTATCTCTTGCTCTTTTCGTATAATTTAGGGACGTAGCGACGTAACTAAAAATTTTTGTCTAACGCCCCAACTACTACGATCTACGAAACCAAATTCTCATACCTAAGTTTTAATGTTTAACAATATTTAACAATATTATTATAGTACTAATTGAATAATTAATTTCTAATGTATTTACGGACCTACATTTAATATTAAATAAAACTTAAATAATAATCTGTACGTTGGCAAATTTTCTTTTTACTTACACCATACCTGTTAGGATGGTATAGGAATCATGCTAAAAATTCAGTATTGAATTTTCAGTGGATGAGCACGTTTTATGGTCTATAGAAAACGATTTTAATATTTTCGCGATGATGTTTGTGTGTGTCTGTCTGTCTGTAGATCTGTGTTAATCTCTGGAGTCCCCTTGGGAAAAGCTGATTAATTTTTGGTGATAATACAATACCTAAAAGTTGTAGTTTACTCGCAATCCTAGCAAGATATTTTGAAATATCTCAGTAAATTATGGTTTAATATCAATTTTTCTTATTAAAATAATGTTTCAAATATTATCATTTACAATTGTTGTTTGAAACATTTTTCTCTTACTGTCACCATTTACGAATTACAACACGTTTGAGAAAAAATATTTTCGTTTGAATCTGCTAACCTGTGCATTAAAAAATTACAATAGTAGAAAAATGTAATTTTTTGACATGTGTTATAATTAAAAACTAAATGTTTTGAAGGGATGAGCGTTTCTTGATAGTGGGGATTCGTATTCCTGCATTATTTGATAATAAATGAGTGACGGAAGGTATTGTGGTGCTCATAACAGATTTTTTAATAAAGTAAGTTTGTTCTATTTAATATTATCTACGGTACTACTCTGTATCTCCATCTTTACTTTTTTAAACAGATTAACATCCAGATATATTTGATAGTCTTTTCTGAAGAAAGAAGACCAAATCTTCGATTGTCCCTGCAATTTTTTTTTTTCATTCTGTTGCATAAAATTTCCAGTTTTGATTTTTATTTAAATTTTATAAAACATTAATCGAAAATGAAATATACAACTTCTTGACTGGATGGATGTTTGGGAAAATAATAAAAGTCTCCTGAAGAAGGCTGTAACCGGTAGAGACAGATTTTAATAAATATTAAATGACTGTAATCCAGAACTTTTATTATTAATTAATCGAAATATTCGATACGGATTCGTATAATAAATTAGGTAGTTTTTGGATATATATTCTTATTTGGTGATCTATGCAAATTAATAACTCTTCATTTAACTAACAACACAAAGCAGCCAAACAGCCTCCTTTAGTTCCGCAATAACAATATTGTTCCATCCCGTTTACCCTCTAAATTATTCCGACATCAAACCCTAAACAGATTCAGTTAGGTTCGTTAAAACCATTACCAAGTTTTGATTTACTCAGCTTCCTCTTGTTCCCTGGCTGTCACTGTCGCTGTTTCTGTAGTTATACATAACCACATAACCTCAAATATCGCGCTCGAACAAATGGCAAATGGCAAACGACACACAATGTTATGTATGCTCGATGGCGTTGCCGTCGTACACTAGGCGTCTGTTTTGTCTGTTCTGATAGATGACGTTATTTCGACTTAATGTCGCATGAAATTTGAAGAGGCACCGTCCATGTCGGCTGATATCTGCCCACTGATTGACCGTGAAACTTCCCCTTTTATCCATTAACTCGGATCTGGGATACCGCTTTTCTATGGTGGTTGGAATTTGCTGGCCATTGCAGGGACGGATAATATATAATCACTAATATTTAATGTACGAATGACAGAATATACTCGTATGTTTGTAACGTTTTGAGTTGTACTTACATTACTTACAGAGTGTAATTCGTATTTCCCCGTACAATACTTATTTATATAGTTCGAACGACCTATCTTCGCGAGTTGAAGTAATTTAGAATTTCTCTGAGGTAAAGGAAAAGTTATAAAAACCATTGGTGTGCCAGAAAAAAGTTAATTTAATAATTATATCCCTCGGGAAACAATCTTGGCGCTAGGTTTATAACGATAGTCTCCTCAATCTTGCTGTATAATATACTATTATTTATTACATGTAAAAAAATACACCAATGTTAGGTACGAAATGCAGATCATAAAAATGAAATGAAATACGTTATTATGTTCATTGTGCCGTATAAATATATCAGTCAGATATATTAAAAATTAACGAAAAATTTTGATTAATACATATCTATAAAGCTCTCTAGATCCTTTTTTAGGAGTGGATCAATCTCCGTTTCCTTCCTTTTAAATCCTTGTAGTTAGGTTTCTCCACGCTTTCCTATGTTTGTCTTACGTTGGAAGTTTATAATTCCTCATGCTTTTAAATCTTCTTCTACTTTTGTTTAGGCATGTTGATTTGCAACTACCTCGTCTTCTTCTTCCTCCTGATCACCATTCTACTACTGGTTTAATTGCATCATTTTCTTCTGCTCTCCATATATGTCCAAGCCATCTGACTCTTTGCTGCTTGATCCTTTTCACTACGTCTTTTCCTTCGCAATCTTCTTCTATTTCATTTATTGGGTATTTTAATACTTTGTGAACGTATCCAATTAAAAAAAGGTTTTGCTGTAATATTCTTTAATTTATATGTTATATATTCATATTGTTTAGCTGAAAGATATATGCTGAGATGAATTCTATATTGTTCCTTGTTTAAAAAGGCAAACCAAATATCATTTTTCGTACTCAAATCTTTCAAGAAATACCAACTACCTGCTATTACCTATGCGTATAAATAAAATGAAACGAGACAATAATTGAAGTCTTGATTTTGACACGAAAAGTTAGTTATCGAGAAGAGTTCAAAAGATGAAGACCTGTTTTCTAGTCTCCAATAATTTGAAGAGAAGTGTTACCACGAGACGAGACGAAAAATAGCTAACCTATTACAATTGCTTATTTGGTCTCGTCAAGATCATAATTTATGTTTCGTCTCAATTTTCAAAACACATTTGTCGTTTACTCTTATTTTCTTATATAGTTTTTATTTTAATAATTGCAACAAAAATAATAATAGCTGCAAATATTCCAAATCACCCGTACATAGTTCTCAATCTTTGAGGATACTACATGAAAAGAAAGAGTACAGTACTATTCGGTAAACTGAGGAAAAAACGCATTTTCTGAAAATTTACCAACCTAATTGATAAATATTTCTAATTGGTTAGTAAATAATAGTGTTTAGTTTTATAATTGTTAGGAAATTTTCAGAAATGTTATACAGAGCTTACCGAATAATTCGGTAATTTCTGCAGTACTTTTTTTTTCGTTTTCGATTACAATGTGATGTTTAAAGTAGGCGAGATATGTTGATAAAAATTTATAATATTTCATTTAAATAAAATGTATACCTAGTTCAGTATTACTCATTCTAACTTTCCGGGTATTTGGGTTATATGGAGATATAAAATTATTCTTCATATTAAAAAGTATTGTATTTAGATACAATCCTAAGGCTATCTGTTTGAAATCTTTACTTTTCTTGATTTCATCTAGTAGCATTCACATATTCACATAAAACTTCATAAGCCTATAAAAATGCACATCTACTTAGTGCTTATGGCTGCAGTCTGCAGTGGAAACTTCTCTAAATGGCGTGAATGAAAGTGATCAGGGCGGTAAGGTTATTAAAAGAGGTCTGTTCTCCACTCGGCTGTTTTCTGTTTTACGTTTCCTTTGGGCCTATTTGGCAGATGTTTTTTGGAGAAGTGTAAATTAAAACGGGTTTAAATTTCTTTTGTCTTCGGGAATTTTATAGTTTTTAAGGTGTTTATTTAATGTTAACTATAATTAGATAGGTAGGTTAGGTTTTGTGCAATTTACATTTTTAATCTAATTAGCCCAGTCGTAATTTACCAGATTACTGTCACATATTTTGTTATTTGCTGGCTTTGTCAAACGTATTTTACTTATTTTATTGGATTTGGCAAATGGTAGCTGTCTCCAATTTTATTTTTATCTATTGCGGGTATTATACATTATACATAAATTAATTTGAGGAGAAGGAAATTAACACATTTTCTAGCCTCTATTTTATAAGTCATAGGTACTAATAAATTCTATTTTTTTTTCAGATTCCAAAGTCTGCGTCCAGCAGCATGGCGGTGTTTCGTATATGGTAAGTGGATTTATAAATTTTTTTGATTATCTAATTGATATATTACCCCGTATTGAACAGAAATGCATTATATGTATTTATTTGTTGTACTTTCTTTATATATGAATAGCGCTTTTTTAATAAACTAGAAAACACAATTTTATACTGTAGCGAACACAGTAAGTGCACAAATTAACCTAACTTTTTATATTGCCAGTACAAAATTACCTTCATTTTTAATATACAATATAGCATACGTAATGTATTATTACCTAACATATAACTTGTGAATACCTATACAAATATGAAAAATATATTACAAATATATAAATTGTTTTTATGACGGTAATTTGCATTGTGTTCCAGGCATACAGCCATTAAGTAACTATATATTATTGTGGTTTTATGTCATTATATTAAAATATATTTATATGGGAAATTAGGTAAAAAAGAATAGAAAAATAATAAAATATTAACAAAAACCAATAATCATAACATATATACAATTTTCGGAAAAAAAGATTTACAATAATTTTTAGTATAATATTAATAAAATCACGAATATTATAGTATGATATTTATGATTAAATATTAGTAGTCAAATCTAATAGTATGTAGACAGAAATAAACAATAATTTTTTTGTTAGAAAATTAGTTGTCATACATAACAAACACTTTTAGTTAAATTGAAAAGTTTTGAATAGTAATTTTCTATATTAAATTAATTCTAAACATTGAAGGCAAACAAAACAAAATGACATTAAAAATTGTAAACTATGTACCTACGTAATATTATGTTTCAACGTTATGAGCGAAACAAATTTATTTTATAGATAGATTAGTTTTATTATTTAAACTTTTACTTACTCTTTTCACATGACATATTTTGAAAATTTATATTGATAATTGAAAAGCAAATTAATTTGTTCGAGGCCAGCTGTCAGACTAACACTTCATTAATTTTTAAAAATTTTATTAAAAGATTTTAGTCCTGTTAGTGATTTGCTAAAATATACATTGATTAATTTTAAATTTTAAACACTGCAATAATTCGATAAAGTATTTAAACAATCTTAATACCGCTTATTTTATGTATGGGTGTTTATTTAATTTAACCATATTTTCAAGTACTATTATGTTTTGTAATTTAAATAATCATTGTATGTTTAAAGTACCTAACGTGTTACAAATTTAAAACATAGTTAGAATAAATGGTAGAAATGAAATCTAATGTTGTATTAAATTTTTAATTTGTACTGCATGGTACTAAATTTAATTATATTTCACAGTCATTTAGTTTTCAAGTTTATAATTTTTTTTTTTAATCTGATTTTATGTTCATACATAACAAATATGTCTTTATCTTTATAAACAATACTAATACAATTAATGCCTTAATCATTAAAATATTATTAAATCTATTAATAATAGTCTTACCTGAATTATTTGCGTTTTTGACAAGATTATTAATCCAGAATCTACTGAAAAATCTATGTAATCTAAGTCTGTAATTGGAAATTATTATATTATAATAATAATAATATCAATGCCTAAAACCAGCTTCAGAGATATGCAGAAGAGCGTTATACTAGACACATGCAGAATTGTCCGAACTGTATTAAATAAATAATATATAACAAGATACTTACCAACCTCTGAAGCAAATATCATCATACCGTCCAAAGGAACAACAACACCAGAACCTAAAATGTCTCCATAATTTTATTACGTATTGTATATACTTACCTTAAGGTCGTTGTATAAACGTTTAATTACCTGTCAAAGAGAAAAAATTAAATAATAATAATATGAAACTTATATACTAGTAAATTGTTTACTAGAAAATAAATTAAATACTCCTCCAAACTTAACTTGAAATTTATTACTTATGTATAAAGTACGCATCGTAATATGTCTTATATTTGTCGAAATATGGCGATTTGTAATATTTTTCAAAATACGGAAATTTCCCCAAATATGACTTAAAATTGTAAATTTTTTTTATTACATTTCTTTATAATATTCTCCCCAGGAAACCCATTGCAGCAGAGCGCATCGTCATATCTCTAATATTTTTCGAGATATAACGATTTTTTATATTTTCCGAAGAGCAACTTTGAGGGGCTGTAACTTGAAAACTGTACAAGATATCGAAAAATATCTCCAGTTTTGTGTTTTTCGTGCCATTTATAATAAATTAGTAAATTTTGAAAATTTTGAAATTTTACTGAATATTATTTCAAAATTTCGATTGGAGATATCTCGACAAATATGGAAGATACATACTTGCAATGTTCACCAATCGATTCAGCTCGACGAAATACATAAACCCTGAAAAATTCAGAAAATTCGGACAACCGGTTGAAATGTTAGAGCAAAATGTCTGAAAATGGCTAAATTCAGGCCAAACGTCAAGGGGTACGTACCCCTTGAATTTTTGGACAAGAAACGCCATTTTCAGGCTTTTTGCTCTAACTCTCCATCCCGTAAAGCGATTTTTATGAAACTTTGCGTACTTATGTATTTTGATGAGCTGAATCGATTGGTGAACACTGCAAATCTGTATCTTTAATATTTGTCAAGTTATCGCCGATCGAAATTTTGAACAAAAATACAAAAAAAATTCAAAATTTTAAAAATTTGCTAGTTTGTTATATAAGGCACCAGAAATGCTAAACTTTAGATATCTCGTGTAGTTTTTGAATTACAGGCCCTTAAATTTGCACTTCGAAAAATACCAAAAATCGACGTATTTCGAAAAATATTAGAGATCTGACGATGCGCTCTGCTACAATGGGTTTCTTAGCGCTTATATTATAAAGAAATGTAATAAAAAAATATTACAATTTTAAGTGAGGATATTTTTTTAATTATTAAGAAATTTAGAATACTAGATAGTAATATAGAAAATCTGTCTGTTTTTTTTTCATTTTTCAACCGTTGTTTTGTTTTTATGAAAAAGCATAGGTTTACAGTTTCAAATTTAAAAGTATAATTTTTCTTTAACGCGTTGTAATTCGTAAATGGCGACAGTAAGATACAAATGTTTCAAATAATAATTGTAGAAAAAAATATTTGAAACATTATTCTTATAACAAACATTTTCATTAAATCCTTTTACTCAGATATTTCAAAATAACTTGATAGGGTTGCAAGTAAACTACCACTTCCGGTTATTGGATTATCAGCATAAACTAATTAGCTCTTCCAAAGAGGATACAATTGATATATTCAAAATTTTAAGTTTAGTAGTTTTTGAGAAACTGTAACTCCAGAGATCACACAGACTGACAGACATACACACAGACATCATCGCGAAGTTATTTAAATCTAGGGTCCCTAAAACGTGCTTATCCACTGAAAACTCACTACCGAATTTTTAGCATGATTCCTTCTTTACAGGATGTGGTGAGAGGTAAAAATATATATTTTGAACATGTGTAAAAAGAAGAAATTCATTATTTTCTTTTTGTGATTATACTATTCTTTCTTTCCGCGCACAGCAAGGTAAATTAACTATCATAATTTTATAGTACTTTAGAAACGGTCTACGAATGTTTATGATTACGACACAGACTTGATAATGATTGGGAATGAGTCTTTAGTAGCTCTGTGCCCTTCAAAAATATCAAATTATTAGCTACTAACACAGTATAGATTAGATCACGCGTTTGTACATTTTCATGTGAATTTAAAGCATAATTAATCTCCAATAACGCTTTTGAGTTCACCCCTGCATCCCCTATCACACAACCAAGGGGTGCAACATCACACATGATCCCACGAGGTCCCACTCACTCCTGCGGTACCCCAATCTGTCCTATAAAGCATTTAACAGAGGATTCGTCTCGGGCTGAAATCGTCGTAGTCCCAGCGACGTTGCGGTCCGCGGTTTTTCACTCGAGCTAAACGGCCCGCGAAAACAATGAGGAGTGAGTGAGTCAGGGCAGCAGGGAGTCACACACGACGACGCATACAACATACAAGTGACATATGACTCCACTACGGGAGTTATTGAATTGTCTGATAGGATAGGGATTATGATTTTGATTTAAGGGTTGGAGTTTTATGGATTGTCTTTTGGAGCAAGCTCAATGTTTTATGTGGCATTCGTTATAGACTATTTTACTGCAAGATCATGATATATATTTACCTAACACAGCAAAAATTAGAACTGCGTCGGGTATTCGAACACATGACAGTGTACTATTTTAATAAAATTTATATATTTTTGCGTATGAAGTGCGGTTACCGGCCGACAAATCAAAGCCCCCAAAGATATTAATGGAGGAGGAACCACAGGGGTAAATTTAAAATGGCAACTATCGGCTGTGGGATTCAAACTAAGGATCTTAAGATCCACAGTCCGATACGTTACCACGTAGCTATTTAACCCATCGATGGATCATGAGAACATCAATTCGATCTTCAATGGGATCTATGTCTAAATCTTTGTTTTCTTTATACATGATTCTAAACTTATTACTATTTGTAGCTTACAAAAAATTAATTATTATAAATTGTCTGATAAAATGGGGATAATGATTTTGATTTAGGTGTAGGAATATTATGGATTGTCTTTTGGAGCAAACGCAATGCTTTAAATGGCAATCGTTATAGACTATATTACTGCAAGATCATGAAATATATTTACCTTACACAGCAAAAATTTATACCGCGTCGCATATCCGAAACCCAATTATCCAAACCCTGTACGTTTTACTAATTTAATATAAGAAACGTCTCGTCGTACAGTCCTGATATGTGTATTCAAAATATATTCATAAGGGAATGAGAAGCTTCTTGGATAATGAAATCACAATTCGATCTTGAATAGGGTCTATGTCCAAATCTTTACTTTTTATAGATGATTCTAAAATTATTATTATTTATACTTTACAAGATATTAATTATTAAAAATTTGGAGAAGGGGTACATGACGTAGTTTTGGTAAATATAGATAATAGTTAATTATGTATCTACGCACTGAAGTTCAATTTTTTATCACGAATATGGAATTTAGTTGCCGAGGAGTATAAACCATGTGAGTGATAAAAAGAAACTTCAGTGCCGAGGTACATATTAAGTTTTATTTGAAATATAAAATTCGAAAAAACTGTAAAAAAATTACAATATATGTTAAGTTTATACATCTGTCAGTTGACAATTGAAACTGACAGTCAGTGTTGCCAACCTCGAGCAGTGAAGTTATCGTAAATAACACTCAAAATTATGTGTTTTGTCCTCAATTTCGTCATCGGAATTAATTAGTTAATTCTTCTTGTAAATTTTGTTTCATGTTACGTCCAAATTTACTATAGTACGTTAATATATCTGCCAAAATTATCCTAATTGTACAATAATTATTTAACGGTTGCCAATCGTCGTGTAATGGGTTACTTTAGTGACGATGTATGAGCTTTTAATGACGATTTTTGTGCACTTCAGTGTCGATTTCAAATAAATATATTTGAAGAGCAAATGATAGATACAAATTGTAATTTTATGTATGAATCCACTACATGCAAAAGTGAGTATATGTAAAATATTCAAAAATTGAGTTCTGCACGTCATTTTAAAGAGAATATGGCTGGTATCAAGAGGTCTGTTTTTGGGTGCTTAAAGAGAAGTGTCTTAGCGCTGTACAATGTTTAAAAATTATTTTTTTTTAAATGCTTCGAATGAAAGTTATATACCTCTTTTATTAGAAGTACTTTTTTATAAAATAATTTTAGAACATTGTACATCGCTAATTTGATAATTTAAAAAACATTTAATGTCCTATGTTCCTCTGTATTTGCTTCCATTTTCTGAAAATTCTAAAGTTAGTTGGTTGATAAATAAAAAATGTATTCGTATAGTGGAATATAAAAAGTTATTTCGTTGTATAAACAAATGAAAGAAAATTGTACCTACTACAATATTTGTCAATAATTTCGGTAGTAATTACGGTACAGAAAATATCCATTGGAATGAGAAATCGATTCTCCAACCACTATCCTGCCGTATGAATAATTCATGTTGCTTTACTGAAATTTAAGTAGATAAAAATTACGTATTGTATGCTTTTAGTAAATGAGTATTATTCCTAAATATAATATGTGTTTTAGTATATTGTACAAGCAAAGCATACTACAGCATTAATATAAATGATCGATCGGCTAGCACGGGAGGGGTGAAACATAAAGGAAAATGAAATTATTGTTTGATGTGACCAACAGAATTTTTCCAATAAGTAGTAATGTATTAGAGTATTCAAATAAAAATTAATTATTCATGTTACATTTATTATTGTCATGTTTTCACGTATAAAAAGAACATTAGGTTATAGAAAATAACATAACTGTATTTATTTATTTTTAGATGAATATGTTTTTATTAAAACAAAAATCCACCAATATCAAGAAACAATCATCCCTTCAAAAAATTTAGTTCTAAATAATGACACATGCCAAAAAATGACTTTTTTCAAGCGTTGTTTTATTTTATTCAAAAAGCACAGGTTAGCAGAATTAAACGAAAATATCAAACTATTATTTTCTTTAAGTATTCGTAAATGGTGACAGTAAGAGAAAAATGTTTCAAACAACAATTGTAGATAATAATATTTTAAACATTATTCTAAAACCAAACTGTACTTAAACCATAATTTACTTTCCGGTTATTGGATTACCACCAAAAACTAATTAGCTCTTTCCAAAGGGATACAACCGAAATATACAAAATATCACAATATTTTGTTAGTAGTTTTTGAGAAACCGTAACACCACACACACAAACAGACACATTCAATATTAAAATCGTATTCTATGGACCCTAAATTGTACTCATCTACCGAAAACTCACTACCGAATTTTTATCATGATTCCTTTACCTATCTCGCCAATTACGGTTATTGTTATTTGGTACTATATGTAAAATAAGAGCCCAAATTGTTGCCATGGGGTTATTCAGAATATGAAATATGAAGAATCCGTCCAATTTGGTATCATCATCTCTAAATTTATGGGTTTATCCGTGCACCAAATAGATATGAGCTAACGAGACATGCATATAATTAATTTATTTTAATTATACGTCACACAAGGTGAAACAAATTTCCATTACAATTTTACGACCAAAAACATTAAACATTTACGTCTTTCAGCTGAACAATTCGCTGCATATTACTTTGAAATTGGCAGAACAAAAAGTCCTTAATTCGTGTCAAAAGTGGTTATTAAAAACCAGCCAGAAAGAATCTCGGATCTCAGTTAACAAACGTAAATATTAATTTCACGTATAAATAGCACATTTGTTAAGAAAATACATTTGCGCTAATGTGCATTTCGGCCTGCAATCTATAAATCAGCCAGAAAACTTGTGGGCTCGGCACCGGCAACTCGCGACCTGATTGGTTGAGAACAAAAGGAGATAGAAGAGACAAAGAACAGCGACGAAGGTTCATTTAAGACTGCTTCTGACTATAGTTGCGGTTTAATGAGTCTCCGACTAATTTTAATTAATTTTTTAGATTAATGATTTTAGTTATGAAAAGGTTAATCTTAAGTTTTCAAAGTTGTTATAAAACAACACCCCTGTTGACTTTTTCGTAAGATAATTATGTTGACATGATAGATTGGGCTTGATATGCAGGATCGAATTTTTGCTTTGATGAAGGGAATTTAAGATATATGAATGCTGTTGTCATATTAATTAATTGTACAATCTGATATGCATATTATGCATTCATAACCAAATGTTTACGCTCCAAAAACGCTGAAAGCTCATTTTCATTTTACTTTTTTAATCTATAACGCTAAGGCAAAACTCCACAAATGTGAAGAACAAACATATTTTCTGTATTATTAATTTTCCAATTAAGATTTTCAATCATGAGACCTATTCAAATTCAATACTTAACAGTCAATCATTGTTTTTATTTATTGCAATACTAAATAATCTCACTTTATTTATTATTATTATTATTTATTATTAAGCGGTCTCAACTGCTGAGGTTATATGCCGCCTCGGAACCTCGTTTTCGGTAGTGTCAACGGCACGCAGTATTCGCTGGTATGGGTTTACGCAAAGCGGTCACCCATCCAACTACTAACCGCAGGTAGTATTGCTTAATTTGCGTTATCGAGTGAACCGGAATCAACGCACGCTGCCAAGCCGTTGCCTTAATCTTACTTTTAAACAGAGATTTAATTAAAATTTTAAAACATCATCATCTAATTGATTTTGGAACTAGGTAGTTCGGGATAATCTATGTAAAATATATGAATTTTCCTTTCGGTACTTGAATTACAATAGAACAACAATTCTTGTCTTTCTTTTGAGTTTGAATTGAAAGAAAAATTGTAAAATGGCGCCATTTCCAACTTAAACTATGACTAGAAAATGAGAAGAAACGAGAAATAATATCTTGTCTTTCGAGTTTGAGTTTGAGGACCAGGAATAACTTATTCGAAAAATGGCGGCGTCCTTACAAATGGGTCAGCGCTATTCTAAAATATAGCTAATTTAGTCAAGTTTTATCTGATGTATAATATTTTTGCAGCAAATAAAAATGCGTATTGTAATTAATTACATAATGAATAAAAGAAACAGTTGTAGGTAGACCGTAGACAATTCTTTACTTTATGCGGTTATTTCAAAGGCAACAGAAGTACAATACAAAAGTACCTACCTTCGGGTATTACAATGAATAGTTTAGGTCATTTATAATTCTGTCATTTGACTCAATCGACTCATTTAAATATTTATATTAGTGCTATTGTTGCAATCTAAATTTTAAATTAATGAATTAATTCTTTTTCAAGAAAAATAAATATGGACATAAAAAGATTAATCCTCTAGGATAGAATTGTAATGGGTATATTCCCTCTACATTGACTCATTGAGTACACTTGAATCTTAAAAATATTTTAATTTTTTTAAAGCTCATCAAATCTTTTCAATAATTGCAAATTTATTTTTTCTCATTTCTATTCTTCGGAAGAAAATAAGATTTTACGATAATTCAAAGCCTGGTATTTTCTTACTAGGAGGAAGATATTAACTTATAAAAATTCATAATTTTAGCTCTTGATGGACTCCAAATCAAAATTAACAACTTCGTATAATTATTAGATTATTTTCTTATTGGTACATTTTGCTCATTAATGCCCAGAACTATTTTTCTTTAAATATTGAATTAATATTTTTCTATATTTTAGTAACTTATGTATAAAATATTTTACATTTAAATATACATAGAGCAATTTTAAATTAATAACCTGGCATAGTTCATACAATTTGAAATGCTATAGCATGGCAGAAACATAATCTTAAAGTGAGAAATCTTTAACTTGTGATCTCATACGCTGGGCATTAATGGGTTAAGATGTGTAAAATAGATGAATATGCTCTATATAGTTTCGATTTTAAAATATTTAAAAGAAGACATTCATACCTAATTCTTTTTATTCATGACACGTTCAGATTAAGAATCCACTTAAAATAAACCATAAATTTAAATCGTAAACTGAAATTGTCTTGGTAAAAATAAACCAACACAAAAAGCATATCAGTCGCTAAAATTATGCAAACCTTACACATCATTGGCATAGGCATCGAACGTTAAACGCTAAATGCCGTACAGCTCACACCATCGAAAATTGCCTTTTTAACTCTCAACCTCTAAACTAGCCGCAACACCTCAAAGCATTAACCGGGACCGACATCGACCCATTGGGAACGCCAAACGGCCAAACTGCCGAACGATGGTTGCTGGCTGCTAGCAGCTTCTCAGAGCGCTCGTGCCTTTTTAACTCTCAAGCTAAAGCCGGATTTACATTAGCATGAGCTTATATGTGACTGGAGATTTGTCATTTATTGTATAACTGATAACATTTTTATGTGCTTTATTCAAACTTTTTATTGAATTTTTGGTTTTTGTTAACTTTGTCGTTGAGAAATTAGAAGATTAAATAGGACGTGTATAATTTTTTATTCCATGGGTTTTCAACCAGGAAACCTTTAGGAAATTTTCGTAGAATTCCGCTGAAATTTACCACTGTAAAATAATCTCTAAGAACAACAGCTCGCACGAGGTATTAGTGATGTTAATACTGGAATGCTACACTGGGGTCTAATAAACCCCAAGATTTTCTTCTAATGCACAGAATTTGCATAGCTTTGAAGAAATCTCGTTGTAAATTCAGTGTCTATAATAGTAAACAAATATTCAATGCAAAATCTCAGTTTTTTCTGATAGTCCAAAATAAGAACGGTTAAGTTTTGGCATATGGTGTGTTTTTTAAAAAATATAAGGTTCAGAAAGGTTATTAGCTGTTTAATATCTTTCTCTAAACCAAAACAAATATTCCATAGGTAAAATCCTTAGAAGAATTACATCCGGTTCTGGGAAAATAATTTTTTCTTCTTGTGGTTTCCCAGACCCCATTGTGATGTTTGGGTAAGTAAAACAAGTCTGACTGTATAAGGTTAATTAAGATCGCTAATGCAATCACAACTTAATTTTAAATTCAATAGAATTTTCTTGATGTTAATAGGATACGAGAATCGAATAATCATAATAAGGTGATAAGATGTACTTTTTAAATACTCTGTTCCCCTTGAAACGACTTTTTAAATAAATAAAAACTTTTAATGAACAAGATAATTTTAGCGACTCTTTTAGGA
Source organism: Poecilus cupreus (assembly GCA_963942605.1). Lineage (NCBI taxonomy): Eukaryota > Metazoa > Arthropoda > Insecta > Coleoptera > Carabidae > Poecilus > Poecilus cupreus. The sequence goes on from OZ012715.1 coordinate 13,270,715, forward strand.
TTGGTTTTTAATCAAGAGGTTTACAAAAATATGTCACTTTATTTTATTTCGCTTAAAAAGATCTCAAATCACGACGGTGAATGAAATGTTGAAGAGCTCTGTCCTATTGAATTGTGCATTTTACTATACCGCAGTTTTCATTTTTCGGATAGTTGATAGTGATGGAAACTGTAATGTAATACCCATCTGAAAGGGGTATCTAATTAAGTAAATGAAAGTAATAACGTAAAAAGTGGTAGTCGCGTTCCAGCCCAGTGCAGGTAAATTGGCAGCCGTAGTTGCAATGAACGCTAATGTAAATCTATCTCGTATCAGCAATATCAGCATCAACCGGGACCAAAATCGAGCCATCGGGAACACCTCGCGCTGTGCGCTGGTATCAAGCGACTTGGACTTCAGTGCACGCCGTTCGCTCAGCCAGGCTGGTAAAACGCGCGCCGCTCCTTTAATCAACACCTTGCTCCATGTTTTACAAATTCCTTCTTAGCTCGACTTGGCTTCGGGTGATTTATTACGAGTTCTTTTATTGGCTGGCTCAGCGGGACGCAGGTAAACGCAAGTGTTCTCGACTATTTATAAAGGCTGACCAGGTGTAGAGTAAAGCTCGCCGCCCGGCCGCCTGAACGCAAAGCGAGCCGCTCTCAGCCCCAGGCGACGTTTCTTGATATAGGTTGCCGTCTTGCCGTCTTCGAGCTGCTTCGTTCCACGTCGAAGCTCGATGCTCTCTGCTCTCTGATCTCATACTATCGGGATGATTATTCGAAACCGATTTTTCCAAATACCCAACTTCGAAAATCTATACCCACCAAACATATACGATCACTTTTCAGACAAATATCAGTTACTGAAAAAAAGGTATTTCTGCAAATATTCTTTCTCAAATGAGATGCACAATGCTCCTTGTCTTGAATGTGTAATTTCCTTTTGTGTTAACATTTGGTAGCTTTTCAAATTTTCGAGGCCATATAAGTATAGAAGTTCTTCTTCCATGTTGTTGAAGGAATGCGACGAGAAATATAGCTTCCTAAATATAATTTTTCGAACAATTTGTTTCGAAGAAATTATCTGCAACTATGGAGTTTTTGATACTAGAGCTACTCTGTGGAGGCTCAGGCAAAGAGCCGAAGCCGCTAAGCGATCAGTGTTGGTGTTGAGGTTTAACTTTGGGTTCACATAATAGTAGGAGAATTGTGTTTGGGTCTCTGCCGGTGGGGTGTTTAAATGAGAAGCAATAATGGTTGCTTTTTGTTTTTTTTGTAATGAATAAAGCTTACCTATAGATAGAGCAGAATTCAATTTAAATCGTGCTGGTTTTTCAGAATTTTATATAAATTGAGAGCAATCGAACAGAGTTATGAGTTTTATAGCTCGTTCCTGAAATTCAAAGTAGAATTACACTTTCGTTTTCAGAAAACAATAAACTCTTTAATACTGTATGATATAATAATCACTTTCTGATATTGGGTACCTATTCTAAGAGAAGTGTACAATGGTTCTCAAATTATTCCATGAAAAAATACTTAAAAAAAAGGGGTTGATAATGTATTTCTCTATAACTCTTATTAGAAGAACATTAGACATCGCTAAAACACTTTTCTTAGTATACCCAAAAACAGAGCTCGTTGTACCAGCCCACAATATTGTCATCTGGAATAATTCATATGATCCTTCACTTTCTATGGCCCAATAATAATTTAAATACCAACAGCAGCATCATCATCATTATGCCTAATTAATTCCCGTTTTTTTCATCTAATCAATTCCATGTTTCAAAAACAATACCAACATTAGTGAAACAATAAGACAAATTCCATAATACCGAAACAACGAACTAACACTCACCCATGCATAACAGCAACATTATCCAGTATCTCCACCCTAATAGACACGCCTTTCCCCTAAAACAGACAGAAACCATTCCCAGAGCACGACAAGTGACATCCGCCCCTCTCTTCCGCTCCGCAGCCGTAACCACCAACCACCAACCACAACCACTGACAACACCAACCGAATCATCTCTCGCAGCGGTTCGTCTCGTCATCGCGTCTCTGCGCACAAGCAAGAAAACACTTCAACGACAAATTAAATATGTATTATTACATTAATGCCATCACCGCCCAAGTTGTAGCAACTGACAAGGCTTGCACGTGTAGGGTGGAAGTAATTTTGCTTACTTAAGACGGACATACAATAATTGAAATGATTTATTACAAATATGAAAAATATTACAATCGTACAGATTTTCGTTATACTTTAATATCCACGAAGCTACTGTCGCTATTGTTCCCGATGAAATAATAAACACAATTGCAAACATCCATACTCTATCTGGGGTTCGCACTGGGAACCCTTGGAATAGGAACCTACTAAAATCCTATATCGGGTATCGGGAGTATTAGTTAAGATGCAACATTTATCTTGCTGTCATTAATGTATTACTATGGTATTATGGATACCATTACCGTTCTAGTTAAAATGCAACATAGGGCATCAATCTTAAATGAACACAATTACAAATATTATTAAATACAGAATGTAATATTCCGGGAATTATTGTTAATGACGCATCTTTAATTTTTATTTCAAGATAAGTGTTCAATTTTCCCGAATATGCTACAGATTTCTGAAAACTGTAGTAAAAGAAATCATTAGCAGAGAGATCTGATGAACGCAGAGGCTATAGTTAATTTCTTCTTCACATCCTATCTAGCGATTGGGAAATATTCCATCCAAGTAGTCTTTTACTACTCGACATAAATATTTTCTTATTTTCATGTAATAAATGATTCAATTACATGATCCCCAATTAATCCCGTCCAAACATTAACTTTTAGTGGATATTTAATCCTACATTATTTAAATAAATGTAAATTATGCCTACTCCAATATCTATAATTTTGTTAATTTATTTCTCCAGTTGTAAAAAATAGCTTCAACAGTAAACAAAATTTTCTTCTTGATATCGAAATTTTATCAAAAAGAAGCTCACAAAAGGCAGTTTTCTTTTCATGATCATTGTATCTTTAACTTTTAGTGATTTCGAAAATGATAATAATGAAATTTCTCGTCATTTAATAATCTCTTTTGTCCTTTTCCTGTGATAGGTACTTATCTATACGAAAAAAGCAGTACCATAGAATTTACCGAACTATTCGGTAAACTGAGAATTAAATTGCATTTTCAGAAAATATACCAATTAAGAAACTAAACAAGATTATTTACTAAGCAATTGGAAGAATTTACCAAAAGTTTGGCAAATTTTCTGCAAATTCATGTTATATCCTCAGTGTACAGAATGGTTCGGTAAATTCTATCTGTAAACATCCATCTCTTTTAAATTTTGTAAATATTTTCGGAATTTTGAAAGGATTTGGTCTAGGACGTTCAAGTAATAAATTATCAAACATGTCACAAATATTTCTTAAGCTAACCACTTGAACTTTTACTTCTTTAGTAAAAATCTTTAAATTAAATTAAACTGTGATGTTCATTTGACATTGACAACCTATGTTGCATTTTATCTGGTAATGTATATAGCTGGTATCCATAGTAATACATTAATAAACAGAAAAGTAAATGTTGCATCTTAGCTGAAACTCCCGGTATACTATAATATAGTAATTTGCGAAAGCTGAGTGCTACCCCAAAATGGGTAAATGGCATGATGATATATTTATTTTCAGTTCTAAATCTAGTTGAAATTATTCTCCTTTGAATAGTAGGTTTGGGGTTGGTCCCCATTTGAAGTCAAATCTGTTTATATGTACCTCGAGGTTGCGTGATGTTGGTGACAGCAGACCTGCTGTCGTAGGGCCCCGTCTTCGTGAATGAAGTCGTGAACGTGGTTCCGGTGTCATTTCCAAATAATGAAACACTCTTTCCTGTGTAATTTTGTCACTAATGTCTCTTTGATTTGCTGGTTTTTATGCCTTTATGCGGTCATTAGGATAGACGTGTGCGTGTGTGTGTGTTAGCACTTGCAAATCGTCGCCGTGTTGACATACCATGACGGTAAGTTGTACCGCCAACCTAGCGGAGAAATTAGAAACTTTATCATTGTTTTAATTGCCTTCGTACATTTCATACGAGCTTATCGACAAGTCAAGTCTTGAAGAGAAAAATGAAGAGCTAACATAACTAGGAAATTACTTTTTATGTAAGATCGTCAGTTTGATTATTACCACACCTTTGGCGGTGCGATTTGACGACTGGCAAAAAAAACTACAGCATTGTTCATGAAAAAAAGTACCCTAGAAATTACCGAAACATTCAGTAGCTGAGGATATAAGATGCTTTTTTCTGAAAATTTCATAATAATTAGGGAACTAAACACAATTATTTACTAAGTAAATAGAAGTACGAGATCTGTTCAGAAAATAACCGAACTTAATTTTTTTTAATTTAAATTTTCCTTGCCCTTATTCACACACTTTTCCCAGTTGTATTTCTATTTGGCGAAGAAGTCCTAAATAGCTTCATTTGAAACGGTTCATTAAGGTCTGGGACTCATTGGCTTTGATGTCATAAATAGTCTTTCAGTGTCCTTTCAGCACTGATTTTATTTTCACAAATAAGAAAAAATCACTAGAAGCCAGATCTGGCAAGTAAGGAGACCGAAGAAGAACAGTCATCTGATTTTTGGCAAAAAACTGACGAATTGACAAAGATGCGTGTGCGGGCGAATTTTCGTGGTGCAAGAGACATGAGTTGTCTCGTCACAAGTCTATAGTCTCTTTCTTCATTTCTGTGTGAAAGTTTTTCTCAGTTTCACGCAAAATTTTATGTTGATTAAATAAAAAAAAAATACATTTCAAACATAGTTACTAACACGTTGCACTCAAATAACAATATCACAAAACCTAAACGAAATATAAACAATCCAAGAACATGTGGTTACAGAGGAGGTTATGCGCAACGCAATGCAGCCAACTGCATATCATTAAATATCTACGTTGGCGCGTAACTCAACATGTTTGGTTATTTTCTAAACAGACCTCATATTTACAAAAAAGGTAAATTTTCAAAAATGCATCTTTGTTCGTCAGTGCCCCGAATAGGGTGGTAAATCCTAATTAATTTTGTTTTTTCGTGCAGTTTTGGAAATACGTTTAATTATGCTGTCTCTGAACCTAAAAATATTTGAGAATGTAAATTCCATAATGAATTCATTATTGCTGTTGTATTTCACAAATTTAATTTAAGAAAACATGCAAGAAACAATGCAACGAAGTTACAACACAGCCTGAAATGCTCAACGCTTAACGTTAAATAATGTAAAGCCATTTAGCTTCATAGCATCACTAATTATGTAAATAATCATCTCAAATATCAAACTAGATGCAGACACTTTCTTCGTTCACGTTGCACGTTGCACGCCACGCATGTCCAATAACTTGCGCTAGTCACTAGACAATAACCTATCAACATACATTAGTGTATACAGCCTATAAAACACTGCTAATAATGCACTGAGCTGCTTGTAGCTCTGTGATAAACGTGAACGCTTAGTCGCTTCTCTCATATCTTTCATGTAGGTAGATACTTAAATATTATTTTATCGACGAGAGTGATTTATAAGACTGCTGAGATTTATGAATATAATTGCTTTAGCATTTTTGGATGTAATGGCTTTTATTATTGTTTTAATAGTTTTATTCTTACATATGATCTTTGAAGTATGATCCCAATTAAATGGAGCACTTACTTTTTACAAAATGTACGTGTCAATTTCAGGATACCTGTAATTTATCCAAATGAGTGAAAACCCAATAAATTTTAATTTTGATTGAAGCTATAATAACATCAAATTTAACATCCTAAACTAGGCAACGGCTTGGCAGATTGCGTTAAAACCGGATCACTCGATAAGCAATGCTGCCCGCGGTTAGTAGATAGATGGGTGACCGCTTTGCGAAAACCCATTACAGCGAATACTGCGTGCCGTTGTCACACTACCGAAAACGAGGTTCCGAGGCGGCATATAACCTCAGCAGTTGAGACCGCTTAATAATAATAATAATAATAATAAAACATTCTCAATAAAGATTCAACAAATTTACTTTTATCGTGTCCGTTTAATACTAAATTAAACAATAACATTAAAATATTTATTAGAAAGGAAAATAAATGTCCTTCATTTTCAAAAGTATACAATATTTTACAGTATTACAAAAGTATTATTACAATTAACTAAAAATCTCTAAATTGAAAAACTTTTCAGAACTCATATTTGTAAAATTATAAGGGCTTTTGGATTATAATTCTGTACATATATATGGATGGAGAATTATGTATATAAATATATAAGTCGAATCCAGAAGATGTAACTGTAAATTTCATGAAAAGAACATCCACTTCATAAAGCAGCTTCTCATAGTGGAATTTCAAAATTTTCCGAATCACAGTACATATTTTTAATGGAAATTATTTGTAGATAATCTCGCTTTGCTCGAATTTTTCACAACAAACCCTAAACCTACACAACTTACGCCCGACAATCTCGAATCACGATAGTAATTTTTAATGGGAATCTGTAGCTTTCACTTTATAAAATAGATAGAATTTTTGGCCAGGTTCTTTTAAATTACGCCATAAGGAGCCGCTTACTGAAGTGAATGTCCTTTTCTTCACGATAAAAAAAAAAGGAATGTTACAATAGCAAAAATTTATCTTACGTATAGTGATAGCAATTTAGATATTTACAATAACAATATTTATATTAACTATTGTAACAATCCATTTTTTTCCTGATTATATTTACATTTACATCTTCTGGATTCAATATACAGAGCTGTAATCCAAAAGACTTTTATAATTTTTGTAAACCTATGATTTATATAAAATATTTAATTAAAATATTCTTTTTGTAGGGTGTGTACTATAGATAGTTACAATCTAACAAATTTTGTATCGAGTAGATAATTTATGTGGCTCCTTTCAACGAATATATTAAAAGGAGAAACAAGAAAAATGTTTATCAATAAATAAAACTTTTGTGAAAAAAATTAATCGAATTCAATATGCATTCAGCACTCTTTCTGAAAAAATAATTTATAGCCGTCTAAAACGATAAAATTCCATTTCCGAATAAATAAACCCATGTATTATTAATATAATAAACGATATTATGAATACATTTTTACATTAATTTTAATATCAGATAGAAATTTTGTCATGTCAGCATACAAAACAAAATTTATATTTATGGAAATTTAGGAATTAGCTTCGTATCGCCTACAAATTTTAATAACAATTGATGTGTATTACTAAAGGCCCATTGTATTCTTTGGACCACAGGCAAACACAACTCACAATAGAAGCGGAAAATCTTTTACCTGGCTTTTTCATTCAAGGCATGAACGTTTGAATCGCTTGAACCGCTTGAATCGCTTGCTCGGTGTCTATTTGTCAGCATTCAATCGAAATATTAGATTGGAACGATAAATCCGTTGTTATATTGAGTGTTAAAATGCATTTAGCCTCTATTGATTTTGTTGTAAATAGAAATTTGTTATTTTCGACGGAAATTGAAAACGAAAAAAATGAAATACCTAGGTAATAGGAGTCTATAGAACAGAATTGGGTTAACTTTATGGAACCAGCTTTTTTACTTTTTTAGTTTGTTATAACCTTTACAGGCGATTCAAGTTTTTTACGGAATTGTTACACAAACGAAAGGGTAAACCAAATAGTAAAAAACTAAATTGAAAAACTCATGAAATCGATTCTGTGGTCTACTAAATATTTATACACAGTGACTCAAAGTAATTTTTACTGAATATTTTACTTCTTAAGCAGATCTCAGTATATCATAAATATTTGTGGTCAGACTTATTGCTGTAGTTGCACAACCAGAATTGGGAAAATAGCATGGAAATATATAATTTATTAGATTTATTTTTATAAGCTATTATATCACTTATACCCTTTCGATTGTCAAAATCATTTTAGTTTTATTATTGTATATTATCTATAAATTTTCTTCTTTGCTTCTCCCCAATTAGATTCATAGTAAGTATTTCTTCTACATTGTTTTCCCATAGCCATTTTGGCCTTCCTCTTTTCTTCGTTTGCTTTATTCTTGTTGACCACAATAGATGGGGTAAATAGCTCCGTGGTAACGTGTCGGACTGTGGATCGTGAGATCCTCAGTTCGAATCCCACTGCCGACAGTTACAAATTTAAATTTACCCCTGTGGTTCCCCCTCCACTAACATCCTTGGGGGCTATGATTTGACGGCTGGTAACCGCACTTCATACGAAAAAATATATCACCTACCGAGATCTGCGTAAGCAGAGTGCCACACCCGTAATGGGTAAAAGGCGTGATGATATATTTATTTTACCACAATAGATTTGTTTGTCTATTTTCAGGCTTTCTTATTAAATAAACATACCGTTCTATAATTGTTTTTTCTCTATGACATGTTTTCTATTTGTAAATTATTCCTTATATGTACGTTTCTGAATCTACTTCTTATTATTCCATTAAAGGTATACATGATACATTTAGATTTTTAAATAGTAGTATGGCAACGGCCATGGTAGGTAGCATTAAAGCCGTTTCACGTGATAACGCAAGTTAAGCAACACTGCCCGCGGTCAGTAGTTGGATAGGTAACCACTTTGCGAAAACCCATACCAGCGAACACTTTCAAACTAAAAAATATTTATAACAAATAAATTTTATTATTCAAAAACGAACCTAAGAAGATATTAGCCTTAAAAAAAATTAATTATATTTATTTTTAATTTAATATTCTTATTAGTTTCAAATAAATATCAAAAATCTACTATTATCAATATTAAAATTAAATATATGCCTTATTAAAATTAATTAATTTTATATTTAATTCAAATTACTTTATTAAATATAACTATAAGTAAATAGTGAATTAAATAAATAAATTAGTTTGTTTTAAATATGTCGCTAACACTTATATTAAATAAATATTTTGTTGCTACAATTTTATATTTCATTCAAATAATTATTTTTCTATTAAATGGATTTATATAACTTCACTAATTTTTTTCTCTGAGTGTACTGAGGATATAGGTAAGATGCATTTTCTGAAAATGTACCAAACTTTTTTTTGTAAAAACTTCTCATTGTCATGAAATATAAAATATTCAAAAATGCACCTATCGTCAGCTTACTTAATACCTATTCATTAAATTCTACGATCTTTTTTTTTGTGTAGATATCTATGTACCATGTGAATAGTTAAATCTAGTCTTGTTCTGAAACAATCTAATTTTTATTTATTTTTATTTTACAATACTATTACCAATCTATAGTTTATAACAATCGTAGAATGACACCATTAATAACAATTTATGCATGAAATTACTACTTCTTACAATGCAACTTCTTATTAAAATGAACATAAAATTCATTTCGATACCTACATCCGATTAGATAACAGCATTTGCGCCATTAGACCGATATTAAAATCAGCCATCTACTATACTTTCTATATCTACATCAATTTAGTAGATAGTAAAAAACAACAACAAAAACTTATTTGTCGCTATACAAAAATCTGATAATAAGAGATAATAAATAGGTGGCGCTGATTATTTTCCGGATTGGAGCGAAACAAAAAATATTCGACATATTTTTTCCTGTACCGCTAATCTGTTACTGATGGAACTTTCACACTTGATGATTATAGTTTTAGAAATTTTCGGATTCGCAGTGTTATAACGATGGCTTGAACAAAGGAACCGCCTTTGCCGACGTCAAAAATGTTTAGTTTTCACGTTGTCGGTTGCCGACAAACGCACAACGCAGGGACGGACTCATATTTACCGATTTGACACTGGAAATAAATGGTTGATGATTTTGTTCTTTGTATTTGCGAAATGGTTTGGCTTTCATCTAGTAGAGGTTGGTCACCGTGAAATATTCATTTGTTTAACTTTGTGGTGTCTTGCAATTTTTTCACCCAACTCAGCGGGGGTTCGGAATTTCATTGCCTGTAGAACCTGTATAATTATCAACTTGATACAAAGACTAATTCTAAAAAATCAGTACATATAATAAAAGTTAATTAATTCTCACAAACACAAATTAATATATTTATTAAATAATACCAACCTCGAACTCAATTGATATAGTTCATTGTTATCAATCTAAAAGCATAGTTGGTGTATCTTTGATATGACAGCTCTTCATTTGTACATAAAGAAAAATCAAATTAATTAAAATGACACGAAAAATTCAGTAAAAAAGTAATTCAATTACTCTTACTGTATTATTCAATCAATTTAGATGTACTATGTACAACTAAGAACCTCAGTTAAAAGCGCGCAACTGACATTTCTCAGTTAAAAGAACTGAAAATTCAGTATAATTGACTGACGGTCTCAGTTCAATGAAACAATAGTTATTTACAAAGGAATTGACCTGTCAAAAATGACATAGTTCTGTAACTTAAAACTATTCGTAAATATTCGGCTTGTACAGATTTTTAATTGTTTAAATATTTGTATTAAATTTTCATAATGTTTTAATATGTATTAAATATTATAATTTTTTCTTTGAAAAACAACCTAAATATCATTTTATTTTATGCGTAATAAACCACAGGTCAATTTAACTACCATATTTAGTAAAAGTTACTTAAGTATTCAGTTGTTTTAACTGAATCAATTTAATGGATTGACCAGTAGATCATGTTTTATACAGGTAAACTCACTAGCAAAATACCCATTTATAAATTTGTCAAATCAAACCTGGGAGATATTAGTGGAGTTAATAGTTTGTCGGTGGTGGGAATCGAACGAGAGATCTGACACAGTCCAGAGCAATTCGTTTTTATTTATTTAACAACATCGTTACAGAATTCGCAATGTTCACAGCATGACGGAAATTGCTTCGCATCAATCAATCACTTATCACTTAAAGTTAATGAGCCAGACGACAATTTTCGAAATCAACTTGAATTCAAAATTCGAGGTGGTCGTAAACAACCCAAAACATAAAAAACACAAGTCATAATTGCAACGAAACATCACATCACGTACAAACTGAAATTTTTCACAGCAACATCCACTTTCCGTCGGTAAACGCAAAACGGCAAAACTCACCTCAATCCGTTGGCAAGAAAGAGAGAGGAAGATCGCATTCCTCAGGATGTGAGGATTCTGAAATTGCCGGTACAAATCTCGGCATTTTCGTCCGATATAAAGTTTTTGTCAGTGACATAATTAGAAATTTCATGGCATCCTTTACAGCGTTCGCGTTTGAAAAGCAGATGGTCGAGGAGAACCAAGAACCAAGTACCTGAAACTATGTGTGTTGTGTGGTGCTGTGCTGTGGCAACCAACGATACGGCGAAAACGAGCATACGAATTGTGATGCGTGCTACCAACCATGGACGTGCACGGGATTTTATTTGGGCGTACCTTTGGAAGCACAGAAAATGGAAATTTATTCTTCGTTGGGAGGAATTATCAAAAGATATAGTAGATTGAATTATGAACATTTATTTGTACCGAATAAGTGACATACGGTTGCGAATCGGGGGGAACTCCTTCAAAGAATGAAAAGAAATGAAATGAAATAATAATAATTATATCACAAGCCTAGCACCAGAGGTCGTGGACTTGAATCCCACTGAAGAGCATGGACGTTTGTAAAGTCCACATTAACTCATAATGATCCACTCATAGGCGGCATATGACCATAGTACTTAGTACGTTTCCCATCTTCGCCAATACTAGAATTTATAAAAACAAGACAACTAGCATGGTAGCGCCATATGATAAGAATGACTGAATCGAGAGTGGGGCAGCAAATTTGGATAATATACGTGACGAAAAAGAGGAATCGTAGCAGACCAAAAGACATCTAGGATACCATCATCAACTAGACTCTGAAGAACAAAAACGTTACACTGCAGGATGCACGAAGGATGGCGATGATTAAAAAAAAAATGACTGAAATTTGTGCACGATTACACTTTAGAGAATTTAATTATTTCATACAGTATTATGAATCATCCTCTATTTTGTCGTCAAGTTTTTAGTTCACCTTTTAGACTATTATAGTTCATCAACTTTGAAAATTATTGATAATCTTCTCATCTTGATATAAAAAATGAGTAAAACATCTCATTATATGTATTTGATACGGGTTTAGTTGACATTTGACGAACAATAGTTGGTTGTGTTGCTCCAGACTGTTCAAGCTAGACGCTAGACTAATGGTTTTTTGAAGGTTTTTGTTTATTCTTCTAAAAGACGATCCATGATGTGTGAATAATACTGTGGGCGCCTATGCATTGTAGTTGGTGTTATTGTTGTTGTCCGCTCCTATAGTTAATGGCACTCCAAAGGTGAGATGATTTCCTTGGACGTGCCAGCGTGTGCTTGCCCAAGCTATACTCTGATTCACTTCCATTTGCCAGACATCAAAAATGAGGAACGAGACCGAGACATTGGCTGGTATGACGAGCTCTGTTTTTAGGTATTCTAAGACAGGTGTTTTAGCGCTGTACAATGTTCTAAAATTATTTTGTAGAAATATACTTCAAATAAAAGTGGTAGGTAATATTTTTCTTTGCAACTTTTATTAAAAGCACTTTAGAAATTGCTAAAATACTTCTCTTAGAACACCCAAAAATAGAGCTTGTGGTACCAACCATTAGAATTGTATTTTACTTTTGGAGTAGCAATTGAACTACTACAGACACTATTCGTTGCACGAGAAATATTTATATGACATTCGGGAAATCGCCCAAAGAAAAATGAAGATCTAAGGGAGGAGTTGGAGAAATGGTGCAAGATATTTCGTCTAGAAAGAGTGGCACATGAGGAAATCAATAGAAGAACGATCGTGTAAAAAACAATAAATCAGGATTTTAAGATAACTATCTCTAATTTAAACCAAATATACATGGAAATAAAAGTAAATAAATAAAAATAAATATATCATCACGCCTTTTACCCATTACGGGTGTGGCACTCTGCTTACGCAGATCTCGGTAGGTGATATATTTTTTCGTATGAAGTGCGGTTACCAGCCGTCAAATCATAGCCCCCAAGGATGTTAGTGGAGGGAGAACCACAGGGGTAAATTTAAATTTGTAACTGTCGGCAGTGGGATTCGAACTGAGGATCTCACGATCCACAGTCCGACACGTTACCACGGAGCTATTTACCCCATAGGAAATAAAAGTACTGTGAAATTTACCGAACTATTCGGTAAGCTGAGGATTGTCATAAAAATTAACCCTGGACAGTCACACTACTTTCACTGAGCAACCTAAGAAAGGATAAACTACTTTCCCATAACCGGATGTAATTTTTCTAAGGATTTTGCCTATGGAATATTTATTTAGATTTATAGAGAAACAGTTAATAACCTGTCTGAACCATATATTTTCTTCAAAACACAGCATTTTGCCAAAACTACTTTTTTATTTTGGACTACATATGAGAACAAACACATTTTATTTTACATATTGAATATTTACTTAGGATTATAGAAACTAAATTTACAATGAGGTAGCATCGAAGTTATGCGAATGTTGCGCATGTGGAAAATTATAAGAAAATCGTGAGGTTTCTTAGACTCCAGTGTAGAATTCCAGGATTAAGAAACTAAATACGATTTTTTTATACGAATCGGACTAACTGCTTTGGTCATATGTCCGTTAGTGGGATTCGAACCCACCACCCCTGGTGTGATATGATAGTGACATAGCCACTACGCCATCGAGGTTGGTAACACGAATATTTACTAAATGATGTATTTATAAAAAAAGTATCTCACATCCTCTCTCCTCAGTTTATCAAATAGTTCAGTAAATTCTAAGAAACTTTTTTCGTGTAGAAGTGTTTCGGTATTAGGATTCCCTGTACTGCATATGGGATTATTTTCGAATGATACTCCACATTCCTTGGCTTTCCATTCGGCTCATCATCAGACTATACCTAACATCCTGTTCTTAGCCAAGACTAGACCGCGTTGTTGCATCTCGCTGGTCGCAGGTCCACGGAGCAGCCCGGCTCTGTCGCCGCGCAGTCTCGTCCAATCACACCGTCCTCTTCTCTCTTCACCACTCTTGGACTCTTCGACTCTTCACTCGATATTAGCTTCACGCCGTCATGCCGCTACGCCGCTAGCCTGCAGGCCGCTTGCCGTAGCTAGGCGCGAGGTTCGGTTATCTTTTCGAAGCGTCTGTGGCGGTCTGTGTCTGTCGGAGTCCGAACACAGGTGTGAAACAAAAACCTGATGTGGATTAGATGGTGATGATGGTTTGGAGGTTTAGTTCAATGGGATTATGTAATGGAATTAATGCTCGGATTCATGGAGCGTATATCAACTGTCATATTTTGACAGTTATTTCAGACTTAACTTCAAAAAGCAAATTTGAACGGATTGTTCAATTCATTAGAGGTTCATATCCCATTGATTGCAGATTTTTATTATTGCGGTAAAGCAGAATTCGTGAATTCTAGATTGGTTTTTTTAACCCTCTTTATCGTTTTTTTAAACACCCTGTATAGGTTTATAAAACCCCCTTTGCAGATTTAAAAAAAATCTTTTTCTAGTTTTTTAAAACCCCCTTATTATTCTAATCTGATTTACTTTAACTTATAACAAAAAAATCTGATGTAGCCAACACATAACTTCCCACATAAACAACTTTTGACCAATACATAATAGAAGAAAAATTCTAATAAAATATGCTAAAAATGACTTATAGGCATTCAAGTAAACTACCATTTCCAGTTGATGGTCAGCCACCAAAATCTATTCAGCTGATAATTTGAACATCCAAGGTCTAAATATAAAATTTGAAAATGATATTATCATTATAATCTGATGTGGACACCACATAACTTTCAGCAAATTTTAGTTCTTAAACGATACAAAATATAGAATAAAAGTTTCAAATAAAAATTGTAGCCAATACTCCATTCTGTAACTTAATTATTTACTGAGATATATTTAAATAACCTAATAGGATTTCAAATAAACTACCAAAATCAAGTCAGCTTATAACTTAACCATTCAAATTTTAAACAAAAAAAAATTCAAAATGATGTGTTTACTAGATTTTGAGTCTTAGTGGGGCAAAAAAAAACGTCATACACAGACAGACATCATCGTAAAAATAATAATAATAATAATACAACTAAGAATTCGCGAATTCCAATCTGGCTTACTTTAATTTATAACAAAAATACAACTGTGACCAAGTGAAACAACTACGCTAAAAGCGTAATAAGTAGTAAAGTAGTCGTTTTCGCCGTCCATACATGCTGACTATAAAAATGAAAGTTCATTATTGTTAAATTATACAGACATTAAATAATGAAAATGAAGTGGTATTTAAATGCATTTTTTCCGTCAATTTACATCATTAAGTACTTAATCGTGGGTGTCATAATGCGGTTGCACCAAATGTCAAAATAGCCTATGAAAATTATGTCATTTACTGTAGACCATATGTTTAAAATATTGTAGATACCTATACATTATTTTACGGTTTAAAAATAACTTAAATATCAATTTTACGGAAAATGATCATAATTAGAACATATTGCATTGTCAACCGTTTTTATACGCTCTGAAGGTAGTTTTTCAATTTCAGGTCTTTTTATTTATCAAGATAAAAAATATTCTTGATTGTCTTCATTTATAACTGTCAGAAACTGATGTGTCATCACTGAAATAAAAGAACAAAACGTTTTAAAATTTAGAAATTGATTTTTAGTGATGAACACATAAATACCTGTATTTTTCTTGCCATTTACTCATTTGTACGAGGTCTGTGCAGAAAATAACATATATTTTTGGATTATTAATATCTCATTTTGTTTTAGCAAAATGCTGTGTTCTGTATAAAATATATTGTTCAGAAAGGTTATTAACAGTTTAATGTCTTTCTATAATCCTAAACAAATATTCCATAGGTAAAATCCCTACAAAAATAATATCTGGTTTTGGGAAAGTAGTTTTTTTTTCATGGGTTTCCCAGACCCCAGTTTGGTGTATGAAAAAAGTGTTACTGTCCAGGGTTAGTAATAAAGTTAAAAAAAAAAATCTGAATTTTTTTGACTAGATGGATGTTTGCGACAATTAAACTATTGGATTGGAGCCAGCAAATTTTTATTGAAAATCGGCCTCTACCGGTTTCGGAAATACATTTGCCTTCTTAAAGTAATCATCTCCTGAAGAAGACAAATGTGTTGTCGAAACCAGTGGAGGCCGATTTTTAATAAAAATTTATAGACTGCTATCCAGTAGTTTAATTATTAAAAAAAAAAGTTCAGTTTTTCTGAGCAGACCCTATATCCAGTAGAATCTTGAAGTTACCGCATTAGGTGTCAACGTATTCCAAATTAGCCTGCACTTTGACACAGGTGGTGTAATACATAATTCCTTTCTCTCCTTCTCTTCCACCTGCAGATATCGGATGTCGAACGCTGATCTCTTCGCCTCTCCTCTTCAGACGAGGGAACAGTGATCACGTCCTGACAGCCCGAGCACTGCTGAGGTATGAGGTATGAGACTACGTGCGAGATCTCGGTGGTGCGTGCGTACGATCCAGGTGTTCACTGAGTGATCAGAGCTGAAGTCTCTCGAAGTCTCGAACCTAATTATTTCGCGCGAGGATATACGTGAGCTTATGCGGTTGTGTGCTGTGTTACCAAATTGTGGCTATTGTCTGCTTGGAGCTTAAGGATAGTGTTCTAGAGGAATGTTGCGGTTTTGTAGTAATTAATTTTCTATAAATATAAATTAAATTATTGTTATCGTATATCTAAATTCCTTTTCGAATCTGCGGGTAATTTCAATATTTTCGCTGAAAGTTTTTTGGTTAAAAATATATTCGATTGAATCCCTGTATTTCTGATCACGTATGCGAATCTTAATAACACTGGTGATTTCCCAGGGAAATTATCACTTGTTGTTTAAAAGTGGTCAGAAAATAATAATAATACTTGCAAGAAAATTTCTCACCGAATATCCCTCGATCATTGATAAATACTCATACACTGAGAAAAAGATTTGTTTGTCACTATGCAGGTTTATTGAATGTTAATAAATGATTTTTTGAAATATGGCGAAACAAATATATATTTATCAGTAATAAATAACATATTTAAACAAAAATGATAATAACAAATAAGTTTTATTTAATATTAATAGATAACAAATCATTGTTTTAAATGTTACTTAAGTCAATTTATATTTAAACAGCATTTATTAACAAAAATATTGCATTATTTTTTCTGAACTAGTTGCTTATTTATAGTAAAATCAAAGCTTTATTATTAATGTACAAGTTTTAAATATAAAACAAATATAATTTAAATAATATAGTACTAATTTTGTTGTAAATTAATGGAATATTTAAAGATAATATGATAATATTTACTATTGAACTTAACTTACTATTTTAACTGTACTATAGCATATTTATTAACCAAATATTAACAATTATTGAAGCTTGGGTAAATAATGAAATTTTTTTAAATAAATAGAATTGTGTAATATTTAATATAATTATTACAAAATTAACCCTTTTTTACATAAATACCTACTTAACTGTGAACCTACTAATATAAATAATAGTAGGGAAAAACAAAGTTTATAGAAAACATTTTTTTTAAATCTGGTGTGGGCACCACACTACTTTCTTATACAAATAAATTGTTTACTAGAAAATAAATTAAATACTCCCTCAAACTTAACTTGAAGTTTATTACTTATGTATAATTTAAACATGAATAAACTCATTGCTGTAGTACGCATCGTAATATATCTTAATTTATCGAAATATGGCGATTTCTAATATTTTTCAAAATACGGAAATTTCCCCTAAAATGACTTAAAATTATAATTTTTTTTAATTACATTTCTTTATAATATTCGCGCCAGGAAACCCATTGCAGCAGAGCGCATCGTCATATCTCTAATATTTTTCGAGATATGACGATTTTTTATATTTTCCGAAGAGCAACTTTGAGGGGCTGTAACTCGAAAACTATACAAGATATCGAAAAATATCTCCAGATTTGTGTTTTTCGTGCCATTTATAATAAATTAGTAAATTTTGAAAATTTTGAAATTTTTTGGAATTTTTTTCAAAATTTCGATTAGAGATATCTCGACAAATATGAAAGATACATACTTGCAGTGTTCACAAATCGATTCAGCTCGATGAAATACATAAACCCTGAAAATTTCAGAACATTCGGACAACCGGTTGAAATGCTAGAGCAAAAAGTCTGAAAACAGCAAAATTCAAGCCAAACGTCAAGGGGTACCCCTTGACTTCTGGGACAAAAAACGTCGTTTTCAGGCTTTTTGCTCTAACTTTCCATCCCGTTAAGCGATTTTTATGAAACTTTGCATACTAATGTATTTCGACGAGCTGAATCGATTGGTGAACACTGCAAATCTGTATCTTTAATATTTGTCGAGTTATCGCCGATCGAAATTTTGAACAAAAATACAAAAAAATTTCAAAATTTTAAAAATTTGCTAATTTCTTATATAAGGCACCAGAAACGGTAAACTGAAGAGAATTTTTAGATATCTCGTGTAGTTTTTAAATTACAGGCCCTTAAAACTGCACTTCGAAAAACACCAAAAATCGACGTATCTCGAAAAATATTAGAGATCTGACGATGCGCTCTGCTACAATGGGTTTCTTAGCGCTTATATTATAAAGAAATGTAATAAAAAAATATTACAATTTTAAGTGAATATATTCCGTGAGTTTCAGATTGAATGAAAATCGTATATTTGTTATCCATTATATCAACATATTTGAATTAATTATAAAATATTCTTATTTACATTAAACAAAGAATATTTAATGTCAATAAATATAACGTCAATAAATTATTTGTTTCAGAGGAAACATTGGTATTTATGTGTCTGTTATTAAAGAACACATATATATTTGATTTAATATTATGTAGTTTCATGTCAATAAATCCTACGTTAATAAGGGATTAATTTACTATTAGTAGGTCTTTTTTCTCAGTGTAGAACAGCGGGTTAGCGCAGTGGTAAGAGTGCTTGGCTCTGGACACAGAGGTCATGGGTTCGAATCCTGGTCCGGTCTGAAAAATTTTCATAGCCTGATTTGGAGCCGTACGCATACTTATCACCATTCCATGTTGGGTGTACAATTTACTTGGCAACCACAAAGTTATCGGGTATCGGCTAGTGTTTGTAACAAGGGTTTGCACCAGGTGGGCAACACACATGGTATCTGCGTAAGGAAAAAAAGTGACATTGCAAGGAAATTTCTGCCTGTCCATTCAAGGAATGTAACCCATATAGCTCAAGTTCCGAAAATACATATACATATACAATGATAAATAATCATAATTTTATCACAAATACCTCAAGAACGTTGCTTAAAGGTAACAGCCCTCCGCCTTCGACAACTGTGATAAAATTATTTCTTAATTATTAATGTCCTGAGGATATTATTAGTTCTTTTGAAAACTAATTTTAATTAAATTAACCCAAAGTTTGAGGGGTGTTTCTTAAAATGCTTTTTTCTCCAGCGCAGACAGTGTGGCTCCAGTTTTAAAGCGGTGCATTTTAGAAAGCAAATCCTGTATTAATGAAGAGAATGAGCATCATTTAGCCTCCCAACCTCTCTAATTCTTCCACATCCCCTTGTGGTTCATTCGCGGTGTAGATTCGTTCCGGTTCATCCACATCCACATCTCATAGTCATATCCACAATCCACGATGGTCGAAGTATCACGGAGCAAGGCGAATTGGCTGTAAATCTCTGGTTTCATCGCAGCCGCCTAACAAAGCTCCACCGCTGGTCGCGCGGCGCGATCATAGAGCACGCCGTGCCGCGCTCAGCATGGTTCTTACCACCAACACCTACATGAAGTCGAAGCCGAAGCCGAAGTGGCTGAGAGTGGCTTCGCAGGCTCAGGCTCAGGCTTTCCCGTTCCCGCCAGGTGTACAGGTGTGATGTGGGCGTTTCTACTGCCAAGTCGAATCTCTTTCAGGGTGACCGCTATACCGCTCTACGGCTTCTTAGGCACTCCGGCACTCGGGTGCTTGTTGCCTGTTCGTCTGTTGTCTGATGCTAGAGGTGTAAGTTGATGAGACGGCGGTCAACAACTGACCACCCGAAAACGACCAGACACCTATGAAGAGTATCTGTCAATGTTTTTCTCCCGGACTTTGGACCTTTGGAAAATGGAATATTTTCGCTAATTACATAAATATATATATATATCATCACGCCTTTTACCCATTACGGGTGTGGCACTCTGCTTACGCAGATCTCGGTAGGTGATATATTTTTTCCTATGAAATGCGGTTACCAGCCGTCAAATCATAGCCCCCTCTCGAAATTAAACAATGGAACAAATTAGTTTGCCTAATTTAGCTATTTTTGAATGGCCACTTGAAACTTGCGTTTGTCACTGTTATTATTTATAAGAACTGCCCACGAACGACCAGATGCCTATGAAAGAACAGTATTTGTCGATGTTATCGCCTGGACTTTGGAACTTTGGAAAATGGAATATTTTCGCTAATTACATACTTCTCGAAATTAAACAATGCAACAATTTACTTTGGCTAATTTAGTAATTTTAGAATGGCCAATTGAAATGAGTGTTTGTCACTGTTATTATTTTCCTCCTAGACTTGAGAACTTTACAAAATAGAATATTTTAGTTTGGCTAATTTAGGTATTTCAAAACGACCACCTGAAATTAAAGAATGGAAGATGTATTTATCTACAGAAAAATCTTTTCTCCTGGAGTTCTTTGTTGAGCTAATTTAGGACCCATATAAGACAAGAAATACAAGTATTAGTAATTGATATTTTTTTTATACGAAGATGGTAAGTGGACTAACTACTTTGATCATATGCCGCCCCATGAGTGGATGGATGTAAATTTATGTAAACCACACAAACGACCATGCTATTCATTGGGATTCGAACCCACGACCTCTGGTTTACTAGGTTATGAATTGATATTTATCATTGCAATTATTTTGTTCTAATAGAAATGGCATTATTTACTTTTAGAGATTCAGCGATTTTAATAATTAAAAAACTAACTCATTATTGTTTCCATGTGGTTAAGCGCGAAGGAAATGTTTTATATGAATAATGGAGTTGTAATTCAATAAGAATTGTTCCACATTTAATTCGACAGATCGGTAACAAGAAACGGAATTTCATGCGCGAAAAATCATACCTACGGCTGACGGCTCACCCTCCTCTATAATTTATTTAATTGGAGTAATCCTTTAAGAGAATCATTGGGAATTGGCCATGAAAAATTATTAATAATAGTTTTTAATATTCTCAGATCAAGTTGAATTTACAAATATTTGTAGGTAGATAAATTTAAAGAGCTTGGAATGTACACAGTGAGAATATTTTTTCAAAATATGAAAAAGAGCATTAGTACATATGTTTGATGCCTGCTTTGACCTATGATGGTAAGAAATAAAGTTAGTAATGTTTATTTTTGAGTATAATAACACTTACTTATACAATTAAGTATACAAACAGTCGGTTCACACCAAGAGTTTTTCAAAATTCAAAATTTCTACCTGTTATCCTTGCGTGCTTCAAAACGATGAAAGAGGCTAAGTCCGTCGCTGTGTTCTTTCCTCAAACGAAAAAAAATAATTTATCGTTTTAGGCGGACAACGTTTTGATACCCTAACGTGTAATTTATAAATGATTTTGTTTTATAATGCCTTTGTGTATCTTGAAGTCATCGCAGAGAGAGCAGGTCGCATCGAACAGAGAAGCGGCAGGCAATTTACCATATGATATGTTTGCTTAGGGGCAAGGCCTTTGTGCCCACAGACCGACATAAGCCGGCTTCACACTTCACTTTAAACCAAGATCCTTGGGTGCGAGCTCTACTTAGTGCTCAGGTATCTTCACACCTAACTGATTTAACTCCAACTACTGAAGGAACACAAATATTTGCTGAAGATTTTCTACTCCATTCTACTAATCTGTTATCTCAAATCGCTGAAATTTATCGCAATAATATCTTTAAGAGATTAAAGTAGGGATTCCATTTTAAATACAGGTGCAATTTAAAAGAATTCATTTTCCTTTTGGATTTTAAGAAGATGTGAGACGCTACGGGACGAGAAATAGGCAACTTTTGTCTTATTTGAATTTCTCAATTTATCAACTTACTCTAAAGATTATAATTGCTCAGGTATCCTTATACATAATTGATTTTACTCCAACTACTGAAGAAAAAAAAATTATTTGCTCAAGAATTTCTATTTCATTTTACTAATTTGATATCTCAAATGACAAGAATTTCTTGTAATGATATCTGAAGCAAAGATTAAAGTAGGGGTTACACATTTTAAGTACAAGTAAAAATAAAAGGATTTAATTTTCCTTTCAGATTTTGGGATGCTGCAATACGTGACGACTCGAGAAATAGACAATTTTCCTCTACTTTCAAATTATCGGGGCTTTAAAAAAACAGTTTTCATTGTTTGGATTTCTTTAATTCTTATATATCTCCAAAGATTCATATTATAGTATAGGTTTCATTTTTTTATACATACTTAGTTTTCTATAAACAAATGATCAATAACTATTCTAACAAACAAACTAGGTGTAATGTTTGAGATTTGTTGTGCCCTCGTCTAATTTCTCGTCAAAGAACGAGACAAATAACAGGCAATTGTTTCCAATTCCTTTAATTATGCTAATGAAACAACAGAAGCTTCACATAATTCTTAAAAGTCCAGTTGAGTTTATTTTGATAATGCATATATTTAACATATTTAAAGATTAAATATTAATATCCAATCTTATATCAACGCCTTGCCGTTTTATAGTTGCTGCAAAATGACAGAAAACCATATTTCCGTTAGGTTAATTTTGATATCTTATTTACTTGTTAACATATTTAAAGACTAAACTAAAATGTATGTCAATGAATAACGCTGTAGTCCAATCCAATTTATGTATATCCTAGCATGGTTGACAAAGAAATAAATCTCTACTTCTAATACGGTTACCAGACATGAAAATAGCATATTTAAAGCAGTGAAACTTTGATACCTGTTCTAGAAACTGAACACAGAAAAATGTGATCAGTAGAATTTACTGAATTATTCGGTAAACTAAGCATATATGATGCATTCTAATACTAATACTTCTAATTGCTCAGTTAATTATCGTATTTAGTTTCTTAATTGTTATGGATTTTCAGAAAATGCACCTTATACCCTTAGTTTACCGAACAATTCGGCAAATTCTACGATACTTTGGCATTGGCAATTAATTTGTTTTGCGTCCTAAACCAATATAATATTTCTAATTCTTATTATCTTATTTTCAGGATCTATGGAGGGTGCCAATCAGTCCCCTGAACATCGGTAAGGTAAGTAATATTCAATCTAAATAATACCCTGTTGAATTCCAAAATCTTTGGCGAAAACTTTCCCATGGTATATCGAGTGGCGTGAAACAGCCGAGAATAACAAATTCATGTAGCACCTCCAGTGTGAAAATCCCAAATTCCCAATAAGTCGTATGTTGAGCAGCCTTTAGAAATCGGCCGCGCACCGCCGAAACAAGCCGGACCCATAATTAAGGCAGACTCATTTGTGCTGGCCTGACACCTTAAAGATAGGCATTTAGTCAGACGTCAGCGGCACCTTTTTGTTGGCGGCCGTGCGGCCGACACTCCCGCGGCTTGTATCTCTTCAAAAACAATCTGCTCGATTAACAAACTGTTTAAAAAAAAACACGGAGGGAGGGGCTTGAATCAGCTCTCAACCTCAACGTGTTGTGGTGAAGTATTCTTGCCGCTAAGGTGCTGGAGCTGCAGAGGTGTTTTATAATCCTAGCGGGGAAGGAATGGCGGTATATGGGGTGTAAGGGTGCTGAACCATCGTCGTCGATTATGCAAATGAATAGGCACGTGTTTGGCATAAAGGACGCCGACTAATGAGAGTTTGGCTAGACGGAGCGACGCTAAGCACCTTCCATTCATGATCTCTACTTCAATATATTTTTAAATACCTTCGCTTATATGCATATAGAATTGTTCGTTACTTACATTCCTAAATACTGAACGCATTCAAAAAGAAATTACAAATGAACACATCTCTGATCTTACTCCTGAAAATATAATGTAATGCAGAAGTTACCATTTTAAATCTTGATAGATAAGGATTACTCTTACTACATTCTAGGTCTAAAAGCCTACAGATAATTATTAGAATCTACAAGAGCAAGATTTTTTCCACCCTCTGCGACGCGACGTAGAGCTAAATGATTGATATTTGTAATATTCTTTATCATTACATCTGCCTCAGTAGGCTTAACAATTCCCCAACCCTATGATTTTAATAAAAATTTCGGTCTTTAATTATTGTGATAATACAATACCAAATGTTCCTCGTGTTGTGTTTGGTAATTCAAATTATTCTTAAACATTAATTAATAAACAGTATAATATGTTACATTTTTATTCAATTTCGTTCTTTTACTCTGGAGATAATATAGCTTTGTATAGATGGCAAGATCCATTCTGATTTCCATGATTTTCTACAATAAAAAAAATATAGTACATAATATACCAAATTGAGAAAACTTTATATTCTAAAATACTTTTGGATTAAGTTCTGTAAAAACTGTTCTGTCCAAAAGTCATTTATAATAAATATATGTTACTGTAAAAGCCCGAATTACGGTAAATTCTAAGATTCTCCAGTAAAACCTAAGATTTAACAACTCTTAATGGTAACAGTCGAACAGTTCTGTGATCATTTCAAATTTTTACCATCATTCCCTTGTTAAATCTTAGGATTTACCTCAAAGACACGGTAAATAACCTAACCTAACCTATCAAAGCCCATAAATAAGTTAATATGCGGTTTTTACCAGTAAATCATTACATTTACCAACTCATGTCGGTTAATTTTAAGATTTACTGGTAAAACTTAAGATTAACCAATATACGTGCTTTTACAGTAACATTTATAGCTTTTTAAAAAATTAGTGTATTTAACGGTGATATGCAAAACTTTAAAATTGAAATTTCATTTATATTTCCCAATAACAATATTTTACAAAACAATGCAAAATTAATAAATATGTTCAATTCATATAAATCAACACAAAATGTATACATTCAAAATATATTTCAATAAAATCAATATAATTTATACATACTGCACATTTTGTTTATAACAAGTAATAATGTACATTTAATATTTGTTAACAAATAATAGCAAATCATTATTGTTTTCTAGTAAATATTAACTATTTTATTGATTCGGAAAATAATGTCCATCGGTTTTTAGTTTCTATACAGGAAGTAACATAAATAATTACATTAAATTTAACTGGTCGAGAAAAACAATGTTTCTTAATAGCTTTTTCTTCTAAATCTATTTTTGAAAGCATTTTTACCACCCCATAAATTAACGAATAGTTCAGGTATTTTCATAATTTGATTAATTAGATTGTTTTTGACTAATGTCAACTTTTTGAAATAAATTTTAACAGTAAAAAACAAATGGATTAATAATTATTATTCTAAAAAGTATAATCTCAAAAAGTGCCTTATTTTACGAATAGAGAGTTCACAAACATTGTTCTGGCTTATGCCGATACTTTGATTACAGTATAGATGTTAAAAGCATATAGCATCTATAATGTGCTTTGATTTTAAAACTATTAAAAATGTACTTATTTCTGTTACCAACTCTATAATAAAAGAAAATACTACTCAATTTTTGTTGTACTGTACATTTTGAAGGTAAGAACAGCCTCGAATGATCTTTGTAGTAGTTATTAACGCTATTATTCCCGATGAAATGTATAAGACAATTAGAAACATCTATACCCTAGCCGGGATTCGAATCCGAGAGCCTCGGTATGCTAAAGCCAGATTTTTGAAGTTGTCTTCGGTTTCGTAAAACAACTGTTTAAAATTTAGGATTTTTGTTTTCATCGAGCATGAAGTACAGTCACGTGAATATCATTAGCCATTCATAATTGTTTTCGTACCACATCTTTCACCCTGAAAATTAGGAGCAAACATGATGATACACCAGTTTAATTACATCTCATTTAATTCCAAGTTAATGTTCAACATCTCTCATTCTTTGCACAAACTGTTTATTTACATCATCACAAATTACTCTCATAAGTTCGTCGCACTTTAAACAGTTTCTTCACGCTGCCTAATTTAAACAACGAAATTACACGATAATTAAGTGTAACCGCTTAAAGTATTACTCACATTAATTACGTAACAGTGAATCTCCAATTGTTGAAACATAGATTTACGAGAATGAGAATGTGTGGGTATGCACAGCTTCGTGAGTCTTCTCTCGGTAAGTTAGTGGCAACCTAATGTGTCCATTAAGTATCACGAATATTTACTACCTAATTATTTTTAAGAGTTATCAAATTAAAATGAACGGCACGGCAGTGGGGACCGTTGCCATGATGCCACGATGCCATGCTCCGTTGTCGGTTGCTTGTTTTCAAGACGAACAGTTGTTGCTGTTGACGGTGTATGATGCCTTTGCATAGCGGATGCAATTCGGGTTTGGCCTATTAGGCCTACAGCTCCGTATTGGGATTTTTTCATCGTTTACCCAATAGCAGGCTTTTACATAAACCATAGCTTAACTAACTATCAAGTTTCGTTATTCTATCCATATATCCGTCCAATCATCCATCCGCACATAGAAGTTATTAAAAAATAATCAAAACATGTGTATGTATATATTCTATGGTTGTAATGACAGTTCTAGAACTGTCTGGAATGGACCCTAGCAAAAACTGCCAAATTTGAAGATTGTTCTGAAGCTTCTTCGTACTGTAAAATGTTGTATTTTTTTTAAAAATATATTTTAAGCGGTCTCAACTGCTGAGGTTCTTCGCCGCCTCGGTACCTCGTTTTCGGTGGTGTGACAACGGCACGCAATGTTCGCTGGTACAGATTTTCGCAAAGCATTAAAGAAATAACTCATGAAATGTTATCTGCCACAAAAATTAAATAATTTAAAAGTCAACTAGATGGTTTGTAATCAAGATCAATTGTCAATTTATCTAGACTCTTCCCTATAAAATACTACTTATAACTCTCATTATTGCTCAACCAGCCAAAACCAAGTCTTATAATAAATACGCTGTAAAAGTTTTCCGAATAATTAAAATGGCTTGCATTTATAAGGTATATATTACTGTAATACGTACGGACCTATCGTCTCAGTGACGTCAAACCCAATCACGACGCGGAACAGTTTCTCGTAGATTCCCGTAAATTCCGGAATGTTCTGGACCTGGACACACAATTCAGAAGTATATGAGGGGTTGCTAGACTAACGTTATGTATTTTTAAATCATCAGTGTGTTATGATGATACAAGAATTTGTCTTCGATAAATATTCAGTGTGTAAAGATAAATAAATGAAGTAGAAATAAATACTTCTTTTTCTTCTCAGCGCTACAACCCTGGGTGGGTTTTCATTTCCTCAAGTATCTTCTTCCACTCTACTCTATCGACCACTACTTTCTTCCAGTTCGAAACTTCTTGTACCTTCAAATCCTTCTCCACCTATTTATCTGTCGAATCAAGAAGATTTAATTGCACATGGTCTTCCTTTGGCTTCTCAGCAATATTTTCTTTGTCATCCTTTCGTTTCTCATTCCCACGTTGTGTCCTAACCAGCGAAATGAACCAGTTTTTATAATTTTGGTAATATTGGATTTAATGAAATTTGCATAAATATAAATACTGTATAAATAAATGTAGTTTTAGTGTTAATAGTTTATTAAATAAATAAGTGTTATCCGATCTCGGTGTCGTAATTGTTACTAGCTTACCACGCCAGAGGTCGTGGGTTCGAATAGTACGAATCCCATTGCACATGTTCGTTTATATTGTTCACATAAATTTCACAATCATCTACTTATGAGGCGTCATATGATCGAAGTAGTTAGTTCTCTACACATCTCCTCAAAAAATAAATAAGTAATTTTTGTTAGTTCTAATTAAACATTTGTTATTCTTGTAACTCCACCGATCCCGTGGGACGAGTTAAACGTTACAATATAATTTCTTTTAAAAACCAAATGTTGGTGCCAATTCCTCGTGAAGTATTACTTTTCCAATTACAATTTACCGGAGCAAAATCAACACAGCTAATCAAATCAGATCCAGAAGAATCTCACGATCACAGTGGGACACATTACACCTTCTCCTCGGAGCGAAGTGGCCAGTGGGCATTGCGAAGGGGTGTTGTGGGGTACAGGGGCCCTCCTTGCCCAGATCAATTGGTAGCCAGAGCCGACGATGAGTGGAATGAGAGAGACAGAGCAGCAGAACGATTCGGTTTCGTCGGCGTTTGTAAATAATCACAGAACTGCGTACGCGGCCGGCGAGAATACAACAGTTCGACGCGCGAATGGACTCAGTAAACAGCAATTAAGCGGCAACTTATACCACCATAATCACGGACTTAACTTGCTACTTTGGTATCATAATGGCAGGTGTTTGTAGTTTGCGCCGTCGTCGGTTCGAAGTCGAATGAAGCTTCGGATTGTAGCCAGGACCGGATTCTCCACGAAGCCTCTGGACCGGTTTCTTCGGGGCCCCAATTCGGATTCCTAGCCACCTACATCTAAAATTGTTAATTTTTGCAATGGAAAATAATTAACAACAAATGTGTGAACAAATTTTCATACAATAGCTCTTCTAGCAACGTGACAGTATAAACTTCACATATTCCTGAAAGTAAATTTGCCTAATTCTAGATAGGCTAGCTTTGAAATTATAGATGTAAGTAGATATCCATGGAATCAATGCAGAAAAAATTATTAAATAATGCTACTTAAAAAAATATAATTATTATCCCAATTTTGATTAGCTATGATTATTTATTGTTGGAAACTAATTTGCTCTTCTTGAGTTGTAGGAAAATTCATTCGTATCTATTTCTATATAAATTATTGCTGTGGTTACGTAGCAACTTGCTAATGGTGACAAAATTGCATCAAAACTTCATGTTTAATGGGGAATATTTCATTAGCTGTCAAAAAAGGATTCATTTTTGTCATAATTAGCAAGTTGTTATGGTAGTAACTATTTAGATTTTAGAGAATGGGCCAAATGGCCAGAATATGGCTCCTGTATTTTAAGACAATTACTTTATAGTGTTCCTCGTATTGGCTCCTGGAATAAAAAACGAATTAGACATATATGCAGTATTTTTAATAATATTCCTGTTGACATTGATGAATTTTCTGATTCTTTGTATTTGTATAAGTAGGTATAATTCAATAATTATTTACTTTTTGTTTGCTCTTTACATTGTATTAATGTTTTATTGTAATCATCCTATAATTTGAAACTTCTGTCCTGTCTGTTGGATTAATTTAATAAATTTTGATTTAATAAATTAATAAATATAAGATAATTTGTTAGAACGGCGTTTTGGTGATAAAGTTTAGAGCCAAAAATTTGTGACATAAAACAAGGAAGATATTTTCGAAATTTTTATGAGGTTGTGTGTAGATCCGATCCTGATATCAGCGACTGCGAGTATCAGAGACGGCATAAGGAGGATGGAGGACGATAGTCTATCTTTATCATATCATAAAGCCTTGTTACAGAAGGAATTTTTGCTTTTTTTACTCGCTCGATTATTCTTATCTTCTTACTTCTTCATTATAAAATTAGCAAGATAATTCGTTCATATTTATACTCAATTACATCATTTGCAGAATCCAGTTCAATAGTAATTCCAGATACATATTTAAGATTTATGACCTATACTTCATCTCACTGTAAAGTGTCGAGTTAATTTACATAACGAGGTAAATGGAAATTAAACTTTATTATTAATTTTTCAAATTTAAAATTTTTGGACGTACTAATTTTCACATTTTGTGATGATGTATTTGGTAAATATTTACTTAAATTACTCCTGGGGTTCTTCCTCCACTAACATCTTTGAGGGCTCTAAAACTGGGTAAATGGTGTGATGATATATTTATAAAGACAAATAAGTTGCAAGGAAATTAAAATCAAACGATAAATCTGAAATAAATAAAACTCTTGGATTTCAGCCAATATTTTATTAAATACTACCTCGACCGGTTTCGACGCCACATACGTCTTCCTGAGTAGGTGATATTTTCTGCATTGATAGAAAAAAAATATATTTTAAATTTTGTTTTTAAAAATGATAAATGGAAGGCTGTTAATTTTAAACAAAACGTTTTAATTTAAAACGATATTTTTTTGAATTGAAACTACTCCTATTCGAACTACTTCGTCCCCATAATGAGTCTCAGTTAAATACTTTGATATGTTCCTTCAAAACTAATTTAATTTTCATACAAGAATATTTATTAAACCTATAAAAGCTTTCAAGGAAAACATAATCGGATTGGCACTATTCAAATGAATTTTTCTTTTCATTTAAGAGGAATCTGTTCGTTTCTAGAAAACATTTTTATCAGTGTAGTTTTGTTTTTCTGCTGATGGACAAGAATTACATTTTAAAATATGCTAAATATGAAGTAACAAGAAACATAGGTTATGTTATGTGAAATTTTCTAAAGGCAAGGAAATAATTCCGGTAAATTTTCATTTTGGGAATCATTTTGGAAATTTTCCAATGGGGTCTTTCACCATTTTTTTTTTTTTATGAAACTTTATCTATATTGAAGACTATCTACACTTTAAAAAAGTGTTAATTATTATTCATTAAGCCACAATGATTTTTAAAAAATGTTGTGACGTCATAGTAGAGGTGTTGCTGTATCTAAAACAGTAGAGATTAAAATAATTTTTGTTACATAAATGTTCTATTTTATTGTAATAATAATAATAAAATAAGTAAAAAAATATATGACTACATTTAATTACAATCTGTACTGTTTTAGATGCAGCAACACCTCTACTATGACGTAGAGATGGGGCGAACGATTTTTTTCCTGAATCGATTAAATATCGATTCGATATAATCGATTCGATTTTATATTTGTAGAAAAATCAATAAACATTATCTAGTTATAAAAAAATGCAGGTACAAACTAAAGTTGCTAGTTCAGATTGTAAAGAGAGAAAAAGAAATATAAATATAAAAAATAAATTTTATCATTATCGTTGCATATTTTAAAATAAAATTTGTGATTTCATACCGATTTTATACGTGAATCGATTCGGACTGAAATTTATGCGAATCGATTCTGAATCGATTAATCGAATCGTTCGCCCCATCTCTACTATGACGTCACAACATTTAAAAAAAAATCATTGTGGCTTAATGAATAACAATTAAGACTTTTTAAAAGTGTAGATTGTCTTCAATATAGATAAAGTTTCATAAAAAAATTTAAAAAAAAAATGGTGAAAGACCCCATTGGCCAACACTACTAGTAATAAATAAAAATAAATATATGGTGTGTAGTAAGTGAGTCCAGAGCACATTACGTACAGCGCTCAGTCACAGTACCATACATTCACAGTTCACAGGGTGTTGAATTTGGCCGGAAAATAAACAGCCACTCAGAAGCCATTGTTATCCCGTGTGACTTGTATATTTATTACGTACACATCGACACGGAGGTGGTGTGCAGCGTCCATGCAAGATGGAGTGCGCTACCGCGGTGCCGCGCCGCCGTCCCGCCGTCACCGGCGAACAAAGAAAGCAGAAAGTGCCGCCACGCTACATAGATTCCACCTCCCTCTCAGCAAATTTCGCTCCCTTTATGTGTGCACAATGCAGAATGATTCAACTAAAAGTGCTCTGTCCTCTGTTTTACCTCACAAGGCGTTTCACATAGTAACAATGCCAATTCTTTTCAATCAATTACAAATCAACTGTGACACGATTCCATGAATTCTGTAAAGTGTGGCAGACTTTTTCACTTTTTCAGAAAACAATGATGCTTTCATATAATTGTGTTTATGTTTTGTGAGCGGAGCTTTTTATTGGGGGAAGTTTTTTAGAGATTGATTCTTAGGATAAACAGAGTAATTTTCACGCTAATATCACGATGCAAAAATAAATAAATATATCATCACGCCATTTACATGTTCCTGGGAATCATACGCTGCTTACAGTACACACGAGGAAGAACTGGACTAATTTTCATCTAAATATTGCCTCATATTTCAACAGTCCGAATACAAATTTTGCTAATAAATAAAAACTTACATAAGGTAATAAGATTTATAAGTGACATTTTTTGAGTAAGTGGGGAAGTTTGTGAAACGATGCGAAGCCGAGTGAAACAACCCCAGGAACGAAATAAATCACTTTATCTATGATTTTCCTATTGTAACCGACAGTTGCCAATTAAAATTTACCCCTGTGGTTCCCCCTCCACTAACAACCTCGGGGGCGATGACTTGACGGCTGGTAACCGCATTTCATACGCAAAAATATATCACCTACCGAGATCTGCGTTAGCAGAGTGCCACACCCTTAATGGGTAAAAGGCGTGATGATATATATTATTTTATTTTTTCTAGTGTATTAATAAATACAAAAAAATGTAGAATGATATTTTGACAAGTAAGGTTATATTTGCTGGTTATTGATACAAATCGTGAACAACGTGTTAAAAGTAACAACAAAATCACTTTTAACACGTTGCTGTGTTACTTTTAACACTAGTGCCAGAAAGATAATACAGTGCAGATAATAAAATTACACAATTATTTACAATAATACTTCAAAAATAAAAATTGATGCATATGTATATAATGTAACGTTTTAAAAATTAGATACAATCAGAAAGTCTTCTAATGTATGCCTTGAGACATGATTTCTCCTTAAAAACTTTTTAAAATGTTTTTAAATCCAACTAATTTGATCTCTTTACAGATTTATTAAGTAGTTATCTAATACGATCTTGTGTCCTGAGAGTGTTTTCAAATGTAGGAAACTTAGAGAATTTTTCTTTACATAGATTAAACACTGAAAAATATATTCAGAATATACAGTAAGAATTTTAAATTGTGTAAATAGAAGTCGACAATGTTCAGTGTAATTTGCCTGCAAAATTGAACGTATTGCTTTTTTAAAATAATATTTCAATAAGTAATCTTTAAATTTGTGTATTCTTTAAAATGTAGTTCTTTTATTTTTCTACTTTGTGCTTACCATTATATTAATTTATTTTTTTGTTATATTAGGTATTCACTTTTCCGTAATGTTTTTCAAAATTGTATTATAGCTGTAGAAGTTAACTGTAAGAACAGCTTCGGCTGAACTTCGCTAAAAAAGCTAATTATTATTATATTTTATAATATTTATGTGTACTTACCAGACGGCTTCTCATTACAGCCACTATTACTGACGAAACATTGACTATTTTGTAAAACTTATTAAATTAATAAAAGCGACTGAAAATCCAGTGTACTAAACAGGGTTAATGTTTGGTCAAATATTTTAATAGTATGTCTATTCACATGAGAGTAAAATAAGAGTTTATTTAATTACTGGGGTAAATATCTCCGCGCTAACGCATCGAAATTTGAATCATTTTTCCTGTGATCCTGAGCTCGAATCACACAATCGATACTTGCCAATATTAAGTTTACCCTTGTGGTTTCCCCCCATTAACATTAACTATCGAAATTTGCGAAAGTAGAAAGCTATACTCAAAACGGATAACAGGCGCGATAACATATTTATTTATTAATATCATATGTAGCTTCAACAACACAAACCACCATTCTCTTCAGTGAGATTCGAACCCATGCTATGCTAGTGACATAGCCACTGCACCACCGAGATCAGCATATATTATTTTTTTTTTTTATTTATGAAGATAGTAAGCGGACTAACTACTTTTGGTCATATACGGATTGAAGAGTGGATGATTATGAATTTATGTGAACAGCACAAACGACCATATTGTACAGTGGGGATTCGAACCCATAACATCGGGCGTACTGGGCCACATTTATTTATTCAATACAATTAGTCGTTTGTATTAATTTAATAACTAAGATAAACTGTAACGAGAACTGTATGGCAAGTACACAAATATTATAAATTATTATGATAAATTTAAACATATAACTTAAATTGCAGACAAATTTTTAAATCACAGAAAACATATCGTTAATTTTTCATAATATTTTACAATATTTATTTGTTCTTATCATAAGGTTTTTGTTACATTTAATTTCGATGGAACCACTGTTAGTGGCAAAATATAGGCTACACCGTCAAAGTTATTAAATTAATAACAACGACTGCAAATTCTGTGTAATCCTAAATATATAATGTTAATGTTTGTTCATATATTTTAATAGTATATCTATTTGCATGAGAGTAAAATATTAGTTTAATTATAGGGGTACATAGCTTTATTGTGATGCATCGAAATATGAATCATTTTTCCTGTGATCCTGAGCTCGAATCCTACAGCCGACAGTTGCAACATTAAATTTACCCTTATGGTTCTCCCTACATTAACATAAACATAAATGACGCGAGAATATATTTATTTATTATATATTTTATGAAGATGGTAACAGGAATAACTAGTTTTGGTTATATACCGCTTAATGAGTGGATGATTGCGAATTTATGTAAACACAAACGACCATGCTATTCAGTAGTATTCGAACCCACGATCTCTGGTGTGCTAGACTAGTGACATAATCACTATGAGACCGAGATCAGGTTAGGTTAGGGTAGGTTTTTTTTTATTAAATTTATTTATTTAATACATCTACCCAAAAGACCCAGTCCAAATAAAGGGTAGTAAAAGAGCAAAACAAATAAGGTTGACAAAAATTATTAATAGTGTTTGAGAACTTATTAAATTAGAATTAAAAATTATCCACGCTAGAAAACTTCGTAACATAATTATAACACATTCTATAAATAGTGATATCATAAGATTAGTTGGTTGTGGCTGCTGGTAAGTAAAACTATTTCTAGTACGAGTAAAGGGAGCATAGAAATGAAGCTAAGAAGTAGAACAGAGATCATTAACACAATTATTAAGAAGTTTGGATAAATGAATAACTAAAAAATGTTCACGACGTACAAGAAGGCATCTGAGATGAAAAATAGTATACATACAACTTGTTATTCCAGTTCTTTAATTTATTTCATTTAAATATTTTATTTTACCTACCCGAATACTTACCAAATCAAAATTCACTTTGTTACGTTTCATTTTGGCCAGCACTCATTATCCTACTTTCCTGATTTCCTTGCAAATTCCTATCGTTCATATTCCTGTTCTTGTCATTCATAGATATCTGAAATAAAATGTCCCCAAAAATACCCCAGGAAAAAACAAATAGAAATTAATTTTACTACTTTATTTATATTCAACAACATTTGAACAGTAATGTCACAGAATTTTTCAAATCACAGTACGTGAACAACAAATATTTTAACATGAACAATTATAATTAATGAATGAAGAATTCTCGAATGAATACATTATTTATACGTGTTGTTTATCACAGATAGTTTAATTTTGTAACATGTCCGAAAAAAAATTATTTACAGAAAATTTTGTACATAATTACGAATCATTGGTTTCAGCTTCATAGATAACTTGCCGTAGAGTTCTACCGCTTTTCGTATCCTTGAAGGGTTTCCAATCTCTCGGAACGCTTTTACTTCTGTAATAGATGTCGCTTTTGGGCAGTTCCCTAAAAGTACCGCAGGACTGAACACGGGGGCATGATTCATCATAACGTGCATATGAGTCGTCAAAACGTTCCGTACTTCGTGCGCAAACTAGCACATCAAAGTCTATAAGTCGCGCAGTAGGTGGAGGAACATCGAACAATAAGTCTAATATTGCTTTTCTTTCGAAAGGCAATTCAGCGGGTTTAATTATAATCGGTCGTTTTACTTTTGGTGTTGTTGGTTTTGAAAACCATTCCGCGAACTCTTTCATCGTCATTCGTTGTCTCCGCCGACTACCGTCGTCATGTTCTCCCGAAGATGTGGACTCTTTTGGTACTGGAAGACCAGAACTTACTGTGCTAGCATTAGAGATAGGAAACTTGACACGTCGTCCATAATTTTCAGGGGTGATAAATGAGCAGCCCTGTTCTACTTCCATTGAAGGTTCGTTAGGTGGTGTTTGTGTTACGAACGGTGTTGATACTATTTTACCAACAAGGTTAAAACTAAAATCACTCTCATTTATAGTCGAGAAACTATTATTTTCATCGATTTCAGACTTGCAGTCCTCATATATGTCATTGTCTTGGTCCTCTTCTTGCGTGTCGTCTGCCGCTGAATAATATTCGTCGTCAGAGGCGGGTTCCTCCTCAGTTGCAACAATTTGGCTCTCTTCAAGGGATGCTTTCACATCTTCAATCTGTACTATTCTTACAATAGGATCGAGATTATCCATAAGGGATTTAACTGTAAGGGAGTACTGGGTGCAGCCGTAATACTCACTAATGATGCACCGAATTGGGTCTTCTAAATCGTTGTGATACGAGGGAGATCCTATCACTTTTTCAAGAATATTAGCAAAGTCCTCTGCAATGGGATCACATATATAGCCAGTTTTCTCATTTCGAATTAGTTCGTCTACTGTAGTGCAATCGGTAGAAATGGTGACTTTACCCATCCGTAAGCATTGCATAAATAAAGTTTGATCGTGATTATGAGCGACCGACGTAAACAGTATACCTTTTGAGTGCAGGATTAGTGATTTCTTTAAATGATACGTGACATTTGTTAAAAATATTAAATTTTTCACATTCGTCCACTTGGTTGTAAGGTGTTTCAGGTAGTCTCGGTGTATCTCATTGTCACATTGTCCACATACAATAAGGAACACTTTTTCTATTAATAATTTATCGGTTGCCATATTTGCCTGTAGAACCTTTAAGCAATTAATCGCCAAATCGAAATTACTATCCGGTATAAAGTCACCAAACGTTGTAAACACAATGGAATCCGTACTTAATAAGCTGCTGATACTAAATATCGGCATAAAATCACCAGTTAAGAATTCCGGCGTCTCCACATTAGGATATAGTACTATTGGATTGATTTTCAGGTTTAAAACCTTGCTAGTTAATATATATTGTTGTGTGCTTGTGCATACAACAACTCGATCAGCAAACTTTAAATACAACAACTGATTTGCCGGGTGTCGTCTTCGGTAAATTTCCAAGACCTTTTTTTTTAATATCGGTAAATTTCGGATCTCGTCTTCAAAATACAAAACTCTTATTCCTTGACTATTAAACCACGGTATCATAAACGTTAGCTCTTCGACTACTATCATCATCGGTTTTAAAGTGTCTTTGCAATAAATAATTATCATAGTTATTAGAATTAATTTAATTAACGCGAGCGTGGTTTTCAAATATCCAAATAAACTGTTCGGGATCCATCTTACAACCTGAACAATAAAATATTTTGATAGAATATTTAAAAGTGTATATGTTAGTGTGAAAGACCGAAATCTGTTGAATGTTGAGTTACACCGGTGAATGTCAACATTCTCGAAGTTGCTTGGCGTATGTCCGAAATATTGATCAAACAGCATTATTTCTAACTTACACCGGCGTATGTCGACATTCAGCATGAACTCATGGTGTATGTTGAAAAGAAACATATATTTTAATTTTTAACCTGAACTATAAAAAATAATAATGACAATATCTTATTTATTGCAACAACTGGAAACGTCCAAAAACTTGTTGCGACATGTCGTTTCCGACATTCACCGGAGCACATTCGTATTTGTCGACATATACCAGTGAAAGTTCGGATGTATAATAAAATTTAAAAATGTTCGGTCTTTCACCAAGGCATTTGGTATTTGTTGACATCCACATTCACTACTTTCGGACTCTCACAGTAACATATGTATATATATTAACGTTATCGGACTGTGGATCGTGAGATCCTCAGTTCGAATCCCACTACCGACAGTTGCCAATTTAAATTTACCCCTGTGGTTCCCCCTGCACTAACAACTTTGGGGGCTATGACTTGACGGCTGGTAACCGCATTTCATACGCAAAAATATATCACCTACAGAGATCTGCGTAAGCAGAGTGCCACACCCTTAATGGGTAAAAGGCGTGATGATATATTTATTTATTTATATTATTATTATCGAGTATGAACTATAGACATCTTCAAAATAGTCCCCATAGAATGCAATTGGATTCATTCTCAAGATTCTATCATCCATCACAGAAGTTCTGAAACGCTTGTTCAAAATTGACCTTAACGTTGCTATCGTATTGGCTCACGATAGCATAAATACTGTCAAAGTTTCATTTAGGTAAACTGTATGGAGTTTTAGGAAAGTTCGGAAGATGATCTAGCATTGGTGGAAACTTTATGCCAAAAAAAATGCAGATTTTGCATTACGACAATGGCACGAGCTCTGTTTTAACTTTGGTTTTAGCGCTGTACAGTGTTTTAAAATTATTTTATAAAAAAATACTTGAAAGTGAAAGATTTTTTAATGTAATCTACATGGCTGCCAAGGCATTTATTGTAATTTGGTATTGGTACCAGTTTTTCAATTTCGACTTTATACTTTCTACCGCAAGAAATTTGAGAAAGGATGTCACTCAATGACGTCTCATCTATAGACGAGTAATGTCGTATCCAAGTCAACGCAATGTTTTGAAACAGAAAAGGATAGAACAATTGTAGGCGCGACGGGCGTGCGGTGAGAGGGGGACTTAGAATGGTGTACTGCACGTTGCATACAGCTACTGTATAAAACGTAGCTGACTCGCCAGACATTTTGAGTCTTTCTTATGTCAACGCTTGCTTTGTTGTCAAAGTGAATCAAAACAACAGTTCTTTCAACACGCACAACAAATACAAATGGCTGCCATAACCAATGTAAACAAAAATGTATGCAACGTGCAACACACCATTCTAATGCCCCCTCTTGCCGCGCACCTGTCTCGCCCAAGCCCTCCGGCTTCACAACAAACAGCGCCATACTTTGTCTATAGATGAGACGTCATTGATGTCACTACTTCTTCTTCATCGAATGCGAACTGTTTTACACCCAAAAATTCGTTTAGCTTAAGAAATAAGTTAAAAATCGTTTGGTGCTAAGCTCGGTGCTAAGTCATTAAGATATTTTTGGACATACTTCTTGTAGTCCTCACCTATTTTCACTTGTTACCAAAACCAAAGAATTTTTGGGTGGACCTCACAAACGATGAAGAGCGCTGGCAGTGACACCCTGGCTCAGATTTTTGACGGCAAATTTGAACGATATACCCGAATATTCATTCCAGAACAACTGAGATGGATGTAAGAGACTACAGTGAGTCTTTTGCCCGACAATAATGGTAATTTTTCGTCATAATTAGTAACATATACAATATTTACTTACTGCAAAAGATTTAGGCGTAGTATCGAAATACTGACTGCAGGAGATATCCCGAACATCATAATTGAGGGACTTCAGACAGCGTGAGAATATGTCCAAATTCGATGGCGGGTTTTCTGGGTTATATAGCTTGTTGTGGGAACGAATTATTAGAATTGGTCCTTCCTTATCTTCCATCTTGAATGGAAGACGATCTTTATGCACGATATTCTACAAAAACATCACATACAATGAGACAATAATCTGTATATAAAGCTAACAGAAAAATGGACGTCACATTTTGAGGTTAGAATGCCATTATATATGAAAACAGGTATAGTTATATGTATATCTATACTTACTGACAATACATACTCATATTGTTCAATTATTAAAACCATTTTATAAATATAATAGAATTTAAAAAGTATTTACCTTATTAATTGGTTTGTTTGCTGCTCAGCGATACTCTTCCTACAACCGACAAAACAAGACTGAGAAAATTGCTGACTTTCCGTTGCTAAAGCACCTCGATGTTGAAAACAAATCCGTGATTGGAACAAATTTTGTAAACTGCTCTCTAATTGGTGGAAAAAACAAAAGTCGACCTGCAGTTACAATTGCGCCATCTGCCGAGTAACTTTAGAACTAAATATAATTTAATAATTAATAAATAATTTATGCATATATTTGTGGTTCCACTGATAAATTATCACTTTGTATACAATTTAAGAAATTTTCAAAATTTAAATCAATGTTCTTGCGGTATCCAAAACTAGTATCTTGAACCTGTCAAATTGAAAATTTTGTGTGACAATAATTTTAATTATAAATAATATGCAGCATTATTTCTTTATTAAATCAATTAGTTGTTACCTAAAATATGTGTATACCTATTATCTGTCAAATCCGTTTTCACATTCATTAAATATTTATAAATTAATAAAATCTTAAAACAGTTTTTTGCAATTTTACGTAATACTGCTGTATTTTCGGAGAAAATATTTCAAGAAACTAAAAAATACACGTACTATATCATATAACTAATTATACTTAAGTATGTAAAATATAATTTACAAGCCCTTGTCTACGGAAATAAGTTCCAGGTTAACCAAATTTTAACTATTAATTTGCATTTTTACATAATACTATTGCAATTTCTAGGTTAGACCTTCCAAGAATCTGAAAGTGCATACATCATTTTGTATATCTAATCGTCTATTATTACTTGAAATTCAGTATAGACAGCTTTATTTTCTACAAATATCCTGCTGGTGTACATGTTTTCCTAAGTTCAAGATGGAAATACATCTAATTGAAGTTAATTGAAGACAAATTTCTGTCAATTTCATTGTTGAGTTATCATACACCTTCTAATATCCTCAACAAATAGTTTTGAAATCAGATTTATTAATTTATTTATACAAAAACTGCAATGTACATTAAAAATGTTATTGTCAGTTAGGTTAGGTAGAACCTAAAGTGAGGAAGACCTATTTTAAAGTACTATTATGTCATTATTATCATAAAATAGGAATTCTAAACACAATAACTATTGTAGATATTGTAGATATAGTTAGATTTAGCAACACTCCTGCTACATTATGCAAAACGTGTTGCTAAAATAGTTGGGTTTTTATTTGATATGATACAAAAATATCAGCAGGAAAAACTGCTGATGCTCTGACAATTTTATACAGTATTTGTATAAAATAAATTGTATAAATCATTGTATAATATTGTTCAGGTTTGTAGGAGCTAATTAAGTTATTTGAATCAATTAATGGTATTCATCTTGAGGTTATACTGTTCGAATGTCATGTAGGATGTAGGGATGTAGGGAAACCTAGATACACTAGATTTTATAATGTTTTACTAATTACAAACAATTAAAGCTTTGTATTATTGTAGGTAGCAGTTTGACTACTACTAATTTTGAAAATGATAATATAACAACAAAATGTCAGTGTAAGCATGCGTTTTAAAGTTCCGATGTTATCAAAGAAACCTAGTGGTTAATGGAAACACATGGTAAAATCGTGTTAGGTACCTACATAGACAAACCACAAGGCTGAGCTTATGACAAGTCATAACACCTGTATTTTGACATGTTAAATTGCCTTTGGGCGTGTTGGTATCTATTACTAGCATGCACCTACGTTTTAATACCTCTAATTAATATAAACTTGTTCGCAAATGCTCTAAGGAACACTTGAATAACTTATTTATTTATAAACCATCTTTAGACTATCATAAATGTTATAATAACATAATGATATAGGTGTATTTGTTTGTTTATATCTGATACATATTGTTAAGATGGAATTCATTAGCACCTGCAGTATATTAATTTAGATTTCCTTTCTCAAGTACTCTTTAGGTCTTAATAATAATAAAGATTAGAATATAAATAAAAATAACAGATATTTACACACTAGAGGCAGTGGATTCGAATCCCTCTGAAGAGCATAGTCCTTTGTGATGTTTATAAAATTTATAATGATCCACTCATGAGGCGACATATGACCTAAGTAGTTAGTCCGTTTACCATCTTCGTAATAAAATTAATTTAATAGAAAGTGTGTGAGATTTAAATTTATACAAATGCTTCTACTATTATTTGCAGTTTTCCTCATGATTGAAGGTTTGCTTTTCAAATACCTCTTTTTGAAAGTGACACTCTCTTTATAGTTGGGTGTATGATATATTGCGGTTACCTTTTGTTAGAAATTGTCGTGATTTTGATCGAAACTGTAACATGCATCTCTTCTGAACCCTATGTTCATTTAGAATTGTAGCTGCAGATACTACAAAGCCATTGTCTGATACATATTTTCCCTTTTGTATTCTAGTTAATCTCAAACAAACACATAATAAACTCAAATCCATTCACATATATTTCAGTCGTTTCAAGATTTAGGTATAACTGTATAATTAGAGCTCTGCATGAATATATTTATTTATGGGAACATAATCGAAGTCCTAGACTTCAGTTATTCAATATTAATTAAAAACTGCAATCCAGAACTTTTAATATTTTCCTAAACATCCATCCAGTCAAGAAGCTTCAGATTCATATTTATTTATACCCGCAGCTAATAGCCAAAATTATAAATCCGCATCCGCAGCTTACCATATCCTAAACCGATCCTAAACATCCGCAAGTTTTATAAACGAATTTAAGTTTTATCCTAAATTGTTCGTACTATTTAAGAAGATTAAATTTTAAATATAAACACTATTATTATTGTACCTAGTATACAACGGATTGGAAAGGATAAATATTCCATTACCTACTTCTTACAGCGGTCAATCTTCAAAGGAAGATGGGACATTGAATGAACAAACAAATTTAGGATATTTCATTTTTCTCAGTAATTAACTTGGTATGTATACAAAGGAACCCGTAGGAAATTCCTCATTTCGAAGAATAGACCACTGTAAAATACATGTGGTCTTCTAGAAGATAGAAATGAACAACTATTGCCAAACGTTTTCTTTAATGAACTTATAGATATAAGTATTTTAGAAGTACAAAAAATCTGCTTTCAATCAGATTTTTTTAGCATTTCATTAGAACCGCATCCGCATAAAATGTTTGTGAAATAATCCGCAAGAACTGGCGGATAGTATATATTTATTTAACCCACATTACAAAAAGAAAATTGTTTGTAGTGGAAATATAATAAGAACCACAAAAATACGAATAACAAAATTAGTTACAGGTAAACATTCTTACTTGTACAATGTGTATAATCATCGATAGAAAATAGAATAGGAAGATTGGTTTTTATTGTGTTTTGAAGTTGTTTCAGTTCTAAAACTTTAACATCCTCTCGTAAAATACTATATAGATCGAAATTTAGAGTATGAGTTTCTTACTTTTGCGGCCTGAATACAGCTTTACGTAAATAATTAGCATACCTAAAGGCCTATTCTGTAACTTACCTGCTAATTTTTATCAACCTGTCAAAAAATTTTAACCAATAAAAATATACTTGTCAAATAAAATATAAGGGTACTAAGACCGAAAAGAGAAAAAAATCTCTATCAAATGAGCCTAATGAAAGGGTACATTGCTATTTAAAAAAATTAAAGTGTTATTCGTTACTCATTTGTTTTCTGAAATACAAAAAATTGAATGCTGTCTTATTATGGAACATAAAATGTTACACAACTTTTATATACAATTCTTTTTTATAAAGTCGATATTTACCGAGTTTTTAATCCATAAATAATGGGCATGCTGTATATAGTTATGTTATATAAATAATTCAAATGTAATTTACATAATATGTTAAGTAGCATTAAATTTAATAAAATGAAGTTGAAATATAGAGCATGTGGTAAACAATTATTTAAGGTTAGGATGTAATCGAATGTAGGTAGTAAGTAGTCGCAACCATCATAAATATAATATTGGAGAATTGAAAATTTAAATAAGCAAATCAGAAAAAATACTCACTCTCAAAGATGTTTCAGTTGATTCGATTACATCCTAACCTTAAATAATTGTTTATCACATGCTCTATATTTGAACTTTATGTTATTAAATTTAATACTACTTGACATACATTGGAATTATTTTGATATAACATAACTATATATGTATAACAATTACCATACATTTATTGTATATTATGTATTATTTTCAGCTGCACCTGAGGATGAATATTTAGTCAGAATCGATAGTGCAAAGAATTAATAAATAT
This sequence comes from Poecilus cupreus, assembly GCA_963942605.1. NCBI lineage: Eukaryota > Metazoa > Arthropoda > Insecta > Coleoptera > Carabidae > Poecilus > Poecilus cupreus. Next base: position 13,314,783 of record OZ012715.1, read on the forward strand.
TATTTAAAACTCAGTTTGCTTAACCCTCTATTGCATGAATTATTATTTTTTTAAAATAAGGGCTCAAAAACATTATTTTTTACAAAAGAAATATTCATATATTTAAAATAAGTGTGTTACATAAATTTTTTTCCAAAAATAAAAAATTTTTTTTTTAAATTTTGTTCACTATTGGGAACATTATTAACAAATTCAACTTACAATAGAACTTTGGTCTATTGGGTCGTCTTCGCGTACTATACAAAATTGTTTAATAAACAACCTCTTCTAGGAAAACATCAGATAAAAATTTTTTTGGAAATTTTGTAAAGTTGTATTTAGCTGTAATATATCAGCAGGTAATAAGCTGCTTCCTTCAAATTTTACATTTTATATCTCAGTTTCTGTAATTATCCTTTTTCCAGTTAAATTTTTTTTTTATGTTGGTCAAATTGGGAGGAATGACCTAATTGGCAATTGACAAAGTGTATATAATGTTTCCAAATGTTACAACATGATTGCCATGAATGTAAACTGCATAAGAAGAGAAAAAAAATTAAAATTTATGTTCCCGTTCGGAACAGTATGCAATAGAGAGTTAACACCACCTACCATTTATAAAAACTGACATAGAGTTATTCATTGATAATATTAAAATTATATTTTAAAGTAACTGATTTGTAACATGTGATTTTTTGCTATTACAGGAACAAAATACCTAAACTTCCCATTCTCCCCATCACCACCATCACCATCACCATCAGGATTCGAGTGGATGCGAAATGTGTGAGGGTGTGCGAATGCGCGTGTGCTGCCGGCTCCTGAACAATGCCCTGCTTAACTCGCCGTAACCGTAAGTACACACAACGGCTAATGCATTCTTTATGTTTTCGCTAATAGAGAATGCAACGTGATTTGCAAACTCTAATGCGTTCTGACAGACCTGGACCCCTGCAGACGGCAGCCACTTGAATTTTGAGGTGATACTTTGCGAGAATGTGGTTTAAATTAATGTTATTTGGCTGCTATAACGTAGAGAGCCAGCGAAATCACATTTTATTTAATATTAACTAGCTCTGGATTATTGTCTCAACTATTAAATAAAATAAATACGAGTAAATCAAAACGACTTTTAACCATTTTGTGTGTGGCACTCTGCTTTCAAAGACATCTGTAAGCGGTAAAACATATAATGCAATACTTTTTTTATGGTCTCCCTGCCTGTCGGTCTGTATGAATCTTTGGATTTACGGTTTCTCAAAAACTAATAAATAAAAAATTTGGATATTTTGTATATATCAACTGTATCCCTTTGGAAAGAGCTGATTAGTTTTTGGTGATATCCCAATAACCGGAAGTGGTAGTTTACTTGAAGACCTATCAAGTTATTTTGAAATATTTAAGTAAATTATGGTTTAAAATTTTTGTTTTCCCCAATTGTTTGAAATATGTTTCTCTTACTGTCATCATTTACGAATTACACAACACGTTAAAGTAAAATTATATTTTGACATTTTGGTTTAAATATGTTAACCTGTACATTTTGAAAAAAAAGCAAAGGTTGAAAATTGTCATATTTTGACATGTGTCGCTATTGAAAAATAAATTATTTGAAGAGATGAGCGTTCTTGATAGTGGTAGATAATAAGAAATCTATGGTGGGAGGTATTATGGTGCCCATAAGAGATTAATTTTTTTGCTAAAAGCAAATAGGGGCGCCATGTTTTTATTAGCCTAGGGGCGGCTGCAACCTAAATCAGGCCCTGGAGATGGTATGTGTTTTAGGCTCATTCGTTAGGGTATTTTTTTTTAAATAAACCTTGCAATTATTTTATATCGTTAGGGTATTTTTTTTTCTTAATTAAACCTTGCAATAATTTTATATCTTTAGGTAACAAAAATCAATTGAAATTTAAATAAATTTTATTTTTGTGATGATATATTTATTGCTTAAAGTACTGGACATTTTTTTTTTTTAAACGGGAAGTGATATATTTGTATCATGTGTAGTTCGATACCGACCGTCAAGTCACGACCCCCAAATATGTTAGTGGAGGCTGGAGGGGATGAGGATGAGATCTATTGTATTAACGTTGAAAAATTTAATCCAAAACGGACCTAAATGAAAAATAAATAAATATATCAGGCCTTTTACTCATTATGGGTGTGGATATTGCTCACGCAGATCTCAGCGATATATTTTTGCACAAGAATAGCGGTTACCAGCTTTCAAGTCTTGTAGTGTAGGGGAACCATAGAGGTAAAGTTAAAATGGCAACTGTCGGCTGTGGGATTCGAGCTGAGGATCTTGCGTTTCACTTTATAATACCGCGAAGCTATCTCCCCCTTCCCATATTTAAATGATTAAACAAATTAATATTGCTTATTACTTTCTTATTATTTTAATTTTACTATGTTAAATAATATTAGTTTATGTGCAAGATAATATATTTATTGCTTTAGTTTAAAGGGCAGGACATTTATTTTATTTTAGTCTTGAAATATCAGACAGAGAATGCAGATCTAATTTTACAAAATGTGAAATAGAAATGTTGTATGACGCGTGCAAGTGATATTTTGAATAATTGAATTGAATTTACTAAGGTGTGGGCAGATTCTAGTTATAGTTGTTGACATGGCATTTGACATTTGACAATAATGTTGTAGATAATAAATCTTGTGACAGATTATACATTATCTTAAGTCATATTTCGTAAACTAACTTAATATAAGTGGTTGTCAAGATATTCTTTGTTACATTCTTGCCAGGGACGGACCGCACAAAATTCTGCACTATCTTGTTTTTAACTAATTAATTAATTAGTCAATACGCACATAGAAAAATCGAGCTAGTAAAAATGACACGAAAAATTCAGTAAAAAAAGTAGTACAGTTAGTCTTACTATTTTATTCAATCTGAGTAACTATAACTGAAAACCTCAGTTATATTTAGGTACTGAATGTTTCAGTTATTCGAGAAACAACTGAAAAGTCTGCGGAATTGACGGTCTCTATTCAATCAACTAAGTTACGAATTAATTGACATGTCAACGTTTTATGACAAGATTCCTTAAATATTTTAATTTGTTTTTCTTTAGAAACATAATCTAGATATCATTTTATGTTATAATACAGCAAAGGACGATTTAACTACCATATTTAGTTAAAATTACTGAAGTATTCAGTTGTTTTGACAGAATTCATCAGTTGTGCATTAATTAACTGATTACTCAGTTTAATTAACTGAATGGTACTATTTCTTTTATGTTTGTATTTGGTGAATATTTTTATTTTGTACATACCAATATTTTCATGCTAGAAGATTGGCGTTTGACATGAATATGTGAGTGAAAAGTATTATTTTATTTGTAGGAATAAGTGACGTCACAAATACTTCCCATGGAAATTTATTACCAAAATTATGAATGTAAAGAATTCAATTTTCAAATTTTTATTATTGCAATGTTCGTAAAATGAGCCAAATTTAATATACAACTGCAACAAATATACAACTTCTTTTTACTGAAATGACCCTACACAGTAAATATTTGATTTTCGATTTGTTAATTTTGCGGTTGATAAGTATTTTTAGTTAACATTGACAAATATATTGCGTTAAATTAACAATTTGAACAAATATGACAATTTGTTAAATTAAAATTTTGTTAATTTTGAATTTTTAACAAGAAAAATTGTTGTTTTTATTTATTTGGTACATTTATAAAATTTTACAATTAGACTCGTCGATAAGAACAAGTAAATTTAGCTAACTTATCAATTTGAAATTGTTAAAGAATTTAATTTGTTATATTAACTATTATTTATTGTTCTGCTTCAGTATAATTACTAAAATATTTAGTTAAAAGCACATAAAAATGAATGTTACTAATTACTATATTCACAAATATATTTAGTTACGAAATACACCAAAATAATTTGTTACTTGCTTACAAATTTGAAACTTGTTACATTAACAAAAATTAACGGTGGATCGTCTGGGACTAAACATTTTGTCAATTTTGACTATAAATATTTTACTGTGTATTAATTATTGAAGTCGACGTGTAAGTACGGCCCTGTCGCATTTGGTGCTGTGCTGTGCCCACTTAATTATTATCACAAGCACATTATTGCCATGTCCGTAGACCATAAGCAAAGAGCGCAGAAATTCGACGTGAGATCAATACTTAATCACAGGCACATTGCGGACCCGCTCTGTCGGGTGCTCCGGTAAGAATGCTGAGTCGCCTTCGCCTTCGCCTTCGCCTCCTTCTCAGCCTTACGTCGGTCGATCTTTCGGTCTTTCCACCCTCTTTCACTCTTTACTCACGAGGCACTCTCGAACAATCGCCTCATTAATTTTGCGGGCACGTTCGCCAATTTTACCGCCGATTATTGATGTAACTTATAGAAGTCTTTCAAAGTATTTATACATTACAAACAATAGCTTTTCGTGGGTTTCGAAAATCTTTTCTTCGTATATTTTTCGCGTACGTTTTTGTGTTTTATTGTGTACTTATATAGAATGTGTGGGTTAGCGAATATGATTTAAGGGCGGACACCGCACGAATTACGAATAGGGAACTTTATTGTTGATTTCGAATTGATAAAACATTACTTGCAAGTATTATTGTTCAAATTTTCAGTAAATATAACTCGAATGGTTTGCAAATGAGAAGATGAATTTTGTCTCCTTCATTATTCATCATCCAATCTCCGACTATTTAGTATTATCTTTAATTATCATTTCTGCACTCATAAAAATAGGTAATTTCTTGTTTCAAGAAAATTTTCAGTTTTCTTCTTGTATGCATTCGTTAAAGAAAATTTTATTTTTTACAAAATGATTAGGTTCAATTCGAATAAATTATTAATTTTATTTATCTTCTTTTTCTGTATTGAAAGAAAATGAATATATTTTAAATTTTATTTTTAAAAATAATAAAAATGGAGTTGTTTTAATTTTAAACAAATGGTTTTTTATTTAAAACGATATCATTTTAAATTATAACTGCTCCTATTCAAACTACTTCGTCCCCATATAATGAATCTCAGTTGAATACTTCGATATGTTCCTTCAAAACTAAATTTATTTTCATACAAGAATATTTATTAAACCTACAAAAATTTTCAATGAAAATGAAATCGGATTGGCACTATTCAAATCAATTTTTCGCTCCATTTAACAGGAATCTGTCCCAAGAAAATATTTTATCAGTGTGGATTATCATAATTCTATTATTGTGAAATATAATCAGAAGCAAACATATTCATACATAGTTGTTTGAGCTACGGAAATATATTAACATTGTAAACAAGAGGTTAATAATTTTTGAACAGAATAAAAACATTTAATAGATCATTTATATTGGCAGGCAGTCTGATGTGAAATTATACAATTTATGTAAAATAGATATTTCTATTAAACCATATTACTGAAAAAGTGTATAAACCTACATAATATAATTGAATTGTCAGTTTGTAGATATACGTATAATTGAAAATAATTCTACAGTTGTCAAATAAATATTGAATTCAATAGGTTAAATGAATTGTTATTACGTGCATGTTTCTTTTATATGAGTATGTCATGTTGTTACAGATATATAATTTTAGTATCAAAAATATGTCCATAATATGAAAATTATTGGTTGTATTATTAATGTCAGATTTGATGCATATAAATTATTTATATCTCATTACTAGTACAGGATCGGCGCTAGATATTTTGGTGGCCTAAATAGCTAAACAAAAATGTTTAGCAAAAAGGGGAAGATGTACAAATTTAGATTAAGTGAAATATTTGTTATAAGAAAAAGTATTTGGGCAATAGATACCTACACCGTTCATGAATACCCATCCATATACAAGAAAAAAAAGAGTACAGTAGAATTTGCCGAACTATTAGGTAAACTAAGGATATAAGATGCTTTTTCTAAAAATTTACCAAACTTTTTGATGAATACTTCTAATTGTTTAGTAAATAATCATGCTTAGTTTCTTTATAATCATTATGAAATTTTCAGAAAATGCATCTTATATCCTCAGCTTACCGCCGGTCCAGCGGGTGCAAAGGGCCCCCAACTGTAACCGATCAGCTGTTTAATCAGATATTGATCAAATTTCGAAAATCAATTCCATGAGAGAGTTGGCTAAGTTAGTCCTGATTGAGTATTTTACTCTTTCGGCGAGCTTCTCGGACGTTTCCTTAGTAATTTTACTGTTTTTTACTATTGACAGTTTCAATTGCAGAGTAATCCTTTTTAAAATAGAAAATTATCAAAATTTATCTGCGAAATACGAAGGAGTAGTTACGCCACTGTAACTGAAAGTGGTGGTTTCCTTGAAGAGTCTTTATAAAGGAACGTTTTTTTACACAGAAAAAAAGCAATTTCACAGAAATTAAGGAACTAAACACGAATATTTACTAAACAATTAAAAGAATGTACAAAATAGTTAAATTTTTAGGAAATATATCCTCAGTTTACCGAATAGCTCGGTAAATTCTACGATATACTTTTTCTTTTCGTGTATTTACTTCAATATCTTTTCAAATCTTACCTAAAACTGAAGTGGCAGTTTACTTGAATACTCATCTTAGAGGGATGATGCTAAGACCACTAATATTTATATATATAAAATATGAACAATTTCCTAATACTGGAAGTGGTATGTACTGGTATACTTAAAGTCCTAAGCCCACCATTTTTGATATCGAAGTACTACCCTTAAAATATTCACACATGTTTCTATGGACTGCCTTAAAACCAGAAGTGGTATTACTTTTTATGAAAGAGTATTTTTAAATAAATAAATGAAAATAAAAAAAGCTCGTGTTTTAAACTTACAAACTTGAAGTGTGTTTTCTGCATACAATGCTGCAAAATAATCTCAAACCAAAATTTAAAAATAAAACATAACCTCACTAAAGCAGCATTCCCAAAACCTCGAGAGCCATAAATCATCTGCAACCTCGTAAAAATGGGACATCGGACAATACCTCCATTAAATCCTCATTTAATATTTAGTGTGATGTGGAGGGAGCTAATACGTTTAGTCACAAGAGGGCAGGCAATGACAAATAGCAATAAAAGCCAGGAAGTATGTACCACAATATGTCGTTAGTAATGTCGTATTATTTCGTCATACATTACACTTTATTTCATTTCTTCCACATAATTAAATTTGCTTTATGCTTAATAATGTTTTTGAAACTGTAAACATACAAAATGGTACATTGTGAATTTTTATTCTTGCCATTCTAGATTTCAGTGTATCGTGATATACTTTTATGAACCTTTTTATTAATTCTAAGAAATTTATCGCCATAATTTTGCTTTTCATCTAAGAATTGATGAGCGACAGAATTTACCAAGAAATGCTGCTGCTCAGGTAGACACTATTCATAACTTTTAGTTAGAAAAATAAACAACATATTTTATTACTTGACTATCCAATTCCTAACACTCTATTATTCAGAAACTCTTCTTCACATTTGCAACCATTTAATAACCAAACTTATTTGTTAGAAACCGCTAATTTTCGCTTAGTATTTTGAAGGAAAAAATATTGCTGCTATAATTTACTAATATTTCAACTTTTGTCTAATCAGTCGAATGCATAGCTCCTATAGTTGTCTAGATTATTATTTCCTAGTCAAATTGGAAACTTACGAGGTATAAAATTCAGATCATTCAAAACCTGAACCTCCCAATGCCGAACATATAGATATTGGTTCAAAACTATTTCCATTCTCTAGTAATATCGAAAGGGTTATTACTTCCTACTGAAATTGAACTTGCAAAGTACTTATAAAATTTAGATCATTCAAAACCTGAACATCCTAATACCGAACATATACATGAGTTCAAAACTATTTTCGTTCTTTACGATATTATAAATATTATAAATATAATATCGAAAGGGGCATTAATTGAAAACTTACGAAGTATGAAATTCAGAGCATTAAAACCTGAACCAACTAATACCGAAAATTTCGGTAATAATAAGTATTGGTTCGAAACTATTTTCGTTCTCTACGATGTAAATATTAAGTACAATATCGAAAAGGATATTACTTCCTACTGTAATTACAAAATTTCGAGGTATAAAGTTCAAATCATTCAAAACATGAACCTCCTAATACCGAATATATAGGTACTGGTTGAAAACTATTTTCGTTCTCCACGATATAAATATTTGGACTAAGACACCGAATCCATCACTCCTCAAACGGAAGGAAGTCGAAAATTACTCCCACCTCTATCTCAAATTGATATTTGATAATGATTACAGAACAATAACAATTTAATGAGGGGGCAATCTAGACAAGCCGAGTGTCGAGTGTCGAGGTGTAACGAAACATCGAAAACGAAAGCGAAAGCTCGGCAGACATCGCATAGCGTGAGTGCGTCAGATGTTTGAAGGGTACAAACTGTGACAGGAATATAGACACGGGCATTGAAAGTTACACGCCAGTGTACACGATCGCGAGGGCTGAAGGGTGAGACTAGGGACGATTAGGGTCGTCGAGATCGGCTGACCCTTGAATATTTTAAAGGGAGAGGAATCAGGAAACAGGGCCGTAATGAATTTGCATGATTGATACTTTGATTCGTTTTAATAATTAAGAAACCATGTTTGTTAGCAATGCTAACGAATTTTACCCTGGATGTAAATTTTTCTTAAACAAAAAATAATTAACATTTTATTCCTCTTCTTCTCAAAATACTTCTACTCTTTTAATCATTTTTAAATTATATACAAGATGACTTAATACTCCTTGAGGAGGAGAAGCATTCTAGATCCACTTTTAGAAGAGATTGTTTTCTGTTTCTTCTTTTAAATATTATCTACCATGTCTCTCCATTTTTTCCTAGTTCCCATTTTATTTTCCAATTTTTATTCTTTTAATTCTTTTTTCTTCTGCTCCTAGGACTTCATTGTATAATAGTCTTAATTACCCTTTTACTCCTTGCTGCTTAACTTCCCTTATTATATTGTTCTTATTATTTTCCTTTCCTTTTATTATTATTTTTTTTATTATTATTATGAAGATGCTAAGCGGACTAACTTTTGGTTATATGCCACTTAATGAGTGGATGATTGCGAATTAATGTGAACAGCACAAACCCATAACCTCTGACGTGATAGGCTAGTAACTACGCCACAGAGATCGGCTCTTTGTCAGTGTTGCTTTTCTTCTATTTCTGATTCTCTATCTCCTTAATTTTTATCACACTCAAATTTTTGAATTCTTATGTAAAAAAAATAATTAAATTAATTATATTTGAAGCATATATAATATATAATATGATAAAAATAATATTTTACTTACCTAAATGCACAGAAATGTAGAATATATTGATAACATGATTAACTAATTATTTTTAATCCAATAATAAATATTTGATAAAAAATATATACTTATAAAAACTATAGAAGGTATTTATAGAATGTAATGCAAGTACTTTTCAGTTCAGTAGGTTGGTAATGGGGATAGACAATTTTGAAAATTACCTGTATGGTAATCAGGACTGTAGTTCTAATTATGAGTGTAATTAATCACAATTATACAAATCCGTCTATTAAAAGCATCATTTAAAATTACAAATTTCTTCGAAGAATTGTAATTAATAAACAATTTTGATTGTAATTACAACAATTACATTTCAATTATTCTTCTATTCAACATGAAAAATTGAAATATTCCAGCTATAATTACTACGAATTTAGATGCTAAATTCCGTCTATATTTGTCAAATTTTGACATTTGAAAAGGAAATGTCCTAGGGTAATAACTCAAAACTTAATTAAGAAATGCTTTGTTTTTTATTATTTTTCAGCCATTTAAGTAGTAGGTTGCAATGTGATTCAAGTATAAACGATTTATTTTAAGTATAATTTTACCCTATATTTCTGTAGGTGTAAAGAGGTGCAAAGTTGTTGAGAAAATCATAAAATCGTTCGAATCACGACTTACGAATAAAAGATTATGTCGAAAAGGTCTATGAATGTGAATGAAGCGAAAGGATATAATTTGCACAGTAATCGACAGATTGAGTTATAGCTTCCTGCAACTGAGACTAAATAATTATTTTTTAGTATTAATCTAAATTTTAATGGGTGCAGCATTGCAAAAATTTATTAACAAGGTTTGTCGGCATGTTTAATGAAAGATTTTCGAAAATAAATCGATGCAGTTACATATTTAAATTGTCTTCTGCTTGGAAATCTGAATAAAACATTTATACATCTATAGCTTTAATTATAAACAATTTAAATAAATAAATCATCACGTTGTTTCCTCTATTATGATAATACTGCTCACTTTCCTACATAATTTATTTTTTCCTGCTCTCCTTTATTTAATTTCTATACCCCCAATTTTTTCTCAATGTTGACTTGGTTTTATTAGCTTAAATTAAATATTCAATAAAATTTAGTAACAACTTAAATAAATTGATAATTATATAGCATTTTGACTACTACTATCTAAACATCTAGACGAGATTGTCTAATTTAAAAGTTTGTTCGGATTTTCTCATAAATCTAGGAATATATAAGAATACAAAATGTACAAAGGTTCGATGAGGTATTTAGCAATAATGATCTCACATTTAAAACTGTTTTGCTGTTATTATTCTGGCTATCATGTGAGAAAACAAAAGAAGCATTTACTCTTTTTTTTATTCTCTCAAATATCTAGGTGTCTAAAAAAAAAACAAAATTTACAAAGGTTCTATGGGATATTTAACAATAATTGTGTCATATTTGAAGCTATTTTATTGGTAATATTGTAAATGACTATCGTGTGAGAAAACAAAAGAAGGATTTAGTCTTTTTAATTCTCTCAAATGGTCAAATGTCTAACAGTCAAAGCCCTTGTCACACGATCAATGAATACTTCATTTTTGTTTGTCAAACTATGTTTGATGACGTCATATCATTCAAATTGATGTATGATGAAAAGAAGGTGTGTCAGACGGTCATTCTTTTCACTGGGGTGAAGTTCGTCAAACAGAAACTTACCAATGCTATTGAGAACACCACTATTTATTTTGTATCCTATAAAATAATTATATTGCATTTCTCTTTTCAATAACATTAACATATAGTTGAAAATTTATTTGTTTAATAATATATATTCCAAACCAGGCTAATTGACGAATTTATAATAATTGTTTAAATAAAATCTTATTAAAATACTTACTTTATTCATTACTGCTATCAAATGTCACTCGATCTGTCAAAACTCCAAAAGTCGAACCAAAATGTATGACAGAATAAGAAACGTTTCTATTTAGAACATTTGACCAAACTGTATGACGTGACGTCACCCTTTTCTATGTTTGTCATTCAAAAGTTTTGTCAAACGGTGGAAACACTGACCGTGTGACAAGGGCTTTAGAAAACAAAATTTACAAATGTTCGGTGAGATACTTAACAATAATTGTGTCACATCTGAAGCTATTTTGTTGGTAATATTGTAAATGATCATCGTTTGAGAAAACAAAAGAAGTATATACTTATTTTAATTCTCTCAAATGTCTACATGAAAACAAAATTTACAAAGGTTTGATGAGATATTTAATAATAATGGTTACACATTTGAAGCTGTTTTGTTGGTAATATTGTGATTGAGCATCGTGTGAGAAAACAAAAGAACTTTTTTAATCATAAATAACACAGTTACGTTCTAAGTGCTAAACTATAGTTTTTCGCAAACACTAAAAGCTAAGACCAATCCTACAAAATTAAATCAAAATTTGCCACAACCGTAACACCTTCCAAACCCACCCCTTCATATAACCAACGGAAATGTTTAAATTTATTACTGCCATTAAATTAAAAGGCAGTGTTCTCGACTACCGCCACTGCTCGCTCTGTTTGTCGCCTGGGGCTTCACTCCATTCTGTTCTCCCCGCTAACCCTTTCTAGCACCAGCAGGTCTTGTGGTCTTTCTTGAGACCCGCGGTATCTAGCTGCGTTAGTCGCTAGTCGGTGAGATCACAAACAACGGTTCAAATTAACATAATCATCGGGAGTTGAGCGCTGAGCACGGTGTATAATGTGAACAAGTTGTGAGACTGATTAAAAATATGAATGAATTAATGAACTAGTGGAGCTTACCGTTTTATTAGAGATTTTGAAAGGTTCATCTTACAGAGATTGTTTAAAGCAGGATTCTTCAACCTGGGTGCCACGGTTTATTTATTTAATATCCCATCCATCCTACAGGATCCAAATCCCAGTGGATGTACATAATGGTTACGAAGAATGTAACAACACAAAAAAATAATTATATACAAAACAAAATTTGTGAGCATGAGAATCAAACTAAAATACAGGGTGAATGAATATCTCTGGAATAAAGCATTTACGGACATTTGCTCAAATGAACTTGTCACCTTATTTTTAGGTGTTTAATCTATGGATTAAGTTAGGCCGTTTAAATCTGGGACACCCTGTATATTCAGTAATGCTTGCTTGAATTGACGAAGTGATAGATAAAACTTATCAATATTTATAGGAATACTATTAAAAATATAGCATAATTTTCTGATGGGCGATCTTGCTTATTCCTGGAAATTTCCGAAGGGTTCAGCGGAAAATTACCATTAAACTAGAAAATGCTCCTAATGCCTATGGCACACTGGTCGATGAGCGTCGATGAGCATCGATGCTCATTGATGAAACAATAGAACGAACCCGTCATCGACGAAAAATAGAGGCTCCTCTATTTTTCATCGATGAGCATCGAGGAAACAAACGGGTCTCATTTCAGACGTATCTTTGTGTCTCATTTCATGTTAACATTTTTTTGTCACAGAGAAATTCCCTATATTTGTCATTGAAGACATTAAAAATCTTGAAAGGTGAGTTCGTTCTGTTGTTTCATCAATGAGCTCATTGATGCTCATCGACGCTCATCGACCAGTGTGCCATAGGCATAAGAAATGATGTCCTTAGTGGAATAGTGGAATTTTATCACATCTTTTAGAATGGATTTTAATTGAGATTTATAAAAATATACCTGTTTATTTTATACCATTTTAAAAGATCTTAACTCACTAGGGTTCCTGCGGAAAAGATCAGAAGTCAGAAAGGTACCCAAGGTAATGAAAGATTTAGATTTTAGGCGCTTCAGAACGAACGTTAGGCTCAAATACGTTAGAAAGGTCTGACAAAATACTTTTTTGTGTATCAAAGATTCATAGGATATTCGACTGCAAAGATCAATTGGTCCTAGTACTCTTTGATATACGATATGATACGTATATCCATATACCCCATAAGTCTGGTTATTTTTAGGGCTCTTCCTATTTGGTTTGAGATGTTCAATTATTGTCTGTAGTTGGTATAAAGTAGACATTTTGATTAGATGTATTGGTAACCTTATTTTGTAGGATCGGTTCTTTCAAATATGTGGTTATATATCAGGATTGTGTATCTTATTTTTGTTCTTCCTAGGATTACTTATCCTTTTCGTTAGTACCTAGTTAGAATAACGAGTTTATATTTAACATATAATGTTCTTTAGTCATTAAAAATATGAATGATTTAATGCACTAGCGGAGTTTACCGTTATATTCGAAATTTTTTGATTCTACATAGATTTTTAAAAACATATTTTCAAACACAAAACAACTATTTTTAAACGCACCTTTAGTTAATTACAGTTATTCTTAATAAAATACCTTTTTCATTGTTGAATCTAAAACCTGCTATCTTTTCTAAAGACTTTAAATAGATATTACTTAACTATCATGTCTCACTTATTTAATGTCATTTTACTACTCATATGTGATTTGTATTATGAATTTATTTGTCTTTTTTTCTTACAATTATTTGTAATATCTAATGTATTTATGCTATACCATATGTCAATTTTCTTGCAAAATTATTGTAAAAGTTAAAAGGAAGAAAGCATTTGCTGAATAATGCAAAATAGTATTATTGACTCTTTGAAAGAAATCTACGACTCAAACACGCGAGTAGATTTTGTTTTGTTTTGAAGATCCAAATTACATTCGATTACAGAGGTCATTTGGTTTCGATATACTTTAAGTACTATAAAATATCCTTTTCGGCTGTCGGGTAATTTTAGAGCTCCTGTTTTTTCGATCGAGATATTCAATTGTTGTTAATTTTGTTTTACAGGATCGGTTCTTTCAAATATATGGTTGTGTTAGGAGTGTATGTCCTTTTCGTGTTCTTGTTAGGATTACTTATTTCTTCAGTATTTCTTGTTGTTTCCACATGGCAGTATCAGGTTTTATTTCTCTTATATATATTTATATAGTTTTCTTAATAATTATTTCAAGTTGTTTAATATAGATTTTCCAAACAAACTTTAAAAGGCAGTAATCAGAAGAACGTGTTGATATTTAATACAGAAAGTTTTTTATCTGTTTATCTTTAACTTATTAACAAAAACATTAATATTACCTTGAATGCAATCACTTGTCAATCATAACAAAGATGATAACCATTATAATCAAATATGTACGTGATTAGAAACATTTTTAAATTTAAGTTCACCATGTTGTACATACAAAATCATTGTTTATTTAGTTATTATGTTTTTCGGGATCCGTCGCTACCTTGTTAGAGCTTCAATTATTAAATAAATACTTAAATAAATTGAATTATACTACAATCCATTTAAATCTTGTGTTTTCAAATATTTTTAAATCAAAATTTTAGTTCTTGAAATTATAGAAGAGAATAGTTATAGAAGCTACAAGTTTCTAATTTTCATTAATATCTTGTTAAAGATAATGCGACAGATGATCAACAATAATTTATAAAATAAAATTCAATTTATTTGCACTGTTCTTTACTATAAATTTAGATTTTAAGTTATATATGTATCTAGTAAGGAAGGCAAAATGTCAAAACCGAGCAAAAATAAATATTCAATGAGATAGATTTTATTTTTACTCTGCAATAGCGATATAACATTGAACTATAAATATTGTTTATGTAGGTATTTGTGGAACTGCTGAAATAGTGAAATACGAACTAGCATTTAAATTCTACTTTTATTACTGTCATTTTAATGTGACCTTTATTTTTCTGTTTAGTATTTCTTAGTAGTAGTGAGTATAATCGAGGCATTAGTATGTTGGTTTACAACCATTTGAAGTAGGTGTGTGCTGAATTCCAGTTGCGTATTTCCAAGAAATTTAATGATTAAATTTATGCACAATGTTCAGATATATAACATTAGCTTCTTAAGTAGCAGCTAGAATAAACAGTCAGATTATATTTTCTCTTTTTTAATTCCGATCCTAATATTCCCAACATTTTAAAAGATATTCGAAAGTGATACTCCTCAGAAAAACATTAGTGGTTATGGTTATTATAAAATAAATAAAAAACCTACATAAACAATAATTTGCTATGTTTGACATTGTTATACGTTGCTTTTTTTATGTTGAATTATACAAATATTTTTTAAAATTCCAGTAATGAGCTGTAATATTTCTTTTAGTAAAATGTATAGAATAGCCTGAATAATCAAAGTAAAATTCAATTACGTCAATTACTAATACGGGCACAAAACTTTGTCATTTCAAGATTTGTTTCAATTTTTTTCTAAATCACAATCACATATTATATGAATGTATTTTATTTGCAATCTTCAGCAGACCAGGATAGTAAAATTACATTGGAATCTTTACAAAAACAAAAACAAAAAATTAATTAGAATTTGGGCCGAACTATTCGGTAAACTGAGGATATAAGATACATTTTCTGAATATTACCTAAACTTTTTGGTAAATAATTCTAATTGCTTAGTACATAATCGTATTTAATTTATTAATTATTACGACATTTCAGAAGATGCATCTTATATCCTAAAATAAAAATAAATATATCATCACGCCTTTTACCCATTATGGGTGTGGCAATCTGCTTGCGCAGATCTCGGTAGGTGATATATTTTTGCGTATGAAGTGCGGCTACCAGCCGTCAAGTCATAGCCCCCAAAGTTGTTAGTGGAGGGGGAACCACAGGGGTAAATTTAAATTGGCAACTGTCGGCTGTGGAATTCGAACTGAGGAATAGTTTAGTAAATTCTACGGTCCTTTTTTGTTGTACAGAAGTGTCGTCCTGTGAAAATATTGAAAAAAGTCGCCGCATTTAATATTCTGTTGATATTTTTTTTTAAACTGCAAGTATAAAATGTATTTACATGAATATTTAATCAAATTATTTTTTTATACAAATACCTTTTGTTCCTACATATAATTTACTTGTAAATACAATTCTTGAATATATAATTTATAAATGCAAAACATTTGCATATGATTTGTTTGCTCTGTTTGAACAGATAAGCATTTATTTCATTGCCGCACGCATTTGTAACACGACATTTACACATGCGATGCAAACAGTTCTAATGTAATATGGGGTCAACATTCTCGCTTTAGCTGTTTTGCCGTTCTTGCATTTTATAATAAACTTAAATAAAGGTTGAACTTTATCATGAAGAAATGAAGCAATAAATATTATAAAGTTGCCTGAATACAACTTATTAAACTTATTTCATTTGTGGCTAGATAAATACACCAAGTTTTGTTGTTTTTAATCAAAAAAATTTATTCTCAGTTTTTACTAATTTGAGGAAGTTTCTCATTTTGTTCACCGATGTTTTTAAAACTTAAATTATTTCGTAGAACAGGAATGATCTTGAACTTCAAATTATTATTTTAATTAAGCGCCCCCTATGATACTGAAAGCATTGTCTATTTTATATACACCCTGCAATATTTATTTTTTTTTTAAATAATGAAAAGTAACAGACCTACACCTTACGGTAGAATAATTCTTGACTATATACACGAAGTTCAGAAAAATGGTGAAAAGCTCAGGTATAGAACGAGTCGATAATCCTAATATAAAAAATTTGTATGGCCCTTAGTAATGTCACACGAGCTACTTAAAAGAAATTTAAATTTGGTAATACCAAATAAAACAATTGTTAGAGCAGTCATCAGGTAACTAGTCAAATCAGTATGAATGTTAAAATGTCAAACGTTAAATGTCAAAATTTACAAATTATTTTTCAAACAAAAATCTTTTTTGTGAAAGGTTGCCATTTGCCAGATGTAATCAAATTAAAAAATACGTCTGAAAAGGAGTTACAATCTTAAAGCATTGATATTAAACTATTAGTTACATCAACACAATTTTCCAAAATCCTTTTTGAAAGTAAACAGAAATGATATGTCATAAAAAAAAAATTTAATTCTAATCGCACAATTATAAATTTTTTGCATTACACAGTAAAAAATTTTATTTTCGATTTGTTAATTTTTCGGTTGTTAAGTATTTTTAGTTAATATATTGTATATTTAGTAAATATATTGTGTTAATTTAACAATTTGAACAAATATGACAATTTGTTATATTAAAAAATTATCAATTTTGAATATTTAACAAGAAAAGTTGTCTTCATTTATTTGCCGGATTTACAAAATTTAACAAATAGACTCGTCAATAATAACAAGTAAATTTAGTTAAATTAACAATTTGAAATTGTTAAAGAAAGTTTGTATCCTTTGTGACAACTTAATTTGTCACAAAAACTATTATTTATTGTTCTGCTTCAACATAATTACTAAGATATTTAGTCAAAAGCACATAAAAATAAATGTTAATAATTGCTGTATTCACAAATATATTTAGTTACGAAATACACAAAAATAATTTGTTACTTGCTAACAACTTTGAAATTTGTGTGGGACTAAAATTTTGTCAATTTTAGCTATAAATTACAGAATAAATTCTGATGCAATTATCTAATTTTTAGCTATTTAGCTATATTATATTATATGGGAGAGTAATATGTTAACGTTAGTTTTGAACCTAGTTGCTCCTAAACATATATAAATCAAATAACTTGTAGGTCCGTTATTTTCCGTAGTTTCTCTGAAGATTTACTATACATAATTTAGCTCCAAGTTGACCTTCGGACGTATATCAAATATAAACATACTTAGCTATATCATTTTCATGATTAATTTTAATAAAAACTATATTAATTATTTGTTAATTTAGATCACTTGATGTATTCATAAAATGTAATAATCTGAATAATTAATTCACTGTGTATGTTTCATTATTATTTATTTGCTTTTTATGCAAATATCAGTTGATTATTAATGAAGTATTTTAAATTATATTTTAGGAAAATTACATGCAACATTTTAATGATTAACTTCGTTTCGGGACCGCCGAAAATTGAAGAAGTTTATTCTTTGATGTGAACAAGTTTACGGTTTACTTCCGCTTCCTGCTAGCAAAAGGACCGGTGTATTGATTTAATTTTCCTTACTCTTACTCTAATTAATATAATTTGTTTTACCTTCATTAATTACTCTAAATTTAAATAAACAATTCGATACACACCAAAATATAATTGCATTACATTTTAAATAAACGAAAAGGACAATGGGGTGTAGACCCAAAAACATTGTACTAGGATATAATAGAATTATATAATAGAATTATATAATAGAATTATTAAATATTAAGATATTTGAGTTTTAAAGACAGCAATTTTGATCTCAAAGAATTATGTCTCTTTGCTCAAGCTTCTCTCTCACAAATCTATTCTTTCCAAAATCTTCTCTTATTATTGAGCTGTTAGATTGTCGAAGCGTCAAATAATTGGCACCAAATTTGAAGATTTTTGTTTTGGTTTGAATTCATAACCAAATAACACAAATCTACAACACACAAAAACACTGACGTTATAACATTTTTTAAACATCAATGCGGCTTAATGTATTACAAGACTTTTTAAAACTGCATATAGTCTTCAATTTAGATAAAGTTTCTTAATAAAAAAATTTAATTAGTAAATCACCCAATTATAATAATGGTTTATTCTCAAAAAATGTTTAGGTATTCAAGTGTTTTTTTAGTGGTGAATTCTAAATCCCAGAGAATCATCATTATTGCTTAAAAATAAATACAATATCTGGATTGTTAATCTTTTAAATTTCTAATGAGCCCTTAAAATGATTTTCACGTATTTTAAATTGTGTATTTGAATCAATACCTGAAAATAATTTATGAAAATCTATGAATTGAAACCCCAGTTGTAAAATAATTAAAAATACGTATCTGTATGTGAAATAAAACCATGGCTAAAATGAATTTTTTTCATGGTTTCCTATAGATCCAGATTATTCTTAAAATACTGGACCCATTTCTAATCCAGTAAATCTTTGAATGTTTAAATAATAATAAAATTAAAGTATTTTATGGGATGCAATAAAACAGGAATAATATTTTAACGCTAATTTATTAATTTATAATTACAATACAACAATATTGTCCGACATTATTATTTTATTATATTTATGTAAATATGCTACAGCATAATTATTATAATGTCATATATAACCAAATATATTACAATCAATGAATACGACGAATTATACTAATAAATTACTAATGTTGAAAATTTTTAATAAATATTGCATTTTCTATATGTTATATGCTTTAAATTTCATAATTGCCGAGATATTACATATTCTAAGTAGATATATTTATTCTACACTATATTAGTTTGATTTTCGTAAAGAATATTGTGAAATAAAAATTATTTATTTATCTCAAAACATTATCTGTAGTATAAATAAATATTTACGATTGTAATTGTTCAATAAAAAATAATGATATCACAACCTATTTGAAGTTAAAACAAGATGAGTAATTTATGAAATTACGTACAGGAGTCTTAAAACAACTTGTAAAGTATGTTTTTGTCCTTTCTGTCTCAGTTAATCGTGTGTTTGCGTTTAATCTTTTAATTTTACGGTGCAGCTTTAAAACGCTGTAGGTATGTGATTAACTTAACGTTAATTTTCAGTTGTTAAGTTACGTTCTGTACAAAGTAATTCAATTTTCGTTTTCAGTTTGTATTATCACACCTAGTTATAAGATTTTGCACGAGAATTAACGAGTAAATATGGCAATTTTATGATCCTTTTTTCTATTATCCTTTAGCCATATATTTTAGTATTTTTACAGCATTTATAATAATTAACATTATTTATTTATTTCAAACTACTCCATGTTAAATCGCAAGCCGACAACTGACCAAACAATGTTTTCAGTTTTCGGATAATTTAGTGTATTTTATTATGGGATTATACCATTTGCTTCTATCTATTAGTTCTCTAATTAAAGGTATTTTCTGATTACAAGATTTATCTATCTACAGAAAATAATTAGAATTTAAAAGCAAAACATATTAGGATACTTCTTGATGGTCACAATAATCTTTCGAGAAACCAAACCAAGCTTAGTCAATAAATTTGTTATGGGTAATGCTAGATGGGTGAGTAAACCTATGTTTAACCGGTTTTACTGAGGATTATCCAAAACTTTTGGATAAAGTCTGAAAAATAATTACAATAAATTTTGTTTCAGAGTTTACACATATACACCTAGGTTTATCCAACTTCGATTGGGTAATGATAGGTTACTGAAATTTTAATTTTTTCCTCCTACACATATGTGTAAGGGAGGTATTATGTTTATGTAACAAATTGATTAGATTTTGGGAACAATTCGCCAATAGTAAGTGGTAGATTATTTGATGGCCTATCAGGGATTTTCGGCATAACTTATTAAATAAATATGATAGAGTAAATTTCATTCAAACATTTTTCTATATTTTGTTATGTCATCAGATTCAAAAACAGAACAGTGTTCATGGTACCAGTCAATACCTTTGGACCAAATGAAATCTTTATGTTAATAGTTTTTTGTTATTTTGTTATTATTTCAGTTGTTCTCCTTAAAATTGTTTTGAAAATAACAAAATTTAAGATACAAATAAATAGAGTAAAAAAAATTTCCATTTATAAGATCAGAACAAAGTTATTCTAAACTCTTAATTGGGCCAAATGATATGATTCTGTTCGTAGTAACCGTGAAAAAACATTCCTATTTTGAAATTTCAGTTAGAAATAGGAATGTTTTTTTAACGAGTACTGTGATTTGAGTTTGTCGAGCGTGAGTTGTATGAGCGTGAGTTGTATATAGTCTAAGGGTTTGTTCTTAACATTGTTAACCCATTAATGTCCAGAACTATTTTTTCTTTAAACATATTTATACTGGTAACTTATAAGTGTAATTATGTATAAAATATTTTACATTTAAATATAGAGAACAATATCAAATGAATAACCTGGCATAATTTATCCAGTTTGAAATGCCATAGCCTGGCAGAAACATAATGTTAAAGTGAGACATCTTTACGTATGATTTATCATACGCTGGCCATTAATGGAATTTGCTGGCCACGTATTCAAGAATAATGCAACACTACCCAGTCAGCGTTGGATAAACCTAAGTGTATATTAGTAAACTCCGAATTAGAATTTATTTTAGTTTATTTTATTTTTATTTCAAACTTTACCCGAAGATGTTGGATAATTGTAAGTAAACCCGGGTAAACGTAGGTTTACTCGCGCTTCGAGCATTACCAGTAACAAATGTAAAAAATCGTTCATGTCAACAAAATCACCCTTAACTTACTGCAATTTTCGTCACGTGAGGGAGTTGTGCGGATTGCCGATCACGTTACACAAATCACTGACACTGGGGGATGGAATTGCAGTCGGAGGGGCACCCCGGATCATGAAACTGGGGTGCGAAGGGCCCAGAACCATCGAGCCGGCACAAGGCGTCGGGAAAACTCCTAGAGCGGCGGCATACTCGAAAAACGCCGACATCCGGTGAAGTTCCTCTCGCTGGTGATGCGCGAAAACCACCGACGGCACCTCAGCTGTCCGGGAATTCTGCGGTCCCGATGATTTGATGATATCTTCGATACTAAACGACTTCATTGTCGAGCTCGCTTGCTGCGTCTTCACCGGCGGAAGAACGATCGGCAGGTGAGATGACACTGGGTTGAGAATCGGAGGAAGAGGCACGGATAAAGGAAACGTTACTGGCAAAGGAGGAAGTGTTGTAGTTGATTGAGGGATATTATCGGGAATTGAACTAGGGCCTTCTTCCGCGGCAAATTTATGCTGGCTGAGACTTTCTAATTGCTCTCGAAAATGACGAGGAAGTTTGAAGCGCTTACGACGGCGAAGGAAGCTTCCATTCTCGAACATGTCTAACGCTTCTGGGTGCAAGGCCCAGTAGGCTCCTTTGCCTGGTCGATCGGGCCTCCGAGGTATTTTGATGAAACAGTCATTGAATGACAGATTGTGGCGAAGGGAATTTTGCCAGCGTTGTGTGTTGCGACGGTAGTACGGGAATCTTTCGGTAATGAATCGATAGATATCAGACAAAGGGAGCATCTTCTCTGGCGAACTCCAGATCGCCATCGCTGTTAAGGAGATGTATGAGTACGGCGGCTTTTGATCGCCGTACGATTCTCTGGAAGGCCGAGGCATTCTTAATTCTTACTTTTTGTAAACCTACGTGATTCTTATCCAAAATCGCTGGTGACCAAACAGAATCAGTCCTGGACTCATTGTGGATTGTGGAATCACACACCTTCGGGTTTTCAATTCAACACTTTACACGTGCACGCACTAACACAAGTTTTCTCGTTTGTCGCCTACATTCTACATTGATGGCTTAGTTTAGCGCTTGGCGATTCACTTCACATTGTGAGCACGGTGTTGTTTTGTTAGCACCGTGTTAACAAATCGTGATGTGGCCAAGGGAAGGCGGAGTTTCTTTCTCGTTCCGCCTCTGCTGTACACCGATTGGTGGATATTCTGACGCGAATGAATTTTACGTTCGGCTGGAGAACTCCATTTTGTTTTCTATCTTTGTTTCCAAAAAGTCCATCAATTTTGAAACGCCCAAGATATTCAATATCGAACGCGCTTTATCGCCAAATCTATATGATTATCACACAAGATCATTGTTTCAAATTTTTGTACTTATTTATCTGCAAATATTTTTATTTTATCAAGGATCGGCGAACTAAATTATTTAAATAATTTTTTCTAATAGTTTATAAATTTTAATAACTAATTAAATATAAATATTTTTAATTGTGTACTAATTCTTAACTTTCAAATAAATATTTATTTAAAATTTATAAATATTGACTGGTACCACGAGCTCTGTTTTTGGATAATCTAAAAAAAGTGTTTCAGCGCTGTACAATGTTCTAAAATTATTTTCCAAAAAAATATTTGAAATAAAAGTGGGAGATAATATATTTCTCTGTAACTTTTATTCAAAGAATTTTTTTTTAAATAATTTTAGAACATTGTACAGTGTTTTAATACTTCTCTTAGAATAATATTTAATTAAAATTTATAAATTTTGGCTGGTACCACGAGCTCTGTTTTTGAGTATTCCTAAGAGAAGTATTTTAGCGCTGTACAATGTCCTAAAATTATTTTATAAAAAAAAAACTTCAAATAAGTGGTAGGTAATATATTTCTCTGTAACTTTTATTCGAAACATTTTTTTTATTGAATAATTTTAGAACATTGTACAGCCCTAAAACACTTCTCTTAGAATACCCAAAAACTGCACATTACACCCAGAAATATCAAAGATGCATGTTAAAATGTAGCATGAAATAGGTAAATTTAGTAATTATTTATTTTATTTCCTATATATTTTTTGAAGAAAATTATTTTGTGTATACCTAAATGCAAGATTATGTAAAATATTTAAATAAATATATCATCACGCCTTTTACCCATTATGGGTGTGGCACTCTGCTTACGCAGATCTCGGTAAGTAATATATTTTTCGTATAAAATTCGGTTACCAGCCGTCAAGTCATAGGCCCCAAAGCTGTTAGTGGAGGGGGAACTACAGGGGTAAATTTAAATTGGCAACTGTTAGCTGTGGAATTCGAACTGTCCTACACGTTACCACGGAAGTAAAATATTTATCAACAAAATAAGTGAGATAATTATTAAGTTATTATTTATTAATGTACCTATTAACATCTTTGGGGGTTTGTTAATTGACGACCTAGATATGCAGTTTTACTCTAAACCGAATACCACACTTAAAGTTTATTTATATTTATCAACGTGGTAGAAATTTTTTTTAAATTCTGAGGCTAAATAACATGAAAATATATAGTTTAAAATGTGAAGGATAATTACTAATATGTCTGGTATTAAAATTAAACACCCCTAAATTCCTAATAAATATGCTTTCAAGATAAAATATAATTACACAAAGTGGTAATTCAGAATCCATATCATCTATAATTAATAACATTAATAAAGGGAGCTGATAAAAAAGCGATTAATTCCACACTAAGGGCCAAGTGCCTACATGTTCGAAGGAAAAGTGTATGATTTTAGGTATGTTAATACTGTGTTTTAAAAGCCGGAAGTAATTTTGGTAGGGACGCCAGTGTACCGCTTACAGGGCGTACACCTAAACACCCCTTCTCAGTTTAATGTTAATGTTATACTATACCTACATCCGTATACTTATACCTCACTATTTCGAATATGATTTTGAAGTACCGATGTTTCGGCTATGTATTGTTGCATTTAGAATTGACAATAGAGTCCTTTACTAATTTAAAAAAAAAATATGAATCAATATCTAAATTTAAGACTATCTGCAGTTTTAAAAAGTCTTAATTGTTATTCATTAAGCCACAATGATTTTTTAAAAATATTCATAAATTATTTTCAGGTAAATAGCTCCGTGGTAACGCATCGCACTGTGGATCGTGAGATCTCAGTTCGAATCCCACTGCCGACCAATTTAAATTTACACCTGTGCTTCCCCCGCCACTAACATCTTCGGGGGCTATGATTTGACGGCTGGTAACCGCACTTCATACGAAAAAATGTATCACTTACCGAGAAAATACATGAAAATCATTATCTCTCCTTAGAAATAATAGCTCTTTAGGAATTTAAAAGATTAATACACGGTTTCATAAACGTTAGTTAAATTTTAAACTTAGTTTAAATAAATAAAAGCACATCGAATTTTTGATACCAGTGTTAATTATTTCATAAGACATGTAAATTCGATTTGCTTTTATTTATTTAAACCAAGTTTAAAATATAATTATCGTTTCTGAAACCGGGCATAACAATCCAGATATTGTATTTATTTTTAAGAAATAATGATGATTCTCTGGGATTTAGAATTCACTTCTAAAAAAACACTTGAATTAATAAACATTTTTTGAGAATGAACCATTATTATATTTGGGTGATTTACTAATTAAATTTTTTAATTAAGAAACTTTATCTAAATTGAAGACTATATGAAGTTTTAAATAAGTCTTAATAGTTATACATTAAGCCGCAATGATTTTTCAATTATATTATGATGTCAGTTTTGTTGTGTTATGGTTACGAATTCAAAACAAACCAAAAATCTTCAAATTAGGTGCCAACCATTTGACACTTCAACAAGCTAACAGCTTAATAATAAGAGTACAAAGAATTTGCAAAGAATAGATATTTGAGAGAGAAATTAAAGCAGAGAAACATAATACTTTGACATCATAATAGCTATCTTTAACTCTCAAACACATAACACATAATTAATAATATTTTTAAAACTTCTATAATATCTAGTACTATGTTTTTGTGTCTAGTTATAATATATATGACTTGTTTTTTGCCATTTTGTGACTATAGTGAAGGACCCCATTTGACAATTTTACTTAAAAAAAATTTGTTCTGTGCTATTTAATAATCTTTGCATCTCAATTTTTATAATTCATTAATTCAGTAATTAAGCAACATATACTCTTAACATAAAAGAAAGAAACATATACAGGGTGTTTCCTGAATTCTTCTCAATCGATTAGCTCCATTATTATTGAAAATTTGAAGAAATGGTAACAAGATAAAATGTAGCGGCTGAAAAGTTCTGCAAAACTGGCTGAATAGTTTTAAGCTTCTTTTGTTTTAAAATGGCGAAAAAGCGGTTTCAAAATTTTTTAATAGGGAATGTATATTGAGAAAAAAAATTTTTTTGAATAGTCTACATTATTATAATTAATTAATTTCAAATAATATTTAGCGATATTATCTAAAATAACAGATTGTGGTGAAATTAATGTTTTATTATTTAAGTCAAACACACAATAATTTCAGTAAGCTAGATAAGGTAACAACTGAATAATTCATGAAAAAGTTAAAAGAAAAAACACAAATTTTTAAATAATGTAATTTATCTTAACTTATTTTCATAATTTTTCTTTTTTATTAAGCGGTCTCAACTGCTGAGGTTATATGACGCCTCACCCATCCAACTACTAACCTATTTTCATAATTAATAATAATATTATTCAGTTAAAATAATATAACATTAATTTTCGAAGAAAAAATCATAACTCCGTCATTTTTAATAATATCGCTAAACATTATTTGAAATTAATTGATTATAATATTGTAGACTATCAAAAAAAAAAAAATATCTGAAGATACATTCCCTATTCAAAAAAATTTGAAACCGCTTTTTCGCCATTTTAAAACAAAAGAAACTAAAAACTGTTCAATCCATTTTGCAGAACTTTTCAGCCAATACAAAAAAAAAATAATTGACAATTTTAAACAATCGGGGATTATTTTCAAGCTAGTAAACCCTTAGAGGCAGGGCTGGATTTACAGCTTGCGGGCCCCCCAAGCACGAGGAAGGGATGGGGCCCCTATCTCTACTTTCTACTTTAAAAAACGTTTATAACCGTTAAAAACGTTAGAAAACTTCATATAAAAATATTTTTTTTCAATAAAAAAAAGGTTGACCGGGGGCCCTATTGGGTTGGGGGCCACAAGCACGTGCTTGTTCCGCTTGTACGTAAATCCGGCCCTGCTTAGAGGTATCTCTGGTCACTTAAATACTCAATTCGTATTTTACATTTATAAGAAATATATGAAAAAAATTTAATAAAATCTTTTCAGCAGGAGTTATAAGAACGTATAATCTACTCATATTAATGTTTAATTTATAATATATTTCATCCTTTTATTATAATACTTTACTTATCCTAATTATCCTCAATTCAATGACTGATTATTCGTAACATAGATGAAAAACATAATTTTCAACTATTTACATGACGAGATACATCTTTTAACTATTGAAATATTTTATAATTTTTTACAAAAAAATAATTTTAAACCCTTAATTTTGATAAATTGTGAACGTCTGTTTTCGTTATTTTGTTGTCTGCTCAGTGGCGAATCGTATTGACGATTGGCGTAACGTATGTCTGTTTTTAAGTGGATGTTTTATACGAGAGTCGCAGAGTTGCTATCCAGAGATTAAACCTTTTACAGTATTCTCCAAACCTTTTTAATGGTCGCCATTTTATATATTACCCTCATATGGGGTAAATAGCTCCGTGGTAACGTATCGGACTGTGATCGCGAAATACTCAGTTCGAATCCCACGGCCGACAGTTACTAATTTAAATTTACCTCTGTGGTTCTCCCTTCACTAAGATCTTTGGGGGCTATGATTTGACGGGTGGTAACCGCACTTCATACGAAAAAATATATCACTTACCGAGACTGCCACACCCATAATGGGTAAAAGGCGTGATGATGATGATGATGATGATGATATATAACAATCCAATAACGGTACGAGTACGCAGAAATAAAGAGTACAGTAGAATTTATCAAACATTTAGGTAAACTGAAGATATAAGATATATACATTTTTTGCAAATTTACCATACTTCTAATTACTTAATAAATAATCGTGTTCCTTAATTGTTATGAAATTTTCAGAAAATTCATGTTTATCCTCAGCTTAACGAATAGTTTGATAAATTCTACGGTATTTTTTCCTTGTAAGATTTTGTGAATTGCATCTAAAATATCGTAGTTTTTATTTATTAGCATCAGCCTTTTTTTGTAGTAATTTAATGTATTAGTTGCTTAGTAAAAAATAATTATTCTTCAAATTAAATACCAACGTGAATAGCACCCAAACTATACAATAAATTAAATTGTATATAGAAGTGGAACATAATGCAAAATTTTAATAACAATTATTTTGTTACTGAGAAAGCGTCAATTTTACTTCATTTCCAAACAAGTTAAAATTATGTAGACATATACGAACGTTTAATGCGCTTTAAAGTATGCAATACAATCAATTCTAAAGTATTTAAAGTTGCCTATGTCTAATTCATTCATTTTTCGGATAGTTTACAAACTGATTTTCAACCCTAGAAGCTTCTAAATTATAAGATTCACTTGTTCATTTTAGGTTTAAAGTATAGGTATAGGCTTACATAAATTCCATTTTGTTCAAATGAATACCATAACACGAAATAAACAAATTCATATCTCTATCATAAAATTTCTTTAAAATTTATATTTGCAGTTTAAGTAACGCAAGTATATTTTATTTCGTGGGTGTAATAAAACGAACTTTTGACTAGAACTGCAGAAATTAAATTTGTACAAGTAGATGTTAATGTAATTTTTTATGAAACGTACATAGTTTACCTAGGTTTATGGGCAGAGTATTAAATAAATAAACGTATATAATTATAAATATATTTACGTAATAAAATCTCTATCAATATCAAAAGTATAAATTATTTTATATTACAAGGCATACGGCACATTATAAGGCACAATCAGGGCTGGATTTACAGCTTGCGGAGCCCCCAAGCACGAGGAAGGGATGGGGCCCCTATCTCTACTCTCTACTTTAAAAATCGTTTATAACCATTAAAAACGTTAGAAAACTTCATATAAAAATTTTTTGTCAATAAAAAAAAGGTTGACCGGGGGCCCTATTGGGTTGGGGGCCACAAGCACGTGCTTGTTCCGCTTGTACGTAAATCCGGCCCTGGGCACAATGTTTTTATAAATGTATATGAAACATACTCAGTCGTACAATTCAAATATTAGGCAAACTATACATGCCATACATGAAATGTAATCACAGTAAATGTAATACTGACAAGAAATATATCTTATCTAACATAAAGCTATTGTTTTTGGTAATAGTATGGCAACATTATTATTTTAAAAATAATAGAGTTACCCTGTAATAATCCTTTAAAATTTCAAGACAGCAATAACATAAAATAAAATATAATTAATAAAGTAAAATAATGTATATTGCTATTTTTAAAACAATGTCCTTAAGATAAAAATACTTAAAGTACTTTTAAATTAACGGTATTGTCCATATCCCGGCATTAATCTTTCTAAAATTGCTGCAAGGTTTTCGTTAACCTGCATGTTGTAGTCTTCTCCCAAATGCGTCTTGCAGTAGGGGCACTCAAAAATATTAGCCTCGAAAGACCGTTGCAAACATTTCTGCAATTAATCATTATAATATTAGGCAATAGTAATTTTTCAAAACAATTAAATACTTACGAGACACATATTATGTTTACAATCAGTGGTGATTGGTTCAAATACTGTGTCCAAGCATAAAATGCAAGCAAAATCTTCTTTAATCCTTGCAATGTAATGAATCTTGCCAAGTTTGATAATCTCAGCAGATTGTTCCCACAAATTTTTATTTTTTTCGTCTAATTCGATGAGTTTTTGCACATCTTGATCTAACTGGTATGATTTTTTTGTGCTTTTACCTTTTCCTTTTATCATCGGTCCTAATACGTGAAATTCCACTTCATCCTCCTCTGCCAATCTGGTTTGTTGGCGGGTAACCCGTCGTTCAATGGACGGATCAATTTCTTTAGGCTTTCTTTTCTTTTGTTTCACTTCCTTTTGCTCAATTGCGGCTACGTACCCCTCGGGATACTGAAAAATAGTTTGTCAAATGTTTAATTGATTATTTTTTCTAGTATTATTTGCTCGATTGAGTGATTATCGTGGTGTGTCAGTGCCAACATTGATGTACGATTCTGGATGTTTGGTGTAGATGATGAAACATGAATGCCGTATAATTCCTGTACAAATAATTGAGAGGAATATGTGGGATGTGAACGTATCAGGAATACATTGGTGTATGATGAGTGTGAGATTGAGAAGAATGTTGTTGTTACAGGTTGGTGAAATTAATATACGCGGTTAGGTATAATTGATGGTTTGTTGCGTGAACGAATGATGAATGTTGCGGAGGCGAAATTGGTGTGCCAGGATAGAAATGTACGAAGGAAATTGATTGTTTCTGGGTTCGTGCTGCCCCACTGAGTGGGATAAAGCGTGACTTTATGTATGTATGTATTATTTATTTATTTAACTTTGTAAGGTTGTGTAAAACTAAAACACTACTTTTATAGTAGTGAACTAAAAACTGTTAAATTATTAATTTAAGCATCAAGATAAATTATGAATAGATTTTATCTATCATAAAACGTGTAAAAGGTAAACAGTTATATAGTATAATGTGAAACATACAATTATATCATGCTCCTCGCCTTCTTCTTCCCAAGGAGCAGGGTTTGGGTCATCCCTCCGTAGAAGGAATTTCCACTCTAAATATCCAGATGGTCCCTTCTCGCTGTAATATCTAACTACTTTATAGATGCCATCATAGCGTATCCCCTCTCTTGGAGCAAATACGCTATGTTCTGCTTGCTTGTAACTTCTACAAACTCGAATGGGAAACCCGTTTTTCCAATTCTCACTTGTTGCGCCGTCAGGGCTGATGTCAGCCCAACAGCTTAAAGCTAGGGCTCTGCAAGGAAAGCAAAAAATATTCTCCGTTAACAATATGTTATGTAGCTAACAATTGCAATTTCACAAATGACGCAATTGCTGCATACTTTATATTACCTCCCGCACATATATCTACGGGAGCTACTGTGACGAGTTAAAAATTTCGATAGTGGAGTTCATATTTTCACGACGACGTCTGGCTGTATAATCTTGATATTTCATATTTAAAATATGAATGTTGAGGTTAAGCGCTCATTAGATTTTGGTAGCATTTTTACTTGAAGACCTCTCAGGATTTTTTGGTATACCTCAGTAAATAATTGAGTTACTGTAAACTTTTAAAATATTTTGTACCGTTCAGAAATTAAAATTTTCGGGAAGTTATGTATGGGCACATTAAGAACTACATAGATTTTGGTGATTGGCGATCAACCGGAAGTGTGGTATTTTACTTGAATTGTGATCATATCTCAGTATTTAATTGAGTTAGAGTAAATAAGAGATGTTAAATAATATTAGCTATTATTTTACAGTTCTTGAATGACCGAGATTTATTTTATTTAGGCAAAAAATAGTAGGTTTATTGAAGACAATCATGAAGTATTAATTCAATAAATTAATGTTTTGCTTGTTTAC
Organism: Poecilus cupreus; assembly: GCA_963942605.1. NCBI lineage: Eukaryota > Metazoa > Arthropoda > Insecta > Coleoptera > Carabidae > Poecilus > Poecilus cupreus. The sequence continues at coordinate 13,346,006 of OZ012715.1, forward strand.
TTACCTATTTGTACGCACTAGTTCCTGGTCGCTTGTTTGTGCCACTACTCTCTGGTTTCCGAAATTTCGGCCACCTGACCCTGTGTACAAGAATTCGTGTCCTAAGTCGAAGTCTTCTTCATAACCGCCTGATATAATCAAACTGTAAGCGCCTTCTTTTTCCCCACCGTGTACTCCTGCAACGAGTGGCCGGTGGACACCGGCTTCCGACACCTTGAATTTTATAAAAGACTTTTGGTTATAGCTCTTTATATATTTAAGACAATAATTCAAGCACAAGATAGCAGTCAATCAATATTTATTGAAAATCGGACTACCGATTTCAGCAACGCATTTGTCTTCCTCAGGAGTTGATTTTGTTAACAAAATTGGATCTTATAAAAAATAAACAAATGTGATAAATAAATAAATATGATAAAATACTCCGAAGTCTTCAAAATAAAAATTTGTAAAAATTTAATTACTTAAATTTTTTCAAAGGGTGCTAACTTTTATACAAATTTATATTTTGACAACTCTAGAGTAATGTGTGTTATTCCTGTTAATTTTGCATTTCAACGTGTAATATCAAAATATGTATAAGAACCAATTTTATTAACAAAATCACATTCTGAGGAAGGCTAATGTGTTGCCGAAACCGGTAGAGGCCGATTTTCAATAAATATTGATTGACTGCTATCCAGTACTTTAAGTATTGTCCCAAACATCCATCCAATCAAGAAGCTTCAAATTTAACTGAACGTTTCGAATTATATTTTAACATAATTCTTCATTAGGAAACAAATGAAAAAATGTTACAATAACAATTAATACAAATCCAAAGTATTGACTAGCAATTGGTAGGTAGATGAAAATGATTCAATACAAAGAATCTAGCATCCGTAGTTTTCTTACTTGTGTTCGAAATTTCCAGCGAGTGCCCACATCAACTCCTGGAATAGGTCCCCGATGTGTTTTGGGAACTATTGTACACGAATGCGATCGCCCCAAGCATGATGCCCCTGCGCCCCAAGATTTAATAAATGCATCTTCTTGATATCCTTTTCTTTTCTTTAAAGCTGAACTAATGTGCGGAGTTGGGATATTAAATTCTGAAACAAGCACTTCAAAATTCCATGCAATTAGATTATCTGTGCTAGTAGGAATGGGGATAAAATGTTGAGGCAATATTTATCATTTACTGAATTTATCGTTTACTGGCGTATATAAGCAAATTTTGCTTCGTCTATACATGATTCTAGATAAGAAAACATGCACCTGTATTTTATAATCCATGAATTATGTTTTAGTTTAGGAGAAATAGTAATAAGAAATATAAATATATTGGATGGTACCGCATGCCCTGTTTTTTTGGGTATTCTAAGTGTTTTGCTGTACAATGTTCTAAAATTATTTTATAAATAATAAATAAAATACTCTTCCATCAGTTCTCTCCAATGAGACTAATAGTGTTGAGAAACTTTTAAAGTTTATACATCTACTGGTTTGATCAATGACATTATATAATTCATTTACTTCTTTTGTTTTCACTTCCATTATTTATTTATTAAATAACAGTTGGCCATATTTAATTTTACAGCGGTAATGTCCTTAGCAGTCGATCCGCTAATTTCACATAAAAAAATTACAGAAAAATATGTTATCTACCACTTTTATTTCAAGCATTTTTTAAAAATAATTTTAGAATATTGTACAGCGTTAAATTCAAATCTAAAACACACACAATGTTAGAAACAAAGAATTCTATTTTGCCTACTTAATTTTTGATTGTTCATATCAACATGCTTGTTATTATTGACAGAAACAAAATTGTATACAAACCACGCCTAAGAAGATTGTTAGTGTCCAGCGCATTGTAACCCTCGGGATACACCCTTGGGATCAAATCTAGGCAAGCAATAAATGACAAATTTCGTTTAACCAAAACGGCAAAATAAATATATTGGTCATATTATCTTATATGTCATCCGTTAACTTCGAATAAATTTAAATAAATAATAAAATAAAGTTATATGCTGTTTTTATTGTTATTGAAATAAGATGTGGTTAATTTACTAATTTTATAATTTGTTATGACACATGTCCCAAAGCACAAAGATTATTCGATCATTCTTACCAGGACAAATGAAGCAGTCACATCCTCGAGGATTACTGTAAAAATCTTTGCATACTATGCATTTATCTCTCGGGGTTCCTGAAAAAACATTTCCAAAATTCATTTATCAAAATTACAGTGTTTTAAATATAATTTTTATATTTTGCGTTCATAATGAAGTACCCAATTGGTACTAGATGACATATACTTAAAATTTTCTCTTAAAATCAACTCGGTTTTTAAAATATTTCAGTACATAAAAAACGCAAAATATAAAATAGTAATTTACATACCAAGTACGGGAAGAAACTTTTCCCTCATGAGCGAGGTTTCCGTAAGAGATTTGTATAATGCTTTTTGCAATGAACAAAAATATTTTTAATGGAGTTAAAATGTAAGCAAGATACTCGTAAAATTACAAATTCACAGCAGCAAAGTCATAGTAACCAGCACCACATATATGATATGACAGTTGAAATAATAATGTATATGTACATATATTTTTGTTTAAATTATTGTCAATTAGCAATAGTTTTTGAGGGCGAATATCTGCAGGGTGCAAGGTATTGGGTGCTCTGGGTACATTTGCTCGAAACGTGAATGTATCTAGAGATGCTCGATTGAGTGTTTATAATAATGTGTTAGTGCCTACATTGATGTATGGTTCTGAATGTTGGGTGTGGATGAAGAAGCATGAACGACGTATAACTGCTGTAGAAATGAGATATTTGAGAGGAGTGTGTGGGTATACGAGACATGATCGTATACGGAATACATTGGTGTATGGTGAGTGTGAGATTGAGAAGAATGTTGTTAAGAAAGTGGGAGTGCGTCAGTTGAGGTGGTTTGTACATGTTGAACGAATGTCGAATGAAAGGTTGATGAAACTAATATATGTGGGTGAGATTGAAGGTGAACGATTGCGTGGTCGTCCGAGGAATAACTGGTTGGGTATGATTGATGGTTTGTTGCGTGAACGAATGACTCCGAGTGGGAAGAATAAACAAGCATGTATGAATCGCACTATGAATGTGGACGAGGCGAAAGTGGTTTGTCAGGATAGGAATGTTTGGAGGAGATTGATTGTTGGTTGACTGTGATTCTGGGTTCGTGCTACCCCACTAAGTGGAACAAAGCGTGATGTTATGTATGAATGTAAAATTATTGTGGACCACCCTAATACAAAGCCGCTCAATTTCTAATAGACATAAATTATCTAAATAATTTTAAAATACTTACTTCTGACCCGAAGTGCCCGATCGAGTTTCTGAATATTCGGGGATAACTCCTTATAGAGAAGAATTTGAGGACGATTATCCTCGCAACACCTTTTGCCGTAAATTATATCAGCGAGTATAATTTTGTGGCGTGGGTGAAATCCACGAACTCGCATCTCTACACTGAAACAACAGAAAAAGTTTTATGTACTAATTAGAGTTGACGCGATTAAATTATAAAATATCTTTGCGACAATGAGAAGTACCATAGATATTGTTAAAATAATTAACTTATGAATCACAAATTTATGTTATCGTGTTATAATTATTATAGTAACCTATCACGATTGTAATAGTTTCCTATTACTATCACAAGCTTGAAATTACGATAATACTAACATCAACAACAACAACTGATTCATAAGTTATATATTTTAAATCATAATAATGGTGCTGATAATAAGAAATATAAAACTATCACAAACGTGAAGTTGCGATAGTAATAGTACGCTAACATAAACTCTAATTAGATAAGATAATTATTTAAAAAATATTCGTGCGTCTCACGATTGAAAAGGATAATTTTCTTTTTCTATAAAATCTGATTTATTTTTCTAATACCGATGCCGAAAACTGGCATGTTTTTGAACCAAAATTTTCATGGTTATGAACTACTTGATTTATTTACTTTGAATGAAATGAAATTTATAATTAGATATATTAAGTAGCATTCAAAACAGAAAAGTTCAACAAATCTGCATTAAACTAATAAGTTAAAATGTTATAATTACCCCATATTATCAAATATTCCAAGGTGCGCTTTTTTTTAAATAATCAAATCTTTATTTACTTTGAATGAAATTTATAATTAGATATATTAAGTAGCGTTTAAAACAGATAAGTTCAACTAATTCGCTTTAAACTAATAAGTTAAAATGTTATAATTACCCCATATCATCGAAAATTCCAATATGCGGTTTTTTGACAATAATATAGTCATTGCGTTTCAGTTCTTCATATGGTACGGGGTTTTTGGGAAATCGCATGCAGTCAAAATTTGTTATATATATTCTGTCTCCGTCGGTAGCGCTGCAAGTAGCAATAATATTGATAAGTGAAATTAGACTATTGAATTTGAATTGCTTACTTAGCAAAACGAACTATAAATGTCAATTTTCGTTCATACGTCTTTATACGCATTCCTCTTAATCGTATTGTATGTCGGTGTTTCTTTATTGCAATAATTTGCCCTGGCCACCAGGCACAAAAATAATTACACCTCACTTCTACCAGATCACCCAACTTATAAAATTTACTCCTAGTATCTCTAAGCCTAGGGCAAATTCTTATACTCTGATTAGACTTTTCCACGAAAGTTATAACTTCGTTATGTTTGATTTTGTACTCTATTATACGGAAAAAGCACGATAGCTGCAATAAAAATAATTGTACCTTGATTGCGACTGTTGTACGTTATTTACAACTTACCTGAATTCCTTTATAAAACAATAATTGTTTGTGTTTTGGGTATCCCCATTTGAGTGCTATGTAGCGTATGACATCCACAATTTGAGTATTCTTCGTGCAGTTGAATATTAATTCACTGGCAGGAATCTCACGTCGAATTCGGATATACATCCCGGCTGTTATACTTTAATTTAAACACAAGAATATACTTCCACTGTTCACAATGGCGACTGACAACCGACTACGTGCAAAATTTTAAACTGCCATGGCACCATGGCAGCAACCGAAACAAATAACAGTCACTGAGCACCCGACACCCGACACTCGGCGCACGAGTTTAACCAAAACAACAAATCTTGGTGTTCGTTTTGCTAGCTAGCGACATTTGAATGTTGCCGCAAAATAATCCACCAATCACGAGATAGTGTTAAATATGCGTTCAAACATGTTAGTTTGATATATGTATAACTATACACATATATATGAATTAATTTATTCCGTGGTATGTTTTTTTAGAAAATATATTTATATTGATATTATAGCAATTATATAATATTTGAATAAAAAATATGTTCAAAAACTGCTTGAAAAAGAGGTGAAACAACAACTTCAGGGCAGTGAAAATTCTGTGTCCCTCTTGTGTGATGACATTTAATTTTGTCGACTCCGACATTTTTCTTTCTTGGTCATAGTGACGTGCAATCAACAGCTTACCGTTGATTTTTGATATTAATATCCGGCAAATGTTCCGGTGTGTTTTTCAAGAAATTCTTTTTTATTGCTTAGCGGTGTGGATCAACGTTTGACGTGTTCATCAACGTGTTACATCTGAATGCACATCGGCAATCAACAGTGAAAAATAATGTCCTATCGGTGCCAGTGTGTTGTTTGTTTGGTTGAGTTTCATTTGTATTAAAACTTAAAGTTTCTTTCTAAATTTATATACAATAATATTGCTTTTTGGTTTTGGATAAAACTATTAAAATGGCAAGTGTATCGTATCAGATTGCTAACCTCTTAGAAAAGGTGTGTTTATTTCAGCACATTTTGTCGGCGCGTCCATATACATGCATTATCTCATTTACAGATGACATCCACTGACAAGGATTTCAGATTTATGGCCACAAATGATCTTATGTCTGAATTACAAAAAGATAGCATAAAACTAGACGATGATTCCGAAAGGAAAGTTGTCAGAATGCTGTTACGTCTTCTTGAAGATAAAAACGGTGAAGTGCAAAATTTGGCAGTTAAATGGTGATAATGTTCTAACGTAATTTTGTTTTTGCGAATATTTACTTGCAATTGTTATTTTAGCTTAGGGCCATTGGTGAATAAAGTAAAAGAGTATCAAGTTGAAACAATTGTTGATTCTTTGTGTGCCAACATGATATCTGATAAGGAACAACTAAGAGATATTTCTAGTATTGGATTAAAGACTGTAATTAGTGAGTTGCCACTTGTATCTAGTTCTCTAGCTGCTAATGTTTGCAAACGTATCACTGGTCGTTTAAGCAATGCTATTGAAAAAGTAAGCATCTACTTTATTTCTTATTCATTCATTTTGTTTTTCTTATTAATCTTATATTTAAAATGTTCTATTAGCAAGAAGATGTATCAGTACAGTTAGAAGCTCTAGACATCTTGGCTGACTTACTCTCTCGCTTTGGAGGCTTATTGGTTACATTTCATACCGTGATTTTAAGTGCGTTGCTTCCTCAACTTCGTTCGCCCAGACAAGCCGTAAGGAAGCGAACGATAGTCGCATTAAGCCACTTGGTCTTGTCTTGTAATCCAGCCTTGTATGATAAACTAATTGACTACTTACTCGAAGGGCTGTCTACCAATGTCAATACTTCAACTACTCGCACTATTATTCAATGTATAGCTGCAATATGGTTAGTTTTTTAATGGACTGTTTTAAATTATAAATTAATAATAATTGTATTGTAGCCGACAAGCAGGTCACAGATTTGGAGAACACATCGAAAGGATTGTTCCCTTGATTGTCCAGTACACTTATGAAGATGACGATGAACTTAGGGAGCATTGCTTACAAGCTTTTGAAGCTTTTGTTCACCGATGTCCTAAGGAGATAACACCTCATGTTAGCACGGTGAGTTTTCTTAACATTTATTACCCAACAAAATCAAGTTATGCTACTAATGCACATAACTGCCTTCAATTCTTAGACTCCATAATTAAGAATTATTTTTATTTATAGATCACTAACTTATGTTTACAATACATAACCTACGATCCAAATTACAACTACGATGATGATGTTGAGGAAGGAGAAGACGGGAGCATGGAAATGGAAGAAGAAGCGGAAGATGACGAAAACGATGAGTACAGTGATGATGATGATATGAGCTGGAAAGTCCGTCGCTCAGCAGCGAAATGCCTTGAAGCTGTGATCTCTACTCGACATGAACTGTTGCCAGATTTCTACAAAACTGTTTCACCTGCTCTAATTGCGAGATTTAAAGGTAAGCTCTCAATTGTTATGAAAAATTCATATTTCATTTATTTACAATCTTACAGAAAGGGAAGAGAACGTGAAATCTGATATATTCCACGCATATGTAGCCTTGTTGAGGCAAACCAAACCGACCACTGTTGTTACTTTTGATCCGGAGAGCATGGAACATGAAGAACTTCCAGTTGGAATGTTACAAGCACAGGTTCCTTCTGTGGTTAAAGCTCTACAGTCACAAATCAAAGACAAGAGCATTAAAACAAGACAAGACTGCTTCAACTTGCTCAAGGAGTTAGTTGCAGTTCTTCCTGGCGCCATGTCTAATCATATGCCTGTGCTCATTTCTGGCATTCAGTACTCGCTTGGGTAAGACATTTACCATTCATACATACCGCATATATTATAAGCTTCATCTAATTTCAACCGGTTATTGTGAAATATTTAAAAACTGACATTATGAATAATAAATAACTAAATTTTTATACTAAACTAATTGTACAGATCTAGTTAGTTGTAAGCAATGATTCTAAAATATGTTCAGAAATTATAATCTGGTTTGAAGTTTAACACTTAAAATAATTTTGCATAAATTCTGGTGAGCGCTACACAAATTTTTATTTATCAAATTGTGGGATTACGTGCGGAAATATTTAATATTTTCTTTGCAGTAATTAATAATTTTGAGCTCGCAGTGGATCCAAGTTAATTTGAAGCTATTTTAAAATTATACAAAAAGTTATCACATTGTGGTTGTTACAGGGATAAAAATTCAAGCAGTAACATGAAAATCGACACCCTAACATTTGTACATTGTTTATTGAGTTCTCATCCACCGGAAGTGTTCCACCCACATATGGGAATTTTAATCGCACCAGTAATAGCTGCTGTGAACGATCCATTCTATAAGATAACCGCTGAAGCACTGCTAGTTCTGCAGCAACTAGTAAAGGTAATTCGTCCACTGGACTTACCATCAAACTTCGACTTCACTGTGTTTATCAACGACTTGTACTCTTGTACACTGGTTCGATTGAAAGCATCCGACATTGACCAGGAAGTCAAAGAGCGGGCTATCTCGTGTATGGGACAGATAATCTGTAATCTGGGTGATTACCTTCAAGGCGAGCTGCACATATGTCTTCCTATTTTCTTAGATCGTCTGCGAAATGAGATCACGAGATTAACTACTGTTAAAGCGCTCACGAAGATTGCTGCTTCTCCTCTCAGAGTCGATTTGCCTATTATGGTAAGTTTCAAGTTTATTGTTATTTTTTATACTAAATAATTAATCGACCTCTTCTGAACGTTACTAGTAGTATATTCCGAAAATGAACTGCAGAGCGGTTACGGTTTTAACACAGTTATGGTTCTATCATTTCTACGCTAAAGAAACAGAACACCGTGATTATCTTAATGTTTGATTTGACATATTTCTTGTAATATGGAGACATGGTATGTTTTTAACAAGTTTGTTTTAACTGATAGTTAGTAATTCTGAAGAAGAGTTTGTTTTCTGCAATAGCGGGTTTCGGGAAACGCGTTCCGAAATTTTACCAGTAACTGTGGTACGTTTTCTGAATATACTTGAATTTAAACTTGCAGTTATTGCGTAGAATAAATAGGTTTAGGTATACGAATGAAATATATTCAGTTTATTTTTTGTTATAGGATGAGGCAGTCCCAATTCTTGGGTCATTCTTGCGTAAAAATCAACGGGCCTTAAAACTAAGCACATTGTCTCTGTTAGATACTTTGGTGCAAAACTACAGTCATTACCTGTACACAGATTTATTGCGCAGTGTGATAAGCGAAGTGCCTCCTCTTCTTAGTGAGGCAGACTTACATATTGCTCAGCTCACCCTCGTTCTCCTTACGTCAATAGCTCGCGTGTACTCCGGCGCTTTGGTCGATGTATCCGACACAATTCTCCCAGAAATTCTGGTACTGGTGAAGAGTCCTCTTCTTCAAGGTGCCGCTTTAGACTCAATGTTGGAATTCTTCCAAGCTTTGGTCAGCTGTTGTCTCCCGGGATTAACTTATCACGATGTGTTAAAGATGCTGATAAAACCTGTTACTATGGGTAGTCCAACTACTACATTGCACAAACAGGCGTTCCATTCACTCGCGAAATGCGTAGCAGCAATTACTGTTATCTTCCAACAAGAAGCCTTACCAGTAGTGGAACAGTTCATGAAAGATGTTGTCAGTGCTAATAATGATGCACAGCATGTGTTTGCCCTTCTGGTTATTGGTGAAATCGGTCGCCATATTGATCTCAGTTCAGTTAGTTCCTTAAAACAAGTTGTACTCAATTCATTCTCGAACGTATCCGAAGAAGTTAAATCTGCAGCTAGTTATACTTTAGGCAATATTTCTATTGGTAATTTGCCACAGTACTTGCCGTTCGTACTGCAAGTCATTGAGGCGCAACCGAAACGACAATATCTCCTTTTGCATTCGCTCAAAGAAATTATTTCTTGTCAGTCTGCTACCAAAGAAGGTATACAAGAATTACTGCCTTTTGTGCCAGCCATTTGGACATTGTTGTTCAGACATTGCGAATGCAATGAAGAAGGTACACGAAATGTAGTTGCGGAATGTTTAGGTAAACTTACACTAATCGATCCCGCGAATTTACTCCCAAGATTACAAGAATCCTTAACTTCTCCTTCGCCTTTAATGCGAACTACTGTTGTAACTGCAGTCAAATTCACAATCTCAGATCAACCACAAGCAATAGATCCTCTCTTGCGTCAATGTATCGGACAGTTCTTGGGAACTCTGCAAGATCCAGATCTGAATGTTCGTAGAGTTGCCTTAGTTGCGTTCAACTCTGCTGCTCACAACAAACCATCTCTGATCAGAGATCTGTTAGATACTGTTCTGCCTCAATTGTACAGCGAAACTAAAATCAAGAAAGAGTTAATCAGAGAAGTAGAGATGGGCCCATTCAAACACACCGTCGATGACGGTCTAGATTTACGTAAAGCTGCTTTTGAATGCATGTATACATTACTTGATTCATGTTTGGATCGTTTGGATATTTTTGAGTTCTTGAATCATTTGGAGGGCGGATTAAAAGATCACTATGACATAAAGATGTTAACGTACTTGATGGCTGCTAGACTGGCCCAGTTGTGTCCTAACGCTGTACTCCAAAGATTGGACAGATTAGTTGAGCCGTTAAGGGTAACATGTACCATGAAAGTCAAAGCCAATTCCGTCAAGCAGGAATACGAAAAGCAGGATGAATTGAAACGTTCTGCTATGCGAGCTGTTGCTACGCTATTGACTATCCCTGATGCTGGTAAGTCCAAGTGCATGTATGCTTTATTAAAACATTTACCAATATTCAAGGAAAAAGAATAATTATTTATTTTATTTTGTATATATAAAAGAAATTAATATTTACGCGCGTATTCTTTAGCCCAGAAATGTATTTATTTTTAATAACAAAAAAAAAATTTTTTTAATTTATATTATAACCCAAAAGTGTATCGTTCTTTAATGTATTATTTATATTTGTAATATTTGTACAAAAATAGAATTTTTTTCATTTTTGTTTACCTAAATTATTAAGCAGTTTCCACCTTAACCGCATTATTAATCGTTGGTTTTTTATCTTAAGATTTTTCCCAAACTTCCCTGTAATTTAGAAATTTAATTTCACAGATAAAAATCCACATCTAAGTGAGTTCGTATCTCAGATAAAATCTGCTACAGATCTACAACCCATCTTCGAATCTATACAGAAAGATACAAGTGGACTTATGGATTGCTTTCTGATGGATCAAAGTTGAAAATCTAAATTATTTATTTTAGAGCCTGTGATGAGTGATTTACTTTTGTGGAATAGGATTATATGAATAATTTTGTTCATATTTGCATAATTTGTTCTTCACAGATGTAAGTTTTATGATTAAGTTTAGATTAGTGATATTGTTTGCTATTCATTTTTCATTAAATGAATAGCGATAGAAATTTTTTGTTTTGCATATTATTTCTTTTGAAAATTATGTTAGTCATATCGAATATATTTATAATATCTTCTTTTTTAATTAAACAATTTTTGTCAGAATTACATATTTTAGTATCTTTCATGTGTTAACACATAAAGTGTATTTTTTCGATATGGCGATAAATAATTATATTCGTATTTATTCTTTTAGTCCAGTTTAACTTAATTAAAGTATAGAATTTAAATTTTAACATAAATATAGGCATTTTGTGAAGAATCGAATATTATTTCATTATAATAATAAATTAATTGTTTTGAAATTTATTGTGTATTTCATTAGTAGATAATAGGTAACAAATTTGAAATTATTACAATAATACTGCAGTAGTTGTTCAAGTCGTATTTTTATAATGTAAAAAATAAAAGTAAAAGTTATATTATGTTATTCTATTTATTTTTTTAATTGTATTTACTAACTACAAATTTATATTCATACAGTAAGCAATTCTATAAATTGTTTAGATAATTCAGTGTTTTTATGTTACAACAAGTTCGGCCAACGATCATGTACTTGCTGGTTTTATATCAAATAGTTAACGTTCAAAACGTTGATTCTTGCAGTATTGTTCCGCGCTTTGCAGTGAAAAGTTGGCGTCGGTTTATAGAATATTGTGATTTTGTAGTTCTTAAAAATTTCTCATAGAAATGAACGTAAGTATCCAGTTCTTTTTTCATCTAACTTAATTTCATACATTTTGAGTTAATTATATATTCATTATATCTAGTTTCAAAAACTACAATGTTGAGGCGTTTGTTCGTGTTTGGTACTTCATTTGAACAAAATGAAGGTAAGTTCTATTTATTTTACAATATTTTTCACAGTCTGTCGAATTATATTATACATATAAAGTTAATATATCTTATTATTGTAATTCCTCTACCATGAGTTTCAGTTAAGATGCAACATTTACTTTTTTTGTCATTAATGTATTACTGTGGATACCAATTAATATATCATCGTACTGTTTTAGATAAAATTCAACCGGTTGTGAATGTTAAATGAACTTGTCATCATAATTTACTGATTTTGCTTAAAAACTGTAACCATGATTGTACTAAGTTACCAATTGATTTTTTTCTTTATAAGTACACATCTGTAAATTATGATGGCAAGTTCATTTAAACATTGATAATCTATATTGCATTTATATGAAACAATACGGTGATATATAAATTGGTATCTATAGCACAGTATAAATGCTATTAGAATATATACGTGTCTATTGTTGACAGAGAAGTAAATATTACAAGCTGAAGCTTTCTTTACATTATTGATTAACGTTTATATATATAGTAAAAGTAAACATATCTTAAAATAAATAAATAATTATTGCTATGTGTGATAAGCGAATTACATGAACTATAATTAATTTTGAATTTATGTCTTCTGTCTTTCTTTTATAAGTGACTATCTTTATCTTTTCATGGGCGTAACATAACGTAAAGCATTAAGGCCCTCATGAGAGAACCACTGCTATGTTTATTCGAAAAGACAATAATTTTAAACTTCTATTCTTATTATATGTTACATATAATTATAATAATAAACATATTTGTAATTTTATGATGTTTAAATGAAAAAAATGTAGTCCTCTGCAAAATAACTATGCGACATCAATGCTGATTCCCACTTCAAACGTCAAATGTCGAAATAACTTTCCTTTTTGAACACATTGCACATTTGTACATGTCGGTGTGTCATGTTTGTGTAGGGTTGATTTACTTTCTTATTTTTTGTTAACTCTCGGGCATATGTTTTATTTGTGTTATTAATTTAGTTAAAATGGATTCGAAAAAATATGAAAACAAGACACATAAATCTGTTTATATTGTGTTTATTTCTTTATTGTTGGATTTACTTGCGTTTACAATGATTTTACCGCTATTTCCATCGCTTCTGGATCATTATCGTGTAAATGATGAATGGGGATTGTATTCGTGGTTGTCAAATCGTATCAATTATTTTCAAACAATAGTTGGAGCACCGGAAAAATTTAATTCTGTCCTATTTGGAGGTTTCTTGGGCTCAATGTATAGTTTTCTTCAGTTCGTTGCTTCTCCTATTGTTGGCGGTTTATCTGACGTTCTAGGACGAAAAATAATGATGATAGTTTGTATGGTAAGAATATACTGCTTTGAAAATTGCTTCGTTATTCATTATCTTCATCATTTCAGATTGGTATTTCGTTATCTTACATATTATGGGCTCTATCAACAAATTTGGCATATTTCTTTATTGCTAGATTTATTGGAGGAATTAGTAAAGGAAATGTATCATTGAGCATGGCTATAATTACTGACGTCTCAAACGTGCATACTAGAGGAAAAGGAATGGTACGCGTTAACAAAACAACAATTGTGCAATACAGTTTATTTATGCTTGGTCGTAGGCGTTGGTAGGCATCGCATTTTCATTAGGTTTCATTGTCGGACCTATGATAGGAGCAATTTTTGCAGTATGGGCAAAAAATCGCACAGACACATGGTTTACTGTTCCAGCCCTATTTGCTCTTTTACTAGCCCTTGCTGATTTAATTTTCTTCTCTCTTTATTTCGAAGAATCTTTGCCTAAAGTGAGTAAAATGGTATATTAATCTTACAAGTTTTAAATAAATAAATACAATTTTAGGGCAAACGAAGTAAGAGTTTTAAAAGTAGTTTTAATAGCGTAAAAGCATTTATTTTCGTTCATGATTTATTTAAATTCACTGCTGTTACAAATTTGAAAAATAAGGAACAACGAGATTTAAGATTGTTGGGTCTGGTATATTTCGTTTATTTATTTATTTATAGTGGATTAGAGTTTACTTTAACATTTTTAACTCATCATACATTCAATTATACTTCCATGGAGCAAGGATGGATGTTCTTTGCTATAGGTATTTATTTATAATGCTGCAAATAAAAACATACATTGATGAATAATTATATTAGGTTTAACAATGGCTATTATCCAAGGAGGCTATGTCCGTAGAGTTCCTATAACTAAATGCAAATCAACAGCTGCGTTAGGTTTATGGATAATTATTCCATCATTCATATCTGTTGGACTAGCTTCTTCAGCCACTCTCCTATATTTAGGGCTCTTCCTATTTGCATTATGTAAGTACTCTATTTATTTTACGCATTGAAAATCAAAAACTTAATCATTCTCTTTTGAAATGAAGCTACTGCACTGGTAGTTCCTTGTATGATGACAATAGCATCCCAATACGGTACTGCGCAACAGAAAGGGGCTGTTATGGGAATCTTCCGATCGTTGGGGGCCTTAGCTAGAGCCCTAGGGCCCAGTGTGGCCAGTATTATGTTCTGGAGCATTGGATCTCGACTGACTTATCTCATTGGTGCTGTCGGTCTTTTATGGCCGGTTTTGAAACTTCAGTATTCCAAATAATAAATATTAAGGTTACCAGTATATAATTAGATTTTAAACAGTATTTTCTTCACTAATATACGATGCTTCATATGTTCCTGCAATACCTCAAGAATTTACAGTATTCAAAACAAGAATAGTATCATTCAAATACTGGTAACCAAAAGTTCTTAAATACATTGTTATGTACGTAATTTTATATTTTTATTAGTAAGTTATAATCTTTTTATCTGTTTTATAAAGAAATGAAACATATCGCTTAAGTCACTATTTTTAGAAACGCATTTTAAGCCATGTTCAGATACATCGAAAAGACTAAATTTGATATGCTTTCATAACATTCTTAATTTACAGTAGTGTTTTACAGTTGTTGCAGTATTTTTATAAGATATATTTATTCTAAAACTTTGTTAATGTTTTTTTGCATATAAAACTTATTTATTTCATAAAAATTTATTTTAATTTGGTAGTACAAATTTCATCTTCAAATATTTATTTTAAATTTTATTTTTGGGATGAGGGACCATAAATTTTACCAATAAATATTAAAAGGTAAAAGTTTAAATTGATATATATTATATTCAATAACCAATCACACTCAGGAAAATTTAATTAAAATATTTTTATCGGCTCTTCTATTTAATAAATCTGTGATAAAATAATTTTTTTCATCGCTAAATTTACCATAAATTACTTTTATTAGACAATTTTATATATTCTTTAAATATTTTATATTATTATATACGTAATTTTTATTTGAAAATGTATACCTGCATTACGTAAATCATTTTTTATATATAGATATGTAATAAAGAAAGAAAATAGTTTATAAATTGTAATTTTATAAAGTTTGTTATGAATTATTAATAAATTATATAATAATGAATGCTTACATATTTTAATACTTACCTATATTGAAGAAAATTAATATAATTTTATATGAACGTACGAACATTTCGTTATTTATTTAATAATTTTTATTGTCTTACATAAATGTTAAATTATAAAATTTCAGTTGACTGTCCTATGGAATGTGGCAGTAATTTTTTGACATATCTCTTACTGAACTAGAGATACAAATCTTACTTCCATTAGTGCTACATATATTTGCACAATACAAATCATTTGTATACCAAATGTACGAAAATTACATGAAATATCCTTTGATATGTTATATACAGGATATCTTACTAACACAAATATCTTTTTCCATATTTATAAATGAATGTGAGAAAAATATGTCAGAGAAGATAAAATTTCAATTTTGTCTAATATGTATATCCAGGTACAAATATTATATAATTCGATGTTTTTTCTAAAGTAAAATCAGGCATTCACGTAAATATAATTCGTATATTATCACGTGATAATTTATATAATGAATAAAAACAATATAAATGAAAGACAATATATTTCACTTAAAATAAAAGCAAATAATATAAAGTGGACATTACAAAAATATATACTTACAAATAAACTTCTGTTTTGAAAAATAAATAAATAAAATATTAAATGTAAATAATTAAAGGGGTAAATCAAAATATCCATATATAAATCTCAATCATTTTCTGCATAAACCAAACAAAATAATAAAACAATCTTGCTCAAAGAAATTAACTAAATATAATGATAATAATATTGTGAGATTTATACATGTTAGTATTTACATATAATTAAATATTTACATATAATGAAAATGTTCTGGATAGAGCAATCCTCAAACTGAATAAAATACTAAATGGTACAGGTACCAGGTAGCTACTAGTACTGATTTTATTCAAGTAACGAGTAGTTTAAGGTGCCTGATTGGTTAAAATTAATCATATTGTTAATTATTCAATATTGAAATATGGTTTAGATTAGGCAATAGTTTAGATATATCATGATACATTTTTAGGCAATATTTAATATAAACATATTTTGGAAATGTTATGAGAAATATAACATTAATCTAACAGTCTTTTTTGTTTTTTTCTTACCAGTAAGAAAATGCGTAAAATTTACATTGTTGCATTACTTTAAAAATATCTAATTTTTGCCCATTAAAATATTTTGCCTGCACTTAAAAGATATTAAATATTCCAAGTTAAACAATCATGATAACATTTATATCGTCGCCAATTATATTCAAATGCCGCAATTTACTAGATAGCATAAAATTATATACAATTATATGACAATCGTTTGCTGTTTTTTTTTTAAGTATGTTATATACATGATTTAGAATCAATTTTATGTTTAAGTACACAATTTTATACGAATTCAAAAAATTTTATTAGAAAGAAAATAAAACTATACATGATTTATCAAAAGTTTTTGATTATAATACCAAAAGTATAAAATCCTAAACAAGTGTAAAATATAAAAAACTTACAAAAAAATAAATAATCTATTTACAATGTCTACAATACTGACAAGTAACAAATTTTATTTCGTTCATTCAGTTACGGCTACAAATCAAAACTTTCGAACTCCTAATACTGTTTGTATTTTCAAAATTTTAGTACAATGACTTTTCATTTACATTAAAAAACACAATCAAATTTGTGTAAAAATACACTTAAAAAAATCTTTCTATTGCCCAATCTAAAAGGGGCGTACCAAATACCTATCAGTAATAAAGATTATACAGTATATTTAGGAATGTCAGTATGTCTTAACCAGGCAACCATTTAAATCACTAAATCCTTAATCCGAGTCTAAGTGAAACGAGCAGAATCTAAAAATCTGCAGTGTCACCCCATCAAGTTGAAGGGGAAACAGGCAGATTTTACACTTACTGTTACAAACCGGTTGGTTACTCTGTAAAGACATATGTATTTATATGATTTAGTTTGTCAATAATCTTCTGTGCCATTAAAATATGTCAATATAAATCACAATGTCTCACATTCGATAAATAATTTCTTAAATAATAATGAGATTACAAATATTGATAAATGAAAACAAATTCATCTGTATGATAAGTTGATAAATGAATTGTGCTAGTTTTAATGAAAATATATTGAATTATAATGTAATGTCTCTAAAGAAATAAAATCAAAATGACTAGAAAAAATAACAAATAAAAATAGAATTTTGTTATGTAATTTAACATTAAGACAATAGTTTTATGCATATTTATTTGGTTCTCGTCCGTTATCCAAAATTTTGTGCGTAAGATTATTCTGCATATTCCTCATACATTAAGCTTCATATTATTATAATCACACTGTTACACTGTACAATAAGTTTTCACAACTGACAGAAATGTCTGCCGAAAGTGTACATATGTAAGTTTTAGTTTAGTAATACAAAAGTCAATTTATTTTAATATCATGTATACAAAATCTTGGCGTACGTACCACAGAGAAGTATTTATGTATTAAATATCTAGCTTTGGAATGCGCTTATCGTATATAACCATTTAAAAAAGTATCACTTACAAATCATAGTACATAGTATGGCACAGACGCTTCAGTTAAAAACAAATAAAACTTATCACTAATCAACTGCTTTCCAGTCCACTTGTGTTGTATAAAAATATTACTCACAATTTGTAAAAAATCAAACTTACGAATTATCGCACAGTTGATGTAAGTCAGCATAGTTCATTATAGCGCGGTGGAGAAATTCATATTGAGCCTAACAAACACAATAAACAATCACTTTTATTAATTAGGTTTCAAATGAGAAAAATATACTTACAAAAGTACTAATCATTCCTTGTCTTTGAGATCTGAGCTTACGTGTTGTTGTAAATACGTCCACTCGTTTTTCTACTCTCAATTGTTGTACTAATATACTCAATCCCACAAACATTGAACTTCTATCAGAACCGAAACTGAAAAATAGCAAACATTAAACTTGTAGAATTTTGTGACTGTTTAGCAACAATGTTACTTACTTGCAATGAACGACGATTGGGGCAGTGAATTCTTGTTGAGTTTGAACAGCTTGAGTTTGATCCACAAGTTCGATGAGTCCTCGAGTAACTTCTGGAACTTCTCCTTCAACTGTAGGCCAGCCATGGTACTGGAACTGAGTAACCATCACTTTTTCGTCGCTCTTGTTGTTGGTCACGATAAATTCTCGACGAGTGTAGTAGGGACAACTCTCGGATTGAATGTACTTTACTAATATATGGTCGTAGGATATCTCGTCGTCAGGCCAGTATCGGGGACACTTTTTCGCACTGTCTCCTAACTGAAATGGAATGGTTATTATTGAGTGCAAATAGAAAATAATTGACATTATTCTTACATTGGAGAGCATAATGATAACGCAAATTCCTTGTTCGGAGATCATTCTCCAGAAATCTGCAATAGTTTGTTCAAGAGGGTCTTGTGTAATGATGAATGATTCTGAGTTGTCATAACCTTCGATAAAAGAAGCATTGATATACGTAGAGTGTTCTCGCCCAGGTATTGGTGTCAATATAACACGATTCCTGTCGTAAGGAATTACAAGTTCACTTCGGTTCTTTATGTGGTTTTCTTCGCCACCACCAACTGTATAAGACTTGCGGTCTTCTATTACGTTTTTTATTTTCTGAAAAATAAAATCAATTTCATTCTAGTCTAAGATTCTGTTGGAGTAAACTTACTTCGTAGTCGTCTTCCATTTTACTTCTACCAGATTCATTTCTTTTCAGTTTATCTACAATTGTTTTTAACTCAGATGCCTGAATTTCTGTGTCTCCGTACTGTGCAACTTCCATTAAAGCTCGGTAGATAAAAATATATTGTTTCTGTAAAATGATGAATTAGATAATCGAAGAAAAAAGATGAATGATTTTTGTAGTTACCAATGATTGTACAAGAAAATTTCGCTGATGTCTTAAATCGCACACTGTATTAAAGATTGCAACTTGGCCTTCCTCAGCTAATTGCTGTAGAAGGGAATCCAAAGCAACTAAAGTTCCTGTTCGACCAACTCCAGCACTGCAATGTACTAATATCGATCCTTTTTCCAATGAATAAGCTTCATTCATACGTTTGATAAATTTAATAATTCCATGTGGATGCTCAGGAGCCATAAAGTCTTTCCAAACTAAATAATGATACTGCGTAATAAAACGTTCGTCTTTGGCACGTCCGGTGTTCTGCCTTACAATTTTTAGTTGTCTGATTATATAATCAGAACACCGTTTTTCTTCCAAATGAGTGACAGTTATATCACCAAAATTTTTCTCCCCTTCAGTTTTATCAGGCCAATATTTGGCACATTTCGTTTTACTATACTCTTCTAAATTCGTAAGCATAAGAATTATTTCTAAATGTTGTTCCCAAATCATTCTCCAATAATCACAAACTGTATTGTCCATCGGTCCTTGTGCACAAATAAACTTCTTTCTCTCCTTATATCCAATTACAAAATTCGCGTTAATGTAATCCGATCCTGCTATGCTGTCTACCTGTGCGAGTTTAACTCTAGTTTGATCGTAAGCTTTAATGTCTGGATACCGGTTCTTGTAGATGTTCTCACGGGCTTCGGAAGCACGGGTTGTGCGGTCGTTAAACCGGTCGGGAAGCAGTTCGAACTCACGTTGGAAGCCGTAGTCAGAGTCTCGATGTCGCTCGACATACACGTTTACGAGATCTGCTTTCGCTATTGGGCTCATATCCGATGGACTCAATGATACCAGCCGATGGCGCCCACGAAGACTCCTGCACAAATGCCTGTCACAATATTTCAAGATTAAGTTGTATCCATTTATTCTACCATTTTGTCTAATCACAAGAGATAGTAACCATGATACGACAGCATGGAACATACCAGTAAAATGTGTCTAAAAATCAAATAACTAATCGATATGATTTAAACAAGCACAATCTTAAAATAACAATACATTCGATTATTTTTGTGTCAAGACAAAATGATGACAATCTACTGATTATCAAACTAATCACGATTTTCTAAATGTATATTTTTTGTATATACCTGAAAGAGTTTCGGAAAGTAATCATTTCAATTCCTTGCGCATGAGCAACCTGTTTCGTATATCGATGTAGCACACATAAAGCCATAAGCAACACCAGCACAACCAGAATAAGAGCACATAGAATTTGTATAACTATTCCAAGTATCTGAGTAGGTGGCACTTCTATAGCTTGCGTTCCTGGGGTCAAAATACTAAAATAGTTACTATATGCAGTCAATGTCTCTCCCTTGTTCAGTCCATACACTAAAAAATTTATCATCTATTGCGAAACGCACTTACAAAATATATGTAATTACTCACCAATTACTTCTACAAATCCAGTATAATTACTATTGACGTCCAACGAACCATCATTGGGTGGATAATAATCCAATTCTTCCGGAACACTTCTTCGTGTTTTGAGAGAATTATCTACACTATCTTCAGGAGTTTTTTCATTCTCAGCAGGTTCAGTGAAATCAGCAACTGTAATACCGATCGTTGTTGTGGTAGGAGCAGAAGTAGTAGTTGTTGTTGTTGTTGTTGTTGTAGTAGTTGTTGGATGTGGTCGTTGTCTTGGTTGGCTTCGAGTTATTTTGCTAATTCCAGGACACTGGAGACATGGTGAATGTGTGTAATTCAATACTTGCTCGTCTCCCAGAAATACTTCGGATTGGAATGATGCACTAGGAGAAAAATTATATTTATTTGTGTCAAATCTCTTCAAATTGCAAATAATAATAATATTTTTACAAACCTGGAAAACATTTCTGCAACATAAGCACCTCCTTTTGAAGTACGATGAGCGTCTGAATAAGTTTCAATGTGCAGATCTTCTGGAGAAGGAAGTTCAGCTAGACCTTTATTAGATTCCATGCGAATCATATAAATTCTAAAACAACGTTATCATTTAATAAATATTAATAAATTGTCAGGGTGGTTTCTGTTTACCTGTAACAACAAATAGCACCATTTCTTTCGGAAATTCTCGGTAAAACTAGCTTAAACATCATCTTCCCCTGATCTTCAACTGTTCTCCAGCTAAACCTAGATAATTTATTTTTGTCTGGAGTTGTAGGAGGCATAGTACAATTTAGTGATATGCTTTTGCCATATTTCTTCATTCTTGTAACTGCTGAAATCTTCACGGTGTAATTTGTATTTGCGGAAATATTATAGTAACGGGTGTGTAAGGATATTTCACTAATACTTTTCATTTTTGGTCCCCATGTTGAATAATCATTATTTCCCTGTTCGTTTATGAATCTTGCGTCTCCTTCTAATACAACCTGAGCAAGAAAAATAATCACTTTATATTGTGTTTTATGTACGCGTAATCAATATTTTATTAAATAGCTAAGAAAGCTGAATATAAAATGACTACTATGAAAACAAAATACAATCAGATAAAACAAAATAAAAACATTTTGGCTGGTACCACGAGCTCTTTTTTGGGTGTTTTCGCGCTGTACAATGCTCTAAAATTATTTTATAAAAGAAGACTTCAAATAAAAATGATAGATAATATATATTTTAGTACGACCACTTAGAAATCTGTTCATTGTTGTTAGGGAAATAAGGTACATTGCAGGTATCGAGAGAAATGAATTTGTTTTGTGAATATTTCAATACAGCTCATTTCATTTCAGTACAGGTGCACACTTTATTTTTATCTTATAAAATCTTGAAACATGATATTTATGAAAAATAATATTGTTTTGTGGCTAGTTGCTAGGAACAATTTTTGAATATTAGGTATCGCTAAAATACTTTTCTTAGTATATCCAAACTTCTTTAGATGTGCCCTTTGAGCTATTTCTCATGGAAATATGTAATGTAAATCACTGTTTAGTGATTTTTTAACCGACGAATAAAAGAGGAGGTTCTCAAGTTGGCACATATATATTTTTTATGTATGACCACGCATAACTTTTTACAGAGTAGTCCAATTTTGATGATTCTTTTTTTATTGGACAGGATATACCTCGAAGTTGGTCCCATTTAAATTTGGAAAAATTCCACCCTCAAGAGTAAGAAAATAAGGGATGATTGTTCACCCATTGAATTTTTATCTATTAACTTATTCTACCATGCATAATTTTGTACTGGGTTATCCGATTGCGATAATTCTTTTTTTTCACCCCTAAGGGTAGAAAAATAAGCAGCCACAAAAAAATAAAAACTGTTTAACAAAAAAATTAAACCGACGTAAAAAGTAAATAAATATCGAAAAATAAAATAAACTAAAATAACTAAGCTTATAAACTAATGTAATTAAATTCAAAATTAGTATTGTATTTGTAAATAAAAATTATATTTGAGCCAGATTTTGAGACTGTATTTTATTATTGTCTTAACGTGGTAAGTTTAAATTTAGTGACTTATGAAGCTTTGAATTATTATTATAATAGAATTCAATTGAATATATAATTGCTATGTATGTATACTAGCGTAAAAATATATTGAGAACAGAATTATTTTTTTTTCAGATAACATCAAGTGCCAAGACTAATGGACCAGCGGTTTAAGGTAAGAAAAGGTATATATTTATTATTCGCATATATCCGGATTTTATGACGCAAATAACAGTGGTTAGATAAATGTCTACAACCACAATAGATAGTTGTTTCAAAAATATAAATTATCAGAAATGTAACAAATAATAAACAAATAACTTTACGAATTAAATCTGCGCGATTTTTATATTGAATAATGTTTTAGATTTTCTTTAATTAGGACAGTGTTACTAAGAAAAGCAAATTTTCCGTATTACTCATCAAAATAAAGATGACTATGCTAAAAACTAAATGTCAGACAAAGCACACGACCTATCCCTATAAAATGTGTGAAAGGAAGCGGAAAAAATTGAATATTGATCGAAGTTGAGACACAAACTCTCAGTACAGGTGAAGTGCACTTCAACTCTTATATTCTGGTCATTTAAGTCGAAAATCGCTCATAGTTATTTCAAAACAATCGTCCAGTCAAGTAGATGAAATTAATTATTTTCTGTTAGAGCTGGGAATTTCTCATGTTTTGGGCTCATTAAAATGATTAAATCAACCATATGATTCTACGCTAAATTACGCAATCCTCGTTGAAAATAATTTCGCGTAAATTTAAGCACTTCCGTGTCAATTTTTGACACTGCAGAATGGAGTAAATTTAAAATAATTTTGTTCCCAGACGGAAACTATAAGTTTTTAAATATAAAATGCATAAGGAAAGATGCCAATAATATAAAGAATTATATTTGTGTTAAAATTAATAAAAAGGTGAAACAAGCAAATAATTTCTACAGAAAGCATTTGTATATTTTCCATGCAAATAAACAAAAATTTACATACATTATAGTGGGTGATTTTGCCATTTGGGGTCTTGGGCGGTTTCCACGATACGTACACGCAACTAGTGTGGCTGATATTATCATAATTGCAACCCAGAGTAACATTTTCTGGCGGGTCGGATTGTCCATCATTCGTAGTACCATTCATAATATTTGACCAAGGGCTACACTTTTTTGTGTATTCACTGCAAGCAGCAACCTAAAATGTAAATATTGTTTTTAAGATGTGAATTAAGAACTAGGGAATAATTACTTACCTGAAATTCATATTTAGTAGCAGGCATAAGGTCTCGGAACATGTATAAGTGATCCCCAGGTGTTGGATGGATAGCTTCTGTAGGTGTTGTAGTATTATAAGCCCACAATTTTAATTTGTAGTAGTTAAACAATTCAACAGGAAGAGGCGACCATGAAACTGTTATAGAAGAAACTGTCACACCTGTTACTTTAACTTCCGGAACGAATTCGGGATTTTTATCTAAAGTTTTTACTTTAACTGTGTTCGATTTCATGCTGGCACCTTGACTGTTTAATGCTTCCATTCGTATACTGTATTCCGTGCTGTTCTTAAATGTTTTGTCTTCCAGAATAGCATGAGTTATTGGACCTTTTATTTGTTCCTTATAAAAATACCAAGCACCATCTGCTCCGTCCTCCAAGTATTGAATTCCGTATTTTAAATTTTCGGGGTCGTTTCCATCGGAAACTGTCCAGTTTACGAAAATCATATTTGTTCCTAGAGCTTTAACTGTATCAATTTGAACTTGGGGTTTATCAAGTACTTTTAGTACAATTTCTTCGGACACTATTTCATTATTAGCACCTGTAGCTTCACATATATAAATACCACTATCTATACTTCTAATGTTTTCCATACTAAGCGTCACATTTTGAACAGTTTCATTCAAATTCTCAATCAATTGGTTTCTTAAAAATAATGTATCACTGCTTTCAACGTCCGTTTTATACCAACGCACGTTATTTAACGGATAACCCTCTATAAGGCAATAGAGAGTTACCGTCTCATGAATTTTTATTCTTGCCACTTTATTATGATCGAGTATACGAGGCAATACCGTCACGTTTAGCACTATCGTATCTTCTAATTGAGCGTTTTCGTTAGCAGTTAAACATGTATAGTTTCCCACTAGGTTGAAATCCATGTAGTTGACATGTAATTGTGATACAGATAGTTTATCTTCTTCATCAGGTGGTTGAAAAATTTGAGTATAACTAAAATAATATTTTTTTGTGTAAGCTCTAATGAAAACCGATATATTAAACAACATCTCATTAAAAAGCAATGAATAAATTTATATTTATTTATTTGTAACTATAAAGGGCCGCCTGTTTATATAGGCCGTTTATCAGAGCTACAATTATAATTATTTTTACAATTCAAAAATGTATCGAGCGGGGCGCGAACCCCGGCCGTCAGATTACAGACTGTAAAACTGAGCGCTCTTAGCCTCTTGACCACCAGTGCTTGTAAAAAGTTTTGGTATAAATTGCGCTAAGATACTAACATGTTGCTATCGGTAATGTTTTCTCCATTGAAGGACCACTGTATAACATCTGTCAAATTGGTTTTACATGCAAGTGTTACATTTTTCCCTAAGGGTATTTGATCAGGGATGCTATCTAGAACTTCAATCATAGTCACATAACTCTCATTTTGAATAGATTTGGGATCTGTAAAACAATAACAAAAATGTTATGAATCACTAGATTTTTTTGTACTAATTACAAGCATATTATGAATTAACACTTGGATTTATAGGTAATAAATACAGTGTAAACATTGAGGAACACTTACCAATATCATTTGAATTACAAAAATTTTTATAAAAAGTGTTGTAAAGCAATAATCCAAAGAGAATATGATGGGCTTGGTCGCGAAACATGGCGTCGGCATAAAATGCAATCAAATCACGCTTCCTTCCTCATAAGGTTTCAGTAAAAAAGTAGTAAATCTATCCAATACATTATGTTATTCACACTTGTCACACAGAGATACTTTCACTATTTTCTACACAGCTATTGTTACTGAAGTGGTAACAGTATAAGACTATTCTAATGAATTTAAAGGCGGAATTCACTCCCGGTTATGATTAAAAACACTACTTTTAAAATAAAACTCCGTTGTGTGAATACACACATAAAGAAAAATATTACTTAAGGGCTTAAAAGTACTAATATCACTCATGAGTTAGTAGAAGACATTACACAAAATTCTTATATTTTAAAACATTCAGCCTATGTTGTCAACAGTGAAACCACAACAGTTTAGTTCTTCCCGTCACAACGTTGCCGGTTGCTAACAGTGTATTGATTACTACTACGTTTCACAGTTGACAGATGCCGTTGAAGGCACCAAAAGTATATTTGCGGACAGAATATAAACAGTTTTCAGTTTAGTAACTTTGACTAATAGAACCAAGATAAACCATCCATTATACTGTATCATCTTGGAATTATTAACCACTATAATTGTTTAGCAAAACAACTTTTACTACAACTATATACTCTTCTTTTGTTTTTCGGTTGACTTTCAATAATTTATATTTATCTATATTTCTTTACTTTTAAATAATATGGAAGAGAAAAACGTGCCAATATAGTATTTCTTGAATTTCTGGAAATACACTTAATTTTTGTCCTTCCGTGTTTTCCCAAATCTACAAATAAAATACTTTAAACATTGTATTGTAAAATATTACCGGAAAATTACCTAATAAGATTTGAATACTTAGATTCTTTCATTTTCTTCCAAATGTTAATTAATATATATCCAACGCATTACACTGCTAGTAATATGGTATACAATCCACAAATTACTAGATATATATTATAGATAGAGATCCATAAAAATATCATTATGTTCATCTGTAAAAAAGAACTTGACATAAATTATACCGAATTTATACATAATATATACATACCGAATATTTTTCGACGATATACATTATAAGACCATGGTGTGTATAGAATCCAGGATAGGTATATAATATTAATGAATGTTTCCTTTCGTGAAATAGTCTGTGCAAAATAAATATATCCTCACGCCAATGGCGTGGCACTCTCCTCAAAGCAGATCTCGGTATAATGATATATCTTTGCGCATGAAGTGCGGTTACCAGTCGTCAAATAACGACACCATCACAAAAGTGGTGGAGGAGCCACAGGACTAATTTTATGTGGTGAAAATTTTCGGAATTTAATTTCGAAAATATGTTGGCTGTGAGGTTATAATCGAGGATCTTATGATTCACAGTCCGATACGTTGCAAACAGTATTAAATGACAGTTAATTATTAGGAACCCACAATGCATTTCGCCATGAAAGTAATTCTATCAGGTTAACCAACTGAAACAAGATGCAATTATTATACAAATTTAATTAACTACTGAGCATTTTTGTATTATAAATTTGACTTACATTTTATGTTACTTTTTCTAGGCTTGTATTTTGTGAAAATGACACATCGTGATTCATCTTACATTGCTTAATGCATTAATTAAAATGTACTTATTTCCTTACACTAATCAAAAATAGTAATACACGTTGTATTTCTTCTTAGTAATCACACTTGTTAAACTTTTATACCATTACTCCAAGGATATAGCTATCGATTATGATAGTAGATATTTATAACCTAAAAAAATTAGTAAAAGATCACTTAAACAAAACACATTTAATGCTTCTAGAGATTATCCTAATAATTCAAATAAATGTTTTGGTTATTTTTTTCTATATTCAGCAATTAAACAATTCTTTTTACCTTCAAATGCGAACAGAAGTATAATTTGATACCTCTACCAGCTAAATGTAAACAGATGTCATTGACTTACACAAACATACAAAACTCTTTCAATGCATATCTTATAATTTCAATAATATTATTTACATTTTCTTTTCATTTAACATTTAACAACAATTATTCCAAAAAAATTATTAAATTTTGTAACAAATTGCCAAATATGTGTTCTTCAACAAGAAACAAATATACATGAATAACAAACGCCTAGAACAATGTGATGATTAATTAATCTTCAAATTCAGCAGCTAAGAAGTATTCGCTGTTGCTGGTGTGAACTGGTCGGTCATCATCTTCATTTTCTGGTGCCTGAAACTCATAATCTAAGTGAATACATGACTACATGTAATGTAGTTACATTTTTAAACTTACTGGGTATAAATTGTCGCATCACCCAGTATTCCGTACACTTTTGGAGCCAAATTAATTTTTCTTTGGCTAAACGTAGAATGCGGAAGGGCAGCATGCGACGGGGAAGGAAAAAGACGGTGATCAAAACCGCCAAAGTTAGTACTAACGAACGTTTAGCAAGTGTGCAAAGTACATCCGTAAGGGGTCGTGGAATAGGGACGGCGCGCTGAAAAATGATGATTGATCCCTGTTAGTTCTATTGAAGATGAGAACTTTGTTCATCAAATACATATATAGATATTTTGTATGTAGTTATAAGGCTTAAGCTTTTGATTAAATTTTATTAAAATAATATCATAATATTTGGACTTAATTTAATACTTACAAGCCACTCCGGGACGGGGTCTAGGTAATAGTAATGTATCCAATTATACAGTTCCATTCTTTCTTGATTAATTGGTGAAAATTAGTAGGAAATTTTGCAGACACTTTTGTAACTGTCAAACTGAATTTAGCAAAAGTGGTCGGGAAGATGAATCCGCAAACGTAGGGTGCGCTGATACAGTTTGACTTTATTTATTTATCGATATATGTCTGTTTTTATTCTGGAGGGAAATTCGAAAAATGACCAACAAAAAATACCATAGAAACTATTCGGTAAGCTGAGGATATATAATGCATTTTTGAAAATGTCATACCAATTAATTAAACACGGTTTTTACTAAGCAATTAGAAGTATTTGCAAAAATGTTTGGTAAATTTTCAAAAAATGCATCTTATATCTTCAGTTTAGTTTATATTAATTTAGCGTTACAAAATGTAAATTTTATTATGAAGTACAAAACTAAATAAGAAAAGCAGATATACTTGAAATAAATTTGCCAAGAACTTCCTTGACGAACTAATGATTTTCTAGTTAACATAGTTGTCTTCTACTACTTCTACCAAAACAATTAATGTACTAGGAAGCTATCCACTATAGTATTTTGTTTTAAATTTATAATTAGACAATACCATAAAAGTGGACATTTACTTCTAAAGGTCTAGATGTTAAGAAACTTTACGACGAAACTTCTACATGTTAAGAGGCATAGAAACTAATTACCTCATCAACATGATTCTATTAGAAGTACAAAACTAAATAAGAAAAGCGAATAATATTAGCAATAACGATTTTCTAGTTGTCCTCTACTAATCAACTAAAATAAATAATGCGTTGGAAAGGTATCCGCTGTAGTATTTTGCTTTAAATCTGTAATTAGACTCTTCAATAAAAGTGGACATTTATTTCTAAAGGTTTAGAAGAAGATTTAATGTACTACATTGCACAGGTATCTGGATGCTGAAAAAATGATGACTATATTATGATGTTAATATTCAAACTGTAAACAATAATATTGTATCTTGTTTAGAACCATATTTTTTGCGAATTGAAAACATTTAGTAAGATATGTATACAGACCATTTATATACTTACAAGAAAATAGCAAAAACGATGAGGAAGATTAGTCGCCGAGACTAGTATTGCCAGATTTACATATAAGTAACTTCTTAGGGCCGGATTCCTCAACCCTTTATTGTCTTCGGAACCTTTCTAACTTGAGGTCTTCCCTGAAGGATCCCTTGTGATTTGTGGTGTTTTTAAAATGGACTAAAGTAAAAAGGTATATTTTTATAAACCTCTTGAATAAAATCTCATTTTGCTAAAATTCTATTGAATTTGAAAGTAAGTGGTGATGGTACTGATGTATTTTGCATCCTACTGCACTGCGGACATCATCTCTTAGGGATCATTTTACAGCACAATGGTAATTTCTGTGGAACCTTTTGGAAATTTCCGGAACCCAGATTGAAGAACCCTGGCTTAGGGATATAATATACCGGAAATACATCAAACCTTTTGGTTCATTTGACAATTATTTGGTAGGTGTAACTAAATGGATAAATAATGATCGGGGATACAGTCAAAAATCTTTATTTTTTACACTGTCTGCGTTTCGACACCCATTGTTTCTTCTTCAAGGTTAGTTGAAAAAGTTTATATGATAATCCTACAGAATTAAACTTTTTCTACTAACCTTGTAGAAGATACAAATGGTATGAAAATAGAGATCTTTGATTGTATCCTCGATCATTATATACACATAACTTCTCCAGTAATCATCTCTTCGTAAATATGTTATAATTACGATTATCTAAGCATGTATAATTTAGTAAGAAAGCTCCAAAAATCTAAAGCCAGCACGGGGGACTAGGTATAATATTACAGATATAGAGATAACAGAATATAGAATAACGTCTTAAAGTTAAATATATACACAATGTATATTTTTGAAAATATTTATTTTACATTAACGGGATAAATATTTGAACATATAACAGTAAGAACGTTAACAGGTGGACTATAGTGTATCATGGCGCAGTCCTTAATGTTGAATTGTACCTGGAAATAGATAGTTTTAAAATACGACTGACTATCCTATACATTTGTTATTACCTTATGGCCGCCGGCGTCTATCACGCCATTCCCAGTATACAATCCAGCAAAACTCATAAAAAAGAACCGACAGTTCAACTGCAACAAATGGTGGTACAATTATAACAATTGGCCGTATAAAAAATCTATATGTGTAGGTCGGCACATATGACAATGCATTGTAGGCCCTTGCAGATGTCTGCAAATTTAAAATATTTGATATACGAATAAAGTAAATATTTTTTCAATTTTGATCCTACCAGTAATAATATTTGTTTAAGCCCTAATAGTAAACCACCTTCTAAGTTCTTATCCATTATTTTAGTTTCAATTTGGATCAAATTAAGTATTTTATGGTATTTAATTGCTCAACAGCACGTTGCACTTTCTACTTGACAAGTGAGACAGGATAGGCAACTTACAAACTTACTATTATGAAAATGAATTGTATTATTTTAACTTTTATTTATTGAATTTATTTAATTATTAGGAGAATAAATTTTGCGAGACCTTGGGGAAGAAATGACCGAAAAAAATTTATTTTTCCTGCGTGCATTAATTAAAAAACTAAAATTACATATCTTCTATGCTATAAAACTAGAATGACGCCACAACGTGAAAAATTAATATTCAATTTTGGAAGTATATCTTCCTTGGCGATTTAATGATTTTCTAGTTTACAAAGCTGCATTCTACCTAATCTACTAAAACAATTAATGCATTGGAAGCTATCCGCTATAATATTTTGCTTTAAATCTGTAATTAGGCATTTCCATAAAAGTGTACATTCCTTTCAAGTTCACAGGGATGGCGAACCTTTTTGAGACGTGGGTCAAATTTTGATCATATTTGATTTTAGTACTATCTCGTGGGTCACTAATGCCCATTTGCACCAGAGTTGTTTAAGATTTTTTAACTGAGTATTTTTAAAACTAAACAATTTCAAAATTCAATTGGCTTAACGGGCAAAAACGGGAGCGGTTTGACGATTTAAAAATTTTTAGTGTTTGGTGCAAATGGCAATAAGTATTTGAATTAACAAGCAGTAACAAAAATTAGCATTCGTGGGTCAGTTCAATAGCTTGTATGGGTCAGTATCTGACCCACGGGTCATAGGTTCACCATCACTGACTCTAGAATATGTTAAGATTTACGATAAAACTTCTCCATGTAAAGAGCCATAGAAACTAATTAAGTCATCAGCAACAGATATAGTGTTCTACATTGCACAAGTATCTCGATGCAGAACAATGATGACTATATTATGATGTTAAATTCAAAGTGTAAACAAATGCGGTATAATAATATTGTATTTTTTGAGAATTGATAATAATTAGAAAGATAGGTACAAAGACCATTGCAATACTTATTAGAAATAGCAAAAACGATGGGAAAGATTATTCTCCGAGACTAGTAGTGTCATATTTACGTATAAGTAATTGCGTCGGAGAATTATAAAACATAAAAAAATATTTGGTTTATTTGACAAATATTTGGTAGGAGCAACTAAATATTTTATAATTGCAATTATCAAAGCAATTATAATTTGGTAGAAAAGTCCCAAAAATTCTAAACCCAGCACGAGAGACTAGATAGACTATCTTTGTTAAAAAATAACAGAATCTAATAAGTAGAAAATAAATACACAATACATAAGTATGAAAAAATTTATTTAAGTTTGTATGAAAATAGTCGAAAATTTGTAATAAATGACGGTTAAAACGTCGAGTTCATATGGCTGTAGTTCGTATCCTGGCCCAGTCTTGAAATTTGTTTTGAAATCCATCTGTAAATAGATAGTTTCAAAATATGACTGACTATCCTATATTTTTTGATATTACCATATTGGACGTTGGCGATTATCACGTTGATAATTTTTGTATCTCCCATATATTATGCAACAATATCCAAGTAATATTTCTAGCATGTCGAGTAAGATATAAACGGATAGAAGTACAGCAATTGGATATATTATTACATTTTTGATACATTCAATCAAATCAGGAATTCTCAGAATAGATGAAGCGGTCTGCAAATTTAAAACATTTGATATACGAATAAATATAATAAATATTCTTTCAATTATGATCATACCTTCAGTAAAACTTCTCTTAGTTTCAAAATTAGTGCACCTTTAATGTTAATTGCCATGGTTTTAGTTAAAATTTACGTTAGACTAATTTTTATAGGGGTTATAATCGCCTGACAGCGTCATGTCTTGAACTTTCAAACTGACAGTAAACGAAACAGGGCAGGCAACTTGCTAACGTGAAAATGGATTGTACATTTTAACTTTTATTTATTGCATCTTTATAATTATAAGGAGAATAAATTTTGCAAGTTCATAAGGAAGAAATGAGCGAATAGAATTTATTTTTCTGGGTACATTAATTTAAAATATTAAAATTTGAGGTTATATTCACCCAACGGCAGATACCGTCATCGCAGCAAAGATCACAGGGTAGACAACTTATTATTGCGGAAATAGATGGCGTTCTAATCATTTCCTATTTATCTATTCCAGAGGGAAATTTAAATTTTGCATCATCAATCTGGAAATTATATTGCGAAGTACAAAACAAAAAGAAATGAGCGAATAATAATAAATTCTACTTATCTGGAAGTAATTTTCTCTTTATTCGGATCTTTTAATACCAACACTCAGGATAATATAGCCAAGTCTTACGGAGTACCTGTAGCAATAAGGAACACATTCATGAAACCAATAAACAGTTTGTGGTACACCAATACCTAACTATACACATCCATATGGTTCATCGGAAATGAAATAATGGGCATCACAAACTACTTTAAAAACATCTTAGGCTGGAAGAAAACTACCCCCTACTACATAGTAGGAGAGACATGACAAAGCAAACTCGAAACCCAAATCTTTAATAGTATACTGCGTTGGTGGTATGAGATACTAATTATGTCAGGTACAAGATACGATAAGTTATGCTATGATAAATAACATAATAACAGAAGAAAATGAAAAGAAACAATTGCGCCAGGAACCTTCGACTTTTGTTAGAAAAATCAACCCTCTCCTGCCTATGAGAAAATCAAAGTTGTACAAAATTTAAGACAGAACTTGACAATATTATAAAAGCCCACAGGAGTCCAGAATTATTCTTACTATCAAAACTTCCATCTGTATATCAATAGCCACAACTACCTGTCACTCAACATATTCCATTTAAGATCCTAAGATTAATTATCCAATTGAGAACCTCCAATTTTAATTATTTTCACTTGCATCAGGATGGATTTTGTCATAAATTCAGCAATGAAGAAACTTGTGGTATTTGGCACACGCTAGAAGAAAATGACCTATATTTGTTTGTTTTTTATTATTAAGTTCACATTGTCACAGTTACAGAGCCCTGATGATGACAGCTGTAGTTGTCGAAACGTCGACATAGTTATTTAATAAATAATTGACTGTTAGTACATATTTTGATTTTTGTTATAATTCCTCATCAGTCGATCAACGTAGCTTTTTACCAATCTTGTATAAATTCATTCAAAATTAGAGCCTTTATGTTAAATGTCCAATACAATTCATATATTTTTACTTAACATGTAATATTTGGTTTATTTGACAAATATTTGGTGGGAGCAACAAAATATTTTATAATTGCAATTATCAAAGCAATTATAATTTGGTAGAAAAGTCCCAAAAATCTAAACCCAGCACGAGAGACTAGATAGACTATCTTTGTTAAAAAATAACAGAACCTAATAAGTAGAAAATAAATACACAATACATAAGTTTAAAAAAATTTATTTAATTTTGTATTAAAAATGTCGAAAATTTGTAATAAATGACGGTTAAAACGTCGAGTTCATAGGGCTGTAGTTCGTATCCTGGCCCAGTCTTGAAATTTGTTTTGAAATCCATCTGTAAATAGAAAGTTTTAAAA
Organism: Poecilus cupreus; assembly: GCA_963942605.1. Lineage (NCBI taxonomy): Eukaryota > Metazoa > Arthropoda > Insecta > Coleoptera > Carabidae > Poecilus > Poecilus cupreus. The sequence continues at coordinate 13,380,473 of OZ012715.1, forward strand.
TATGACTGACTATATTATATTTTTGATATTACCATATTGGACGTTGGCGATTATCACGTTGATAATTTTTGTATCTCCCATATATTATGCAACAATATCCATGTAATATTTCTAACATGCCGAATAAGATATAAGCGGATATAAATACAGCAATTGGATATATTATTACATTTCTAATACATTCAATTAAACCATGAATTTTCAGAATAGATGAAGCGGTCTGCAAATTTAAAACATTTATATACGAATAAATATAATAAATATTCTTTCAATTATGATCATACCGTCAGTAAAACTTCTTTTAGTCTCAACATTACTGCACCTTTAAGGTTAATTGCCATGGTTTTAGTTAAAATTTACGTTAGACTAATTTTTATAGGGGTTATAATCGCCTGACAACGTCTTGCCTTGTACTTTCAAACTGACAGTAAACGAAACAGGGCAGGCAACTTAGTAACATGAAAATGGATTGTACATTTTAACTTTTAAATATTGCATCTTTATAATTATTAGGAGAATAAATTTTGTAAGTTCATGGGGAAGAAATAAGCGAATTGAATTTATTTTTCTGAGTACATTAATTAAAAAAATTAAAATTACATATATGCTATAAATCTAGAATAGCGCCACAAGGTAACAAATGAATATTTAATGCTATATAAATAAATATTTATTCAATTTTGTATATACATGTTTCAAAATAAATATGTCTAAATGCTGGTTGTCGTCAGCGATTACGACGAAAATTTCGTTGTCTTTCATATGAAAAGTAACAATGTGCATGTACATTTTTTAGTATTGAGTAATTAATCACCAAGAATTGAAGTATGGTAGTGGGGTATAATAACATGTGGGTAATGTAATTAAGCCAATAATAAACCTGATATATTGGTGGTGATGTTTGAATTTTTATCAAATATGAAGGTCTTTAGAGGTTATTTTCGCCCAACGGCAGATACCGTCATCGCAGCAAAGATCACAGGGTAGACAACTTATTATTGCGGAAATAGATGAAACGTACTAATCATTTCCTATTTATCTATTCCAGAGGGAAATTTAAATTTTGCATCATCACCCAAAGAAATGTGCGAATAATAATAAATTCTACTTATCTGGAAGTAATTTTCTCTTTATTCGGATCTTCTAATACCAACACTCAGGATAATAAAGCCAAGTCTTACGGAGTACCTGTAGCAATAAGGAACACATTCATGAAACCAATAATCAGCTTGTGGTACACCAATACCTAACTATACACATCCATATGGTTCATCGGAAATGAAATAATGGGCATCACAAACTACTTTAAAAACATCTTAGGCTGGAATAAAACTACCCCGTACTAAATAGTAGGAGAGACATGACAAAGCAAACTCGAAACCCAAATCTTTATAGTATACTGCGTTGGTGGTATGAGATACTAATTATGTCAGATACAAGATACGTTAAGTTATGCTATGGTAAATAACATAATAATAACAGCATAACAAAAGAAAATTATAAGAAACAATTGAGCCAGGAACCTTCGACTTTTGTTGCCTCTGGGAATCAAAGTTGTGCAAAATTGAAGACAGAATTTAACAATATTATGACACTCTACTGCAAAGAAATTTACAAAACTAACACAGGAATCCAGATTTATTCTTACTATCAAAACTTCTATCATTTAAGATCCTAAAATTAATTATCCAATTGAGACCCTCCAATTATATCAAGATGGATTTTGTCATAAATTCAGCAATGAAGAAACTTGTGGTATTTGCCACACGCTAGAAGAAAATGACCTATATTTGTTTGTTTTTTATTATTAAGTTCACATTGTCACAGTTACAGAGCCCTGATGATGACAGCTGTAGTTGTCGAAACGTCGACATATTTATTTAATAAATAATTGACTGTTAGTACATATTTTGATTTTTGTTATAATTCCTCATCAGTCGATCAACGTAGCTTTTTACCAATCTTGTATAAATTCATTCAAAATTAGAGCTTTTATGTTAAATGTCTAATACAATTCATATATTTTTACTTAACATGTAATATTTGGTTTATTTGACAAATATTTGGAGGGAGCAACTAAATATTTTATAATTGCAATTATAATTTGGTAGAAAAGTTCCAAAAATCTAAACCCAGCACGAGAGACTGGATAGACTATCTTTGTTAAAAAATAACAGAATCTAATAAGTAGAAAATAAATAATCTATATCTTCTTGGATTTAAAATAAGGCCTGCAAATAAAATAATCTTTCAAAAGGAGCTGAGGAAGGCAAAGTGGCGTTATAGGTACTTCAGAAAAATAAATGATCTCTATTTTTTATTTAATTAGAAATTGAATACATTTAAATTATATTTTCCGACTTTAATGTTCGTAAAATTTCAGGAAAACGAATAACGTAACCATCTTCTGCATTCTTGTGCAAAACTTCAACTTCATATGTTTCGAATTTCACAAGCAAAGTTTCAATTCGATCAATTAATTTCTCATTCAGCGTGTCCGGTAATCCTTGAATAAAAGCAAAATTGCCAAGAATCTTGTTTTCGCTCATAAACTCTGGAGGCATTTTTCGTATTTTATCAGCAGTTACAGTCATACTAAATCCATAGTCCACAAAGAATACTGTGAAATTATCAATTCTAGATTCTAGACAAATTGCTCGATACCACTTATCTCTGTTCGCGGCCAAAACTACTTCTTCGTCGACAGGTCGGTGGGAATTTTCGGGGACGAAATGCGTAACATATTTAGTCATCTGATCCAATAATTCCACGTGGACTTTATGTAATATATCCGGTTTGCTCTCGCATACGCAAATCAATTTTTGTGCTAAGTCCACATCAGCCAAATACATCACCGCTACTTTACCAATTGGGATTGGCTGTGGCTCTAACGTGTTGGCCATTAGTGTCTCATCATTTGGTGCAGGGATTTTAACGGTCATGTAGAACTCTTTCCGCGGACGAAATAATACTCGTCGGCGATTGTTTCGCTGGCCATTTTGATGATTGATTACTCTCCCATAAAAATAAATATATATAAAAAATAATAACATAATTAAAGCGAAAGTGTACGTAAAGCTATGAAGCCAAAAATTTTGATCATTAAACATGGGTGGAGCAGTCTGCAAATTAATAAAATATTTTATATACATTTAAATATTCTTCCATTTTTTTAACTTACCAACAAAAATACATGCATGCTGTTTGGCATGGTTTTTGCTTGAGTTTTGTTGAAGTGTGCAATTAAGCCCTGTTCAGCCATGGTCACACAGATGACACATTCAAGCCACACACAGGCAACAGTTGCTCAATGAAGAAGAAGTACTGAGCAGTGTTGCCAGGTGTACAATAATAGTAGTGTTCATACTGTAATTTAGGGTTTTGTACTACTAAAAATTTGTCGTGTACAACCGTACAATATTTTACTACTATTTTATAATATTTCAAAAACAAAACTTATACGTGCTATATTTAACATTTTGCATTTAACACATTTTTTTTTTTCATTATTTTTATTCTGTTTGATATTGATATAATTATGTTGCATCATTGTACTTCTGTTCCATTTTATAGTAACTTCAATTTGGTTTCTAATTCTAGCCTTGAATTTTGTCACTGGTTTGATAAAGTGTAATTCGCAAAGATAAAAGAACTGTTTTTGTTTTGATGCAAGATACAGGATATCGTTGGTGTGCTTGTTCGGCGTTCATCAGTCCTTTAGGTCAGTTTATCAAACTGTTTTTTGATGTGATGTAAAATCTGTTTCCGGTACTTATAGTTTAAAAGTATAATCTCCTTCGCAGTCGCAAAATGTCTTCGTCAAGCGCAGTCAGTGATGAAAATGAAACAGAAACCGAGAACGAAATAAAGAATGAAAAAGGAACTCCGGAGAAGAAATGAAGATATAGAAATGAAAGTAGAAAAATTAAACACGGATCCTTAAAAAACCCTTGTGATTTGAAATGTGGTTTATTATTTAATTGTTCAATGATTTATACAATAATTTTGTCACATGATGTACTACCTTATACAACTATTTTGGTGCCCCTGTACAACTTATTTAGTTTAGAGACTGGCAACACTGGACTGAGACACACGGAAGACACAAAAATTTGAGCCGTTCACACATGGAATTTGTTTGTGACCTCAAAATTAAAGCAAAAGAGGCACTCACAATTAGTTTTTGTTATTTCTCTATTTTTCTTTATACAATCAAACATAAGATTATACTCAAAAACTAACCACTCGGAGGAAGATAGATTTAAAATCCCGCTGTTCGATGGAACAAACTATGATAATTATAAGTTCCGGATGGAGATTCTTCTCGACGAACACGAGTTACTGGAATTGATACAGTCCTCGCTGGAAGAAATATTCACTGCGATTGACAGAAATGCGCAAGTCACCGATGCAGCAGCAAAGGAGCGTGAGAAACAACTTTACGGAAAAAAGGACAAGAAATGTAAGTTGCTGATTATCCAACGGATTGCCGACAGCCACCTGGAATATGTCAAGGACGAGAGATCATCGTATGACATGTGGGTGAAATTGAAGAGCACGTTCGCTCGCACAGGTATTGCAAGTCAGTTACTCCTTAGAAAAAAGTTGCTCAGCTTAAAATTCGATCCTGCCGTGAGTACGTTGACCGCTCATTTTCTCCTTTTTGACAAATTAATTCGTGAGCTTCGCTCGACAGGTGCGAACCTGGAAAAGACGGACGTCGTTTGTCACCTATTGCTCATATACCGGCCGAGTACGAGGTCGTTGTCACTGCGATTGAAACTGTGAAATGATCAGCTGACAGAGGCATTCGTAAAAAATCGTCTTTTTGACGAGGAGGCGAAAAGGAGCAGCACGACGGAGGACAGCGCGGCACAAACACCAGCCGCGTTTGCGGCGTCGTCTCGAGGCCGACGTGCACGTCCAGGACGAGGCAGAAATCAGCCGGAGAGAAGCAACTATTTGTGTCACCGTTGCGGAAAACCCGGACATTTTCGAAATAAGTGTCCGATGAAGTCAATTGAGGAACAAAGCAGATGCAATAGAGTATACTACCGAGGCGGCTACAACAATGCAAATTTTGCAGCGAACGAAGCTGAGGATGAGGACTACGAGGAGGAGGAACCGAACCATTGCTTTCTCACACATGATGGCGCTGACAACCCTCTCTCTTTTTATCTGGATTCGGGAGCGTCAATGCACTTGGTGAGTCAGGGAAAATATCTGATTAAATCAAAGGCACTGCAACCACCAATCCATATCAAGTGTGCGAAGACAAATTCAGAATTGATAGCATGTTCCTGTTTGGTCACGTGTGAACGGAGCAACCCTGGAAATCACCATTAAAAACATAAAAACGTTCTACTGGTCCCGGGCCTGGTGAGCAATTTACTCTCTGTTTCAGCCCTAGAGAGGTCAGGATTGTCCGTCCTTTTTCATCGTGGCCGAGGGACGATTATGAGCGGAAAAAAGGTACTGGCTGTAGCAACGAGAGAGCAAAAGCTCTACAAAGTCGACTTGATGTGGAGGCAACAGTCCGCCAACCTGTGTGAAGTGTCAGTGGAACCGAGCTGTGTCATAGACGTCTGGGACACATCGGCGCAACGTCGATGCAGAAACTGTCCAACGGTCTGTGTGCAGGGCAAACAAACCAAACTTCCCCACAACGAGAAGCGAGAGCAAGCGAAGCCCCCACTACAACTGATGCACAGCGACCTCTTTGGACCCGTGACCCCAACATCCTACGAAGGAAAGCGCTACGTTCTCACGTTTATTGACGATTTCAGTCACTTCACAGTCGCCTACCCGTTGAGCAACAAAAGCGAAACTTTTAAATTTTTTCAAGAAGTACGAAGCCATGGCTACAGCTCATTATGGAAAGAAAATTTCGAGATTCAGGTGTGACAACGGAAGAGAGTATTTGTCCAAGGAGATAATCAGTCACTTCGAGGAAAAAGGGGTCATGTATGAATTCACGGTGCGTCACACTCCACAGCAGAACGGAGTTGCGGAGAAAATGAACTGGACGATCCTGGAAAAGGCGAGGTGTATGCTACTCTGATGCAACCTGAAGAAAAATTTCTGGACGGAAGCAGTACTTTCGGCGGTATACCGGATTAATCATTCCTCCACCAACGTTTTGGACAACATGGTTCCAGCGGAAGTCTGGTACGGACATCGTCCTAATCTGAAAAAAAACTTCCGAGTTTTTGGCTGCAGGGCGTACTTGAAGAAGGAAAGTTCGACTCCAGAACAATCAAGTGCCACCTGGTTGGATATTTCCCTAACGGCTACAGGCTCCTGTCCACCGAGGACAATAGGATCTACTCCGGAAGAGACGTCATCTTCGACGAGTCCAACTCTCCTGCTCGAGACTCTACGATGGTTGTGACATCACCACCACCCCTACAGAAATCGCTGAAGAAGGAGAAGTCGAGCAGCAGGAAGAGGAGGAGGAGCTTGAAAAGTCATCGTCTTCGGGAGATGAGGCCGACCAAACAGCCAACCTTGAATCACTTCCGGAAAAACAGAAGATTCAACAACAGGTAAGAAAGGGTACAAGAACTAAAACCAAACCTCGCTACCTGGATTACTACGTTCACTTCGCTCTCAACGCCGAGTGCTACGTAGACGATGTACCAAAGAATTACCAGGACATCGCCGGACGCCAGGATGCAGCGGAGTGGTACAGCGCAGTTGGATCTGAAATCTCGCTGAGAGAGAGAGTAGAACCTGGACACTGCCCACTTTACCACCTGGAAGGAGAGCCATCGACAGCCGGTGGGTCTTCAAAATTAAGCAGGACGAGAGAGGTACACAGTACAAAGCCAGACTCGTGATAAAAGGTTGTGCTCAGAAGAAGGGCTTCGACTACAACGAGGTGTACGCACCAGTGGCCAGGTTGACTACCCTGAGGTCCCTTCTTGCAGTCATTAATCACGAGAAATTGAGAACCAGGCAACTTGATGTGAAGAACGCATTTCTCCACGGGGACCTTAAAGAAGAAAACTACATGAAACAACCCAAGACCAGAAGGCTGACCTCACCAGGGTGATCTTCGAGAAACTACGCACCAGCATCGGCGTCATCGAGTATTGAAAGTATTCTTCTTCGTCATGAGCTTAACTCACTTTAATTTTAAATTGTATAACTCTGTTTTACCGGCAACTTAAAAATCAATATTTTCTCAAAGAGAGTCTCACGTGACTCAGTTCAGTACAGTTATGTTTTTTTATCTCTCATGTGCTGTTTACAGTTTAAATAAATGTCAGTAATCGGGAACTACGGAGTTATTATTATCACTACAACCTACCTGACAATTTAAAAAAATGTAATTAATTACTTAGCTGAATTACATGCAAAAAAGAAATTACATTATATTAAACAATTACAAATGCTTTTTATTTTTTATTAGTGCTGTTCGATATCTTGTTTTGAATATCGATATTAGAAAAATATCAATAATATCGATATATCTATATATTGATATATCAATATATTGATGTATCGATATATCGAGATATTGATGTATCGATCTAATATAGTCAGATTTTATTGGTAATTAAAAAATGATTCACGATGTCGATCTGTATTATATAAATAGTAAACAATCTAATGCAGATAGATTTTATGGAAGGATTACAATGGTTCAGGATGTCGGCAATTCTATTACAACGGGTGTTTCAAAGGCGAAAAATTTAAACATCTGGGGTGTTTGTGTACTTGCTTTATGGTGCTGGGCGCCAGCATTATAAAACAAACAGGAATCTACTTAAAATATTTGAAATTGCACTATGCCATGACTGGAAGGTAGTTTTATGAAAACCTGCTGGAATTTGTACCTATACATCGTCCCAATTATTAATTCACCCCTTAATCCCGACTCCAGAGTGAAAGTAAAAATAAATATCAGTATGCAATGCTATCAATAAATCGAGCACAACCACTTTCATTACATGGCATTATAGCTAAATTTTAGTTTTTTTTTCACAAAATACATCGATATATCAATACATTGATATATCGATATTTTTTCTACTGAATATCGTTATTCGATATATCGATACAATATCGATGTAAACGCACAGCCCTATGTTTTATGGTAACAAAAAGAACTTAATTTTAAATATACTTAACAAAAACAGAACGTTCTGACTAATATTATGTGTTATAAAATAAGTTATTTAATAATCTACATCTTCTTGAATTTAAAATAAGGCCTGCGAATTAAATAATCTTTCAAAAGGAGCTGAGGAAGGCAAAGTGGCGTTATAGGTACTTCAGAAAAATTAAGGATCTCTATTTTTATTTAATTAGAAATTGAAACGAAATTTTTGATTTCATCTTAATCGAAAAAGTCTACATAGATTAACAGAAGAAATTGTATATTACATTAACATTACTTACAAGTAAAATAAAGAAATAATAAAAACTACAAAAACATCATAAAGCAGAAAATAAATATATTATAAAGTACAACTCTATTCAATTTTGAATTTACATATTTCAAAATGAATGAGAGAAAAAAAAACAAAATCAAGTTATAATCTAATAATAACAATTATAAAATAATATACTGATTGATTGATCCATCCATAAAAAACATACTTAAATTAGATTTTCTGATCTTAATGTTTGTAAAATTTCATGAAAACGAATAGCGTAACCATCTTCTGCATTCTTGTGCAAAACTTCAACTTCGTACGTTTCGCATTTCACAAGCAGTTTCAATTCGACCAATCAACTTCGCATTCAGCGTGTCTGGTAACTCTTGAATAACAGCAAAATTTCCAAGGACTTTGTTTTCGCTCATAAACTCTGGGGGCAGATTAACAGAAGAAATTGTATATTACATTAACCTTACTTACAAGTAAAATAAAGAAATAATAAAAACTACAATAACATCATAAAGCAGAAAATAAATATATTATAATAATATAACTATTCAATTTTGAATTTACATATTTCAAAATTAATGAGAGAAAAAAGAACACAAAATCAAGTTATATTCTAATAATAACAATTATAAGTTAATATACCGATTGATTGATCCATCCCTTAAATTAGATTTTCTGATTTTAATGTTTGTAAAATTTCAGGAAAACGAATAGCGTAACCATCTTCTGCATTATTGTGCAAAACTTCAACTTCGTATGTTTCGCATTTAACAAGCAAAGTTTCAATTCGATTAATCAACTTCGCATTCAGCGTGTCTGGTAACTCTTGAATAACAGCAAAATTTCCAAGGACTTTGTTTTCGCTCATAAACTCTGGGGGCATTTTTCGTATTTTATCAGCAGTTACAGTCATATTAAAACCGTAGTCCACAAAGAATACTGTGAAATTATCAATTCTAGATTCTAGGCAAATTGCTCGATACCACTTATCTCTGTTCGCGGCCAAAACTACTTCTTCGTCCACAGGTCGGTGGGAGTTTTCGGGGACGAAATGCGTAACATATTTAGTCATCTGATCCAATAATTCCACGTGGACTTTATGTAATATATCCGGTTTGCTCTCGCATACGCAAATCAATTTTTCTGCTAAGTCCACATCAGCCAAATACATCACCGCTACTTTACCAATTGGGATTGGCTGTGGCTCTAACGTGTTGCCCATTAGTGTCTCATCATTTGGTCCTGGGATCTTAACGGTCATGTAGAACTCTTGCCGCGGATGAAATGAATTCAGGTCAACAAAGCTACGTTCGATTGTTAAGTCGTGCGAAATATTGTTATACATTATTTTGCGACAAGTTTTTAATTTAGATACATCTATATCATTTTCGTCTACTACAGCCGGATCTGACATAGTAATCCTCTTAATATTATGGGCATAACGAACTGGAACGTAAAGTTCATTAGTTTGTGGATCTCTTAAAAAATTTATTAAAGTATTATTTTCATCAACACATAAATAATTGTTTGTATAACTGGATCTGTCAAATTTTTTTTTATTATGGTGTCCTCGAGCCATTTCGCAAATTATATTATGCGGTGGTTTATTGTGTAGCGAATTGATAGCTTTGTTGCACGACTGAAAATCTTTGTATGTGACCATACCGTAGTTGTATTTTTTGTTAAAAAATATATTCGTTATGATACCATAACGGTAAAATAAGGCTTTCAGATCTTCTTTTGGTATATTGTTATTCAAAGGCTTAAAATAGACAGTAAATCCTGGATTATCCAAGGCTTCCTTGGGATTGTTTGTCGCCATCGCTAGACCTAAATTGAAAGTGTATTTTTCATAAAAACACAACTTCACAACCTCATTCATACATACCTCTAATTAAAGTTGAAAACGGTTTATCTTTGTTGTGATTGCTACGCACCAACAAGCGAGACTGGTCGGTATTAGATTTGTTTGCGGCAGCGGACTAATATCTGTAAAAGGAAATTAGAATTTGAGTAACAAAAAATTGACGTACGTTGCATACAGGAATATTTTCTTCAATGATTCACTTTCACAAAAATGTACAGCAAAATTGAATACAAAAAATTGACATAAATGTACATTTGAAACGGAATATAATTTCTGTAGTTGCTCTTCAGCGTATTATGTAATAGTATATTATGATACAAGTGTATAAGTAAGCTTTTAAAGCACGTACGACGAGTTTAAGAGCACGACGCGCGCACTGGCACACTCACACATACACACACGCCGACTCGCGCGCACAGGCACACTCACACACAGGCCCACTCACACACACAAACACACGCACGCACATAGAGATCCATTGTATTAAATAAATAACAAGTAAACATTGAATTCAGGGCTTCCCCCATTTGCCACTATTTTTCCCACACATATACTATAATTTTTAGGATGATTTTTCCACAAAGTTTCATCCAAATCGGAGGTGGGGCCCCTTATCGACAGTTTGACCAATGAAAGTAACCATTGGTTGACGAAATAAAAAAAAAATACACCAGGAAAAACCACGAGAACACAAATTAAATTATCGTAAATATTTGATTAATAACAAATGAAAATAACAATTCATTTAAAGCACACGACACTACTGAAAAACAAACGAAATAAGGTACTTGCTAATAGAATCAAAATGTTTAATTTATCTTTACTCAAACATAACCTCCATTAGCTCTCATAATCTCAACGATTATTCTGCGAAAAATGATGAAATCCGCAAAAATTTTAATCACAAATTGTTCATCGGCTTTACAATAATAATTACATAATATCTTACCATCGATTCAATATCACAAACACTAGTATTTAAAGAGTAATTGTTAAAGTATAAGCAGGGGTGCACCATACGTGTAGCTCACACGACCAAAGCAAAGAGACTGTAACTCGACTACTCGACACCACATATTACTGCGTTTACATGCAGTTTGAAAACTCCATGTACTCAGTGTCAAAATCGTTTTGAGTTAACTCAAACCAAAACTAAAATTCATGGGTTTGACTTCAAAATTGATTTGAAAACAACTCATGTAAACACGTAAAATACAGTTTCGAGATTGGGCATGCATACTTTGGAACAACAATATTACACAAACAATAATAAAAATAGCATTAGCGGCGCAGCTCCAGAAAACACATTTTAATAAATTTTCCATGGCCAATTGTGAAGTTAGCTGCAGGTTCCAGTTTCTTTATCCGGTCGTAGTTACAGAAAAACAATTTTTAAAAGCAAGAAACTTAGATTTATTTTAGTTTTGAGGTTGAATAAACACGAATTTGTTCAACGGCATTTTCAGAATGCAAATTTACTAGGTTATTTTTGTTTGACTTCCACCAACACAAACTGTCACATCTACCAAATATCATTGGTGATCCGTAGCTAACTTCACAATTGGCCGTAAACTACGGTTTTACCTTTTCCATTATTATAAGATTATTATAAGTAGAGTGTGTACACGTTAACTTCAAGCCACCAAGCCTATCAGTTTGTTTAGGCTACGTGGCTTGACATATTTTATACACAAGCGTCACAAGCGATAAGAGGTTAAGTTTTACATTCCGATCTGTCCTGTCACTTACCTCAACCACATGCGCATGCGTTGGAACTGTTTTCAAATCTATTTTTACATCTGTTTTGAAAATTAACTTACATGTAAACAGTTATCTATAATTTTGACTGAAAACTGAAACCATTTTCAAAATTGCATGTAAACTTAGTTCATGTCAGCAAGTTGCAGACGAAGAATTTTTAAGGTCTAACATACGCGTCGCAAGAACGAATCCCTTTTTTTTTTAAACAGCAAATTCTGTATTCGTCATTTATTTTCATGTTCTATATGGTCCAACAACCTCCATCCGTCAAAATTTCATGGATTTTTTACAGTGACTTGTACAATGTCAGATGAAGTACATACTTTCGTTCGGTTCGTTCATTCCCATGAATTTTGTTTTGCAAATCAAATTAGATTAAATTATTTCTTAGAATTATTCTTATCGAAAAACAAAACAATTGTTACAGTAAGGTCTTTGAACATTCTGGTATTTATATATGTGGATAAAAAGAATAGCTAAAACATTAAACTATAAAAAAATATTCGTTGAAATCCAATTGGTCAAAAATTAAGAATTTTCATACCGTATTTCTCATTCCCATGAACGACAACAGTAATGAAAATAATTCGTATATTTATAAATATGATTATCTATAACAGGGATGGCGAACCTTTTTGAGACGTGAGTCAAATTTTGTTCATATTTTTTTAGTACTGGCTCGTGGGTCACTAATGCCAATTTGCACTAGAGTTGAGTTGAAAAAATTTGATCTCAGTATTTTTAAATAGCTCCGTGGAAACGTACCGGACTGTGGATCGTGAGATCCTCAGTTCGAATCCCACTACTGACAGTTGCCAATTTAAATTTACCCTTGTGGTTTCCCCTTCACTAACAACTAACCGCATTTCATACGAAAAATATATCACTTACCGAGATCTGCGTAAGCAGAATGCCACACCCATAATGGGTAAAAGGCGTGATGATATATTTATTTTATTTTTTAAAACTAAACATCTTTAAAATTCAATTGGGGTAAAAATGGGCGTTTGGGAGTTAAAAATTCATATGTGTTTGGTGCAAATAGCAATAAGTGTTTGAATGAAAGCAATCGTGGGTCAGTTAAAAAGCTTGCGAGGGTCAGTATCTGACCCACGGGCCATAGGTTCGCCATCACTGATCTACAGGGTGTCCCAGATTTAAACAGCCTAACTTAATCCATAGATTAAACACCTAAAAATAAGGTGACTGGTTCATTTGAGCAAATGCTTTATTCCAGAGATATTCATGTTTTTCTTACTGAGTAGCGCTACTTTAAAAAATCAACTTCATAATGAAATATCCAATATTATCGCATTGAGGTGAGACATAATAATTAAATTAATAATAATTGTTTATTACCTAATTTCAATACAAAATTTCGTTTACTTGCACTGATATCTGGGAAAAAATGAGAAACTATCAATGAATTTAAAGAAATTTATTGTTTAAAATAATAAAGTAATAACATAACTTCATTAGCTATTTTTTAAATATAATATTTGTTCAAAATGTTCACCTGATTCACATACCGATAGAAACATTTGAAACTCAAAGAATATGCTCACTTAAAATTGTAATATTTTTTTTATTACATTTCTTTATAATATAAGCGCTAAGAAACCCATTGTAGCAGATCGCATCGTCAGATTTATAGTATTTTTCGAGATACGCCGATTTTTGGTATTTTTCGAAGTGCAACTTTAAGGGCCTGTAATTCAAAAACTACACGAGATATCTAAAAATTCTCTTCAGTTTAGCGTTTCTGGTGCGTTATATAACAAATTAGCAAATTTTTAAAATTTTGAAATTTTTTGTATTTTTTTTCAAAATTATGATCGGCGATAACTCGACAAATATTAAAGGTACAGATTTGCAGTGGTCACCAATCGATTCAGCTCGTTGAAATACATAAGTGTTCAAAGTTTCATAAAAATCGCTTTACGGGATGGAAAGTTAGAGCAAAAAGCCTGAAAATGGCGTTTCTTGTCCAAAAAGTCAAGACGTTCGGCCTGAATTTGGCCATTTTCAGACTTTTTGCTCTAACATTTCAACCGGTTGTCCGAATTTTTTGAAATTTTCAGTGTTTATGTATTTCGTCGAGCTGAATCGATTGGTGAACATTGCAAGTCTATAGTGATATTCACCTAAGAATGGCATTCTTCGAATTCCATTCTGATGACGTCACAGAAGGGTATGAATTAAGTGATCCATATGCGTTATTAGCAATGCTTTTGTCTGATGTGTTGCTAATGTCACGAAGCGTGTGTTGACGTACGTCGCTACTTACACCGTATAGGTGACAGTTCAATATTTACTGTGTTTATATTCGCATTCAGTGATTGAGTTAAATTTAATGAATAAATATGAGTGGTAAAACATTATCTAAACGTTGCAAAGAAATTATTTTGAATGCTTCGGCATTTTTTCATGAAGAAAAACGTATAGATGGTCCACTAATTCCATTTTTTCTGCAGAAGATGTAAGTTTTATATTGTGAGGTTATGTTATCAATTTGACGTAAATGTTATTATTATCTATTTTCTTATATATTCTTTGTTATTATTATTATTATTATTGTCTTAGGGGATTTGTGCAATGTTGAAATTTGAACGACGCTAGGAAATAAATTTGTAAATACTTATTTCTACTACATTGCCAACAGATGTCAGTACGGTCAATCGAAATTTCAATTTTTATTAGTACCTCATATAAATGAAGTGTGTGACGTCATCACATTGGAATGCCATTCTTAGGTGAATATCACTATATATCTTTCATATTTGTGGAGATATCCCCAATCGAAAATTTGGAAAAAAAATTCAAAAAAATTTCAAAATTTTCAAAATTTACTAATTTATTATAAATGGCACGAAAAACACAAAACTGGAGATATTTTTCGATATCTTGTATAGTCGAGTTATTTGGGGAAATTTCCGTATTTTGAAAAATATTACAAACCGCCATATTTCGACAAATATAAGACATATTACGATGCGTACTACAGCAATGAGTTTATTTATGTTTAAATTATACATAAGTAATAAATTTCAAGTTTAGTTTGGAGGAGTATTCTATTTATTTTCTAGTTAACAATTTACTAGTACTAACCTTTTGATACTTATACGTTTCTTTCTTAATTTAAATAATTTTCATAATTTAAATAATTAAATCTGCCTAACCTATTAATGCCCAAAATTTATGTGTAAAATATTTTATCTACGCCCGTGAGTTAAATGTCACTTATCCCACTCATTTTCCGTGAGTGAAGAGCTTCATTATCGCCTTCGTTTTCATTCACGTACTATTTATTATAAATCTTTATAATAACAAATATATTTTACTACTTTGAAAAATATGTTCATGTATAATTTGTAAACAAAATTAGCTTTCTAAAATTTATTTCAAAATTTTGGACTTTTATCTACAAATGTAGATATAAAACATTAAATGTTTCATTTATTATAATAATGATATATTGTTTCAAAAAAGTCATGTTCATGTTGCGCTATCTTCAGCCCGTATGGTTGACCTTAACCTTACAAGTTATATTTTACTTAGTTTGTGAATCAATCAAGATTTACTGGCGTTTATTTGTTTTATCTTGAATTTAAAAAAAACTTATGAATATAAGGGTTATATTCGTATATCAGATGCTTTCTATTGGTCGGACAGTGGTAAGATGGCGACAAAACGAGGGAAACAAACTAACCTGCCATTGCAGCATGTACATGTACATGTTTATCCAAGAAACGACTGTTAATTAACCGTTCTAATTCTATATTATTGTTTTTGTGGTTGAGTCTGAGCATTCATAGTTCGAGTTATAAACAAATTTAGTTACATTTTTTGTGAAATTATGGAGAAATTTAAGTTCTCTAATGGGGACTTTTTGTGATGTTACAACCACAAATATCTCTTTTTTGAATATTGACGAACTGAAATCATTGTTATTTATAAATTTATGTGAAAAGAATGACATACCAAATTAACCTAAATGAAAATCAGTAGCCAGAAAGTGATCGGAACAAACATTTATGTATGCTCTTTGAGATAGGCTTCCCCATTTAGAGAACAATTGTTAATTTCTTTCAATAATAATGGATATAAGAAGTGTATACGGGTACTGTCTTTCTTATAATTACATCACTGTGACATTAACAATATCTTACGCTCTTAAGCTGGATTTATAGTTTACATAACATAAAATAGCATAGCATAACATAATAAAATTTGTAGGTTTTATAGTATGAAATTATGTTATGTTTTCAAAGCATAAAAAGAAGAAGAAGATTGTTTCGAAGAATGTTCAGAGTGTCCAAGTACTGTATTTAATATTGTTTTGACATTGATTTGTCCATTTGCAAGTTACAATTTTGATCTTTTGTGAGATAGTATTTTTAGTTTTAAAATGTATGATGATATTGTAAAAATAGTTAATGCACTCTTATGTGCATTTTTAGTTTCCCTTAGTCTATTTTCTAAAAAATATATTAAAAGTATAGAAACAAATGAACAAATGTCATTCATTACCTTGTGATATAACCTGCAAAACATAAACATGACAGCTGCGAATCGTCACTAGGCATCCGAGAGATTCCGATAGTGTCAGAACATTACCGGAAAACATAACAGCATAAGAAATAAAATATGGTCATTTCTTATGTTATGCTATGCTATGTTATGTAAGAGAACTATAAATGTTCTTACGTACTTGCGTGTATTTATATTTTGATTATGCTATGCTATGTTATCCTATGTAAACTTAAATCCAGCTATACTCATCATTTTTCGATATCCTATATTCACATACAATGATTAAACACCACTATTATTACTATTTAACACTGCTACACTAATATTTAAACACTATCTATTTAATATAACATTAATAACATAAATATACTTGTAAATTTAAAAAACTTACTATGTATTTCAATGGGAGCACGTTGAATGAATGTTTTCCTTGTTTCTCTAGTTTATGTTTATGCCGCAAGGTGTCAGCTACCTTAATTTTTCCCCAATACAGAATGAAATTAGCAATAAGTAGCGTTACCAATGTTGCATTATCAAATAATGATGCGCCAGGACAAGGCTAATTTGACAATTAAATATTACAGCAAATGTTATAATAATGCTTTACGCTAATATATGTTACGACAAATGAAACATATTTATTCAACCTCAAAACTAAAATAAAACTTAAGTTTCTTGCTTTTTTAAATTGTTTTTCTGTAACTAAAGAAATAAGACCTGCTGCTAACTTCAGTTCTGGCCCATATTTTATTTAAAAAAAATTATAAGTACACTTTTGAACAAATCGAAACTTACAATACATAACGAGAAAAAAAATTAATTCATATCATGGGGCTTGGGAACTTCTGCTTCACACAACGACGTAATTGCGACATTTGTTCTCTTAGGAATCACATCTGAAAAAAATCGTAATTAAATTTTATACTAGATTAATATCTTTAACTTTTAACTTACTTTTCTTACGACTGGCTGACAATATTTGAAAAACCCACAGTTTCAATTTTTTATATGTAATTATGCAAACATTTTTGACAATTACAAACACGAAGTATAAAATTAACATGGCGAGGATCAGGATTATAGAAATAACAAAATGTATGGCAGCGTACTTCAAAATATCCCCAAAAGACCTTGTAGGTGGCGAAGGTCTCTGCAAGGAAGAATATTTTGTTCAACATTATACCATTAAATGAATTGGCAGCTTACAATCCATGGAGGAAGACTTTGGATATCATAAATTTTATGAAGTACAAAGTTAATCGGTTCCATTATATTTAATTAATAGAATTTTGAAAAGTATGATAACCCTGTGTCGGTTTCTAGTCGAAGTGAGAACAAGTGAAAATGACGATAGCTTTTTCTTATTCTTATGAGTCAACTTCTAGAACTAGAACATAAAGGGCGGCATATTTAAACTCTTGTACTATAGGTACACATTCTTATTTTTAAAAACTAACCGGTTATTCTTATTTGTTTTAATTTTGATTATAATAAATTATACGAGGGTCTTGAACCATTGACGTATGTTATCTGAATTACCTTAATTACAACGCATTGTATATTTTCATAGAATGATTTGACTTGTGGTTGTTTTGGTAAACCATACTAATTTTTGAGACTATTTATTGTAATAAACATTTGTTGTAAAGTTTATTTTTGATTGACGTGAGACAATGAGTTCAATGTCAAAGACATAAAATGATTAATATATTCTCAGAGGACTTTCCTGTATTTATGACTTACACCTCTGCACCAATTTATTCTATCTATTTATTTAAAGTATATTCACCTTTACCTTTTAGGAAAAACCTACATAATTGATATTTACAGATAATCAAATTAGATGAGAAAGAGGAATTGTTTTTCATATTGGCGGTACCACGAGCTCTATTTTTGGTTGTTTTAAGTTTTTTTAGAGCTGTACAATCTTCTAAAATCATTTTATAGAAAAATACTTCAAATAAAAGTGGAAAATAATACATTTCTCTGTAATTTTTATTTGGTGCATTTTTTATGAAATAATTTTAGAACACGATCCAAAAACAAAGCTCTTGGTACCAGCCATAGGACTAAATCAGTTGATAGATTTTTGAATTAATTGTAATTATTATTTAGTTTTGCTAACAAAGTACTAAGGAGAAAAATAAGAAACAGAGTAATTTTCTATATAAATGCGTTGTATTTCTATTCAACAATCACAATTAAAAATATGATTTACATTGCAATAACAGATCTCATAATAAATAATTCTAGTCGAACATAAATATTAAAAAAGCGCTGTCAACGAAGTAAAAATATTCACATTGACTTACTATCACTGACTTTTAATAGTAGAATATCTAATAGTACTTTATAATTTAGAAATTAGGTAAAATTTGTTCAACAGTCAACATTTCATCAGTTAAATAATTTACTGTACTGTTAGAACAAATTCTAAGCTATTATTTATTTATATAGTTTTTCCAAATGAAACTACAGTTTCACAGACTGATTATAAGTGAATGATGATGACATAGTTGTTTTACTTTTGTAACTAGCATCTGTTGAATTTTCTTTCTGACAAGCTTTCAAAATATTTGGAGATTCAACTTATTGATATGTATTAAAAGACTCAAAGTCAATCATTTATGATCAGTCTGTATAATTCGGAATAACAAAAGAATAATTTAAAGTTTAGATGCTAATGTGAGTATTCATTATCACAGAAGAACAAATAGTTTATGTACAAATTAAACATATCATAGTAAGTATAACCCGTACAATCCGATCATATAAAAAACGTCCAGTAGAACTAATCTTTGGTAGATTGATCTTTTAACTCAGATTAGCTTTCGAGGATCTGAAATTATCGGATCACAGTCACTCGCCAGCTCACGACTTTCTTGATCTTTGTGACTTTCTTGCAATATCACGATTTCATCTTTCAAATGACTAAATCACTTATATTAAATCAGGTGACGTCATTTTTATAAGTTACTAAATCAATCATAGTCATTTCATGATGTATCAATCTAAATAAATAGAATTTGTTCATCTTTTCAATTGTTGACAAGTCGTGATTTTCTACTTTTTCAATGTTTTATAAAGTACATTACAAAATGCGAAGCTAAAATTTCATTTTTTTTGTGATTCTACGGAATGTTTGTTAAGTAACAATATTGAGAAAAAGTCACTAAGTCTACAAAGTTTTTTTGAGTGGGAGCAACTGATCGACGTTCGAAACATTGTCCAAATAGGAATTTAAATCACTTATATCATCAGTATTATAAACTAAAGTCGCTCTGGTCCACAGTTTTACGAACACGCACACTCTAACACAACCATATTCTCCCATGTTTTAACGGTTAACTTTTCTGGATTCTCTTCATCCACCGTAAGTATCTCCAAATGATTAAGTTTACTTGGTGCACAACAAACTCGGGGCGTGAGATTCTTATTCTTCTTCCACATCAAACTTTGAATAACTGCATGATTATGCGCAGCGTTGTAATGAGGAGGACATCGTCCTTTGCAGATTCCTCCATCGAATTTCTTCGGCTGGATGATGAAGTCCAACCCCAGTTGACTTAAATCAAAGTCCATTTTGTGTCTGCAACAACGTCGATTATTCTTTACATGACAATCAGTTCTTCGGTTCTTCTCATAGAATAACATTTGTTCAGCGGATCTTTTATCCCTAGTATTTTCACTATGAACTGTCATCAGGGCATTGATGACTGGCGAATCGCGTTGGTGGATGATTGGAAATCCACGGCGTTTGCATTCTGCACAATGCAGCTCTATCCCTAGATTTGGTTCGTTGTTTTCGATCCAGTTTCGGACGGCTGTAGTGACATCGAATTCGCTCCACTTTGGAGCGCCTGCTACAAGGTGGATGTCTCGCTCGTCGATGAGACGTGTTCGTTGGCGTTTGTTGTCCCGGTCGAGAATCTGGTAGATCTGGACTCGAACTGGGCCGCTTTGGTCGGCGCTTCCGGCGAGTATACGGAGCGTGGAATGTTCTACTGATGTGTGGGAGTTGGACGAGATGTTGAAGATTATCTGGCTGATGCCTCGTCGTCGTTTTCTGCGCACGTGGCGATCTGCAAGTGAAAACAATACATTACTATATTACTCACTTATTTTAGTAAGAAGGGAACATTAGCAACGTGCTTCAGGCGATTATTATCATTATATTTAGAGGTATAAAGCTCCGTGGTAACGCATCGGACTGTGGATCATAAGATCCAGACAAATTTTAGAAAATTACCACTGTAGCTCCTCCACAAGCAGCATCCTTGGAGGTCGTGATTTGACGGCTGCTTTGAGCAGAGTGCCACCCCCAGAAATGGGAAAATGGCGTGATGATATATTTATTTATTTTCATTGCCAATATCGTAAAAATGACAATTTTAAATAAACAAATGAAATATTGAATTCACAACCGTTAGTTAGCAACAACCTCATAATACAAATGATAATTTCTTGATATTTTTTTAACCAAAATATTTTTATAGAATCTGTTACATTTTTAGTTTCAAAGATTTTTAATAAAGGTATATGTGAGACTTTTCTAATAATTCAAAGTTAAATGAATGAATGGGCATTTTCTATCATCCTTTTGAGTATTGAAGGCAAAGATGACAGATGTGGAAACCGCTGAAATTAATCATACATAATCTTAAAGAGATCTCATTGTGGTCAATTTTGATGCATGATGATGTGTTCCGATTTCGTGGTAATCAGAAGATCGCCCACACACAAAGATACAATCTCACTCTGGATCTTTGTACCATCCTCTACCAGCACAAGAATTTAAATATTATGCATCATACACGTATTCATTTTTCATTTATCTAACATCATGTCTTGAAATAATTACAAATGGCAATTTATTTGATAGAAAGTGTGTGTTCATTCGTTAAGATAACATTATGAATGGACGTATTGTCGATAGATGTGTAAATAATTACGGATGACAGTTTCAAAAATGGTTGAATTACTAAGCAAAATTGAGAGAATAGGCTAGGAAAGCGATGGCGTCACATTTTAAAGATGAATACAAGCTTCCGATTGTAACTTGATAGCGGTAAACAGTAAACACTGCTTCGAACAGAAATCAAAATCTCTTGAACTTTAATTTATAAAATAAGTACAGTAAATCTACAATGATACATTTAGATATATTTAATTTCTTAGTTCCGGAGTTGCTACGGTGATTCATATGTAAAGTTATAGAATATAGGTAGGTGAAACATGAAAGAATGTACGAAAGCAATTCGGAAAGAAATAAATAGCGAAATTCCGTATTATTAGAATTTGTTAGGAAGGCACGCGAACGATTTACGATCTGAAACGTCAGTATCAGTTAGATGGCTCTGAACACCAACGCATGTGTACGGAAGCTGCAAAAGCTGCGGTTCCTTCTTTTTCTTGTTCTTACGTACACGGATTCCAATTTGATGATGTCATACAACAACCGTGCGTGTGTGAGTGAATCAAAATGGGATATGATCATATGATGTCGATGTTTTATATACCACACGTATATTGGCGTCCTTGTTTGCAAGAATTCCAAATATTTCTGAATTATATTCATCGGGCACACTTTGATGTTATAGATAGATTTTAGACTCATTTTTACTTATTTACACATACTTCTCTCCGTTGAACCTGTGTATAAATTCTTTGTTATAAAAAATATTTGGTTTGCGCTTCATTCAATCGATCTTGTAAATATTTACGGATTTTTTTGTGAAAACTTTGCATTTTTCTTCTCAATGAGGACTGGCAAAAAACACAGTATTTTTAAATGTTACGTTCTCATAAAGCATCTTGTGTTATTCTAATTGTTCCATTTTTACGGATTTTTTTCTGAAAGCTTTTCTCTTTTTAATGAGGGCTGGCAAAAACACATTGGCTGGTATCACAAACTCTGTTTTTGGGTGATTTAAAATTCTTCGAACATAATCTACAGGGAAATATATTATCTATTACTTTTATTTGAAGTATTTTTTCATAAAATAATTTTAGAATATTGTACAGCGCTAAAGCCGAGACTAAACTGTTCTCCCATCCACACCCAAAAACAGAGCTCGTGGTACTAGTTAAAGTTTTTTTACCCAATTATAGGTTGCTGCTTAATAATTACCTTATATATAAGCGAGCTAATTTGATGGGCCAAATTTTTTTTGAGCGTATTTCAGTTAATAATTGAATTAGAGTAAATTTTGTTATAATAAAAAAGATGAAAAATAATACTAGCTAAAATTTTTATTTGCAACTTTCTTTTCTATTATACCATTTACAAGTTGTTTAGGCGGTTGTTATTTTTTGTTTTAGTGATGATTAAATTTTAAAAACTTAAGATTTATAGAGTATAATATTTTTTACGATACATCTTTTTGCGTAAAATTAAAAACTACTCTGTTCATAATAGCTCCGCAATTAGTAGGTCGTACCATCTTTGTTGAACACTTAATAAATATTATTTTTGTCAGTATTTGCAAAGCCTTACGTTTATAGAAAGTAGTGTAATATTCTTCATTTTCACAGCGATTCGCCGTAAAGAAAATTGGGGTCAGATAACATCGAACATCGTGCACACAATTTCGCATTTTGTTTTCGGTTTTGCAAACTTGAATTGATAATTTGCTATTCAAATACCGGAATACTTTCGTTTTAATCGTCAAAAATAACTGTACACTTTATCTTTGAACATATCTATACAAAAAGATGTTTAAAATATACGAAAAACAAACATGAAAATTAAATTTAACTTTTATTAACTCATGCATCTGTTCGCTAGCATTCTTAATGTGTATTTTGACAATTTTAGCCGCTTACACCAAAACAAATTATGAATTTCATACACTATATTTCTCGTGTCATAATTATTATATATTATTAAAAGTTTTTACCGCGAAATAAAAAAGAATCAGTAGCGACTTGATTTTAAAATTTGCATAAACCCATGACCAGTTCATAATAAATTTTTATTAATTGCCAATTAATACAACTGGAAAGCAATATATAAAAAATCTGTCATATTATAATTAAGCTTTAAGTAAAACAAATTTGAAATGTCAGTTTGTGTGTCATGTACATCTTGTAATTTTTTACGCAGTAGTTTCGTAATACTCAAGTTAGTTTCATGTTGAACTTATGAATGATAATCTATTTTTAAACGTTCTTTCACCAATAAGTACGCGTTTGCTAAAAAAGTTAATTCATCAACACCTATTTATGTAAAATTGATTATTTTGCAGTAATTTAAAACAAGTTCTCGATTGAATGAAATATTTGTTATTTACGATTTCTGTCAAAAGCTAAAGACCTCACTGATTTTGATTCAGATCAGTCAACCGGAAGTGGAAGTTTATTCGTTTCATTTTCCTGTTTATCTTCTACATTCAACGAAAATATTTTCCAGCACAACTATTCACAATATTATTTCTGATAATTTTTTATCTTGACTGTTTATTTTCGTGGGTAGTTTATCAATGCATTCGCGCGTTAATTTCAGTGAATACTTCACGGGACATTGCTTGCATATAGACGCCATTGATCATTTCCGCTTGTTTCATGTTACTATTTTAGAAACAGTGAATGAGTTACTGGAACTGAAAACACACATTTTTCAATATTTGAGTATCGTGGATAGATGAATCATCTTGTTGAATATTTCAAGTGCTAAGTGTTTCATTTAAACCGCAAATCAGGTGGATAAACTCATCAACAAACACTGAAATCTGTTTCATAGCAACGACGCTTACTAAAGAAAGAAATCACTGACATTGGTGGATGGTGGGAAGATATTTATTTGTAATTATAATCACCCAGTGGCGTATCGAACGAATTTTTTTCGTAAATAAATCGTGAGATCTTCAGCTCGAACTGAACAGCTAATAGTTGCCATTTTAAATTTATTGCAGTGATTCCCTATACACTAACACTTCTCGCACTTTATGAGCAAATATATCAGTTACAGAGATTTGCGAAAGTAGAGTGCCACACACATAGTAGGTAATAGGTGTAATGGTTTATGCTATAATAAATAAATAAATATTTTTTTCATAACCACTGCTGCGACTTATGACTGATTAAAAAAACTGAAGAAGATTTTAGAATAATGGGACGAAAAATAATAAAATATTAGGACCAAAATAAAGATATCAAAAAACGAATACAGAATAAGAATGACCTAAGAAATAGAACAAGAGTTGGAAGAAAATTGTAAAATAGATGTCAGAGGGCTTGGTCATATATGAGAGCAGAAGAAAAGGATGCAAATATTTCAGTAGTAGAATGGGAACCAGGAGGAAAAAGAAGACGAGGCAGACTCAGATCAATATGACTAAAGGAAATAGAAGAAGATTTTAAAAAACTGGCAAAATAAAACAAAAGATAGGAAGATGTGGAGAAACCTAACTACAAGGATTTAAATGAAAAGAAAAGAAGAATGATACAATGCAGCAAAATAGACGTTACCCTAAAGGGGGATTAAAGAAAATTGATTGTCGCTTCTTTCCTCTTTCTTCTACTAGTTAGATTTCATCTTATTCTTGTCTTCATCGTGTTCTTTATTGAACTTCTTCTATAGTTGTGTAATAAAAAAACTGTAGAACTTACCGAATTATTCAGAAAGCTGAGAAAATAAGATGCATTTTCTGAAAATGTCATAACAATTAAGAAACTAAACAAAATTATTTACTAAGTAATTAGAAGTATTTACAAAACACAGAAAATGCATCTTTGTCCTTTACCGAATAGTTTTTTCCGTGTGTATATATTTCTATTTTGCAAATAATTATAGGAAAACTGACGTTGGAATTAATTTTTTGTGTTTGAGGTAGAATTTTAATTAATGTGGTCCATTCTGCAAGTTGGCATCACTTGATAGCACAACATTGAAAACCTGGCAGAAATTAGTTTTTTATTGTTTGGGAATTGATGTAATGTATCCATTTAGATTTAGAAATTTACTTTCTTTGCTAATTTCTATAACTCGATTTGAGGCTCGTGAGTCGTATTGTTGACAAACTATGTTTATCACTTTGATAAAACGACGTATTATGTAAATTTTATGTAATTCTTCTTAGGAATGAGGAAATAAAGTATGCTCCTCGCTGAGAACCAACACCTACTCAAGCGGTTTTATTACAAATAGCATATTTGGAACATTTACGATCAAAACAATGAATCAGTTTAGTTTAAAGATTCGGTAGTAATATTACTCATTAATGTCCTCCCCACATGAGTCTATTTTTACGCGAGAGATCTATTTCTAACTATTGTGACTAGTAAAACAAACTCGTGTACTATTTTTTCTAGAATTCTTCAGCTGTAAACCGCGGTCAATTTGTAACATTACAGTTTAGACATAACCTCAACAAATGTAACATAGCAAACACTAACAGAATCTTGATAATACAACACAACACATGCTATGAATTAAATCTTAGACACGTCCTTTGCTCTCACAAAACTGAAAGTGGCATTTCTATTTTTGGATACTTGGCCGCTGTGTGCTGCTGCTGGTAAATATGATATCAAACAAAGACTGAGATGTCTTATGTCGGTTGTCATCTTCTTGTATTTATTTATTATTGATTGTTCTGATTCTCCAGATGAATTGGATATGTTAACGCGTTTATTTTGATAAGCTACTTTGGTTCTTGAGAACTGCTATCTGCTGCAGGATTATATTCACACACTTGGTTTCATCTGGTTTTTAATGAGAATTGCTTTTTACGTTGTGGTACGAAATTTACTTAGCCGTATTTAAGTTAATTTTAATCTTTCAAAGAACAAAGAATGTATTTTGCAGAACGCATGCTACCATGAGCTCTGTTTTTGGATGTTTTAACAGAAGAACTCGGTTTTAGCTTCGTACAATGTTCTAAAATTATTTTATAAAAAAATGCTTCGAATAAAAGTTGCAGAGATATATGTTAGTAATTACTTTTATCTGAAGTATTTTTTTATAAAATAATTTTAGAACATTGTACATCGCTAAAACCGAGGCTAAAACACTTCTCTTAAAACACCCAAAAACAGAGCTCCTGCATGCTTTAAATCAGTGGTTTGAAAAGATATTTCATTAGCACGAAATGGAGTAAATAATAGATCATGAGTTAATTAGTTCTTCAGGGGCCGTTATTTGGCGGCTGGTAGCCTTACTTTTGCTCAAAAATATACCATGTATACCGAGATCTGCGAAAGCATAATGTCCCAACTGAAATTGGTAAATGGTAAATTATTTAATATTTAAATTTTCATAATTAAAAACAGTATGTAATTAAATGTCACAAATTTATTTCTTTACTATATAAAATGTAACAAAAATATACTGAAATGGAATGTATTTGTGGATAAGCTTGCTGCGCTCTCACTTTTCACAAACAAACCCTAAGCCTACACAACTCACGCTCGACAAACTCGAATCACTACTGTTTTTTAATGGAACTTATCTGAAGATAAGCTTGCTTCCACGTTCCACGTGGAACAAATAAAGTAACCCACTGATTTACAATTGCTGTGTGTAAATAATTTTTGTGACATTTTTGTGTTTCGTGTAACATTTCAGTATTTTCGTGTGGAACTTGTATGTAACAAATCAGTTTTTATGGCATATTTAAATATATTTCATTAAAAACAGGGGACATTTTTTTGCCGACTTATTCTCATTTGAATGTTATATAAATGGGATATTTTTTTAATTTACAGTATGTATTTCCGAAGTACAATGATGAATAATTTATACATGATTCTTAAAACTGCTTTCTTCAATTTAAAACTGGAAACTTTGTTATGAAAAAGTTGCAGTCCCCTTTTTTACTTTGAGAAATAAATATTTATTATACTGAGTCACGTATTAAACTTCTCATTCATGAGAAAAATCAGTAAACAATATAAATATAATTCGCAAGGTTACCTATTTGTTACACTGTATTTAATTTGTCCCCAATTTCATTGATGTACAAATTCCGGTAGGAACATATAACGGCTTCCGAATTCTTTTTGGTCAATCGTACGTCAACACGTGCTTAGGTCGGCCCGTGGAGGATAACAGAAATCCGTGATATAAATAGCACTGCTCTTAAATAATTTATATTGTGTAATGATGTGGTGAAAGTGTTTTTACACTATTTTCAGTTATAGAATGTCGTTAACAGAATATAGTCAGCAACCTCTAATTAAACAATTTGTTGGAAATGATAATGGCGATGGTGAAACATTGTGCTTTTTTTGTTTTCTTTCCGTTGGTTTCATAACCTAGAAATAAATAATTGAGATACATAAGATGTGATGGTTCCTTTTAGATATTGGTTTCGGTAATTATAGAACCTTAGCCCACATTTCAGGTTAAAATTAGATTTATGCTTTAGATTGAACTAAACTTTTATGTTTTCGGAGGTACAACGGGAGTATACGAAATAAACAAGGCGTTATAATGTTTGATTGCAACATAAATAATAGAAAGAACTAGTTCCATATATTTTGACATTTTAAGGTTTCATTTCCACGATGTTGTAAATTAAAGTTTGGCGTGTGTATCAAGGTAAAATATTTAGAAATTGTCATTTTGTAATAAATGATGTTTCTTTCCAATTATTGCTAATTAAGAGATAAATATAGCATTTTAATTTCCGTTTCGAAATGGAAAATGTGACACTTTGACATTTATTATCGTTATTTATCAAGTTGCTTCAATGAATTGACAGATCATATTTTTAAAAATTGAAATCATGGATTCCATGCGCAATACAGCAACAAAATATAATATAGCATTGCAAAATGAATAATTCATGTTAATAAAATATAAAAAAATAATCATTATTCTTTTGTATTAAGAATTCCTTTAACACGTTAAGCTGTCAATTATGTTGACAATTTATTCAGAGGCTTTTCTTTAAAATAATAAATTTGCAACTTAATTCAACAAAAATCTTTCGTTTAGAAAATACTGAATGATTTAAGTTTCGTAATAGGTTATAAGTTACCAAATTAAATTCGAAGACTTCGATTATGTATTCAGCAACTTAGCAACTGATGCCTATACTAATGATATATGATATGGCGTTTAGAAAATTAACAAAAACTTTTTTCATATCTTACAACAAAAAGGTAACCTTCATTGAAATGTCATTAATTTACATATTTTGCGACATTTATGATGTATCTACCACCAACGAAGAAATTATTGTTTGTACTTTTCAAATATTTATTAACTTCCTGTTTACAAATTTTATAGGTACACTAATTTTATGTTACCTCAGAAAAGACAATGCACAATATACCTTTATGGATTATTAAAAAATAATTGGTCGTTATTTTTTAAACAATAGAATATTAGATAAATAAAAAAATAATGAAAGAGTTATTCATGGCAATGAAACGAATATTTGTTTTAATTAATAGTTCAATTTATAATATGAGAGTTCATTTAATAATTAAGAGTACAATTTTGTAGTTTTTTTTTTATATTGACATAATAATAATCGGTAATTCAAGTATATATACAGTTCCAACTGTAAATATAATGTAAAAAATAATCTAAATTAACTTTGTATTAGAATGAGGATAAAATTCACTGTAAATAAACAATTGTTAATTGTCTTCAAAGGAAAATGTATAATTAAAAGGAATTAACAATGTTTGTTTGCTTGTTAACTATAGCCAAGATGGATGACACCACTTGAAACAGTTTTTATCATTTAATTGGTATAATTTATCCATTAAAATGAATATATTTTATATTGATTGCCAAATTAAAATAGTACAATTATATTTGTAACGATGTCAATTATTTCAATAATAATAATAATAAAAATAAAATAGAACAAGAGTTGGAAAGAGACAGTGAAAAAAAAATTAAGTAACAGAGTCAGGTAGCTTGGATATATATGGAGAGCAGAAGAAAACGATGCAATTAAATCACTAGTAGAATGGTGAACAGGAGGAAGAAGAAAACGAGGCAAAATCAACATGGCTTAAGGATTGTACTTAAAAGAAGATTTAAAAGTAAAATTAAAGATAGGAAAAGGTGTAGAAAGTTAACTACAAGAATTTAAAGGAAAAGAAACGAAGATTGGTCCACTCCAACAAAAGGATCTAGACAGCGTTATAAGATTTATTTATTGCGCTTATTTTGGTCTACAGTCTAGTTGTCAACGCACCGACCTAAGCAAACAGTGAAACGATCCCATTGCATAAAAATGTTCACATTCAAAATATTATTATTGCATAACACCCAACAGTATTTTCGTTTAGCGATTACGCATCAGCGCGCAAAAATGCAATTTCCAGACTAGAGGTCCAGCACATGCACATGTATTTTGATTAAAATAATGACTGTGTATAATTTGCAAGTAGCTATTTTGAACTTAGAGGAATTATTTTTGGCTGCAGTGGATTAAGAATAGCTTGCTAATAATTTTCCTGCATGTCTAACAAGTGTGATGCTGATCAGTACGTGTAAACGGACACTTAACAAAACAAAGTTCAAGTCAAGGTCACCACGAGAATGCGCGTGAGTGTTCGGTTTACATATTTTCGTAACAGTTCTAAACAAATATTCTTCAAGCCCTCAGGATGTCTTCCAATTCATATATCAACTTGATGAAGATGTATATCCGGCTTTTATAACAATCTAACAGATTTTTTTTTACAATATTACCTGGATTTCAATAGAGATCATGTATTACACAGATTCCCGTTAATAGCAAATATCGCTGAAATTTAATAAAATTAATAGTAAAATAATTGTACCAAAATTTATGAATACTGATATAGTATATATTTAAATTAATCAATGCTACATAAAAATAATAAATGATTCTATATAGAATATTAAGACCAATAAAGATATCAGGTAACTAATACGGCATAATAATAAACTATGAAATAGAATAAAAGTTGAGAGGAAAAGTAATGGTGAAAAAAATCAAGTAACAGAGTCAGATGGCTTGAACATATATGGAAAGTAGAAGAAAACAGAAGTAGAATGGACACC
The DNA here is from genome assembly GCA_963942605.1 of Poecilus cupreus. Taxonomy (NCBI): domain Eukaryota; kingdom Metazoa; phylum Arthropoda; class Insecta; order Coleoptera; family Carabidae; genus Poecilus; species Poecilus cupreus. Next base: position 13,411,026 of record OZ012715.1, read on the forward strand.
AGGAGAATGAAGAAGATGAGGCAGACCCAGATGAACATGGGTGAAGGAATTAGAAGATTTAAAAGCACCAGGAGAATGAAGAAGACGAGGCAGACCCAGATGAACATGGGTAAAGGAATTAGAAGATGTAAAAGCAGCAGGATATAAAAACTGGCAAAGTAATACAAAAAATAGAAAGATGTGGAGAAATCTAACTACAAGAATTTAAAGGAAAAGAAACGTAGATTGAACCACTCCAACAAAAGGATCTATAGGTGTTAAATCATTGTACTGGGTGTCCCATTTTCAATTAGTTTCACGAATATCTCGAGAAGTATGCATCGAACAAAAAATAGATTAAAAATTAAAAAAATAATGTTTATAATAATCAGACCTATATCTATATCTTAAAAAATGGGGTTTTCATTTTTTAAAAAATGAGGTGTCACCTATATTCTATAAAACAAATCAATTGTAGCTTCTTTTCTCTTTCTTCTGTAAGTTAGATTTCATCTTATTTTTGTCATCTTCTAAAGTAATCTTTTTTAATTTCTTCGTCTTATGTAGAATGTCCAAATAGCATTTGTATTTATATGTCGCATTTACACGTTTCTCTATTAAAAATAGCCTATTTGCAATCAGGTCAAATCAGAAATAGGCAGAAGATAAAACTTAGATAATATTGCAACATAAATGTGTATTGGAATGCCTATAAATAGGGGTTCACATGGAAGTAGTAACAATCATATTTAAAAGGGACACCGAAATAATAAATTCCTCAAAAATAAAAACAAAATAATAATAATGGCGCCAGTGGAGTATGCCAAGCTCGCTCTAAGTGGGTTTATATGATTTAGTAAAATATTAATTTTATGTGGTAATTCGTAATGCTTGCTTTATGTATATGTTTCCATGTTTTAAAATTCCTAAGTGTGTACTGATGATTTTGGATATAAATGAAGAACTTGCGTCAAAACAAAAATATTTGACCAAGCAAATAGTTTCTTGAAACGATCTAATAATTTTCGGAAGGAATTTTAAAACAAACAGGAAGTTCTGCATCATTTTATGTAGGTATTGTAGGTAAGCTCTACGCAAAACTGAAGCCAGCATCACACGAGAAAACAATATTTCTATTGAGAAGTACGTCAAAATTAAGCAAATAACCAATTTACACGTATGTAGCGTTAAGGTAACATTAACAAAATTATATTTGGAAATGTATCTTTTCGGGTGTAATAATGACTTTAGTAACAGACTAAAATAGTTCGGTGCGCACTATACCATACTGTTTCTGACACACCCCCGTACTTATTATAACTCGAAATCGTTGTAAATATTTTCGTGAAATATTTTTTACATATTTCATGGTTTGAAAGCAATAAAAATAAATCTTTCGCGAGTTATAAAACAGAGCAACGAAAGAAAGATCTCACTTTTTATATATTATTGTTAAAAATAAAGATGCTCTAATTTGCTTTTAAAAACAAAATAAAGAATATTGTGGTAACGTATCTGGCTTTGCATCGTGAGATCCTCAGTTCGAATCCCACAACAGACAGTTGCCATTTTAAATTTACCCCTGTTATTCTTTATCCACTAACATCTTTGGAGGCTATGACTTGACGGTTGGTAACCGCACTTAATGTACAAAAATACATCATTTAGCGAGATCTGCATAAACAGAGTGCCACACCCAATAATGGGTAAAGGAGTGATGATATATATTGTATTTAATTTAACACTCGTTAGTTTACCACCTTCTAGATTTACCGACATAAATAAGTTTACCTTAGGATTAAGTATTTTCATAACATCTAATTTAGTCAACTGTAATTATAGTAACTATAGCAAACTAAGTAAATGTAAGTAAAGTACTGCCAATGGGCAGTTACATTCACATGTCATATAGTCTTTAATCACTAAAATTTACTGAATATCTACAAAGATAGATTGTAAATACTAATGGGATCATAAAAAAAAGTTAGTTTACCAAGAATCTCAGTTATTCCTACTGTGGCATATTTAACAAATGCATTCAGTGCAAGTCAGAAACGAATTCCTTTTAATAAAACGTAATAACTATCGTTGACTAACAATTACTTCTCGAGATAAGAGAAATAAAGTTGTGTGTAAACATCATTAAATAGTTCTTGTAGCAGTTTTTAGCACATTGACATTTGAATTTAATATATTTGGCAGTAATAATAAGTAAAACGTCAGGCATCTAGCATAATCGAAATTAGTTCTACATTAAAATCATTATTGTTGTTTGATGTATAAATAGAATAAACTAATTGTTTAATGACTGCAATTCTGCCGTGGCATTTAAGAAATCTGATTATAAGATCCAGTATCGGTTTAATGTATGGTATTTTCAAGATATACTGTTGTTTTAATGTAACATTTACTCTTTAATACCTATATTTATTGATTATTGCACTATAGCAATCATTAGCTGGCAGCATGATATACCACAGTCTCATGATTAAGATATAAAATGGCTATTACTTCCATTACTTTATTAAACTTCTCTACAATTTTTTAAATCGGAAAACAAGAATTGCATTTATAATTTTTAATTTGTATAAAAGGAATTCTTCTTCTTTACACGGAAAAAAAATTATCCTTAGCTTTCCGAATAGTCCGACAAATATGGTATATTTTTTTTTCGTGCACTCAATTCTCGTTAAATATTTGTGTAGTATTATGATAATCATTACTTGATGATATAAGTTAACGTGCTGCTTAATGCAGACAATCAAAGAATTCAGAAAATAATAGCAACGATGTTAAAACGTATTGGCAGATGTTTTAAAATAAACTATCGGGCTCTTAGGTTTTTTGTGGGAAAATTTCTTACAAAAACTTTCCACGTTTTAACTAGGCGTGAAGATAGTATAAATTGTCAACTAGTTGGCCAATGTTTACGTGATCAAATGATTGTCCATATTTATAGCAGTAAATTGGGCTGATTTCAACTCTCATATCTGCCAATCTGCAGTACTTAATGATGGAAAAATATTGTAATTCTTAGATTATTTCAGCTGCTCAACAACATTGAAGCAAATAGAACAAGTTCTAATTGTTTATTCACATAAAGAATTGAAGAAAAACTAAACGAATTTACGTGTATGATACGTTCAATTTTTAAATTTGTGGGTGTCATACGGGATTAAGTAAATGTAAGTAAAGTACACTCAATGGGCAGTTACTTTCCCATGGCATCTAACCGTCTATTACTAAAATTTACTGAATATCTTTGTACAGAGAGACTGTCAAAATGAATGTCAACCTACCTTTCTGGTGAAACGTGTAAAATTTGGGCACATTTTCAGTACTCGAGTCCTCATCCTCCATTTGCCTCTGTTCCAGTCGACTGAGGTACACGTCATACATCCGTGAATACTCTTCTTGGCTGACGTTCATCTGTCAACAAGAACAAAGTAAACGATGAGTGTTTGCCGTCTCGAAATGTTCCTTTTTTTCTTTCTTCATGTACATGTTCTTAGGTCTCGCGGTGTTATGGTGTTAAACGCAACAAGAACAGATTGGTGATTGCTGTGCTAATGTGTGTGTTGTGTTATGTTTTTGTTACGTTACGTGATACGACGTTGTTTGAGTATAGTACGTTCGAAATATTCACGCGGTTCGGAAAACAATACTATTGTGTTGTACATAAAACTGAGGTTTGTTAGTAAATATGAAGAAAGCAATGTGCTAGGTATTGAAACAAGAAAATGTTTACAGTTTGTTTACAAATCGGCGAGTAAACAGTTGACTCATTTTGCATTTACTACTAGATTTTAAAAATCCTGTTTACGACGAAATTCAGGGCAATTTGAAAATATATATAACATATATAACCTCAAAATGTTATTAACAATTAAGAAACTAAACTAAGCAACTGGAAGTATTTACCAAAAAATTAAAAAAATCTTCGGACTGCAGTAAAAATTTATTGATATTCTAAACACCCGACATTTTCAAGGGACATTTATAGGCTTGCAAATTTAAAGTTTAAATCATAAAATAGTTAATATATGACCAAAAGGATTTTTAAAATTATTGCATATCACAGTCGATCATCATTCCTATCAACTAATTTACAAAAAACTTTGGTACATTTTCAGAAAATCTGTCTTATATCCTCAGTTTACCTAATAATAAGGTAAATTCTACTGTAGATTTTTTTTTTTCGTGTAAATCTTAAATACAATTTATTTATCTTCAAATATTTTTGCCTACGCTTGTGGATTGTACTTCGCACAATAGGTTCTAAACTTACCGCAAGCATTTTAAATATGTGGGAACAATGTACAATGTCACTAATATAGCCAGAAAAAAAAATGACTACTTATACACGATTTGTAAACCTTATTTCTTATTTTGCTTCCAAGGATAATTGATCAGTGCTAATGTGTGTATTGTACAATGTTTTCGTTGCAAGACGTGATGTCTGGGCGGTAATGATGCCTTAAGGACGAGGACAAAACAGGCTGTAGTTAATTAGGGTTTCTTTGTAAAAAATGAAGTGCTGTTATTGGAATTTTGAACTTGATGGACTGGCAGATTCTTTTAATTTATTTCTGTACAACTTTTACATTTGGCAAAACAGAAAACAAAATATTTACTATTCCAGATCAATTGGGTACAGTTTTCTCAATCCAAGAAGTAATTCCCAAACATGTATATATGCCAAATCATATTTGCAGACGATTGGGTATTGTGAACTGTATTCCAATCTGCATATAAAAATTAATGAATAAATTTGGAATAAATGTTTGGGAAAAGTTGGTCCCTACCATTAGTACCATGCACCATCCAGATCAAATCTAAAATTAGAAGCATATTGCAGCGGCATTTTATTACGATTCTAAGAGGTATCATTTCCTAAAAAGATATAAACCAGCATAGAAATGACCTCATAATAAATCTTGAGTATATCCCAGAGATTCTAAGAAAATGTCCACCTGTCCGCCACTGTAGGCCATAAAATGACCTGCATGCAACAAGTTTCCATCCAGCAGACCAACAGACGGCAAGAAAGAATGCAGCGTTCGGACACTTTGCAAGCACGTCCATGCCGTACACGCGTAAAGGTTTTACCAGAGTCTTCAAAAGCTGATTCTACTTTGTTCTAGCTTTCTACGTTATTCTATAGTAGTTTAGTTGTGGCCTTACTGAAGAGCGGTACTCATTTTTGTACAAAAATGTATATGTAGCTTCTAAATTTATATTGGCGTTCAAATCCATTACCAGTGGTAAATGCAAGAATAGAAATATTCGGCAATACCATTTCTTCAGGTATATATTTATAATTCAGTTTGTTGAACGCTTAGAACTCAAGAAAATCAAAGTAAATGTTTCCATTTCAAGCTTTTTAGTTATATACAGAATGATTCGTCGGTTTGTTCCCTTTCTTTTAATTCTTTTTCCTATTTCACGTACACTAAGTCAATTCTGTGACACTGTTTTTCTCAAAAATAATGCTACAAAATTGAATTTTATGCACCTGATTTTGTGGAATTTATTATTTCTAAAATTAACAGTCTGTCAAACTTGGGGCTGTCATTGTTCACGTAAAATTATTGAATCGGAGCCCCTGCGTCGGGGTTGCGGCCTGGGACCCGATAGGCCCCGTGGGCAAAGCCCCTTGGTGACCAGTGGTATATTAAGCATGTCGTATAATTTTATTTTATTTTTATTGAATTTATGAACGTGAAATAGGAAAAGTAGTATGAACAACTCGTGTTACAATGCCAATTGTAATATTCATATTACAAAAAAGGTCATTGTAACACTAGTTGTTCAATATACTATTATTTTAAATTATACAATAAAAAAAGTACCCTAGAATTTACCTACCTATTTGGTAAGCTGGGGATAGACAACCTTATCAAATTATGCTTTTTTTGAAGCAAATCTAATTTACTATCAATCAGTAAATATTTATAGAGTGTTACAAAATATAAACTTGCATAATGTTTATGGTACGTAGATAGACAATACTATATCAAATAGATTATATTTGAAGAGTTTTACCCTACAACTTAATATCTTTTTAGTTTGGGAAAAATTTCCCGCCGCTGTAACTTTTGCGCTAGCTATAGTAACATAAGCATCTTTAACGTTCCTATACACATGTGACATGTGTATTGTTACGTTGATTTATCGTGGGTATATAAGTTGACATTTAATGAATTACTAGGCAAGATGTTTGAAAATATAGATAGATTGGAAATGCATTGTTTGAGTTTTATGTTCTGGGATGAATTTTTTACATCAAAATACATTTTAGAAACAAAACATTTTTAAAAACTAGTCAGATGTGTCCTATAAAATATTTGAAATATTTGTTTGTACAAATAATACTAGTTTTTGGGGAATTTTACAAACGTGAATATTAAATTTGTTTTTCGCATAACTCAGACTAGTTCAAGCTAGTTTTTAATAAGGTACTTTCTAACAATTTTTTTAATTATCCCCACAGTTATGGTGTCGGTTAAATAGCATAGATTGGAAATATTTTACATTGTTATTGATATATGAATTGAAGACAAATGATAAAGCCATATAGTAACAAAATAAACAAAAAGCTGTTTTACCAGTTTTCAAAAACTGACCTCATCTAATAATGTACATATTGACCTCAAATTTAATCGATCTATACCTAGAAATTTATAGATTATTTTAATGGAGGCAGATAATAAAATATCAGTGACGTAGGTAACCTTTTTAAAGGGACAGATGCTGTATTTTTTTTTTTAACAATATAATCACTATTGTGGCCCATGATATCTGATTTGAATTTTAAAACTTGTCAGACAAGAAAAATAAATAAAATGGTATAGATTTCTCAGTATAATCCCAGATCCCTGGCTGTAGGAACTATCTAAAGATCTTGCAATTCAGTCCCAATATTTTTTTTTTTTATATTGAAAGAAGCTTTCAGAATTCACAATATAAATAAAACAATACTTGGGTAAAGTTTTGTAGAATTTGTATATATGCATACATGTATGTGTGTTTTTATATGTTTTTTCGGAACTTTAACTACAGATGTCATTCGTTTTTGCATTGCCACTTGTTACAACTACTAGCCGGTGCCCGATAGCTTTGTTGTTGCCAAGTTAATTTTATTCCAACTTATAATTTGTTATAAAACGACGTTTCGACAGCGAAGTGCTGCCTTGATCAGATAAAATACAAAATAAAAAATAAATATGTAGTCAAAAATACGTGTTTAAAAAATACGGATAACATAGTTCAAAATGGTTATACAAATATAAACAGAAATTTAAGAAAGAACAACAGTTAATCACACTTATTTATTGCTTCTCTAATTAGTCTTCTAGTTATTTTCTCTTGCCAATATATGATGAGTTTTCAATATTTAACTATATCCTAGTTACAAATTCATAAACATCAAATATGACTAAAAATTTGAGAATAAGATTTTCAAGAGAACAAATAAATTGATGCTCTGTATTCTGTAACAATACTTGATATTTTGATGTGGAAAATTGTGTCACGATTAACAACAGTGGCAATGTTGCAAACAGGGGTAGTGTCCAATGTGCAGTCCGTCAAAACACAACCCCCTAATGGGGTAAATCAATTTAAAATAATTCATCCTGAAAGGGATGAAATAAAACCTTAATAACTAAACAGTTTATTATTTTTTTAATGTGCCCTTTTTGGAATGTGGTCTCCGCCACTGAGTTCAAAGTACATCGCCATTGCCACCGCTTTCACTATTATTAAACCGCATATTTTTTTGTGCTCGACGCGTAAACTGACCAAGCAGACAATGTTTTTATTTACGTTTTTATTTTCCTTCACATCCTGAATCCGGTGTGTGTTTAATTTTCAAATGACTATAAAAACGTTATTAATTATGTGCTCTACGTTACCAGATTAGACAGCCGGAAAAGTTTTTGCTAATTGTTTAGGTATTTTAAGCATGTTGCGTGTAAGGTGCTTTTTTCTTTGATTATACGCAGGGATGGACTAGCTCTGATGGTAACCGGAAATGATATTAATTATGCAATTTTGCACTTCATTCGACATATCTTCAAGAGCTCCTTTTCACAAGTTGGAGGGCTAGAAAAACTTACGAGTTCTTATTTTGCTACACGGATATAAGATACCTATATTCTTGGAAAATATACAAAACTATTTTGTAAATAATCGTGTTTAGTTTCTTCATTGTTATAAAATTTTCAGAAAATGCATCTCATATTCTCATCTTACCGAATAGTCCGGTAAATTCTATGATACTTTTTTTAAAGGATTTTAGTATTCGGATTGAATCATTTATTGAAAAGGACTATACAAATTCGAGTCATTAATTACCATGTTTATTATATCTCCGTATACGATATATTTCTGCGCGTACTATGCCGTCAATTAAAATCCCCTATAAATGTTAGAAGGAATATAAATTAGTTTTGTATTTTTTCCGCAATTCAATTTAAAATAAGTGTCATTAAATATAAAATATTGCAAAGCATGAACTAATAATAATTAAAATATTAACCATAACTAGGAACAGTATTTGTTTTACGATGTTATTTGCATACTTTGCATTGAAGCATTCTATAATAAAATAATTTATATTCAACTTAGGTATTTACGGCATGTATCGCGGACAGTTAACTTGTGAAGTAACAATTTAAGAAAATAACACATGGTATATAAACTATTAACGAGCAAATAATTGCAGATTTCAAAATCGTTCGCATTTTTGCCATCCTAGTAGAGGTATTGCATTACATCTTTATGAAATAGCTTTATAGAATAATTGTTCAGCTATTAAATTAATACTTGACATATTTATTGTGTGAATCATCGAATAAATAGGCCAAAATATCTATTACCACTTATTAACGAGGTTGAAATGTACGTTTTATCGATTTTCAATACTTCTTGAAATTTGACACACTATTCTTGAAGTATTTTTACACTTACTATCAACATGTATTTATAGAATTTTGTTCTAAATTTGCCTTAATTAATTTATTAGAGTTCACGAGCCCAAAATATTCCACACCCAAGTTAAAAATGTCGAAAATAACTAATTTGTTCTAGAAATCTTATATTAATTAGACGAAAATATACGTGAATTCATGTTTCACTTCTGACTCACCAATCCTTAAGTACCTGCTATATTATATTACCATATGCGAACCATGTGCAAAATTAACGCGTGCCAAAAAAATTCGAAAGTCGCGCAAAAAACAAAACAAATCGTAATAGCATATTTATATTTACTACGAGGAATCTATTTATCATCAATCAGCAAAAAAAATTCCACATTTTTCATTTAATAGGTGGCCTACCGCGGCAGGAAGTTAAGACTGGAGAGAACCGGGTTTGATTCCCGCTCACGTCAAACCACTTTCAAGAAATAAAATAATCTGTTGGGTTGTTAAAGGTTTTTTTCCTCCCTTTTAGGGTGAATTGTTTTAATATCATTGGGGTTTTGTTTTGACAGCATGTATATTGCCACTGTTGTTGATCGTGACAAGTTTTCCTCGTCAAAATATCGAGTGTTGTTATAGACCATCAACTTAGGTTTGGTCTCTTGATACTCTTGTTCATAATTTTTTTATCATATTTGATGTTTATTAATTTGTAACTAGGATATAGTTAAATGTTGAAAGAAACTTTCAGAACGCATCATATAGCAATAGAAATCACGAAATCTTCAAATAATCTTAACTTGAATACAGGCTTTGAGCTTAACTGTTTTTGACCTTTATTTTCTGTTTATATTAATTTATAAAACCTTTGATCTATGTTACCCTGATATTGTAAACCTGTAATCTGGACTACATATTTATTATTTTATATTTTACCTGATAAAGGCAATAACTTAATTGTCGAAACGTCTATTTATTAAATAAATTATAGAACGAACCCAAATATTGTTCTATTTATAAAAGGATATAGTTGTTGATAAAGGGTAATATCAACAGCTGAAGTTTTCAAGTTTTTGTGGTAATTATATCATTTATCTTCGTTTTCCATGGCTAGGTAACGCGTGATGTTATAATCGGAGGGCAAGGTGAATTAAAATCATAATGAATAAGCAAGTTTCCGAGGTATTGAGTAAGTCCATCCCTGTTTACGGACATAGTTAGCCGTTCCACTTAGTTGACATCAGTGTTATTGTATGCTGGAAATTCCAGTTTCCGTAAATCCATTTATAATAGTAAAATGATCTTATACATACATCAGTTTTTGGGATTACCCACAACTTTACTATTGACGTTTCATCACAATCATAAAGATGATTCCCGCATTCTCTCGCATTCATTTAAATTAAATCTTGAACCACATCGAAAATATGCTAAACATGTTATCTCCGTATGGGGTCCCCCGTTTTTATTCAGTTATTTACAAATTAACACCCACAGACCCAAAATCTTTGAAAGGAATGTCGAATAACTCGTTAAAATATTTTTGAAATGTGCTTAAATGGATTGTTACAACAAATTGTATAAAAACAAATATTTCAAATATGAATCGGCGAGCTAAAATTATGGATCGTGTAACTCAACAGGCAAATCAAGAAACTCCTAGGCTGAAAAATGAGCATAGTATTGATATTCTTATCAATTATGTATGATTAACCTCTTTCATTGAGAAATTGACATATTCGTAACAAACTAGTAATAGCTAATGTATTTGCCAATTAAACTATTGAATTGGGAATGTTCTACTAGCATTTTATAAAATTAAGTATTGTTTTAAGAAACTAAAAAAAAAATCTCGTAAATTTAAACAGTCCAATAATTTTTAATAAATAGTTACAGTATTTAAAAATAAATTTTGATGCGTTAAAGACAGACAAAATTACATGTAATAGAATTCTAATTGTCTAGATAATATGTAGGTAGCAGGAAAAAAATCTAGCAGGAAAAAATGTACCGTAACATAAAACTGTACTTTTACTATAAAAAAACGGTTTAATTTAAGATTCTTCCATTGATTTCCAGTAGCCAAATTGTCATTATGATGTTTTAATTTCATTGAATAACTTTTTTTTGCTATTGTTGATCTTATTTTTGAGTATATACGTATTGTTTTTTAGATTTAGAACATTATTACATATACTGTACAAAAATTCAAAAATACTATAAAGGATGCACCAACAAACCTTAAATTTTAACTTAGAAATTTTCTGCTTATTTTTCTATTTGTATTATTTTGTCCATATAAAATAGTTGTTTTCAACCCTAACTTAGCCCTGATGATGACAGCTGTAGTTGTCGAAACGTCGGCATAGTTTCTTTTAATAAATAATTGACAGCTACACAGTAAAAAAATTTATAGTCAAAATTGACAAAATATTTAGTCCCAGACAATCCACCGTTAATTGTTGTTAATTTAATAAGTTTCAAATTTGTTTGCAAGTAACAAATAATTTTTGTGTATTTCGTAACAAAATATATTTGTGAATATAGTAATTATTAATATTTTGTTTTATGAGGTTTTGACTAAATATTTTAGTAATTATATTGAAGTAGAACAATATATCATAGTTATTATAACAAATTAAGTTGTTATAAAGGATACAAACTTGCTTTAACAATTTCAATTGATAAGTTAGCTAAATTTATTTGTTATTATTGACGAGTGTATTTGTTAATTTTATAAATGTAGCAAATAAATAAATCAACAATTTTTCTTGTTAATAATTCAGAATTGACAAAATTTTAAATTAACAAATTGTCGTTTTTATCTTGAATGTTCACAATTAAATTTAAAAACGATTTACAGCAATGCCATTTATTCCATATGACATGTAACGGCGATTTGCTTTTATTTATATAAACCAAGTTTAAAATTAAAGTTTTCTTGGTGCAAATGGCGTTAAACACATGTAAAAATTAAGTTTACTGTGTCAATTTATATAATATACTGTTCAATATGCAGTTTATTGCTATTCACTATGTTTTAAAAGCTATAAATAATGATATGGAAAATATCAAATCAAGACTAATGTCTACAAGAACGATATGTCGTGTTTATGAAGGCACTGAAAGTCGTTTGAAGTATTAGCCGCGACCACCCATACGCATTCACTTTTAGTTAGGTCGTTTTTAACTTTAGAATCTATGAATGTGCACCATGACAAGATTAATGAAGGGACAGACATCATGATGATTGCTTACGAATGTGTGACATAGAAAGAAAAAAAAAACAGAAATTTTGTTAGTCGGGGGAATTGTTTTCTATTGAGCCTGTGGGTTTTTTTTAGCAGTAACCTATCTAATTATTGTATAAACATATGTACACATAAATTATCTGCCTTATTAGCAAATTTCGCACCTATCACCGGATGGTAAGCCAAAGAAAATGTTGTCCATATAAGATTTTTGATATTTCTAGTAATAACGTAAGAGATTTTGGAAAACTGGGAGACTTATTTACTTTTTCAGACAATTGCTTTAGTTGTCAGATAGATTCTGCCTCCATTTTAAGTTGAATCTTCTTGATTTCTAATTAGCAGGATTGACTGTGTTTGAAAACTCAAAACTGGGGTCAAAACAATTATAGATTTTTTATTTCTACATACAGTGAAATCATTTTAAAATGATGCCATACAGGAAGAAGAATTGGAAGACCTTTTCGTAGCATTACCAAAACTTGTCAATCAAAAAAATTAAATCTAATACCCGATTCATTCTAAATCACAGACTTATTTTATAAATCGTGAAATCTTGATTTAATTTCTCTTGCATCTATTGATGATGATAACTTAGTTATCGAAATACGTATTTAGATATACATATTAACTGATACCACGAGCTCTGTTTTTGGGTGTTTTAAGAGAAGTATTTTAGAAACGGTTTTAGCGATGTATAATGTTCTAAAATTATTTCATAAAAAAATACTTTAAATAAAATTGGTAGATAATATATTTCACTTATTAGAAACATTTTTTATAAAATAATTTTTGGACATTATACAGCACTAAAACAGAAGCTAAAACACTTCTCGTAAAACACCCAAAAACAGAGCTCGTGACACCAGAAATTAAATTTATTTTTTTTTTAGATTGTAAATAGCTCCGTGGTAACGTGTCGGACTGTGGATCGTGAGATCCTCAGTTCGAATCCCATAGTTGACAGTTGCCAATTTAAATTTATCCCTGTGGTTCCCCCTCCACTAACATATTTGGGGGCTATGATTTGACGGGTGGTAACCGCACTTCATACGCAAAAATATATCACTTACCGAAATCTGTGTAAGCAATAAAATATATGTACTTATGTACCTATTTCTCTAATTTGTTTATAATCTGTATTTATAATAATACATGTTTTAAATAACATTAAACATTTCTTCTTGATCAAAAGTAGCATATTTTATTTTTGGTGGTACAGAACTGTCAAGGGTTCTGAAATATTCTGTGAGATAATTTATAAGATTTGATAATTAGAATGACGAAATATTTATTATTTATTGGAGAACCAAAACAAAAATGTATTTGATGTTGTGTGGCCTGGGATTTCATCATTTCAAAATAGTATTTAATAATTAAGAAAATTAGAAAAATGTGATGAATGGCAAAACGTCTATAAAATTGTGAAACACATTTTTTACTTTGGCGCGCCAATTTGTATCTATTAACAAGCCGTAAGAATAATGGAATTTGTATTTGTTTCATTATTTAAATTTGTTATTGAAATATAAATTTACTGTTATAGGCGTGGAATATAAAAATAAATTGGTAATAAAATGGAATGTTTAAATTTAAATTGCAATAAATTACTGGAACTTGCAATAAAATGCCATGAAGTTAGTCATATATTAAATTGTTATTGATAAATAACGATAAAATTAATAGCAGAGCTTACAAGCAAGTAATAACTTTTACAGCAAAATCAATCAATAAAGTTTTGAAGCTTAAATATTGTTTTGCTTCTACATAATTTGGTGGACGCGTTATCAGCAGAAAATATTTTGCAATAATCTAAAATATGCAGAATGGTGACAATACAAATCCTTGAATAACAAACTGTGTCGTAAAATGATCAAGTGTTTAGATCTCTGCTCATAAGATGGAACGAAAACATTGTTTTCCATATAAGACAAAGCTCTCACTCTTCGATACCTGTCAGTCCTCTCTTGTATCCGGGTTCGGGATGAAAATTAACACGCTATACTTCACTCATTAATCATTTCTTAATATTCATTATCTATAATTATTTCAAACTTTTACGACTTGTCATTAAAAACAATTAAGAATTCTACATTTTTTATATTATATTATAATATATTTCGAATACATTGAAAAAAAATTTAATTAGCTACATTGAACTTGATATTTGGTCGCACTATACCTTGTTGTTTATCATATATGTACACTTGTTTAAAAATTGAATGAAATATTTTGTATTTGAAACGGAACTTTAGTGCTGTAGTAATTAAGCAATTATGTAAATTACTTATGTCATTTAAATTGGATTGAAAATAGATTCCGGGTTCAAATCTTGATATGAATATTAAAAAACAATTATGTTACCGTAGAATTAACATCTGTATTTTATTTTGCAGGGCACCAAACTGACACACTTCGAACTCCAAATGTAAGTAAATTCAATTTTAATTTAGAGTTGACAATAATACGTATGTTTATTGATTGACTCAATTTTATTATTCATGTATCTATAATTATGCCTTTAGTTTAAATAATTAAACGAAAATACGAATAAATGTCAATGAAATCGAAATAGATTTATAAAAATAAAAATACAAAATCAATTGAACCTATACGTAATTTTTCTATAACGTTTATTTAACTTTATTCATATTTTTAAAAATGCCAAAAGAATTTTAATTTTAAAGTAGAATTAAAAATATTTTCATTATTTGTAGTGAGAAACAATTTAAATTTCATTTTATCGAGTGTTTACTATTTACAGTTTTTTATCAATGTTTGTAGTAAATGTCAAAAAATTGATTTATAGTTCAATTGAAAATATTACTCAATTTCAACATAAATTGCAAGTATCGTGTGTATTATATGAATTCACGTGGTCGTTGTTTTGATTTTGTTGCACGAAGACATTCAGTGGCGTGGACGCTATTTTTGTCGAAGGGCGCGTATTTATATATAATAGTTCTCTCTGATACGAATGATTTCTTGGTCTATGAATTTGCATTATTACAAAATTGTCAACGGCAAATATAATATTTTCCAAGAACTCGTATCAGATATTTTGAGAAATAATTAATATACGCGGTATTTTGCTTTGCTTATGAGTCACTCTCTATTTATTAATTATTTTTAATTCTTAATTTACGACTGTCATGCTGCAAAGTTGGATGTGCATGCACATAATATGTATGTTTATAATGTGAAGTGAGCGCGTTTCTTAGCAAAAATAACGAGCGTGAAAAGTTTTTTGGACACTGGTTGGATCCAAATATACCTAGAAATACGTTTGTGGCCAACAAATGATTTACCTTGGTGACATCAGGAACCTTCCTAAAACCCAATCCTTCGATCATTGTCCTTTTTATACTCTCGAGTTCTTGTTCTTCAAAATCGACGCGCTGCTCAAGCTCGTAGTCGTCGCCGAATTCGTCCCCGAACAAATTGTCCTCAGTCTGTTCACCCCCATCTAACCGATTTCGGTCCGCCACGGAAAACATGAGTGACACACTTGCGTTATTGATGAATACAAAACACAAAATAAACAGTTTTAGTTGTGGAGTCCGTTTAAATAAATGAACGCCCATAGCCGGGATAAGTACACAATATTCTCATGTGGAAGCTTGGGGTAGATCACCGCACTGATAATTGCACTAACTTCAAAACAGACACGTCCGTCGCAATCGCAAATGCAATCGTAAACGCAATAGCAGATCGCATAACCTAACTTCAGGTTGAGTGGCTCGGGAATCGCAGGGTCGCGGACAGTAATTCACATCGCATATTTCGTAACAGAACAGAATAGATAGGCCTGTGACACCTGCGTATGCACATCAACACTCATGTGAGACTGTGTCAAATACAGCTGGCGGACTTTATATTTGAATCGCGGGCCTCAGCCAAGCCGCGATCTCATTGGCCGTAAGCGCGTGCGTGGAGGGGTTAAGGCGGGTTCTCGTTTCTTCTGTATCTTTCTCTGGGAAATTAAAACTATGACAGGGCAAGCGATTCCGATTAGAAGTATGCGTGTTACGGGGAATGCGATAACTTTGAAGGAGAAATGACTTACAGGTAAAATGTTACCCGTGTCCGGCAGCAGCAGCGCTACGCAGGTTTCCTTTCTTTACGGTGGCTGCCGGTGCACCGGACGCTGGAAGGTGGTTGGTTACTTTACTTTAGTGGTTGCTGCACCTTTTTCAAGAAACCGATCTGGGATAGTTTAGGTATGTCAGCCTATGTCACCACTCTCTTGTATCTCCGGTTTTGACTCTCCATGTGGTCTTTCTTAATAAAATATTTATTAATTATTTTTCGTTAAACCTGTATCGAAAGAATTTGCCTTTAGCCATGCTAAAGTAAAAAAATCGGATTCCGTGAACTCAAGGAATAAGTAATTAAAATAGATATATCTACATTTCTCAGGTGTGCGAAAAAACATAATAACACAATTCAGAATGAAATATTAGTTCCATGAAGTTCGCTATGGTACAAGTACTTTTCTTAATTCCATAAAATTTAAATAATCATCACGTCTTTTACCCATCATGGGTGTAGCACTCTGCATTGGCAGATCTCGATAAATTATATATTTTACGCATGAAGTGCGGTTACCAGTCGTCAAGTCCTGTCCCCCAAAAATGTTAGTGGATGGAGGACCATAGGGGTTAAAATGGCAACGGTCGACTGTGGGATTCGAACTGAGGATCTCAGGATATTAATATTGTCAGTTGTACTTAAATGCGTAAATGTTCTCTAAATGATTGAAATTAGTTAATTTTCTTCAACGATGATTCATCAGCCGAAAGTTATAGTAATTACTAATTACATATATGTCGATGTACACAAATATTACAGTAGTTGTGCAATAAAAGTACAAATCGCCGAATGAGACATCAGTAGTTCGATAAGATCAACACGGCGTAACTTTCTGCCTTTCTCACCTTTGGGCAGACCCAAAGCGCAATGCCCGAGCCCCAAGCCTTTGCTGGGCCAGTCCATCGGGTTGGATTCGTCCCGATCGACGTCGAATTTCCTGGGAATCCTTCGACGCTTACAAGAAAATAGTCCAGAGCCATTGCATCACAAGAAGGTACCCACACACCACACACCATAAGGTAGCCACCGAATCGATACTCGACCCGTAACCGCTTTCGTTTCGTTGAAGTCGTTATAATTTAGCCGCCAGTCGCTGACTAATCGCTAAACGGCTAACGCCTAGTGCAAAGCAGCACCCTCTCATAGTTGAGGATGGTGTACTTTTCAACCCTTTCCGATTCGGAACACCTCTTCCTTTCCCAATTACTTTTATTCCTTTTTTTATAAAGATGGTAAACGGAATAACTACTATTGATCTATTGGTCACATGCTGCTTAATAAGTGGATGATCGCGAATTTATGTGAACAACATAAAGTGGGCTTCGAACCAACAACCATTTCATTCTTTTGTACGCTAGCTTTGACAGTTTTTATAGTAAGACTAACACCTTTCGATGGGCAGAGACCTACAGGACTAGGATAATTTAATACGATAACATAATAAATATGTATTAACTTGATACTCTGCATAAATGGAAGTTAGTCCCAATTATAGTACAAATGGGGTTCGAACAATTCTATTTATAAGTTTGATTGAACGAAGTATGAATTTTCAAAATTTCCCTTAACAGGAGGATTTTAAGTTTACAGTCCTAAAACTTCAATTAATTCAATTTATTAAATATAAACTTAATTGCTTTGGAAGACGGACTAAACTATTTAGTTACCATAAAATTATATATCAATGATTGGGCAGTAAAAGCATAATGGGTAGAACGTACATCAGCACCCAATGGGGTAACATCGTTTCTTATGAAACTCTCTTCTAGATTATTTTGTTGGTGTGGATCAACCTCCGTTTGTTTTTTTTTTAAATCCTTGTAGTTAGGTTCTTCTATGTCTTCCTATCTACTGCTGTACTTTTCCGATTGCTTTTAAATCCTTGTTGATCTGGGTCCACCTCGTCCTCTTCCTCCTGGATTCCATTCTACTACTGATTTAAATGCATCCTTTTCTTCTCCATATACGTTGAAGCCATCTAACTTTCTATTTCTCGATCTTTTCCACATTAGTAAATAAATAAACTTTATTCCATATACCGAACAGCAATACTCTTAAATGTATTTCACTTTAAGTTAGTGGAAACCTAATATTTCTTCTTCGAAGTAAAATAAATCTGCATTTCCACAGAACTCCCCTATCAGCACGAAAAGCAATGAAACCGTTCTAGTTTTCAATGTTACGCTCCCCTTTTAAAAACTATTACTTCTCGTAGTGGGGACAAGGTTTGTGGCCCGAAACGGGACGCAGCGAAACAGGATAATAACTCAACTAGGGTTCCAGTTCAGTGCGACTTCTAGCGCTGAACTTTGAACGCCAGTTTGAAATCCGATTTGTTCTCCGAAAACGAAATTCGTTCTATTTGTTTCTGGAGCGGGCGACATTTTCTAGTTTGATTAGTTGTATTAAATTAATAAGATTGTGAGATATGAATATGAGTCATCGCCATTAGCATTTCTACATAATGAATTACGATGGAAAACTATTCCATGCTTACCAATATCAACATGTATTATGTATTATATGTTCAACGAAATATACAAATCGAAATAAAACCAGTGGAAAATGAAACAAAAAATACCTAAATCTAATCTATATTTTTTAAATTTACACGGAAATTAACTATTCGGTAAGCCGATGATATAAGTAGCAATAAAGAAACTAAACATGATTATTTACTCACAAAAATGTTTGGTAAATTTTCAGAAAATGCATCTTTTATCCTCAGTTTACCAAATAGTTCGGTAAATTTTGCTGCAGTTTTTTTTTTCGTGTACCATACTGAATCATATCATTTGGCCCAATTAAGACTTTTAGACTAACTTAAAAAAATGGTCTGCTCATACTCGTGAACTCAAATTATTTGTATCTTAAATTTTGTTATTTCCTAGAATATTTTAAGGAAAAATAACAACTGAAATAAAAATAAATAAACAAAAATCATTAACATAAAGATTTCACTTGTTTTTAATCTAATCACAACAAAATATAGAAAAATGTTTCAAATAAAGGTTGTAGGTAATATAATTTTACATCTTTTGATTCGAATAAAATTTACTCTATCTTATTTATTTACTAAGATATGCCCAAAAACCCTGATAGGCCTTGAAATAATATACCACTTACTGATGATGAATTGTTCCCAAAATTTAATCAATTCGTAACATATACATAATACCTAAAAAAATTATAGAATTTAAAATATAAATATGGTGAATTAATAAATTTTTCTTTCTTATGATTTTAATTGGGCCAAATGATATGATTCTGGGTTCGTATAGTTGTTGATATAAAGTATATTAATCTTAATGGCGGTTAGATTATGTTTGCAGAAACTTTGTAAATAATTTTCAAATTATTAATAGAAGAAAATTATTTGTTATATATTTCCAAATTGAAAACAAATTACACGCGTCTTTTCATTGATGTCAAAGGTGTCTTTGTTTGCTTTTCCGCTTTTTAAATTTAATGTTTTTGTATATTTTCTTTTAAATATTCAGAAGATTATAAAAATAAACTAATCTAAGAATTCTTTAAATATTTGCTCACTCATCAGCAAGTTTACTGTATCATATACACTCTCATATTTAGAAGTTGTGGTAGCAGTCAGTCATGGTGCAATGCCCATGAACCGAACTCGTAAAATTATATACCTACCCAGAAAGTTCCTTTAATGTTATTAAGATAAATATAATTATATACGAATACACAATGATTATTTATAAGTATAAAGTTATAGGTCTAAATTAAGTCAAAGATATTTTTAAAATCAAATAAGTTACTAGTCAGTAACACAACAAATTATAGATTAAGACACGATATTATCTTCGAATTCAGGTTGTAATAAAGTAATAATTGTATGTGAATAATAGTTACAGTATGTGTCATACTTAAATAATATCTTTTTATATCGTGACAGAAGGCAAAATTGGTGCTTCTCTCTTGAAAAAATATATATAATACTCGAAAACGTCATATAAACAACATACCTATAAACTTGACTGACGCAAGTCTGAAATGACTCACCTCCTAATGATTTACGGAGATTCAGAATTACCCAAATTACTCTCAAATAATACAATACCTATATTTTCACGTGAAAAGTTGTGAATGAAAAAGTCTGTAATTTAAATTGTTCTCTGTTTGTTTACCTTCATTATCATATGACATAATTTTGAATCACGCTATTTTCCGTCAAAATATAACTCAAATAAATATTCTTTGGTAATTCTGTTTGCAACATACAATACTTTTTCTTCGACCATACTTTTTTTCACTTTTTGTAATTAATATTTTTGTAATTTTGTAAATAATAGTACAATACGAAGTGGAATATTCCGTTACTTACTGGATACTAATATTACCATTACCATTTATTAGTAATTATGTAAAATGATGATGTATGGTCGTGCGAAATGAGTAACTTTCTAGTTTATATAGACTGTTGAAAATACAATGTTCCACAGTAGTAACAATTAGTTTAAAGTAAATTGTAAAATTCTAAGGATCTTATTTTTCTCTCAAAATATAAATCAAATTTATATTAAGCAACTGTTTTGAAATTCTCGAATGGTATATCGTGCAGAAAGTTAACAATTTGTAGTTAATAGTAATTATTATGACGCCATTTTTGTGCTACCAGGTGGAGTATTCCGTTACTGGATAATAATATCAATATTATTGTTTTATTAATAGTGTTAAACTTTTTCGCATGGTCGTGCGAAATTAGCAACTTTCTAGTTAATATAGTATGTTGAAAGTACAATATTCCTCAATAATCGTACAGTAACAATTAGTTTAAAGTAAATTATAAAATTCTGATGCAAAAAACAATCTAAAAATTTTAATCTAACCCCTAAGCCTTAAAGTAATAAGAAAATATCTAAATGCGTACTTCGATAATAAACTATCATTCAGTTTATCCATTTGTATCTACTGATGATGATAATTAGAGAGCCGATTATAAGCACGAAAAAACTGAATTATATGATCATATATATATGCACTGATTTTTTGTGAAATTTACACTATATATGCAAAAATATGACAATATATGCAGCAAAATATGTAAAAAAATCTGAAATTATTAGATAAAAAGTATAAATGAATGCATTATGAATACACACACAATACAGTCTTAATCCTGATTCGCAATTAACAAATATACTACTAATATACATATAAACTAAGTCTACAAACTTAAAAATATAAGATTATGACATATTTACATAATTACAATAACAAATTATTCAAAACTTTCTGAAAAAAAATTGAAACGTAAGTAAAAGATATATCCAGCTGAAAATTATCGGTCTTATATTCATTGTACCCACTTTTACCAGCATTTGTGTATGAATACCTACCGTTACCGTTACAGGGATTTTCCTAGAAATATTAGAGTTTATTGGTTTGTGTATTTGCTTATTGTATTGTTTATTGCTTTTTCCGTTGCATTCTTCTATTTATTGCGGCCTCCCCCAATATTTGGGAATTATCAATGTGTATTACCAGAAATTTCAGATTGTTTATCACTAGACAAAGTCTTTAAAATATTGAAATATGCAATTATATGCAACTTTTGTAAAAATTTGCATAAGAATATCCAAATATGCAATACATGAAATTAGTAATTAGCATTGATTAACTCTAATCAATGTAATTCATCCAGAAAATTGATTTTATTTAAAGATATGCAAAAAGTAAAATATATGCACTTTGCATATAATCCGCTCTCTAATGATAACTTAGTTATCGAAATACGTAATTAGATATTTTCTTATTAGTTTGAGGCTTAGATTAAATAAATAAAATAAATAAATATACCATCACGCCTTTTACCCATTATGGGTGTGGCACTCTGCTTACGCAGATCTCGGTAAGTGATATATTTTTTCGTATGAAGTGCGGTTACCAGTTGTCAAATCAAAGCCCCCAAAGATGTTAGTGAAGGGGGAACCACAGGGGTAAATTTAAATTGGTAACTGTAGGCAGTGGGATTTGAACTGAGGATCTCACGATCCACAGTCCGGTACGTTACCACGGTGCTATTTACCCCATAATGGCTTAGATTAAAGTTAGTTAAAATTATTTAGAATTAACAATTAATTTTCTATAGTATATTGAAATTTGCAAACTGCAGCAAATTACATTTTATTTATTAACTATTTTTTGGAATATAGCTTTTGTTTTTGTTATGCTTTCTAAGCAATTTCTCGTAGGTCCAATGTAATAATACAAGTTCAGCAACATAATTTACCTGCTTAATTAGCAATGAAAGTATTTTTAGCACATAAAAAACGAAATAGTTTATGGCACTAAGTACACATAGGTATGCATGCTCACCCACATATATACTGATGATTTAATAAGATCCTTCCGTTTGCTTAAATGAGCTTAATATACATTTAAAAATATTTTTAATGTTAACGTATTATGTAGACAGTTCTCATTACTACTATTTGTAGTAATTTTGTAAATGTTTTCGTTGCACAAAAAGCTAGGTTAGGATTTTGTGTCCACCGTTCATTGTCCACTCAATTGATTAGTGTGGAAAAGAGGTCAGATATCGCTCGAAATTCACAACGCAAACACAGATAAGGGGTCGTAATGAACTTGGAAGCAACAGGTTGCTCTGAAGAAGTAAGGGGTGGTTTTGTTTCTCGTTAACAATGAAGAAAAATTAACTGTCACTAGATTCAATTAAGTGTATAATACGGGTGTTTAACCAGAAAACCATTGTTTTCATAACAAAATTATGATAAATTAGGAGATTTTACCGCGAACTCAAATTTTTGGAGGTAATTTATCATTTCACATTGTTCATATAATCAACAAAACATCAAATTTTACAATTATACTTATCAATTAGTTCCGGAGGGATGGCAGTTAAAAGAAATTTGTTTTAAACAAAAATATTTGGGAAAAGTACACAGGTTTAAATAAACAATTAAATTTTTTAGGTTTTAGGCTAATTTTGTATAGATTTATTCACGAATTGTTAAATTAAATTAATTTTTGTAATACAGAATCAGCTCCAATTCTCAAGACTAATTCTTGTTTTAAAGTTTTGTAAAAATATATTTGGGAAATGTTAACAGTACTTTAAACAATTAAATCTAACCCCTAAACCATAAATTAATAAAGAAAACATCTAAATATATATTTCGATAGCTATCATCATCAGTAGAAACAAAAGGAATAAATTATACTCTTAGATAGCAAGCAGTCAATACATTTTATTAAAAATCGGCCCCTACCGGTTTCGGCAACACATTTGTCTTCTTCAGGAGCTACAAAACATAAAAGTGTATTTATAATGTAATCTATTTCTTACAATGTATTATTACAATTAAAACTTACGTGATTGTAATAAAAAATTTCATAATTGATTAACTGTAATAATATATTGTAAGAAAAAGATTACATTATATACACTTTTGTAGCTCCTGAAGAAGACAAATGTATTGCCGAAAAGAAATTCATCCAGCAAGTCAGTAATAATATCTTGAAAATTATTGCTCATTACCGTTAGTGGCCGATTTTCAATAAAATTTATTGACTGCTATCCAATAGTATAATTATTTAACAAACATCCATCCAGCCAAAAAGCTCCAAATTCATCTTCTTCAAAAGGAATAAAATCAAAATTACACATCTTCTAAGCCAGAGTGGTCAAGATTGAATCCAATTTAAAAAGTCTTGATTTATCTCTCTTGCACCTACTGATGATGACGAAATACGTATTTAGATATTTTCTAATTACTTTAAGGCTTAGGAGTTAACCTTTTTTAGATTGTTATTAGCCTTATTATTGTACAATTTATTTTATTTTGCTTTAACTTTTATGTATAATTGTTTACTAAGCTTAAATAAATAAATAAAATAATAAATATATCATCACGCCTTTTACTCATTATGAGTGTGGCACTCTGCTTACACAGATCTCGATAAGTGATATATTTTTGCGTATAAAGTGCGATTACCAATCGTCAAGACCACACAGGGGAGTGGGATTCAAACTGAGGACCTTACGATCCACAGTCCGATGCATTACCACAAAGCATATTACGCTTTAATTAAACAAATCAAAATGTTAAATTTACAATTTTTATATCTTAGTAACAGACCCGTCGAAATATAAGCACGCATATTATATTGTGTAGGTTATTCCGGTATGCATATTTAATAAAGACCTTTAAAATACCAATAAAACGGAATACATCACATCACCCATTTAACTATGTATAATGAGTCATCAAAAATAATAGAAAATTCTAGTACGGTAAAAGGTAAAAGGTCCTTGCATTATTTTGCTTATCAATACTTCCTCGAACTGAAAGTCAAACTGAAATTATCAAAGAACTGGATGAATCAGAATGAACACAATTAATTTTTGAACAGGATTTGTTTGCATGTTGGAAAGGTAATTTATAATACATTTACATATATCAATAAAGGTTGATGTCCTGTAGTAGGTCTGTGAATGGGGAATGTAATGTGTAATGTACCTGCCTAGAATGATTCAGTTCATCGTTGTAACCACACCTTCATAGGATGGGTGATGATGGTTCGGGTTGTGTGTTCTGGATAATGGTTATTTCCCTATTTAGTCACAGGGTCGATTCATTCTCTTCGGGAAAGGTGCATGTCTTGTGAAAATAGTTCTTGAATTTTAAGTGACAACCCTTAGATCTTTATCGAAAACTTAAGTATGAGTAAGAATGAAAAGACAATAAATGGTGACTGTTTTTTCAAAAATTTTATACAGCAGGAAACTATTCCCTTTCGGTTTTTTATATACAGGTTGACAAACCAAAATGCGTATCCTACATCTACAGGAAAACGTCTAGTACATTCCAAGTCAAAAGTATCGTATTCTTAAGCCTGAAACATTGACAGGTTTCATACCAGGTTTACTTGTATAATTCAGGAAAGAGTCCATCCAAGATTCTTTCTAGAAACGTCATTAAAAACCAGATCCGGATCAAATTTTGATTCAAGTGTTATGCTAAACCTGGGCACTCAATGTGTATTCCGTGTTCTTATCTACTATCCGGTTTTGTTTGACATTTATGTTTTATATATTTTAATAATATTTAATTTACATTTGTTCTATTCGTTTTACAAACACAACCCTCAAATCGTCAAAACCTCAGTCAAAACTATATTTTGTTGTTGGAATGGCAGCATTATTTGATGAATAACATTGTAACTCCTACAAAAGGTAGTTGTGATTCTAGACAATACAAGTTTCTAAAAATCTAGTTTCTAGAAGAAAAGACCTCCAAGACGTATATCACCTACACTGAAATTCTAACCACCAATTAGATAACTCATACATACATATTAGGTCCTTAAAAATATATTCTAGCTCAGGCCCTATAAAGATAAAAAATGATAAAAAGCAAGATCGATGACACTCATAGCAGTTTAAATTTTAAATATATGTTTAGAAAATTTAACTTAACAATTGCAATCAACCAGATACAAAGGAACTTGTCTAAGTTTTATCATTTCATAGTTTTTAATCTTAATTTGCAGTTTTATTTTTATTAGCTTTTACCATTACAGGAGGTGAGCATATTTATTTTTACGTTCTATCCCACAAAGTGAAGTAGCACGAACCTTGAAAAACATTCATCAACAATTAATTCCTTTTGGAAAACATTTTTTTTTATGGAGATGGTAAACGGACTAACTACTATTGGTCATATGTCGCTTAGTGAGTGGATAATTGTGAATTTATGGGAACACAAACGAGCATACTCTTCAGTGGTATTCGAACCCACGACCTTTGGCTTGTTCGGCTAATGACACAGCCACTACGCGACCTAAATCGGCAAATTTGGAAAACATTTAAGGGAGTTTATTGTATATTGACGTTTTGGCCTTAATTTTCCTGTGAAATATGGCTTCATTCATAAATTGTATATGAAGTTTTTCTACGAATTCTTTTATATTTCTTGAAGGTAGAGGAATACTAAAAATTTTTATGTAACTGTTAAAACATTCCTTATTATCCTGAATGCATGTGGAATTTTAAGTTTCCTGTTAGTCGTAACTTAAAAAAACTTACCACTCGTAAGTAAGTTTTTAGAAAAAGCTCTCATGAGTAATGTGGTGCTATTTTTTTAGGAAGTTAATATATTTACTGGTATTTGGTATTACGTTTCAGCGTAAGTTGCCGATCGTTTACAATAATTGAGCACACGCTCAGTATCGTTGTGTAGTTCAACTAGCGAATAAAAGTTGACGTTTAATTTTTTTATGATCCGCGGTTTCTTTTCATGTTGAAAGTAATATGGCCTCTATGGATTTTACTATGTACGAAACCTTAAATAATGTCTGTTTTTTCCTAGATATAACTACTCAACCAAGCTCCACAAAAACATTAGCATGTTTTGCTCAAAATATATGGGTCAATGTAGTATCGGAGTTGTTATTCTGAGATTATAACTTTACTGCACTGATCCATCCAATTTTCAAATCCAACACTTGACTGGGTATGTTAGTTAGTTAGTTCCTATTAGAAGAAACCACGACCATAAAGTAATTCATACTCTAATTAAATTATACTATTTTTTGGATACCAATCATTCTCATCTAGTTTTTTTCACACGAGAAGAAATAATACCTATATCTTTATATCCAGAAAAGACAATTAATATCATTTAATTGTGCACCATTAGCAATTTAATTATTTAATATTTATCAGTACGAAGAAGTTGTAATTATATTTTAATTCTTTGAAATGTAAACTGTTTATTACTCAATTATTCTCCTCAACACAGGTACAGAAATGGTAAATTACCTCTGGCAGAGTTATACCTAGTTTTAAGAACATAATTATACATATCGGAAGATTTAATCATAACATTCTTAGCAGTCATTTTCACGGATATTTTTTCTCCTTACTTTCTATTCCTCCTCTTCGATTAAAGAGTAGCTTCTGGCTACACCGAAATTTTAAGTTATTTAATCGGTTCAATCTAATTAATAGTTGTTATAAGCCTATTTTCACTTTAAGTTCATTGTTTATTGTTTGATTTGTGTGGCCGGCTGTCAAATTAAAACGAGAAATGTCAGGGGCGCACCCTAGATTTTTATGATGTCGGGGCGTCAGTAACTTACAGACAAAATAGAATTCCTAGATTTAATATCTAAATACATGCCCTAATCCAGTGGGGGGGATCAATACAAGGATCCTATCCTTAGCAGAAAATAAAATTATTTATATTCTTTAGATTGCAAGCAGTTATTTATTCTACATATTACACAATTTTTATTTTCATTCTAAAATTTACAATTTGCAATGGAAATAGAAAAAAAAAGAATACAGAATAAAAATGGACTATGAAATAGAACGTTGAAAGGAGAATACAGTACAAAAATATCAAGCAATAGAGAGTCAGATGGCTTGGACATATATGGAGAGCAGAATAAAAGGATGCAATTAAATCAGTAGTAGAATGAAAAACAAGATGAAGAAGAAGACGAGCTAGACCCATATCAATAGAAAAAGATTTAAAAGCAGCAGAAGCTAAAACTGGTAAAGTACACAAAAAAAAAAAATATCTTACGTACCTATAGTGACAGCAATTTAGATATTTACGATAGCAATATTTATATTTATATTATTAATGTGATATTATTTAGATTGTTGTAGCAGCAATCGAAAATAATATCTTATTACTAATATAAATATAAATATTGTTATTGTAAATATCTAAATTGCTATCACTGTACGTAAGATACATTTTTGCTATTGTAACAATCCATTTTTCCATGAAAAGCAAAAGATATTAAGATGTGGAGAAACCTAAATATAAGGATTTAAACAAAAAGAAATGGACATTGATCCACTCCAGCAAAAGGATCTAGAGGACAACAATAATTTTTGATCAAATAAACATAAAAATATCGTAACGCCATTTATCTATTTTGAAAATTGCACTCTAGTTTTGTAAAATCTCAGTAATGAATTTTTGCGTTAAACCAGCCGTCAAATCATATCCCTTAAAGGGAGGGAACCACAGGGGTAAAGTTAAAAATGGGAACAGCATAGCACACCAGAGGTCATGGGTTCGAATCCCACTGAAGAGCATGGTGATTACACATGATGCGGCATATGACCAAAGTAGTTAGTCTGCTTACCATTTTCATATTAAAAAAAAAGTAGTAACTGTCTACTGTGAGGTTCGAATTGAGTTTCAATCATATTTATAAAAAGAATTTGAAATATCACTTTTTTTTTCATAGTAGTTATTTTTTCTTTAGAGCAACTGTTATAATTTTGTTATAGGACGTGTTGTTTACATTTAATTAATTATTTTAGTTGTTGAATTTATTTTGTTTGCTCTATTTTGTTTAGTAAAAACTGTGTGTTGTTTATTGTATATTATAGGTGCCCTATTTTACGTATTTGTTCTAGTTGTGCTATTTTTATTGTATAGTTTAGTGTAGGTGCGAAATAAAATCAGACAGATAAAAATGACGTGCCCTAAATGCGTTTATTTTTTCATAGCACGCGAAGTGTAAATAAAAATAGTTTTCTAAATAAAAACAACTGCTACTAAATAATTTAACCGCAAAGCAATAAACATAAAAATATTATTTTAACGATTTAATTAATAAAACCGCAATGAGCAAGTAAAATTGTGACTAAAATAGTGAAAACAGCACTAATTCTCTTAATTTATAAGTTGATTAAGTAACGACTGCATTCCGAGAGGCACTTGAATATGAAAATTATTCCTCGTATTGGAAATGTGTGCAGCACATTTCTTCGTAAGTGTATAAAGTTTTTTTATACCTTCATCTCAGTTGACCTATTTTATATAAACATAAAAGGAAACATAAATATTTTATGCTAATGGCGTATTGCTCAAGTGAGATTTTATTTTTCGGGATCGCGTTACTACTTATGTTTTCTTTGTTCTAAAACTCGTTTCGAAGTCACACTCTATACATTTTGATATTGCATGAGATAATGAAAAGAAAATCATTACTCTTGGTATAATTTTGATGCCATTTGGTTTTTTATTTTAATTAATTTGTATCGTATTTTTGTATTATTATTTGTTTATGATGGACACATTGTTTTAAAGATATTTATTCTATTCTAAATTCTTTGTACTTCTCTTATCATTGAACTGTCAGATTGTCGAAGTGTCAAATGGATGGCACCTAATTTGAAGATTTTTGCTTTGTGTTCGTAATCACACTTGTTTGAGGATTCCCGTGATAATGAAAGCACGTAGTTAGGTCGACCCAATGAAATTGGACATGTTGAATGATATAGGTTAGCAAAATCAAACGTTTGACTTGACTTGAATAAATGGTATTCATATATGTTTTTCCTATTTCACGTACACAAAGTCAATTTTGTGACACTGTTTTTCTCAAAAACAATGCTACTAAATTGAATTTTGTGCAACTGTTTTGCATTATTATTTGTAAAATTAACAGTCTGTCAAACTTGGGGCTGTCATTGCTCACGTAAAATTATTGAATCGGAGCCCCTGCGTCGGGGTTGCGGCCTGGGACCCGATAGGCCCCGCGGGCAAAGCCCCTTGGTGACCAGTGGTATATTAAACATGCCGTACAATTTTATTTTATTTTTATTTTTATTGAATTTATGAACGTGAAATAGGAAAAGTAGTATGAACAACTCGTGTTACAATACTTGTATTTTGCGTAACTCGCCTGCGGCTCGTTTACGCAAACTATACTTATATTACAAAAAAAGGTCATTGTAACACTATTAACACATCGGACTGTGGATCGTGAGATCCTTAGTTCGAATCCCACTACAGACAGTTGCCAATTTAAACTTAAAAATATATCAGTTATCGAGATCTGCGTAAGCAGAGTGCCACACCTGCAATGGGTAAAAGGCGTGATGATATATTTATTTATGTATGTTTTAATTAATTACCCCATTTAATAGGGTAAATAGCTCCGTGGTAACGTGACGGACTGTGGATCGTGAGATCCTCAGTTCGAATCCCACTACCAATTTAGATTTACCCCTGTGGTTCCCCCTCCACTAACATCCTTGGGGGCTATGAATTGACGACTGGTAACCGCACTTCATACGAAAAAATATGTCACTCACCGAGATCTGCGTAAGCAGAGTGCCACACCCAAAATGGGTAAAAGGCGTGATGATATTTGATATATTTTATATTAATTAATTACCATAAAAAGTTATTTTAATTCCATTCAAATAATTTTCTAAACAATAAAATAGAATTTTTATCTGACTACATTTATTTGCATTCCCTACTGTTTGAGATGTACAACACACGACAACTCAGTCGTCACAATATTTTTAAAAAATTATTGTGGCTTAATGAATAACAATTAATACTTTTTAAAACTGCAGATATTCTTCAATTTATATATAGTTTCATAAAAAAAAAAAAATTTAATCTGAATGACCCCATTCTGGTGGAACAATGTGGCAGCTGATAATAACAAATATATCGAAATTTGTCTCTTACTATGAGAAATATGGCGTGATATGCTGCTAATGTACAATTGATCTAAAAATCGTTTATTTACCTTTGTGTGTGAATAATTTATTTGCTTCCGTATAGCTGACGAAACACCAAATAATATTATATTAATGATGCAAATCATATATCGTGTTACAAGAATTTTATAAATTTTTACGCACCTAAAGAAGCAAAAAACTACAGGAACTTGGGAAAGTAACACTGGCCAAACTGAA
Organism: Poecilus cupreus; assembly: GCA_963942605.1. Lineage (NCBI taxonomy): Eukaryota > Metazoa > Arthropoda > Insecta > Coleoptera > Carabidae > Poecilus > Poecilus cupreus. The sequence continues at coordinate 13,442,009 of OZ012715.1, forward strand.
GGTGAAATTCGCAAGAAATTTTCTTACAACTGCTACAAAAAAATCGTCATTATAATAGCATAAATAATTTCTCTCTTTTTTGCATGTCAGTGACTAGTAAAAATGATTTACGGTATTAATAATAGGATAGTAGACACAGAATAAATTATTGGCTAATTTATGCACGTATTTAATAATCTATGACTAACATGACACAATTAAAAATATTACTTTGCGGTAAGTGCATTGGAAGTGAAACAAATTTTAAAATTATGCCAAGAAAAAAAAATATTGAAACATTATATTCATAATGACAGAATAAAAATAAAATACAAGACCCGTCTTTTTAGTTGGAAGGCATTTAAAAAAAGATGAAGCAAATTTTTATTTATGTACCTAATAGCTATAGTTTTCTTTTTATAACATAAATATTACTAAAAATTAATTGTTACAAACATATCATAATAAATAATAAAAAATGTTTAGATATTGATTACATTTTAATAAATTAAACATGAATTATTTAAGATATAAAATTCGCATTTTTTTCTATCACAGGTATCGTAAGTTTATAGCGTTCATACACAATCTATTGCACGCAAAATATTTGTACATTGCCGTACAAGAAAAACAAAAATTTATTGCAAAACAATAATCATACACCCAAATTTGCCATCAATTATTCGTAATTTTTAAACCTTGGTCTAATAAAAATATGTGTTAAGTTATTTGTTAAATTTACTTGTCCTAAATTACAGATACAGTAATAGAAAAAAAATTGTGTACGCCACTGTATCAAGAAATGTAATCATGTTTAAAAATCGCTTGACTAAATGCAAAAATTACAGTGAACTTATTATCGCTTCTTTATATCTGCGAAATTATTCTGAAAGGAAAGTAAAATTTTGCATATTTTAAATTTTCTATATATTTTATCGCAAGTATAGCAAAATCATAAATTTCTAATATGACTGCTTTGTTTTTAGAACAAATATAAATCAAAACTATTAACGATATATTAATCTAACTTCATTGTTCTTAGTGTGACATATTCTTTCGCGTAAAATGCTTTACCAACGGTCATATTGTGCCACCAAATATGTAATCCAAGGGCTATTCGTTTGTGGAAAGCAATTTTCCTCGAGCCGTTGTTAGTTTAGAAAACGAATTAAGTAAAATTCCTGCTGATGAATATCATTTTGGTTAGCACCAGTAAATTAAATGAGGTTCTTAGGATTAAATTGAAAAAGATTTAAAGCGAAAACATTTCTAGGAAGCCGTGCAATCTGTCAAATATCACCCTTGCCTTAAAATAATAGTTCATAATCACCTAATATAAAACCAATATTTGTGATTCATAAAACATAGATTAAATTGATATGGAGAGTATATTATGAAGGATGAAAATTCTTGGGAAACGAATACAAAACATGATTGTTTACAAAGTATAAATTGAGTGTTTTCAGGGAAAAATTATAGAGATTCCTGGTATTTTCTTATATGTTTACCCAGGTAAAGCGAGAGATCATTAACGGAATAATTATATTTAACCAATTCTTCTTTCACTTCCACTTTTTTGCGCGTTCCAGGAAATCCAGAAAGAAATTTGTGGATCTTGATCGTGCAATTACGTGGGTATATTTGCTTTTGCTACGTAGGGCTTAACGTAGTATGTGCTGATCGTAATATCTATACTTTCTAGAGTATATAGAGGCATTTCTTGGAAGTCTTTTCAGGAGGAATTTGTTGGTCTTGAAATTGTGATGTTTGTTTAATACTATAGGAGGGATTATAATCTATCTAAACTTTAGTTACATCATAAATTGAATTCATTTCACATTATCAGAATTCCTGTATACCTGATGAGAGTTCAAGTAAATCGAAATACGTACAGGAAATAAAAATATGGTTTGAAACTTACAGAGTGTTGATTTTTCTCTTAAAATTTAGTCGCATTTTTAAATCAACCGGAAAATCAAACACATCAGGTATTGAGAAAAAGAGCAAGAAGAAAAGATTTAATCTTTAATTTTGGCCTAATATACTCTTTTATTTTAAGTTGAGCTCGTTTGACATGCTAATTTTTTTTTGTACTTCTTTATGTCAATTTTGTGTCTTCAATTTTTCTGTATATTTTTGTGAAAGTGAATCATTAAAAAAAAAATTCGTATATATCAATTTTTTGTTAGACACATGCGCAAGAAATTCAATTGTTTTGTTTGTACTTAACCTAAAAGGTAACATGAGTTGCTACATAATATTAGTATTACACTTATATTTTACCATGGAACCACGAAGATCGCTTGGTCTCTTTGGCTTTAATTAAATTTCTTCAAATTATATTTCACTAAACACGAACCACAGCCAACCACAAATTGCACTTTTCAGCTGCTCAACTGACGTTTTACGTTTCGCGTTTATGCGCATTTCTTTGCGCATTGTATGTACAGAAACGTTATACAAATAGCACAAGTTCTACTTTTTCATTGACTGAAAAATTGACGAAAACATTGAACGAATTTACGTGTATGTTCAATTTTAACTTTTAATAAATTGATATAAAAATGTACAAAAAAATTTACCGTGTCAAACAATTTGATATATCATTGTTTATTTAGTTACCATACACATGTGAATACAGGGTGCTCCATTTGAGGGCAACAATCCGCAACTTCTGGTTTAATTTTTTTTAACCATATACTACATTATTTATGAACGTGAATAACTTGTTAATTTATTATTTTAGACACTTTATCATATTATACTTTTTTGAAGGGAATCGTATTTACTATCAAAAGTAAATATTTATAGAATGTTAATTTTTTTTTTTTTAATGTAGATAGGAAGCGAACTAACTATTGCGGTCATATGCCGCCTCATGAGTGGAAGATAGTGAATTTGTATATGAACACAAACCACCATACTCTTCAATCTTCAGTGAGATTCGAACCCACGAACTCTGGCGTACTGACATACATAAAATATAATGTTGAATATTATTGAACTCAAATGGAACAACCTGTATACAAATATTTGTGGTTATTTGATAGACAATGATAGATCGAATAGATTTTATTTGCAGAGTTTTACTCTATAAATTAGAATAAAAGAGTTAAAAAATAGAACAGACCCATGAATCAGCCGGTATTTGAATATTTATCTTCAAGAATCAGCGGTGTATAATTTAATTATTTGAAAATAATTCGACGGTGTCTATGCTAATATTCAGTTGAGAACTTATCATAAAAGTTTCGTACTATAGGCAACAATTCTACGTAGACGTACTGCTGTCCATCATAATTATATTCTTGTAAATATTAATTAAATCCTCTAAATTCAGTGCATTTTTACGACCTACTTTTGCATACGAACATAATTTTTTTGTAAACTCCCAGTAAGGAAAAACAACAATTTATATTATTCACAGAAAATAATAATAGTCACCGAGAAATAATTAAAGATTTCCAAAGTAGACAAGTAAAATAATTAAACTAATGAAGATAATATACACAAACATTATCTAAAGTAAATGGTTATGCACATGAAAGTGCAATTATTGATTTAAAAATATAAAATAACAGTGCAATCAGATATATCACATTTCCAGATAGGCATATCATTAAACATTTATAAACACATTATTACTAGCAACACTTTATAAAATATTTACTACGACAGATCGTAAAACTACGAGCAAGGGATGCATTTCCAGAAATCCATGTTTCATCGTATGCTTCGCTGAAATACTCATACTCAAACGAGTGGCAATGCCAAGCCAACGGAATAGCGAATACGAATGCGGGAAGAGTGAATGCGTTTGCTTTTGCGTTGTTCGTTCGTGGCCCGTTGCTGTTGCTTCTAGCGAGCCACGTTCCAGGAAAGAGGCCTTGGCTGCTAGTTTACTTACCTCTAACCCCTGTTCGTAGTGTTCGTTTATCTACGACCCACGCGTTAGACAATTGTACGAATAAGAAAAGTAGAATGACGGGACGATTTGAGAACGCGACGAAGACTTTGGCTTGTCATGCCTGGGGAAGAACATTTTATGCAACTTAATAAAACTACTACACTCTGTACTACCCACTTCAATATTGCAGATCTCGGTAGATATTACTAAACTTATTATACAGGTTGTTTTAAATTTTTGCACCAAAATTGTACCGATTACAACGCGAAAAGAATTTTTGCGAAACTCACGAAAATTATTGCACATTACTTGGAGCAAACATTGTCTGCTCTACTGGTCTCATAGGCTACAGTAATAAATATAAATTTAATTAAAATTATGTAACAGTTCACGAAAAATTTTTGTTGCCAGTAATGTGTAATTATTTTTATGAATTTTGCGTTTTAAACAGTACATCAAATAATATATACCCTTCATTTTTTCTGCAATAATTTTGAAGCATCCTGTATTTATTATAATTCAAGATCTAATTAAATATGATATTTATAAGTAGATGCAAGATACTGGGTTCAAATCTCGATCCTATACAGGATGTCCCAGATTTAAACGGCCTAACTTAAAATAAAGATTAAACACCTAAAAATAGGGTGATAAGTTCATATGAGCAAATGTCCGTAAATGCTTTATTCCAGAGATATTCATGTTTTTCCTATTGAGTAGCGCTACTTTAAAAAATCAACTTCATAACGAAATATCCAACATTATCTTATTGAGGTGAGACATATTAATTTAATTAAATTAATAATAAAATGTTTATTACCAATTTCATTACAAAATTTAGTTTGCTTGCACTAATGTCAAGAAAAAAAATCTGGTGTGGGCACCAGAAACGTATAATATATCATCGTGTAAGTATCAAAAGGTTAGTACTAGTAAATTCTTTACTAGAAAATAAATATAATACTCCTCCAAACTTAACATGAAATTTATTACTTATGTATAATTTAAACATAAATAAACTCATTGCTTTAGTACGCATCGTAATATGTCTTATATTTATCGAAATATGGCGATTTGTAATATTTTTCAGAATACGAAAATTTCCCCAAATATGACTTAAAATTGTAATTTTTTTTCATTACATTTCTTTATAATATTCGCGCCAAGAAATCCATTGCAGCAGACCGCATCGTCATATCTCTAATATTTTTCGAGATATGACGATTTTTTATATTTTCCGAAGAGCAACTTTGAGGGGCTGTAACTCGAAAACTATACAAGATATCGAAAAATATCTCCAGTTTTGTGTTTTTCGTGCCATTTATAATATATTAGAAAATTTTGAAAATTTTGAAATTTTTTTGAATTTTTTTTTTTAACTTCGATTGGAAATATCTCGACAAATATGAAAGATAAAGATTTGTTCACCAATCGATTCAGCTCGACGAAATGCATAAACCCTGAAAATTTCAAAAAATTCGGACAACCGGTTGAAATGTTACAGCAAAAAGTCTGAAAATGGCCAAATTCAGGCCAAACGTCAAGGGTTACCACTTGACTTTTTGGGCAAAAAACGCCATTTTCAGGCTTTTTGCTCTAACTTTCCATCCCGTAAAGCGATTTTTATTAAACTTTGCATACTTATGTATTTCGACGAGCTGAATCGATTGGTGAACACTGTAAATCTGTATCTTAAATATTTGTGGAGTTATCGCCGATAAAAATTTTGAACAAAAATACAAAAAAAATTCAAAATTTTAAAAATTTGCTAATTTGTTATATAAGCCACCAGAAACGCTAAACTGAAGAGAATTTTTAGATATCTCGTGTAGTTTTTGAATTACAGGCTCTTAAAGTTGCACTTCGAAAAATACCAAAAATCGACTTATCTCGAAAAATATTAGTGATATATGACGATGCGCTCTGCTACAATGGGTTTCTTAGCGCTTATATTATAAAGAAATGTAATAAAAAAATATTACAATTTTAAGTGAGTATATTCCGTGAGTTTCAAATTATTCAAGTTCGCGAAACCATATCTCCCGAGCAATGTCACGCAGCAACCAATCCAGTGGCAGATCATTGTCGTGCCTGTTTACGTGCTGCAGGTGAACATTTTGAACAAATATTATTATGTTATTACTTTATTATTTTAAACAATAAATTTCTTTAAATTCATTGATAGTTTCTCATTCTTTCCCAGATATCAGTGCAAGTAAACTAAATTTTGTATTGAAATTAGGTAATAAACAATTTATTATTAATTTAATTTAATTATTATGTAACACCTCAATGCGATAATACTGGATATTTCATTATGAAGTTGATTTTTTAAAGTAGCGCTACTCAGTAAGGAAAACATGAATATCTCTGGAATAAAGCATTTACGGACATTTGCTTAAATGAACCAGTCACCTTATTTTTAGGTGTTTAATCTATGGTATGCCGTTTAAATCTGGGACACCCTGTATATTAAAACACGGGCTGTGGAACATGAGATCCTCAGTTCTCACAAAAAACTGTAGTTTTAACTTTACTCCTGTGGTTCCTCCTCCATTAACATTTTTGGGGATCGTGATCTGACGGCTAGTAGTTAACTAAGATCCGCGAAAGCAGTGTGACACATCCAAACTTGGTAAATAGCTTGATGATATAATTATTTATCTATTTATTAATATGTATCCAAAGTACGAAAAATAATAAATATGTCGAAGGGCCATAGTTCGAAACTTAGTAGAGAATGTACTCGTATATAGCTTTATAATTGCCTACTATGTTCAGTGTACAATACTTAAGCAGCTTACTGTCCGTAAAATAGTAAAAAAACAATGTTAATAACATTTTCTTTTCAGTTTTCACTCATTTCAGTTGAGCAGATTGATAATTTGTTTATGGTGTATATTTAAAGTGAACTATAATAATATTTCATGAACTGATTTATGTTTAGGTTGTGAATTAAATTTAGTGGTAATTTGAGTTATTTATTTTATTGGAAAAAGCATTTTAGCATAATGTAAAAATGAGTCACGATATAATGGATTACTGAATTATTACAGTATATAGAAAGAGAATTATTATTAATAGATTCAGTATATAAAATATGTGTTCCTGAGTTTCAATATAAAATAAATTTTATAATTTAAAGCGATATTTTTATATGAAGAACAACTAAAAAAAAATAATTTTACTTTACGGAACGGTGTGCCCCTTTCTATCTTGATGTATGATGACTATCCTTTTTTTAAATCTTAGTAAAGTAAATAGCTTCATATAGTAACGCATCGGACTGTGGATCGTGAAATCCTCAGTTCGAATCCCACAACCTTTTAAATTTACTCCTGTGAGTCCCCACTCCACTAACATCTTTGGGGGCTATGACTTGACGGCTGATAACCGCATTTCATACGCAAAAATATATCACTTACCGAGATCTGCGTAAGCAGAGTGTCACACCCATGATAAGTAAAAGGCGTAATGATATATTTATTTTATTTATTTAGACTATCAACCAATCTTTGCTGTATAAATATTATACTAGTTTTGAAACAAAACTTTATATTCAAGCTCATTATCAAAACATCAAGGGACAGTTTAAGAAGCATATTAATCTACAGATATAAATGACTTTTTAGGTACAAAATTATTTTTTTTACCAAAGTGCACATGTTAAATTTCAAATCAGAAGATTTAGTTTAAATCCTAAACATATAAATGTATAGTGTGCTTAAAGGTTGTTTCAAAGATGCTAAACTTTTGGATTTTCGTAAAGAAGAATTACGTAGAGCCATTGAGTTACTAGCTCGACTATTGCTGGTTCTTCGGCTCTCATTTTTGTAATATAAATAAATGTATGATCACTACTTTCATTGAGATTTATAGTTTAAAATGAATAGTAAAAAAATGGTGTTACTAACGAATCCAAAGTACCAGTTTATAATAATTGGAATGTTTGCATTCGTAATTTCGAAAATCGTCTCATTTTAAACAATTTTATTAGATGAGTACCTAAATAATAATTACTCAATTACGCAAACTGAAACTAATTTATACTGTCCTGCTATATCCACACGCGTTTCGTTGCACGTTACGCAACATTCTTTTGAAGATTGTCGGAGAGTGCAATAACGTTACGTACGTGACCACATACTCTACACTCAATAAAGTCATTTCATTATGCGTAGACTATTTGTTTGATCGCCTTCTATTCTCTAAAGTCTAAGCTGTCAGGCAGTCTGGCCCAATTCAGATAAAGTGCGTTGAGCCACGAGCCTTGGGAAGCAGCTTGGGAGCCACGCGACCAAGGAATAGACTCCCAAATTTCTGTAGTAGAAACACAAAAACTGTCGTCAACAGATAATCTACTCGTAGATGAGAGAAACCATTACCTTGGCAACTGTATTTAAGACAAACTGTATTATTGTATTCAAAAATCGAAAACAGTCTATGAAACAACTACCATATTCAGTAAAAATTACTGTATTATTTAGTTATTTTGAGTGAATGTTTCAGTTGCGCGCAAATTAGCTGATTACTCAGTTAAAATAATTGAACGGCACTATTTTTTTCTCAGCGTTTCGTTTGCATAATTATTTTTGGTAAAATATGTCTCAACAACGTACTGTCAAAAATGTGTGCTGTCCAAAATCTGATCCTATTTGCTGCGAGTACATTTGGGCATGGGCACGGCTCATCTAGGGTGCCTGAATAATTTACCACGAGCTCACGAGCAGCGCTTTTATGATTACGTTATGTGTTGTCCCTTGAGCACGCCTGGAACGCCTGACGCCTGACGTAAACGTAGCGGTAACTAGATCGCACAGTTGACATATTTCCCGGAATTCGCACTGTTCGCCACGTACGGTAATGGATTGGTGTTTCTCGTTTTTATATATTCATCGTTTCGCGTTTCCCTGCCATCGTTTAACGTTTCCTATCGATCTATCCTGCAGTTTACTTCGAAATTTACTAATAATCTGTATCTTTTATGCCGCTTTCCCACGCAACAAACAATTAGCTTCGTTTTAAAATTAATGTTTATATTTTTTAATCACGCCATTTTTATTTATGATTTTACTAACTTTACAGACAGTTTAACAACTATATTCCATTTGGGAATGAGAGAGTAATACATCAGTCTGTCTGTTTGCTGTTTCCAGGGTTAGTCTAAAAGACTTAATTAGAGATATACCGCTAAATTACTTAAACATAAATAAGTTCATCATGTTATTGATGATATGGAAGCGAATCACGGTAATACGGTACTTTATTTACCACCCTTTTGCTGAGAAATCAATCCAACTGAATTAGTGTAGGCTCAAGTGATGGGTGAAGTAGCGCGAAACGCCACTAATTTTAAATTGGATAATGTAATATAATATAATAATATAAATATTTAAAAATACATCACTCTGAATAATCCTATCTAAAACAGCGGGATAATGCAGTGGTAAAAGTGCTTGCCTATGAATACAGAGATCATGGGTTCGAATCCCGATCGGGTCTGATTTGGATTGGTACTCACTCTCGCCACCATTCCAAGTTAAGATAAAATTAACTTGGCAACCACAAAGCTATCGGGCAATGGCTTGTGGTTGTAACAAGGGTTTGCACCAGGTGGGCAACACATATATGTAACATATGTAACGAAAAAACGTGGTAATATAATGAAATTTAAAGATATTAGGGTGTCTGCCCATCGTAGGAATATAACCCCTGGGACTGAAAGTTTCGAAATACACTCATAAAAACAACTTTCAAGAAAATTTTAATTCTTACAAAATGATTAGCTTCAATTCAAAAATTTTTTATTCTGAATATAAATTTTATTTATCTTCTTTTTTCTGCATTGAAAGAAAATGAATATATTTTAAATTTTGTTTTTAAAAATAATGAAAAAGAAGTCGTTTTAGTTTTAAACAAAACGTTTTTATTTAAAACGATATCATTTTGAATTAAAACTACTCTTATTCTAATTACTTCGTCCTCATAATGAGTCTCAGTTGAATACTTTGATATGTTCCTTCAAAACTAAATAAATTTTCATACAAGAATATTTATTAAATCTACAAAAATTTCCAATGAAAACGAAATCGGATTGGCACTATTCAAATCAACTTTTCTCTTCATTTAAGAGGAATCTGCTTGTTCCAAGAAAACATTTTTATCAGTGTACACACATACATACAATAATCTACGTCTATATATATTTCCGTCTATTGTTGAAGAAGTAAGTTTCGTTCTAGATTTAAAGCGAGCGGTATTCTATGATCATTCTAGTAAAGTTATATGTATCTTATTTTTCTGGTGGATTATTTTGCCGCATAGCAACTCTTGCAAATTTTGATGTATTACTCACTCCATTCTTAAATGGAGTATAACATGGGTGACAAAGATCATGTATAAAACAATTTGCGAATAACTAAGCTTAATATTATCTTGAATGAAAGGGTGCTTTTTGTATCTTACTCATATTTCTAATTACCCTTATGCACGAAATTGTATTCGTAGCATTTGGATAATTGGAATTTCTTTCTCGTTCTACGAATGAACGAAAATATTTATCTTTTATCACAATTCATTCATAAAAATTTACTGAGATCTGTGCTACTTCGCGGAAATAATAACAATCAATAATTTAGTTTCTTGTGAAGTTTTTTTGGGAGCGTGCGTAGTATAAACTGTAAAAAGACGAATTTATATGACATTCTACGCGGAATACAAATTTAATTTTTAATGTGGACTTTTTTAAATAAACCAAGGCAAGTGTTAAATAATAAAATGAAATATGTTATACAACCTACACACAATCGTCATAGGGACTGTTTTATTTTTATAGTTCATTGTTCTACAAGTTTTAATTACACGTAAATCCGGATAGAATTTTCCAACGAACAAAGCATTCTTTATGTAAACTATATTATTATATTTAAATAAATCAACTTCAGATGATCCGTGACAACAATGAATTATTAAAAACTGATGATCAAATCGGGGTTTGTCATATTTCTAACTTAAGATTATAAACCACCAAGATAAGAGATCTCAGTTTACAAGGAAATGTGCGGGTTAAAAGTTTCCTAAATGCTAGTCAAAATCCGGGATAATTTACTCAGCATCACTTTCGATTTTAATTATTCATAAATGTATGATTGTAATTCTAAGAAAAAATTTATATTTCTGTATTCATTTCTTTAAATCATCGGTTAGGTATTTTACTTGTACGATTGAAGTTTAGCAATTTTGCAGAAAAATTTCTTTAGAACTTGAATTATGTTTCAACAGTTTTAAATATAATTAACACTGCGTGCCGTTGTCACACCACCGAAAACGAGGTTCCGAGGCGGCATATAACCTCAGCAGTTTAGACCGCTTAATAATAATAAAAAATATAATATAAATAAGTTAATATTACCCAAATATATTTTTACAAAGTTCTAAAACTCAGATTTGTTTAAGAATTGTAAATTTAATTATTAATTTGGCAATTTTGTCTTAATAAGTTCTACTAAAATCAAAATTTTTAGTTTAGGATTTCAATTTAACTGGACTTTTATTGTTCAAAAATTGCTGTCCACATAGTTTAGAGCTACTTAAAAACAAAAACAGAAATGGAAAACTAGCTGGCGTTGAATTTCATTTAAATGTCAATTCTTTAAACGTCAAATTATAATAAAATACAGTTAAGTGCAAAATGGTTAATTCTTTCAGTAACTAGGAATATGTAGACATAATTATGGTTTATGGAATAAGTTAATTAATAAAAAAAATACAATTCATTACTTGTGTCGTTATTTTTTATTGGGTGCATAATTTAAAATTAAAATGACAGCAAATTGTCAGATTTGAAAGAAACATATTTCTATGGAAATGAAAAAATAATGATTATTTTCAGCGGTATCCAATAGATGGGCGTTGATTTAAAAGAACTTTAATTTGCTGTAAGTTTTTGGTTATTGAGTTTTTGCCAAAGTTTTATTTAAGAAAAAAACATTATTTTGCTCCCCTTAACTATACACTTTTAATCTTTTCCGTACATTATGAATTATAACATTTGATTAAAGTTAGTATTAATAATAGTAGATAAATGTGTAATCTTGATTTTATCCGTCTTGCATCTAATAATGAATGATAACATAATTATCGAAATATGTATTTATATATTTTCTAATTACTTTAAGGCTTAGGGGTTAGATTTAATCTCTCAGATTGTTCTTTAACTTAGAATTTTACAATGTTTCATGTATGAAACATGTAAAACAATAATTTAAAATGTGTTTTCATCACATTTCTAAAACGCGAAGTGTTTAAAATATTTGTGGTATATTTGTAACTTAAGGAAACGATTTGTATTAAAATAATTATTAGTCAATTTATATCTAGAGCATCTATAAATTTAGCTATTTCGGGATTTTTCTGTTTACAGGTAACATCACTCTTCAAAACTTTTAATTATAGACCTGTCGATGATTTCAAAGAAACCAATGCTTAGCATTCTTAACCTATAATGAAAAAAATAAAATTGTCTAATTTATGTGAATCACCTATATATTATAAACGAGCCTAGACAAATTCGAGGGAGCCTATAATAGGTCATCGCTCTAATTATTAATTATTCATAAATCCGGTTAGGTTTCGGAGAAAAACCCATCTTGTGTAAGTTTTTGTCAAGAAAACCCATTCTGATCTATTTAAAATCTAATCTAACCAAATCCAGAACTCCTTTCTTCACTTAATTATTATCTACACTTAAAAAAAAAAACAATCTTGTACACTCCTTCGGGTGGGACTAGAAACTATAATAAAACCCAGGATGACTTTTCATTCCTCGTTCGCATATTAGACACAGATCGTTCATCGGTAAGGTATTTTGTAATTTTGTAGAAAAATTTTTTTAGAGCTTGAATAACGATTCAATTTCTTCAGTTATATATGAAATGTAATATAAAATTGATAGTCAGTTAATGCCAACTATAATCTTACAAAAGTCCCTAGCTTTGGCAGGCCTAGGCCTGAAACCAAGCAGTTTCTGGACGTTTTTCAGATGTGTGAACTAGTGTTTTTGGACGGAGGCACGAAAAAATATTAATATTACCCTGTATTTTCACTATGCAGTGCTTATTACATATAACAATGTTGTGACTGATCTAGATCATTTGATTATTAGAAACAACCCTTAATATGAAAATATTCATTAAAGTTAATAATTTAAAAAAATTAATTTGCGTGTGGTTGAATGTATGGAACTATCATTTGTAATGAGCAAGTGTAATACTTAAGTACTTTCAACCTGGTACTTGCCCAGCTCTGAAGATCTTGATCTTGATCTAGATCATTTTTAAAATTAATTTCGCTCTATGTTTTTACCTATTAATTTTAGAGCAAAAGTGTAAATAGGTAAAATGTTCGGAATTAAAAACTGTACCAAATGAGCCTAAATTTATTGATGTGATTCATTTCTGTCATGAGCAAGACGTATAATAAAATGTATAATTTTAGCTATTTCCAGAGTGCCATGGAAAACAAAACATACAAACAATCGTATTATTTGTGTTTGACAGATGGCATTTGGCAGAGTTTTGTTTATTTACTTGTTTAAATTATTTCTAAATGGTAAATGTGTCCATGATTACTGAGAAATTGTTTTACAAGTTAATAATCATTAAAACTATGCCAAATGTCACATATCAAACTCCAACAATACGACTGCTTGTATGTTTTGTTAACCATGGCACTCTGAAAATAGCTAAAAAATTTTATTTTTATTTTACGTCTATTTCATGACAAAAATGTATTACATCAATAAATTTAGGCTCATTTAGTGCAGTTTTTAATTCTGAACATTTTACCTATTTACACTTTTGCTCTAAAATTAATAGGTTAAAACTTAGAGCGAAATAAAAAAATTAACATTGTATTTCCTATAACTAAAAAAAGTGGACGCCCGGTATATAACTGAGAAAAAATTTAAAAATTTACAAAAGATTATTGGAAAATGCCTTTTGCAGTGTAAATGACTTTTTAATGTGTACAATATAATTAATTATGTACCTTTTGCTTAATTTTAAACTTTAAATAAATTCTATTCTAATCTATTAAAAAAAAATCTAATTCTAACCAAATGCGGAACTCTTTTCTTCATCTAATTATTAACTAAACTTCAAAGAAAAAACACAATCTTGTACACTCCCTTGGGTGGGACTAGAAACCATAATAAAACCCAGGATGACTTTCCATTCCTCGTTCGCATATTAGAAACAGATCGTTCTTCGTTCCCAGATCCGAGTTCTGAGTACGGCGATAGTTCCTGAGCCGGATATTAATCATATTCCGTGCAGAGTACAGCTTCAGTTACAGCGTACACTGACTGAGTCATTTGTAGAGCAGAACATGTGAGCAGGGTCCCCCTATACCTTGTAATTCTATTGCGGTTGCCCCATTATATGCATAATTAGATATACTGATAGTTTTGTGCTTAAGTGAGCAGTGACCAGTGTCAAACTTTATAAGAATTTATTGGGCTGACGTCAAAGAAGATTAACGTTTTTGTTTCTTTTCATTTTGACAGTTAAATTAGACATTTAACCGAACACCACATTAAAAAGATGATTAAATTAATATCAAAAAAATAAAACAATATTTGGATAAACGAGCCCAGAATCATATCATTTGGTCCAGTTAAAATCATACAAAGGACATAAGATAGGATTTTGAAAAATATTAAACACGTGTTTTTTTTTTTTTCGACTCGATGTGTATTTCTCGAGATATTTCACCGTCCCGGAACTTTTTGAACATTCTATATGTAAGGGAGATATTATGTTTGTGACGAATTGATTAAGATTTTGGGAACAATTATTCACCAGTAAGTGATAGATTATTAAATGTATCTTATGTCTAATTGTTGGAGTAACTTCCTTGAACGATGTAGAAGGAAAATAGCAGCGCCGCTACTAGGAAGAAAAATTTTGTGGAAAATAACTGCGCATTTGCATACACTTTAAAATAAAGTTCAAAAATAGTTTTCTATCAAAAACTGGAAACCTACTTATCATAACACCAAAAACTCTTCTTTGCGTGGGAGATCTATTGTAGAAGTAATCATCTTTCCAAAGGTTCAAAAGTGAGCAATTTTGGAAAACTCTTCCATCTGATGCTGTACCTTTTTTCCAGCTTTAAAATAACAAAACAATACTTAGAATCTCCAACTGTCATCATAACAATACTATTTGTACCTTTATAGCTGCAATATTTATTTCCATCATTTGGAGCAATTGCAATAATAAGTACATGTTTTCCATCAATGACTCCATAACACAGTGGAAAATTCCATCTTTCACGAAAACTGCTGCTGATGTTTCCCATTGACTTTATATTTAAAATGGACTTGAGCATAACCTTACTTATTTTATACTTTATGCTTCACTTTTATTTTCTTCTGAAAACAAACCGGTGAGAGGTAACGGCTTCACCACGGTTACGGTTTTACCACAGTTACAGTTTTACCACTTTTACGGTAAATAAAAGGAACACCTTAATTATGTCAGTGTTTGATTGGACATATTTCTTGTAAAATGAAGACTCGGTATACTTTTAACGAGTTTGTTTTAACCGGTCGTAGTAATTATAAGGGAGATATAAATGATTAGTTTGGTTTAAACAATGACGGTTGACGTTATCTTGTTTGACAGATGTTTACCGCGTTAACCGCCATCTGTGCGCGGTTTCCGTGGTCAGCAGAAAGTACCACAAATTTCAGGATCCGCGTTCAGAAATCTTACCGGTAACCTGAAAATTTTACTATGGTAACCGTGGTTCGTTTTCGGAAATAGTGAAAATTGTCCAATCAGTTTCTGATGCGTTTCTTATTATTATTATTTCAATTCAATATGTTTCTGTAGTAAAGATAAAATGAGGTTTTTCACTAGTCACAAAATGGCAAATATTATTTATTAATAATTAAGATCTCACAGGTCTATTGTAACTATAGGTTAGTAAAATTTATCAGTGGGAACCAAACATTTGATTAAAAATAATCTTACAGTTTATTTACGTTTCTTTCTGTATGTAATAAATGGTATTCATATATATTTTAATTATTTATCACGAGAAGTAATTTTAATTCCATTTAAATAATTTTCTAAAAAATAAAATAGATCAACAAACGACAAGTCTGGCGACACAAAATTTTTAAAAAGTGCTATTCAATTTCCAATCCCTCGAAAATTGTCTAATGTTCATTTGCCAAATATGCTACGATCTAAAATGGTCGACTTAGCAGAGATATGAATCAAAATGAGTTAATATTTATGCAAAGGTTCCATTAAAAAGGCGTACTGTGATTCGAATTTGTCGGGCGTGAGTTCTGTGGGCTTAGGGTTTGTTTAGAAAAAGCGCGAGCGAAGCGAGCTAACCTAAAAATTAATTTTGATTCGTATCTCTCCTAATTCAGCTATTTTAGATCGTTGCGCATTTGACAAATGAACATTAGAAAAGTTTATTCACATCCTCCCATCATTGCGGCATAATGAAAATAATTAAGACTTTTTAGAACTGCAGATAGTCTTCAATTTATATAATGTTTCATAAATTTTTTTTTAATAATAATGAAGGATCCTATTCACAATACACCGTGTGCTTCACCTGTTGGGATATTATAAAGGAAACATCTAAAGAGAAGTTAATTATTTGTTTTGGTCGTGCGTCCAAATAAGGACCGGTACCAAACACATGCTAGAATAATGCAACATGCATTCAATTTAAGATACGAAGCTACCTGTCCTTTGAATCACGATCTATAATTTGAAATTGAAGGCGTAAGTTTGCGCACACTCTTAAATTACAAATCCAGACGAACGTCCTACCTTTTCCAAGGATCATTTACGTGAATGTATTTGACGTCACAAACTTATCGCATAGTTTATGAGAGAATATACAAGTCCAAATTTTTTCAATTGCGATGTACTTACGTGCCAAATTGCACGTTTTTCACTGCATTCTTTTAGGGTGGAGAGCTTGCGTGATATTTATTTTAAAAATATAAATATAAATCAACTTATAATCCAGCATATAAATGCCTATTGACTACAAACAGACCACTATACATGACAAATCTGAAATCAATAACAAGATTTAAAATAAACAATTACAAAAAAAAACAATTACTAAACAAGAGACAATAACAGACAATACAGAATATATAAAAAAGGCTTTAAGAGACTACAGACTATCTAAGAATCGATAAACAGATACACCATGACGAAAACCCAGACAATGATTGGATGAAGAGAGTTTATCGAAATAGACCAAATATTTGTACACAGTATTAGTTTTTATTATAAATAAATGAAATACCACAATGATAATGTAAATATAGATAATGTAGAAATTTGATTACCGCAAGGTAACAAATAAAATATTTACTACTAATTGACAAAACTAAATTTGCAATTGCTTTTACAAATAGAAATACTAGAATATTTTGGCGCCATCCTAACAATAAAAACGTATGAATATTCATAAAAATATGTAATTCCGAGATAAGAATTTATTTTTTAATCTGTGCTTGACGTATTAAATGTATTTAAATTATTTTATAATTATTAAGCGGTGTAAAGGTGATAGTTTTATTGTGAGATCCGCTTCTTATTTTTTGTGTTGCGAAGTTGGTATCAGGGGTTTCCCCGAGTACCTGTCTGTTCACCTGTTCTCCGCTTCAAATGATCTTCAATTCATCTATATAAAGTATAAAGTGACATACCTATATAATTTCAGTGAATATGTATAATTAAATACGTGTTTTCCCATTGTTTTCTTATTTTTTACAGGTGTAAAAAATGTAATGAATCAGATGTATTCTGTGCAATATGAATTATTCAATTTAGTCTTAAATTTATGTTTAATAGCACTAATATCTACAGTGATATAACACCAGTTATGAATAAAACAGACACTACATATACCTCGACATATACCAACATATTTATTAAAAGCTATAAATGTCACTACAATAGCACGATTTAGACGTGTTAACTATGAAGAAGTAACACTTACTGGTTGTCAGCAGAAGAAAAGAGATGTAGATTATGTGGTAGAGAAGAGGAAGAGAGACGGAAACAGAAAGAAGAGATGAAACTTACTTATTAAATGACCATGGAACAGTGAAATACTGGATGGAAAAACTTTAGAAAGAAGAAACCGTGTAATATATTTTTTTAGGTTAACTTATAAAATGTAATCAACATAGAAATAATATGTAAAAATTTGTGTAGATTCTAGGCTGAAAAGCATGAAAAAATAAAATTAACTAACTAACACCAGTAATATTTATACTGAAAAGGGGTTTCCGGGATTTTTCCATTTAATTATTTGTTAATTATATAATAACCCTTGGTTTTTATTTCAGAGAAAAGAGTTTAGTATTGCAGTAATTGAATGTATGCATGTATGTATCTTCGGAACTTTAACCACAGGGGTTATATTGCTAGGATGGACGATGGACAGACACATTGAAATCTATTAAATTTCCTTGCATCGCCATTATTTTTATAACGTAAATGCCATGTGTGTTGCCCACCCGGTGCAAGCCCTTGTTACAACCACTAGCCGGTGTCCGATTGCTTTGTTGTTGCGAAGTTAATTGTATTCCAACTTGAAATGATGAGTACCGATCCAAATCAAGCCGTGAAGAGGCAAGTAATTGGCCGCCATTGTGTGACGTAACACTCATTACCGGTTAGACTAGTTAGATTAGATTAGTTATTTGATTATTGTTTATTTTTGATTATAATATTTATATTAATTGCTACAATTTATATACGGTTTTGTAAGAGCAGTTTCGGCTGATTTTTGCCAAAAAGAGAATTATTTTTATTATTATTGATAATGTTTTACCAAATGGCAATATTCTAAATGTATACAGTTTCTATTTTAATATTAATATTACAAAACTCTAATATTCGGTCACTGTTTTTGCCTTATTATAATTTTATATGAAAATGCGATAAACATTTTCTTAAAGCTATAAATCGAGAAACCTCTAATAAATATAAAAATTTGAAAATATTGTCTGGTACCATGAGCTCTGTTTTTGAGTGTTTTAACAATGTTCCAAAATTATTTTATAAAAAATTGTTCAAATAAAATTGGTAGATAACATATTTCCCTGTAACTTCTATTCGAAGCATTTGTTTATAAAATAATTTTGGAACATTGTACAGCGCTAAATCCGAAGCTAAAGTCCTTCTCTTAAAACCCCCAAAAACAGGGCTCATGGTACCAGCCATTAAATTATTTATACTGTTAAAACGTCTGATAAGTACGTCGCGGAATAATTGCATTTATTAACGTAAATTTTTTTGGTAAAATATGCGATGTAACTTTTTGAAATGGTACGAAACGAAACTGATATTCAAATAGACGATGATTGTCTCTTGACTTTTAAAAATATATTAAATAATACTTACTTAATCCTGAGCCTTTCTACCTTGTGGTGTCGGGCTTGTGTTAAATAATCAACAATGAAATTAATCAAAATACATGTTGGTTGCTAAATAATCTAAATTAAAATATAAATGACACCTACATTTGAGTATACAGTGCAGTTCCCATACTTGCAATGCTGGTTGTCTACAGTTAAATTTTCACTTTCCACTCACAGTTTTGACACAGTATAGGTGCTATAAGTTAATTGTATCCCATTATAGCACCTGTACTGTGGTTTTGATAACAAGTATAATTTGCAGACTTCCAAAAAAGCTACAAGCTTAAGTATTTCTAAGAGTACGACTAATAATATACTCAGTATTTAGAAACTAAAATGTAAAAAAAACTGTTATAAGTAGGAACGTCGCTAACACCCTAAAATTCAAAAACAGAATATTCTTTTCCAGAATACTCATTGACCGAATCATTCAATTCTCGAATTGAGTTGAATTTTCGGGTGTTGAGGAGGCACTCAAAAGATCCAGAAAATATTGAATTCATTAATGACTTTAGATTAGTCATATATATATATTAATATTTTTAATTAATTTACGTTGTACTTTTATGTTTTTCTTTAATGTACATTGTGTATTTTATTTTCTAAAATACCATTTCTGAAATTTTTAAATATTACTTAATTAAATTAATTAACGTCCATTCCATAAATTATTAATTATTACTACATGAATACTGTCCATTTTAAAAATTAATTTACATATAGAATTTTATAATTTCTTTCTAAGTACATATAATGTGCTTATATTTATGTATATATGATGGATATTAGGACCAATATTTTGACTATTTTCATCAAACTAAGCTTTCTTTACGAAAGGTTTGATGTTATCATTTTATGCACTATATCCTGAATTTGTTAAATGAACATTAATATAAAGATCAGATATAAAGTTGCGAACTGATTTGGTACAATAAACAGTTGTGTAGGATTAAAAAAAGGAAATACAGATTATAGATAAATATTTTATTTTATATGCTGTCATGTAACAGCTTAGTTACAAACTTACAAAATGTATATAAAACTTACTAAAATAAGTATGCAACATGCATGTGTATCCATATCTTTGCAATAACAAAGATACAAAAAAAAAACTAAAATTACCTCATAAAATGCATTTATAATATGCAAGACATGGCAACGCTATAGCTATCAAGTATTAAAAATTTGTTGATTTATTACAGACCAACAATATAATAATAAACTAAGAACACGTATCTAAACTGACTACCTTTTCACTTATTGCATCTAAATCTTCTCTTAATTTCTTATTCAATTCGTCAATGGCATCAGAAATATTCTTCAAATTTTGTTCATGATTATTATGTGCTCTTTGGATTTCTAAAAAAGAAAGAAGTTATTTACCAACAACATTCCGTCACACATCTTATTTTAAATATTAGAAGTAAATATTAATATTACTACAGAAAGGTGAATAATTGAAGTACTATTGTTTAATTACCTTGTAGTTCAGTCAGTTTCATATTTGTTTCAATTGTTAATGTTAGTGCACGTTTCAAAAGTAAAGTCGCTTTGTCTCGAGCCTCAGCTGAAAGACTAGATTTTTCCATGAGTGTTTTGTTCACAGTATCATACTCCCTTTGCAATTTTTGAGCTTGTATTTCTGAAGTTTTGGCTTGTTCTTCGACAGCTTTTATGCTTTTACTAACTTCTGCCGCGAATAAATTGTTCTTCAAGACATTTTCTTGCAAACGTTTTAAGTTCTTTTGTAAGCCTTCGACTTTTCCGGCAGTTTCGTTCGCTTTTGATTGGGCTAAATCACTTTCACTCTTAATCTGAAAATAATTATTTATAAATATGAATTTTTTGTTTTGTTTCAGATAAGAAAAACTGGAAGCATAATGTCATGCATCTTTTGGTAAGTTGGTAAATTACCATACCTGTATTAAATTATTATCGACAGTGTCAATATCACTCTTGACTTTAGCAATGGCAGCATGAGCTGTTGCTTGAGCAGTTTCTGCTTCATTTAATGAGGTGATAATCCGAAGAGCAGATGTGAACGTGCTGTTAGCATTATTCCTAAGTAGAAATTTATATTAGTACTTTAGTAAAATAATTTACGAAAAGTCTTACTTTGCTTCATCTGCGCTCTTCTTCAATGCAATAGCTTTGTCTAAACTAGGTGCAGTTTCTTTCAAAATTTGGTCAATATTAGTTAAAGAAGAAAGGGTATTTTTAATCTTATGTGCTAGATTTTCGATTTCTTCGGGTTCTAATTGGATAGTCATGTTTTGAACCTAGATATTGATAGACAATTAGTAATAATTGTTTTTTTAAACACTAGTAAATAATACCTGTTCAGCTAATTTTTGAACATCCTTTGGGTTATTTTCATCTTGATTTAAGAAATCGCGCATACTACTGATCTTAGAATTTCTTTCAGTAATGGAATTATTCAACAATTCATTCGCTTCAAGACTCTTCTCAAATGCTTTCTTAGCCATGTTTTTAGCTTCATTCACGTGTTCTTTTAGTTGTGTTGCCTAAAAAATATGTATTATTCAACTGCAATATTATAAGAGGTAAAAATATTCTTACAGCTCTTAACATTTCGTCGACTTTGAGTTCTTTGTCCCTCAAAGCTTCATCAGCAGCTTTAACCATAAACAAGGCATTATCTGCTTTCTTCGTGGCACCATTCTCGCAAGAGACTCCGCCACAGGATCCACAACCAGCTCCACCGCAAAGAGAATCACAAGGATCTCCATGTTTATCACACATCTAAATATAATTCAATTAACAATCATGTGATAATTGTTATTTTTTTATACGATACCTGATTGTTGATATCTGGAATGGCAGTATTGTATTCATCTAGAATGGTCTGCAGTTTTTCCAAAGCTGCGTCAATATCATCTTTTGTTTCGTGGAATTCTTTCAAGGTACGGTTTACGCGATTTTCTGTGCTCTTACATTGACGTTCGGTGTCTTCCAAAATTCGCTACAAAAAAATATTGTCAATAAAATAATACAATCTAAAAATAAAACTTTTTACTTTAGCTTGGTTGACTTGATCTTCAGCACCTAGAGCTTTCCTTCTTGCATCATGTATCAGTCCAAGAGCTCCTTGAACATTAGCTTCTTGCAGTAAAGTAGCATTATTCTTTAATTCCGCTGTCATGTTCTTTACAATTTGTTCTTTGTCCTTCAAATCATCCAGGATAATCTTTTTAAGTTTTATTTCTTGAGTGACATTATTTAATATCTTCTCTTCAATATTCGTCAGTATATCACCATCTTGTTTCAGTTCTTCGTCTAGCATATCCTGTGTATCCTGAATCTTCTGCATATCGTCAGGAGCTAAAGATGTATTGCTAAGTAAATCTTTGATTTCTCCAAGCTGTTGTTCAGTAATTTCGAATTCTCGGGTGTAACCACCTGCAGCACCTACAGTCTTCATGTTTTTGGCTTTGCTGATGATATCCAAAGTTTGTCCTAAAATAAAAATCAATTAGCTATAATATTAATTATAAAACAGGTGTAGTACGTACGATGTCTTTCATTCAGGATACGATCCCAATTGTCGAAACACTCTCCACAAGGTGAACAATGAGGAGCATCACCTATGTAACCCCGAGCACAGACATCGCAATTGTGGCCTCCGATGCCTGGTAAACAAGTGCAAGATCCATTTTCTCGATGACACTGTAGAGTTTCAGATCCTTCTGGGTTACATTCACAAGCTAGAAAACAAGTTATTTAATCTTAAATATCCTAAAAACTTTGATAAATCTAGTAAAATAAATAATACTAACCAATACACTTTTCGTTCGGGTCACCCCAGTGATTAGCTTGGCATTCGTTACATTGGCGACCACCGAAATGTGGTTTGCAAGAGCATTGTCCATCATACTAAAAAAAAAGTGATTCTAGTAATGTACGAATATAAAATATACCTTACGAAGATAATCTAGAAAAACTTACAAGATTACATTGGGGAGCCAAAGAACCAACTGGGTCACAATCACAAGGTTCACAACCTTCTCCAATAGCAATTTTCCAGTGATTTTCCAAACACGTGTCGCACTCTTGTCCAATAACATTCTTTAAACAATTGCACTGACCTGTATTTCTGTCACAAGGACCTGCTGTACGGTTGGTTCCCAAAATTTCACACACGCACTCTAAAATTAATCAAGAAGTAATTTACCGATGTTTAAAAATGCTTCAAACTAATAAGAAAGCTTAATTTGCGTTGAAACTTGTAACTAACAGCAACTATTCCTAGCGCGAACTATCCTTAAAGAATATTTCACGAATTACCTATGCAAAGTCCATCTTCCTCCAGTCTGTAGTAATCAGCTTTACAGATTTCGCAATGATCACCTTCTCTGTTGTACAAGCATTGCAGACACTTTCCTGTATGAGGATCACAATTTCCTGGTCTAGTTATATCAACCATGTTGCTGCAATTACACGGCTCACAAGAACCTCCCGGTACTTCCGGATTGCCATAATAGTTGTCGGCACAAACATCGCATCGAGATCCTACCGATAAATAAGAGAGAATTAAACTCAACAACGCGAGGCGCATTTTCTGTGCGTAGATGTTGTTTGTGAAATGATGGAAGATAAGATAATTTGATATCAGAGCAAAATAAAGTGTAATGACATAATAGTTATCGGTGAAAAGGTAAATATATCGCGAGAACAAGCACGGAAATGCAATTATGTCAAGTGTCACTTTTCTATTATATCTTGTGTAAATATTTATGTTTGCTGTGCGCTTTCAGCGCTTAAAATGATTTTAAAATATGCTCTACGGCATTGAGATTTCCTGTTGTAAAAATAGCGAAAATATGTGTCATAAATTCTAAAAATAAGTATACTCCAGCCACTGAAACCGCGAAAGAAATTACTCGAAATATGATTTGGCTCAAGCTGACATAGATGTAGAATTATGAAAAATATAAATTACGTTAATTTTTAATGGCCACAGATAACTAATTGTTGTTAAATATTTCAAATGACAGAAATGGATCAAAATTTAATAGAGATGCAAGCTAATCCAGTTCTTTTGAATCGGTTCACCAAAAAGACCCGTTCTATGAGACCAGTTAAAAATGAACACTGAACAATATTTTCCGAGCGATGTAACTTGACGAATTGAAGTAATTTAGAATTTCTCTGTGGTAAGGGAAAAATTATAAAAACCATAATCGTGCCAAAAAATATTCAATTTGAATATACAAACATTACAGAAAGGAAAAATTTATTTATTATGTACAAATAAGAATACTACGGTGTCCGGTATGAAATGAAGTTAAAAAAAAGAATTATTTGAAAAAATAATTTTTGCAAAACTATGAGCAAACAGAAGTGCTAGATTGTAAGTCTATTAAAGACGCCAGTTCAGTAGGATTATGCTTTGTGTTGAACAATAAAAGGTTGCATATTGTTGACAAAACGCATAATAGAAATAGTGGACCAAACTGTATTTCTTTTGCTCGCCAAGTTACATCGTCCGGATGTGTTTTGTTGTTTCTATTGTTCGAGGTACAAACCGAGCGGCATTCTAATTCTATTAGCATCCTAGTAAAGTATATCTTTCAAAATTTTGCGATGCGATCCGAAAACGTCTATACTACCCGTGTGACTCGTTCGAGAACAAGGAATTGATCTGGCTCTTTTCGTTCAAATTGAACGGGTCGTTTGCGACCTGCACATCTCTAGTTTAGGGCGTATTAGTAACTTTCTGAGTATATAGGTATTTTTTTTATTATTTAATCTTACCTGCATATCCTTCCTGGCACTCACAACTGACATCCCTGGTTAACGGATCCAATGTGCACGTTTCCGCGTAAGAATGTCCCGAACCTGCTACTCCAGGACAAGGACACGCTCTGCAAGGAATATCAATTCCAAATCTAGGATCTCCGTAATATCCGTCGATACACTGCTCGCAATTGCGTCCTTCTGTGTAATTCCTACAGCCGATACAAGTCCCAGTCTTCGACTCGCAAATATCTGCATGTCCGTTACATTCACAGCGTTGACAGTTAGGGAAGTTCCAGAAACCGGGTTGACATTGGTCGCATTCCCTACCGTAGGTATTAGGTCGGCATTTACATTGACCAGTTGTTACGTTACAGAAATTGTCCAATGCGCCAATGCTGTTACAATCGCACGCTGAAATAACAAGTATTTTGATGATTTGTACTTTATTTAATGAACAAATTAAACACTTCAAGCAATCAGTAATATTAATATGCAGTAACATGCAAAAATAAAGCGATTACATTACAATTATTGTTAAATGATAATAAAAAAAATTAACAATATAACTATCATTTGGTGACAACAAATATGAGTTAGTAAATAACATACTTCAACAGTTGAAGATTCACGATGCTCTGGCTTTGGCAAAAGCTTCAACCTAAAAAATGAGCGCTTATTATTAAGTTAGTGTTGTTAGTAAAGCATGAATGCACATTAAAACAATGCATTTTACATGTTTATACGCAAAATAATGTTAAAAGTTGCCACATAAAATAGTAATGATAAAAATAATGGCTGGTACCACCATATATGTTTTTTGATGTTTTAAGAGAAATGTTTTAGCGCTGTACAATGTTCTAAAATCATTTTATAAAAAAAATGCTTTGAATAGAAGTTACAAAGAAATATATTATCTACCACTTTTATTATAAAATAACTTTAGAACATTGTACAGCGCTAAAACCGATTCTAAAATACTTCTCTTAAAACACCTAAAAACAAATCTCGTGGTATCAGCCAATGTGTCCTTTAAGTTTAACATACATATATACATTTAAATCAGTGTTTAAAATCATCTATAACTACTAAACTAATGAGTGAAGTGGCTATCAGTGCAATTATTTACATTATATTAATTTAGATACATGCATATAAGATAATAATACCTGTGCATCCCTCGGGACCAAATCCGTAAGTTCCTGGACCGCATCTATCACATCTTCTTCCAACAACATTCGGCTTGCAATGGCAATTGCCACCATATTCATCGCATAATTTACTTAATGATCCAGTAGGATCACAAGAACAAGCTAAAAAATAAAACAAAAATTATAATTATTTAAAAATATATGTCCATCTCATGAAAACTTACATAAAGCTCCATTGTAAATGTAGAATCCAATGCTGTTATGATATTTTTTACAAATATCTGGAACTGGGCCTCTGTTAACTGTGTATAAGTATTGTCCACATCTATATCTTTCGTATTCTTGTTTACGATTGTTTGCTGCTGAAGATCCTTGGAAGAATGGAATTGCTTCAATGCGTGGAAGCAAAATAATCTTAAACAAAGAATTCCGTAACTATCGCAATTTTGATGTATTTAAATAAAAATACTAACGGAATCAATAAGAACCGAAGCAGGCGTTGATTCATGTTGAGCATTGTACCTCTTGAAGTCTAGTCGGATTTTATATGATTGGTCAGGTTCAAAACATACATCTGGAACTGCAAGAGTATTTCGAATGCCTTTCGGTAACGAAATATGTCGAAGATCATTTTGAGGATTGTAGTCGCCGCAAGGACCATTTGGATTAATTGGTTCAGGTCTTTCTATTGATACGATTACTAGATCCCATTGTTCAGAGTGCTAAAATGAATCATAATCAGTTTCATTTCTAATAAAAATTGTTTTTTCGATTGATTAACCTGTGGTTCATATCTCAAAACAATGTCATATCTCATGGGGGTGATGATATCGTCAATGGAGAATTCGATGTATGAACCTTCAGGTGCTCGCATGAAACCAATTCCAGTCCATGTATTTTCTCTGCCATCTCTGTACGGTTCTCGAATAACTACTTGGCAAGTCTAAAATAGTATAAATATGTAAATATAACTTTACCTATGTTTCAATTTTTTGTGAATAACTAGCAAACAGACAAAACGTTGTTCTGTCTACTTCATATGTCACACATTAATATCAGAACAACGATAGTTGATGTTTACATAGTTACTGTTTCTATTTACTTGTTTATATCATTCTTTTGTTTCCTGTCCAAGAATTATGTTTAATAATTCGAAACGTTGTCCGGTGCACGAGCTCTGTTTTGGGGTGTTTTAAGAGAAGTGTTTTAACGTTGGTTTTAGCGCTGTATAATGTTTTAAAATTATTTTATAAAAAAAATGCTTCGAATAGAAGTTACAGAGGAATATATTATCTACCACTTTTATTCGAAGTATTTTTTTTATATAATAATTTTAGAACATTGTACAGCGCTAAAACCAAGTCTAAAACACTTCTCTTAAAACACCCAAAAACAAAGCTCATGGTACCAGACGTTGAGTTTAAATAAACATATATACAGAACTAAATCCAAAAGTCTTATTTCTAACGATAGTTGTGTTACAGGATAATTTAGTCCAAGTATAATATCCAAATTATCCTTTTTGCTCAAAAATTGAGATAGTAAAGAAACTACAAAAGAAGTAACATACCGGTGATCCTCTAGCAGACTCAGCTTCATACACAAGATAATCAATGGACCCAGTAAAATAATGCTGTTTAGGTTGGTTGCAAGTTCTTCCTTGGACCTGTTCTCTGCACATACACTGACCAGTAATTACGTCACAATTGTTGTCCAACGAACCACCAGGGTCACAATCGCATGGTTTGCATCCATCGCGTTCTTCTGATAATCCCCAGTATTCAGGGAGACACTGATTACAATCCCTGAAAAATAATATAATTGATTTTAATTTTCCTGAAAATATAAATTCTCATAGTTAATATATAAATTTGTCTGCATTGGAGAAATTCTAAAGGAATAAATAATTGTTGGGTGTGCAAAAAATACTCTTGAGGATGATATATGTGAGGTCAAAACGCTGAGTAATAAATTTATTACAAGGATTGAAACTCAACAATTATGTGTTTCATTATAAATTCTCATACCGGCCAGTGACGTATCGTTTGCAAATGCAATCTCCAGTGTAAACATCACATCCTTGGTTGTTGGTAGTTCCCAAGGTATTGCAAGTACATGACTGACACCCGTCTGGATTATTGACATCAAAGTTCCAGAAACCATTCTTGCAAGTATCGCATCTTCGTCCTTCTACGTTCTTCTTGCAATGGCAAGCACCTGCTTCTAAACTGTTGGAGGTGTCAGTCAATGAATCGCAGATTCCACCGTCCAGTGAACCATGAGGATCGCAATCACACGCTAAAAGAGTAATGTAAAATACACTGTAAAATTCTAAGGCTAAGACTGCACCAAATTAAACACACTGGCTGGGTTTAAAAGTTGTGTAATCTTGAGTTTATTTCTTTTGCCACTTTAAGGCTTAGGGGTTAAATTTAATTTTCTATAGCTAGCGAAAGCTGGAGTGGTTTCAAACTTACGTCTGCAGACTTCAGGGTCTTGAATGTCTCTAGTAGGATCGCGGTAGTAGAAAGGTTTACATTGTTCACAATTTGGCCCCATGGTGTTATGTTTGCATCCATCGCAAACTCCACCACTGATTCGGCCAGTCAGTTCATAAACCGCAGCATCAAAGTGACAACTCGTTGCGTGGTTGTTACAATTACATCCTACAATCAAATTAAAAATATATAAAATTAATGGAATGAATATAAAAACCATCATTTACTTTTGCAAGCATTAGTTTGTTTTCCAATAGCTGGTCTCCACGGCAAATCATTAAAGAAATCTTCACACTCCTCACAATTTCTTCCTTTCGTATTATGAGTACACTCGCATCTTCCGTGAACCATATCAGGTTTGGGATCAACTCCCGGCAGAGGTAAACATCTATTGGCGTGACCATAACAAGAACAAGAGCCTCTAACAACCATGTCGGAGATGGCATAATAATATTTCTCTTGGATTTCTTCTCTTTTGTCTAATAAATCATCACCAAGAGTGTGCAATTTTGTAAAGTTTATTCTTAGGTTTGTCATTTTGAGTAAGTTTTGTACTTCTTGCGAGTAAGGGTTGTCTATGTGAACGTTAGGAGGTAAAACTCGGAAAATGATTTCACCATCGGTTGATGGAGCTACTGAAGAATAGCGCGATTCACAAACTACATCGGTTAAATTTCTAGGAAGAGCTTCTTTAACATGTGGAAAACTTTCAGCGCAGTTACTTGCAAAATATCTGTAAACCTATAAAATACGTTTTCTCTCAATATTTGTAAATAGCCTGTTAAACTGTGTTATAGACGATAAGAAATATTTTTTTAAATTGCTTTCTATTATTAAAATTGCGGAAAATGACAATGCATTAAAATGCAGTGTAATTATTTATCAACTAACATCCGGTTTCTGATTCATCTATTTTAAGTAAATAAACGCAGTTTTGTACGATAATTTAAACAAACGTTTTATTTCACAAAGGTTTGCAAAACCTTGAGAACAAAATAAAGATAATTTGGTTGTAATAATTGAAAGTCTTACCTGCCACGTCTTTCCGAAATCGTACGACCTTTCAATCAACATAGCTGCGGGCCTAAAAGTCTTAAATACGATAATCATATGCGTAAAATGAAACTCTGCTTCTAAATCTAGTTGAATTGTGACAGTTTCTTTACCGTTCTCAGACTGCCACCATGATTTTTGCCGCGTTCTATATTAAGAAAGATAATTTTAATTCATGTACATTGTAACAGACACTGTAACTTACCCAGGTAACATTCTATATACTATGTTACTAATTTGATGGTTTATCTGTGGCTTATTGGCAGTATGTTTTCTAGAATCGCACCAGAAACATTTTTTTCGTTCTTCTAAATGTGACACTATACAGTATCGTTGCTAAAATATAAGTACTCAACTTAGTTCTTGAATTATAAGTTGTAAATTAAAATATACCTGGCCAAGTAAACCACAAGTTGAAGATGCGGTTAACTGACCTTCTCTTCCGATTAACAAATTACCAGTAGCTGGATAACATGAACTCTCTTCGCAAGGATGCAGTTTTTTCGGTGTGTAACCTACACAAATGTACACAATAGAAATAAATTCTTTGTAGTTATTAGTACGGAAGCCAAACTAAAATGGGTTAATGAAAAATATGAATCAATTAGGCAGATCACGGGCTTATTCTGTATTTGCAGAATACGCTCGCCAGTGAGTTAAACTGTTAAATTATATACAAAGAATTACTCAACAGTCAACATATAATTTATAAATTGGAAGTTTTCAAAAAAATTCATCATTTGTACAATCATACAACACTTCTCTGTACTTCATAAATTCTCATTTGGAGGTTGAAAAAGAAACTTCCTAGGGTGCCCACATACATTTTATTTTAGTTCACTCAAATTCATTCATGCCATTTCTCTCATTTACTCTTTTCTGAGATCATTCTATTCGTTCAAAATAACAATTACATCAACTATCTCATGTTTAAATCCATTTAACATTCAAGAACATCTTCAAGAATTTGCAATTACATTCTTTTACTGATTCCATTTATTACATTAAATTTAAATTAGATGCTAAAGTGTGACATCACAAACATAGCAGGAAATTTACTTTTGCTAGCTTTCTCAATATCTTTTTAGGTAATGTTTTAAAAAATATAACACGTTTGTGATACCAAACAGTGAGTAATTCTCTGTAGATCAGAGACAGGTTAAATAAAAATATTTCAAACAATATAAATGTAGTAGTTGTTAAAAAATCCAACACCAAGCGTGCCTGAAACGTGAAATACCAAAACTAAATATTAGTTTAGTAGTGATCAACACTGTAACGTCCACACCGTCGTTAGGAGTCGAAAACTCGAAATTGCTAACATCTAACCTCTCCTCTGGTTCTGGTTTGTAAAGGAGTGCGTTTGCGTGTTCCAATGCGTGGCCAGCTCTGTCAGAGGATGAATCTCCTCCTCATATAACTCATCGCTGGTATCTGCTGGAGGCGGTTGGTCGCCCCTAACTAACTTACTTGCATAATACTGATCACCTACTGCATAGGCATTCAATCAAATTTATACAATAGATTCTAAGGTAACAAATTTATTATTTGGTTCTTGATCGTCATTCACATTTGAAAGCTTGATTTGCTAAATACTTTTACGTTGTTTCACGCAATATATTTCAACCCAAAAACATAGCTAAAGAACTGCTACAATTTTAAAAACTCAATTAGTATTTCGCTAGGATATTTTCAGTCTATTGAACAGTTTATCAATTTGTTGGGAGAATCAAGTTAAGTAGTGCACCATCTTTTAAGTAGTAAAAATGTCACAAAAAAGTATTTCAATTTGTGTTCTACATAATAAATAGTTTAAGAGAAATTCATATTTAACCGTGAAGCAAAAATTCAAATACCATTAATAACGTATCGTCATCAAAATAGGCACATATACTTACATGGCATTTATATTTAGCAAATTAAAAGCGCGCATCTTTAATATTTATTTTTAAATTTTTTATTTTACTTACTCAATCAAATAATCAGATAATCAAAACATTTTATGAGAATGACTGAATTTTTTTTCATTGCCAGCACACAAGTCCTAATAAACTATAATTTATAATTACAATTAGGTATTTGAATTTGGGATGAAATTAATATTTTAAAACATTAGGCAATAACGACCAAGAACTTAAATTAAATTACGGATATATCTTAAATTTTCTAACCTCTTGTGGGATTCCCCCGAACTCGATCCCTAGCTCCTGCATATTGTGATAGTGTTGGGTGGTTTCCTGCAAAATCATCAAGATTTTTTTACATTTCATTCAATTTTTTAACGAGAATGAAAACATACCTATTGCTATTAATAATAAAAATATTGTATATAAATTGGTCATCGTTAATTTCTTCTATTTTCGGTCTTCAGTCTTAGCTGCTAAATAAAAAATTATGAAATAAATATTTGAGTAACCAATTATTTTTACATTCACTACAACTTAATTACTCAATCACCAGCTGTAAAATCATGGCCCCAAAGATAAAAGTGGGAATATTTTTACACATGTTTGTGTTAAGTTCTTGATAATATTAATGGAAATATAAAACATCTATGATAGTCTGTTTCGGATACAATGGTAATCTAATCAATTTTCCATGGTACATTATAACTTGAAATTTATATTAGATTTGTTAATTTTTTTAACTATACTATACATGATATTTGATGTTTTTTTTTGTTTTTGGACAGTATGAAAAGAGAATAAAAACAAAATGAAATTTTAGATTTACATACATAAATTTAGCAAGGTATTTCAAAGTTTTTTTTTTTACTGTAATAAACTTTGCAAAATTGAAATATGTCTCGTAGATAATAGATTAATTATTAATTAACTCAAGTCAATGTTCTAAACTTTTAACAAAATTACTTATTGTGCTCAAAAACTAGAATATGATACGGAATATTAAGCTAAATTCTTGTTCTGTAAAATATGAGTCAGTATGTCGTTAAATATTTAAAGTGAAGCAACAATATGTTGAGATAACAGTGCACGAAATGTCAATACAAAGATATTTTGACATATCTGAAAAATGTAACATGTTAAAATTTAGGACTTCCGCTTTCTATAAAGGAGTCAAAGTGTATCTTCTGGACATAAAAAACATGAAAGACCATAACCGTATCGTATTTATTTTATTATTTCTGAGAAATACAAGAAAAAATAGTATATTAATAATTAATAAATTATAATATTTTTCATATTTATTCGCAGAAATTATTTAGTAATATGCCAAGCACAATGGATTGACTTGTCATATTAAAAAAAATATATAAAAAATTTCAACTAAGAAATCAATTAAATTTATTAATAGTTAATTATAATTACTATATAGAGTAATTATAGATAATATAAGTGATATTTTAAAGATATTAATTACTTTTAGTGTTTATTAATAGATGGTGACTTATCGAATATAGCAATTAATTTAATTTAGAAAGTAGAAAGGGCTAATTTATTAACTTTTAGACACGCTGCCACCAATTAAGTTCCTAAATAAACTATTAAGATTGTTTTATGTGAAATTAAAAAAATTATTTCCTTTTAAAAAAATTTAAAACTGCTCAGGTCTGAAATTAAATTTATATATTCCACTTAATATTTGTAATAACAATAATAAAGACAAAAAACTTGACTGTTTAAATATATTAAACTAAATATTATAAAACTTACGATATGAGATAGTTTAATATGAATAAAAATTTAATATATTATCTTACAATTCATATACGTTATATTTTTACTTATCAGAACAATTGGGTCATTACGTAAAATTATGATCTACTTTTTACACATAATATTTTTAAAGATTTAACTAATATCCTTATAATATAACACATGGTCATACCTAGAGTTTTATTTGGAGGGGCACTTCTACTGTGGAGGCTTGAGTTCAAATTAATTTTCGCAGATTGTACAAAAATGACAAATAATAGTTATAAAAAAAATTATAGAATTTTATACAATGTTAATCACAAATAGCTCCGTAGTAACATATCGGATTATCTGAGATCCTCAGTTCGAATCCCACAGTCGACAGTTGCCATTTTAAATTTACCACTGTGGTTCTTGCCCCAGTAACATATTTAGGGGTCATGATTTGACGGCTGGTAACCGCACTTCATACGCAAAAATATATCGCTTACCGAGATCTACGTAAGCAGAGTGCCACACCCATAATGGGTAAAAGGCGCGATGATGTATATTATTTGTTAATCATAAAAATTATTTGTCTCACATATTTAAAAATAAATTTTTGCTTAAACCCCCAAAATCCACCCCTGCGTACGGTCATGCATGTTATATTATAACGATGTAAAGCTTCGAATATCCAGTGGATTTATAAACTAACCAGATGGTTACTATTATAACAAGAATGTGAAAGTGGAATTTTTGGTAAGGCTCGCTTCGATGGGTTGTTCACCCGATAACTCAATCAACCCAATATATTTGAAGTGTACAGAAAATTTGGTTCTGACGAGATAATTAGCTCTTAAAATAACTTTGTAATTTATAAAATTAGCTACACGAAAAAAAAGCATCGTAGAATTTACCAAAGTATTTGATAAACTGAGAATATACGATGCATTTTTTTTGAAAATTTACTTTACTGTCACAATTTAAAAACTAAACAAAATTATTTACTGAGCAATTGGAAGAATTATAAAAAAGTTTGGTAAATTTTCAGAAATTGCATCTTACATCCTCAGTTTACCGTTCAGTAAATTCTCAAGTACTTTTGTTGTTTCATACTATAATTTATTTTGTTATTTTAAAATATTTCTCGTATTTCGGATTAAAATTTCAGCATTTTAGCGTGAAATTTGGAGTAGGTCATAAAAGTAAATGTTTCTAATATTTAAAATGGTATGTAAAATAAATTAACATTTAACATTAAATAAACTGATTTTACTATGAGAACATGCTCTAAATGTCATTTGACTAGAAAAACTTTTTTAAAAGTTTTTTGCTAGCACTAGACGACTAGACACTATCGTAAAGTGGATACACATAAATACAAAACCAGATATAGTGCCTACCCTCATTGTTTCTACAGCAGAAAATACTTTATTGTATTTATTAATTCCTTAATTTAAACTATACTTTAATAAATGAATTTTAAGAGTAAAAAGAAATATAAATGTATGCACTCATCTAACAAACTGAGTGACATCTCTAACGCTAATCATTTAATGTGCAATCTATTATGATATCATTCAAAGAGGAAGATATTTATCAATTTCCTGCTGTTCCCCAGATTGTTTAACTCCAATCTTTAAAACAAAATGCTACCTATAAAAAAAGAAGTTACTAAATGTAATGACGACAAAATTA
Organism: Poecilus cupreus; assembly: GCA_963942605.1. Classification (NCBI taxonomy): domain Eukaryota; kingdom Metazoa; phylum Arthropoda; class Insecta; order Coleoptera; family Carabidae; genus Poecilus; species Poecilus cupreus. Next base: position 13,477,168 of record OZ012715.1, read on the forward strand.
TGTCACAATGACATCATTTTCTAAGTGAATTAATGCACAGATGTAGGTCCATGGACATAAACGAAATACAAACGCTTAAACATCATACTGCCGCAATTTATTTAACATAATTCAATAATGAGAGAATATAAAATTACAGTCAAAATAATTTTTTTTGATCTAAATCATTACAGTTACTCATTCGGTATTTAAACGGAATGTAAACATATGACACAATTAAAGGGAAAATGACCGTGAATATTATCGCACTTTTAAGTTAGAAATAACAGTAATAATAACAGTAGTAAATAATAGAAGTTTATGGCATATATTACAAATATTTATTTATTATTGTAAATGTGTTGCTATTATGAGAACATAAAATTATGAATGAATTTAATATCATAAACAGTAAAACAGTTAGTTTTTAAAGCAACTAGGATGAAAAATCTTCTACTTGTATGTTTATTAGGAACAAAACAAGAAGTACAGAACTATATTTAACACTGTATCTCTGAGTTCAATATTCTCTGATTATTTATATTAGAAAAACATTCAATAATAAAATCACAGTACGATAAAAATATGACTAAACTAGTGAAGATTTCATCCGTAGAAGTATAGTAATAAAAATGAAGCTGTAGCATGAGTAAAAGAGTAGGTAGTAAGCAATGTTTACACTAGAACTGTCATATACACACGTGCATTCTGCTTATACATATACCTGGCTTTATCCTTTCCACTCAGCCAGACCAAAATTCTCCGATATTAGCACCAATCATCAGTCGATTTTTAACATTAAACACCGCGTAAATGAAACACCAGACGATCACTTTAAATCGAAACTAAACACTGCAAAAAATGGACCGTTCACGTTCTACACACACAACACAAATCTTGTGCACAGTCAGTCCAAGTATTGTGAACGAAGAACGTCCAACGACAACTGCTAGCTTCTACTAAAGGTCTGGCACAGCAGTACAGCTAGACAGCAAAGTAAAGAACGAGAGTTTGGCCTTTTCCTATCTGTACTCTTTGCATTTATTCACTGGTTGCTCGGCACGCCGTGCATGGGCGTTTCCCTACGATTTATTGGGGGCTTTGTACTTGACTATTTCAGTGTTCGGAAGTTACTTTAGAAGTCGATATTTGACGCGCGATAACTCAGGTGCTTCGTACTAGACGCATACTTTGATACTGTAGGTCCCTCTTAACTAACATTTGTGGAGGTCATGATTTGACGACTGGAAACCGCACTTTAGGCGCAAAACTCTGCTATTAGTTGCGTGTCGCGCCCGGAAATGAATTAATGATTTATTTATTTTACTAGGCTTCTAAAAAATTGTTGTTTTCGTCTGTTTTATTTTCAAAAGCTTTTAAAAGTATAATATTCAACAACAAAGTAAATATTGAATTATAAAGCACGCCTCTGGAAAACATAATGTGTTAGGAATGGGTACCTTTTTCTTAGCGTTCGCTGCACGAAAAGCTGATTTAACACATTCTTCATTATTCCTTGCAGTACTAATCATCTTAAAAATTAGCACGTACAAATTTTCATTTACATGACAATTCAACAATTGGAAGTAAATGAACAAATCACAAAACAGCAGTGCGCTTTCCTTTTCCTTTCCTGTTTACCATATTAGCAGTCGGTCGTAAAGCCTGCAAAAAGGGCCAAAACGGCAAGCTACGGCGTTGGTGGTTATTTGAGACTCAAAGAGAGCCGAGAAACCCTAAGTCTAAGAACAGGCGTCGTAGGGAGTCGCCTAAGCTACGCGGCAGATACAGATGTGATCTAAGTGGCATATTTAGAAATAACTCGAGTTCCTAAGAAACATGTGATAACCACTTGTGCCGCAGTGGCAGTTAATCGCTCGAAGAGAGATAATAGTTTTTTTGTTCCCCGAAGCAAATCATTATCCTAGATATACTAAAATTTATGAATAATCAATGTGAACTGTCAAAATTTATGATATTCATGAGAGCATTGATACTTGCTTATCACTAACTGACCCATAATTTAACTTCTGTACATGTTTTAGGCAAACAAGTTCAAAAATGTCGCGTATCAGTCACTGGATTATCATTTCCGACTGATGTTGATGCTGAACCACCCTACGAGATCTGTGGGTGTTTATAAGTTGATAAGGCAAACGATGTATCCGGCCAGTTGACACCAACACGGACATCTAAGCAAAGTGCGATAATTAAGTACAGTTGAATTAAGTGAAGCATCACATAACCATTCAAAATTTTCGTCACGTATTTATTCAGGGACGTCAATTTTACTCCCGATTTTATCGCTAAAATGCGCTATTACTCGCTAAAATACGCACGCGGAATTATATTTACCGTTTTGCTTCTCGATCAATGTTTTTTATGGATTGTTAATTATTATTTATTTATTTATATTTATTGAGCATGAAGACCATTACATGTTTATGCTACGTCAGTACATAAGGGAACTAAATCAGAAATCAGTTGCATCAATAAATTCTTGCATTCATTATAAGTTTGTTTTTAATTACATTTTTAAATATGTATAATTACAGAGAAGCAATATATTAAACTAGCGGACTCAGTAGGCAGATATTGTCATGCTACAGACCTCGCTATATATAAAATTCCGGTGTTCGTAATTCTTCTCCTAAACGGCTTGTTTTTATTTAACCTGGATGATTAAAAACATGTCAGGAAAATTAAAAAAAATTCTGGATCTCGACAACAGCGCCACCTACCGGGTCCAATTGTAGCTAAGAACCATCTAGGTGACCACAAAAGTACAAAAAAAAATTCATCAAAATCGGTCAAGCCGTATAGAAGTTGAAGAATACGAACATACGCACACCGGTATTTTATATATGTTACTGTAAAAGCCCGAGTTACGGTAAATCCTGAGATTTACCAGTAAAACCTAAGATTTAACAGTCCAACAGTTCTGTGATCATCGTTTATTTCAAATTTTTACCACCATTCCCTTGTTAAATATTAGGATTTACCTCAAAGACACGGTAAATAACCTAACCTAACCTGTCAAAGCCCATAAATTGGTTAATCTGAGTTTATTACCAGTAAATTATTACATTTACCAACTCATGTCGGTTAATAGTAAGATTTACTGGTAAAACCTAACATATAAAGATATTAAAATACAAAAGCGCTCAGAAATGAAATAAATTAGCTTGAAATTAATTGTTACTCTTTGTCTTTTATCAGTTTAGACACACGAAAAAAATCTAAATGTTGAAATAATTTCATTATCACATCCTAGTTTCACGCGTGATGTATAATTCTATCACAAATCAGAATAACTAGTCTTATTTTTAGAATTATCACTAAATTATATATGATATGACGAATTATTATTGTTAGGATATCAATTCTATTTAAAAAAATTAAATATGTGGGTAGGGTCGTAGCGTACAAATATTCCTACATCATCTTATTCAAGTCACGAAAAATGCAGCACTAAAAACCTTAAAATTAAATGTTTACATTCACTTATTCTAGTAACGATTTTTCAAATCTGCAAAATTCGAAATATGTCACCGCGTCTGATGTATGCAACATGCAAACCTTGACTTTTGCATTTTTAAATTTAATATTTAGTGTCAAGGTATTTATATCTTTTAAATTAAGAAAATATTATATTTAAATTACAGAATTTGTTTTGTGTCAATTATCAGCCGAGCAGCTTTAATTTGTAGTTCACGAGGTAGTAAATAGATGGCACAACATAGCTTGTTCTGAATTATTTAGTTCTTATGCGACTTTAAGCATTTAAAGTAATGAATATATGAAATTTAAGTTTATAGAAATAATTTGAGTCACTAAAATGTGTATTGAAATATTGCGGATGACCTGGAAAAATCTCCTATCTGCTATTTCAGCGAAAATGACTTATATTACAATGTATCATAACTCGCAAAATTTAAATCTTTTAATATTGTAATTGCGATGTCCTATTAAAAAAGTAGACACCCGGTATGTTATTTCGTAAATTTTGTCCATGCTTCTACAAATGAAAATCAATTTTGAAAAAAAATTTCGCGAGCCGGTGTACGATTTATTGTAATTTTGGTTTTATCCATGAATTTACAAGGGAAAATTAATTTTCAAAAAAAAATTGCGCGGGACGGTGGGCTATTTTTCGAAAATTTGGTTTTGTTTATGAATTTACAAACGAAAATATACTGAAAAAATTATTTTTAATTCTTACGATGTTTTTATTATATTTTTGTTTTTATTTAGAATGTTGCATGAAATCATGAAAATATTTTGCAGTTAGTTCTATGATATTATTAAACTAATTTGCAAAAATTTTGCGTGGGATGTTGGCAAAAATTATATTAATTAATGCAAATGTATCTCAGAGAAATAATATGAAACATAATTAGTGTACCCACCATGCTGAAGACATCTTCATTTAAATATCACATTGTATCAACACCTACCTTGAACTTTCATCACTTACAATTCACAAATCTGCATTTCAGCTAATACGCTTGAATATGCATTAAAAGATGTAAATCTTTACGGGGGGAGGGTTAAAATTTGATTTTGTCCATAAATAAAAAAAGTAGGCACCCGGTATATTTGGTATTGTTCATAAAATTACAAGTGAAAATTAATTCAAAAAAAATTTGGGTAGGACAGTAAACAATTTTCCTAAAAATTGGTTTTGTTTATGGATTTACTAGGGAAAAATTGAAGTAAAAAATGTTTGTGTGAAGCGCAAAATTAATTCCGAAAAAAATTATTCGATTCATGCATATTTGCTCACATGCAAACTAATAATACACAAATCCCAACACCCCCCAGCATATTTTTTCTTTCTTTTTCTTTACGAATTATAGAATATCGGACTCGATCTGTTTTTTGGATCGATCCGTCGTACAATACAATATTTTTTTACAAACAAAAATTACAATAAATGTAAGATAATATAATACATTTTATTCTGTAAATTTTCTTCTTCGTCCTGGCTGCTGAAAATGTGCATGTTCGAGGGTCAAATTCAAATCCAGGTGGTAAAAGCGGAACACCGGAAGTTCTTACGCACTGTATGTGTGACGGCTCGACTGGTTGTATTTAAAGTTGAAAAACGAGGAGTCAAACTGAACAAAATGTTTCATAAGTTTCAGGTAATTATATCTACTACATCTATAGAAATTCAAAGTATACATCATATAAAATTTAGAAGGGAGAGAGTTAAATAAATATAAAATAAATATAACAAATATATAAAATTAATAATAAAATGACTGAAAAGGCAACAATGTGTTGCATAAACATTATCGGATCATAGTTACTGGATGTAGAAAGCAATTGTCAAATAAAATGTCTACTTCCTTTGAACGCTGTTTCTGTCGTCTCTCTCGATGGTCACTTCTTCAGGTAGAAACCTCCACGACCTCCTGATAACCAACCTTCATATTCTCCGGATGAAACTGTTTAAGAGCTTCTGCACTTGAAATCTGCAACATTTTTTGTGTTATCAAGCACACTGTACAGTTGCTCTTCAGACATTCAAGTTTTCTTTTTAAATAATTAGCAAAATTATAACGTAAAATAATTGTTACACTTGAAATATATACTGAATTTACATTGTATCTGAACAATGCTTCAAATAAAGTGTGCAGTGTTATTAAATTTTGAATACTTCTTGCTATTTTTGTTGTTAAACTAATTATTAAAGAACATTTACCTATATAGTCGCCTGACTTAAAACTAATATGTGTATATTTCGGAACGGAGGAATAGCTAATTATAACTAACTTAACCTAAATAGCGACTATATAAATAATAATTGAATTACTGATATTGTAAAATAGAGAAAATTTACTTGAAGCATTTACTGTTAAAATTATTTATGAATATTTAACTCAACTCTTTCTGAACCGCCAGGATATAGTTATCATGGTACAATAATTGAACATACGAAACAATTATTCGTTATAATTTGAAAGAGACAAATAAATAAAGAAGAAACTTATCTTTTGTTTTGTCTTCATTACATTTGGACAACACGAGTGCCGGAGTATATTCTGCAGCAGTAAAATATCTACTGCCGTTGAAGGCTGTTTCTGTTATCTCTCTCGATGGTCAGTTCTCCAGGTAGAAACCTCCACGACCTCCTGACAACCAACCATCGACTTCTCTGGATGAAACTATCTGAGAGCTTCGTGAACTTGAAATCTACAACATTTTTGTGGTATCAGTCACACTGTCCAGTCACTCTTCAGACATTGGATCTTATTTCAATAATTATCAAAATTATAACGTTTAAGTAATTGTAACGTTTAAAATATATATATTGAATTTATATTGTGTCTGAACAATGCTTCAAATAGTATCTGCAGTGTTATTAAATTTTGAATACTTCTTGCTATTTTTGTTGTTAAACTAATTGTTAAAGAACATTTACCTATATAGTCGCCTGACTTAAAACTAATATGTGTATATTTCGGAACGGAGGATTAGCTAATTATAACTAACTTAACCTAAATAGCGACTATATACATAATAATTGAATTACTGATATTGTAAAATAGAGAAAATTTACTTGAAGCATTTACTGTTAAAATAATTTAGGAATATTTAACCCAAGTTTTTCTGAATCGCCAGTATAGTAAAATATCTGGTTTAATTATTGTCTACATGAAACAATAAATATTCGTTATAATTTGAAAAAGGCAAGTAAATTAAATGTAACTTATCTTTAGTTATGCCTATATTGCATCTGGACAACACAAGAGCCCGAGTATATTCTGCAGCTCAGCTCAGCTATTCAGATGTTAATCTCATCTTGCAAGAATGATTATTGAATCCTGAAATGCGACAAAATACACACTAATATCAATTAATTGTCATCAAAATCCATGATCACCTATCCACTACATACACATACACATTACACATGAAGAATGATAATCTCGGAAAACAAATATGTAATACAATTATGCTTTACATTTAAAAACCTTAATTCAATGCCAATATTCTTATAATAGTGTTAGTGTATTTAAAAATATACATTATTGTCCTTATCGACAACTTTTATAGTAGTAATAATAGTAATTCAATAAACAATGCTTACATTTGAAGCGACGTTGAATGGTCTCCACTGAGCAAAACTAAAGTTTTTGATTTCTGCAATAATATATACACTAAAATGATCACAAAAAATACTGAATCGATTGATTTAAGTTTTATATATCTAATCGATATTATTTTGGGTGAAAAGTGGATTTTTCTGCGCACATAAACACTTTGTTGTCTAACTCACTGACAGAAATAAAACAATTGAACAGTATTGTGGCGCGAAGCGCAATACCAACTTTAAATTCGTCATCTTCCTGAGAAAATTATTCTTAATTCTTACGATGGTTTTATTATTTATGTTTTTGTTGCAGGAAAACTTTTATAGGAGGAATAAATGTTTGTTTCGTAGGTTTAATATTAAAAAAAAAATTGCGTGAGACGATGGACAATTTTTTGTAATTTTGGTTTTTTCCATGAATTTACAAGTGAAAATTAATTTTCAAAAAAATTTTGCGCGAGACGCTGGGCTATTTTTCGAAAATTTGGTTTTGTTTATGAATTTACAAGTGAAAATTGAAGTTAAAAAATGTTTGCGTGAGGCGCAAAGTTAATTCCGAAAATAATATGTGATTCATGCATATTTGCAAACTAATAAAACACAAATCCCAACACCCCCCGGCATATTTTTCTTTTTAAGAATTATCAAACAAACACATGATACAATAAATATAAAATAATAAAATACATTTTATTGTGTAAATTTTCTTCTTCGTTCTGGTTGTTGAAGACGGGTATATTGGAGGGCCACATTTTTCTCCAGGTGGTGGAAGTCGTTCACTGGAAGTTCTTGCGCACTGCATGTGTGACAGCTGGTTGTGTTTCGAGTTGAAAAACGTGGAGTCAAACTGAAAAAATGTTTCATAAGTTTTTAAGTAATTAAATTTATCGAAATTCAAAGTATATTCGTTTGTCTTAAAAACTATCATGTGTAAACATAGTTACTGGATGCAGAAAGCAATTGCCAAATAAAATGTCTACTTCCCTTGAACGCTGTTTCTGTCGTCTCTCTCGATGGTCACTTCTTCAGGTAGAAACCTCCACAACCTCCTGATAACCAACCATCATATTCTCCGGATGAAACTGTTTGAGAGCTTCGTGAACTTGAAATCTACAACATTTTTTGTGCTAGTCACACTGTCCAGTTGCTCTTCAGATATTCAAATTTTGTTTTTAAACAATTAGCAAAATTATAACGTTAAATAATTGTTACACTTGAAATATATACTGAATTTATATTGTATCTGAGCAATGCTTCAAATAAAGTGTGCAGTGTTATTGCATTTTGAATACTTCTTGCTATTTTTGTTGTTAAACTAATTATTAAAGAACATTTACCTATATAGTCGCCTGACTTAAAACTAATATGTGTATATTTCGGAACGGAGGAATAGCTAATTATAACTAACTTAACCTAAATAGCGACTATATAAATAATAATTGAATTACTGATATTGTAAAATAGAGAAAATTTACTTGAAGCATTTACTGTTAAAATAATTTATGAATATTTAACTCAAGTCTTTCTGAACCGCCAGGATATAGTTATCGTGGTACAATAATTGAACATACGAAACAATTATTCGTTATAATTTGAAAGACACAAATAAATAAAAAATAAACTTATCTTTTGTTTTTTCTTCATTTCATTTGGACAACACGAGAGCCGGAGTATATTCTGCAGCAGTAAAATATCTACTTTCGTTGAACGCTGTTTCTGTTATCTCTCTCGATGGTCAGTTCTCCAGGTAGAAACCTCCACGACCTCCTGACAACCAACCATCGACTTCTCTGGATGAAACTATCTGAGAGCTTCGTGAACTTGAAATCTACAACATTTTTGTGGAATCAGTCACACTGTCCAGTCACTCTTCAGACATTCAAGCTTATTTCAATAATTATCAAAATTATAACGTTTAAGTAATTGTAACGTTTAAAATATATATATATATATATATATTGAATTTATATTGTGTCTGAACAATGCTTCAAATAAAATCTGCAATGTTATTAAATTTTGAATACTTCTTGCTATTTTTGTTGTTATACTAATTGTTAAAGAACATTTACCTATATAGTCGCCTGACTTAAAACTAATATGTGTATATTTCGGAACGGAGGGATAACTAATTATAACTAACTTAACCTAAATAGCGACTATATAAATAATGATTGAATTACTGACATTATAAAATAGAGAAAATTTATTGGAAGCATTCACTGTTAAAATAATTTATGAATATTTAATCCAAGTCTTTCTGAACCGCCAGTATAGTAAAATATCTTGATATAATTATTGAACATACGAAACAATTATTTGTTATAATTTGAAAGAGACAAAAAAGTAAAAAGAAACTTATCTTTTGTTATGTCTTCATTGTATCTGGACAACACTAGAGCCCGAGTATATTCTGCAGCGAAGCTCAGCTACTCAGATGTTAATCTCACTTTATAACAATGGTTATTAAATCCTGAAATACGACAAAATACATACCAATATCAATTAATTGTCATCAAAAATCCATGAACACATGTCCACTACATACACATACACACTACACATGTTAACTGAAAATCTCGGAAAACAAATATATAATACAATTATATTTTACATTTAAAAATCTTAATTCAATGTCAATATTCTTATTTAGTGTGAGTATAATTAAAAATAAACATTATTGTCTTTATCGACAACTTCTATGGCAGCAATAATTCAATGAACAGTGCTTACATTTGAAGCGGTGCTGAATATTTTTCACTGAGTAAAATTATGTTTTTTATTTCAACAATAATATATACACTAAAATGACCACAAAAACACTGAATCGATTGATATAAGCTTTATACATGCAATCGATAATATTTTGGGTAAAAAGTTGAGTTTTCTACGCACACAAACACTTTGTTGTCTAACTCACTGACACTTTGTTGTCCAGCTCATTGGGAGAAACAAAACAATTGAACAGTAATGGCGCGAAGCGCAATACCAACTTTAAATTCGTCATTTTCTTGAGAATATTTTTCTTAATTCTTACGATGTTTTTATTATTTATGATATTATTTAGGTGTTGCACAAAATCATGAAGATATTTTTTAGTTAATTCTAATTAGAATTTATCAAATCAATTTTGAAAAATTTTGCTTGGGACGTTGACAAAAACTATATTATTTTATTAATTGATACAAATGTATCCCAGATAAATAATATGAAATGTAATTAATGCACCTACCATGCTGGACATATCTTCCTTTTTCACATTGTCCCGATCTACCCTGAATCTTCATTGAAACTAAGTGTTAAATAGTTAGAATTGTGTACAAGTTTTACTTGAAGCAATTTCCCGAAAATCATGCAGATGATTTTAACAGCTTCATTAGTCTGATGAAGTTTTTTGACTTCGCCTGGCTTGAATAAGTCTACGTATGAATATTTGTATGCTGCGTGCTCTCCCAAATATATTAAAAGTTTTGATAATACGTAATATTGTAACTATTCAAAATATGTAGTTATACAAAGTGAATTAATTATTCTTTTCATATTTGCTTTACTTTATTAATACTAATAAATAGTAAATATGTATATTCAAGGCAAACGCTTGAATTTCAAATACAATGTTATGCGGATGGTTTGTGCGACCGCTACGAATAACTACTATATAGTTTATAAATATCCTGTTAGATGGCATTTTCAGGCGCTAAAAAACTATGTACAAACTTATCGTCAAAATAGGAGTTGAATTAATTACCCAAACATGTTATAAATCGTGGACAAATATGGCAACAAAACGATAAAATCAAAATTGTTTATGAACAAATAAAACACGAAAAAACATTTAACCATTTATTTGAAGTATACATATAAATCGAAACCCATATAAAACACTTATATAAAAAGAAACATGTAACATGAAACATCGTAATATTTCTTTATAAATTCGTTACATTTATATATTCAAATATCCCTTTAATTTCAACAAACTAATTTAAATATCAACATTTAATATTACTCATTTTGAATAGCATCAAGGAAATATGTAACATGTTCAGGAGATGCATCTGGATAAATACCGTGTCCTAAGTTTGCAATGTATCTATGGTTTGTAAATTTGCTCTTCATAGTTTTCGTTATTTTCCTAATAGTTTCTTCGTCTCCATACAATGCGCAAGGATCTAAGTTACCCTGTAATGTTACATCTGGACCCATAACTTTTCGTGCGAGCTCGGGATCTACTGTCCAATCAATCCCTACTACATCATACCCTAATTTCGCTTGTTCCGCTAGAGAAAAATGAGCGCCTTTGGCAAATAATATCTGGAATCATATATAATTAGTTAAAAGTCATTATTTTAATACAATTTTAACTTCATATAAGTTTCATTAGCGCCCGATTTATTTTTAATTTTTCTGAAATTTTGTTAATATTCTATTCAAGAAGATATAACAGAATATAAAAATAAATAAAAAAAACTTAATATCGAATAGCGCTGCTTTAAGTTCAAAGAGGAATAATTTTCATATTATTAAACAAAATGTTCAAAACATTATGTGAATTAATAGATGATTTAAGCATTTTTAATACTACAGTAAAAAATTATATAAAATAAGTTAATAAGAAAAATGTTCTTACTGATAAGTTAAGACAACTTTTAAGTCAAGTGACTCATTTGTTTTTCCAGTAACAAAGATTGATAAAATATAATGCAATTGTTTTTACTAACAAAATGACATCTGAGTTTCATTTGTTTTCAAGAAACATATTTTAAATGTGGTGCAATTGTTTTTACTTACCATTGGAATGTCATCCATGCCCAGAGACTTCAGTCGGCTTTTAACGGAACTTCGAATATGTTTCAAATACGGCAGCAAGAATTCTTCAAATAATTGAGCATTCAAAAATTCAGCACTGGACTCAAATACTTGTAAGGCTTGTGCTCCAGCTTCTATTTGCATGAATAAATAATCGACAATAATGTCGGACAGAATCGTAAGCAGATTATGGCTCTCTTTTGGATACTTGTAAAGCCATTTCTTGGCTTTCATCATGGTTTTGCTCCCTCCTCCTTCGATCATGTATCCCATTAGAGTCCACTGCAAAAATAATAAATGAACAAGATTTAATTTAATATGGTAAGATAATTGTAAAAAACTTACCGGTGCTCCAGAGAACCCGATCAGAGGAACCTTTCCTTCCAGACATTGGCGAGTTAGTGTTATAGCTTCTCCAACATACTGAAGACGATTAGTTACACCATCAGTGTTCAATTTGGTGAAATCACTTGGCGTTTCTAAAGGATTGGTAAGAACTGGTCCCTGTAACCGATTTATGTTGTAAATAAGTATCAAAATAAATCATGGTTTCTAGCTTACCGTTCCCGCAACCATGAGCACTTCCATTCCCAAAGCTTGCGGCACTACCAAAATATCGGAGAATATGATGGCAGCATCTAATGGATATCGTCTAATTGGCATTAAAGTTACTTCACAAGCTAAGCTCGGTGTTTTACATATTGTAAAGAAGTCATGTTTCTTGCGGAATTCTTGAAATTCTGTAAAAGATAGATGCATTAAAATAATGTTTAGTCATTCTTTTTATTCATGATTTCGAACCTGGTAAATATCTTCCAGCTTGTCTCATAATCCAAACGGGAATTCTATCTACTTCTTCTCCTCTGCAAGCTCGAAGAAAACGATCATTTGTAAGAACAGGAAAATTCTGCGAAATAGTTTTGCGATATTTATATTTTGTGTTCATTTTGCCGTTTATGTCAGTAAATTGAGGTTATAATGAACTGAAAGTTAACTTACTTTAGAATTAGCTGACATACTTATGCTTATTTTGAACGGGATAGTTTGAAATTTATTCACTGCGTTAATAAATGATAAAAGGAAATTAAATGAACATGTCAATTTAATTAGTGGAAAACAATACAAGGATGAAATGATGTGTTCCTCGTCGCACTTGAACTTGCCACGCTACTGGTTGGTTAGCAATGCTACAATGACCGCGAGTTTTGAAAAAAATAATCTATCCTTAAAATATATATTGAACAACCTGTAAGGGCCAAAATATCCATCTACGAATAAAGTACCGAATAAATAATTCGCCGAATAAATGAAAAATGTCGCATCGAAATCATAGCTCAAATGATACCTACTTATTGTTCTTGCTGTCATTTTTTGATGCGTATTTTTTTATTTATTCGACGAATAACTTATTCGGAAGTTTATTCGCAGATGGAAATATCGGCCCTAAGTGTAATATTTATTTATTTATTGTCTACACTGTCTAACAGGTACAAGTCCAGTTACAAGGGCGAAAAAAATACAAATTAATAAACATAAATATAATCAAAAATTTATACATATGATTCAAAATAAAAACCATTATATAAAGCTTGAATCTACATTCTTTGTTAATTTATCATACAACTGTCTTGTTGAGAATGTTGATATATGGACATTGAGGAATATAGAATACACAGAATAGTCGATTTAAAAACTTCAGAATACTGTTTTCATTTAATTTTTACTAATGTATTTATTAATCATTCATAAAAATGAAAGTACATGGGATTCATATACTCTATCTTATGGAATTATTCTGTGGGGTCTCGATGCATTCAAAGAGATTGTTCAGGTTGCAAAAACAGTCAATTCACATAATATGTAAAGCTAGTTCAAGGCAGCATTGTAGAAATTTATTCATTTCCAACAAAATATTAACACTTCCATCTCTACATTTTGGAATGTTTAATATATATTAAGGAAAATTATGTAAATTTAACTTTAAATAGTGACTACCACAGTTACTCAACTAGAAATAAGTATAACATTAGGCCTATGTATATCCGTTTTAATGTATCTTTAAAATCTACCAAATAAGATAGGAGCATCTTTGTATAATATATTACCGATAAAAATTCGTATGTTATCATATAAGAATTTTAAAAAATGTATTAAAAATTTGTTAGAAAATGCAATTTATGAATTTTCAATTTGAATAGTTTTGTTATTTTGCTTGTTTATATTATATCATTTTTTTGTATGACGTACTTTATATACTTTTGTATTTTTTCAACTTAATAAAAATATCTATCTATCTATCTATTGGCATATATTATGTTGTGCATATATATATATGATATAAGCAAAACTTAAATAGGTTTATTTTGAATGTTTTTATGGTTAAATTTAGTTGTAAAGTCGTCGGTTGTTAATATCATGATGTTGTAAGACCAAGAAGTAGTTATGTTGTAGTTGTATAAACTCTATAAGATTTATTTTTTTCCAGGATTCTAGGACCGAGAATGGCCGTGTACGAGGAGTCGACAGCACTGCATTCTGCAGGGAAGCCTCCGGAACTAGTTGATATCCAAACAAACGGACTGTCAAAGAACTAAAATTAGAAACCAATATGGCGCGATATCTCACCACAGTGTATTGACGTTTATAATAAAAGTGCGATTATTAAATGGATATTTTGTATTATGAACTTAAAAAGTGTGGAACCAAGAGCGAAAATTGAAAAGCATTAAGATTTACGTTATTTATAATGTAGTTACTTTGATATCGAAGTGATTCTCAGTGACAATGTGTGACAACTGTGGGAGGTCCTCTATGGCTGGAAATTCGACAAATTCTGGAGGCACCAATGACATTGATATTAATGCCACCTTAGCTGAGAAAGATGCTTTTATTCGGGAACAACGAGATCATATTATTCAGCTTAAACGAGAACTTGATGGAGTGGTTAGCGAAAGAGACTTGCTGTTATGTGAAGTAAGCAATCTGCGCTTTGAATTGGAGATGATCGAGCTTAAACGTCTTCAAGATGAGAGGTAAGTGCAAATTTTATACTCTAGTCCGAAGAAATTTTCTTTTTTCTTTAACGGCATACAGCCTACATCAATAATGCTTAAGATATACCAGCTTGGAACTTTTATTAAGTACATCCTTTTCATTTAATTATTCATGCATGGTGAATTCATTAATTCACCAAAAACAACAGAAAGAAATTGAGATTTTCTCATGCACTGTTCAATCAAATAGTTTATTGATTACACACGTATCTAGGTCTTCCTTTGTTTAAATAATAAGCCGATAAAAATAAGATTAAATCTTCTGACCCATGATTAAAACTTGGGATTTATCGTTATTTTCATTAAATTTTGCTATCAATATCACGTAATTTTCGTTCAGACATGGGGAATTGCAACATTTATCTATTCATAAAGATAAAACGCTATCTAACTATGAAAAAACAGTAAAAAAACATCCATCATTCCCATTGTTTTTATTATGTTAATGCTTTAATAACATGAGAAGACATCTCATAAATATATAATATAAACCATGAGCCAAGTCATTAGTAAACCATACAAAACATTTTACAACAATTTTCTTATTTAAATGAATCAGGTGTCCACAAATTGTGTAACGACTACCAGATGGAATTGCGCATATTAAAGCAATTTCTGACTCCTTTATAAGATTTTAAAGATTCATCATTACAATAGACACAGCATGATTCATAAGAATAAAAAATATTTCAATGTTTGTAAAACATAATAACAATGTCTATTAAACAGGTGTCCTAATTACATATTGTTTCCACTTATTCAGGTGTTATAATATTGATTAACATTATTATATTAACCAGAGCATTATCAGCAAACTCCCGTTATATTGTTACAGAACTGATAAGCCGAGTAAACTCTATTGCAAATGCTACACTTAAATTAATCGGCTTTTAGCCACAATGCCTATCAACAACGCGATATAAAATTATTAATGTTACTGTTATATAAAATAATATGAGCGTTCACGCTATTTTTTTCAATTACGGGAATACGCCGTAAGCAGATTCGAGTATCTGATATTTTACGTAATGTGCTATTACCACCAGACAACACGATACGCAGGGCTAGAATCAGAGGGTGAATCATAGGTAAAAGGGCGGGAATGCACTAGATTGAAATTTTGCGCCCTCTGCATTGAGGGATCGAAGTATATCACTGAGTCATTTTTGGTGGCAGCTGTGCCAAGCGGATGCAATACATGCAACGTAATTTTGATAACGCTATAGTTATGGTTTCAATTTTTTAACTAGCTATCAACTTGCTTTGAAAATGTTTATAAAAGAATATTAATGGTTCGCGAAAGTATATTATTATCGTTAAATTTGCATCATCGTCGGTTTTGTATCATAAAAATATTTGACTTTGTCTCAAAAAATAAAAGAGTTTGCGATATCGGAAATTTTCTACTGAATTCAAAGTAATATATATGTTTGTTTATTGAAATTAATGTTTTTGTAATAAATAGCGTAATTGAAAACAATCTTACACACATTTATATATTTTATACGAGTATACACGCCCCGAAATCATTTGGTCCAAGGCTTTTAGAATAACTTAAAAACAAAATTGTTCTGATCTTACAAAGGGAAAATTGTTGTACTCAATTTATTTGTATCTTAAACTCTGTTATTTTGAAGAAATATTTTAAGAAAAAATAACAAGTAAGTGAAATAATAACAAATTAACAAAAATCACTAATACAAAGATTTCATTTGGTCCAAAAATATTGGCGAACGAACACTGTTTTTGAATCTGATGACAACAAAATATAGAAAATGTTTCAAATACTGATTGTAGGTAATATTATTTCTATACATCTTTTTGATTCCAATGAAATTTACTCTCAATACTAAGATGTGCCCAAAAATCTTGATAGGCCTTCAAATAATCTACGATGAATTGTTCCCAAAATCTAATCAATTTATAATATAAACATAATACCTCTTTTACATATATGTATGTGCGAATATATGAATTAAACAATTTTCATTTGTATGATTTTAACTGGCCCAAATGATTCTGGGCTCGTAGTTCAACCAATTCTATTTTTTCTGTTTTTAAGCGGTGCTTGCTTCTGCTCTAATTGAAAGAAATGCGACGCAAAACATTATTTTTAGCTCCCCGTTATAATTTCTAAATTGAGGTTTAAAATTGTGCCAAAAGATGCGCTAGCGAATGTAGGTGTTTACTATTAAATGTTATTAAAACTGCCGACCGGAAAGGGAAGTTATAAAGGACGTAATTTTCAACTATTATACTATACGTTTAGCAAAAAATTAGTCACAGTTAGACGTAGGCAATTTATCTATTTACAGTAAATTGAAAGAGAAACTTTTATATATAAACTTAAATTGGATTTCTAGTTTGTCGTAAATTTAATTTTAATAAGTAAAGTAAGTAATACTCGAGCTCATAGGCTTGTTGTAATTCTTATAAGAAACATATTTTTATTTGAAATCGGCACTAAAGTGCTCAAAAATCGTCATTAAAAGTTCAGAAATCGTCACTTAAGTAACCCATTATACGACGATTTTGAGCAACCCAGTGTTAGCAACCGTTAAATTAATATTGTACAATTAGGATAATTTTGGCAGATATATTGACGTACTATAGTAAATTTGGACGTAATATGAGAAACAAAATTTGCAAGAAGAATTAACTCCGATGACGAAATTGAGGACAAAACACATAATTTTGAGTGTTATTTACGATAACTTCACTTCTCGAGGTTGGCAACACTGACTGTCAGTTTCAATTGGCAACTGACAGATGTATAAACTTAACCTATATTGTAATTTTTTTACAGTTTTTTCGAATTTTAGATTTCAAATAAAACTTAATATGTACCTCGGCACTGAAGTTCCTTTTTATCAATCACATGGTTTATTTTCATCGGCCCTATGGGCCTCGGCAACTACATTCCATATTCGTGATAAAAAAATGAACTTCAGTGCATTGATACATAAATAACTATTAAAATCTATGTTTGAAACAATTTTTATTTTATTTTGTAGTAGCCTAGTAAACAAATCAAATTCAATATTTTTTTATTAATGTTAATATTTCCCAAATTCATTTCTGCATTATGGGTACTGGAATACTAACTTGTAGTCTTTTACAAAAGCGACAAACGAGCCTGAGACAGATTATATTGTAAGGCCACCCTTCTTTGTCTCGCACTTGTTTGTAGAACGGTTGCTATGCATTTTTGAGTGATTACTATGTAAAAACATGTTGCACAGTCTTGTCAAAAGTGATAAATAATATATAACAATGTATTGGTCATTTACTTGAAAATTTCTTTAAATTCATATACATAACAGTTAATTGAACTCATTTCTATTAATGTATTATTAAACATTTTATTTCAAATTCATTGAATATTAATTTCTTTATGTATTCTTATCAACTTTCTAAGCGGACTGTACAACAAAGAAAGGTGGCCCAACGACTGGCTGTCTCTCTTGGCTCGCATTTTTTTACATTAGTTGGCGTTCCAGTATTATTATATTACAGTGGATACATTTCAAAATTAGGGTCTGTCTAATATTGTAATTTTAATTTTTAAAATGCAAATTTGGGTTTAGTATGTTCAACTATGCTTAGTGAATAATTCTACACAAAAAGAAATTAAATTTATTATTTTTCTGATACATTTTTTTAATATAGGAAATTGGTCTTGGTCGGCCCGTCAGCAAATATTATACATAAAATTTTATATACGTATATAGTTTTTGTGTAACGTGAAATATTTCTAAATTCGCTGGTCTCGAAGAATAACTTGTATCCATTTTTTTTGTGCATCTTGTACATTGTATTATGTTGCTTCTTTTGAAGTTAAACCTCGCGTAACTGGGATGATGTTACAACTGAAGTAGAGAACTAACTTAAAGGAAAATGGAATCGAATTGAAAACGACGCAAATAGAATTGTCTTTAAATATATAGTACGTCTGAGGATTTATGGAGCAAATAATGTTAGAAGCTCTGAGTTGAAATTGAAAATATTAAGAATCTCTCGGGCATCGCGTCGCGTAGATGGCTTCAGATAATCTTTCATCCATCTATTCTTAATGAAGTTTGTACTTAAATTTGTTATGCTCGTTTCAATTATACTCTTGAGCCAATTCAAAACTTTTCATTCGTTTACCGTCTTTAAAAATAGAATTACTGAGATAATGCTTAGTGGTATATTTATTTATTGTACTAAATTATGTCAAATTTAAAAGTTCTGAAAATTACATACGAGCTTGATATGTATATCAAGATCGAGTACAAGTTGTAACGATCATAAATTAAGTTTGTGATAGTCTATTCTAATTCAAATATCAAGTTGGTATGTCAATTTTTGTCGTGACTTTTGAAAGTTCCTGAAATAACAAATAAGCTTGATATTTGTAACGAAGCCGACTGAGGTGTTGTTACAGTCGTATCAATAGGAATGAATATGTTTTGTATGTAAATAAAATAAATACCAACTAGTCTATTGTAATACAAGTATCAAGTTGATGTGATTTTGTTTTGACTTTTGAAGGTTTCTGAAATGTCAGACGAGCTTGTTATTTGTAATGAAACCACTGAGGTATTGCTATGATTATATCAATATGAATATGTTTTGTACGAAAATAAAATAAATATAAAATTCTAGCTCAAATAACAATTTGATATATCATTTTTCTTGATTTTTGAGAGTTCCTGAAATGACAGATGAGCTTGGTATTTGTAACGAAACCACTGAGGTATTGCTATGATCATATCAATATGAATATGTTTTGTACGAAAATAAAATAAATATGAAATTCTAGCTCAAATAACAATTTGTTATATCATATTTGTCTTGATTTTTGAGAGTTCCTGAAATGATAGATGAGCTTGTTATTGGTAACGAGGCCCCTGAGGTGTTGCTAGTATCATATCGATATACAAAGTAGTTTATTCTAATTTAAGTAACAAGTTGATATATCATTTTTGTGTTGACTTCTGAAAATTCCTGAAATGACGATGCAGCTTGTTATTTTTATTAAGGCCGACAGAGGTGTTGTTACGATAATATCAATATGAATATATTAATATTTAAATAAAATGAAATAAAATAAATACGAAGTACTTTGTTCTAATACAAGTTTAACAAGTTTTGTCATTTTGTCTTGACTTTTAAAGGTTCCTGAAATGACAGATAGGCGTGTTATTTGTAACGAGACTACCGAGGTGTTGCTACGATCATATCAATATGACTATATATTGTATGGAAATAAATATGAAGATGTCTGTTCTAGCTCAAATAACGAGTATCATTTTTTTTCTTGACTTTTAAGAATAACTGAAGTGATAGACGAGCTTGATATTTGTAACGAGACCACCGAGGTATTGCTACAATCATATCAATATGAATAAGAATATATTTGGTATGTAAATAAAATAAATGTGTCTATTATAGCTCAAATATCAAGTTGATATATCATTTTTGTCTAGCCTTTTGAGAATTCCAGAAATGACAATTCAGCTTGTTATTTTGATTAAGGCCGACTGAGGTGTTGCTATAGTCATAACAAGGTGATATATTTAGCAGTTTAGTTTAGAATTGGGGGTATTTATTAAAATTATATTTATTTCTAATCTTTATAAATACATTTATCGAATTTCATATATTGAGAAATGTTTTGAGTCTAAAGTACTAACTGAGTTATTATAAATAAAATGTGTACTTTTCTCATTTTCTGCGTTCTACAAGTCAAAATGAATATTGTATAAGTGTAAAATTACAGTGATTATTATTTTTTGCTACTGTGCAAGAAAAGCGTTCTCCCGAGTTCATGTTGTTATACTTAGTGCTCCGTAAGAAAATGTACTTAAACAATAGATTCTGTATTAGGGATTAAAAGCAGTTTCTGTTTCCGTTGTAACCGGAAACTGTGACTTGTTCACCTTAGGATCATCAGGTAATTGACCCCTGTAATTATTTAAATGTTTTCACATCTTACTCCAACACACCAAGAAAAAACAGTAGTAAAAAATGACAATATGAGTAAAAAGAAATCGAAGATATTTAGTAAACAACAGGTTTTGTAAAATTAAAATTTTAATGTATTTCGACAAATAATATTTATGTGATTGAATTTTACCAGCGTCATCACTTCAGATAAGAAGAAAATAATTACTGCTTTTAAAAATGATTGCCAATAATTCAAAATTTATCGTGCGACGTTAATTACCGATTATTAAGTGTCGCAAATGATTCTTCTACAAACTGCGCGTTACTTTCAGTGTCTTCAATTTTTAATGTGCGTAAAAAAACAATTAAAATTTTATTTTCCTCTTTATAAACAGGTTTACAGGGAAGTCGAGTAAAAGTAGCACGTTCTGATTACATGGCGTCTATATTTTCCTGTCAGGCCGAACGTTATACGGGCACTATATCTGTACTTGTATCGGTATCGAACAATGTGTCTGTTATTTTATGATTTATGTTATAGTCAGAGGAAAAGTATTCCTAGAGTTACTATTTGCTGGAAAATAGAGACATATTTAACTGTACTTATTTGTCCGTTGTCTGAAATATTGCTAATCTTTTTTTTTTTAATAAATATAACCCCTAAGCCTTACAATGATAAAGAAAAAAATCTGTATACGTATCATAATCAGTAGAAAGGGGATAAAATCAAGATTACACAATTTATAAATCAAGCCAGTGGTCAAGATTGAAATCAAATCGAAAAATAAAAATATTAATTTATAAATCGAAACAATCAATCGTGTCACACTAACCAATAATAATCAAAAAATAACTAAAATCTTGAATAATGAATTCAATGAAATTTATTAGGTATAAATAGCTCCGTGGTAACGCATCGGACTGTGTATCATAAAATCCTGAGTTCGAATCCCACAGTAGACAGTTGTCATTTAAAATTTTCCTCTGTTATTCCCCTCCATAACATCTTTGGGGGAGTTATTTGACGGACGGTACACGCAAAAATATATCACCCAAATTGGGTAAAAGGCGCGATGATATATTTATATTTATTTACTTATTTATACAGTTTGAAGTTACACCGTTAATTTTGTTAGCAAGTAACAAATTATTTTTGTGTATTTCGTAACTAAATATATTTGTGTATATAGTAATTATTAACATATAATTTTATGTGCTTTTGACTAAATATTTTACTAATTATATAAAGCAGAACAATAAATTATAGTTATAACAAATTAAGTTGTTGCAAAGGATACAAACTTTCTTTAACAATTTTAAATTGATAAGTTAGCTAAATTTACTTGTTATTATTGGCGAGTCTATTTGTTAAATTTTATAAATCCAGCAAATAAATAAAAACAACAATTTTTCTTGTTACAAATTCAGAATTGACAAAATTTTAATTTAACAAATTGTCATAATTGTTCAAATTGTTAATTTAACACAATATGAATGAACAATGAAATTTTATTCATATTTCAATATTAACTAAAAATATAACCGCAAAATTAACAATTCACAAATCAAAATTTTTACTGTGCAATGTCATAAATTTAAAAGTAAGTAGTATAACGCGTGTTGATTACGAAACAGAAATTTTTCAAAAAAAAATTCGAAAAGGAAACTTCGCCTTTTCTTAAGGTTATTAAAAATACCTTCAAAATTAGTTGTATAAGAATAGATTACCCACAAACATTATACGTTAATTAATTTCCAGTATTAAAGTTATGTTTTTATTTATAGAAGAATGCAAATACTTTACCAGTAGTCCAGTGGTACCAAAAATGTTAGTTTTATGAAACTGCCCTTAAATATGCGAATTTAAAAAAAATTCTTTTTGTTATACTACTTACCCTTACATTTAAGACATTAATTTCGAAACCACCCTGTTTACTACGCATAACTGAAAACCTCAGTTGTATTTATTGAATATTTCAACTAAATTTATCAGTTGAGCAGCGGGCAACTGACATATTTCAGTTGAAATAATTGAAAATTCAGTAGAATTGACTGACAGTCTCAGTTCAACCAACTAAGAATTATAGCTACGAAAGAATTGATGTCAGTTAAAACTATTCGTAAATATTTAGCGTGTACAGATTTTCAATTGTATAAATTATTTTTTTAAAAATTTCAAAATGTTTTAAGTAGGTATGTGTTAAAATATTAAATATTATAATTTGATTTACTTAAAAAAAAAAACATAACTTAGATATTAATATGTCATAATAAACTAAAACTATTTAACTACCATGTGCAGTAAAAATTACTTTTCACTTTCAGATTTTTAATGTAAAAGCAAAATATTCAAATGTACTGTCGTGTTTTAAATATTTTCGTGCGAAATTTAACAATATCATTTTAATATGACTAATACGTGACTAATATCTAATACTTATGGTTGATCTTTGATTATTGATTAGTTAGAAAATATGCTAACGGCGTATTAAAAATATCACGCATATTTATATTTAATATGCTTATCACAAATTAGTATTGTATTAATTTCTTATTAGTATTCAGATGTAGCGTTTGTTTAAATTATAATTTGCATAAATTTTCGCCTAAAATTTCTATTTTTGTTTGTTATTTCTAAAATGGTTTTTTTACCAGCTTTCACTTTTATATTTTTTGTATCCGACATCTGACACAATATCTAACACATACAAAATTGAAATCGATATAAATTTATACAGATGTTCGCAACTTTTGACATTTTATCTAAATTTGAAACTTGAAAAATGTTCTCGGCATTCTTTCCCAAAATAACTTTTCTCCTTTTAGAATTTAATATATTTGTAAACGGATATACTTGTATAAAATTACATATTACGTTTTCTAAAATTGGAAATATGACTCAAACTAGAGAACTATCATTACGAAACGGCTCCAATTAGTTGAGAGCCTAAACTTATTACATATTTTATTACGATCACCTATATTATTACTCATGCTATTGAGATTTGTTATGTAGCTGAATTTTGAGATTAATTTTCAATTAAAACCAGCTTTGTTTAATTAATTCTAATGCAAGCATAAATATTATCCTTGTGGCGTGTGTATTAACTCTTTGGGGGCGTGATTTAACGGCTGGTGATAGCTCTCAGCGGACTGCCACGCCCAAAATGGCCTGATGATATCTATTTTAATTTTAGTTCTTTTTACTGATTGAATTTAACAGATTTTCTTTCATGTTAAATTTTACAAATTTTGTTACCAACTTTTACATTTATGTGTCAGGCTTGTTTGAATTAGAATTTGATTAAAATTTTATTCATATTTCAGCGAACATGGCTTTTATAAATTTTAATATTCATCACATGGCTAATAACAAAATTAAATTATAATTTAATATTGTGGAAAAGCGTACGACAAAATCTATATATGATTTTGTATTTTTTCTCGTTTTATTAAATTATGGGATAGTTGAATAGTATCACAAAAGTTTGAAATGTCGGTGCATTCTGCAATCAACTATGTAGCATATGCGATACGCCTACGAAATTTAATATCATTGGGAATTTTTCTGGAATTTTTCCTGCGAAACAAGATATTCCACAAAACAGATAAGCAGAATGTCATTGAGTAGGAAATGCTTTGAATCATGTGACATATATATGAATAATTTTAAAAATGTTCATGGTTGTATTTCAGTTGGAAATAAACTTCATTTTACTTAATAAACAAAAATCAACAAGTTGAAAATACTTTCAGAACTCATATTTGTAAAATTATAAAAGAATAAATGAAATAAATAAATAAATAAATAGCTCCGTGGTAACACATCGGACTATAGATCGTGAGATCCTCAGTTCGAATCCCACTTCCGACAGTTGCCAATTTAAATTTAACCCTGTGGTCCCCCCTCCACTAACAACTTTGGGGGCTATGACTTGACGGCTGGTAACCGCATTTCATACGCAAAAATATATCATTTACCGAGATCAGCGTAATGGGTAAAAGGCGTGATGATTTATTTTTTTTATAAAAGTATTTTGGATTCCAGTTCTGTAATAGTATATTGTATAACTAGTGCTGAAAGTTGAATATTTCACACGAGTGTGAAATACCATTTCAGCACGTGTTGTACACGATACTTTTCCGACGACCACAATTATGTAAAAAAAGCAATATAAAATTTACATAAAATATTAAAACATCATTGCTATCAGAATTCACAAAAAATTATGTTCAAACCGGTTAAACCAGAGTCCAATTTTCTTAATCCGTGTAAATTCAACAAATTATCTGCAACTGTCAAATTTTTAGATACAAATTTCTAGGTTAGTTCGCTCAGTTATCGCAGCGTGTGATAAAATCATATCACACAGTTGCGGACGCATCTGATTGGATAACAAACTTTCATATCAAACAGCATTGCTAGTGATATGCAATGACCAACTTTCTGTAATAGTTTAGCGTGTGAATTTATGTACTTTTCGTAGTGGTCGTCGGAAAATATATTTTTGTGCCTCCGTCCAAAGACACTAGTTTTAAGAGGGGGTCCAAAATAATGTCTTCTCCTTAATAAACTTATGACAAAAACTCATTAACAATTACAGCAAATTAAAGTTGAATCACTTAAAAAACAGTCGTTAGAAACTGCAAGCGGTTAATTATGTTTTAAATAGAAATTGGGAATGCTTTAAAGTTAGTTGAACAATATTTAGTTAAATAAAATAGTAATGTATTATCATAAAAGTTACGATTATTTAAAATTTACTTTTATTATTTAAAAATGGCTGTCATCAAGGTTGAGAGCCACTTAAAAACAAAAACACAACTAGAAAATAAGATGCCGTTGAAATTCATTTAAATGTCAATTCATATAACGTCAAAGTATGTTTGGTGCAAAATGGTTAATACTTTCAGTAACGAGGAATGTGTTGATATGATTATGGTTTATGAAATAAGTTTCAATAATTAAAAAGATTTTTACATTTAATCGTTTTTACCATTTTTTTTTTTTGAGTTTATAATGTAAAATTAAAATAACAATTAACATGGGGAGATTGGAAAGAAATATATTTCTTTATTTCTGTGATAACGAGAAAATAATTCTTTCAGCGGTATTTAATAGGTGGGTGTTAAATTCAAAGAATTTTAATTTGGTGTAATTTTTTGTTATTGAGTTTTTGTCAAAAGTATATTAAGGAAAAATCATTATTTTTGCCTCCTCTAACTACATTTTTAGTCTTTTCCTTACGTTTGAATCACCTGTATATTTAGTTATCGAATTATAATAAAAAAAATTAACTCAATACCATTTAGATCTGCGAAAGCACAAAGCATCACTAAAAATGTCTAAAATGATGTATTTAGCTCTTTGGCTGACGTACTATGAAATATGGTAAGTCATTTTCTTGTTTAAATTGAACTACATGTAATGGTTAAAATTATTCTGGAAAATAATTAATGGTAACCTTTAACGTTGATAGCCCTGATTTATTATTTTGTCCTTTATTTGATGACAGCATTGACGGCAGGAAAAGAATAACAATTATCTGATAAAACAAATAAGCAAGATTAATTAAACAGGATTCGGAAATTGCAAAATGTTGTTTCGATTTCTCGTGGAAATAATCAAAATGAAATACATACGAATGGTAAACATTTTGGTCGTTTTTGGTTTGTTGCAGAATTTAGATTTTAATTTAAAATAAAATCCTGACACAAAAATACCTGGCGCGGAAAATAAATTTTCAATTTAAATCAGAAGTATAGAAAATGTTTTTGAGCAGAAAATTGCAAAGAGTATTCAAAATAGTTTTTAATTTCCTTCCCTGCTGTTTCAGCAGATAAAGCGTTTGTTTTATGTTCTTCGCGTTTATATTGTCACTGGTTTTTAATTTTCTGTCATTGTATTTGAGTAATGAATTTTCATTCATCATTTTTCTTTTTATCTTCATTCTTTCCTTCTTTTATTGTTGATCATTTCCTATGTACTAATATTTCCTACTACTTTATTAATAATTAAGTAATTTAGGTTTGTTTTAAAATGCAAATGTGTTAATAACTTTCACAAATCTAATTATAATTTATGTATGAAAATATTTTTCTTTTTGTACATTTTGAATAATCTAGTTTTTACTATATCGGTAGGGTCTACTTTCTTAAAACAACTTTTTTCTACATTGACAAAAATGGGCACTGCTGTTACATCAATTTCAAATTATCTTGTTCGTATAAATTTATTTATACATAATTTAGAAGCTTCCGTAGGAATTTATATTTCTTTGCCCATTTTTTACAACAAAATACAGGGCAGAATGCTCGCTAATTCGATCTTTACATACAACAAAAAATACACCATTGACTTGTCTATTTTTAAATAAAAAAAATATTTTGTCAAGTACTCTAAATTTTTTATTAAAATACGTACAATACTTCGAGACGTATTGTTTCTACACCTGTATAAATATATCCACATTATTTCAATTTTCCGATGAATTATAGTACCCATAATTCACTCTTGTGAATTATGAATCATAATTCACTTGTCATGAAATCCATAATTCACGTTTATTTTAAAGACGTGATGTGGATCACCAAGCTACGGCCGTCTAACAGTTGACATGCAGTAAATTGTCATTGTGTATTTATATGTTTTCAACGAATTTCGATCGTTTTCAAACGTGATTTACAGGAGTAGAAAAAGTATTGTATTATGTTCGGGATTATGGTCATTATTTACTCGGATGAATATCATAATTCCTCAGATAATAATAATATACTATTAATAATAAATTTACAGAAATAAAAGTCTTTTATTAGCCGAAGAAAATAGGAGGCTTTTAAGTATTTTTTATGTATGACCATGCATAACTTTTTACACATTCTTTTTTTATTGGATATGGTATACCTCGAAGCTGGTCCCATTTAAATTTGATAAAAGAAGCTACTTTTACCACGCATAACTTTGTACTGGGTTATCCAATTTCTATGATTCTTTTTTAACCTTTAGTGTAGCAAAATAGGTAGTCCCAAAATATTAAAAAATTAAAACTATTTAATTAACATATTAAACCGAATGAAAAAAGAAACAAATGCGAAAAATAAAATAAACCTTTTTATTTTTAATAACTGAGCTCCTATACTAGTTTAAGTTGCTTACATTAATTTTAGAGCTTAGTTATTAAGACTATTTTATTTTTCACTTTTCAGTTTCTTGTTTCGTCGGTTTAATTTTTTTTGTTAAATAGTTTTTATTTATTTACTACGAATTTTAAAATATTTTTCTACTTATTGCATATATATTTGTTAATTTGCTAATTGTCAAAATTGGTATTTTATATTAATAATATGTAAAATGTTGAATATAATATGGAAATTAATGAAATAATAATTAGAATTGCACGCAATATACATGCCATGATTGTTACACTGGTTGCCAGTTGAGGTAAAAATAGTTTACATTAAAAATAGCTATAAAATACTTTTTAATTACTAAACTTTGCAGCCTTCTCCGGTAGCTGGGAAATAAAAATAATCAGATTAATTTAAAAACATTTTGCATTTTTATCGCAATGCAGAAATGCTAATATGCATAGTTAGTGTAATAATAATTCGAACCTTTACTAAGCGAAAGTTGGCAACGTAGTAGGCGGACGCAATTTATATATAAAATCGATTTATTTATCGACTTAGTTAATATATATTTTCTTCTAGCAGACACAGGTTGCTGTATGTAAATTGGATGAATGAAATAATGAAAGTAGGAAAATATTATTTACGGTAGAAGGTAATAATACCTCATTAGCAATTATTAGAATAAATATTGTAGAATTTGCGCACATTTCACGACTTTCTCAATAAGTTATAGATGTCTTGTGCCATGTTTATACATTGTATTAATTTTTTTTATTATAAATTACTATATTTTCTCTACATTTGGGTCATAATTTATTTTCAATAACAAATTTAATACCACTAGTAGAGCAGTAGGCACCAGTTAAAATAACTTATGTTTTAATATAGTTTCAATAGCTTGAAATCAAAAAAACATCAGAGACCGCGGTTTGGGTTCTGCTATAAAAAACTGTCCCCTGTACAGTCTGTCCATAAATACAGTGACTACGAGTAATATGACGCACACATACTTATTAATGTGTTATTAATAATGCGTACACCTGTGAAACCTCTGCTAATAGACTGCTACGTCATCACTCCTAGCGTCAATTTACTCTATTTCGGGACATACTATAATTGAGAGTTTCTCTTTGTGCAGTATATGATATAACAAATATATACAGGGTCATTCATAATGTACGGAAAAGATTAAAAATGTTTTTTGCTTAGTAAACTTTTGACAAAACTTCTCAACAAAAAAGTTACAGCAAATTAAAGTTGAAATAATTAATAAACAGTCGTTACAAACTATAGCAGTTACTTCTATTTTAACTAGAAATTGGACTTACTTTACAGTTAGTTGAGTTGAACAATGTTTAGTATTAATAGTAATATTTCTCTCATATTCTACAGGGTTGAGAGCCTCTTAAAAACAAAAACACAATTAGTAAATAAGTTGCCGTTGAAATTCACTTACATGTCAATTCATTAAACGTCAAAGTACGTTAAGTGCAAAATGGTTAATACTTTCAGTAAGTGATTTTGGTTTTTTGGAATAAGTTTATAAAACAAGTTTCATTAGTTACAGTGATTTCTTCAATTACATTTAAAATTAAAATAACAAAAATTCTCCTATTCAATGAAATATATTTCTATGGAAATGAGAAAAATATGATGTTACTCATTCTTCCCATTATTTCATTTAAAAAAACTTGAATATACTTTTAGTTATTTAGTTTTTGTCAAAAGTTTATTAAGGAAAATACATTATTTTGTCGCCCTTATCTACATTTTCAATCTTTTCCGTAAGTTATGAATTACCCTGTATGGGTGTATCTTCTCAGCTATAATGGGGTCTATCACCATTAAAAAAAAATTTTTTTTATGAAACTTTATCTAAATTAAAGTCTATCTACACTTTTAAAAAGTCTTGTTATTCATTAAGCCACAATGTTGTTTTAAAAATGTTGTGACGTCACTATAGAGGTGTTGGTGGATCTCAAATAGTAGAGATTTAAATAATTTTTGTCACATAAATGTTCTATTTTATTGTAATAATAATAATAAAATAAGTAAAAAAATATATGATTACAATTATTTACAATCTGTACTGTTATAGATCCAGCAACTCCTCTACAATGACGTCACAACATTTTAAACAAATCATTGTGGCTTAATGAATAACATTTAAGAATTTTTAAAAGTGTAGATAGTCTTCAATTTAAATAAAGTTTCATAAAAAACAATTAAAAAAAAATGGTGAAAGACCCCATTACGAAATAATTTTATCACAGTTACCACTAGAACGTTGCTTGGTAACCATCCGACGGCAAAAGCAAAATTCGTTGAAAACTTTTTTGCGTTTAATATTTTTTTATTCCCATTCCGTAAAAATTGTAAAATAAACAAATGAAATATTGATTTAACTGTCAATAACTGTTACTTAGCAACATTAGTGATAATTTCCCGGGGTCATTATCAGTGTAATTTTGATTTTATTGGTAAATTTCGCACACGTAAAATAAACAAAATTTTCGCGAGAATAATTATTCGTGAGTGTAAAATTGCTGAGCACGCCAGAAAAAAAATGTGAATGTTCTGTGCTTCCGAAAAGTAGAATACATTAAGCCAGTGCTTTCCAAACTTTTTGTACCTGCGCCCCCTCTTTGGAAAAAAAATTTGTTGTGGCCCCCTTAATTTTTCTAACAATCCAATTTCATAAACACTCATCTGATATTGTAATTTATTTAATGGGCTACAAAATAATATACAATATTATGTATAAAAATACATAAAAAATAATTATCTATTTTAAGAAATAATAATATAATGTAATAAAAACAAATCTTACAAAAGTACAAATTCCTATTCGACTTTTTTGGTTTGTATTCGAAAATGATATTTTGGAATCAGCTGCGTGCCCCCCCTGCAACAGTCTCGCGCCCCCCTAGTGGGGCGCGCCCCACAGTTTGGAACACACTGCATTAAGCAAAGCTTAAATTTTTGATAATTTAATCCTGACCTTTGGAATAATCCGACCAATTTCGGAGTCATGCAAATTTTATTAGAAAATGGAGCGAAGAGATTGAATGAAAATATAATGATCTGCAAATGGGAATTGGTTTGAAAATTTAATAGGTCTCCTATCCTAGTTTCATAAAATGCCATTCAAATACGTTTGAGGTTTATATAGATGAATTAAATTCACGATCACTCACTCAATTCTTCACCGATGAGGACGAAATTTTCAGCTCTGAAAAGGAAATTGACAGGGCTTTGTGACAATCGAGTTGAACAACTTAAGAGAGGGTTTTTTGGAGCTGCAAGCCTTCAAACTTTGAGATTTTTCATTGCTCAGACATGCCATCACATAAAGCGATTTTTCGGGGGGTCGGGGGGAGCGAATCTCTTCGGGATTTTTGGAGAAGGTAGAGGAGGAATGTATCTCCAGAGGGTATTTCCAGATTTTGGTTTACACGTCCTTCAAAGAAATGCCCCACATTTTAAAAACAGTCATTTTCTTGGTTCGGCCAAGTGGCCGTTACTTTAATAAAATTTTGCCCTTTTTACTCCTCCCCATTGATTCTTTTCTTGTTTCTTTCTTGTTTTATTGATATTTCTACCCAACAGTCATATGCGTGGCTTTTCCATGGTGTCCTTAGTTTCTCTTCATACTTCATTGTTCTCGTACTTGCTTTTGTCTTCATTTTGTACCGTTTTGTTTCTACCTGTAGTAGGAATATCGGTGTTTGTTTGTCTAACCCAAGTACCCATCTAATGTATTTTGATTGAATTCTTTCTATTTTGTCTTGTTCTCTTCATCTCCAAATTTCGGCTCCATACATCATAATGCTCGTAATCAATTTATCAAAAAGTAACTTTCTTAGTTTTAAGTTGTTCTTAAATTTTCTTTGTCCCATGTCCAGATTTGTAGGAGAATTATGTTACCTTTCTTTGTAATTTGCTTTATATGTTCGTTCTCTTCTCCGTTTCTGTGAAACGTATATCCCAGAGCTGAGGATATAAAATGTATTTTCAGAAAATTTCGTAACAATTGAGAAACTAAACACGATTATTTACTAAACAATTTTTAAAAAATGCGTCTTATCTCCTTGTTCGTGTGCATTTTTAAAATAAGTTTAAGTAAATTTGTAAAATATGTTTTGACAACTAAAGAAAGAATATTGTGCTGTGTTGAAATTATAGAAATATATTCTTATAGATGAAATTTTTTAGTAGGGAGTTGTGAGAAAAGTAGGTCTGTGTTGAAGGTTCGAAAAACAATTAAATTTGCTGTAAGTTATTCATGAATTTTCGTTGAAAACAACATTTAAATCTAGCTGAATCACAGTAAGATGCGTGGGTATCATTAAGGTAAAGAATCGTATTAATTTTTAATTAATACACAGATAATTAAATCTAACCTTGCCTTTTTGAGGGAATTCAAGTTGAATGAATGTACACATACATTAATATCGAAAAAATATATTCTTTATATAACCATATCCACAACATCCTTCAATTCGCAGATCTAAAACAAAGAACTAAATATAAATGTTGAATATTAAAATTAGAATACGGTACTCTTATAACATATTTGAATTGTAGCCTTGATATGTTATTAAATAAATAAATATGTATCATTTCTTGATGCAAATTCTGTAAATAGTTCAAAAGAATAAAAAATCTTAACGCGTAATATAAATAAAACAGCAGTAACTTTCATTGGATCTGGACTGTTTCTGAGTTTAATGTTTCCAAAAACTGTTGTTTGGACTGAATTAAATATAGAGCGAAAAAGGATGAGTTTATAAATGAATTGTTCTTCAAATTCATTTCGCTTATTATGATAGCTGCTCTGAGACAATAGATTCATCCCAGGATTATTATTCCTGGAATTTGTAAACAATTGGAGGACTCGGTTTTATAAGGATATCCATTAATATAAAATTCAATTATAATTCTGTTTTGTCGCTAAGTAAACATCTCCAGGAATATTAAATATCTTCCGAAAGTAAACAATGACTTGTTTTAGAAAATAAAATTCGAATAACACTCTGAATATAACTCATCGGAAAATACAAACCTTACATATAGAACGTGAAATGCCTGTTTAGCGCATCAAGACTTTAAAAAGTGTTAAACACATTTCGCGCACGAAACGGAATAGTTTTTTTTTCACGACATGCTAGGAAACCCCACCGTTCTTCTCCCGAAATAGTGAGGAAAATGTGTTGTTCCTCTCTAGAGAGGAAAGTATAAAAGTGTTACCAATATGAATATTATTTACAAAAAATATATTACAAAAATTATAAATAAATTCCTAATTTGATTGAAAATCCTTATTTTAGTTATATACATAATTTAAATTATATTACAATTATGTCTTATATTTTTCTTTTTCTTATTAAATCACAATTTGACAACTCATTAAAGATATTTAAGATTGGTCCATTGGCAACACTGCTACACCGCCTTGTGTCTGATAACCTAACTTTTAACGTGTCAGTTTGTGATTTGTGTTCTCAAAGTATATTTTAGGTCCGAGCAAATCGTTTTTAGAAACATGTCGTGAAAAAAATGTGTCTAACACGAGAGGAAAGCTCTTCTTCCACTCTCGTTCGAAATGCCTCACTCGCTGCGCTCATGAGGCAAACTTCGAACTCGAGCGGGAAAAAGAAGCACTTTATTAGTTATTTGTCAAACTAGAGAGGAAAGCTCTTCTTTTTTCCACTAGAGTTCGAAGTTTGCCTGTTGAGCGCAAAATACTATGCAATTTATGTACCTTATGGTTAGTTTAGCTTTCTACCACTAGTTTTCATGAATTCAGAGGTAATGGGGTCTTTCACCATTTTTTTTATTTTTTTTTATGAAACATGTATATTGAAGACTATCTACACTTTAAAAAAATCTTAATTGTTATTCATTAAGCCACAATGATTTTTTTTAAATGTTGTGACGTCATAGTAGAGATGTTGCTGGATCTAAAACAGTAGAGATTTGAATAATTTTTGTTACATAAATGTTCTATTTTATTGTAATAATAATAATAAAATAAGTAATAAAAAATATATGACTACAATTATTTACAATCTGTACTGTTTTAGATCCAGCACCACCTCTACTATGACGTCACAACATTTAAAAAAATCATTGTGGCTTAATGAATAACAATGGGGTATGTGACCAATTTTTTTTTCTGACATTACATGATACTAGATACAAAAATAAAATACCCGTATTTTTTTAAATCAATTAATTGTTTATAGTTAACGAGCAATTAATTTTTAAATATTTGGAGAGGGGATGTGAGACGTCACTGTGTCTTCTGAATAGATTGCGGCGGTAGGCATGGTACTAGAAAAAGACCGAGATACTGTAAAGGAAAGAAATAGATATATATCAGCGGGCCATGCGTACGGCCACAGTGACGTCACATATCCCTTCTCCAAAACACAAAATTGCTAATAACTTTATTATTACAAAATAATGTACAGTTTTTATTGTTGTAATAAGAAACTACAATGAAGAACATTCATATTCCATGGCATATACATTGAAATTCGAGTATGGTCACATACCCCATTAAGACTTTTTTAAAGTGTAGATAATCTTTAATTTAGATAAAGTATCATAAAATAAAAAAAAAATGGTGATGACCCCATTGTGGTGTCGCCTGTGGGAATCGAACTGAGGACCTCGTGTTTCACAGCTAGCTGAGTTTCTACGAATTCTATAAAATGAGTTGCGTAGAGAAAACAAATGCATTTTTTAATATATGAAATGAGTTGCGTAGAGAAAACAAACGCATTTTTCTTTTTGTATTTTGGGTAAACGAATGAAGCAGTTAAGTTAATTTATGCTGTTAATATTTAAGCAGAAGGCTGTCCAGATTTCATGAAACAATTGCCGGCCCCAGCTTAATAAATTTTGATGATATAAAGTCCAGTTAAAAAGTTTAAATTGAGTTAATTTCCCCAAACAAGGTAGTCGTTGAAAACAATCCCCGTTTAGTGACTAACTCGGCAAATGAAATGCTTTTGCACGAATTTTCCGCAAATTAGTTAATTGTACGTTAAATAATTGTTTCATTTTGCGACAAATGAAGTTAGTTAATTTATTTATCCTTGCATGAGCGGCAGTGGGAACCGTCGCAGATGAGATGAGGCAGTGCACAGTCGAGCCTGGTACGTGCTACGTAGTCCTGTGGTACGAATACGTGTTACGAACAAAACAAACAAATTTACTGTTTTTCGTTTATTGCTGTTAGCCAGAGCTGTACCAGGAGGCTGGGAAATCCCTCATTTTACCTCCCGTCACATATGCAAACGAACTGTATTGTTATAATTTTTTTTATAAAGATGAGCGGGCGAACTACTATGGTTATATGCCGCCTCATGAGCAGTGTTGTGACAGATCATTTTTTAAAATGATCTAGTTCAAGATCAAGATATTCAAATTTAATATGATCTAGATCAGATCATACATCAATTTTTATGATCGGGTCATTTTTTTTTTAGTTCAGATCAGGAATAAAAGATCTTTTTTTAGATCAAGAAAAAGATTAGTATTTTTTTTACAATTTTTTTTATTTTTATTAAGAAAATAGAAAGGTGCAAATTTGTATAACAACAAATAAAATACAAATTATTTTTCACAAAATAAAATCAAAAAAGATATTTTATATTTATTTTTTTGCAAAAGATATATTGAATTTGTTATATTAAATTATATTAATTTAATTTAGTATCTGAGAATCAAATTTTAGAGGAAAAAATATTTGATCTTTTTTAACATCATAGATCTTATTCTTTTTGATCAAGATCAAAATCAGAAAATATAAAACGATCTACATCAGATCAAAGATCTTACGAGTTGATCTAGATCAGTCACAACCCTGCTCATGAGTTGATGACTATTAAATTATATGAACAACACAAACGACCATGCTCTTCAGTAGGATTCGAACCCACGACCTCTGGCGTGCTAGGCGAATCACAAAGCCACTACGTCACCTAGATCGGCATTATTATTATTATTATTTATTTTAACCGGTTTAACTGCTTAGTTACATACCACCTCGGTACCTCGTTTTCGGTGGTGTGACAACGGCACGCAGTGTTCGCTGGAACGGGTTTTCGCAAAGCGGTCACTCATCCAACTAATGACCGCGGGCAGTGTTACTTAGCTTGCGTTATCGAGTAAACCGGTTTGACGCTACCTGTCATGGCTGTTGCCTACTTTGTTATTAATTTTACAATTTGCTCTTGTCTCATTCAAAGTACTCTCCGCTATTCCCATATTTTTCTCAGCGGTGTTTCAATTTCGGGAAGTAGCTTCATTTGAAACAATCTTTAAAATCTGTGACGCATTTACTTTGATGTCATCAATAATCTGAAAACTGTGTCCTTTCAGCACCGATTTTAATTTCGGAAATAAAAAAAAATCTCATAGAGCCATGTCTGGCAAATAAGGAGGATGAGAGAGGGCATTCATCTGATTTTTGGCACAAAACTGACGATTTGACAAAACTGAGTTGTCTCGCTAGAACTCTGGTCAATTTTTTGCGTTTCTGTGAAAGTTTTTCCCGAAAAAAATTATATTTATATTTGAAATCGTTTTCGTATTTTTCTTCCGGGATCATGACAATAATTATTTTTCAGCGCCATCTATCGCGACTCGGAAAAAAGTTTCATACAAAACCTGCTTAGTTTTAGCCGATTTATCCGAATATACAATTAAATGGCGATTATATGGTGATTTGTAATATTTTTCAAAATACGGAAATTTTCCCAAATATGACTTAAAATTGTAATTTTTTTTTATTACATTTCTTTATAATACTCGCGCCACGAAATCCATTGCAGCAGAGCGCATCGTCATATCTATAATATTTTTCGAGATATGACGATTTTTTATATTTTCCGAAGAGCAACTTTGAGAGGCTGTAACTCGAAAACTATACAAGATATCAAAAAATATCTCCAGTTTTGTGTTTTTCGTGCCATTTATAATAAATTAGTAAATTTTTAAAATTTTGAAATTTTTTTGAATTTTTAATCAAAATTTCGATTGGTGATATCTCGACAAATATGAAAGATACAGACTTGCAGTGTTCATCAATCGATTCAGCTCGACGAAATACATATACCCTGAAAATTTCAGAAAATTCGGACAACCGGTTGAAATGTTAGAGCAAAAAGTCTGAAAATGACCAAATTCAGGCCAAACGTCAAGGGGTACCTATTGACTTTTTGGACAAAAAACGCCATTTTCAAGCTTTTTGCTCTAACTTTCCATTCCGTACAGCGATTTTTATGAAACTTTGCATACTTATGTTTTTCGACAAGCTGAATCGATTGGTGAACACTGCAAATCTGTATCTTTAATATTTGTGGAGTTATCGCCGATCAAAATTTTGAACAAAAATACAAAAAAATTTCAAAATTTAAAAAATTTGCTAATTTGTTATATAAGCCACCAGAAACGCTAAACTGAAGAGAATTTTTAGATATCTCGTGTAGTTTTTGAATTACAGGCCCTTAAAGTTGCACTTCGAAAAATACCAAAAATCGACGTATCTCGAAAAATATTAGAGATCTGACGATGCGCTCTGCTACAATGGGTTTCTTAGCGCTTATATTATAAAGAAATGTAATAAAAAAATATTACAATTTTAAGTGAGGATATTCCGGGAGTTTCAAATTTTTCTATCGGTATGTGAATCTGTATTGAATGATTAATAATTACAGTTTCTGTTATTTGTTTGTTCCCCTAGCAATAATATTAGTTTATTAATCATATTATTTAGTATTGTCAAAAGAAGCAAACAAAATCTGGTGTGGGCACCACACTACTTTCTTATACAAATAAAACCAACTGAACACGTATGACTTATTCCTTGCGTATGACTTTATTTTAAAATAGAAATCTATTAATATCTAGTCAGTAAAACTTTCTAACTAATAATACAAATATTACTTACATTTATAATAATTCACAAGACACATATTTTTGACACTTCACAATTATTTGACACGTTTGACACATAAATATTAAAAATGTTTTCGTTTTTTTCCCATTGTAACTAAGATTATTGAAATATATTCTTGAATATATAATTTACTTTTTCTAAAAATTGGAAGCATGTACACGAAAAGTGCAAATAACATTTTATATTCCAAATATTATTGCTAATATCTTTTATTTGAAACTTTTTCTCTAAGATTATTCTATTTTTGAAAAAACTTGAATTTATTGTTTTCTGTGTCTAGTAAAGTTCCTCTTCCGGTTGTTCAATTTCATTCAAAATCAACTCAGTTCTTCATTTTTTCATAAAACTTATAAATTCCAAGTTTCGTTCGCATATCTTGTCTAGTTTATGAGATATTGCGCACATGGACATCCATCCATCCATCCATCCTCACACACAGACATCATTGAGAAATTGGTCTTAACGGATTCAGTGGACGTCAAAATATGTATTTCCGCAAAAATCTCGTCAGCGATTTTTTTCGTGATGCAAATACGTCCTTATACTTTGTATAAGAAAGTAAAAATGGGGGTTCCCATTTAAGATTTAAAAGTGGTCGTGCTTGGTGACATAAGATAGGTTTTTGTAAAATATTAAACACGTGTTTTTTTGTATTTTGATTCGATGTGTTTTTCTCGAGATAATATCTGTGTGTGTACAGTACATACATTTAGAATTTGAATATTCAAGTTACGAGCTGATTAGATTTTGATAACATTCCTTTAATCGAAGGGCCTATCAGGTTTTATGTAGATATCTTGGTAAATAATTGATTTATGATAAATTTAGTTATATTAAGAAATATTTTGCTGTAATTTGCGGTAAAAATACTTTCCACGTGCATGTTGAAAACAACCAAAAAATGAAGCGTCCTAGTTTTTCCTGCCTCTAGAAAACATAAGCGATATTTCCCTGAAGAAATTTCCAAGTTTCCCTGCCAAAAGCAATATATGTATTTCGCAGATTGGAAATATTTCTGCGGATTGATAAAAAAGACAAAAATAAACTTCCATGCTCCCTGGAGAATTACGTTTTGTTACGCCACTGCTTGTGTGGTGTATTCGATATATGACGTCAATAGCGACGCAGTACTGGTGTATCTCGTTTGCTGTTTGCATTTGAAGTGATTTTAAAAGAATTGCTATTATTGTTTCCTGTTCTTGTATAAATATGAATAATTACTAGTTCAGGATAAATAAACGGGGCAATCAAAGTAAACTGTGGTTAAATTTACAAGATGTATGCAAATTTTGTTTTATTTTTTGCGGGAATTCTTCACAGGAGGAATAAAACAACAGGAATAAAACAGCAAGAATAAAGTTAGGTCCTTTATTTTATCTTAAACTTGAAAGATTTCAATACTAGATCAGAACAATAAACAGTATCAGGAGTATTTTGTTATCAAGAAAATTTAGTTCGTTAGACTGTGGATCTCCTATTATTATTAATAGATGCTCTAGATCCTTTTGTTGGAGTGGATCAATCTCCATTTATATTTTCCTTTAAATCTTTGTAGTTAGATTTCTCCACATCTTCCTATATTTTAGTTTACTTTGTTAGTTTTTAATTCCTGTTGCTTTTAAATCTTCTACTTTAGCCATGTTGATTTGGATCTGCCTCTTCTTCTTTTCCCTTGAGGTCTTCATTCTACTACTAAATAGTTAACATATCAAATGATATATTTATAATTATTTTATGGGTAAAAACAATTAAGGCTGCAAATATAAACATCCTTACTCTATCCGGATTCGAACCCAAACCCCTCAAAATTTGAAGAAGGATCACTACCTCTGCCCTTTCGAGAATGCTTGGGTAATTGTTTTGATAGATGTTAGATATTTTTGTTTATCAGATACGTGAAGTCCGGTTGACAGCTGTAAAATTACACCCCCTTACACCAGGGGGTAATTTTGAGGGAGAATTTATCGACTGTGGGAATCGAACTGAGGATCTTATCTGTTATGATTGTATAATTAACACCTTGTATAGTATATTCCGAGTCCGACCAAAGAATTGATATGTATTCAAATATTGATATTTTCATGGAAAAGTTGAAATTGTTCTAATTTTAATAAAGTGTAATTTATATTACCCAGAAAGCCATGTTCTAGATTCAAAATTCTTATGTTGTCTATATATACACGGAAAAAATGTTCCGTAGAATTTAACGAACTATTCGGTAAACTGAGGATATAAGATGCATTTTCTAAAAATTTCATAACATTTAAGCAATTAGAAGTATTTACTAAACATTTCGTTATTTTATGTTCGTTTTCTTCAGAAATAAGGATTACAAATATTTCTATAGCTTTTAGGCAAAATAGTAAATACGAAATATAAATTGTATGGTATATTAACCAAAGAAAAAAATGAACAAGTATAAATTTCAATTAATTGGGTATTTAAATTATCAATATTTTGTCACAATAACAGCAAAAATGCCCCCCTTTAGATTTGCCGCCCCGGACAAATGTCCGGGTTGTCCGCCCCTTAGAGCGGGCCCTGCTATGTATAAAGTTGGAAAGCAATCATCAGGTAATGCAGTAATTACATCATTTAAAAATATAATGAAAAGAACGGGAGATAGTACTGTACCTTGAGGTACACCGATAGTTTAGAATATTTGTATGCAATGAATCAGATATCACTAAAATTTATTGTCCCAATTGACTTCTGTCTGATAAGAAGCTAGAAACCCCATCCAAAGAACACCTCTAATACCCATACGATCTAATTTATTTAGTAATAGGGGAATATTAACACAATCGAATGCTTTACAGAAATCATAAAGAAGGCAACTGGAATTCACCTTTTTCAAGATTTAAAATTATATTTCTGTAGAAGCAGTGTGAAGTATCTACTGTAGACCTGTTTCTTCTGAAACCAAATTCTTCAATATTAATAATGCTGTTTTGATCTAGAAAACTAGTTAGTCTATCCAGAAAACAGTATTCAAATGTTTTAGAAAACCCCGAAGTTAGCGCGACTGGTGAGATCTTATTACTCTTTTTATGGATAGGGCAAATTTTATTTACTTTCAAACTTTGAGGAAATTGCCCATTTTGAAAAGAGAGATTCATTATAAATGTCAATGGCAAAACAATAAATTCAGGGGCACTACGGATAACCTAGTTTGGAACATTATCCGGTCCGCAGGAATTTTTATGTTTTAGTTTATTTATAATAATCCTAAATAACTCTATCTCATCTAAAGGATTTAGAAAGAGGCTATTGGATACATTAGGAATATTTCCCATTGGATTTCTATTTACAGTTGCAGGGATGCAGTTTTGGATAATTAGAGGTGAATCTTTAAAATGATTATTAAACATGTTGGTAATAACTTGAGGATCAGTAATAATTTTGTTGTTATGAACGATTTTGTTACAAGTCTCAATCTTATTTTTACTTACAGAGCCTATAATGCCCCTTGCACTCTTTGTAATATTGTTGGCGTTGATTATTTTATTTTGGAAGAATTTCTTTTTAGTTGCAGGGACTAGCAAAGAATGTTCCTTATTATCTTTTTTGTAAATGGCACTAAAATTTGGATAATTTATGATGTGAATCGTTTGTTTGCATCTAATATTCTCAACTTACCGAATGGTTCAGTAAATTCTATGGTACTTTTTTTTTCGTATATAGTAGTTTCTCATGCACTCCCTGATGCCACTATACGGTGGGCAAGCTATACGGCTCGCAATTTTATAGCACCCGATCCAATTGAATTCGCATTTGGTTGGATAGGGCGGTCGGGTAGGGTGCTGCGGCGGTCGGAGCCGCATTTGGTTCGAAGGGCGGTGCATGCCTGGCGGCTCGTTGGGTACGCTATGTAAACAACATACTCCCCCCAAAGCTGTTGTGTGTACGCTTTTAAAATTTCGCGCTCGCGAGGCTCGTATGTGGGGCACCTCGTCAGTGCGCCGTCGCATTTCCAAGCGAACGCGGCAGTATCCAGCGAGCTCTTGATCGACGTTCTAGCTTTCAGTTATGCGCAAGACATATACTGATTCTGTTCTGTTTTGTCATTGTTACTAGTCATTACGTCACACCAGTCAGCTGGTTTTTTATATGTGGGACATACGTGAAAAATATTGGCAATTAAAGTTATTCGGGCTCCGTGTGATTCAGTTGGGTGCTTAAGTGCGAAAATCTGTGATTTGTAAACATATGTGCGAGAGCTTGACAGATTTGATGTTATTGTTGTCACTGGAAGAAACCTGACGTTTAAATTAGAAACAGTTCCGCTTCTCAAACATATTTAATGTGGAAATCGTGGAGTTTCTTTACTAAATTAGGTGGTTTGTTGAATTATTCAGGTTTATTAATTTATTGATTTATTAACTGCCCATTACTTTGTCCCACATCTTGATTGATCTTAATTGAATATTTTACTGTAATGAAAGGTATACTTTGCT
This sequence comes from Poecilus cupreus, assembly GCA_963942605.1. Lineage (NCBI taxonomy): Eukaryota > Metazoa > Arthropoda > Insecta > Coleoptera > Carabidae > Poecilus > Poecilus cupreus. Next base: position 13,519,600 of record OZ012715.1, read on the forward strand.
AAATTTCATTTGAAATCCATTATAAAGCTATTAAGAACTTATTTTCAAAATGACATTTGTATTAATTTTCTAGCGATAAACACGAATGTTGTTTATTTAATTTTAATGATCAGAAAGATTAGAGTTTCTTTTTCGTTGTAACATTTTTCACTTTTTGTGTTGCCGTGATTGTTTATACTCTGGAAATTCCCAAATTCAAAATTTTATGTTTATAAGATAAATAATGTTTTTTATTGCAGTTCTCAGAAATAATTAAATCAGCATTGTATATACCTTCAATCTTGAGTACGAAAATAATTATAACTATTCCATTACGTAACGTAGAAATCATGGCCAATCGGAACATTTATTAAATATAAAAAAATAGCAATGACATCAAATAGGGCTTAAATAGACCAAGTGCCACTGTGAAAATGAAGTGCGAACACAGCATAAAAATCAGACGGTCTTTCGACGACGTTAGCAGCAGTGGAAGTTCACGAAGTAGCACTCGATCCGTGTACAGCAGCGTCAAGTTGGACCGAGTGCGTATGGTGTGTACGACAACCACGAAACAACAGTGTTTTCGAACTGTCACAGTCACGGATCGAGTTCCTGCCTTGCCCCCTTCGAATTTTCCTACTTCCGCTAACAGGAGATATGTTACTACCGTGAGGTATGCTTAATTATACGTCTGGAAATTGGTTACGGTAAAAACACTCAACGATGAATGATGATGATATTTGTTTAGATTACATTTAAATGTGTAAGGATTTTGTACTAATGGACTTGCGTCTGATGAGGTGTTTGACACATATTCACATAACAGCTCGTTTCAATGCAAACAAAAAAAAAAAAAAACAGACACTACATAATATACTGATCTCTGATTCGCAAAATGAATTATATTTTACGAGTGAAGCCGACCAGTTATGGCCCTAACGATGTTAGAGGAGAAGGAGTTATTTACCCCACAATTGCTTTAGGTACCACAAGCATAACTTTTCTTTTAAATGTAATCCTCTTGACTGGGACTTGTATTAAAATAAAAACAATTTCTGGATTGCAGTCAATATTATAAAAAAATATTTCATCCTCGACCGGTTTCTACCCAACATGGGTATTCATCGGAAGATGAAAGTCAAAAAATAAAATGTTTAGAATAATGACAAGTTATATTTTTTGCTTTTACCTCCTGATAAAAACACAAATGGTGTAGAAACTGATCAAGAATGAAATAATTGTTTTAAAATATTGACTGCAATCTAGAAATTGATCTCATTTTAATTTAATCTAACCTCTAAGCATTAAAGTAATACAGGAAATACCTACATATATATTTCGATCATCATCAGTAAATGCAAGAGGAATAAAATCAAGGTAACTTGTAAACCAAGCGTGTGGTCAAGATTGAATCGTAAAAGAGATTTAATCCTTAAAGAGAATCAATCTTGATCACTGGTTTGGTTTACAAGTTGTGTAATCTTGATTTTATCCCTGTTGCATTTACTGATGATGATACTCCTAACTTAGTTTTTGAACTATTTATATACTCGAAGATAAAAAAAAAGTACCGTAGAATTTACCGAACTATTCGGTAAGCTAAGGATATAAGAAGCATTTTCTGAGAATTTCATAATAATTAATAAATTATTTACTAAGCAATTGGAAGAATTTACCAAAAAGTTTGGTAAACTTTCTGAAAATGCATCTTATATCCTTAGTTTACCTATTAATTCAGTAGGTACTTTTTTTTTGTGTAGCTATTTTCTTTATTACTTTAAGGCCTAGGTGTATAGGGATTAGATTTAACATTTTAGATTGTACTTAGTCTTAGAATTTTACAATTTTGGAAATTCTTTTAGAAAATTTGCAATCATACTTTGTTCAATTAAAGTGTCACAAATATTAGTATGTTGGTAGAGTATTTTGCGGTTCTGCCAACAGTGTTCGAGTTAAATTTTCCTCACAGCAACACTGTTTACTTACGTAAAAGCTTTATCTTGCATCCTGGATACTTTCAGGGTTTCCCCGACAAAAACAAAACAACCAACAAGAATTAAACAAAAGAAAACAGAAAAAGTGACACCCGCAAAGCCATTTACATTTAACAGTTGAAGCGCTGTCCTTAAATTTTGTTCTTGGTATTACAAATAATCCAATAAATAATATCGATGCGAAAAGAACTGTCTAATTAATTCATTTGAAGAATACAAAAAGTATTTCAGTCATATAATCAACAAGATGATTAAAAACTGCAAAAAACTTGTGTTTGTTATTATAAATGAGGAAAATTTGTACGTGACGAGGAAACTTCATGAGATGAGTAATCTCATGTCAATGATGTTTTCTAATTTAAACATTTGTATCTTGACTCATCTTTTTTTACTGTTAGGTTAATGTTAGAGTTCAATTACCAAAATTTGAACTTAAAAATCAAGTGAAATATTTAGCTTTGAAATCTCTAGTTCGGGAAATAAAGAAAATAAATTAAGTTGAAGATTGTACAAAACCGTGGATAAAGTACGTCTTCTAAAACACCCAATAACAGAGCTTGTGGTATATGTTATTGTAAAACCCGTATATTGGTTAATCTTAGGTTTTACCTGTAAATCCTAGGATTAACCGACATGAGATGGTAAATGTAATGATTTACTAGGAAAAATCTCAGATTAACCAATTTATGAGCTTTGCCAGGTTAGATTATGTTAGGTTATTTACCGTGTCTTTAAGGTAAATCCTGAGATTTAACAAGAGAATGGTGGTAAAAATTTGAAATGAACGATGATCACAGAACTGTTGGACTGTTACCATTGATAGTTGTTAAATCTTAGGTTTTACTGGAAAATCTTAAGATTTACCGTAACTCGGGCCTTTACAGTAACATATATACCAGCCAATGTTTAAAATGATTTAGTTTTTGGGTACTACGAGAAAGGTTTTAGTGCTGTACAATTTTCTAAAATTATTTTGTAAAATAATGCTTCCAATAAAAGTTACCGAGAAATATATTATCTACTGCTTTTATTTGAAGTAATCTTTTATATAATAATATTGTGCAGCGCTAAAACAGCAGCCGTTGTGTTAAAATAAATATATTAACAGAACTATAATCCAAAAGTTTTTTTATAATTTTAAAGAAAATGTACTAAAAATGTATTTTTACGCTATTTATTACAATAGTTCAGAGAAATACGCGTACTAACCGTCAAATCACGTCCCCCAAAAATGTTAGCGATATAGAAACCGTATCGGGGATAAATTTTATTTGATGCTTTTCAAACATTGAAAATGTGAGAAATCGTAAAAGATTGTAGAATACATATGCTAATGTGCCAGCTTGAATGAGTAATCTGTTTGTTTTTAGATTTTATGTTAAGAGCAGTCTTGTCAATTATGTGTACTTAATGACATGATTCAAGAAATATACTGATTCTCTCAAGAGAAGTGAAAATTGTTTTCTGTAACTCATTAATTTATTTATTATGCGAACGAGCAGGTAGAGGTAAAATGTGCGTTATTCTGAACCCGGATGAGCTTTGACAGTTTATTTTGAGGTTAAGTTCTGGGAATCCCAGGTCGATTCATATCGCGAGCAAGTCTGAACTTGGTAAATATTTATCTTGACATTTTTACGCGATTTCGGCTGATCTGGCTTATAACCCTCCGAATACAGTGATGTTTAAATGGATTTTGAGAGACGATGCGTTATTCAATTTGATTTTTCCATTAAAAATTTAAATGTAAATTTGATGAAGATTGATCTGCAGGAAAAATAATCATAAAAGAGTGAAAATACCATCTCATTTCTTGTTGGGTTTACACTTAAATTTGACAGTCATTTGAAATTTGTTTCATAATTGTGAAAGCAGATACATAATGAAATCAGTCTGTTGCTTTTTACAGTGTAAGAATTAGAAGGGTTTCGTTTCATGTTTACATTCACTGATGTTATAAAACAACGCAGTAGAAGACGCGAAATCGAATGCTCTTTGCAAATAAAAAGCTACAATATTAGTTCTTTCCGGTTTAGGCAAATTACTTTCTTATTCCTCGTCTTTACTTCTTTTGCAACTGTCATCTGATATTCTCCATTTTAGAATTTCCTTAAGCAATTTTGTAGATTATTATTAATGATATGAAATGTTACAGCAGTATAATGTGTGTTTTAAAGTCAGGTGTTGTCTTCAATTTTTACGAGCTGTTGATTTATTATGCTCATCTGTTCATCATAATATTAAAATTTTATTCATACGGCCTTTGGATCTGAAACGCAAATTAGTATCCAATATTTTTTATGCGATATTAGGTCATTGTTAAATTAATGAGACTTGCTGTATACATTTTGTTTACATCTGTTTTAGACGGCAACCGCATATTGAAATAAGTAATTGTTTTGAAAAATTTGGTCACAGAGTTGCGCTTTCAACATCAATAAATTGTCGGCTTTTCAATGCTTTAATGAGAAATTTCTTTTAAAATCGGCCATTGACATGATGTCTATATGTATAAACTGTGCAGCACTGATACATTATAAATAAATACTGAATTTTCCCATAAAATATTTATATTTCTCAATACATTACCCATAGCGTTGACATCTACTTGTATAAACTTGAATTGGAAATTTGTATTTTTAAAAATTTTGTGAAATAAATACATACCAGATGTAGAATTGAAATTTTTACCTATTTTACAGAAAAAGAGTAAATATAAAATTTTAAAATGCCTGCAATAATGTCCAATTGATTTTAAATGTTAGTATTTCACGATATATCAATCAAATTGAAATTCATATTTATTAGGAAAATTCTAACATGGCCATGGAAAATTTGACATTTCATTTATTAATTTAACAGGAATAAATGAACTCTAAAATTCGCAATTATGTCATTTACAATGTTCTACAAAAATTCTATAACACATATAATAATATAACACTGTAATAAATAAAATGTACATCTGTTTTTTGAAATGTCAAATATTTTTCGATTTTGTTTAATTTTCCATGACCGTAATTATTACAATCTTCCTAATAAATGCTAATTTTAATGTGATTCATATATCGTGAAAAACTGACATTTAGGTAACCAAATGGGCCTTATTGCATGCATTTTAAGATTCTGAACAACTTTTGTATTTACACTTTAGCTGTAGTAAATAGGTAATTTACAGCATTATAAAAAAATAGCATTGAAATCCCTATACGCCTATATTTTAACTCAACACCGGGTATATCACCATGACTGCGCCATTTTTCCATTTTCAACCCAGAATGTATTGAAGATATATATATATATATATATATATATATATATATATATATATATATATATATATATATATATATATAAATGTGTCTTTAAACAACTTCTACTGTCATTTTATCCTTCTATTAAAGAGTCAATTCGACTAAATTTACGGACAAGCTCCACTTCTTGTGCCCTATTTGAATAAATCAATGGTATCAGCAATAATTGTTTATAACTATAACTGTATAATATTCTGCTGGCAGAACAATATAAATTGTTTATAATGTGACGACTCAACAGCACGTTATTCAATATAAATTTTAATTTAACCTTGCAAAAACAATTCTGCAAATTCCCATAAACATTCGGCATAAACGACAGTAGTTTAACTGTAACACAAACACTCAAATGTGGGTTAAAGAACATTAACCATATTACTCAGTGCTGTGTACAGTACAAACATTAAACTAACATTATATGCTTGAACGCGCCAACTTGTATTCGTTTCCAACACACCCAGTTTTTATTAACGGTACTGTACCTACTTTTAAAAAACTCGTCAACCACTTTTGCCAATGTGGGCCCAGCGACAATTCCTGCCCAGCAAATTTGCAGGAAATAAAATAGAAATTTAAAACTTAATTAAAATAGATAAAAAACTCTAAATGTCATGATGTATTTTCCTTTCACTTTTGATGCTAGACTCAAGTTTGCGCGCCAACATGTGTGGATTTATGAAATGATCCGAAGGAGGGGATCGCCATATGCTTCTTTTGTTATTTCTGCAAGGGGTTGTTTTGTTTAAATTAAGGGTGCTTTATGCTTGCACCTTTCCCTTTTACATATCACAGCACTCTGCAGAATAATGCGAGCCAAGATATAGTGTAACAAACCAAAACCCGAAGAATAGTAATAAAATGATTAAGTACTCCTCTAAGTTGAAGTATAAAATAACCTTTCAATGCCTATATCACAAATTACTGTATGTCGGATTAATTGAAAAGTTATTTTAATTTAGTAATATTGTATAATTCGGATTATACATGTACAGATTAAGTTTATCCTTGTATTACCAAATTATCATTGTTCGAATTTGTGTATTTAATTTGGATTGCAATTTCCAATTTGTTATTTAAAAAAAATAGTATGTATTATCTAATAAATTAGAAGTTAATTTTCACCATAAAATTACTAGATAAATAATCCGGATTAAAGCATACCGTTAGCATTTTCTTCTCCATATATAAAAGTGGTGTATTAGAATCTTTCATTTGTGTTGCTACTTTGGTTTTAGCAAGATGCAACATATTAAAAAAAATATGTGACAGCCCGATAGAAATAATAGTACTAATGATAATGCTCAAAATATTCAATAATAAAATGCGAAAATTTAAATAAGTAACCATAATATTTATGATGCTTTAGTGCTGTATCATTGTACCTAATTAATATTGGTGTAAAAGTTTTAAGTATAAATTTAATTTTTATTATTTATTTATTTAATTTCAATTATTTTTATTAACTTAAGAAACCAGCGACAGTGTTCACTTTTTTATTTATGACAGGAATAATTTAAGGTTTCAAAAATATGATATATAATAATTGTATTTTCACCAATTGCACTTTTAAATAAACCTTTTCATAAATAAAATGTTAAATTATCTCGCCGAATTACACTCGAGCATTTAATTTTCATTGTATAAATTTCAGTTTGACAACTCAACCTTGTCACCTGACAGCAATTTGATTCGAAATCTGTTTAAAAAATAAAATCACTCCACTTACGGTGTCGTTATTTTATAAAAACTGTTTTTTTGTCAAATTGCTAGGTAACAAGGTTTCGTAACAAACAGAAATTTATCCGGCAAAATATACTTTTGTGTGATTATAGTTGAACAATAAATATTACGCCATTTGGTAGCTTATAGATTCATATAAATTGTAAAATTCTAAGGTTAAGAACAATCTAAAAAAATTAATATAGCACCTATGATCCGGCTCGAAGGACCAGTTTGTTCGATAGCTCAAGGATTGGAGAGCTGGGTATATTTCAAGTATGAGTATTGCAAATGTACACACAATATATATTTACAACGATAACATTCGACCAACCCCATATTTGTAGCATAACATCCCTTAAATACTATTGGTGTGGGTGGGGATAATGGTAGGGAGTAAAGATACTCAGCGGTTCTCAGCCTCGGACGTAACACCCCAAGCCTTAAATAATAAAGAAAAAAATTTATGTAATATACCTAATTTCGATAAATAAGTTATCATCAGAACAAGCAAAAGGGGTAAAATCACGATTATACAACTTTTAAACCAAGCCTGAGATTCAATTTTGATTTGGTTTAAATGTTAAGTAATCTTGATTTTATCTCGTGTACTTCTACTGGTGATAATTTTTTATGTTTATGGTTTAGATTTAATTTTTTAGATTATAGATCTATTATACAAAATATACTTTAGTCTCCTATCACTTGACCCTACGATTCAGCAGGGTAAGAAAGTCATGCTAATCCAATGCTCTAGAACAACCTACAAAAGGTTGGTGTCCGCCTTTTCAAACTTAAATATTGAAAGCAATATAACTGTACTTGATTTATAATTCGATTTTTGTACTCGGCCAGTATGAATTATGAATAATAAGAATCATTTATGACTTAAAACTGTTTTTCTCATTAAAATGCATTTAGTGCCGCGTTGGACGAGTGTACATATATAGAAAATCGACAATCAACAATCGGAAACGGAAGTCGTATGCCGTTCCCAAATATGTTTAATCTCTCTTTTACAACACAGATTTCAACGTTATTTCACGATGTATTTTTAAATTTTACTGTGGTGAAGACAATGAATTGAAGCTTCTGTTGCAAAATAAAGAGGACCGTTATATTGTTACCAAATTGAGCAGGACAATATTAATGAATCATCGACTTGCCTTTTATATTTGTGGTGAGCATAGGCGGGGGCCTTTGGTTTTCACACGGGGCGTACGTTCTTGGAAACTACAATCGATTTGAAAATTTAAACATGTGCTGATAAATTGTTTGCGATGAATAATATGCGTCTTTCCTTGTTGTTTAACTCTGTTTTTTTTTTTTTGATTCCGGGAAACTTTTTCGAGAGATATTAATATTTTTGCCTCTTGAAAAAATTTATTCAATAGTTATTATGGTTGCTATCGACCTGGAATTCCTGGAATATGTAGAGGTAAAACTTAAGTATAAAGTCAGTAAGTAATTGAGAAATACTGGGGTAAAGTATCGGACTGCGGATCAAATTTTCGAAATTAAATTGAGAAATTTTCCATCACATAAAATTACCTCTGTGGCTACTCCAGCAATTCCATCATTGGAGGCGTGATTTGACGGCTGGTAACTGCACTTCACGCGAAAAAATATACCATATTACCGAGATCTGTTTTTAGGAGAGTGCCACATCAAAAAATGGGTAAATGGCATGATGATATATTGTAATTATTGCTGTAATTGAGAAATTTGAAACAGATAAAACAATGATGGAAATGTTATATTTATGTGGAATTTATATGTGGGTAAGCTCGCTTCGCTCGCACTTTTAACAAACATACCCTAAGCCTACTCAACTCACGCTCGATAAAATCAAATATAATTTTTGTGCATGCGTATAATCACTGCTATTTACCCCAATACTTTTTATAATTAAAATAATTAACAAAACTTTAAATACATTTGCTGGTACCACAAGCTCTGTTTTTGGGAGTTAAGATAAGTGTTTTAACCTCCGTTTTAACGCTGTATAATGTTTGAATAGAAGTTACAAAGAAATATATTATCTACCACCTTTATTTGAAGTATTTTTCTATAAAGTAATAATTTTAGAACATTGTACAGCCAAAAATAGAGCTCGTGGTACCAAGCTAATATATTTAATATATTAATGGGAAATGTCGTATTTTGGCCCCAAATATTGTTAATTTTATTTAATTACTTTACAGAATAGGCCCATTAATGTCGTCAACAATACATGATCAATTAATGATCAACAGGTTTGGTAACAAATTCCCCAATTCAATTTTGTATCTCTTTATATTCAAAACAATTAAGGTACCATTGTTGTATCCGTTACCATATTCCCTACAGTCAGTCATATGTATTATATATACCAGTGATTCTCAAACTGGATACGCAGGTTTGACTGAGGGTGCCGCTTAATATATCATTCACCATGTACTCATTGTTTCACACGTTAATTTCGGTTACCAGTTGTCATGTTACGCCCCCAAAGATATTAGTAGAAAAGGAGACCAAACTGAGAAAAAATTGTACTGTTCAAAGAACTGAATATTTCAGTAATTTTTACTGAAAATGGTGGTTAAATCGTCCTTTGCTTTATTATTACATAAAATGATATCTATGTTATGTTTTTGAAGTAAACAAATATAATAATATTTAATATGTTAATACATATTAAAACAGTTTGAAATTTTATCAAAAATAATTAATTAAAAAAAAAACACTTCCTTCGTAACTAACTCTTAGTTTCAATTCCACTGAATTGTCAGATATTTCAACTGATAAATACAGTTTGCTCTCAAATAACTGAAATATTCAGTAAATACGACTGATGTTTTCAGTTATACACAGTATATAGCAGAATTTTTCAGTTACATTGATTGAATAATACAGTTTTTTACATTTTAACTACATCGATTTCCTGTGTGCAGAAGTACATTTTATGTAATGATTATTTCTTGACGTATCTTAAAACCTATGAAATGATTCACTGTATGTCACGTGTCTGCGTTTTAACCAATCCTGTCATTATTATACTGAGAATAAAGCTGGGAATAATCTCTGTAACTTTTTTGTTTTAGTTGACAAATGTCAGATGTCAGATAGTTATCATCAACACAAGTAAAAAATGAGCATAAAAGATAAATTTAGTGGCATACCTGGATGATAAAATTTAAAAATAATCTAATTAAATATAACTCGAGAGTTCGATAAATTAGAAAATAATTCTCCAGTATCTTTCTCAAACTTGTTGCCATTTTGCTTTCTATTGCCTGGCAACAAGTTTTGGGAATATCTGTCAAATTATTTTCAATTTATTCTCACTCTCTTGTAATATTATTACTGACAATTTTTTTTATACACGAAGCTTGAGAACTGCTGGTATATACAGACATACGCTACATAACCTATAATTAATTTACTAACTGGTACCCCTATGTACACAAATTTGTTTCATACAAACAAATGCATCTAGTATTAGTCATACACGCTCACTCATATCGATTTAATAGTTTTTAGTGTGGCAATAGGGATATTTGAGGTTAAAACGTTTAAAACATGGTTAAAATTATATAATTCTTGCGTAAATTACAGATAATTGCAATTATATAATTAGCTGGTTATTACATTAAATGAAATTATTTTGATGTTGGTGTTACATTACGAGAATGTTGCAATAAGATGATTTTAGGAAATCAAATTTTGGGTTGAATTTATATGCAAATTACATTGCGAAATAATTTTTGATGGTATCTGGAAATGAGGTCTTAATTTTACAGTTAATAACTTTTAGAACACGAATTGTAATTTCATGAAAATGCTAGACTACACTTACAGAAAAAATTTCAACTCAAAATTATTTAAAACATGTTATCATTCTTATACGAACCTAATAAAAAATAGTGAATATATTGCATCCAATAACATTTAACTAGGAATTTTGTTACAGCGGAAAGGGGCAAAAAATTCCTAGTTAATAAAAAAATATTAGTTTTGAATAAAAAATTTATTTAAAGTTACTATATTTTTATTAGTTTCTAATGAATAAATATCAAAAATCGATAATTATATATTTAATTCAAATAAATTTAACTGTTTAAATAAATCGCTTACACTTATTATTTTTATTATTATTACCTCGTTTTCGGTGGTGTGACAACGGCACGCAGTATTCGTTGGTATGAATTTTCGGAAAGCGGTCACCCATCCAATTACTTACCGCGGGCATTTTTGCTTAACTTGCATTATCGAGTGATCCGGCTCTAAACACTGATTTTAAATAAATATTTTGTTGCTGCAAAAAAAATATATTTTTCTAAAAATGGATTTATTTAAATTTACTATTTTTTTTCTTTGAGTGTAAATAGTTTGGGAACCTCTGGGTGTGAAATATGTGACACGTTTCCTAGTATTTCGACAATAATTTATAGTATTCTTCTTAAATGGTTAAATTAATTAAAATATTTTCTGAACGGCCTTCTAAGTTATTTCTTTTTTGCCGTAGTATAAAATCCTGCCAATATTTTAGATCTTGTGGTTTATAAGAATGTTGATAGCTATTCTCGTAGGCTAATTTAAAATAGGATCGTGTTTCGTGTTTCTGTCAAAATGGTTAAAATGTCAAGCTATTTTCAAGATGTCGACATTTCCGGTAAATAGCCGTTGCGAAATGGTGACGAAAAACTGTTCACATAACATAAACAGAAAACATACTGCGTGTGCGAATGAAAATAATGTTCCTATTTCTGACAGCGAAATTATTGTTTTCACCATTTCGTTTAGATTTATGCTGTTTCATTTTCCTCGCTGAAGTTGTGGTAAACACCTCCGAGAATAGAACGCATGAATTCCCAGAGCCGACAATAAAAATTGAAGGATATTTGACGGCTGGTAACTTTATTACAGTTATAAGAATCGGCGATTGTTTTATCACTTAGTATTTTTAGGAAAACAATTGCCAATCGTAATTATTGTTGACATAAAGCCTTATTTTCAGTTCGTTAAATCAATATATTTGAGAAATATTGTGAAAACAATTCCCTATTAACACGAATTCCATCATTGTCAACAAAATTGGCTTTCTTTCTCTGAGATCTTTCATTTGATACCAAGCACGATACGCTTCTGTTGACTTTTGTACAAAAACAATTTACTGTCGGGCGATCGTCATTTTCAAGAGTTTTCATTTGATAGTAAACACGATAGACATCTAATGTCTTTTGGAGATAAACAATTGATAGTCGCACAATCGTCATTTTTAATCATTCTATTTTTAAGTTCTTTAATGTGACACCAAACATGGTAGACTTCTAATGACTTTTGAGAAAAACAATTGACCATCGGTTGTTCGAGATTTTTAACAATTCTGTGCGACATCCCTTTTCAGGACCTTTCATTTGATACCAAACACGATGGTTTTCTAATGGCTTTGGGACATAAATAATTGACAATTGGTCGATCATCATTTTTGATAATTCTGCTTCACATCTCTTTTCAAGACCTTTCATTTGTTTTGATAGATTAATGATTTTTGGAATGGAACAATAGACAGACGGCAGATCCTCCTTTCAATTCTGCAAGACAGTGTTCTTCAAGACTTTTAATTTGATACCAAACATGATTGATATCAAATGACTTTAGGGTTAAAAAATAATTGACAATTGGTTGATCGACATTTTTATCTAGCCTTTCAACTTTATTTAATACCAAACATGATGGCTGGTACCATGAGCTCTGTTTTTAGGTATTCTAAGAGAAATGTTTGAGCGCTGTACAATGTTCTAAAATTATTTTGTAAAGAATACTTCAAATGGAAGTGGTAAGCGTAACTTGTATAATTGTATTTTTGTATAAAATAATTTTAGAACATTAGTTATCGCTAAAACAATTCTCTTAGTGTACCCAAAAACAGAGCTCGTGGACCAGCCAATAATCTAATTTACACCTTAAATATTCTTCAATAAGTGGAAAAAACTTTATAATATAGAAATAAAAAGACTTTCGGATATAGTTCTGTAGATATAAGTTTATTTAAATTCAACTTTTCGAATTATTAAACATAATTTTTCTTCCCCTACAGAACTATATTCAAAAGTCTTATTATATGTATTTAATTTACACGTAATAATAGCGCTTGATTGTATTAAATTTTATCAAAATTGATGGGTAATTTTAACGTCTGCCAAACTGACATTTATTTATATTTTGACTTACGGTATTTTATTTCATTTGAGTTGTCAAATTAAGCGACATTTGTTCAAAGTGTTGCATTAGAAAATTTCTGTTGTTGGTAATTGGTAAAGTACATTTTTAATTTCTCTTCACTAACATGTATATCACGGGCGATACATATAAAAATAAAAAGTGAAATGAATATGTAATTATAGCACATTCTGCACTTCCACCACTCAAAACAAAATGCCATCCTCTGGTATTCGGAATCTTGGTCTACTTCACCTACCTACCATGTGGTACTATAGGGCACACAACTGCGCACAACACAACACATGTGCAGGGCCAAACGACCAGCTGCCGTTTTAGAATTTATTTTTTCTTTCTGTGTAATACAAGTTTCGGATAACCTGGTCTCTTTCTACCTCTTGAACTCTGAGATACGTCTTTCTTCGTCGCAAGGTTACCTTTCGCTTGATCAAGTGTGCCTGAGGTATACGAAGATTCAGGGTTTCCTTCTTTCCTTGTCTCTTGTCAGTCGACAGCTGTTTGGATGGCCTGAGCTGGGATAAGCTGTCAGTAGATGGTGAACTTTCGAAGAGTGTCCTTAGTTTTTGAGTCGGAGTGAGTGTTTATGAATTTCGTGCAAGATGATTATATGTATTTCCGGATTTTTGGTCGGGAGTGGAGCCACTACTACCAACGATGCGAGGTATGCGTTGTAATTGATCCTTTCTTTATACATTTCGCAAATTCAAGTATTTGGTTATTTTAATTGCGTTATGTCTTCACAAATAAAATTTGTGGTAAACATGATAAAAACTATTCGGTAAACTAATAATTTAAGATGTATTTTCTAAAACTGTACCAAACATTTTTGTAAATACTTTCTTAATGATTGTGATCGGACTAACTACATTTGGTCAAATTCTGCTTAATGAGTGGATGAATGTGAATTTATGTGGACATTACAAACGACCATGCTCTTCAGTGGGATTCAAACCCACGAACTCTGGTGTGCTAGGCTAGTAAATACTTTTAATTGTTTAGTAAATAATCATGTTTAGTTTCTTAATTGTTATGACATTTTCAGAAAATGCATCTTATATCTTCAGCTTACTGAACAGTGGATACTGTATACATCGAGTTTAACGACTCGAGTTTGTTTGACGTGTACGAGAGAAACGATCTTGCAAAAAAAATTGATTTTGAACAAGAGTTTGAAGCATAGTTTAGATATGGCATTATGAAAATTTGCATATTAATTGTAAAATATTTAAAAATTTTAATAATATTACCTTCAGTACATCTTTGGGGTCGTGGTCATGGCCGGCGAACATTGTCTGGATGATATGGAGCACTCCATACCTCAGAAAAGTCTAGGTATGGAATTCCATACCTCAAAAAGTAAAAAAAATAATTATATTCAATGTTATTAGGTTTGAAGATTTAGCACCCTTTTCATTTGAACCCTGTACATAATTAAATAGGATATTAATAAATTTTAACATTAATACAAATATTTCTAAAGTAGCGGCGGTGGACAATAATTCAATATGCCCCCCCGTCAACACTTTTCAATGTTACTCCATACCTCAGCAAAATGTACTTCGCCGGCCCTGGTCGTGGTATGAAACCCGGTAAAGTATTTCCCATTTATTTTGTTCTGTACTTAAATTAGAAATAAAACAATATTTGGATAGAGTTTTGTAAAATAATTTAATAAAACCCTATCCAAATATTGTTATATTTATATGATGAGTTCTGAAAGCCCGTTTCAATATTTAGAAATGAAATCTTTGTGTATTAGTTTGCTCGTAGAAAATCATGGAAATATTGGACTTTTGGTTCATGATTTTCATTCAGTTTTATATCTCCCCTAGACCAAAAATTAACTAAACTTTGTCACGCCATTTCCTCATTTCTACATGTGGTACTTTCCTTATAGCGGACCCCGGTATTTGATATATTTTTGCTCGTGCAGTGTCGTCAAAAAATAATCTTCAAAGAAGTTATAGAAGAGGATAATTTACGGCAAAAATCCGTTGCCCATGTCAATAATGTCCCCCTACATTTCATTTTGATTTTCCGTGTTCTTATCTGTACTGCGAACGATGTTTTGCCTGAAACTGCGTCAAAATAGAGCGTACTAAAAAGTATAATAATAAAAGTTCATCTCGCAACTCTCTAAATTACATAACCGTAGACGTCATAAGTTTTTTGAACTGGCTTCATAAATTATACATACATACGCAATGCCGAGAAACTTTCATGTATTTGGGGTAGAACTTAGAATAACTCATATGTTCAGGCTTTTTATAACCCATATTTTATTCATGTTTCACTTACTATTCTGAAATTAGGAGAAACGTGCCTTGAAATAGTATGTGTCTATTTTTGGATTTGGTCTTAAATTTAAAGGTATGTTTAGGCCTTTTAAACGGCAGGTGTATTGACTTCGTAATAAAAATTAATTAATTCAAAATAATTAAAACAAAACAAACACCATCCCAAAAATCTTCAACACACCTGCTCTTCACCTCAGTAAAAATACGATATCATTACTATAGAATTGTGTTTGACAATTACTTTTGAGATTGATAGTATTTTGTTTTTTGTTCAGAGGGTCGAATTCAAGACTCAAAGAACGTCTCTAAGGTAACATCGTTTTCCAATAAATTTATTGTAGCTTTTGTTTTCTTATTTTGCTGTTTATAGAAGCTTCTTTAATTAAATAGAGTGCTGCTTTATAATTTATGCCATAAAAATGCTTATTCTGCATAAACTGTCACGTTAGCTAAATTAAATTGAACAATCGAGATTCAACCAACAAAAAACTCATTTATTTCATTTGAGAATGAGGGAGAGCAATAAATCAGTGGCGCACCAATAATTGTTTGCTCAGGGATAGTTTGAAAAAACTTAATTAGATAGAAATCTACTGCTAAATTGCTTAAACATAAAAATATAATTGACGATATGGCAGCGAATCGCAGTAATACAGTACTTTCAATTCAACTGAATTAGTGTAGGCTTAAGTGAAGAATGAAGTAGCGCCACCACCACTTTTAAATTGGATAATATTATATATTACGAGGGTCGTTCAAAAAGTAAAAAACGATTTGGCATAAGTAAATAAAAACAAAAGATATATCAACTTTATTTACAAAGTTACAGTAAATTGCTCTATTTTTCAGTGTAATCGCTATAGCTGTCAAATTATTTATTGAAACGTGGTACCTGTTTTTCAATGCCGAAAATCTGAGCCAGGATGTCACTGCTTCTTTGCTTCATCGTTTGCGAACTTTAGTTTTCGAAATTCTGTCCAATATAATAGAAATCTGTTGTTTCTATTCAGATTGTTAAAATTATATTTGCTTAAATTTCCTTCTTCCCAAGTTGAAAAAACTTTTGGAACTCAATAAAATTATAACAGACTTGAGTTAAAATCTTAATACAAAAGTTTTTCGACTGAGCTTTGAAGTTTTGGAAATTTGTTGTGAGATAATATACAGACTATCAATTTATGAGATTTTGATTATTTATTTGGGGATAATTAACTACGAGATTAATTTAGAACTGTTTTAAATAGTCAGAGTTTTCGAAATACTGTCAATTGTCAATCTTTTGTATCTTTTCTAATTGTAAAATTTACATTTATTTACTATTAAGAACTTAATCAAAAAGTCTTTTATAATTTTCCTTTTTTCCTGTGAAACCACGGGAAAATCTTGTGCATTTTGACAAACCGGTATAAATCTGATTCCTGTTTTCCCCCAAAAAATCTTTTATTAAGGAAACAAGTGAAAATCGTTGGTGCTAGGTCATTGGGAAATTTTTTAACATCCTTTTTATAGCCCTGATCTGACATCAAGTATTTTTTGGTGGAAAACAGTTCTCAAAATGATGAAGATCTCGAAGAAGCAGTGATATCCTGGCTCAGATTTTTGGTGGTAGAAGAGTATAACATCGCCATTGAAAAACTGGTTTCACTTTACAATAAATGCTTTGACAGCTATGTCGATTACATTGAAAAGTATAGTAAATGTACTGCAATTTTGTAAATACAGTTTTTTGTTGATATCTTGCGTTTTTATTTACTTATGCCCAATCGTTCTTTATTTTCTAGACGACCCACGTATTACATTACATCACCCAATTTAAAAGTGGTGGGGTTTCGTGCTACTTCACCCTTCAATTTAGCCTACACTAATTCCGTTAGATTGAGTAATGTACTGTAACTTTGTTGTGTTTTCTGTTGATATCTTTCGTTTTTATTACGTCAAATTGTTTTATACTTTCTGGACTACCCTCGTATAATAATATAAATTCATAAACAGGTCATTCTGGAAAGCCTGTATTACGGTCCAAATAGGAATTATCATCACGGTGATGAAAAAGTAAGTTTCGTTCTAGGAAAAAAGCGAGTTGCATTTTATGGCAGCCTAATAAAATTATATCTTAAATTTCTGGTGACCTTATTTGCCGCATAGGTAACAAAAATGCAATACTCAAATTTTGATTTATTATTCTGTCATATTCTCAAATGGCCTATTGTTATTTTATCGCAGTAGGTATGCAATGGTTGACTGTTTTATAGGAAGGCTATCAATTTTCTTTTAATATCGCCTTGAATTCTCACCTGTCAAACTTAAAGGTGTTTCTGGCATGGATCATGTGTCAACAAACGATATAGTCGTAGTCGATCACGTAATATTTGTTTTAGCCATAACACATATAAAAATTTTACGAGGCATTGTGGCCTAATAATAATTGTAATAAAATAGCACAATAGCTACAGTATACCTTCGTGCCGTGAAACAATAACAAAATATTAATAATAGCGAGTGTTATGAAATTCACACCTCACCAGGTACAATACACAGGTAATAAATGTCGCACCTGCGTCCGAAAGGTTCGTAACCCTATCCTCCTTTACCGCAGGTAGATTTCCTAAAATATAGCCTGTCCGAAGGAATAGCATGTTGACAAACAGATTTAATTAAATGAAAGGTACAGTATTGGTCATTAAAGTAACAATTTTTGAAACTAAGTTAAACAATTCGTTAATTATTTTTGGGTTAATACACATTCCTGATGCAGACTTATATTGGTTTGTCAAGATGCACAGGATTTTCCCGTGGTTTCACAGGATGAAATAAAAATTATAAAAGTTTTTTTGAATTAAGTTCTTAACCCAAAAGACTTTTATAATTTTGCTATGAGTTCTTGGGTTAATGCGCGTTCCTGTAAAGGATTTATATCGGTTTGTCAAAATTCACAGGATTTTCTGGTGGTTTCACAGGATGAAATAAAAATTATAAAAGATTTCTGAATTAAGTTCTTACTCCAAAAGATTTTTATAATTTTGCTATGAGTACTTAGGTTAATACGCGTTCCTGCAAAGGATTTACATCGGTTTGTCAAAGTGCTCAGGATTTTCCCGTGGTTTCACAGGATGAAATAAAATTATAAAAGATTTTTTAATTAAGTTCTTAATCCAAAAGTCTTTTATAATTTTGATATCAGTTCTTGGGTTAATGATCGTTCCTGCAAAGGATTTATATCGGTTTGTCAAAGTGCACAGGATTTACAGGAAAAAAGGAAAATTAGAAAAGACTTTTTGATTAAGTTCTTAATAGTAAATAAATGTAAATTTTACAATCAAAATCTGATTTGTGTTACAATTAACAGTATTTCGAAAACTATTTTAAACAGTTCTAAATTAATCTCGTAGTTAATTTTCCTTAAATAATTAATCAAAATCTCATGAACTGATAATCTGTATATTACTTAACTCACAACAAATTTCCAAGGCTCAGCCGAAAATCTTTTGGATTAATATTTTAGTTCAAAAATCTGTTAAAGTGTTTTCAACTTGGAAAGAAGGAAATTGAAACAAATATAGTTGAATAGAAACAACAGATTTCTGTTATATTGGACAGTATTTCGAAAATGTAACTGAAAACTGAAACAGTTGCAAGTTAATCTCGTAGTTAAAATCTCATAAACCGATCTTTGAATGTTACTTAACTACTCACACGTAACAAATATCCAAAACTCCGAAGCCCTGGCGAAGATTTTTTCTGCGGCAGCTGGTGATCGGGCGGGCAGGTGCGCGAAGAGATAACCACGGTCGCGCACATGCCAGCTTTGGTAACTTTGGGCCAAGAAGCCCCGATTGGTGATCATGCGTGGAGCGTGGTGAGCGCTGGACAGCCGGCCACAAATCTTGCTGTCTTTCGTAATGGATTTTTTTCTTTTTTGGGACTAACACGTGCCAGATGATGGTTTTTGTATTAATTGTTTTTGTGGCTTTTAACAACGAGATTTTGTGGTTTCTTCTGTACAAATATAAATAGTTCTATTGTACTGGAACTGTGAACTATATGACGCGATATTTATTTTCTTTAAATGATTTTTTGATTCGTTGGTATGCAACTGTATTATTAGTATACAATTATTTACAGTAAACAATAACACGAAATATTTTTTATAACACAAAGCAATTGTTTTTAAACAAACAATTTTATAAACTAACAAAACTTTGTTGACAAATGATCCTTCCATTCAAATTTAGGATTGTGTACACGAAAAAAAAAGTTCCGTAGAATTTACCGAACTATTCGATAAGCTCAGGATAAATGATACATTTTATAAAAATGTTATAACAATTAAGAAACTAAACACGATTATTTACTAAGCAATTAAAAGTAATTACACTAAAATTTGGTATATTTTCAGAAAATGCAACTTATATAATCTGTTTACCGAAGAGTTCGGTAAATTCTACGGTAATCTTTTTGTGTTTGTGTTTAAAATTGACTAGCATTTGTCTTACTTATTTCATATTTACTTCACGGGTATAACGTTACGAGAGAAGCGAGCCCTTCCATAAAACTAGGTGTGAATTCAGAGTGCTGTGGATAGATTAAAAATCTTTTTGTTTTAAATGAATTTTATGCTTTAAATTTGCCATGAAAAGGACATTTTAACTGATCGTGTTTTATGTATCTTGTACAGTTATGGGTGTAGCAATAATTCATGAACCTAAGTTTGCAAACTTGTTTATGTTATATACCAGTGCTTCCCAACCGTTGTAATTAAAAATAAAATTGTAAAATTATATTAAATGATTACACTCCATATCAATTTCTATACATTAATATTATATTTGATAAATGTTTTCCTTTTTCACAATTATATTGTATTTCCCGTTAGCTAGTCTAGCTTTAAAATAATTTGTAAAACTTTAAGGCTACGAATAACCTAAAATATTTAATCTAATCAATTAGCTTTAACCCTCCGTTGGTATGGTGGGGTATGTCAAACCTCAGCATCTTTATGTGTCTAAAATCAAAATGGAATTAACTATGAGTATTGCTATTTAAAAAATAAATATTATTAAGCACCATTTGATTGATTTTGTTTGACCCATAATGAAGTTCAAAATCATGTTTGATCATGTAATTTAGCAAATTTGAAAATGCCTGATAGTTTCAGAACGTTCGGGGCATGACATACCCCACACCACAAGCCGTATGACTTTTTGCACCACACTAAAGAAGGGTTAAATAAATAAAGAAAAATATCTATTATACGTATTTCGATAACTAAGTTATTATTATCAACACTGCTGGTTTAGTTATCGAAATACAGTTTATTTTTCTTGTGGTGCGGTTCACTCACTTTTTCCCATCAGCAATAGTGGGAGAAAGTGAGAAAGAACATAGTGACGTGAACCGCACCACAAGAAAAATAAACTGTACGTACGTATATTGATATTTAAGGTTTAGGGGTTTTATTTAATATTTTAGATTAGCTTTAAAATGTTGAGAAGTACTGTTGTAGCTACAGGTAAAGTGGTAATTACTGTCAAATTAATTTTACCTTGCCTTCTTGGTAACATATAGAGTATTAGCAATGCTTATAGACGTTAGTATAATCAGAAAATCAATAAGTAATTTGCTAATAGGGCGCTTAAATATGAAGATTAATCTATTGTTTGCCCCGTAAAATAATGCACATTATTTCTGCAAATCACCAAAATTAAATAGCGGTGCTAATCTTTATAGATATGGTTCACCCCATTGTTAAATTTAAATCAGAACAACAGAATGATAAAGATATCATTTTTATGCGAACAATAGAGAAAATTTGTTGTAACTGGGAAGACATGAGAGAACAAAATGCGATAAGATCAAGAACTTGAATTCTGAATTGCGAGCGAATTTTAATCTCGTTTATCTGCCTTCTGTCTTGATATCCTTAAAAGGAAAATCTCAAATTTCGCTTTGTGCTTTGCAGGGAATCCTTATTCTGAAGACAATTATTTCTTTTTTAATATATTCGGAAGGATCAATATTCAAAAAACTTATTTACTAGTTATTATTATTTTTATTAAGCGGTTTCAACTGCTGAGGTTATATGCTGCTCGGAACCTCGTTTTCGGTGGTGTGACAACGGCACGCAGTATTTTCTTGATTATTACTTAAAACAAATTTAATTTAATGTATTTAATTAGGGTGATTTCAGAAGGTTTAGGGTTTTTGGAGTGAAGCGCAGTCTTACCAAAAATATTCCATTTGCATGCTCATTTTGATTTGGCCGAATTCAACTGTAAATACTTTTGTTTTGATAATTGATTAACAAATATTGTTCAAGTATAGCTTGTTATCATTTATAGTGAATTCGTTTCACTTAGATTGCATCTAGTAGTAGAAAATATTTTAATAATCTCATAGCCGAATTCACAATTTCCCAATCAATGAATCAATCAAATTCTCCTTTAAAAATCATGCTAAGACAGTAATCAAATTCAGTGATCAACTGATTAGTCAGATTCTATGAATCAAGTGCTGGTTAATTGTTTTGATTATTGTTTTGACATTTGTGATTTGACAAGACAACTAATTTAGATAAGAGAAATTGTAAACATTTGTAATTCTCCGAAAATATACGAGTTGAATAATAATAATAATAATAATAATAATAATAATAATAATAATAGTGAAGAAATGGTTCTTAAATAATACAACTTATTTTAAATAATAATTACAGTAGGTTAAATGCTTAAATTAATATTAAAAATTTTACATTTCAAATTTATTCGAAAAAAAAGGAGCAGGTTCAATCGACGCGTGTATATTTTTTTATGTATAACCACGCATAACTTTTTACAGAGTAGTCCGATTATGGTTATTCTTTTTTGTTAAATTCCTCGAAGTTGTTTCCATTTAAGGGTAGGAAAATAGGGGATGAATGATTGTTCACCCAATGAATTTGTACCTGTTAACCGCTTCTACCACGCATAACTTTGTATTGGGTTATCCGATTTCGATGATTCTTTTTTATCACCCCTAAGGGTAGAAAATGGGTTGCCACAAAAATTTTAAAAATAAGAGCGGCGTTCGTTGATTGTTTGACATTGACACCAACTCAAAATTAGTTACTTATTTTAGTTTAGAAACTTAGTAAGACTAAAAAGGTTTATTTTATTTTTCGCTTTTCAGTTTCTTTTTTCATGTCTTTTTTGTTAACAAATTTTTGTCATTTATATACACTTGTAAAATATATAATATGCAATAGAAATATTCAGAATGTTATTATAAATTTAATAAAACTTAAATATGTATTATTTTATTTTAGATAAAAATAATCATTTATACAAGAAAAATTATATGAAATGCCAATGGGGTCTTTCACCATTTTTTAAAAATATTTTTTTATGAAATTTTATCTATATTGAAGACTATCTACACTTTTAAAAAGTCTTAATTGTTATTCATTAAGCCACAATGATTTTTTTTAAAATGTTGTGACGTCATAGTAGAGGTGTTGCTGGATCTAAAACAGTACAGATTGTAAATAATTGTAGTCATATATTTTTTTACTTCTTTTATTATTATTACACTAAAATAGAACATTTATGTAACAAAAATTATTTAAATCTCTACTGTTTTAGATCCAGCAACAGCTCTACTATGACGTCACAACATTTAAAAAAAAATCATTGTGGCTTAATGAATAACAATTAAGACTTTTTAAAAGTATATAGTCTTCAATATAGATAAAGTTTCATAAAAAAAAAATATGAAAGACCCCATTGATCATGGTTATTTGATTCATGAATCAAGTTGGTGAATTAGAACAAATATTGATCCACGGATCAGATTGATTCTTAGATCAGTTGATCACTGATAAATGGTAAGATTTTTCAAATATGTTTCAATCTACCTATTATATATAATAACTGCTTAGAATTTTCTAGTAACATAACACCCTACCTTTTTTTAAATAACCTTGCCTTTTTGATGATTTATGCCTTTACGGCGTTACGGTTAAAAATAGTCATTTTAAAATTGTAGAGAACGAATTAGCCTGTCAAGTGAAAATTGTAAAATTTTCCGTTTCATACTTCCATAAAATAGAAAATGACTGTAAATTCTAAATCACCCATAACATGGGCCCTTCACACCAAAATCTGTGATTCTACAAAACACAGCAACTGTATATTTGAAACGCACATTCACGCCAAATCGATTTTGGTTCACCTTTGCCTCTGTAATTACATTAAAATCAATGTTCGAACCCTGTTCAAGGTGTACGGCAAGTATTTAAAGATACACCGTAACCTTCCAGCCAATAATGTCAGTATTTTAATGACATAATCGGACAAAATCTTTAATAAGGTTATAGATCAAGATCCTCTGACACTTATTGAGTTCATATCTGTGAGAAACTAATTGTGTTTAAAGGGCCTTCGAAAGATTTTGAATGCTGTTCTGAAATTGCATCACGCTAAATTCACTCTTAATAGTTTTAGCTATTGATTTACATATGCCTTGAAAAAAAGAATCTCAAAATAGCACAACGTCTTATAGAAAATCTCTATACAGGGTGTTTCATTTATATGTGCCACTATTACTATCTCGAGAACTATATGAGATACAAAGTAATTGGTTAAATTAGACAACAATTTCTATTTATAAAGACTATTATAATGAGCAAAATAATATTTTTTATTTGAAATCGCAACTAAAGTGCTCAAAAATCGCCACAAAAAGCTCAGAAATCGTCACTAAAGTAATCCATTATACGACGATTTTGAGCAACCCAAAGTTGGCAACCGTTAAATAATTATTGTACAATTAGGATAATTTTGGCAAATATATTGGCGTACTATAGTAAATTTGGACGTAACATGAAACAAAATTTGCAAGAAGAATTAACTAATTAATTCCGATGACGAAATTGAGGACAAAACACATAATTTTTGGTGTTATTTACGATAACTTCACTTCTCGAGGTTGGCAACACTGACTGTCAGTTTCAATTGACAACTGACAGATGTATAAACTTAACCTATATTGTACTTTTTTTACAGTTTTTCGAATTTGAGATTTCAAATAAAACTTAATATGTACCTCGACACTGAAGTTCCTTTTTATCACTCACATGGTTTATTTTCCTCGACCCTACGGGCCTCGGTAACTAAATTCCATATTTGTGATAAAATATTGAACTTCAGTGCCTTGATACATAAATAACTATTATATCGTTGAATTAAGAAAAGATGCTATATAGAATGAGCCAATAAAAAAAAAAGTTAGGTTCCATATTATTATAACCTCTGGTTAAAAAAATTTTTTTTCGCTCATTGTAGTAGTCTTGGTAAATAGAAATTGTTGTCTGATTTAACCAACTTCGTATCTCTTATAGTTCTCGAGATAAAAATGGTGGCACACTTAAATGAAACACCCTGTATATAAAGATAATTGCTGATACCACGAGCTCTATATTTTAAGTGTTTTAGAAGAATGGGGTCTTTCACCATTTTTTTTTTAAATTTTATTTTATGAAATTTTATCTAAATTGAAGACTATCTACAATTTTAAAATGTCTTAATTGTTATTCATTAAGCCACAATGATTTTTTTTAAATGTTGTGACGTCATAGTAGAGGTGTTGCTGGATCTAAAACAGTACAGATTGTAAATAATTGTAGTCATATATTTTTTACTTATTTTATTATTATTATTACAATAAAATAGAACATTTATGTAACAAAAATTATTTAAATCTGTACTGTTTTAGATCCAGCAACACTTCTACTATGACGTCACAACATTTTTTTAAAAATCACTGTGGCTTAATGAATAACAATTAAGACTTTTTAAAAATGTAAATAGTCTTCAATATAGATTAGGTTTCATAAAAAAAAATGGTGAAAGACCCCATTGTGTTAGCTTCGATTTTAGCGCTGTACAATGTTCTAAAATTATTTTATAAAAAAAATACTTCAAATAAAAGTAATAGATAATATATTTCTCTTTAATTTCTATTTTTATCGGTTTTTTATAAAATAATTTTAGAACATTGCACAGGGCTAAAACCGAGGCTAAAACAATTATCTTAAAACACCCAAAAATAGAGCTCGTTATATCCGCCAATATATTTAAAATTACAGAAACCTAATTATTTGCAAATTTTGTTTTTACGAAGTGATTGTTAAATAAAAAGTAAATTGAAATGTGGGAATATGTATAAAAAGTAAATTTACGATTCTATTGTGATATAAATAAAATTTGTTGGGAACAGGTGTACGAAATCACAGATGATTTAATGGCTTAAAGTGAAACTTCTAAAATATATTTTATTATAGATTGCAAACGAACTTTTTTGTCATTCTGCGTATTTCAATACTTTCTCATATAAGGTAGCCATTTGTTGTTGGGTTTTTTCAAATATTAGAAAGTATACTACAATTCCTGCAAAGATAAAGTTATCAAACGATTGTAATTAAACAATTTTCACGATATATTTAAGGTAAAAGTAAAATTGTTTACATAATGTGAATCTTAAGTATGTATTTTCTCGCACAATAGAAAAAGTTATTGTAGATAACGGTGTTAAGCTTCGTAAATGTTTAGGAACAAAGTATACCTAGAGAGAAAGTTTCAGAGATAGTAATTCATATGTCATTTTAAAAATTCACGTGCGCGAAGGCAAATAAACTTACTTTGTTTGAAATTGTTTTTAAATTGAATAATTAATATTCATAATGTGTTTCTCTGATGCTTACAATCGCCTGTGGTAACGAAAATGACGGTGTTTAAATGGAAAAGTCTCTTATTGACACAAATGACCGATCGCAGGCTATGTAGGTTGATGTGCTGAACTGTTGATGTTAATAACATTAGCGTATAGGACATTGAAACCGGAAGTATGTAACAATTTCGAACAAAGGAGGAAAAAGTGTGTTGTTTTGTTTATTTAAATATTGTTGCGTTTCGTTGTTCTGTCAGTTCATTTGATTGTGATTGTTGACAATATGCAGAGAATTATTTAGATAAATTGACAAATCATTTTTTTTGCTATGAAAAATGTGTAGGTATAGTTTGTAAGTAGGTAGCGTAATATTAATATCGAAACATACTTTAATATAAAGATAAAATAATAAATGGATTTCAATTTTTTTTTTGTAAAATTTTTTAACTCAATGTTTCGATTTTACATATAGATCATCCTCAGGAGTGAAGTATCAAAGTAATATATAACATGTAGTTAGTTGTCAAAATTTAATACAAAAATATATCAGAATTATTATTTTTTACATGTTATTAGACCTCCAGATGTGTTACATGGTACTTTAACATTACATAGTTTTGACATATTTTTTTCATTAATTTTTGACAACTAACTATATGTTATACATAACTTTGTATCATACTTTGACATTTCACTCCTTAGGATGACCTATAAGGTCTACACGTTGAGTGAGTAATATTTTACAAAAAGGATTCAAACTCATCTAATTAAAATTTGAAATACTTTAATGTATTTCGCAAGTGTATAAGTTCTTCGTAAAACAAAAATATATTTATAATTTGTTTTTATGTAAGGTGTAAAATTTTTGTATTCCTCTTTCAAAGAATATTCACTAGAAATAAGAATGATTTATAGCTTATTACATTGGGTACTTCGTATTAGCCGTAAAATATATATTTCTTTAATACCAGATGAGTAGGTACTTATATAATATTATATAATGTGATAATACCCGTATTCAGTTTTAAAATAATATAAATTTTATGCAGGAAATGTGTAATTTATCTCTTATGTAATAAAAATGAAGCAAAAAAATTCATAAAACAAACATATAGCGGAAAACTAAAATTCATGACTATTGAATACGTAGTTCTTAATATTATCATTGAAACGTTTTATTCGACAATCAGAAAAAATTAAGGTCTAATCTAACAACAAAAACGATCTGGCTATTAGCTATGGCATTGATTTTAAACGGCGACTTCTAATTATTTTACCTTGTGGTTGTTTATATTTACTATTTACATATTCTTTATATTATTTGGAATATGTATTTTTAACTTAATTTTGAGTCAAATATATTTTAATCTTCACTTATATTTAAGTATATCAAAATAATATATTTGATATTTATATGAGATAAAAATCATAATGTTATAAATGCATTAAATAAATGAGAAAAATTAAATATTATTCGTTTTACTATTCGTGAAATATCTGCAAAAAAACATGGCCCGAATTCTGATCAGCCATTGCAATCTTGTTGAAGTGAATTTCTATTCCTGCAGAAGTGATCTCGAAATTGTACTTGTAATTGTGGCCTTGACTGATGTCAACAATAGGAATTAATGACTTGTCATGCACAAATTTTACGTCACAAACACTTGTCTGAATAAAATTGCTTCTCGTGTGAATTTCCACAGTCCGCACTCAATCCACGAAAAATTAAAAAGATAACGATTTTATCTTCCTGTTATTATTTTCATTATTACTGTATTTTCACGTACAGTTTTTAAAATGAAGTTATTTATAGCTCTACAATAATTAATCGTTATTTGTCATGAATATTAGCATAACAACTGGGGTCATACACGTTTTGAAAATAATCAAGTACAAAATATACAGTTTTAAAAATATTGGTTTTATATTCACGTCCTATAAGATTGTTGCATGGTATTTATACAAACAAATCACGAATTGTTATACAAACGAACAGCTTATCAATAAAAACTAAAATAATTATCATTCACTTTCACCTAAGATATTACATTGCTTATTAATGTGGTATAGTTGTTTCACTGAATGTACTATTTGATAGAACAAAGATTTTAAAATGATTGTTAGAATTTGGTAAATATAATGCGTTTAGAATATCTTTTAGTAATAATAAACAATGTAGAATTAGGTTGTAAATGTTTACAATTATTTTTTAATGTATATTCTAATTTGTTTGAAAAACTAGTTTATAATTAGCGCAACAGCTAAGTGCTAAGGTCTTAAGTTTCATTCCTACTTAGGTTTTTAAAAATAAATTTGTACAACATACAAACTCGGTTCCGGTTTAGATCTGTGAAGAAATACTAGTGCTCCGTTTGAATGAATTTTACTCTTTCAATTGAAACAGACATTCTTAGATTCCATATATGTCAACTATTAAATTACATGCTTAGCCATGAAGGCTTGTATATGTACTTAATCTATTCCAAGTTGTGTATGCTTATGCTTATGATTCTTTGAAAGCTGTGCTAACTGTAAGCCGAACCTAACAATTTTCTCTTTCTGCAGTTTTCCACAAAAGATGGACCGTCCACAAATATCAACGGCTCTCACATCCTCTTATACAGAAGAACAGACATACATTCAAGCGCAGAGTTACATCCAGGGTCAAAATTACCTGACACCTACGTATTCTCAAGGTCAGAGCTACACCAGAAATTCGCCAAATTCTAACTTTCCTCAAGTCGTTTCTACTCCATACAACCAACAGCAGAGTCTTCACAAAAAGGGATCGCTGAGGAATGGAGATGTGTTAAAACGAAGTCGAAATCAGAATATGTATGTATCAATTTTTATCTTGTTTCCCTTCTCTTCAAACAGTTCTCTTTTGAAATTTCATTATCAAGCATATTTTTTGTTGTTTAGAAAGGTCAAGTTATGTAATTCTTGCTTTTTGTTGTGCTTAAATATCAGTTATGAAATCAGGTGGAGCATTACATATTTTACAGGAATGTTGCTATAAATTGGGGGATTTCATGTCTTCATAAATAATAAATCTTATAATATATAATTTATTTATTTATTTTTCTGAACAATTAACATTATTTGGTAGCTACACAATTAATCCATAATTCAAAATGTTTGAAATAAATTAGTAATAAATTAAGCACAAAAAATGTTAAAATCTAAACATTTATAAAAGTTTGATTTTGAATCAAAAAAACCATAAATTGCAAAGTCAAAATATTTATAAATTCTAAACTTCTAAAATGCTAGTATTTGAAGTTTATTGCAAGTTAAGTATTATTACGTGACTTAAACATGAAAATGAAATCTTAAACATCGGTTGGTTTATGTTTATAATATAGCAACGTTTCTTAGAATATTAAATGCAAGTTTGCGACCTTGAGGTGAAAATTATAAGTTGTATCGACTAATATTTCTGTCTACCTCCTACAGTGTAAGTTTCACAATATTAGCA
Organism: Poecilus cupreus; assembly: GCA_963942605.1. Taxonomy (NCBI): domain Eukaryota; kingdom Metazoa; phylum Arthropoda; class Insecta; order Coleoptera; family Carabidae; genus Poecilus; species Poecilus cupreus. The sequence continues at coordinate 13,549,310 of OZ012715.1, forward strand.
ATATCATTACGATAGCTGTTTAATGAAAACGAATGTATCTGATAAACATATGATTTCTATGCAACTTATTTATAGTATTATCTCGTATATTATGAAGAAAATTTTCGCCCTATGGCTTGAATCTTTTGCACAATAAATAATTATAATAATTCTTTTTATTAGCCAAGCACCTAATTTGCAAATAAATAAACTTGATGCGCAATCATGGTTTGATAAATAATTACTTTTTTCTGCTGTCAAACATTCATTAGAAATCTTTTTACAAATTTTTAAATCAATAACTTTTGTTATTTTCACATGTCCAATGTGTAATACAAATTATTTTAAAAATAACACTGATCAATACCTATTTTGCTTCAGAGAAGGGAACATTATTTTCTACTAGATTTGGTGTCCCAGAACACGAAAATCCTGATGAAAAGTCTAGCATGATTCTAGTTTTAATGTAAAGTTTAAAAAACCGATTTAATTGTGTTGACAGCTATTGAGATGTCTATGTATATTTTCATATAAAATCATGTAATACTCGTATTAAGTTTTCATATAAAATCGATGATTGTCAATTCATATTTGATATAAAAACGTGGGGATCAGTTATATTTTTCAAAATAGTCGGGTATGTGTGTGAAAGTGATTTTTGCAGAATTCTCAGGTTGGGGATTAATTTTGACACAGTGTACACTACCGAAAAACTCTTAAACAAATAGGGCCTGGGAAGCTTATTTTCTCATTTTATATTTAAAAAATAAGTGTTTAATGTATACGGCATCTCTGAAGTAAAACAAGTGTAAATTATTGTCCAGTTTAATCAACAGTTTGAAATGAATTTTTCTCATGGCATATTTAAAGGACGAAGTCAGATTCATTGTGCCAGATGATTTTTATATTTGTATCTGTTGTGAAATGCTGTCTACATTGCTTCCTTTTTATTTCCTTATCATTCCACTGAGCATCTCTTCCAATGACTGAATCGATGAAATGTTGCAGGTACGAATTATCTCAAGATCTCCTGGATAAACAAATCGAAGTTTTGGAACGAAAGTACGGTGGGGTGAAAGCGCGTAATGCAGCTCTTACAATTCAAAGAGCTTTTCGCCGTTATACTCTTCTCAAAAAATTCGCTGCCATCACAGCCATGGCCAAAGCAGAGAAACGCATCAGTCGAAAGCTTCCAAGTTCTACAGATGCTGAGAACTTGCAGAATTTGACCACAAGTACCGTGGAAAACGAGCAGTGTCCTGAAGCCAGCTACGCCAAAACCTACGACACAAAGTAAGTCAGAATATTTATTTATGTAATTCAGTAAAAAATTACTCGTTTACAACAAATAAATAAGGAAAATACGTTTTTCTAGACATAGTATACTTTTTGGACGACAGTGCCCTAGGTATTATTTTTCTGTTTTGTTTTAAATCATCAAGTTTATTTTTAGTCTACCAGATAGTTTTTAAAATGTCACATTATAATGCAGTCAAAATATCGTAATTACAAAACAGGTAATATATTTCTTTAATGTTGAGAATTGAAATAAATATGCTATGAGAATTAAGTAATCAAATTACAGAACCTATGTATAACAATATCATTACAACAAAAAAAAGTTCAAAGTGAAATGCAAAACTAACAGTAATGATATGAGGACGGGGTACATTTTTTTAATAGATAAAAATCCAAATAAGTAATGATAATAAAAAATAGTCGGAGATTGGAAAGAATGATGAGTAATTATTTATTTATTTTATCGTTTTGAGATAATAATGCAAATCAGTTCACAAAATTTTTGAAAATTTAACTTAATTACTTGATGATACTTTCCATTGATGTTGGCGTATAAGTGGTTAAGTCTTGTTTTCGTGTCCAAAATTTCTCTTCAACAGATCTATTTTTTGCATCACCGTCATAATGATTCTGAAATTAAGAAGAAACATTTGAAGCATGAAACCTTAAATTGCAATTACTAGGTTGAAATACACACTTTCTAAAATTATCTTAAGTAACAATTTGTTTAATCTTTATACATGTACGTCATTTTAACACATTTATTTCCGGAGATGAGATTGTATTTACTTTTCAAAAGAAATGAAATGTAAAGAATTATAAGAGCATCAAGAAAATTGATCTGCACTTCGAAAAAATCTTAGATTAGTGTTTATTAATTTTCCTGTATAAATGGGTCGTTCTATGTGACGACCGAAGTTCAAACAATGCATTTTCCAAACATTTAATATATTTAAGTAATTTAATAAGAAATTTCTTCGTTTACATCAAGATAAATACGGAAAATACGTTTTTCTAGACATAGTACATTTTCGCCCAGGTATTATTGGTATAGCGACCGAATTTATCCATATTTACGATTATTTTTTTTGATTTTGGTGTCCTAAACACTCATGCCAAATTTGTTGAGATATTTTAGTGACAGCTGAACCAGCACTTCTTTGCCATGAATGTACATATATCGTCCATCATTCAAAAGTTGATATCTAGGCTCACAAAAACGAGCTTGAAAATCAGTCAGAATTAGATGGAAGCAACGACGAAATATCTTCCTTTTTTCTAAAAAAAAAAAACACCTTTTCCAGTTACGTGTTTCGTTTCATGTGTCCAACTTTTCCTTAGAAAAGTTTGTCAACTTCTTGTAATTACTTTCTACTTTTGAATTGGTATTCTTTGCATCCAATTTTGACAGATTTTGAATTTTGTTCATTTACATCTTTTTTCGCCAAAGCAATAGAACTAAAATAAATTACAAAATGTAATAAATAAAATAATCTGTAAATAAAATACAAGTATTGGGATTCAATCCTTTTAATGTGTTTAATCTTTTCTCAATGTTTTGAGACCACCTGTCTCATCTTCAGGAGCTACAAAAGAGTGAATCTATGTCATTATTAGTTGAACTAAGAGAGATAAATCAAAATTACCCAACCTGTTAACCAAGTCAGTAGTCAAGATTGCCTTGATGAAGACGTTCAGTTGCAGTAGTTCTGTCAGCACTTGACACAGACTTCCAAGCTTGCTAAATTCAAAATATTCAGCAGCTGATAAAGTGTTCAGAGTACAATTCATGTATGGGTAGCAATATCATCTGTTACATTTTTCAGATTATTATTAAACAGCTGAAAATGATCTAATTGTCTTTCACCCTTTTGTTCATATACAAATGTAGAACATCCCATATCTTTTACACTTATTTGAATCATTTATACATTTATCCACAGCATCTGCTTTTACTTGGGTTAAGTATTTTTTGTCTTATTTAAACCTGAAGCAAGTACAGTCGGCATAATATCTTACTCACCCTATAGTAAGTTAAAAATTATTAATAGTCCAGTACATGAGAAATAATTACCCATCATAAACAGGACTAATAACCTAATGAAGTTATTTTTTTCTGTTAATATTAACCCCCAAATGTCGGAGCCGGCGTAGAATATAACAAACAAATAAATGTTTATATCATATCTACTGTTCACATACAATTATTTTGCTTAGAAAATGTATTTTTATTTAAGGTTAGTAAATATTTGACAGTATTATTTTTCTGGGCAGTGGTGTAGGGGGTTGACATTTTAAATCCAAATTAGATTAAATATAAGTTTAAAATCATATCTGCTGAAAAAGAAATAAAAATAGAGGGTAAAACCGTATTTTACTGCCAATTGTGAAGTTAGCTGCAGGACCTAGTTACAAAAAACCAATTTTAAAAAGCAAGAAACTCAGATTTATTTTAGTTTTGAGGTTGAATAAATACGAATTTGTTCAACGGAATTTTCAGAATGAAAATATACTAAGTATTTGTTGTTTGTTTTACACCACCACAAACTGTCATATCTAGCAAACATCATTGGCGATCTGTAGCTAACTTCACAATTGACCGTAAACTTCGGTTTTACTTAATTTTTAATTATGAAACTTACCTTCTCATTAAACGAATTATTTTATATTCCGTAAACATTTTTCTGGGATGTAAATTAAGGGTTAAATTGTAAATATACAGTTGTTGATTTTGTTTAGCAAATTAACCTATCTATCTGATGATTTATTAAATACTTCACATAAAATCATGTACAATTTCAATATAATATAATCTTTAACAATAATAATACTTTTATTATTAATTTTTAGTTGGTGGTATAATCCAACAGTTGGTTACAGTGTAGTAGACCTTGTTCACAATTACCCATAAAGCTTTGGACTCAACACAAATTAGGCAGTGCCGCATAACTTTTTTAAACAGCATGTATTTCTGCAATTTTCTTTGAGATTTTGCACGTGTCTCCGCTTGCACTTAGTTCATTATCAGAAATACTCTATAATTAAATCAAAGTTCTTCAAGTAAAGTTTAGCAGCTACGTTAAAATGGTAGAAGTAGATACAAATTTAATATCAAACACGGTAAAACTTGTGCCCTACAAACCACAGCATGTGTACCGGTAAGAATTAATCTTATTAATCTATTAGTTCAAATATTTTAGGTAATGTTTTTTATTAATTGTGTAGACTAATGCAATTACATGCGAATCGTAATAATAGCATTCTAATACCGCTAACTAAAGAAATGAGGGATGAAATTTATGGGCATGTGGTTGGAGAGGAATTGAGTAAGAAAAATACATTATCATTTGGTTTGTTTTAATTATTATTATTTTTTTTGTAGCGCATACCTTTATAATCTTAGATAATAAAACTTATGAAAGGACAAACAGCGAAATTGGTAACTATAGTCCTCTCATAAATTCACACGGTTACTAAAAATGTAATTAATTTCTTCTAGCGTCCATAATTGGAGAAGCGAATATCCATATCAATGAATCTCATAAAAAACGTGCACTTATTAAAATCAACATTTTGCGCTCCAAATATGAGACAATTAATAGCTATTATGAAACGGCCAAACTTATAATATATTACGCTATAAAATATTTAAGAGTCAGTAGTTTCGAAGCAGTACTTGATCTTCAAGCCCTGAAATTAGAGGAAGTTTTTTATAAACTTGGGTTTCAAGTACATGAATATATTTCGCAACTACCGCTTCCAGTACCTGAATTTATTTCGAAAGAAGGGGTTTTCGTGTATAATCGAGCAGCAGACTTGCATTGGATTCAGTGGATTAAGAGCAATATTTCAGAGAAAAAAGTTTGTAATTTGAAATTGGTGCAGCTATGCACTACGCCAAATAAAAAATCAAAACGATTCAAAGGTGCTTTAAAATGGATGAATAAGCAAAAGAAATAACTTGTTTTACGGAAGAAGTTTTCTATTATTTTTATTGTACTTATTAAAACTTGTTTATTATTTATTTTGACATTAATGTTTATAATTTTGTATGTATTTTTGTACCAATAATATGATATATCTATTATAATTTAATAAACGGAATGTATTTAATTTAAATATCTTCTATCATTGCGTGTATCCTTATAGTACTGAACACAATATATATTTTTAATGCTGTTTTAGTAGAAAGCAACTATCTGATATATCATAGTAAGAAATGCTGCTTTTCAGGTAAACATTATGATAATATTTACTGTATTTTGACTGTTATGATAATGTGCATTCTTGTACTGGTATCATTTGTTATAGTTGACCAGCAGCTGTTTCGTAAAAGTTATTATATAGGTTGAAGATAAATTTAGAGGTGCATTGACTTGGACTAACAATTTAGAAATAGATATTTTTATTTAAAATCATGTGTTTGTTTCTCGTCATATTATAATTAGTAGTAAACGATACAGTTATTTTGATTTGATGTGTATAATTTATATGTAATTTGAGTGAATTAGTTTTTGAATTCATATAATTATTGTGGCCGATACCAATAGATAAACAATGATTTTTTAAATGTTGTTTAGTTTTCTATTCATGTTACGTTAGTACAAATATTTATCTATTTGGTGATGAAATTAATTGGCGAAATTATTACAGTACAAACTTAGCACCTCCCAGTTAATAGCAGCACCTCCCAGTTAATAGCTTTGACAACCTGTAGTTTATTTCATTTTGGAACCTAGCAGCAAACGAAATATATTCTAGGTTTCTAAATATATAGTACTTATGCTTTTGAAGCAAGTTCTGTGATATTAATCTTCTGAAAACGGGTAGTTCGATTCCCAGAAGCGACAGCAAATTGTTATATAAAAATTCTCTGTGAAATCTTTTTCATGTATAGGGGATACTTGATTTGATTATATGTTACTTACTGAGGTATGTTTAAGCAGAAATGGCTAAATGATGTAAATAATGTACCAGAATATACTCAGTATTTTTTTTTTCGTTTTCAGTGGTCAAGAATACATGAACTCCGTGCCAGCAAGCCGCCCTTTGCCAGTCCGCTCTCTGTCCCTTCGCGAGCGTCGAAATGTCAACAACATACCTCTCCCTCGTAGCCAGTCGGGCACTAACAACGTGTGCTGGGATGGTTACGTCTCCTATCAGAATGCTCGTTCTCCTCACGCTCAACAGCATGTGCATTGCTACAGCCCTGTTCAAACCACCGAATCTTCCAAACACGAGCTCTACAACCAGCAGCTGTCAAGTCCGCTGTGGTCCCGCGCAGATGGAAGTCAGATGGTGTCGAGCAACTCGTCGAGTAGCAATATCAGTGGGTATGTCAGACCGAGAAATGGAAACCAAAGCAAGAAGGTGCCACCGGAAGTACCAAAGAGAACGTCTAGTATATCGTCCAAGTCGGTGGAACCAAGACAGCATAGACCAAATGGCTTGAATAAAACCACGGAGAACGGGAGTCTGTCGAGTGTACAGAGTTCCGGAAGTGACAGCAGTATATCCACTGACAAGCTCATTTGCGATAGCACAGAAAGGTAATCTATAGTTTTTCTATTTATCGAACTATGAAACAAAAGTTCCTTAAGAGTAATCTCTAGCTTGAAAAAAAAGACACATGTTACGCCAATCGTCTATACAGTTATGAGTGATAGTAAAAGATAGTAGAACGATTCACCACTATGCATACAACATAATAATAAAAGAAATACGTTCACAGTTTATTAAAATAAACGGCTTAAGATTTATTTTTGTAAGAAATTATAGAAATTTTCAGTAATAAAAACATGTGTCATGGTTGAAAATTATGTTTTTCATCTATGTTACGAATAATCAGTTATTTAATTTCAGGATAATTTTAACGTTTTTGTAAGCAATACAGGTTGGTGACTGACTTAACCGATCATAGGCATTTTATATGTTAAATAATACTTGTTGAAGATATTTAATATCTGCATCTGAATCAAAGAACAAATTTCATTTTACTATCTTAATGGAGGCGACAAAAACGTTTAAAAATAAAACTGGATTTTTAGTCTTTATTAAAGAAGTAAAATGAAATGTGTTCATTGATTCAGGTGCCAATTTTAAAGTGTTATTTAACATGTAAAATGCCTATGATCGACTGAGTCAGTCACTACCCTGTATAAAATAAAAGAATGAAAAATATTTTAAATATCATCAACGTAGGAAGATTACACATATTATAACTACTACTGTACAATATTTTATTAATTTATTTTTCATATGCTTCATAGAAATGTAATATACGAAGAGTGTATTTTAGTGATTTGCGAAGTGGTCGTAGATGATTTCTCTTAATTCGATTTGCATATTTTTATTATTTCTGTGACTTATTTTCTATTGATACATGCAATACATTCCACAAACTAAAACAACACTATAAACAAAATGCCACACGCGGCAGTAGGTAAATGGCGTGATATCATATTTATTGTTTAAATTTAAATGTTAGTATACAATAGTTTGATCGATTAAGTTTTATAATATTTTTGATCTAATTTTGTTTTCCATTTCTTATCTGAACAAATTTTTAATTAATGAAGCATCTAAATTGCAAAAATCTTAGTAATAGAACATAGAGTTCGTAATCATTGTTTAGATACTTCATTATCGTATGACTTACTCTTTGCACATGCATTTAGTAGTGGTCTAGCTGCAGGTGCATTGATCTTATTTTTGTCAAGTTATTCGAAGTGCCGAGTGTAATGTGTTCATGGTTTTTCACCCTTTTAAGATATTCCGCATCGCCAGTTTGGAAGCGTCAGGGACACATGTCGGAGTACAGCGAAGTTACACCAGAAAATAGTTATGGAAGCATTTCACATACCAGTGGTTCCGCTTATACGCTAGATCAGCCAATTGCAACCCCTACGAGTTATAAAATATCGGAAACTGTTCGCAAAAGACAATACCGTGTTGGATTAAATTTATTTAACAAGAAACCCGAAAGAGGCATCTATTATTTGATTCGAAGAGGATTCTTAGAAAATTCGCCGCAAGGAGTTGCCAGATTCCTGATTTCTAGAAAGGGACTAAGTAAACAAATGATCGGGGAATACTTAGGAAACTTGCAGAGTTCCTTCAGCATGGCTGTTTTAGAGTAGGTTACATTCATTGCGCGTTTATACATTTGTAATTTTATATATCTCATTTAAATTTTTTTATTTGTTTTGTAGATGTTTTGCGCACGAATTGGACCTGTCTGGAATGCAAATTGATGTGGCTCTTCGCAAATTTCAAGCATATTTCAGAATGCCTGGCGAAGCTCAAAAAATTGAACGTTTGATGGAAGTTTTTTCGCAGCGGTATTGCCAATGCAATTTAGATATTGTTGCTCGACTACGATCTCCGGACACTGTAAGTAGTAATAATTTTGAAATTAATTACAAACGTATTACCTTATTTGGCTTATTTCTAAATTCAGTAACATTTAAAGCAAAATCAAGTTGATTACATTAATTATTGTACCGGCGCCTACATTTTTTATAGGACATAGGAAATACAATGTTAAAATTTTAATGATGCGATAGTTCGTTCCCTATGAATTTTAGAACAAAAGTGTAAATATACAAAATGTTCAGCAACAAAAACTGCACCAAATAAGTCTAAATTTATGGATGTAGTACATTTCTGTCATGAGATAGACGTAAAATATAATTTTTAACTATTTCCAGACTGCCATGGTAAACAAAACATACAAACAGTTGTATTGTTTGAATTTGACTTGTTCAAATGGTAAATGTGTCCATGATTACTGAGAAATAAATTTAAAAAGTCAATAATTATTAAAACTATACCAAATGTTATCTGTCAAACTCAAACAATACGACTATGGCACTCTGGAACGAGCTAGAAATTATACATTTTATTTTACGTCTATCTCACGACAGAAATGTATTACATCAATAAATTTTGGTTTATTTGGTGCAGTTTTGGTTCTGAACATTTTTGTATTGCTAATTATCGCCTAATGAAAATTTTAACATTATATTTCAGAGAAATGTATTATTAATTTTCTTTTTTGTAGGTGTTCGTTCTCGCATTCGCCATCATAATGCTAAATACCGACTTACATACTCCAAATCTAAAGCCCGAACGACGAATGCGTATGGAAGATTTCATTAAGAACTTGCGTGGAATAGACGATTGCGGTGACATCGACAGCGACATGCTCGCAGGCATCTACGAACGTATTAAAATGAATGAATTCAAACCGGGATCGGATCATGTGACTCAAGTCATGAAAGTGCAAGCTACAATCGTCGGAAAGAAACCTAATTTAGCTCTACCACATCGCAGATTGGTTTGCTATTGTCGGCTGTATGAAATTCCCGACGTGAACAAGAAAGAAAGACCTGGTGTTCATCAGCGAGAAGTATTTTTGTTTAATGATTTATTGGTTATTACGAAAATACTTAGTAAAAAGAAGTCTTCTGTTACATACACGTTCCGAAATAGTTTTCCATTATGCGGCATGGTTGTGACATTATTTGAATCTGCCTGTAAGTACTTTTTGTTCTTTCGATTTCTTTTAAGATACAGCAAGGTCTTATACAACTATTTTTTTAGATATTGCTTAAAAGCATGAAAATTACAAGTTATGTTTTTAATGTTACAGATTATCCATATGGAATTCGACTATCGCAAAAAGTAGATGGAAAGTTGCTGATAGTTTTCAATGCACGCAACGAACACGATCGCTACAAATTTGCTGAAGATCTTCGGGAATCTGTTAGTGAAATGGATGAAATGGAAAATCTGCGAATTGAAGCTGAATTGGAGCGACAAAAATCCAACCGTGGAAACAGACCCGGTAAGAATTATTCAGCACTTTGTCCAGTTTATATTTTTTAAACAAATATTTTTTACGACAGCTTTCATATTTAGTTTCCTGGTAGGTAAATTAATGTTTATATTACAGGTACAGAAAATCGAGACAGTGGCGTGGCAGATGTGGAAGTTTGCCCATGCCCATGCCCATGTGGACAGAATATGAACATTCGTGCAGCCGAGGAAACTCAAATAGAACACGAAGTGATCCATGATGCACAATTCAAACGATCTGCTCTCAGCAATTCGCTTCTGGATATCCATGACCAATGTGAGTTGTGTTCTTCTACTGGCTTTAGACTGTCAAATTACAAATTTTCCTAGAACAGCCTTTGTATGTACGATTCTATTGGAGTATTATCTATATGTTAACGAGGGCATCTCAAACTTTATCAGCTCGCAGCGCACTTACAGGTTTAGTATTTTGTCCCGGTGCCTTTGACGAAATATGTTTACAATGATATACAATACATCAGGCACGGGAATAAAAGCTACTCGTAAGATAAATCTCACATTTATTGAAATTAAATCAATTAAACTAAAAATATGAAATAAATGGTGAAAACCTTCAACAACAAGTAAGCTTACTGACCGCCACACATTTTTTCAAAACGCGGAATAAGATTTGACATTGCGTTACCGAATGTCGATAAATGTAAAATGTTGGTGTTTGAGAAGAATTATTTGGTGACTGATTCCAATGTTTCAGTGAGTGGTCTGAGATTGGAACAAGTGAACAAATTTATGTAGTAAATTTTCGATGGATGGTCTTATTGACCAGGAGATTGAAAGGCGGGTGTCTGCAGGGTGCAAGGTATTGGGTGCTCTGGGTACATTTGTTCGAAACGTGAATGCATATAGAGATGTTCGATGGAGTGTTTATAATTGTTTGTTAGTGCCTACATTGATGTATGGTTCTGAATGTTGGGTGTGGATGAAAAAGCATGAACGACGTATAATTGCTGTAGAAATGAGATATTTAAGAGGAGTGTGTGGGTATATGAGACGTGATCGTATACGGAATACATTGGTGTTTAGTGAGTGTGATATTGAGAAGAATTTTAAGAAATTGGGAGTGAACGATTGCGTGGGCTTCCGAGGAATAAGTGGTTGGGTATGATCGATGACTTGTTGCGTGAACGAATGATTCCGAGTGTGAAGAATAGACGAGCATGTGTGAATCGCATTAAGAATATGAACGAAGGGAAAGTGTTGTGTCAGGATAGGAATGTTTGAAAGGGTTGATTGTTGGTTGACTGTGTTTCTGAGTTCGTGCTACCCCACTGAGTAGGATATAGCGTGATGTTATGTATGTATGTTACCATCTTTTGTTTGGCTGTCGTCGCTTTAAAATAATAATAATTTTGTAACTAAATACCAACTATTCATTAAATTGTTGTTATATTTGTATCTTATAATCTAAAATATGGAATTTGACAGTCTAAAGCCTTAAGCAGTTGTGTACGGACAAAAGCATTGATTTGTAGTGTAGTTGCAGGAGAGAAAGCACAACGGCGCGGTAGCGTGGGCTCGCTAGACAGCGGCATGTCCGTGTCGTTCCAGTCCACTGTGGCTAGCAACGGGTCACGTAGCGAGAAGATTCCGGGAATATTCCAGGGTGCCAAGAGCAAATCTGTCGGATACCAGCAATCCTTTCTCGGCGGACTCTTCAATAAACGCGAGCGCCACGCCTCACGCTCCGAAGACGCGGGTACGCTGGTCAAATCTACGGAGGTTTAAAGTTTGGCCGGGATGAAGATTCTGAAGAGAACGTGACCCGTAGTGCAGCAGATTTTACTCCTCAGAAGAGGTAATTAACATGTTATCGTGATCTACTCAAATCAAATTATACGTTATTAAATAATCATATTTCAGTTTTGTACCATTAAAATCTCTCATTTATATTTTATGCTAGTAGATGATTACGAAATACGTGGACTTATTTTGTTTTGGTTTTAATGTTTGATTACTTTGTGTTGTCCAATTTAATAAAATGATTTGTATAGGCCAAGTATCCTTAATATTGTAATTTATGGAAGTTTTAAAATATAATGCTTCTAGTTTTAAATGAAAATTTCGTTTGAAATAATAATCATAAGTGATCACGTGATGGGAAACATCAGAATCTTAATCCCGGGAAAATAATAACTGCGTTATATAGCTAACAATAACCAGATATATACTTCGTAAATGTATTTTTACCATTCACTTTATAATGTTACCAAAAATACTAAGTATGGCTGTACTAATTTATTACTTGATTTCATTTGTAATTGTTGTTATTCGTGATATTAGTAATCAGTTTTTTTTTCTGAGTAAGAATAAGAAATGAACGCGTGGTTGATAACTGCTGTACATAGTGTATTTAAAAAAAAGAGTAACTGATGACGTAGTCTTTTTTACACTTGTATTTTTATGAGTTTCTCTTTTTGTTGCTGTTACCTAAACCCCAAATTTGTGAAAAGATATCTGGTATTAGAACTCTCATTTTTCATTAAACGATTTGTGTGAAATGTAGAAAATCTTTCTTTATCTCACAAAATTTCGTCCGTTCATTCATTTGATCAAAATGTTTAATGAAGGGTGAGAGTTACTGTTTATATAAAATAATTACCTATTCGATTATAGTGTAAACTAAACCAAAAACTTAACAGTGTTTATAATAAATAATTTAGCTCGTAAATAGTTCACTATACTAACGATCATCAAGAGCTATATGACATCTAGTAAAACTAACAGATACCTGTTGTGTAATATAGAATAGTCATTTAATCAAGTTACTTACTGGTACTGTAATTTGTAAAGAACGATCGTTGACATCATCACCTGAGAGCTATACAGTCGCATTCATACGTTTTTTGTTCTTCATTTCTTGATCTAAACTAGAGATAATATGAAATGTGTGTTACGTACAAAATTATATTACTCTATGTAAGAACCATTCTCATCTCTGTATAAAATTTTAAAAATGTGTGAGCATGTTATATTATCAAGGCCAATTTTAAAGCTACTGCCAGTTCCTTTTCTCAACACACTTCCAGTAAATATTTCGCTATCGTCTTCTTAAATAGTTAAAATAATTGAAAGATAGAATATTGTCCAGCAATTCTTGTCATTGTTTCGATTTAAACTAAATTCTAATTGAATATAAAAACAAATTTAGTTTATATCGAATATCTCTAAGAAATAAATATTCATATTTTTTTGTAAAATCATTGTTTGAATATCTGCGTCAGGTTTATTAACTCAGAATTAGAGTCTGATAAAGCAATGTTCTAAATTGGAGATATACTGACATTAATGATTTTGAAAAAAATATGAATATTAAAAGTAAGAACAGAATGCATATTTCTGTAAAATCTCCAATCTAATATTGCTGAATTCAAGTATATGGGGACATTATTTAATGAAACCAAAAACAACATAATTTTTTTGTACCATGCTATTGACAGATACATATATTTCAGTACTTAAGTTTAAAAATATCTTGTCTTTTGAAAAGTATATAATACGCCTTTTATATTTGAATTTAGTGAAACAAGCAGAGTTTTTATGGATGCAGTTGTCTCCTTCATTGTGAAAAATTTTTTATTCGGCCAGTTCTTGCTGTTGTGATGATTGCCGTACTTTTATTCCTACTACTTAATTAAAAAATATTATAAAAATGTTTGGCAGCTGTCAAATTAGATGTAATTACAAGAATGGCCGATCAGTTAAAATTTCATAAGTTAAATGAGAATCCATATATAAAAATAATAGTAATTTGCTCACATTTGCTGTATTCGCATTTGAGCAAAATTCCTGTACGAAAAATTGACTGTATTGGGATTGTATCGTTCATTTAATTAAATAAAATACTGATGTGTATTTATTTGAATTGCATTTTTAAATAAGAAAGGATATAGTGCAGTATAATTTGATTCATGTATGAAATTATATGTGTCCAATCAGAGAAATAATACTCATAAAACTAAGCTAATAATTCTTGAATTCTTGAAAGTGTAATTTGATTTTTGTTATTGCAAGAGCAAAACATTTCTAGTCGAAATTGTAAATAAGAGGTAGGAACTTTGAAATATATTTCATGTATTTACAATATTTAATTATTTTTTTACTTTAAAACAATTAATTTGTATTTAGTGTAAGAATAAATGATGTGTATTTTATTATTTAATATGCATTGTAATTTCAATTTGTATTTTCTATCATTCTTCTAAATGTTATAAAATAAAAAGTCGGAAGTATAATATTATTGTTTTTACATTTGAATTGTATGAATAATGTAGGATGTATTTTGATTTGTCATTGTACTACTTTAGTACCTTATACCTTGAGCTAATGTTTCAGATTTCATCTAACATCAACACAATTCTACGTATGTATATTGTATTCAATTGTGTATTCGGAGCCGATAGCTTTGAAATACATTATTTTAAATGAAATTATATTAATACTTTATTTGTATGTTTATATACGACCTCAATGGGCCGGGAACCATGCTTCTGCATCATCATCGTGGAGCTGCTGGTATTCTGACCGGTCTCGCCGGACCCATTATCATCATGGACAACTTCACCAGTAGCAACATCAATGTAAGAACATTAGTATTGGCCACGTAATTCATACTTGCACCATTTAAATAAAATCTTAGTTGACAAAAGTTTTGTGTAACAAAAATAATTAGTAAAAATGATTTGTTCTTTTACCAATAATTTCATGTTATGTTTGTAATTGTTGTTAATTTGTTTTTATTTGTTACAGGTCACAGTTGCTATGGCAACGAGGCGACAGGAGGAATTATAGGGAGTGCGATCAATTTCTTGCTCTCAGAGTCATTTCAGGGGGCTGATCTCGGCAAATAAACATGAATCACACTATAATCAAATTATAATAAATTACCATCACTATAATATATTAACTCTGGTTTTTATTTAACATACATGTTATTTTTCCTGTGTTTATAAATTAATATGTTGTAATAATATACGAAATAAAATAACCTGTATGTGTCATTGAGATAATAAAGAAATTATAACAGAAATAATATGTGTTTTATTTACTTTATATGCAATACAATAATTTAAAATTAATATAGTCATTTATTAAAACAAAAGTTCCATTAATTAGAGCAGCATTTCCATCCCTTTGATTAACTACGTAAGATTTTAATTGAGATAAAATAAGGGCGCTAGACCTTTTATTAGGGCCCTAAGATTTCGAATCTGAGAAAAAAGTAGCCTAGGGTTAGTATTGCATAATTCGCAATTGAAATCTGCCATTGTTTTATTTAATTTTATAAGGGCTGTATCTCTGAAAGGGTAAGAAATATCGCGGATCTGAAAAAAGTGTTTCGGAGACGATTTTTCAGATCCGCGATATCTCTTACCGTTTCAGAGATACAGCCCTTTGAAAATTATGGGGAGCAAAGCAACCCTTAAAAACTACCCTATTTTCAAATTTTCGGGTGTTTTTTCTCGCTGATCAGATAGAGCAGAGATGTATCTCGAGACGGTTTTTTTCAGATCCGCGATATCTCTTACCCTTTCAGAAATAAAGCCCTTATAAAATTAAATAGAGCAGTGACAGATTTCAAATGCTGTCTTTGAATATATCCCTTCATAATGGTTCACAAGTATACTAAGAGATGGCAGCAATATCGGATGTGAATGCGTCAATTAGTTGATTTGTGCACATTTGAAAAAGAAAAATTTAATTAATAAGGGTATGCCCTACACCCTTGTCCTACTAATATGTTGTAGAGGCGGTTATTTCATATAGGATGCACGAGGGCGGATAAAATTTCGTTATTTTTTCGATATCTCTTACCGTTTTCGAGATATGAGGGTTTAAAGTTTTTAAAAGCAACCCTTAAAAAAACTCTATTTTCAACTTTTAGGGTGTTTTTTCTCGCTGATCAGATAGAGCAGGGTTGTATCTCGGAACGGGTTTTTCAGATTCGCGAAATCTTTTACCGTTTCAGAAATACAGCCATTTGAAAATTATATAGAGCAAAGCAACCCTTAAAAACTACCCTATTTTCAACTTTTCGATGGTTTTTTCTCGCTGATCCGATAGAGCAGGGCTGTATCTCGAGACGGTTTTTTCAAATCCGCGATATCTCTTACCCTTTCAGAGATACAGCCCTTATAAAATTAAATAGAGCAGTTATAGATTTCAAATACGAATTACGCAAGAAATACTAACCCTAGGCTACTTTATTTTGCAGATTCTGCCCTAAAAACTTCAATAGCGGTCTCAAAAATTAGCGCTCTCCCTTAAATGTAATTAATTAAAGGGATGGAAATTATATTAATACATGATTTGTCTGTTTATATAGGACCTCCATGGACCCGGAGCCATCTTCTGCTTCTGCATCATCATCGTGGAGCTGCTGATATTCTGCTCAGCCTCGCCGGATCCTGTACCATCGTGGACAACATCACCAGAGGCAATAACATCACCCGGATCGCTCTGGACGTTTACAGAAACATCAGAACCGACGTCCGCTGCTAGCAACATCAGTGTAAGAATATTATGATTGTCACTTGACGACTTTATTTATACTTGCAACAATTATATTCTTAGTGTTAATTTGTTTTTGTGTGTTCCAGGTCACAGTTGCTATGGCGACGAGGCCCCACCCCTGCTCCAGGTTTTGCAGAGACTTCGTATTTCCCCTAGATCAATGTGTCCAATTATGTATCAATAAATAAATGTGTCTATATATTTAAATAATTTAACAACAAATAAATATGTATGTAAAATAATAAATGATAAAATAAATAATTATTTTTAAAATGACTTGTCTTTTAATCAAAATCTACCCCATAAACCACTATTTTTCTACAGCATATGCGAGTGTCAAGAACCTAGGGCCAAGGGTTTCCAAAATCGCTAATTTGTCGTCGCTTTTTCAAAATTTTTACTTCACTGATTTCTTCAGATTTCAAATACGAGTTACGCAAGAAATACTAACCCTACGTTATTTTAAATCACAGATTCGAAATCTATGGACCTTAATGAAGGGTGTAGCGCCCTTATCTCAATTTTTTTTACCCCAAAATTTAATAGTAAAAACACCAAGACTATATATAGTCCAACTTTTTTTTGGAAAAAACCCAAAAAAATCGAGTTAGGGGTGGATTCCTATAGATTCAGCCCTAAAAACTCCAATGGCGGTCTCGAAAATTGGCGCTCACCCTTAAATCTTATGTAATTAAATAAAGCAAAGTAAATACTGCTCTAATTATGTAACTACACATTCCATCGCAAAATGGTTTGTGAAATCGTATTCAGCACATTCTAAAAGGGGTATACAATCATTTCTAGCCCTTTAAAGTTAATATTAAGGGTGATTTTTAAGGGATACTATTGTGAAAACTTTAAAGCGTCATATCTCGAAAACGGTAAGAGATATCGCAAAAATAACGAAATTTCGCCGTCCCCTGTGATTTGACCCCTGAGAAACCGCTATTTTTCTACAACATATGTGAGTATGAAGGGCGTAGGGCCAAGGGTTCCCGAAATCGCTAATTTGTCGTCTCTGTCGTCAAAAAATCAGCATTTTTTACTTCACTGATTTCTTCAGATTTCAAATGCGAGTTACGCAAGAAATACTAACCCTACGTTATTTTAAATCACAGATTCGAAATCTATGGACCTTAAAGAAGGGTGTAGCGCCCTTTACTCAATTTTTTTTACCCCAAAATTTAATAGTAAAAACACCAAGACTTATAGTCCAACTTTTTTTTGGAAAAAACCCAAAAAAATCGAGTTAAGGGTGGATTCCTATAGATTCAGCCCTAAAAACTCCAATGGCGGTCTCGAAAATTGGCGCTCACCCTTAAATTTGGGGTAATTCATATCCAATTTTATGTGCTTTATGTAGCATGTATATAAGGTTCATTATTGCATGTCACGTTTCCTTAGCGTACCGGCAATTATTTATATATTATGAACCACAAGTCAGCAGTGATATAAATTATGAGCCATTAGTCCGCAGTGGGTCATAACATATAAAAGTTAAATGCGAATTACGTAAGAAATACTAACCCTAGGACATTTTAAATCACAGATTCGGAATCTACAGACCCTAATGAAGGGTGTAGCGCCCTTATCTCGTTTTTTTTACCCCAAAATTTAATAGTAAAAACACCAAGACTATAGTCCAACTTTTTCTTGGAAAACCCCCAAAAAAATCGAGTTAAGGGTGGATTCCTATAGATTCAGCCCTAAAAACTCCAATGGCGGTCTTGAAAATTGGCGCTCACCCTTAAATCTTATGTTATTAAATAAAGCAAAGTAAATACTGCTCTAATTATGAAACTACACATCCTATCGCAAAATGGTTTGTGAAATCGTATTCAGCACATTCTAAAAGGGGTATACAATCATTTCCAGCCCTTTAAAGTTAATATTAAGGGTGATTTTTAAGGGAAACTATAGTGGAAACTTCAAAGCGTCATATCTCGAAAATTTCGCCGTCCCCTGTGATTTGACCCCTGAAAAACCGCTATTTTTCTACAACATTCAATGCTCAATTATATGCGTTAAAAACTAGTTCAGATGAAATGATTTGATCCCGCACATTGCAAGCGCCAAATGCCAGCGAGCGACGCGTCGGAGCCCTGGTGTTGTTGGCTGAACTTTTGCGGTGATTTTTTCTTCGTCTAATCGCAAAATGTTTCAAATAAAAGTTGCTAAGAATTAAATAATAAACAATTAATATCAATATATCTTTACTGTAAAATGACTAGAATAGCCAAAAATTATGAAAATCAGTTTCAAATAAATTTCAGATATGTAGTTCCTGATGTCGCCTAGAGGAATTTGGCAGATGGCGCCAGCTACCACGCTGAGAATTGAACAAATTAGTAAAGCTAAGGCAGGCTACACACTTACTGTTTTTTCATTAATAAGTCACTTCCTTTGGCCAATCTTTAAGCGGCTGCACTTCTACCGCTAATAAGTAGCGACGCTTTTACCGCTAAATGTGTAGACACGTCAAAATCTTTACGCAGCGGTCAATTTAAAGCAGTAGAAAAAAAACTGTCAAGTGGGTAGCCTGCCTTAGCCTTTGTTCTATTTATCGAAAAATCAATAATTTGGATTCGGCGCAATGAGTTTTAATTTGTAATATTAATCGATATGATTTAAAATCATTTATTTCACATCATTCATTTAAAAATTTTGAAATATACAATATACAGTCATTTCTAGCCCTTTACAGTTAATTTGAAAGTAAATAAAACATATTTTTTTTTTGTAACAATATCTTTATTATCTCAATGCATAAATACAAGTTATCATTTATTTATTATTATAACTTAAATAAAACACAAGAGTACAAGTATATAATTTTTATTATATTATTTATTTGGAATGAATACAAAGTTCAGATCTCCTGGATTGACATTGGAAGAAAGAGACTGAAACTCCTCTGGCATTCGCCTGACATCCTGGGGAAACTTCCGGAAAACCCAGGACAGAAGAGCAGCGTCGCCGCCCACTAAACAAACACAAATACATCAGTAAATAAATCAATTCATTACTAAATTAATTTAATGAACTTACATTGGTGTTGGAAACGGCGAACTATGTTGAAGAATTCCTTGAAGGCTGCATCTGCTGGGCGCAGGCTCTTGACTACGAGGTTTGCAACTCTCTTGAAGACTCTTCAACTGCATCTGCCAGCCGCAAACTCTTGGCTGAAACAACACAATAAATAAGAAACTGCAAATTAAAATGAAACAATGTATAATTACATGTGTGAAGTAGAAAGTAAACACGTAGAAATCCAGCGAAGACGACCAAGTTCACTGTGTCATCTTCATTCCTATTTTAAGAAACAGAACAAAAACAATCCACAAAAATAAAACAAACAGTAAACACCTACACTAAAAGGAAGAGAAAAAGCACAAAAATATATAAATAAAGAGAAATTCAGGACGAGAAGTTCTGTCCCACGGCGGACGATTCATTTCCATCGGCGGTAGAATCTGCAACTTCTTCCCTCGATGGTAGACACAGGAACATTGCCCATCTCTCACGGTGGCTGCCGCAGCTACTGCTCCAACGACGGTTGTCTCAGCTACATTTCCCATTTCCCACGGTGGCTGACTCTGCAAGGATTCTAGAAACATAAAAACAATAAATTAGAAATAAATACACAACAGAAATGTTTAAAAAATAAAAATAAATCTTACTTCTAGTACTACTACTTCTTGTCTTCATTATTCTTGATCTCTGTAAACAAATAAAAACAAACAAATTAAAAACATTGAAACAATTTAAATCTGCAAATAAAAACTTACGTATTAAAAATAGAAATCTGAAAGAGAAATGCTGTAAAGGAATACAAGTACATGGATTAGTAGACTTAAGCCTAACTTAAATTAAAGCTGAAATAAAATGGATTAACTTAAAATTAGCTTAAAAGTACCCAAAACCATTAAAGCTAAATTAAAACTAAGATTCACACCATCCCACAGACATTCCAGTGCCTCTTTGACTCTAATAACAGCAACCGGTGTGTTGTGTTTTTCAAAAAAGAAACGTGGGTCGTCTAGCCGAACCCCGCATGGTCTCCTACTTCGCGATCCCGCAGGGGCCCGAGCTCATGTCACAGAATCACGTTAGCCGATCAACTACTTTCTCTGCCATCCGGAATTCACATTGAAAACCTAACCATTCACAAAGAGCCTATCATTTGTGTGGTTGAAAAGTTATCGTGAAGCCTCAGAATTCTGTTAAGGCGCATCGGATGCGATATTTGCCGAGAGATGGTACCAGTCATGACTCTGGATCCACTCTAGAAGATCGGACTGCTGTGAGCATGCCCCACGCGCCGCGTTAGCGCTAAACTAGTAATCGGAATAAATTGAATCGATGGTCTTCACGTGAAGACAGAGCGCTTTGCAA
Source organism: Poecilus cupreus (assembly GCA_963942605.1). Taxonomy (NCBI): domain Eukaryota; kingdom Metazoa; phylum Arthropoda; class Insecta; order Coleoptera; family Carabidae; genus Poecilus; species Poecilus cupreus. The sequence continues at coordinate 13,570,373 of OZ012715.1, forward strand.
AAATCCCGTAAACGGTTCCCGGCTGATTCTACAACGGACACAGAGTATGACCTGCAGCGGTGCGTTCTCACCCACCCACCTACTGACTGTACTAAAGCACTCCAGCTCGTACTGCGTAGGCCGCACATACGAAATCATACTCCGCGAACGTTCACTGATTCTACACGTAGTTGCAACGGACACAACAGTATGACCTGCAGAGGTTTGTTCTCTCCACCCTATAGGAAGATGGACAGACAACACTGACTGTACGAGCCACTCCAGGCATGCACTGCGTGAGCCAAACGTACGAAATCATACTCTTGTGTAGTGAGAGAAGCCCACTCGCGAACGATACATTTTGATTGTAAGACGAACGTGTGATCAGGCACCTATCACTTCAGTTCGCGAACGCGCCCAGCCTCCATCCAAAATGCCCGACTGCTAACCGATTTCACAAATTTAATCACCCACTTAATCACCCAACGGTCAAACTTGAATTTTACACTTGAATACAGTAATTGCATACCATATCCAACTATAAAATTCACATTTAATGTACGCGAGGAGTTGAGTTTTCACAAAATCAAATAGCACAGAACGACGCAGCTTCTACCTTCGCGAACAAAACTCAACTGAACGAAATCGAACATGGCAGATAGATACCTAAAGCCATACCCCGCTACCGCACAATCATTCAAAAGTCACGTAGGCCAGCGCAGATTCAATGCTTTCGATGCTAAATGGAATGCGACAAGTTTCGACCAACACTAGCCACGCGTTTCCTTGATCAAAACAAGCTTCATTGCAATAAAAATACATTTTTACTTTGAAACATTACAAATAAAATATGTAACAATAATAATATTGTTTAATATTACCGATGCTTTCACAGGAGAAGAAAATAAACAAATAATTCACACAATGTAATATACATTCATGTCATCCGTATACAACTACCTATTTATTAACAAATTTCTTATTGAAAGTAGAAACTAGAAAGTCCATTTTACTAGTATTTGAATTTAAAAAACCATAAAAATGTCACGCCAATCATTCACAGAAATAACCAACATCTCCTCAGATTTCGACAATAAAATTAAGCCACGCTGTCAATGCTACACAAATACACCATTCAAATTTATAATAAAAATGAAGCACATTAAAATCAGGTTGTTAATTTATTTTTAAAACTAAAATATGTACTATAAATCTTATAACTATATCTAATCGTTACTGATTATGACCCTTTGCAAAACGTTTTTCATGTTCTAAAATGATTGGCAGACATTATTCTAATTTAAATGTACACATTCAAAATTAATATTAATGGCTTATTTTTATTCGTCAAATATGAGACTACATGGACAAAAATGATTTATAGATTCATGGAAATCTTTAGGATTATTATTATTAAAAATCACAAAAGTAAAGTACCTTTTTGCAGCCGCCGAAAATTTGTATACGTTACATGCAATTGTAGTACGTTATAATGAACTGGGATATGAATTATGAAGCAGATCGATCGTTTCAGCCAATAAAAATGATTTTATTAAAAATCACAAGAGTAAAGTACCTTTTTGCAGCCGCCGAAAATTTTCATACGTTACATGCAATTGTAGTACGTTATATTGAACTGGGATATGAATTATGAAGCAGATCGATCGTTTCAGTTAGCCAATAAAAATGATTTTATTAAAAATCACAAGAGTAAAGTACCTTTTTGCAGCCGCCGAAAATTTTCATACGTTACATGCAATTGTAGTACGTTATAATGAACTGGGATATGAATTATGAAGCTGATCGATCGCTTGAGTTAACCAATAAAAATGATTTTATTAAAAATCACAAGAGTAAAGTACCTTTTTGCATCCGCCGTAAATTTTCATACATTACATGCAATTGTAGTACGTTATATTGAACTGGGATATGAATTATGAAGCAGATCGATCGTTTCAGTTAGCCAATAAAAATGATTTTATTAAAAATCACAAGAGTAAAGTACCTTTTTGCAGCCGCCGAAAATTTTCATACGTTACATGCAATTGTAGTACGTTATAATGAACTGGGATATGAATTATGAAGCTGATCGATCGCTTGAGTTAACCAATAAAAATGATTTTATTAAAAATCACAAGAGTAAAGTACCTTTTTGCATCCGCCGTAAATTTTCATACATTACATGCAATTGTAGTACTTTATAGTGAACTGGGATATGAATTATGAAGCTGATCGATCGTTTCAGTTAGCCAATAAAAATGATTTTATTAAAAATCACAAGAGTAAAGTACCTTTTTGCAGCCGCCGAAAATTTTCATACGTTACATGCAATTGTAGTACGTTATAATGAACTGGGATATGAATTATGAAGCTGATCGATCGTTTGAGTTAGCCAATCAAAATGATTTTATTAAAAATCACAAGAGTAAAGTACCTTTTTGCAGCCGCCGAAAATTTTCATACGTTACATGCAATTGTAGTACGTTATAATGAACTGGGATATGAATTATGAAGCTGATCGATCGCTTGAGTTAACCAATAAAAATGATTTTATTAAAAATCACAAGAGTAAAGTACCTTTTTGCATCCGCCGTAAATTTTCATACGTTACGTGCAATTGTAAAACGTTATAATGAACTGGGATATGAATTATGAATCTGATCGATCGCTTCAGTTAGCCAATAAAAATGATTTTATTAAAAATCACAAGAGTAAAGTACCTTTTTGCAGCCGCCGAAAATTTTCATACGTTACATGCAATTGTAAAACGTTATAATGAACTGGGATATGAATTATGAATCTGATCGATCGCTTCAGTTAGCCAATAAAAATGATTTTATTAAAAATCACAAGAGTAAAGTACCTTTTTGCAGCCGCCGAAAATTTTCATACGTTACATGCAATTGTGGTACGTTATAATGAACTGGGATATGAATTATGAAGCTGATCGATCGTTTCAGTTAGCCAATAAAAATGATTTTATTAAAAATCACAAGAGTAAAGTACCTTTTTGCAGCCGCCGAAAATTTTCATACGTTACATGCAATTGTAGTACGTTATAATGAACTGGGATATGAATTATGAAGCTGATCGATCGTTTCAGTTAGCCAATAAAAATTATTTTATTAAAAATCACAGGAGTAAAGTACCTTTTTGCAGCCGCCGAAAATTTTCATACGTTACATGCAAATGTAGTACGTTATAATGAACTGGGATATGAATTATGACGCTGATCGATCGTTTGAGTTAGCCAATAAAAATGATTTTATTAAAAATCACAAGAGTAAAGTACCTTTTTGCAGCCGCCGAAAATTTTCATACGTTACATGCAATTGTAGTACGTTATAATGAACTGGGATATGAATTATGAAGCTGATCGATCGTTTCAGTTAGCCAATAAAAATGATTTTATTAAAAATCACAAGAGTAAAGTACCTTTTTGCAGCCGCCGAAAATTTTCATACGTTACATGCAATTGTAGTACGTTATAATGAACTGGGATATGAATTATGAAGCTGATCGATCGTTTCAGCCAATAAAAATGATTTTATTAAAAATCACAAGAGTAAAGTACCTTTTTGCAGCCGCCGAAAATTTTCATACGTTACATGCAATTGTAGTACGTTATAATGAACTGGGATATGAATTATGAATCTGATCGATCGCTTCAGTTAGCCAATAAAAATGATTTTATTAAAAAGCACAAGAGTAAAGTACCTTTTTGCAGCCGCCGAAAATTTTCATACGTTACATGCAATTGTGGTACGTTATAATGAACTGGGATATGAATTATGAAGCTGATCGATCGTTTCAGTTAGCCAATAAAAATGATTTTATTAAAAATCACAAGAGTAAAGTACCTTTTTGCAGCCGCCGAAAATTTTCATACGTTACATGCAATTGTAGTACGTAATAATGAACTGGGATATGAATTATGAAGCTGATCGATCGTTTCAGTTAGCCAATAAAAATTATTTTATTAAAAATCACAGGAGTAAAGTACCTTTTTGCAGCCGCCGAAAATTTTCATACGTTACATGCAAATGTAGTACGTTATAATGAACTGGGATATGAATTATGAAGCTGATCGATCGTTTGAGTTAGCCAATAAAAATGATTTTATTAAAAATCACAAGAGTAAAGTACCTTTTTGCAGCCGCCGAAAATTTTCATACGTTGCTCCGAATAACAATTATACGCGATTAAAAAACATGTATTATACATCAAAATGACCGCTGAACTCTCCTCTTTCTACCAGTATATAAATTGTATATGTTAATATGTTTGAAACGAAATTAAAAATCGAAAACAGCGAACGCAAATGTTACATGGTGCAAGGAGGACGCAGCGCACCAGGCAGAGGAATGTTAAAAAAACGTAAATTTATCTTGCTCCAAATAACAATTATACGCGATTAAAAAACATGTATTATACATCAAAATGACCGCTGAACTCTCCTCTTTCTACCAGTATATAAATTGTATATGTTAATATGTCTGAAACGAAATTAAAAATCGAAAACAGCGAACGCAAATGTTACATGGTGCAGGGAGGACGCAGCGCACCAGGCAGAGGAATGTTAAAAAAACGTAAATTTATCTTGCTCTAAATAACAATTATACGCGATTAAAAAACATGTATTATACATCAAAATGACCGCTGAACTCTCCTCTTTCTACCAGTATATAAATTGTATATGTTAATATGTTTGAAACGAAATTAAAAATCGAAAACAGCGAACGCAAATGTTACATGGTGCAAGGAGGACGCAGCGCACCAGGCAGAGGAATGTTAAAAAAACGTAAATTTATCTTGCTCCAAATAACAATTATACGCGATTAAAAAACATGTATTATACATCAAAATGGCCGCTGAACTCTCCTCTTTCTACCAGTGTATAAATTGTATATGTTAATATGTCTGAAACGAAATTAAAAATCGAAAACAGCGAACGCAAATGTTACATGGTGCAAGGAGGACGCAGCGCACCAGGCAGAGGAATGTTAAAAAAACGTAAATTTATCTTGCTCCAAATAACAATTATACGCGATTAAAAAACATGTATTATACATCAAAATGACCGCTGAACTCTCCTCTTTCTACCAGTATATAAATTGTATATGTTAATATGTCTGAAACGAAATTAAAAATCGAAAACAGCGAACGCAAATGTTACATGGTGCAAGGAGGACGCAGCGCGGCAGGCAGAGGAATGTTAAAAAAACGTAAATTTATCTTGCTCCAAATAACAATTATACGCGATTAAAAAACATGTATTATACATCAAAATGACCGCTGAACTCTCCTCTTTCTACCAGTATATAAATTGTATATGTTAATATGTCTGAAACGAAATTAAAAATCGAAAACAGCGAACGCAAATGTTACATGGTGCAAGGAGGACGCAGCGCGGCAGGCAGGCAGTTACGCAAGAAATACTAACCCTAGGCTATTTTAAATCGCAAATTCGAAATCTATTGACCTTAATGGAGGGTGTAGCGCCCTTATCTCGTTTTTTTTACCCCAAAATTTAATAGTAAAAACACCAAGACTATAGTCCAACTTTTTCTTGGAAAACCCCCAAAAAAATCGAGTTAAGGGTGGATTCCTATAGATTCAGCCCTAAAAGCTCCAATGGCGGTCTTGAAAATTGGCGCTCAGCCTTAAATCTTATGTTATTAAATAAAGCAAAGTAAATACTGCTCTAATTATGAAACTACACATCCTATCGCGAAATGGTTTGTGAAATCGTATTCAGCACACTCAATTTAGGGATATAGAGTTACTTCTAGCCCTTTATAGTTAATATTAAGGGTGATTTTTAAGGGAAACTATTTTAAAAACTTTAAAGCGTCATATCTCGGAAATTAGTCTGTAAAACATTTGTTTATGTTCATAATATATAAGTTATTCTGTAAAACATTTGTCTATGTCCATAATATATAAATTAGTCTGTAAAACATTTGTCTATGTTCATAATACATATGACATTTACGAGATAGAGCCCTTTAAAAATTATGTACTTCATATAAACAAATAAAATAAACAAAGCAGAAAGCTAGCAAAAATCAAATTTCATACCAGGGCAGCAAGGATTCGAAGAGCACTCTTGTATAAGAAGAAGAAATTGTCCATTTTTGCTATCGTTGGCAACACTGAAAAAATCAATGATGCCAATGATAGAAAAATGGACAATTTCTTCTTATCCGAGGGCTCTGCCAGTCTCTGCTGCCCGGATACAATTGTTAAAAATTAGAGTTTTCTGCGAATATCTGCCAAACATGACGTCATTTTTATTGTGATCGGAAGACATCATCTCTTATTCTAAAGGGTAATTCAGCAAAATGAGGATGAGGTAGGACAAATATAGTAAACACAAATATGTTATTAAATATTTTATTGCAATAAATTAAATATATCACACAAAATATACAAACAATAAAAAATGTCCGCAATGAACCTTTTAATTTGTCAATATCTTATTAATTAACAATAATTTATTAATATATGTGATATTTCCTAATTCTGCAACTAATTTAGAGATGAAAAATTGAAATTACAAAATTGTAGCTCAAATAGATTAAGAATAAACAATATTTAAAAAATGTCCGCCATGATAACAGGTGAACAATTTTTATACCGCCTCCAACTTATTTAATAATAGTAGTTAAAGATAAATAAAATTACAAAAATGTACGCCATGATAGACAATGAATATTTGTATATCACTTATTTCTTCTTAATTAAGAATAATATATTAACAAATGAGACATTTCCTAACACTCCGATTATTCAAAAGTAGAAAATTTGGGATTACAAAATTCTAGCTTAGTTTCAAAATAAGCAATAGAAAAATGTCTCCCATGATGGATAGATGAACATTTTTATATTACCTATAATTTTTTAATTTACAATTATATACTAACAAATGAATTGGAGATTAGAACATTTTAACTTAAATAGATTTTAAGAATTAAACGAAAAAATAATTTCAAAATGGTGTCATACCCAACAAACTTATTTCTTTAATTTGTCCATAATATTTTGCAGAATTTTAACAAACCTAATAATTTTTAATACTAGACACTGTGTTCCAACCACATTTGTCAATATTGAGGAGGTAGCTTTAACACTTTTTGACATATTGACGAAATAAAAAAACTCAGTATGATGTCATATCGTACATTTTTATTTCGTCAATATTTAGAGCATTTTTACAAAATATTAATAAACCTAACAATTCTTAATGCTAATTTTGCTAAGGAATCCATCATATCAATCAATGAAATGATTAAACAGTTGAGAACATTCTTCTAGGTGAGCAGACGCTGCTCATTGGAAAAGATGCTGCAGCTGTAGTAGGAGAAATCAGGAGTCGACCAGATGATTTGTTGTATCACAAAAACTTAGCAGAATCCCGATGAACCCAGCGTGCAATATTATCATCATCGCACCCTGAAAAGTATAAGTCAAATGTAAATAAATTATTTATTAATACATCTTGGAATAAATAAATTACTACATTTTGAAATACGAAGAAGCTTCAGAACAATCTTTAAATTTGACACTTTCTGCTTGAGCTGGGGACCATTTCAGACTGTTCTACAACTATCATTGAGACCATAGAAGAATTAGAAGATCTATCATTTCTCAGAAGTACCTAATTATGATTGTAATCTACAAAATACAGCAGAAAAATGGTTTGTATTTATTATCAATAAATAAATTACTTAAATGTTCATTTTGTTTCATTTACCTACGTACTTTTGCTATTTGGCAAACGGTTATGCTATGTTTTGGGCTACTCATATCCTCTAGATTCAATTCTAGTTATGAAATTATCCTTGCATCTCATCCTGCAGGCTCTAATTTGACAGCTGGTAGCTAAAGATCCATGATAAAGGATGTTATTGGTCAAGATCTTTAGTTGTAACTCTGCAACATAAACATATGAGTCAATGACGCGTGATTTATTTATTTAAAACTCCCCTACTCGGCTAAAAGAAGCCTAAAAGCAAAAGAATTGTTGATTGTAAGGTTTAGTATCATTCTGCAGCTACGAATACAGTGAACATGAATAAAATTATGATGCAATAACAGTTATAAACAATATTTACCGTATATGTGAATATTAGAATATCTGCTTTACTTTCTAAGTACTTTTAGAGGTCCTTGCACGACATTGAAGCACATTTTCAATGCTAAACAAGTAGAAATAGAACTAAAACACTTAAAATAGTTTCGAACTGTAACATAATTGTTAAACCAAACAGCCATTTTGCAATGAAATGTCTACAAGTGTATAATAGTTCATTTACAATCTACTAGATGACGCTAGGGTACTCAAAACAACAGATTTATTTCAACATGTTTTGCAAAATAAATACAACACAAACGTTATTTCGTTCTGAACCTGCTTTGCTTCCCGGAGATTAAATTGCCTGGTCAGCGCACGAAACGCTACATTACAGCATCTTCGAAGATCTGCAGCTGTGTTATTTACCATAGGCTAAAATATTTATAAATAAATATTGAGTCCCTTTTGTATAAAATAAATATTTAGTTAATAAATTATCTTCCAATTTTTATTTGAAGTATATATAATGGATTATAGCGTTATGTTGTCCAACCTAATTTTTTTTTTGTAAATGTTTATAATAAAGAGTGCATGAACAAATATCAAATTTAGTTTCAAAATATTCTTACATTTTGAAAACAGTTGACTTCCATAATTTTTCAAGACCAGTTGAGCGCCTCCAGGTTGATTGTGGAAGTGTGAGATTTCTTTAAAAATAAAAACAATGTATTATTAAGAAAGAATTGTGGAATTACCAATAAAAAAACATACATGTGTTTGAATAAACTAGTGGATAAAATAAAATAATTTGTATAATACACATAATTTAAACCACAAAAATGTAACAAAACATACTGTTCAATATTTTTAAAATAATACAAATATGATCGTGTTAAAATGGTAAATAAACAAGGCATTTCTGTAAGCATGGTTAATTATCGTAAAATAAAAATTTGTAGGTAACATTTACAAAGTAAAAGAGCGAGTTCATGTTTACCACATAACGTATATTTATCTCACATCTGCATAAATTATGACTTAGATTAGGTAATGGCATGGTAAACACATGAACAATACAATTAATAACGATAATTCATTCCAATTTGTGCTACAAAACTGGGGTTTACTCAATTTTGTATCTTTTCATAAGTACAGACAGCTTTTCCTTTTTATCTTGAATCAATCATGGTTCAATTTTCTGACGAAGGCCGCATAATAGAAGAAAATTTAAGTTTCAATTTCTCAACTTATAACTGTAATAATATTGTATTTTAATACAGTTTAGTCAAAATGTAATGAAACTTTGTCTTTAGTTTACACAATATTGGACCTTCCTCAAATGAACACACTTTAGTTCTCTATTCCTCTAACACTTAGACCATTTTCTTCTATTTACACTTTAAAACAGTCATTATATAAACATACTTAAGTTTATGAGCATTTATTCTTTGGTATTTAGTTTAAACTACGAACTATTTAACGATTGTGGTAAATTATAGACATTCTACCAGAGCCAAAATATAACCGGAAGAATATTCTTGAATAAATGCAACGAGCAACGCACATAAGACATAACAAAGCTTGTACACATTTTAGCATCTACCAAATATGATATATTATCATTATAATACTGTTAAGTACACATCAGGGACAGATTTTTAGAAAACGAAACACATTTCTGATTACAGCAGTTTTTACCAGATCAAAAATTATAATTTTAATATTATAAAACGAGCAGTTGTTCATCAAAAGATTTTTTTAGGAGTCATTTAATTTTATTTCATTTATAAATGTGGACGAGAAATGTAGAGAAAATTTTTTGATTGAATATTTATAAAGGCGTTTCATAATGAAACTAATGGTACAGATGATTACGAAAAATGATGGCAATAAATATGTTTTCATTTTTTGAACTGGGCAAAAACTGCGTTAATATACCAAATGGTATATTTTTGTATTTTCCGAGAGCAAAATAAATTTGACTAGAGAAGAACACAGCCATTGTATATTATACGAAACACAAGTATCATATTTGATACTGATAGATTCTAGTTAGAGATGAACAAATAACAAGTATTCTTACACTGACTGACTGGGCAATAAAACAATTAGAACATTTAACAATAAATAATACATGTACAACAATGGAAATGTTATTTCTAATTTCCTTTTCAAATTTTTAGCACCATTCACAGTTTTCTTTTTATATATAAATTATACGGATTGGTTAACAACATATTATGGGGTCCATTCTGTAACTTACCTGTTAATTTTTAACAACCTGTTAAAAATTTTAACCAATGATAACAAGCGGCACTGAATAAAAATTTAAAATTTCATTTGCCACATATATTTTTGTTGGTTAAAATTTTTAACAGGATGTTAAAAATTAACAGGTAAGTTACAGAAATATCCTATATCTGTATTTCAATTGTTTTCCATATTTGTACACATATTTTCCAAATTCTTACTCAAGAAATTTTAAGAAAGGTACTGATTGTCCGAATCAAACCAAGCATAAATGATATTAAACATTTTCTTGAGTAAGAATTCTCTAAACGTTTACAGAAATGCACAAATATATTAGTGAGCAATTTTAGAATGTAACATAGAAAATACACTTTACATTTTTCTTTGTAATTGTTACATATTTATAGTAAAAAGAAAATTAATTGTTGAAATTGAAAAAAAAATATTTTTTTTCTCTTATATCTAAAATTTGTTTCAAATGTCAGTGAGATCTTGGTTTAATTACATAAAAATAAGCTCAATGCATACTTTATACTCTTACCTATTTTAAATTAACTCAGGAATTTTTTTGCGAAAAGTTTATTGGCAAGATCTCAATAACAATAATTTTGAGGCCGATTATATAGTAAAAATTGAGCAAAACCAAAAAGATTTAATATATAACTATTTACATTTCGTATTAAATCATAATATTTAGGCTCATTTCAAAATCTCATATATTTTTGACTAGATGTAAATAATTTTATAACTTAAGAGAAAATATTTTTATACGCAATAATTACAATACTTACATTATAATGGTTTCATTAGTATCTAAATTTTCTAAACAATTTTAGAAATTTTTATGTGTTTTAAAATAATTTCTTTGAAAGAATTATTAAGTTAGTTCAACCACAAAAGTTGGCACTAAAAGTGACTGATTAAATCTAAAATCTCTTTTAGAGTAACTTTGACAAGTTTTAATAATAAAAAAAAAATAATGATAATTACGATAATATTTCATACAGCGTACAGAAGCAAGTTAAATTACTTGCGCTACGAACGTTGAAGAGAGACGAAAAGTGCTCAAGGATCGATAGAAGCTCATATTTGAACATTACACTGTCAATTTGTAGCGGCAAATCAGTTATTTCACAATATCCGTCTTCATTGTCAGTGTTTCCATGTTATAATGACAGAAGAATTCCGTTTACATACTTCGATTTGAACAGAGCACAATATTGAAACCTATTAAGTTAAGATTAACACAAAAATTATTGCGTATAAAAATATACATGCATCTTTGATTCATGTTTTATAAAATTAAATTATAATCATTTATAAAATTTCATTAGATTCCTATCCTAACAAAAAAGGACAAATAAGATACAGATAAGAATTGACTAATATCAGAATAAACGTCATATTTTCTATTTTAGTAAATAGTAAATATTAATATATAAAATCGCAGTATTTATGATATGTATATTAAACGTTCCGTATCAAAATCTTTGTTAGTTTTAAGTCTCCATATTTTGTTTACATTCGCAGACTAGCTTCAATTTTCGTGAAATAATATTTGTTGAAATTTGAATAATTCTCGATATTTGGAAATATCAAAAGTAGCAATTCAAATATTTTAAAGATATCTCTGTACATGCTGAAAGCAGTAGACATTTAGGCCGTAATTAAAAAAAATTAAATTAAGGCCCTTTAAATAATACATGTACAAATAATTTTAGAATTACTCGTAATTATCTATTTATACCTATAATTAAATATGTCTTATTTAAACTAAATAAATAATACAAACAATTCCGTGCATCAGAGAAGACATCTTTAAAAAATTAAACTAGTCGCTGAATTTCAGTCTCCTGGATTAAATCAAACAATTAAAAAAAATTAATACCATGCCTGTCGTTTAAATTGGTTTTCATGTAATTTCTGCAATTTTAATGCGATTTACTTCGGCTTGGCTCAGCTGACCTGTTCTCATAATAGTCGTTTTAAATTTGGTTTAAGTAAGATTTAGGTCAGATTAAAAGCAACGTACTTTAGTGAAACAAATAACACTGATTATTTCTTTTTTTGCTTTTATGCGTTTTAAAATGAGAACATTCATTTTTTACCATTTTTATCGACTTTTTAGGTGATTATCCTACCGCCTCGCCTGCAATAGTTTTGCAGTATTGTATTTTATATTTAAACAGAAATTATACATATTTTTTTTGTGACAGAAATAAAGAAAATGATAATATGACTTTCTGTACATATAATAGTGGTAATATGTTTTATAGTTTGTATAACAATTATAAAGCAAACTAAAATAGTTGTTGCCAGCTGTAAATATGATTTTGGACCTAAATAGCAGATCTCTTTTACTGACAGGCGGTAGGAGTCAAAATAAAACTATTTTGAGAACAGTTAGTATATATTTTAACAACAAACATTTAATGAATAATCCAGTACAACTTAAACATTACGCTCTTTTAGAATCACTGACTGAAATCGAACATTCATTTAGACACTGTTTTTAGAAAGTTAGAGCTAAAATTTAAGTAGTACTAGTTCATTTGACTAGAGTAATGTATTTTAAACCTTGGAGAACAGTGAGAAAACACCTATATTTTCGATGACGGAGTCCACTCTGGGTCATTCTGACCCAATACTTTTTTTGATCGTCTACCATTCTGCAATGACTTTATAGATTGGTCTAAAAAAATTCTGAGGTATACTTAAGATCCGATAGAAATGATTTATGCAAAATTTTATAATTGTTGACGTCTTTGACAAAGTTAAAAAAATCGTGAAAAAATAATTGTTTTTTAAAAAATTAAATTTTACAAAAAATATTGTTACTAAATATTTTAAGGTAAACGTTTATATGGGAATAAAAAAATATTCGTGAGTCAGATTGACCCAGTTTGTTCTCCGAAGGTTAGCAGTGGCTGCAAAGATAGCACTTAAATACGAGGCGTAGCAAAACTGAAATTATATTAATAAAAATATATCTGTGTTTCATACGTTGATGAATTAAATAATAAAGGTTAAACGAACCGAAAACGTCAAACCCGTCAAATATTTTATTTAACAAGCCTCAAATTTAGGTTTACCTTAATTATTTAAATGCTAGCGATGCAACCCAGCCAAAACAGAATTTGAAGAAATAAATTGATTCACAAGTATTGTAAGCCTAGTGCGAAGTGTTGCCGAAGACGATGAAGAGAAGATCGCAGCCGAAGATTAAAGATATATTGTTCGATTTATGCAGTTTAACACATTTAAAAAATAATTACAAAGTGTAAGAGAACGATTTTTGTATATATAAACGGGTAATAAATATATCATCACGTTTTACTACCGTCTGATAACTAAGTGCAATTTTCTTTTAACACTTTTATTTTGGTAGGAACTTTGCTGAAAGTTTGTAATATTATTAAAAAGATCTACAAGCCCGAACACTTATTTTAAAAACTACAAAATTAAAACGCAAACGTTGTTATTAGTTTAGCAAGTTCTATCCTAACTCATTTTTTAAAAATTGTACACGCAGTGTCAGAAATTTCTTATTTATTGTATAAATTTATTTTGATATCTCCTTGTTTGATAGTTTGATCTGGGTGCTATAATTTGACAGCTGACTAATCGGCAAAACAAAAATTGCAGATCTAGCAGGACGGTCTAAAATTTGTGATGATATATTATGAAGATGTTTATTCAGATTTTGTACACAACCGTTCAGTGTTAGATTTTGTGATCACATCGAATATAAACGGACAAATTACGAGTGAAGCGAGCCTTACCATAAACACGGACCAAATAGACTTTTATGAGTATTTAAGCGTGACTTAGTAAAATATAGAACATCCATGAAAAATATTTCTTGCATTGAATAGCCGTGAACAAAATACCGAACAAAATAATATGAATAAATAAATTTTTAAAATGACGTACCCGTTTACTTCAGAATTCAGTAAAAAATCGTTCAGTTACTCTTACGGTTATTATTCATTCAATTTAACTGAAAAATTCAGTTATATGCTACATAGTATAACTGAGAGTAACAGTTGTATTTACTGAATATTTTAACTGAATTTATCAGTTGAGCAGCGCACAACTGATATTTCTCAACTGAAATAACTGAAAATTCAGTAGAATTGAGACGGTAGAAATTGACATATTAATTAATTTTTGTGACAATGTACCGTAACTTAAAACTATTCGTAAATATTCGACTTGTACAGATTTTAAATTGTTTAAACATATTTAACAAATTTTCAAAATATTGTATTAAAATATTAATTGTTATAAAGGAATAAATAATTGTTGGGTTACTCAACGTTTCGACCTCACAAACATTTTAATATTTGACAAATTAAATACCTGTTGGGATCTTAAATCTCGCAGGTCCAGTCAGTCGGTGCCACTGCCTCTAAAGCAGTCGGTGGGTAACTCTACGCTGATGAGTTTCAATAAGAACGAAACGCGTCCATATTTACATATTGATTGGATTGGCCGGTCTCTGTGACTTAGCTATTATTCAGAGACTGAATTTTATTAAACATTGACATTTTTTTGTCTTTATATTTTTTTTGTTTTGATGAATTACTTCTGAGGATGGCCTATGAGAGGTCGAAATGTTGAGTAATAAATAATTTATTACAAAGGACCCAACAATTATTATTCCTTTATAACTTTTCCAACCCAAAAAAATATATATTCCAGTTTTTCTTGAAAAACATATCACTTAATGTCATAATAAAGCAAAGGAAGATTTAACTGCTATATTCAGTAAATTGAATGAACGGTACTATTTCGTTTCTGTGTAATAAAATATTTTTTAAGTGTTAAACTCTATAATCAAACCATTCGCCTATGCCCCTCGCTGAGATTACAACAACGCGATGCTGTCGGAGCCGTGCTCTGCTTCGTGTCCGGAGCTGTGGCTGCCCGGAGCCGTCGTTCCGGTGTAAACAGTCACGGAGCTGCGTGATGGGGTGTTGGGCGCGATGCTCTGCATTGCTATCGTCTCGCTGCCGCTGCAAGCCTCCTCCCCTGCAAAAATAACCGAGTGAACCATAGCCGGAGAAAGCAGAAAGACAAATTCGTAGGAAACTGTACGAAATGTCGAGGAAATTTGTGAAATGGAAGAAGGGATTTTCAAAGGTTTAAAGGTGAGTAAATGTCACTGTGGAATAAAATCATTCTTAAATTTTATTTTCGTACCTCATTTAAATATACATATTTTTTTTATGAAGACTAACTACTTTTGGTCATATGATGCTTTAACCCATTTATACCCATACGTAAATATGTCTCACTGGATAAACTATGCCATTTTATTACATTATTCATTTGATATTGCTCTGCATATTTAAATGTAAAATATTTTGTACATAATTATACTTACAAGTTATCGTAGCAGCTTACACAAATATAAAATCAATGCTAAAAGAAACATAATTCTGGACATTAATGGGTTAATGAATGGATGATTGTGAATTTACGCGTCCAGTCGCAAATGAATTGAACGAGTTACATTCAATTAATTTAAATTTTTCATAGTTACAATTATTTATGGAATGATAAATAAGTATATGTTTCTTATCATTCCTTGAGGAATACTTAAATTTTTTTCAAATTGATGCTCAGAAATCCTATTTTATTGAGCAGAAACCCAAGGTTAAAGATTAAAGACTAGTTTGAGTATTTGACAACCGTATTACTTTGACATATCAACAATTTTTTGTTTGTTTTTTCGAAGCACACTCAATAAGATATTAGCACAAAAAATAACGAATAGTATATTCATGAAGAATTAAAAATTTATTTTTTTACATTCAATTTTTATAATGTCGATTGGAATATACTTGAAATATTGTAGATTAATTGTTAAACCTATTGTGTATCTAATACACTAACATCATTATTAAATAGATTAGTATTTAATAAATTTTAATTACGAAATATAAAAATTAATTGAATGATTCTTTGGTATGTTCGACCTCGTGTGCGACTGGGCTCATGTATGAACATTACAAACGACCATGCTTTTCAATGGGATTCGAACCCAAGACCTCTGATGTGGCCAGCACATAACCTTTCGCCCAAACAATTTTAAACGGTACGAATTGTATACCATGGGGTAGTGTGTTCGAATCCCACTGAAGAGTCTTATCGTTTGTATTGTTTACATAAATACACAATCATCCACTAATGAGGCGACTTATGGCCGAAGTAGTTCCATCTTCATAATTAAAAAAGGTACAAAATAAAAAAAAATTTTTAACATCTTTTTTATTTACTCTACATAACTCAATTATTTACTGAGGTACGCTCAAATCACGTTCATAGACTTTCAGGTAAACTATCACTTCCGGCTGATGAATTGCAATCAAAATCTAATCAGCTTGTAATTTGAACATCCTAGTTTGTATATTTAGAAATATGAAAATGATATTGCTATTAGAGTCTGAGGTGCTGACCACATAACTTCCCGAAAATTTGAATATCTAAACGGTACAAAATATAGAATAATAATCTTTTTTAATAATATGAAATTTACTCTGGCTCATTTATTATAAAATGTGTTATAGTCCTTCAAATAAACTACCATTTCCGGTTGATTGATTACCCCCAAAATCTAATCAGCTCGTAACATGAACCTCCAAAATCTAAATTTGAAATATGACATTGATCTCATCATTAAATTTTGAGACACACACAGGCGTAATATCATTCTGGGGACTCCAAAACGTGCTTATTTGTTAAAAACTAACTACGAAAAATTTGATCCGTCACAATAACGGGTGTTTTTTTAGACGTTTGTTTTTTCAACTTGGCAACACTTTTTGCAGCGACAGTCAACAGTTAACAGCTGTTTTGTGCTCAATTTTGAAAATTTTATTCAGCGATCAATCAAATTTTTTGTTAAATAGCTACGTCAACAAGAAAAATTGCCACCTTTGTGTGCTTTACGGGCTGTTGGAATTATTCTATATTTCTTCAAAAATGATACCGGCGAGAACGTTGCAGCCAATGAAGACCATTTATAAAGTCATGATTACTGACTTTTTCGTTCCCCAATTAAATGGCATTAATGTGGAAGAGCGGTGGTTTCAACAAGACGGCGCAACATGTCACACAGTGCGCACCTCAATCGATTTATTGAGGGACATTTCGATGAGTGCATAATATCGCGCAGCGAACCTTTGAATTGGCCTTCAAGAACTTGTGATATAACACCTTTGGATCATTTTCTGCTTGGATATTTGAAGTCGCTAGTTTACGCCGATAAAACAGAGATGATGCACGACATGGAAGCCAACATTCGCTACGTTATTGTCAATACAGTTGCCTCGAAAAGTGATCGAAAATTAGACAACCAGATTGCGCTTAATTCGAGCCAGCCACGTCGTCCATCTTTTCGAAATCATATTTATACATAAATGGAATAAAATAATCTTTACAAAAAAGCCAATACTATGGCAATTACTATGATTTTAATGTGTTTTATTTCATTTTAAAATTTTATACCTCTAAAAAAACATGTTATGTTCGGGAAGTAAAAGGTGATCATTTTTTTTTCAGTTACCATGTATTCTATGCCTAATGGCTGGTACCACAAGCACTGTTTTTGGATATTCCAATGGTAAAGTTTTAGCGCTGTACATTTCTAAAATTATTTTATCAAAAATGCTTCGAATAAACGTTACAGAGAAATATATTATCTACCAGTTTTATTTGACATATTTCTTTTTATATAAACACTTCTCTTACTCAAAAATAGAGTTCGTGGTATGAGCCAAAAAGTTTATTTTACCTCTCTTAGCAGCATAAAGTGAACCTTTTTAAAATAATTCTATTTTAATTTACTTTCTAAATCAATTACAATTAATCAAAGAGCGGCATAGATTCCACTATGAGCTGTAATATAATTGGTTATCACTTCCCATTGTATAGTAGACTAAAAAATAAATAAATTATTTGGATCTGAAAGCATTCAATCTTGTTAATTGAAAAAACGATAAACTAATAAAGAATAGATAGAAATGCCTTTTTACTGGACAATATCATACACCAGAGATTGAATTATGTCCGGAAACAATAAAAAATTGCGGTAAACTTTAGAAAGAAACATTTACGAAAATTTGATATGAAATCCGGACGAAAAAAATTTTAAGGTTTTGTTTTCGCAAAGCGAGTAAAGAAAAAATACATGTGGTAATATTAACATTTAACTTAGGATTGGACTGGGGAACATGAAGGTTTTTAGTAGTACCATTCTCTTTGATGGCTAATCTGCGATAGCAAAGTGCCACACCCAGAAATGGATAAATAGCGTGATGATATATTCGTTTATTTTATTTGTCATACAATTCGAACATCTCAACTTATGAGCCCAATTCCAAATATACTCGTATCACATGAAAAATATGCTATAATCAAATATAATTATTTTTTTTTCACGCTGCTATTGTCGCTATACGAGCCTAAATTATTACATCATATATGTTTTAGCACTGTACTCTTAGATAAATGATAATTCTTCGAAAGATATTTATAAGATTTAATGGAATCACAATACTTTTTCGTAAATCTGCACCTAACGCTCTTCCATGGACCATAATAAAAATATTTTTCAACGATATTATTTATAATGTGTAATAATTAAAAACTATATTCAATTATTTAAAGAGTGGTAATGCATCGGACTGAGAATTCCGAAAATTTTCACCACATAAAAAAATGGGGCCTTTCACCATTAAAAAAAAAATAAATTATGAAACTTTCTCTAAATTGAAGACTATCTGCACTTTTTAAAAGTCTTAATTGTTATTCATTAAGCCACAATGAATTTTTAAAAAATTTGTGACGTCATTGTAGACATGTTGCTGAATCTTAAACAGTACAGATTGTAAATAATTGTAGTCATATATTTTTTACTTATTTTATTATTGTTATTATTATGTGACAAAAATTATTTAAATCTCTACTGTTTGAGATCCACCAACATCTGTATAATAACGTCACAACATTTAAAAAAAATCATTGTGGCTTTATGAATAACAATTAAGAATATTTAATAGTGTAGATAGTCTTCAATTTAGATAAAATTTCATAAAAAAAAAATTTTTTTAAAAATGGTGAAAGACCCCATTCTGTGGCTCCTCCACCAATACCACCATTGGAATATATCAAAATACCGAAATCTGCTGTGAGCAGTGTGCAACACCTTAAAATGGGAAAGATGATGATGATATTAAATTATTTGGGCATAGATTTTTTACGCGGGCCAATAAATTAGATCTGTTTTAATGTAAATACGAATATATTAGTTTATTTGACGAAAGTTAATTATTTCTGAACCACGCATAAAATATTGTAATAATGAGAAATTTATTAATATATAATATATTTAGATTCAGTACATTCTGACAATAGCTTATGTGATAATTTATACGAATATAGCGACATAAGCAGTGTGAAAATAATTAATTATATTTAATTATTGAAAAATATTCGGTTGTATGAAAACGTTTGAAGTTGGGTTCGTATTATCATTTCCATTGTATTTTTTTTATACTCCTTGTTTTGGTGACAAATCAAGCCTTTAGGAAGATTAGAAAAATATTTTGACTCTTCGATATTTTTTAGAAGACTCTTCTAATTGTAGAATAGTAATTGTAATATGGGTAATTTTCCAGACATATTTACTGCCTTTTTAATTACCTTTAAACGTCACATAACTTCGATTTTGTATAATGTTTCTTCTTTAGTTTTTTTCTTTATACACTCATATTATGTATATACTTTTAGTATTATATTTTTTCCCAAATATTTTGCATTATTTTGTAAAATGCATTTTGTACTGATTTTTGTTATGTTTCACTGGTTATTACATTAATTTTATTTTCTTCTCTGTGTATTATTTTGTATATTATAATTGTAGTGCTACTCTGTTATTGAGATTGATTCCTGTTGAGTAGTCAAATATTAAATAAATAAATGACAGTTAAACAAAATTGAACGATATATCAGTTTTAGTTTTATGCAAGTAATGTTGAAACCATACTGTGACCTTTCCAGAAGGAACTTTTTGTAAAAGTATTTATGTCTGTTAACAGTTTAATAATAGTAATAAAGTATAATTCGATTTGAGCTGATTGAATGCATTACAAGGAGCGTACCTCTGGTATAGCATCAATTTATGTCTATTTGTGCCTATTTTAAAACGCACGTAAGCGTAACCGTAATAAGTTTTCACTAATTTAGTTGGTAATTTCCGTAGGTATACTAGGTTAACCAGTTGTTAGTAACTTGGGCTTTTAACTTAACGTTAATTAGTATGAAAATTTTGTTTAACTAGAATTGTGTAGAGCGAAATGGAACAATAAAACGTGGTGAATAGTTTGTCACATGACTTTTTATACACAATAAATTGTATACATGAGTAAGTTATAATTGTTTTAAATTTTCCTCGTAAAATTTATATGGAATTAGTCTAGTATAAAACAAATAAACACGCGAATGTATTATTACGACTTTGAATTAAATGAGTGCAGTTTTTTGTCCGTCTGGCTAGAAAAATGAGTTGTGCAATAATAGGTATGTTCGATGAAACTATTGAAAGTGCAGTGTAGTGCAGGCTAGTGTAGATTAGTGCAGTGTACACTAGTTCTACCTTTTCAAAAAACACGAAAGTGCAACAGCGAACATTCAATTAAATTCGATTAAAACATCATTTAAAATTAACATTTTGCGTTACCCTCACTCCAGCTTGCACTAACTACATCACCTTGATTTGTTCGATGACTTGCACTAAGTAGTACCAGTGCTAACTTTTTAACACTGAAGCGTTCGATGACAAAAGTGTAATTAGTGCAGCTTACTCGATGAGAAAAATTGCAGAATAGTGCACACTTTTTTAAACTGACTCTGAGGTTGTGTAGTTAGTGCAAGATGTAGTGGGAGTTGATGTTTTAATCGAATTTAATCGAATGTTCGCTGTTGCGCGTTCTTTGAAAATGTGGAACTAATGTACACTGCACTAACCTACACTACACTTTTAAAAATTTCATCGAACAGACCTAATGAGAGTTAGTTAAAAAAAATTGTGCACTAATTCTGAAATTTTTCTCATCGAACAAGCTGCACTAATTGCACTTTTGTTATCGAATGCTTCAGTGTTTAAAAGTTAGCACTAACTACTTAGTGCAGAGTTCGAGGACCCCCTCATGAACAACATTTTTTTTGCAGACCCCATTCCAATCTTAGGCACTTTACGCCGTTTTTCAGATTTAATTTCTGGCTCAATAATCACATCACAATATATAGGGCCATCTGTATGTTTATTATTGTATTATATTATTATTATTTATTGTAATGTTGGTTGGCAATGGTTAAATTAATTAGGCAGCTGTCAATTATTAATAAAGGTCACTCGAAGGTGTAAAATAAAAGTATTTCAAATTATTAACTGTGTTCACCAGTTTATCAAAAGTATCCTTTGTGGAATAATCATTATTTAGTTACAGCAATAATTATTTCAATAGGCACTACGATCTAATAAATATTGGTAAAAATGTATCGCTGTTTATATAAATGGTCTTGCGAATTTATAGAAATGGCCATTTTTATTAGCATATAATTGCATTGCATTATTTCTTTTTCTGTATATGCAACTGGATAAAAATAATTAAGTTTTTACTAATTATTGTTTAGTTATGTGAATAAATAGTTGGGTAATAACAAATATTTGATCATGTAGCAGTTTTATCGAAAGAGTTATTTGAATAAAAGCGAAAAGTTGAAAGATGTAAAGTTAACGCCAAAACTATTTCGCCTATGACCTAATACAAGACATCGAACAGAATGAATAAAGCTCTATAATTTATCTTTAATTTAGCGCAAGGACTATTCGATTTTGTCGAAAATAGGTTGTCTGATCCCGGTTTTGGTTTAACTTTCGTCAGGTCAAGATTGCGGGCCAAATATATCGTAAAATAAACTTATTTTCAGATATCAGGGGACGGATAGTCCTACGCCCTGCCGATTTCATCGCCAGTTCTGTATCCGTCTTCGGCAAGAGCGATTCGCAGTTTACGACACAATGGCTCACGGAATAGTATTTTTATTGTATACCTCTAAAAATTGCATTATTATGTTGTTATTTATGATTTATTTTGAGGAAAGACAACACCAACTGATGTTTTTTCCTAGTCATAACCTGGATATGACGGCAAATGTGAGCCAACTTTCATATGAAGGTAATTGTGATTTAGGTCGCATAAGAGAGCGTACCACAGCATCGAAATACCACGAGACATAACACTTTTTCGGTTTTTCATGCATATTTTACAAAAAGGTTGCAATTGCAAAGGATGTACAAAAATAAAATAGAAACACAGTTTCGAAAATATGAAGGTTTATTGTAAATAAATATGTCATCACGCCATTTATCCATTTCTAGGTGTGGCACTTTGCTCAAAGTAGATCTCGGCATTATACCTAATATATTTTTGTGTGCGAAGTGCTTTTACCAGCCGTGAAATCATGTTCTCAAAGATGGTAGTGGTGAAAGGGCCAAAGAGGTAATTTTATGTTGCGAAAATTTTTGAAAATTTGTCTACTGTAAGGCTCGAACCGAGATTCTTATGATCCACAATCCGATGTGTTACCACGAACCCCATAGATTTATTGTAATATGTTTTAATTTTCTGATTCGAGCTCCGTATCTTTAAATATTTATTTAGTTTGCAGTTTTAGGCAGCATGTTTTTGGGTGATTTAAGAGAAGTGTTTTAGTATCAGTTTTAGCGCTGTACAATGTTCTAAAATAGTTTTATAAAAAAATACTTCAAATAAAAGTGGTAGAATATACATTTCTCTCTAACTTCTATTCGAAGCATTTTTTATAAAATAATTTTGGAACATTGTACAGCGCTAAAATCGAGCCAAACTGCTTCTCTTAAAACATCCAAAAAGAGAGAAATATTTTAGTGCTGTACAATGCTCTAAAATTATTTTAAAAAATAATAAGTGGTAGATAAAATATTTCTCTGTAACTATTATAAGAAGCATTTTTTTATAAAATAATTTTAGAACATTGTACGGAGCTAAAGCAATTCTCTTAGGACACCCAAAAACAGAGCTCGTACTATCAGCCATTGTGTTCAGATAAGGATTCGAGCAAAGAATCTAAAATTATTTTCCTACCATTGACAAAAGAGAAGGTTTAATAAAAGATAACGTTTATCCTTTCGGTAGATGGTTAGTGATTTTTCGACGAAATGGGATGTTTCGTGAAATCCCAGTGCAATAAAAGTAACTCACCGTGTAAACTGCTTTAAAAAAATACAAAGTTTTTATTAGCGGCCATTTACCCAACTTAAAAATCTCGGAACTTAAATTTGTTTGCATGTTGTTTATTTTTCTCCATTTTGGGCAACCATTTACCAGCTATTATTACACTCCAGACGACATTTTGTATACATAATTTAGAAAAGAATTAATAGATTGAACATACACATAGAGAAATTGAGTTAGTTAAAATAAAACGAAGTAGTTTTTCTTGCATTATTCAATCAATTTAAATGAAGATATTTTTTATTTTAAGCAGTCTCAACTATAGTATAGTATAGTTTTTTTCGCAAAATGGTGACCCATCCAATTACTGACCGCAGGCAGTGATGCTTAACTTGCGTTATTAAGTGAACCGGCTTCAACGCTACCTTCCATGGACGTTGCCGAAAAATGCAATTACTGTAGTACCTATGTATGAGAACCTCGATGTATTTACTAAATATTTCAGTTATTCGAGAAACAACTGATTTTTTTTTACGAAATGAAATGCGAACTATCTACTACATGCCGCATCTTAAATGGATGAATCTGGATTTTATGAACAACACAAACATGTTATTCAGTGGGATTCGAACCTACAACCTTAGGTTTGCTAGAGCTACTACACCACCGAGATCGACTACATCTGAATTTATGTTGAACAGTCACGTAACTGAAATTTCTCAGTTGAAATAACTGAAAATTCAGTAGAATTGACTGACCGTCTCAGTTCAATCAACTAAGAATTAATTACAAAGAAATTAACATGTTCGGCTTGTAAAGATTTTAATCGCTTAAATATTTTTTATAAAATGTTATATTGTGCACTAAAGTATTAAATTTGTTAATTTGTTTTTCTTTATAAACATAACCTTCATATGATATTAATGTCATAATATATAGCAATGACGATTTAACTATTCAGTAAAAATTACTGGAATATTAGGATGTTTTGACTGAATTTTCAGTTAAATTGACTGATTTTTCTCATTGTGGCAATAGCGAATAATACTTTTAATATAATGTTCGGCGTAACCTGTAGATGCGAATACCCTTAGTTCGATTCCTTGCTACGTCCTTGCAAGGATAAGCAATGTTAATTGAACGAATTGTAAGGTAAATGGGAAGGCGTTGCACAAATAAAAATAAATCACTTACCGAGATCTGCGAAATCAGAGTGCCACATCCAAAATGTGTATATGGCGTGATGATATATTTCTTTTATCATATTTTTCATCAGGTCAGGCTTAAATTTAAAACATATTTACAGTTAGAGAATTGAAATGAGATACTCCAAAACATTTTTATAAATAACAATTTTTAAAAATATTTATTTTATATCTCTCTTGTTGTTTTTTAACCATTATGAATTAAAACGAAGAGCTGGCGAAAGAGCCAGTAGCTCGATCCTCGAATACGCGATTTCGAATACATCTAATTTACATGTTGAGATATCTAACTTTCCGATCAAGTTTTTATTGAACGCAGAGACTTTTTGTTTGAAAACACTGCGATTTGAAATAAGAATACGTTACGCAGCAGACAGAATTGGAACAACAAGATAATAGTTTGCTTATTGTCAAATCTAGATGTTATTTTCAAATGATTTGGAGTGGATTTACGTCTACCAATGAGGGGGAAAATTACTAATTTGTTACACACATTATCCTGCAAACTCCTCACTTATTTATGTGCCTAATTTAACTACTAAATTAGAACCAGAATTGTAGAATCTCGCAATTGTTATTTAACATAAATTGCACGTAAATGTAACAAGAAAATGATCGAAAATAGGTCACTACAACTGACAGCAATGTTCTGCTTATAAATGATTATGTAAACCTGTAAAATGACAGGTGTGTTGCCATCAGTTCCATCTCTTAGTAATTACTATATCTGCATTTGAAGTAAAATAATAAACTATTATAAGTGCTGTCAAACGCCTACTTAAATAAAAAAAAACTATTATTTTGTGAATAATGGTATAGTCACAATATACAGCGTGTAACAGAAAAACTAGCTACTTCATATAACTTCTATGTTATTAAAAATACCATCAAATACTATAAGACAATCTTATAAAGGGTCAAGGTGGACATCCAACTATTGAAGAAAATATTTTTTAAACCAGTGGTTCTCAAAATACCTAGTCCGAACGACCTAGCTTGGTGAGTTGAAATAATTTAGAATTTCTCTGCGGTAAGGGACAAGTAATAAAAACCATAGGCGTGTAAAAAAATCAATTTAATAAATGTACAAAAATTACAGAAAATAATATTTTATTTATTTCATATAACAAAAAAAAAAATCACCAATATCAGGTACGAAATGCAGATCATAAAAAGTTGAATGTGAATTTGATTGATTTACTGCACACAAAAAAAATTGATTGTTACAAAAGCAAAAATCTATCTTACGTATAGTGACAGCAATTTAGATATTTACAATAACAATATTTATATTAGTAATATAATATTATTTAGATTCTTGTAGAAGCAATCAAAAATAATATCATATTACTAGTATAAATATAAATATTGTTATTGTAAATATCTAAATTGCTGTCACTGTACGTAAGATAAATTTTTGCTATTGTAAAAATCAATTTTATTTTCGTGTGGAAATTTACATTATTTAGTAATTTCTTTTGGATCACAAGCCACAATTAGTTTAGTCATCACAACTTATATTTTAGCCATTTTATTATTTAAAATTTTCAAACATTCAAAACAGAATCAAACTTCAACTGAATGTTGATTATTAGCAAACAGGTATTTATAGCAAAATTACATAGTTTAAGGGTGGAAAATGAACCATTTAATTCTAATCTACCTATAGGTATTTTCTCATTAATTTTTGAAGTTTTAAGCTTCTACTTTAGTATTTGCTTCTAGAAGCGGAATATTAATATTATGTTCCTATAATAATCGCCTTATCTAATTTACTTATGGGTTTTTCTTATAAATCGTAATTAAATCATCGTCTTTAGAGTGTAATTTTAACCATATTATAGCATACATTATAATATGTAAATTAAAATAGCAGTTTACTTCTAAACTACAAAATGTAAATGTTTGTCAATACGTTTCCATTACTACCATATTAAAAAATGCAATATGTGAAATAAATATACAAAAAATTAAACCATTTGTAGATTTCTTATTGCCAGTAAGCACATTAGTTAAGGCCTATGTGCAAACACAAGTACTTGAGTCTAAGTCCATTAAATACTCTGAGGTCGAAAGGTTATTGTATTGTGTTAAGTAATAAAAGATTGTAAAATCACTATTTAACACCGTGCGGCATCTAAAAAAAGTATATATTTAACGAAATGTATCGCAGGAATTGTGAACCTAACTGCATTCTTTCTACTCGCCAATATACGTCGTTCGGACTATAAGGTGGCATATTTTTAGGCCTATTCGATAGAGAATTTTTTCTTGATTTCAACCTTTCCCAATTTCTTTTTCCAAGAATATAAAAATTATAGCAAATGTTTCTATTCATATGTTTTTATAGGGTATTTACAAGGTACACATCCAAATTTTGGATTTTAAAAACATCAGCATTTCAGCTTGTTTAGCTTAGAATAGATGGCTTCCGGTACTGGAAGATAAAAGATTAGAGTATGTGAGTGGCCTGCAGGCTATCGAAGTACTGTGTAACGGAAAAATTTCGTGTTTAATGTGGGTTTTATCAAAATCTGGCGATGAAATCACGATTACAGTACTTCCTCTTTACAGAGTGGGGAAGTAAAAAGTGAGTCAGTTAAGATTTGAATGAAATTCAACGCATGAATTGCCAAGATTAGAGCGAAAAATATGTATTTAGCGCACTTTTTGTTTGCTTTGTCTGTCCGCACAAGCGTCTGAATTTAAATGTCCGATAAAAAATATTATTCATTGGCAACGTTGCAGCGCATCGCAAAAACCAGGAAATATCAACACGACACAGATACGGCTTAGGTTTTTTAGTATTTTTGATACACTTCGTGAGTATACTCCGTATTCACTGTTTTTATGCGGCACGATTAAGGTCTTCCTCGTTTGTAAAATCTTTTGTTGAAATTTTACGATAAGTTTTTATGTCCACCTATTTTACTGAGTTAAAAGTTGCGATGTTTTGTTATCGATGGCTGTTTTACGTTGACAACACTGAATTGACTGTCAGAACTTCTAACTAAATATATCAATATTTCTAACTTTAAGTTCAGATATTTTGTTATCCTTCACAAACGCGAAACTGACAAGTGAAACTTAATACTTCTAACACAAACTACATTCAAAATTTGCAGATGTATTTACATTTAATTTATGAGAAATGAGCAACTAACATGAAACTGATAGCTGAAATTTAATATTTGTAACGCTGAAACATTATGTAATATTTATGTTTTCTTCTTTACATCGCCGACAGAAATGGTCAGATGCAAGTTAATATTTGTGATGCAACTTTGTTTAATATTCAGGTTATATTTAACAATTTGTTACTAATTACATGTTACATATTAATACATGCAATATGAATGCCAACGATGACAAGTTTTAGTAACAATAATAAATTTTCATATACCATACTATGTAAAAGGAATGTATAGTATTTATTGGAAATAAATGCTGTTATAGTATGTTATGAAACACATTTCCGATACGTTGGCATCGAATAGTTGAGATAAACAACATTTAGGTATATACAAGGCATATTTTATAGCAGATAAACGAAGTAAAACAAAGTTATTACTGCTCATGATAACAGAAAATGTATTACAGAAACCACTTATTTCCGGATCTCAAACGAATTCATAGGCGTCGTCAGAATTCTTCAACGTAATCTAAAAATAATTTTTCTTTGTTTCTTTGATTGATGAATATTTTCACAACTCGAGACATTTAAAAACGTACAAATTATTTATAAGGTCGTGGATTAAAAAGTCAAGCAAAAACAAATAAAAAAAATTGGAATTGTTCTTTCGGCTTATTTTCTTGGCAGAAAACTTTAAGTTTTGAAACAAAAAATAACTAGGCCTAGTAAATAATTCTATATTAAAACATTTAACTTAGATTTCACGGAAAATAAAATACCGTAGAATTTACCGAAATTATTCGCTAAACTGAGGATGCGTTTTCTAAAAATTTCATAACAATTAAGAATTCAAATAAATAAATAAAATAAATATATCATCACTCCTTTTACCCATTGTGGGTAAGGTACTCTCCTTACTCAGATCTCGGTAGGTGATATATTTTTACGTATGAAATGTGGTTACCAACCGTCAAGTCATAGCCCCCAAAGTTGTTAATGGAGGGAGAACCATAGGGGTAAATTAAAATTGGCAACTGTCTGTAGTGGGATTCGAACTGAGGATTTCACGATCAGAAAATGCATCTTATATTCCCAAACTCAGTGATGGGGTAAATAGCTCCGTGGGAACGCATCGGACTGTGGATCATAGGATCCTCGGTTCGAGTCTCATAGCCGACAAATTTTCGAAATTAAATTACCTCTGTGACTTCTCCACCACTACCATCCTTGGAGGCTGTAATATGACGGCTGGTAACTGCACTTCACGCGCAAAAATATATCATAGTACCCAGATATTCTTTGAGCCACACCCAGAAATGGGTAAATGGCGTGATGATATATTTTTTTAAATATAACAGGACATATATTTCCTCTAAAAGGAATAAGAAAGGCATGGCTAGATGCCATAGACCGAAAAAATTATTAGTAACGAAAAACTCTGTTATAAGTTAGAAACATCTCACACAAAATAATTTCGTTAAAGAAAGATATTGTTCTGATAAGTATACAAAATAGTAAAGACATTTCATAAAATATAATATATAATTAATTTAAACTAAGCTTATGCGAAACTAAAAATTTTAAAAGTATAATTTTTTTTGTAACAGTATCTACACTGTAAATTGCTGATGTTATAGTGCTGCCATCTGGAAAAGTTTGACGTGGCTGCGCCCATTAAGAAAAAGAAATTAAACACGATTATTTACTAAGCAAATTTTCAGAGAGTGCATTTTATATCCTCAGTTTACCCAATACTCCGGAAAATTATACTATGTCCTTTTTCCGTGTAGTATTGTGAACCCTGCTAAATGAATTCTTCCTCCATAATTACCGAAACAACCCAAAAAAAGAACAGAGCTAAATCTGTATGCGTTTATTGACGTTTACACAATTTCATCTGTAATAATCGTTGGCAATTCAAATGGGAAATGAGTGTTTAATTGGCAGGCTCTAGCGACGCCTATGAGTAGTTATTATCCTATTACCTCGCTTATATTCGCCTTGTTAATATATAATAAATAGTATTACCTTTATGTGCGGGCAGAGTCCCAGTGGCAGTTCCTCCCGTGGAGCTGGGTGCAGAAGCGTACTTCTTGTATGCTGCGCTGTTCATCGTGAGCTTGCGCACGTTCTTGTCTGGGTGGAACACGATGATGTAAATCTTTGGCGAGTAGAGGCACACTAGCGCCACTGTGGCACTCAGGCTGATCGAGATGCAAAGCGTGGTGATCTGCGTCTGCACACATGGACCCTTATGAGCAATATTTTTATTAGAGCTGAATTGTTGGATACGACGCCACGTACAAATATAATTTTTTACAAAGAAATAATTCTTTTTTAACAACGGGTATTGTTGGACTAAATAGTTAAGTGGCGCAGTCGGTAGGATAGTCTAACTTAATTTGTTTCACTTGTGATTAAGTGGCTATGGAACATATTCAACTATTGAACACCAACCAGAAAACTTGACGTATCATGAGAATCGTATTTTATCTCAAAATTTAAATAACAGAAATATAATATTAATAACTCCGGTGTTAAATATGACAGTATCACATCCAAGAGCACTTGAGTTGGACAGTACAGCTATATATTTATTAATTACACTATCCAACAGGACAACTTCCAATTGGAGTGTGATTTGCAAATGATATAGGAAGAGGTACTGCACCTCGGGGCAAAAATTGCATGTTTTGTACCATATTTTTTATTGTGGCCAGTTAAAGAAAATAATCGTACTATAGGGAAGACTATTATTTTGTTAATAATAATTAGCTTTATTGAGCTGTTATATCATTTATATCAAGGTATAATAGAAGAAACATCAAAATAATGTCTTTTCCTTAATAAACTTTTGACAAAAACCCAATAACAAAAATTAAAAGTGACTCACTGAGCAGTTGTTACAAATTACAACAGTTAATTATTTTTATATAGAAATTGGGAGTACTTTAAAGTTAGTTAGTTGAACAATGTTTAATTAAAAAAATCAATAGTTATATTATAAAAGTTACGGCTATTTAAATTTGTCTATTATTTCACAAAATTACTGTACACATGGTTAAGATCCACTTAAAAACAAAAACACCACTAGAAACAAGTTGCCGTTGAAATTCATTTAAATATCAATTCATTAAACGTCAAAGTATGTTAAGTGCAAAATGGTATTTTCAGTAACGAGGAATATGCAGACATAATTATGGATTATGGAATAAGTATCATTAATTAAAAAGAATTCTAAAATTCATCGCTTTGGCACTATATTTTGTTGTGCGAATAATTCAAAATTAAAATAACAGTAAATTCTGAAATTTAACATAAATATGTTTCTACGAAAACGAGAAAATGATGATGTTACTAATTTTTAGAATTTTCCCAAATATTTTCAGTGGATTATTCAATAGGTGGCAGTTAATTTAAAAGAACTTTAATTTGTTGCAACTTTTTGGTTATTGAGTTTAGGTAAAAAATTATTGATGATAAAACATTATTTTGTATTTTGTATATTGAATTCAATAATTATCTGACGCAATTACACATTGTCCTTGCCTCTTAAATTAAATAGTTTGTATTTCCTTTAAAATATGTTAATATATCTTGGAACATGCCCCAAGGTATATTTAATTAACTGTCCAGATATACAACAAATATAATAGTTTATTAGAATTTCACATAAAATTTATTCAGTAACCATTGAAATCTCAATGTAAATGGGGTCTTACACCATTTTTTTTATGAAACTTTATTTAAATTGAATACTATCTACACTTTCAAAAAGTCTTAATTGTTATTCATTAAGCCACAATGATTTTGTAAAAATGTTGTGACGTCATTGTAGAGGTGTTGCTGGATCTTAAACAGTACAGACTGTAAATAATTGTAGTCATATATCTTTTTACTTATTTTATTATTATTATTACAATAAAATAGAACATATATGTGACTAAAATTATTTAAATCTCTACTGTTTGAGATCCACCAACA
This sequence comes from Poecilus cupreus, assembly GCA_963942605.1. Classification (NCBI taxonomy): domain Eukaryota; kingdom Metazoa; phylum Arthropoda; class Insecta; order Coleoptera; family Carabidae; genus Poecilus; species Poecilus cupreus. Next base: position 13,602,287 of record OZ012715.1, read on the forward strand.
TCTATAATGACGTCACAACATTTTTAAAAAATCATTGTGGCTTAATGAATAACAATTAAGACTTTTTAAAAGTGTAGATAGTCTTGAATTTAGATAGTTTCATAAAAAAAAATTTAAATGGTGAACAACCCCATTTTAGCACTCTTCCCTTAATGGTGTCTGAATAACAAATAAAATCGTATTGATACCAAAATGTCGCGCCATAATTTCGCCAGTGTTACTAAATACAACTAGAAATTAGTCCAGTTGACGTTAGATGTAGCTGCAATTCATACGTCCCAAGGGTACAACACCTTCCCCTACTTTTATTTATTATCAGGAAAAGTTAATTCCAGGCAATGTTTTTTTTTTGTGTTTGAAGAAGGAAGGTGATGAAAGCGGCGCGTGTCAGTGTCTGTTTGATTTTTGTGTGATCGGAAGGGATCGAGGGTCGTTAGTCAGTGTGACCGCGGCCTTACGAGTACTGAATACGCTCCCAAATAGACAAATCAATGAGTTCACTATTCGTATTCGCCTATTCGGTGTTCCAGTGAACAGTGACGTATCACTTCGTCACATCCCGTTTCATCGCACTCATGGATTTTAATTCAAACTGTGCAAAGTACAAAGCTATAAGCTTTTGAGTATTGAAATCAATGAGATATCTGTGTGGTATTTGGTGATATGTCGCGTTGTGACTTCCTGATTTAGTTCGCTTTATAGAATTAATTAAAACATAAACCATGTAAACAGATAATAACACTCAATAGTTGAGCGTCACACTCTGACAGTAGTTATTTACAATAAACTTCAAAGTACAAAATATTCACAAACCATAAACGAAATATGACAAATTTATATCAAAATCGTGTAACACTTATGCAATAATTCGTAGTAAAGTATTTTTTTTCTTTTAAATATTTTGCAGTAAAGCTATATAACGAATTGAACATATTTTGACGTCACAGGTATTTGCATTGTGCTATTGGCCAGAAATATGAAAATTGCAAATCGCGCGTCTGCCGTTGCGCCTAGCGCCTATTGTGGGCTAAAATAGAACTACAAAATGTCATTTCATATTTTTGTTTGTTGTTATTTTAGAATATATTTGTTAGGCTTCTATTACTTGTTTTATAATTTCACTGTTTGATTGTGCTGTGTTGAAAAACAATTTGAATAAAATTGTGTGTTGAGGTTAGGTTACATCACTACTAGCGCCACTGTCCTCAAACTTTTGTTGTTATTTATTCGAATATCAAGTAAAATACTCTTCAAGTTGTGAAAGGAATTTTGTCTTAGTTTATATTAAGTTTAAATGTTGTAAATTAAGACTTATAATATGAAAATATTATTTTTATGTTAAAAAATATATAATATCTAGTATTATGGAAAATCATTGTTTAGTGCCACTGGAGTAATACCTGTGACGTCACACAAACATCACACAAACTTTGAAAAATAATATCTCGGTTAATATATGAAATTTTCACATCGGGTTTTCACTGATCGTCATATATTCTAATAAAGTTTCATAAAAAAAAAAAATTAAAAAAATTAGTTTATGGGCCCATTATGCGAAATGGTATTTATACATTTCCTATGTCAGCATGTTGAATGATGAAACATAATCAAATCAATGGGATTTGGGTAACGTGGCAACGATTGACGGACGAAGTAGCGTGTGGTTACTTCCTGGTTGGGAGCACTATCCGGCGGAATGTGATGAAAACACGGCAAAAACGATGGTGAATAAATCATCGCAGTAAAAACAGCGGACTGATAAATCTTGCGACGTAATAACATTGCTGACATGCTGACTACATCATTAAGTATCTACCCAAGATTAAAATTCAATTAGGGTTATTTGAATTATGTTTCTACAATATTTATACTTAAACATAAACGCGAAAAGTAATCCCAAAAAGAAAAATTCATTTTGTAGCTTTCAATGTTTTTCCCCGGGATGATTTATACGGTGATATTTTTACATGAGTTGATGTTTTGATCTCGTTGTTTTCACCACGAACGTTATCTACTATCTTGACGTTTGAAAATGTAACCATTTTTCGGGAAAAATTACTTGTTCTTATATTGTCCTCGGCTTGACAACTGCTCGTAAACTGACGAATGGAATACATTTATCTGTTTGAATTAGAGATGAGATTGACATTTTTATTACATTTGATTATGTTGGCTGCGACTTTTCGGAACCCGGAAGTCTATTTACAATCGTTAGTATGAGAATCGGAACAATTTCACCGACCACAAGTGCATAAGTTTTGCTAGAGTTACTTGTATCCTTAATTATTGTTGCAATTCTTACATATTTATTTTAAGCAGTCTCAACTGCTGGGGTTATATGTTTGCTCCAAGTTATGTGATGTTATTTTTGTGAGTTTCCGAAATTTAGTTTTCGCATTGTTATTAGTAAAACAAATAATATATACTAGGAGTCAGCAACTATTACTAGCTTTGGGTCAAAAACAATCAAAATGTCACTACTCCTCAAACGAGTCACTCGAAATTAAGAAATGGGTGACTTGGTGTTACTATAAATTTTTTGTGCAATAATTTTGAAGCATCCTGTATATTTAAGCCTGCAGTCCTGCATTTCGTGTATTTACAATGTTTCTTAAAGATAATCGAGCTTTAGGGAAATGTAGACGTGTTAAGATTGTGAGAGTGAAAATTAAAATTTTTGTTTGTAATCAAGTGTTGTGTTTTGTTTTAGAGATGTAAATGAGATGAAAACATTGCCTTGAGAATGGGCGAAGTTCGGAAGCGCGAACGGCGAACGTTATTCTTTAATTTGTGTTTTTCTTTTCGAACAAGAAAGTTCATTGTGGCATTTAATCTATACTCAACTGGTTAGCTGTTAGCAGATAAATTATGACTTACCTCGTACGAGTTTCCTGTGCCAAAATAAATCGGAATGAAAGCCAGCCAAATAATACACGTCGTATACATCGTAAAGCCAATAAATTTGGACTCATTAAAATTCTCTGGAATTTTCCTCGTCTTGATGGCGTAGACCGTACAGATGGTAATCAGCAGCATGTTGTACAGCTGCGAGAACAAGAAAGACATATCCTGAATATTACATTTCAGTATCACAGTCCGCCTGTCAGGATAGTAGTGCCTCGTTCCTGGCGGCTCGATGATCATCCAAACGAGAGTGATCAGAACTTGAATCGAGATCAGAGTGCAAGTGATCACGACCTGCGATTTGGGGCTGATGTAGCCTGGCCTCTGCGCAGATCTGGACGCGGAATCAAAAATCCTCGAGATTCTATTGGTTTTCGTCAACAGCGCTCCATATATTATCGAGAACCCAACGCCGACACCGAACCTCTGGATGGTACACGAGCCGGTTGTCGGCCGGGCAATTAGAACGAAAGTATTCATATAACACAGCATTATTCCAAACAGAAGCATGTAACTTAATTCCCTGCCAGATGCTCTGACTAATGGCGTATCATTATTTTTGATGAAAAGTCCGATGACTAGAAGTGTCAACACGAGTCCGAACAGCGACACAGCGATGGGCGCTAAAGCAAATGCCGAGTCCCAACGCATGTATTTGAGTTCGAGGGAGTAGCAGGACAGTTTGTCGGGGTATGGCCATCGACCGGGCCCACAGTCCCGGCAGTTGAACTCGTCGTGGACGTACTCGTAGTCTTCGCACTTGTCGCAGATCCAACAACAGGTATCGCCCTGCGGGCAAGACGTGACGCTTCAGCATCAGCAACACCAACACCAACACCAACATCATCAGCATCAGCATCAGCACAGTGGCGTAACACGCACCCAATCTCTACGGTTGCCACTTTTTAAATTCTTTCTTATTAATTATTCGTAAGAAAACAATTCTGGTACCGATTACTTCAAATTATTAGAATTTGTAGAATCCGGAAATCTATGTTCAAAAATAGAAGGCTTTGTAGATCCTCTAATATTTATTAATATGACCGTTTCTAAACAAGATCTCCATTCTCAGTTTAATTGAAATGTTTTCTTGCCAGCTATCTAAGATACGATGTACAAAATATTATAAAAGCTAAAATTTATATATAAATGAGCCAAAATATATGAAACAATATATCAGCAAGAGAAGTACAATTCAATAAATAATAAGATGTTTACACATAAGATAATTAAAGTTGCGAAAAATGATTACAAAATTACGGATCCAATAAAAATAATATAAGTTGAAGAGAAATTGTACTTTTCATAATGATGTTGAAAATTCACAACGTTCAATTTGCTATAACATTATTTTTATTGGTTTTGTAATTTTGTAACCATTTTGTTAAACTTTTATCTTATGTGTAAACATGTTATTATTATTTTTTTTTAATCAAACTCAACTACTGAGGTGATATGCCGCCTCGGTTCCTCGTTTTCGGTGGTGTGACAATAACACGCAGTGTTCGCTGGTATGGGTTTTCGCAAAGCGGTCACCCATCCAACTACTAACCGCGGGCAGCCTTGCTTAACTTGCGTTATCGAGTGAACCGGAATAAACGCTCGCAGCCATATCGTTGCCTAAAAACATGTTATTATTTATTGACTTGTATTTCTCTTGATGATATTATACAGGATGAGTTTTTTAAAACAACCAATTAGTTTTGCTGACTAACTAACTAATAACTTCAAAGAAAAACTAAATACACAGGCTTATACAATAAGGAGGAGGACATAATTGTATAATTTGCAAATAAAATTATAAGGGGGATGTGGCGAAGGAATGAAAGTTATATTTTCTTAAATGGAAAAGGGTACTTTTTTATTGGAATGGACAGCCCGAAATATTCCGTTTTCCACAATGGTCATAAAGTTATAAAAACATGAATATCTTTAATGTGGAAAGTAAAACTTTAGGCAGGCTGTTAAACAAAACAAGTTGTTTTTGATAATCCTTGTAACAATAGTTTTGCATCGACAACAATTGTTCACCAATCGATGACTGGAGTATCAATTAAAAATAACATTAACTTGTTTGTTGAGCCTACCTGAAGTTTTATTATCCATTTTAAATATGTTAATGTTTTTTTTTTTTAATTTTGTGACCTTAATTTTATTTTTAGGTATAGCAATATGTTAAAATCGTTGAAAAGGGAATACTTCGGGCTATCTACTCCAATAGAAAAACTACCCCTTTCCATTTAAGAAAATGTAACTTTCATTCCCCTTGCCACATCCCCCTAATAATTTCATTTTGCCAATCATACAATTATATCTTCCTCTTTGCTGTTTAAACTCGAGTATTTATTTTTTCTTTAAAGTTATTAGTTAGCCAGCAAAACTGATTGGTTATTTAATCAAAAACTCACCCTGTATTGTGACTCATTAATGTATTAATATTAACTTGTATAATATTTTGTACATAATATTTAAGGCAACTGGTCTTAAAACGATCGTATTTATACATATTACAGGATCTATGAAGCCTAGTATTTGTGAAGATTACTTTAAATGTAATGAACATTCTTCAGAAATTTTGCAATAATAATTCGGACAGGAGGCAACCCTTCCAATCTCCAATCGATACGAGGCAAATATATATAAATTTACGACCGAATGGTTAAATACTTTAATGCAATGAATCCTAAATAGTGCTTCGAGACATTTCATTAGGAAAACCATTATTAATGATTATTAACCAAATGCAATCGATTACAATTAAGGTCTTGCATTTATGTAAGAAATTTCTGGATAAATTTATGTAAAATTAATGAATTATTTAAAATATAAATCCTGAAACGCTAATAAAGACGAAATTAAATAATTCTTCAATCGAGTGGAACAATTAGCACGAGTAGTTTTAATTTTAATATTAGTTTATCAAGTTAAATTACTAGTTTGAAATAAAATATGCTTATTGATAAGTTTTCATTTAATTTAAACCTTTAACTTATTCAGGCAGTTCTTAATTAATTAACTTTAAAAAATAATTCTGAAAAGCTATACCTAACTGAACAATGCACGCGAACTGTTGAAAAAAACTGATATGAAACTCGGAGTTGAGTTGTGATTAATCATATCTTTTTTAGAAATTTTACGGTCAAAGTTAAAGCATAATTTAAATGGAAAATAATTGTTGTTTCATGTTTGCTTATTGCGCACTTGTACAAAGTATTTATTTATGTCCTATTAGTTTAAATAGTTTAACTTCTAGTTTTATTGTGTGCCATGCAAATTAACACTTTTTCCTCAGTTGTTTGTTTCTAAAATAGAATAAATAAACATACCTGTTGTTTTTTAATCATGCCTGGTTCACAAGGCAGCGAGCAAGCGGATGGCGGTGGAACGCTGGTCCCGTGGTTCCAAACTAATTCCCCAAGGTTTAATTGGAGGGAATTGAACCATTTTCCCACCACCTGTAATAAATGACAACATGCAAATATCAAAAAAAGGTATTGGCAATACATGATAAGCTCATATTGGCAGAACAGTTCCCAATATTCAATCAATACAGTCAAATCACATAACATGTTCAATGTATGAATTTCTCACGCTAAATATAACTGAATAAATGTGAAATTATTCCTTAATCTTCCAGTAGTCTGGAGGGGTCTAATAGGCCCAGAGGTATGCTTATTATACGTTGTATTTCTTATAGAACTAGAACAATAAATTCAACAGTAGCTGATTCGAGTCACTCTATCTTCTATCAGTTACGTTTCTGCATGCGCAGTGTATCCGGCCTCACAGACCCTACCAGACTTGATACGCTACAGGCACTTTAATGGATATCCAAGGTTTGTAATTTTTATTTCTTCAAAATTAAAATTAAGTCTGTCTAATAAGTATATTTATTCAACGGATATTCAAGGTTTGTAATTTTTTTTTCTTCAATATCAAAATTAATTCAGATACATCATTTTAAAAATGGAAGATTGTATTATTTGCAAGAAAACGATGTTTGCCACACGCAAATTTCATATGCAATGAATGTGATAAAAAACTTTTTTATTCAAGAACTCGAATGTTTTTACTGTCTTTTTTTATAGCTTATGTATAATTTAAATTTATAGAAGAATACATTTTATTTGAAATCGGCACTAAAGAACGCCAAAATCGGCATTAAAAGCTCTGAAATCAACACTAAAGTAATTTATTATTCTAAGATTTTGAGCAACGCAGTGTTGACAACCGTACGATAATTATTGTACGATAAGTAAGATAATATCGGCTGGTATAGGATGTACGGTAGTAAATATGTGGAAGAAAAACGATTTAATTAATTCCGATGAAGAAATTGAGAACAAAACACATAATTTTGAGTGTTATTTACGAAAACTCCAATGTGCGAAGTTGGCAACACTGAATGATGTGTAAACTTAACCTATAAAATAATGTTTTTAAAGCTTTTTTCTTATTTTATATTTCAAATAAAATTTGATATGTACCGCGGGATTGAAGTTCCTTTTTATCACTCATATTATTTATTACGTATTCATGATAAAAAGTAAAACTTCAGTGCCTTGATACATAAATAACTATTATCTAGATGTTATTTTTATAGTTAAATGCACAAATTATGTTTACAATAAAATCGGAAAAGTTTTGAAGCCAATTTAGGCACTGTACTACTTTTATTTTCATTCAGAAGCTTTAAATCAATGGGATCCATTCAAAGAACCAAACTTCCGAAAGGTTAATCAATGCTTATATTATGAAAACGGAGATACTTTTGCGATGATTTCCAAAAGAGTAGAATCGAAATTTCTAAGCACCAAATAATATTCTGTTTGTTATTATTTAAAGGAATCCTTGATTGAAAGCCGCGGGCTATCCATTCCGCATGACATACATGTTCACAATTTCAAATAAATTTAATATTCACTTTAATTAAATTACGTCCGTAGCTGTAAGGAATTTTTAGTCAACAATTCACTTTAATGGAAGTGGAGCGTGGAAATATGCAGCCTGGTTTTCAGCTGTTGCAAAAAGAACGAAAGGAAAAAGGCATCTGGTGATAATTTATAAATGCTGTAAACATGATTTGCACATTAAAAAGTGCTTGTAAAACCCTGTACAGTATCCATGTAATATTAATAATGTCGAATTGATTCATTTATTATTAAATTTTAAATTGAAGGTATCCACACTTTTCAGAAGATAATTCTAACTATAATAATTACTGGAAAAAAGTTTGCTATTTGTAGCTAGGCTAGATGCTAGTAGCTAGATAAACACTAATTGCCAAATTAAACAATGAGAAATACATTCAAAAGATTAATGTGCCCGCATCCACAATAGGGCATTAGGGAATTTAAATATTTTACTAGTGGTATTACCACGAGAGTAGGGGATCCTTATAGACTAAATAATATAAAAAAGAATCTAAATAAATAATTAATAGTTTCGTTGTACCGTTCCAACAGCAGAAATAAGACTCCATACTGAAAATTTAACTTCACAAAATTTTCCCCTGCGACCTATCCTTCCTAGCTTCTTTACAGGCCATTATTTGACAGCTGGTAATATTTTAAGAGCACTGGTATACATATATCTTCTACTGAGAACTGATGTGAATGAATAATTTATTATAAAATATATATAAAATTCAAGGCATTAAAGAGCATGAATTCAAAAACCAAATGAATATTTTACCATTGCACTGCACCCGCGCTTTACTGTAAAAAAAGTTTAGAGAAATTAAAAATAAATGGCTAAAATGCATATTGGGATTAAATTCAGGGAAATGCGAACTACATCAAACATAAAATTTACAGCAATTCCAGGTATTAATTTCTTTGTGAATATTCAATTTTTATATTACCTATATTTCGAATAAAAGTGATTGGTTGGAAAATTGGAATGCATTTTTCTGTCCTGCAAAACTCATTTCAGTAGTTGATTTTCATTTTAAAAACGTAACTCTTACATAGGATGTATGAACATTGGACAGTTGTAGGATTTGAGGAAAAATCAAATTTTCCGAGTTAACCGTCTATGTCTACACTAGGGCTTCGAATACCGAATAGAATTTTCAATCCCGGTATTTTGGTATTCAAAAAACTCGTTACGATTTTTTGTACTTTTTTTATAAAGATGGTTAGCGGACTAACTGCCGTTGATCATATGCTGCTTAATGCGTGGATGATTGTAATTTTATATGAACAACAAAAACGACCATGCTCTTCCGTGGGATTCGAACCCACGATCTTTGGTGTACTAGCGACATAGCCACTGCGCATTTAGACGATTCTATAAAATTAACTGTCTTAAAATTCGTAAAATTTACCAAACGTATTATAAATGTAAATACTAAAAACAGGAAGAGAAACGCAAAGTAATACTTAATTTCTCTATAATAGTTATTTATGTATCAAGGCACTGAAGTTTTTCATTTTATCATGAATATGAACCATATAAGTGATAAAAAGGAACTTCAGTGTAGCGGTAAATATTGAATTTTATTTGAAATATAAAATTATAAAAAAAAAATTAAAAAAATATGTTTTAGGTAATGTTTACACATCTGTCAATTATCAATTGGAACTTGCATTCGGTGTTGCCAACATGGCACGCTGAAGTTATCATAAATAACACTCAAAATTATGTGTTTTGTTCCCAATTTCTTCTTCGGAATTAGTTCGTTCTTCTTGCATATATTGATACATTTTACTTACGTACAAATTTACTATCGAGCATCCTATACCTGTCGAAATTATCCTACTTGTACAATCGTTATCGTACGGTCAACACTGCGTTGCTCAAAATCGTAGTATAATGGATTACTTTAGTGCCGATTTCAAATTATAGTTATTTATGTATCAAGGAACTGAACATCAATTTTTTATCACGAATATGGAATTTAGTTGCCGAGGCCTGTAGGGCCGAGGAAAATAAACCATGTGAGTAATAAAAAGGAACTTCAGTGCCGAGGTACATATTAAGTTTTATCTGAAATCTAAAATTCGAAAAAACTGTAAAAAAATTACAATATAGGTTAAGTTTATACATCTGTCAGTTGTCAATTGAAACTAACAGTCAGTGTTGCCAACCTCGATAAGTGAAATTATCGTCAATAATTAATTCTTCTTGCAAATTTTGTTTTAAGTTACGTCCAAATTTACTATAGTACGTCCATATATCTACCAAAATTATCCTAATTTTACAATAATTATTTAACGGTTGCCAACACTGGGGTGCTCAAAATCGTCGTATAATGGGCTACTTTAGTGACGATTTCTAAGCTTTTAATGACGATTTTGAGCACTTTAGTGCCGATTTCAAATAAAAGTATTTTACTTTTCTTTCAAATAGGATCTTAGAAATATAAGTCAATCAGTCGTACTATGCAAGCAAGGATGACAACTTGTTGGTACTATTCGTATTAAGAACCATCAAAACCGAACATTCCAGTACTGGAAATATAAATACTGGGATTCAATTACCGGGGATAAACTCCGGGATACCGAAATTTCTGAATCCCGGTATTGGATGCCCGAGTCTACACCCCGTTGGGATACACGGTGTAAAACAAACAGGAATTACGATTTTAATTAAATTTGTAAATTATCCTGAGAGTAATAAATAGCTGTAATAATGAACTGGTAACTGGTAAGTTAGTCCTGTGAGTTTAAACCAATAAAGTAGTTAGTATTACTACATACTACACATAGTACATCGTAATAAAATATAATGTTACGATTATTAAATTTCCAAATGACCACAAATTAAACAAATAACGGCTATAACGAGCAAAAGTTTCCAACCCCATAATGCTTGTAACATTCGAGTTCGACAGTCACACAGATGTTGGTGATTAGCCCGAACTAAGCGCGAAATTGTGTGCTGGCCTTGGGGCATGATGGCATACGAATGCGAATGCGAATACGAATACGTATAATACGTATACGGCAGGCACTAGGCACTACACTCTAGCAAGGAGCAAGGGCAGGAGCAGGAGCAGGAGCAGGAGCAGGCGCAGGACGTAGGGGTTGACAGAAGCCGAGCTCTGGCTCTTGCTCTTGCTCGTAGCTGTGCAGCGAGGACAGGGATAGAAAACTTACCCGGTAGTGATGGCCGGAAGCGTTTTGCAACTTCTGGTAATTGAGGATGTCATAGCGCGCCAGCCCGTCACCTTGCCCATCGAATTTCACCTCGCTGCCAGCGGGATCTGCGAACACAATTATTCAACGAAAATTCACGCGGCGCCGCCACTAGATGCTGCTTATTACAACCGCCAAACCATCCAACGCCAACGCTCCCATTTATTGTTTCTACCTGCATCGCTCTGTTTACCTGTTGAATAATTCTAATAACTTACATTCAAATTGCATCTACAGATTACTAAATTATCATAGCGATTCTCAAACTCACTTAATTAACAATTAACGCCGAAAATAGGAACAGTCATTAGCGAATTTTTGACAGATCTAATTAATTCAGAACGGGCACCAGGGCTTTTGCTCTCCGGGGAAAATTGTCAACGTTTCACCATCACACTTAAGGCTACACCTGAAAGGATGATTCTATGTACCATTACGATACACTGGTTATAAATAAAACGACTTGTTCTAAAATTTTAGGTTTCATTTTGATACCGGTAGTCGTCTATCGGTCTGTACTTTCTAATTTAATCAATTAATTTAAATTTTACAGATTTTTTTTTATTTACTTAAAATGCCCATATATCTGCAGTATATATTTTTCTTCCGGGTGTTTCATTTTCGCGCAACGATTTGCAACTTTATATATATTTTTAATGAATGTTTTAATGTTAAAAAAGGGTAAAAAAAATTCAAGAAATATATATTTTGATGTGCTGATTCACAAACAAAAAGAACTTTTTTTCAAAATTCGCAAACTTTTGGGCATGTTTCTAGAAGAGTACATTTCTAGCGCCACTGGTTGCCACATAATTTTTAATAAAAATAATAATGAATTTTTTAACCACGTAACTGATTTTGAATAACAAATGAATTAATATTATTTTGACACGTGTTCAGTGGCACTAGAAATGTTTTTATTAATAAATAATCACTCACAGAAAGTGTGCCACGAATTGTATATGAATGTTTAAACAAATAGATTAGTTGTTGTCTGATCTACAATAATTATTATTTACTTTTATCACTTGGTTTATCAACTTTTCGTTGTTATATTTTATTTAGTTTGATGTATTTACATATTGATTGTTCTTAATTTCATAGCATACTTTCTGTGTATAATTGTTTATAAATAAAAACATGAATAGTCCATGTATTGATCATTTTAGGGCTATAATGAATAAGAACTGTTTTAAAGTTCACTCGATAACGCATGGTAAGCAGCACTGCTCACGGTCAGTAGTTGGATGGGTGACCGCTTTGGGAAAACACCACCGAAAACGAGGTACCGAGGCGGTATATAACCTCAGCAGTTGAGATCGTTTTACGAAATAAAATAAAAAAAAAGAGAAACAAAATAACTAAGATTTGGCAAATATATATACATTAAATAATGTAATGGAACACCCGGGAGAGAAATTTATACTACATATGTGTAAGCATTTTAATATAAAATAAACTTGGTTTAAAATTTTTTTGGTATATTTGAAATAATGGAGTAAAATGAACAACAAAAATAACAAAAGAAAATGTATAATTCTCGGGAATCATTTATATATCAAAATACCTTAGCTTAAAATACAGTAATATAAATTTAGGAGTATTATTTGCTCATTAAACATTAGTATATTAAATCATAATATTTAATTAAAATTTAGTGTCAGTCAATTCGTTCAACAGGTGAGTAAATTTACTTGGCGTAAAAAGTAAATTATGTGAGAAAAAACAAACGTGTATTAATTCCCCTCGTTATTTGCAGCAATCAAGATAATGAATATATAACAAAAATAAAAATAAAATGTAAATTTTCATGTAAAGCAAACAATCATTTTAATTGGGTACTAAATACAGCAATATTATTTATGTAATCATCGTATGCTGTATGATGTTAACAGAGGTAACTTCATTAACAATTCGTACAAAGTATTTGCAAGTAAAATGTTTTGTTATTTTTAGTTTACGAGTTTGCCACCCTGTTGAGCAACTTATAAATGAGTTAAATTTGGTTTTAAAGTATTTTGCTGTTCAAACAACCAGTAAACACTGTACATTTCATTTCTGTTTGCAAAAATAAAAATACAAGTTTTTTAAGTAAATCCATTTCACTTAATATATTGATATAGTGGATATCTTAGTAGCGCTAGAGGTTTTTTGGTTCGAAACTAAACGTCATTTTATCAAGAACTTTTGGCATTGGTTAATTTTGTATCTATTCTTGTGGCGAACCATACATTCAGAAGACAACGATTTAAAAAAATATATAATATGATCTGCAGTAGAATCATATAAATTCCGCAATAATTTGTGAGGAAAAATAAAAAGAACTACCACAACAATAACTTTTTGAGACCACACATCAAACACTGATGAAATGTTGATTAACATCATTTTGGCGTTAAGTTAATATCACTATTATTGCTACAGAACATTTACAAAATTTATTGTTAAAAAAAAACTGTTTTATTTTGACTTATCTGATATTGTGTTGTGCTCTCTGTGGTTACTTGATATTAAGGTTGTAATAGCATAGCGCTAATGAAACTTTGATCCCTTAGTTAAGGAACTAAGTGGAATAGGATCTATGTTAATACAACACTTTTTACTCCTAATGACGTCCCTAAAGCTTCATCACCTTTTATTTAATAATAATGTTTTAAAATTGAACAAATTCAGACTATTTAAAAACAATGAGATCCTTCACCAGAGACACAAAATAGCGAATAAGTCATTTATATTATAACTACACCGAAAAATATCGTACTAGATATAATATAAGTTTAAAAATATTATTAATTATTAAGATATTTGAGTTTTAAACATAGCTATTCCGACGTCAAAGTATTGTTTCTCTGCTTGAGCTTCTCTTTCACACATCTATTCTAATCCAAATTCTTTGTACTTCTATTATTATTGATCTGTCAGATTGTCGAAATGTCAAATGGTTGGCACCTAATTTAAAGATTTTTGTTTTGTTTTGAATATGTAATCAAATAACACAAATCACACTTGTCTGAGAATTTGCGTGATAATGAAACCAAGTAGATAGGTTGACACAATGAAATTAAATATAGGATAGCAAAATTTATCAATGGTTTGTTTACAAAAACAATCTTACAGTTTATTTATGTGTTTCTTCCTGGAATAAATAGTTTTCATGTATATTGTAATTATTTACCACAAAAAATGATTTTAATTCTATTTAAATAGTTTTCTTAACAATTAAATAGAACATTTATGGTACTATTATTTACAATCGCTACTACTTGAGATCCACAAAGAACGACAATACTGACGTAACAACATTTTAAAAAAAATCATTGCGGTTTAATGAATTACAATTAAGACTTTTAAAACTGCAGATAGTCTTCAATTGATAATGTTTCGTAAAAAATTAAATAGTGAAGAAACCCAATGAAACCTTATCTACATTGAAGACTATGTGCAGTTTAAAAAATCTAAATTGTTATTCATTAAACCGTAATGATTTTTAAAAAATCTTATGACGTCAATGTTGTTGTATGTTGTGTATTTGTGTTATATGGTTACGAATTCAAAACAAAACAAAAATCTTCAAATTAGGTGCCAATCATTTGATACTTCAACAATCTATCAACTCAATACAAAGAATTAGGAAAAAATAAATGTGCGAGGGATAAGCTTAAATAAAATATCTTAATAATTAATAATACTTTTTAAATTTCTATAGTATATTATTAAAGATCTGGCAGCAACTAATCTGATTGTTTAAACACATTCATAGCATTCTTTCTGTGTACGATTCTTTAATAATAAAAACGTGAATAGTTTCTGTACTGATCATTTTAGGACTATAATAAATAAGAACTAGTTTAAAGAGAAACATATATTCTTCCAAATTTAAAAAAAAAGGATGTTCCATTTAAATAAATTAAGTTGCATATCATTGCGAGAAAATGGAACACCCGGTAGAAAAACTTATACTGCAGATACATGGGCAATTTAATGTAAAATAAACTTTGTCTGAAAAATTTTTCAGTAATATTTATAATAATCGCATAAAATTAAAAATACAGACCGATGGATCATTCTGTATAGTATGATGATTTTGGATTTAGTATAATATGAATTACTTATTTGCAATTTTGTACTAATAAAGAACCACATTTGTCAAAATATGGTCTGTGGTAGTGGTAAGTTGTGAAGCATTTAGTTGGGTAATGAAAGGCAAACCGAAAATAAACACGTAAGAAGGTGTATCTTTAAGGGAAAGTTAAAAATAAATGCGGAGCAATTTAGTTTGAAATGGGCACTTTTTCACATGAAGCTTTGGGAGTGTTCCCACTATGTACCATGTTATATTTGTGTTTTTCTTTGAAGAGTTAATGAATGTGGGTGCAGAGCGGCGGATGGTGTATTGACTAACGCTAACCTATTTCAGAAAATCTTTCGCAGTTCTTTTAGGTGGGTACTTGCCCTGTTTCTTCGCCCGAGGTCAGAAAATCAAGGGTCAAGCAATTTGTTCTGCCGTGCATTTGACGTTTACGTATGCGAACGCATTAATCCTGGAAAGTCGACGCTCCGCGCAAAAACAAAATGGTCTTGTAACTATCAAAAGCCGTTGAAAACTGACAAAATAACCCTGCGGGCACTTCCCGCACTTTGCCACAAACGTATCATTAAAATTTTAAACTCGAATGTTTCATGCGATAAAACTAGTGTCGCGTTCTATACGACATAATTTAATTCTGGCTCTGCCGACCTATCTTGCTTTGCTGTCATAAGCAATTGTAGAAAGTTGCAATGTGCACATGAAAATGAATGCACTAAAAATTACTTTACAAAAATCCCATTACTCTAAAACCATTTTAACGTGATTTGGAAATATGGTTTGTGGATTGTTACGCTACATCATCTAATTTTAAAGCTTTTACCTATCAAAAGAATTCCTTTTTACACTGATTATTAAAACAAGTGCACAGGTACGATTTTAAATTCAACGTGTATTCTAAGCAAATATTTAATGTAACAATACTACTACAGGCAGAAACAAAAAGCATATTTTTTTGATTAATACTGGAAATATAGACGAATAAAACGGAATGTATAATGAGTATATTCATGCAAATATCATTGAAAAATTTGACTGTAAATAAGCCGGCATCCGAAATGAAAAGGAAAAGAAATTATTTCTACTGCTGGTAATCAAATATTCATCATGAATAAACATATTTGTTGTAATCCCGGGTATTGATTTATTATTGAAAATCATATTAGGTTTGCCAGATGCCAGGATTGCCTGGCAAAGGCTATAGGCGAGGCCGTTGCGCTTCGACCATACCTATTTCGACCACGAGCAAAATTCTTGCCGTTGAAATAAAGGAAATCCAGTATTACCTGCTAGAACTCCTATTTCAAATTTCAACAATATTATACTAAATGATCCGTTTTAAAAGTGTTTTTAGATATTTTTAAACATAGTAAAAGATTCATCGGATTGCAGATATGACAACATCTAATGGCAATACAGTTTATGTGTGGTATATTCACCTTGAGTACTCAATCAATGCACGTCATCACTTACTGAAAAAAAAAAACTGTATAATAGGTACTTAAATAACAAGAATAGGAAAATTGTGATATTTTTAACTGTCAAAAATTATTTAATCCTACAGTGTGAATAAAAGTAGAATTATCAAATAATAAATAAAAATGGACTGCATTTTTTAACCGACGAAAAAAAAAAAAGGAGGAGGTTCTCCAGTCGACACATTTTTTTTTTATGTATGACTACTCATAACTTTTTACAGGGTAGTCCAATTTTGATGATTCTTTTTTTATTGAATACGGTATACATCGAAGTTGGTCCCATTTAAGTTTGAAAGAAAATTTCATCCCTAACGGTAGGAAAATAGGGGATGATTGATTGTTCATTTACTGTATTTTTATCTGTTAACCGATTCTACCACGCATAACTTTGTAATGGGTTATCCGATTTCTATTATTCTTTATTTATTGAAAAGAGTATACCTCGAAGATGGTTCCATTTGAATTTTTTTTTCAATTCACCCCTAAGGGTAGCAAAGTAGGTAGCCACAAAAATTGAAAAATAAAAACTTATCAAAAAAATTTAACCGACGAAAAAGAAACTAAAAATCGAAAAATAAATGAAGCCTTTTTAGTCTTAATAACTAAGCTCCTAAACTAATGTAAGTAACTAATTTTGAGTCGGCGCCAAACAAACAATTGACGAACGGCGACTCAAAATTTGTTACTTACATTAGTTTAGGAGCTTAGTTATTAAGACTAAAAAGGTTACATTTGTACAGCTCCATGCTTGATAGATTTTTGTCATTTGCCTAGTGTTTTAATTTTTATTCTTACTCCTATTTATAATAAATCAGTCTTTTACAAGACTTTAGTTTATATTGTATATTTCGTTTCTAAAACCTATATTTTTTAATACCGGTTAATGAAGTCACGGATACTAGTTATTCTTTTGATGACGTGCATTGGCTAAGTATGAGAAGCGACACATACATGTCTATTGGGCATCCAAATTTAAAATACGCTAACTAGTGGTAAAAAGTTGAAGCAAACGTAAGTACATATATTTCATTTTATTTCAAAATTAATTGTTATTTTTTAAAAATTAATAACAACAGTAGTGATTTTATGAGTATTCCAATGTAAATATTATATTTGTTTAAGCCGTATTATTTAAATCAGATGAAAAAATGGAAGGTACATTGATTTGTAAATTATAGGTTAAAATGGAATTTTCTCCAAAACCAAAAAAAAAAAAACAACAAAATTTACTGTATATATTTATTCTGCTGCCAATAAAACACTAACTACCAATACTAAAGCACGCATTCGCATAAGAGATTATACAAAATGAATTTGACATGTACCTTTAAAAGTTGAGATATGCGCCATCTCTTGATAATTTAGAAGCCCAATTGAATTAAATTTACGCAAAAACTGTCACACGCTACGCAGTATCTATCATCCTACATCGAGAGTGGATTTCGTTAGAAGAAATTAGTGTTCGAAATGGACATGATCGAAGCGGGATGTCGGTCAATAGGCAATAGGCAATAGGCAGTGAGGCTATATTTGGTATTTACTCTTACTCACCGAGAAATGAAACGTTCAGGAGGTACTTCCGGTAGAAGTCACCGCCGTCGTACGTCACCATTTCCGGACAAAGTCCAGGCTTGCGATAGTACGTACACAAGTCCTGATGCAAATTATGCAGCGCGTAGCCAAATGCATATACAGCATCGACCACAAATTGAACTTTGCTCTCTTGCTCGTATCTGTAATAAAATAAACATTATATAATATTTATAGGATGCCTAGCGTCGCATTGCGGAAATAGGCAAGTCAAATCGAAAGAATTTGAATCTCTGTCTCTATGGTCATGAATAAGAAAACTACCTTAAGTTTTACATAGATAAATTAGTTACATAAAATAAATAAATACACCATTGGGGATGAACGGCTCTGGAAAATTCCACATGAGTTGATGAATTATAAATAATGCTCATAAATACGTATTTGGAGCTACAAAATACAGCAACTTTCAGTTTGTTCAAACTATTCAACCAAAAGGGATAATTCAATTTGGATTTCATTGTTTAATTCAGATAATTTTATTTAATTATTGAAGGTAATTTTATTAATAAAGCTGAATAACTAAAAATGTTAATAAATTAATAATTGAATAAAAACTTTTGAAGGAAATAATTAATAAATAAAACAATTAGTTGGATATAATAGATGCAGTCAATATATTTAAAAATTAATTACACATCGACGTTTCGACTGTTGATCAGTCTTCTATAGGGTGATAATTAATAACTTATAAGAAATACATGTAAATATTGATACAGTAATCTAATAATAAAATAAAACACATACACTCTTCCTGTTCAACATACTAAACGACACCGATACTTCAGACGAAACGTCGGTGTGTAATTAATTTTTAATTATACTGATTGCATCTCTAACTAGTTTTATTTAAGAAATAAAAACTGTTTGCTATTTTTACAGTATATTATGTATCAAGAATGGTAAGCACAGCTTACGGATGGAAGACAATTTTGTCTAACATCGGTAATTCCTTAACATTCGTGATGCTTATATAAATTTTTGCACGATTGGAGCAAGCAAAATTTATTTGAAAATACACAGATATATATTTTTTTATTATAAGTAATGCAGAAAACAAATATATTAGGTGGTTTTTCTGTAGTAATTTACTGTCGTGGTGTAACTTACGCTATTCTTTTTGAAAAACAAGAAAAATAACTGTGATAGTCAGAAATTACACAAAGAAGAATCGTAGAATATTGTATGTAACTGTGGATCATAAGATCCTCGGTTCGAGCCTTACAGCCGACAAATTTTCGAAATTAAATTTTCATTAAATTACCTTTGTGGCTCTTCCACCACTACCATCCTTGGAGGCCGTGATTTGATGGCTGCTAACTGCACTTCACACGTAAAAATATAACAAAATACCGAGATTTGCTTTGAGCAGAGTGCCACACCTAGAAATAGGTAAATGGCGTGATGATATATTTATTTATGGATGTTCGGCAATAATACTCGAAACAAAATTTTCAGTAATAATATTACAAGAGAGTGAGAATATATTGAAAAAAAAATTGACAGATCTTTCGAAAACTTGTTGCTAGGCTATAGCCTCGAAAGCCCTTAGGGCTTGAGAGTCTATTGCCAAATGGCAACAAGTTTGAGAAAGATACTGGAGAATTATTTTCTAATTTATCGAACTCTCGAGTTATATTTAATTAGATTATTTTTTTATTTCATCAGGCATGAAACTAAATTTATCTACTTTACTCATTTTTTACTTGTATTGATGATAACTATCTGACATCTAACAAAACAAAAAAGCTACAGTCATTATTCCCGGAAATACTCATTAGAGCTTTATTCTCAGTATAAAAATTGGATTGGATTGGTTACAACGCAGACACGTGACATACAATGAAGCATTTCATTGGTTTTAAGAAACGGCAAAAAATAATCAGGACAATTAATTTATCATTTCCGGAAAAAACAACATATCGCCTTGGTAAAAAATACCAATAAAGGTTAGACTTTGGACTTTCTTAAAGTAAGTATTGTTACCATCACGGTTACCAGTACTACCAGATATTTACGGTAACCGTGAGTAGCAGAGTAGAATCTAAAACCTGAAGGGTTAGGAAAAATTGCTTAAGATAAAAGATCAAAGATGTCAGTAGCAAATATGAAGGTATCAAAATTTACAATCAGTTATTTGAGAAGGAAAATAATTTAAACATTTTTCATTCTTTAGTAAAATTTTGCGTAGGTACCTACTTTTGATCTTCCAACCCAGGCTATAACAAGAGGAACTTTACTGTTCTGGACAGATCGTATTTAACAATATTGCTAGAGGCAAGTACTTCAACAGGGAACATTGAATATTCGGGTACGGAGTGGAATACGAACAGTAATCGAGATCGAGTATGTTTCATGAATAAAAAATCGAAATTTAAAATTCAACGTTAATCGTAAATTAGACCTTTCCAAACCGATAGCTATCTGAAATCTATTATTAATTAATTACAGCATTATCATGAGATAAACACATAAATTACAAGATCTCTACAAAACAGAACTATTTATCACTGAAGTCTATAGCTACACATATTTAACCAAAATTAAAATTTAATTTACAATGACAAATAAAATGATAAATATATGAATACATTACATTGTAAGATCTGCCTTTAAAAATTTAGGCATCATAATTCAAAACTGTCGTTGCTTTCATAGGTGAAGAACTTTAAAAATGCTATTCTTTTCATTTGTACGATCAAAATTGGAATACAGCTTACAAATTTGGAATCCTTTATACAGGGTGCCCACTATGTATGAAATATAGTATATATCTCGGTAAATATCGACTTTATAAAAAAGAATTGTATATAAAAGTTGTAAGATTTTATGTCACCGAAAAGTGAAAAAAATCTCTATCATATGAGCCTAATGAAAGGGTACATTGCTATTTAAAAAAATTAAAGTGTTATTCGTTACTCATTTGTTTTTTGAAATACAAAAAATTGAAGCTGTCTTATTATAAAAAATAAAATGTTAAAAAAATTATATACAATTCTTTTTTATAAAGTCGATATTTACCTAGAAATATACTATAATCCATACATAGTGCGAACCTTATATAATATACAGGGTGTTCATTTCATTTTGTCCACTATTTCTATCTCGAGAACTATAAGAGCTACGAGGTCGATTAACTTAGAAAACAATTTCTATTACCAGTAGTTCACAAACTGTGGATACCAACTTTGCTATTTTAAATGAAATATATATTTTTTTATTGTCATATTCGATAGAGAATTTTATTCTGAATTCAGTGATTTAATAGTTGTATACCCTTAGATAACAATTTTTAGGAGGAAAATGCATATTTAGACTTATATCTGTTTTTTCCAAATGGCTGAAATATGTGTATCATGGACGATACATATGAATGTGAAAAACAATTATTTTGAAACAAAAACACAACACATACATAAACTTATAAATACTGGTCAAATTGTCCTCCATTTTCTTTAATATACGAGCCCAGAATCATATCATTTGGCCCAGTTAAAGTCATACAAAGGAAAATTGTTTAATTCACCATATTTATATCTTAAATTCTATCATTTTTACCTTCCGCACATACATATATGTAAGAAAATTATTGTTTATTTTCCGAATTATTCAGATTTTGAGAACAATTCATCAATAGTAAGTGGTAGATTATTTCAAGGCCTATCAGGGTTTTTGGGCATATTTTAATAAATAAATTAGATAAAGTAAATTTCATTGCAATCAAAAAGATGTAGAATAATATTACTTACAATCTTTATTTGAAACAATTTTTTGTATTTTGTTGTCATCAGATTTAAAAACGATGTTTGTGGTACCAGCCAATTCCTTTGGGCCAAATTGTTAGTTAGTTATTATTTCAGTCGTTATTTTTCCTTAGAATATTCTTAAAAGGAACAGTATTTAAGATACAAATAAATTCAGTACAATAATTTTCCTTTTGTTACACCAGAACTATTTTTTAAAGCTATTCTAAATGCCTTAATTGGGCCAAATGATATGATTCAGGACAGTCAAGATTATTATATACGATCCTATTTGTTTAGCTAGTACCTATTCCATATTCCATACCTGGCAAGATCGGCCATCAGACAATTATGCTACATTTTTAATAGTATTCCTATAAATATTGATATGTTTTATCTATCATTTCGTCAATTCAAGCAAGCATTAGTGAATATATTTTAGTTTGATTTTCATGCTCACAAATTTTGTTTTGTATATAATAATTTTTTGTGTGTTGTAACATTTTATGTAACCATTGTGTATTCTGTGCATGTGTGGCCACCCTGTAATTGGAATTTCGATCCTGTATGATGGATGGGACATTAAATTAAATAAATAAATAAGTATTGGAACAATACTGTAAATAATGATTCAGTTGTATGAAACTTATTTGATTTGACAAGAGAGAATTTTTCTGTTTAGTTCTGCTTATAAGTTCACGATTTTATCACTACATAAAATGATAAATGCATTTTACGTAAAGATATATTCCTGCATTATACATAAAATGTGAAATGTGTTTATGTCAGTCTGTGCAGTGTTATTATTGTGTGACATTTTATCACTACGGTGATCTATGTCGAGAAAATTCGCGATGCTTTCACAGCAAAATCATTTTGATAAAAGTTTGCATCGATAATATGCAGTAAAAGTTTTTCAATTTTAGAAAATCTATATTTTCGCGACTGTTATTCCGTTTCAAACAATTGCATCTAATTGAAGATATCGCGACATTAGGAAGGAGGTTAAGGTTAAGTCCACAATTCTCCAGTCGGGAAAATGTCAATGAATCTGGGCTGAAGGCTTAAAATTAGAGAAGGAAGCATGCTTAAGATGCGGTGGAGTATCTATGTAGCTGCGAAAGACTTGCATATTTTATCGCATAGGTAACGGATAACCAAAACCAAGTGCATTTCGACAGTCGACATGTGACCTAAAGACCTGATTTCGATGATTACAAATCGATTTCAGGATGCTGACATTGACATTGTGTAGAATTACAATTATCCCCGAAGTACAGGCTTTTATTTTGTAATTAAAAAAGAGCAGAATTTTTTATCTAGCTGTAATTTGTAGACTTGATTGAAACTGAAAAACCAGATTTTTGCTAAACTAATCGATTACATTATTTTACAATTTTAAATACAAATAGCAATAAGCAAATTTGAATATGCCATCTTAATTTGGTTTCTGTTTTATTCATGTTAGAGTTAGAGCTCATGAAAGTATTCAACCTACGTTCTTAAAATTTATATGTTATAAACAGTTTGGCATCTATATACCCAGTCACTATTTTCTTTGGCACTATAATATTGAACTATACTAACTGTATAAATTTAAAGCTAGTTTGTTAAATAATTAGTGATGAATCAAACTAGTTAAACATCTTCTAATGTCTTTTCATCCATGTTTGACCGTACTTATAAGTAAACTTATCTAATCCTAACAAAAAACTGGATGAATTATGGCAATTCAACTGATATAGAATATAGTTGATAATGATAATTTTACAATTATTTTAAAAATACTAATTTACAATTTTAATTTATCTAACAAGGAAACATTTTACGGTTAACGGTAAACTGAAAAATGAAAAAAGGTTTTGTTTTCAGCTTCAGTTTTGTATCAGTTTCAAATTTCGTTTTCTGTCCTGACTTTATTCGGTATTTTTCGGTTAAAGATTTTGATTCCGGTTTCGGTTACCATTACTGGCAGAAACAATAGAATATCGCAAGTGAACGGATATAGATTTTTCGCGTACTATTTTGACAATTCTTTGACATATCAGCAATTTTTTATTTGTTTCTTTAAAATACACTCGATTAGATATTAGCACAAAATAAATAACGGAAGGTGTTTTGTTCAAGAATTAAATACTTATTTCTGGATTAGAATTGTGGTCCAATTGATTTGTGCCAGATGTAATAATTTCTTTATTTTGTTTTTTTATAATCATTACATAACTATAGCATATCTAATACACTAAGTTACCATTCTAAAATTAATTCGAATTTATTAAATTATAATAAAGAAAAATAACAATTAAATGAAGGTTTTTTTGGTACTGGGCCAGTAGCAGCTCTGCTGAAATATTTTTTGCGGGTACCGCCCTAAAATTACGACCTTCTAAATATATTATTGGATCACCCGGGTAAATTGCTATCACAGCAGTGGAAAGTTTGGTCCTTGCAAACCATAAATGTGCAATAAACACTTAGCCACAGCGAAACTCAGTGCGTTACAGGGTCGAACTAACTTTAGAAAGCAAAATTTCTTACGATTAAAATAATCTATATTAAAAAAAACATGTTTCAAATACACGAAAAAGGCGGAAATTTTATTTATCTCGGCATAATTTGTTAGGATGGTAAAAGAATATCATTTGTGCAAATATATCCGAGTCGGGCTGGGTTTGATAGCACAGATGCCATATTTAACTAAGGAAAAAATGTGAGATGATATATTCACGTTATTATTATTCATGTATTCAAATATAAAAATACGCTTAAAACGAGGGTAAATATGGGATATTTTTAATTTAATTTAATATGAATGAAAACTGCAATGCGTACGTCTCTCTTTATTTCTTTCTACTTGAAGGTTGAGGAAAACTACGACACATCCAAAGTTTCCAGGGCGAAGGAATGCAACAGTGGCGCCGATAGGAATTGTAGAAACAACAAAATAATGTTTAGTTATCAAATAATTTTAAACAATTACATATTCCAATTTATAAAAGATAACTATAAACTCAAAGCTTATATCGTTACAATTTATAGGATACATTTTGTATAGTATATATCACCAAAATCCAAAGGATCGTAATAAAATTATTAAATACCACACAATTGCATCTATAATGAAACCTTAAATTACACCTGTCATAAATAAAAATGTGAGCACTGTCCCTAGTTTCTTAAATTTATCATAGAGTTGGACAAAAACAAAAAGAATAATAAATTAAATTTATATTTATAACTTTTACACCAACATTTCTGTGGTTTTGAGGAAAAACCAGTTAAGTCACTATTTCATGATTTTGAGTTACCTATTTGCGTTTAAAGTTTAACTGGTTTTTTTCCTCTAAAAATGTCACATAACTGGTTTTTGCTCAAAAATTACTCTTAACTCAATTTGTCCAAAAAAGTAACGACTGGTTTTTCCTCAAATCCACATGCAATAAAATTGAAGACGTTAACATTAACAATAATTTTTTGTAGCAATATTTATCACGAGTCATACAGATAATATGAAAATTTAAATAACAAAATTCCTCAGCTGTTTTAGTACTTGACCTATAATTAGTTACGTATATTATAAATTATTTTTTATATATGGGGAAGATATGAAATACTAACGAGATGCTTAATACAAATTAATTTTGTAATTTTATGCTGAAAATTAATTTTGTAATTTTATGATGAAAATTAATTTTTAATTTGTTAAAAAATAAGTACATAAGTACAGGTAGATAATGTATTTTGCAAACAACATTTTAAATTGCAAGTTTTAATCCAGGTTAAAAATTTTTACGTTTGAACAATGATAATTTGGTAATACAAGGATAATAAATATAACATTTTCTTAATCTGTACTTATACAGCGTGTTCAGAAAATTGGTTATAAGCTGCAGGTAATTCAGAGTCGACAATCCTAATGCAAAAAATTTGGCTTATCACCACTTTTCCGAACAACCTGAATAATCCGAAATATACAATATTATTGAAAATATCTTGTAAAATAAAAATATCTTTTTCGAAAATATCATACTGGGTATTTGGAAGCAGTATGACAAATATACATACAGCAATTTGCGATATAAACATTGAAAGGTTCTTTTTTATTTTTAATATGAGAGAAGTTTAATCGTTTTATTAGGATCCTTCTGTAGCACGGCGGACGTTTACTGAACTAAAGGGGTTGACAATCAAACACAACACTTTAAAATGATAAAAATTATATTTAATAAAATGATATTTAATAGATTAAAACGGTGAATTGAATAGAATAGAAACAAGTTACAAATATTACAGCGACGACAACGAATGAATATGTTAACTTAGTTGCAGTTACCAAAACATATTTAACAAACAAATTTACTTAAATTTCTACATTTTTGTAGAGCACTGCAGATGTAAAAAGACGTCTGCTCTGTTCAAAAACTAAAAACTAACTCTCCTCTGGTGCTTGCTAAACACACGTATCTACCCCATAAGCGGTTACGTGGGGGCAGAGGGAGGGAAAACGTTTCCCACAGAACTAGCACAAAAATTACGAAAAAACTAAAACCTAATCTAGGGTTACCAGACCTCTTCGTAAATCTGTCAACACCAGATGGCTTCTCAAGCCGATATTTCAGAATATTTGCCGCGATAAACTCAAATGACTATTTATGATAACTAAAATTCTAACACACATGTGTAGCAATAAATTAAACTCAAGAAAGCAAGAACTCCTGTCAAGACGATTTTCGATGCGTTCAAGTCCCAACGCAGTTTGAAACTTGATATTTTAAAATCGTTTGGACAGTAAAAACAATAAATCGTATTCTGAATGTTCGCCTTGTTACACTTCGGACTTGGTTGATACATACTATACCAACCTTCCTAATCATGGAATATCTGTCAGATCTGTATATTTTAAGGTTCCCACATATTTATGAACATATGCGACTGCAATTTCCGTATCCACTTATCCACCCCTTTTCGTGTACTCTAAGGCCGCCACTGGAATGTGAGGAGCACTAAGGACATGTGCGAACTGTGAAGTGTGTAGCATCGTCCTCACTCTCGCATACTCACATACTTGGCCGAGACAATGAGTATAGCTGCGTTCATTTCATAAATAACGGATTACAATTACGCGAAGATTACACGAACGAAATTTGTACATGATGCTTTAATATTGCTTCCTAACTTACGAGAGCAACTAAACAACTACTGCTGGCACTAATAGGTCCTACACCAGGCAAATTTAATTACATATTGTTGAATACTATATAGGTAAAAATAAGTATTTTGTTTGTACAATTATTAAAGTTGATTAAAAGGGAAAGAAAATAAACAAGATGCACTTAGATTAATAATACGAAAGTAAAAAGGAAGCGCTTATACATAATTAAATTATGGTCTACCGTACGATACGATGTACTACTACACCTCCAAAATGGATGATTTTTTTTTATTTATATCTTATTTTACTCCCAATTAAAAGGAAAATTAGTATTAAGAGGCGGTCGAACTCGAAAGACCTTGAAACCACAGTTTATTGGGTCACTTTATTCGTTCAACGTGGCACGTGAACGCGAACTTATTTTCAGATATGTTCCATTACAAATTAATACTATGATTCGAGTTTGTCGAGCGTGAGTTGTATAGGCTTAGGGTTTGTTTGTAAAAAGTACCAACAAAACTAGTTTACCTACAGGTAAATTCCACATAAACATAACTTATAATAAATCATTGTTTTAGAAACGCTGAAATAACAGTCACAATGATATACAAGTTACGTTGCTCGCACTTTTCACAAACAAACCCTAAGCCTGCATAATTCACACTCGACAAACTCGAATCACAGAACACATTTTTTATGGAACATATCTTAAGATAATAAAGTGACCCACTACTTGTTAGTATTTTGCGTTTAGTTTTACTCAAATTGTAATAAATTCACGAAGGTTGTCCTAAATTAATTATGCGTAAAATATTTTTTTAATAGACACACTTTTTGACGAAAGAATTACAATATGAATGTACGTATTGCGGAACTTTCAACCACAGGGGTTATATTCCTAGGATTGACATCTATTAAATTTCCTGGCATTGTCACGTTTTTTGTTACGCAAATGCCATGTGTGTTGCCCACCCGGTACACGCACTAGTTACAACTACTAGCCGGTGCCCGACAGCTATGTGGTTACCAAGTTAATTGTGTTCCAACTTGGAATGTTGACGGGAGTGAGTACCGATTCAAATCAGGCCGTGAAAGAGATTCGAACCTACGACCTCTGTATCCGGAGGTAAGCACACCCGCCGTTTAAGAATTACAATATACAAGGGTTGCTGTATGTACTGGTAGCTTATTAGAAAGAAATTTTCAAAGTTCGCACAGTAAACACACATAATTAGTGCCATGATTTGATGGATGGTAGTAGCGCTTACGAAGATCTGCTATGAGTGAGTGTTTTTATCTAACCGGCCGCAACATTTTGAATTATTTATATAGCATATTAACTCTTATGCAAACGACGTTTTAAAGGTAGCACTTAGCTCAACATATGATAAGCATCAACCAACATAACATGTTATGCAGATTTGATCGCTTATGCTGGTCAGCAAGTTATTGAAAACCTTTTCGTTTTGAACTGATCAGAACTTTCTTTGACATCTTGATGTATTAGTTTTAGGCATACCGACTTCCACGAATTCTCCCCAACAGAATATTTGATTTTATCCGGCTCGAAGACCATGAAATGCTTTGAAGAGAATAAGATTTTTCTTTTAAAACAGTTAAATATTTATTATTGGAAAAGAATACACGACACTGGGAAAATATTTTTGATCGGAAAATTACGATAACGCGGACACTTTTCACATTAGAAAAGTTTTGTTGTTTTCTTGGTGAACAATGAAATGTTAGGATAAAATAAACAAGTATAATAATAGACTGACGCAGGATTATTTAATAAAATTATGTGCTGTTGTGATAAGTGCTCGCAAGTTTCTGATGGAATCACTCATCTCGTGATACCGCTTTTAATATAATCGTCTCTTTTACTTCATAAAATTAAAACGTAAGTATCACAATAAATTTGAGAACTTAGCAGACAGTTATTAAAAACGCCATTAGACGAGTTCCTCGTTAAAATCATTTTTCCTAGTTTATGTTACGTTTAGTTTTTACAAATCGTATGAAGAAGAATAACTAACGAATAGAAATACAAATATATGCAGTCATTACGAAAGAACATTCGTTTCGATTCGCAACATTTTGTTTCAGAAGGTTGATTACTTAAAATGCAAAACGTCAAATCTGATGCTTCAAAATTATTGTAAAAATTTAAGAGTATCATTAATAGAGAATTATTCCGAAATTCGCAAAAATAATTCTAAACATTTTATTGTAAAATGAGTAAAATTAATTTAATTTAATTAAAATTGTGCAACAGTAACAATTAAATAAATAAATATTAGTGTTTACCAGTTTTTATTTTTAAAGTTGCACGAAAAATGTTTACTCCAAGTAATATGCACGTATTTTTGTGAATTTCGGAAAAATTATTTGTGTTGTAATCAGGATATTTTTACAGGTATCGGCAATAATTTCTGATAGTGAGTCAATAAAAAAATTCAAATTTAAATTAATTAATATAATATTTTAGTTAGTTAATTTTTATATATTATACTTTCTTGTAAAACAAAATATATACAAATGCTAATACAGTTATTTGCGAAAATCAAATGGGTCACTCGAAATTTTGAAATGGGTCACTTTGTAACACTAGGGTCATAAATTTCCCACGTCTCAGATATCCCCTTATTATTATTATTTTTTTTTTTTTTGTTATAATTTTGAAGCATTCTTTATACTTTATTATACGAATATTTCTTTATACTTACATCATGAGTATTTTTACAATAGCTCTTTATTTATTCTTAAATAAATATATCAGTTTTTATTGACTTATCCGTTAGTTTATGGTCCCCAAATGTTGGGATGAAACTTAGGTTTGGGTCTAATTTTGTGAGGTGTAAATTTCAGTTATCGAGTAGGGGATTTTCATTTTCACAGTCTGATACGTTACGACGAGCCACGAAATTATATTTTTAATTTCATTTACAATTATTTTTAAAAAAATCTGAATTGTTCATTTCCACACTTCATTCATATTGATTTTCTTTGGAGAGTTTAAAATTATCCAGGGTATACGGTATTTGTAAATAAAGTAAATATATCATCACGCCCATTTTTGGTGGTGGCAGTTCAGCTATTGTTCAAATCTTACTAAATGATGATATATTTATACATGCGATATGTGATTACCAGCTAAACACCCATAACCGTAACGCATAATTTTTGGGAGATAATTAATTGACGCTTGATTTGAAACCCCAGACTTTAAAGGTCAGATGTCGACAGTTTAATCACTCAATTATTCATTTATATATGTAAATATATATAATTCTGGGCCATTTCCCAGTTTGAGATACGATAGGTTGACACAAATATCAATAAACGCTGCTAACCATATTCACAATATAACAAAGAAGTGCTATAGGATCGAACGTTGTTTAGAATATTAAAAACATTATGTTATTAGCACTTTTGCGGGGTAGTTGTATAACATGCAAGAATCACTACAAATTTATAACCCAATGTTTCCTTTATGATCCTATGAGGTAATGCCGCTACTTAGCTCTCTAGATCCTTTTGGTGGAGTGGATCAATTTCCGTTTCCTTTAAATCCTCGTAGTTAAGTTTTTCTACATCTTCCTATCTTTTGTTTTATTTGACCAGTTTTTAATTTCTTCCCTTAGTCATGTTGATCTGGGTCTGCCTCGTCTTCTTTTCCTCCTGTTTTCCATTCTACTACTGATTTATTTGCATTCTTTTCTTCTGTTCTCCATAGTAGAGCGTCAATAATTCAAACGTCAAAAATCCAGACGATCGATAATCGATAATCCGGATCCGATTTTTTTATATTTAGCTATCAGATCCGTACATTTGGGTATCCGGATAATTGTAAGATCAGGATCTCGATTTCTTACTATTATACGAATAAAATACTGATTTAATTATTCGCCAAATAGATGAAAAATATCGCATCGAAATCATAGCTCATATGATAGTAATTGTTCAAGCTGTTATTTGTTATTTATTCGACAAATAATTTATTCGGAAGTTTATTCGTAGATGGAAAGACCGGCCCTTAAACTAGGTGGGATTAATTTTTTACAAATAAATTAAAGAAAGAAACTAAGAGCTGAATTAGTAGGCTGTTAAGCCTAGCATGATAATTAGACAACGAGTCATATGTCAACGGTGCATTGGCGAGTAGTGGTGACCTCGGAAGCTAGTGGTTTGGTTAGTGTTAGGGTAACGAGCTGTTAATCATTGCGCTCCATGGGTTGCGGTTCGAATCCGGCCGCGGCCGGTTGTTGTGGATGTGGATGTTTGTGTCTAATTGTGCCGTTTAACAATTATCTACAAATACATCGATGCCAGCTGATGGCGATAGGAGACTCAGACCATACGAGGGTTTATTATCAGGGGAATTGGAATTGGTGTACACACTTTGGGAGGAACTAGAACTTCGAACTACGGACTCAGAACTCCAGGCAATTAAAGGGGATTACTAAAGAATTACTGGTATAAATAAGAAATTCAGACCAAATTTTTCTATTTCTCCGAAGGGAAATAAAATATCCACATTTTGATTTCATTTCATTTTATGCGGACTACGAGACATGGACAATAAAATTTTCAGCCAGAGGCGTAACTTGTATTAAAATGGACGAAAATATAGATCCTAAGATTTCTCCTTTTAAATGTATTTCACTTATTTATTAATCGTACTTTTTCAATTACCTATCGTCCAGGTCCAGAGTATAACATAATAACAAAAATTCCTTTTACCGATTTTTACTTATTTTATTTAATTGTTACTGTTACACAATTTTAATTAAATTAAATTAATTTTAATATTTATTATTATTTTTCATAAATGTAATCATGTGCAAAAATATTTCTGTCTTATAACCACTACCCACATCAAATAATACACATCTTTATTTTTTTGCAATACTTTTGAAGCACCTTGTATCTCTTTGTAGTAAAACACACCTTTCAAAGGTAAATAGATCCGTTGTAGCGCATCGGATTGTAGATCATAAGAACCTTGGTTTGAGCCTCATAGCTGATAAACTTACACTACT
Source organism: Poecilus cupreus (assembly GCA_963942605.1). Classification (NCBI taxonomy): domain Eukaryota; kingdom Metazoa; phylum Arthropoda; class Insecta; order Coleoptera; family Carabidae; genus Poecilus; species Poecilus cupreus. Next base: position 13,634,424 of record OZ012715.1, read on the forward strand.
ACCATCCTTGGAGGCAGAGCTGGGAGTATCTTACATAAAAAGATATTCGATAATATCTAAGATATTAAAAGTATCTAAGATACTTTATCTTAGTTACATTCTATTTTATGTAAAATGTATTTTTTTATTTAAATACTTTTTAAAAGTATCTGTATCTATTGTCTTAAAAAAGTATCTTTTATCTCAAAAAAGTATCTTTTGTCTTAAAAAGTATCTTTTATCTTAAAAACGTATCTTTTGTCTTAAAAAGTATCTCTTATCTTAAAAACGTATCTTATTTACAAATATTTGAGATATGTGCCTGTGAAATATTTTGAAATATCAGATATATTTTTTTAATGTTTAAGCTTACAGTTATTAAAAATATTTAAAATTAACTCAGATATTTCTTAAAAGTGCCAAGTTAAGATATTTAAAAGTATCTAAAATATTTAAAAGTACCTATCTTAGATATTAAAAAGTATCTAAAATATTTAAAAGTATCTTAAGTATTTATAGTAGATACATTTAAGAAATATTTGTATATTTAGAATAAGAAGAATTTAAGTATCTTTAACAAATTTATGTAATTATCTTAGAAGAGTATCTAGATATTAATTTTTATCCCCAGCTCTGCTCAAGATGCAGCGACGTTTTAATATATTTTTGTAGTTCTGCTAAATAAATATTTCGGAATATTTTTCAAGACATATTTAAGAGAATATCAAATTTGGGGGCTACGGTACTGTTTCCATATAAAAATCATTTGTTCTTCTTAAGCCCAGGGTACATAAATTCGCGTAAATGGAGCTTAAGAAACAATAGGTAATTAGGTTCAGTTCCAGAAGAGCAAAAAATCTACTTGACCTTATAGTAATATCAACCTTATTCGAGTTATATTCGATATCCAGGGCCAGGCTAAGGGTCATCTGCAGAAGAGGTTTTTGCGGAAAATATCTCTCAATACTTAATACACTGTATTGTTCAAAATTAACCGAGGATCGCGATTCAATTCTTGTTAATTTAAATTTTCTTCGTGAACAAAAGTAACAAAAACTTAACTGTGTTGAAACAAAATAGTGGATAATTCCTGGTAACGAAATTCTTGCAAACAGAATTTGCATGAGGGAAAATTGTGATAAAATACATATACGTACACAGCAAAAATTACCCTGCGGGTGTATACAAATGTATATGTAAATAGTTATAGTATTTGAATTCAATTTGAATATGCTGATTTGAAAAAATGTCTAGTTTGCTTCAATTTCAGACGAGAAAGAACAGTATCTGAAATGAAGTAATTATATTTTGTTGCTATTACTAAAAAATTAACAAATTAGTCTATTTTTCTAATGAGGTGACAGAATTTTTTTTTAAATAGTCGAAGATGCAGTCAGTATTATTAATAATAATTATTGTGTAACTTTTAGTAGTTGAACAGGAAGAGTGTATGTGTTTTATTTTATTCTTTGACATTAAATTACTGTAACAATTCTAACATATATACAGAATGAGTTTTTTAAAATAACCAGTCAGTATTGCTGGTTAACTAATAACTTTAGAAAATAAATACACAGGCTTAAACAGTAATGGAAGGGACATAATGGTACAGTTGGTAAAATAAAATTTTAAATAGGATTTGTCGGGGGGAATGAAAGTTATATTTTCTTAAATGGAAAGGGGTACTTTTTTATTGGAATTGATAGCCCGAAGTATTCCTTTTCAACTATATAACATATTTCTATACCTAAAATTAAAAATCAGGCCACAAAATTCAAAGAAACATTAACATTTTCAATATGGAAAATAAAACTTTAGGTAGGCCGTTGAACAAAACAAGTTATCGTTTCTATTGTTGATACTCCTGTCATCAATTTGTCAACAATTGTTGTCGATGTAAGACTGATTAACAGTCGAAACATTGGTGTGTAATTAATTTTTAATTATATTGACTGCATTTCCAATTACCTGTTTTATTAAATAATTACATCCAGTGAAGATACTATTATTTTTTTAATAATCCGTAACAATTACAATAAAATAACCACAAGCAAAACACTTTTCTTTCTGTTCTTTTCCGAAAATGAGATATCCCCGTTTTATTGATTCGATTTTACACTGTTTTGTAGTTATAAATAAGATAGAAAATAGATATTCAGGTGCCTTGTTTTCATCATCTCTCCATACGCTGTGCCACAATTGAATCAAGTCATTTCCATTCGTCTTCTACTTTAAGTTATAACCTTGTTACTTGCACAAAGTTGAAATAAAAATAAATTTTACGCACAACTAGGCAAGAACATCACTTTTATTATGCGCGTAATACTTTATATGTCACTTCTACTCAATGTATTTCACTGCGAATTTAAACATAGTTTACGTCTATTACGATTAAGCCGCAGATTATAGTTCACGTATCTATTCTATTACGATTTGCTAAAATAAGAGTTCGATTCTTCCAGCAACAAACAAATGCTCGGAGAAAATTGTAGACAACATAAAAATGTTTCGTTTACACGTATGGCAAAAATGCAGTTTGACTTTGAAAAGGCGACTTTTGCCATTGTAAACACTACTTTTCTTCCTAAAGTCAAGTACAAAATAAATCAGACTTGACTCATATAAAGATCCCTGTAAACGATTATCGACTTTACTTTGTCATCAGTGACATTCAATTCCCTCGTATTTGAAATATGTCAGTCGTTGTTTCCTCAATTTATATTGCATCCAAAACTTTGATTGCATTTGCACTATCATTATATTGAAAAAAAAAATCACACTAGTTTTAATATGTTTAATTTAAAATTACTATCCATGGTTTTTCTATAAATAATATAAATACTATGAATTGTAATATTTTAGTCAGTTAAATTAATTATTAACGTGACAAATTGTCTACAAATTTTAACATAACCACACAAATTACTGGCTGTCAACAAGCGTATAAGTGAAGGACAAGTCAATAATTTAAAGCAGAGTAGATTCGTTCTTAATGTGTAAACACCCCAGTAATTTTACTTTTCAAAAGCCGCTTAAAAGTAGACATTATTATTTGAAGCGATACAATTCGTTGGATGTAAACCAGTTCATGAAACCTACAAATTTGTAATAGACAAAACCGGTTATTGAAAACTGGTTTCCGTAATCGTTTTATAAGAGAGAAATGTAAAGAAAAACAGGAAAAACTTGGGAGCTTCAGTTGGAGAATTGAGATCTCATGTAAATCAATATTATATCAAATACTTTCGTTTATAGAACAATATAAAAGAACAAAACAATGTTAACTTACCCGACTTTTTCAGATAGTCTCAAATGCGAGTTACAAACTTTGGGCGTCTGATTCGTCTCAAGTGGAAAGTTCTCCTTCAAGATGCATCCGAAGGAATCCTGCCAGAACTCCTCAAACCAGGGATTGCGCTGGTTGTTGTCGGGTGTCCGAGTCATCATGTACTCATCGAAGCCAGGAATGAACTCTGACTGCAGTTCCACTGTGATGGCGCCCTCTGCGACGTCTTCCAGTCCCTCGACGAGTTTCTGCTGCTTGCCCCAGCCGTCGCTTGCCACCCAATGAAAGGCTTGGCTCAGATTAGATCGCTTTGCTGCTTGTAGGATGCCTCTAGAATTGAAAAACTAAAGTTAATTTACATTTGAATTAAAATAAACCCACGAACATCTATGAGTTCCCAATTCGAAAGCTAGTAACTGCAATCCAACACTTATTGAAATCGCGAGAATAAACTGAAAATAATTTGATAGATTTTCAGAAAACTTCTTGCCAGGCAAAAGGCTATTGCCAAATGGCAAAAACTTTGATGTTATAATTCATAAAATAAGCAGCAATAATATAACAAGAGAGTGGGAATAAATTGAAAATAATTTGACAGATTTTTCGAAAACTTGTTGTAGGCAATAGTCAAGATAGGTCGTAGAGTTTGAGTGGCTATTGACAAATGGCAACAAGTTTGAGAAAGAAACTGGGGAATTATTTACCAATTTAACGAACACTAGAATTAAATGTAGTTCGATTATTTTTGATCCACAAATTCAAAACAAAATTAGGTAACATACTTAACATATCGTATAAGCCACTGTCATGTTAACCTAACCTAACTATTTGACATTTGTCAAGAAAACAAAAGCATTAGCGATTATCACCGGAAATAATCTCTAGAGCTTTATTCTCACTATAATAATTACAGGATTGGTTAAAACGCAGACATGTGACAAACAATGACACATTTAATTGGTTTTAAGAATTATCATAAAATCAGTAGTAATATAATAAGAGACTGACAATAAATTGAAAATAATTTGACAGATTTTTCGAAAACTTGTCAAACATTAATCACATAAATGTGTAGGGCCTAAGCGGCTACTACCATATGGCAACAAGTTTGAGAAAGAAACTAGATAATTATTTCCTAATTTATCTAACTGTCAAATTATATTTAATTTGATTATTTTTTGAACTATAAAATCATGTTAACCGAACTTATAACTATCTGAAATTTGTAAATATAAAACAAAAGCTACAGAGACTATCGCCGAGAATAAATTCTCGAGAGCTAGACATGTGACAAAAAATAGCACATTTTATTAGTTTTAAGAAATGTCAAAAAATATCACTGTAATAATTAAAATACCATTCGAAATTAATGTCTCATTCGCAAGGTTCTGAAATTCTAATTTATTAAAATATTTTTAAAATTTCATTTAGAAAATTGGTTTATAATTAACTAATGAAATAGATTTTCATTTTTGAGCTTGAATATTTAGGAAAGTAATGTATTTTGTGTATTCACAGCAAAAAATAAAGTAGCGTACCTTACGGCAGGGAAAAGAACGACGTTTAATCAATGTACAATATTTCTCATTACGATCTGTTACAGCAGAGAAAAGATTAAAAATTATTAGTTCCCGGTCATAAGCTGTGACACTGTCATGGATTTAGTAATAAACATCACTTTTGACATTTCTGTACTAACAATATTTTCAAAATATATCATTTTTCACAGACAGACAAAAGTAAAAAGTTTAGAATTCTGCTGCGAGGTATAGGAAATTGTATTGTTTCGTAGGAGAACAAAGTTGGAGATACTTTCATATCATCTTTAATTGATTTAAATTTTTAGTATTGGGAATGTTTTTTTAAGGTTAAAACGTCAGAATGATGGAATAATAAAAATGAAGAAATTAAAAGTAAATACTGTCTGCGTTGTTAATTAAAAGTATTAATTATGTATATGATATTTTCAACGCAATAGCATATTTTCATAAATAAGTTTTGGTTAATATACTTGGACGTGACCTGTTTTGTATTATTTCGCTTATTTGTTCTTCATTATTAATTTGAAAAACTGGACAAATAACAAGTTATATAAAATAACAACAAATATTTTAGAACTCCAAATCATATCATTGCACATGGATACCACAATTGCAGATAGACGTTTTAGTGCTCGCATACAGGCTGTAACATAAATAGGCACATTACATAGAACTCGCCCAGAACAACAATTTCGGTCAAAATAATCTATTTTCTTCTAGTTTTAAAATTTTAAGATTCAGAAAGAAATAGTATATTATGATACGTGTATAAGTAAGCTTTTAAAGCATGTATGACGATTTAAAGAGCACGACGCGAAGCGGAGTGCTTTAAAAGCACTTATAAACGTGTCATAAGCTGTTTTTTTAATTATACCTGCATCATATTCTGGAAAAAAACTGTAAAGCAACATTTTGATTTTGATTCATTTCATAATTTTGCGCGTCTGACGTTTGACGTATATCGTTTATATGAGATTGGTTAGAATTTATTGTTTACGTTACTATGTAGATTCGTTTTTTTTTTCAATTTTTCTGACCGTTTTTACATGTTGATAGTAATTATTTTAATTATTGTTTAGCAACTTTAAAGCACGGCGTGTATAATGTTGCGTATTCGCACGGGTTTTAGTTTGTTGAACAAGGATTATGATGCAGGTATAATAAAAAAGTTATTAAGAAATATTGTTGTTCTATCACTGATTAAATTTAATGTAGTTCTTTATGTTACACCATGTACTTTATAACTCCAAATCATAACATTGCACTTAGTTAACAGAACTGCAGCTAGTCGCATTAAAGCTAACATATACATATCCCGTATATCAAAGCATATTATAACAGTATCTGTGTATCCATTTTCGCTTGTTGGTAAATTAAACGTCATTACATTAAAATCAAACATTCACCAACATAATTTTAATGACTTTCCAGGGACACTGTCATTATACGTGTGATCACATTCAGTATAAACACAAAACAGTTAATGTTAAGCGATAATCAGTTCATAATTTCAGTGTCCATTCTTTGAGATCAAAACATCCTTTCCAAAATTAATATCCCTACGCCGTGCTAAGGCAGGATTTTCGACGTGAAAATGGATTCACCAATTTTTGGTGGACAGCGAACATGAACCCGAGACCTTTAAGGTCAAATATCGACTCCTAAATGCTCAGAGCTATTCATCCTGAAACTAAATGCATAAAAATTTATCGTTCGGCTATCACCACATTAGCCAAGAATTCTCTCGGCGTACACCGACAAAATGAAAACCATTTCATGCGCTAAAAATTTCATCCCTCTGGCTCAATCTCTGCTAATACCCCGGGTGCCGTGATGTGTTTAAACTTATTATTTTTAATTTCAAGTCGCGATTTTCACACACTACATAATCTTACGCTTTTCCTTGCCAATGAATTTAGATACTTCTGTAATAATAACCGTACGGATGAATGGCAGAATATTTTGTAAACATCATTAAATATGTTCGCATTGTGATTGTTGCCGAGCAACTTATTTATTTATTTATTATTATTTGGGAAGTCGACAGTTACCCAATAATGGGCTTCCACGAATTACATATATACATACATACATACAATTACATAGTAATGAATTGTAATTCTTGGAGTTAAATAATTTGGCTCATTTTTCTTAAAATTTCTCATTTAATCAACAATGGAATTTGTTTTCAGGATAAAAATCAGAGCCGCGATATTTGATAAGTGATGCAGGATTTATCAAACTATTCAGTAAGCTGAAGATAGATGCATATTTACCTCCCGCCACATCCTGTAAATTCTGTAGTGATTTTTCAGGAGAACACGTTTTAGGGTCCCTAATATACGATTTTAATAGTTTCGCAATGATGTCTATATGTGTGTATGTCTGTTTGTCAGTCTGCCTGTCTGTCAGTCTGTATGTCTGTGTGTGTGTGAAAATTTTGAAATTTTGTATATATCTCTTACACAGTAAAAAATTTATAACCAAAACTGACAAAAATTTTAGTCCCAGACGATCCACCGTTAATTTTTGTTAATTTAACAAATTTCAAATTTGTTAGCAAGTAACAAATTATTTTTGTGTATTTTGTAACTAAATATATTTGTTAATACAGTAATTATTAATATTTATTTTTATGTGCTTTTGAGTAAATATTTTAGTACTTATATTGAAGCAGAACAATATATCATACAGTTATTATAAGAAATTTAGTTGTTATAAGGGATACATTTTTATTATTAGGTGTTTCCAATATTATTATCTATAATTATTGTTTGAAACATTTTTCTCGTACTGTCACCATTTACGAATTACAACACAAAACAAACAACACTTGAAAAATGTTATTTTTGACGTGTCAAAACTGAAAACTTATTTTTTTGAAGGTATGAGCGTTTCTTGATAGTGGTGGTACATGTTCCTGTATTATTAGATAAAAAAATATATGGCAGGAGGTATTGTGGTGCCCACAATTATTTTGAAAATGTCATAATTAAGAAATTAAACACGAATATTTACTAAGTAATTAGAATTATTTACAAAAAAGTATGGCAAATTTTCAGAAAATGCATAGGAATTAGGAACTTCATTTTCCGTGTAGCAGAAATAGAATTAAAAATATGTTATTGATTATGCTATATAAATAAAGTGTATCACTATAAAATAACATTTGTAGTGTAAATTGCTATCTAAAGAAGACAAAAGGGTAATGGGTAACCAAATTGGTCACGCGAAGCAAACTGAACATTAATGAAGAATTGTACAACTGATTCTGTCATCCATTTCTACACAGATTTTAATGTTGACGAACACGAAAATGAGGGGAAATTGAATCTAGAAATTAGTGAAAATATTTATGTTCTGTTATTGTCATAACATGTAAAATGTATTTACCACATTCATTTACTAGTTAAAAATAATAACAGGTTGCATTTAACAAAAAAAGGTAAATAGTAGAATATCCATTAGTGAGGATTTAATCAAAGCAAGGATGGAAATTTCGGAGCACGCTTTTAAAAATATACAAATCACAGTATATGCATTTTAGATGGTAAAGGGAATAATAGTATATATATATAAATAACAAACCAGCTTTGAACGCATTATAGATACTATTGATTTTGACATCGCTTGTGTTATTGCATTGGTATTTTAGTAGTAAATGTAACAATACAACAGAACTATAACCAACTTTTTGATAAAATTCATAAACATACATTCAATGAATTGTATTTCAATAGATATTATACTCGCAATAATTTTGGATAATTATCAAAATAGTTTTAAGCACTGTGACTCAATATTTGACAGCTAACCTTAACTTGCTAATTGATAATGACATTCAAAAACACTTGTACCAACCCTGAGAATAATTAAACAACTAACGAAAGATATATGCAAGACAAACACGAGCAAGTCCATGTCGTTAAACTTGGACTAAACAAAATATTTTCATAAAATAGGGTCCTTCACAAATTTTTTTATTACACTTTATCTAAATTGAAGACAATCTGCAGTTTTAAAAGTCATTGTTATTCATTATACCGTAATGATTTTTTAAAAATGTTGTGACGTCAGAGTTATCGTGTGTTGTGGATCTGAACCAGTACGGATTGTAAATAATTGTAGTCACATAAATGTTCTATTTTATTGTTTAGAAAATTATTAAATGGAATCAAAATAACTTTCCGTGGTAAATAATTAAAATATAATAGAGATGTGTGATAGAGAAACCTAAATACTCTGTTATTTTTAAAACTCAAATATCTTAATAATTAATAATATATTTTATTTGAAATCAGCACTAAAGTGCTCGAAAATCGTCATTAAAAGATCAGAAATCGTCACTAAAGTAATCCATAATACGACGATTTTGAGCAACGCAGTGTTGACAACCGAAAAATAATTATTGTAAAAGTAGCATAATTTTGACAGATATATGACGTATTGTAGTAAATTTATACGTAAAATGAAACAATATGTTTAAGAAGAATGAACTAATTAATTCCGATGAAAAAATAGAAGACAAAACACATAATTTTGAGTGTTATTTACGATAACTTCAATGTTCGAGGTTGGCAATACTGAGTGTCAGTTTCAATTGACAACTGACAGATGTATAAACTTAACCTAAATAATATTTTTTTACAGTTTTTTAAAATTTTCGATTTCAAATAATATTTAATATGTACCTCGGCACTGAAGTTTAACTTTGATTGATATATAAATAACTATTAAACTTGTATTAATATTATTATTATTATTATTAGTACGATGTTTTTGTGCCTAGTTATGATTTATTTGCAATTTTGTGACTCCAGCGAAGGATCCTATTGCTCTGGCGTACGAAAAAATCTAAGTACTCAATTAGTAAAACAATAATTAGGCAACGGCTTGGCAGGTAGCGTTAAATCCGGATCACTCGATAACGCAAGTTAAGCAATTCTACCCACGGTCAGTAGTTGGATAGGTGACCGCTTTGCGAAAATCCATATCAGCGAATATGCATGTCGTTGTCACACCACCGAAAACAAGGTTCCGAGGTGGCATATAACCTCAGCAGTTAAGACCGCTAATAAATAAAAACAATAATTTCATAATTAATAAATATGAGCAACTAATGAAACGTATATAGAGTATTAGCAGTAAACCCCGAGAGATTTTGTAATTATATTCTGCAAGTCTATAATTAAGTTTGCAAATAGTTCGGGAAAAAGAAAATTTAAAAGTTGAAACAATCAATCAAAACTTAATTATTTCTTAATTAGAAAATAATATTTAACCATTTTCCAAGTATTTCTAAAAAAGTTTATATATCTCAAAAATTCGAAATATAACGTTAACATAAAATTTTAATTATCTTATAATTTCAAAACAATGTATAAAGCTTTATGTTGCAAACGAACAGGCAATTTGATAAATATTTCACGGAGGATATGATTTTGAAGCCGGTATTATCTCGCGTATAAATAAATACATCTCCCCCCTTTGAAGTTGTGAATCTCGGTAAGTGATATATTTGTACACATGATCTGCGGTTATGCCCTTAAATCATAGCGCCCAGGAATATTAATGGAGAGTGTGCCACGTGTATAGATAACCACATAAATTTTTGAAACTTCCAGAGAATCGAAGTTTTGATTGGGAGAGGTAATTTATGTTGTTTTTCACAATTTCACCGCTTTGAAAGTTAAAGCTTAGTTGTTCGTTTATATTTGTGACTACGCTTCATTACAATTTATTTAGCAATGCTATCAGGTGCTAGGCAGACAGTAGTCAGTCGTTAAGTGGAATATATTCTTTTGTTTACGTATGTTATATTAAGTTTTGTGTTCGTGAAACTTTAGGGTGTATATCCTTAGGATGAACCACAACACATAACTTAATTTTTACTTTAAATTGCTACGTACTTCACAGTGGTGCCATGTGTATTGCCCGCCCGGTGCGATTCCTTGTTACAACTACTAGCCGCTGTGCGATAGCTTTGTAGTTGTCAAGTTAAATATATCCTAACTTGGAAAGGTAACGCGAGAAAGCACCGATCCAAATCAGGTCATGAAAAATTTTTCAGACCTGACCCGGATTCGAACCCACGACCTCTGTTTTCAGAGGCAAGCACTCTTACTGTTTGTCAATAAATATTTAATCTCATTGCTAAAAACACCTGGTTACAATAAAATATTTCTCTAACAAATAAAATAACATCTATTTGAAATCGGCACTAAAGTGTTCTAAAATCGTCATTAAAAGTTCAGAAATCGTCACTAAAGTAACACATTATTTGCAGTGGCGGATTTGCGATTTTGCCGCCGGTAGGCTGAAATATTTCGTCGCCTATTCTCAGGGTGTGGATTTAATCTCTACAATCATAAAAATAACTTCTTGTTTCAAGAAAAATTTCAGTCTTCCTTTTGTAAGCATTCGATGAAGAAAATTTTATTTCTTACAAAATGATTAGGTTCAATTCAAAAAAATATTAATTTTGAATATAAATTTTATTTATCTTCTCTTTTTCTAATTTGCAAAAAATTAATAGATTTTAAAATATGTTTTTAAAAATAATGAAAAAGAAGTCGTTTTAAATTTAAACAAAACTTTTTTATTTAAAACGATATCATTTTGAATTAAAACTACTCCTATTCAAACTACTTCGTCCCCATAATGAGTCTCAGTTGAATACTTAGATATGTTCCTTCAAAACTAAATTAATTTTCACACAAGAATATTTATTAAACCTACAAAAGTTTTCAATGAAAACTAAATCCAATTGGCGTTGGCACTTGTAAATTTATTATATTTCTTATTTCCGTAAAACATTCTTCTTACTCATTTAAACACAGTTCATGTGATGAACTTCACGAAATATCACTAAAAAATTGCCATATACTTTTATTGTATTTCTGTATAATATAAACCCTAAAAAACTCACTGGTGCAAAGCGCATCATCATATCTCTTAAATTTTTCGAGATATGGCGGTTTTTGATGTTTTTCGAAGTGCAACTTTGAGGAACTGCAACTCAAAAATTACGCAAGATATCGAAAAATACTCTTCAGTTTTGTGTTATTCGTGTATATTATAGCAAAATAACAATTTTTTTTTTAAATTGAAATTTTTGGAATTTTTTTTTCAAAATTTCGATCAGCAATATCTCAAATAATAAACGAGATAAGAACTTGCAGACTACACCATTGGATTCAGCTCATGGAAATACATAAACCCTAAAAATTTCAGAACATTCGGATGGTGGGTTGAAATTTTAGAGCAAAAATTCTGAAAAAGGCCTTTTTCAGGCCAAACGTCAAGGGGTACCCTTTGGCGTTTTTCGCCAAAATCGTCATTTTCACACTTTTTGCTCTAACTCTATAACGCGTCAAGTAATTTTAATGAAATTTTACATACTTATGTATTTTGACGAGCTGAATCGAATGGGCGAATCTGCGAGTCTGTATCTTTTATATTTATCGAGTTATCGCCTATCGAAATTTGGAGAAAAAAATTCAAAAATTTCAAAATTTTCAAAATTTGCTAATTTGTAATAAAATGCATGAAACGAACAGAACTGAGTCTGTTTTTCAATATCTTTAACAGATTTTGAGTTGCAGCCACTCAAAGTAGCATTTCGAAAAACATCGAAAATTGACATATCTCTATAAATTTTAGAGATATGACGATGCGCTCTACAGCATTGAGTTTCTCAGGGTTTATATTATATAGAAATACAATAAAAGTATATGCCAATTTTTAGTGATATTTCGTGAAATCTGAAATGCTGTACTTTCTGACTCGTAACATGTATTTGTTGTCAATGGTAAATGAACTTGTATTAAATTTTCTTATTTGTACAGATATTATAAATATTTTTCATATTATCCTCGTTTAAATAATTGGGCCATATTGTGTAGTTCCAGATAATGTAACAATTTTCTGATCTACAGATAAGATATCCTCAGGAGTGAAGCATCAATATAAAATACAAAGTAATCTTTAAAATGTTATTAGTTGTCAAAAAAATAATAAAAAGCACGTCAAAATATTTTTTTGATAACTGCATGTTAAACATCATTATTTTATTTAACAGAAAGAAATGAACTCTCAAATTCGTCATTATATCATTACAATATTCTACGAAATTGTGACAGAGGACACTACAATACTATAATAAATAAAACTGAACCTGTTATCTGAAATGTTATAGTAATTTACATACCAAAAGCGGGAACAAAATAATATATTTTTAAACGTGTACATTAAAGGGATTAATAAATTGAATTTGGATTTGCGTTTTGGAATCTAAAGGGTTTATCTAAGTCTAACTAAAGATTCTACTTATGAATTTTGCCATTACATAGTGTAATATGACCCCCATAAAAATAATTTTAAAGTGCGCTCATGAACCGCGCATTTGCCCAACATCAGTGTGCTAGAGCATGATGATATGAAAAGCTGCTAAATCCACATTATATTTACAAATGTACTTAACAAGATCTGGTACAGAGTTACACAGGGCGTTAATGCCCGGAACCCCTTTAAATGGGAAGAAATGGCGTTATGTTGTATTCATTACACTTTGTCCTGTGCAACGAAAATCGAATAAAGAGCTAATGCAGGTCTGCTGCTAAAATACAATGACTTTAAATTTTACTTTTTTCAAATCCCTGAGTACCGTGATATATGTACTTTACTTCACAAAGATTTGCTTTCTCCCACTCTTTATTCCTTTTTTCCCAGTTTTCCACTGCACAAGTTTACAAAATGACCACATCATACTTTGTGTTTTTGCTCTTGTTTACCTTTGCATCTTCCCTGGATCTTAGATATTGAGAATACATTTTCAAATAAATCCTATAACGTTTCCCCTTTTTCACAAGATCTACCTTTTTATTTTCCTCTCCTCGTATTTAATCTCGGTTTAAGAATGAAATAAACCAGATGAAATATGTGCTTAAATTAGTTTGATAAAACGGATCTCAAATACAAGATTTATTACATTTGCCGTGTAATTATTCATTACTTTTAAATTGTCGTAGGAAAGTTTTGTGAATGTCTCACTTTTTGTACAGCTGTTTCTCTAAACGAGAAAAAAATGTGCGGATACATTTATTTATATTTATTTAAATCGATTTGTAGCTCGTCGGAAACAAGGGGAACGCAACGCAAAACGGCAAAACGCGTTAATGGTAGAATTGTGAATACCAGGAATAATATTTTCCAAAGAGAATACATTGTTCATATCCCTTAGCACCTTATTCTGAAGCAGCCAAAGACCAATGTAATGAATAATTCATTGTTAGCAAATACGTTAAAGCGAGAAAAAGACGTAACGACTTGAAGAGATGAAGACACAAGACACGCAGTCGCAGGTGAAGTGAACTTGTACGGATATGTGGCAACTTGAAACAAATCATTTTGTCATTTGAATATATGAATTTTCGAGTGGCGCCCGCTGTGGTACACGTTTGTCGCTTGTGTCAGTTTTGTTCCGGTGTCCGTTCCCGCGTACTTTATGTCTCCAGTCTCCGATCCCAACTTATTGATGTTACAATAAAACTACGAGTACTTTTACAAATCATGTTCACGCTCGAATCCTATTTACATATTTTATTTTTTATCTTTTGGCTCGTAAATGGGAAATTTGTTTAATACAATTTGTATTAAATTGCAGACAATTATGCTGAAATTAAACACAGTGATATCTTGTAGAATTGTCGCAGGTAATATAAATGTGACATGATTATTTTCGATTATATATTCGGGTGGAACCGACGCTGCAGATTTCACGAATCCGTAGGACGTGTGAAATGTGCAGTTTCGGTTTCACGAGCAATATCTTCGATTATTTATCATATCACGAGCTTATATTTAATCAGAAAATATAATGAATAATTATTTGTTGTAAAGCGGATTGAGAACTAGAACGTACCCTAAATGTAGTGAACGCAACACATCGGGTGTACTTACCTATATTTTGTAGTAAAAATTGACAGTTATGGGGTTCGTTTATTTTTTTTTTATGAAACTTTATCTAATTTGAAGTATATCTACACTTTTAAAAAGTCTTCATTGTTATTCATTAAGCCACAATGATTTTTTTTAAATGTTGTGACGTCATTATAGAGGTGTTTATGGATTTCAAACAGTAGAGATTTAAATAATTTTTGTCACATAAACGTTCCATTTTATTTTAATAATAATAATAAAATAAGTAAAAAAATATATGACTACAATTATTTACAATTTGTACTGTTTTAGATCCAGCAACACCTCTACAATGACGTCACAATATTTTAAAAAAATCATTGCGGCTTAATGAATAACAATTAAGAATTTTTAAAAGTGTAGATAGTCTTCAATTTAAATAAAGTTTCATAAAATTTTTTTTTTAATGGTGAAAGACACCATTGTATTTAATAAACGGAGTTTAGTTTATTATAGTAAATTGTGTACGATTATAATACATTTTTATACTTTAAATTACAAAATTACTTGTAGCTGTCAAAAATTTTCCTTAGCAATGGAGCAAAACAAGGTGATAATGTAACTAAGGAGATTCTCAATGTTGATTAACTGAAAATATGTCACGTGTCATATGAATTGTATTCTCGCCATCATATCACTCCTTAATGGATTGTATTTTTTTCTGTTTCTGTTTTTTTCGGTTGTTATATGTTTGTTATTGCTATAGATACATAGTACATTGTAAACTCATTTTCATTTGTCACGGTAAGACTAGACAACGTGGGTTATAAATTCATTTCTCACAGTTCTGTCAAAAACGAATTATCCCAAATTTAAAAGTACAGCGCTCCAATGAAAGAATTACAGACTTTGTTTGTAATATTCAAGGGTAATATTATCAACTTAATTCGGTGTCAACATAGAAAAGAGATTAAAGAGAAGTAATAATTCAATAACTGCTCGAAGAGTTCATTTTGTTATTTTATTGTAATTTAATATTATTAAGAGGTAGATGTTTATTGAATTTTATATTTATTATTATTAATACTTGATGTAATATTGGAACAATTATTAAAAATCATTTTAGGTGAATTTGAAGTTTAATTTCCACACTATTAGTTATTGATGTCGATGGTATATTTCAGGTATTTTTTCGTTATCACTTTTCATTTTTATCTCATAAAATCTTGAAACTGGACATTTGTAAAAAATAATTTGTTTAATTTTTGTTTAGTTGCTAGTTGCTAGGATACTCATTGTTATACTGAAGTAGTGAAACTAGAATTTTCTATATTGTATTTGTGAAAAATATCTCGATTTATATATTCATAATATCTGTTATTAATTCATGTTTTTCTCGATATTATTTCAGTTTATATAAATCCACTAATTCAATATTAAAGAAAAGAAATTTAAATTAGTCACGAACTGATTTACATTTATTTACATAAATATTAAGGATTAAAGGCTTAAAAATAATAATTATTGCAAATGTGATAAAATAGTGAAACTACGCATTAACCTACTTATTCAGTTTACAATTTTAAATTATTTTCACCTTTTTACCACCCCACAAAATGGGGTAAATTCCAGTTCCATAATATCCAAGTAGATATTTTGCAGTATGTCCGTACTTAATTTAGAAAGAATCACGTTTACTGATATTGACATGTATGAAAATATTTTTCTTTTTATTATTTTTATAAAAAAAAAAATCTGATAATCCGATGCTCACAGTAATCCGGAATGTTCATTCGTATGATGTTCAAAACAGTACAAAAACAACATGTTTTATTTATTCATAACGAGATATTCATATTCTTAAACTACGGAAATTAGAAATTTTGGTTTATCCAAAAGGGATCTATATTATTCTATGCAGAACAAAGTAAAAAGTCTATTTATTTTTAAAAACAAAAATGTAATAGGTACATTATAAACATGAAAATAATAATTCTTTATAATAAAGGAAATTTAATTGTGAAGCACAAAGAGTGAAAATAGCCAAAAATCGAACAAAAAAACCGTTGTGGGTATTTCTTATTTTACATGAAATATTAGTTTTAATGGGGGTAAATAGCTCCGTGGTAACGTGTCGGACTGTGGATCGTGAGATCCTCAGTTCGAATCCCACTGCTGACAGTTGCCAATTTACATTTACCCCTGTGGTTCCTCCTCCACTAACATCTTTGGGGGCTATAATTTGACGGCTGGTAACCGCACTTCATACGCAAAAATATATCAATTACCGAAATCTGCGTAAGCAGAGTGCCACACCCATAATGGGTAAAAGGCGTGATGATATATATATATATATATATATATATATATATATATATTAGTTTTAATGAAATAAAAATTTTAATTATAAAAATGAATCACTTTCGTCTTTCGTATTTCCAATTGTACTTACAATACTTATTAAACATTTAACCCTATCGTAACCAACCCTAGACAGTCACACTTACTGTCACAGTTACACAAACTTCACACTGGGCTTTGAGAAACCCCAAAAAAAGGAAAACTCTGTCCCATAATCGGATGTAATTTTTAAAAGAATTTTACTTATAGAATATTTGTTTAGGTTTATAGAAAGACATTAAACAGTTAATAACCTGAACCATATATTTCATTTTAAACACAGCATTTTGCCAAAACTTTTTTTTATTTTGGACTATGAGAACAAACACAGAGGGATTTTACATTGAAAATTTGTTTAGTATTATATAAACTGGATTTACTGCGATATAGCATCGAATTTATGTGAATTCTGCGCATGTGGAAAATTAGATGAAATCGTGGGGTTAAAACGGGTTAACAACGGTATATTTTAATTTGTATCATTTGTCGTTTCATGTATTTCTTTATTATAGGTCTGACGATCCATTAATAATTATTGTTAGAAATGTATGCTATTGCTATTGCTGATGTGAAAATAACAATAAAATAACAATTAATAGTATATTGAACAACTAGTGTTACAATGACCTTTTTTGTAATACGAGCATAGTTTGCGTACACGAGCCGCAGGCGAATTACGCAAAATACGAGTATTACAATTAGGCATTGTAACACGAGTTGTTCATACTACTTTTCCTATTTCACGTTCATAAATTCAATAAAAATAAAATAAAATTGTACGGCATGTTTAATATACCACTGGTCAACAAGGGACTTTGCCCGCGAGGCCTATCGGGTCCCAGGCCGCAACCCCGACGCAGAGGCTCCGATTCAATAATTTTGCGTGAACAATGACAGCCCCAAGTTTCACAGACTGTTAATTTTACAAATAATAAATTCCCCAAAAACAGTTGCACAAAATTCAATTTTGTAGCATTGATTTTGTGTACGTGAAATAGGAAAATATCTTAGTGGAGTATGAAGTATTATATACTTATAATAAACTGCATTTTTCAGAATTATGGACTGAAAACGAGGTTTTTCTTAACCATTTTTACAGCAGTCATGTCTCGAAAAAAAAAAGAATGTTCGCAACATTATCAATAAATGTATTAATGTTCTTGATAAAAAAAATATAAACACATTTTATTTTCCTTATTGATTTTATTTGTCAACTTTACAATTTATGATTTTTGTGCGAGTATAAGAAATTAACTTAGGAATTATTTATATTAAAAACGATAAATATTATTTTATAAAACTGGGTTATTAAATGTACCCCATTTAGACACAGACAATTGTAAATTATGTTGGTTACGGGAGAGTTAAACTATAAGAAGATATTAAATTTCCAAGCCAAATTTTATTTTGAAACTTGATATTTGACATTTAACATAATACGTGCTTTGGAGTCATATATTTGAAATAATTGTCATGAAACCGAAAAGAAAACAAAATTATTTGCTAATGTCTGTTCCACATACCACATACACAGCAATTGTCAGGCAGCGGAAGATATAATGTTCATGATTACTGCTACTTTGCTAATGTTCAGGCTCATTCACAATATGAAGTGTGTTCTGCGATATTTGCTTTGTGGATTACGACGTCGAGAACTAGGGGTAGGAAACCGGAGCAGCACACAAAATGATCTTGAAATTGGGACACAAACTTTTACTTATTTTTACTTAATCATTTCTTGAGAACACAAATTCTCATTAAGTTTATTCGAGAATATCCTATAATACATTGAATTTTCATTGGCTGTTGCGTCATGGTAGGCTTAACACTTAGATCAATGATTATGTACTAAAACTCCTTGGCAATATTACGTGAGAACTGCGGACGATCCGTGCAAAGTAACGTTTAATATTTCTCCATAACCTATACATGTAACAAAGTTTTACTAATCAATATTACCATAATTGAAATTTATTTTTAGTTTGTTGTTATTCTTCTCCTTTATAATTTATTCCACATTTTTTATATTAATCAAAAGATTATACAACTTTCAAAATTGTGGAAGTACAAATTTAAACTTCCAAAAGTTTCTAATTGTTTTGTATTGTTGGGATACGGCGAAAATCAAATCGATTTTAATACTATTTTTTTTTTATGAAACTTTATCTAAATTGAAGATTATCTGCAGTTTTAAAAAGTCTTAATTGTTATTCATTAAGCCGCAATGATTTATTAAAACAGTTATAATGTCAAAGTTGTCAAATAGTAAGAATTATAAATAATTGTAGTCACATAGATGTTCTATTTTATTGTTTAGAAAATAATTTAAATGAAATTTTAATAACTTCTCATGGTAAATAAATTAAATATAGATGAATACCATTTATTCCAGGAAGAAACATAAATAAATTGTAAGATTATTTTAGTCAAAAGTTTGGTCACCAATGATACATTTTGCTTACCTATGATTGTAATAGATGTATGAGAAATTTAAACAGAGAAATAATACTTTAACACCAGAATTGCTATCTCTAAAACTCAAATATCTTCATAATTAATAGTATTTTTTAAACTTCTATTATATCTCTAGTACGATGTTATGTTATCTAGTTATAAAATAAATGACATAATTGCCATTTTGTGACCCCATTATGGTCGTACATGTGGTTTATAAGTTAGATCATTTTACTATTTATTTTTTTTATGAAGAGGGGAAGCGGACTAACTATTTTGGTCATATGCCGCCTCATGAATGGATGATAAAATTATGAATTTATGTGAACACAAACGGCCATGCTCTTCAGTGGGATTCGAACCTGTGACCTCTGGCGTACTAGTCTAGTGACATAGCCACTGCGCAACAGAGATCGGCAAAAATGTTTTTATTATATATCAATTTAATATTTGATTTAAATATAGTAGCTCTATTACGCTATATATATTTTCAATTAATATAATTACACAACTACGTTTCCCAAACAAATTTTAGTTTCAAAGTCCAGGGTAGACTGTTAATTAAATGGAATAAATTAACTAGATATGCAGAATTTTGAAAAATGATAATTATGTACGCAACAAATTATATAAAAATATGTTTATTGTTGTTACGTAAACAGTAAACATATTATTTATTAAAGGTTTTTCATAAACCATTAGTCATAATTAATAACATTATATATAAAATGGAATAATGATTTTTTTATTTATTGTTATTGTTTAATGTTTGCAATTCATTCAGGCTTATTGACAAAAATAAACATAACAAATACTGAAAAACATTTTAATTGTATCATTCGTTCTCTAACCCTGATTCAAAAGTGAGCTCTTCTTCACGTTTAGAAGTAACAACTTCGAACAAAACAGGATGTTGGAAACTTCTTCAAAAATTTATGTATGATTCTTATGTCGAATAAGAAATCGGTGAAAAGATATACTTGAGGGAGAGATTGCGTGGATACCCGCCATACATTTATTGCGTCAAAAGAAAATTCTCCCCGAGAAATAAAAATGCATTATGAATGTTGATGAAGAAGGAGCGTGTGTCAAGATAGAAGCTGAAGATTATTCTAGATGAAAGTGAATTGTCAGAATGCTATACTTGACGTTCAAATTTGTGTAACAGATTCGTGTGGCCCAGCTTTGAAGATAATAGCGTGATGTTATGTAATTATGTTCTGTATTAATGTTATTCTACAATTTTGATTCAAAATTAAAAGCTACATAATAACTCGTATAATCGGAAACACGAAACATGGAACGTTGTACATTTTAGGCTATTTCAGACGACTACGATTATAAATAAATAAACTTGTACCGCATTATTATAAAAAACAAATATAAATAAAATACATTGCCATACGAAATACTCTCATTTGGATATGACAATTACAGATTTATACAGTGATATACAGTGTGTTTGAAAAACCAGTCACGCCCTTATATTTCGTTCGAGTAAATAATATCAACTTTGAAATTTGAAATAGACACAGCCTGTCAATATTTTAATTGAATAGATATTTTTTAAATCCTCTAGTCGATTTGCGAAAAAGGAGATAGATTGGAAACCTTCAGCTATCGGGATCAAATTTCTTTACTCGCCAATCCATTTTCACTGCATAAAACATACCCGTATGGTTCACTTACGTATTTATCAGTATTTCACGATAAAAAATATCATTTATCAAATTTTCATTTAATTTTATGGATTATATCCTCTGTTTTTACGGTGATTTATATTAATTTACAAAATGTACTCTATAAACTGTCTTATTTAATAAATAGAATGGTCAATCACAGAATAAAATTTTGCAGTCTCTGATATTATTAATACGTAGTATTACTCAGAAACTGCAAATTTTATTTTGTGAACTAAAACCTTGATTCATCATAATTAAATATTCGATAATTCTGTCCATGAGTATATTTATTTTAGGAAAGTAACCAAATATGGTATAGGATCTTAATATGGAATACCGCCATTTAACATTTAACAAATTAAAGACGTTTATTAGTAATCATAATCAGTCATGCATTTTCGCTTAACTTAGGAACAGTCTTATGTTTTAAAAATTAATTATTAGTATAATAATTGTGTAAATGTCTAAATAACAATACAATTCCATATTTGGTTACTTTTCTTTATGTAATATCAAACAGTGTTTTCAAGATAATGTGGGTCCGATCGCCACTTAATATTGTTTTTACTTTGAATTGGGGGTAAAGTAGGATACAAATTAAAAGGAATTATCGAAATCGGAGGTGAAGTAGTGCATCGTAATGTTGCCTGAAGTAGAAAGATTTTCTATGTGTATGATAAAGTTCCTACCTTGCATCCTCGGCACGGGTGAAAAGAACGACGCCTCGGGCATTCTCCTTCTTGCGCAGCTTCTGAATGATGCCATCGAAGACTTTGTCATCTGCAGCACTAGGCACTTTCTCCACCGTGGCAATACACACATTCCGCTCCTGGGCCTCTCGGTGGAACACCTCGATGCCGTACTCGCCGTACGAACCCTCCGAGTGCACCGTGGACACGTACGACCAGTTCACACTCTTCACAATGTCCACTAAGGCTATCGACTGAAACGTATCCGGCGGAACTGTACGAGCGAAATAATCAAATCGGGATTTGTCACTCAGGGCCTTGGCCGTTGAAGCGGGAGATATCTGGGGAATGTGGAATAATCGAAGAAGGTTCGCCACTTGCAAGGAAACCGAGCTGTAAGAGCCGCCAATTACGCCAAACACGGGCCCGGTGTTGTTAGTCTTTGGTCGCGGAACCGAATGGTCGAGACATTCAAATGCAGACGTGTCCATATTGTTTAAAGAGCTCCTAATAAATTGTAAACTTTGATTCAGCGCGTACGTGTCTCGAGAACATGTATCTAGGATATTGACACCGAGGGTAATGTTGGGGAGGATCGTGGGGTCATTGTTAATTTTATCAACGGCATACATCATTGCCTCCAGTCGCTGAATGCCGCGATGATAGACTTTTGACCCGCAGGGACTTTTTTCACCTTTCTCGTGAACTGGAAACAGTCCTCCCAGGATAATATCTCCAGGGAGGATGATAGAAGCATGTTCAAGGCGAGTAGGACCTAATAAATAAGAATGGAATAACATAACGAAAATAAAAAGAACGTCCATAGGCCGAAATCCCGTTAGCATATTGGTTAACACTTAACACTGACGGTTAAGTCTATCACCTTTAGAGTTTAAAGTCATAGTTTGTATTAATGTTCACTGGTAACTGACGTTATTATCATTATCACTGCGCTTACTGTTATTTGTGGTTTTGTTGATAACCATGTTAGTTTGTTCACTAGTATAGAAAGCACGACTTGGATGAAGTTAAAGTTTGGGGTTTGCTTGGATGTCTGGCGTCTAGTTGCGCTGCGCAACGAAATGTGGATTTTTGCGAGAGAAATTTCGCTGATAACTTTGCAGAAAATGTTGCAGACATATCCTTAAAATGCGGCGTCATGGTTTCTTCCACAATGCACAGAATCTGCAAACAACAAAATAAAATAAGAGTACATTTCAATTATTTACAAGCTAATACAGCAAGCAAATGATACATAAAACTCTGCGGAATTTTACATTTATATTACAATACTTTTCCCACGTGAAGATATAAGCATGACGTAAACATTTTATTTGTTATGCTACATATAAAACGCCGGAAATAGACGTTCTAAAAATAAGTAATATCTGTTTGATTTGATTAACCTCTAACGTGTCTAACGTGATCAAATGTATGTCCAGAACAATTTCACAGAACAAGAACCCAAATATAATGATCGAATTTTGATAATTTGATTAATATAACCCGTGTATAATGCAGAACGTATGGACTCGATAACAACAGATCAATGTTTCACTTAACTTTTCGTGCGTTACGTAAACATCAAAACCACCTCACATTGACGTAAGAAGTTCCTGCGCTAAATAAATAATCACATATTCCTGATACCGAATGCTGAACCCCAAACTCCTGACTTAATTAATACTAATGGCCATTCCGTTACGTAACCGTCGTTTATATTTTTCCTCACTGAAAGTATCGAAATATCGATGCCATTACATTTATCACTACAATACGCTGTTGGCTGTTGATATTTTAGAAACGTTTTCATTTAATCATAAATTCATAAGTAGTTCAATTTATTCAAACTTCAGCGTAAAATGTTTTCACAGTTTCTGCTTATTTGTTGATATTAACGTTTCTAGGTTATTTTAAAACACGCGTCTCTGTCTCTAAATAATACAGTGAATTCGTAATACAAATGTAAATACAATTTCATATCAATGATAACAATATGTCTGTGACGGTGGGTGAGTGTGTGTGCTTTCACTCCACATTCTTTACAATCCTCTCTTGTGTACATAAATGATGCATGCTGCTAAGTCGCTACCACGGTCAAAGAACAAAGAATAGAAAGGTTTTACAAGTGGCCGTGTGTATGCATAGGCGTGTGTGGTCAGAATCAGAATCAGAATCTGCAATCATTCAGCAACCACGGCCATATAACTAAAGCGGAAAACTAAAAACATTACTGCAGTTTACAAACTAAAAGAAATATTTTCTATATTTAAATACAGAGTGTTATTTTTCAAATGGAACCAGCAATCTCATTTATTTTTCAACTTAACAATTATTACACACAACATGATTTATAAACAACACAAGATAATAAATAAATAGCTCTGTGGTAACGCGTCGGACTGTGGATCGCGAGATCCTCAGTTCGAATCCCACTACCGATAGTTGCCAATTTAAATTTACCCCTGTCGTTCCCCCTCCACTAACAACTTTGGGGGCTATGACTTGACGGCTGGTAACCGCATTTCATACGCCAAAATATATCACTTACCGAGATCTGCGTAAGCAGAGTGCCACATCACGCAATGGGTAAAATGCGTGATGATATATTTATTTATCTATTTATATTTAAGAAAATGAACAGCGGATGTAGGTACATTCATGATATCATTTCCGGTTTGCTAGAAATTATTAGTAACTTTGAAATTTCAAATGGAACATGCTCTATTTTTTTACAAATTTGAAATGTACGTCAAATTTGCTATATGTTACATTATTAAAAAAAAATGATGAGCACATTAATTATACTTAATTGGAAAGAGATAGTAAGCCCTGACGCTTGCTTGAAATAATAATAGTTATTTAGGTATCAAGGCACTGAAGTTCAATTTTTTATCACGAATATGGAATTTATTTGCCGATGCCTGCAGGGCCGAGGAAACTAAATCATGTGAGTGATAAAAAGGAACTTCAGTGCCGAGGTACATATTAGGTTTTATTTGAAATCTAAAATTCGAAAAAAAAACTGTAAAAAAATTACAATATAGGTTAAGTTTATATATCTGTCAGTTGTCAATTGAAACTGACGGTCAGTGTTGCCAACCTCGAGAAGTGAAGTTATCGTAAATAACACTCAAAATTATGTGTTTTATCCTCAATTTCGTCATCGGAATTAATTAGTTAATTCTTCTTACAAATTTTGTTTCATGTTACGTCCAAATTTACTAAAGTACGTTAATATATCTGCCAAAATTATCCTAATTGAACAATAATTATTTAAGGATTGCCAACACTGGGATACTCAAAATCGTCGAATAGTGACATTTTTTGAGTTTTTAATGACGATTTTTGAGCACTTTAGTGCCGATTTCAAATAAAGTTATTTATCTCTTTTAGAAAAAAGTTGATATGCTGTATGTGTATTTTCGGAGTTTAACAAATAATTTATAATAACAGAACTTTATATAGGGGTAAATAGCTCCGTGGTAACGCGTCGGACTGTAGATCTGAGATCCTCAGTTCGAATCCCACTGCCGACAGTTACCAATTTGGGAGTTATGATTTGACCGCGGGTAACCACACTTCATACGAAAAAATATATCACTTACCGAGATCTGCGTAAGCAGAGTGCCACACCCATAATGAGTAAAAGGCGTGATGATATATTTTTTTAACTTTATCGACAAAAGTATTTATACTGTCGACATAGTTTAATTTCGAGACTTACTATTCTTTTCTGATTAGGTATAATTAAAGTACGTGCCATTTTATTTGTTACTAATGTAACATATGAATTATTTTACATGATATAAAGCAATTTTAACGCACTATTCAAATTTGTAAAAAAAATAGTATGTTCTATTTAAAATTTAAAAGTTGATATTGAGTAATATTACTAGTAAACCGGAAATGATACCATGAATGTACATAAGGATACTAATTAGCTAGCATGTTGTATAAATCATGTTATGTAAAATAAATTTCTAAGTTGATAAATAAGCTAGATATTTGCTGATTCCATTTAAAAATAACACCCTGTATATACACAGGAACACTGATTATTTTCTGGGAAGGGTACAGAAGTCTATTTAGTCTGAGAAAAGAAAATTTAGTCAAGAATTTAAGAATCAACTGGCCGCCATTTTGTAAAAGCGGCAGGCTGTGATAAGTGGTTTATTGCAAAGAGTCTGGTCAAAATGTCATTTATTATTTACGATTTTACTGTCACATCCGCATGATTGTGTCCAGAATTTGATGAAAATTTATCTTGAAGAACTTTATAGATAGTGTCACAACACTGATTCGAATTCTTCGTAATAAATGTTTTCATAATATTTTGTTCGAAGAAAACAGCGTCGCTTCTATTTTGTATTTCGTCGAATATTACACAAATTTTACAGATGCGACATCAAGCTTTATGTAGCCTTTGTTTTTTTATTTCTTGTTTATATTTTCATCTAAAGATATATTTTCGTCTTGCTTTAATAACAAAGTTTTATTTTCAAAAAGTATATTCATTTAGAATAATAGTAAAAATAAAAAGACTTAATGCATAAATTAAATATTATTCCCTTTGTTCTGAGAAAAATAATATTATCTTTTAAGAGTTCCGAGAAACAAGTAGCAAAATTAACTTCAAATATGAGATATTTTATTATTCAAGTACTACAAACGGTATTATTAAATTATGAAATATACTTTTCAGAAAAATATTCATTAAAACAATTATTAACAATGTAAAAACTTTTTACAGCCCAACAAAAATCTCATTTAATTTTTTTATCAAATTTTTAGACCTCAATAAACGTAATATTTACTTCCCAACTGTTACGCCAACAGTTACAAAATTTTATTACGTTAAATAAAAACTTGGGGACCACATTACTACAGTAAAAACCGTGTAATATTGAACAAAAATGATCATTTAACAATAAAAACCTTGACGTAAAAACGGGTTGTTGCCGTAGATTTATTACTACGGAGTTATTTTCGTAGCAGAAGAAAAGCTAAACGGAACGATAAGTATATTACTCGATAATGGAGTACAAAACGAACAAAAAACTGCATTAATATGAAATGATGACAGAGACACTTGCATGTTTTGTAATTTAACTTTTCTTTTTTGCATAAGTAATTAAATTAAGTATATGCAGATATCCAACATTCTGAAAACTTTGTTTATAGCTGGCTATTCTGTTTTATTGGGTCGTAACTGATGATGCGATGCATAATTCTAAAGTAGATACTAGAATTCTTATAATTCCTTTTGTTCCTTGTAAATTTAATCAAGTATTTGAGCAATAGAGCAATTACGGATGAAATATCACGAGAAATATAGTTTCTCTGTATCTTTTATTTCAATTTATTCTTTACGGACTTACGAGTACACTGAAAATAATAGTTTCTTAGAATTTTCAGAACTATTCGATAAACTGAGGATATAAGATGCATACAACTTTTTAGTTAATACTTCTTAATTGATTAGTAAATAATCATGTATTTGTTGCTTACTTGTTATGATATTTTCAGATAAAAACGTTTAAACAAAAAATTTAACTGACAAGTAAAACAATAAAATAAACCTTTTTAGGAGCTAAGTTATTAAGACTAAAAAGTATTATTTTATTTTTTTGCCTTTCAGTTTCTTTTTTCGCCGGTTTCATTTTTTGTGTAAAAGTTTTAAATTTTTTGTGTCTACCTATTTTGCTACCCTTAGGAGTGAAAATGGAAATCGGATAACCTAGTACAAAGTAATGCGTGGTAGAATCGTGTAACAGGTAAAATTCAATGTGTCAGCAATCAACCATTCTTTATTTTCCTACCCTTAGGGGTGGAATTTTCTTTCTAATTTAAATGGGACCAACTTCGAAGTATACCCTATCCAATAAAAAAAAAGAATCATCAAAATCGGACTACTCTGTACAAAGTTATGCGTGGTCTTACAAAAAAAATACCAGGTAAAATAAATAAATGACCGGCCATTTATAAAACTGACCACGCATGCGCAGTGTGTAATTGAATTATTATTCAATACGAATCGGCACGTAAACATAACCTTCAAAAACCAGGATTAACGTTTGTTAAAATTATTATTGAATTATTCCATTATTGTTAATAATTTAGTGTCAGTGTGTCGGCGCAGGCCCAATATGAGAAAAATGGAAATCTTAATATGGAATTATTATAAAAAGATCAAGTTTGATTGCAAAATAAAAGCAAAATACATATTTTTTTTACATTTAATTTATAATAATAAAATATTTAAATTTTTTAAATATAATCTTTGTTTTTTATTTTTAAAATGATATATACGTATATACTAAAGAACCCTTCTGTCGCAAGTTTATTTGTACATTTGTTACCACCAACAGTAACGAAAATATAGGTAAAGGTTATGTGTAGTTATAAGTTAATATTTATTTAACTATTTCGTGACTGCATATAGGGTACAATATCTCATTTTCAACGTAGAATAATTAAAAGTGCGATTCTAAATGAATTTTGAAATTTAAAAAAATGACCGATCAGTGATTGGTCATTTATAACAGTCACTTACCGAAAAATAAATGACCTGTTATTAAACTTCACTAGTATTATTTAAATATCCCTTTTACAAAACAAAGTTACAATTAAATTTTAAAACTATGGCTATTGTTTGATGACAGTTTCGCAAAATGGAAGTGGACAGTTAGCTTTACAGAAGTATACTATCAAACGAGTTCAATTGGTCAAATGCCGATAGGGCCAATTTCAGGCTTTGCAAAACCATGTGCACGTGTAATCGACGCATAAATTTCAACAAAAATCTGTCAAGTTAATATTTACTAAAAGGAAGCCAACAATAATTAATTAATATGAAACAAATAAACTTGCATAAATAAATTTAATTAGTTTCTGCTATAAACGATGCTTTTGCGTATCTTGGCGTCAGTCCATGCACAAATCACAAAAAATACAGCATGAGCGCTAATATATAAAATTTGGTCATTTCATAAACTTGCATACTTGACAATAAATCTTACAGTAAAGCTGAAATTTTTATAGTTTTTATTTGCAATTTGCATAAGAGATTGTAAGGAAGATGGAGGAAGGAAGTCTGAAAGCTAAAATTTTTCCAGAATTACGACAAAATATTTCCACTAATGCATGGAATGAGGAAATGGAACAAAGAATGTATTTGGGAATCTATTCACTTATCCTCGCAAATATTTTGAATTAAACTGTACCATTAAATATACCTGAAACTAAAAAGTGCTTTCAAATTTTACATTTTCATTAGCATCATCAAATAAAATTGACAGGTTTCATTAATTTAAAAAGGGAACTTTATTTAATGCTAGTTTCCTGCAATTGTGAATGCTGTATAATAATGATGTTATTAAGAAGAGATACAAAATTAACTATTTCAAATTTTCAATACAATATAAAACCCTTTTCAACTGTCGTTAGTAGTAGTAGTCGTACGCGGAACTGTTCGATGAACTAGGATAATATACATTTTCTGAAAATTTACCAAACTTTTTTGTCAATACTTCTAATTGCTTGATAAATAATCGTGTATAGTATCTTAACTGTTATGACATTTTCAGAAAATACTTCTTACATTAAGATGCTAAGCCTGAGGAGCTAACCAAATAGTTCGGTAAGTTCTACGGTACTATATTTTTCGTTCCAGCTACGTTTTCCTCTTTTCGAGGCAGAAACTAGAACGAATACCATCAGCAAATACTCGAATACCTCGAATAATGTAAGTACTCGAGATTTCGAACATTAACAGCAAAACTAGAGATGGACGAATATCAGTTTTATTCAAATTCGAATATTAACTGGAACTCGAATGGTCTAATATCTCGAATAAAATATAATTCATAAATTTTAATACTTACTTCATACCGAGCTTTTTCTATCTTACCAGGTGTAAACCATGAATAACAAAAGAAAAAAGTATATAAAAACAACAATTGATGTTGAACTCAGTGCGATTATACATATTGTGCAATATTCGAGGTATTAGAATTTGTAGTTTTGATGTTAATATTCGAAATCTCAAATACTTACATTATTCGAGGTATTCAAGTATTCGCGGATGGTTTTCGCCCATCTCTAATCAAAACAACAACTTCGAAAATCTCGAATATCAGTGTGATTTTTTTCTTTAGTTTTTTTAGTATACATCTATTAAGTTAGAAAGACATACATATGACGTTGTATGAACTTAGTATTATTGTTTATTAATTATATTTTATTTAATTAAAATATTCGAGATATTCGAGATCCAGTTAATATTCGAATTCTAGATTCGAATTCGAAAAAACTGATATTCGCCCAAGTCTAGTAGAACCACTTTGAGAAATCATGCTAGGGATGGTGTTTTACAAAGTTACATGTCATTGGTATTTCTTGTAAGCATTTATATTGTCTGCTTTAGATATCCAGTGATTTTAAGAGTTCAACAAACAATTTTTCGAAAGAACTGATATTGTAGTAGTTGAAAAGTATTGAAGAAAGAGAATCAGACCTTTCTAGTAATAAACCGCAAGTTCGACGTTGTTTATGAACATTTTTGAAAACAAACCTACAATTTGCTCAAAAGTTTTAAATTGACTTTCCTTGTTCTCGCTTTGTCGTTTTTGAGCCGTCGTACAGAGACAAATACAAGCACATAGAACATCCCCGAACCACAATCCACGCACTCACACGCACACGCACACGCACACATTCTGATATCATCGCGAAAACGGGCCGTGAGGTCTCAGAAAGTATGAGCGATCGATAAATCAGAGCCATCGGTCCGTCCGTATTGTACTATTTTCATAGTACTCAACTCCTCAGTGTGATAAAGTGACCACCCGTCGCGTCTAGAAGAACGAGTCGGTACGTATAGCAGGTAGATTTTTTCAGAGAAAGGTTCGCAGCATGAGTCGACGATTTCAGGTAAAATCACAAGATGGAAAAGAACACAAGCACGTCACCTGTGTTTGATGTATTATTCCTTCATGTCACTTAATAATTTTTTTATTTACGTTTTAATAAAGCACGTCATAACATTATGAACATCTTTTTTACTTCTTTCAGGAAATTCAAAAGTACACAATATACTGGGTGTCTACAAAAGATGACAGAACAATTTTTCTCTGTGGAAAGATAAAATATAATATAAAAATCGCATAATAGTTCTTTATCTGTTTTAATAAAGCATGTCATAATACTAAAAACATCATTTTATTATATCTTCCAAGGAAAATCTGATGTTCCTTACATCTCGGGAATAGGAAGGAGCCGCTACCTCTTACAGTATTAAATAAATAAATATATCATCACGCCTTTTACCATTATGAGCTTACGCAGATCTAAGTAACTGATATATTTTTGCGCATGAAGTTACCCCCATCCATGGATGGTAACTCTTACATAAAATGGCAAAATATGTTTGTGCATTAATTATCTAAAATAAATAAATATACCATCACGCCATTTGCCCATTTCTGGGTGTGGCGCTCTGCTCAAAGCAGATATCGGTATTATGATATATGCTTACCCGTAAAGTGCCGTTACCAGCTGTCAAATCACGGCCCCCAAGGATGGTACCGGTGGAGGAACCACAAGGATAATTTCATCTGGTAAAAATTTTCGAAAAATAATTTCAAAAATTTGTCTATTGTGAGACTCGAACCGAGGATCTTATGATTCACAGTCAGATGCATTACCACGTAGCAATTTATTAATTATGAAATAACGTAAACAGGAATTTTGAATTTCCTTAAAAGCATTCCATGCAGATTTGAAATAATTTATTTGTCACTAGAAATAAGAATATTCAAATACCGAATGTTCTAAAGTTTAATTTGGGCAACGTCATGGTAGAGAGCGTTGATTCCGGTATAATCGATAACGTAAGTTAAGCAAGGCGGCCCGCGGTTAGTAGTTGGATGGGTGACCGCTTTGCGAAAATCCATACCAGCGAACACTGCGTGTCGTTGTCACACCACCGAAAACGAGGAACCGAAGCGGCATATAACCTCAGTAGTTGAGTCCTCTTTACAAAAAAAAAGTTTAATTTATTTTGGCATTATCCGCGGTTAAGATTGGGAACCCCTGGCATTTGAGGATTGGTCACCCCTAACGATATCAGAATTCATTATCAAATATTTTGGGTTAATTGTGCAATAAAGACCACTATTTTATTAGTCCGGCTACTATCTCTGAAAATAAATTAGAAAATTAATGCAAGCTCAAAGAGTAATCGCCGTAATATAACGATGAAAAAGCATATTATAGCGACGTGTCATTATGGCGGTATTAGAGTTCGTGCCGCTTTCTGTTTGGGTAGGATCCGGCAGGACACGTATCTAATATCCGTTTGTCCACTATGTTAACTTCCATATTATTTCAATTAAATAATTTTGCAAGCTTGCACTCATGGCGACTAACTGGCTCAACCGGTCATTAATTTTTTCAAAGGTCAAAAGTCTCGCCAAAGCTTAACCTAAATAAAAGCATTTCCAATAGTAAGTTAGTGCTTTACAAACCGATGCTACTAGTCACTGATGTCCTAGGATTTTACAAAAGAAGATATTACGTATTTACTGAAAATATTCATTGTGATTTGGGTGGAACTAGTATCGGATCGAAATATGATTTTCAGCCGAAACCGAAACCGTAATCAAATATTAGACTCCTCTTCTAGTTTCGGCCGAAACCGATACCGAAACAGGAACCTATGTAGTTACATTTTCATTATACCCTGCAATCTAGTGTTTTCCTAGCTGTAACAGATTATTCTATTAGATCAAATAAGAGAATTCAAGTTATTAGGAAATTACTTTATTTTTGGAAAGCAATCTTGGTACAAAATTATTGAAAAAGAAACCCATAAAACTATAACTTATTCCAATTTTCAAGTCTTTACTGAAAACTTTAGTTATGTATCATAATCCAACACAATACGAAACTGTCGCCAAAACCAGCATTTTTGGTCGAAACTGGTCGAAACCGAACCCGAAACTTCGGTTGGTCTTTAGATGAAACGTATAAAGCAAGAAAACTATTTTATGTAGCGAATAACAAGAAGAAAGTATACTCGACGTGTATGAGAAGCCTTCGAAAAAAGAAGAAAGAAAGAAGTTATGTATACGAAAAAAAAAGGACGAAGAATTTACCGAACTATTCACCAAGCTAGGGATGTAAGATGCATTATCTGAAAGTATAATAAAAATTAAGAAACTAATCACGATTATTTACAAAATAATTAGAAGTATTTAAAATAAAATTTGATAACTGCATATCATCATAGTTTACCGTATAGTTTGACAAATTCTACGGTATTTTATTTTTTTCATGCAGGTGACGCACTCCTATATATTTTCTATATTTAGCCCCTATTTAATAATTATTCCGAGGTACTATTTTACAGAACAAACAAACAAAATTTGTTTCCACCAATTTACTTTATACAAATATTTATTAATAATTGTAATTTAATATGTTTATTTTATAAAAGGTCACAGATGCAAAACTAAATTATATTTTTTTTATATAAATATTGTGTTTTACATTTTCCATTTCTACATTTTTGATTCTACTAAATACATAAATGATAATTTGTAATTTCAGTTGCGACAATGTTTCGTAAACAAATATTGGAACGAACATTATTATTGAAAATTAATATATTGAAAATCACCACGCTACATTTATTCCGTATATATATATATATAAAATGTAGTATTGCAAGGGAAGAACGCTCAACCACATACTCCAAAAAGGTAATTTGTTGTGGGTTAAAGGAATCGAATTGAGGAAGTTCTACATTTCGAACCATAACCATAACATTCATGGTTAAAAAGTACTGTAGAATTTACCGAACTATTCGATAAATAGAGGATAAAAGATGCATTTTCTGAAAATATCATTGCAATTAAGAAGCTAAACACGATTATTTAAAAAGTAATTAAAAGTATTTAAAAAAATGTTTGGTCAATTTCCAGATAATATATATTGTATCCAATATCCTCAGTTTATCAAATAGTTCGGCTAATTCTACGGAGCTTTTTATGTCGCCTATATTTAAGATAAGTTAGTTAAAATAATTAGGTTAGTTCAATAATCAAAATAGAGTCTCTATCAATGGCGTTATTATTAGGTAAACTAGAACGGTTGTGATATATTTATATTAGGTTAGAAATCCACTTATCGAATTCTGTTTTGGAGGAATGTCAACTGTAATCTGGAAAGGGTTTGATGATATATTTGTTTATTTTAATTTAGTTCCGATCCTTCTATTTATTGCGACAAAGAACACATTTGCATTTCCCGATATGAAATCCAATCTCATGCACATTCATATACGTCAGAGGCGAGAGGTTTCTGATGAACTTACTAATTTCATGAAATTTAATGAAATCAACATTATTCTATATAATTAACTTTACCAACTAGCTATTCAGGTAATCAATTTTAGTTACGAGTTTTTTCAATGCTGATTACCATAGTCTCAATGAGCATTCATTCGGCTTGGAAATTTTACGGCACGGAACAATATTCAGAAGTAGATATAAAAGTTCGAACTAATTTTATGTTATACCCAAAGGCACCATAAATTTATTGAAATTACTTGCTGCTTTATTTATTCCTTCAAATTAATAGCTCTTTTCTATAAGAATTTTTAGTGTGCAGGCTCGCAGCCAAGTTTTCTTTTTCGGGGGGTGCTTCGAAATTTTAGAAAATACTGGGAGGTTATTATAATTTTTCTTTATCTAGCCTGTATTTAGATTTTTTTAGAAGAGAGGTTCTTAAAAAATGAAACGCGGATTATTACGAAAGTTTAAAACAACATAGATTTATAATTTAGTATTTTTCATACCAATAATCCGAGTTTTAGAACGCATCCACTAACATCCTTGGGGGCTATGATTTGACGGCTGGTAACCGCACTTCATACGAAAAAAAAAATATATATATAGCGAGATCTGCGTAAGCAGAGTGCCACACCCGTAATGGGTAAAAGGCGTGATGATATATTTATTTTATTTATTTTATTTATCAAATATAGAAGCAATCTTCTGATCTTTTTTCCAGCTAGTAGTCTTAGCACTTTCATATTTGCGTTAGTTTATTAATATTCATTTTTTACGCATAAATTATTTAATTCAAATAAATACGAAAACATTTCAGAAAAATTTCATGATTCAATATAGATTACATTTAGATAAATTTAACTAAATTCTTTAACTAAAGCCAGTTTTACTTTAAACTTTTTTGGATAGAAATTTTGACAAGTTTTATATTAGGTTTATTTGTATATTGTAATTCAAGAAATGATCAATCAAAGTTTAGTACTAAACAAGTCTTTAAAAACTGGATTCAGGTCTAATTTTGATTCAAGTTTCATATTAGACATGCGCACTGAAAGCGTATTCCATTTTTAGCAACCTAACAGCAATATTATCTGATTGTCGATTTTGTTTGACGCATATATTTCATATATTTTAATGATATTTATTTATTTTTTTCAATGAAAGTTTTGTTTATTCATTTTACAAACACGATACTCAAAACGTCACAACCTTGATCAAAACTGTTTATTGTTTTAGGATTGACAGCATTACTTGACGAACAACCTTGTAATTTCTACAAAAGGTAGTTGTGGTTCTAAGCAAAAAAGTTTTTAAAATCTAGTTCAAGTTTCTACCAAAAAAAGTATAACGTAAATCGGGCTTTATATTAATTTCGTTTAACTGTTGATTAGGTAGTATTAATATGTTTAAACTTAGTGGATTTTATGCAAAGGTTGCACAGGCTTTTAGTTTTAGTCATATAACATGCATGCAAACTAAAACACATTACTCAATAGATCTGATAAAGGTGCACCTAATAGCTTACAGCAACGTGACATCGGTAAATAAATTGACTACCATACCGGCCCTAATAGCTACACTATATATGTAAACTTTTTGCTCTAGCTTTTTTCTAAATGAAAATATTTATTCTATTGTAAGTCTATTCATTTATTATTATACCTCATCTTTATATGATAACCTTAACATCTCAAAACTGTGTTAACGCACTGGGTCAATTAGGCCCACAAAATTAGTTTATACTTTGAAAGTTTCCACATAAATTTTCAGCTTAAAATATTAAAAAATAAAAAAGTTACAATATTTTTTGTAAAATTTAATTTTTTTAAAAAAAATTCTTTTCACGATTTTTTTAATGTCGTCAAAAACATCAACAATTATAAAATATTGCATAAATCATTTCTATCCGATCTTAAGTATACCTCAGAATTTTTTAGACCAATCTATGCAGTCATTGCAAAATGGTAGACGATCAAAAATAGTATTGGGTCAGGTTGATCCAGAATGTTTTCCGTGATCGAAAAAATAAGTGTATTCTTGGAGTAACATCTAAGAGCCCAAAATTATATTATTTGACATACTTAAAATCATACAAAGGATAATTGTTTAATTCACCATATTTATATAATAAATTTCAAAATCATTTTTACCTCGCACACATACATATACGTAAGGGAGTTATTATGTTTATGTTATGAATTGGTTAGATTTTGGGAACAATTCATCAACAGTAAGTGGTAAATTATTTGATGGTCTATCAGGGATTTTGAGCATATCTTAGTAAATAAATGAAATAGAGTAAATTTTTATTTGAAACAATTTTCTACATTTTGTTGTCCTCAGATTCAAAAACAGTGTGCCTTTGGGGCAAATGAAATCTTTATGTTAATGATTTCCGTTAATTTGTAATTATTTCAGTTGTTATTTTTCTTTAAAATATTCTTAAAAATAACAGAATTTAATATACATATAAATTGAAAACAATTTTCCCTTTGTAAAATCAGAACAACTTTTTTAAAAGTTATTCTAAAAGTCCTAATTGGGCTACATGATATGATTCCGGGCTCATATTGGTGCTCTGATTTGACAGCTGATAATCAAACAAAAAATTATGTAATTATAAACCTTGGTATTACAACAAGTAAATAGCATATTTATTCTTTTCTATCAAAAAATTAAGAATATACTACATACTACATACATGATGAAATAACAACAAAAATAAATTTCTTTACAACGAAATAAAAAAATCCTCTTTTGTCGTTAAATTTCGAGTTGACAAATGATAAATTTTAATACACTTACTAGTAAAATGTACAACCTAATGCATATATCAAAAGTTAGGTAATAAATTTAAAATGCATTTTATTTCAAAGTTCTTTCTACCTAAGACTGAAGAGACGACTTAGTTTTAGTTACTGTAGGTACTTAGAGTTTACTTCCTGAATATTTCATTTATACCCAGAACACATTCAAACCTCCGTGAAGGCTAACAGATAGACAATGATAATAGAATAATTAATTTTACAATTAAGTTTTACTAAGAGTCGACATTTAGCATATTAATTTATTATTTTCCATTTGAAAGAGAACTGAAGACAGAATAATAATTAGAAATATTCATTCATTCCGATTCTTTCGAATTGATAATTTTAACTTGAAATTTCTACCTAGATTTAGAAATAGAAAATTATACCATATTTTTCCTAATATAGTTAATTTACAGCTTCAAATTTGATATATTTATAATTGTTATATGTTTTTTTAGAGCAATAAAGTAAATAGCTCCGTTGTAACGCTTGATTGAATTGTAGATTGTGAGATCCTCAGTTCGAATCCCAAATTTGGGAACATTACTTGACGGCTGGTAAATGTACTTCATGCGCAATAATATATCAATTATCGAGATCTGCATAATCCATAATGGCTAAAAGGGGTGTTGCAATTTTTATTTATTATTTACAGCAATATCTAATCGAAAAAGAGCAATACAGGATGACTAATCGGTCCATTCTATTTTCTAACTCTTTTATTTTAAACTATAGAGTAAAAGTTCAAATAAAATCTATTTCATATATCACTCTATTTAATTACCATACACAGTTGTATACAGGGTGCTCCATTTGAGCGCAAACAATACGCAACTTCTTGTTTAAATTATTATTTTTTTTTTACTATAAACTACCATATTTTATGAACTCGAATAACTTAATTTATAAATTCACATATTTTACCACATAATACTTTTTGAAGAGAAACTAATTTACTATCAAACTCTGCAAATATTTATAGGATGTTTCATTTAAAAAATATAAAGTTGCGTATGTTTTGCGTTCAAATGGAGTACCCCGCATAAAAATGTTTATGGTAAGTAGATACCCACACTGTAATATATGAAATAGATTTTATTT
The DNA here is from genome assembly GCA_963942605.1 of Poecilus cupreus. Classification (NCBI taxonomy): domain Eukaryota; kingdom Metazoa; phylum Arthropoda; class Insecta; order Coleoptera; family Carabidae; genus Poecilus; species Poecilus cupreus. Next base: position 13,672,640 of record OZ012715.1, read on the forward strand.
GAAGAGTTTTACTCTAAGTTAAAATAAAAGACCGATGAATCATCCGGTATATATTTTTTTTATTTGCAGTTATGTTTTTGAGAACAGCTACGTAGGCTCGACATTCATTGTTTTACATATTATTTTGATTTTAATATAGCATTTCATTAAAACTCGTTTTAAAAAAGGGTAGAGGCATTTCCGGAGATAAATTGTAAAGTATTATACACGTTTCAGTGACTAAACGCTATTTACAAACCCCTTTATAACAATAAAATCTCTAGACACTGAAAATTTAGCATATTATATGATACGAGTGGTGAATTTTAAAATCGTCATTCGTTCCGTGCACGTTCAGCGTACAAGTCAGATTACAAAGAACGGGGACAATTCAATAGGTCATGATAATATCCAATAATTGCCGGTGTCACAATACCCTCGCGTTTAGCGCTTGCCGCGTGGTCACGTGATGTCACCAGTTCACCACTGTGCCACCGTCGTCGCCGTCGTTTGCTTCTTACCCCTCGCTTACTTCTCGGTTCCAAAGCTCTGCCGCCGGTGCTGACGTGCATTTTTATACCTGGCCCGGATGCGCGTTTACAAACCCTATTCCCGGACGGAGTTTTTGAACTTTCCCTATTTGTCGAAATATATTTTGTACAGTATATTATTCGATAGTATTTAGTACCCTTAGGTAGTCGTCGGCAACATATGACCTTAGAGTCAACCCATTTCATAATTTAGAGTTCCGGAAATTAAAAAAAAAAACTCCTGTAATCTTCCAATATCTAGCACTCATTGTGTTAGCATTTTTGTATATTTTAATTTACAAGAAAATATAATATATAAAATTAAACTAGGTAAATAAAACATTAGTTTTTATAATAATTAGATCTTTTATTATATTTTTTAACTGACCCAAAAATTATTGTTTATAGTCACATTTTGATTGATGTTCTGGCTTAAAGATATCTTTATGTAACTGGATGGCATATTCATGTGATCGATAATAAGGCGCCATTTTGGAAAAAGTGTGTTTTTTCGGCCGAATTCTGCGCGATATTCAAACTAATTTAATACGGATCAGAACTGAACAACATACACATTTATAAAATAACAACCAATTCTCAGTAATAATATAACAAGAGAGTGAGAATAATAATAATAATAATAATACATCATCACGCCTTTTACCCATTATGGGTGTGGCACTCTGCTTACGCAGATCTCGGTAAGTGATATATTTGTACGTATGAAATGCGGTTACCAGCCGTCAAGTCATAGCCCCCAAAGTTGTTAGTGGAGGGGGAACCACAGGGGTAAATTTAAATTGGTAACTGTCGGTAGTGGGATTCGAACTGAGGATCTCACGATCCACAGTCCGATACGTTACCACTGAGCTACGAAAGCTCGTAGGGCTTGTGTGGCTATTGCCAAATGCCAAAAGTTTGAGTACAGGAAAATTATTTTCTAATTTGTCGAACTCTCGAGTTATATTTTTTTTATTTCATCTTCAGGCACGACACTAAATCTATTTTTTTGCTCATTTATTACTTGTGTTGATGCAAAAAACAAAAAAGCTACAGGTATTATTCAAGGGAATAATCACAAGAGCTTTATTCTCAGTATAATAATAACAGGATTGGTTAGAACACAGTCACGTGACATACAATGAAGCATTTCATTGGTTTTAAGAAATGTCAAAAAGTAATCGATGGAAAAATATTTCATTACACCACTTGTGTTTTCTTCAAGGCTAGTATAAAAAGTTATTTAATAATGTTAAAAATGCATACAAATAACTTTTTCTACTAGCTTTGAAGAAGACACAAGTAGTGTAGAAACGTCGGCATTGTAGAAAATAAAGATCTTTTGACTGTATTTCCGATCATAATTTTTCCACATCACTTCTCTAGTCGAACAATCATCTCTTCATTTCTTTACAGTTTATCAAAATTTTCACTCTATTATCACTCAATTTCAATGTTGAAGTGGCGAGCTAAAACTGCTGAAATACTACACTTTTTCCAATATGGCGGCTTTCTAATAGTCACACGATTGCCTATATCATACGCCATCCAGTTCTATTTAGAGATCAGTGATGGTAACGTATCGGAAGATGGATCGGGAGATCTTCAATTCGAAACCCACAACTAACAGTTTCCATTTTAAATTATAATTTCCCCTCCGCTTATACCTTTGGGGGTTATGACTTGACGGCTTGCATAAAAATATATCACTTATCTAGATCTGTATAAGCAGAATGTGTAAAAGGCGTGATGATATTTTATTATGTGCTAGTAGAATAGATTTGATTGTAATACATTACACAAATAATTTGGTCTCAATTACATCGTAAAAGTGCTTAATTTCGCGATTTTACCATTTGGAATTCTAAATGACACTTTATTTGTCTCCATGACGAGTCTCCTTGAACAAAATGGCATCTATAAGCGCACAATAATTTTCTCTCATCTATATATGCATGTGACCACCCAATGTGTGTCTATCCTTATTTGTTTAGTTTACACATAAAAACAAATGTATTTTTAACGGGCATAATGATTACATTCGAGCAAAATGCGCTATCCAAGTAAAAACTTAAAATTTAGGCAATGTTTATTTACATATTCGAACAAATAAACCTTTTTTCGGGTTTTCAATTTACCTAAATCACTCATTTGGGAAATTATTCATTCCGGCTACACAATAATGTTTGTAATATAAAAAAATCGTGGATATTTCAAATAAATTATTATAAATTCAGTGAAACATTCCATTTTGAGATACAAGTCCAACCCCTAATGTATAGGGTATTCGCACCACCTTAAATATATGCAGAAATCAAGTCAAAATTTTTTTTTCACGCTGTTATTGTCGCTATACAAGTTTAAATTATTACGTCATCTATGTACTCTTACAAGTATATACACAATAGGGATAAGCACTAACTCCATTTTATTATTTCTCATAACTTAATTTACCATTCTCAGAACATATTCATTTTAATTGAGGTTGTAGCCAAGATTGGTTAGCATAAAATTTGCCATATTTTGTTACTTTAATTAATTTAGAAACGAAGTAACCTATACAGATGATGAAAAAATGGATTTAGCGTTAATTCTTTTTGTGAATCTACCGGTTAAATAAATAAAAATATTTTGATAGATATTTATAAGATTTACTGACTTAAATTAACGGGATCAGAATACTTTTTTCGTAAAATCTACGGATCACAATGGAACTATTTTTGAACCATATTTATAATATTGAATGTGTAATGATTAAAAACAATATTCAATTACTTGTTGATTAGATTTTTTCGTGGGCTAAAAATTAGATTTTTTTAATGTAAATTCAAATATTTGAAGCAGGTTAATTATTTCTGAACCGCGCATAAAATATTGTTGTAATGAGAAATTTCTTAATAAATAATATTTTCAGATTCATTACAATAAACATATATATATATATATATATATATATATATATATATATATATATATATATATATATATATATATATATATATATTCGTATTTACATTAAAACAGATCAAATTTATTAGCCTACCGAAAAATCTACACAGTAAATAATTATTATATTGGATAAATACATATTTTTTATATGATACGATTACATTTGAGGTTGGGCAAGTAGTACAGAAGAGTAATATGACTTTTCCTTGCGTTTGTAGGGCGATTAAATGTCACAGTTTAATTCTATTAGTGTGAATAGAACGATGTACCTAGTCACCAAGATGATTTAAACAATTCACAACACATTAGCTGGCAATTAAATGTGACAATACATGGGCGCACGATTTGTAAATCAGAGTCAATTATAACATTAACCTAATCATTTTAAATTCCATTAGAACTTGCCACTGCAGCATATATTCAAGGTTCGTTGACTATTCATTGATCCATTTATCAATGAAATAGACAATTGTAATTTAACATTTATAACTACCTATTTTATTGATTTCATCTATGAGGCTGTTTCATATGATTAACTACTAAATAACAAAATTATAAATTACTGGAGCATTACGAAAATTTGAGCATTTAGGAGGATTTACTCGATGAAAATTATTTATGCTCAGTGCACTTTCAATTATGAACAATGAACACATATGTGAAAACAGTTATTAGATTAATTTTATTAACGTGACATTACGAATATGGTAAATGAAAAAGAATAAATAACATAGTTGTCATCCACAGCTCTAATAAATGGTGCAATATAATACTTCAAGTATTGGCCCTTTCAAATGTTACAAAGCAATTTATAAAGACTGGGTAAACAGTAGTTGAATGACTTTCCAAATATCCCTAAATTATCTGCAAGAACAACGTTTTAAAGAATATTTAATTTTTCTCTATAAAAGAATTTGACAAATTAAAAATGATATTTGTCTAGACACACAAAACCTCTTTTGAAATTATATCTATATATTACTCTATTTTTGATAATACACTGTGAAAAAAAATTGTACCATTAAGTAACTTTAACTGAAGAATTAAGTCAAAACAACTGAATATTTCAGTAATTTTTACAGAATAAAGTGATTAATAAGTTCATTGCTTTATTATGACAAAATGATATTTAGGTTAGGATTTTGAAGAAAAACATAACAATATATAATATTTTAATACATATTAAAACATTTTTAAAATTAAAAAAAATATTTACACAATTAAAAATATGTAGAAGCCGAATATTTACCAATAGTTTTAAGTTACGGAACCTTATCAGAAACGTGATTGACATGTCAATTCCTTCGTAGTTAACTCTTAGTTAATTGAACTGAGACTGTCACTCAGTTCTACTGAGTTTTCAGTTATTTCAACTGAGAAATGACAGTCGCGCGCTGCTAACTGATAAATTAAGTTAATAAATAAAAATAAATATATCATCACACCTTTTACCCATTATGGGTGTGGCACTCTGCTTACACAGATCTCGGTGATATATCTTTTCGTATGAAATGCGGTTACCAGCCGTCAAATCATAGCCCCCAAAGATGTTAGTGGAGGGGAAACCACAGGGGTAAATTGAAATTTGTAACTGTCGACAGTGGGATTCGAACTGAGGATCTCACGATCCACAGTCCGACGGAGCTATTTACTCCATCATTTAAATTGATTGAAAAATACAGTAAAAGTATTTGAACTTCTTTTTTTACTGAATTTTCGTGATATTTTTACTGACTCAATTTCTCTGTGAGTAGATATTTTACTCTCTGAATACAAAAGTAAAAGTTATAACAAATTATAACGATTTTAGAATCGAAAATATGCACAATTAACCTATTGGAGATATTGGGCTTTCAATAATTAAATGTACATGTCTAATTAATTTTTTATGATCTCTTCTGACGAATGTATGCATTAGTATTGTGTTTCTATTGGCAGCGGAACTGCAGAACTTTTGGAAAAAATTCCATCTTAACTTATAATTTACAAATATAATGTACCTTTCATTTTTATCTTATCTTATTTAAATAATACGGCTTAAACAAATGTAATACTTACATTGAAATACTCTTAAATTTACTATTGTTGTTATTGATTATTAAAAAATAACAATTAACTTGAAAATACAACAAAATGATTGTACCTTACGTTTAGTTTAGCTTTCTACAACTAGTTAGCAGTTCCTGCTGAAAGTCCATGTTAATACAATGTTATCTTAGAGAGAAAAATCATTTGTGTTAATTTCTATTTCATAAAATAATGGGTTACAATTCAGTGAGGCATTGTATTTTTGGGTAAAGCGTATTTTTGCTAAAAGTGCTGTATTTGTTTTATGTTATTTGGCGTTGACAACCCACAGAGCAGTGGTAAACCAACATATTAACAATTTATTTTATTTGACAAGCTAAAGTGATTTGAATTGAATGTGACAACCGTGCTTTTTCGTAAACTCATGTGACATAACCTCAACCTAACGAAATTTAAGCAAGCATGAATAAACAACAAGAGTATCTATGTCTCCCTTAAGCAAATAACGATGTTAACATACGGTCTCCAGGGAAGCACTGCAGGGATGTAGCGATGTAGGGGTTGTATTTACGCTGCCAAACCAGGGATGTTGTGGTAGCTGTAATCGCCACTTAGCATTCAGATCAGCGGCTAGCCCAGGCGCCTGACACAGGGTTCGGGCCTCATTCATGCACCACTCTCATTAAAGGCTTCGCACCCGATAAAAACTTTCAAAAATCCGATTTCGATGATATTAGTCTTTTGCTTCTGCCTCTTCTACGTCCGTGTCTTCCGTCAACAATTTGTACGTATGGTACGTATCACCAAAACCCAAACGATCGTAATAAAACCATCAAGCGGTCATATTAATAGTTATTTAGATTACAAGCAAGGTAAAACAGTTTTTACTGCTGAATGGAGGAAATGACCGGCAAGCCGTTTAGGCGAGCCTGTCACCTCCTTGAAGCAGTAAAAACAGTTATTTTGCGTGTATTGTACAACATTTTATTTGTTACTCATTTGTAAATCAAAATAAAATTAGAACCAAGTCCTGTCAGTTGCACACAACTGTTCTATCAAAAATTATTTTAAATGATTTCGCATAAGCCTTATAATCATTACTGTGGCAACGTGCATTGTTTACCTGGTTTACTACCTTGTACAAATTTTACAATGTAGCTATCAAATAGTAACTTGTAAAGATTCATTTTCAAAGGCAATAGAGGGCTTGGGTGAATTATGTTTACAAGTGAGTAACAAGAAAAAGTATTAAAGAACCATTCAATACTTATACCACAAATTGTTGTATATTTGTCAGAATACTTTCAACGTTCTTAATATGTCCGTGTCCTTGGGTCAACAATTTGTACATATGGTACGTATCGCCAAAACCCAAACAATCATAATAAACCCATTAAGTAGCCCTCATATTAAAAGTATAAAAGATCCTTCAAACGCTTATACCCCAAATTGTTGTATATTTGTCAGAATACTTTCAATGTTCAGTGTAGGATTGAAGCAAAAGTTATTCTAATTTTTACAATATATTTGTAGTAAATAAAAAAAAATAGCATTACGCCATTTACACATTGTAAGTGTGGCACTCGATAATTGATATATTTGCACATGAAGTGCTGTCGAATCTTGGCCCCCAAAAGGTATTAGTGGAGGGGAAATCACAGGGGTAAATTTAAAAATGGTCGCTACCGGTTGTGGGATTCGAACTGAGGATCTCACAGTCTACAAGCCGATGCGTTACTAGGGAACTATTCCCCTTAATAATAATACTACTATACAGTTTTTCTCGTTACTCGGGTTTGGTAAAGTTCAAAGAATAATACAAAAGTTTATTTATAACAAACAAAAATGATTTATTTATTTCCACTTGTTTATTTAACACACAAAAACACTAGTAATTACATTTATTTACACGATAACAATTTATTTCATCCGATTTATTTATCTTCACACGTCGAATATTTATTTACACTCACTGACGGTTTATAATCGACTCACGGTTTATCACAGCCTCACGGTTTATCACAGACCGGCGGCCCACCACAGACTCCCGGTTTATCACACACTCATGGCTTATGGAAAATTCACGGTTTATAATAGCCACACAGTCTGTAGAAGACTGTCCGCGGTTAGTCTGGTAACCCTTTATGTACACCTGTGTGGCGGGTTCTGGAACATTCTGCACTTCTCTCGAAGCTACGAGAAACATTACCGCGTACTGATCTGGCGTGACATCATATTTCAATAGGCTTGTATTCATTACACTACTGTACAATTCGAAATTTATAAGTATAAATTATGTAAATGTTATACTTATTATCCTTGTTTAAATTGTGTTTTGCAAATGACATTATCTACCTGTACTTTTATTATTTAACAAATTAGAATTTAATTTGCAGCATTAAATTACTAGCAAAATTAATCCGTATTACAGCATCCCGTTAGCATTTTATATCTTTTCCAAATATAAAAAACCATTTATAACACATTGTAACGGACGCGGTACCGACAAGTTGAAACTTGTCGGATTACGCTGCCGTTTTAACAGACGCAGCGATGACTTGTTTGAACCAGTACTCTCGCGCCATAATACAGAATGTTCCCGAAGCTTCTAGAACCAAACAAAGCGAAATATACAAGAGCGAATCATCGGAAGTTGACTCCGAAGCTACTACGAAGAACAGGTGAACATAAATATATCGTCATAAAGAAATATCGCTCGGCTAGTTTATATAAATAATAGTGTTTGTTTACAGGAGTGATAAGTTTACTGAATAAGTTTTTGTATTCGTTATTTTAATCTTTAAATATAGTGTTTATTATATAATTATTCATTATTTGTTATTGATAATATTTCGTTTTGTTTAAATAAAAAAACTTTTGAAAAACCCACGAACGTTACAACATGTAACTAACAATAGTTCAAGAACTGAAACCGATAAATAATTTTCTTATGCTAGTTGTCTCATTGTTTGTATGACTTATGTAAATATAATTGCAATAAATTATTGTTAATGTTTTTTTAATTTAATTGTCTGTAAATAATTTAAATAACTATAATATTGGTATGTAGCAGCATTGTAATAAATATTGGTGTAAATGTTATAGGTAAATATAAATTGAACTTAATATTTTTACTTACTTATTTCCATATAATTTTTGTTAAGACCGAATCCAACTCGATGTATAACTTGAGGACCAAGCGACAGTGCTCATGTTTATATTTATGACAGGTATAATTTAATGTTTTATTGTATATGTAATTGTCGGGTGTTTTATCGATTTATTATAATTCTTTGGATTTAGGTGACACGTACTTTACATAAATACGGAATAAATTTGTAAATGAGCTTCCTGCATACCGATGACGGATAAAATTATTTGTTCAGCATTATCATAAATGTTATTCTGTAACTTAACCACTCTTAATATTAATAATCATACCATTGGAAAATATTAAATGGTATAGCAAGGTATTATTTTTAGAAAATTAAGATGACTTTTTAATTTAAGGCACTACATACTGGCTGGTATTATTCGGTGTTTTAGCGCTGTACAATATTTTAAAATTATTTTATAGAAAAATACTTCAAATAAAAGTGCAATTTTTATTCGATGCATTTTATTATAAAATAATTTCAGAACATTGTATAGTGTTAAAATATTTCTTTTAAAACACCCAAAAATAGAGCTCGTGGTACCAGCCATTTAATATTTGTTGAAAGATGCGTCTTGGTCAATTAACCAAATAATACTGAACAAAAACATTAATGCCAGGAAAATTTCAAATGGTTGTATTTATTATGTTGATTTAATTTCGTTTAAGTGCCTACCTAGTGCTCCTTTACTTGAGGAAGTCGGACTACATTTTATATTTGAGGAACAAAATTAACTTACAAGAAAATAGATTTCCAATGAAAATATTTACGCTGCGAAACGGAATGCGAAGGTCTAATGGTATAGGGTCGAAAAAACGAATTTAGGGGGATACGCTACGAATGTGCTAAATGTCGAAAATATGATGAATCAATTTTTTCACAATTTGCATTTTTTTAGAATCTGTTTTTGCGGTACATTCAATCGTAATTTAATCATATTTCACCGCGCAAATTAGAAAAGTAATTATTAATCATTTGCATATTTTTACGAAGAAATGTCGCGGTTTTTCATTTATAAAATAATGTACCAGCACCTGTTGCAAATTTCTGTACGGGATTAATAAGAATAATTTCTTGGTGTTTTGTTTTACTGTAATTAACATTTAGATAGAAGAGTTTGACAGTTCCATTCCAACGTTTTGACAATACAATATAACCTGTTTTACAACAAAATTCTTTTATTTTTAGATTCATCAAATTGCAATGTATTTTTCGTACTCGTACATCTGTTCACTGCTCGAATTGACGCATGTGTTCAACGACGAGAAATGGATATTGGAAAATTATGACACCTCGTTGAAAAGAAAAATGATAAAATATGTAACAGAGTAGTAGAACGCTTATGAGAGTAATTTGAAACATGTGTTTGTAATGTAATGAAATTTGTACGAATACACGATATGTTATATAATTAATATTATGGCTGTAGCATGTGTTACGATTAAGCGTTCAATATTGAACATCTGTATTATGGAAAGAATAATGTTCCTTCCAAAGGCATGTCAAAATATCTTTCATAATTTTAAAAATACTTTTGTCATTATGTCAGTAACGTGATTCTATTAGAAACAATGATAAATTATGAAAAAGTTTCGTCCTAAAGCTTTTAAAATGACGCCTTTCAAAAAGATGCATAAATATTATATGAAAATTCTCTGATTAAACTTCGAAAAAATTAAAAATTTGGCAGCTATAACGGTGGAGACATATGTGGAGAATGGATAATAACAAGCCAGTATGGACGTCAAAAATCAGGGAAAAGAGAGAACGTGGAAGACCGAGGGACATATGGGACAGTACAATAAAGGAAATAATGAGCAGCAAAGGAAAAACAATGCAATAAAAAAAACGAAAAAAATATTAAACAAGAATAGAACCTTAGGACGTCATGTCCGATCAGTACGCGATACCGCTTCTCGCCGCTTCGGGAGAAGCCTAGAACGTTCCAGAACCCGCTATACAGGAGTATACAAGGGGTTGCCGCACTAACGACGGACAGTATCTATAAACCATGAAGCTGTGATAAACAGTAATACCGTGAGGCTGTGATAAACCGTGAGTCTGTGATAATCCTTGTCGCTGTCAGTCTGTATTAAACTGTGTGTCTGTGATAAACCGTCAGTGGATTTATATAAATATTCGACATTTGAAGACTCAATAGAAATAAATAATACGTGTGAAAATAAATGTAGTTGTTAATGTTAAATAAATAAGCAGAAATAAATAAATTATTTTTGTTTGTATTAATTAACTTTTGCGTTATTCTGTCAACTTCACCGAATCAGAGTAAACGAGTAAAACGTACAATATATATGGATGTAGAATTGAAATGTGGAATATAGGTATTTTAATGCTATTTTTTAATATTGTTGTTTAGAATATAAATACAAAAGATGTTCAGAATTTAAAAATGCATTCAATAAAGCACATTTAAAATAAATAAATAAATAAATATATCATCACGCCTTTTACCCATTAAGGGTGTGGCACTCTGCTTACGCAGATCTCGGTAGGTGATATATTTTTGCGTATGAAATGCGGTTACCAGCCGTCAAGTCATAGCCCCCAAAGTTGTTAGTGGAGGGGGAACCACAGGGGTAAATTTAAATTTGTAACTGTCGGCAGTGGGATTCGAACTGAGGATCTCACGATCCACAGTCCAACACGTTACCACATTTACCTAATTGTTAGTATTTCACGATATATCAATAAAATTAAAATCAATATTTATTAGAAAAATTGTAACACGGCAATAGAAAATAAGACAAAAGCGAAAATTATTTGATTTTTCAAAACCAGGTTATGAACTTTAAAATTCGCCATTATTATCATTACAATCTTCTACAAAATTTTCACAGAAAATAATACAACATTGTAATAATTAAATCTAAACCTGTTTTCTGAAATGTCAAATATTCTTCATTTCTGTTTCATTTTCCATGGCCGTGTTACAATTTTCCTAATAAATATTGATTTTTATTTCATTGATATTTCGTAAAATACTGATTTTTATTTCATTGATATTTCGTGAAATACTGATTTTTATTTCATTGATATTTCGTGAAGTACTAATATTTTAGTATTTGTATTTATATTTTTGTTGTAAAATGAATAGGTAAAAATTTACAGCAACATAAAAAAAATTGCATTGAAATCCATATATTCCACATTTCAATTCTACACCCTGTATATGATTAAAAGTAATTTAGTAATGTATTGTAAGTATTTTTAGCACAATATTTAAACAGAACTATAGAAAATTAATGAATACGAATATTTACTAAATGGGTTATAAAAACAAAAGTGATATTTAAATGTTAAGTATTGTTTGTATATTTGACATTTACAGAATTTTATAAAGAGTTCTTTATTTGACAGCTATCATCCGCAGAAGAAAGTGCATTGCTCGTATTTATGCATTTGTGTATTAAAGTTTAAGAACGCAATTATAAAATGCATTTTTCATTTTGTGAAATCTATAGAATCATTCTAGTTTTGGTAGAAAACCAATAATCTTTTTGGAATAAGTGGTGTATTCCGTCTAAAATTGGCAATTACAAATCGTCTTACGCGTAATTGAAGTGTGCTTAACATGTCATGGTTGGCAGCCACTGGTTTAAGTTAAAGAGGCTAATAGAAAAACGTGCGCCAATCAAATTTACTTCCAGAGCACATAAATGAATTTATTTAGTGGCAGCTGTAAGGAAAAGGAGAATGCGTTCAGGAACATCCTCAAACAAATTAGAGAGCGCTAAGAAAACCAATTTTTTCCTCCTCGGTTCTTTGCCGGGAAATACTCTTTTATTCGCTTGTTTTCTTCAAAGAAACAAAATATTCATAAAAATTTGTACGCAAAATCCTCAAATTTATTATTTTCACATATGAATACGGAAACTCAAATATCAATCTATTTAAAATGCAAGAAATAATGCAGATTTTCAATTAACAAACCAGACAATAAGTCTACCCAAATCAACAACTTCTGACATTTGTGGTTTGAGGCACAATGGTTAATGTGTTTGCTTCACAAACAAGCGGTCATGGGTTCCAACCTAAGTGACATCAACTTATAACTAAAAATATTACGTCTACTACTACAATACACTGAATCATTAAGATTAATTACGCATTATTAGAATTACTATAGTTACTAGATAAATATAATAAATTATGATTGTAGTTTATATACAGTAAAATTGATTTGATTTGTGATTTGTTAAGTTTGTAGTTGTTAAGTATTTTTAGTTAATGTTGACAAATATATTGTATTAAATCCACAATTTTAACAGATATGACAATTTGTTAAATTAAATTTTTGACAATTCTGAATTTATAACAAGAAATATTGTTATTTTTATTTATTTGCTGGATTTAAAAAAAATAACAACCAGACTCGTTAATAATAATAATAAATAAATAATAAGTAAATTTAGCTAACTTATCAATTTGAAATTGTTAAAGGAAGTTAGTATCCTTTGTGACAACTTAATTTGTAATAATAACTATGATTTATTGTTCTGCTTCAATATAATTACTAAAATATTTAGTCATAAGCACAGAAAAATAAATGTATTCGCAAATATATTTAGTTACGAAATAAACAAAAATAATTTGTTACTTACTAACAAATTTGAAACTTGTTAAATTAACAAAAATTAACGGTGGATCGTCTGGGACTAAAAATTTTGTTTAAATTTTGCCAATTTTGACTATAAATTTTTTACTGTGTACATAAATAAAATATTTATATATTTTTCGAACATAATGCTATATAAAATGCAAAGTAAATGTAGGTTGTCAATGAACAATAAATGTGTTTCTTAAAAAATGCGTACGTTCGTGTAACCGTGTAAGTATAGTTTATTGTAGCAAAATAAAAATACAAAATTCGTGCTGAAATATTTCTATATATTGTAGCCACGGATTAATAAAGGGATGCCTAGAATTTTTACAAAAACGGATTCCATTTTATTTTCATCCTGAAGTAATAGTTCCAATTTTTATTAAATATTTGTTTTCTTGTTGGATTCATGCCTAGTTTTAATTTGAATTCTGCAAATAAAACACGGAACATCGAACCTTTTGGCTGATTCGATGAAATTCTAAAACGTCAACAAATGCAATTTTCATCAGGAATTCATCGTTACCATGTTAATTAATTGTTAGACTCTCTCAGTTTTTATTTAACTACTAGTTTTAATTTAACTACTAGCAATGGCACAGGATCCGTCGATACCCAAATAGTTAATTCCAAATTGTAAACTGGAAACTATGGATAACTGCTGGACAATGACGACAGACTGTGGTTCAACTTAAAATATTGACACTTTGCTAAATTATTAATTGTAAAACTATTTCTTTTATATATAATTCAAACCCCCACTAATACAGCGTAATGCCATTCGTTTTTTACTTGTCATTCTTGAATTTTTGAAGCTGCCGAAATAATTTATTATCCTTTACTCATAAATACATACACACACAAGTTAATTAAAATGGTTTATTTTGAATTGACCTCATTTTTTCAATCCTGAAAGGTTGTTGTTTATATAACATCACTCTTTTATTTTAGAATAATTAAATTACCTAGGTATAAAGGTTGTTTAAAATTTATTACAAAAAAAAATTCTTCTCTTGAAATATACATATAGGCTGCTTCAAAATTATTGCTACTGATTACAACGCAACAATATTTTTTCCGAAATTCACAAAAATAATTGTACATTACTTAGTAATAGATCCATGGTACCACATTGGACTGTGGATCATAGGATCCTCGGTTCGAGCCTCAGAATCGACAAATTTTCGAAATTCAATTTCGAAAATTTTCACCACATAAAATTACCACTATCATCCTTGGAGGTCGTGATTTGATGGCTGGTAACCGTACTTTAGGAGCAAAAATATATCATATCCAGAAATGGGTAAATGGCGTGATGAAATATTTATTTCATTTATTAGTAAACATTGAAACTTATTTTATTTAATTGTTACTGTTACACAACTTTAATTAAATTAAATAAATTTTAATGATTACTATTTTTTTTTCATTATTATAACCTAGCAGACCAGTGGCATGAAAAATGTTTGCTCCAAGTAACGTGCAATTACTTTCGTGAATTTCTAAAAAATTATTTTTGTGTTCCAATTAGTATATAACCTTCATTTTGTTGCAAAAATTTTGAAGCACTCTGTATGTATATTAATGGAGCAGGATCTGGAAATTCAAAAAATATAGTTGCGCTACAGACTAGCAATTTAATTTCGCGCTATAGCAAAAAGTATACTGAACTTTTTGGTTTGAATGTCGAAGTGACAACAGGCACGAATTTTATTTGGTATTCATCGTACTCTTGTTCATTAATTGTTTGATTTCCTCAATTTTTGTTGAACTATTGTAGATTTAACGCAATTAATTCATTTAACTTAACAATTCAACAATAAAATATAGCGTAAAACGTTACAATCATTTGAATTAAATGCAGAAGCCTCTTGCATCAATATGCATGACTGTTTCGAATTCATGTATATTAATTGTTTGATTTAACAAGTAGTTTCGTCGGTCAACCTTGCGATGTATTACTTCACCTTCTATTTGGATGATTCTTTTTGATTTGTATACTATTTTACTCTCAATTAAGGGGAAAAATATTATTGAGTGACTGCCGGACAACTTCACCTCCGATTTGGATGAAACTTCGTGAATTTATTGCATTTTGCGTAAAACTAAAGGGAAAAATACTAACAAGTAGTGGCGGTTGGACTTGGATGACCTTGAAAACACAGTTTAATGTCTTACTTTATTCGTTCAAAGTGGAACGTGGATGCGAGCTTATCTTCAGATAAGTCCCATAAGAAATGAGTATTGTGATCTGAATTTGTAGAACAAGAGTTGTGTAGGCTTAGGGTCTGTTTAAGAAAAGCGCGAGTGAAACTAGCTTACCTACATAAATAATATTGGAAATAGTAATGTATTTTTAACGGTACTAAAACAATGATGTATAAAATTTGTTTATGTGTGCTTCGCTCGCACTTTTCACAAACAAACCCTAATCCTACACGACTCAGGCTCGACAAACTCGAATTATAGTATCCATTTTTAATGGAACTTGTCTGAAGATCAACTCTTTCCACATTCCATATTAAACGAATAAGTGACTCATTAAACTATATTTTCAAGGTCATCCGACCACCACAAAATAAAAAATTTATATTCAAAATTGACAAAATTTTTAGTCCCGGACGATCCACAGTTAATTTTTGTTAATAAAACAAGTTTCATATTTGTTAACACGTAACAAATTATTTTTCTGTATTTCTTAAGTAAATATATTTGTGAATATATTAATTATTAACATTTGTTTTATGTGCTTTTGACTAAATATTTTAGTAATTATATTGAAGCAGAACAATAAATCATAGTTATTATAACAAATTATGTTGTTATAAAGGATACAAACTTTCTTTAACAATTTCAAATTGATAAGTTAGCTAAATATACTTGTTATTATCGACGAGTCCATTTATTAAATTTTGAAATCTTTTTAAAAATTCAGAATTGACAAAATTCAAATTTAACCAATTGTCATATTTGTTCAAATTTTTTATTTAACACAATATATTTGTCAATATTAGCTAAAAATACTTAACAACCGCAAAATTAACAAATCGCAAATCAAATTTATAATGTGCAAGTTTGACCCAAACAGATTTTATTTTCAAGGTCGTCCGAGTCTGACCACCTCTTGTTAGTATTTTTCCCTTTAATTTTAGGCAAAAAATGACAAATTCATGAAGTTTCATCCAAATCGAAGAATAAATAGCATATCACAATGTTGATCGTTTCTTGAACAAAATAGTGCTTTTTACCTTTAACCCTAGTGCAGGATTTTTTCAACTATGCAAATCGCCGTATCCATATTCACTAATTGTGCATTTACTGAGTATGTAAAATAGAGGCTAGAACCATTTGAATATGAATGAAACGATGATACCGACAGGGGTGGCACAGAGTCAACATGCACATGCTTTCCATATTTATTTATTGTTTGATGTTAGTAATTTAGTGATAAGTGAAACAGTGATTGGCAGCCGTCGGTGTATTCGTATTCGTAGCGGGTTTTTGCGCGGGGCGAGATCCTATGCAGGATGAGAATCGTCAGACTGGCTCCGGTATTCTGGCGTCGGGCGTTCGGGCGTTCAACGTTCCGGCGAGTGCGTTGAGCGTTGCTAGAGAGAGGAACGATTTTAGTCGATCGATTTGTGGATTTGTCAGGAAATGGCGTCCGATTAAAATTTATCTGTGAACATCTGCTCTACTTCGACTGAATCTGAGCTGATTTTATGCTAAGTTAAGTACAATAATTACATTCTATCTTGTTGTATAAGTTATTTCACTCCAATTTTAAGTAATTTATGTTCCGTACGTGTTCTCCCCGAAGTGTTTATCGTATCGCTATTTTTTACTTTATCTCGGGCCATCGATTCTTTGCCTCCTACAATTAATTTTCCTTTAGAAGAGCAGCGCCAGTTGTACAAGAAGTGATACTGATAATTTAATCAGAGCTCGCCAAAAGATTTTTGTTGTCAGGGTTAAGATATTCATAAAGTACAAAAGTAATGAAAATTTTCTAAGATGAAAAACATCATTTATCTCTCTTCTTCAATGCTACCAAATGCTTCCTTTTAAAAAATCCTGACAGTAATTATAAATTTGCTCTTGAATTTTACTCATTTTACGGAGATTATTTTATCACCGTCAAAAATGTTGCACAAAATCTTAACGACGTATTTATATGAAATACACGCAGCTAATTACCTTCCAAAAATACACAGTAAAAAATTTTATTTGCGATTTGTTAATTTTGCGGTTGTTAAATATTTTTAGTTAATATTGTGTTTGTACAAATTGACAATTTGTTAAATTAAATATTGCCAATTCTAAATTTTTTCCAAGACAAATTATTATTTTTGTCTATTTGTAGGATTTATAAAATTTAACAAATAGACTCGTCAATAATAACAAGTAAATTTAGCATTTAAAATTGTTAAAGAAAGTTTATATCATTCCTGACAACTTAATTTGTTATAATAATTAACATCTTTGGGGGCTATGATTTGACGGCTGGTAACCGCACTTCATACGCAAAAATATATCACTTACCGAGATCTGCGTAAGCAGAGTGCCACACCCATAATGGGTAAAAGGCGTGATGATGATGATGATTTGTTGTTCTGCTTCAATATAATTACTAAAATATTTAGTCAAAAGCACATAAAAATAAATGTTTATAATTACTATATTCACAAATATATTTAGTTACGAAATGCACAAAAATAATTTGTTACATGCTAACAAATTTGAAACTTGTTAAATTAACAAAAATTAACGGAAGATCGTCTGGGACTAAAAATTTTGTTAAAATTTTGTCAATTTTGACTATAAAATTTTTACTGTGCAGCTTTATTTTGCTGTAAATTATGTGCACGGGAATATTGACAAAATTATTATGAACACTGCATCGAAATCATGAAAATAATTATAAAGTGTAAATAATGTTAGTCATCAAAATATACAATAATCGTACAAAGCTTAATGTAAAAATAAGTGTTATTTAGTTGATTAAATTACTGTCCATTCCGGGCGTTATTCGTTATTGTAGTCCAGTAAAGATTGAATTTCGCGGTACAATTTCTTCAAAATATTGCACAAAATCTTAACGACGTATTTATATAAAATACCCGCAGCTGTGGTTGGACAGCATGTTCGCTTTATAAGTATCTAATTACCTTCCAAAAATACAGCTTCAGTTTGCTATAAATTATGTACACAGAATAAATATTAATAATATTGACTAAATCATTATCAATGCTGCTTCGAAAACATGAAAATAATTATAAAGTGTAAATAATGTTAGTCAACAAAATCCACTATGATCGTTCAAATAATTAATGTAAAGGTGGGAACCTAGTTTACAAGCATGATTTCGTAGCGTTTTTCGTAATTTTTATTAACAGTGAAGGAGTAATTAGAATTCTTTCAAATTATTTTAATTATTTTATTAGCTATAAGCTGTTGCCTATGAAAGGCGACTTGCGAGAAATGTGAAAGTCAGAATTTCCATCTGAAGTCAATACGGTTTTGTAATTTTATTGACAACATATTTTTGAAGAATATGAACTAAATTCCAATCGAAAAAAAAATAAAAATTGCATGTTTAGGGGTGTTTTAACAAAATGGTTTTTTCCGTTTTTTTTTTTGCATTAAAAATTTTTTTGACAAGAATATCATCTCAGAGTTTAGTTCATTTCGAGCGTAATTGCATAAAGAATATTGATGCAAATTTGTAGAATGATTGGTCGATAACTTTTTAAGTTAGAGTTCCCGCAAGTTGATAAACACTCATTTCGAGAAAATGGCGTTTGAAATTTCACCGAAAACGAAAAATTCGAAAAAGTAATAAACAAAGTAAACTACTAAACGATTAACCAGCTATTCCAGCACCATACAGCAATACTTTTTCGTGATGACTTGAAAAAATTACCAGATGTACTTCATAACATGAATAAAATATTCTGTAAGTTTGAAAATATTCTAATTATTCCTTCAATGTAGTGCTCCTAATATCGGAACGGATCGAAATTTTATTCTAAAACTTGGAGAACATTCTTCAATAGTTTTACAGACGATATATGGAATAAAAAAAATCGCCTAAACTAGGTTTCCATCTTAAATTACTGTCCAATACCGGACTTTATTTATTATTGGTAAATCAAAGTGAAATAATTTATTAAAAACTATGCCGACGTTTCGACAGCAACGGCTGTCTTCTTCAGGGCTAAGTTGAAGTCAAAAAACAATTAAATAACATGAACACGTACAAACATATTAAAAAACACGTAGAAAAAATCTGAGTCAAAATGTTAAAATGTACACAATAGTCATAAGATAAAAAAAATAATAAATATAGTTAAAAATAAAAGATCTAATATCTACCAAATCTGGAGCTGGAATTGTAGTTCTGTATCATTGTAACGATTTAATTTCGCGGTACATTTTCTGCAAAATGTTTCATAAAATCTTAACGACTTATTTATTTTAAATACACACAGCTGTGTCTGGTCAGCAGTTCGCTTTATAAGTATCTAATCACCTTCCAAAAACACAGCTTCATTACGCTATAAATTATGTGCACGGGAATAATATTAATAATATTGATAAAATCATTATCAATACAGCTTCGAAAACATGAAAATAATAATTAAATGTAAATAATGTTAGTCTACAAAATGTACAATGATCGTACAATACTTAATGTAAAAATAAGTGTTATTTAGTATTGTTTAGTTGATTAAATTACTGTCCATTGGCAGGCGTTATTCATTATTGTAGTCCAGTAGCATTGTAACGATTGAATTTCGCGGTACAATTTCTTCTTTTGTTTGTTTTGTTACAATATTTCAAACAATAAATTTTCATGAAAGAATCGAAACAAGCACATATAAAATACAAATAGGCATTCAGATTGCCGTGAAAATACAAAATAAAATATATTGCAAACGATGTATAGGTGATAAGTAGAGAGCGGATTATATGCACGAAAAAACTGTATTATATGCGCATATACATGCACTGATTTTTTAGGAAATATGCACTATATATGCAAAAATATTACAATATATGCAGCAAAATATGAAAAAAAAATCTTAAATTATTAGATAAAAAGTATAAATGAATGCATTATGAATTTTATTGCACAATACAGTCTTAATACTGATTCACAATTAACAAATATACTACTAATATACATATAAACTAAATCTAGAAATTTGATATTATAAGATTATGACATATTTACATAATTACAATAACAAATTATTAAAAATTTTCTAAAAAAAAAGTGAAACATAACTAAAAGATGTATCCAGCTGATAATTCTCGGTCTTATATTCATTGTACCCACTTTTACCAGTATTCATGTATACAATGAATACCTATCGTTACCGTTACAGGGATTTCCCTAGAAATATTAGAGTTTATTGGTTTGTATATTTGCTTATTGTATTGTTTCCGTTGTATTCTTCTATTTATTTCGGCCTCCTCCAATATTTGGGAATTATCAATGTGCAGAAATTTCAGAATGTGTATCAATAGACAAGGTCTTAAAAATATTTAAATATGCAATTATAAGCAAATTTTCTAAAATATGCATAAGAATACCCAAATATGCAATATATGCAATTAGTAATTAGCATTAATTAATTCCAATCAATGTAATTCGTCCAGAAAATTGATTTTATTTCAAATCGGTACTAAAGTGCTCAAAAATCGTCATTAGAAGCTCAGAAATCGTCACTAAAGTAACCCATTATACGACGATTTTGAGTAACCCAGTGTTGGCAACCGTTAAATAATTATTGTACAATTAGGATAATTTTGGCAGATAAATTGACGTACTATAGTAAATTTGGACATAACATGAAACAAAATTTACAAGAAGAATTAACTAATTAATTCCGATGACGAAATTGAGGACAAAACACATAATTTTGAGTGTTATTTACGATAACTTCACTTCTCGAGGTTGGCAACACTGACTGTCAGTTTCAATTGACAACTAACATGTATAAACTTAACCTATATTGTAATTTTTTTACAGTTTTTACGAATTTTAGATTTCAAATAAAACTTAATATGTACCTCGGCACTGAAGTTTCTTTTTATCACTCACATGGTTTATTTTCTTTGGCCTTACGGGCCTCGGCAACTAAATTCCATAATCGTGATAAAAAATTGAACTTCAGTGCCTTGATACATAAATAACTATTATTTAAAGATATGCAAAAATTAAAATATATGCACTTTGTCTATAATCCGCTCTCTAGTGATAAGTTTTGCTACGTGTATATTTATAGATAGAAGTATTATGTTTTAATACATGCGTTAAATATTTCACAGTGAATTGTCACCAATTTGTATTCCCACTTAACTCCATTCGCCAATAACTGTCACGTTATTACAACGTCACCACAGTGGCCGGGGCTCAGCTGTGGGATATGGACTGCGTGGACTGGGACCGGCAGTCCGACACACATGATACATGTGAAACCACGTGCGTAAGTAGCTAAACACACATCCATCAATCGTAACGCATACCGCCAATCGTGTTATTTCGCATTGTGATTTTTACCTTTTACGCAAATAAATACAGCCGCAGTTTACCCAAGTTCAGGAAGCAAATTTCGGAGATAGAGTTTTCTGAAGGACTTTTGCAGAAACCCGAAGACCGAATACAGGTGGCACAACACTTAAATACATTTGAGAAATTCTTAACCGCATTTACGCATTGAGAATAAAATAGTAACGTTAAGTCAATTTAACTGAGTAACCAGTCAACTAACGCACAACTGAAGAATTCAATGAAAACAACTTTTCTAGAATTTTTAGTGAATAGTTAAATAAATCGTATTTTGCTTTATTATGATATAGAATAATAGCTACTCGGAAATAAAGTTCCTTAGAATTTACCGAACTATTCAGTAAATTGATTATATTGGGCTTCCAAATTATCAAGAGATGGCGTTGATCACAATACATGAAAGGTACATGTCAAATTCATTTTGTATGTTATCTTATGATGGCGAATGCTTGCTTTAGTATTGGTGGTTTACTTTTATTGACAGCAGACACAGTGCAAATTTTCCTGTTTTCATAGGTTTTTTTTTTGTAGAAAATTCAATCTTAACCTATAATTTACAAATACAATATACCTTCTTATTTAAATAATACGGCCTTAACAAATGTTTTATTTACATTAGAATATTCTTAAAATAACTATTATTGTTATTAATTTTTAAAAATTACAATTAATTTCAAAATACAATGAAATTTATAACCTTGTGGTTAGTTCAGTTTTCTACCACTAGTTAGCGTATTTTAATTTTGGATGTACAAAAAATTACATTTTTTTAAAATATAGAAACCTTTTTTAGTAAATACTTCTAATTGTTTAGTATCTTAATTGTTATAACATTTTCAGTAAAATGTATCATATATCCTCTGCTTACCGAATAGCCAGTAAATTCTACTGTACTTTTCGGTATAGTTTATGTTTTTGAGTTACGAAACAAAAAGTAAATTACATGTCTGTTTCTTCGTAACTAACTCTTAGTTGATTGAACTGCGATCGTTAGTCAATTCTACTGAATTTTCATTAATCCAACTGAGAAATGTCAGTTGTTAAGCACTCGAATAATTGAAATATATGTATAGTAAATTCAACTAATGTTCTCAGTTATACATAATATATAACTGAATCTTTCAGTAAGAGAAAATTAACTGCATTTTTTACTGAATTGTTCGTATCATTTTTACTAACTCAATACGTATTCAGTAAATACAACTGATGCTGTATTATATACAGAGTATATAAATGAATTTTTCAGTTTAATTGTTGGAATCAGTAATTGTAGATGAACTACGTTTTTTACTGAATTTTTCGTGTCATTTTTACTAACTTGATACGTATTCAGTAAATACAACTGTGGTTCTCAGTTATCCATAGTAAATAACAGAATATTTCAGTTAAATTGATGGAATACTGCAGTAAGAGTAAATGAACTACATTTTTTACTGATTTTTTTTTGTGTGCGCCTATTACGTAGGGTCAATAATCATGACATATAGAAACAAAAGGATGAAGATTTTAATTGTGCAATTGTATTGTTATATTCATATTTAAATTTTTCATTTGTCACGCTTTAATTTTCTTTCCGAGACCCTGACACAAACCCTTGTGGCACGACAGCAAAGAACATTGAATTTGAACGTTCGGCACTCGGTGTCCCAGAAGACAACGATGATGTCAGCGGAACAATTTCAATAAATAATAAATGTGACTAATGTGAGCTCTCCCCGTATTTCAACCATGGGTTTTGTAGCTACCCCGAGATACCCTGGGTATTGGTGAGAATGTCTACACCTTTGGTGACGAAACACGGAAACATTGATGAACAAGTTTGTCCCATGCTGATCCCAACAATGTACAATTTAATTTGATACTTAATTGCGGATATTTACGAGCATCGAATTCTTGTGGACCGTGATTCAGTAAATAAACAACGTTTGTGAATATAATTCATAAGGGAATAGGCTCATAACGCTTCAATTGTCGTTTTGGTTCAATTCTGTACATAATCTGTTTATTCAAATAGTTCCTAACATATAATTGGTAAATAGAGCCCTTGCTATAACCGAATAGATGTTGTTCTGTTTGATTTATTCATAATTCGACATTCGACAAGTTCATTTAAAATGATCTGATTATTATATAAATTGAATAGTTAATTACGATCAAACAGACGCTTCAAAGTTACAACTAAAATGTGGAAAGTGCAGTATTCCAAATAAACAAATCTGTATCCTTCATCACTACCATCCTTGGAGACCGTGATTTGACGGATGGTAACCGCATTTCTCTCGAAAAAATATATTATCCTACCGAGATCTGCTTTGAGGAGAATTACAAAATCCAGAAATGGGTAAATGGCGTGATACATACATACATACATAACATCACGCTATATCCCACTTAGTGGGTAGCACGATCCCAGAAACACAGTCAACCAACAATCAATCTCCTCCAAACATTCGTATCCTGACACACCACTTTCGCCTCGTCCACATTCATAGTGCGATTCATACATGCTCGTTTATTCTTGACACTCGGAATCAATCGTTCACGCAACAAACCATCAATCATACCCAACCAGTTATTCCTCGGACGCCTACGCAATCATTCACCTTCAATCTCAACCGCATATATGACTCACTCCCACTTTCTTAATAACATTCTTCTCAATCTCACACTCATCATACACCAATGTATTCCGTATACGATCACGTCTCGTATACCCACATACTCCTCTCAAATATCTCATTTCTGCAGCAGTTATACGTCGTTCATGCTTCTTCATCCACACCCAACATGGCGTGATGATATATTAATTTATCCATTATCATTTATCCATTTATAGGTATGATATATTTTTGTACATGAGGTGCGTTTACCAAGTGTCAAATCATGGTCTCTAAGGATGGTAGTGATTGAGGAACTAGGAGTAATTTTATATGGTGAAAATTTTCGAAATTACATTTATAAAATTTGTCTGCTGTGAGGCTCAAACCGAGGACCTCATAATCCACAGTCCAATCCGTTACCACGAACCTATTTGCTCCACGCAGTAGATATTCCATTATTTCCATTATCATTATTACTCTATGTTTAGTAATATGCATTATCATATATGATAAATATATTTTCAATGCGCAAATGTTTAAACGAAATAAATAATGAAAATTAAAACATATATATTGGAAGTGCAAATGCACGTGTTCATCACAAAATTATTGCCATCGTTTATTAGATCGTATTTATTATAAAATTAATATTCCAATTAACATTATTACTGTTTATTATTTCATATTACAATATTAATATTACATGGAAATCATAGCTCTTCATTTAGATTTGCAAATATGTCAGCACGCCATTTTGTTTATTCTGGGTATACGAACCTAGAATCATATCATTTGGCCCAGTTCAAATCATACAAAGGAAAACTGTTTAATTCACCATATTTATATCTTAAATTCTAAAATCTTTGCCTCTCGCACAACATATGTGTAGATGGGTATTATGTTTATGTTACGAATTGATTAGATTTTGGGAACAAGTCATCAACAGTAAGTGGCAGATCATTTGAAGGCCTATCAGGGTTTTTGATAATATCTTATAATAAATGAAATGGAGGTTTTCATTGGAATCAACAAGATGTAGAATAATATTACCTACAATTTTTATTTGAAACATTTTTCTATCTATCTATCTGTCATCAATAACAGTGTTCATCGTTATCTAAAAATTTGACATATTTGTGTTTCATCTTATTTTGTTTCCATCGGTTACTTGTATACCTCATAAGTTGCTATGTAATTTTGATTAAAATAAAGAAAATATACACATCTACATTTTGTCATATAGCAACGTCTTACTTTTTCCACTAGTGGATAAAGTAGTACTTTATCCATCTTTACTATTATTGTTTTAGTATCGAGAATTCAGTGGATAATATACTACTTTTCAGTAGGTGTTGGAAAAAATATCTTTTAAAATAACGGAATTTAATATACAAATAATTGAGTACAATTTTCCCTATGTATTGATGAATCTGGGTTCGTATTATGTATTTACAAGCATCAGGAGTTAAACGACGGCCGAAGGAAATCACAGGAATAGATTCTATTTGGCGGAAATTTCCGTCTAATTCCAGCATAGCGATTAGATTTATATCTATTATTTTGATTCGTTTTACATGGCACTTGACTCAATTGAAAGAATCAACATAAATTTACAGCTTAAATTTGAAAGTCTTTCGGAAGAAGTTTATCACAGGTAGATTCCTTTGAGTAGGGTATGAAGATCACAACAAACCATCACTGAATAAGAAATATCCCAAAAGAATTCGAAACGAAACAGAACCGCATGATCATCTATAAAACATGCGAAATCTCGGCCGGCATTCGAGTCGAGCAGGGGCATTCCAAACTCGCAGACGCCAAGAGTTCTGCCTTTGCCTTTGGCAGGCGCTCAGCGCTCAATGCTTCTACCACGAAGAATCTGAATCTCGCGCCAAACTTGACCACGAGCTGTTCACTCGTGAACAGAACAAACACACGTTAAAGACATTTTCCAGTAGAATAGATGCAACTGGACATGGCGTACGACATTTGCTGAATCTGGAATCTGAAAACGGGTCAGCCGAGAAGAGGTGAAAACGTTCGATGATTTACTTAACCCGCTCGAATGGCGGAAGAATCGTTTCACGAGAAGTGAAGAGCGAAACAAACAATCACCCCATCGCCACCAAAACCAACATGCAGTCTTAAGTCTTAGATCAACCAAGAATCCAAATCAAATTCGTTAACATTTTTTACATTTACTTTTCACCTCTTCTACTTTTCTTTCTAGACAAATATCCCAGAAGTACCAACAATAACACAGCTGCCTTTCTCTCTTTAGTTAGCACAATAATTGTATTGCAAATCACAAAAACTTATAGGTTATAAAAGAATAAAATTAAAAATTAGAAGTATAGTTTACAATTCACACGAGGAATCTTTTTTAGAAAGTTCTAGAATTTGTTTCCGGAAGAAGAAGTAATACCAGAAAAGTTTTCGTTTGTAGGCACTCAGCAGAAACTTTTCTAAAAACTTACTAAGCCTGTTTTATATTACCTACAGATAATTTCCATTAAAAATGAATACTATGATTCGAGTTTGTTGAAAGGGAGTTTTTTTTTTTGAATCACAACTACCTATTGTAGTAGTTACTAGGTCTTTTGTCAAGTAATATTGCCAATCCAACAACAAAAAAACAATTTTGGCCGAAGTTTTGACGTTTTGAGTGTTATGTTTGTAAAATGAATAGAAAAAATGAAAATTGAAAATTTTAAATATCATTCAAATATATGAAATATAAACAAAACAAAATCAGATAATAGATAAGATTGCGATTAGGTTGGTAAACATGGAAAAAAATAATGTAAAACAGGCACAATAATTTTATTGCAAATTGCAAAAACCTATGGGTTATAAAAGAATGAAATTAAAAAATAGAAGCATAGTTCACAATCCACACGAGGAATCTTTAATAAAGTTCTGGAATTTGTTTTCGAAAGAAGAAGAAGTACCAGAAAAGTTTTAGTTCATAGGAACTCAGCAGAAACTTTTCTAGAACTTACTAAGAGTCTAAGAATGCTAAAAATTGTGAAATACTTCATTAGCTCTCTTATGAGGTATAATATTTTAAATCCATTTCTTAGATAATTGTAAATGGGTTAGATGAAATGTACAAGTACAGGAGAAATATTAAAAGGTGCTAATTTGTTAATTTATTTATATTAAGTTAGCAAGTACTTAATAGCCATAAAAATTGAATTTTACGACTTGGGAGTTTATTAAATTAGCTCCGTCCGTTTTATAATCCGTTTCAATGATACGAAGTTGAAAATTAGATTGAAGCTTTTCGCACTCTTAAAACTAACCTGGGGTTAGAAACGTGACGTGAGTGAATTTACCTCTCATAAATGTATCCTCACCTTCTAAAGTTTACCTCAGCGACTTTTGCTTGCAGATACGAGGAGGCAACAATGTCGTTAAAAGTAATTCAAAGAGGGCAGGTGGAAGCGGAAGCTATGCTCAGAAACTAATTTATGATTACAAATGTTAGTGTAATGAAAGTAACAGCTCCCATTACTCTGGGGCGTCCATGAATGGGGACATACTATCATACATGGGCGGTGCCTGGATTATTTTACGGCAGACTAGGGCAAACTCCAAAGTAATTTTTCATGAGTTGTTTCTAAGAACGTCAAACTTTTAGGTGATACCTTAATTCACTTATATTTCTTTTTTCAAAAGACACAGAATGTGAAAAACATCTCCACATCCATAGGGACGTGACACTAGTGAATTTTAAAACTACGTATAACGTAAAACAACGGGAAAAATTTCATTACGTTTTTATGCAGCAACACAAACAGCTAAAACTATCGAACAATAACTTTCAAATCAAATAAATAAATATATCATCACGTCTTTTACCCATTATGAGTGTGGCACTCTGCTTATGCAGATCTCGGTAAGTTATATATTTTTACGTATGAAGTGCGGTTACCAGCCGTCAAATCATAGCTCTCAAAGATGTTAGTGGAGGGGGAACCGCAGGGGTAAATTTAAATTGGCAACTGTCGGCAGTGGGATTCGAATTGAGGATCTCACGATCCACAGTCCGACGCGTTACCACGGAGCTATTTACCCCATTCCTTCTAACATGACAAATCATCACCTGGATATTATAATGTTCTATGTGTACTTTTATTAGTTTTGAGTTATAAGTGTTTTAAATTTTTTTTCTTTCAGGAATTACAAAAACATTAGTTATGACTCTTTTGTACATGTTCATGTATTTATTAGATATAAATGAAGTGTTACTCTTAGTCTTTCTTATTTGCTTAAATTATAGAAATAAATTAATAATAAATATAGCATCGATATTTGGAACGAAAATATTCGTATATTAAAAATATAAAGACGATAAAAACTGTTATATGCGGTAGATAGGACATTAAAGTTCCAAAATATTTGAAAATAAGCAAAATTTCATTTCCCAAATAGAAATATATAAAACATTGAATATATAATGCCTATAAAAATAGAACAATATGACATTTTTACATCCAGTTAGAATAAAATCTCTTCTTTTTCTAAAAAGTGTAGCGAGAACATTATAATTCTCAGGTATCAAAATATGAAATAGACCTACAGCAGATTTTGCAGCAGACTATGAAAAAAGTTTAGTGGATCACTTAATTCATTCAACTTGAAGCGTGAAAGCGAACTATCTTCATATAAGTTCAATTAAAAATGAATTCTGCGATTTGAATTAATCTAGCGTGAATTGTATAGGGTTAGGGTTTGTTTGTTAAAACCTCTAGTGAATTGATCTTACCTACAGATAATTTCCATAATACCAGGAAAATTGCACATAAACATAACTTGTTCAACATAGATTCAGTATCACTGAAAAAAAAAACATTCACACACACTCATACGCATGCACACACAATATAAGGAATAAAACATTTTAAAAATAAACAAACGCACGTTTACCCAAAAACAAAACCTACAAACATCTCTTCTACTTCTGAACAACACTGTGTTCAAATTTCAACCTAAGTACAAACATGTAACAGGAAATTAATCCCAATCACAGTGCACGGAACCTATAGCATATAGCTCATAGAGGCATCCGGGCTATTCTAGCGCAGTTGTATTCGAAAACAAGGAGATTCAAATTCTGTAACGATTGCCATACTTCAACAATACTAATTCTCCAATTTGCTACATTTAATAATTTAACTGTATGGATTAATGTACTACGCCTACCTCTAATCCTGAAATAATCACCAGCTATTTAATAATTTAGTTAGGCTTCTCGAAAAATTACGCGTAATTAAGAAGTATAAAAATAAGTAGTTTTAAATCCAGAATCATTTACACAGAAATCAGAGTTTCGTAATGTAGCCATTAATTTTACTCCACAACATTTCCTTTGACGCAAACTAAGATGTATTATTATCTTTCTTCCACAGCGAAAAAACCTAGTTAAAATCGAGCAAGTCTGGAATATAATCAAATAAACAGAAATCAAAATTTTGTCACGTAACCATTAATTCTCTTCTGCAACATTTCATTTGAGACTTGACACAAACTAAGATGCATTAATATCTTGTCCGCAAACACCTTGATATATTAATTAACAATGAAAGTAAACCTCAAAGCTTTGAATGCAATCTAATTTGTAGGAATTATAATTCTGCTACATTTAATTTTAAATTCGCGTAATACTATAGTATGCATTAATTTTTTGTAGTATGTTTCTGGTTTCATGAAATAATAAAAAAAGTTAAATTAAATTGAACGAGTAATCAATTGATGCAGAATTGCAAATTTCATACGGTAGCATTATCTTTTACACTTCATTTTAAATAGGCGCAAGACAACCAAAAAAGCAAAACTAAAACAAAACAATACAAATATTTATTTTATAATAGTTGCAAAAAAGTAGGGTGCTGCTTAGAAAACCACAAAAAATCAGTATCCCTTCCGTAACCAAAAGGGGTATCTCACATACCCAAACAGACTTATTCTAAAACTGGTTAACAACGGTATATTTTTAACATTTTCCGTTTATGTATTTGTCCAATATTGATCTGACGTTCTATTAACAATTATTACTTTATGCCATGAGATATATGAAAATAACAATTAAATATTTTAGTGTGGTATGGAATATAATATAAAATATAATTGCACTTTTCACAATTATGGACTGAAAACGAGATTTTTCGTCAACCATTTTTTACAGCAGCCATGTCTCAAACATAAACAATTAATGTACGCACAATTACAATAAATATATTAATGCCGATCTCGGTGGCGAAGTGGCTTTGTCACTAGCATAGCACACCAAGGGTCGTGGGTTCGAATTCCACTAACGAGCTTGGTCGTTTGTGTTGTTCATATAAAATCATAATCATCCATTCATGAGGCTTGAGGCGGCATATGACCATAGTAAGTAATCCGTTTCCCATATTTATTTATTAATGTTCTTAATACTTATTTGTAAACACATTTTAGTTTTGTTATTGATTTAATTTGTCAACTTTACTATTTACGATTTTTGTGTAAGAAATAAACCTAAACCTAAAAAAATTACCTAAAAGCAGAAACGCATTGGCAAAAGTATTAAATATTGGTACCCCATTTAGGTACAGACGATTGTTTTTTTTTTGTTTTTTTTTTTTGGAAAAGGTTATTAAGCCGAAAATTGTTGAGGAAAAGAGGAAATAAATCTGTTTATTGGATAACTTGGCTTGAATTAATTATTTGAATAATTTTAAATTGTCAGTAAAACGATGTTTCGACCATAGCCATCTTCAGTTTCTATTTAAATTACGAATATATATTTAAGTCATTATGTGAAAGTTAAGTTTATAAAATGAAGTTAACCTTCTATTGCATGAATTATTTTTTTTTTAAATAAGGGCTCAAAAACATTATTTTTTTACAAAAGAAATATTCATATATTTAAAATAAGTGTGTTACATAAATTTTATCTAAAAATAAAAAAAAAATTAAGTTTTGTTCAATATTGGGAACATTATGAACAAATTCAACTTACAATAGAACTTTGGTCTATTGGATAGTATTTGCGTACTCTTCTAGGAAAACATCAGATAAAAAAAAATTTTGGAAATTTTGTAAAGGTAAATTTAGCTGTAATATATCAGCAGGTAATAAGCAGCTTCTTTCAAATTTTACATTTTCTATCTCAGTTTCTGTAATTATCCTTTTTCCACTTCAAAATTTTTTTATGTTGGTCAAATTGGGAGGAATGATCTAATTGGCAATTGACAAAGTGTATATAATGTTCCCAAATATTACAACATGATTGCCAAGAATGTAAACTGTATAAGAAAAGAAAAGAAGAATTTTAAATTTTATGTTCCCGATTGGGAACAGTATGCAATAGAGGGTTAAGTTATAAAAATGAAAAATATGATTAACACAATTACATTTTGTAATGAAAAATATTAGAAGTGTACACTTCTTACAATCAAATACGATTATACATATATTTTGGTTACGGAAGGGTTAAGCAAAGTATAATTGCATGAAAAGAATACCTAAATGCGATTGACGTATTAATATCACGAGTGGTTAAAGCATAAGGATCCTATTCGGTGAAAAAACTTGTCACATGTGAGCACGTGCCTCCCCAAATGATGTAAAAAACGGATAAAAAATAATTGGAGGCATTACTGTTATATCCACCCTAGTAATCAACCGTACAAAAATCAAAATTTCTTGATGTCGCCATTAATTCTGTCGTACTCCGTTTCATTTGACACAAACTAAGATGTATTATTATCTTGGTTCCAAAGTATAAAAAGACTCGTGCACTACGAGTGTAACACGACGCCAGAAACCTGCGATGCTGGTTCGCAAAAACAGCGATTTAGTCCACATATTCACGGGTTATCCCCGTTCGAATGTAATCACGTCGGGTGCCGGATGACAGCTACCTTTTTCTATGCAATCCTAACCTTTTGTACAGTAAAGAAACAGTTTTATTTAGCATGACTGAATATTCGACATTTCGTAGAATATTTAAATATTGCATGTACTGTGATTGAAATCGTTTTTATATCCTACAGGTATGTTCAAATGAATCCTTTTAAAATTGTTGTGTTGAGCGCTTTGCACAAATTGATAGACGAGCAGAAAAAATTCAGCGCTTAATTTCTCGGTGCAAATACGAGCCCGGAATCAAATCATTTGGCCCAGTTAAAATCATACAAAGGAAAATTGTTTAATTCACCATATTTATGTCTTAAATTCTATTATTTTTACATATATGTAAGGGAGGTATTATGTTTATGTTACGAATTGATAAAATTTTGGGAATAATTCATCAACAGTAACAGGTAGATTATTTGAAGACCTATCAGGGTTTTTGGGCATATCTTAGTAAATAAATGAGATAGAGTAAATTTCATTGGAATCAAAAAGACCTACTATTTTTATTTGACACATTTTTCTATGTTTTGTTGTTATCACATACAAAAACAGAGTTCGCGATAACAGCCAATACCTTTGGGACAAATAAAATTTTTGTTAATATGTACTTATTTTTTTTTTTTATTAAGGGTTCTCAACTGTTAAGGTTATATGCCGCCTCGGAACCTCGTTTTCGGTGGTGTGCCAACGGCACGCAGTGTTCGCTGGTATGGGTTTTCGCAAAACGGTCACCCATCCAACTACTAACCGCGGGCAGCATTGCTTAACTTTGTTAATGCAATAAAATAGTACAAAATTAATTATACTTTATTCATAAGTCTACGCCCACGATTACAACTAGTAAAAACACCTTATCTTGTGACGAAATTTTCTTTAAAAAAGACAAAACGAAACATTAAATTAAATATTGAGACAAGACGAAACATTAGGCACTTATTCCTCATTTCATTTCGCTTCGCGACAACACTAATTCTACTCAATTTGCAGACTTAAATTTCAAATAAACAAAGCCAGATAACGTTTCCATTTCAACAGGACGGGTATATCTATATATTGAATTATTTATGTTTGTCCCTTTGTGAATGTCCAATTGAACTATCAATTGCAATAATTATTTTCAAATAAAATAGTTTGTTTAGCCAGTTCAAACACTAAAACAATTTTCCCAGAATCTGAAACAGTATTATTTAATGAAAATTAAAACAGTCAAACAGATTTTGTTTAATTATAAATACAAGTTGGTGACTATTTCAATAAAATTTGTTTTTGTTAGGTTTGCTCCTACGTTTCACAAATTTTTATTTCACGAATGCTGATTGTAAAATAACTGGGTTTGATTTATATGACACTGAAGGGATATTTAACATACAATTATAAATATATAAAATGCTTTGGGATCTCTGTTTATATCCGTGTGACAGACGTCGAACTCTAAGTGAATGTTGGATTGACATTTGTCACATTGTGTGACCGCGTTCGATTTGTTTATGTTTGCTGAACAAATACCAAACGGCAAACGCAGAACTGTTCGCAATAATTTGTAAAATTTTATAGATATCTATTTATATTCTTCAACTTGATAATAATTTTGAGATTTACTCAGGGCCAAAACAAATAGCCTGGACTGATTCTTCATAATGTAGGATTGCTGCTATTTTTAGATAATAAATTTATTTATAATCCAGAAAGGGTATACGATTTACCACCTATCTTGTTTCAAAATAAATTTAAAATACGTGTAAACAGAATTATTTATAAGAGCTCTATCCTTTTACTCTTCTTTCTTCAAGGCAAGGGACGATAACAAAATTACCTAAATTCGTTTCACTGTTAAGTCCTTCAAAGAACTACACGAAAACTACAGACAAAGTTTAATTTTTCTAGAACATGTGTAAATAAAACTGTTATTTAAAATATGCCGCGAATATTCTCTGTTTGATTTAAAATATAAGTTTTCAAATCATTTCATATAGTTATTTCCTCTACGTTTTCTATATATTTGATTCTTTTCAATCAGTAAAATATCGGCTTCGCAAATAATGATCAATCGGTTTCCATCAAAGTTTTCTAACAAAATAGAAGTATACTAAATAAAATAAATATCACTGCTGAAGTACGCAACAAAACCATTACAAACATATTGCACGATTTTATATCTTTAGTAAATAATCTGATTCCGACACTTCTTTCAGATTCTGCAATCGTAAAGATTTAATACTTTAAAATAGTTACTTTTTTATAGATATCGTAAATTACTTCCATTGTAAAGAGTTTTCTCTCTCGTTAAAAATATTAAATTTCTTCATTAATTCCACCACTACACTATCTAACACAGTGGTTCTTAACCGGTGTTTCGTGAACTTGTAAATGTTCCGCGAAGCGACGTAGTAGCTAGATTAGACACTGATGATTTTAAGGGAATTACAAATTAACATTTCCGTAAATTTTTTATTTTCAGGTAGAGAAAAATTGTCATTACGTACATAACATCACGCTATATCCCACTCAGTGGGGTAGCACGAACCCAGAAACACAGCCAACCAACAATCAATCTCCTCCAACCATTCCTATCCTGACACACCACTTTCGCCTCGTACGCATTCATAGTGCGATTCATTCATGCTCGTTTATTCTTCATACTCGGAATCATACGTTCACGCAACAAAGCATCAATCATGCCCAACCAGTTATTCCTCGGACGCCCACACAATCGTTCACCTTCAGTCTCACCCACATATATTAGTTTCACCAACCTTTCATTCGACATTCGCTCAACATGTCCAAACCACCTCAATTGACTCACTCTCACTTTCTTAACAACATTCTTCGCTATCTTACACTCACCATACACAAATATATTCCGTATACTATCACATCTCGTATACGCACACACTCCTCTCAAATATCTCATTTCTATAGCAGTTATACGTCGTTCATGCTTCTTCATCCACACCCAACATTCAGAACCATACATCAATGTAGGCACTAACACACCATTATAAACACTCAATCGAACATCTCTATTAAACATTCACGTTTCGAGCAAATGTACCCAGAGCACCCAATACCTTGCACCCTGCAGACACTCGCCTTTCAATCTCCCGGTCAATACGTCCATCCCTCGAAATATACAAATTCATTCACTTCTTCCAGTCTCACACCATTCACTTAAACATTACAATCAGTCACCAAAACATTCTTCTCAAACACCAACACTTTACATTTATCGACATTCAATAGCAGATTTAAACCTTTCCCTACTTCATTTATGCTCACAATCATTCTTCTCAATTGGTTCTCAGTTTCACCCAACACAACAACATCATCCGCATAAGCTAACGCAGGCACTATACGTCCACCAATACGTACACCATCTGTTCCATTCATTGCCTTTCGTAACAACACATCCATATACAAATTACACAACCAATAAATGTAGAATTTTTTCTTCTACAACCATTTAACTCTTTTATATATAATTAGGGAAGCCAATAATTGAACATTTCTAAAATAGAATAAGAAACGCTATGGTGCGTTCTTCGATTCAACATCCTGTATATAATTTTTTTTATGAAGATCCACATTTGGTCAATGTCGTTTAATGATTGTGAATTTATGTGAATACAAACGACCATATTCAGTGGTATTCGAACCCACGACCTCTGGTATGCTAGACTGGTGACATAACCAGTACGCCACCGAGCTCGGTAGATATAATTTTCAATAAATGATATTTCGTTACACATTATGTTTTTATGACTAGCGAATGTGGGGTGCCGCAAAATTTTCTTAAAATTAAACTTGTTCCCTAACTTCAAAAAGGTTAAGAACCACTGATCTAACAAGTTGTTCAGATACTTAAAATCGTTTGTGAAAAAGTCTGAGAAAATGTTTCTGATCTTTAAATGAGCACAATAGAGCATAAGAACCTATTAGCAGTATGATACATCTTAGGAATCATTTACAGTACTAATAACATCTTTTAAAACATTGTTATTTCCGTGCTTACACAGAATTTTCCAAGTGGGTACTCGTTAAAAATATTGCATTTTCTGAGAAGAATGCATCGTGATACCCTTTTACAAGTTTCAAATGCAACATCGTCAATTAGGCACGAACTTATGTCAGTTCATAATATTTTTACCGCAAATTACGAAGGTGGCACAACATAACATCAAAGACGTTATAGTTGAAAGCAAAAACTTTATTCCAAACTATACCTGTAGGTTACTATTTGTCAAAGACATATGTTATTTTTCCGCTTCTGTTATTAGTGTCGTAAATAACCTACAACAAACAATTACGTATGTCAAATTGTGGTGAGGAAAAATTGGCGATGGCAAACGGTCTTCCGTTTGAGGGTTTCATTAAATACTTCATACAAATCATAGGTAATTATAATAATCTATGATCATTTTTATTAGTTTTGAGTTATAAGTGTTTTAAATTTTGGTTATTTTAGGAATTACAAAAACATGAGTTATGACTCTTTTGTACTTGTATGTATTTGTTTAAATTTTACCATTAGTCATTCTTATTTGCATAAAATATAGATAAAAATAAAGAAATAATAAATATTACATAGGAATTTTTGAAACTCAGTTAGATTTTTTGGTGGCATATTGTTCTAAATGAAAAGTTTGAAACTCACGGAATATCCTCACTTAAAATTGTAATTTTTTTTATTACATTTCTTTATAATATAAGCGCTAAGAAACCCATTGTAGCAGAGCGCATCGTCAGATCTCTAATATTTTTCGAGATACGTCGATTTTTGGTATTTTTCGAAGTGCAACTTTAAGGGCCTGTAATTCAAAAACTACACGAGATATCTAAAAATTCTCTTCAGTGTAGCGTTTCTGGTGCCTTAAATAACAAATTAGCAAATTTTTAAAATTTTGAATTTTTTTTGTAATTTTATTCAAAATTTCGATCGGCGACAGCTCGACAAATATTAAAGTTACAGATTTGCAGTGTTCACCAATCGATTCAGCTCGTCGAAATACATAAGTATGCAAAGTTTCATAAAAATCGCTTTACGGGATGGAAAGTTAGAGCAAAAAGCCTGGAAATGGCGTTTTTCGTTTGGCCTGAATTTGGCCTTTTTCAGACTTTTTGCTCTAACATTTCAACCGGATGTCCGAATTTTCTGAAATTTTCAGGGTTTATGTATTTCGTCGAGCTGAATCGATTGGTGAACACTGCAAGTCTGTATCTTTCATATTTGTCGAGATATCTCCAATCGAAATTTTGAAAAAAAATTCAAAAAATTTCAAAATTTTCAAAATTTACTAATTTATTAGAAATGACAAGAAAAACACAAAACTGGAGATATTTTTCGATATCTTGTATAGTTTTCGAGTTACAGCCCCTCAAAGTTGCTCTTCGGAAAATATAAAATATCGTCATATCTCGAAAAATATTAGAGATATGACGATGCGCTCTGCTGCAATGGGTTTCCTGACGCGAATATTATAAAGAAATGTAATAAAAAAAAAATTACAATTTTAAGGCATATTTTGGGAAATTTCCGTATTTTGAAAAATATTACAAATCGCCATATTTCGATAAATATAAACGTGTCAAATAATTGTGAAGTGTCAAAAATATGTGCCGTTTGAAATATTATAAAAGCAATATTTGTATTATTAGTTAGAAAGTTTTAAAGATTA
Organism: Poecilus cupreus; assembly: GCA_963942605.1. NCBI lineage: Eukaryota > Metazoa > Arthropoda > Insecta > Coleoptera > Carabidae > Poecilus > Poecilus cupreus. Next base: position 13,710,657 of record OZ012715.1, read on the forward strand.
GATATTAATTAATATTTTAAAATAACATCATAGCTGAGAACACAAAATTAAACAGGTATAATATCCATATGTCAAATAAATGTCACAATAGTTATACGTAAGGAACAAGTCATACATATTCAGTAGGTTTTATTTGTATAAGAAAGTAGTGTGGTGCCCGCACCAGATTTTTTTACTGAGCAATTTTAGAATCTTCAAGCAGATGAAACAAAAATATTCTTATGTATTGTAGAGAATTACAATGTTCTAACACAATAAATTTCATAGGGTTTGGTAGAAATAACATTATAGTTCCAAAATATTAGAAAATAAGCAGACAAAACAAAAATAGTTAGCTTCAAAATAGAAATATATGAAACATTGGATGTATAATGCCTATACAAATAGAACAATATGACATTTATACATCCAGTCAGAACAAAATCTCATTTTTCCTAAATAGTGCAGATTGAACATTATAATTCTAAGGTGACGATATGTTACGTTTGCCGTTTCTATTAATAGTGCCGTAAATAACCTAGAGCAAACAATTACGTTTCAATAAATGCACCGTACAAATTTCTAGGTTTACAGAAGTTATCCCAACCCTTTCTGTAATGTTCTGTCACTTTCCAGTTGGAATATTCGTGGTGCTCGTTAAAAATATTGACTTTTTTACAAATACTGATCAAAGTGTTTCCATTTACGGTTTTGTTAGGAGAATAAAACCACAATAAATAAAGTCCCAATTAAGTGAAAAACCATTCGCAAAAGTATTTAAAGTCCGGCACCTGGCAATGGGGGGCTAAATCAATATCTGTCAGAATCGGAGTCTAGAGGTTCTGACTTCGGTAACGTGAGGCTTAGGGCCCCAGGATGAGGGGCGTAGGGAGCAAGGGCGAGGGAAACACCACGAAAATCCCAGAATATATGCCAGTCCGACGGAATTCCGAGGTGCATACGTATACGTATACACGTTACGTATCCTACCAGCATAAATGTAGTAAATGGTTCTGGAAAGAATTTAGCAAAACATACAACAAGAGAAACAAAGGCCAAACATTCGGAAAAATATTCCAGTTTTCAGGCATGGAAAAATACGTATTAAAAATAAATAAATATATCATTATATCAAATGGTTCAGAAAAGAATTTGGCATTCGGGATAACGGAGATACAATGGAAAACATTCGAGAAATACAGATCACTTTGTTGTTCTACAATATGTCTTATTAGGTACATATAAAAATAACTCCCTCAATGGTATCTCGCTCAATATTTTCCGGATTTACGACTTAAACAAGCAATCATGCACATTGTTACACAAACAGAAAGTACTATTATCGAGCTCATTATGTACAAAGTAATTAAATAGCTACTCAATTGAGTATTGATAGAATATGTCAAATAACTTAGCTAATTATAAAACAAAACAAAAACCACTATATTTAATGAGGCAATCCACTATTCCTCTAATTGTCTTTATAAATTTGTTCTCAAATATACATAAATAAATAATAATCCATAATGATTTCTTCCGTAACATACCTTAAAAATTATATGTTCAGTAAACATAAAATAAAATGATAAGGACTATTTTTTGGCTGGATGATAGATATAAATAAAACTACTGGACTTCAGCCATTATTTATTCAATACTACTCGACCGGTTTCGATGCCACATACGTCTTCTTCAGGAGGTGGTATTAATAGAGACAAATATAAAACATGTTAAAATGTGAATAAATAAATAAATATGAACACAACATGGATGAATCTCTTCGTCAGAATTTAATACAATAAATACATAATAATAAATAAAATATAGTCAGATAAAAGCAACGTTTTTATTTTTATCTCACTATATTTTATAACTTTGAGGTATACCCTATCCAATAAAAAAAGAATCAGAAAAATAGAATACCAAACCCTACAAAAAAATATGCAAAAAAATATACACGTCGACTTGAAAACCTGCTTCTTTTTTCGCCGGTTAATAAGTAATTATAAGATAAATTAGGCAAGCGAATTAATTTGTTCCAGAAATACTTAAGAAATAGTCTTCATTATATACCAATTGTATCAATATATTTACTTTTATGTAGTGTCTACATACAAAGGGATTATTAAATTAATTTTGTCTTGAAATGGATTTCATTCGTAACATGCGAAGTAATATGAATATTTCGAATTAAAAGTTGAATATCCTCTTAAAGTAATGAAAAAATTAATTGATTTTATTATTTTATAGAAGTCTGGCGGAGGAATGGAAAAACCAAATGAAGAAAATGAAAGAAACGAAATGAAGCGAATATGAATGTTTTTCTTAAGGTTGTTCCATGAATGGAAGTTTTGTGCTCCTAAATAGATGTCTCTTTCTGTTTTAGTAAACTTCTTTCGCTTTGTATTACTACTTTTCAACTTTTTTTAGTGTTATAGTTTTCTAAATGTGTATTTATACATGTTTTGGTAAAACTTCTTTTCTTTTACGTTACTATTTCCTTCAACTTTTTATAATTCTCTGAAAGAAACCATAAAAAGAAATATGATATATTTCCCATTTCCTATTTTCCAATTAAAAAATTAATTGATATTGCCGTTAACATGCCGTTAATGGTAAAGTTAAACGGTTTGCATGTCTATAATGTAAACGTCATAAGCAATAAGAAAACATGATAAATTGTTCAGAAAATGATATAGTTCACGTGTACAGTTATACTATGCAGTCGTAAGAAGGAAAACGTATTTAGGTTTCTTGAAAAATAAGAAAATTCGGGCTGGAGTTAAATAATTTTAAGAGATCTGTGTGGTAGTGTTTTAGGCTACATCACACCTCTCTTGGGAAAGGCTTGAGGGAGAAGAAAATAAATGAAAAAGGGGAATAGGTATCTCCTTACTTAAAATATAGGACAGTCTAAAATTTGCACCATCAAAAATATACAATGTATTTAATGTTTAGTTTTCGAAAGAAATAGACTTTTCAAACCCTGTAAGGGAAAAATGTACGAATTGAATAACTTTATATAAAATTTAACGTCAGAAAATATGAGCAAATATTAAGTTTCTTTCATTGCGAGATTTCAAGCACTTAGCATTGTACAAAACTATAAATGTAGGTAAATATAGTCGTAGGAGAAATACAGCGAAATGCATTTTCCTTTGGATTCTCCTGGGAAACTAAAATTGCTTCAAATGTGCTACACTCATTTTTTCTCCAGGAAAATCTAATCGCACAACAATATTTCTACAGGTTTTATAAATAAAAAATTCAATTTTCTTCCGCCTAGACACGTTTAATCTGCGGCATTAACTGAAATCTTAAAGAAGACAGTTACAACTCCAGTTCTATACTACGAATTTCTCTTGTCTTTTATTATTGATCCTTCATTCCTCAATTTTAAAATTGTGTTTATGGGTGTAGACCGTATTTATTTCTAGAGAATTCACTTTCCTTCTTAGTATGTACGAACCCAGTAGCACATGAATTCAACCAAAGAGGCAATCAATTAATTTGTATATTTCTTAATTCAAATGTATTAAATACGAAATAATTTTAGGAGAATGAGTTAGTGTATTAGCTGCGCAATAGGTTTCACAATTAATCTAAAATATTTAATGCATATTCCAAATACATTTATTAAAAAAAAAAACAAAATAAATAACTCGAACGCAGAAATAAATTTTTAATTCTTGATCAAACAATTTCCATTATTTTATCTTTTAGTGTGTGCTTTGAAGAAGCAAACATAAAATTGTTGATTTACAGAGCTGGGCAATACTTTCACATATTAATTTTTGGTGTCCTGTATTACTTAATACTTGTACTGCCGTATACTTTATTTTTGTTACTTAATAAAATTTTGAGTATGAAAATTAAAACTTGTACTTAAGGCTTATTTTTCGTTCAATAATCGTAAAAAATATTTAAATACTTTTAAAAAATTAAGTATTTTGAATTACTGAAATCATGCAAAATGACAAGTATTTTAAAAAAATAAGTAATTTTAATAATGCAAATTTTATAACTTCTATATATTAGTTGAAAAAACTATTTTGAGCTATTTTCACGTTAAAACTCTTTTATTTTAATATTTTAAAATATATTATAGTCTGAAATAAATTTCTAGCAAATCTAGTAACAAATATTCTTCCTACGAAAAAAAATCTGATACTTAAAAAATACTTATTTTGAAGAATTTTCTGCGAAAAAAACTGGTACTTTATGCAAGTACAACCCCTTGAGAAAATACTTGATAACAAGTATTAACCATCGTTATTACTGATACTTATACCTATACCTAAGTATTTCATAGCTAAATTTAGGAAAGTATGATAACAAGTATTAACTATCGTTAGAACTGATATTCATACTTAAGTTTTTGGATTGTAATACTTGCCCAGAGCCCTGTTAAAATGTCAAAGTAGTACGATTGTAAAAATGGTACGCGGGAAATCTTTGACCTCAAATTTATGAAATTCTATTGTTTCTGCTCGTCAAAATAGGATTTCTAGGCATCAATTTCGAAAGAATTTAAGTGCTCCTCAAGGAATGGTAAAAAACATTTATTTATCATTCCATATATAATTTCAGCTAAAGAAAATTTAAATTAATTGAAAGTAACTTCGGTCTAATTTATAATATATAAAATAATATTGCACTAAAATTAATAAAATGTAAGTATTTAACAGGTGTATTAATATAGTTCAAGGGTATCAATTTGTAGCAGGCTCCAATCTACAGGAATGCAGTTACAGTTTAACCGATTTCTAAAAAGGATATTCTAAACGTCACCTGTTTATTTGTTAGCTTGTTCTTCGTCGCGTATCGTGAAAACGGATAATCCGATTGAGACCATGTCTTTTGTGTACTATTCACCGTCTTTCCAGGTAGATTATAGTTTATTTTAGTCTTAACCATCATATTTAAACAAAATTACGGCAAGTTATATCTAAAATTCAAAGGAGAAAATAATGGTGCATTTAAGTATGAAAGTTTTAGTAAACTGTATAAAATAATCAAAGTAAATTAAATTAATAACTTAATAAAATGATAAGCTTTCATGTTATAATAGTCTGTAATGTTGTAAGAACTGTAGAAATAGCTAAATAGCAAAATGCAGAAAAGGCAAAGTACATTAATTTCCACCGAGAGAATCTAAATAATTAACTAAAATATTACAGAATTAACAACTTACTTTTATATGAAAAGTATAAAGAACGATAATATTATATTTGCAAAGTACTAATTACTACAACGAACTAAAAAAAATAAAGTACAACTGCACTTTGTTATTCTCTGTTATCTTTTAATAGCACAAATTAGTATGAACGACTACAAAGCGATAATTATTACTCTGGATATTTTAATGTTCTTTAATTGTACATTAACACTGTAACTTGTAACAAAGCAAAAACTATACAGTTGGAAAAGTTTCCATTAAAAAATGAAATATCAATTTTATTTAATACGGCTCTACATCAAAAACTACAATATAAAGTAACGTGGTTGACAACATTGAATTATTCAAGCTCAAGCATAAAACCTGTAAGCCCTCTGCCTTTTTTCAGATTATTTGTAATTTTTGCTCTACAAATTTTACTCGTCCGCATTTATTTCGACGAGCTGAATATTTTTCGATATACCAAATGATTCAAAATCAATCATAAACAATACTTCGAAACACGAGACACCAAAATATGATGAAGATGAGGCTACACGAAAAAAAAAACACTACCGAAGAATTTACCGAACTATTCGGTAAGTTGAGGATATAAGATGAATTTTTTGATAATACCCTAACAATTAAGTAACTAAAAATGATTATTAAACAATTAAGAGTATTTACAAAAATGTTTGGTAATTTTTAGAAACTAAACACCATTTTTCCGAACTCGGTAGAATAGTGGTTATGTTACTAGCGTAGGGTTCGAATCCCACTGAAGAGCATGGTCGTTTGTGTTACAAATACAAATTCACAATCATCCATTTAATTTTTAAAAAACACGATTATTTACTAAGCAATTAATAAAGAGCGTCAATAATTCAGATTCGATTGTTACTTTCTTATACAAAGTATAAGGAAGTATTGGAATCATGAAATAAATCGTTGACGAGATTTTTGTGGAAATACATATTTTGACGTCCACTGAATCCGTTAAGACCAGTTTCTCAATGATGTCTGTGTGTGAGAATGGATGGATGGATGGATGGATGGATGTCCGTGTGCGCAATATCTCATGAACTAGACAGGATATGTGAACGAAACTTGGAATTTATAAGTTTTATGAAAATATGAAGAACTGACTTGATTTTGAATGAAATTGAACAACCGGAAGAGGAACTTTACTGCATACAGAAAAAAATAAATTCAATTTTTTTTCAAAAATAGAATAAGCTTAGAGAAAAAGTTTCAAATAATAGATGTTAGCAATAATATTTGGAATATAAAATGTTATTTGCACTTTTCTTGTACATGCTTATGTTACAATCGGAAAAAAACGAATACATTTTTAATATTTATGTGTCAAACAATTGTGAAGTGTCAAAAATATGTGTCTTGTGAAATATTATAAATGTAAGTAATATTTGTATTATTAGTTAGAAAGTTTTGCTGACTAGATATTAATAGATTTCTTTTTTAAAATAAAGTCATACGCAACAAGTCATACGTGTTCAGTTGGTTTTATTTGTATAAGAAAGTAGCGTGGTGCCCACACCTGATTTGGTTTGCTTCTTTTGACAAAACCGAATTATATGTTTAATAAACTAATTTTAGTTGCTATGGGAACAAACAAATAACAGAAACTGTAATTATTAATCATTCAATACAGATTCACATACCGATAGAAAAATAGATAGAATATCCTTACTAAAAATTGCAATAATTTTTTATTACATTTCTTTATAATATAAGCGCTAAGAAACCCATTGTAGCAGAGCGCATCCTCAGATCTCTAATATTTTTCGAGATACGTCGATTTTTGGTATTTTTCGAAGCGCATATTTAAGGGCCTGTAATTCAAAAACTACACGAAATATCTAAAAATTCTCTTCAGTTTAGCGTTTCTGGTGCCTTATATAACAAATTAGCAAATTTTTAAAATTTTGAATTTTTTTTGTATTTTTGTTCAAAATTTCGATCGGCGATAGCTCGACAAATATTAAAGATACAGATTTGCAGTGTTCACCAATCGATTCAGCTCGTCGAAATACATAAATATGCAAAGTTTCATAAAAATCGCTTTACGGGATGGAAAGTTAGAGCAAAAAGCCTGAAAATGGCGTTTTTTGTCCCAAAGTCAAGGGGTACCCCTTGACGTTTGACCTGAATTTGGCCATTTTCAGACTTTTTGCTCTAATATTTCAACCGGTTGTCCGAATTTTCTGAAATTTTTAGGGTTTATGTATTTCGTCGAGCTGAATCGATTGGTGAACACTGCAAGTCTGTATCTTTCATATTTGTCGAGATATCTCCAATCGAAATTTTGAAGAAAAAATCAAAAAAAATTCAAAATTTTCAAAATTTACTAATTTATTATAAATAGCACGAAAAACACAAAACTGGAGTTATTTTTCGATATCTTGTATAGTTTTCGAGTTACAGCCCCTCAAAGTTGCTCTTCGGAAAATATAAAAAATCGTCATATCTCGAAAAATATTAGAGATATGACGATGCGCTTTGCTGCAATGGGTTTCCTGGCGCGAATATTATAAAGAAATGTAATAAAAAAAAATTACAATTTTAAGTCATATTTGGGGAAATTTCTGTATTTTGAAAATCGCCATATTTCGATAAATATAAGACATATTACGATGCGTACTACAGCAATGAGTTTATTCATGTTTAATTTATACATAATAAATATGTGTCGTTTTAAATATTATAACAGCAATATTTGTATTATTAGTTAGAACGTTTTAAAGACTAGATATTAATTAATATTTTAAAATAACATCATAGCTGAGTACACTTCCTGTACAATGCAGTATTTTTTCTATAAATAAAGCATGTAAATTTTTATTAATAATGAATAGTTTCATTTATCCGCTCCTCTTCTCTGAACATCACAGTGATTTATGATCGATTGCAGCCTTATTTTGCGTCAAAGGCACCCAAAAATCCGGATGGGGCCCGGTCCCAATTAATCCGGATTATTGATGGTCTACCGTATTTATAAAAAAGTTTAGTAAATTTTAAGAAAATGCATCTAATATCCTCAGTTTACCGAAGAGTTCGGTAAATTCTAAGGAAGTTTATTTCGTGTACTTTCTTTGATGAAGAAACATAGTAAAATTTGAAAGACTTGAAAATTATTAAAAAGACAAATAAATCACAAGGAATATTTAAAGTTTAGAATTTTTGCAAAACCTCGAAGAGTAATCTACAATATAAAATGTTCAATTAATTAATTAATTAATTAATCAATCAATCAATCAGTAGTGCGTATGCAAGGCAAGGAATTATGATTGTTAGTAAATTGAGTAAGTTTGTTCTGTTGTGAACGTATAACGTATTTGGCCTTGGAATGATGGAACGGCAGTAACAGCAACAGCAACAGTAACAGTAAGAAGGGGAGGGTGTGATGAGCGTGATATGCGTAGCAACACCCGTACACCCGCACCCCCTTACACCCCAGCGTAAGACGAACGCGTATATATTGTGAAAGGGTGATTTCTGAATTGTGTACCATGCGGTATGTATGTATAACAAGCGCTATTTATAATTGTATCTAAGGTAAATGGACATCTGTGGATTGTAATCCAGGGACACGTTGTAATCCCAAAATCCCTCTATATTCTATCTGATCCCCGGTGCTTTATAGATAGAACTACTGGACCAGAACCAAAACGCTCAACCTACCCATTCATTTATACTCAAATCGGATATAATTAATTTTTCAATTAATTACTGTGCAACCGATCCCCTAATTATATTTTCCTATCGATTCGGAACTTCATTTTCTTAATAAATACTTATTTATCTGCGTGTACCATCGCTGCCGTAGCCGTCGAAAATGGAAGATTCTAATTTTCACCCCTGTTACTGCATCAATATGATACAAAATTAAATAAAACGTGGATGAAACTTCGTGAATTTATCACATTTTCAGTAAAACTAAAGGAAAAAATATTTAGAAGTTTTTTTATTTGGTATTGATTTACAAGAAAAGCATTTTTTTAAATTTATATTAATTCCTCGGAGGAATTTAGAGATTAAATAAATATTGGGTTAACCTCCAAAATGGATGAATCCTTTTGATTTATATCATATTTACTCTAACTTTAAAGGAAAAATAGTCGGGCTCGTATGACCTTGAAAACGCAAATTATTGGGTCACTTGCTTCATTCAACGTGGAACATGGAAGCAAGCCTATCTTCAGATAAGTTCCATTAAAAATTAATACTGTAATTCGAGTTTAACTAGCATGAATTGAATAGGCTTAGGGTTTGTTTGTGAAAAGCTCGTGCGAAGTTAGCTTGCCTATAGAAAAATTCCACATAAACATAACTCATACACCATTGTAAACTTACAAGTTATGTTCTTGTGGAATTTTCCTGTAGGTAAGCGCGCATAACTTGCACTTTTCACAAATAAACCCTAAGCCTGCACAACTCATGCTCGACAAACTTTAATCACAGTACTAATTTTTAATGGAATAAACTCGCTTCCATGTTTCGCGTTGAACGAATAAGGTGACCCATTAAATGCCGATCACACTAAAAATAGATCGGTAAAGAATTAATAAATAAATAAATATTTCATCTTTTGCCGATCTCGGTGGCGTAGTGGCTATGTCACTAGCGTAGCACGCCAGGGGTCGTGGGTTCGAATCCCACTGAAGAGCATGGTCGTTTGTGTTGTTCACATAATTTCATAATCATCCAGACATAAGGCGGCATATGACCATAGTAGTTAGTCCGCCTCTCATCTAAATAAATAAAATATTTCATCATGCTTTTGACCCATTATCGGTAAGCGATGAAGTGCGGTTACCAGCCGTCAAGTCACGACCCCCCAAAGATGTTAGTGAAGGGGTAAATTTAAAATGGCAACTGTCGGTTGTGGGATTCGAACTGAGGATGTCACGATGCAGTACCACGGGGGTATTAACCCCATTAGATATATAGTTATTTGTATTTACCAGAAGCCAGATATTCGAAATGGTAAACAGTAAAATTTCGCGCGTGTTAGTGTTAGCAATATGGTAATAGTCAAACATCGACAGCGATATCTGCTCTCTGTCCCAATTTGACAAAAGCAAGTGCGATAAACCAGATTGCATTTATATACGATGTGCAGTTCTCCACTCGACATATAAGAGCACTCAGCGCTGTTGTTTTTTTATGCGACTCTTTACAAAACATAAAATACCCGTATTTAGGGATGTGTGACGTAGTTATGGTTCGCTTTGAGAGAGATAGCACTACTGGAGTTAAAATGCCGTGTTTCCGGAGTCCCAACATTCATTCATGTTACAATATGGCCGAGATTCGTACTGCTATGTAGCGAAAAACTGACCTCTGTTGCCTTTTTCCGCCACTACATCACTCATTCTCAACAAATGCTTTTTTAAGCACTGATAATTAAAGCAAATTAATTAGACCATATTGTCATTAAGCTACCCAGGATTCCTACAACTGCAGATTTTGGCGGAAAACTTAGATATTAGGTTGGCTTTATTATTTTTTATATATAATAAACTAATAACACAGTATTTCTGGGGGTTTTTACCTCCCGCCATATCCTGTAAGGGAGCTATAGGAATCATGCTAAAAATTCGGTAGTGAGTTTTCAGTGGATCAGCTCGTTTAAGGTCCCTAGTATAGGATTGTAATAGTTTCGCGATGATGCCTGTGTGTGTGTCTGTCAGTCTGTGTGGATCTCTGCAGTTACGATTTCTCAAAAACTACTAAACTGAAAATTTTGATATTTTGTAAATATCAAATGTATCCTCTTTGGATGAGCTGATTAGTTTTTGGTGATAAGCCAATAACCGGAAGTGGTAGTTTATTTGACGCCTTATCAAGTTAATTTGAAATATCTGAGTAAATTATGATTTAATGGCAATTTTTGTTATGAGAATGTTTCAAATTATTGTTTGAAACATTTTTATCTTAGTTGCCATTTACGAATTACAATACGATAAAAAAAATTTATATATTGACATCTGTAAACCTGTGCTTTTAGATAAAAACAAAACAACGGTTGAAAAATGTAAAAAATATTTTCATTCCATGTTTAATTATTAAAAACTCAATTTTTTAAAGTGATGAGCGTTTCTTGATTGTGGTAGTCTGTGTTTCTGTATTGTTCGATAAGAAATCTATGGCGGGAGGTATTGTGGTTCTTTTGTTATTAAGTAAACATAGGGATAATTTACATGGATTATTAATAACAGTCAATTATAATAGAAAAATCTTTCAAAAATTAAGCAAATAAGAAATTTATTTTGCGATCAAATTTTGAATTTGTGTGGCTCTGTATAAAATGTAAAACCCGGATTGCCTCTTTGGCCTCATGTGTGCCCACTCCTGATCTATACCATACTAAATAATAATTAATCATTTGAAATATCAATCATGAACTCATTTAAAACAAATGTTTACGAATTATTTAAAAATATATCACGATTATTTTCCCTGTGTCTATATTACAACTGTTATTTACATAATTCGGCCTGTCCTGTTATACAATTTGTAAATTTTCTATTGCATTTACGTAACTTATATTTTCTGTATATTTGTATGTATATTTATACATGTATTTCATTTATATTTGTATGAGTTAGGTGGAAGAGTAGCCTTGTCAATAAAGTTAATTATTATCATTATTGTTATTATAAATAACAAATATTGCCACCTTTGTCGCTCTTTAGCGATTATTTTTTAGAACAAAATGTTTTTTAAACCCTAATACAAATTATTCTAGCTAATAGCAGGTATACATCATATCCAATCTGATACCAGAACACAGCAATGAAAAACAAATAAATCAAGTAAATTTTGGAGCATATCAGAAATTTCATCAATTTATCCATGTTTCGCGTTTAGGAAGGAAAATAAATATTTCATTTAATAAGTACATCGCAAACATTCTCGTGGAATAGAATATTATATTAGTTATGTCAATAATCTTCAAAAATTTAACTGAGTACATCAATGTTGATAATACATTATTATGTTTGACAATTACAATAAAATTTGTTCTCATTACAATTTTCTATTTATATTGACTAAGATCTTAGTAATACGCCCAAGTTTATCATTTATAATTCTCTACGCTCTATAAAATAAACATATCTAGCAATGTCATTAAATTTATCAAATACAGCGAAAGTAATGTTTCGCATTTGGAACGAACAATACGAATTTCATTTCTATTGTTAATATATAGATAGCTATTCTTATAAACTTACAAATTGCTTTGTAACGATCTTCTGTTTTAAATCATTTATGATTCTAAATGCGATAGTTCTGCACTTGCAGATCTAGTTGATAGGATTCACATCGTAAATAAAATATTTGCTTGCAATTACATGAGCATATATAACGAATTATAAAATTATGTGGAGATTTTTAACAAAAATTAATAAATAAATACATCGATTAATCAAGTATTTATGATAATTTTTATTAATATAAATGAAAGAATTGTTAATTGTAAGCTCAAATATAAGTAATTATAGGTAATTAAATTTTCAGTTGCTGTGTACAACCAATAAATAAATATCACCGAATTTTTCAAAGAAAACAAATGAATTATTTAGTAAAATAAAAATTCCTAGTATTTCATATTTGACAAATAAATCAGTAATTTCATTTAATAAATTTATGACAAAATCGTCACAAAAAAAAATGTTCATCACATGTCCAGAAACTGCTTTGCGAGTGCTCGTACTGTAAAAGTGCAGTTTCCGGACTAGTGATACAAAAACTATTGCGCGTATTACTTTGGTGTCAGCAAAATTAAATGATCGGAAGATCATGTGCTGGAGACGTTAGATTTTTTAGTTTAATAATCGTTTTGATTTGAAACGACCGTTCGTTACGAAAGCTCTGGCTTGATTTTTTTAATTATAGAGGTTTAAACTTAAAATTGACTGTAATTGAATTTGTCCTTTGTTGTGTGTATAGATGATACAGAATAATGACATTAAAAAAGAGAATAAATGAAAGGCGAGTGGCGAGCAGAAACCACTTCATGCAACTTGGAATGTGAGAGGTGTAAATGATAAAGAGAATGGGTTGATGAATGTAATGCGTGTGTATAATTTGAATGTGTTATGCTGCTCTGTGTGGGTGAGACAAAGAGGAAAGAATGTAGCGAAGAAGATGTGTATAGAATTTTTTGCCTGTTGTTGGCTGTTGATGTAAATGAACGAGCAAAGCAGGGAGCCAGCGACGGTGCTGTGTGCTTATTACAGAGAAAATGAAACCGGATGTTGAAAATTATGAGTACATTTCTTCTAGAATTCTTACAGCTAAAATTAAAGTAAGTTCCCTTCAAATTTCAGACATTTGGACAATGAGAATATAGCCTCAGAGAAAATGTTCAGCGCATTGTTGTAAAATTCTTAAGGCAGAATGTAAGTAGATACCTTCGTTATCTCTCAAGCATTTTGTAAAATGACTGCATTTGTTTCGAAATATTTAAGATTAAAATTTAGGTTGCTTCGCATTTCAAGCATTATTAATAGCAGCACATAATTTAAATAAATACTTTCAGGAATTCAAGCAAGATTTTTAATTTTGCGAAACCGACGATTCCGTACCATACGTATCTTTTACTTTTACAATAACATATTTCAGAGACAAAATTTGGGCCTGCGCGGGATATTTAAATTTAATTGTAAAATCAATTTAAAATTACTCAAGACTACATACAGGTTGTTCCAGACCACCCGTGACACCCTTTTATAATGCAGGGGCTAAAATTTTTAACCTAACCAATATTAAATCTTATTAATGTTGATGTGCTCTATCGAATGACGCCAAAATTGAACCGCTTAACCCCCACAGGGGTAACGTAACCCCTATTTTTATTTCAGAATTTATTAGAAACATTTTTTCTACTGTAGACAGATGGCGCTTTGATCGCAAAAAAGTTTCTTTTTCCATCATTTTTGGGGGTTTTGAACGATAAAACAGATTGTAAATGTGTCAATTTTACTGTTCTACACAGTAAAAAATTTTATTTGCGATTTGTTAATTTTGCAGTTGTTAAGTATTTTTAGTCAATATTGACAAATACATTGTGTTAAATTAATAATTTTAACAAATATGACAATTTGTTAATTTAAAATTGTGTTAATTCTGAATTTTTAACAAGGAGAATTGTTGTTTTTATTTATTTGCTACATTCATAAATTTAACAAATAGACTCGTCAATAATAACAAGTAAATTTAGCTAACTTGTCAATTTAAAATTGTTAAAGAAAGTTGGCATCCTTTGTAACAACTTAATTTGTTATAATGACTATGATTTATTGTTCTAATTCAATATAATTACTAAAATATTTAATCAAAACACTTAAAAATAAATGCTAATAATTACTATATTCACAAATATATTTAGTTACGAAATACACAAAAATAATTTGTTACTTGCTAACAAATTTGAAACTTGTTAAATTAACAAAAATTAACGGTGGATCGTCTGAGACTAAAAATTGTCAATTTTGACTATCATTTTTTTACTGTGTAAAATTAATTTTAAATCCAAAAACAATAAATAATAAACCCAAAACCGAAAACGATAAACAGGAATGTTATGGGACAACCTGTATTTATTAAATAAGGGTAACATAGGTCTATCTTGACTACATATTCATTTATTGTTTTGTATTTTACCTGATAAAGGCAGCACTTTACTGTTTAAACGTTGTTTTATAAAAAAAAAAAATTCTCAACTATACCAAAATATTGTTTTATTTATATGATCAATTCTAGAAGCTTCTTTCAATATTTAAACCAACTTATAAAAATACATTAAAACTTCACACAATTTGAGAGCATATTTTGAAAATATGTACAGGAAATTGCGTATAAAATTTGAATAATTTCATCAAAATTTTATTTTAGTATTCCTGCAGCAAATCTGCAAGTGTCGTTAGATAATAATAAGAGAACTTCATACAAAATTTTAAGCGCGTTTAAAGCAAATTCGGATGAAACGGTTATTGTCTTTTAGACAGCGCATTTATACTAAAATATTAATGGCTAATTTGAAGTAAGTTAGCTTCATTTTGATATTTTGTAAAGAAAATATGTCGTCTTGTGTATTTATATATAGGCTGACATTTAAGAAACTGTAAACAGAAAACATTTTCCAATTGATTAATTAATTAATTCATTTAACATTCAATAACAAGTGGCGGAACAATCGTGAAAAACAAGAGCAACTAGTCCTGAAAACAGGAAATATAACTGCAATATTAAATAAGAGTTTTTATTTCTAAAAAATATGGGTTTGAAAATAGAGTATTTTGTAAAGTTTAGAATTAAAATATTCGGGAATTTATGTGGTGAGCACACCATATTCTAATGGGAATATTATTTTCAAATTTCATATTTAGAACTTAGATGGTTCAAATTACGAGGTTATTAGATTTAGGAAGCAATTTTTTAACTGAAAGTGCTAATTTATTTTTTCATTTACATCTTAGTTATAAATAGTTATTTATCAAACTAGATAGGAAAACGCTTCTGCCACTCTCGTTCGAATTGCCTCATTCGCACAATTTTTTGTATATTTTTATTTGTTTCTCAAAAACTGTAAATTCAAATGAAAAATAATCTTAGTATGTCATAGACGATCATATTTATAAATATACAAATTATTTGCATTACTGTAGTCGTTCATGGGAACGTGTGGCATATATTTTACTACTTTGAAAATTATGTTCTTGTATAATTTGGTAAACAATATTAGCTTTTTAAAATTTATTACAATATTTTGGACTTTTATCTACAAATGTAGGTATATAATATTATATATATCATTTATTATAATAATGATATATTGTTTCAAAAAAGTCATGTTCATGTTGAGCTATGTTCAACCCGTATGGTTGACCTTAAATGACCAAGGAATAAGAAAAGACTGAATGGGAAAAATTATAGAAAGAAGAAAACGTATAAAATAATTTTTTAGGTTAACTTGTATAATGCAAATACCATAGAAATAATATGTAATTTTTTTTTGTAGATTCTAAATCGAAATGCATGAATAAATAAATGAACTAACTAATAAGACGGAAAACAATCGTGAAAATAGGCGTAACTAGTCCTGAAAACAGGAAATGTAGCCGCAATGTGAAATAAGAGTACATTTGTTCTAAAATTTATGAGTTCGAAATTAAAGTAAGTGCTCACGAACTGTTCGTCGTTCATAGAGCCGAGTCATTTTGGATTCCGGGAATATGGCCATAGAGTAAGTTAAGTGTACTATGGCAAAGCTCCAAACGGGAACAGAAGAAAAAGTGTAATGATATTGATTTTATTTATATATTGCAATCTACATCGTAACGGGGGTAGAAGACGCAGTAAATTATATATTATTCCATTAGAGAGAAAGGCCAGAAATTGCGCTATTATCACGAGCACTTAATTCTAAAAACATGAATATAACAAAACAGAATAAATTTCAAAATAAAATCTCTCGACCTAACAGAAATTTAATATCATCTCAAATGCTACAGCAGCACACAGGATCCGCTTATAATCTCACAAGAAAAACTATTGATTTTCACGGAACCCACAGAGAATGCAAACTCCTCGTTTAATATGTCACCCAGTATATAAACTGATTTAATTTGGATTTCAAAGATTTGTTGTTCCATTTTTTCATTATCTTTGCTCGGGTAACATTATCCGTGCACTATTATGTATACCGCATACATTTAAATCTAAATAAATGCGTAATATACAGCTAAATAAATTGTTCCGACGTCTTTGCATGTCTAGAATTTCCTGTTACGTTTAGGTAATGAAAAAATCATTGTGGAATTGAATGAAATTCGTTTTTAAGACGACAGCGGCTGACACAGACCAACCACTCTTGGAATTTGCGAACAATTGAATAGTGGTTAAAGGGCAGAGACGCGAACAAGTCAAGCCCGAGTTCAGATATCTAGAGTGAACCACTTTTTCTCAGATACATCGCCTGCGAGTGTTCCTTGATTTTCATGCATTGTGTTGTCTGATTCTCCATTCGTGATTTCTACATTCTACGCTGTCACTGTCACTGCACGACTAATATATTGTAACGTTCGTGGGTTTTAAAACGTTTTTATTTATATAATAAAACTATTATTAATAACAAGCAATGAATAATTATTATAATAAATAGTAAAAAGTTAATTAACACTAGGTATATAACACTAAAATAACGAATACAAAAACTTATAAAGTAACACTTATCACTACTATGAATAACCACTATTATTTATATAAACTAGCCGAGCGATATTTATTTATGATGATGTATTTATATTCAGACCGAGAGATATATTTATGTTCATAAATTCTTCTTAGTAGTCGGGAGTCAACTGACTGACTGACTGAGTCTCACTGACTGAGTCCGAGTCAACTGACTGACGGCTGTCGGCGATTCGCTCTTTTATATTGCACGTTCCTTGTTTCTAGAAGGGTCTGGAACAATCTCTATTGTGGAGCAAACGACTTGTCCGAACCCGCTAGCGTTGCGTCATTCACTAGGCGGCGCGGCGTAGGCCGGCAAGCTTCAACTTGTCGCTGCCGCGTCTGTTACAATATTCCGATATTTAGAACAGAACATATACAAATTACAAATGAAATTATGGTTATTAATTTCACATTAACACAACTCAATATGCTTAATCTATGATGTGTAAAATAAATAACAATTTGGTTTATCAAGTATGTATCAATTAATTGCATAAAATTTAATTTCTAATTACATATCGAAAATTAATTATCAAGTTAAAAAATGATAATTATATTCCGTGAAAATAATTACCATAAATTTATGTAGGTGTGAACCACATACATATTAAATTCATAATGATTATTTATTGACGTTTCTTAATAACAATGAAATGCTTCATTGCGTGTCACGTGTCTGCGTTTTAACCAAGCCTGTCATTATTATACTGAGAATAAAGTTTTTGTGATTATTCCCGGAAATAATCTCTGTAGCTTTTTTGTTTTTGTTGACAAATGTCAAATACGACAAGTTTGAGAAGGATACTGGAGAATTATTTTCTAATTTATCGAACTCTCGAGTTTAATTAGTTTAATTAGATTATTTTTTTATTTCATTATCAGGCACAGCACTAAATCTATTTTTTTTTTGCTCATTTTTACTTGTGTTGATTATACATATTTGACATTTGACATCTGTCAACAAAAACAAAAAAGCTACAGAGAATATTGCCGGGAATAATCACAAGAGCATTATTCTCAGTATAATAATGACAGGATTGGTTAAAACGCAGACACGTGACATACAATAAAGCCTTTCATTGGTTTAAAGAAACGTCAAAAAATAATCATTTATATCTCATACCTGTAAAATATTTTCGAATAGCAATACGGTCTTCCACCATTTAAAAAAAAAATTATGCAACTATATCTACATTGAAGACTATCTGCACTTTTAAAAAGTCTTAATTGTTATTCATTAACACAATGATTTTTTAAAAATTTTGTGACGTCATTGTGGAGGTGTTGGTGGATCTCAAACAGTAGAGATTAAATTAAAAGTGTAGATAGTCTTCAATTTACATAGTTTAATAAAAAAAAAAATGGTGAAAGACCCCATTATCTAAATTGCTGTCACTATATGTTAGATAAATTTTTGCTATTGTAGTAATCCATTTTTCCGTGTACGTATTATTTTCCACTAATAAAAATTTAGAGATTGAGTGTGTTCTTGCTGTAAGTGTTTCAACCACCGTGTACAGTTCTACAGCAAACGAAACATTTTTTCTTCATTCGGTTCGAAAATATAAATAAACATGACATCCGGCTCTGTCTGAATTTGAGTAAAATTAGTCCAGACACAAAGGATAGTAATGGATGTGAGATAAATATGCCGCAAGCTATTTTACGTACGCTGTTTCGTTTTGAATATATTATTTTAACATTTATATTTTAAACAAAAACACAATTTTATTGTAGAATAAAACAGCAACATAAAAATCGGGTAGACACTTTTGTAATTTTGTATTTTTCACACAATAATGAAAATAAAAACAGTACAATGCCTAGAATTTTAAATGCAAAAACTAAGTGACACCGACGCGTCTTCTGTTATATTGGCAGAAGTTAATTCCATCGGGCAGGGAGTAAAAAAATATGAGGAAAATAATTTAATATTAAAAGTACCGAAGAAGTTTTAACACAGTTTCCGTTCGCTAATATCATTGGAAGAAATGCTATGTCTTTCAGAATTACTTGAGCTAATAAAAAAATTCGAACGTGGTTTATTAAGTGAAAAGGAAATTGACAATTAAATTGCATAAATGAAAGAAATCTCTTAATGGAACCTTACAAGAATTTCTTGCGCTTCACACGACCAAATTGCTTCCTCCTTGTACATTTCCACATTTGCTTGTTACATCACACACTTTGCTATTTTTACTTTGATGGATTTATATTGTGCAAGAAAACTTTAATATTATAAAGTAGTTATATCAGTGAAGCACTGACACCAAAACAAAAACGCATTGGCAAAAATATTAAAATCGAGAAATATTATTTTTATAAAATGGAATATTAAATATACCCACAATTAGGCACAGACTATTGTAAATTATTTTGCGTACGGAAGGGTTAACTACATTACATAATTATTCGACAAATTTTGTAAAATTCTAAGGCTTAGAACAATCTAAAAAATTAAATTTCACCCCCAAGTTTTAAAGTAGGTAATAAAGAAAAAAACTATAACCATATTTCGATAACTAAGTTGGTAGATGCATAAGGGATAAAATCAAGATTAAATAACTTGTAAACAGTGGTCTAGATTGAATCCAACTTGAAAAATAAAAAGACCAATTTATACTAAAGCGAAACTTACTAATAATAATCAAGGAAATAAATAAAAGCATAATGCTATACCTAATAGTAAATTGTTATATTTATTAGGAAATTAGTTATTGAGTTGACTCAAGCGTTAAGCTTTAAGGTATTTTCTTGATTATTATTGGTTAGTTTGACACGGTTGATTGCTTAGTTTTGGTATAATTTAGGTATTTTTATTTTTCAAGTTGGATTCAGTCTTAACCACGGCATTAGTTTACAAGTTTCATTGTATTTCTTTCGCTTCTACTCATGATTATAGAAATACGTATAATTATAGATATTTTTTTATTATTATTTTAGAGTTTAGAGGTTAAATAAAATAATTCATAATTCTTTTGTATTAAATCCTGTTGAAGAGGATAAAGAACAAGAAAAAATATTTTGTAGACACTCGAATGTCATCGGCGACAATTTAATGCTTTCAGACATGTAAACCAATAATTGAAATCTATTTTCAGGCTGGTTAACTTCCGTGAAACGTCGCGTTGGATTTTTGAGTTTCCTATAAAATATTTTGGAGAACTATAGGTGAATAATTAACTTATCGACTTGAACAGTTTTGATTAAAAACCATTGAAAAATAAACTGAATTCAAACCGATGCTGTCCCTATTCACTACCGTTTTCAATCATACATTCAATTTTCAGGCAAGAACCAACACAAATTGATTCATTTCATTGAATTTAACAAACAGATTCACCTGTTTGCGATCCATTTTTCGTTTGTCGTTCTTGAAAAGTCAACGACAATAAAATAAACTTTGCAAAATCGATTTTGCAAAGCCGTTTTATAAAACTCACTGAATACCTGGCTTTAAAAACTATTCAGTCGGTTATAAAATTCTGTCGTATTAAAAATTTATTAATCTGGAATTTTTTCGTAAATTTGAATACTTGGGTATCATTCACTATGCTTCATAAATCCTTATCTCCATGTTCTACTTTATCTTTAGAAGTTTACGTTTATTAACTGTACAAACCATTTACTTTAATTTTTACTTCACGCATTTCCTTTCACACAAATTACACAGACCACAAAAATTAATTAAACAGAAAAGACGACGTTTTTCTATTCCTTGAATTATTAACAGTTTATTCATTAGCTTATACATTTACTACAAATACTTAAATAAAATGAAAAAGTAGTCTATATACTCCATTTGAAAATTAGAGAGTTATAAATAAAAATTTACAAGAGTACTATTGGACTATTGTCATCGGCAAATAAAGAACTATATAACTTTACTAGTATGTAAATACTCGCTTTATACCTAGAACGAAACTTACTTCTCCAACAATAGAAACACCGCTATCAACGTTCCGATAATCCCTTTCAAGCCGTAACATACTCGTAGATAAGATTTTTCAGTGATCTGTTTAAAATTGAGGTGTTTCGCGCTACTTCACCCTTCACTTGAGCCTACACCAATTCATTTAAATGGGGTCATACACTTAAAAAAAATCTATTTTTTACAAATTATAAAAATTTGGATCATTTCAGCCACATATTATTTAATATTTCTTATAATTTTTCAACTTTTCATTCATAATTTCCTTTCTGAAGTTTCGCGGTTCCAAAATCGTGACGTCATCTTGTAATAGAATGTACAGCATGGCAAGGCAAAAGAGGTGTTGATAACAAATAATAATTTGCTTTTCAGGGTTGTAATAATTACTTATTATGATTAATCGTTTTTAGACAAAGAGTTTAGGACGTATAAAAATAAAAATGCTTTGATGTACTATATCTTGTCGCTTGTCGGTAATGTCGGTAGTCTCACTATCACACCTGTCATCTCAAGTCATATGCTGCAGTTAACAATGATTTTCAAGTTAAACTTATGTTTATTATATTGTTTTGCCCAGGTAATGTGAATAAACTATATT
Organism: Poecilus cupreus; assembly: GCA_963942605.1. Lineage (NCBI taxonomy): Eukaryota > Metazoa > Arthropoda > Insecta > Coleoptera > Carabidae > Poecilus > Poecilus cupreus. The sequence goes on from OZ012715.1 coordinate 13,732,590, forward strand.
TGTAAAAACCTCTCAGTAAATAACAATGACAGATGATAATCAATTTGACAGTAGGTGTAGTTCCTCCGTTGCTCGCTCTCCGCTAGAGCGTGTTTTATAGAATTACAAGATGACGTAGGTGCTGAACGTCACAAGCGAAAAATTTGAAATGGGATGCAAATTTCAAAAAATCGTATCTTAATAACTCAATGCTTTTTAATATTAAAATTAGTATCTATATTTATAATTTTACTCAAACTTACAGAAAAAAAAAATAGAATGAAAAAAGGTGTATGACCCCATTGAGTATGCAGTGACAGTGCGGTAACAACAAAATATCGTATTATCGCGATTAGCTGCAATATCGTCAATTACATGATAAACATATTTATTTTTAAATAATTTAGAGGTAAATATATATCTAATTGAGTATTTTCGATTATTTTTGAGGAAATAATTATTGGTGCGGCACTGGAATGTATTTGGCAGACTGATTTATTACTCTTTCTCATTCTCAAATGGAATATAGCACGCCAGAGGTCGTGGGTACATATGGTCGTTTGTGTTGTCCGCATAAATTCATAATCATCCACTCATTAAAAGGTATATGCCCAAAAGTAGTTGGTCCGCTTACTTTCTTCATAACAAAATGAAAAAGTCATGAAAAATATTTCCGCTTCATTAAATGTATCGAATTTAAATGTCTTTAAAATTTAAAAATGTAGCTATAAAATTAAGCCGCGAAAATAATTTAAACGAAAAATGTACCATAATCCCTGAACAGTCCAAAATGGATTTAATTCAGAAAGATGCACACTTATTTGATTGTCAAAATGCAAGGTAGCGCTCACGAAATACTTAATTCCAAGTTACGAAAGTTCAGCTTACTTCCAGTACTGATATAATAGTGTAAAGACTGTATACAAACGCGAGCTTTACTGCCTTACCATGAACTAAGATAGCTATCGACGTTGCAAGTAGGTAGAAGGTATCTCTTTCTTCAGTCTGAATCACGCTATACAAAAATTAAGTTGCAAACTCCAGAAATGTCCCAAAAGTTATTTGCTCTACATTGTAATCATAATTATATTAACGTAACTTCAATACTAAAAATAAACCGAGTTGTTTCGCTGTCTACAATTCGTGGTTGAGATGTTCTCATTTCTAGAATATGTTGCACGAAATTTTAAATGCATTAGACGATAAATTAAGTTATTTTGACTTTACTGTCACATTATTTTGATTGTATTCAGTTTGATGGCATCTTAAAATTTAACTGACAACTAAATAACCTAAAAACATATTTTAGTTTTAATACTTGCATTTACAACTCAGTAATAATTTGACATGTTAAACTTACGTAAAGTAATGTAGTAAATAAAATTAATTTCGACACTATTTAACAATATTTAACCTAAAAAAAAACCAGTAAAACTGCAAAATCAATGATACTACAGTAGATCATTTCATACAATTTCATGTAATAAATTTGTATAGTTCAATATTTGGTTAACCTTGTGAATGATTTTACAGCGATACTAAAATAATGATTTACACACCCTAAGCCTACACAACTCACGCCCGACAAACTCAAACCACAGTACTCATTTTTAATGGAACTTATCTGAGGATAAGCTCGCTTTCACATGCCACGTTGAACAAATAAAGTAATCCATGAAACTGTGTTTTCAAGGTCATCCTGTTTTTCTGAAACTTTTCATCACATAAAATTACCCTTGTGGCTTCTCCACTACTACCATAATTTGACGGCTCGTAACCTCACTTTACGCGTAAAAATAAATCATACAGTGATCTGTATTAAGCAGAGTGCCATCCCTAGAAACGAGTAAATCGCGTGGTGATGTATTCAGCAACAAACCCTGAGCCTACACAACTTACGCTCGACAAACTCGAATCACAGTACTAATAAAGTGACCCAATAAACTGTGTTTTCAAGGTCATTCGAGTACGACCGCCACGTAATACTACAATTCCCTTTAATTGAAGTAATATAGAATATAAATCAAAAGGAATCATTTATTTTGGAGGTGAAGTAGTAAATCGTAAGATAGATCCAATATTTTTTTATTCCTAAATTCGCCCGGGAATTCATAAAAAAATTAAAAAATTATCTGCCTGTCAATCACAAGCGAATGCAGTAAAATATAGTAATTATGAACGTATGAATTTCAATCGGAATTTTTAATAGTGTAATAATAAATTGCAAGGAAAATGGCCATCGTAAAGACCGAATTCATGTGTAAAATTTGTATAGAGTTAGTGTTTATTCTAGTTTATAGTTCTATTTTAAATTAGCCGTGGGTGTTATTCCGCCAAGGTTCATAGTACGCTTAGTTTTGTCGCTTATTGTGTTTCAAAATTATGCAAATTAACTAAAATCTGTTAATTACTACCCGCATAATTAACTGAATATCCTGATAGTGTCCATATTTGTTTAATTATTTTGCATTACAGTATTACAGAATGCCGTTAAATGTAAACACAAAATTATTGTTCATGAAATTACTTTTATTACTTTTGCAGCATATAATGCATGTTTTATTTATAGAAAGAAATAATGGAGACTAATTCGTTTAATATATATTTTATTAGGTCTGGTTTAGCTTTTTCATGGCCATTCAAATATTCGCGTCACTGTAAAGCACACAGGTTGAACTTTTAGTTTTCCATGATTTGTTATTTCTGCACTAAAACTATATCAGTAAAGTTTGCACTCAAAGCGACAATGAAATACATTTTACAGCGATCGGGCAGTTATTATTATCTCATAATATAAAATAAGCTGCAAATAAATGCAAAAAACTTTAAACTTTTTAGAATCGGTTTTGCAGATGCAGCGTGTGGCTTATAGGTACGTATACTTCCTTATTATGCTATATAATTAGCCTCGAGATTCTAAACAAAACAAAAATTACTGAGAACTCTATTGAAATAAATACACAGCTGAAGATAATTCAAAGCAGAACTCTACATACAAAATGCGACAAAGGTATATGAACTATTACACTAGGTATAAGATAAATACATAGGATATTCTGCATCTAAATCAGTCAGATAATTTAATATCTGTTACAATTAGGTTCCAACAAAATGGCTACCCATAAGCTGTTTGAACATTCTCACGAAATTTAAAAGGTAAGTGTACATATTTTTAATTACATCAAAATAAAAATTATATATCTTTTGAATCATACGTCCTTAAAAAATAATAATTAAACAAGTACGTGCTACAATAAATTGAAAAAAATTTCAGAACTCATATTTGTAAATTAAAAAGACATTTAGATTCTGTAACTATATTTATTTAAACACAATGGCTGTTACCACGAGCTCTGTTTTTGACTTTTTTAAGAGTAGTGTTTTTAGCTCTGTTTTAGCGCTCTACAATGCTCCAAAATTATTTTATAAAAAAATACTTCAAACAAAAGTGGTAGATAATACACTTCTCTGTAACTTCTATTTGAAGCATTTTTTTATAAAATAATTGTAGAACAATATACAGCGCTAAAACCGAGCTTAAAACACTGCTCTTAAGACACCCAAAAACAGAGCACGTGGTACCAGCCAATGGGTTTTTTGGAAGTGTTTTGTCATCGGTTTTACCGCTGTAAAATGTACTAAAATTATTTTATAAAAAAAATGCTTCGAATAGAAGTTACAGATAAAAATATTATTATTAAAATTATTTAAAATGTTTCACCAAGTGCCAACCACACAAACAATCAATATTATTAAAAATATATTATTTACCAATATTTTAATAACATTGTACAGCGCTAAAACCGATTTTAAAACACTTCTTTTAAAACACCCAAAAACAGTGCTCGTGGTATCAGCCAACGTTTCGAATTATTGAACATAATTCTTCATCAGGAAACAAATGAAGTATTATGTTCAATAATTCGAAACATTTACTGGTACCACGAGCTCTGTACTTGGGTGTTTTAAGAGAAGTATTTTAGACTCAATTTTAGCGCTGTACAATGTTCTAAAATTATTTTACGAAAAAATGTTTCAAATAGAAGTTACAAAGAAATATATTATCTACAATATTTATATGAAGTTTTTTTTTTTTTTTTAAATTTTAGAACATTGTACCGCGCTAAAACCAATACCTCTCTCTTAAAACACCCAAGAACAGATGTCGTGGTAATAACCGTTGTGTCTGAATAAATATATTTACAGAACTATAACTCAAAAGACTTTTTAATTTTACAAATATATGATACTTTTTGAAATTAATAATATAGATAAACATTCATTCGAAATATTTTAAAATGAAATTAATATTTATAGATTTAACCACACCACTCTATGTTTCTGGGTCAATTGGTATATAGAATAAATCAAGCAAATGTTATTGTAGGTGTTTTACCTCCCAAATTTGCATATTCTGATATAAAATTATTTTGCTATATTCCGCAAGAATTTTGGTTTAACATACATAAAACTAACAAGATTATTTTCACGTAATTAAGAATTTAAATGTGGTAAAAATAAAAATAAATTTACGAGAAGTAAATGGTAATCAGTTTTTATCACTGTCTGATTTCTTTTCCGAGAAAACAAATTAAAACAATTAATGGTAACTTGATAAATTTCTAGATATCAAATTGCACGATTCAATTACTAATATTCTTCCTCGCATTCAATTCAAATGGAATATTATAGTTTATAAATCATCTTCGATTCATTATCGGAAAGCAGGAACCAATGAGGCTAAATTGCAAAGAATTTACACAAAAAATTCTAAGAAAAATTTAACGCAAAATTTTTCTTTTTATATTTCAACATAATATGCACTTTTCTTTGTAACCGAAAATTCTTCAGGTTTCACAATTGTTAAAATTCAAAGTTTGCAAATTAAACCATCTGATGGTTTTTAAAAAAGAATCTAACAAATTTTCTACAAATATCAACAAAAACAAATTATACGAAAGATATTCTTTTTCAATTATTTGATAACGAATATGACGCAGTATCGAACTTAACCCAAATATTGGGACAATAAATCAAAATTCAAAGTTTCCTTTTGAAGAAGACCAACAGATAATTTTTTTTTCTTCAGTCTGCTGTGGATATAAAATACATTTTCTGAAAATATTATAACAATTAAGAAACTAAATACGATTATTTACTAAGCAATGAGGTCATTTTACTTTTTTATTTATTATTTTTTTATGAAATTATGAATAAACTGAACATATTTTACGCCTTACAATTATTTAGTTTTCAGGATTAAATTTTTTTTCAACAGTATCGAATTTCAAATCTTCCTCGATGTACGTCAGAGCTACGTCACTTATTTACGGCCAATAACAGTAATGATGCCCTAGTGAGCAAATTTGAAACTAAGTTTTAATTTTGTCAACTAATTTCTCATTTTTTGACAGCAATAGCTGATTAAATTGAGAACACTACAATATATAACAACTATGTTGCCTATATTATATATACATGCTACTATTTGATTCATACTTATATAATATTTTCAGATTAGAACACTGATGTTTGATATGAATGTGTATGTAAAAAGTTGTATGTGTAGCAATAAATGAAGTCACTAATTTTACCCGCAAAAGTATATTATCAAAATTATAAATCAAAAGTGTAAATCAAAATTTTTTATTGCAATATTCATAATATGAGTCAAAATTTGTATATATTTATGCAAAAAAATAAAGAACTCTTTAAAAAAATAATTAACCCCATTAGTATTTACAAACAAGTTTAGTAAATTTTTAGAAAATGCATCTTATTTCCTTAGGTTACCGAATAGTTCGGTAATAAGGAACTTTTTTTTGTGTATTAATTTTATAATTGTTTCTTTTATCTGTTCATGAAATTAATGAATATAATGTCAATGTTTATCTTAACTAAATAGTATTTGACAAGTTTTGATCTACGCCAATGCTCAGAATGGTATAAAAATGCCAGTAGATTTTGACACGCCTCTGGAACATTTTCCCGAAGGAATACTTGTACGTTTGAAGTATTTATTTATTATTAACATTTCCCAGCCACTTGAAAAACATGTTAAACTGTAGCCAGTGATGAGACAAGCGAATAGACACAAAATCGATAACATATGATTTGTAAACTGTTAAATGGTGATTTTAATTATCTACAAATAACAAGTAGAGTTATAAATGGCGCTGAATTGAGCTGGTGGCATGAATAAACTATTTATTATTTGTTACGTGTTAATAAGTATGGATTACATAAATCAAATGTACGTGAGTCTGTGAATGACTGTTCGAATTTAACGCGATAATTCTGCCGAACAATAAACAACAGGTTATTGATGATCATCCCTATAAAGACGATGACTTTTTATTTGCTTCTCAGCGAAATCTGAAGTTGTTTTTTTGAAATTATCTTCTACGTCTTGCAGCACCATTATTACGTTTCTTTATACAAATAAGTGTTATCTCCGTAATTATTCCTTTTTGCTTGAATTAATTTTATTAATTTGATTTTCATGATATTGTTTACAAACATCGATGTCTACTTTGTTTTTGAATTTTTTTGCGTTTTTCCAAGCTTCATTTTTTAAACTTAAATTAATTAAAATTAGAAACCTGAACCATCTCGTAAACCAGTTAATGATTAGCGGTTCACGAAAGATACTCCCTGTGCACATTTTTGAAATATAATTTGCATTAGTTGAAAAATTCTATACCGGGATATAATTAAAATATGGCTGTATCTTTTTACCCATTTTCACTTTTCAACCATAAATACAAAAGTTATTCATAATTTAAAAATGCATAAAATAGGGCATCACATTAAAATTAATATTTATTAGGAAAACTGTAACACAAACAAAAACGAAAAATAATTCACATTTTATAAAATAAAATGTATTTAACAGAATGAAATTAAAAGAAATGAACTCTCAAATTCGCTATTACAGCTTTACAATTTTCTACAAAATTTCTACACAAAATAATACAACGCTGTAATAAATAAATCTAACGGTAAGTGTTTATCGTTTTTGTTTATTTTTCATTGCTATATACAATTTTTCTAATAAATATTAATTTTAATTTAATTAATATATCGTGAAAAACTAACATTTAGGTAACCAAAAAATATTTTATTGAATGCATTTTTAAATTCTGTACAATTTTTGTTGTAATCCCCATACGCCAAATTTCAATTCTACACCCTGTATATCTTCCTTATTAAATAGCTGCATCGGACTGTGGACTATAAGATCCTGAGTTCGATTCTCACAGCCGACAAATGCCACTTTTAAATGTATCTCTTTGGCCTTCTCTCACTAACAATTTTGGGGACCAAGATTGGACGAATGGCAACTAGACACAAAATGGGCAAATGGTGACATATTCATTTATTTGTTATTGTGCCTAACTGTCAACTCACATCCCCAATTATATTAGTGGAAGGACTTATTTTTATTAATTTATTTTAAATGAGGAACACTGCTTCGAAGGGATGGCAGCATTACTAATATATTAATAATATATTAATTTCAGTATAAACACTATAATTTTCTCTATAAAGTTCAAATTTATTTTATTACATTAGTTTGTCAATATTTATAGGTGCCTACAATCAGAGAAAAAATTTAATAAGTTTAAATATATCCATTTATTTATATAAAAATTTATTTGAATGAAATATTAATTTATTCGTAGCAACAAAATATTTATTTATAATAAGTGTAAGCGACTTATTTAAATCAAACAAATGTATTTATTTAAATCACTATTTATTTGATTTTAAAAAATATATTTAAATTAAATACAAAATTATTTAATTTTAATAAAGAATATTAGAAATTAATAATTAGTTATTTATGTATCGAGGCACTGAAATTCAAATTTTTATCACGAATATGAAATATAGTTGCCGAGGCCCGTAGGGCCGAGGAAAATAAACAATGTGAGTGATAAAAAGAAACTTCAGTGCCGAGGTACATATTAAGTTTTATTTGAAATCTAAAATTTGAAAAAACTGTAAAACAATATAGGTTAAGTTTATACATGTCAGTTGTCAATTGAAACTGACAGTCAGTGTTGCCAACCTCGAGACGTAAAGTTATCGTAAATAACACTCAAAATTATGTGTTTTGTCCTCAATTTCATCATCGGAATTAATTAGTTAATTCTTCTTGCAAATTTTGTTTCATGTTACGTCCAAATTTACTATAGTACGTTTATATATCTGCCAAAATTATCCTAATTGTACAATAATTATTTAACGCTTGCCAACACTGGGTTGCTCAAAATCGTCGTATAATGGGTTACTTTAGTGACGATTTCTGAGCTTTTAATGACGATTTTTGAGCACTTTAGTGCCGATTTCAAGTAAAATATATTAATTTTAAATATATAAAATTAATATATTTTTTATTTTAAACTCTCGTTAAAACTATTATTTTTTATTAGGTTCGTATTTGAATAATAACATTTATTTATTATACTTGTTTTATAGTTGAAAGAAATAATTTTTTTCTCTGAGTGTACTGATCACTAGTAGTATTGTATAATTAAAAAGGTTCCAAACAATCTGTCATTAGAATAGTACAAAAACGCCACCTTAGTTAAAACGCTAAACAATACATTTCTGGAACAATGTAAAAAGACGCTTACTTCAGACATTGATTTTTATTGATATTCCGAATATAATGAACCGACATACTGCCGCACAGGTAAAAAAACTAATCAGAGATTGAAGCTACGCTTGCTCACCAAAAATAACACTTATGCAACAAATTCACACTGAATATCATCTTTATAGGGTTGTTTATTGAGCTCGGTAAATGTTAAAAAGACGATAACAAGTCAGAAAATATTAAACAACTTCATGCTTCACTTTTCAGGTCAATCTAGATACGAAAAGTAAATTTTCAAGGGCGAATAAACTTGCTACTTTGAAAATATATTTGAATAGTTAATCAAAAATATGAAGTATTAAACTGGTCTATATATAAAAACACACATCATTTTTATAAATAGACATAAGGTATTCTACTTTATTCGCTCTAATTATAATTTTATATTCTCCATAGTTTACTGTTTAATAATCTATGACCATTTCATGTATATAGTGTAAAAACTAAAAATACAAATATATTCTGCACGTAATTTAATTTAACTAAAAGACAATTAGTATTGCTGAGTAACGTGGAATTGATGATAAATAAGAAAAAATACTTGATAACTTTCTACACTATTTTAAATCAAGTGTTTTTTCTAATTTAACTGAAGAAATGTTTGCATAAAAATATTTTTCTGCATATTGATGAATGCTGGAATGGGGTCATTCACTATTTTTTATGAAACTCGATCTATCTACAGTTTTAAAAAGTCTTAATTGTTATTGATTAAGCAGCAATGATTTTTTTTAAATGTTGTGACGTCAGAGTTGTCGTCTGTTGTGAATCTCAAACAGTTGGGATTGTAAATAATTGTAGTCACTTAAATGTTCTATTTTATTGTTTAGAAAATTATTTAAATTAAAATATATTAATGAATAACATTTATTCCAGAAAGAAACATAAATAAACTGTAAGATTATTTTAGTCAAATGTTTGGTTACCGCTGAAAAATTTTATTAACCTATGATTAGAATAGATGTATGACAGAGTATCTTAAACAGCGAAACATAACACTCGGACGCCAAAATTGCTATCTTTAAAACTCAAATATGTTAATAATTTTGTAAACTTCCATTATATCTACACTCAGAGAAAAAATGTATTATTTGCAATTAAAAATATTTATAGCAAATAAATTTTATCATTCAAATACGAACCTAATAGAAAAATATTAGTTTTAAAGAAAATAAAAAATTTAATTTAATTTATTTATATTTAATATATTTTTACTAGTTTCTAATAAATAAATATCAGAAATATCGTTAGCCGACTATTACCAATATTCAAATTAAATATATTCTTTATTAAAATTAAACTATTTCATTTTTAATTCAAACAAATTTATTAAATTCAAATAAGTAGTGATTTGAATAAATAAACTTGTTTGATTTAAATAAATCGCTTACACTTATTGTAAATAAATATGTTGTAACTACAATTAAATTTATATTTCACACAATGTTTTTCTAATAAATGGATTTATTTAAATGTACTATTTTTTTTCTCTGAGTATAGTACGATATCTTTGGGTCTAGTTATAACATCTATAAATTACTGATTTGCCATTTTGCCATCAATAGAAAAGAAGCATTGTTTAATAATTTTGATCATTTCATTTAAATAGTAGACAAATTTAAAATAAATTTTTCATGCAAATTAAATTCCATGCAGCTAACTTGCCTGAAAGAAATATTTTTATAAAAATATTTTTCTGCATATTGAATGCCCGAAGTTGCAATAGGAAAGATGCATTAAATATGCACATATTCACGTGCGCGCAATAGTAAGAGACGCGAAGTTATGAATTGCTGAAATAGTCTTGTTTAATTCAGCAAAGATCAAAATGTTTGTTTCGTGTAAAAACTTTATATTTCTAGCTGAATTTTTTATGATAACTATATTTTTTTAGGAATAATTTTCAATATATTCTTGTTGAGCTGCGTCATATATTTCTGTTACTTTATTTTCGGATATTGATCGTAATTTTGGTATTGTAATTACCGCAACAAAAAAATTAAGGTTTTATTTATGTTACATGAGAAACATCAATATAAGTTCTTATTCGCAACTAGATTATTTATTATTTTACATACAAATATTTGAAATGAAATAGTAGGTAGTTGTATACCGCTTTGCAAATTCTTAATATGATAAAACAATCAAAAACGTGTCTGAACGTAATATTTTGCCGAGCCGAGTAGCGTGTAAACATTCAAGAAATTCATATTTATATTGACTGAAAGACAAGTTATTAGAAACAGCAATTTATTTAATAACATTTTATCTACAATAACATCTCGTACTCGAAGAAATGTATTTACGAGACCAAGCAATCCACATTAAATTGAGGAAAACAACATCACATAACCTGTAAACAGATCGTCGAAAATAATCTAGCCGCGATTAAGATTTACAAAAATATCCGCAAGTGACCTACCTTCAGCTCTTGCGTTTGGGATGAGTTGACGTTTCCCCGACGTCTCGGCGAAGTTGAAAACTAGTGATAATTAGTCGGGTACGACGTGTGTTAGGTCGAGGATCGCAGCGAGATCGTACGCCGGCAACGAGAGCAACGAGAAGTGTGCTCACGGACGCGAACGCTATAACTGGCCCAAAAGCGACAAGGAACTGGCAGCCAGCAAGACGAAAGCGCACGACTAGCAACGAACGAAGCAGGCGCCAACGAACTAAATCATCATTGGTTGCAATAAATTTCGGTAGCGAATCCTCTAATTCAATAGATCTAAACACAAATATCACAAATACTCAAAACATAATTTATTTTTACACACAACTGGAAAAATTGCTCCTGTCAAAAAATATCTGTAAAATATTACGTCTTCGAAACGAACAAATCTCGAAAGCAATACGAAATATAATAAGAAATAAATGTACCTATCTACTCGAAGACCGGTATAAATTGAAAGAAAAATGTAGAGCTCTGGAAACAGCATACTCGAGAATTTCATTACAATAGACATTTCTGTTTCCATGATTTATTTTTGGTACAGAACAATCATATTTATTAACATTTGCAATTACTGTTTCATACTACCATATTTCAAACAATTTCCGTTAAATTCTTTGCTACCAAAATAAATAAATAAAAATAGTAATAATAATAACGACAAAAGAAACTTGGAAACCAGCCACTGCTTTATTTTAAAAATCAACCTCTACTAGTTTCGACCCCGCATGCGTCTTCTTCGGAGCTGAATTTTCAATAACTGTTATACAACATTTTAAAAACAATAAATATAAAGCACAAACATAGATAAGACTTCTCGTCAATAATTAAAAAAAAAATACATTAATAAATAAATAAAAGACAATCTGCTTTTGTATCATATTATTATAGTAGTTTTTTACATGATTCAATTTAAAAGTGGTGTTTAGGCAACGGCTTGGCAGGTAGCGTTAATGCCGGTTCATTCTATAACGCAAGTTAAGCAATGCTGGTCGCGGTTAATAGTTGGATGGATGGCCAATACCAGCGAACACTGCGTGCCGTTGTCAACCCACCGAAAACGAGGTAACGAGTCGGCATATAACCTCAGCAGTTGAGACCGCTTAATATTAATAAGAAAGAAAAAAGAAATAAGTGAAATTTGTTTTCCAGCTAGCGAAAAAAAATATGGAGTCCATATCTGTGTTTCTGTTTTATATTTATTTATATATTTATTGAGAAGAAAAATAAAACGGACTTGCAAGCAAAATAATTAATAAAAAACGACGACCATGTTTTTTTCAGTTACAACTATCATCATCAGGGCTTAGTTACAGGTCGAGAAAAACTAATATACATGAACATATACGACAAATTTAAGATACGTGGATATATATTCAGAGTCAGTTGTTAAAAATATACAAAAATTAGTCAGTAATAATATAACAAGAGAGTGAGAATAGCTTGAAAATAATTTGACAGATATTTTGAAAACTTGTTGCCCTATGGGCTTGAGTGGCTATTGCCAAATGGCAACAAGTTTGAGAAAGACACTGGAGAATTATTTTCTAATGTATCTAACTCTCGAGTTACATTTAATTAGATTTTTTTTTCATCATCACGCACCCCACTAAATCTATCTTTTTGCTCATTTTTTACTTGTGTTGATGAAAACTATCTGACATCTGACATTTGTCAACAAAAACAAAAAAGCTACAGATATTATTCCCGAGAATAACCACTAGAGCTTTATTCTCAGTATAATAATGACAGGATTGGTTAAAATCAGACACGTGACATACAATGAAGCATTTCATTGGTTTTAAGAAACGTCAAAAAATAATTATAAAAATAAAACAATAAATATGGATAAATAAATAGATACTATCTAAAAACTATCTGGAGCTGAACTGAAGTATATATTTATTGTTTTTAAAATATTCTGTTATTGAAAATTCACCTTTCACTATTCCTTATAATAAATACCGGATTGTGTCTTTTCTTTATGTTACATAGAAAATATAACGATATTTTGGTATAGTAACAACAATTTTTTTCCTATGGATTTTAGTCTAAAAACGTAAATACAAAAAATGTTTAGAATGAAAAACTACATCTAATAAGCCTTATTACATTAATGTAAACGTTCTCCTTCACGAATTAGAAGCAAAAATATTCACAATTTGAAACTAATTACAAAATGCTATGAAATATAAAAGAAATAACTTGAACAATTTTTTTGTCAGATCTATCAAAATATTTTTAATATTTTCTAACTGTTCTATTTATTGCTGATTGATTATTGACATTAAATATAAAAGATATAGCATAATAGAAAAAATACAATGCAGTTTAGAAATATTAAAAATATTTTAATGATCAAAACGTTCAATTTAATTGTTTCATTTCTCATGGTAGTCTGCAATTATTCTTTTGCTTATATTTCTTGAATGACACCAATTTGATTAACATAATTAGACTTATTAGATGCAGTTTTTCTTTCTTACCATTTTTTGTATTTCTGCTTTTAGTCTAAAATCCATAGGGAACAAAATGTCGCTAATATTCGAAAATATTCGAAAATAATTTAAAAAAGTTAACACCCTGTATATCATTACGCCATTTACCCATTTCTCGGTGTGGCACTCTGCTTAATGCAGATCTCGGTAATATAATATATTTGGTTGCGGTTACCAGCCGTCAAGTCCCGGCTTCCAAGGATGGTAGTGATGGAGGAGCCACAGAAGTAATTTTATGTAGTGTATTTTCTAAATTTGTCGACTGTGAGGCTCGAACCGAGGATCTTAGATAAACAATCCGATGCGCTACCACGGAGCTATTTAACCTATATTTACCAAAATACAGATTTATATTTATCTGATATATTTATAGCAGAGGTGTTATCTAAAAAAGCACATTGTTATCTACAGAAATTGATGCAGGTTATTTTTGAGTAGAAACATTATGTGATTTATCGTATTCAAAGCGATGCTACTACGGATAATAAGTACCTATCTTCTATCTCTACTAACTACAAAAATTATGAGGTTAAATTTATAAATAAGTAACCCTGTTATTTTGTAAATGTTATTCGCTAAAGAATGTGCGTGTTTCGTACGAATTCACTTTTTTACTTGAATTCGAAATTAGGGATTTTATATAAATAAATCAAACTTATCCATGTCTGTCTTCGATACTCTATTTAGAATAGATATTTGTTATGATATTAGTACAAGAAAGAACAATTTTTCAATAAAACTTTTTGCAGTTTTTACCTCCCGCACATACCGATTAGTGAATTGATTTTTTTCAATGTAAGAAATTGATTTTATAGCAAAATACTTTAAACAAATCTTATAGATAATTGAATTCTGCATCTAAGTCACTAATCATATTTTATTTTACACCTTTTGTTACATGTAAAATCAATTTTTATGAAAAAGTTTAATGTGGTAACGCATCGAACTGAGGATCTCACGATCCCACTACCGACAGTTACTTGAGGGCTATGATTTGACGGCTGGTAACCGCACTTCAAACGAAAAAATATATCACTTACTGAGATCTGCGTAAGCAGAGTGTCACACTTATAATGGATAAAAGGCGTGATGATATATTTATTTATGAAAATATCTTCTCATTAGTAGTGATAGCCATGGAATTTAAACAAAAATATAAACATATGCATTCGCGCGAACTGTCAAACTATTGAAAAGTGTTTTGGGGGGTATTGTGACGGGGTAAAATTTTCGGTAGTGAGTTTTCAACAGATGAGCACGTTTTGAGTCCCTAGAATAAGATTTCACTATTTTTATTATAACTCAAAATTTAATGAACCTATAATAATGTCAAATTTCAAACTTAGGTTTTAGATGTTTATTTGAAATCGGCACTAAAATGCTCAAAAATCGTCATTAAAAGCTCAGAAATCGTTACTAAAGTAACCCATTATACGTCGATTTCGAGCAAGGCAGTGTTGGCAACCGTAAAATAATTATTGTATAAGTAAAGATAATTTTGACAGATTTATGAGGTATTGCAGTAAATTTATATGTAAAATGAAACAATATGTGCAAGAAGAATTAACTAAACGAGGACAAAACACATAATTTTGAGTGTTATTTACGATAACTTCAATGTGTGAGGTTGGTAACACTGAGTGTCAGTTCCATTTGACAACTGATGTACAAACTTAACCTATAAATTTTTTTTTGCAGTTTTTTCTAATTTAGATTTCAAATAAAATTTAATATGTACCGCGGCACTGAAGTTCCTTTTTGGTTCTACATGGTTTATTTTCGTAATAAAAAGTTAAACTTCAGTGCTTTGATACATAAATAACTATTATATTACGAGCTGATAAGATTTTGAGACATTCATCAACAGAAAGTGATAGTTTATTTGAAAACCTAGTATGCTTCTTTGGCATAGCATATCTCAGTTAATTAATGAATTAAACTTGAAACATTTTTTCTATTTTTTACCATTTAAAGGTTCTTTGACTGTAGAAGTTGAACATTATGCGTTACCACTACTATATCGATAAAAGAAGTATGTTAAATACAATAATAGTTGAATGTTTTTTATAGAAGCAAATCGTGCATTAAAACTAAAATGATTTGTAATTAAAAATTAATAATGTTGTCGCTTATTTCGTGATACGTGATATACGTAGCTATGTACATACATATGTCAAGTTGTTTGAATGGTAACCTGCTATTATATTAATTTGTTTTTCGATTCTAGAAAACATGAATATATGCAGCAATATTAATTATATTTGCGAACGGTTGCTATATTATTTTAAATACATTGACTGGTACCACGAGCTCTAGTTTTCGATATGTTTTAAGAGAAGAGTTTTAGACTCGGTTTTAGCGCTGTACAATGGTCAAAAAAATATTACAAAAAAATACTTCAAATAAAAGTGGTAGATCATATATTTCTCAGTAACTTTTATTCGAAGCATTTCTTTATATATTATATATTATTATAGCTGCCAAGAGTTCTGTTTTTGGGTGTTTTAAGAGAAGTGTTTTAGCGCTGTACGATATCGAAAATTATTTTATTAAAAAATACTCCAAATAAAAGTGGTACACAATATATTTCTCTGTAACTTTTATTCTTATACAGCGCTAAAACATCCAAAAACTGAGCTCAATAATACTTTTCATTTAATATTCTGTTCAACAAATACAGTACTTAGTAATGAAATCCTAACCTCAATTGACAAAACATTTCCACGGATAAACCATTTAGTTTTATAATTAAAATAGAACAATATTTTATGTGGCTGCAAAACAAATATGATCGGTAGCGTGTTTGTGAATTTATTGCTAAAGAAAAATTCCAAATGATGACGATCAGGGGTATGAAAGGATTTGTAAAAGGTGACGAAGCGAAAGATGTGAGTCAGGATAACGGATAGAAATGTTTGGGGAAAGATTGTTGCATGATTAAAGGACACGTAATTAAAGAACCGAACGCTTTTTCGTTCATTTGCTGGTTACACTCAAATGCTCTCGCTCAATCTAACGTCAATTTGTAACCACAGTTACACGGCTTTCTATTTCTCTTTCTCTTCAACATCAACAGGGAACAGGGGTAGATTGTGACATGGACAGACGTATGAGGTCACGAACACAAAATATTAATTCATACATAATCAATAACAAATAAAAAATTAATGGTCCAATTTGTCAAAAATTGATGTGATTGTTATTTTTTAATTATTAAATTATTATTTTACCCCTAATCTCGAGTTTAATGCACCTCATCGATTATGAAATAACAAACCATAACCATTTATTGAGGAATTTACCGTTCAATTCATCATTAATTCAATTATGACAATTTACGGATAAAAAGGATAATAAAAAATATGTTATCAACGCGCATTCTCTCGTTGAGTTTTGAATTCATTTTTAACAACACTCACCCAATTCTGATTTTCAGCTATCGGCCGTCCAACCATAGTACCCATTAAAACAACAATCCGAGTTTAACGTTTCGAGTTTATTGATTATCACAGTAGGCGGTATAAAAAAACAAGTGACTATATACACGAAAAATAAAGTTCGAACTATTCAGTAATGAGGATATAAGACACATTTTCTGAAAATTTACCAAACTTTGTAAAATAAATAAATATATCATCACGCCTTTTAGCCATTATGGGTGTGTCACTCTGCATGCGCAGATCTCGTTAAGTGATATATTTTTACGTATGAAGTGCGGTTACCAGCCGTCAAATTATAGCCCCAAAGATGTTAGTAGAGGGGAAACCACAGGGGTAAAATTAAGGTAAATTGGCAACTGTCAGCTGTAAGATTCGAACTCAGGATCTCCCAATCCACAGTCCGACGCGTTACCACGGAGCGATTTATTTTTTTGTAAAATAAATAAATATATCATCACGTCATTACCTATTTCTGGGTGTGGCGCTCTGCTCAAAGCAGATCTCGGTATTATGATATATATTTGCACATAAAGTGTGGTTACCAGCTGTCAAACCACGGTCCCCAATGATAGAAGTGGTAGAGGAACCACAGGGGTAATTTTATGTGGTGACAATTTTCGAAATTTAATTTTTAACTCGAAAATTTGTCGGCTGTGAGGCTTGAACCGAGGACCTTATGATCCACAGTCCGAAGCGTTACCACGGAGCTATTTAATTTTTTTGCAAACACTTCTAATTGCTTAGTAAATAATCAAGTTTAGTTTCTTGATTGTTACACTATTTTTAGAAATTGCATCTTATGTCCTCAGCTTACCGAATATTCGGTAAATTCTACGGTATTTTTTATTACCTCGCGTAAAAGCTAATCGGCAAAATTTTAATCCTGGCTCCAGGAAATTTTAGAATATTTGGTCAACAGGAGTGAATTAAAGTTTAAAGTGACATTGCAGCTAGGCTAGGCTATTACACCGGCAGGTTGAATGTATTCCGCATATATAAGAGAAATCAATTGTTAGGTGGCACAATTAGAAAGCACAGAGCGAAACAACACAAACACCCATACAGAGAGGATGATTCGAACCGCAGACTATAGAGCACGGGTCATTACGCTAACCACTGCGTTGGAGAGGTCGCTAACCAATTTTGTTAATATAAGCGAAGTTTGACAAATTTTAAAATTATGTTTCTGCGGTTTCATACCACCATGCTCTGTTTTGTTACAATTTAATCAATTTATTAAAAGAACATAATAATAGATTTCATTATAATTAATTAATTCGCGTAGAGTGTATTTCAATAAATGGATTTCATTGATTTTAGTAACCTCACCGTTTTCAGATATATTTTGGTTGTTCAATCATAAAATTTAATATTAACGTATAGTCTATAATAAAAAAATGTGTTAAACTGAACTCTTAACTCCGATGAATTAAGTGTACTACGTTGACCTTGAAAGTTAAAACGTTCAAAAACTTCTTACTGACCTGTATCTTTACGATTCCAGCGCCATCTAATATCCAAGTTACAAATTTCGGTGCATTAGTACAGCTTGTAAATAATAGAGCTTACTATTGATTTCAATTTTAATTTTGACATCAAAATTTACCTCCCAAGGTAGCTTCAAAATCGAGACTCGAGACATACAACCTTTAATTGTTAGTTTGATACATTAATAAGCAGCGTTAGGTGTGGCATACTGTTAACACAATTTCTGTTGTTGATTTAAATCGTAGTGACGAGTTCTCAGTGTTGTATTGGGTGAATCGTTATCCACAGCTATAATGGATCTAAATTTATCAGCTTTTCGAGAACCAAGAGGGGTTATGAGAATTTTTCAGTTTGTAAGTATAAATTTGTCTTAGCTAAGAAATATTTTAACTAAAACAATCTACGTTTTTAGATATTTTCTATTTGCGCATTTGCCACGACAACGAATTATAGTGGTCTAGTTCAGTTCATTTGCAAGTCTCAACCTCCGGAGAAAAATTATGACTTTTACTACCCGTTTCGCCTATACAAAAACTTTACATTTGTAAACTGTACTGAGGGGAAGTCGCAAAATGTAATAATTGCAGGAAACTTTTCATCTGATGCCCAGTTTTTCGTAGCCACTGGAGTTCTGGCTATGTTGTTTTCTCTAGGCATTGCTGTGATTTATGCCAAATTCGATGAAAAGTACAAAAGTAATGCGCAGTGGCCATTGATTGTGAGTTATTTAGATTGTAACCTATTCGTCTGATTTTAACTGCTGTGTTACCTTTTTAGGACTTCGTTGTAACTGTTGTTTTGGCAGTCTTGTGGCTGTCCGGGAGTGCAGCTTGGGCAAATGGCTTATCCGGATTGAAAATGGTAACGTCACCAGAAGTTCCAAACTGTAAAGAATGCCTTGTTCATTCTACCAATTTTTCATCTCTTAATATATCTGTGGTAAGCTATAATTGTAAGTGACCTATATATTTGTGTATTAATATCATTTGTAACAGATTTTAGGTTTCCTAAACTTCTTCTTATGGGCATCTGACTTATGGTTCTTGTACAAAGAGACAGAATGGTTCCAGGCGAAACAAACTGACCTGCCATCTTCACCAACCATGTAAACTGTTCGCACAAAGATTCACGGATGTAAATATACAAATGTATTTAATTCAAATTTCTTTAATTTAACTAGTCAACCGACACTGCAAAATTTTGTTAATCTTTATTTATTGCAGTTGAAATGTAACATCGAGATGTTTAATTTTGTTATTCAGCTGCTGGTAATAAGTTCAATTTTTTGTATTACATTCCAGTAGCTCAGCCAGTGGGTAACTAGTACTAACTAACAATAACTAACATGACCATAAGTAGTTGTATGTGGATTACTAGTATTGCCATAGGTATAATAATACTACAAATTGAATACAAATAATTTCGGAGCTATTTCACCAAGTACAAATGAATTTAACAAGTTATATTTATTTTTGCCATGATCATACACAAGTATTCAATTACAAGTATTGTTATATCCGTGAATATTACACAGTATTGTATAGAGTTAATAGAATGTATTTTGTTTGAAATGTAAGGTAGATTGAGCACTTAACATATGACTAATCAGATAGACTTAGCAATATGGTATTATTTTTGTTATTTTCAGATTATTTTTATTTTACGTTAATAAACATTTATGAATGCTCAAATTTCATAAATTGAAGTTGGGTTCTCTTTTTATCAGTCATTATTCGATCACAATAAATGTGTAAAGCGTTCAAATAACATAACCTGGCAGTTGATGTTGACATGCTGATCTAACATTGTACTCGTTGCTAATTTAACCTGCCATAAATTAATGTTGATGTTAGGCTTCTTTATTAAACATAATCGATCGAATAATGTAGTATTTTTGGTTTCACATTTTTATAGAAAAACAATAAACATACATTTCAGTATGACAGAAGGAATCATTTATCTATTAGTTTTCATTTAGGGCAATCTTTAATAAAATTTAAAGAAATAGTTGTTTTCAATAACTTTATTAGAACCATATAGACTAATGTTAATACTGAACTTCTGTGATTGAAAAATTAATGTCAATGAATTATGTTTGACAATAGGTCTAGGATCTAGTGAAAAATTTGTTTGGTAGAAATATCAAAATGTTAGGATTGTTAATATTGGAAATTATCAGTTCATACAGTTAAATGTCGACTAGAACACCGATTGTATTAGATCATGAGAAATTGTGAAGTAATATTTAGTGTCACTGTTGTAACAGTTGTTACGCACTTAATTTTGTTACACGAATATGTTCATAATTTCTAATTAGCATAATTATGACATTTGTAAAACAAATCGTTCGAATAGCTTGCTGCGGTGGAGTGTTACTATTTTGAATTTGTTTCGTATTAATGTAACTTAATGGTAGCTGTTGATCTTAGATTGCTATATTATTTAACGTGACTTTTTTTATAGTATGTATCGCCAAAATGTGTAGATCTCAGTAAAATTTGAAACAGAATTTGTAGATCTTATCTGTGTTTAGACCGTGATTTTTGACCAAACATATCAGCAAAGGAGACCCTAACTAATGTACTGTAATACATCTTCCAATGTCAAAACAAATACTTATTTTGCAAATGATGTAATTGTACACAGCATTTGATTAATAAATGAAACTATGTTTACCTACTAAATACACCGTCTTTTATTTTTGGTAATTACTACTTCCTTAATACAATGTTAGAACAAGTTTATTTTGAAATCGAAATCGATTGAAATGTACATAATTCATCCATCCGCTTTAATTGAGACGCAAATTTTCAATTCGCACATTGATTGCTACCTATATTAATTTCTTCTAAAATATTTTAGTAATCTTAATAACGTGTTTAATCAGACTGTTATCGGAAAATGTTATGAGAACTATTAAAATAACTTTGTTAATGTACATGCATAACAATGCAGTGACGCATGACGTGGAATAAGTATATAGCTGATTACTAATTATTACATTAGCAAAAATATTGCCTAGGCAAATGGCATATCACAAATGATTGGCGGATTATCGATTACATTTATACGAGCATTGATTTTTTTTAGTTTGATCCATAAATAGCAATAAATTCAACATTATTTAGTGAGAAATATTTTCTTAATAAGCAGTGGTGAAGCTGTTGTAGAAAACACTTTCACAGCAATCTCAATTTATGATACAAAAATCGATTATTGTTTGATTGTACTTGAAAAAAATGAGCGCCAGAAATCAGCAACCAACAACTCCAGACTGTGTTTAAAATTAATGAGCTCTAAGATACTGACGCTTTCCAAAAGATCGATAGTTAGAAGTTTTATAGATGGTAAGTACTTCAAATATATAAGCTCTAGAATCTAGAATACTTACAGGAACCACTGTAAGTTAACTTAATAGTATAGTAATTGGGTTATCAACTTATTTCACTTTTAGGAGTTTAATAAAAACGTATGGTTCCGCATACACTTTCTGTTATGAGCAGAAATATATGATAATTATTCTATTAACATTATCACCACTATAGTGAAAATTTAAATGCTTATATTTGTGAATATCAAATTACTTACCATTTTGGATGTAATCATTCTTCTTTTGGCACTGCACTACACCCAATAAATTATAATAAAAATAATAATAGTGGTGTCCCTGGAATGAAAAAAAAAAAAAATAGGATAACATGCTACACATATTTATTTTAAAATTATAGTATAACAATTTAAATAATAAATCATATTTATTAAGTGAAAGTATTGTTGAGAAAACATTGAGAGCGACAAATATTAAACAAAATTATGAATTCCAGCCTAAATTTAAATAAAGGATATAAACTTATAACATCGCTCTCCTTTTCACAACAATGCAAGCCTATTCTACGATCTTACTTTATAAATATATTGTCAATCTTAACATAGAAAGAATAATTCGAAACATTTCCATTTCAGTTCACAAAAATATGATATTCGTACCTATACAATACCTGTTTGTTTTCATTTAACAGCGTTAGTTTGCTTTCTGATGACTTATATTGAACAAAATTATACGTTTCTCTAGGCTTTACGATTAACGATAACAGTTTGCATTGGGAACCGTTGGGCCCTAAAAGTTACCAAATGCATACCGCTCAGTACATTAATATTAATATTGACTATTAAAATTATTGTCAGATGTAAGGTAATTGTGTACATGTAATAAATTGCACTTTTCATTTTTAAACAGCATACAGTGTCAGAAGAACAGATAAGTATTGGGTTATATTTATTTTTTCTATGTACTGTTACTGATGGAGTTAGTGGTACTAGCTACAGTTTTACTGTTAGAAGTTTTTCTGACACTGTACGCTGACAAGAGTTGAAATTACATGATTTTTCGTTAATAGTAGTAGTAATAATTTTGATATGGGTTTATATCAGACGTGCAAATTATTGTCGGACATCACATTATTCAATCATGTAGAACTATGAAACAAACCAGTCTTCGTTAACGAATAATTTAAGATTGAATAAGATCAAAAGCAGATTCTCTCTGAATCTTGCATCTACGAATCAATCTCTAACTTTACCGTCAAGCACACTAAAGAGATAAATTACACAAATGTTATATACAAATATGAAACAAATACATGCATAGTCCTGTTCATTACATGATATTTGGTACTACTAGATGACATTAAATATATTAATTCGTAACACTTGACGATATGGTTTCAACTTTTAAAGCAACATTTAAGTTTACCTTAGTCATATGTAGGTGTGATATTGTTGAACATTATGTCAGAATTTACAATAGTTCAAATACAAGTAATTTATACATTTACTTGTTTTTATTACACTAATTAAATACTGTCAAAAATACGTATAAAGCAGGTAGTTTAAAGTGGATAAGACTCTTAGAAAAATAGGGCTCATTTCCTAATAACTACAAGGTACTTTGGATAAAAAACATTTGCAGTTATTACGATGTACAGACATCATACATCATAGAAAAGCAGAAGCTGTTTTGAGGAATATCAATTCAGCAATAATGCGACATACATACATGTTTTGATAGATATTTTTATATTTGCAAAATTGCATATTTCTTCGAGATAATTACTTTAATTTCGATATGTTAGTATCGCCGAGCTACGATGTACTATATTAGTAATTAATACTTATGAAATTATACGATATAAACAATGAAATTTACATTTTTCTATGACAGTATACACAAATATTTATAATTTTCTTATTTACACGTGACAGAGTAAAACATGATTGCCAATCTATATATACTATATACAAAATGAAATAATTTGGACCAGTGAATTTACTATTTAGTTGATAAAAATTTTGTAATCGTTCATACGTATTTACAGTACTTACGGAAGACATTGTCATGATTTTATTTTTTACCAATAATAATTGAGAGTACCGCATATTACTATCACATGAAAATAGATAGATAGGCATAGTACTGTTTCACATTTTATCTAAAGGTATAATTAGCTCTACTTGTAGGCCATGCTCTCTAAAGGTAAAGTACTCGATATGAAAGGTTCGAAACGTAGATTTCTTCGACATTTTACAGCATTTTTTAAAAGGCTATAAAAAATATACTAAAATTTTATCGTCGCATCCATAGCACAAATATTTCCAATCCCAAAATTTTCTCTACATATAATGTCTTTTCAGAATTTATGACTGGACTGACGGTTAAATTTCTCGATATATTTTTTGATTGATATATATATTTATCAATCAAAACCAACCTCAATACTTATAAATTACCAAAAAATAGTCCAGTCGTAAAATCTTTTTTATACGATGCCAGAATTTATCCAAACTTGCATGATCACCGAAAAATAATTATGGAAATATAAAATGAAACGTGTGTAATTAAAAAATGACTGTCAGGGATCAAGCAAATTTGAAATGTCAAGTAAACATGAAACATTTCAAGATAAACTTATTTGTAGAGAAATTGTTTTTCTAGCACTTGTCAATTCCACTGTGAAATATGAAACAGTACTGGTTAATTTGTGATTTTCAACAAACACGATATGTTGTGGTTATTCTACGTGCAAGTATTAATAACTGCCACCTAAGATAAATAGTTCACAATGAAACTAGAATACTAGAGTTACTAGAAATCCAAATCTATACACATTGTACATTTCAGATTATGTTATCACATTTTTACATGTATATATATATATATATATATATATATATATGTCATGAACAGTAAAATCTATGACGATTCGGCTTTTAACATAGTAAGGACGCCATCGGCTCTGGAAGAGTACATTACTCTAAAATACATTTAAGCTTCTATATGATATAGTAATAATTTGATTATGTCGACTGTACCATTATTACATTAAAAGCCGAGGTGATTTGAATTCAGCAAAGCCTGTTTCGAGTTACAGTACGAAACGTGCTGAGCATGTGGAAGATTGCATCTACACATGTCCTACTTAGAATATATATTTCCCTACATATTTCAAGTCACTGTATATATGTAAATAATACTATCCTTTTGTACATTAAATAGTTATATATAATAGTCTTTCAGTTATTGTCATTCGAAAAGAAGTACGTTCCTTCAAAAATTACAGCATCTCACAGCTTAACATACTTTTGATCAATTAAAATGAATTTCTATATATCACGTAAGTTTCGTATAAAAGGTATTTATTATGTCAAAGTAAATAGTATTTTTTATATTTCGCAGTTCCTGTAACTGTGCTTCGGTTCCGCACTTTGTTTTAAACCACGCACTGGAAAAATAGTATTTTACTCTGCAGCACAGTTGCTTCTTCATTTGGAAGATATGTTCAATTTCTTTATTTTATAAACTTTTTATAAATATGGTCAAATAGATTGAGTTCGTCACAATTTTTTCCACACTTCTTTGACCACTTTTTATAACAGTTCATCGTTTGTCAAGTCGTCCTATTCAAAGTTACAATTTCATTAATATATCTTTTTTGTATAAATTAAAAAATAATATTTACACTAAATAAAGGCACATATACTTTTTACGTCTATGCACTGCAGCAAAAAAATATCATTACTTTTAAATAAACAATTATTCAACTTCCAACAGCTACAAAAATTTGTGCAATTGTAAATAAAATATGAATAAAATTATATATAGTTTCTATAAACTACCCTATTTGGATTAAGAAGCACCTACAGGAAATAAGTGAGGTTAATACAGCTCGCACTAAAATCTAAATTACCACTATATAAAGTAACATTAGCAAAATTAACTATGTATTAGATTTGTGCATTTACTGTTACTCAGCAAAACTAGTATCATCTGATTAACTGTCATCATTACCTACATTATTTAATTGACTTCATAATGAATATTAGAAACAAAAATTGTTCGTAATTTCTGCTTCTTTCATAAAGTGTTACTTATTCATAATAGTTTACCGATCGAAAATAAAAATTGTAATACTTTATCAACTTTCAGATTTAATTTATATCTATGTCTAAAGCACTTTGTAAATTTATTTTTGAATGATTTTTTTTTATAAAAGTTAAAGTAAACTTAATAGACTTGTGCTAATTAAATTTAAAAAATATTATTATATTTGAAAAATTAAAAACAAGCAAGAAATCTAAGCTATAAAGTTTAAATATAAACGCGAATCTGACAACAGTAAGAATTAAATTAAAAAGATAAAAGTTGCGTGTCTTAGTTGATAATCTAGCTAGTTGGTAATTTAATCCATAGTTAATTTTGGCTGCATAAACCTGGCATAACTAAAAAAATAAAGAATCTTGCAATAAATAAAAATGGAAACTGTTTCGAAAAATCAAGCACTATTGCGCATAACATCTATGAGTAATAAATAGAAAATAGTATATAAAATCAAGAAGGAAATTTTAGAAAACAACAGATAAATAATAGAATGGTCTATAAAGTTTGACTCACCGTGTAGAAATTTCGTCTGTACATAGTTCTGTGTGGAGAATAAGATTCTTGATGATAATAATCCAACGGTTCGTCATGTTGTCCTCCCCTAGAAATAGACTCACCTCTTTCGTGTCTTGTAGTCGGAGACAGTAAGTTCGGGAATACCAGTACGCCAGGATATCGAACAGGAGCTTTTTCTTTTGCTTCGTTTTTAGCTTCGTTCTCTGCGTTTATCATGTAGCTCAAGCCAAGGTTCCTACAGATAATTTATTTGCATTCAAACAAAATTGAATTTTTTTATTTGGAATATTGGTCTCAGATACATACTGTTGGAGTTCTCGTTCTCTTTCATGAGACCTGCTAGGTTCTTTATTGTTTGCTGCTGCTATTTTTGCAGCTATTTCTTCTGACATGCGTTGCTCTTGTAGCTCTCTAGCTCTTTCTGTACGTATCAGCTCCTATAATTATTTTTTTAAATCAAGAACTAAATAATACAAGTCAACAAAAAACATTTTTTTTGAGATTCTATATAATTTGATAAATTTTTATTCTATACATTGAATTAACTAGAATCCTCATTTATTACTTATAAAGTTTGCTTTTGTCTTTTTTTGGTTATTATTTAATTGTTATTACAATAAATGTATGACAAAACATATCGTTACGGTTTCTACAAAAGCGAACTTTATCTAATATAACTATTTTTTCTTTTATTAGTTACGTGAAGAAATCAAAATTTGACATCTGAAACCCAGACACAAAATTCGTGTTTACCGGTGTAATCTACTAACTAGATATTTATATCATATTTATGAGTTTATAGTACGACATACAATATAAGCGAAGTTTAAAGAAAAAAAAATCACACTAAAATTGAATATTCAAGTATATTATTGAATGTTTCAATATTCTACAGTTGAATAGAAACAATTTAAAAAAAAAAGTCATTGATAAGTGTAAAGCTTGTATTATACGATGAAGTTTTACTTTCATGTGACTTTAAAAGTTTCTTTATGAATGAACTTCTGACCTTATCAGTCTATTTACACGATCAAGTTTAAAGTGAATTAAAATAATACCAACATAAATTGCATTCATTCAAATCTCTTTATATTACGGTTATGGTAATCAGTCGATTTCACTGCGTTAAAAGATCGATAATTGTAATTGTATATATATATCCACCAATATTTCAATTTCTTCTCTACTCCATTATGTCATTTTAAGTTAATGTAAATCAAACACTTGTACTGTACACACCAAAAAAATAAACACAATTGACATTTGACAGTTACTTCGCCTCTTTCCAAAACATGTACTACGTTGGTGCATAGATACATACCTACATAACATTACGCTATATCCCACTCAGTGGGGTAGCACGAACCCAGAAACACAGTCAACCAGCAATCATTCTCCTCCAAACATTCCTATCCTGACACACCACTTTCCCCTCGTCTACATTCATAATGTGATTCATACATACTCGTCTATTCTTCGCACTCGGAATCATTCGTTCACGCAGCAAACCATCAATCATACCCAACCAATTATTCCTCGGACGCCCACGCAATCGTTCACATTCAATCTCACCCGCATCTATTAGATTCACCAACCTTTCATTCGATATTCGCTCAACATGTCTAAACCACCTTAACTGACTCACTCCCACTTTCTTAACAACATTCTTCTCAATCTCACACTCACCATACACCAATTTATTCCGGATACGATCACGTCTCGTATACCCATACACTCCTCTCAAATATCTCATTTCCACAGCAGTTATACGTCGTTCATGCTTCTTCATCCACACCAAACATTCAGAACTATACATCAATGTAGGCACGAACACACCATTATAAACACTCAATCGGGCATCTTTAGATACATTCACGATTCGAGTAAATGTACCCAGAGCACCCAGCAGACACCCGCCTTCCAATCTCCCAGTCAATACGTCCATCCCATATCTAAGTTGGTAATGCGGTAATGTTATAAATCTCTGAAAGTAAGTTGAACAGGGTTGTCAAACATATTAATAAAACCTTATAATTACAATAAAACATCAATAATTACAATATTAATACTGAACAAAAGCATTTTTATTATAAGTTATATAAAATTCGAATTTCCGGAACTGTTGACACATGTCAAATTATTGAAATAAATTTAAACATTTGTTTTCATAGATTACTACCATACATCACCTTTGTTTGTTGGATATACAAGTAGAATGAGAAGTTAATTTGGATAATTAAGGATGATTGTGAATAAAATGGTATATATAGTTGGGTGGGAGCTTCATTACAGCCTTGCGCAATAATAAGCCCTCGGCTGGAATGAAACATTCCCCACCTCACATGTAATACACCGTTACGTCATTGTACGAGAGAGAAAACAATCATTTAAAGGCACTTGAAAAGAAAAACGTCATCGTGTAATGCACAGGTACACTTAATAATCGTAGAAAATGTATATGGCGCAGATCTGAGCTACTTTACGCTAGTAATAATTAATTGTCCGTATTTAATACCTTGAGATGCTGGAAACTTCCACTTTGGGGTATGCTAATGCCGCCGCCCACGAGGCGGACGGCCGATTTTCCCCTTCTCGGTAAATCATAGGGTTGCGAAATTCCGTAATAGCGAGTGAAATCTTCAAACGCTCGGTCCCGAGCCAAAACGTCGTGCACTCGGAATGAATTTGGTTTGTGGATCATTATTCCGTAAACAGGCCGAGTCTTCCCTCGAGCTACCGCTCGTAACCTGCAAATTAGCGGCGTAAATTTCTCTAATCTCGCAGCGAAAATTAATTGTTGAATTTTGTTTACATTTCTGTACTGTGTCCGCTATTACCGCCGCCTCACTTTTTAATTTAATTGCCAAACCAGTAATTAAACAAATTTGTGTACATTTTTATGCACATAATTTAAACAGTAGAATTTGAAAATAAAATTACGGTCAACCTTTCGATGTGCTAAGCACCTCCGATTTGAATGAAACTTTGCGAATTTTGTGTAAAACTAAAGGGAAAATTACTAACACACACTTTAACCCATTAATGCCCAGCGATAAATCATACGTAAAGATGTCTCACTTTAAGATTATGTTTCTGTCAGGCTATGGCATTTCAAACTGGATAAACTATGCCAAGTCATTCATTTGATATTGCTATTGCTCTGCATATTTAAATAAAAAATATATTATCCAACACCTTTCAATACATGCTCTATAACTATGGCGATTTTAAACAAGGAAAGTAGTAGATTATTCAAAAATGGGGTATAATTTTGAGAAAAGTAACTATTTATACAATAATAATAACACACAACACCTTGGTAACTACTTAGACAGGCATTTTAATTTAGAAAATTTAAAGCATATGTCACTGTCAAATAATATTTCTTTAATAAATTTTGCATTTATTAAGTGATGTTGAATAAAACGTTATACTTCACACATCACACGCACGTAAAGTTGAAATACCCACTCGATAAGATTATCATACTCTGCTTTCCGCTTTGTGTGTAAATATTTCTCTCGCGAGTAATTCCATACTTTGCCCACTTGTAAAGTAAATAACTATTATACATAATTATACTTACAGGTGACCGATGTACAGAAATATGAAATCAATATTTAAAGAAAAATAGTTCTGGGCTTTAATGGGTAAATGGGTCATTAATTCGTTCAACGTGTAACGTGGAACGAGCTTATCGTCAGATAAGTTCCATTAAAAAATAAGTACTGTGATTCGAGTTTGTCTAGCGTGAGTTGTGTAGGCTTAGGATTTGTTTGTGAAAAGTGCGAGTGAAGCGCAACCAAACCCTAAGCCTACACAACTCACGCTCGAAAAACTCGTATCACAGTATTCATTTTTAATGAAACCTATCTCACGTTGAACGAATATATATAACGTATTAAACTTAATACAATTTTTTCCTTTAACTGAGAGAAAAGCAGAATACAAATCAAAAGGAATCATTCATTTTGGAGGTTGTCCAAATTTGAAAATAAAATTTTATTCAGATTGTGCTGATCATCACCAAAAACAAACTGAGATACAAAGAATTTGTTAACAAACAATTGAACGAATATAAATTATATCTTGCTCAACTCTTCCTCATTTTATGAATCTAAATAAATTAAAATAAATATATCATCACGCCATTTACTCATTTCTTGGTGTGGCACTCTGTTCAATACATATCACGGTATGATATATTTTTATGCGTGAAGTGCGCTTACCAGCCGTCAAATCAACGACTCCAAGACGGGTAGTAGTGGAGAAGAGAAGTAGTTTTGAAATTAATGTCATAAATTTAAGGATAAATAATATGACATTTGTAGATTACGAAACAAAAAAACAAAAAGAACATTCAACTTTTCTTTGGGAAACTTTTATTTACTACTGTTTTAATTAATAATAATATTTCATTAAAATATGGTTATTAATAATACATTCAAAATTAGTTGTATAAGATATTATTCTTAATAATTAAATTAAATAGCATTATCAACGAAAATAATTGTGTAATTTACAGAAGAAATGCGTTGCCAATGGTTGTAGGTATGTGGTGTAAATATTCAGAATTTATTTTCAAATATTTGTCGGTTGTGAGGATCGAACCAAGGATCTTATGATTCACAGTTCGATGCGTTACCACAGAGCTATTTACCTCATAAATCTCATAAAACAAATTGAGAAAATTACTGCGCATTACAAATACATTACGATAGAACAAAGTATGATTTGCTTTAATTAAATAAATTAAAACAGATTCGACTCAACTGAAATATACTTCAATTAAATCCGATTAAACAGTAATACCATTACCCTATATAAAATAAATTTTAATTAAATTAATTGCACAAGTCTCAAAGAATAGCATTATTTGAAATTATAATTGCGTTTGTGTAAATAAGTACATTTAAATTCAAAGCATGTTCAAAAGAATTGAAATATGCTTTTAAAAGATATTTTTAAAATAAATTTCCATTCTAAAACTTTAATACTTTTAAAAAATCAATTTACTGGCAAAGCGACAAACTTCTGCAAAACTTTCAGTGCCTTGCATATAAATTGAACTAGACGTCGAAATTGAACAAAAATCTAAAATTGATTAAAATTCTTATTCAAATACTTTCCAATTATTTGCTTTCACGTTATGAAAATAGGATTTTGCTACCCTTGGATTATCTGTTTTTGCTTATTGTGCAATTGATGCCATTTATTTTCGAGGCCGAAGAAGTAGCTAATTTTAAGTTTTATTTTTAGACCGGGATAATAAGAAATGATTGAAAGGAGAGATAGAAAAATACTGACACTGTTATGAAACCTAGATTAGCGGTTTTATTCGAGCAAAGGGAATATTGAAAACATTAATACTACCACGCCACAAAGAACTTTATTCGTTCTTTCGTGGAATTAGGCTTAAGTTGAAGAATCAGAAAATCAAAGAGAAACGAATAATGAAACTTAACATTCTAAGAAACTCTATAAGCCGCAAATAAATGTGTTCCATTCTTCTTCGGAAATAAAGCCAAAGCCCGACGTAAAAAAATTCGTTATCCGCCAGTAAATAAATACAAACAATATATTTTTTATTTTTGGTCAAAATTGGAAGAAAAGCGGAGATGAAAAACAAAAATCAAAGGGACGGTTTAATTGAATTTAAACGAATGAAAGAGAAATACGAAACAAAAACAAATTCGGATTATATTCGTTTAAGTGAAAAACAAATATGAAAAATTCGAAACGTATCTGAATTCAGGAAACATAAAAATATGATTCATTTTTTGCAAAATTGGAAATGCAAACAAAACGGGAAAAACAGGGACAGTATAATGATAACAAACGGTGAAATATTGATTTTTCAATATAAAAAATTATTTGTTTCATTGCTTTTCAGTTAATTAAATCTGCAACCGATAATTTAATTTTAGCTTCCATGAAATTCAATTATTGAGGTGAATACAAATTACCTGTTAATCGGGAATTATTCAATTAAAATTAATGAGATCTATTATTGTAAATTTACTATCTATTATTATATTATTATAATTACCTGATCAAAATATAACTACAGCAGAACAAGCAATTACGCGAAATTGAGTTTGTAAAATAAAACGACTAAAAAGTAAATACGGATATAGATGTATATTTTTAACAATGTATTATTTACATAATTCTATATTATCCGATGTTCAATTATAATTAATATTTACATACAATATTTTTTATTTCAAATGCAGGGCAAAAATATTTTTATTTTAAATTTCCTGTGTGCTTTTTTTCACAAAGGAATTTTCTGAAAAATATACAAATATTGAAAATTGTGTCAATTACCATTAATATTTTCCTTGGAGATTCAAAAAATCACCTCCCTTATACAGGAAGTAAAAAATTTTTTTCTAATTCGTTGGAGAAAAATTTTCCTGTGAGCGATGTTTCACAAAGGAATTTTCTGAGGAATGTATAAATGTTGTAAATTATGTCAATTATAAGGAATATTTTCTTCGACGTTTCATAAATATGTAATGTTTCAAAAACAAAAAAGAAAAAATTTTAACAAAGGGAAAATTTGTGCGCTGTTTGGAATAAAAAAGAATATAGAAATGTTATAAATTATATCAATTATAATGAATATATTTTTAGTCGTTTGGAAAAATCGCCTACATTATCCAGGAATTAAAAGGAAATTTTTTACAAATACAGTAAGAGTAAAAATTCTCTTTATGTATTGTTTGTAAAATGAATTTTCTGTGTGTTATAAATTATGTTAATTATAAAGAATATTTTCTTTGATGTTCTATAAAAATATCTTGTTTCGAAAACTTAAAAGAAAAATTCTAACAAAGAAGAAAATTTGTATATTTTCTGTTGTGCGTTGTTTGGCATATAAAATTCCTAGGAAATGTAGAAAAGTTGTAAATTATATCATTTGTAAGGAATATATTCTTTGTCATTTCATAAAATCGCCTACATTATCCAGAAACTAAAAGGATTTTTATTTTAAATTCACAGTAAGAGCAGAGTTTCCTTTTGCGCGGTATTTTACAAAAGAATTTTCTGAGGAATGTACTAATGTTGTAAATTATGTCAATTATAAGGAATATTTTCTTTGACGTTTCATAAAATTTCCTGTTTTGAAAACTTAAAAGAAAAATTCTAACAAAGAGGAATATTTGTAAAATTTCTATTGTGCGTTGTTTGACATATAAAATTCCTAGGAAATGTAGAAATGTTGTATTTTATGTCAATTATAAGGAATATTTCTTTGAAGTTTGATATAATTGCCTGTTTCGAGAATTTAAAAGAAAAATTCTAACAAAGAAGAAAATTTGTAAAATTTCCGTTGTGCGTTATTTGGTATATAAAATTGCTAGGACATGTAGATATTTTGTAAGTTATGTCAATTGTAAAGAATATCTTCTTTGTCGTTCTTTGAACGAAAGGGAAATATTTAAATTGTTCCATATAAATATATTTTTCAACAACCGAAAATATCACAAGATAAGTTTATTCGTTATAACAACACTACGAAATATACCAGCACTGATAAATATTTTTTCTTGGAACAAACAGATTCCTCTTAATTGAAGAGAAAAATTGATTTGAATTGTGCTAATCCGATTTCGTTTTCATTGAAAACTTTTGTAGGTTTAATAAATATTCTTGTATGAAAATTAATTTAGTTTTGAAGGAACATATCAAAGTATTCAACTGAGACCCATTATGGGGACGAAGTAGTTTGAATAGAAGTAGTTTTAATTCAAAATGATATCGTGTAAAATAAAAACGTTTTGTTTAAAATTAAAACGACTTCTTTTTCATTATTTTTAAAATCAAAATTTAAAATATATTCATTGTCTTCCAATGCAGAAAAAGAAGATAAATAAAATTTATATTCAAAATTAATATTTATTGTTTTTAATTGAACCTAATCATTTTGTAAGAAATAAAATTTCCTTCAACGAATGTATACATAAAGAAAACTGAAATATTTCTTGAAACAAGAAGTTATTTTTATGAGTGTGTATACTGCTATACCAGCGTTGTTATAGCAAAGGCAGGCCGACAAAATCGATCACCGTAAACCCAAAACGAAAAAGAGAAATTTGTTTTATTCCCTTGAACAAATAGATCTAAAGCAAATAGAAAATCAGAACAATTCAAGAAAGTTAATGACTTACCCTCCTCCGCTCCTTGTCCTGGCAAAGTAGGGATCCCAAATATTGTAAGAGAACGGGTCCCTATACGTTGGAATCTCGTTCGTGATTTCCGCAGCACGAGACTGCCGCTTGGAAAACCTCCACATAGCTTTCAGCTCCTCGCAACTCGGCTCGGAGTTTGTTTCCACCTCGAATTTGTCAATAACTTCACCAGAGCCACGCGCACCATGGTATTCTTTTGCGCGTGGCATTGCCAGTAACACTGTGGTGAAATTATTGCACGCGATCCACCATAGGAGAGTATTTGTCATAAGTGAACAGCCATTCATCTGCAATTGCAGGGACGGTTTACGCACGGTTTACCACGGAACGCAACGTACCCCATTACTATTACGTTACGTTACGGGAAATAGTTCCCTTTCTGGACTGCTTGTGAAATACTATTATACCGATGAATTGACATTACTAATACGTTTAGAAAAGACGAGGCAACATAAAGGACTTTTTTGCTGTATTATGGTCGACAAAAGAAACTCTTGGATAACAGCTACTGGTTTTTATACAAAAAATCCTCTACTAGTTTCGATATTTCTACGTCTTCTTCAGGATGTGAACTTTTTCTCAATAATAATTACAGAACATTTTGAAAACAATACATATACCTATAAATAATTATAAAAAACACAGATGAATCTTTTCGTCAAAAATAAAAATTCATTTAAAAAAAAAATTCGAAGTCCAATTGTTTTCGTTGAGCGGAAAATGTTTTACTTACTTATTACGATATTTATTATTTTAATTATTAACGACGAGATTCACCTGTGTTTGTTTTTATAATTATTTTTATATTTATTGTTTTTAAAATGTTCTGTAATTGTTATTGAAAAAAATCGCCTCTTGAAGAAGATGTAGATACGTCTTGTATGAGACGTCAAAACTACACTGAGAGAAAAAATTTAGTAAATTCAAATAAATCCATTTATTAGAAAAAAAATTTATTTAATGAAATATAAATTTATTAGTAGTGACAAAATATTTATTTAATATAAGTGTAAGCGATTTATTTAAAACAAACAAATTTAATTATTTAATTCACAATTTATTTGAATTTAATAAATTTATTTGAATTAAAAAAAAAAAATTAATTTTAGTAAAGATTATATGTAATTTAAGTCAATTGCCGATATTAATTATTAGAAACTAATGAAAATATATTAAATTTTAATAAACAAAATTTTTTTAAAGTAATATTTTTCTTCTAGGTTCGTATTTCAATGATAAAATTTATTTGCTATAAATATTTTATAATTGTAAGTAATATTTTTTTTTCTCTGAGTGTAGTAGAGGTTGTTTTTTTTTTTAAATAAGCCAATGGTTGATTTCCAGGAATTTCTTTTGTCAGACGAAGTAATGTTTTCTAATATTTTTGAGGACAACCCAAACTGAACTAGTAATTTAAATATTAAACTCAATATATATAACGTGATATAAAATGCCAATCTTGCTTTCAACCTAGCATTTTAGGGTAAAATAAATTTCCGTTGATTTCCATTTTGAAACGAGTTCCATTTTCAATACTACACGGAAAAAAGTACCGTAAAATTTACCGAACTATTCGATAAACTGTAGATATGAGATTCATTTCCTGAAAGTACTTATAATTGCTTAGCAAATAATCGTGTTTAGTTTTTTAATTGTTATGATTTTTTCAGAAAATGTATCTTAAATCCTCAGCTTATCGAATAGTACAGTAAATTCTACAGTAATTTAATTCCATGTAGATAAATTTATTAAAAATATCGAGTAACAAATATCGACTTCCCGTCGGACGAAATGAGATAGACCGAAGCAGGAAGTTTCCATTCATTATTTTGCTCGTTATTTTTGTTGAAGTTGAAGACCTAGTTTTATCCTATTATCTAGTTTATTTTTGAATAAGTTTTTTCTTCGTTAAAATACAATTTCCGATACGAGTACTCGACATAGTAGAAATATCCTTGATTCTTTTTATAGAAATATATCAATTCAAGACGTAATTATTTTGTAGTACTCCAGCGTTTTACAAATAAGATGTTTTAGTTTTTACAATTCTACATTTTCATTGAAAGTTGATTGGACCAACAGCAGTTGTAATTTCATAGGAATAAAGAAAAAATATATTTTTGAATAACACATCGTTTAAAGGAAAATTATTTTTCTTTCTTCCTACTACATGTTTATAAGTTAAATAAAAGGACATTTAGAAACATTAATGAAAATATGCACAATTAAATATAGGCTAAATGGGCATTCAAAAAATCTTAATTAAAATGTAGGCAGTTTGTTGTAATTTGTAAAAATTTTAAATAATTCTGGATTTTGTATTGCGCCAGTTCTCGAATTGCATAGGAGAAGAAAATATTTTTAACAATTAATTGAAATTTGCTCCATAATATTTTTTATAAAATTTTCCAAGTCGAGCACTGGCCAGAGTATAGTTTTCCTTCAAGGATAAAACGTGAATTATTCCAAAAACATGCCCATTGCCCATGAAAATAAATACCATGCAAAATGGTAAGAAAACGTGAATTACCTTTGATTTGAGGACTGTCATAGCTTAAACAATATTCGTGATCTGTGATCCTACTTGTGCAGTGCAGATGTGCTTAGATCAAGTGCAGTATCACGTGCTGACTTGTGCTTTGTACTTATTAGAAATTGTGGTGGTCAGTGATTTGGGATGTGCATTGTCACAATCGTGATTGCCCATCAAAATATTGGCAATAAATTATAAACTGCGATCTTCGACCGTGCAAATATAAACATTATTAAACAAACACACGTAGAATTCAATAAATTTCGCGACAGTAAACTTCCTTTGTAGAAGATTATAAAATAATAATAGTAAAAAAACAGTAAACAGTAATAGTGTCTAGACTGAAAGCAATTTGAATTGAAGTAAAATAATAATAATGAGGAATAAATAAATAAAGGAAGTTTACTGTAGTTGTTATTAAAATTGAAATCGAAATGAATACATACGCAATGACAAATATTGATGGTTTCGGCACACAGACCATAGAGACAACAGGTATCTAATATAAGCACTGTAGTATGTTCGATGTTCTACTTTGGAGTGTCTCGGCTCGGCGGTGTCGGTGTCGGTGTCACCCGCAGCACTCAGCAGCAACGGTTGAACTGCGAGCTCCGGACTCCGGGCTTGACTCGTTCAGTCGGTCGCAGCCGCAACCAGCAGCACCATTCCGCTGTTCCGTACCCGCTCCCAACACCAACGCCGCCGCCTTGCCTCCGCCCGGCCATGGCATCGCGCCGTCGCGCGTCGATTCTTGCTCGGCCCCCGCAAGCTGCTGCAGTGACGGCGCGGCCACCCAAGGAAGTGTGGGCACTACCCACAACCACCGCTGCGTTTTACTATCACTCATTTTAAATCAGTGTTGTGACGGATCATTTTCAAATGATCTAGATCAATGTTTATGGTCGGATCTATTTTTTTAGATCAGATCAGGAATAAAATATCTTTTTTTCAAATCATAAAATAAATCAGTAATTTTTTTTCACAAAATTTTTGATTCTTGTTAAGAAAATAGAACACAAAATTAAAAGTTACGTATATAAAAAAGAAAATAAAATCAAAAAAGTTATTACATATTTTTTTCCAACTTTGGTAAAATTTTATAATGGGGTCTTTCACCATTTAAAAAAAAAAATTTTATGAAACTTTATCTAAATTAAAGACTATCTACACTTTTAAAAAGTCTTAATTGTTATTAAGATCATAGATCTTATTCTTTTTGATCTAGATCAAGATCAAGATCAGAAAACATAAAACTAAATAGCTCCGTGGTAACGTGTCGGACTGTGGATCGTGAGATCCTCAGTTCGAATCCCACTGCCGACAGTTACAAATTTAAATTTACCCCTGTGGTTCCCCCTCCACTAACATCTTTGGGGGCTATGATTTGACGGCTGGTAACCGCACTTCATACGTAAAAATATATCACTTACCGAGATCTGCGTAAGCAGAGTGCCACACCCATAATGGGTAAAAGGCGTGATGATATATTTATTTATTTATTTTATTTATCTAGATCAGATCAAAGATTTTATGAGTTGATCTAGATCAGTGATCTATCTAAATCAGTCATAACACTGTTTATAATAGGCGAAACATGCAACAGTACGAGATTTGTTCAATAAATAAAATAAATAAAAATATCGACACACCATTTACCCATTTCTGGGTGTGGCACTCTGCTCAAAGCAAATCTTGGTATTATGATACATTTTTGCGCGTGAAGTGCGGTTACCATCCGTCAATTAACGGCCTCCAAGGATGGTAGTGGTGGAGGAGCCACAGGTATAATTTTAGTTAATTTCGAAAGTTTGTCGGCTGTGAGACTTGAACCGAGGATCTTATGATCCACAGTCTGATGCGTTACCACGGAGCTATTGACTATACATTTTCATAAAACAATACAACATTTTGAATTATACGCCAAATGAGATATTTAGTGATGCGAGTGACAGCATAACATCCTCTGTAACCACATGTATTTGCATTTTTGATATTTCCTTTAGTTTTTGTTGTTGAATACAACGTTTTTAAATGTTATCGATTTTTTAAATGTGCGAAACTGGGGAAAATTTTCTAGAAACAAAAAAAAAAACACCAAAGTTATAACTCAGCTTTGTCAATTCATCAGTTTTGTCCCAAAAATCAGATGACTATAATATCCCTTAGCCTCCTTGCTGGTCAAACTTAGCTCCTAGCGACATTTTCTTATTTCAGAAATTAAAATCAGTGCTAAAAGAACGCCAATTTCAGTCTATTGATGACATCAAAGATAAAAACTTTTTGAGTTGGCGCCAAGCAACCAACGAAGGCCGAATCAAAATTAGTTACTTACATTAGTTTAGGAGCTTAGTTATTAAAATTAAAAAGGATTTTGTATTTTTCCTTTTTGGGCGGTTACATTTTTTGTTGAAAAGTTTAAATTTTTTAATTTTTTGTGGCTACCTATTTTTCTACCTTTGGGACTGAAAGAAAAGAATCTTCGAAATCGGGTAACCCAGTACAAAGTTATACGTGGTAGAATCGGTTAACAGGTAAAAATTCAGTCCCTATTTTCCTACCCTTAGGGATGGATTTTTTCAAATTTAAATGGGACTAACTTCAAGGTATACCCTATCCAATGAAATAAGAATCATCAAAAGAATTATTCTCTATTTTTCTACCCTTAAGAGTAGAATTTTTTTTTCAAATTTTGGGGTCGTTCACCATTTTTTTTATGAAACTATCTAAATTGAAGACTATCTACACTTTTAAAAAGTCTTAATTGTTATTCATTGAGTCACAATGATTTTTTTAAAATGTTGTGACGTCATTATAGAGGTGTTGGTGGATCTCAAACAGTAGAGATTTAAATAATTTGTGTCACATAAATGTTCTATTTTATTGTAATAATAATTATAATAAAATAAGTAAAAAAATATATGACTACAATTATTTACAATCTGTACTGTTTTAGATCCAGCAAAACCTCTATAATGACGTCACAACATTTTTAAAAAATTACTGTGGCCTAATGAAGAACAATTAAGAATTTTTAAAAGTGTAGATAGTCTTTAATTTAAATAAAGTTTCATTAAAAAAATTAAAAAAATTGTGAAAGACTCCATTTTGAGGTATGCCCCATCCAATAAAAAAAGAATAATCAAAATCGGACTACTTTGTAAAAAGTTATGCGTGGTCATACATTCAAAAAATATATGCGTCGACTTGAGAACCTCCTCCTATTTTTTTTCGTCGGTTAAAAATTTGTCCAAAACTGTTTCGGGAAATGTAAACAACACTGGGAAAAGTGTATGAATTGAGGAGGAGAATACTGTAAAGGGGACAAGGGCTAATAATTTGTAAAATTAATAACAGAGTTTAAAAAAATAATGCTCGGTTATTTTCTAAACAGACCTCGTACTGCTACAAACAAGTCAAAACAAGACTTAAAATATGTAACCACGTGTCTAATTCCTTAGCAAATAAAAATGTATGTCCTTTATTGCAAGTCTTTCTGAGAAGAGCTTCAATGCCAGTATATTTCCACAGAATTTCAGGGGGGAAAGTGCCAGG
Source organism: Poecilus cupreus (assembly GCA_963942605.1). NCBI lineage: Eukaryota > Metazoa > Arthropoda > Insecta > Coleoptera > Carabidae > Poecilus > Poecilus cupreus. The sequence continues at coordinate 13,773,346 of OZ012715.1, forward strand.
TCTATCCCTCCGCCGCCGCTGATGAATCGCTGACCCACGGAGCATGCGCTATGGTGTCTGCACCATCCGAGTACCGTGAACATCAGCATCGTCTGCCCACACGCTCAATCCGAATATTTTCCAATAAATTTCTATTGCCAACGGTATCATCATTCTGTTACTTGGAATTAAGGGTAATGTGACAGAAACGATGATGCATACTTCGTTCACTCTCCATGAAAGTTTTGCCAAATTTAATCAACAAACCAGCAACAAGTACATTAATCTTTCGTGGCGAGTTTTATCAATGAAACAAGGGATTGCAAAACTATGTCATACATTCCTGGTAAAATAAACCGGTAACGACGTTCTGTTACGAGGAGTTAAAGGCAATTCAATAGAAGCGCAGCGGGTACACTTCATTCATTTCCCTTGCAAAACTGTGTCAAAGGTAATCAACATCCTGTTAGCAACAAGTAGGATTTCAGGGTTCATCAATCTAGGGTGTCCTATTTACGAAGAGCAACAATTTCGTCAATAAATAATGCGAAGGGAAATTTGCTACCTAACTTTAGACGTTTTCATTTCCTGCCAATATTTTAAACACTAAAGAACGCCTACCTACTACGTACATATACTTTTATTTTTAACTCTATTAAAATTGTATCAAAATACGCTAAATATATTGGCTGGTACTACGAGCTCGGTTTTTGGGTGTTTAAAGAGAAGTGCTTCAGCTTCGGTTTTAGCACTGTAAAATAAGAGATGAGCAGTAATTAAATTACGTAATTAATTACATTTTTCAGAAATGTAATTGTTATTCGCTCTGTACTGGAAAGTTTAGTAATTCATTACATTATTTATGTAAGTAATTAGTCATTCTACCACTTTTTTACTGTAATTACATTGCCAATTAATTGTTTTTTTTTATTTTTTCATGTACAAAATAAGCAATTTTATGACTTTTAGATGATTGAGATGAAATCGAAAATTCCGTTTCAATTTCTAGTCAAATAGAAATGGAGATCCGTAATTTTTCAAAAGTATACCGCCATTTTGCCTTCCTTAGCTCCTGTTGAAAGATTATTTTCATTTGCAAGTCTTCTTTTAAATCCAAGACGCTGTTGATTATCAGATTCTGTCCTTGAGAAATTACTAATTGTAAAACATGATTTTGAATAACCACAATCCACAATATTGGTGAGAACGTTTTGTTTTTCGTTTTGGACTTCTGGTCTATATATTTTTTTTATATATTTTAATAATAAACATAATTTTGTGTTTCTACATTTTGTCTTCGATTTATATTTTACTTTTTTTTTGTAGTATATTGTTGTAAAATAAAAAATGTATTAACATTGAAACAGTAATTATATAAAAAAGTAATTAATTATAGTTTTTCAGTAATTTGCCCAACTCTGTGTAATATGTTCTTAAATTATTTGATTAAAAAATAAACTCCCAATAGAAGTTATTTCAAGAGCTTTTTTATAAAAAAAAACACTTCTCTTAATATACCTAAAACGGAACTCATAGAGTAAAAACTATTTATTTTTATAAAATAATTTTCGAACATAGTACAGCTCTAAAACCGAGGATAAAACACTTCTCTTAAAACACAAAAACAGAGTTTGCAGAGCATCAATAACACTTGTTATTTAGATATTAATTAATTACCAACAAATAAATAAAACAAATAATAAAACTGGGATGACGCATGCAACTACCTACGTAAAGTTTCCAACTAATTGCAATTTCTAGGATAATTAAAATGTCTAGCAGAAGAAGAACTTTTTAAGCTTATAAAATATTAATCACAAAAACATCTTATTATCACCTATATTATCTTAAATATCATGGTTCATTACATTGTTTTGTACTCATTCTCAATTTTTTTACTTGTCTGTTTAAGTCTTGTTTCTCCTATTATGCTCCTAAATTGTATAATAGTATTTCACAAAATCTGAAGTATTTAAGCTTGCCTGGTTTTAAACAAGCTTTGAAGTATGATTCATATAAGTCACGGAAGTGTTCACACCAAGTATTATTTTATTATTTAAGTGTATAACTATTAATTTTCTTATTACAATTCGTACACAAAAAAAATACCGTAGAATTTACGAAACTATTCGATTAGCTGAGGATATAAGATGCATTTTCTGAAAATGTTATTTTAACAATTAAGAAACTAAACACGAGTATTTACTTAGCAATTAGATGTATTAACAAAAAGTTTGATAAATTTTCCGAAATTCATCGTATATCCTCAGTTTACCGAAAAATTCGGTAAATTGTAAGGAATTTTTTTTTTCTATTTCTTTTAGTTTGTATTTGTTTTTATGTTTTAAGAATACTATATTTATTTGTAATATCAAATTTATCTATTCCTGTTATGCTATTGTACAGTGTTTTGTAATGTACCTATTTGTTAATAAAATGATTTTATTATTTATTTGGAATGGATGATTATGAATTTATGTAAATACCATAAACGACCATGCTCTTCAGTAGGATTTGAACCCACGACCGCTGGTGTACTAGACTAGTGGCATAGCCACTACGCCACCGAGATCGGCGAATTTATTATTATTATTAAATAAATAAATAAAAATATATCATCACGCTTTTTACCCATTATGGGTGTGGCACTCTGCTTACGCAGATCTCGGTAAGTGACATATTTTTACGTATGAAGTGCGGTTACCAGCCGTCAAATCACAGCCCCCAAAGATGTTAGTGGAGGGGGAACCACAGGGGCAAATTTAAATTGGTAACTGTCGGCAGTGGGATTCAAACTGAGGATCTCACGATCCACAGTCCGAAACGTTAGCACGGAGCTATTTACCCCATTATTATTAATATTATTATTAAATTTTAGCCATATGAGATGGCCGTGATTTGACGGCTGGTACCCACACTATCTTAGAATTATTCAAGAATATATTTCTTTAACCCATTAGCGCCCAAAATAATCATTTTTAATTTTTCTGAAATGTTGCTAATATTCTATTTAAGAAGAAGAAAAGAAATAAAAAACAACTTAATATTGCCTAGCGTTGCTATTTGACAATGGTCAAGTTCTAAGAGGAATAATTTTAAAATTATTTATCAAAATGTTCAAAACAATTTGTGAATTAATATGTTAAAGTATTGGTAATACTATATTTATAGTCACCGTTAATTTTTGTTAATTTAACAAGTTTCAAATTATTTTTGTGTATTTCGTAACTAAATATATTTATGAATATAGTAATTATTAACATTTATTTTTATGTGCTTTTAACTAAATATTTTAGTAATTATATTGAAGCAGAACAATAAATCATAGTTATTATAACAAGTTAAGTTGTTACAAAGGATACAAACAATCTTTAACAATTTCAAATTGATATGTTAGTTAAATTTACTTGTTATTATTGACGAGTCTATTTGTGAAATTTTATAAATCCAGCAAATAAATAAAAATTATAATTTATCTTGTTAAAAATTCAGAATTGACAAAATTTTAATTTAACACAATATATTTGTCAATATTAACTAAAAATACTTAACAACCGCAAAATTAACACATAGCAAATCAATTTTTTTACTGTGTATGTGAATTAATAGATTAAAGTATTGTTACACTACAAATAAAAAATTTTTCAAATAAAGTTAATAAGAACAATGTTCTTACTCAAATATCCATGTTTTTTTTTTTTACTATCACGGAAGGCTGGTAAGTTTAAGATAAGTAAAAAATAATTCCCCCCCCCAATTCACCCATATGGCAACGCTGGGCGCTAAAGGGTTAATTCCTGGATTTAAAAATATTAATAAAAGCTGTGCATCAAAAACATGAGAAAAATGTTTGTTAGTTTTTCTTCAACAGAATGGTTCCATAAAATATCCAAACAGTCGTTTCATTCAAGTTTTCTGTTTTTGACATTTTAATGTATTATTTCGTTCTTTTTGTGAAATCGTAGATAAAAAATCAATTGCACCATATTCAGTAACAGACGACGAAATGACGTAAGAAAAGAACCAAGTTAGAATTCGTTCAAATTTCATTCATGTTTCCGTAGGAGACGTCGTAGCGTTTAAAGCAACAGGCAAATCGTTACATTCCCGTTTTGCATGCTGTATATGAATGGACTATACACATGATCACCCACGAGCCCTTCATTCACGCCAGACATGGCAGTCCTGCACGCCCCCGGCCCCCACCATCTGCGCGTAGGGGCGTATCGCGACATTTTCCATTCGCAATTTAGCATTTTGCATCTTTTTACAGGCGGTATCCCCAGCAAACTTCAAGAGGAAAATTTCAATATCATTTTTCTTATTTTGTAATTCCAATGGGGTCCTTTACAAAAAATCTGAGTCAAAATATACAGGGTGTCCCAGATTACAACGGCCTAACTTAATCCATAGATAAAACACCTAAAAATAAGGTGACAAGTTCATTTGAGCAAATGTCCGTAAATGCTTTATTCCAGAGATATTCATGTTTTTTTTACTGAGTGCCGCTACTTTAGAAAATCAACTTCATAATGACATATCTAATATTATCGTATTAAGATGTTACATATTAAATTAAAAATAATTTTCAGTTTTCTTTATGTGTGTATTCGTTGAAGAAAATTTTATTTCTTAAAAAATGATTAGGTTCAATTCAAAAAAATAAATAAATTTTATTTATCTTTTTTTCTGCTGTGAATGACAATGAATATATTTTCAATTATGTTGTAAAAATAAAATAGAAGTAGTTTTAATTTTAATCAAACGTCATACGATATTATTTTGAATTAAAACTAGATACTTATTCAAACTAATTCATCCCCATAATGAGTCTCAGTTGAATACTTTGATATGTTCCTTCAAAACTAAATTAATTTTCTTACAAGAATATTTATTAAACCTACAAAAGTTTTCAATGAAAACAAAATCGGATTGGCACTATTCAAATCAATTTTCCTCTTCATTTAAGAGGATTCTGTTTGTTCCAAGAAAACATTTTTATCAGTGAAGATAAGCATGCTTCTACATTATACGTTGAACATTAAACTATGTTTTAAAAATGTCCGACCATCACTTAATACTATTTTTAGCTTTAATTGGAAGTAAAATAAAATCCAAATCAAAAAGAATCATCGCTCGCAATTTTCACAAACAAACTTTAAACCTACACAACACACGTTCGAACTTGAATTACAGTTCTCATTTTTAATAGAACTTTTAAGCTTGCTTCTACATTCCACGTTGAACGAATAAAGTGACCCATTTTACACTTAATACTACTTTTCCCTTTAATTGAGAGTAAAATAAAATATAAATCAAAAGGAATCATCCAAATCGGACTTATTTAATTAGTTCCAGCCTTAGTTTTTTTTAAATTTATTTTTGAATTAGATAAAAAATTTCAAAATTTGTATTTCAAACTTTTTCTCTAAAATATTTAGAAAAGCAATTTCACATAATAATAATTATGCTTCGGGTTTTTATGCACATACGGTATATACAAAAAAAATTGTAGGAGCTGTAAGTACGTCCCTTGGTCCACCTCTGCTGCCTCGTCCCCTGTCCCTGCGCAAGTCAACTTGTAGAAAATTTATCATTCAACCCTTTATTCGTCCCACGTACAGCAAAAATAAATAACTCATCATTACCTGCTGCCTTTCCGCAGGATATGTGGGAACTATGCAGCTTTGAGCTTTTCGGCGATATTGCCCTAAAATGTTGATATATGCCACTAATTTTGTTCAACTAATTCGTACTTGTTTCCAGGGTGTGGGCGTACATGGAAATGACGTCAAGCTATACATTAATATTTACAGGGCCCTAGCAAAGCTTGATCTGGGAATTATCATATTTAGGTCAAGAATTTTTTATCAATACATGCATGAAAATTTACTATTTTAATTTTATACCAAATACGCAAATTGCAAAATTAATTCATCCTTTCTGTCGTGATATATCAATAACATATTTTGAATACTAATAATTAACTATTGTACTTTTCATGATAATGCATACTCCTACACATCTTTCATGTAGGAGAATATATGTGATTTGAATTCATGAAAATACAGATTTATGATTTGCGACGGAAAATATAGCTATCCCTGAAACTTAAATATGGAACTACGCACAAGCGGATTACTGAATTATATTCTACGCAGTTTTATTGATACAGTAATATAAAGTAAAAAAATCGAGTTAGTTAAAATAAGACGAGATATTCAATAAAAAAAATAGTACATTTACTCATACTGTATTATTCAATCAATTTATCTGAAAACTCTTTTATACTGGATGTTCAAAAAGTTCCAGGATGGTGAAATATCTCGAGAAATACCTACACATCGAATCAAAAAACAAAAAAAAAACACGTGTTTGATATTTTTCAAAAACCTATTTTATGTATCACTTTGAAATAATAAATAGGAACCCCCATTTTTATAGTACATTCGGATAGTACTAAGTAGGTTTTGTATGAAAGTTTTTTCCGATGCGCGATAAATGGCGTTGTAATCAGAAAAATAATTATTGACATAGTTCCCACTTAAGATTTCAAAGTTTAACACATGCATGGCAACGTAATTTGACAGCAATAACCTTCAAAATATCTATATAAAATAATCACTAAATTAACATTAATTCCAAATCGGCAAAAAATTATGTGCGAAGCCTCTGCTGTAAATCTGGTCTTTTGATGCCTAGTTAAACACATAACTATTATTTGAAATCGGCACTAAAGTGCTCGGAAATCTTCATTAAAAGCTCAGAAATCGTCACTAAAGTAATCCATTATACGACGATTTCGAGCAACGCAGTGCTGGCAACCGTAAAATATTATTGTACAGGTAGGAAAATTTGGATAGATATACGACGTATTGTAGTAAATTTATACGTAAAATGAAACAATATATGCAAAAAGAACTCACTAATTAATTCCGATGATGAAATTGAAGCCAAAACACATAATTTTGAGTATTATTTGCGATAACTTCAATGTTCGAGGTTGGCAACACTGAGTGTCAGATCCATTTGACAACTGACAGATGTATAAACTTAACCTATATAATAATTTTTTTACAGTTTTTTTCTAATTTTAGATTTCAAATAAAATTTATTATATACCGTGGCACTGAAGTTCTTTTTTATCACTCACATGATTTATTTTCCTCGGCATTATGGGCCTAGGCAAATACATTCCATATTCGTGATAAAAAATTAAACTTCAGTGCCTTGATACATAAATAAGTATTTTAATACAGAAACTGCATGAGGGATATAATGATTATTTCATGTTTTCAATTCTTTATTAATTTAGTCGTCGTTATAAACGAAGTCACGATTTTACATTAACGTGTATGAGATTAGTAACAAGTGGTCACAATGGGGTATGTGACCATTATCGAATATCAATGTATACGCCATAGCATATGAATGTTCTTCATTGTTCTTTCTTATTACAACAATAAAAACTGTACATTATTTTGTAATAATAATGTTATTAGCAATTTTGTGTTTTGGAGAAGGGATATGTGACGTCACTGTGGCCGTACGCATGGTCCGCTGATATATATATATATATCTATTTCTTTCCTTTACAGTATCTCGGTCTTTTTCTAGCACCATACCTACCGCCTCAATCTATTCAGAAGACACAGTGACGTCTCACATCCCCTCTCCAAATATTTAAAAATTAATATCTCGTTAACTATAAACAATTAATTGATTTAAAAAAATACGGGTATTCTATTTTTGTATCTAGTATCATGTAATGTCAGAAAAAAAAAATTGGTCACATACCCCATTCCATCGTTATAATTTTTTTGTCACTATAAGCAGTAATAAATTTTTTTGTGATGAAATATCGTATGGAAGTATTAATCATTCAAGCTATTATCAATATTATAATTTCTGGTTTAAATAAAACAAACTTATGGACATGTAAGTAAAAATAATATTTATAAACCTATAAAACTGTTATATTAGCCCTAAACCAATCAAAGCTATTGCAGCATGTCAGGAATTGACATTTCCGTTCCATAATTATCCTTATTATAGTTGAAAGCTCAGTTCGTTGAAGTAAAAAAATGCAGCAGGACAATTGTCCTATTTTCTGATAAATTAGAGATAACAACAAAAAATTGCATACCATCCTTGGTGATGACTGATGGGAGGTAACTTTCCTGCTTCAAATGTCAAGGTTGATGTCAAAGGTCCCGGATTCGTATCCTGGATAGTGTATGGATTTCTATATCCTTGAACAATAGAAAAATTACTAATTTTATTTAGAAAATTAATAAATATTTGGAAATTTATAAATGACTTTTAGACCATAAGGAAAAAACAGTGAATCAGAATTCATTTGAACAAAACATAGCTTGGTCTGTTTTATAAATCATAATTTTATGTATATATAGATACTGTTTCTATTTACTTGTTTATGTTATGCATTTGTTACCTGATGATGGAGAATTATGTCTAATAAATTGACATGTTATGTTTCATAAATATATTACAGAACAGTAAACCAAAAGTATTTTATAAATTTACAAATATGAGTTCTGGAAGTTTTTACAATTTATTAATAAACATTTGGTTATAATTGTTAATAAATATTTTTGTACACAAGATGAAAAAGTTTAAAAACTCATATTTACAGAACTATAATCCAAAAGTTTTTCATAATTTTGTAGATACTTCAACCAGGGTTGGCAGATATATATCAAGTGATATATATCATGATATATATCTTGATATATATCCGATATTTATTGATTGATACATATCATGATATATATATATATATATATATATCACTTATCAATTTTTTACAAAATAAATACCCAGAGTGAAAAATTCTAGATATTTTAAATGAAAATACCGATAAAAAAGCCAAAAGCTTGGACTGGGTCTTCTCAAAAAGTGATGAAGTCGTGTTACGTGAAGATAATGATGATGATGATGATATTCCTTTGGCCCGGTTGTACGAAACTTAAAAACATGTCAAACGACAAGTTATTTTGATATTTATGTAATATAAATATTTAGGAAAATGTTATTTTTTGTTACTTAAATAAAAATATGAATATTTTATATCATATGTCAAACTACAATAGTATTTACTCATTTGGGTATTTACTATTTATATAATATATTTAGGAAAAATGTTATTTCTTGTTACTTAAATAATAATAATTTTTGTCTTGTTTTTTGTTTTTTAAAGTTTTATTTTTGTTGTTTACCAAAATAAAGGTATTTTACGTTTCATGTTTTTTTTTTGCATATAGCCTAAGAACGTAATTCCTGATATATATCGGATATATATTGGATATTATGATATTTTGATATTTATATAAATATCATGATATTTGCCAACCCTGACTTCAACATTTCTTTTTTATAGTAATTTGGTAAATAATGCAATTACTTGCCAAATAATAATGTTGATCTATGTAAGGGCAGATCCAAAAATATCCAAGGACGGAAAATATTTTAAATTTATTAATTAATAAAGGTACTAATCATGTACAAAATATTACTCATTTTTATATATAAAATTCCGGTGTTCGTGTGTTGGTAATTCTTCAGCTGCTAATCGGCAAACGGATTTTGATGCAATTTTTTTTGTACTTATGAGGTCACCTGGATTGTTCTTAGCTCAGCTGGACCTGGTAGGTGGCTCTCTTGTAGAGAACCAAATTTTTTTTTAATTTTCTTGACTAACTTCATTATTATTATTAAGCGGTCTCAACTGCTGATGTTATATGCCGCCTCGGAACCTCGTTTTCGGTGATGTGACAACGGCACGCAGTATTCGCTGATATGAGTTTTCATAAAGCGGTCACCCATCCAACTGCAAACCGCGAGTAGCATTGCTTAACTTGCGTTATCGAGTGATCCGGCTTTAACGCTACCTGCCAAGCCGTTGCCCTTTTCTGACTTATGCATTCATCCAGGTGACCCCAAAAGTACAAAAAAAGGAGGAGAACAATTGCGAACTCCGGAATTTTTATGCTCTTGGGTATGTTGCTTGTGATTAATTTTTGAAATCAATAGGTACATTGTTGTAATCAGTGTATTTTTATAATCAGCGCATTGTTGTGATCAATACATTTTTGTCATGAATGCACTGTTGCAATTTGTACATTAGTGTAATCAATTATTCTTTTTACATTTTATATATATTTGATTACTGTAATGCACAGTGTATTGATTACAACAATGCATCTACTGATTAATCAAAAAGTATATTTATTTGTATTTCCTTTCAAAATTATTTTAATATTTTTCAAGTTTTATGCGGGAGGTTTGATTACTGTAATGTACAGTGTATTGATTACAACAATGCATCTACTGATTAATCTAAAAGTATATTTATTTGTATTTCCTTTCAAAATTATTTTAATATTTTTCAAGTTTTATGCGGGAGGTTTGATTACACTAATGTACAAATTACAACAGTGTATTCATGACAAATATGTATTGATCACAACAATGCGCTGATTATGAAAATACACTGATTACAACAATGTACCCAAACAACCTAAAAATACGCTCATCAAATTGGAATTAATATAACTAATTCTTAATTTGAACATGCAAGCTATAAATATTAAGCTAGAAAATGATGGTCGTACCACATAACTTCCCAAAAATTTTAATTTATAAACGGTGCATAATATAGAAAAAGTTTCAAATAAAAATTGTAGCCAATGCTATATATACATCTTTTTTATTATGACAAAATTTACTGTAACTCAATTATTTACTGAGATATACCCAAAAAAACCTGGCAAATCTTCAAGTAAACTACCACTTCCGGTTTATAGAGTACTACCAAAATCTAATCAACTCGTAACCTCAATATTAAAATTTTAATAATGAAATTTCAAAATGATATCTTTATTAGATTTTGGGTTATCGTGGACGAAACATCGCCACACAGCCTTACACAAACACAGCCTAACACACATACACACACACAGACAGACGTCATCGTGAAAATAGTAAAATCGTAATCTGTGGACCCCAAAACGTGCTTATCCGTTGAAAACTCACTATTTTGACCCGTCACAATACCTCCCTTAGATATACATATGTGCGGGAGGTAAAAAGGAGGAGAACAATTGGGAACTCCGGAATTGTTATCCTCTTGGATCTGTCCAAAATTACTAAATTTAATTTATTCTTTAAGCATTAATTTAGTATGCTATTTAAACAATACTGCATCAAAATTTTCAGTTGAAGTTAATATTTCATAAACACATTTCAATATTTGGATGTCTATTAATTGCTACATAGTTTTATAAAGAACTTATTTATAACTAAGAAAATACTACTAACCCATCTACTTTATTTTTATAATTACAAAACCATTAATTAAACAAAAATAATTGAAGAACTATGTATTGCAGTTCGTTGCAGTTGGCAACAGTGTATAAATTTCAATTTGATGAGCGTATTTTTAGGTCGTTTGTGATTTCAATTTTTTAAATTTTTTTAATCAATAGGTAAATTGTTGTAATCAGTATATTTTTATAATCAGTGCATTGTTGTGATCAATATACAATTTCAGATTTCACGAAATATCACTAAAAATTGGCACATACTTTTATTGTATTTCTATATAATATAAACCTTAAGAAACTCATTGCTGCAGAACGCATCGTCATATCTCTTAAATTTTAAGAGATATTGCAATTTTCGATGTTTTTCGAAATGCTACTTTGAATGGCTGCAACTCAAAATCTATTAAAGATATTTAAAAATAGACTCAGTTCTGTGTATTTCAAGCATTTTACTATAAATTTGTAAATTTTAAAAGTTTTGAATTTTTTTGATTTTTTTTTTCCAATATTTTGATAGGCGATAACTCGATAAATATAAAAGATACAGATTTGCAGATAAGACCATTCGATTCAGCTCATTGAAATACATAAGTATATAAAATTTCATTAAAATTACTTTACGCGTTAAAGAGTTAGAGCAAAAAGTCTGAAAATGGCGTTTTGGCGAAGAACGTCAAAGGGTACCCCTTGACGTTTGGCCCGAAAAAGGCCATTTTCAGACTTTTTGCTCTAAAATTTCAACCCGCAATCCGAATGTTCTGAAATTTTTAGGGTTTCTGTATTTCAATTAGCTAAATCCATTGGTTTAGTTTGCAAGTTTCTATCTCGATCATTATTTGAGTAATCGCTGATCGAAATTTTGAAAAAAAATTCAAAAATTTTGCATTTTTAAAAAAATTTGTTATTTAGCTAAAATATGCACGAATAACACAAAACTGAAGAGAAACCACCCCAACTGTCTTACTTTTACTTTCTTAACAACATGCTTCTCAAAATTTTTGGGAAGTTTTGTGGTGGGCACATCAGATTCTAATACAGTACCATTTTGTAGCTTAATATTTATCCCTTGCATGTTCAAATTAAGAACTATTTATATTAATTCCAATTTGATGAGCATATTTTTAGGTTGTTTGTGATTAATTTTTGTAATCAAAAGGTACATTATTGTAATCAGTCCATTTTTATAATCAGCGTATTGTTGTGATCAATATATTTTTGTTATGAATATACTATTGTAATTTGTACATTATTGTAATCAATACATTTTTGTCATGAAAACACTGTTGCAATTTGTACATTAGTGTAATCAATTATTATTTTTACAATTTATACATATGATTACAGTAATGTACAATGTATTGATTACAACAATGCACCTACTGATTAATCAAAAAGTATATTTATTTGTATTTCCTTTCAAAAGTTTTAAGTGGGAGGTTATGTGTTGGCCACATCAGATTATTTATTATAATTAAGTAGAAGACTCCGAGTTTTTAAAGGGCTTAAAATATTATCTTTTTATTTTTATTATGAAATGCAATCACGAGCTCTGTTCTTGGGTGTTTTAAGAAAAGTGTTTTAAGCTTTGTTTTATTGCTGTATATTGTAGTATAATTATTTTATAAGAACGTACTTCAAATAAAAGAGGTAGACAATATTCTTCTCTATAACTTCTATTCGAAGCATTTTTTATAAAATAATTCTCGAACATTGTACAGCGCTAAAACACTTCTACATAATTATTACATTAAATTTGTGTAGCGCGTTTCAGTTTAACGCCGAAAACAGGTAAACTACATTTTATAACATAATTAACTTAACATGGAGATATAAACAATTATTTGTTTTTATGTTTTGATTATTTTCAACAATTAAAAAATTATTTGTCGCTGTCTATCTTTCTAAAATAATTTATATACATGCATACATACATAACATCACACTAAATCCCACTCAGTGGGGTAGCACGAAGCCAGAAACACAATCAGCCAACAATCAATTCCTTTCCTGACAAACAACAATCATAGCGCGATTCATACATACAATACTACTAACCCATCTACTTTATTTTTATAATTACAAAACCATTAATTAAAGAAAAATAATTGAAGAACTATGTATTGCAGTTCGTTGCAGTTGGCAACAGTGTATAAATGATTGATAGATTCAAGGAAAGCAATAAATAAATAAATAAATATATCATCACGTCTTTTACCCATTATGGGTGTGGCACTCTGCTTACACAGATCTCGGTAAGTGATATATTTTTGCGTATGAAGTGCGGTTACTAGCCGTCAATTCATAGCCCCCAAAGATGTTAGTGCAGGGGATACTACAAGGGCAAATTTAAATTGGCGCCAAACGAATACTAACGAAAATTGCCGAAATACAGCTTCTTACTAGTACGAAGTTACTGTTAGTAATATGCAGAGTTTCAGTTGGCGAACTGCATACGACAATTCACGAAACCTCGAATGCGCGAAGCGATACGTTCACCACATAATTCGTCAGTATTTAACGGCAGGCAGAGATCATTTTAGTAACATATAGTACTTAAGTTGGGTTAATGTTTAAAAATTCAGACAGTATACAGTGTTAATTTAGTTTAGTAAATGTGCATAATTATTACATATTTGTGAAGTGTGGTTTAGTTTAACTCCAAAAACAGGTAAACTAATTTTTATAACATAATTAAGTTAATATGGAGATATAAACAATTATTTGCTTTTATGTTCTGATTATTTTGAACAGTTTAACTATTATTTTCCGCTGTCCATCTGTCGAAAATAATCATTATATTTATTTAAAACAATCCTACAAAAATAAAATTGTTGATACGATGTTATTTAAATCTAAAATATCTAAATAATTGTTTTATTAATATATAAACTTTTGGTCAACATTTATAGTTAGATTAGATTAATTTTTGTAATCAATAGGTACATTGTTGTAATCAGTGTATTTTTATAATCAGCGCATTGTTGTGATCAATACATTTTTGTCATGAATATACTATTGTTATTTGTATATTATTGTAATCAATACATGTTTGTCATGAATACACTGTTGCAATTTGTACATTAGTGTAATCAAACAACAATGCATCTACTGATTAGTCATAAAACCATTTTTCCGCTGTCTACCTTTTTAAAATAATTTTACATACATGCATAACGTTACGCTAAATCCCACCCAGTGGGGTAGCGCGAACCCAGAAACACAATCAACCAATAATCTATTTCATTCCTGACAAACAACATACTCGTCTATTCTTCATTCTCGGAATCATTCGTTCACGCAACAAACCATCAATAATACCCTACCACTAACTCCTCAGTCGCCTACGCAATCGTTGATCTTCAGTCTCACTCGCATATATTAGTTTCTCCATCCTTTCATTCGACGATAACTTAAAATCTAATAAAGATATCATTTTGAAATTTCATATTTAAACTTTGAATGTTGAGCTTACGCACTGATTAGATTTTGGTAGCAATCTATAAATTGGAAGTTGTAGTTTACTTGAAGACTTGTCTAGTTTTTTGGGTATATCTCAGTAAATAATTTAGTTACAGTAAATTTTATCATAATGAAAAGGATGTACAATAATATTGGCTACAATTTTTATTTGAAACTTTTTTCTATATTATGCACCGTGTTGAAATTATAATTTTTGAGAAGTTATATGGTAGTCACATCAGATTCTAATACACTGCCATTTTCTAACTTAGGTAATATTTGTACATTGCATGTTCAAATGAAGAACTAGTTATATTAATTCCAATATGAGCGTATTTTTAGGTTGCTTGTGATTAATTTTTGAAATCAATAGGTACATTGTTGTAATCAGTGTATTTTTATAATCAGCGCATTGTTGTGATCAATACATTTGTCATGAATATACTATTGTAATCACTAAAAATTGGCACATACTTTTATTGTATTTCTATATAATATAAACCCTAAGAAACTCATTGCTGCAGAGCGCATCGTCATATCTCTTAAATTTATAGATATTGCAATTTTCGATGTTTTTCGAAATGCTATTTTGAATGGCTGCAACTCAAAATCTATTAAAGATATTTAAAAATGAACTCAGTTCTGTGTGTTTCATGGATTTTACTACAAATTAGCAAATTTTAAAAATTTTTAAATTTTTTGAATTTTTTTCCAAAATTTCGATAGGCGATAACTCAATAAATATAAAAGATACAGACTTGCAGACTAGACCATTCGATTCAGCTCAACGAAATACATAAGTATGTAAAATTTCATTAAAATTGCTTTACGCGTTATAGAGGTAGAGCAAAAAGTGTGAAAATGGCGTATCTGCCTAAAAACGTCAAAGGGTACCCCTTGACGTTTGGCCCGAAAAAGGACATTTTCAGACTTTTTGCTCTAAAATTTCAACCCGCAATCCGAATGTTCTGAAATTTTTAGGGTTTATGTATTTCGATGAGCTGAATTCAATGGTTCAGTTTGCAAGTTCGTATCTCGTTTATTATTTGAGTAATCGCTGATGGAAATTTTGAAAAAAAATTCAAAAATTTTCAATTTTTAAAAAATTTGTTATTTTGCAATAATATGCACGAATAACACAAAACTGAAGAGTATTTTTCGATATCTTGCGTAATTTTTGAGTTGCAGATATGATGATGCGCTCTGCACCAGTGAGTTTTTTAGGGTTTATATTATATAGAAATACAATAAAAGTGTATGCCAATTTTTAGTGATATTTCGTGAAGTTCATCATATGAACTGTGTTTAAATGAGTAAGAACGTCACGCTAGATCCCACTCAAAGGGGTAGCACGAACCCAGAAACTCAATCAACCAACAATCAATTCCATTCCTGGCAATCCACTTTCGCCTCGTCAACAATCATAGCGCGACTCATATATACTTCTATTCTTCAATAGGTACATTGTTGTAATCAGTGTATTTTTATAATCAGCGCATTGTTGTGATCAATACATTTTAGTCATGAATATACTATTGTAATTTGTCCATTATTTTAATCAATACATTTTGAAATTTCATATTTAAAACTCGAGTGTTGAGGTTACGAGCTGATTAGATTTTGGTAGCAATTTATAAACTGCAAGTTGTAGTTTACTTGAAGACTTGTCAGGGTTTTTGCGTATATCTCAGTAAATAATTGAGTTACAGTAAATTTTATCATAATAAAAAAGATGTATAATAGCATTGGCAACAATTTTTATTTGAACCTTTTTTCTATATTATGCACCGTTTTGAAATTAAAAAGTTATATGGTGGACACATCAGATTCTACATTGTTGTAATCTAGCGTAGCCAAAGAACGCAAGTTAAGAAATCGAAAACAGTCGAACTAACGAAACGATCCTTGCCGAAAGTCTCTGGGAAGAGTGCAGTTGCACACTGTAATTCATAGTAGCGTGATGTGCATTATTAAAAATAGTTTAGAAAAAGATTTTATTGCATTTGTGAATTGACATTTATACAAAGGTAAACAAAACTTTAATTTTTTATTATAATTAAGTAGGAGACTCCGGGTTTTTGACGGGCTTAAAATACTATCTTTTATTTTTATTTTGAAATGCAATCACGAGCTCTGTTTTTGGGTCTTTAAGGAGAAGTATTTTTGGGTAGGATTTAGTACTGTACAATGTTCTAAATAAAAGTGGTAGACAATATATTTCTCTATAACTTTTATTAGAATCATTTTTTTATAAAACAATTTTAGAACATTGTACAGCGCTAAAACCGAGGCTAAAACACTTAAAACAGAGTTCGTGGTAGTAGCTATAATTTTTCATCACGAAACAAATGCAGAATGAATACGTCTACACGTAGGGCATAAATGTACTTTGACTTTGAAAAGGTATCTTTTACAAACAAATATTTTTTTCCTAAAGTCAAATATAGAAACATTCAGACATGACACTCAAAAACAGAGCCATTATTTTTAGATTCCTTTACTGCAACTTCTAGACAATACACATATTTATGAAAATAATAAGCAGTGAAACAAAACTAATAATTAAATAAAAATTATTTAGATTAGATAAAATATTTCAAAATAAATATACAAGTATTCAACGCCGGCGTCGTTTTTCACTTATGTTATTTATCCTGGTTATTGGACAAC
This sequence comes from Poecilus cupreus, assembly GCA_963942605.1. Lineage (NCBI taxonomy): Eukaryota > Metazoa > Arthropoda > Insecta > Coleoptera > Carabidae > Poecilus > Poecilus cupreus. The sequence continues at coordinate 13,790,799 of OZ012715.1, forward strand.
GCTTATGCTAGCAGCGTAGCCAATAGAAGCTTTTGTTGTTATGTCTGTTACACTCAGCGACGATAGTTTTCTTTGTTAATCCTTAAACTCAGTCTGCGATGATTGTTTTCAGTTAATGCCAGCGTCTTGCACTGGCATTTTATATTAGATTAGGTTAAATTAGGTATGCAAAATTTTTCGTATGTGTGTGAATTTAGTCATTGTGAAATCATCATTAAGGTAAGCAAGTCATATATTATGATTTGAAAAGTAGATTATGCAGATTTAAGCTCGGCTTAATTTTTTAAAAGTGATGAAAACATACAATTTTTAAACTCAAAAGTAAAGTGCAGTAAATAGCTTGGTAGTAACACATCTCACAGCTGGAGTTGACATTTTAACTTCGTTATTGTGGCTTTGCTTCATTAAACACCTTTGGGGTCATGACTTGACGGCTGGGAACCGCAATACATGCGTGAAAATATATCATTAGCGAGTTTTAAGTAAACAGAGTGCCACACCCATAATGGGTTAAATGAAACAATTAAATCTGACAAGTAAGAAAAAATAACATTCTTATATAAATTGCAAAAATTTCAACAAAATATTCTAACCTTTAACCATTAATTAAACAAAAATAATTGAACTATGTATTGCAGTTTGTTGCAGTTGGCAACAGTGTATAAATGATTGATAGATTCAAAGAGAGCAATAAATAAATATATCATCACGCCTTTTACCCATTATGGGTGTGGCACTCTGCTAACACAGATCTCGGTAAGTGATATATTTTTGCGTATGAAGTGCGGTTACTAGCCGTCAATTCATAGCCCCCAAAGATGTTAGTGCAGGGGATACTACAAGGGCAAATTTAAATTGGCGCCAAACGAATACTAACGAAAATTGCCGAAATACAGCTTCTTACTAGTACGAAGTTACTATTGGGAAAAGTGCAGAGGGCCTTTGGCTAGCTGCATACGAGAATATACGAAACCTCGAATGCGCGAAGCGATACGTTCACCACATAATTCGTAATTCGTAAACATTCAGACAGTATACAGTGTTAATTTAGTTTAGTAAATGCGTATAATTATTATATATTTGTGAAGTGTCGTTTAGTTTTTCGCCAAAAACAGGTAAACTAATTTTTATAACATAATTAAGTTAATATGGAGATATAAACAATTATTTGCTTTTATGTTCTGATTATTCTCAACAGTTTAACTATTATTTTCCGCTGTTTATCTGTCGAAATTAATCATTATATTTATTAAAAACAATCCTACAAAAATAAAATTGTTGATACGATGTTATTTAAATCTAAAATATCTAAATAATTGATTTATTAATATATAAACTTTTGCTCAACATTTATAGTTCTCTAAACAAGTGGTTTATACCAAAGACAAGAAATAATTGTTTATAGCGCATTTTGGGATAAGTAAGCAATTAATATTAACAAGATCAACGAAAATCCCCTAGCGAAATACAAGGCACTGAAATAACTTACATTGTTGCAATGTATTGTATGTATATTCCGATTTACGTAACGATTCCTGCTAAAAGTATCTGTTTTTCGGTGGGAGAATAATGCAGTTGCATACTGAAATTCATAGTAACGTGATGTTCATTATTAAAAATAGTTTAGAAAAACATTTTATTGCATTTGTGAATTGACATTTATACAAAGGTAAACAAAACTTTTATTTTTTATTATAATTAAGTAGGAGACTCCGAGTTTTTGACGAGCTTAAAATACTATCTTTTTATTTGTATTTCGAAATGCAATCACAAGCTCTGTTTTTGGGTGTTTTGAGAGAAATGTTTTAGACTTTGTTTAAGTGCTCTATATTGTAGTAAATTATTTTATAAGAAAATTTTTCAAATAAAAGTGGTAGACAATATATTTCTCTATTACTTTTATTCCAAGTATTTTTTATAAAATAATTTTACAACATTGTGCAGTGCTAAAACACTTCTGCATAATTATTATATTAAGTTTGTGTAGTGCCTTTCAGTTTAATGTCGAAAACAGGTAAACTAAATTTTACAACATAATGAACTTGACAATTATTTGATTATTTTTAACAATTAAACTATTTTTCCGCTGTCTATCTTTCTAATATAATTTTAGATTCATACATAACGTTACGTTAAATCCCACCCAGTGGGGTAACGCGAAACCAGAATTACAATCAACCAACAATCAATACCATTCATGACAAACCACTTTCGCCTCGTCAACAATCATAGCGCAACTCATACTTGTTCGTCTATTCTTAATTCTCGGAATCATTCGTTGACGCAACAAACCATCAATAATACCCTACCACTAACTCCTCAGTCGCCTACGCAATCGTTGATCTTCAGTCTTACTCGCATATATTAGTTTCTCCATGCTTTCATTCGACGATAACTCAAAAGCTAATAAAGATATCATTTTGAAATTTCATATTTAAACTTTGAATGTTGAGCTTACGCGCTGATTAGATTTTGGTAGCAATCAATAAATCGGTAGTTGTAGTTTACTTGAAGACTTGTCAGGTTTTTTGGGTTTACCTCAGTAAATAATTTAGTTACAGTAAATTTTATCATAATAGAAAGATGTATAATAGCATTGGCTATAATTTTTATTTGAAACTTTTTTCTATATTATGCACCGTTTTGAAATTAAAATTCTTGGAAAGTTATATGGTGGACACGTCAGATTCTAATACAATAACATTTTCTAACTTAATATTTATACCTTGCATGTTCAAATTAAGAACTAGTTATATTAATTCCAATTTGATGAGCGTATTTTTAGGTTGCTTGTGATTAATTTTTGAAATCAATAGGTACATTGTTGTAATCAGTGTATTTTTATAATCAGCGCATTGTTGTGATCAACATTTTTGTCATGAATATACTATTGTAATTTGTACACGAAATATCTCTAAAATTGGCAAATACTTTTATTGTATTTCTATATAATATAAACCCTAACAGGCAGATTCATCAAAGGGATTATCGCTAACTCCATTTTTATTATTACTCGTATCTTCATTCTCCAATCTCAGAACATAATTATTTTAACTAAGGTTATAATCAAGATTGGTTAGCACAAAATTTGACACATTTTTATAATATAATTAATTTAGAAACGAAGTTACAGATGATTGAAAAAATGGAGTTAACGCTAATCCCTTTGATGAATCTGCCTGTAAGAAACTCATTGCTGCAGAGTACATCGTCATATCTCTTAAATTCTTAGAGATATTGCAATTTTCGATGTTTTTCGAAATGTTAGTTTGAATGGCTGCAACTCAAAATATATTAAAGATATTTAAAAATGGACTCAGTTCTATGTTTTTCATGCATTTTACTACAAATTTGCAAATTTTATAAATTTTTAAATTTTTTGATTTTTTTCCAAAATTTTGATAGGCGATAACTCGATAAATATAAAAGATACAGACTTGCAGGCTAGACCATTCGATTCAGCTCATCGAAATACATAAGTATGTAGAATTTCATTAAAATTGTTTTACGCGTTGAAGACTTAGAGCAAAAAGTCTGAAAATGGCGTTTCTGGCGAAAAACGTCAAAGGGTACCCCTTGACGTTTGACCCGAAAAAGCCCATTTTCAGACTTTTTGCTCTAAAATTTCAACCCGCAATCCGAATGTTCTGAAATTTTTAGGGTTTATGTATTTCGATGAGCTGAATTCAATGGTTCAGTTTGCAAGTTCGTATCTCGTTTATTATTTGAGTAATCGCTGATCGAAATTTTGAAAAAAATTTAAAAATTTTCAATTTTTAAAAAATTTGTTATTTTGCTATAATATGCACGAATAACATAAAACTGAAAAGTATTTTTATTTTTAGATATTTTGCGTAATTTTTGAGTTGCAGTTCCTCAAAATTACACTTCTAAAAACATCAAAAACCGTCATATTTCGAAAAATTTAAGAGATATGTTGATGCGCTCTGCACCAGTGAGTTTTTTAGGGTTTATATTATATAGAAATACAATAAAAGTGTATGCCAATTTTTAGTGATATTTCGTGAAATGGGAGTACAACATATGAACTGTGTTTAAATGAGTAAGAATGTCACGCTAAATCCTAATCAGTGAGGTAGCACGAATCCAGAAAATAATCAACCAACAATCAATTCCATTCTTGACAAACCACTTTCGCCTCGTCAACAATCATAGCGCGCTTCATACATGCACGTCTATTCTTCATTCCCGGAATCATTCGTTCATGCAACAAACCATCAATAATACCGAAGCACTTACTCCTCGGACGCCCACGCAAACGTTGATCTTCAGTCTCACTCGCATATATTAGTTTCACCAACCTTGCATTCGACATTTGCTCAATATGGCTAAACCACCCCAACTGTTTAACTCCCAAACAACAACAAATACCCAGTAAATAATTTGATTTGCGATTTGTTAATTTAGCGATTGTTAAGTATTTACGATGACGTCTCTCTGTGTGTGTGTTTTAGACTGTGTGGCGATTTTTCGTCAACGATAACTAAAAATCTAACAAAGATATCAATTTGAAATTACATATTTAAAATTTGAATGTTGAGGTTACGAGCTTATTAGATTTTGGTAGCAATCTATAAACTAGAAGTTGTAGTTTACTTGAAGACTTGTCAGGTTTTTTGGGTATATCTCAGTAAATAATTGAGTTACAGTTAATTTTATCATAATAAAAAAGATGTATAATAGCATTGGCTACAATTTTTATTTGAATCTTTTTTCTATATTATGCACCGTTTTGAAACGTGAATGTATCTAGTGATGCTCGATTGAGTGTTAATAATGGTGTCTTAGTGCCTACATTGATGTATGGTTCTGAATGTTGGGTGTGGATAAAGAAGCATGAACGACGTACAACTGCTGTAGAAATGAGATATTTGGTGTGTGATAAGTGTGAGATTGAGAAGAATGTTGTTAAGAAAGTGGGAGTGAGTCAGTTGAGGTGGTTTGGACATGTTGAGCGAATGTCGAATGAAAGGTTGGTGAAACTAATATATGTGGGTGAGATTGAAGGTCAACGATTGCGTGGGCGTCCAAGGAATAACTGGTTGGGTATGATTGATGGTTTGTTGCGTGAACGAATGACTCCGAGTGAGAAGAATAAACGAGCATGTATGAATCGCACTATGAATGTGGACGAGGCGAAAGTGGTGTGTCAGGATAGCAATGTTTAGAGGAGATTGATTGTTGGTTGACTGTGTTTCTGGGTTCGTGCTACCCCACTAAGTGGGACATGGCGTGACGTTATATATGTATGTATGTATGTATAAATGTTGAAATTAAAATTTTTGGGAAGTTATATGGTGGACACATCAGATTCTAATACTATACCATTTTCTAACTTAATATTTAGTTTTATTAATTCCAATTTGATGAGCGTATTTTTAGGTTGCTTGTGATTAATTTTTGAAATCAATAGGTACATTGTTGTAATCAGTGTATTTTTATAATCAGCGCATTGTTGTTATCAATACATTTGTGTCATGAATATACTATTGTAATTTGTCCATTATTGTAATCAATAAATTTTGAAATTTCAAATTTAAAATTTGAATGTTGAAGTTACGAGCTGATTAGATTTTGGTAGCATCCTATAAACCGGAAGTTTACTTGAAGACTTGTCAGGGTTTTTGGGTATATCTCAGTAAATAATTGAGTTACAGTAAATTTTATCATAATAAAAAAGATGTACAATAGCATTGGCAACAATTTTTATTTGAAACTTTTTTCTATATTATGCACCGTTTTGAAATTAAAAAGTTATATGGTGGACACATCAGATTCTACATTGTTGTAATCTAGCGTAGCCAAAGAACGCAAGTTGAGAAATCGAAAACAGTCGAACTAACGAAACGATCCTTGCCGAAAGTTTCTGGGAAGAGTGCAGTTGCACGCCGGAATTCATAGTAACGTGTGTAGTGTTTAAAATCATTTTATTGAATTTGTGAACTGATATTTCTTTAATCTTTAAAGGTAAACAAAACTTTTATTTTTTATTATAATTAAGTAGGAGACTCCGGGTTTTTGACGGGCTAAAAATACTATCTTTTATTTTTATTTTGAAATGCAATCACGAGCTCTGTTTTTGGGTGTTTAAGGAGAAGTGTTTTTGGGTAGGATTTAGTACTGTACAATGTTCTAAATAAAAGTGGTAGACAATATATTTCTCTATAACTTTTATTAGAATCATTATTTTATAAAACAATTTTAGAACATTGTACAACGCTAAAACCGGGGCTATAACACTTAAAACAGAGTTCGTGGTAGTAGCCATAATTCTTCATCACGAAACAAATGCAGAATGAATACGTCTACACGTAGGGCATAAATGTACTTTGACTTTGAAAAGGTATCTTTTACAAACAAATATTTTTTTCCTAAAGTCAAATATAGAAACATTCAGACATGACACTCAAAAACAGAGCCATTATTTTTAGATTCCTTTACTGCAACTTCTAGACAATACACATATTTATGAAAATAATAAACAGTGAAACAAACTTAATAATTAAATAAAAATTATTTAGATTAGATAAAATATTTCAAAATAAATATGCAACTATTCAACGCCGGCGTCGTTTTTCACTTATGTTATTTATCCTGGTTACTGGTCAACGCTTATGCTAGCAGCGGCGATGATTGTTTTCAGTTAATGCAAGCGTCTTGCACTGGCATTTCATATTAGATTAGGTTAAATTAAGTATGCAAAATTTTTCGTATGTGTGTGAATTTAGTCATTGTGAAATCATCATTAAGGTAAGCAAGTCATATATTATGATTTGAAAAGTAGATTATGCAGATTTAAGCTCGGCTTAATTTTTTAAAAGTGATGAAAACATACAATTTTTAAACTCAAAAGTAAAGTGCAGTAAATAGCTTGGTAGTAACACATCTCACAGCTGGAGTTGACATTTTAACTTCGTTATTGTGGCTTTGCTTCATTAAACACCTTTGGGGTCATGACTTGACGGCTGGGAACCGCAATACATGCGTGAAAATATATCATTAGCGAGTTTTAAGTAAACAGAGTGCCACACCCATAATGGGTTAAATGAAACAATTAAATCTGACAAGTAAGAAAAAATAACATTCTTATATAAATTGCAAAAATTTCAACAAAATATTCTAACCATTAACCATTAATTAAACAAAAATAATTGAACTATGTATTGCAGTTTGTTGCAGTTGGCAACAGTGTATAAATGATTGATAGATTCAAAGAGAGCAATAAATAAATATATCATCACGCCTTTTACCCATTATGGGTGTGGCACTCTGCTTACACAGATCTCGGTAAGTGATATATTTTTGCGTATGAAGTGCGGTTACTAGCCGTCAATTCATAGCCCCCAAAGATGTTAGTGCAGGGGATACTACAAGGGCAAATTTAAATTGGCGCCAAACGAATACTAACGAAAATTGCCGAAATACATCTTCTTACTAGTACGAAGTTACTATTGGGAAAAGTGCAGAGGGCCTTTGGCTAGCTGCATACGAGAATATACGAAACCTCGAATGCGCGAAGCGATACGTTCACCACATAATTCGTAATTCGTAAACATTCAGACAGTATACAGTGTTAATTTAGTTTAGTAAATGCGTATAATTATTATATATTTGTGAAGTGTCGTTTAGTTTTTCGCCAAAAACAGGTAAACTAATTTTTATAACATAATTAAGTTAATATGGAGATATAAACAATTATTTGCTTTTATGTTCTGATTATTCTCAACAGTTTAACTATTATTTTCCGCTGTCCATCTGTCGAAAATAACCATTATATTTATTAAAAACAATCCTACAAAAATAAAATTGTTGATACGATGTTATTTAAATGTAAAATATCTAAATAATTGATTTATTAATATATAAACTTTTGCTCAAAATTTATAGTTCTCTTAACAAGTAGTTTATACCAAAGACAAGAAATAATTGTTTATAGCGCATTTTGGGATAAATAAGCAATTAATATTAACAAGATCAACGAAAATCCCCTAGCGAAATACAAGGCACTGAAATAACTTACATTGTTGCAATGTATTGTATGTATATTCCGATTTACGTAGCGATTCCTGCTAAAAGTATCTGTTTTTCGGTGGGAGAATAATGCAGTTGCACACTGAAATTCATAGTAACGTGATGTTCATTATTAAAAATAGTTTAGAAAAACATTTTATTGCATTTGTGAATAGACATTTATACAAAGGTAAACAAAACTTTTATTTTTTATTATAATTAAGTAGGAGACTCCGAGTTTTTGACGAGCTTAAAATACTATCTTTTTATTTGTATTTCGAAATGCAATCACAAGCTCTGTTTTTGGGTGTTTTGAGAGAAATGTTTTAGACTTTGTTTAAGTGCTCTATATTGTAGTAAATTATTTTATAAGAAAATTTTTCAAATAAAAGTGGTAGACAATATATTTCTCTATTACTTTTATTCGGAGTATTTTTTATAAAATAATTTTACAACATTGTGCAGTGCTAAAACACTTCTGCATAATTATTATATTAAGTTTGTGTAGTGCCTTTCAGTTTAATGTCGAAAACAGGTAAACTAAATTTTATAACATAATGAACTTGACAATTATTTGATTTTATGTTTTGATTATTTTCAACAATTAAACTATTTTTTCGCTGTCTATCTTTCTAAAAAAATTTTAGATTCATAAATAACGTTACGTTAAATCCCACCCAGTGGGGTAGCGCGAAACCAGAAACACAATCAACCAACAATCAATTTCATTCCTGACAAACCACTTTCGCCTCGTCAACAATCATAGCGCGATTCATACATGCTCGTCAATTCTTCATTCTCGGAATCATTCGTTCACGCAACAAACCATCAATAATACCCTACCACTAACTCCTCAGTCGCCTACGCAATCGTTGATCTTCAGTCTTACTCGCATATATTAGTTTCTCCATGCTTTCATTCGATGATAACTCAAAATCTAATAAAGATATCATTTTGAAATTTCATATTTAAACTTTGAATGTTGAGCTTACGCGTTGATTAGATTTTGGTAGCAATCAATAAATCGGAAGTTGTAGTTTACTTGAAGACTTGTCAGGTTTTTTGGGTTTTCCTCAGTAAGTAATTGAGTTACAGTAAATTTTATCATAATAGAAAGATGTATAATAGCATTGGCTATAATTTTTATTTGAAACTTTTTTCTATATTATGCACCGTTTTGTAATTAAAATTCTTGGAAAGTTATATGGTGGCCACGTCAGATTCTAATACAATAACATTTTCTAACTTAATATTTATACCTTGCATGTTCAAATTAAGAACTAGTTATATTAATTCCAATTTGATGAGCGTATTTTTAGTTTGCTTGTGATTAATTTTTGAAATCAATAGGTACATTGTTGTAATCAGTGTATTTTTATAATCAGCGCATTGTTGTTATCAATACATTTGGGTCATGAATATACTATTGTAATTTGTCCATTATTGTAATCAATAAATTTTGAAATTTCAAATTTAAAATTTGAATGTTGAAGTTACGAGCTGATTAGATTTTGGTAGCATTCTATAAACCGGAAGTTTACTTGAAGACTTGTCAGGGTTTTTGGGTATATCTCAGTAAATAATTGAGTTACAGTAAATTTTATCATAATAAAAAAGATGTACAATAGCATTGGCAACAATTTTTATTTGAAACTTTTTTCTATATTATGCACCGTTTTGAAATTAAAAAGTTATATGGTGGACACATCAGATTCTACATTGTTGTAATCTAGGGTAGCCAAAGAACGCAAGTTGAGAAATCGAAAACAGTCGAACTAACGAAACGATCCTTGCCGAAAGTCTCTGGGAAGAGTGCAGTTGCACGCCGGAATTCATAGTCACGTGTGTAGTGTTTAAAATCATTTTATTGAATTTGTGAACTGATATTTCTTTAATCGACGATCAAAGGTAAACAAAACTTTTATTTTTTATTATAATTAAGTAGGAGACTCCGGGTTTTTGACGGGCTTAAAATACTATCTTTTATTTTTATTTTGAAATGCAATCACGAGCTCTGTTTTTGGGTGTTTAAGGAGAAGTGGTTTTGGGTAGGTTTTAGTACTATACAATGTTCTGAATAAAAGTGGTAGACAATATATTTCTCTATAACTTTTATTAGAATCATTTTTTATAAAACAATTTTAGAACATTGTACAGCGCTAAAACCGAGGCTAAAACACTTAAAACAGAGTTCGTGGTAGTAGCCATAATTTTTCATCACGAAACAAATGAAGATTGAATACGTCTACATGTAGGGCATAAATGTACTTTGACTTTGAAAAGCTATCTTTTACAAACATATATTTTTTACCTACAGTCAAATATAGAAACATTCAGACATGACACTCAAAAACAGAGCCATTATTTTTAGATTCCTTTACTGCAACTTCTAGACAATACACATATTTAAGAAAATAATAAGCAGTGAAACAAAACTAATAATTAAATAAAAATTATTTAGATTAGATAAAATATTTCAAAATAAATATACAACTATTCAACGTCGGCGTCGTTTTTCACTTCTGTCATTCATCGTGGCTACTGGTCAACGCTTATGCTAGCAGCGTAGCCAATAGAAGCTTTTGTTGTTATGTCTGTTGCACTCAGCGACGATAGTTTTCTTTGTTAATCCTCAAACTCAGTCGGCGATGATTGTTTTCAGTTAATGCAAGCGTCTTGCACTGGCATTTTATATTAGATTAGGTTAGATCAAATGTGCAAAATTTTTCGTATGTGTGTGAATTTAGTTATTGTGAAATCATCATTAAGGTAAGCAAGTCATATATTATGATTTGAAAAGTAGATTATGCAGATTTAAGCTCGGCTTAATTTTTTAAAAGTGATGAAAACATACAATTTTTAAACTCAAAAGTTAACTGCAGTAAATAGCTTGGTAGTAACACATCTCACAGCTGGAGTTGACATTTTAACTTCGTCCTTGTGGCTTTGCTTCATTAACACCTTTGGGGTCATGACTTGACGGCTGGGAACCGCAATACATGCGTGGAATTATATCATTAGCGAGTTCTTAGTAAGCAGAGTACCACACCCATAATGGGTTAAATGAAACAATTATATCTGACAAGTAAGAAATAATAACATTCTTACATAAATCGCAAAATTTCAACAAAATATTTCTAACCTTAATAATGTTTGTCGTGCATATCGGTTTGTCGGCCTAAATATTTATTTATTAAATAAATGTATCATCTCGCTATTCACCCATTTGGGGTGTGGTACTCTGTTCTTGCAGATCTCAGTAAAGTGGGGTTACCAGTCGTTAAATCCGGGCTCCCAAATATGTAAAGTAGAAGGCAAATTTAAAATGATAATTGTCGGCTATGGTATTCGAACTCATGACTTATTTTTTTAAATATTGTACCCCAAAATAATGTTGAAAATTTAAACATAAACAAAGGCTGACGTCACATCCGCTTGATAAATCGTAGAAGCAGTACTGTTTTCATTTAACAATATCTAATGAAAACATTGATTGACTCACTTTTGCAAACTCTTGGATTTTTCAAATGATAGCTGTAGTTAATTATTATTTTTGTCAGCACACAAACAATAATATTTAAAATAAAACAAATCGTTAGAGGATTATTCCATTCCAGCAGAAATAAGGTTCGAGGAAACTGCTTTATATATTTCTCTCGCAAAATGTTCATTCATAACCGGCATTTCATAGCAAGTAGTTTTGTCTTTGATGAATATACAACAGTTTTAAGACCACATCACAAGAGTAAAATTGCATTGCATTAGTTGTGTTCATTTAATTATCTCCCAATTGAGGTAAACAATAATTTATGTGTTATTTTCATGAAATGTGATCCTAGTGAAATATTAATTCTTAGAATGCACTGATAATAGTTATTTGTTTAACTAGGTATCAAAATACCAGATTTACAGCAGAGGCTGTCGTTTCATTGACGAGGTGAAGCCGAGGCAATGAATGCTGGCGAAGCTATAAATCTGTACTTCTTGTTGAACACATAATTTTTTTGCTGATTTTGAATTAATATTAATTTAGTGATTATTTTATATAGATATTTGGTCAAACTGTCGATAAGGGGCCCCACCTCCGATTTGGATGAAACTTTGTGGAAAAATCGCCCGAAAAATTATATGTATGGGAAAAATAGTGGCAAGTTGGGGAAACCTTTGGATGACCTTGAATTCAATGTTTACTTGTTATTTATTTAATACAATGCATCTCTGTGTGCGTGTGCGTGTGTGTGTGTGTGTGTGTATATGTGCGCGGCGCGCGTGTGTGTGCGTGTGTCTGTGCGTGAGTCTGTGCGTGTCTGTGCGTGTGCCTGTGTGCGCGTGTCGGCGTGTGTGCTTGTGTGTGTATGTGCGCGGCGCGCGTGTGTGTGTGTCTGTGCTTGTGGCTGTGTGCCGCGCACATACACACAGTCGCACACGCACAGACACTCGCACACGCACAGATACCCGCACAGACACACGCACACACGCGCGCACAGACACCCGCACAGACACACGCACACACGCGCGCGCTCACACACACACACACACACACAGAGAGAGAGAGAGAGATCCATTGTATTATATAAATAACAAGTAAACACTGAATTCAAGGTCATCCAAAGGTTTCCCCCACTTTCCACTATTTTTCCCATACCTATAATTTTTCGGGCGATTTTTCCACAAAGTTTCATCCAAATCGGAGGTGGGGCCCCTTATCGACAGTTTGGCCAGATATTTTGAAGGTTATCGCTGTCAAATTACGTTGCCATGCGTGTGTTGAACGGTTGCTATGTATTTATTGACGGTTTGTATACGTTTGCTGAGCGGTTGTTATGTAAAATATTCTACAGCCTTGGCATAAAAGTGACATTTTACAGACTATTAGCAGTCCGTGAAATGTCATCTTTAATGTCAAAAAAAAATATTTTTTTGTAACAAACAGATTCCTTTTAAATGAAGAAAAAATTAATTTGAATAGTGCCAATCCGTTTCCGTTTTCATTGAAAACTTTTGTAGGTTCAATAAATATTCTTATATGCAAATTAATTTAGTTTTAAAGAAACATATCAAAGTATTCAATTTCACTTTTAAATAAAAACGTGTTGTTTAAAATGAAAACGGTTTTTTTTTTTCAATACAAAATTTAAAATATATTAATTCTCTTTCAATGCAGAAAAAAGAAGATAACAGTTATTTGTATACCAAGGCCGCGAAATCACTCTTTAACGTACCGAGAGTAAAATTATCGCCGCGGCCGAGGCAAGACAATCTCGAGGGCGATAAAGGATTTCGCGGACAAGGTGTACACATTATTTTTTGTGCAACCGTAAAAGAAAGTAATTACAAATTTTATTAATTTTAAACAATTTTATTGTAAACAGAAAGTTGGCATTTAAAGTGTTAAAAAGACTGTTTTGTACTCTATTTCGCTGCCGTTGTTATGGTATCGGCTACGAAATAGGGTAGAAAACAATCATTTTGGATTTCGCGGCGTTACTATAACAGCCGAGATATTCAATTTCACGGTCTGTATTGCGGCTGCGAAATGCTTATTTCGCGTCCAGTTGCACAACATAAATTTATATTAAATTTTTTTTTAATTAAATTGAAGACTATCTACACTTTTTAAAAGTCTTAATAGGCTTTTCAACCAATTTTTTTTATTTTATTTTTCGAAAATAGAAGTTAATACATGAATATTTTTCGTATTTTCATCAATATTGTAATATAATTAAGCCAGTAATAAATTACTAAAGATTCTATATTGAACCGTGTGACGACATACAGTACAGCTTTCTTGTGGTGCGGTTCACGTCACTATCATCTTTCTCACTTTCTCCCACTATTTCTGATATGAATCAAATCAGCAATAGTGGGAGAAAGTGAGAAAGAAGATAGTGACGTGAACCGCGCCACAAGAAAACTGTACTGTAGTGACGAATGACAGAACAGCGCCGCCCGCGCCTCCCGTGTAGAATAGCAGAACTATTCAATTTAACTTTTGAACAAATTGATACATGACAGTTATACGTTGTGAAATGTTTGGTATTTGATTAATAATTTTGATTCCTTGATGCTGTTGTTTTCACAACTTGGCACAAAGCAATACTTTATAACCATAATTTAAAGATTTCAACAGATAACCTCAATAACACAACTGACAGCTGACTGACAGATCACAACACTCAACGCCAAGATTATGCGCGCGCAATCTCTATCTGTCATTCATCGTTAAGACGTCACGTTTGAATTGGACGGACTTTTAATAATTGATTACAGGCGTAATATTTATTTTTTAAATAAATTGTTATATTTTTTGACATGTTTTCAAGCGTATTATTGAAAATTTGTTCCAAATATGCTAAATTTGAAGGTGGTTGAAAAGCCTTTTGTTATTCATTAAGCCACAATGATTTTTTTTAAATGTTGTGACGTCATTGTAGAGGTGTTGCTGGATCTTAAACAATACAGATTGTAAATAACTGTAATCATGTATTTTTTTACTTATTTTATTATTATTACAATAAAATAGAACATTTACATGACAAAAGTTATTTAAATCTCTACTGTTTGAGATCCAGCAACACCTCTATAATTTTTAAAAAATCATTGTGGCTAAATGAATAACAATTAAGACTTTTTAAAAGTCTAGAATGTCTTCAATTTAGATAAAATTTCATAAAAAAAATGGTGAACGACCCCATTTTGTAAGGAATAAAATTTTCTTCAACGAATGCATACAAAAGGAAAACTGAAAATTTTCTTTACACAAGAAGTTATTTTTATGTGTGAACGTTTCGTCTGCAATCCAAAAAATTTTTGTTAAATGATTAACATCAAAATTGTAGATCCCTGTTTCTATATCATAAGTGTTAAATTTAACATTATCAAATTTTCGTCTTATTGTTTCCACCGGCATCCAACAAATTTAACCATAGATTTTTTATTTGTTTATCCTTTTAACTTGGTTACTTTTGATATAGAAACTTGGATGTATAATTTTGATGTAGAACATTTAACAATTATTTTACATATTACTGATGTCTGTATAGCAGACAAAACATCCATAACTGTAAAATGGTTTTTCATTATTTTTTAAAACTCAGTTCGCGATTATTGTTTTAGTTAATTCAAGCGCCTTGCACTGGTATTTTATATTAGATTAGGTTAGATTAAATAATCTATATTTTTCGTATGTTTGTGAATTTAGTTATTGTTAAATTATCATTAAGGTAAGCAATACATTATGATTTGAAAAGTAGATTATACATATTTAAGTTCGGCTAAATTTTTTAAATGCGATAAAAACACAATTTTTAAGCTCAAAAGCAAAATGGAGTAAATAGCTATGTGGTAACACATCTCATAGCTGTAGTTGACATTTTAACTTTACCCTTATGGTTTCCCCTCCAACACCTTTGGGGTCACGACTTGACGGCTGGAACCGCACTACATGCGTAAAATATATCAATTAGAGAGTTTTTCGTCCCTTCATCCCTTCCAAATTAAAAAATAATTTATGTATTAATTTGTTGATTTTGAAAAAAATTGGAACGTTTGCTTTCTGCTGGAGTGGTAAATAAATTTTAACAATTTATTAATTATTAAATATTTTGTTAAATTAAACTTGTTTCGTATAAACTGTGACACTTACTCCTAGCATACTTTTGCGGAAAACTTTAATATTAATTAAGTTTTATAATGACAATGAAATGCGGTCACTCGCCGTCAATTTATGGCCCCCAAAGCTGTTATTGGAAGGGGAACCACAGGAATAAAGATAAAATGGCAACTGTCAGTTCGAATAGTACGGAGGTATTTACCCCATATTGTAGTTTATAGTAATAATAATAATATAGTTTTCGAGCAATACCCAATTCTCTAACGAAGTTGTTAATCGTAGGAACTTGCTAATTGTAACAAAATCGCATCAAAACTTCAAGTTGAGTGGAGAATATACGGAATACATTGGTGTATCATCATACTCATCAGTATGAGATTGGGAAGAATGTTGTTAAGAATGTGAGAGTGAGTCAATTAGGTGGTTTGGACATGTTGAGCGAATGTCGAATGAAAGGTTGGTGAAACTAATATATGTGGGTGAGATTGAAGGTGAACGATTGCGTGGGCATCCGAGGAATAACTGGTTGGGTCTGATTGAAGGTTTATTGCGTGAACGAATGATTCCGAGTGAGAAGAATAAATGAGCATGTATGAATCGCACTATGAATGTGGACGAGGCGAAAGTGATGTATCAGGATAGGAATGTTTGAGGAGATTGATTGTTGGTTGACTGTGTTTCTGGGTTCGTGATATCCCACTAAGTGGGACATAGCGTGATGTTATGTATGTATATTTCAAGAGCTGGTCATTTTGATCACAATTATGAACTTTTTTAGACACTAGGAACGATTGTGTTATCGGAAAAATAAAATGAGCATTTAAATTTTGGGATTGAACTAGGAATTATTAATTAAAATAAAATTATTCTGGGCCATGCCTATCAAATTAGAATTAATATTGCCAATATTACTGAAATAATACTTACAGTTAGTAGATAATATATATTAAATAATGATTCGAACTGAGGATCGCAAGATATATAGTCCAATGCGTTGGTACGGAACTATTTACCCCTCTATTTTTAAGGAAAGGCAAAACTTCATCATCTTTCATGATCGTTTATCTGGGCAAAAATGATCGGGGATACAGTAAAAAATCTGTATTTTCTACAATTCCTACATTCCGACACTACTTGTGTCTTCTTCAAAGGTAGTAGAATAAGTTATATGATAAGATACTATACTTGAAACACAAGTGGAGTCGAAATATCGGCATTGTAGATATCAAAGAAGTCGAACAATCATCCCTTCAAAAATTGTTTTCTTCATTCTTGCAACGTTGCAACGAAGATTAAAGTAGTTGAATTACCGTCGAGGCAAATTGTCTTGCCCCTATATTGCATTGTCAAAGTATATCGTCCAGTTTAAAGAATACATATACAATTATTGTAACAATTTCTTTCAATCTAGATGCTTCTAATGTTTAAAATTATTGCCGAATATCTACTATTTATTGTACGAATTATGCCAAATAATACAGTGTATTTTTTATTTCGGCAAAATAATTCGTTCAGAGAATCACAGATCGCGTTGTACTATTTACCCATGATGCATTGCTCGTGCATATATGAAGTGTAGTGGATCGCTCGACGCTTCCGTTTGCTAATGAATAGCTTGATAAAAGTTTCTTAGTTTTTTCCTCGATATTTTAAGTAAGTCGTTTTCATTTGTTTTATTATACTGTAAGGATATAATGGTAATGTTCGTATTTTGTTTTTCTATCGTTGTAAATGGTTACAATACTCCTTTTGGCAATTGACATATTGGGTGGCAAAACTTTTGCACGTTTGCTTTGATATATAATCGCGTAATAATTTTCTATTGATCGGGAATTCTTACTATAGAATCTATAAAGCCTTAACTAAACAAAATTGCATCCTGACACAGAAGTGTCATATTTAAACTATTCGTCACTTTCAAGACTCTTTGACCTTTTCCTTCGCGCCATTTTAACATGCAAACAGAATCTTTGGAGAAACCGATACAATATTTTAAGTCAGGGACCAAATATTCTGTTTGTTGTTAGTAAATGTTTAAATAAATAGCAAAGTTCTGTATATTTTGCCAACATTGCATTTTCTGTAAAAATTACAGAAATTTTAAACATTCTAGTAGGCAATCGTTTAATTCGTCAATTGTTTATTTGTAGTTTGGAAATCATTTGTTTTAAGGTATAAAAAATTATAAATATTATAGATCCAAATTTTATTAGTTATTATAAATTATTTTTTGAAGCACAGTAATTCAGTTTGAATATCAGAGAGTGCGTTGTAAGTTTTGCTGAAAATGTATTTTGCTTACTTATCGACAAGGTTATCGGTTACTATTACTTTGTGCAATTGTTTTATTTAAGTAGAATGATATATCAATAGTGTTAGTACTTTGCTTTTTTATCATTAATGGTTTCGTTAGATATACATAAAATAATTGCTTTGGTTTTTGCCAAGATGGGTGGCAAAATGTTTACGCTTGCGCTTTGACAGTCGTAAAATTGTTCTGATAGACGGGAATTGTTACACGGGCTAATGTCAAATTGTATCCTAATAATAATTAAGTTTAATTTTTTAAACGTAATTGTTTTATCCGTTTTTGAATCATTGGCTATTTGCTATTCTCCATTTTATCACGTTGCAAATAGAATCTTTAGAGAATGTGAAAGGAATTATAAAAAAGTTATATTCTAATTATTATTTGCAATTATATTTCTTTAAATTCAATATCAAATAATGTGATGAAAATTTTGCCAATATTGTGTTGCATTGACAAGGTTCTAGAACAATTCCTGTTGTTCAATCGCATGCTTTGTCATTAAATTCAAGTTAATCAGTGTATTACTTTTGGAATTAGACTATTTAAAAGATATTTAAAAATATATTTCTTAACTCCATTGCAATTCTAAATTAGGTTGTACATATTTCATTAAACCATCTTAAATTTTATAAAAGTAAAGGAAACTAACTTAATTTGTCATTTAAAAGGAAATAAATGAGGAGCGATAAAGGTTGCAAAAAGACGATTTTCAAATGGATTTTTACAAACTATACAATAGTATATTTTGTTATTAGGTGTAAATGTGCATGTAAGTTTAAACGACGAGTGAAACGAGTCGGCCAATTACAGGGGAAGCACACAAAGTATCATATATACTCCTAATAACACAATATATTATTGAATTGTTTATAAAATCTTATTTGAAAATCGCTTTTTTGCGACCATTATCGCTTTTCCGTCACCGTTTATCCCCTTTTAAATGACAAATTAAGTTAGCAACCTTTTCTTTTATAAAATTAAGATCGTTTTATGAGGTACTTAGGTCATCAGTTTAAAATGAATTTTATTGACTTTCGCGTGTAAGAGATAGTCTCCAAATACAAATTACACATTTTAATAGTTTAATTATTATTTAATAATGTGTATCCGATGATGAGTCCAATATGGAAAATCATTCGATAGTAATGACGAAGATTTATATCATTCTGTTTTTTTTTTTTTTGTTTATTTCCAATTAGAAACCGTGAAGATAATAGAACGTGACAATGCCGTCGGAACCCGAAGAATTTTACAGCAATTCAAGTGATGAATTCTCGTATGTCTGGAATATGACTCGTTTTTTGCAAGATGTAGATAAGTTTTGCGGGGAGCAAAATTGCGGAGCTGGCATTTCTCAAGAAAATGGTAGCAGTGGTAGTCAAGAAGATTTAGATAAACCATTGGATCAGCGTAAGAACTCGAACACATCCAGCGGCTACCCACTCCCGACTGAATCATCAGATACATCATCTCCAGACGCTATTATCCCGTCTGAAGAAGAAGTAGTAAAAAAAGATACGTGTATGGTGTCCCTCGTACGGTCTAAATGTGCAGGTAAAATTTTCTTTTATAATTACACGAAAGTTATATTGGAAAAACATTGACAATTGTTCTGATTATTAATTCACTTAAGCTGGATTTATAGTTTGCACAGTACACAGGAATAATGTAGCACAGCACAAGAATTAAGCAATTTTCAGTTTTCTGTGCCTGTGCTGTGCATTCCATGTTTTCCGTGTACTTTCGTTATATTTCGGGTTAGTGCTTCTTAGCAACTGCTGCGAAAACATCTGATATAAACAAAGACAGATATATTATCTTCTTCCACTTCATATATCGTTCTGTGCAATTTATAAATCCAACATTAGTCTTATTTTCCACTTCATTTAATGCTATTTCTGTTCATTAAATTTTTTTATTTTTTTTTAAATTAATAACAAGAAAAATTTTGATGTTTCAGACGACGGTTACGAAGCTGATGACGATGGACTTAAATATTTGGGTAATTTCCTTAAAATACTTAATTATTTTTAGTTGAAGCACATAAATATTTAGCACCATTTAAAAATATTATACGCAATTATTGTTGGTGATTATGTTTTTTTTTAATTTAGTTTATTGCATATCGGTAATGGACGCCCAAGATGAAGATGAAATTCAAGCTCACGTCATGTATAAAGAAAATAAACCCAGTACATTTTTAAATTTGATTTTGAGTGCATGCCATAGTATCTGTACCTCATTTTATTAATTTTCACTAGTTTACATAATAATTTTTAAAATTACTTTAGATATTCACGTAATTAGTCACTACTGGACAATGCAATATTTTTATAAATATTTAAACGTAATATAAATTTAACCGCAGTAAACATGCATTCTATTAGTTCGCTACATCTTTTTCAACAAGAACAGTGTTAAGAGAGATATGGATCTACCAATTCAGATTGAAGATATCATCACTAATATTTGTAATAAATTAGAATAGTCCTGATACAGAATACTCGTCCACTATCCTTTTCGTGTACTGGATTAATCCTGGATAAATTAATTTTGTTCGCAATAAATTTCTGAAATAATTAAATTTTAATAACTGTAAGATTGACAAAATTCAAGTTTTGGTAATATTCCATTTATATTGCTAGAAATATATTTTTAATAATGCACCTAATATTTTACAGCAAGAAAAAATTTAAAAAACGCGCAATTTACATACATGTTAAAAATATAGTAATCTTAATATTTAAATGATTTATAGGTGAAAAACCTCGAAGCTGTCAACAATCTGAAGGTGACCAAGATTTAACAGATTCATTTTCTAGCCCACCTATAACTCCTAGGTGCGAACCAGCAGAAAACCCGAAGAGCCCTGCTGAAAATGCCCCTCTTAATGATTTATTGGAGTATTCAGGTAAGAAAGGATATAAATGGTCGAAATGTAGTGGTTGTTGAACGATTGTGTGAGCGTCCGAAGAATAAGTGATTGGGTGAATAAATGATTTCGAGTGTGAAGAATAGACGAGCATGTATGAATCGCTCTATGAATATGGACGAGGTGAAAGTGGTGTATCAGGATAGGAATGTTTGGGAGAGATTGATTGCTCGTTGACTGATTCTGGGGTCATGGGATTTTTTTTTTGTAATCCCATCTATATTTACAATCAATCTGTACTAATATATTCAGTAAATTTAGTAATAAATGATTAAATGACATAAAAAAGTAACTCTCCATTGGCAGTACTTCACTTACATTTACTTAATTATTATAATGGCGTGATGATATATTTATTTTATTTTATTTATAATTACAGTTAACTAATACTATAAAGATAAAGTAAGTAGTTAATCTTAAAATTAACTATTTATGTCAGTCCGGTAAACCTAGAGGGTGGTAATGCTTTAAACGTTTAACATTAACATTACGGGAGTGGAATATAGTGTAACGTTATGTATATATGTATGTTAGGGTGTAATTTTTTTATACACATATGGATGTAGCATTTTCAATGGTAATATCTTATCACAGGCCCAAGTCCCCCTCTAACACCAGGACGTGATGTCAGTGACGATACGACAAGTATTGAGAGTTCTGACATTGAAGATTTGGATGATATTCCACTCAACTTGCGTGCAGGTAAGAAACAAACTATTTTTTTTTATATACATATGTATGTAGCATTTTCAATGGTAATATCTTGTCACAGGCCAAAATCCCCCAGTTGCACCGGATAAGAAAAAGAAAAAACAATGCAGAGTTTGCAAAGCTTCTTTCAGAGAAGCATACATACGTTTCCTAGGTTAGAAATTATATAAAATTTAAAAAACAGAATTCTTAATAATACAAACATTTCACAGATCTAGTCTTAATGGTTCTTAAAAAGAAGGAGAAAGGCAAAAGAAATGAATTTAGGGAACATATTCGCCAATTGCGTGCAGGTAAGAAACACAAACTATTTTATTTATTTATTTTATATACATATGGATGTAACATTTTCAATGGTAATGTCAAAATCCCCCAGTTGCACCAGAACCTGATAAGACGGAAGGAAGCATAAACGAAGATAGAGTCAGATTAGCACTCCTATCACTCTTAGGTTAGAAATTATATAAACATTTAAAAAACAGCATTCTTAATAATACAAACATTTCACAGAAGGGTTCGCCAAGTTTATGAAAAATCCGATGAAATTCAAATCAAGTAAAAAAGACGAGAAGATATACAAATTGTATGGAGGTAAGATACACGAACTATTTTATTTCTAGCAAAATCTAATAGTCTCGAAATTTTTGTATTTCTTAGAGGAATATTGCTCGGTAATTTATTATTTACTCTTCTCTAAAGAAGTCCCAGTATTATTTTTATAAAGGGATGATTTCTTTTGATTTTCAATGATTTGAATGCTACACAGTATAGTTAAAATTATTTTTGTGTATTTCGTAAGTAAATGTATTTATGAATATAGTAATTATTAACATATATTTTAATGTGCTTTTGACTAAATGTTTTAGTAATTATATTGAAACAGAACATTAAATCATAATAACAAATTAAGTTGTCACAAAGGATACAAACTGTATTTAACAATTTCAAATTGATTGAAGTTAGCTAAATTTACTTGTTACTTGTAAAAAAAATTACTAAAAAGGTTAATTTTCTCTACAGAATTAGTGATTGCTTCACTATTTGGCCTCGAATCCTTGTATACAATACAGTATTCAGGTCAGAAATGATAGAAAAGTAGTGGTTGTTTAGTAATATTGAGCGAATGTCGAATGAAAGATGAGAGTAGTTGGATATGATTAATGGTTTGTTGTGTGAACGAATGATTTCAAGTGTGAACGAATGATTTCGAGTGTGCAGAATAGACGAGCATGTATAAATCGCTCTATGAACATGGACTAGGTGAAAGGGTTGTATCAGGATAGGAAATTACAATTTGGTGGCAGCCGTGGGGTTCTAGCCGGTACTTTTGGTATCATCGGTGGAATTCTAGCAGTTACATTTTGTGTCAGCGGTGGAATTCTAGCTGTTACATTTGGTGGCAGCGCTGGGATTCGTGCTGTTACAATCTGGTGTCTGCGGTGGGATTCTAGCTGTTACATTTGGTGGCAGCGGTGGGATTCTAGCTGTTACATTTGGTGGCAGCGATGGGATTCCAGCTATTACAGAAACTATATTAATTTGTCATTTAAAAGGGGGTAAATGGTGTCGCCAGAACGATAAAGGTAGCAAAAAAGATGATTTTTAAAAGAGTTTTACACTATACAATATTATATTTTATTACTTGGAGTAAATATGTATGTAAGTTTCAATGACGAGCGAAACAAGTCGGCAATTACAGGGGAAGCTCACAAAGTATCACATTTATTATTACCGGCACTATTTTCCCCGTTTTAAATGACAAATAAAGGTGGTACATTTATCTTACTTTTATGAAATTTAAGATTGTTTTGTGAGATGCGTAATTTTTTTTACGGACACCCTGATACACATGGATGTAGCATTTTCAATAGTAATATCTTGTCACAGGCCACAATCATCCTCCATATCCACCAAGACCAAGTTCCAGTGAAGAGAGCTCGTTTTCCGAAGGTGAGAAATTATATAAAAATTAAAAACACACAAACTATTTTATTTCTAGTAAAATCTAATAGTCTCGAAATTTTTGTATTTCTTAGAGGAATATTGCTCGTGATTTTATTATTTACTCTTCTTGAAAGAAGTTTGTTTTATTTTTATAAAGGGATGATTTCTTTTCATTTGAATTCTATTAGTCTAAATAATTAGAGAATAATCGGATCAGATTTTTAACAATAATATCTTGCCATAGGTTCTAACACCCTAGTTACAAAGCCGAATAATGACAATTCATCAGAATCCGGTAAGAAATTAGATAAAAATTTAAAATTCAATATACTTAATAATAATAATTTCACAGATTTCTCTACTTGTTCAAAATCAAAACCAGTGAAGAAATACAAGCGAATTCTGAACAACTCGGACTTCCTATCATCCTCTGATGAGTCATCCGGGAAGCGTGCAGGTAAATTGTATTAAAATCGTAATGTAATTTATAATTCCTGTCTCAATGTTAATTAAATTACAATCGTCAAATTACATTACTTTACGATCAAAATATAATTAATTTATTAGTTCAATTACATGTAAAAAATGTAATTAAATTACGTTAAATAATTACAATTACTTTTTACTTTTTATGGTAATTAAAAAAATTCATATTTAATATATTTATTTTACAACTTTATGCCATAAAAAAGTATAAAATAAATTTCTGAAATAGAGAATTCATCTAGTGAAGGTTAGAAATTATATAAAAATAAAAAAACAGCATTCTTAATAATACAAATATTTCACAGATATCCGGCCTGTGAAATCTAAAATTGCGACAAAACGGAGAAGAATCATCGATAGTTCAGACGATAAACCAGTCCATAAAAAACTCAAATTGCGTGGAGGTAAGATAAACAAACTATTTTATTTCTAGTAAAATCTAATAGTCTCGAAATTTTTGTATTTCTTAGAGGAATATTGCTCGTGATTTTATTATTTACTCTTCTTTAAAGAAGTCCCAGTTTGTTTCATTTTTATAAAGGAATGATTTCTTTTGATTTTCTATCAGTTGAATGCTACACAACATAGTTAAAATTCATAAAAAATTTAACAAAATTTTTAGTCCCAGACGACCCACCGTTAATTAACAAATTAGTTTTATGTATTTCGTAATTAAATATATTTGTGAATATAGTAATTATTAACGTTTATTTTTATGTGTTTATGACTAAATGTTTTAGTAATTATATTGAAGCAGAACAATAAATCATAGTTATTATAACAATTTAAGTTGTCTCCAGGATACAAACTGTATTTAACAATTTCAAATTGTTAAGTTAGCTAAATTTACTTGTTACTTATAAAAAAATTGCTAAAAAGATTAATTTTCTCTGCAGAATTAGTGATTACTTAACTATTTGGTCTTCAATCCTTGTATACAATACAATTATTCTCCCACATTTCAATTTACTGTAGTACAATTTTATACTCTTGTAGGAAAACTGATTTAGAAAACTACAAATTTTACTTAACAGAACCATAAGAATAATACTTCGTTGCATTAGGTTTACTCGTATTAGTGAAATGTTAATTAACTAATTGTGAAAAACAATGCAATGTTATTTATTTTTAAGATTCTAAAACAAAAATATACTTGTTCCTGAACTAGTTGCGCAACGAGTTGCCGAGTGTAAAACCAAAGATGCTAGCAATATTTGCCCATGAACTAGTTGCGCAAAATGTTGCCCAGATGTTCTAATTTTGTTGCCAGCAACACGCAACTTTTCCACTAGATTTAGTAAATTGTAGTTAATTTTTGTTTTACCAATCGAAAAATGTATATTGGCTAAACTAGTTACTGTCAAATAATAATGTCATTCTTTGTTTAATTTTTGCTATGTTGGTTTAATCTATTTCATTGCGTTAAAAATACAATAAACAAATGTCATTTTTCATAAACTTCTAACTTCCATCATATTTATGTTGGTATAATAGTTAAATAACTTAGTATAGTTGCTGAAATATGTTGCTCAATGTAATACATATGAAAACAGTTGCCGCAACATGTAGCACAACATCGTGTTGCTGAACTAGTTGCGCAACATGTTGCTGGAAATGTTGCTGAATGTAAAACGGGCTTCAGAGGAATATTGCTGGTTATTTTATTATTTAACACGTTGAGCCCCGCACTGTAAAATCATATTTCTCTTACACGGACTGGCATTTTTATATTACGTTTAAATTTATATAAAACTTTTTTTTTTTAATTGAAAATTTTGTTTGTATTTTCTCTTCATGTGATCAGCGTATCGACTACGCTCCATAAATTGTATTAAAATCGTCCCCATCGGTCGCGTGCGTGTGCACCCGTAGCAGGAAAGACCATGTGCCCACCGGTGAGCACGCGGGCCCCGGTGATGCTGTACAACAGTGCCCACCGGTGGGCATGCGGGGCTCAACGTGTTAAATAAGTCTCAGTTTGCTTTCATATTATAAAGGGATGATTTCTTTTGATTTGAATGATATTAGTGTAAATAATTAGAGAATAATCGGATCAGATTTTTAATAATAATATCTTGTCATAGGTTCTAACAGCCAAGTTACTCAACCGAATAAAGAAAATTCATCAGAATCCGGTAAGAAATTAGATAAAAAATTAAAATTCAATATTCTTAATAATAATAATTTCACAGATTTCCGTGCTGCCGAGAAATCAAAACCAGTGAAGAAATACAAGCGAATTCTGAACAACTCGGACTTGCTATCATCCTCTGATGAGTCTTCCGGAAAGCGTTCAGGTAAATTGTATTAAAATCGTAATGTAATTTATAATTCCTGTCTCAAGGTTAATTAAATTACAATCGTCGAATTCGATTACTTTACGATCAAAATATAATTAATTTATTAGATCAATGACATGCAAAAAATGTAATTAAATTACGTTAAATAATTACAAATTACAATTACTTTTTACTTTTTTATGGGAATTAGAAAAATTCAAATTTAATATATTTATTCATTTTACAACATTATACCATAAAAAAGTAAAATATAAATCAAAGACAAAATGTAGGAACATACTATTATTATTATTATTAAAATATATTAAAAAATTAAAGACTAGAACTCTAAAACGAAAACAAAACGTTCTGCCTAATAATATCGGCGCCAAGCAAACAAGATTTTTTTTTATTTAAATAATTGTCATTGAAGTATATCTACTTTTTTATATACGTAACGTGAACTTCTAATTTTATGTTAAATTTTCTTAATAAGAATTAAAAATTTTGTGAAAAAAATACTGATCTTTTTCATGATCTTAAGAAAAGATCTTTTATTCCTGATCTGATCAAAAAATAGATCCGATCATAAAAATTGATCCATGATCTGATCTAGAACATATTAAATATCTTGATCTAGATCATTTTAAAATGATCTGTCACAACACTGATAATGTGATACCAATATAATGATATAAAATTAAAATATTCAAATAAATGATAAAAGGAAATATTTCAGGTGACACCGATTCAAATGCGTCTATCAAAATCACTAATGAAGACCAAAGTGACGAAACGGAAATTGTGTTTTCCACTGAAAATTCTGGTAAATAAATAATCAGTACATACTCATTTTTTTCTCTAACATAATTCAATTATTATTATTATTACTTTGAAACCAATAAAATATTATACAATAAGCTATCAACATAATTTTTATGAATAGGTTTAAAATATCTTGATAAATATTTCTTATATTTTCAATGACTCTCTTGTAAATAAAATACTAAACTTAAGTTTGGAAACAACTCGACAAATTTGTTCTATCAGATTAGTTACAATTTTTCATTTGTTAATTTTATTTATTCTTACACTGCATTCAAATAAATAATATAAGGAAATATTATAGATGAACCGGATCAAAGTATGGAATTGGAAAACGTCGTTTTTACAGGTAGGTAATTTATTTGTCCTACAATAAGTTAATTTTATTTTCATGAGAACTTAATTTGTTATAATAACTATGATTTATTGTTCAGCTTCAATATAATTATTAAAATAGTCAAAAGCACATAAAAATAAATGTTAATAATTGCTTTATTCACAAACATATTTAGTTACAAAATACACAAAAATAATTTGTTACTTTGTGGATCGTCTGAGACTAAAATTTTCATTAAATTTTTGTCAATTTTGACTATAAATTTTTTACTGTGTATAATCGCATTTTTTTCTCAATTCTACACCCAAACAACAGAAAAATGAGTGCCCTTATTTTCGCATCTCGACATTTTCCTTATGAACTCAAACAATTATTAAATTTACTAAAAGCTTAACGATACTCAAAATGATTTTGGAGAAGATACACGTCATCTACTCGAAAAAACTTTATAAAGTGAAAAATTACTAGTAAAGTTTATTGAGGTATGCTAATGTTTAAAATAAAACGACATAAAAAATACTAGCATTAAGAAAAGTATATATTAATGCAATGTACACTGATTTTATAGTCAATTTTATTCATTTAATGGAATTTTAAATTATTAAAAATAATTATAGTTCATTTTTTGTTTGCTATGTTATTGCTATTGGTAAATGATCACGTTTACATACAACATTCATATCGTTTTACTGTCAGACTTTACTGTGTTGTTAAAATATGTGCTCCTCGTGATCCAGTGTTTTATAATATGTATGTATAAATATATTGTGTTTATTGCAACAAAACACGTCTAAAAATGGCGGCACGTGTGATGCAACACGAATTGCATTTTCATTTAAACAAAAATTAGTATACCATATAAACGTTGTTGCATAATGACGTCATTATCAAGTAATATTTTGGATGGCTTGAGTCTTCACCAAAATCATTTTGAGCAGGTGCCACTTTTTTAGTGTCTGTATTATCATTTTGTTTATACATCTTCATTCATATTTTCGGGCTTGCCCTGTGAGACTGATTCATACTAATAAAAAATAAATAAATATATCATCATGCCTTTTACCCATTATGGGTATGGCACCCTGCTTACGCAGATCTCGGTAAGTGATATATTTTTTCGTATGAAGTGCGGTTACCAGCCGTCAAATCATAGCCCCCAAAGATGTTAGTGGAGGAGGAACCACAGGGGTAAATTTAAATGAGTAACTGTCGGGAATGGGATTCGAACTGAGGATGTCACGATCCACAGTCCGATGCGTTACCACGGTGCTATTTACACTAAATAAATAAATTCTGGTAAGGTCCCAAAGACAAAACACCCGTCGACGTTGTTAATAGAATTAGAATTAAAACAGTTAACTGGCAACGGCTATGACAGGATGTGTTGATGCCGGTTCACTCGATAACGCAAGTAAGCAATTCTGACCGCGGCCAGTAGTTGGATGGGTGACCGCCTTGCGAAAACCCATACAACACTGCTACTGTTGTCATACCACCGAAAACGAGGAACCGAGGCGGGATATGACTTCAGCAGTTGAGACCGCTTTAATAAATTTAAAAAATAAACAGTTAACTCAATAATTATAACGTTCTGATTTTTTAACAATTTACAGCCGACATGAACAACATCTTTAGACGTGAAGAAGTCGTGGAAGACAAAAGGGCCGAAGACCCAAACAACACTATTCGTCACAACATACCTGTTATTGAACGCGACACTAATGCTTCCCAACAAACTAACTCACAACTGGACACCAATGAAGACATTTCGAAGAATGACCCAAATGAAATCATATGCCTCTTTACTGAACGCGACGATGGTGCATTCCAGCAAAATATCCAACACTCGTTTAACATTAATGAACATCAACATGACATTGGTAAATAAATAATAATTATTACATACCTACTCATTCTTCTCTCTGACATAATTCGTTTTTTACTATTATTAATTTGCAGTGTTGTGACAGATCTAGATCAACACGTAAGATCTTCAATCTGATCTAGATCGCTTTATGTTTTCTGATATTGATCTTCATCTAGATCAAAAAGAATGAGATCTATGATCTTTTTAAAAAAATCAAATATTTTTCTGAATAGGTACTGCAAGATATCAGCCAGTGTGTTTTTTTTTTTTATTTAAATAATTGTCATTGAAGTATATCTACGTTTTTATATAAGTAACGTGAACTTCTAATTTTATGTTCAATTTTCTTAATGAGTTAAAAATTTTGTGAAAAAAATACTGATCTTTTTCATGACCTTAAAAAAAAGATCTTTTATTCCTGATCTGATCAAAAAATAGATCCGATCATAAAAATTGATCTATGATCTGATCTAGAACATATTAAATATCTTGATCTAGATCATTTTAAAATGATCTGTCACAACACTGATAATGTGATACCAATAAAATGATAAAATTAAAATATTCAAATAAATGATAAAAGGAAATATTTCAGGTGACATCGTTTCAAATTCGCCTATCGAAATCACCGTTCTTCCAGGTAATTTATTTGTCCTATAATAAATTAAATTTGATTTTAATTTAATTAATATTGTTTCAGATGTTGCAACAATATTAGAAGCATGCGAAATGAACACATCAGATTATGATTTCGATGGGGCAGGTCACACGTTTAACGGTAGGTAATTTGTTTATAATATAAGAATATAGTTAACTTAATTTGCTCCTCAAATTTTGTTAAATCAACAAGTTTCAAATTTGTTAGCAAATAACGTATTATTTTTGTCTTTTTCGTAACTAAATATATCTGAGAATATAGTAATTATTAACATTTATTATTATGTGCTTTTGATTAAATACTTTAGTAATTATATTGAAGCAGAACAATAAATCATAATTATTATAACAAATTAAGTGTTACAAATAATGCAAACATTCTTTAACAATTTCAAATTCATAAGTTAGCTAAAATTATTTTTTATTGACGAGTCTATTTGTTTTTTATAAATCCAGTAAATAACTGGAAACGTCTCAAAAACAAAACTGCCGTCGAGCTCTGTTATTAATAAAAATCAAGTAAACCCAATTATAACAGTTAACTGGCAACGGCCATGGTAGGATGTGTTGATGCCGGTTCACTCGATAACGCAAGTTAAGCAACTCTACCCGCGGTCAGTAGTTGGATAGGTGATCGCGTTGCGAAAACCCATACCAGCGAACACTGATACTGTTGTCACACCCCGAAAACGAGGAACCGAGGCGGCAAATAACTTCAGCAGTTGACACCGCTTTAATAAATAAAAAATAAACAGTTAACTTAATAATTTTAACGTTCTGATATTTTTAATTGTGTTATGTTTAACTAATAATAATTTACAGAAAACCCGTACTACAATATTGAGCATGGAGGAGACATGGAAAACATTCGCGATGATGCTCCAGTCCAGCAAAATTATTGCCAACCACTTCCTGATACCAATGAAGCACCCAACACTACGCAAGCCACTAGCGTCAATACCAGCAATTCTGGTAAATAAATAATAATCAATACATACGTACTCATCTTTCTCTCTCACATAATTCGATTTTTACTATTATTGATTTGCAGTGTTGTGACTGAATTATATCAACTCTTAAGATCTTTGATCTGATCTAGATCGTTTTTTGTTTTCTGATATCGATCTTCATCTAGATAAAAAAGAATAAGATCAATGATCTTTTTAAAAAAATCAAATATTTTCTGAATAGGTACTGCAAGTTATCAGCCAGTGCTGTCAAACGTAAATTTGTCAAAAAAATATGTATTAAATTTTTTGATTTTATTTTATAAAAGTCATTGGTTTTTTTTGTTATTAAAATAATTGTCATGAAAGTATATCTACTTTTTTATATACGTAACTTGAACTTCTAATTTTGTGTTCTGTTTTCTTAATAAGAATTAAAAATTTTGTGAAAAAATAATACTAATTTTTTTTATGATCTTAAAAAAAGATTTTGTATTCCTGATCTGATCAAAGAATAGATTCGATCATAAAAATTGATCTATGATCTGATCTAGAACATATAAATATGAGGATCTTGATCTAGATCATTTTTAAAGTGATCTGTCACAACACTGTTACTTTCATACCAATAAAATGTTATAAAATTAAAATATTCAAATAAATAATATAAGGAAATATTTCAGGCGATACAGATTCAGATTTGCTTTTGGATATCTACGTTTTGTCAGGAAATTTATTTGTGCTATAATAAATTAAATTTGAGTTTAATTTAATTAATATTGTTTCATATATGACGACGAAATTAGAAACTTCCGATAAGACTACATCAAGTTCTGATGTCGTTAGGGAAGGTGGCATGTCTAACGGTAATTTGTTTATAATATAAGAAGATAGTTCACTTAATTTGGTCCTCAATTTTTAAGCATTAATAATCATAATATCTTAATGGCTGGATTCGATTTAAGAAAATTGAAATTAAGCTGTTAAATAAAGTCAATTTATTATTTTTTATTTTGCAGAAGAAGGATACGATGGAGACATCGAACCTCGCGCAGTTATACGTGAAGATAGACGTCGTAAGTTATAATGCAACAAATTTATTTAAAAATAAATATGTTCACAATCATGATAATGTTACAGAAGCGATACGTCGACATAAGGTTAGAAGAAATGAAAGGCGCATAGCAGCTTTGCAGCGGCAAATTTTAGCAGGTGCGTGATTCATATTTACTTTTTTATATCTTTTGTTTTAAGTTGTACAAGAAATACTGCATACATTTATTTACAGGGGATTTTTCCAATATTGTGGGGAATTATCTTACTCAACGGCAATTACGTCGGTTGCATTGTAATTTGTTATACATACGATAAAATAATTACTTATTAACAATACTTTTTTTTACAGCTGAGTATTTCCAAATGGTAACCGAACTAGATCGTCAGGATGACAATCAAAACGAGAACCGCGAAAATTGATACATTTTTTAATATTATATTAGTGTAGTTCTACTTTTGTACTTGTACTGTTTATATTTTAATAAACAAATTTAACTATTATTAACTTTAGCAATTATTTATCACACCTTTAGAGTTTTTTGAGATAGGTAGATGGAAAAAAAATGAATTGCTACAATAGCAATATTTATCTTACGTATAGTGACAGTAATTTAAATATTTACAATAACAATACTTTTATTTACATTAGTAATGTGATATTATTTTCGATTGTTGCTTCAACAGTTTTTATATTTATGTTTTTTAGTAATCGAATATTGCAGTATATATCTAGATCATGTCTTAAATATGCTACATTGTTAAGAATATATATTTAAATCAACAACTAATATTGCTAATTCAAGCAAGATATTTAATTATGATAAATACGTATTATTGCTGATAAATAAATATATGTGTTGTTACAGTAAGAATATATAAATTGCTGTCACTATACGAAAGGTAATATTGCTATTGTAGCAATCCATTTTTTTTCCATTAATTTGTGCTTCATTATCTCAAAATAGAACGTAAATTAGTTAAAAAAAAATTCCTCAACTCAAATATGGTATTAGTAAAAATTGTTTTTATAAATTTAGAGTAAATAATTGATGAGATTTTAAATTTTATATTTGGAAGTACTTTTTAAACCACCAACAATTCAAAATGTTTCCTTGATAAACTATCTTACGTATGCAGGTAACATAACAAAGAGTCAATGACTATATGAGGCAATTATATCAATAAATATTCAGTACTGTTGATTCTCCAAAAATTATACAAAATGCAATTGCCGATTTTTTTCTATGATCAAATGTATTCAAGCAGGCTGCGAATTCCTATCAAATAATAAGAAGAAATCTTTCATACCGATAAAGTAGACAAATAATTTATTGCAGTTAAAATGAAGGAAGAAGACCTAACTCTAAACAGTAAATAATATGGAAGAGCAAACAAATGAAAAGTGTCCAACCAAAATATGCAAAACTGAAAGTGATAACATGGATGGTAAGTTGAAATTGCATTAAATACATGTTAATAGATCATATATTATCTAATAAAATTTATAGATAAAGAAGAAGCTGCTAAGGGTGATCCAACAAGTACGAACGTAACTCAGGAGGCCGATAACGTTTGTCAAGAGGCAGGACCGTTAAAAAATCCCCTCCCTGAAAGTTTAGATGCAATATCAATCGAAGTAAGTGACATTGCATCAACGAATATACAAGGTAAGATAAAAAGTAAATATAAGAATGCAGATATTAAATAAATAAAATTACAGCAGATCAAGAGGTCGGTCATAAAGTTCAAAAAAAGGAATCCACAGATAACTCTAGTGTACCTGACTATTCAAAAGCATTAAAGGAACATGTCATCAGGGAACCATCAAGTAAGTATGATAGTACTAGTAGCAGAATCTTAACTTATATATCTTTAGAATTATATTAATAAAGTAATATTTTTTCTAGCTGACAAAGAGTTCGTCCCCAGAGAACATCCTGACGTAGGTGAATTTGTAGTTAATAAAGAATCTGGTAACAAAGATCAAGGGCAAGCATCATCAGATGTCCAAGACGATGTCGTCAAGAAACCAGAAACTAAAGACGATAAACAAGCGCCTGTGAAGGTTTTTCAAGAACTCCATGTAAATTTCAAGGAGCTGTCAATCAAGTACGATAACCAAGTTCGAGGTAGTGTTTGCCAAGAAGAAGGACCCACGGATATCCTTGCTATTCCAGACCCCTCCCACAAATTATCCGAGTTTCAAGAACATGTCGTCAAGGAAACAACAACTAAGGCCGATATCCAAGTGCCTGCCAAAGTTTATCAAGACGGACCCACAGATATCACTGCTGCTCCAGGTCCGTCACATATTTCGTCAAAACTGCAAGGAAATTTCAAGGACCTGTCAATCAAAGACGATAACCAAGTGCTTGGTAGCATTTACCAAGAAGAAGGACCTGCAGATATTCTTGCAATTCCAGGCCCTTCCCACGAATTATCCGAATTCCAAGAAGATGTAGTCAAGAAACAAATAATTAAGGACGGTAACCAGGTTCTTGGTAGCATTTACCAAGAAGAAGATCCCACAGATATCCTTGCTATTCCAGGCCTTTCCCACAAATTATCCGAATCCCAAGAACATGTCGTCAAGGAGACAACAACTAAGGACGATATCCAAGTGCCTGCTAAAGTTTATCAAGACGAATCCACAGATATCACTGCTGCTCAAGGTCCGTCACATATTTCTTCAGAACTGCAAGTAAATTTCAAGGAACTGTCAATCAAGAATGATAACCAAGTGTTTGGTAGCGTGTACCAAGAAGAAGGACTAACAGATATTCTTGCAGTGCCAGGTCCTTCATACGCTTTATCCGATTTCCAAGAAGAAGGATCCACACAAAAATCGTCAGCACCACATGTACATTTTAAGAAGGTGCCAATCAAGGATAATACTTATGGTAATACTTATCAAGAGGATAGCTTCTCTGCTGCAGATCCTTCAGAAACGTCGTCCGAATTTGAAGAACATGTAGTCAAGGAGCCAGTAACCAAAGACAACAAAGAGCTTGGTAGTGTTTCTCAAGAAGATGACCAAAGTGATTTGTATTTTATCTAATTTAATCAGCAGTTTGTTTTGTTTTTTTAATAAATAAAAAAATAATACTTCTTTCAATGTACAATTAACATTTCTATTCAGCTTTGGAAGACTACGACTTTCAACGACTATCAGCATTAGGTATGTCAGGAAGACACTTATCAATAGTATCAGGTAAAAGAAGTATTTTATTGTTATATTAAATTATTATTTATAAATAAATATAGCAGTTAAAAATCGGTCCTCGGTACGACAAACCGGCCATACATTTTGATCAATTCTCGGTAAGATATTATGTTAATTATATTTTTACATCCATTTTTAAACAATCTAAATTTATTATAAATTCCATATTTTCGTATTAGAAGCGACATTGGCTGCAACTTATCAAGTTTCGAAGGTTATACAGAACCAACAATTAAGTACTTATTTTATTTTGATTTTAATTCCCTTGATGATTTGAAACATGATTCATTAAATTCATTCTTCATTGGAAGAATTTAGAATGCGAATAGTATACAATGCAATTTATTCGTAGGTCATTTTGAACCACTCGCTGCGATTCTTCGAGATCTGATGTCTCCAGCTGTGTATCTTCTTTAAGGTTTAACGCCAGGTATATAAGCTAATATTTTGTTATTGTTATACTGCTTCTGAATTACCTAAAGCCTCTTGGTCTATTTAAAAGCCAAACTTGCTTTATTGTTATTATGTATTTCAGATCAGATTTTAATTAACAACCACTATCAAAATGGCACACTGAGAAAAAAATGACCATTTTAGGCAATTATTTCGATAGATACCAAATATTGTAAATTTTCCAAAATTATTAAAAATACAATTGTCAATTTTTTAAAGATCAAATGTATTCCCGCATTCTGACAATTCCTGCCAAAGGATAAGAAGAAATCTTTTACACCGATACAGTAGTCGAATAAATTATTTCAGTTCAAACGTCGTAAGAAGATGTCACGCTGAACAAAATGGAAGGGGAAGTGAACAAAACGTGTCCAACCGACATAAACAAAACTGAAAGTGATAACATGGAGAGTAAGTTCAAATTGCTTTAAATACATTTTAATTGATCATATATTATCTAATGAAATTTGTAGATAAAGAACACGCAAGTAAGGATGATCTATCAAGTAAGAACGTTACTCAGGAGGCCGATAACGTTCATCAAGAGGCAGGACCGTTAGAAAATCCCGTTCCTGAACGATTAGATGCAGTATCAATCGAAGCTAGTGATATTGCATCAACTAATATGCAAGGCAAGTTAAAGTTGTTATGAATAAATATTCAAAAAACATATATTAAATAAATTAATTTACAGCTAATCGAGAGGCCGGTCATAGTATTCAAGAAAAGGAATCCACCGATAACCCTAGTGTAATTGACTATTCAGAAGTATTAAAGAAACATGTTTTTAGAGATCCGTCAAGTAAGTATGATAGTACTAGTAGCAGAATTTTAACCTATATTTCATTAGAATTATATTAATAAAGTAATATTTTTTCTAGCTTATAAAGAGTTCGTCCCCAGAGTATGCCC
This sequence comes from Poecilus cupreus, assembly GCA_963942605.1. NCBI lineage: Eukaryota > Metazoa > Arthropoda > Insecta > Coleoptera > Carabidae > Poecilus > Poecilus cupreus. The sequence continues at coordinate 13,827,382 of OZ012715.1, forward strand.
AAACTTAGAAGAATTTGTAGCTAATAAAGAATCTGGCAACAAAGATCAGGCCCAAGGATCATCAGATTTTGAAGACGATGTCGTCGTCAAGATATCAGCAACCGAGGACAATAATCAAGTTCTTGCTAAAGTTTGTCAAGGCGAGACCGCAGATATCACCGCTGCCCCAGATTCGTCACAAATATTGTCAGAACACATGAAGGAGCTGTTAATCTTGGACGATACTCAAGAAGGACCTACAGACGTTCTTGCTGCTCCAGGTCCGACACAAATATCGTCAGATTTCCAGGAGCATGTCGACAGGGAACCAGCAACCCTAGACGGTAACCTTGAGCTTGGTAGTGTTTATCAGGAAGAAATATTCACAGATATTCTTGCCGCTCTAGGTTCGACACAATCATCATCAGATATCCAGGAGCATGTGGATAGGGAGCCAGAAACCATGGACAATAACCGAGTGCTTGATAATGTTTATCAAAAAGAAGGACCCATAGATATTCTGGCTGCTCCAGATCCGTCACAAACATCGTCCGATTTCCAGGAACATGTCGACAGGAAACCAGCAACCATAAACGGTAACCCTGAGCTTGGTAGTGTTTATCAGGAAGAAGTATCCACTGATATTCTTGCTGTTCTAGGTTCGACACAAACATCGTCATATTTCCAGGAGCATGTTGACAGGGAACTAGTAACCATGGACGATACCCAAGAACTTGTTAGTGTTTTTCAGGAAGAAGAACCCACATATATCTTTGCAGCCCCTGGTCCGTCACAAGCATCGTCTGAGTTCCAAGAATATATTGTCAACGAACCAGTTTCCATGGTCTATAATCAAGAGCTTGGTAACGTTTATCAAGATGGATTCAGAGACATAATTGCTGCTCCAGGCCCGTCACAAACATCGTCAGATTTCCGAGTGCATTACGACAGCAACCAACAACCAGCAATCCAGTACGATAATCAAGCGTTTAATAATGTTTATCTAGAACAGGGACTTGGAGATATCATTGCTCCACCAAGTCCGTTCAGAGGATATATGGGGGATAATGTATATCAAGAACAAGGACCCTCAGATATGAACTTTGTTCAAGGCCAACCGGAAGCATCTTCACAATACCAAGAAAATGTCGTCATGGGACCAGCAATCATGAACGATAATCATTTGATTGGCAACATTCCTCAACAAGAAATGACCTACGGAATTCCATCCAGTAAGAAAACAATTTTTATAAGAATATTTGCTTTTTATGTGTACCTATTATATTGCTGAAATTCCCCTTCATTACCCGCTAAGTTAGAAGTTTGCAAAACTGGCACTAAATTAATGAAATAATATTTTTAAAAAAATAACAATAATTCGATATTAGTTTCTTAAGAATTTTAATAAAAACGATGCTTCGACAGTGAAATGCTGCATTCGTCAAGTAAAATAAAATATTTTGTATTTTTCCTGGTGTAGAAAGCATTTGGTTTCTGTTAAAAATATACAGAACTAATACCCAAATATAGTTTTTCTTCAATATTTAAATAATATTTCCTTTCAGCTTTGGAACAATACGACTACCAACAACAGTCTGCCTTAGGAGATTCAGAAAGACACTTATCATTAGTACCAGGTAAAAATAATTATTTTACAGATATATTTAATTATTAATATCAAATAAATTTAGAAGTTACAGCTCAGCGCCCGGTACCACAAACTGGTCATCCTTTTTTATCAGTTCTCGGTAAGATACTATATTTAATTACTTTTTCACATTTATTTTTTAATCATTTTTAATTTATTATAGATGCCATTCTGTTTGTATTAGAAGGGACATTAGCTGGAGCATATCGAATTTGTGAAGGTTATAGCGGAGCAACTAGTAAGCACTTACTTGGTACCTTATTTTTACCCGAATTCAAATTTGTTTTGATTTTAGTTCCCTTGATGGTCACAAATACGATGGATTCAATTCATGCATGTTTGGAAGAATATAGATTGCAAGTAGTAGTCACACCAGAAGGTAAAACCAATTATATTTATTGTATATTTAAAATATTACGATGTAATTCATTCGCAGAAAATTTTGAACCTTCCTCAGCGATTATTCGAGATCTGCTGTATCCGGCAGTAAATCTTTTTCAATGTTTGGGGCCAGGTACACAAGCTAATATTTTGTTGTTGATTATTTAAAACTAAGATTTTGTTGTTATAGAGCTGCAGAATTTCCCGGATTTTTATCCACATATACCAGGTATTTCAAAAGATCTTTGGCTCCATGACTATTACTAAGACGTTGGTTTTTGGATAATTTAGACTCTGAAAATACCTAAAGCCTCTCTTAGTACATTTAAAAGTCAAACTTACAGTACCAGCTTTTTTATTTCCTTCCTATTTTATTACTATTATTTATTCCAGATCCAATGAATATTTCAAGACAGGAAGAGTTTCCTACTGTCCGATTTTATCGCACTGCAACTGGTACCGAAGAACAATATAGGCCTACGCCAACCCCGCCTCCCCGACTTCCATTGTTCAGGACTGTATCTGATAATCCCTTCTTAGGGGTTTTCGTCACTTCTGACGGTTTGCTGAGAGTAAATCCCCAGTATAACTTCCAGTAAGTATTTCTTAATATTCGTAAAATTTTTATTAACAACCACTATCTAAATAGCACACTGAGACAAAAAAATAGTACCGTTAAGTCAATTTAAATGAGTAATCGAAGGGGCTAAATAGCTCCGTCGTAACGTATCGGACTGTGGATTGTGAGATCCTTAGTTCGAATCCCACTGCCGACAGTTGCCAATTTAAATTTACCCCTGTTGTTCCCCTCCACTAACAACTTTGGGAGCTATGACTTGACGGCTGGTAACCGCATTTCATACGCAAAAATATATCACTTACCGAGATCTGCGTAAGCAGAGTGCCACACCCATAGTGGGTAAAAGGCGTGGTGATATATTTATATTTTATTTATTTAAAATTTTCGAAATTGAACTTCGAAAATTTGTCGGCTGTGAGGCTTGAATCGAGGATCTTATGATCCACAGTCCGATGCGTTACCATTGAAGCTATTTTCCTCATAATATTTAATAGAAAAGTTTTTTAACCAATTAAATTAAAATGGAAGTAAATAGCTCCATGAAAACGCACCAGACTGTGCATCAGAAGGTCTCAATTCGAATCTCACAGTCGACAGTTGCCATTTTAACTTTACCGCTTTACAGTCAAATATCGTTATTTTCTACAACGCCGACGTTTCGATACCACTTTTATTTCATCTGTGACAACTTTTCTGTATTTATAGAATTAAAACTTTTTCTACTAGCCTTGAAGAAGACACAAATGGTGTCGAAACTTCGACATTGTGGGTTTTTGACTGTATCTCCAATCATTATTTATCCACATTACATCTCCAGTCGAACAAGTCATCATCATCATCATCACGCCTTTTACCCATTAAGGGTGTGGCACTCTGCTAACGCAGATCTCGGTAGGTGATATATTTTTGCGTATGAAATGCGGTTACCAGCCGTCAAGTCATAGCCCCTAAAGTTGTTAGTGGAGGGGGAACCACAGGGGTAAATTTAAATTGGCAACTGTCGGTACTGGGATTCGAACTGAGGATCTCATGATCCACAGTCCGATACGTTACCACTGAGCTGTTTACCCCATTAAGCATCTCTTTATTTGTAATAATTACTAGAGAAGTTTTATAACTATTTGAATTCAACTTTCAGGATCGACATTACTCTGGACGGGGCACTTTATATCCAAAACGTACTTAATAAGAGTAGAGCAGCAATATCAGCATGTGGTAGTCATGCTGCTATATATACAGATCTATGCCGAGCTGAACAACATGGTAAAATCATGTATATGCGTATAACCGATGAACAAGAAGAGAGAAATTTGTAAGTTACCATATATACAAGCCCAACCCCGAATTTATTTATATTACCTGAAAAATATACATCAATCAAATCAAATTTTTTTTCACGCTGTTATTGTCGCTATACAAATTTAAATTCTTATTTTTCCAAATTGACATTATCGATACGATTTTTTTGTGATGAAACGTCCGATAATATATATTTGTTATTATTTAATATGGATCGTAAGGCCTTATATCATTAAAAAAAATTCAAATTTGGATCTCTTCCAAACATTCCTATCCTGACACGCCACTTTCGCCTCGTCCACATTCATACATGCTCGTTTATTCTTCACACTCGGAATCATTCGTTCACGCAATAGACCATCAATCATACCCAACCAGTTATTCCTCGGACCCCCACGCAATCATTCACCTTCAATCTCACCCGCACATATTAGTTTCACCAACCTCCCATTCGACATTCACTCAACACTCCCACTTTCTTAACAACATTCTTCTCAATCTCACACTCACCATACACCAATGTATACGATCACGTTTCGTATACCCACACACTCCTCTCAAATATCTCATTCCTACAGCAGTTATACATCGTTCATGCTTCTTCATCCACACCCAACATTCAGATCCATACATCAATGTAGGCACTAACACACCATTATAAACACTCACGAGCATCTCTAGATACATTCACGTTTCGAGCAAATGTACCCAGAGCACCCAATAGACACTCGCCTTTCAATCTCCCGGTCAATACGTCCATCACTCGAGAACACACTACCATTATAAAAATTATAAATATCTATAGAAAAATCAGTGCAATACATAGATGACGTAATAATTTAGACGTACGTGACATTAACAGCACGAAAAAAAAAATATTACTTTTGATTATAGCATATTTTTCAGGTGGTACAAATACATTCTAGGCTGGGCTCTAATTTCATAAATTTTATTATATTCATACGTGGTGTATTCACAGGTATGCTAAGATTGGTGTACGTGGTATTCAATTAAGTGGATTTGACCCTTCTGCTGATTTGCACTTAAAAGATAATGGTGACGTGCTTTGGGGTAATTTCACGTTCAAAAATATGGACAACGATTATGTTCGGGAGGTATTTTTTATGTAAGTATTAATTATATCATACAAATTTTATATGAACTATTGCCACTCTTTTTTTTTTTTCATTCTTATTTACAATCTGTCTGTGCAAAGATATTCAGTAAATTTAGTGATAAAAGATTAAATGACATGAGAAAGTAAATGCCCATTGGCTGTACTTTACTTACATTTACTTAATTATTATAATTACCATTGGCTAATACTATGAAGTAAGTAATTAATCCTAAGATTAACTATTTATGTCAGTACGGTAAACCCACAGGTGATGAAGCTTTAAACGTTTAACATTACCGCACTGCACGAGCTTCAAGTCTAGTTTATTACTGTGGCATTTTATTATTATTATTATTTCATATTCAGGACGAGTGTTATTACCCATTTATTAAAACGTTAAAAATAAATTCAGAGAACCGATAATGGTTCTAAATATTTTACACATAATACAATAGAATATTTCTAATCTTATTAGGTATATTATTAGGTTCTTATTTAGGAAGAATGATTGCAATGTAAGATATCGAATGAATTTGCATATTTGGCTTGAGTAGTATGTAGTATGTTTGCGAGGGATGGATCAATTAACCGAGAGATTGAAAGATGGGTGTCTGCAGGGTGCAAGGTATTGGATGCTCTGGATACCTTTCTCGAAATGAGAATGTAACTAGAGATGCTCGATTGAATATTTATAATGGTGTGTTAGTACCTACAGCTACATTGATATATAGTTTTGAATGGGAAGAATAAAAAAACTTTTGTGGGCACCACAATACCTCTCGCCATATATTTCTTATCAAAAAAATACAGAAACACGAACTATCACTATTAAGAAACGCCCATCCCTTCAAAAATTAGTTTTCAATTGTGACACATGTCAAAAAAATGACAATTTTCAACCGTTGTTTTGATTTTTCTAAAAGCACAGGTTAGCAGATTTAAACGTAAAATCAGAATATAATTTTTCATTAACTTGTTGTAATTAGTAAATGATGACAGCTTCAAACAACAATTGTAGATAATAATATTTGAAACATTATTCTTATAATAAAAATTGTCATTACACCATAATTTACTGAGATATTACAAAATAGTTTGATATGGCTTCAAGTAAACTACCACTTCCGGTTATTGGATTATCATCAAAAACTATTCAGCTCTTCCCAAGGTAATACAGTTGATATATACAAAATATCAAAGTTTTCTGTTTAGTAGTTTTTGAGAAACCGTAACTGCAGCGATACACACAGACCGATAGACAGACTGACAGACAGACATAGAGAGGTAAAAACGGACTTGCAGTGAATACAGTTAAAACTGCCATCATCAGAGCTAAGTTAGGATCGAACAAACTATTTTACATGGACACAGAAAAAAAATATATGTAGAAAAAATACTGAGTCAAGATATTAAAAATAATACACAGTTATTCATAAAAACAAAATAATAAATTGATTCTCACTAAAATCAATCTAGAGCTGAACTGATGATGACAGTTGTAACTGTCGAAACGTCAGCGAAGTTTTTTATTAAATAAGTAACTGCAAGTCCGTTTTTATTCTTTCCATACTCTTCATCAGTCGAGCATCACATCCTTTTTATATAGTTCTGAATGTTGGGTGTGGATGAAGAAACATGAACAACTTATAACTGCTGTGGAAATAAGGTATTTGAGATGAGAGTGTGGTTGTAGTGTCGCCTGTCCGGAATACATTGGTGTATGGTGAGTGTAAGATTGAAAAGAATGCTGTTAAGGAAGTGGGAATGAGTCAAGTTGAGGTGGTTTGGTCATCTTGAGTGAATGTCGAATGATAGGTTGGTGAAACTAATATATGCAGGTGCAGCTTCTGTACTACTACCACTCTTGGAGGCTATGCATTGACGGCTAGTAACCACACTTTATGCGTAAAAATATACCATAATACCGAGATCTGCACTGCGCAGAATACCACATCTAGAAATGGGTAAATGGCGTAATGGTATATTTACATTTTATTTATTTGAGATTGAGGGAGAACGATTGCGTGGACGACCGAGGAAGCAGTGGTTAAATATGATTGATGTGATGGTTTGTTGTGTGAACGAATGTGAAGAATAGGCGAGCATGTATGAATCGTACTATGAATGTGGATGAGACAAAATTGATAATGTTTGGAGGAGATTAAATATTGGATAGTATTTCTGGGTTCATGCTACCGCACTCAGTGGAATCTAGCGTGATGTTATATATGTATGTATTATATACCAAATTAAAAATCTACCTGTTTTCTGTAGTCTTCAATACTGGTTTTTGTCAACAGGCACACAACCACATATGGCCCTGCTTATTATCCAAATTGCAGAGAAGCACTTGGACAATGCAAGTCGAAAACACTCATTGATGGCACAGTACAATTTTTCTGGAAAGACATCAAAATCACACAGTTTAATAACGGAGAAATACTGTAAGCAAACTGTTTCACTTTCACTGTAATGTGCGAACTTAAACAAGTTGTAGCGTTGACTACAACATTCGTAACTAGATTAATGTTAACATTTAGAAGTAAAGATAACAGAGGAAAATTTAAATCACTGTTATTTCAAATATGCTTTTTAAAATAACTTAGGATTATTCATTTTTAAAACAATGATTTCTGGTACCACGAGCACTGTTCTTGGGTGTTTTAAGAGAAGTGTTTTAGCTTCGGTTTTATCGCTGTACAATGTTCTAAAATTATTTATAAAAAAATACTTCAAATAAATATGATAGATAATATATATCTCTGTAACTAAATAATTTTAGTACATTACGAGCCCAGAATCATGTCATTCGACCCAATTAAAATCATACAAAGGAAGAATGTTTAATTCGCCAAATTCTATCATTTTTATCTTCCACACATACACATATGTAAGGAAGATAAAATGTTTATGCGACGAATTGATAAAATTTGGAAAGAATTCATCAACAATAAGTGGTAGATTATGTAAAGGCCTATCAAGGTTTTAGGACATATCTTAGCAACTATATATTTTGTTGTCATCAGTGATTATGGTACCAGCCAATACTTTTGGGCCAAATGAAATCTATGTCAGTGATTTTTGTTAATTCGTTATTATTTCAGTTATTTTTTCTTAAAATGTTCTTCAAAATAACATAATTTAAGATACAAGTAAATTGAGTACAACAGTTTTTAATTTGTAAGACTTCTCTTAGAATAACCAAAAACAGAGCTCGTGGCATCCAAAATTACTATAATAATTAATATAATACTAATCAATTATTATTGTAAATTTGAATTACCATAAACTGGAGTTCTCAAAATTAACTTTTATTAATTTTTGAATGCAACGTTATCAATTTGTTTCTTTTACAGAATCTATAAAAATAATCGTAACTTCGTTATCTGGTGTTCACCAGAGATTATTTCTCCAGCAGGCGAGACAGAAAAAAATGGAGTAATAAAAGTGGCGACACCACAAACTCGCCTGCTTTCATCAGTTATAACCAATCCAAATAGAATGCACGAGAAATACGCTTTGGGATGCATAGACAAAAAATGGGTATATTATGCAAATAAAGATTTTGTAATTAGCGACGAAGTCCATTCTGCGGGGCACTGCACGCCACCTAGAGTAACCAGGGGGTACCAAGACATTTCTTAATCTTTTTGTTATGTTGACATTATAAACATTATTAGAAGTGTAATTTAAGTTTTGTTCGTTAGTCTTAAATTATCGTATTTAATCTTGTCTTTTAATTTTCTTAGTTATTGTATCACATTTTGAACTGTTAGCAGTTAAATTTATCGTAAATTCTGTACTTAAAAATAGTTTTTCTACTTATTTATCTATGTTACAATAAGTATTGAAAATAAACCAATATTTTTCAAATATGTTAATAATTATAGTTTTATTTTATAATTACAGTACATTTAGCTTAACTAAAAAGATACAATTTAAGAGTAATTTTCATGTAACCTTAATAATATCAACCTAACCAAATTTTTAACTGGTAAATCGTATTCACTTTCATAGAGATGCAGGAACAACTCACTCTAATCTATAGAATATTGAAACGGTTGCATTATTTCATTGAATTCTTCTAGATCTTGTGATAAGTTCCACTGTTGCAATATCTGATTTTCAACAATATAAAACTCGTTGTTGGGTGCAGGAACACTAATCAAAGTGACTGAATTGTAGTTTAGCCGAAGAAACGACCCAAATGCAATTGAATCTTCTGTTCTCTCTTCTGGTATATTCTGATTAAAATATATATCATCTGAAACATAATTGGCATAAGAAATGAAGTCTCTTTTTTCTAATACGCTTTGGGGTTCGTCAAGAATATTGCCATTTGCAATGAATAAAAGTTTTCTGTTGGGATTGAGTACTCATTAGTTTTCACTAGGTCTATATTTTCCATTTCTTTAATTTCATCGCCGTTAGAATCTTCATTTTCAAAATATAATTAAGATTAGTCAGAAGACTTTTCGGAAGTATCCATTTCTTCATCAGTCTCATTATCTGATGAAGATAAAATATACTCTAGATATATATCGTCATCGTCGTCGGAGGTACTGTCGTCAGGTTCAGGCATAATGGTGTCGTCGTCAGAAGGGACATCGTCAATTTCTATCATGTCAATTTTGACAGGTTCTGAAACTTTTTTTTATTAGAATTAATACTTTATTTTGTTTTTTTAGTAACCTTTTCTCGGAAAAGTTGGATCTACAGCATTACATATTCCATTGCAGGAATAAGTAATTTCATTATAACTTGTATGGTTGGAGTACCAATTTTCTAATGTATAATCCGTATAATTTCCTTCCGTAGAGTTAGTATTTTCAAGTATGTTTTTAGCTGATGTATGCGTATCAAAATCTTCAGACTTTATATTGTACAAGTAGAAATCATTCAAATATTTCATTTTCACTGTAGTTTATTTAATTTTAAGAAAAATATTACAAATATTAATTCTTTTACAACGTGATCGTTATGACTAAATGAAAGGTAAACATATAATAATCAGGGCCGGATTTACAAATAACTAAAATAATCAGTTAATTACGGGCCCCTATTCATACGGGGCCCGCAATACCTAAATCCTGCTGTAATTTACAAATTTATGATTACCGTTCTGACAAATTGATTATGTGTTATAATTGTTGTTGTTATTTTATATTAGATATTCAAATAAATAGTAATTTCTTACAATAAATATATTATAGTATTACAAAAGAGGCATTATATTATTTTCAAATAGTCAATAAAGCGGAAGTTTCAAATCGTGCAACACATGTAAAGCCTAGCGGAGTATATCTGAACTAAGAACTGTCATAATAGTGCATGACTGGTGCATATATGGTCGTGTTGTGTATGTTGAGCGGTATGGCTCCATGCTTTTATTTTTATTGTTTCGTATATGTGTAAATAATTTAAGTAACTCTATATGCCAGCTCGAATAATTTAACGCAATAATTATGGCAAGTTAAAATATCTTATTTTTAAAGTATAATATTACGCTTTATTATAAAACTAATGCTTCTTGACCTTCATAATAATACTGTGATAAATTGAGATAATATAATAATAACATTTAAATGTCATACAGGAACATATTCGCCTTCAATTACAAAACTCGTGCGTGATTCAATAACCTGAACAATATGGCTTGCTTTTGGTTACATCGAAATGATACAGGATTATCAATTCCAAGAACTGAAGAATATGAAGGTGTTACTCTGTATCATATAGAAATAAAAGTCAGTAATGTGAACTGGCTTGTCAAACATCGTTACAATGATTTTTATGAGTTACATCAACAACTAGTTAGTGAACATGGAGTATCAAAAGATATTTTACCACCAAAGAAAGTAATTAAAAAGAAATGTCCAATTTTTATAGAAAGTAGAAGAAAAGGTTTAGAAGAGTACCTGAAAAGTGTTTTTAATTACTTACAAAGAACAATGCCACGTATATTTTTGCAATTTTTAGATTTTCATGAATATGATATATTTTTTTTGCTGCAAGCCAAAGCGTTGCAGTTTTATTTAGAAGGTGACACAGTATTACAGTCAACGAAGCATTACACCTTCAATATTCTTGAGGTAAATATTAATTTGTATATTATATACATATCACGCTATATCCCACTCAGTGGGTTAGCACGAACCCTGAAAGACAGTCAACTAAATCAATCTCCTCCAAACATTCCTATCTTGGCACACCACACTCGCCTCGTGCGATTCTTCACACTTGGAATGATTAATTCACGCAGCAAACCATCAATCATACCTAACCACTTATTCCTCGAACACTCACGCAATTATTCGCCCTCAATCTCACCCGCATATACTAGTTTCACTAACCTTTTATTCTACATCTTACTCACCATACACCAATGTGTTCCGGACACGGTCACATCTTGTATACCCACACACTCCTCTCAAATATCTCATTCTATATTTAATTGGGAATATTTTATTTTCAAAATAATACAACTATTGAAAATTAGCGGAATGACAAACAAAATTTTTTAACTATCTAAAAGAAGATTTTTACAATGCCTTTTTCTAAACAAAACTTAGTTTTTTTATATAATAAAAAAATAATTCTTACAATAAACAAGTGGCATATAATATGATTATTATTTTATTTATTTTTTTAGTTACATGCAATAAACAAATGTTTAATAATATGTATATGTATTTTGTTTTTTTTTTTTTAGTTACATGCAATTAGCAAGTGTTTCAAAGAGCCTCATCCAGCTGTAGAAGAATCAGACCGTAGATATGACTTAAGTCACGTTTTAGATTTGTGTTCTCAATTGAATCACCTGAAAATTCAAGGTTTTGCTAAGAACTACAAGAATAGCAACATTATACCAAATGATTTGAACTTCGATTTACTTAGCTTCAAGGTAACGTATATAATGATCACCCAAATGTTGTAAATATTATTACTTTATTTATTACAGTCTCTTCAGTCATTAGAAGCAGTTGAAGTGGGTCTAACAAATGTATACTCAGTTGGAAATTTAAGAAATACTCTTAAAAAACTGCAAATAAATAGCACTACTACAACAAGTATCTCTCAGATTTTAATGTGTGATGCTGTGCACAAGGCTACATCCACTGACAACGAAGTAAGAAAAAATCTATTTTCACTAGATCCAGTATTTCTCATTTTAAGTTGGATAACTAGTATTACTGTTACTGCGTTCAACGATTATGATAATGTATGATTATTTTTAGATATGGCACGAAATTGATGAAATGGATCTGAGTTACAACAATATTACAGTAATAGACAACACAATGCGTTTAATCCCTAATGTTCGCTCACTAGTTCTCACTCAAAACAAGATATCGGATATAACAAATCTGTCCTACCTGACAAAATTAAGCCAATTGGTTCTTTCCAATAACCTAATATCAAGCTGTGATAACATGCACACGAAGTTGGGCAATGTGGTCTCCATAGACTTGTCTCAAAACAGTATTAGCTCATTGCGGGGATTCGAAAAATTATATTCTTTGGAAAGCTTGGACGTTAGTTGTAATCAAATCACTGATATGGAAGAAATTCGATACATTGGAGGACTTCCGTGCTTAGAACATTTGAGATTGACTGGAAATCCAGTTGCTATCACTGTAGACTATCGTGTTAAAGTATTGGAAAATTTCGGTACCAGAGCTGCTGATATTTATTTAGACAACGAAAAGCCTACTCAGAAAGAAATGGACACAGCTTATATTTTACAGGCTTTGCGTATTGTCAAAGAAGGGAAGACTCCAAATTTAAACCAGTAATATTTTAATTGGTATTTTTATGATCTGATAAATTGCCTTACCAATGAATGCATTACCATAAATCTAAATACACAGAGTTAATATTTATATATGATATGAAAAAGTAATATATGTATTCTAATATTATTGTTATTTATTTTAATAAAACATTAATTTCTATTTGAATAGATTCATTGTTAATTTCATAATCCCAGTCTAATACTAAATAATTTGTAATTTTAGTGTTAATCAGTGTAATTTTTGATAAACTGGAAAAATAAATTCATTCTAATAGCTTTTTATAATTAAATCCTTTGATTTTCACTGAAGGTTCAATATATTTAATAAATAATGTTTTCCTTGAAAGATTCATAAAATTTTTTGTAATATTTTTCGAAAAATTTTGAATACATTAACGTGAATTTAAAGAACTAATTTATACAGCAATATTTTTATCAGTAAAGTCAGGAAAATGAGAGATGACAAATGGTTGTAGCAGAAGGGAGAAAGAGAGACAGACAGAGATAAAGATAGAATTGCACTATTATGGCTGCCATGCACTTAGTATCTAAATGTTATGGCAAAATTGATAGTATTGTCTGTCAGTTGTAGTAAGAACAGTCTTTTATATTGACTATTTGAAAGAATTGTATAAATGCAAATATAATTTTAAAAGTACAGAAGAATAATATGTATATTTTTTACTATACTAGGAAGTTTTGAATGTTATGTGATGGTTATTCACACTTTTATGTGTGATAAAATATATACTGGTGAAAACAATGTGATGCCTAGCTAATAATATGTAGTGATTAATAATATAACATGCCTTTACTTTAATAAAATTTGATCATGTATTAAAAGTGTGTGGTTATATTTCAAGTAAACTATGAGTCAAAAATGATCAGTGCAGGGTTAGAAATGCTACATTAATTTGATCTTGCAGAAGAACTAATAACAGAGAAACTTAATACATAAATCAAAATGATTTTGAGCAAAATGTTGAACGCTACAGTTGTGTTATTTGAAAGGACTATAGTAATAACAAATAATAAAACTGTAAAATACATCTGACATGGATGGAATGCATAATATGTCCCAGATATGCATACGTATCATTGAAATCGCTCAAGGTGTATATAAATCATTGAAGAAATTACTTTACAATGGGGGAGTTTGCACTGTACAAAGCTGTGCAATCTTACACACCACCAGCATCTGATGAATCTGCTCTTGCTTTCCAACGAGATGATGTGTTTGAAATTCCTGTCCAGTCGCCTTGCATTGACTCCGACGCAGGTCCCAAGCAAAGGGCCGGCTGGCTCTATGCCTACAACAGATGTACGGGTGCAGAAGGTTATGTTAAAGGTACGAAAGGCTCCTGATCTTCAGCTTGATGCTGTTGTATTTACAATTTCCTTACTGGATCATTTAGCATTTTTATTCCAAACATTGCAATACCATACCTAGTTAAAATTTTAATGTTTGTATCATTTGTAGTCTATAAGTAGCAAGTAGTTTCAGTTATAATAATTTTATTGTCATGTATTAGTTACCGCCTTTTTAATATATGTATCTACATGTTTCCAACCTCTACATCTCATCTTAATTTATTATAATATATCAAATTTGGCAGTGGATTAAAGTTTTCTATTGTATTATTTACAGTGGAGCACGTAAAGTTACTCGGTTCAGAAGTAAACAACACAATACATCATCCATCAGCCCCGGGTCTTGAAGGAGGATTTCCAGCAGCTCCCCATTCCTCATATAATGGTTCCCCAAGTAAGATTTACAACTTTTTTCCGTTTTAAGTCTGTATTCTAATAGCACCCTTTGTTTCAGGTTGTTCAATGGAAATCCCAAACTGTCATCGTATAAAGGATGTGTATTTTCTAACACCAGTCCTTTGTACTTACTGTAAGTAATTTTATATTTTTATACTGTAACTTAATGTTCAGAATGAACTATAGAAAATTATTTAGGTGTTATGTACTATATTAAATTTGTATTATTTGAGCGCGAGTAACTTAAAAATATTGATATATTATACTGTACAATTGTGCAGTAGTAGCTACTTGATTTATTTCAAGAATATTAATGCAATTATTGTAACGTTAGATCTAATATAATGACTTATTAGATTATATAAAACTTGAGTACAGTCACTACTTATTATTTATTAATGTATAAATAATTTTGAAAACATGAAAAATTAGCCTACACTTTTTGCAACGGTATAGCTACCAGTTCATATAAAAATACAATTTTTGTTTAAAAATATCGAACACTAGAATTTTCTTCATTATATGATTACAAATTATTGCTATACACTCAAATAATACTGAATCTTGTTAAAATAATTACTGAAGTTTCTGAATATATGCAGAATTGTTCAATGATAATGGATTATTTTAGTGATACGTTTGCAAATGCAATTCCAAGTATATTTCAGAAGCAAAATACAATACAATATTTCCTTGATATTTAGTGCATTAGAAAATAATATAGCACTAGAAATAAATTCTAGTTCGTGCATAATTAAAAATTTTTGGAGACATTCATTTAAAATATTTTGATCCGTAATAATTTAATATTTCATAGCTTCGTGCTATTAGAATGTTATATAAACTTATATTCCATAATTTATTTCAATTGAAATGATATTATATCTATTAACGATGAGTAAATTAATTTTCGTCTCAAAGGTAAAAAAAAAATTATATCATGTTTTATAAACTTAATACTAGTATAACCACATTGATAACGAGAACAAATTCTAGTGAATTGTAGATAAGAATGAGTTCATGTTTTAAGTGGAAGTAGAGGAAATAGAAGTAGAATTTATTAACGTCTTACTTAATAATATCGGTGTAATAAACAAGCATTTCGTAGTAATTATCATCAGTGCAAAAATTTCTGAAAATTTGGCATATTTGTAGGTGAAGACTATATCTGGGGTACCGGACTTGTCGGGCAGCAATGTGAAGGTCAGTAGTAAAATAATGTTATATAATTTGAAATTACCGCGTATGGCAGCTCTGGTACAGCTGTGAATATAAGTGCAAGCGAGTCGGAACAAGCCGAACGTAGCCGAGTTAGTTATTGAATTTTACATACGTGAAGTTTGTTGTGGCGCGTTCACAACGACCTATGAACAAGCGGTCGGCGCGGCTGGGCTCTTTGTGTGCGGGTCCGGAGTGTTTCGCGGTGGACGAGCCAAACGGCAAACAGCGATCATACAGCATAAAGCCGACATTCGACGACTCGACACAGCGGCACAGCGCACAGCCAATCCGTGCCGCGGGTGAAGCGGGGAGCGGGCAGCGTTTTCTTGGTCGCCGGGCCGGCTTCACAGGGCGCGCGGCGCAGGGGAAAGCAACGTACACAACGTAATCAGTTGCTTTCGGAACGTGGTAGCAGAAGTACGGCAACGAACCAACAATGATGTAACCGTAACCGGTCTGTTAGTGCTGTGAAGTCTCAACCTCAACATAACTCTCCATGTACGTGTTAAACCATTGGCCTCGGTCCCCACAACAAAGGAACAACAACTGTGCCACCGTCGACAAATTCGTTTGTGAGAAACACCGTGATCGCGATGCGTATGAAAATACTTCGGTAGCTCTGAATGCAGCAAGTCCAGCGAGCATCAGCAACAGCACAAAGTCTTTGCCCATGAGCAGCGACGATCCCGAACAGGTACCCGTTCCGGCGGCGGCGACGGCAACGGCGGACAATACCTGTTGTCGCTTCTGCACTAGCAACACCAACGGCGATAACGTGAACGTGAACGACAATAACGATTCAGTGAAGCGGCACATGGTGGCCGGCAACCTCTCCGTCGTCAACATTGATGCGGAGAACTACATGCTCCGGGGTATCGGCGACTCTCCGCGGGCCCGCTCCTACAGCTTCACGAACGGCGCCAATCGAGCGACAGTGGCAGCTGTGCCTGCAAACTACCATGGCAAGAAAGCAGCTGCGGCTGCCGTCGGCGACGACCTGCAGGTGGACATGGACAAGTTCTGTGTGCGGGAGACTGTGAGCTCACTGGCTGTGCCGGCCGCTAGCGCAAACGATGAGGTCTCGCCACTGGGAAGCGGTAGTTCCGACTCCGCTGTCACCTCGTCCACCAGCTGTGCCAGAACTCTGTCATTTCATGCGCTGCTTTGTACTTGTCACATGTCCTGTTGTTGTATGTGTGGATCGCTCTGTTCTCCAGACTGCCACGCTTGTTTCCACTCATTGTGCGTCCGATTTGCGGCCAACTACGTCTGCCAGAGGAACAACGAGGCGCTGCCACCACTCACTCTCAGCCACGAAAAGGTAAGTGGAAGATACCACAATCACTTAACCACATCAATATCATTTACTAGGGAGATTATCTTCTCCTAGTCCTAGAGGGTATACGTAATTGATTAGTTAAATTCCAAACGCGAGCCTGCATATATAATTTTAATCAACTAAAGAACTAAGGATCGTTTGGGTTATAAGAATTCGTAAAAAAAACTGGTTATAATGATTCCCCCCAACCCTACAAAACTTGCTGACCCCAGTTTATGAAATCTCGCTTAAAAGTCGTGTACAAAAAAACCTATGAGATGTGTACTTTTTGACTCTTATGTTCCTGATAGTCTATAATGAACACGAACTGCTCGGCGGACTGTTTAGTTATCGCAGTTTTCATTTCGACGTTGCACATTGAACCTCTAGTTATCTTTTCGAGTTTGCTGCAACCCCTTATTAAAATCACGTCATCGGAATTAGAGTAATGTGTTTCATATTCCAAGAATCGTCTTCTATCGTTAATCTCAGCAAACTGGAAGTGTGTCTTTTGTCCATGTAAATGTTTATTATAACCTCTAAATATTATATTTCACACATGTCATCGAAAATTGAAACTCCTGTTTTGCAGCGTTTATTTTTCTGGTTTCACAGTTCTGCTTACAATGAAATTCACAGGGACAATCGTCTCACATGAATATTTTTGTACATTAATAATACTGTTTTGTTATTTTAAAATCTACTAGCACATACTCAAGCTTTTATGTGCAAAAAATGCAGAAACTTTAAGCGCAAAATGTTATTATACAGCGTTGATGTACATAAATTTTGCATTTCAAAAGTGTCGCATATTTGTAGGGTATCGCACTGTTAGCATAACATAAGAACGTAAATAACTATACCGTTATCGATGAATATTATCTTAAAATTTATCTTTGAATTGTTCTTATTTAAGTTCAGGACGTTTTGTCTGAAAAGTTTAGCCATCTAAAAACTGTAAAGGTTTTTCTATAAAAAGACTACAGATAACTGCAGGTCATGCCTTATCGAAACGTTATCGTTCAAACTGATGTCTCCGTGCATCGAATGAAATGTAACTTATTAATTATGTACATCTGAAAGTCAATCATTACGCTGTTTCACCACTTGCATACTAGATTTTTTTCACATATACGTATGTATCTTTTACTGCACCTATGAATTTTATAATATTGAAACAATAACAAAAGAATGAGTTCAAATTAATAATGATATCACGGAAGATTACTGTCTTTGAAATAACCTTAGAAGATAATGATATTAATCTGTCCCGTCAGTACAATTAATTTGATATGTTTAAAAGGCTTACACGAACCTCGTTGTTCTTTTATCGCAAATGTAAACAAAACGCATTTAAAGGTGATTGAAAATAGAGGGGAAGTAGGTACCTATGTTCGTGATATTGATTTTGTGTTTACCGTAAAAATTTGCTCCAATCAAAACTACATTTTATAATTGTAATTGGTTTCTGTTGCATTTCCTACTTGGAGAATTAGAAATGTTTTTATTTTTAAACCAATTTCGGCGATTGAAACGAACTAAGGTTTATATTTTCTATAAAATGTATTTGATTACTTATTAGAACGTAAACTTTAAGTAGTATAATATTTCTATTGTAATTCATCACGTAATGCTTTAAATTTACAAGCAAATTTTATATGTAAAACTGTATAAAATTTTATCAGTCACAATAAATACGGAAGTAGCCGGAAAGTTCTCATTAAAAAGTCAAATTTATTTCTTAGTTTTATGCTCAAAATTAATATTAATGAAAATAACTGTTGGTCCCTACTTTTTCAAATTTTAATCAACCTTTTTTTTTGGAAACCGCAAGAAACAAAAGTTGGTGTATTTAATCATTCATAATTCATAAATATTCGATTTTTTACAAGTAAAAAAGATCAGATCAGATATTCGGAGGAGCAGTCGTCATGCTAATATTGATAAAAAATGACTATATTTCCTTGACAAACTACAATATAAATTATTTTTTTGTAAACCTTCGCGCAAGAATTTAGCATTTCGGTGTGTAAATAAATATATCGTCAGGAACCCGACATTTTAACACAGACGAGTTTCGTGACGAAATTTTAATTAGTTTTGCTCGTCTTAAATTTAATATAAGATGAAAATTAAGTTTAAATATTAAAGAATGTTAAATAAGGCCACAAGATGGATATTCCTAAAGCAAATACAATTAACAGGTTAATTGAAAAATAAAAAGTTAATGGGTAATTTCATTCATTTTCCTTGATTTTACTTTTACTTTCAAAATTTTATATTCTGTTGTTTTCTGATTTTAAACCTTGCTGTTAATCGGGAGAACGAAAACTGGAAAATATTGTTCTATTTCACTTAACCCTATTTCTGACACACAACTTGCTTTCGTATTTAATATGAAGCATAAATTTGACTTTAATGCTTTCTAATGTATTCTCAAAAGTAATCTTTTAATATTGTTTAACTAAGGTTTACTTACGAACACATAAAGCCATTTTCTTTCTTTTATATTTTCTTCATAGAACTTATTATTAATAAGAATTTTTAATATGCATTTAGCTAGACAATAAGGCTCTATTTTTGGGTGTTTTAAGAGTGCTTTAGCCTCTGTTTTAGCGCTGTACAATGTTCCAAAATTATTTTATAAAAACAAACTGGAATAGAAGTTACAGAGAAATAAATTATCTACCACTTTAATTGTTTTTTTTTTAATAAACAAAATTAGAACACTACTGGGATAAAACAATTTTCTAAAACACCCAAAAACAGCTCGTTGTACCGCCTAGTCTTTTGATATTTTGTCTTCTGGAAAGTTGGCAGTATTGTTTAACTTCAGTCTTTTATATAGAGTCGAAGGTTATTGTGGCTATCAATTTATTTTGCACAATTACCTATACCTATAACTTGACCTGTTGATGAACGGAAATTTCAGTGTTGCTAACGAGGTCAGAGACACAGTTGTTCAAAAGTTTAAAAGGGCTATGCAATTAATGCATATGTAGGAGCAGTAAAAAGTATGATTTAACAATTATTTATAAATTGAAATGAATTTTTTTTGCTAATTATAAAGTTATATTAAGAGCTTTTAAAAAGGTCAGTAAAATTGATACAAATTTTAAAATTACAAGAAATTCGATAAAATTATTTAATCATAAAAATAGGCTACAATTTGCCTCTCTATATTCTAACATAAAATACATAAAATCAGTGGTATCTATTTAGTAAGTTGTTGAGCAAAAAAATGTACGTTTTATTATCCAGGTGCCAGCTATTTTATTATTCGTAGTCGTCGAATGCTATTTAATTTATACAAATCTTGGGATACAAAAAAAAATAAAAAAGAACCTCTAAAATTGTAGGGTAGGGAAATAAAAGTGTCACTGTCAATACGTTTTATTTCGTTCCGGTCCCCCTAGAGACATAAAGTCTGGATATGACCGATGAAAGAACTGTACCTGGATTAGAGGACGTGCAAATGACAATTCCAGCCATGAGTGTACCTTTATCTTGTTTGCACAGAGTTAGCTGGTCCATGTCGCGTTTTACAGTACACTTATCGATTCTTTGAAAAGCTATTTGGCATTTACCTGGAAAACGGGCAGTTTTACTTGAAATTCTGACGTCATTTATCTGTGAGTGAATGTAAACATTTATTTGCTAGTATCAGGCTTGCCGTGTTATGTTATGTATCATTATTATTATTGTCACACTGTTTATATTTACTGTTTATTTTTCTATCTGCGCGATATTTCACAAATTGATACGAGAAGAGTTTGAATACTACGTGTTTTATTGAAGGTTTTAGACACGCTTTTAGTGCTTTCCAAGTATTTGGAATTATAGATTGCTAGTTTTGCAAATACGTTTTCTAGGCCGTAACTCCAGGGTTAGTTAAAAATATCAAGTCGTGTTTCTTCCTATAATAAAATTATTTTCGCCTTATTGTTTATAAATTGTTACAGCAAGGCGGATATGCGAATAGTTCTCGGTATGCCAATACAATATTTTTGGTTCCAAATATAACGTGAAAATTATGGTAACATCCTGTGTTTCCGTTCTGCAAAATCCATAACATCGCAAATGTTTTGAAAATAAACGGAAATACAAATCACGTTGAAAGCAACGCTTATACCTGTGACGTGTTTTCCCATTTTTTAAAAATAAGCGAACTGGTATGTGAACAGACGACACGAAACTTGAAAGAATGGAAATCTGGTGTGCAAAAAATACTAGTCACTAATTCGAGGAGAACATCTATTGGACTTGACGGATTTGCGCTTGGTATGAACACTTCATCATAAATTATAGACACGAGTATAGGGAGGAGCAAATGTAATTACCCACATGAGTTGAGATACATTTTATTAATTACGTTCTTCATCCATGAAGATCTAGTTATGTCATCCCTGCTTCAAGGTTATCAAAATTCAGTAGAAAAGCACGTCGGGAGCGTTTATTAAAATTGTAATTTAATTTTGTAGAAGTAAATTAAAGAACGAGACGAGATAGTCAAGATTGAGAACATCGCGAACATAGGAATAAATGAAATATGTTAGCAGCAAGAATCGAGCACGTGTTTCAAGTTGTACAGTAACGCGCTCCCATACATTGGCAGCCGCACATGTACATACGTACGATACACACTTGCAGTAGCGCACGCGTGATATGACAGCAGTGAGCAGTAGTAGCGAGCGATAGCGGCAACGCAGCACGCGTCGTATATGTATATGGGTCAACTTTTTATCCTTAAGAGAAATTATGGTCGGTCCAAATTCACGCAAGGTCATCGCAGCCAGTTGCCACTGCCGTAGTGTCATAGTTGAGTCGAACGAGAAGTAAAGTTCGGGTTCGGGTACTGTAGCACCGCAGCACCTTAGCTTCGAGCTAAGCGAAGGTGAATACTGGAATGTATGCAAAATGTCACAATTTGACTAATCCTCCGCGAGTCGCAAGTCGCGACACAAGTTACGGATTGCGGAGGCGAACACTGAACATATGCCTGTGTCTGTGTCTGTGCTAAGTATCCTTGGTCGAGACATGAGACACGAAGACACGAGACGTGCGTGCCCTACAGAGACAGCGACAGCGACAGAGGTGTTTGACAACCGGATCGTGGATCGTGCTCCTTCCTCGCCGTACCGTTGTCTGACCGGCCGCACTGTGCGATGGTGCGGCCGAGCATCACGCCTTGGCTACAAGGCGATGGCGATGCGGCAGCGCCGCATGCGAACCACGACGGCACAACTCTCGCCGGTATAATGCTTGCTGTGCTGTTGCTGTTGCTGTAGGTACTTCAGTATTCGCCAACTTGCCTCTAGCACTATCTGCTCCATTCAACACTCAACCAGTGCACGGTGCACAGTAGTCAGTAGCCACCACAAATCCTCAATTTCATGAAATGATATCCACATGCAGAACCCATTGTTGTCCGTTGTTTATTGCTGTACCCTTCCGCTGTGTCCCACTATCATCTCTATAGCTACGGCGTGTGTATAATGGTATATATTTAACTCAAGGTCGTTCCTGTTGTGGGACACGGACTGGTACACTAACAAAATCGAATACTTTTTCATCGAGAAATTCGAGACTTACTTTATACATTTGTGTTATATGTTATAGTTGTAATACATAACTGAATTACACGCAGTTTTCAAAACAATGCAACAGTTGATAACGACTGCCTTACTGCCTACTGTTTAATGTTTATGTTGTAGTAGGCGATATAATGTTGATAACAAGTAGCACCAGAGGATGTTTGTAGTAAATCATAGTATGATCGCACGTCGCACGTGTGTTTTAGCATTAGCTTCAGCTAATTCAGTGGTCGCTAGGGAGAGTTGTATATTTGGGTGACGTCTCGTTATTGATTTAGCGAGCGCCTGTCGA
Source organism: Poecilus cupreus (assembly GCA_963942605.1). Lineage (NCBI taxonomy): Eukaryota > Metazoa > Arthropoda > Insecta > Coleoptera > Carabidae > Poecilus > Poecilus cupreus. The sequence goes on from OZ012715.1 coordinate 13,850,373, forward strand.
AGGATCTATTGCTTTGCTTTGGTTGCTACTGCCACTGTTTGCAAAGGACAGATAAGAAGCGCAAGGTATCTATGAGTATGAATCCAGCTAGAATTCTAAATTGAGAGCTTGAACATCACGATAAGGCTAATATGCACTAAAACTGGCCTGATTACGGCAGTTGGTACGATATCATTTTTGATTATGTAGAATTACTTTCTGGTCGACGATAGGAGAATTGGCCGACCAATAGAGACGAGGGACGGCTGGTTGCTATGTGCGTGCCTGCCTGGCCGTGCCGATGCGTGCGCACTTTGTGGGCGAGAGGAACGCGGAGCCGGACGACGGACCAGAGCTCGGAGTCAGCAAGCGGTACAGAGTACTTGGTACTGCTGCGAGCTGCGGCATGGTTTCACAGTTGCTGTTTGCCGGGTATTGGTGTGGTTGTGAGCAAGGCGCGGCAGCGGCAACGGCAGCAGCAGCAGCTGAGCGGAGAGGTGTGAGGGGAACTCCCTCGTGAATGTTCCGCTATCATTTTCCGTGACGTTGCGATGTTGCCGTTCGGCGTTCGCTGTTCTGCGTTTGCTTTGCTTGACGCTCGAACTACTTGAAGCTCGTTCATTCGAGTGCTGTTGCCACGTCCACGCTGTCATATTATGTGTTATTTTGGTACGTCACAGTCACAGCAATACAGCACACCACCGCGGCGAAACATACCGAATGTCCTTTATATCCAGCAAAAAGTGCTCACTCACACATTGATTGCACCTTGGGCATGGGCATTCTCCAATCTGTAACTGAATTCTGATATTCTGAATTGCATTCATCGTACCCTACTGGCGTATTCCGTATTGTGGATGTGGATCACTCTGTCCTGACGGTGTCGACTCTACTCTTATTTTCGAGAGCTGGACCGGTTACGGATCCACCGTTAGCGAGCATTATTTTCATCAATCTCGATCGATAGTGCGAGAATTTCGTATTTGTCCGGCTGGAGCCGCGCAGCCGCGCCCCTGTGACACTCGTCGGTCGTCGCTAGCCGCTGTCTCTCTCACTTTCCTCTCTTCTCGTTTTACTTTTCTCTACCTAGCAAATTAAAACTATTGTAATCATTAACAATCTTCAAACAAGAAATCATCCGGGGAAAAACGTAATACAAGTACGTGATCAAGTTCATGTATTTCTAAAAAACCAATTTCAAGTTCTTTCTCGTATTTAACTTGGGCACGGTTACATTAAATTAATCACGTACCTATTTGTTATCTCTGCAAACACGTTTTAATTAATTTTTCAAAAAAAGTCAGCTACCAGATGGTACAAAAAGACTACCCGCATCGTATGATTTTAACATAACATTTAACGTAATTCTAATCTAACTGTAACTTAAACTCTATTTGTAACTTATAACCTTACGATTAACTGTAGCAGATGTAACTAGTAACTATCAAATCGCTACACACTTTTAAAAAGTTATTGATTTAAACCTAGCATGGCTTTACTCCAGATTTTAGAAAAAAACTTTGAATTTAAACATGCCATTATGAACTATTTTTTGTCAGTTTTTTTAGTTAACGCAACAAATATATTTTACGCATTTAAAACTAGGCTTTTCTCTATTCGAATGTAAATATTTAGCTTTAAGTCATATACTACTAATTGTAATTAGTCATACACACTACAGTTCGTTTAATAACAAACATCTAAAAACATTTCTTTGAGAAAATATTACAACTTGCATTGATAAACATTCATGATTTTATTTCTTCATATTATAAATGCGTACCTGAAATCCAAATGCTGCTGAATTCCATGTGAGATTGTATTTTATATATAAAGGTTAGCAAAATATTCTAGAGCTTGAAGACCACTGTCAAACATTACTACCTGTGAAAACTCAAATTCTTTCCATTTCGTTATTATACCTGTCTCTGATCATAATGATAGAAACCATAACCCTTCTTTCTAAAAGTTTACCTGGAATATAATCAGTCTTGTACTTCAAGGTTTCACAATATATTATTAAAAAACTAAAATATCATACATACAATTTAATTAATATTTGAGTTAATAGGGATTCCCCATTAATAAAATTTACCTTTAATGCCATAATTGCCAGGTGTACCAATCGTACATTTATGCATGGTCCAGAATTAGGTTCAGGTAGCAAATTCTGATTGTAACGCAAAGCTATAAAAGGCAAAAATAACTATTACAAATGGTTGTGGATCAGGTACGACCTCGGAAACGAACGTAAAACAGTCAAAACACATAAAATCACTCTTAAAAAATGTATCGTTAGTCAGTGACTATCAAACATTGTGATAGCAAAAATATCAAATTGTAAACTGTTGACGAAATCTTAAATATATATATATTTATGTTGCTTGCAGGTGTCAAGCAAAACATTATAACAATAGTGTAACATCATAAATATTCGATAAGAAATGAGTAATATAAAGTAAGCTTACAACTCATATTCAAAAATAGTTGATTATTTGTTGAAGAAAGTTGCGAATAGAAGGGGCTGCTTTTACTAATGGCGCAACAGTTTAAGTCGAATTTGTTTATTTACAAAACAACTTTAATTTCCTATCAGCTTTGCGATAAGAATTAATTACATAAATAATAAACTAAATAGTGTAAAAAGAAACAAAAAAGCAATCCGATTTTAATTTTTTTTTATTTAAATGCGTGTAATCCATAAACGATAAGAGATATCAATTTCTTAGAATTTGAATAAATAGCGCATAGTTAGGTAAAAATATTTTATAGTACACGTACTTTTACAACAATCGTTATAACCAGAAGCACAGTTTTATTAAAATTAACTAAGTTGGTTAAACTGTATCCTTCCCTTATAAATGGACTAATATCTTAGCATGAGACAATGCACATCACATGTTTCAATTTTTAATATTTGACTGTCACCTGAGATTTCAAAGAATAATGACGTAGAACATCATTCGATTAAGGCGAGTTCATTTAATAAACTGTTTTAGTTTACCTCTTCACATTCATTTGAATATCCGTATTCAAGTTTAAACGTAAAGCAAATTTTTCTCGCAAAATATTTTGATTCGCACCCGCTCTTCCCACCACTATAATATCTTAATTTGGACTCAACCGCGAGTAGTTAAATGAAAATAAATATTTTCAATGCGGTATTTTTATTATGTTAAGCCGCTGTCAGAATGGACCTCTGCCAACGTGGTTGAATGGATGGCCGCACTGAACCTGTATCGCTATGCAGACGTGTTTCGGTGTAAGGACATCAAGGGCTCGGACCTTATGCACCTGGACAAGGACAAATTAATGGTATGTACACAATTGTTCTCCCTTTACACTGTTTGATTGTTTTGTTTACTCAACAATAATACAGGTTTCCCTCAATGAATTTCAGTCGTAATCGCTTAGGTGTTGACTTAATATCTGTGGGAAAATACTTTTAAAAAACTTAACAAGCAACTAACATTTGATTAATTTTATCTTTGGTTTAGAGTTAATATTTAATTATATGTGTATTTATAATTTATGATTAAATTTACTTCTCAACCCGCAAAAAAGTTGTTACGCTGTAATTAATATATAATTTTTAATGCAACTGGAAATAAATCACATTTTTATTTCAGTTTAAAGAAATTATTTTTCAAGTCACGCAAACAATTTTATGTTTTGTTTTCGCTGAAAACTGGCAGTGCTTATATCAAGTTGTTAAATCCAGACTATCATTTTTTAATGTGAGCACAGTGTAACTTTTACATTCTGCTGGTGTACGGTGATGCATGTAACATGTATGTTATATGAATTTTAATTGGTACATTCCATCTTTAAGCTCTGATTTAATCGAATAGCATAACTTTTATTTGCGTTAACCCCAGCTACGATAAGAATGACACAAGTCATCAATCAAAATTAAAGTTATCTGATTTAAACTTTTTTCCATTATCGAAATAAAAGTTTTATTGAAATTCATTACATACTATTAACACATTTATGTTCTTAAATTATTTGAGATATGTTGTCCATAATGGTCGCAATTCTTTTAAAAGTTGTGAAATTTAATAAACAGTGTTGTGATTCATTTGTATTTATTGAAAACAGAATATGGGCATCAAAGATGAATTCCATCAGAAGGCAATTCTAGTTTGCGTGAGTGAACTGTGTTCGTACCAAGGAATTCAAAGCGACGACAACATGTCAGTGATAAACAGTGATCCATATAGCAACTCCGAAAAATACCGGCATAACCTGATGGAGCACAGCTTCAGTACACTAGAGCGTTGCGATAAGTGCAACAAATATCTTCGTGGTCTCTTACACCAAGGTTTCATATGCCAGGACTGTGGACTTGTGGCTCACAGGACTTGCGCGAGGACTGGTTTGCCATCTTGTTTGACAAGTAGGGATCGACCTGCTGGATTGCAGTTCAAGTCTGTATTTGGATTAGGGCTTTGCGTTCAATTTAATCCCACAGAAATTGCTGCACCTCATTTGGTGAGTTCAAAAAATCTAACAATTTCTGTTCAATGAAATATATGCTTTAGAAAAGTTTTGTTATTGTTTACTATTTTATACAACATTAGTATTTACAAGTTTGCGGAGAATTAATGTTACGACTACTACAAGTTTACTTCTAAGTTTGTAAAGACAACTTAAGTCTCAAGGTTTTATAAATACAACAGTTTACTTGTTATGTCTATAGTTGATACCCAATAGTTAAAAGTTATTTGTCCTATTATTTATCATTATTTTAATGTGGGAGAGACTTTTGAGGGTCGAAGTAAAAAATGTAGTGTAATATACTGATTTTGAATTTGGATGCAGATAATCGTCTGTACCCAAGAACTTGAAGCAAGAGCGAACTCTCAGCCGAACCTTGATCTGTACGCTATTTATTGTTCATCACCCGCGGCCGAAAAAGTAACTGATCTCAGACAAAAATTCAACGAGGCCACAACAGCAGTCGACCTGTCCGAATACAGCCCTTCGTGTATAGCTAGCGTGCTCAAAAAGTTCCTTCGCGAACTGCCCGATCCCGTCATACCAGTTCAGTGGTACGACAGATTCGTTGAAGCTTCTCGTAAGTTGCCTTTCTGTACATTTACATATCTTTGAAATTTGCATCAGAATAATGGAAAATGTGATGTGTCGTGTAGGTATTAGAAACGACGAGCAGTGTGCCTCGTGCCTCGGTCGTCTAGTGCAAGAGCTACCCGAACATCATCGTTCCACACTGAAGTACCTCATGGCTCACTTGTGCCGTTTGTGCCAGATGGAATTTGCTCGTGGTAACAAGAAGCCTCCCACAGTCCTTGTCCAAGTTATGTGCCACATCTTCCTGAGACCTCCCTGGGAACGCATTATGTAAGTATTACATCAAATTAAACTGTTTTCAAGAAGAAGTTATTGGACTAATTGAAATTATTTATATAGTCAAGTGGTATACAACACCGAGAACCACATCCGGATAATGGAACTACTTCTGCTAAACTGTGATTGGGGTGAAAAATTGCCAGAGTTTGCATCAGCGCCTGTGATTCCACCACGAAAGATCTCGCGCATCGGTAGCGGGTTGAGCTCGGACTCCATGTCACTGTCGTCCATGATGATGGAGCTGGATCTAGATAAAGACAAAGACAAGGCCCCAAGCAGTCTACAAGATGCAGAGTGGTACTGGGGTGACATTTCGCGCGAAGAAGTCAATGAAAAACTGAAAGATACTGCGGACGGTACTTTTCTCGTCCGAAATGCTAGTAGCAAGGGTGGTGAATACACCCTCACTCTCCGTAAAGGCGGCTCGAATAAACTAATCAAAATTTGTCACCGGAAAGGCAAGTATGGCTTTTCGGAGCCATTCAAGTTCAACTCGGTGGTAGAACTCGTTCAACATTACCGCAAAGTGTCACTTGCGCAGTACAATTCTTCTCTTGACATTCGATTGCTGTACCCAGTTTCAAAATACAATCAGGAAGAAGACATACCCAATACTACGGACATCGAAAAACTTGTGCAAAAGCTCGTTGAAATTCACAAAGACATCATTTCTAAAAATAAAATCCTGGATGAAGTATCGGAGGATTTTAATCGAACTGCTCAAGAAATAACACAGAAACGTCAAGCTTTAGACGCCTTCAACGAAGCCGTACAGATGTTCAAGGAACAGTTGAAACTGCAAGAGAAATTCAACAAAGAAGCTCAGCCACATGAAATCAAAAGTGTCAGTGAAAATTCAGAGGTGCTACGTCAACGCTATAAAAGCCTGGAAGAAAGCAGGGAGCAATTAGAGGAGAACTTAAAGCAACGCATCGCGTACAACCGAACATTAGAGCGTGAGATCACGTCGTTAAAACCTGAGTTATTCAATTTAGCCCGACAGAGAGACCGGCATCACGCGTGGTTGATTAGCCGGGGAGTGAAACCTAGTCGTATCAAGCAACTCCTAGCAGGAGATGGCGAGCGTGGCGTAGATGCTCTCCCGCACCAAGAAGTAGACGTAGACGCGTTGCCGCATCAAGACGAATCCACGTGGCTGCTGCAAAACTGTTCTCGCGTTGACGCTGAGCGTTTGCTGACCGGCTTGCCAGACGGAACATTCCTCGTCCGCCCGTCCAGCACAGATCAGTTCGCGCTCAGCATCATCTGCCAGGGCAACATCAGCCACTGTATTATCTATGATACCGAGCGCGGCTATGGTTTCGCGGAGCCCTATAACATCTACGACTCGCTCAAGAGCCTTGTTCTGCACTACGCACAGAATTCGCTGGAGATTCACAATGATTCGCTGAAGACGACGTTAGAGCATCCCATCTTCGGTTGTGCTTTCTCAGGGCAAAGTCCGGATACGAGTTACGTAAATTTCGTGAAACCACCGCCACGATAAGTGATAAAACCGTGTGCTGTTGCTTGTGGATAGATTTAAAAAGTGACTTCTATTTAATATATTTTTTCAATTTATAAAATATGTGCTGTTAGATATTATATTTAATGACAAATATAGTAAGAAATAAGTGAAACGAATTGGTATTTAAATGAACGCTCAAGTACTACTTTTGCTTCTTCGCTGTGACTGTCACGGGATTCAGTGGTGAGTGATAATATGATGTGATGGAAGTTGCTCGTATTGACTTTTAACAATTTTCTAATTTCATCAAATTATTTAATTGTGTAAATTTACATTGATTCATACATTTTATTACAAAGTGTTAAGAAGTACAACGTAACATTATTTTACATAGTACGTTGTAAATTCTTCTAATGTCTTATATGTTTTAAATCGAGCAAAAGTTGTACTTGATTGAACGGGAAATGTTTACCAAACGAGACAACATGTTTGTGCTCAGTCAACGATAAGTGGCTGATATTACAATTTCATTTTATTTTAGTTAAGAATAGAATTTTAAATTATATTTACACAATTGCAGAGAAACAATATATACATACAACATATCAATTTTAATTATTAGATATATATTTTAACAATTTTTATATATTATTTCGCATAAATGAATATCAGTTACTTATCATTTTGGATGCTGTCTTGTTTGGGAAACAATTTTCGTGTAATAATGATTAAAGTATTAAGTGAAGCCTGCCGAAAAAAGCATTTGTAGAATTGCGTCGTGTGTGATGATGCCGTACTGCGTACTCAGTAAATATTATGAAACAAACTGAAACTAATTTTTAAAATGGTGAGTAATTTAAATATTATAATTTGTGCATGAACACCATGTGTGTATAACTGTGATAAAGAGATTGTGTTTTTTATAATTTGAATGGTTATGAATATCCGTACAAGAGAAAACAATGAATATGATATTGACCAATTCATATGCTTATGTACAAACAAAACCAATTCATTAATTATTATATACATATACATGATATGTTGTATCACTCCGAAGTCGACGAATTCGAGAGTTTACTCGAGTACGCTCGAGTCAGTCCTTGTTGTAACAAGTTACCACTGTTCTATGTTGATGTACTGGTAGATTGGTTTTGAATGTGCTTCAAAGCATGCGACTTCAGATATTTTATATGTTCTCGTGCTTTTAAGTACATTTAAATTTATTTTATTTACACAATGTGTTTTTTTATTCTATGAATTTTGTATTTCTATAGATGTAATTATTAAATTTTTATAATATATAAAAATACAGTCGTGAATATTTGATTTGTAAATTTTATAGTCGTTAACAGAAGTGCAATTCTACGTAACAAAATAATTTTTAAATTCTATCTCATATATATATATATATATATATATATATATTGAAAAAAATTAGGAACAAATACTTATTTTCTTTATTATTAGATCGAATTTTAAAACAAATTAAAATTTCAATTGTATATTATTATTATTTTATTGCAACAAATTATATTTGTACTTATGATTTTACTAAAATTTGACTGCAATTACAATTTAATTAATTTTGAAATGTGGTCCAGATCTCGATATGTGATATATAGTTTTACACATGCTATGGTTACCGACCTAATAAATGTGTGTATTTTAATTGATGATATGCCAGAGGAAACAAATTTTACAATTTTTCTTTTTACGTGTATTTTTAAATGTGATTGTCCTCAAGTCTTCGTCTTTTATGTTTCTTAATAATCAAGAAAATAGGTATTTATTCCTCTATTTATATAATAAAGTGTGTCGAAATTAAACCAGGGTTTCATGATAATTTCCATAGGTACGCCTGATTTCATTGGCGTTAACTGTTTGTATTCTAGGGTTCAAATATGTTGTCCGCAATTTTGACAGATGGACAAAGTCTTTGGCCGCAAACAGTGCATACCAAAGTGATTCTATGTTATCTGGACACTGGTTTAGTTCGAATAGCAAGGCAAATATTTGCTTATCTGTGTTATGTATATATGTTTCGTCTTATTTACGACAGGAACTCGTAAATAAAATTTATTTTTACTGGAGTACTTGTAAAGTTTCTATTATATATTTTTAGTTTGTTTTACTAAGATATCGGAATACAAAGAAAAGAGAAAAATAACAAAAAATATTTGTATGACCCACAGAAGTTGTAAAATTTTATTTGCATCTTAAGTTAATGTCTCATTGATGAAGTCGTATTATCAGACTTATGTAAACATGTCATTGACAATAAGGTGATGTTGCTAATTCAAGTGTGCGAAAGAAGCAAATCACAATCTGAACCTGAGATGACATTTCAAATATCTGATTCTGCGTCGACGCATACCTATTGGAAATTCATTGGTATTTACTGAATCCTGCTGTGTTCTATTGGCAAAATTCTTTTGCATACTTGACATATTATTAACTATTAGGCTAGGCACCTGTATTCGTAAATACCTGTCGACTTTTTATTTCGGACAACTGTACTAAAATTAAGTAGATGGCTATTTTGTTGAAAAAGCTTTTCCAACAGAAATCTCATTCTGTTCAACAAATTGTCTGAATTACTCTTGCTATTATATCTATTCTACAAATAAATAGTGTGATATTTCCAATTTAATTATAAAAAAGAAGAAAAAAAATGAATGGATTTTAAACATGTTCGTGTCAGATAAATATATTACTAAAATCAATTACATTTGTCTCTGATCATGTGAATAAGCGATAAGTGATCATACTTTTATATAAATATGAGATATGTTTAGACGATCCACATGTAAATAAACAATTGAAAAATTTAACTCATTCCTTTCTCTTTATAACCATCATTATCTTCCTCCACACCTGTTACTTTATATCCTCCACATTACAAAGGTAGTTATAAAATAAAACATCTTACAATTTTTTCACTAAATAATTAAAATATGTAGCATCAGATTTATTTATTATACAATTTCAGAACAGATAAAGAAAATCCTTTGGCTAAATGTTCGTCATGTTTATCCTGGGCTCGAATCTTGGGTTTCAATTGACTTCTATATACTCGTTCATAAGAATTCATTAAAAAAATATTTTTATTAAGTTTATTTTTTACAAAATAATCAAACAGTAACATATGCAACATAATTGGCAATACCACAATGATTACTATCTCTTTTAAGCCTCATATATCCATCTTCTCCCCATCTTTGGCCCCACCAGTTCTTCAGAATCCATGCATCTTTGGTGTACCCCACAATTAACATCGCGTGATTCACAACGTTCGATGAACAAGCCGGATCATAATACACGCCTGATCTACAATCAATAATTATTAATTAACAATAAATAACCCACTTAACGTTGATTTGTGCTTACTTGTACAGTTGAAAAGTATGTGGACTTGCATTTATTGACGCGGCTATTGGTCCAACGTTTGCTACAATTGCTTGCATAGTTTTTTCGTCTCTTGGTGGCAGAATTGCCCAAGATGTTATGTTGACAAGCACTTTGCGTTTATCGAATTTACACATTGTTTGCTGAAAAAATACATTTGGAAACATAAAAGATAAAATGTAGTTAATAATTAATACCTTTGCCATATATGGATAATCTTTTGCAGACATTAAACCACCTGAAGCATCTATATATTTCAAAGTATTTCGTAATGATCCACCGCCACAACCATGGTTACCACTTATCAAACTGCAGTCTACTATTTGTTGTGCACTAAAATTATACAGAGCCAACTGTATAAATCAGAATTTTATTGTTGTATTTGATTAGTTGTCCATTTTATAAACTAAAGAAATGATTTATTGAACAAACTAACATTCCTAAACTAATACTCAAACAGTAAGCGTAAGTACTTTTTTATAAGCATTATTATGAGATTTTTGTCACAAAAATAGTTGATTATAATTAATGTTATGTTTTTTTCCTACCTAAGGGGTTCAGAGATCTTGGTATGTTTGCAAATCTGCGCTTGAATCGAATGCGCAATGCTAAAAGCATAGCAAGACCCACAATCTTTTTGATTATACGGAAGCGATGTAAAGCCGTTCTTCCTCCAATCAACCTAATTTAAAAATCAATTACTGGTGAATTATATTCAATCAAATATATTAAACTATTTGTAAACCTCTTCTGGAATATTTTCAAAGTTTGTGTGTGATACTCCAACCATATCTGAAGCTTGAACATCTCGTCTAGGGCTAGTTAGTAATTTGATCATTTTGTTGTGATATCGGCGAAGAGTCTAATAGTTGAAGAAAATATTATATTTTAATATTCGTTTAGTAATAATAAAAATCTGTTACCATGTCTGCAAGACGGTTTGATGATAATGTAAAATTATGAATACCATCATTCGCTTCCTTATTATGCTTGCGAACTAATTCACAGTTCTGTAACCATATTCTTTTCCGACGTTTGTCTATGAATCCTCGATAATTTTTTTCATGTGTTTTCTTAAAAAAAAGAACATGTAATTGAAGGATTCAGGAATATTACTACTTTTACCTTATATTTGTCCCATAATTCATTTGCATTTGTATCATTTAATAACATGCATAGCTGACAATTTATTAAATCAAATATATTTGACACAATTAAAAAATAGATTATAATAAAATTCATTTTTGACAGTAACTGTAGTAACAAATTTAAAACTGAAGTAAATGTCGTCAATGGTAAAAATTTAGAATATTATTGTGTCAGCATAATTGTGTAATAAGTTTATTTACTGATCGTCATATTTAAATATTTGCAGCCAAGCATTTTTTTTTTTTTTCCGTTAAGTAATCTTAACAATTGTCGTTATTTTCAAATATATTTTTAAGTCATTTTTGAAAGATGCTGATCCAACAACTCAAAAGATTATGGTGTTCAGAGAAAGTGGACCATAGATATAAATATTTCGAGAAATTTTTTGAAAGTATACCGTAATTGCTTTTATCTTATTTCGTATTGATTAAGGTTTCCGGCATATTGAATTGAGCATAACAATATTCATCCATGAATTTAAGCCATGTCGTAATTCATAATGATAGATAACACGTCAAGTTTTGGAAGGAAATTTAAGTTATTACAATTGTTTGAGAAATAATATAATTCCATAAGTTGTTTGTGAACGTCTGCCGCACTTATTTGAGACTTCGAACAAGAACGAATGTGTACGAAGCAAAGTGATATTGCAGTTCGGGATCGTGACGATGTCACGATCACGATAGGACCGTAGTTGACAGGCGGGCTGTGTTGTTGGGCCTGAGATATGAGTAGTGACGCGAAAAATACATTGTGTTTGTGTTGTTAACTGTCATAAAATATGACAGTGTCACTCTTCGTGCTCCCTGTTATTTGATTTCTTCAACAACCATGGAGTCCGGCATCGATCTAGGCTTCGATCTGGCAGCGTTATCTGCGGAACAGCTCGATCTCGATTACAGCGATCTCGAGGAAGTAATTGGGACATTGAAGAACCAAGAGTACTATGAACTCAAATCAAAGACGGTGCCCGAGACGGAAAGGTTGGTATCTCATTGCATAGCGACACTGTCCTTATGTTGTCCCTTTTCACGTGAGTTAGCACGTCATATGTGTTATGTCTTGTATGCAAGAATCTGATGTCATTTCGCGGTTATTTGACAGTGACAGTGACAGTAGCATGGTACAGACTGGCATTGTTTTGCGGCGGGAAACATAAACAGATAAATGGACCGCAAATGTTATCCTGGTCGGAGAAATCTATGAAAAGTACAACTCATGCTACTCACACCATCTAATTTCCGTATTGCATGAGTCATATATTGCTATGGCTTCGTGTAACTTTTGTCATAACACACATGTGTAGAAAAATACGTGGCCCTATTACAAAATACCCCATTAATCCCAAACCAAAATTTGATATACCAATTTTGTCCTATAGGGGACAATATTGACATTGCCAGTAGTTTCGGTATCTATCTAAATATTGCGTGGCGTTTAATTTAAAATCATTTATTAATATAAGACAAAAGCTGCAAGTTGTAATATACGCAATACAAAAATAATTTGTGGAATGAGAAAAGCCGATCGAAAATAGAAGCGCGAGACCTTCAAAACGTTGTGTAGAGGTTCGGATCGGGTCGAACGAGGCGGCAAAGACAGTAGCATTTGCCAAATGTTAGGTCGCGGTTCGTTGTTTGAGTTCACGCTAACTTTTCATAGCATCGTCTGTTTTATTAGTTGTTTACTTCGTTATTTATTAGTATCGGAATTTATTGTTGACGGTCAGCGTTAATTAGGCTTAAATCATTTTGTGGCAACTATCAGCACAAGCATGTCACTCGACATCGACGACGGCGAGTTGCTTCAAGATATCACGAACTGCATTGCTTCAATGAACGTAAACATAACTCCTCAGTGTGCAGCTTCTGAGCATCTACTGGCTCACGAATTGCTCAACCCTCCGACGTTTTTCCAGCAGCCTATATCCGCTTCCGAACCCACCCGACCGGGTGCGCGTATCATTGATAATATTCGAATGATTTTCCAAATTAACCCCAATGCAGTAGATTTCAATATGACAGATCCGACTGTAGACAATCAACCACCAGTTGACAAAGTGCTGGGATTGCCGCCCAAGTCCGGCGGGTAGGTAGGTCGTTCTATTATAACTTTTGGAAATGTAACATGATTAAAAAGATTGATAAATGATAAGTATGTGCTTGTACTTCCGCTATCTAAAAATTAAACAAATTTAGTTATTTCGTCTGTTAGTCGAAATGTATTATGACAGTTCATAGGAAGGTATTGGGGATTAAAGACCACTTAAAGATAACCACATATTCTCGTTATCAAAATTATTTTTAATTCATTGATTTCCTTGTTTAGATGAGCGTTTGTTGATGTGATTTGTTGTGATGTTGTTACAGTCCACCAAGTTTCAAGACGGCTACGCAGCTGTCGCGCACTCAGTTGAAACTGCAACTGATGCGTGAGCAGCTGCAGGAACAAGAGCGACGTGAAGCTGAACAGCGAGCTTCGGCAAGTGCAGCTGCACAACAGCGCCGCCCTGCTCCTGCTCCTGCCCTCAGAGTCCCGATACAGAGCATTGGGATTGATGTCCCGCCGCAAGTTTTACAGGTTAGATAATGAAGAAATCTAGTATTATTACTATTACTACTAATATATAAAGTAGTAAATAATCTTGTAGTCAGGCAAAATACCAGTATTTATGAATAGTTGGTTGCTTATTGTTGCCTGCTAACTGATCAGAAATTTCAATTAGGTCATCAGTATTAAATCACATGTTTATGCCAGTGGAAAAAATAATAGGGCGCAAATATTTAGCAATGACCATTTTTTCAAATATTATATGTATATGTTTTGATTTTATACAGTTGATTAATACAGCAATAATGTTATTGTTCTTTATAAATGATTATTCATAATTTAATCTCTGAAAAATATAGCCACTATATCACAAAAAAACATTACTTGTCATTTTCTGCAATCAATATTAATTATAATAACAAAATAATTGACCATAATTTTTGAATTATTTGACAATAGTTTACAAAATAAACAATTGTTTATTTCGCAGTATTAAAATATAAAGCCGGACAGTTATTATTTTCCGGCAGATTTTATTTGTTTATTATTGAATTCATTTATATTTCGTTGGAATTTTGAACATGATGTTTACTAATAATCACGTAAATATCATTTTCTTCCAGGTTCAAACAGTTCTCGAAAACCCAACCCGCTACCATGTAATTCAAAAACAAAAAAGCCAAGTTCGCCAGTATTTAAGTGAATCATTTCAACAACCCAGTACGACAGGTGCATCTCCACACACTCCTGGACTAGTGTCAGGATCAGTGGTGCAAGGGACTCCAGTCACCAGCAACTATCACCCGCATTCACACCCTCTGACACACCATCAGCAACAGCAGTTGCCGCCGTTGACACACCAGCATCATCAGCAGACTCAGCAGCAGCATTCCTTCGCTGCGAGTCCAGATGCGGTTGCTATGTCCCCGGGGCTCAGTTCGGTGGCTACGAGCACGTCCGAGGTAGGATTTCATATTATTATTTTTTTTTATAAAAGTGGTATCCGTCAATATGTGGATGTGCAAAAATTGAAAACTTAGATAGACATAAAAGTATTACACAAGAAATAATAATAAGATATATTGTGTATTTATATTGGCAGTGACACAAATTTAAAGTTAATGAAGAATCGACTTTTATTATAATTTTCTCTCATTTGGTGTGGGGTGAAAAGCTCCATGGTAACGCATCGGACTGTGTATCATAAGATCCTCGGTTCGAGCCTCACTTCCGATAACAAAATTACCCCTGTGGCTCTTTTTCCACGGCTGTGAGTTGAGCTGGTAGACGCACTTCACGCGCAAAAATTTATCATAATACCGGGATCTGCTTTGAACAGAGTGCCACACCCAGAAATGGGTAAATGGCTTGATGATATATTATTTTATTTGTCTGATGGTGTTGTTGGACTGTCTACGTTTGATTTGGTCTTAAAAATGAGTGACGAATAATAATATTTGAGTACGCGCTAAATTACGTCACTGTGATTGTATGACAGTTCCATTGTTCGTGCTGTCATCTGGTGGATTTTTGAAAAAATACTTTTGAAGGACAAACAACAATAAATTGTCGTAATTTTTACCTTGTAGGTTTATTTACATTTTTATTTATCTTTTCCATATTTGGCATAAATTATATTTCCAAATATGTACTAATTAAATATGTATACATAATGGAACTAGTTGAAGACAAGCTTTAAGTAGAATCATTTTTACGGGACAAAATTAGTTGTGCTTTCTAATTTATTTAAAGTATTTCACAAAAACTGTTTCGTTAAATAATTTTAATTTGTAATTCTTATCTTTTGTATATTAAAGCATTAATAATCACAATTAATCTTATTTAAGAAGGAAAGATTATACACATTAAAATATTCCGGATAGTGCAGCTTGACATGTATATGTCTGATTAGATAAAAATGTCTCCGAGTACAGATTTTGAATTATGTTTCTGTTACATCATCGGTTACTTATTTACGCTCTGCTCTAATTATGTATGTACTTTATATTGCACTTCTGTACTGATTTGGCACATAAATTCAAGTTCATGTAGCTTTGTGTAGATGGCGTTACACAAAAACTTATAAATACACTGCGGTTTACAAGTGGTCCACGGTCAAATATTTCACTTTCTAGGCTGCAAGTAGATTATGATACAATGAACGCTAATTTCACTAGATGTCTCTACTGTTTTACGGCGTAATAAGCTAGTTTAATATCACTTTTAAAAAGAAAATTGCGGAGTTCTGCGTTGCTGGGGTAATCGAACTCAGAATCTTACCATAGAATAAGTATTTTCCCATATTTTGATCTCTTGTATTAATGCTTATTTATTATCTACAGCGAACATGTAGTACTTTAAAGATAATGTAGAGTTGGAGACTATTGTAATTATTAACAAGAATTGCGATAGTAAAATTATCGATTAAAGAATGAGCACTCAATATTTTTTATTTACAATTAAATAAGATAAATGTGTTTTATCATTTTATGAAAATCATGTAGTTATGTACCTAGTTTGTTTATATCGTAACCTACCTATGCAATGAAATCATACCCAATGAAATGAGATTTATTGCAAAATGTAGTTATCGGTTTGATATTTGTTTAGTAGCACTTGGAATTACTGATAACATCTTTAATAATGTAAACAATAATTTGTACTTAGGTTATTATCAAAAACTCATTAGTGATTTAGGTAATTTAGATTAGTTTGATCATAACGCACAGTACGTATTCTACTGAATTATCAGTAGCATAAATTTAAATTAATTGGTTTAACTTTTTCATTGATAAAACAAGTTTTTAATTAATTTGCGGTGCTTACTTACGTTTGAATTTTTGAGATGTGGTCAAGATAATATAATATGTAATTATTTTTTGTAATAACATCAGATAGTTGAATTGGAATGGACCATTCAATTTATTTGACTTGACGTGAATTCAAACATTAGTTTTCAAAACTGATTACACATCCTATATAATTCAAAATAATTATTGTATGTATAAACACTAAAAGCAGAAAAATGATCTGTACATAATTGGCAGCATTGGAAGCATGACCTACTAACAGATGTACGTATTGCGTACTTTTGTAGAACGTGCAAGAAAGATAACATACAGGGCCGATAATTATGAATAATCGTTCTAAATTTTATTCTCAATATTTAACCACTTTCAAAACTCATAAATACATGTTGAACTGTTAATTGCATAAACAGAAAACTATTATTTTACGTATCTACAGGCGGAAAATGCTTCACAAAAAATATTTATCGTTACATATCATATATACAATCTTGTAAATATATACTTAGTTTCAACAATAAACATAAACAAATTCATCATCAAGGCATTTACTCATTTTTGGTGTGGCACTCTGCTTTGGCAGATCTCGGTAAATGATAGATATATTTAATTACGGTTACCTGCCGTCGAATCGCGTCTCCCAAATGTGTTAGTTGAGAAGGAACTATAGGGGTAAAGTTAAAATGGCAGCTCTCGGCTGTGGGATTCGAACTGAAAATTAAAACTTTTATTAGGGCATATACAAGGTACTATGTTAGGTTTTAGTGTTCAGTTCATTAAATCATTAAATGAAAATGTTATCGATGTTTTGACAGCAATGTTTATGATATGCTGTGATATTTCATTTTATTACCTTGCCAATTAGGTTACTGATTAGTAATACGCTTTATACAGCATTTTATTACTAGTAACATTAATTTTTAAAAAATTAACGATATAATTATATTAGGTAGTGCCACTATAAAATATTAAAATTTGATATACTACATTTTAACCATTATGTTGTTTTATTTGACTAATTAGCATAATAATAAAATTTTACAGTTAATTAATAAATTAACAATTTAGATAAATTATCACCTCTTTATTTACTTTACTCTTTGTTTACTTTACATGAAGGTTATAAATAAATAAAATAAAAATTAATATATCATAACGCTTTTTACCTATTTTGAGTACTTGTACTCTGCATTCGCAATGAAGTACGGTTACCAGCCGTCAAGTCAGTACCCTTAAACTAGAACGAATCCGGGAACCGAGTTCACGCGAGAGGTTTGTACAATATTTTTTGTACGAAAAGTATAGAACTAATAACAATCCATACAAAGAAAGGAGTTCTTTTGATATTTGTCAAAGTTGCACTACACAAATTAATTTGTCTAATATATTAGAAAACAATTAAAATATTTATAATATTTACCGTATTCACTTTTAAATTTATTATATTTCTTATTTCCGTAAAACATTCTTCTTACTCATTTAAACACAGTTCATATGAACTTCACGAAATATCACTAAAAATTGGCATATACTTTTATTGTATTTCTATATAATATAAACCCTAAAAAACTCACTAGTGTAAAGCGCATCATCATACCTCTTAAATTTTTTGAGATATGGCGGTTTTTGATGTTTTTCGAAGTGCAACTTTGAGGAACTGCAACTCAAAAATTACGCAAGATATCGAAAAATACTCTTCAGTTTTGTGCTATTCTTGCATATTATAGCAAAAAAACAAATTTTTTAAAAATTGAAAATTTTTGAATTTTTTTTCAAAATTTCGATTAGCAATATCTCAAATAATAAACGAGATACGAACTTGCAGACTAAACCATTGGATTCAGCTCATCGAAATACATAAACCCTAAAAATTTCAGAACATTCGGATGGTGGGTTGAAATTTTAGAGCAAAAAGTCTGAAAATGGCCATTTACGGGCCAAACGTCAAGGGCGTTTTTCGCCAAAAACAACATTTTTACACTTTTTGTTCTAACTCTATAACGCGTAAAGCAATTTTAATGAAACTTTACATACTTATGTATTTTGACGAGCTGAATCGAATGGTCCAGTCTGCGAGTCTGTATCTTTTATATTTATCGAGTTATCGCCTATCAAAATTTGGATAAAAAAAAAAATTCAAAACTTTCAAAATTTGCTAATTTGTAATAAAATGCATGAAACGAACAGAACTGAGTCTATTTTTCAATATCTTTAATATATTTTGAGTTGCAGCCACTCAAAGTAGCATTTCGAAAATCATCGAAAATTGACATATCTCTATAAATTTAAGAGATATGACGATGCGCTCTACAGCATTGAGTTTCTTAGGGTTTACATTATATAGAAATACAATAAAAGTATATGCCAATTTTTAGTGATATTTCGTGAAATCTGAAATTGTACTGTACTTTCTTAACATGTATTTGTTGTCTATGGTAAATGAACTTGTATTAAATATTCGTATTTGTACAGATATTATAAACATTTTTCAAATTATAACCACAATCCTCGTTTAAATAATTGGGCCATATTGTGTAGTTCCAGATAATGTAACAATTTACTGTTCTACCGATAAGTTATCCTCAGGAGTGAAGCATCAATGTAAAAACAAAGTAATCTTTAAAATGTTATTAATTGTCAAAAAAATAATAAAAAGTATGTCAAAATATTTTTTTGACAACTACATATTAAACACCATTATTTTATTTAATAGAAAGAAATGAACTCTCAAATTCGTCATTATATCATTACAATATTCTACGAAATTTTGACAGAGAACACTACAATACTATAATAAATAAAACTAAACCTGTTTTCTGAAATGTTATAGTTATTTACATACCAAATGCGTGAACGCTTGGTTCCTGGATGAGTATTTGGCGGCACTCGCAAGCTCGCGCCGCCATAAAACGAATCCGGGAACCGAGTTTACGCAAGACGTTTGTACAATATTTTTTGTACGAAAAGTATAAAACTAATAACAGTCTATACAAAGAAATGAAGTTCTTCAAGTAGTTATTTTGATAATTGTCAAAGTTGCACTATAAATATAAACACAAATTAATTTGTCTAATATATTAGAAAACAATTAAAATATTTATAATATTTACCGTATTAACTTGTAAAATTTATATATTTATTATTTATATTGAGGTAACTAACATTACATTTGTAGGTTATGTATTTTACAGCTGTCATATCGGGCAGATTTTATTGCCAACATTGGTAACCAAATGCACTAAATTTGTTATTTTTAAATTCAATTTCATTCTTATTCCATCATTGTTTATATTAATATTATGTAAAGGGATGTTTGAAATACTATATTATTTTATTATAAATATAATTTATTAATAAACGCTTTAGAAATAGAAATGTTTTCGTAGAAATTTCCCGGTTGTCTATTTGGTGGATACCTGGGAAATGGACATTTCGGACGTTGCTTAGGCAACGCGAAATAACAAATTTCAATGTATCAGTACAAAAAATATATTTAATACATGTAAATAAATAGTTCAAATCAATTGCTTCTTGAGTCTAAGCAAAAGTCTGCCCCTGTCTATTCTTGTTAGAAGGGTAAGATTTTTGCACATTTTTGAGCCTCTCTAGAAGCAGTGTACTTTGTAATTCTCCTGTTACCTACGAATATTTACTAAGGTAAAGCAACTGAAATAAATCTAAAATTGGATTCAAAGCACAGCAAAAAAAAATTATTAATAAATAAATTCGCCGAAAATTTGCCGCCGTAGACTAACTAGCCTACTTAGCCTAATAGGAAATCTGCCACTGCTAACTCCCAGCAGGGCTGGATTTACAGCTTGCGGGGCCCCCAAGCACGAGGAAGGGATGGGGCCCCTATCTCTACTCTCTATTTTAAAAATGTATCAAGGAAAAGAAAAGGTCTTTCATAGTTTACTATTATGATTATGCAATAATTTCTGTTAATAATTATATATGTTACGTTTATAAACGTTAAAAACGTTAGAAAACATCATATAAAAAATTTTTTTTCAATAAAAAAAAGGTTGATCGGGGGCCCTATTGGGTTGGGGGCCACAAGCACGTGCTTGTTCTGCTTGTACGTAAATCCGGCCCTGATTCCGTACTTTAGAGCTAAGAGCTAGCTCTATAACTATGACGTCATAGCAACAGTGGCTGTTTCTATAATCTGAATAAGAACTGTTTCTTTCCTAGGAATTTTGTAGTGTATAAGTTTTAAAAATTTAGGTTAGTAGCAAATTTTATTCATTTTTGTGTTTGTTTATTCTTACAAATTTTAATTTTTACTGATTTATTTATTGTTTTTGTTTGGTTTTATGATCTATTATTAGTTTAAATTCAGTTTTTAATGTTTGTATATTTTATTTAATTTTATAAATTTCTATACTAATAAAAATAAAAATCCATAAACTGAACCATATAATTAATCAAACTAAAAATAAAAGAAAATATAATGATGAACTAATACAAAAAACAGAAACACAAAATATCTTACAAAAAATCATATTCTCTACACCAAATGTGAAAATAGAGCTAGCTCTACGAAGTAGAAACATCTCCAGTGGTAGCTCTACAGATAAAGACAAGCATGAATACCTCTGTTTCCAGTCATCTCCGCTAGACACCACCACTGAATATAGAAACATTGCCGGTTTAGAGCTAGCTCTAAAGTTACAGGTAATACCATGTGCTTATATCTCCGAACAAGCTATACTTGCGCTTCTACGGAGCTGTTTAGTACCTATTTGCGTAGAAATAGCGTATGCACGTATGAATGAAGTCGGATCTCAGATTGGATAGCGAGTATAATTAGGCAGAATCGCAGAACTCGCAATAACGCAGCCGCTGTGCTGCAGTTGTACCGTAGCACAGTTATTTTACCATAAAAACCGAAGGCCTTGCTGTGATTCAAGGTCGCCTTCATCAAGAAAAAATCACCATTGTTATATAACCACCACATGAACATGAGGAGGATGTCACACTTATAGATCCCACAAAAATTTTAATAATCATTTTTATATAATCAACAGATTTCTTGGAAGAAATTTTTTATTGAATTCTGTTACGTTTCAATGCAGAATAATTTAGCCTAGCCCTTGACATTGTTGGGGCAAATAGTTCCGTGGTAATGCATCGTGAGATCCTCAGTTCGAATCCCACTGCCGACAGTTGCCATTTTTTACTTTATCCCTGTGACAAAATATATTACTTACCGAGATCTGCGTAAGCAGAGTGCCACACCTATAATGGATAAAAAGCGGGTACTCTAATTCTAAATTGTAGGATTGATGACATTGTTCAGGAGTTGAGGTTTCACAAAAATTTTGTGTAGCAAATCCAAAACCAGAAGTGGTAATAGTTATTTACATACCAAATGCGGGAACGTTTGGTTCCTGGATGAGTGTTGGCCATAGAACGAATCCGGGAACCGAGTTCACGCAAGAGGTTTCTACAATACTTTTTGTACGAAACGTATAAAACAAATTACAATCCATGTAAAGAAATGAAGTTCTTCAAGGAGTTCTTTTAATATTTGTCAAATTAATTTGTCTAATATATTAGAAAACAATTAAAATATTTATAATATTTACCGTATTCACTTGTAAAGTTATTATATTTCTTGTTTCCGTAAAACATTCTTCTTACTCATTTAAATAGTTCATATGACTTCACGAAATATCACTAAAAATTGGCATATACTTTTATTGTATTTCTAATAATATAAACTAAAAACTCACTAGTGTAGAGCGCATCATCATATCTCTTAATTTTTTCGAGATATGGCGGTTTTTGATGTTTTTCGAAGTGCAACTTTGAGGAACTGCAACTCAAAAATTACGCAAGATATCGAAAAATACTCTTCAGTTTTGTGTTATTCGTGCATATTATAGCAAAAAAACAAATTTTTTAAAAATTGAAAATTTTTGAATTTTTTTTCAAAATTTCGATTAGCAATATCTCAAATAATAAACGAGATACGAACTTGCAGATTAAACCATTGGATTCAGCTCATCGAAATACATAAACCCTAAAAATTTCAGAACATTCGGATGGTGGGTTGAAATTTTAGAGTAAAAAGTCTGAAAATGGCCTTTTACGGGCCAAACGTCAATGGGTACCCTTTGACGTTTTTCGCCAAAAACGTCATTTTTACACTTTTTGTTCTAACTCTATAACGCGTAAAGGAATTTTAATGAAACTTTACATACTTATGTATTTTGACGAGCTGAATCGAATGGTCCAGTCTGCGAGTCTGTATCTTTTATATTTATCGAGTTATCGTCTATCGAAATTTGGATAAAAAAATCGAAAAATTTCAAAATTTTCAAAATTTGCTAATTTGTAATAAAATGCATGAAATGAACAGAACTGAGTCTATTTTTCAATATCTTTAATATATTTTGAGTTGCAGCCACTCAAAGTAGCATTTCGAAAATCATGGAAAATTGACATATCTCTATAAATTTAAGAGATATGACGATGCGCTCTACAGCATTGAGTTTCTTAGGGTTTACATTATATAGAAATACAATAAAAGTATATGCCAATTTTTAATGATATTTCGTGAAATCTGAAATTGTGCTGTACTTTCTTAACATGTATTTGTTGTCAATGGTTAAAGAACTTGTATTAAATTTTCTTATTTGTACAGATATTATAAACATTTTCAAATTATAACCACAATCCTTGTTTAAATAATTGGGCCATATTGTGTAGTTCCAGATAATGTAACAATTTACTGACCTACAGATATGTTGTTCGGACGTTGCTTAAGCAACACATTTCAATGTATGAGTACAAAAAAGATCATTACGTGCTCACAGGCAACATTTTGAACAAATAAATAGTTATAAAAAGAAAAATATCATCATGCCTTTTACCCGTTTTTGGGTAAGGCACTCTGCTTTCGCAGATCTCAATTTTAACGCGTAAAATACTGTTACGAGCCGTCAAGTTTCGGCCTCCAAATGTGTTAGTGAAGGGGAAACCACAGAGGTAATAATCAATTTGATTGTTATTTTTTTGAATGAATTGTTTTGAATGTACAAATATTTTATATTTGCTGAAATTGTAACGATAAATATTATAGTATCGGTCAGATTTTTATTACGAACGATATAAGAGCGAACAAATATTTGTTAAGAATTTTTAACATTCAGTAATGTAAAACAAAAGAATCATTATGAGCTATAGCTATTGAATAATTTTGTTTACATATTTACGATAACTTGTATTCAGTACATTAACCAATTATAACCGGATTTTCAAACCGGTTTATAATTAAGTTTCCGGTTTTTACTTTACAAATTGGTGTAATATTTTATTGCATTCTTCGGAAGCATTTTCTTTTCAATTTTATGTAACATAATAAAATTATTATTACTAAAGTATTATAAAATTGGCATTCATTTAGCTATTCAGAATTTCAATATATTTTAATAGATAAATAGCTCCTTGGTTGTGTTGACATATTTATTTATTACATTTCTGAATTGTCAAATTTATTTCGTTTTGTTTAATTTCCCATGACCGTGTAACATTTTTTCTAATAAATATTAATGTTAATTTGATTATTATTTCGAAAAATAAGTATTTTGGATAACCAAATGGAGTTTTATTGCATGTATTTTTCAATTCTGAACAACTTCAGTTTTTACACTTTTGCTGTGAAGTGAATAGATAAAAATTTACTGCAATACAAAAAAAAAAACATATGAAATTCCTATTCGTCACATTTCAATTCTACGCCTGTTATAACCTGATATACTATTACAGATACTAGTTGTAAATTTTCGAATGACGGATTCCATTTTGTGTGAGCAAATTTTGTGAAATCACGCACAAATGACACGCACTAGCGTGACAGTTGAGTGACATTATCCTGCCTATTCAACTGTACCTACCCCAAGGATAAACATAAGTGTCAGCATTTTCACAACAAATCACTAGTTTTCATTTTCATTCACAAACTGTAAAACCACGAATTCACAATACAAAAATTACAGAAATTCGTATGGGATAATTTTAGACATAATGCAAACAATTACTATTGTTCAAAATTTAATTGATATTTTTATGATCGAAAAATAATAAACAAATATTTTTGCAGACAATAAACAATTTTATGGTCGTAATTAAAACGAATTTTAGTACTTAAGCAAAGAAGAAAATAATAAATAATCAATAAATCAAAGTTCCTTTTCTCGGTAAACATACAAAATTCCTTTTAACTTCGTGCAATTCTTTGTACTTTTCTCTATTTGGTAAAGTATAATTTTGTATAATCCATTAAAAAACTGCAAATATCTATTTAGAGCTACATAAATATGTCAAAAGTGCAAAAAAAAATCCGTGACACAGTTGCTGCAAATACCATCAATCATACTATACATATAATTGTGTCATATACATATATACAGTGTGAGTCTAAAATATGGTACTATCGTAATAAATTTTTTATTAAACGTTTATGACAAAGTTTTTGTACACGTCAATTTTTATCTTTGTAATAGGGTCACAAAATGGCAAATAAGTCATTTATGTTATAACTAGACCCAAATACATCCTACTAGATATAATAGAAGTTTAAAAATTGTTGTCAATTATTAAGATATTTGAGTGTTACATACATACATAACATTACGCTATATCCCACTTAGTGGGATAGCACGAACCCAGAAACACAGTCAACCAACAATCAATCTCCTCCAAACATTCCTATCCTGACATACTACTTTCGCCTCGTCCACATTCATAGTGCGATTCATAAATGTTCGTTTATTCTTCACATTCGGAATCATTCGTTCACGCAACAAACCATCAATCATACCCAACCAGTTATTCCTCTGACGCCCACGCAATCGTTCACCTTCAATTTCACTCACATATATTAGTTTCACCAACTTTTCATTCGACGTTCGCTCTACATGTCCAAACCACCTCAATGGACTCACTCCCACTTTCTTAACAACATTCTTCTCAATCTCACACTCACCGTACACCAATGTATACGATCACGTCTCGTATACCCACACACTCCTCTCAAATATCTCATTTCTACAGCAGTTATACGTCGTTCATGCTTCTTCATCCCCACCCAACATTCAGAACCATACATCAATGTAGGCACTAACACACCATTATAAACACTCAATCGAGCATCTCTAGATACATTCACGTTTCGAGCAAATGTACCCAGAGCACCCAATACCTTGCACCCTGCAGACACTCGCCTTTAAATCTCCCGGTCAATACGTCCATCTCTCGAGAACATACTACCCAAATATACAAATTCATTCAATTGTTCCAGTTTTAAAGATAGCAATTCTGGTGTCAGTGTATTATGTTTCTCTGTAACTTTCTCTCTCACACATCTACTCTAATCATAGGTTAGCAAAATTTATCAGTAGTAACCAAACATTTGACTAAAATAATCTTACAGTTTATTTATTCCTGGAACAAATGGTAGTCGTGTATATTTTAATTATTTACCACGAAAAGTTATTTATATTCCATTTAAATAACAATAAAATAGAACATTAATATGACTACAATTATTTACAATCCCTACTGTTTGACATCCACAGCACACGACAATTCTGATGTTACAACATTTTTAAAAATCATTGTGACTTAATCAATAACAATTAAGACTTTTTAAAACTGCAGATAGTCTTCAAATCAAGTTAATTAAACGAATTAATTAAAGAAAAATAGTGAAGGACCTCATTGTTAACTTTAGATTGTCTTTGTTTTTTTTTAATGTATTTGGACAGAGCATGAAATTCTAAAACCAATTAATATTAAAAAAATTTAATATTGAATTTTGAAATTGTCGTGATAATTTCTTTTAAAGTATTAAAACAAAAATTTAATAACAATCAAGAGTTATAACTTTTAATAAAAAATCAAATAGCTATTACTCAAAAACAAAAGACAATCTAAAGGTAACATTTACACTACAATATGTCTCATTTAAGATAAAAAAAATAGTTGCAGACTTTACACTCGCACTGTATAAACAAATACATATACTGCAATTAATTTATAACCAGTTTCCATTGTTGATTCTAGTAAAAAAAAATTATCTGGACCTACACATATTTGACATTTGAATAATTTATGAATTTATATTATATTCAATAATGACCTTCACGCTTTTAATACCATATACCAATAATAAAGTGCCGTCAAAAATATATATGTAATACAGTGTCACAAAAGTTATATATTTCAAATACTTCTGAATTTAAACAGCGTGTAAATATTAACCTTAATATGTTCCCAGAAATATATAACACAATAGAATTATAGGTCTAAAATAAACGTCTATTTTTATCATTTTCGACAGTATCCAACGCATTTATGTCATTAATTTTAATAACTAAAATTAAAAATAAATAAGCACTAGAACGAGATTTAATTACTCGAAGTTTGATTCACAACGTTTCATACGCAGCAGCTATTTTGTCATAAAAGTTAAATTATTCAAAATATTTCTTATCTCATACAATTGATTGATGTAGGAAAACCACTTTTTCGCGTTCCAGGTATATTTATTTGTAAAACTCTTCATAGAATAATGATTACTCTGTAGTTATTTATATTGTTTTTAAATGACATCTCCACAAAAAATGTAAGGTTATGTTTGCTACAAATGGCATAAAAATTGTTTTAGTTTTTAGACAAATATTCGATGCTACGCAAGAACTGAATGTAATACAAATGGAGTTGTTTATCTGACAATTATACAGACGCTTGTTATGTCGTAATTTATGTAAATTGCAGTCAGAGAAGTTGAGAGAAGACTTCAGTTTGAACTTTTAATTAGCAAATATGGTTTTCGATGCCCGGAAGATTGCTTAAAAGTTAAAACTATTCGACATTTGGTAATATTGGCCCACACCGCATTTTTAACCGACGAAAAAAGGACGCGATGACATGACCACTAATGTGGACTTTAAAAAGGGTTAAATAGAATTTTAACTAATCGCCGCCCCCCCCCCCCCCCCCTATAAAGTGGTTCCAAATAAATTTTAAAAATTGTGCTGGCTTTTATTCCGCTTAATACTGATATTTAACCGTGCCTAAATGAATTTGATTTTTCCGAGGCAATACGAAGTTCGAAAAATCTATTTAATGGTGGAACATATAATATAATGATCCGTAAATACTTGTTAAACATTAGAAGTCCTAATTATTATTCTTAAGAAGATTTCCAAATATCATAAAATAAATATATCATCACGCCTCTTACCCATTATGGGTGTGGCAGTCTGCTTACGCAGATCTCGGTAAGTGATATATTTTTGCGTATGAAGTGCGGTCCGTCAAATCATACCCACCAAAGATGTTAGAGGAGGGGGAACCACAGGGGTAAATTTAAATTGGCAACTGTCAGCTGTGGGATTCGAACTGAGGAATAATAACAGCACCTTCTAATTTTCCCCAAATATTCTCGAATCTTTATATTATATATTCCACCACTGAATGGATTTTTCGAACCTTCTATTGCCTCGAAAAAAAAATAAAAATTGAGTTCCAAAGTGTGTCACAGTTTTGTTATTCAAATGGGAAAATTAAAATATATTTAGGGCATTTTCTTTTTTCGTCGATTTAATTTTTTTGTTAAAATGTTTTAGCTATTTCAGAATTCACGCTTTTATATTGTTGAACAAATAAATTCAAACATATTTATCCGCATGGCATTTAGCTTTTGGTAAAGAATATTATTATTAGAATTGTTAGTAAATGATTAAATTTGCCATAACTGAATATAACGATGTATGAAACGTGATTTCTGTGAACTTAGGGCTTGTTTGTTTCAAATCGGAAACGAAGCAATAATGTATTTATTACAGGTTGAAAAATAGAACAGCCAAATATTATTAATTCAATTTGAACTATAAAATAAGCCAAGCGTGTGCCCAGACACATTATTTCACATTTCAATTTACGTTTCGAAGCTTGAAATAGGGTATCCATTAAAACAAATGATTCACGTCATCACTTTAGGGAAATCATAAGAAACCAAAATTTCTCTATCTCCATTTAAAAATAGTATGTAATTACTATTTTACGGGCTTTTTCATATATGTGTTAATATTAAATATGTGTAATAATATGCAGAAAAAAACGTTATTATGGGGCCTATTCTGTAACTTACCTGTTAATTTTTAACGGCCTGTTAAAAATTTTGACCAATAAAAATAAATTATGTCAAATTATATTTTCAATTTATATTTAGCGCCGTCTGTTATCATTGGTAAATTTTTTTAACAGACTGTTAAAAATTAACAGGTAAGTTACAGAATAGACTCCTGTAAACCTATCCTAACCTAAATCTCATGTCGACACGTATGTATGACCACGCATAACTTTTTACAGAGTAGTCCGATTTGGATGATTAGGGTAGTTAGTCTCTTTTAAATTTTAAAAATAAATTCCACCCTTAAGGGTAGAAAAATAGGAGATCCACTGAATTTAAAAGGAGGAGGTTCTTAAGTCGAGGAGTATATTTTTTATGTATCACCACGCATAACTTTTTACAGAGTAGTCCGATTTTGATGATTCAGCTTTTATTGGATACAGTATATCTCGAAGTTGGTGCCATTTAAATTTGAAAAAAAATCAACCCCTAGGAGTAGGAAAATATAATTGATTGTACACTGAATTTTTACCTGTTAATCAATTCTACCACGCATAACTTTGTACTGGGTTATCCGATGTCGATGATTCTTTTTTTATTGAATAGGATATACCATGAATCTAGTTCCATTTGTATTTGAAAATTCACCCTTAAAGATTTAAAAATTTGTTATTCGGTTTAATTTATTTTTCGCTTTCCAGTTTTTTACGTTTGTTTAATTTTTTGTTAAAAAGTTTAAACTCTATTGGCAATCCTGAAATACATACATTTTCACGATTACTCTGTTTGCATTTACCAAGTTGACAAGTATTTTTGTAATTCTTTATTTATTAATTTTGTGATTTTGGTTTTCTTCTAATTATGGGGTAAATCCATATCAGCGAATTCTGCGTGCCGTTGTCACACCACCAAAAACGAGGTTCCGAGGTGGCATATAATCTCAGCAGTTGAGACCGCTTAATACTATACCATCACGCCTTTTACCCATTATGGGTGTGGCACTCTGCTTACGCAGATCTCGGTAAGTGATATATTTTTGCGTATAAAGTGCGGTTACCAGCCGTCAAATCATAGCCCCCAAAGATGTTAGTGGAGGAGGAACCATAGGGCTAAATTTAAATTGGCAACTGTCAGCTGCGGGATTCGAACTTAGGATCTCGCGATCCACAGTCCGACGCGTTACCAATAATTAAATAATAAATAAATAAAAGTGGTATTGTTTCACCTTACTTCAGCCTTCACTTGAGCCTACACTAATTCATTTGAATTGAGTTCGCAGTGACAGGGTAGTAAACGAAGTATCGTAATACCGCGATTCGCTGCCATATCGTCAATAACATGATGAACATATTTCGACAATTCCTCAGCCAGTGGCGTGCGGTGCGCTTTTGAATTCAGTGTGCAAAATAGTTTTTGTATGTTTCCCTGCAGCTTCATGTAGATGATTAAAATCATTATAACCATGTACTACCCAAACTTTTTTATCTTTCTTGTTTATAATGAAAAAACAAACATGGCTAATTGCGCTGCACACCCTGCACGTGTGGATTGCACGCCACTGCCCTGAGCAAACAATTATTGGTACGCCACTGGAATGTCTCTGAGTTATTTATTATTCTCTCTCATTCTCAAATGGAATATAGTGATATTATATTTAGGCCGTGAATCATTTGTTTGGATGAAGCCCTATAGCTCCAACCTTTCCAAAATCTCAGTCGTTTTAAGATTACGTCAATAAATAAAGGAATCTTACAGATTAAGACAGCAAAACCAAAACCCAAGAATTATTGTTGACGAAATAAATGTTATCAGATGTTATTTTATCGCAGTAAACAAAGGAGCTGATATGTGTAGTTTAAATTATTGAACTAACTGTCATATGAGATCTATGTGACACATTTGATAGTATTGTTAAAATCGTTCGCGACAAAGAAAATTCTTCGAATTGATGTTTCATATCGCTTAGAAATTATATCAGTATAAACATAAACATTTTCTTTGTATATCAGTTTCTCTTGAGAAAATAGCACATGCGCTCTCAAGTTATATTTTGTAAACGAAAATGAAAACAGTTTCGAATTATGTATAGTTAGCATTAGCAATAATCAATAATTTATCGTTTCAATGAAGTTTGATAACAGTTCGACGCGTAAATACTCGACGATATCAAATGTACTATGATCGTGTATCGTTTTCATTTTCGTTTTCAGCTTTGTACCTTTTCCGGTGATCATGCGAATGAAGAATGTAGTTTGTTGATTATTGCTGGGAATTTCAAGACTTTCGTCAATGAAAATTTATTTGTACCTAAAATTTTAAATCCGTACTATTGTACTTTGACAGCAATAAATGTACGAGGATCATCCAGAAAGTAAAGAACAATTTGACATAACTAAATAAAAACGAAAGATATCAACACAAAACTTTATTTACAAAGTTACATTACTCTATTATTTAATGTAATCGTCATAGCTGTCAAGGCATTTATTTTAACGTGGTACCTGTTTTTCAATGTCTTCTATCGCAAAAAAACTGAGCCAGGATGTCACTGCTTCTTTGAGGTCTTCATCGTTTGCGAACCGTTCTCCACTCAAAATTTCCTTTAGCTTTGGAAACAAGTGAAAATCGCTTTGTGCCAAGTCAGTGGGAAATTTTGGACATCCTCCTTATAGCTCTTAGCTTGCACCAAGCGATTTTCACTTGTTTCCAGGATTAAATGAAATTTTCAGTGGAAAACAGTTCGCAAACGATGAAGACCTGTAAGAAGCAGTGACATCCTGGCTTAGATTTTTAGAAGATTATAACATCGGCATAGAAAAACTGGTACCACGTTTGTTACGTCCGAGGTTGAGAACCGCTGTGTATCTTTACTCCCTACCATTATCCCCACCCACACCAATAGTATTTAAGGGATGTTATGCTACAAATACGAGGTTGTTGTTCAACTGTTAGCGTTGTAAATAAACGTGTACATTTGCAATACTCATACTTGAAATATACCCAGATCTTCAATCCTTGAGCTATGGAACAAACTGGTCCTTCGAGCCGGATCAACGTTACAATAAATGTCTTGACAACTATGGCGATTACATTGAAAAGTGAAGTAATGTTGATATCTTTCGTTTTTATTAGTTATCCCAAATTGTTCTTTACTTTCTGGACGACCCTCTTACATATAGGACAGTAAAAGTGAATTTAAAGTTTCAGTGACAATGTGCTTGCAGTTTTGTTTCCTATTGTTTTCTTCTAATTATCTACTTAAATATCATCTCGTACTTTTCGCAGCAATTTGTGTATAATTGTCTTATTTGACACTGAACATTAACCAGTAAGTGAAACTTAGAATTAAGGTAACAGACAGCTACAGAGTAAAATTCAACCTATTCTTGACAGTTTGGTACTAGTTAAGAATAAAATTTTTTAATTATTCAAAGCAGCAAACTTCAAAGTATCAAGTAAAGAATATTTCCTTCTACAGAATAAGTCTCTCTCGATTCAACACTGCAGAGATAAGTGCTCAAACAATTATCTGCCAAAGTAACATATAACAGAATTAAAAATTCAATCTATTCTTGACAGTTTAGTAGTAGTTAAATAAAATATTTTAAATTATTCAAGTCAGCAAACTTCAAAGTATCTAGTAAAGAGTATTCTCATCTCCAGAATAAGTCTCTCTCGATTCAACACTGCAGAGATAAGTGCTCAGGCAATTATCTGTCAATTGTAATGAAACAACAATTTTGATTCCGCGAATGAATGGTGCAATTTGAAGTGATCGAAATCAAACCTTGGTGTTCCCGTTCTCGTTTATGTCAAGTATGTGATGTGTGAACGTAAATTCGCCGTGTTTGCGAATTATCAAGATGTAACTGTTTGTTTGAACGTTACGAACGTTGTACCTTGACGCAATCATGCCTCATCAGAAGCGAGAAGAGACCTTGGCACTCGGAGACTAGCACTATCTAGCACTGGCTCTGCTAACTGCTACTGCGGAGTGAGCACCAGCTTCTCCTGTTGATGATGATGTTGATTGTAGGCGGGTGAGATGAAAATCATTAATGCTGCACTGCATACACTATACACTTCAAGTCTTTAAGAGTTTAACACCGTTTAATCTGTAGCAGGGGTCCGTTTTCCAGTGGCTCAGCTCACTCAATATTTTCACAGCCGTCCGCCATAATGTTTTCAGAACGTTATTTTTACCAACCCGTAATTTAACCAAATCGCAACTTGGCCAAATATGAGAAGATAAAAGATTCGCAATCCGTATTTTCAGCAGAACGCGCTGATGTTGTTACTCTTGCCGAAATGCGAGGTGTGTTAAGAAATTTTTTAAAGTGAAGGAATTTTCTAAATTGAATAAATAAATAAAACAAATATTTGGAGATGTAATCAATATAATTAAAATTAATTACACACCGACGTTTCGACTGTTAATCAATCTTCTTTTAGGGAAAATAGCTTCGAGGTAACGCGTCGGACTGTGGATCGTGAGATCCTCAGTTCGAATCCCACAGCTGACAGTTGCCAATTTAAATTTACTCCGGTGGTTCCCCCTCCATTAACATCTTTGGGGGCTGGCATTTGACGGCTGGTTACCGCATTTCATACGCAAAGCCACGCCCATAATGGGGAAAAGGCGTGATGATATATTTATTTAATTTTTATATCAATCTGCTTCAGGGTGATAATGATTTTGACGTCACAGGCAAGAAAGAGAAAGATGAGGTAAAAGTTGAGATGGAAGTTCATTACACAAACATCCATGTTTTGACGTTTGAGATGGTGTTTTAACAAGGTTATGTTTTTATTTTTGAAGTTTATTATTTAGGAAACTTAATAAATTTAACAATGGCCATATATTCTTTATAGTAATAAAGGGAGTCACTATTGCACAAACCATACACATACTTTATTTTTCATATTTAGCATCATTTTAAGAACTGTCATTTTGACAGCGTTTTGTTTGTGTTTCGCCCACGTAAATTTCATCGTAGTTCAATGAAAACATCAATAGATGGCAACACGAAAATTTGCTTCTGTATAACCCGCCATTAAAAGTGTCCTCTTATTTTCTTAACAGACCTCATATACAAAAACTAGTACTTATTTCGAATACTGAAATGGTTACCTAATTCTGGAGCTAGGCTTGGTCAAATATAAGGCAATAAAAGATTAAAAATAAACCTATAAAGAGAAACCTCCACCAAAAAATTGTTTAAACATTAACTAACACAGTCATATTTTGTTCATAATACTTATTTGTGTATCAAATCACTAAAGTATAATTTTTTATTACGAATAAACCATATGAATAATAAAAAATACTTTAGAACAACGTATACATTATATTTTTTCCGAAATGGTTTAATTATTAATAAAACACATAAATAAATAGCATTATGTATTTGTAAAACGTCAGCTAGCTGTTGCGACGGGGATGGCTGTGATAATAAAAGTACTGTCAAAGTGTCAAAATATTTGGATATAATTTTCATTATTTTTTATATATTCTTACATTCTTAGACGTGGTCTGTATGTGATCTGCATTAAATCCGGTAAATTTTTATTAAAGGTAAATAATAAATAAATTCATCAATAATATTATAGAATATATTTATTATTTTAGGTTTGTAATTCAAGTTTGACAAATGAGTCCCTAAAGTAAAAATTTGACAGTCTGTAAAGTTTTACTTTAGCTAATATTTTGACCAACTTCGCGCAGTGATATCGTGTATTTTATTATCGTTTTCGGAAAAAAGTAATTTTGTTTCGAATACTTATATGATGAGTTGAGTTAGTAGGATTGGTCTTTGTGACTAAATCTACTTATAAACAAATGAACAGGTGTTTTGGTTTTAATTTCTGAAATCATGATTTGTAACTTTGTTTGTCACCATTAACACATTTAAAAGTAAAAATGCTTTTATAAATAACTAACAAATGGTATAAATATGTATCAGGACTGATGAGTCATTAATCAAAATATTTTAAAACTAAATGTCACATTATGTATCTTCATATTTTCGGGATTTTTAAATATTTTGTTTTTGTTTCATAAGTATACACAATTGCTAATTTGATTTCATTATAAATTCTAAAACATGAATGGCAAATAAGTCATTTATATTATAATTAGACCAAAGAACATGGCACTAGTTAAAAAAAATATTATTAATTATTAAGATATTTGAGTTTTAAAGATTGCAATTCTGGCATCAGGGTATTATGTTTCTCTGTTTAAGTTTCTCTCTCGCACATCTATTCTAATCATAGGTTGGCAAAATTTATCAGTGGTAACCAAACATTTGACTAAAATAATCTTACTGTTTATTTATGTTTCTTCCTGGAATAAATGGTATTCAAGTATATTTTAATTATTTACCATAAAAAGTTATTTTATTCCATTGAAATAATTTTCTAAACAATAAAATCGAACATTTATGTTACTAAAATTAATTGCAATCCCTACTGTTTGAGATCCACAACACACTACGACACTGACGTCACAAAATTTTTAAAAAATCATTGCGGCTTAATGAATGACAATAAAGAGTTTTTAAAACTGCAGATAGTCTTCAATTTAGATAAATTTTCATAAAGAAAAGTATATACAAAAAAATACTGAAATATCTCATTAAATTTTTATCCTAAAAAAAAGAATAGGTATGAGTTGACAAGTTGAAATTTTACCTGATAGGCATATTAAATAATTAAAAAGAAAACCATATTTCGCAATATATCTTATATAGGTCGCACATTAGTTTTATTTATAAACAAAATACACAGAATTCTGGAAATATGCATTATGTTATTTGTATTATTGTTGTTTTATTTCAATAAAATATAGCAGCTATAAAATGATATTTCTAATACAATTTTATGTTTTAATAAATTATTCTAAAAGCACTATAATATGCTCTATTATTACAGATATACAGGTATTGAAAACATAGTTTTTAATAGTTTTATAATGGAATAAATTTCTTTTTACATAAAATGTTTCCACATTTAAGAAAGTGCTAATCATTTATAAAAATCGATTTTGTATAATAACACAAGGACATATCTTTTGAAACTCAGAAAAAAACTCGTAGTAATGCAGTCGATTAGAAAATTACGAAAGCGTAGAAGGGCCATTGAAAAAAATATGATTTCACTTTTCTAGAACTTAAAACTAACCTTTACCTTAACCTAATATTTAACCCTAATTTAACTACATACATCTATAAGTAACATTGCTCATTAATATGAGTGTTTTTGCGTGTTAAATCAATTCAAGTAAATGTTGCAGTAAATGGGGTGCTTTATCTATTTACATTTTGTTAGTGCACATTTCAGTGATCATATTTTGCAAATTGTAGTAAAATAGTGTTTATTTAGTGTTTGTGTACATGAAGAGTATTACGTATACATAATTATGTAAATTTTTATGACCATACTAGTGATAAATAATGTAAAGAAAAAATTTACCATAAAAGTATTAATTTAAAAATTTTATGCATGTGTAAAATAAGTCTTAATGTGTTTAATTACATAATTGTGTTAAACAAAATTAAATTTAACGTGTAAAACTAGAAAATTTGTTAAGTATACGTGTATTAGCACTAATTAGAATTTAATTAACTTCTGTTCCATTCGTACTTCAAGTTTACATTTGTAATAAGCACGTGTATTTCGTTTGTTGTAGTGAAGAATATTTACATAAGATACTACAAACAATTGATAAATAATCGGGAAAATTTTTAAGTGTATCTCGACTTTTGCAATGATAACACACATACCTATATTATCACTTGAGATTTTGACAGATATCACATAACCTAAGTTTGCATATTAAAATGGCAGACTAAACAAGATGGCTGTCACGTGTGTCCTTGCAAAAAAGAAATCATTTTTATTGTTACTCTAATAACTAATACATTTCGAGATTGAATATATATTTTTTATTACCCTTACTATCATTTTCAGGGAAATATTTATCCGCTTTTAACTATTAATTATGGGGTAAATAGCTCCGTGGTAATGTACCGGACTGTGGATCGTGAGATCCTCAGTTCGAATCCCACTGCCGACAGTTACCAATTAAAATTTACCCCTGTGGTTCCTCCTCCACTAACACCCTTGGGGCTATGATTTGACGGCTGGTAACCGCACTTCATACGAAAAAATATATCACTTATCGAGATCTGCGTAAGCAGAGTGCCACACCCATAATGGGTAAAAGGCGTGATGATATATTTATTTATAAGGAAAATATACTTGGTGTAAAATTAAAATGTGACTTGTAAATACAAAATTTGTTCGAAATTTACCTTAATATTAGTATGTCGCGATATATTTTTCATATTAAAATTAATATTTATTAGTTGAATCGTAACACGACTAAGGAAAATTAAACAAAAACAAAAAATATTTGAAATTTCATAAAACAGTTTTAGATTTATTTAACAGAAAGATATGGAAAAAATGAACACTAATAAATAAATTTAAATCTGTTTTCTAAAATGTAAAATATGTATTTTTCGTTTTTGTTTAATTTTTCATGGTCGTGTTATAATTTTTCTAAAAAATATTAATTTTAATTTGATAGATATATCGTGAAATAAGAAATACTATGGGCGTTATTGCATGCATTTTAAATTCTAAGTAACTTTTATATTTATACTTTTCTTGTAAAGTGAATAGGTAAAGAGATACAGAAATATAAAAAATAAGAGCATTGAAATCCTTATACGCCATATTTCAATTCTATGGCCTGTATATGTACTTAGAAAAACTAGTACATAGCATTTATAATTTTTAATTATAAAAGCTAAATGTTCTTGATTTAAGTGTTTGATATTGATAATACTTAGCAGTGGTGTAGAATTGCAATAACGGATGTTGAAACTTTACTAAATAGAATAACAGTGTCACAAGAATTCGTCATCGGTACATTCGTGAAATAAACAACTTGCCTCGCCCTCCTTACTAAAACAATACCAGGTATATTTCATTTTGAAAACCATAAACCTATTTGTCAACTGGATTTAACTGATTACTCGAACAGGTCTGGTT
Organism: Poecilus cupreus; assembly: GCA_963942605.1. Classification (NCBI taxonomy): domain Eukaryota; kingdom Metazoa; phylum Arthropoda; class Insecta; order Coleoptera; family Carabidae; genus Poecilus; species Poecilus cupreus. The sequence goes on from OZ012715.1 coordinate 13,888,315, forward strand.
TTCGCTTTTTAACGTTTCGTTTACGGTTTACGTCGAAGCTGAGTGTTACCAACGTTAAGATTATTTTACGTTCATCGACTAACTTGTTCAGCTACCTTCTTACCTGTGTTCTGGTTTCGCAGAAAAAATAAACCCATATCACTCCGAGGTACACTAACAGCAAATAGTTTTTAAGAGTTGCTCCTTTAGCACTAACCAAGAAATCTGTTTTCAATACTTTCACTATAAAATAGACATGGTTCCTTAAAATTATTCAATGAATTTTATTGATTTTTTTCCGCCATTTTGTTTCACGATGGCCTATAACAGTGACTGACCCACGATTGCTTTCATTCAAACACTTATTGCCATTTGCACCAAACACTTCAGAATTTTAACCCCACTAAAAAATTTTAAATCGTCAAACCACGCCCATTTTTACCCGTTAAGCCAATTGAATTTTAAAGATGTTTGGTTTTATAAATACTCAGTTAAAAAATTTTCAACTTAACTCTGGTGCAAAGTGCAAATGGGCATTAGTGACCCACGAGCTAGTACTAAAAAAAATATGAACAAAATTTGACCTACGTCTCAAAAAGGTTCGCCAACCTACCTACCAGGATGGAAGAGACAAATATACGAGATCTATTCAGAACATAACCGAATATTTTGAATTACTCGCTAACAGAGATATTTAGTGATATTTGATTGGCAGCATTGCGTTACGCATAACCACATGTTCTTGGATAGTTGATATCTCGTTTAATTTTTGTGATATTATTATTTGAGTACAACGTGTTTAAGTGTTAGTAGGTAGTGATTTTAGAAATGTGCGATTTTCTGGAGCAGAGTTTTGGTGAGAAAACTCATGGTTCTTGCACCATGACAAGCCACATTCAGCTTTGTCAATTCATTAGATGACTGTCCTCTTTCAGCCTCCTTACTCGCCAGACCTGGCTCCTTGCGATTTATGATTATTTCCGAAATTAAAATCAGTGGAGAAAGGGCACTGTTTTCAGACTATTGATGACACATACCTTAAATGAAGCTCGCGAAATAGAAACACAGCTGGGAAAAGTGTTTGAATAGATGAAGATAGTAATTTTACTAATAATCTGTAAAATTTATAATAAAGTTTGATTATTTTCTTAATAAATCTCGTACAATCGCCGCCATTTTTAAATGTAGCTGCCACCTGTTAACTCTTTTATAAAATTTATCTGCATATAAATTAATTTCTCATTTTTAACGTTATTCTTGTTGCATGTATAATTAATTTTATAACTTGTAAAACTTCTTGCAAACGTGTACATTACATCCGTTCTGTCTACAGTAATTACACGAATGGTAATTATTATTATGTAACACTTGCACTGTTTACAACTTGACACCCTCTGCAATTGGTTTAGTTTTATCAATGCAATTTTTAAATGAATTTATGTTGATGTGATAAATGTGTTGGTACAGCTTACAGTGAGTCCATATAAATAAAAAAATTTTGAAGGCTTTATAGATTAGTAGTAGTGATATTTCACTAATCTAAATTTGAACACCCTGTATATTTTAATTATTTATTTACTAGACTACTATGGTATTGAAGTCACTAAATATATAGATTGAAATATTTAAATTGTAAATGTTGTTCGAGTGCATTGAAAATTAACAAATATTAAGAAAAAACAATCAAAAAAGTTATTTAAACAATGCATAAGTAATGATTAAGTATAAATGTAAATATTAAACTTAATTTAAATTGTAAATGGAGTATTTGATAGATCCGTTTACTTGGAAACGCCTCGGGCAATTCTGTAAAACGTGTACTAATATTTTCATAATAATAAGGAAAAACCGATAAAAACCTTGCCGATTTCAATTTTCCGTGCGATAAAAAGTCTAAAACACAGTTAAATACGTGCTTTATATTCTAATAGGTTGACTTTACAAATAATGCGTATCTAGGAGTACTATCATCCGGATTGTTCATTAAATAGTGATAAAGAAGTAGTATTACGGTTTTTCTATTATTTTTTAGTCTAACAAAGACAGACCTTGTACCTAAATTTTTTATCCCTACAGAAAAACTATAATGTACCTTAATTCTTCAGATAAATTTTGCGTAGATTATTAGCACGGCATGTAGGTGTGTATTAATGAGATTAAATTATTTGCTTAGTATTTTCATAAATGTATTATTAATAGGTATTCAGTACATTCATAAAAGTTAAAACGAATAGAGGTTTATCGTGTTGGAATTAAGGGAGGTTATTGTTATAATTGTTGACGATGCAATTTTTGCTTTTTTAACCTAGGAGCAAAAGGATGAGGTTTTCAAGTCGTTGCGTATATTTTTTTTATTATGTATGAACCATGCAAAACTTTTTACAGTGTTGTCCGATTTTGATAAATCTTTTTTTTTATTGGATAGGGTATATCTCCAAATTGGTCCCATTTAAATTTGAATAAATAATTACATCCCTAAGGGTACAAAAATAAAATAATCAACGAACGCTGACCCAAAATTAGTAACTTACATTAGCATATTTTTTTTTTTCGTTTTCCGGTTTTACAAACAAGTATTTTGTCAAATTATTTATTTAATTATTGACTGCACTCCTGCGTATTCAATCATACCACCCCTTCTCCAGTCGCTTAATATAATTGTATCAAATAAAAAAAGAGCTTGTATTGGTGAAGCGAGCACTGCCCAAAAAGCTTTCCTGCTCGAACCCTATGAAGCAAGAAGTCGTAAATTTACATCACTGCTGTCTGATTTAAATGCTGAACAAAAAATGACGGGTCTATCAAAATTTCCAAGTTTATAATCGCGGCAAGTGGTAATCGGCTAAAGTGCTGCAACTTGCGAGAGCGGAGTCTCGCGTCGAGCAAAGTCGTGGAGCAGCGAAACCGCGGTCCTGCAGGCGAGCAGGCGCAGTGAGTCCATCATTCGGCTTCGGCAGCTAGTTGCGTGCGAACAACTCGAACTCCAAACACTACTCAGCACTTGGCTCAGCCCATCGTTCGGCTCAGCTGTTTGGCGCTTGCACCACGCGTTATCAACCGGTTCAATACGACTGTCAATCGCTCGTGCTCACGATTTACTACCCGATGTATGTGCCAGTTTGGATTGGTGGTGTGCCTCGAATGGTGTCGTGATTGCGCGAACCAAGGGTTGTTCTTGAATCATTGACATTCAGCTAAATCGTGGTTGCTTCGCGGTGCCCGGTGCCGGTGAGATAATTTCGAAAGTTGCGCGGCTGTCAGGTTATTATTTAGCGGGATTGTCAAAACGACCGGCTCGCGCTAGTGTCATATGCGTGTATATGTGTGTGTATTAGAAACCAGCTTGTTGGCCCAGTTTTCAGACGGATTTCGTTTATTATTCTGCGACATTCGTTGCTGTTGTCCATTTGGGCAGAAATATTTCGGCAACGACATGCCTGTTTACAACATTATTACCAGGAGATGCAAGGTAATACTGCAACTGCAGAGAATACCAATACACATACTTTATTGCTACTCTTCTGTTTTCTTCGTGTTTTAACTGAAAATTCAGCAACTGGTTGATATCTCCAGTTTTTCAGTTTATTGTGTAATATAACTTACCTATAGCTATCATTTCTGTTCTACGTTGCTGCTATATGTTTCTGTTTTCTTCATATATTAACTGGAAACTATTTAAGTCAGTTTTATAACAATACAAATTTTGCTAGAATGTACTTTGTTGCTCTGCTTTTGTTGTAAATGTTTAATTGAATGAAAATTGTCTTTATTCTGAAATAATTGGTTGTTATCCTCAGTTTAATGTATCTTAAATAAATAATATCATCTCGCCTCTTACCCATTTTGAATGTGGTATATTTTTGCGCATAAAGTGGCCGTCAAATCATGACCCCAAAAATGTTTGTGTATTAATATTTGTTATTATTTCTAATTTACGTGATAGTTAACTGGATTGTTTTCGTTATATTTCAAAAAGTGAAGATTGTCTGTCTTCACTTAGTTGTTTACATGTTGCGTATCAAGATTCCTTGTAATTCCATAATACATTCAGTTGTTTTTCTGTTCTTGATATTTTCATTCAATATTATCTTATGTCAATAATTAGTTGCTACCTCTTGTTTAAATATATTGTGTATCGAAATTCCTTCCACGACTTATTTGTGTACTACATCTTAAACCTATAAAATTAGTTTCTGATAAGGCCTGCGTGAGACGATAAGAGGCTGGAATAATTGTATTTTCAACATTGCGTAGCATTTAAAGCATTTATAGTATTTAAAACATATCATATAACATTAGGGTTGTTTGTGCATTGCTGATTTTATGGTTTTATTTCACATGGCCGTTAAATTTTCGTACGTGCAAAAATGTAAACAAATTGCTGCTGTATTAACTTCAGCACTTAACATCGCTGTATGCTGATATCTTTAGTAGTTTGCATTGATACTTATGTAACACGAAATATGATTGAATGTGATGTGCGCGTTCGAAACACAATTCATATTGTTTGTCAGGGACTTCTGCGATTGCACGCGACCTAGCTCTTCGCTCACGTTTGCTGATCCATGTGGTTCAGTTTGAGTTATCGAGTTACGAAGTTACGCCCAGTTTATAATACAAACACCAAAATCTACGGCAACATCATTCTATGTTAGCCTAGTACCTAGTGTCACAACACGAAAACTACAATTAGATATGTAGTGAACATAGTGTGCAAACTGTCAAAATGCAATAAGACGAGTTATGTAAATGTCAAGTACTATTTTTCATCCATTGCAGCGTTTTTTATGGAACATCGCACAAATCACACAGGTGTGACATCAGCTTTATGTAACATTTGTTGTACTTGCAACTGAAATATAGTAAATGGTGTATCATAAACAAAGCTTAGGTCGTGGAGTAAGCCAGTTTAGCGTGTCGATTTTCATTCAGCATTTCCGAATTGCTTAACTGGAAAATTCAATTGCACACAAGCGTCACATATTCCTAGTGCTACCACAAAACGTTTTGCGCTTTTAAACGGTCCTAATTGTTGCTATCCTTGCTTGAGATGCTTTGCGATATTGCCGTCATTACAACAGATTAAAGGCAACCATTAAATAGAGTTCAGCTGCTTAATTTATATGCACCATAATTTATCGAATTCGATATCAAAGTGTAATAGTCAAAATGCATTCATCTTCAATCATTCAGTTTTTAATTGACTACTCATTCAAAACAACATACAACTATAAATATTTCGAATTCTCTTATTCGCTGCGATTATAAGTCAAAGTACAATTCTAATTTATGTTGATGATTTTAAATTAATTACCTTTTTAAAATAACAAGTTTATTTCATTAAATCGTATTTCAATTATTAATGTTTTAAGTGCAATAATTCTGCAGTATTCGGAGACATCACTACCTGCCTTAATGTACCGTAATTATATATTTTTTGTTTGCAGCGAGCTCTGGATTTTCCAGTGCGAATAAATTTACAGGTTAATAAATTATTTTAGTGTTACACCGGACTCCTTAATATGTTAATATTACTTAACATGTTTGCAAGCATTGGAGAGCTAGCACTGTGTTATTCATTTTATTACTAAATTTGATTGTTGGTCAACTTTCCCGTCAATTTCTTAGTAAACTGGTATAATCCAAGATCTGAATTACGTTAGCAGAAAATCTCTGAATACACATCAGTTAATCTGTGGATAGTAAACATTGCATTCCTTTTTATCGAATACAATTTAGATAAAATGAAGTGAGCAAATTTAGCACCAGTCTTGTACAAAATGAGTACCATGCTATCGAAATTAACTAGGATAATGAAAGTAAAAGTAGACCATATGAATCGAATGGAGACGACTCGAACTTTTTACTTCAAGGTCATTTATGACAGCCATGTTCGTCTGCCTTAGTTAGGTTATGTTTTATCAAATTACATCTGCTGATAAAATAACTGTCTGTTATCTGTAATCACGATACGTGTTAATTATTATGATTATTGATACCGTAATTGTTTTGCAATATCTTGTACATTTTTCAATATGATGCAGTACACGTGCTTATATAATTCTACAGGTATAACTAGTACTAATAGAATAGTAATTACTCAATTAATCCTAAATTAGCAAGCAGATAAACATTGTTAATTTATCTTAACTCCCGAAAATGAAAGTAATTACCTATGTTTAACAAAACTTTACAACTTAGCTACAATAAAGATTAAAACTCAAATATACTTTTCTGATGTTGTACGTAACTTCGTGCAGTATCAATAGGTACGGATATTATCATTTGTGTGATAATTACGAGCAAACATTGAAACGAAGAAATGTCAACTTTGAATCTCCAAATACAGCAAAAGTATAATAATGAATATGTATACTGCGTATTCCAATGTAATAAATCTGTTCACTTTGCAAACATGCTATCAAGATAAGTTCTTTTTACATCAGATAAGTCTCAAAAGAATCATAATAATTTCTTAACGACGCACGTAAAAAATTAAAACATATAAAAGGGGTTATCATTCTGTTTGTTTATCAGTAAATCAGAGAAAAATTATCTTGATATATAGGGTCAGACGCCAGTCGCGTGTCGGAATACGAGACGAATACCATTTCGAAATATTCTGGTTCCCACAATTTTTATATATTGTATATTAAATAGGGTAAATGGGAACACGGACTCAGATCATTAAATGCCAAGATCTGCGAAAGAAAAGTGGGTAAATGGCGAGATGGTATATTTATTTTATTTATTTAAAATGTGTGAAGATCATGAAAAGTTTTTACTTAAGTTTTCTTACCGTTTAATTTGGTTAAACAAGAACTGACTTAAAATCCCTTAGGCTAAACAAGTTACAACATGTTTTCGCAATTTTAAAGAGAAATGGATATTTTGCTTTAGACCTTTTCTCTTTCCTTCAATTTTTTTTGACGAAACAGTATGCGTAGTTCGTTTATTTTTAATATAAAATAAATAAATAAATATATCATCACGCCATTTGCCTATTTCTGGGTGTGGCACTCTGCTCAAAGCAGATCTCGTATTATGATATATTTTTGCGCGTGAAGTGCGGTTACCCGCCGTCAAATCACATCCTCCAAAGATGGTAGTGGAGGCGGAAACACAGGGGTAATTTTCTTCGAGGATCTTTTAAACCACGGTCCGATACGCTACCACGGAGCTTTTTACCCCATTATATATATTGTTATTTCTATTCTAATCTAAGTAGGTACTTGAATTAAAAACTGGATTCACTAACTGGTACCACGAGCTCTGTTTTTGGGTGTTTTAAGAGAAGTGTTTTTAGCCTCGGTTTTAGCGGTTTACAATGTTCAAAAATTATTTTATAAAACAATATTTCAAATAAAACTTGTAGATAATATATTTCTCTGTAAGTTCTATTCGAAGCATATTTAAAAAATAATTTTAAAACATTGTACAACCGTAAACACTTCTCTTAAAACACCCAAAAACAGAGCTCATGCTACTAGCCAAGTTATGAGGCATAGCATTGTTGAACATTCACTATTATATATTTAAAACTAAAAAGAATGAACTGAACTATGACGACTCAAAATAATATAATCTACTGTCCGAGGACATAAATCTAAGTTAAAAGTTAATTTAAGATGATGGAAATTAAATTAGAATGACAACTATCTCGAAACATAGATGCAGCATCATACTTATAACAACTAAATTATTACGAAGTACATTTTACCTACAGAAAACTATATAAATATTTTTCATTGCTGTGTGTACTGTTTTAGTAGTGGTGTTCTAAAATTCAGCATCTTGCCGAATCGTAAAAATACGGTTCAATTTACTTTTTCATTTTAGTAAACCTGTTTTAGAACCGGTTTAAATTCGGTTTAAAGATTATCGATATTTTTTATTTTTTAAACCGGTTTTCCAACTAATTAATCACTACCGATTCAATAAACTTTTATGTTCAACATGTTTCATAACCTAAAAAGTCTTTCATTTTGTTTCTGTTAAATTGTGATTTGGTTCAAGTGTATGTAATATGAATTTTGCATAACTAGGTTCATATATTGTTTTTTATTTAATTATTACATGTGCCCTACTTTCTGATAATGCCGTATTTACTGGCACTGTTACCATTTGTCACAGCTGAAGAATTTTATCACACGAATTTGTCTTTGTACACTTACGTATACGAGTGTGTAGCCTTGAATTTGTCTAGTATTAAAAATACTTTCGGCTTTGTAACGTTTCTCACGTTATTGTATACATATAATAATTATAATTACCAAAAATAATTAGCTCAGGGAATCGTATTTGTATTAAGAGACTCTTCAAGAGCTGTCACCAAATGCGAGTGCGTATAATTTGTGATGCAATAGGTAGAGAGACCACAGCTGGAATTACCTGGGAAAAATGCAGGATTATTTTTAATTTTGTTTGTGAATTTTTTGTTCCTTCACCGAAAATATCTTATATTTTTTATATTTACATTTTTTTGATGTACAGCATGGTCAAAAGACATTGGCATCTCTCTTTTTGATTAGACAGAATAGCATAAAAAATGTTATATACGAAAAAATGTTTAGGAAAAACAATGTTAAATTTTCACATGTATTTTCACATAAGATTATTTTAGAGCCGATTGACAAAAAATGAATAAACTTGTACTGCCGGTCAATTTGCATACAAAATTTTTAAAAAATTTCGCATAGTATTATGTGAAAACTACATGCAAAATTTGAACATTGTTTTCCCAATGAATAATAAAAAAAAAACACTCTGTATAACAATGTCAATACAAACACTTAAAACAATCGACAATCAAATTCGTAAGTCTACTCTCATAAAAATAACTTCTTGTTTCAAGAAAATTTTCAGCTTTCCTTTTGTATGCATTCGCTGAAAAAAAATTTATTTCTTACAAAATGATTAGGTTCAATTAAAAAAACTATTAATATTGAATATAAATTTCGTTTATCCAACACCTAACAATAAATGCTCTATAACTATGGCGATTTTAAACAAGGAAAGTAACAGATTACCCACTGGTGGGTATAATTTTGAGAATTTATTTATAACAATAATAATAACACACAACACCTTGGTAACCACTTGGATTGACATTTTAATTTCAAAAATTTAAATTTTGCATTTATTAAGAGTTGTTGGATAAAACGTTATACTTCACACGTGGGCAAAGTGGAATTACCCGCTCGATAAAATTATCACACTCAGCCTTCGGCTTCGTGTGCTAAAATTTCTCTCGTGGGTAATTCCTTACTTTGCCCACTTATAAAGTAAATAACTATTAGCTTCTTTTTTCTTTATTGAAAGAAAATGAATATATTTTAAATTTTGTTTTTAAAATTAATGAAAAAAAGTCGTTTTACTTTTAAACAAAACGATTTTATTCAAAACGATATCATTTTGAATTAAAACTACTCCTATTCAAACTACTTCGGCCCCATAATGAGTCTCAGTTGAATACTTTGATATGTTCCTTCAAAACTAAATTAATTTTCATACAAAAATATTTTTAACTGAAAACGAAATCAAATTTTTTCTACATTTAAGAGGAATTTGTCTGTTCCAAGAAAACATTTTTATCAGTGTACTAAGTGAAACAACCATTTCATAAAATTTATTAACGATATTAAAAAGTTATCAGTAAAAAAATGCGGATTTTTTATGTGTATATTTTTCTAAAATCTAAAATAAATTACAGTAATGTTAACTAATAAATTTAAAATATCAGAATATGTATTTGAATTATTTAAAAAACATAGAAATATTTTTGTATCGCTAGTACAACTATCTGCAGAAATAAAACTGATTTAAAAAATTTATGACTGATTTCATATTAGCCGATATCTCAAGTATGTGTATACATAAAATCAATAAAATATGAACTTCTGATAACATTTTTCAAAATTTGTTTCTGAATTGTTCATGTGGATATACTTTTCAAGGTACACGAAAAAAAGTTCCTTAGATTTTACCGAACTACTCGGTAAACTGAGGATATAAGATACATTTTCTGAAAATTTACCATTTTTTTGCAAATACTTATAATTTCTTACTAAATAATCGTGTTTAGTTTCCTAATTATTATTACATTTTCAGAAAATTCATCTTATTTCTTCAGCTCACCGAATAGTTCGGTAAATTTTACGGTATTTTTTTTGTGTAACTTAAACAGTTTGTAAATTGTTGGAAATATATAATATAATTAATATTTTTATTGTATTTTTTGTATATATTTTATGCATGGTTTGAGGTCCACGTCTATAGTATTCAAATAATTTTGAGTTGTTGCCTTCTAATTATAACTAATTAGTCAAAATTTAAATGGTCCTAATTTTATTTTTCTCATGAGTATTGTTTTCAAAGGACAGTTATACAAACAATAATTTCGTAACATATTATTAGAGTGTTTTTCCTTAATATTTGTCTTCCATTACATAAAAAAAAGTACCGTAGAATTTACTGAACTATTCGGTAAGCTGAGGATATAAGATGCATTTTCTGAAATATTAAAACATGATTATTTACGAAGTAACTAGAAGTATTTACTAAAAAAATTTAGTAAATATTCAGAAAATACATCTTGTCTTCAGTTTACCGAATAGTTCGGTAAATTCTACTGTACTACTTTTTTTTTTCGCGTAATAAAATTTGTAGTTAACTTCGGTTAATGTTCAGAATAAATAGGTATTTTATTAAATATATATTATATATAATTAAAATTTAATAATGCTTGTTGTGCCATTGTAATTTAGCGTCTAATTAAATTGCGAAACCTATTGTTTGTCCATGAATTCGAAAAGTTGCCATTGAATGTCAGAATCTTGATTATACTTCCTATTGTGATGATTCTGATAAAATCAACATTGAGTTATGATAGCAAGTCCTAGTAGGTATTATCTAACCTTACAATACACGGGACTTTTTTGCAAAAATACATTTACATAAATTTCTTGTATTTTATTTCATTTGAGCGTAACGTCTATTTCTGACATATAAATTACTGATATTATTGCTCTTAAACTGTGTGTACGTTTGTATTTACGATAATTAAAAGGAATACTAAATGAAGGACAACCGAATTTTATTTTTAAATACTTGTATATTAACACATAAATTCTATGTAACTCTTTCGTACATACGGGATGTTACACCAAAACGAATCAAACAATACACCATGAGCTCGATTTTAGCGCTGTACAATGTTCTAAAATTATTTTATAAAAAAATACTTCGAATAGAAGTTACAGAGAAATATATTATCTACCAATTTTATTTGAAGTATTTTTTTATAAAATATTTTTAGAATATTGCACAGCGCTAAAATACTTCGATTGAAACACCCAAAAACAGAGCTCGTGGCACCAGGCTATATTTCCAAAATTATATTAGACTTGAGTATAACGACTTTTTTTTAAGCGAGTATTTATTCATTCTACATGCGAGAAGCAGATTTTGCTAAAAATGCTGGTTTTAAAACATAAGAAAGTGCGTTTGTGGAATGTAGTAAATGTGGCTAACAACACATTTCTCGAAAAAACAAATCACGAAAATACATAACTCGAATATACAAATGTCGAAAATAACAATGAGGAATTGTACATTTACCGAAAATACAAAAGTCGAATGTTGGAAATATTACAAATCTCGAAAATAAATTTGTCGAATCGCTTGGATATTACAAACCTCGAAAATACTTTTCTCGAATATCACAAATATCGAATGTTACAAATGTCGAAAGCGAACATTACCAAATGCTGTAGTTCCATCTACTGAGCATTGATTACAATACGATATATGGTATTGTTTGCTTTCGATAAATATATTTTCGGGATTTGTAACAATCGATATTTGTAATATTCGAGAAATGTATTTTCGCAGTTGTAATATCCAAGAGATTAGTTAGACTAATATATTTTCGAGATTTGTAACATTCGTCATTTGTAATATTTCCAACATTCGACATTTGTATTTTATAAATGAATTTAATTTTCGACATGTGTATATTCGACAAATGTATTTTCGTAAAATGTTTTTTCGAGAAGTGTATGTGTTCCCGTAAATGTGCTGGTTTGAAATAAAAATCGCAGATCATCGTATAGAATCTAATTGTGTACAATAATGAATTCAATAGCCTCAATTATCTCTTAAATTATGTTGTTATCCTCGTATTAGTTTTTGAATTATCTCAAATACAGTTATCGTAAAAATAATTCAGAGTACGTCAAAATTTTTTAAACGTTAATTTTCAGGATGGTGCATTACATTACTTACATGCATTGCGCATTTGAAAGTATTAAGATGAAATTTAGTATCATCAGCGTCAAATTTGAGGAAATTACGTAATTTACACCGGAACTAGGGGCGTTTGTGTTTTGTTAACTCGACTTGATGTTCAACTGTTTCAAACAGCTATGTAAAACAACAGTTAACTTTTATTGAACAAGGATATAAATAAAAATATCGCTGCAATTATATTTCGAAATGTATAATTTTATAAAATTTATTCCGAAAAAAAAATGTTAAATGTGAATAGCAATTTTCTTATTATTGATTACTCTATGAATTAAAAATGAAGAATTAGACAATATACTGATTATAGAGGTGTAAACAATCACAAACTCTTGTTTTTCTACGTTTACTAATGTATAAAATGCTAGATAATCTTTCTAGTTAATTTTTGTTATTGTCGAATTGTTACTTACTGGCATGTAATTTGATCATTAAGTGCGACCATGGGCGGCGCATATGGGGAATGGTAGACATGGGCACCGGCTGTCGACGACACGAGAACAGCTAATTTACGCGTTGAAAACAGACGTACGGCAGATTTTGACATTACTACTTGACGCATCGAAAATATTTTCCATAGTTTCGTCATGAAATAACTATTTTAACTAATTGTACTGTAGTCAAGTTTTATTTTATTTTTAATACACAAAATAATTATACGGGATGTTTAAGAAAAATGTATTGTTTTCATCCTGTCTTTTGTGCGTAATAATAAATAACTTGTAAAACATTTTAAAAGCATGATTTGATCAATGTTATACTATATGATAATTTTCATTCATAATTGTAAATAAATTGTTAAGTTAGATTCGTTGAGGATAAGCAGGTTGTTATATAAACGAGGAAGTAGGTAGTTTTAGTAAAAACAAACATAAGTAAATTATTTCTGAAAATCTGTAATTAATAATTGGTAAGCGCATGTCTTGCAATAGTAATATGTACATGTACGTGTATCGAAATTGTAGTATTTCAAGGTTACGTACAGTTATTATTTGACCTCAAAACACGTTAATTGTGTAAAATTATGAAAAATAATGATAATTGCTACACTAAAACTGTACCTAGTCTTTTACCTGTTAGTTAATACCTTTGAGAGTAGCTACAGCGATCTTAAGTATTGCGAGGCATAATGCGTTTATAATATTATGTATCATGACAACTCGTATTGTGTTGTGTATTGTTTGTTAGCAAATGAATCATTTAATTGTAATTAACTTTGCGCGACTTAACCTTACCTGGTATTTCCAATTATTGATCTGCTTATACCCTTGTCCTGTACCAAACACTGTTCCCAACATAAAAACTAAAATATGCCGCGTTTATTTTTTGTTCAAACAAGCGCTGTTTTTCTTTCTTTATTCATTCATGCATTTGACTTTTAAATTAATTTGTTAAATGTTACACTCGTAATTTTATAAATATTTAGATTGTATTTACTAACTTTTCAAGTTGTCTTTGTATTTTGAAAAATATATATTTGGGTAGCAGACCTTTTCGGATTTTGAATTATTATAAATTAGCTTAACAAGTAGCTAAATTAATTTGTGAAGGATTAGGTTTTATATATTCTTTAATGATATATGTTTTATATAATTCAATGATAGGTTTTTCTGTTAGGTTTTTCATATGAATATCAAGAAGTAATTTATTGCGATAAGACCTCGGAAAGGTAAATGCATAATGTAAATATATAATTTTTGATCATTAGTTGCGCGCGCAGTTTCACCTGTTTTAAGATCCTTCGTACTGACGTATACATTTTATATCGGCATTCACATTTAACAGATTTGTATGGATTCATCTAATATTAGAAAAACTTTACATGAACTGTGATATTGAAATGTTTGTTTACTAATGCATCCAACTAATAAATATTTATTTATTGGAAATAGTAAACATTGCGCTCCGTATCGATTTTTCCCAATTTTCTTTAAATTATCTCTGAACATAGTTACACTCTGTATATATAATGAATAACACTTGAAGATACATAACGCCTTTTATAGGACGATTGCAAAACAGTTGATTTATTTTACATTTTTAAAATATTCAATTTTTGTAACACACATTCGAAACAAGCAATATATTATCAAGTGAAAATGCCTGTATCATTTGTACATGTAAATAGTACAAGTTATTTATTTAATTTAATTTATTGCAGGCTGAAGATTTAATCGACGACTTGCTATCGTTTGAATCAAGTTCCCTCGCATCAGATAGCTTCAAAGCGAATGATTCGCTAACCGGGACAGATCTGCTTGTCAAACCCGAGCCACTCATACTCAGCGATGCCGAACTCCATGCCTTGGCCAAAGATCGCCAGAAGAAGGACAATCATAATATGAGTAATAATTTGTTTGTATTTATTTAATGGCTGATAATCTAACATGTTTGTAACTATTTTAGTTGAAAGACGAAGAAGGTTCAACATAAACGATCGAATAAAAGAATTAGGAACCCTGTTGCCAAAAACGAACGATCCATACTACGAAATTGTACGTGATGTTCGACCCAACAAAGGAACGATTTTGAAATCATCTGTAGAATATATCAAGTGCCTTAAAAACGAAATTCAACGACTGAAACAAACTGAAGCTCGCCAAAAACAGATGGAACACCAAAATCGAAAACTTCTCTCGCGAATACATGTAAGTTAACATACTTGTGATATTAAAATGAATTACTAAATTCAGGTTGTGTGTAATGTGTTATTAAACTCCCCAAAGATTGTAGTGAAATTTGTGTATATTGTTTGATTTCTGTAGGAGCTCGAAATGCAAGCAAAATCACACGGCCTTCCAATATCCGAGTTCACTCTGCAGTCGTCTTCAGCGTCAGGAGCGTTACTTAATTCGTTCACTAAGCCACCCAGTCAACCGCAGACATCTAGTGTGATGCCTCCATTTACCATGTTTCTCTCTGATCCGGTGTGTATAGCTGTAGCACAATTTACGCCTCCACTAGTATCAAGTTTAAAAAGTAGACATCATATCATAGTAATAAAATTATTAATGACACTTATTATGAATGTTAATTATTTATTACTACAATGAAACATTGTAGGATTAGCTATGAATATAATAACTGTACGTAATGCTGTGATGATGCACTTTAGATGTCTTTAACGTGCAATGCAAATTGATTTGATAAGTTACAATCAATGAAAATGCAGTACCGTTAGCTTGTTTTAGGTGCCCATTCATATTTTACTCTGGTTTAAGGTGAGATTGCATGCAAATTATCTGAATTACGTGTCATGTTGTACCTTGATGGGAGATATTAACATTGGGTTTTCCAATTATATTTTGTATACATGTCACAATCAACACAGAAGTGTTCCACTATATGGCACAATCATTGTATTGTTTATTCTTACTATAAATCCATACCAAACCAGTTTAACCAACCTGAATTGGATTATTAATAAATATGAACACGTATTTTCTTCATTTCTTAATACAATGTTTTTTTTTTTTAATTGCCCTCTCTTACCGATCTCGGTGGAATAGTAGCATACCATAACAGAGGTCGTGGGTTCGAATCCCACTAAAGAATATGATCGTTTGTGTTGTTTACATAAGTTCACAATCATCCACTCATGAGGTGGCATATGACCAAAGTAACTAGTCCGCTTATCATCTCCGTGAAAAAAAATGTCCTCTTTATTAGATTTAATAAAATAAATATCACACCATTTATCCGTTTTTGGGTATGGCACTCTGCTTAAAGCAGATCTCGGTATTATGATATATTTTACGCGTGAAATGCGGTTACCAGCTGTCAAATCACAGCACCAAGGATGGTAGTGGTGGAGGAGATATAGGAGTAATTTTTATGTGTTGAAAATTTTCGAAAATTTGTCGGCTGTGAGGCACGAACCGAGGATCTTATGATCCATATCTAGAATGACTGGTAATAAATAAAAATATTCCTCAGATGGGAATATATATCATTTTATAAATAAATTATTATTATTATTCAGTAATCTATTAGTATGACAACAGTACTGGTGCTTAGTACAAGTAAGCGTTAGGGCGTTCAAATCTCGCTAATGACAACTAATAAACGTAGAAAAAAAAATACGTTCGAGTGGTTCGTGTCCATTATGAACTGAAAGTCCCTGCACTGTAATTGAGTATAATTTCCTGTTGTGCAGCCAACTAAATTAAATTGATATGATAAATATGTCAAAGTTAGGTTATTAAATGCAGTTGCTCCTTAGAGTGACGTCATTCAAAATGGCTGACGTGCGTATTTGACTATAGATGCCAGACGTAGTGACGGAGGCAGCACTGAACATGTCGGCGATGGAGAACATCATGGACGACGACGACCCGGTGAACGGGGACCCGATGCTGTCTTCACACCCGCACCCACACAACGACCCGCTGCTGTCGTCGCCCAACCACCATCACACGGATCCTATGATCTGTGACACCCGACTGCATTCGCCTACCTGCTCCCACCATAACATCGACTCCGTTGACACAGATTCCCTTGTCGGTGACATTGACATGATGGTATGATGATATGTGTCTGCCTTGTGCCTTTCAGACTCTTATTCCAGCTGCAGCATTCAGTACATGATACTCTTTTGTGGCGCAATCTCTTCTCTCCAATCATTCGAAACTAGCTCTATTCTGTATTTATTTATTTATTCTTGCAGGTGAATGTTTGTCTGGAAAACAAACACACTGTGAAATATAACAAAGAGCTACAAGAGTAATTTAAAAAAAAACTATCGTTAAAATGGGAGAAAGATTATAGAGTTTATTCAATGTTATTGCATGAATGTACTATTGTTAATTATAGAACTGTGTACCGACTGTTAAAACATTTTGTTCTTATCACATTTTCGTTTAGTGTCAATTTCGGTCAAGGTTCTGTTCTCATTTGTAAATGTTAACTGGATCCTGGAAGATTGTTTTGTGCCTTAGCTATATGTCAAATAAACGAAAATAGGTAAGCATTCAGAAGAATCGTTAACGTTTTGGCAGTGGAGTCACACAGCTGGATACCATGCCCAATATGACGTCACGTACGTGATCTATTAGAAAATATGTATAGATTTTTATAGTTAAAAACTAGTGATATTAGTTGTAAAAGATGTGTGTTATTTTCATACCAATCAGTTTCTTATAGAATTGTTTGAAAGAGTGTTTTAGCATGACACCATTTGAAAAATAGTAAATTTTGTACAAATGTAATTTAGATAGTTTTAAAAGCCAAATTATGATTTGTAAAACATTACAGAATGTGAATCTGTATTTTATTTCAAGTACTTATTACTATAAATGCACAAATTTAAATGATCGGCAATCAATTTTTAATGTATATATTAAACCAAAATGGTACAAAGAGCCATAAATAATGGTGTCAAGTTAAAATTTGTTTAGAGTTAGCGTAGTTTACTATGCATGCATTTACATATTACCATTATACCAAGCTCATATTTTAATTAAATCTTATTATATTTTATTTTAAATTTTAATGACTTTAAATATGAGAGCTGATTGGTAAATAATTGACTGATTTTGATCATTGCAGATATTAGGATTATTCCACCAAGTTCACACTAATATCAGTTTAATATTTACCAAGTAAAACTCATGATTTATATAATGTTATTAGAGGTAAATAAGCGAGTATTTTATGTGTGATGTAGTTTAGTTATCACACAGTATATTTATGTTCTGCTTACCGTTTACTTTTTATCACTACAGAGCTGTAGCTCTAGTATTCAAAATTAGGAGGATATTATTATGCTCATTTTGTTAATTTTAATGTTTATCTCATGCTAAAAGTTTATTATGTAAGTAAATATTAAAAATGTTACCTATTGATTAAGTAAAACAGAAATAGTTTATTTTTAATAAACAAATCTGTTTAATGCAAAACTTTTATTGTTCCATTAAAAATTGAATGAAGTTATGTTTTAAAGAAGAACGACAACAAGAGTTTTGCATTTTATGGTCTCAAATATATGTTGTTAAGGCTTTTTTAAAATTTGTTTTTATTGTTATGAAGTTAATTGATTTATTAAAGAGAAATCATACTGTTATGAAATGAAATATTTAGTAAAATAAATCAATATTTGTGTTTCTCATATAATATATAATTTGTTTAGCCATTGCTTCGAGATTTATTTTAAATTTTATTATAGTAGAACAAAATATAATCTATATTTGACATTGATGAACTAAAGTCTATTTTTATAGTTAAGTATTAAAGTTTGTACAATTTAATAATAAAAACAAATACATGTAATTACTACTAACAACATTTTTAAAGTTATTTACTTTTGCGCCCATTCTCAGTCCCTAAATACTGACAGGTAGTGCAAATGAATTCTGTGTCAGCAAATATTTTTAATTTGCTAAGTAAGTAACAGTTAAACTTGCGTGTAATGATGGTTATCTATCCCTGTAGAATAAAAATCCCAGTGAATAACCACTGCATAATATAGATTGCTCAACTTCGCGGTGTAAAGTATTATCTGCTCATGTACTAATCACCTTAATTGAAACCGGCCTCTGACGTATTTGTTAATTTATTACCAATGATATATATATTCAGGCGTTGAACTATTCCATTTATCGACTAGATAGAACGAAAGCAGAACCTTACAAAATAACTGTATATTTTATACGGGGAGCGCAATTATATTTTGGTTAATCTTCTTTTTATGTTTTGGGAAAAGTGAAATTTGTTTATAAACAATAGGTTTTGTTATTTTTGAAAATGCAGCACTTGTAACAGAGTGGTATGGTAGTGGTGGAGGAGGTGGTGACTGCGCAAAGAGCGGAGGTTGACGCAAGCGCTCAACCATCCAATATCATCCAGAGCAATATGGCGAGATTGCGAGTATGTAGAAATGTTGTGTGTTTGTGATAATGTGATGTGACGTGCTCTATTATGTTTGAAAAAGGATAAAAATGTATAATTACGTTCAATGGATGTTTAAACTTTAATGTATATAACGTTTTAGTGAGAAATTAGAAAAATTGTGGAAATGGCAACGGACAAAATAAAAGTAGCAGTGAGGGTTCGTCCTTTCAACAGACGAGGTAATAATACCTGTATTTTTTCTAAACATCTGTTCGCCCAAAGTATAGTTATCGCACACGTAGATACCTACAGATAAGAGTGTTACTGCGAATTGTGACACTCGGTGTTTAGCAGAGCGTAGCAACTCGAGTCACCTACCTTCATATGAAATTGTCACGAGTATCTGTATTTTTGAAAATCCTAATATCTAGAACGCGCTATTCCAAAAATCAAAAACAATTTCTATAGATTCACACTTATCAAACGTATCAACATTCGCTGTCAGCAAATGTCAAAATATGACGAGTCTACGTATTGTATTGATGAATAGTTTATTATTTCATGTTTGTCTTTGTTTCGGAATTGTCACTTGAGTGACACGCAATTATTCTTCATTTAAAACATTGCCCATTGTTGCAGAACTCGAGCTAAACACACAATGTGTTGTGGAAATGGAAAATCAGCAAACCATTCTTCAGCAACCATCTGCACTTGATAAAATGGACAGGTAACAGATTTGTTTTGTCGCTGGAACATTTCCTTAACATTAGCGTAGAATCGTAGAAATTTTTTATTTCAAGCAGTGTCCAAAATGTGAATCGCGAAAACGAAAAAGAGAAAACAAAACGCGAAAGCACTCAGCGTGAACCGTAAACTTACTTTGCGTCATTTCCATGTTTAGCTCGATGCACACTTCAGCTCCGGTTGCGTTGCGTTGGCGCGCGTCAAATAATCAAATCCATGTGCGCTTTGACATCAAGTGCGTCGCGACGCTTCCAAATTCGCTCCCTCATTATTAAATTTTTATGAGCATGTCAAAAATTTATGCAGCTTTTACGATAATTTCGGCTGGGCCGGCGAGCACAACATGGAAAGTCCTGGAAAAAGCAATAAATGTGCGGTGGAGTGAAAAATTTTGTCAAATTCGCTGTCAGAAATTGTTTTCCTATTTCGCATTCTAATATTCATGAACTGTCAATTTCCTAGAAGCTATTTAAATGGTTCTTTTCATTGGAAACTTTCATTTTACTTTACCTGTCGTAGAAAACTTATTATTCAATCCTTTCTTACAGTCCTAATTGCACCTCAGAATCAGGTAGAAAAGACCTCCTATTTGCTACCTGTAGTCTTGTAGTAAATTCTGTAACGTATCGCGTAGCTTAATACAGAATTTCGTTGTTAAGAGAGGGAATTAAACCAGCCTGACGATTCTCTGCAAAATTCTTGATTAGCAACCCTTTAAATAGCCTAATTCTAACACAAATTAAGCCTGTACTCCTCAATATACGTTTCGCTTTTAGTTAGCATAGCACCAACGTAGCATGTTAAGAGCTGATTTAAAGGAAATTCAACATTGTTTAACTTGTATTACTATTCGATAATTATGTCAAGGTATACAATAAATTGTTGCATTTAATATGTAAACTATAATCTCCCCAATATTGCTGCTAAACCTTTTTTTAATACGTGAGAATATTACAGGAGAATTTCCGAAGTTGTTGACAGAAATTCTTAAAAATATTGACAGGTCTGTCAATAATTTAGAGCATAATTCCATTTGTCTTTCACTTAACGCCCAGTAGATTATCGCTATAGTGTGCAAAGAACTTAATAAACGTTGACTCTGTTAAATTCCTTCGATCCGTTTTGAACGATTTACTTTTTTTTACTAAACAAAAGGAGCTCTTTATAAATTATTACTACGTGGCTATGGTCAGTGGCTTCTATGAGTTTAGAAAGAGAGGTTAATATAATTTATGTATGGTGAAATATATTTAAAAATTTATACACGCCAGTGAGCCACGACCACTTAAAATTAATCTGATATTTTACTTTACGCCAGTGTATGTACAATAAAAACTGCAAGAAGCTTTTTATATTTGATAGTATCTAAAACACTAAAACGGTATTAATTTTTCTATTTTACAGCTTTGAGAAATATTCATTTTTTGTTTACTTAATTTGTAAGTGTTTTAGTTTCCTTTTTTAGATTTGTGTGTCAAACCTAATACATACATAATTTATTCAAGTTGCTTTTGAATATATTTTATTATGAAATTTATTTATTTTCTATAAAATGCTTGAAAAATAAATTTTAAAGAGTACGAAACCGTAAATGTTATAATATAAAAAATTGCATTATTATGTATTATAGGTACACAATATAATCGAATATCTATTAAGCTAAAAAAAATGTAAAGCTTTATGACTATTATCTGATGTATTACAAATGTTTCTTTTGCCTTACCTGTATTATTTACTTTTTTATTATAATATCTTATCATGAATTTTTGGAGTGTCAAACAGAAATAAAATATATATTGCATTATATTAAAACTGAGTTTAAAATTGTGCTAAATATTTTTTAGAATACAGAACTAATCATTTAAATACAGAACAGCTGAATTTTGTAAACAGAAGAATAAAGGGACCGTATAATTTACCGAACTATTCGGCAAACTGAATATATAAAATGCATTTTCTGAAAATTTACCAAACTTTTTGTAAATACTCCTAATTGCTTAGTAAATAATCGTATTTCGTTTCTTAATTTTTATTAAATTCTTATACAATACAGAACTAATAAATTTAAATACTGAACAGCTGAATTCCGTACACGAACGAAAAAAGAAACCCTAAAATTTACCGAACTATTCGGTAAACTGAGGATATAAGATTTTTTTTTAATTTACCAAACTTTTTGTAAATACTTTTTCTAATTGACTAGTAAATAATCATATATAGTTTCTTAATTTTTTTATCTTATTCTTCAGCTTACCGAATAGTTCGGTAAATTATACGGTACGTCTTTTTCATGGGCCAATGAAATATGTATTTTATTATTAAGAAATTCAAAGTTTATGATATATTTTTCCATTAACAAGTAGTGGAAATATGATGTATTTAAAAATATGAAGAATATTTATTTTAAGAAAGTGAATATTTTAATGTACTTAATTTACAATTTTAGTGTTTGTTATTTATCAAGATTTAATTTATGGATGTCATTTCTAAATTTAAATTCCTTTTGAAATACACAAAAATAATAAAATATTAATTTGAATTCTAACGAAAGTAAGCGGCTCGTTTAAAATTTTAATTTGGCGATTATAACGGAAATACATTATTTGACCTTCCCTAAAGCTAATTAAACCATTTTCGGTGATGTCTGCAACCTGTAGTGTACCCAACACAATGTTGCTCTGTGCAAATAGTTTTGTGATGAATAATAGAAAAGACTAGAAAACTTGCCCAGTAAGCGCAAAAAACGCTAATTACCAGTTTTTAAACTTC
This sequence comes from Poecilus cupreus, assembly GCA_963942605.1. Lineage (NCBI taxonomy): Eukaryota > Metazoa > Arthropoda > Insecta > Coleoptera > Carabidae > Poecilus > Poecilus cupreus. The sequence continues at coordinate 13,910,938 of OZ012715.1, forward strand.
ATTCTACACAATTTAAATTTCTATTCTACAAAAAATCAAAGTATGTTAATCGTTATACTGACCACCCGTTGATCCCGTGGGCGAAACGGCACAGTGGGCGAAAAGGCATATTTCGAAAGCAGTGAGCCATTTGGGACAACCCGAAATGATACATTCGTTGTTTTCTAAACTTTTAACTTAAAAACAAAAGAAAATTGCTGTCACTGCAAACAAAAACCGGGAATCGTCATGGTTCAATGAAAATATGTCACTTTTTAAAGATATTTCACTTTTAAGAAGATTGTAAATAATTTCTAGTCACAACAAATTTAATTTATTTGCCTGATAATTTCTTAAACAGAAATAAAATAAATGTATCTTCACGCCTTTTATACAATACTGGTATGGCACTCTGCTTACGCAGATCTCGGTATATTTTGTGTTTGAAGTGCGGTTACCAGCCGTCGAATCACAGCCCCAAAATTGTTATTGGTGTAAATTTAAATTGGCAACTATGGACTGTGGGATTCGAACTAAGGATCAAATGATCCACAGTCCGTTGCATTACCACGATATTACTTACCCCATAAAATAATCAAAGATAATTTCTTAAATAAAAAAAATCTGGTGTGGTCATCACATTACTTTCTACTTTCTTATACATATAAAACCAACTGAACACGTATGACTTGTTCCTTGCGTATAACTTTATTTTGACAATTATTTGACATGTAGATGTTAAATCTGTTTAATTTTTTGTTCTCATTGTAACTGATTTCAATTTAAAATAGGTATTAGTCTAGTCTTTAAAACTGTCAAACTAATATTACAAATATTGCTTTTATAATATTTCAACCTGACACTTCACAATTATATGACATACAGATGTTAACAATGTATTAGTTTTTGTTCCCATTGTAAATAAGTTTATTGGAATATATTATTATATATGTATATATATTTTAGTTTTTCTCAAAATTAGAAGCATGTACAAGAAAAATGCAAATAACATTTTATATTCCAAATATTTTTGCCAACGTCTTTCATTTGAAACTTTTTTCATAGCTGATGCTATTTTTGAGAAAAAATAAATGTATTGTTTTGTCTGTCTAGTAAACTTCCTCTTCCGGTTTTTCAATTTCATTTAAAATCAACAGCGCTTCATATTTTCAGGAAACTTATAAATTAAATATCTTTTCTCGTTCATCCATCCATTCACACACACAGACATCATTGCGAAATTGGTCTTAACGGATTCAGTGGACCATAAAATATGTATTTCTGCAAAAATCTCGTTAGCGATTTTTTTCATGATTCCAATACTTCCGTATACTTTGTATAAGAAAGTAATAAAATAAATCATCACGTGTTTTAGCTTTTACCCATTGTTGGTGTGGCACTCTGCTTACGCAGATTTCGACAAGTGATATATTTTGCATATGCGATGCGGTTACCAGCCGTCAAATCATTGCCTCCAAATATGATAGAGAAGAGGTAAATTTAAATTGCCAACTGTCAACTGTGGGATTCGAATTGAGGATCTGGTGATACACAGCTAGATGCGTTACCCCATAAAAAAATTAAATTGATGATATATCCTGTTTGGTCGGAAATGTATAAAAAAAGCTATCACTTCTCCGATTTATGCTGATTCGCAATTTTGTAATTTACTTTTTATGCGTAAAATTCATAACAAACAACTCTCGGCCCAAATTTTTTTCGTTTACATCTGTTTACAAGCTATTCCGGCACTCTAAATATATATTTAACTTCCTGTCCTGAATAGTTCCGTCTGTTTTACGTCAACCCTTAGTTGTAGCAAAGTTTAAGATAGTTTAGTGCTGATAATTCGTGTTTCATAAGTTTTCATTAAACAAAGCGAGCATTTATGTTGTGTTCCTGCTACATTGGTATTAATTTAATTAAGTAATTAGGTTTGTTATTAGAAACAGAGTACGTAATGTTAAAAGGGAGCATTTATCATTTAAAAAATAGTTTTAATAAATTTGTTATCTAGATCTTAACACGAACCACACATTATATTTTGTAGAATATTGTGAAACAACCAGATTTTATTCTTGTCACATTTGCAAACTTTGTAAATATTTTAATATATCCAAAGACATTGTCGCTTTCGCCAAGCTCTTCTTTTTATACATTTGGCGTAAAATAATAGAAATATGTTACATTTCTTGTTTAAAGTTCACAGAAATAAAAAGAAAACATTGAGGATATAAGATGCATTTTCTAAAAATTTACCGAACTGCTTTGTAAATACTTCTTTGTGTATCTCGGCTCGGATCTCGGTGGCGTAGTGGTTATGTTACTAGCCTAGCACGCCAAAGGTCGAGGGTTCGAATCTCCCTGAAGAGTATGGTCGTTTGTGTTTCCATAAATTCACAGTAGATAAGCAGCATTTGACCAAAACCTCAAAAGTAGTAAATCTGTTTATAATCTTAATAAAATAAAAATACTTTTAATTACATAAATCGTATTTAAAAAGATGCAATGATCAACTGATGCAGAATTATAGGAAGAACTAGCAGTCAATTATTTATTTAGTTTAGTTTTTTAATAAATAATTGACTGTTAATCCGTTTTTTACTTTTTCCTATAATCGTTTATAGTTTTTTAGTTGCTATGAAATTATCAGAAAATATATCCTCAGCTTTTCAACAATTTCAAATTGAAATAAATTTTCAAACGAACTAAATAATTTAAAAATTTCTACGTAATTCTCAACCTCTGATTCAACTGAACTAAAAAAATAATATTTGTTCATATTTTACAGTTGACTGTGATATCACAAGGTTACTTAATCAACATTAGTAAATGTAACACATTTTTTGAGGTACGACGGTTTTATTGAAATATGTAGTACATATATACATTTCATATTCATGCATTATATACGAATAAAATTGAATTAAAAATTCAATTTAATTAGCAAATATGTAGCGTGTAGACTTTTCTACAGTTGATTACATATTTAAATTACTCAAATTGTAAAATCTGTTTTGATTCAGAAAAATAAACTTTTCACACTGGATACTGGCTGGTACCACAAGCTCTGTTTTTGGGTGATGTAAAAGAAGTGTTTTAGCGCTGTACAATGTTCTAAAATTATTTTATAAAAAAAATGCTGCGAAAAGAAGTTACAAAGAAATAAATTATCCACCACTTTTATTTGAAGTATTTTTTATAAATAAAATGTAGAACATAAAAAAACACGAAAAACAGAGCCCGTGGCTGCAGCCATTTTCTGGTTGTTGGCTTCTGGGTAAAAATTGAATAGTGACCACAAAAATACAAGGCTTTTCGTAAAATACTGACCAGATAAATTTTCCGTACGAAAATTGCATTTTCGTCTGTGTAAGAATTTACACTGAACCTCAGCCGGCACGTAGTCCCGTGCAATTTAAAATTGATTTATAACGGGCTTCTTTTATCCGTTAAAACTCTAATATACATAATCGTTTTACACCGATGTTATACATATTACAAAAAAGACAACACACTTGAAAAACTTTGTTGCGGACTCATCGCTATCTTGCAAACTATTTACAAATAAAATACAAAAATATTATGTCAACGATAGTCGACCAAAAGTGTAAATCCAGGTTAATGTTGAAGGAAATGTTCTTGCATTGGAGAATTATTTACAAGCAAATTTTATTTACTGCAGAAAATATAACAATATATGACCTCACTGTTATTAAACAAAAAGTTGTTTGTATATTCTTTCCTTTAGATTCATCAGTTGAAGAAATTACATTGCAAAAGCACGAATTTGTTTTGTATCTCAAAAATTTTCAAGCTTAGTATTATCTAAAATTAAATCTTTAAAATGAACGCTTACTAAATGTTCGGGCCTAAAGTCATTTCAACTGTAGGTTCAATTTTAGTTGAGACAAAATCAACATTTTGACTACTTTATACTTAAATTAATACTTTGCACACTTTATTTTTAATACATTTCAACTATTATACAAATTTCTGTTTTACTTATTTTAACAAAAGTTCAGCCATTACTTTTGAACCTCCTGTATAATAATTGCTGTTAGCAGTGGTATGACAGATCGTTCTTAAAGTGATCTAAATATAGATCAAGATCTCATACTAGCTAATTTCTAATATGTACTAGATCATATCTGATCAATTCAAGAATTATTCAACTTTTCTTAACACTTCGTTAGTTTGATGGGGTATGTTATACCCCAGAATCTCTATTTTTTTTTTCAAAACAGATTTGCGATTCTTTTGAATAATTATTGCTCATTTTTAAATCACTACCATCCTGGAGGCCGTGATTTGACGGCTGGTAACCGCACTTCACCCAGAAATGGGACAATGGCGTGACGATATATATTATTTAAATAAATATTACTAAGTACCTTTTATTTGATTTATTTAACCCAGAATAAAAATTTAAAAACATTTGAAAATTCCTTTAGTTCGGGGTATGACATACCCTACAACATCAACCGCGTGATTTTTTATTCACCACATTAACATTCTTGTTCGTAGCATTTAGAAACATAAAAAACTGCAAAAAACCTTGTATAATCAAAACTCAGATGATCTTTTGGAAAGATCAAAGATTATGTTTATTTGGTCCAAATTAAAATTGAGTTTGTAATAAGATATCAAAATCTGGATCAGATTAAAGATTTTATCATTGTTATTTTTAATTATTTCCGTGCAAGTATTTTATCCTAAATTTAGACACATTTAACAGTTTAATTAATATTAATATACTGTAGTCAATAACTGCAAATCAAAGCCAATTTTTTATTGTTAGGTAGAGTAAAATATTCTCACGCATATAATTTATTGCAAATAAATATCGTTTATGGCTGGCAATGGCAATAAAATTATTGCGTCACTGATATGAAATAAAAGTAATAAAAAAAGTAAAATACCTTACGTATGTATTATTTGAAAATAAATGTCGTTTCCTACACAGAAAACCGCTAAAAACATTTGCTTTCGACCACTGTTTTCACTCACTGGACCCTTCACGAGAAAATTACGCCTCGCAAGATGTGGTTTTCAATTGTTTGGGTCGAGATATTTTGGACAACGCTTTTCAGGGATACAACGCATGTATATTCGCATATGGCCAGACGGGTAAGTTGCCTTTTATTTACCTTGAAAGCATAACAATGAATATTTTTACCGTTTACCGACGTTGCCCAATTTTTTCTGCTCCATATAGGAGAAAATAGAAACAAATATTTTTTATAGTGGACCATTCCCAATCCGCATATTTCTGCTGAGTTATTCAGTAGGAAAACATCAAGCAAATTGAATTTTTCATCGGAACTACCAATTTTAATTTATACATTCATTTTTAATGTGACATAGTTATGGTCAATTGGCATAAGGCTTTCATTTTGTACCCCATTATTTGTTAACGTATACATACAATAAGGTTCAGATTTGATTACTACACTTATATCGTGTAATTTGTTTCATTTTCTTCGCAACTACAACAAATAAACTGGAATTCAGGTTATTAAATACAATACGAATGAATATTACAAATTACTTTCTTATTTCTTGCGAAGAAAATGAGTATTTGAATAACATGGCTTTATTTCTTAATTTAATGGAAAGTTTCCGTAATTATTTTAGCTATATTCAAAACAAACTATATAAGTTTTCCTCGCACAAAATTCAACTTCGGCTAAAAGCATTTTCTAAAGTAATAGGAAAACAATATACATAGTACATAGGATGCATGTTGACTACTATTGGCTATGCTTGCTCAGTTTCCACAAAAAATTTCACGCCCCAAAAACTCAGATGATATATTGTCTGCATAGAAACTTTAAATATGTTTGTAATCAGAATTATGTATTTCCCAAATAATGGAATAGTTTGTGCTTATGTAGTAGTGGAGTAGGTGTAGCAAAGAAGTTTAATTGGTAGAATTTATTAGATTTAGGGATTTTATTGTTTTATGGGAGCAAAGCAAGCTTTCTTAAAATATTTTCAATTAAAAGGTACTCGAAAAAAAAAAGAGTACAGTAGAATTTACTGAACTATTCGATAAATTGAGGATATAAAACACATTTTCAGAAAATTTAACAAACTTTTTGGTACATACTTCTATTTCTTTAGTAAATGATCGTGTTCAGTTTCTTAATTATTATGAAATTTTTATAAAATGCATCTCATATCCTCAGTTTACCGAATCGATCGGTAAATTATATAGTTTTTTTTTTCGTGTACACTCAGAGAAAAAATTCATTACTTTCAACCAAAAAATATTTATAACAAATAAATTTTATGATAAAACATTTTTGTTAAAAGTTTTGGTTAAAAAAATATTTAATTTTATTTATTTCAATTTAATAAATTTTTATTAGTTCCTAACAAATAAATATCAGAAATATCGATAATCGTAAATTATCTATACTCGAATAAAATATATTCTTTATTAAAATAAAATTGTATTTAATTCAAATAAACTGTGAATTAAATAAATAAATTTATTTGTTTTAAATAAATCGCTTACACCTATTTTAAATAAATATTTTATTGCTACAAATAATTTTATATTTTATTCAAATAATTTTTTTTTTCTCTATTAAATGGGATTTATTTACAATATTTTTTCTCTGAGTGCAGACATATATGTAGCAAAATTAGGTAGTATAGAGGTTTTATTATTTTCTATATAGTATTTTAGGATCCATTTACTGGCAGATTCATAAATAGATTATTTCCCATTCGAAATACTAATACGGTGTTATATTTCAGTAATTTTATTTATTTATAAAATTGGGGTGAGCGATGCTCTATGAATCTGCTTGTAAATGGTAGCGTCTCTTCTTTTAAAATAAAATATTTTCCTGGTGTCGTGAGAGTTTTCAAGTAATTAAAAATTAAAAAATAAAATGCAGAATTCGCGTGGTAACAGACTAATTGAATTAGCATTAGTTACTGCTGCCTAGCTAACAACCGGTATAATTTTAATTGCAACAAACGTTGCATTGTCGATTTATAATGTTTATAGGTTCAGGGAAATCTTACACAATGATGGGTTCACAAGACAACAAGGGCATAATTCCACGTCTTTGCGATTCACTATTTGATCTCATAGCGAAACAACAAAGTTCAGAGTTAAGTTACAAGGTCGAAGTTAGTTACATGGAAATATACAATGAGAAGGTAGACGCCGAAACCTGAAAGTAGGTTATATGCGCTGAATTAATTGTGTTTCGTCTCCAGGTTCACGACTTATTAGATCCTAAAACGAATAAGCAGTCGCTGAAGGTGCGAGAGCATAATGTGTTGGGGCCCTATGTCGACGGCCTTTCGCAACTTGCTGTTACGTCTTTCCAGGTAAGAAGTCCTTTATATTCATATTTTCCGTATTTGCGCCAGACTTTTTAACATAACCATGTAAATTCGTTATAACTTTAATATCAGGTTACGTAATATTTTTGCACTATCTTTCCAGAGCTGAAATAACTTTTTTAATGATTTCATACTGTTCCACATTTTACCAGACAGGAATGATTATAAATTATAGGTTTGATTTAAATTAGTTGCATAATTAATTAATATGGATATAGTATGTTCAAGATTATAAGGATAAAACTAGACTTGGACTACGATTCATCAGAAAGGAATTTGGATTTCTTATTTCAAAATTGGTCTTACAACTATTTATGTGGATTGTTACATCATTGCAAATTATAGACACGCTTCTTATTATTCAATAATAATAAGTTAATATTAACTAATTAAATAAAAGTTATTTCAGCTTTATACATTAATTTGACATTTAAATAATGAAATATTTGTTTACTATACTGGAATTTTCTGTTTATTTATTTATATTTTGCATTGTTCTTTAATTTGTTTGATAGTACAGTTAGTAATTTTTCTGAAAAGCGTGCAGAAAGTCAATTTTGAGACTTTCTAATTTCGTTTTGATTGTATTGCATTGCTAGATCAATTTTTTACGCAAGCTTACGCGCGACGCCGTTCTGCTCTAGTGTGTACTGGGCTTTATATTCTGGCGACTTCACTCAATACACCGTACGTGCCGCGTTCTATACTTGGGCTTTTACGGAAAATTAGTCATCAGATATTCCATATTCAGTTAAAGAGCTCTAGCCCTTCCAGTAATTGGACACACAATACATTTTTCTTAATCATGACCCGTTTCTTTTTTACGAGCACTTGTCTACTTTTTCTCGGAAAGATGTATTTCGCTTATTGATTTTCTTTGTATTGGTGGATGTATTGTTCTTATTACGATCTTATTACATTAATAATGTTATGCGGTAATGGAATTATACTATTTGTATAATTTTACAATTAGTACATATGTTTACGCTATCTCGTAATTTTGTAAACGGTCCCTGCCCTGCGTAAGCTATCATCACGCAAGTCTCTTGTGCATTTTGGAATCTATATTGTAGCGAACACGCATAAGTAACCACTGAATTTTTAATAACTTTTAATTACTTTAGACTTTAGCGGTATTAGCCAGTTAATACCAAATTCATAATTGAAAAAAATAATTAAATTGTATTTATTGAATTAAACTAAAATAAAGAAATGGTACATTTAATTCAAAATACTTGAACAATGTATAATTTAGTATTTATTTTAAAATTAAAGGTACAACAGTGGATATTTCCAAAGGAATGGAAATGATTAGTTCTAGCGATTTATTTTGAAAACAACAATTACCTTTATGTTAATGACACTAATTCTTTCAATAAATAAACAATTTGCAGGCTATTTATAGTGCATGTCATCCCAAACAAGTAACTATGTTAATCATATAAAATATTTTAACAATATTGGATGTAATTCACATTTTAAAGCTACTATTCTGACATTTGATAAACTGTCGATCCACGAAATAAGTCGAAGGACAAATATTTTTTAAACATGTTTTTTATCGGAAAATCCAAAGGTTAGCAATCAAAATCTCGATATTTATATTTGCTTTACTATAAACACTAACAAAATAAAACAAGAGTTACTCAAGGACAAATTTAAATACTAAATTTTCAAGCGCTTGAAGCAAAATTTGAAGGACGGTAAAATGTGAACAACAAAATGTTTTTCAGCTCTGTAATAAGGGAGTATAAAAATTTAATAGCTTGTTTAAACCCCATTTTCATGAATAATTTATTCAAATTAAGTGTATTTGTATTAAAATATACAATTGCCGAATTTTTCAAAGAAATTACAGTATAAATTGTTCTGTTCTAACCGTTCGGGCACCTAGCACTTTTCAAGTGCGATAGTACTTGTAGATATATTTTATTGAACTGTACAAATAAAAATTGTATTTCTAGAGTAACCCTGACATACTCCCTACTTACTGCCCTTGAGTGAAAACAATTTCATTGCAGGATATTGATAATCTGATGGCAGAGGGAAATAAATCAAGAACTGTTGCTGCGACGAATATGAATAGCGAATCGTCTCGGTCACATGCCGTATTTACTGTAGTACTCACCCAAACATTAACTGACAGTAAAACGGGTGTATCAGGAGAAAAAGTTAGTAGGATGTCATTAGTCGATCTGGCTGGTTCAGAAAGAGCTGTGAAAACTGGGGCTGTGGGCGAACGCTTGAAAGAGGGTTCAAATATTAACAAGTAAGTCACACGATCCCATTTTTCTTCTATACGTATTGTAGGCGTCGTGTAATATCATATCCAAGATGAGATGTCAAGCACAGCTTTTGTAGTATACCACCTTCATCCATTTCAAATTTATTATATTTTAGGCACTATCACTCGTAAAATAAATAAGATATTGGCCTTAATATTCGCATGACTATATTATACTTTGCACAAATTGTAAGAATTAGTTATTAGTTCTTGAAACCTTTACTGATTTCTATGTATCATGTGAGTTGTCCGACATAAAACTAGTAGAATTTTTTGTCGGATATCGAACTCGGAATGATATTGATTTAAAATACGCCGAAAATACTATTTGTACGTGTAAACACACAAGTTTGCGAAATGCCGAAAGTCGTAGAAATTGTTCTAAAAGTATGAGTATATTTTATCATAACATCGATTAGTTTATTTTGCATGCAATGCAGCAGTACTACCTTACAGAAAGACTCGTACTGCACATACCATTCAGTCAATACACGCGACCGTTCATTCACAATCAACTTTTTCCATTCATTATTGTTTTGCCCTTTTTATTCACGACATATGACTAATGAACCCGTGTTTGTAGATCTTTAACTACTTTGGGTCTAGTCATATCAAAATTGGCTGAACAGTCGTCAGGGAACAACAAAAATAAAGATAAGTTCGTGCCATATCGTGATTCAGTGTTAACGTGGTTGCTCAAAGACAATTTGGGCGGCAATAGCAAAACAGTTATGGTTGCAACAATATCACCGGCAGCTGATAACTATGAGGAAACTCTGTCTACGCTCAGATACGCGGACAGAGCTAAGAAAATTGTCAACCATGCTGTTGTTAATGAAGATCCTAACGCAAGAATCATCAGAGAATTACGGCAGGAAGTAGAAGCTCTAAAAGAGATGTTGAAACACGCAACGGTATAAAACTCAACGCATGCTTTTAAAAGGGGGGAAAAGTCATAAAATCGTTTTATTCTAGGGTTCGCCTGTAGGAGAGATTCAGCGGGTAGATATACATAAAAAATTGAGTGAAAGTGAGAAATTAATGAAAGAAATGTCACAAACTTGGGAGGAAAAATTAGTGAAAACAGGTGATTTCATATTATTCATTCAGCGTGCATGCATAAAAATAATTTTAAACTTTAAAAGTGACTTTAATTCTGTAGTTGTAGATAATACCTTAGGATTGGGAATCTTTTCGCATGACTCTGGTATAATGTGATTGTTTGCATTTAATTGCTACTAACATATTTCTGTGCTTAGCATTTTAAATGTTCTTCTCTTAAATGTATTCAACGCATAATTCAATATTTATCTTTTATCTTCCAGAACGAATCCAAAATGAACGGCAACAGACTTTAGAAAAAATGGGAATTAGTATACAAGCGTCCGGTATTAAAGTAGAAAAGAATAAATATTATCTTGTAAATTTAAATGCTGATCCTTCATTAAATGAATTACTAGTGTATTACTTAAAGGTATGTTATCTTTACCGCTTGATTTTAAATCGACAAGATAATGAAATATTATCTTCGCTTCCAGGAAAGAACAGTTGTTGGTGCTCGAGGCGCTCCGGGCGAGCCTGATATTCAACTGTCTGGATTAGGAATTCAGCCCCAGCATTGCGAAATTACCATCGAAGATGGCGGCTTATTTTTAAAACCAATTGCAAATGCTCGTTCGTTTGTTAATGGCTCACATATCTTAGAACGTATTTTGTTACACCACGGTGATAGGATAGTTTGGGGAAACCATCATTTTTTCAGAGTCAACTGCCCGAAAGCAATTTGTAAGTAAAAGATTGTTACATTTTTGGAACATTAAATTGATAATTTTGGGTATAGCTGCTGCGTCTGAACCACAGACGCCTGCTCAGACGATTGATTATAATTTCGCTCGCGATGAACTCATGCTAAATGAGCTCAGCAATGATCCCATTCAAACGGCTATTGCTAGACTCGAAAAGCAACATGAAGAAGATAAACAAGGTAACATATTACTTATTAAACCATATTTCTGTTTCGTGAAAAGATTATATCTATACAGTTGCACTGGAGAAACAAAGACAAGAATACGAGCGTCAGTTCCAACAACTCCGCAATATAATGTCCCCATCGACGCCGTATCCTCCTTACGTTCCGTACGATCCTCTTCGTCTGGGCAAATTCACTCCTTGCACGCCCACAACCCAGATGAAGGTCGAGAAATGGGCCCAGGAACGTGATGAGATGTTCAAGCGAAGCTTAGGACAACTGAAAGCTGATATCTTGCGTGCTAATGCCCTTGTACAGGAAGCTAATAATCTTGCCGAGGAAATGGAGAGGCAGACGAAGTTCAGTGTTACCTTGCAAATACCCCCTGCCAATCTTAGCCCTAATAGGAAGGTCAGTCATTTCATCCTTTTTTATTTCGTACGATATTTTAAATGAAATGGGTTTTGAATTTTAGCGTGGAGCTTTTGTAAGTGAGCCCGCGATTTTAGTCAAACGTGTGAATCACGGTAGTCAAGTGTGGAGTATGGAAAAGTTAGAAAATAAATTAGTTGATATGAGAGACATGTATGAAGACAGAAAGGATAAAACTATGTCACTGAAAGAAAATTCAATCAAGGGTTCTGATCCATTTTATGAGTCCCAGGAGAACCATAACTTGATCGGTGTAGCCAACATATTCCTCGAGGCACTGTTCCATGATGTGCGCTTGGATTACCACACACCGATCATCAGCCAGCAAGGAGAGGTGGCTGGGCGTTTGCAAGTTGAACTCAGTAGAATCGATGGCACTTTCTCCCAGGACAGGATGTGCGAAGCGGCTTCAGAGAGTTCAGGAGATAGTAGCCACGAAGATGATGAAATAGGCAGCTCCACAGTCACATGCCGTGTTGTTATTAAGCAAGCTTCGGGTTTACCACTCTCACTGTCACATTTCGTGTTTTGCCAATACACATTTTGGAATCACCCGGAACCTATAGTTGTTGCACCGTATGTTACTCCTGAAAATCAAAATTATTCTACTGGATATCGCGATTCAATGACTTTCAAATTTGAACACACAAAAGATTTCACTGTCCAAGTAACTGAAGAATTTTTAGAGCACTGCACAGAGGGCGCACTATCAATTGAAGTGTGGGGACACCGAAGTGCTGGATTCTCTCGCACAAAACCTGGTTGGGAAGTGGAACAGCAGTTAGCAAAAGCTCGTTCACTTGCCGATCGTTGGAGTGAGTTAAGCAGAAAAATTGAACTTTGGGTTGAGATCCAAGAATTAAACGATCAGGGTGATTATTCCCCAGTTGAAGTGAGTAACAAGCAAGATATGCCGACAGGTGGAGTTTACCAATTAAGACAAGGACAGCAACGCAGAATACAAGTTCGAGTGAAACCTGTTCAGAATTCCGGAACCTTACCAATCATTTGCCAATCCATCGAAAACATTGAAGTCGGCAGCATTACTTTGCGAAAACGAGTGCAGAAACCTTTAGATTCCTATCAAGACGAAGATTTGTCGGTTTTGAGAGATAAATGGAGCGATGCTCTAATGAGGCGCAGACAGTATTTGGATCAACAAATAAAAAAATTAATAAACAAGCCAGATAAAAGTGATCAAGATATTGAACGAGAACAGAGTTTGATGGATCAATGGGTGAATTTAACGGAAGAAAGAAATGCTGTATTGGTTCCACAGGCTGGTTCTGGAATTCCTGGGGCTCCTGCTGTTTGGAATCCACCTGCAGGAATGGAACCATATATTCCAGTTTTGTTTCTTGACCTAAATGGTAGCTAATTATAAAATAATAAATATAATGTTTGTTTTTATTAAATTATATTTTTTAGCTGATGATCTGTCACGACATCAATCTGGGGAAGAAGTCACAGTGACAGGTCAAAATTCAATATTGACAAAAGAAATGGGAAATAAATTTTATAGCCTTCAAATATTACAACATCTTGAGAAGGATGTTTGTGCTGTTGCCTCTTGGGATTCCTCTATTCATGACAATCCACATCTTAACAAAATTACTGAAGGTATCATCTATAACAATAAATAGAAAACATGTTCTAATTTTACGCAAAATTACAGCAAACGATAGGGTGTACCTGATTTTAAAAACTACCGTAAGACTGTCACATCCAGCACCAATGGATTTAGTACTACGGAAAAGGTTGGCGTTAAATATTTACAAGCGACAGAGTATTACTGACAGAATAAAACGAAAAATTGTCCGTTCTGATGTTTTGTCACAAACTGGTGTTACTTATGAAGTTGTATCTAATATTCCTAAAGCAAGCGAAGAATTAGAAGATAGGGAATCTTTGGCACAAATAGCTGCTTCTGGTGAAGATAGTTCTTTGAGTGACGGCGAAACGTACATTGGTAAGCTTTGAATTTTTTCTTGAAAATATACTGCTAAGTTTTCCTAAATTTAAGTGCATATAAAATTAGGTATGGATTAAAAGTTTCAAGGAAAAGTTTTTCCAAAGGATATTATACAGAACTTTGTTCATACTCTGTCTTCAAACTTACAGAATATTTTATCACTTGAGCCAGACATAATATTTCATATGTTAACATATTCTTATTGTGTTTACTTCAAAGACAGTTTATTGTTGTGTTCACAGAGAAATATACGAGAGGTGTCAGTGCAGTTGAAAGTATCCTAACTTTGGACAGATTACGACAAAGTGTTGCAGTGAAAGAACTCTTGCAAGCGCAAGGACAACCGCTGATGAGGAAAACGTGTAGTGTCCCCAACTTCTCTCAGGTGAGCCTTGTTGATTCCTCTTTTCTCACTTTTTTAAAATGTTTTATGTTGTACTGCTTACGTACATTCAGGCTTTGGAAACAAAGAATGGGGTGAGTGTATGCGAGTGTGTTTACTGTTGTTCATATTCCATTCGTATTGTTGTATACTCTGCAAATATTTGTATTTATCGACCAGAAATTGACATCATGTGTATAAGTTGTGCCTTGTGATGCGTAGAATTAAATACTGTAAATCAGTGTTTGTCAAACTGTGTACTCAGATTTGTGATCTGTAACTCTTTTCAGGAAATGGAAGAGGCATGCATATTTTAAATTGTATTTATTTTCATTATTTGTAGTCCCATATATTATTGGAAAAACTACTTGCAATAACTTCAACCTTTTTATTAGTTAATTGTTCCTTTTCTTGTATCCGTGTAAATTTTATTTTAAATTAAAAATGTGCACAAGTTTAGTTTCAGTATACCCTGTAAAAATAATTCATTTATTGCTGATTGGCTACTATACAAAATTATTATTTTTTAATGGAAGTTCCGCAGTATTTATATTTTGATTACAAACATACATTTAAACTATTTTTACAATAAAATAATTTGACAATTTTCAAAATTGTATTTTATAGCTAGTTACTTATTTACAAGTGTGGAAACCTTCAATATGTGCCGTTATGATTATATTATTTAAACTGAATAGTTTTGTTACATTGTTCTCTTGTTAAAACGAAACCTTAATTAATTGCTGATTGGCTAAAGCTAAAATATTGTTAATTTTATTTACAATTTTGTTATGTTACAAATTATATTTATTTTTGAACGAATCTCCGATGTGTAAAACAGTGTATGTAGCAAAAT
Organism: Poecilus cupreus; assembly: GCA_963942605.1. Taxonomy (NCBI): domain Eukaryota; kingdom Metazoa; phylum Arthropoda; class Insecta; order Coleoptera; family Carabidae; genus Poecilus; species Poecilus cupreus. The sequence continues at coordinate 13,926,180 of OZ012715.1, forward strand.
ATTAACTATCGTTGCTCATTTCAGCTGATGCGTTTCGATATGAGCTCTGAATCTCTGAACATGCCACGGTCTGAAAGCTTCGCCGATTTGAATAGCGACCACCCAACACCGCCGTCGTCCCGAATCAGACCCAACTTTGGTAAGAACATTGACGCCGATTTGACTACGCCGCCCAAACCGTTTGGTTTAGGTACGTTATTAATTTTGTTTATTATTGCTTCTAGCGTGCCTCTATACAATGTATATTTTTATTATATTATCTTTTTTGTTCTGAATCTACAATGTTTGTGGGTCACTGGATTTTCTTAGAGTAGTTATGACTGCTGGCATACTTGTTCGTATTTTGTTTCACGAAGGTATCTTACAAATTATAATTCACTTTGTAAAGCTACTCTTTTCTTACATATTTACTCTCTTTCTCTAAGACTATTGCTTTAAACTGTTTTCCTTAAGATTTTGCATGTCTAATTTTTTGATTAGTGAATAATCATAGATTTAAAATTTTATAGCATCATTCTTGCCATTTTCATTGTGTGTAAAATGTACATTTATGTAAGGAACAAGTATAGAAATTTGTGAGATACCTATTGGCTACCAGTTTACAAATAATAGTTTAGAAAATTAATCAGTTTGACGTGCAGACGTCTAGAATTCGAAGATGTTCATAAACTAGTTGTCATAAATCTAGATACCACAATACATTTCTAGTATTCCATTTGTTATTCCGTTTTCTTAAAGTTTTCTGATATATTGCTGCTCATGCTTTACTTTCTGCAGTTGTTGTTTCGTTTCATGATCTGTGTGCGAATGTGTACCAGTGTCACGAATTTAAATTTCTAATTAATTTTAGTATTTTTATTGGGAAATTATCATAAAATTGCCGTTTTAATAGCTACGCATTATATTTTTTCACTATTTATATTTTATACATTGATTTAAATTTAAAAAAGTTTTACGTATGAAAAATATAATAATAAAAACAGAAATCCATAAAAAAATTCTAGTTATTGATCATACTGTATATGTGTATATCGTTCATCTCTCTCTATCAAGACATTACTGCGTCCTGCGTGATTTCAAATTTAGATTAGAATTGTTCCTAGAATTTTACGTAGATAATTAACGTAAATTTGATGTTTAAATAGTATTTATGTATATTTGTAGTTAGTATTGTAGTTAATTACAGCTATTAAAATATTGACAACTAAGTAATTATACATTCGTAGGGCTGTCGAAATGCAAATTTAAAAAATAATTTTCAAATAAAAATACTACACTTTTTTTTGTGTAAACAAACTATTGTACAGATATTTAAGGAATCACTGGTGCGCGCATCTCTTCATACAATATTTTATTATATCATACTGAATGTTGCTTTTCCATATGGAACTTGCTCCCTTTCTTTCAAGTTTTGTGGTTCAGAAACAGACTGCAACCATAATAAATGATTGTTATTCAATTAGGAAATACTACACATGAACAAAACACATGAGTACAAATTGCAAATTTCAACAACACAATATATTTTCGCTCTGTTTACAGCCACTGTTGACTAATTTTGTTTTTAATTTTTCTGCAACCACAAGGCTCCATTCTGTCAGGTAAAATGGAGGCTTGCATATTGAGATTGCTATTAGGTGGAAGACAGCAAATATTGTTAACGATGAATGTAACATACTGTGTTGTAGCAGTACGCGGTGCACTTAGTGCATTGCATCTTGTATGACATTTGGTGTTGTAGTCATTGCGTTCGTTTCCGTTTTTCGTTTTAATTTCCCGTTCTCGTTCCTTAGTTCTCGTGCATGTACGTGCTGACATCGTAATGGTAAATGGTACTTGGTTACATGGTAAATGGCAACCAAACCATACGTTGTGCATCTACAGCTGTGGAAATGAAGCCAAATACAGAATTATTCGTTTCGTTTCATTATCGTTATCGTATTCGTATTCGTATCGTTAGAACCTTTCACTATACGTAACTGTGCTTCACCTGATTTTACTTCCCACTTGTGTTGTTCACAGTACAGTCGAGAAATTGAATGATTCAAAGGATATTTAGCTAACAAAATGAATATCAGTATCAGTTCATGAAAGGCAGTAAGAGTCATCAGACATTTTAGTTTACAAACTGATGGTATTGATTGTAATCGTAATCGAGTCTTATTATTACGCATCATGGCATGAATTAGAGTCGAGACATTATTTATTATACCTACTGTCATAAACTTAATACCAAATCACAAGCAGACGACTATTTATGTGGCGTGTATAATTGGCAATAGTTGGAGTGCATGGCCTGTTATTTGTTAGTGTACTACAAGTGGTACCCAATTGGTTTAGTATTGTTATGAGTAAAAAGTAAAATTAGATACTTATTAAATAGAAAATGTAGAAAAATTTTATTAATCCATGCCCCATATATTTATTAACTTTTTTATAATAAAGAACTTTTGATATATTTCAAGTTGCTTAAAGGGTTTATGCCACCTGTTTCAAATTTATGATAACAGGTCAAAACTCCTTGCTCATAATAAAATTCGTAATATTGTACATCTTTTTCGAAATCTAAGTACTCCAGTCCTGTGTAGAATACAAACTTCGCTGTAACTGCAACTTGTACATGCTAATTGCTTGAATTCACTTTCAGCTCGGCCAACGTTCTTAAATCTCAACATTAATCTCAACTCGTTGAGACTGCAGCAACCTCCTGGTGGACCTAAACGTATGTGGAACTATCGAATTAATGTGTCTCATCATTTTTTATATTTTATGTGAAGTTTTTTTATTAACAGCTGTTGTTTTTTCAGTGAATAGCCATTTGTTTTATTTGCACTTACCAAGAGCAGTTTTTGTTTCACACACCAACATGTTTTTGTTTGTATTTTTGTATATTTTAACACAGGATGATTTTGCATGTTAGTGTATACTTACAATGTGATCACCGAAAAACATTCATAACCAGCACAGTCGTTTATCTTCAACAAGTATTTTACTAGAAGTCTTATCGCGAATTTTACTTTTCAGCATCACCAGGCAATCCTAAACTTGGTTTGAGAATGACAACTCTTCACGAAGAATCGATGCCAATTTCTTGTAGGAAACACTCTTTGGATTTTGATAGAACTCGTATCATTGAAGAAGATAAACATTCTGAAGGAAGCGATGACAAAAATGATTTTTCAGAATACGAATCGCATCATCAGGTTACTAAACATTTTTAAAACTACAAAATTTATTTCGTACTTACGTTATTACTTTTTGCGCAGAACAACATTTCAAGTTCCCATCGTTTAGTTCGACGAACATTACCATCATCCAGAACTCTGGATTCATTAGTAGAACTGCAACAAGGTCCGAAACAGACCAGCACACCATCAACTAGCTCCAGTGGTTATGGTTCGCAAGCTGTTTCTTCTACAAATCTAACAAGCGATGATTCAATGTCCTTAAAAAGCATCAGTGTTGATGAAACCCCAGATATCGAAGTCCGCCCGGCGACCTTTAATGATCTTCAACCAGTTACAGAAGTCACCGACCAAAATGGTGAAGAAGAAGTCGCAAGCACTAGCGCAAAGAATACTGAAGTTGTATTAGAAGACAAATGTACTACGAATTCTGTACCAGTTGACAGATATTCGGAAAGTAGTGAAGGTTCTACAACTGCCCAGGAACCAGTTAACTGTCCATCGTCTGTTGAAAACACAAGTGAAAAATCTGCTGATTGTAATTCACCTACAGAAGAAATTACTATTGTCAGAACAAAATTAGCAGAAGGAAAGGTAAGGATTATATGTTTTTGTGCTGTCTACAGATATTAGCAATTGCTCGTTGGTAGGTTGTACGTCGACGTAAAACGAGTACAAAAAGCCAACATGTACTTCAGCAACAGCGAGCCTCATTTCCTCTTGCCCGTCCTCAGGTTTCTGAAAGTCGAGCTGCTCATCATCTTGAACAACAGCTATCTAACATGTCCTTGTCCCATAATGGAGAAATTGATTCGTCCTCAGATCGCTTAGAAGGTAGGTTTCATTGATTCATTGGTAGAGCCATGAATCACATGCATTCTACTTTCTACTTGTGAATAGATGACGGTGACAGCAGCTCAGCATTCGGTTCTCGGCCTGACTTACACCGAATCGCCGATACGCCCATCCCTGAATGGGTGACTATTGGCGAGAGCGTCTTAATTCGTCCATACAACTCCTCGGGCGTGGTAGCGTATATAGGTGGTACTGAATTCGCGTCCGGCTCATGGATCGGCGTGGAACTGGATGCCCCCACCGGGAAGAACGACGGCAGCGTCCATGGCGTGCAATACTTCAGCTGCCGACCCAAGCACGGCATCTTCGTGCGCGCAGATAAGCTCATCCAGGACCGCAGAGGCCGCGCTATGCGCGCGTATAAAATCGAAAGCAGCGCTAAAGGCACGAAAAGTCAGTGCTTTGTTTTGGGCATATGTAAGTTGTTGATATATCAAAGTGTGTCTTTGGATTACAGGTGACAGTGGCACAACGTTACCAAGATCGCGGAGCCGAGGAGACAGCCTGAACACAATGGGAAACCGTTGTAATCCCAGAACCAAATAGGTTTGGATTTATTCTTTGCCAGTGTTGTTACAAGTAAACCTAGTCCCCTCCACAAAGCCACCCAATTACACGTCGTCGAAGTGGATCGTAATTTAATTATTTACATATAAGAATATAAATATACATCATAACATACATCTAATAAGTTGTATCTAGAGAATTTACATTATTCATGCATACACCGTGCCGTCCAAATACAAATGGCATAGGTTCTTATTATTATATCCGTCTTGTTGTATATTGGTATTTAGTTTCAATTTCGTGTACTACACGCTTTATTCTTGTTCATGTTTTTCTTCCGTCAGTTATTGCAGTTGCAATACACTTCGCCTCTCATGTTTCATCGCAACGTGTTTGTGTACCTAACCTATTATAAAACTATTTATTTTTGAGCGCTACGTGTGTAGAAATGAAAACAAAACGTGTTGTTTGTGTTTACTTGTTAAAGAAGACAAATGATTTATTTTGTCATACTGTTACGGATACCTGATGAATTAGCTGCAGACACCAAGGTAGACTTTTAATGTGTTATGACAGATAGCTCTCCTAATGGGGTCATTTCACATTTGTTACTTAGTCAAATTGGGATAAAATAGTTCTCAGTATAGTTTTACCTCGCAGAAATTGTTCATCTTCAAATCCAAGCCTTAAAATCGTGCTTTTACATTCCCCTAACGAACAATTTCAATTTTAATATATTTTAGAAAATTTGTTTATAACGCTTTTTTCGGTTGGCCAGGGGGCTGGCGGAGATCAGATCTGGTCCAGGATTCAGATCAGATCTTGAGATGGTGTAGGGATCGTCTTGGGCTTCGTTTTAACGGGGCCCCGCCGAAGGCGGAAGTCGAAGCTAGTTATTAGTAATTCATAATTTCGTAATTATACATTTTATATGACTTTTATTTCCTCTTTTAATAGTCGTTGAATTCTTGAGTTGTGGAAGAAAATGCATGTATTTTGGCATGTGAAATGACGCCATTATATGTCGTGATAATTTGAAGGGAGATATTTTTATTACGTTGATTTAGTTTTTAAATATATTGGACCAAAATCCCGTTTTTAAAACGAATTTAGTATTATTGTTGACCCATTGCATTTAATATTGATTTTACCCATCATCGTTTTAGTTCGTGTACTAATATGTAATGTAATTTCATTTTGTCATATTGCATAGCATAGTACATGAATTTCAAAAAAAAAAAATGTAGATGAGATTTGTTCTAAACCAAAATCATTTAATGTTTTCAACACTTTTAATAACCTTTTTAGCAGTTTTAGTAGTAGGTTTAGCAATACAGTGATAAAAATATTCAAATAATCTGTGTGTAGTACGTAGAGTACGTAGTGTCATGAATTTAAGTAATTGAGAAGCTTCGTTCCTTCGTTTTCGGCTTGCATGTTCCGTTGGTGATTTCAGCAAATGCATTCCATTTTTGTATAACATATATTTTATAATTCTTCTTTATCTACAATCATCTAGTCTTTAAGTAAGAATAATGAAAAGGTTGTATTTTGTCCATATAAGCCGTCATCTGTGAATCATTGAAATCTGTATGTGGTATTATAATCAATATTTGTCCAAATAGAAATCATTTCTGTCCATTCAATCAATAATGAATTAATTATATAGAGCAGTAGTGTAATTAAAACATCATATAGTATGATTATTGATGTACGATGCGGATAAGTTTTCTGCAATAGTTTTCAGTCAATACCTATGATTGGTTTATTTACAGACAAGTCATTTATAAATAAATTAGGGTGCTAAATACACTGTAGTTTAATTGTACGTATCTATTCACGTGTTAGAAATCAATCCGCTGTTTTCTGTACTTGGTTGTTATATACAGGTGTCAGGTGTCTATCTAACTTGGGCGACTACAGAGATTTCGTACACCTCAGATTTATATAGGTTTGGGACAAAAGTGTTTTGTTTGTTCAATCAACTTTTATTAATCGAGAAGCAATAGACTGTTATTATTTGTATAGTGTCTTGTTACTGAGAAATCCGTAAGTGTTACATCAGTAAGTTCTCTGTAGTACCAACGTTATCGACTTGTGCTTATAATAACATACATTCACTTCTACTTTACTTTCTATTCCCTTTCATTCATTTCTGTGTATGTACATAACAACTATGAACATAACAGACAGTATATAATGGAAATACAAGCGGAGAACACTTTTTGTCAGTATACTACTGTACATTTTCTGATGTAAATATGTTATTTTCTTATTAGTAGTGTCTGTATGTCTCATTTGTCAATGACAACTCATTGTACTTGACTTTACATCTCACAGGGGAGCCAGTTAATTTCTAGTTTATTGTAATATAAGCTAGCAGCAATATCAATTCATGTATTTATGTGTAGTATAATACGATTAATAGATGGCTTATATTTCAATTTAGTATGTACATTATATGTTGTTAACTTTGTTTATGAATTTATACACTAAATTATTTAAAACAAGTGATGTTTTTATAGTTCTTAAATTTTATTTGTAATTGTGAAATCACAAACAATTTCAAATATTATACTATAATCTCTATTTTTAACTGCTTTATTTAATTCACCTAAATCATTCATAAACGCGAAATTCCTTTGTATATCTAAATGTTCCTGTACAGAAAGTAACAAATAAAATTATAATTTAAAATTCACAGAAGTATAAAGTCTTTTCGCCCCTTTACCAATAATTTAATCATTTGAAGCTCTTTCACTTGAGCCTATTCTCAATAAATTTGAAGTTTTTATTATTTATTATAATTTAAACAATTAATCGAGTTCTTGTTCTTATGGCTCTGAGAATAATATATTAAATTGAATATAAGTTCATCGCCATTTTTATGCAACAAATGAAAATATTATTCATTATATGATATTAATTAATATTTTTTTATGGCGCGATTAAATTCGTATTTCTCAAGTGTGATTCAGACTTCGAAAACGTCAACTTTGGTTGTAGTCAAGTAGAGGAAGGAGAGAGCTTGTTGCGTTGTGATGCATTCTAGTACTTAAAAATTGAAATAAATATGCCGGGCACAATTTTAGAAAATTTGAGTGGTAAAAAATTGTGTGTTTTAGTAAGCATTTTGTTAATATGTCAAGCAATTTGCTTCTTAGTGGGCGGATTAATCGGTAAGCATTGCTATGCTTTGTTTATTTTTCTTTGTGTTTTATATTTAAAATAAATATTCTAATATGCAATTATTATTACATTCCTTATACCGAAGGAAGAAAATTATTACAGATAAAGTTATTATTAATTTCTATTTATAATTTTGTTTATTTTTCAGCTCCGCCACCGGCAACTACCCACTCAGTATTAGGTACTACATGTTTAGATAAAAGTGGAAATGCCAATGATACAACAAGATTTCTTTCAAAATCCTGCAAAAACGTTGATTTAGACAAAATTAATGATGAACATGCCATGCTAGCAAATAAAATAGTCTTCGTTTTTCAGGTTTGTCTATACTACACCGGAAATACCTTGAATTTTTATTTAAATATTTACATTTAAGATGCCTCAGCCGATGTTCGACTATTCTCGATGGCAACAAAATCTAGTTGGCGTTCTATCAATAGACATGAAATTTAAAGCTGAGATTGAACTTGGTATTGTTTATTAAGTAACAAATATTTACAGAATTTCAACACTATTAGTTTGTAGAATCTCGTATAACACTAACATTGGACTCTCGTTTGGCTTATCGTAACAAAGGAGATCCCGAAAATGAATGGAAATATTATGCTTCATCTTTGGAGCAACGAACAGTAGAATGCCACATGGATGATGTAAGTTATAAATATGATTAAAGATAATTAGTAATTTGGTGTATATTTCAGGTTCATCACAAGGAAGAGGGATACCCATACAGTTGTCCAAGTATTCCTTTGTTTGAACTTGGGTGTCTTCATCATGACTACTACCTGTTGAATCTCCGGCTACCCGTTGATTCTGAAAAACAAATGAATCAACATGTTGGAAACATTGCTGATATTTGGCTGGCTGTAAGTAAACTTTTTATTAAAATATAAATATTAGAATGATATTGTTTATAAAACTATTTGGTCTGTTCAAATTCGATAGAAGTGTTTAACTTCATATTACCATGAATGATAAAATTACATACAGCATGAACCCTGAAATACAATCAATCAATCTTCTCCAAACATTCCTTTCGCCTCGTCCACATTTATACATGTATGCTCACCCAATCGTTACCACTCAACCTCGCCTGCATATATGCATTTAATCAACCTTTCATTTGATATCTATTCAAGATTGATGATTCACTCCCACTTTTTTAACGTCATTCTTCTCAATCTCACACTAACCGTACACCAACGTATTCTATATAACAGTATAAGTAATACAACGGCATTTATTTTATTTGTACTAGGCTATCAATCAAAACGGGGGTTTTACAAAAGTCTGGGTATCATTAAAAACAGTTTTCTTCCCAATAATAATTGGAATTATGGTCTGGTTTTGGAGGCGAGTTCATATGCTCTCTAGATCTCCTGCTCTTCTCGAATATATGTTAATTTATTTAGGGGCAGCTCTAACTTTCTTAAACGGTGTGTATAATTCAATACATGAATAAATATTAGTAATTATTGTAATAATTTTTATAGTACCACTGGAATATTTAACATTAATATTGAATATGCCATACATGTTATTGTTAAGTGATATTCGTCAAGGAATTTTCTATGCAATGCTGTTGTCTTTCTGGCTAGTGTTTGCTGGGGAACACATGCTTGTAAGTATAACATTAACCGCCTTTGTCTTTTTTATGTATAATATTTTTTTACTTGATTATTTGAAATATTACCGAAAATCTTATCAAAGTTTACTTTATATTATAATACCCACATATCTACACTATAACTTTTTCTACCGGGTGTTCCAGTTTCGCGAAATAATCTGCAACACTTTTGATATATTGAAAATCTTTTGTTTTTATTAATAAATAATCAAACGCAGAAAGTATGTCAAGAATTTTGCGTGAATCAATTACATTAGTTGCTGTCAGATCTTTAATAATTATTATTTACTTTTTTCATTTTGTTTATATTTTATTTAGTTATAAAATTTATATATTGTTCTTAATTTCATGGTACACTCTCTGTGTGTGATATTAACAAAAACACGAATAATTTCTCTACTGGTCATTTTAGGACTAATGAATAAGAAATATACAGTTACATATCATTTAGCGAAAATGGAACACCCAGTAGAAAAACTTAGCTGCAGTGCTGCAGATATGTTTTTCTGTAATATTCGAAATAATAAAAAAAAATGTACAGAGCGATCATCCTGTATATAAATAACTTTTCCGTAGATTCACGAAAGTGGAGAACGAAATACTCTGAAAATTTACTGGCGCCATTTAAGCGCAGTTGTACTTGGTTGCATATCTTTATTTGTTTTCGATTTATGCGAACGTGGTATTCAACTTCGAAATCCATTCTATTCTATTTGGGTAACAGATCTTGGTACAAATTTAGCTGTATCCTTTTAATTGTATGTTTTACTTTAATATGCAGTATTAATATAATTTTTTCCTTAATGTAGAAACAGTTGACTTTTATCATATTAGCAGGTATTTCAGCTGGTATATACTTCATATTCCTGTGCTATATGGTGTGGAAGGTGTTTTGTAACATTAGTGTGAAGCGGTCGTCTCTTCCAACTATGTCTGCTGCTCGCAGACTTCACTACGAAGGCATTATTTATCGTTTTAAGTTTTTAATGTTATCCACTTTAATATGTGCAGCTATGACGGTGATCTCTTTCATTTTAGGACAGGTAAATAAATATAAAAATACAGAATTCGTATTATACAAATAATTTATCTAATAAAATGGTATTGACTGATTTTTGCGCTCATGGTTTCAGATTGCTGAAGGTCAGTGGAAATGGGACGAACACATGGAATGGGAATTAACTTCGGCGTTTTATACTGGCGTGTACGGCATGTGGAATATATACATCATTGCTCTGTTGATTTTGTATGCACCAAGTCACAAGCAATGGCCATCGGATTCCGGAAATGGTATTTCAAGTAATGAAACTTCTTAATCTGACTTAGTAGTGATTTCTATTGGGTCTCTTTATTTTCTTTCTGGTAGACGGGTGCCTATTTTTCTTTATATGTAGTGTGCGAAGTATGAAGCTTTGTAGAACATTGTATAATAAATGAAAATATTGTGCTTAAATGTTAATGTGTGCTACGCAGATAACAGCATCAGTGAAGAGATCGAATTCAGTCGGTTACCAACAGATCCAAGTCCAAGTGAGATTTCATCATTAACGTCTTTCACCAGAAAAGCTACCATTGACTAGAGTTTCTCGCTACTTTGTCAACAATGGTTGTTTAGTATTATAATGACGTAGTTTCTTTTACCGTTGTTTGTGTCTCATAGCATTTGCATGTTTATGGAATATCAAAACACTAGCGGTTAGAACTTAATTATTCGTCCTGTTCTATATAATACAGTATCCTATTCGTTTTTATAATAACTAATATTAATATTTTATCTGCAGTATTATTTTTAATGTGATGTTTAATAACACAATTTTGTATTTTGTATATCTATTCATTAAATAAATGTAATCAGTAAGATTGTGTTTCTTGCAGTTTTTACTATTAAATATGTGGGAATTGTTTTTATACTTTACTGTTAAGTTCTAAATATATGTTATTAGTAAAAAGATAAATAAATAATAGAAAACTAAGGCTAAGAACTAATTTAATAAAATATAAATAAAAAAATTAAATTGACCATTGGTTTTGTTAACAAATTGTGTAATCTTGATGTTCCCTTCTTAGTTCTAGCGATGATTATTGAGTTTTAATTCTCGATATACTTATTTAGTTTTTATATTTTTAAGGTTTGGGAAGGAGGGGATCCATTGTTATTAAAATTGTGTTCAAATGTATTTTATTTAAATATGCCGCGTGTAAAATGGGTACTCTTCCGAAGTTAGCATTATTTTGTATTAATAATATGCAACAGATGTCTTCGTAGAAGTAGTTAAAGACTTTGGAATTTGTAAAAAAAGAAATATAAGTAATACGAATGCAATGTCATGAAGATTTGTACTAAATTCAGTGGATATGAGGCTCTTTTTGCAAATCTAGCTCTTCAAGGTTAATGTAGCAACAATAGCGCACAAGAAAGAGATGAGCAAAACGTGAATTTTTATAGCTGAATAACATGGCGGTTTACCAAACAAATCTGTAATATTTTTATTATCCTACGATGATACAAATAATTGAAAGTTATAAGTTGACACAACGGTGTATTTAAAAACAATACGTATTTTGACAATTCGTGATATTTTTTCAAAGCTGCAAATATGAATAGTGAAGATAATCCAGATGAATATGGTAGAAATATCAAAAATGACTCTGAGATAATTCAGAATGTAATTTCCAAGCGAACATGTCATCCAAGAAGAGTGTCATTTCCTGAAAGTGATACAGATTTAGTGACCGGATATTTGGAACCCGTAAATCCACTCCGATTAGGTAATACTTTGTTCATTTGACATTTACTATAATGTCATAAGATGTCCGTGTGTATTATTATTGTTTGACCATGGTTTATATTTTAGCTGTAAACGTAGATAAATCAGAACTTTTGAATGCCTATGAATTGTCTTGTCAACGTTATAATACAGATCCTATACAATCAGTTGTTGATCAAATTAAGGTAATACATTTGTAACTTGTTCTTCTTCGTGCCATAACATTATATTGTCATTCCAGAATTTTGATATTCACGATAGCAGAGTTGAAAATTTTAATTTAACTCAAGCAATTTTAACGTGTTTTTCATGTGAATCTCTAGAAGAAGTATTTAAACGGGTTCAGTTTGTATATATAGATTTGACAGACTCTGGGCTCAAGAGTGAAACAGCGATGATTCTCTTCTCAATGTTCGAATATTATGAATCAGCAGTCCACTTAAATATATCAAATAATGCTGAAATAGGATTTCGCGGTTGGCAAGCTTGTGCACGATATTTAAAGAAGGTATTACATATTTACATTTATCTATGATAATAATATAAACATTTTATTTTTTGTAGAGCCATGCATTGGAAGTGCTGGAAACCCGAGATAATCAACTGAGCTACAAGGAGGCAGATTGCTTACTGAAACCTCTTGATGTAAACAGACACTTACAAGTGTTAAAACTAGAAAACTGTAATTTAAACGGACACTCTATGCGATCTCTTGGTAATTAAATAATTGTATTATAATAATTTTGCTTTTGACTAATTTATTTCTGTTTTGTAGTGAATTCGCTTGACCGCAATAAGACTCTGAAGGAATTGTACTTGGCGGATAATAAGCTAGGAATATTTGAAGCCACTTTACTGGGATCGTTATTAAAACAAAATAAGACTTTACAAGTATTAGACTTGAGCAACAACCAGATACAAGATGAGGGTGTGAATCGCATAGTTCTTGGTGCACGCAACCAAGTGATATTTGGCTGTTTGGAAATGCTAGTTCTGTGGAATAATTATTTAACAACGGTATGTTCCATATACATAAAAAAACTTTTGGTAAGTGCTTTATACTTTATTATTATTTAAATTAATAAAATTAAATCAAATACGTATTTCGAGAACTAATTTATCAGAAGAACTAAGATGGATGCATCAAGATTATACAATACATATATAAATATTTTGAATATATTTTAGGCTTAGGGATTTAATAAATTAATATTTAGCCTTAGATTTTTAATTTTTTTTATTAGGAATTGTTTTGGTACATTTTATGTTATTTCTAGATCAACTATCGAAATTTAAATATCTTAAATATTGGTTGTAATACTTTGGATGATAGTTTTGTTATGGAAATTAGAGAATCATTACAACAAAATAAAACTATACAGCGACTAGGTTTACAGGCAACTAATCTTACTTGTACATCAGCGATATTAATTGCAGAAGCTTTAAAAACAAACACCACTATAGAAGTAAGTGTATACCTTACTAGTTGAGTTTATATATCTAATACAATTTTTAAACCAGAGAATAGACTTGAGGGAGAATTGCATCTTATTTCCTGGTGTACGTGCTCTCTCCGAATGTTTAGATGTAAACAAGAATGTGATACAAATAGATTTAAACGAAACTACCTCTGGCGAAGTATGTTACGTGTTTACAAATTTAATATTTTTAATGCAATAAAAGTGTTTTATTGTAGAATTCAGAAGAATACCAATCTTTGGTACAAGAAATAAACGCAAAGTGTTTACAAAACAAAGAAAACGCAAAAATAGAAGCTGAAAATGAATCAAGTCGATTGAATACACCTAGAGGTATCTCACGTAAAATTTCCTTAACGTGCCAAACTTTAACGCAGCAACCATTTGAAATGTCACCACTGTTGCCGGAACCGAAAAAGGTTAGTGGAAAGTTGCGGTCACCGGCTCCATCGCCTGCACCCTCGCCAATCCCATCACCAGTGTCTAGTCCGGTCCCTCCACCGATAACGAAAAGTCGCTTCTCCGTTTCGCGTGTAGCGGAGTCGAAGTGCGCCAGTATGGCGTCTAGGTTTACGGTGATGACAGTGAGCGAGCCTGCCATATCTCCAAGGCCTGTAACCACAAGCTGCGGCCCAGCTACCATTGGCTTCGACTGCGTATCTCTATTACAGGTCCAGTCTACGACCAGCATCAAATCACTGAACGGCTCCAGGAGCGAACAGCAAAATGGATCAACTGCTACGGATGCTGAGTTGAGTTCATGTGAACGCGTAAAATCTAGTGACTCTAAACCAATGTCCAGTATTGAAAAATTGCTCAGCATATTTCAAGCACCGACGAATCTATTTACGAAAACCAATGCACCACCATTAATAACCACTAAACAGTGTGACAATGTTAAGCATTTACCGTTTTCAAATACAAATGTAAACAAGAACGTTACTAATTCGAGCACTAATGTGTATCCTGATACGCCGACCTCGAAAATCGAATCGGTAAAAGAGAACATTTCACCAGAACATTCGCTGACTTTATCTTCCGTGAAGAAAGTCGGCAAACACGAAAATAACAGTTCTTGTGCCTTAGATAACAGAGACAGAGAAGTGAAGAATATAGCTGTAAGTTGCGGCGATGAAATTGTATCGAAGCCACACGCGTCCTTGCCGCTCTGCAGTAGCTCGGAAGACTCGGACAGCGGCAGCAGCGGTTTGGTGGTTTTCGAACCTTGTAGTGGCAGCACCGCAAGCGCTACGGATAGCGGAAGCATGATCAGTGACGATAGTGCTGCGAGTTTCGAGAATAATGCGTCGACGCCGAGTGTGCAGTCGCCTGCCTCGGAGTCTGAGCATTCGGACCTCACGAACAACAACAAGATGAGGTCCACAGTTGCCGTTAATATTACCCCCATCGACTCGAACACCGACCACAACTAATGCCACTGCATTGGACATTCGTACGTTCAATTTCAGAGTTTTTAGGTAAATGTCTTTCGTTTTTTTCTCGTGCTTTTAGATAATCTGTTTATTGTTTTTCGTTTCGTGCCAGTATTAATACTGTGTTTTTCTGCCGCATTGAAACGTGTTATTTAATTTTAAATGTATTTGTTACGTTACGTTACGTTACTTTGTTTTTGTTGAACCGATATGTTAGTGTGTGTGTGTGAGCGAGTCGTGTTTCTGAAGAATCGTTCACATGCTTTTTAGGGATAAGATATAAAATTGAGTTGCATGTGGAACCATTTCCCGGTGGTTTCACGTAATATTTCACTAACCAAATGATCCAAATGTATCTGGTCACTTGCATTGCATGATCAAACATGCATGTCTACATATACTTATCTACCTACATGTTGTGTGATTTCTGAAAACAAATCGGTACAAACTATTGTTTGTACATTATGATAATACATAAGTAAATGTATCTGTATCTACATATACGTTCTGTTATGTTTAAATACGTTGCGTTGAATGTATTGGATATGGATTGAGACGTGAGAGGAAGGTAAAGAGTAGAATAGTGTGATGTGACGTGACACCGTGACAGAGAACAGAATGTTAGTAGAGTTGTCCGCCGGTTGCCGGACGCCTGTTTATCCTCAGCTCCAAGCTACCAAAAGCTCCAATCCCGTCACTCCGAGAGACTTGTGTGATTTACTAGCTTTAATGTACAATAACCATGTTCTAGTGGATACAGGCAACTATTGCATCTGAGTAATAAGTTCAAAAATTCTATTTTTTAAAAATTTGTGATAATAGGTTAGTTTCATTTGGGAGCCTAGCCGTGCATTTTCTATAATCTATACCCTTTGTGGAACACCAATGGCATTTTTACTGACGTGTTAAATTGGGTATTTTTGTTAACAGAGGCGGACCATTCATATGTGTAGGAACTTTATAATATCATACAAAATAATTATAATTTTTTTTAAGGGCAAATTTGTAAAGTTCGTACCCGGCCCGAGGCCAGTCCGCCTCTGTTTCTTAATTATTTGGAACGTAATATTGTAAGCTCTTGACAAACATCCACTCCACCGATATAGTACATTACTTGAATGCTAAGTTGTGATAGTATAATTCAGGATAAGATATTGAAATATGAAGTTACTGTAACAGAAAATATTATACTTGTTATTACATATATTCTCTACTTTATTTTCTTACACAGTTTAGTGTGATATGATACTACAGTATTAAGATATTACACGAATTACATGTTCGTTGCATTCAAGTAATGTTTACGTGTCGTAGGGTTTTTGGGGGAAATTTGTTATCTCGTGAAAAATCTGGCTTTTGATGTGATGCCGGTTTTTAATGTAATGCGGACTCTTACAGCTTTATCGTTTGACCTGATAATTTTATAAAAAGTCGGCAGCAATACATTATCAATATAATTGTTAAATAGTTGTCCGTACATAAAATGCCGGCTTTTATAAAAAGCATTTGATGTTATATTCGAAAGATGTTTTCATATACTAGTAATTTAGTGGTACGAGAAATATGTTTTGGACAAAACTGAAAATTATTTAGTGAAAAGTTGTATAATAATAACTATTTTTATAAAAATATACAAAATGCCATTAATAACTTAACCCCAACCTAATAATAATCCTTATAAATACCTCATAGTTTCATTAAGTTTTACCTTTAAACAATATATGCAACTGTTACTTATGACACTAACTATTATTATGGTAATAAGTTCCATTGATTCTCGCTGTAAGAGTCCAGTTTTACTATTTCAAACAAATTATTACTAAAAGTCATTATTTCATGATGTGGCTGATTTCATTTTGATGAATTAAAATGATGTACAAGTAGTTATTTTCTTAATTATCTATTTAGAATAGTGTACATTAAAAGTTGTGGACCAAATTTCTTTATTCAACTTCAACTTATTTTTATGGATTGAGGTACTTTTGTATAAGTTAAATTAAGCACGTTAAATTAGCTATACAGCAGTACCAAAACTTGTATTTTTGATACTAATTAACACTGTTATTTATTGAAATTTTGGAGTGGTCTGACTTTCGTATACGCACTATTTTCATATACTAGATACTCTATTGTTACAGAGATACCTGTTACGTGCTTTATTATCTGTAAATCTATATACCTAGTTTTGAAAATTAAAATTACAAAGTATATTTAGAATGATATTTATGTTCAGTTATAGTACCACATTATATTTTAAATAAAATTTTGATATTCAGTTACCCAAAAATTGTTTTTATTATTTTCTTTTACATTGAATATTTTCAGATATATATAATATTCGAATGGTGAGTATTATTTTATTTTTATTTCTTTTTATTCTGCGTATACGAAAGTAAAAACAATAAAAAATTATTCTAATTTACTGTTTCTACTTTGCGTGAATGAAAAAGATGTTATTTGAATTAAGAAAAGCAATCAATAAAAATACACCAAACAATTGAATATAATTAATATTAATAAGTGTACTATGAAGTGAAATATGGCTTGGTCTCCGATCATATACGCAATATTTTTCCATTCATATCATTATTTCTTCTGTAACTACAGTGATACCTTATATATTTTAGAGATTTTTTGAAAATTATAAGAAGAATAAATGCAAGATATATGTATGTACATAAATTTATTAATAAAGTATAATAGTTTTATCTAGCAATGCTTTTTCTCCTCTTGTTTTTTTTTTTATTTAGAATCACGAACTTGCAATGTTAAATCGAGAATAGACGAGTTACGAAATATTGCGAACGGCGTCTAATCAAATTAATATTTTAGTTGTTCATCATCGGATAAACGTAGCAGTATGGCCTGGAGCTGTCACTTTGTAATGTGAAAAATAATAAATTTAAACAAATTATACTAGTGAAATTTTATTAAAATTGTGAAATGTAATGTGTAGACTGTGTACAGAAATTCAGAAGGTTGTTGTAATATACAGTGTATTAAGAGTGCGTACTTGTACAAATTTGTTTGCAATGGTAGTTTAAAATGAATGAGTGAGTAAAGTATTAGAACTGCAGTATAATGAGGTTAAAGTGAAGTGGATAAAACCAATAGTTCGAATGTTTATAATGGGTAATGCTGGTGACGTCAACTCTCATGTCTTCCGGAGTAGAACGAGCTGAAACATATATGGTAAGTCTTGTTGATTCACTATAAAATAAAACAGTAGTGTAGATGTTGAATAATCTTCTTCCCAAATGGTCTTCCGTATGAAAACGGGCGAAACGTCATAAATTTTACCACGGCCGTAGAACTTCGTAATCGTAAATAGAAAGATAGATAACTTCATGCTATATTCCACAGAATGATGTAGTACGTTAGTACGAAACCTGAAGCACAGTCAACCAACAATCAATTTCTTTCAAACGTATTTTAGGGTTGGAAAAACGAACTAGCAGTCAATTATTTATTTTAAAAACTATGCCAACGTTTCGATAGCTACAGCTATCATCATCAGGGCTAAGTTAGGGTGGAAGAAAACTATATTACATGAACACATACAAATATAAAAACACGTAGAAAAATTCTGAGTCATTTTTTTTTATTAAGAAATTACATAGAATTACTATAAGAATTAAAACTAGTCTACCTAGACTAACCATTAATTTTCCGTTAAATTCTGAGTCATGATGTTAAGATTGTATACAAATATAGTCATAATATAATAAATATAGATAAATAAATAGATCTGTATTGAAACAAATCTGGAGCTGAGCTGAGAATTTGAATATTTATTTTAGTTTATAAATAAACCAATAACTAGTAATTTAAATACAGCATTTTATAAAATATTTTTTAATAAGATGAATATAAAATATGAACAATACTTATATAAAAGTAGGTAATCTTTTAAAAATTAATTTATTTGGGGTACAATTCTTTGGTATACGGCCAGTGTATGCAACAACTGTGAGCTCTGCATTGCGTTTGCACACTTCAAAATTCGGTAGACTGAACATCCGGCATTGGTCTGTTATTGAGTACGGATTACCAGCGCAATGTGTGCTCAAACTTAGTCCCACGCAAATTCTTCAGAATTAAATACAATAGGGGATCGAAATGTTTGCCCAATGAAGAAAATACGAAAGAACTGCCGTTGCTACTCAACAGTAGGGTTGGTAATTGCTGCGAGCGACGTCCTAAGAAACTTACAACTTTGAATTATAAAAAAATCTTACGATGTCTAATGTTATAAAAGTATTTTATTAAAAAAATGCTTCGAATAAATAATAAATTTAAGTATTGTTTTTTATAAAAATAATTTTAGGAAATTATACAGCGCTAAAACATTTACTATATTTAAAAACAACATAATCTCTCAATTGTTTCAAGTTGTTTTCCAAAGATCCTGATTTATAAATGTGCATAAATTAATTACTTATGGTGCCGAATTTTTTTTCCTATATAAATTTTGGAATAACAAACAAATCGATATTTGCAATCTATGTGAATCTTAGGGAATTATATATTAATAGTAATTTTGAGATGCAGGATCGTTGAACATTCGCAAATTAAAAATAATATTTTAATATATTTATTTATAGGGTAAATAGCTCCGTGGTACCGCATCGGACTGTGTACCATAAGATCCTCGGTTCGAGCCTCACAGCCGACAAATTTTCGAAAATTTTCACCACATAATATTACCCCTGTGACTCCACCACCACTATCCTCCTTGGAGGCCATGATTTGACGGTTGGTAACCGCACTTCACCCGCAAAAATATATCATAATATCGAGATCTGTTTGAGCAGAGTGTCACACTCAGAAATGGGTAAATGGCGTGGTGATATATTTATTTTATTTAATTATTGCTGAACAACAACAACAATATAAGCGAGTAAATAAATCTGTCGGTTACAGTATTAAATTTTAGTGTAAATTTACACATCATTTGTTCTTTTGTTGAGCGCGAATCAATACACTTTTCTTTACAACATCACTAATTGCAATTAAAATAGAATTAAAGCGATAAAAGATACAACGTAGATAGCAATGTATTTATGGGGCACAGATAGTGTGTAAATGTATAGTATATGGGTAGTATAGTGTTAAAATTGGCGTTGATGTGGGGTATAGCGAGGTGTTGATCCATAATCATCTTCCGATTGGCAACCATGACAACGAAATGAGGTTCACGATGTCAAGCAAGCGTGACATGACAACGGGCGAACGACGCCAACGAAAAGCAGTGAACTGAAGAGAGAGAACATTGCAACCAGGGGCGTAGTGCAACCAACGAACAAAAATGATACAGTTTAGGTTTTATTTACAAATAAAAGCTAAAAATTTATTAATTTCCAAGTCAATTAAAATGTTTGCAAATATCTGTTTCACTAATTTTCAACATCCACCAATATAACCGAAGGTGATACTTAAAAATTTGGTTTGTAATATTTAAAATCATTTAAGTTGCCAATTTTATTTTAAATGTTTAACTGAGCCTAGGGTAATTCCGTGCAAGACAATTTATTAATTGCAATTGGATTTAAATATTGAAAGAAGCTTTCAGAACTCAAATAAAAGAATATTTGGGTGCATGTAGTCTGCAGTCCTTTAAAAAATTAATAAAACGACGTTTCGACAGCGTATTGCCTTCAACAGTTAAAATGCATTTTAAGCATGTAGTCTTGATTACATATTTATATATTCTTTTGTATTTTAATTGAAACGTCGTTTTATTAATTTTTTTACAGAACTATACCTAAATTTTACTTTTTTAATTGGGTCTTATCAGTTTCTAAATTTAATGTAAAATTTGTGAATTTTAATTTAATACGTTAAATGAACTGTACTACATAAAAAATGTTTATAAATATTTATCTTAAAATTTTAATGTTTTAAACCTTGCGATTTACTACTTCACCTCCGATTTGGATAATTCCTTTTGATTTGTATCCTATTGTAATCTCAATAAAAGGGAAAAATAGTATTAAGTGGCGGTCGGACTCGGATGACCTTGAAAACACAATTTAATGGGTCACTTTATTCGTGCAACGTGAAACGTGGAAACGAGCTTATCTTCAGAGAAGTTCCATTAAAAATGAATACTGTAATTAGAATTTGTCGAGCGTGAGTTGTGTAGGATTGGGGTTTGTTTTCGAAAAGTGCGAGCGAAGCTTAACTTGTACATCATTGTTTTATTATCGCTGAAAAATCATTCTTCGTTTAAAACATAATATTGTAATTCTGACACCCTTGGTATAATAAGATTTTTTATTACATTTTTTGCTGTACCTCCCTTAAATAATTTTCAGTTACGTCACTGCTGTATCATTGAGTATTGTTGTGTTCTGGTGAACATGAGCGTCAGTAGCGTCGGTTTTGCCCTACGTCTTTCGGTGTAGGCGGTATAGGCGTCGAAAATAATTTTTTTTTTAAAAGGAGCAAATGCTGATTCAATTAAAATATGACTTCCTGTAGGTAACTAGCCAGAAGAAACAAAAACAGTGTTGCCTTTTTATATTTCCCTTTTATTTTAAAATGACCAATGCAAAATGTTTTGAAATTATATCAGTAAATTTCTGGAGTCATGGTAGAGTTTATTATGCGACGACTCTGCTTTATTAATTGAAGGGATGAGTTTCAGCTCACCTCGTGGGCGGTAGGCGGTGGGAGTGGTCGCACCTGCGTTTTGGCGGGGCGGATTCCCTGCCACTGCGCCGCTGGGTTCTGTCTCTGTTGAGCTGAAGTGAACCGTGAGCATGAGCTGCGAGACTTCGACCGTCTTTGTGTGGTTGTGCGTGTGTGCGTGTGAGTGAACGACGTGCTAAATGTGCACCATGCACGCTACAACACCTTGGTATAATAAGCCAGCTCTGGCGCTCTTTCAGCGGTGTAGCTGTAGCGTCGGCAGCCGGGCGTCGAGGCGCATCAAAGCCCCTTCATGTTTATGGTTCACGGAAAATGGGATGAATGTAGCGGAGGAAATGCTGTGAGATCTGCTCGCAACACCTGAACCTGAAATGTGTACAGCACATACGACTTTTAACAAACATCCAAATCCCCAAAATATCACCCATATTTTTATTGAATTTTTATTTGTTAGAATCTGTAAAATTTAATTACTAATACATTTCGATGTAAAATTTATCTCAAATACTACACACATTATTTAATTTTTATAAGTATTTATTTATGGGGTAAATAGCTCCGTGGTAACGCGTCGGACTGTGGATCGTGAGATCCTCAGTTCGAAACCCACTACAGACAGTTGCCAATTAAAATTTACCCCTGTGGTTCCACCACTAACAACTTTAGGAGCTATGACTTGACGGCTGGTAACCGCATTTTGCGGAAGCAGAGTGCCACACCCATAATGGGTAAAAGGCGTGATGATATATTATTTATTATTATTATTTCAAAACGCAAGTACTAATGCCACTTAATTAAGTGAAATAATTTATAATGTTTACTAATTTTTATTCATTACTGTAACCTATCATATCAGTGGCAAACAAAATGTTTGTACCAAGTATTTGCATTAATGTTTGTGAATTTCTGAAAAATTCTTTTTGTGTTATAATTAGTAAATGGTTGTTCCTGATGCTAAACATATTTGTTAAAACAAAAAAAGCCAGTTTTAAATTCATATTACAAGACTTCACATATTCTCCAGATGATAATTTCATACACTCGGACACACGCAAACAAAATTTTGTTAATTATTAACTATAAAGAAATTTATTTAAATATAGGGCTGTTCCTAACGCTAAACATATTATGATAAAACAAAAACGCGTCTTTTAATTTCATATTTCAAAATTTCATATATTTGCATATAATAATTCCATACATTCGGATACCCGCAAACTATTTTTTTTAATTATTAACTTTAATAAATTTATTTTAATAAAAGGTTGTTTCTGATGCTAAACTTATTAGGTATAAATAAAAAACGCGGCTTTTAAATTTATATTACAAGATTTTTTATATTCCACATAATTATGATAATTCCACAATCGGAAAACCAAAATTATTTTTTCTTTTAATTATTAACTTAATGAATTTATATTATTAAAGGGTTGTTTCTGATGCATTTGTAAAAACAAAAAACGCGACTTTAAAATTCATATTCCAAGACCTCAAATTTTTGCAAGATAATTCCATACACTCGGACAAACGCAAACAATTTTTTTTTTAATTATTAACTTTAATGAATTTATTTTAATAAAAGGTAGTTTCTTATGCTAAACTAATTATGATAGAAACAAAAAGCGCGACTTTTAAATTCATATTCTAAAACTTCATATATTTTGCATAGAGTCGGACACCCGAAACTAATTTTTTTAAATAATTAACTTTAATGGGGTAAATAGCTCTGTGGTAACGCGTCGGACTGTGGATCGTGAGATCCTTAGTTTGAATCCCGCAGCTGACAGTTGCCAATTTAAATTTACCCCTGTGGTTCCCCCTCCACTAACATCTTTGGGGGCTATGATTTGAAGACTGGGAACCGCACTTCATACGCAAAAATAAATCCCTTACCGAGATCTGCGTAAGCAGAGTGCCACACTCATAATGGGTAAAAGGCGTGATGATATATATTTTTTTAATTTTAACAGCCAGAATTCACTTGAAGGTTAGTTGTGCTAATATGCAGCAACAAATAGCAACAAAATTATTATTTTCATTAGATTCATCATGATGATATATTTATTTTAAATAACTTTAATGAATTTATTTTTATTAAACTTATTATGTTAAAATAAAAAATGTGACTTTTTAATCTCATATTACAAAACTTTATATATTTACATAATGATAATTCCATACACTGGAACACCCGTAAACTATTTTTTTTAAATTATTAACTTTAATAAATTTATTTTTATTAAGAGTTGTTTCTGATGCTAAATTTACTATGTTAAAACAAAAAAACGCGACCTTAAAGTCATATTACAAAACTTCATATATTACATGTGATAATTCCATAGACTCAAACACTCGCAAATATATATTTTTTTAATTATTAACTTCAATGAATTTTTTTTTATTTAGGGTTTTTTCTGATGCTAAACTTACTATCCTAAAATAAAAAATGCGACTTTTAAACTCGTATTACAAAACTTCATGTATTTTATATGATAATTCCATACAATCAAACACGTAAATTAATTTTTTTTAATTATTTACTTTAATGAATTTTTTTTATTTAGTGTTATTTCTGATGCTAAACATACTATGTTAAAACAAAAATCGCGACTTTTAAAATTGTATTACAAAATTTCATGTATTTACATATGATAATTCCGAAAATTCAAATACACGCAAATTAAATTTTTTAAATTATTAACTTTAATGAATATTTTCTTATTAAGGGTTGTTTCTTATGCCAAACTATATTAAAACATAAACCGCAACTTTTAAACTTATGAGTATTGAGTATTTATGACGTCATTATAGTAAATGTGAGTAAATAATGTTTTTCAATACAATAATAAATATTAAATGGTGGGTTGCTCGGGATGCTAAAATTATTATGTTAAAACAAAAACAGCGATTTTTAAATTCAAATTACAAGACTTATATTCCATATAGGTAATGATAATTTCATACACTCGAACACCCGCAATCTAAATTTTTTAATTATTATTTTTAATGAATTTATTTTAATAAAGAGTTGTGCCTGATGCTAAACATATTATGTTAACACAAAAATCTCGACTTTTAATTTCATATTAATATCGGAAAGAATCAGTTAAAATTTTTTTCATGAAAAATACATAGATATGTTTCTAGAAATGTTTAATTAATTAAATTATATTTGTTTAAGATGTTGCGCAGTATAATGTACCCCTTGTGTGAAATATCCAAATGTTTTAGTATTTATAGGAACATATGTTCGACTTGTCAATAGGGATGGTTTTAGTTTAGCATATTGAGCAAATGGGGAATGACAGATTGAATAAGAGGATTTATGTGGGTGAATTTAGGGAGTGAGATTGTGCGGAAAATCGATCATGAACCGTTAATGGTCACGAACAATTTTAGTGCAACATACCTATACATAAAATTACATTTACTTCATTAAAAATTTTGGAATGAGGGGGAAAGGGGGACGACTTTTAAATGCTAAATCTGAATCCCGGTTTTTTATTGCAGATTTGGATAGAGCGTAAAAAATTGGTAGAATTTATCTAAAACAGACTTATTTTTTGCCTGGGGCAATTTTTTTTAAAGAATCAGATGTCCCTTTTCAAACCTCCAAACTTTTATCAGAAAAAAATTGTAAATTCGATGTCTATTTTAAGAGATATTGCTCTGTTAGAATTAAAATAGGGCATCTATTATACTATAATTACCATAAATATATCTTCACGCCATTTACCCATTTCTGAGTGTGGCACTCTGCTCAAAGCAGATCTCGGTATTACGAAATATTTTTGCGCCTGAAGTGCAGTTACCAGTCATCAAATCACGGCCTCCAAGAATGGTAGTTACAATTTTAAAGGTAAAATTTGTCGGCTGTGAGGCTCTAATCGAAAATCTTATGATCCATAGTCTGGTTTCTAAAAAGTGCAAGCGAAGCGAGCTTACCTACAGGAAATTTCCACATAAACATGACTTTTTCCCCTGAAACCTAATATACCTATTAAAAATAATAATTTACTTGTCGCCTTACAAAGACCGAGAAAAACATTTTTTTGTCTCATTCTTACAGTTCTCTTCAAATATAATCTTCCTGAATCAGTGTTCTGTTTCGGTTTTATTTCTACGTTTGATATTGCAATCATTATTAGTGAAATCCGAATTTGTATCCAGTGTACACGGCATTCACAGAGGCACTTTACAGGTGAACAATCGCACACGGATTACGCGCGGTTCTTCCTCTCGACTGAGTAGACACAACGGTTAAACTACTAACACCGCTAAGCAGATTACATGGCGGCTCTGCTACTCATCCGCCGACCATCGCAACCAACAAAAACCGCACGGACATCAGTGCAACGGCTCATAGTTCCTTTTTACAGTTACGAATTTATTTATTTTTATTAGAAATCGATGTATGTTTGGGCATAACATGATTTGTCCAATCGTCGCACATGAACAAAAGGTTCGACCTGCGTAGGGTAAAGCGGAAAGTTCTTCTTATCTGGACTATCTGTACTTGTAGTTGAAAGCGATCACTTTAAATGGTTTAACCATTGTGCAATGCCGTCTTAGACCTGAAATGTTGCGTTCGATTATGGTTGATGCTGCTGACGTACACATTTCACAATCCTCCTTCAGTCTGTCTTGTTCGTTGGTCCCTGAAAGAAGACATGAACATGGTATTGACAACTTGACAAATTTTAGGCAAAAATTTAAATGTGCCACACGAAACTGATTTGTTCCACACGGAAGTACTGAAATGTTACACGGAAACACTGAAATGTTACAAAACTTATTTATTCATATAACGAATACGGTATTACCAAAACAGTAGGTCACTTTATTCGATCAACGTGGATGGTGGAAGCGAGCTTATCTTCAGATAAGTTCATCCATTAAAACTGATTACTGTAATTCGAATTTGTCGATCGGGAGTTGTGTAGGTTTAGGGTTTTTTTATTACAAGTACGTACGAACTAACTTGTGCATCATTATGAATGTTTTTTTTTTTCATTGACAATAACTCAATGATGTATCCGATATGTTTATATGTAATTTACCTGTAGGTTAGCTTGCTTCGCTTGCACTTTTCACAAACAAACCCTAAACTTACACAACTCGCGCTGGACAAACTCGAATTGAAGTACTCATTTTTAATGGAACTTATATGAAGATAAGCTCGCTTCCACATTTCACGTTGAAGGAATAAAATGACCCATAAGCCTATGCTTTCAAGATCATCCAAATCCGACCGCCACTTAATTTCTACCATTTTTCCCTTTAATTGGGAGTAAAATTGAAAGAAATAATCCATTTTGGAAGTAAAGTAATACATTGCAAAGTAGACCCAAATGATCTTTTTTCGTGTGATAGTATACGTGTGACGTAGTATTTTATTACATACTCATAAGTAATAACACTGATTCTAAATTATATAAGTATTTGGGTTAAGTATAATGAATTTAAAAAAGTTACTTTTTGTAAATCCGACTTTAGTGCTCGTGCTGGATTCATAGTTTATTGTTGTAACTTTTCTAATAAAAACAATCAAATTTTGTCGAAAATTTAGCGTTATGTGCTGGAATTCATCTTCATGTAGCATCATAGTGTAGTTACTCATTCCATCTGCGATGATTTGATGATTAGTGCTAACAGCTCTAACTCTTCAATTTTCGCTTATGACACTCCATTCTGTGCCAATTGATCAGCAGCCGGTCCTGAAGCATGGAGCGAAGCAAACTCGGGCACGCGATGGCTATGAGGGTCTGACAACGAGGAAATCTCTACAACGATTAACATCAGCAGATGTAGTGATTTTTGTCGAGGACCGGAAGTCAGCAGATACTGGTAGACAATCTCAATCAAGACTTCTATCACACGTACGTGTGCTTGTAATTTACCTTATGCCTATCATGACACCATGACAGAGGGGGTTATGTCGTCATCTCTTGATTCTTAATTTTATATGGGATTGGAGCTGCAGCACAACGGTTGCGTTTACCCCTTATTTGGACTGTAATTAAATGTCACGCGGGTAAGCTAATACTTCACTCGTACACAGTCACAAAAAAGGATAATTTGTAACAAAAAAAACTTTAAATGTCACCCAAAAAAATATAAAATTTAAAAAAATAATAATTAGTGACACGGGCATGTTACACAAAAAATATTAAAATAGGAATGTTTTTTCCACTGTACTAAAACAATGATGTACAAATTTTATTTATGTGGAATTTATCTGTAGGTAATCTCGCTTCGCTCGCACTTTTCACAAACAAACAGCTCTAACTCTTCAATTTTCGCTTATGACACTCCATTCTGTGCCAATTGATCAGCAGCCGGTCCTGAAGCATGGAGCGAAGCAAACTCGGGCACGCGATGGCTATGAGGGTCTGACAACGAGGAAATCTCTACAACGATTAACATCAGCAGATGTAGTGATTTTTGTCGAGGACCGGAAGTCAGCAGATACTGGTAGACAATCTCAATCAAGACTTCTATCACACGTACGTGTGCTTGTAATTTACCTTATGCCTATCATGACACCATGACAGAGGGGGTTATGTCGTCATCTCTTGATTCTTAATTTTATATGGGATTGGAGCTGCAGCACAACGGTTGCGTTTACCCCTTATTTGGACTGTAATTAAATGTCACGCGGGTAAGCTAATACTTCACTCGTACACAGTCACAAAAAAGGATAATTTGTAACAAAAAAAACTTTAAATGTCACCCAAAAAAATATAAAATTTAAAAAAATAATAATTAGTGACACGGGCATGTTACACAAAAAATATTAAAATAGGAATGTTTTTTCCACTGTACTAAAACAATGATGTACAAATTTTATTTATGTGGAATTTATCTGTAGGTAATCTCGCTTCGCTCGCACTTTTCACAAACAAACCCTAAGCATACACAACTCACGCTCGACATACTCTAATCACAGTACTTATTTTTAAAGATACTTATCTGAAATTCGCTTCCTTGTTCGATATTGAACAAATAAAGTTTTTTTTTTATGATTCCATTAGTATTTACAATCTATCTTTGTATAGATATTCAGTAAATTTCAGTGATTAATGACATATATGATATGTGAAAGTAACTGCCCATTGGCAGAACTTTACTTACATTTACTTAGTTTGCTATAGTTACTATAATTACAGTTGACTAAATTATATAATATTATGAAAATACTTAATCCTAAGATGAACTTATTTAAATTAGTCCTGTAAACAAATAAAGTAACCCATTGTTTTAGTACTGCTATATTCGTAACATAAATATACCTTGCGCATGCCTCAAAATAAATTTTGTGTCTAACAATTTAGTGTTTCCGTGTAACATTTTAGTATTTACCTGTGGAATTTGTGTGTAACAAATTAGTTTTCATATATATTCCATTAAAAATATTGATATGAATAACATTTTCTTAAATTCTAAAGCTAAGAACAATCAAAATAATTAAATATAACCCCTAATCCTTAAAGTAATAAGAAAATATCTATATACTTATTTCGATAACTATGTTATTATCATCATATAATAGTGACTTTATTATTATTAGCTAGTGTGACATATTTTGACGATAAATTAGCTATCGTGATATCTTATCGAAATATGTCTTTAAATATGTTCTTATTACTAAGGCTTATGGGGTTAGATTAAGTTTGTTAGTAGTGAAAAAGATTATTAAATACAATATTGAATGAAATCGGTAGCTGCAGGTATCTTCCTTCGTGGCCTGGAATTGCTTAACCAAAGTTTACAAAATATCTGAGGTAGTCTAAGGATGAAAAGGTAATTTCTGTGCAAAATCTCACAACCGGAAATGTTGATAATTTCATTATTTTCAAGTAGTGCGTTCAGCTTAAGACTGATGAATGCCGACAGCAACAATCGCCGATGTAACAACATAGAAGCCGAGTAGCGAACAGCGAATCCGGCTCTCAATACTTAGCGTAGGTAATTGTGTTGTTTGGGTTCGGCATCGGGGTCGCTCGTCGCTTGTGATGCAACGAAACGTAAGAGATTACGGCGGCCGTGGCCGTCCAGCTGTCAGATTTACTCCGAGCGTGGAGTTTCGAGGCTTCGACCCGTTTGAGGCATAAGGCGTGATCATTATAATTCGCAATAAGACGATGTTGGCTATTGGCCAATCGTTGTTGCGGTTTCGGAAGCTTTGTGCAGTGCTCGATATTTCGATGCTTCAGATGTTTTACCGCCACAACAATGTTGGAGGAATGAATGGAGTTACTACATGCACGTCTACACATTCCACGTTGTTAGTTCTGCATTACTGCATATGTGGAGATCATCTGATTTTATTCAATAGCTATTGTTCTATTTCGTACTCACCTTTTCAAAGCACTAGCACTCTTTCACATTTTACTTCACCTCCGATTTGGATGAAAATTTATGATTATTACATTTTACTAAATTAAAGGAAAAATGCTAACAATTGTGAATGTTTTTTTCAGTGATATTAAAACAATGATGTATGCTTCGCTCGCACTTTTCACAAACAAACCATAAGCCTACACAACTAACGCTCGACAAACTCGAATCACAGTACTCATTATTAATGGAACTTATCTGAAGATAAGATCGCTTCCACGTTCCACGTTGAACGAATAAAGTAAAGGTCATCCGAGTCCGACCGCTGCTTGTTAGTATTTTTCGCTTTAGTTTTACGCAAAATTTACGAAGATTTATCCAAATCGGAGGTGAAGTGGCTCATCGCAAGGTTGAATTTTAAATGGATGAATGAATGAAATGAGTGATTTCTTGTTATTATAATATATTATTTATTTTCATTTAATTTCTTTTGTGCGCACGAAAAATTATAAATTATAATTCAATAACATTCAACTATATATTCTTAAATATATGTATAATATAATGTAAACTGTGTTACAAGATTATTAAGTAGGTAAAGGTAGATTAGGTAAGGTTTATATCTAAAGCAAAGAAACAGAACCACCGAAAGGGAACGTAATGGCAACAGAACATGTACCGTATATTGCACACTTATAAACAAACAGTGACGATGCGGATGCGAAGAGCGAGATCACAGGACGAGGTGATGGCCCGCGCGTCACAAAATCTTGGCAGCGTACACGGGGACAGGTAACGGAGGATGAGAAGCAGCCGCGGACACGACGTGCTGGTGATGGTGCTGCGGAGGCGGCGGCAGCAGGAACGGACTCACGAAGGCAAGGTGGTGCGCTCCTGCTGGCGTGGGCGCCGCCCCCATGCCGTGGTGACTCGCGCCGCCGCCCACCGCGTCCCCCGCCCCGCCCACGTAGTCCCCCGGGTGCTGGTGCTGGTGCTGGTGCGCCGACGCCCCCGCGTCGTGCAGCTTGCGCACGTGCTTCTTCAAGTCGAAGTTGCGGCAGAACCCCTTGCCGCACACGCGACAAGTGAATGGCTTCTTGTCGTTGTGCGTGTGCATGTGGAACGTTAGGTTGTAGACCTGGTGGAACGCCTTCGAGCACACCGTACACTTGTACGCCTTCTCGCCACTGTGCGTCAGTTTGTGGTTCTTGTAGTTGCCCTTTTGATGGAAGCCCTTGCCGCAGTACTCGCAGATGAACGGCTTGTAGCCGGCGTGGATCCGCGTGTGCGTATTTAACGTGGACGATCTGTTGAACGCTTTGCCGCACGTGTGGCACTTGTGCGGCTTCTCCGCTGTGTGGATGATTTTGTGTCGACAGAGCGTGGACGCTTGCCGGAACCCCTTGCCGCACACTTTGCAAACGAAAGGTCGCGCACCCGTGTGCACCGGCATATGCCGCGTCAGATTGTAATGCGCGTTGAACACTTTGCCGCACTCGCCACACTCGAAACTCTTTTGCTGTTTGCCGACGGCAATTGACTGCTGATGGTTGGGCTGGTGCTGTTGCTGTTGCTGTTGCTGGGTGGACTGGTGCGGGGACTGTTGCTGTTGCACTGATTCCAAGTCCGTATTGCTACGTTTCACATTCACATGGGAGCTTTCACTGAGCGTGAGCGTGACACTGGCGACGTCGCTGGCCGCGCTGGCCGGGTTGGGCGCGTTGGCCACGGGGGAGGAGGGTAGCGCGTAGGACGCGGCGGACGCAGCCGCGGCGGCAGCGGCCACGCACATCAGCTGCCCCGGGTGGTAGTACAGCAGGGGGTAGCCGTGCAGCAGCTCCTGCGGCACGCTGCGGAACGTGGTCGACGGCACGTACTTCTTGAACGCGGAGTCAAGCTGCGCGCTGTACTGGTGCAGCTGGTGCTGGTGGTGGCTGGGCAGCGTGGGCTGGGGCTCCTTGCGGCCGCGACACCGGCCACGGTCGCGGTCTGGCTCCATGATGCGTGCGATAGAGAAGTTGAGCGGCCGCGAGCACGGGGTCTCCGCCGTTGCTGTTTCCGCCGAGGCGGGCGCGGGCTCCGTGCTGCACGGCGCCGCCGTCTCGTCCGTTGCCATCGCTCCGCTCGCTCCGGCCTGGTACGGTTGCATCACACGCTTCTACCACTCGCTTGCAATCGCTCCCCTTCAGCCATCCGATGCTGAACCACGACCCACAGTCGCCTCTGGAAACAAACATAACTCTCTAAATCACAATAAATACATTCTTTTATTTTTAATACATCTTCAAAGTTAGAAATAGATGTTATAAATTCAAAATAATTGCAAAAAATAAGGGTATATTTAATGAACTGATTACAACGCAAAAATAATTTTTCCGAAATTCATAAAAATAATTACCTATACCACACCTTACTTGGAGCAAACATTTTTGTTCGCTATTGGTCTGATAGGTTAGAGCAGGGTTCTTCAACCTTCCTGACTTTTCCAAAGACATCCTCGTGCTTGATTACAATAAAAAGGTATATTTTATATACCTCTTGATTGAAATTTATTCCAAAAGATTCGTTCAAATTGAATTTAAAATTAAGTGATGATTGTATAGAGTATTTTGCTACAGACGGATATGTGCTGTCCTGTGCAATCTGCTGATCTACGGACATCATTTCTTAGTGATCATTTTACAGTTCAATGGTGATTTTCCGCGGAACCATTTGGAAATTTTCCGGAATCAAGCTTAAAGAACCCTAGATGAATAAAAAAATTGTTTAATTTAATTAAAGTTATTCAGTTCATTCAATATTATTTAATTTAAACGTACCTATCTTCTCACGCTTATTTAACAAAATTAACAAATGAAATAAATGTTATTGTTTACATATTTTTCTTTATTACTGTAACATATAACCCATCAGACCAGTGACACGAAAAAATACTGTACAAATATTGTGAATTTCGGCAAATTATTTTTGCGTTAAATAATTTTAGTTACAATAATTTTGAATCAGCCTATTTATCTAACTATAGTTGAATTTTAAAAGTAATTTTAAAATTACATTTCGTCCATTAAAATATTAAGCCCTGATTCGGCATACGGGCTATGGGGCCAACGAGTCCCGATCACGCATGATGAGTTAATAATAACAGCACCGGAGCGAGTGTATCTCACTCAATTAACGGATATCGCATTTAATAAGTTTCCCCTCCTGTTAGGGTTTCAATTATTTCCAATTTATAACATATTAGCGGTGCGTGAGTGTGAGTGAAGGTACTGCACTGCTAGGCTGTGCTCTTGTATCCTTTCCCCACTTGCGTGGCTAATACAGCCATTGAGTCTGCAAAGCTGCTTTTCTCACCTTTGCTTTCAGTAGGTTTGGTGTCCGATTATTCTAATTAACACGCCTACAAATCGTGTCCTTAGTTTCGATTTGAAAGGATTCATAAATATATATAGGTATTTTTCTTTGCCATTGTCTGCGAAAACCACAATTATCAACATAATCTTATGATTCACAGTTCGATAAGTTACCACGGAGCGATTTACCCCAATAATCCTCAATATTGAAAATGTTTTTCCTGAATTGCGATAATCTATTGGCAAAATTATTTTTCTGCTTATCAATCCTCAACCCTTGCAGTTTACTACAAATGTTTCGTATAAATCTATTAAATTAATAATTGGGTGTATTGCACGATAATGTAGAATGTCCGTGATTGAAATTATCAGGGCTGTACCTGCAACAGGAATGGCAGCTATTGATCCTGTAATAGTTTTGTGCAAATTATTGAATTTTATTGCTAAAATAGAAAAAGTAAAATGTATCATTTATTAAGTCGTAAAATGAATGGTGAATAGATTGCTTTATTGAGCAAGGTGCATTTGAACATGCATGAAATCAGCAAATATGAATCATAATCGCTGGCAAATCGGCGTCAATGAACCAGTAAATATTTAAGAGATTTCAATCGGTAAATAATCCATGAAGTTCGGCGTTCATCCCTGCGAAATGCGAATGCGAATGCGACTGCGTGATGATACCATTCTCGTTCTCTGTCTGCGGTTCGATGCACGAAGCTTTGAAGCTCGTCGCTCGTCGCTCGAAGCTCGCAGCTCGACATTGTGGTGTCAGGTTCAGCGTTAAGCCGTCAAGTGGCGCTGGTGCTGCTGCTGACATCACACAGTTCGCACAGCGTCCATCAGCCAATTAACCGTCATCGTGGCGTGATCATCGTTTACAATACCCCGCGCTGTCGCTGTCGACTGTCGATGTGGATTAACGCCTCTCGCCTCATGCATTACCTATAATCGAAATGCTCCCCTCTCGGGGCTGTACTGAACCCTGTACGCTGAACGCTGAACGCTGAACGCACCGACCGGCCCCTGAACGGTCGCTGAACGCGGAGCGACGGATTCAATGACACATACAGATTGATGTTATAGATTTCCTGTATATTAGACAACTTATTTTTGTGCCCTCGATGTATGAAACAATAATTGCCTGTTACACGCTTGTTAGCACGATTGTGTGGTTTTACTGGTTTTGTGACAATCAATCTGACGGTTTAATACCATACTTCCGGAATTAGATTTCAAACACATTCCCGATCGCGATTGCCGGTCCATTATTTACAGCTAATTTCATATTTATCCCTCATTCATATCAATGGTGCTGCTAAACCAAACACTTTGCACTTCAATATGTTGTAAAATATCCGTCTGGTCTCTAGTTATTCTTGCCCGGAAATTCGTTTCAATTTTGCACAAAAATTTAAAAAATAATAGTAAGGATAAGATCTAGTTTTAGAAGATACTATAATTAAACACGTAAACAAATTTAAATACTTAAAGGAACAAAATTCTTAAGCTCTACGCGTAGCGGAGAAGAAATTAACAGCAGAATGACGCAGACAAAGGCAACAATAAGACAATTCAGCATTATAGTCTAAAATTTCCATAAAAAAAAGATATACCTATACGATAAAGCATAGCTACACATGGAAGCACATGGAACAGAACAAACAGAACAGATGATGTACTGAATAATCTTCTGTAGCCTATACTGGACAGAATCCCAAACGGGGAAATAAAAGAAGAATGTATATAGAAGAAATAATCATAGACAATATAGAGGAGAAAAGGCCCAAGTGATACGGGCATGTCCAAAAAATGGAAGAAGAAAGACGGTCACAGATGTGATTGTCAAAAGCATATGGAAACGAAACATGGAAAAATGATAAAAGCAACAAAGATGAGACGTTTCTATGGCCTAACTACACTGGACCTATACCAAACGCGGAAATAAAAAGAAGAAGAAGAAGACGAAGTGGTAGAATCGGTTAACAGGTAAAAATTCAGTGGGTGTACAATCAATCATCCCGTATTTTCCTACTTTAGTGGTGGATTTTTTTTTTCAAATTTAAATGGAACCAACTATACTTATCCAATAAATAAAGAATTATCAAATCGGACAACTCAGTAAAAAGTTATGAATGCTAATTCATAAAAAAATATACATGTCGGCTTGACAACGTCCTCCGCTTTTTCGTCGGTTAAAAATACTTCAAATGGAAACGACCACAACGAAAGAAAAGCGGAATATTATATAATTGCATCTTCGCAATGCTGTGTAATTCATATTTAAAGTTCTTGTTTATGAAAATATTTGAGTTAGCGGTTGATTGCCTACCCCTCTGTAAGTAGACGATCTAATAAAAATACATTAACCGTTTCGAAATAATATGCTGCTTCCCTCTTGAAAAACACTAACATGTTCATTTGATCCTATATTAAAATGAACAGGTAAGAGTCTGATATTATTTTTTAATAATACTGCTACCGGTAAACGGATCCCAGACAACAGGGAACAGCCGAACAGTGCACGGACTACCGTAATATGGGTTTAATAGTAAGCATAGCCGAGCAGTTGAGATTCAATCTGACAGCGCACAACGAGTCGACGAGCGTTACCTTCCACTTCCGGCCACGTGCTGCCTTCACTGCATACAAACACACAAAGCCGCGTGCAAATTTGCATCCACCCTACGTCGATGGGGTAGTTTTATGTTAATGCGACCTTAACTTAATCAGTAGTCTTCAAAATTTACCTTCAAATCCTTTCCTCACTGCCACTGCTCGCAAATCTTATGCCAGTATTACGCGGTAATAAATTTATATATATTTCTCGTCAAATTTCTACAACATATTTTACATCAAATGTCGTTCGTTTTACACGCTCATAGTAACATTTTAAAAATATATGTTGAGTAAATGTGCAATTTGAATTACACAAAATTTTTGAATGTTTTTATGAAATATCATTGCTGTTTACTTTCAGGAAGGATTATGTAAAAATGCGTTGATATAACTAATCGTTTAATATCATTACTTTAAGTTTTTAAGTTCTCTTCCGAGGTATTTAATAAATTTTATTTATATAATTATATTAAATAAATGAAAAATAATTTGTCAAATTTTGACATTTAATATTTTAACATTCATACTGATTTGCCTAATTACCTGATGACTGTTATAACAATTGTTGAAATCGGTGTTGCCAAATTCACATTTCTTTTAAATAGCTCGTATTCCTTTACGAAGAATTATCGATTCGGAATTAATAAAAGAATCGTTCTACCTAAAGTTTATCACCACATTTCTGAACCATCTGTATTAGTGGTGTCAAAATTGGTAACCAGTAACGGTCTCGACAAACCACGGTTAATCGAAAATTGCGGTTTACCTAGGTTAACCAAGAACCGCGGTTAACCGAAATCCGAGATTAATCGAAAAACGCACTTTAACAATAAATTGTGTTTAATCGGGATTAACCGATGATTCGAAATTATCGAGTCAACTCGGTATACCGGATAATAATGGTTAATTAAAGTAAACGAAAAATAAAGGCTAATGAATATGCATTGAAATAAAATTTGATTGATTTTTATTTTATGATAAAATTAATTTTTATTTTTATTATGATACAAGAACATATACATTTTGGTTTTAAACAAAAGAAAAAAAAAGATATTAACATTTTTTTGGTTTAATTTTTATTTTAATTATGATATAAAAAAACAAGCACATCAACATTTTGTAAGCAATTTCTTTTTGCATTTAAATTGTTTACTGCAAACAGAACCGCGATTAACCGAAAAACCGCGATTAACCGTTATACCGCCTTTTTTATTTTAAAAAACCAATCGATCTGATTAACCGGTTTTCCGACTAAACGGTTAACCGCTAATCGCCAGCCCTACTTTGTATATTTGCCCCCTACGCTTATGAACGTACGTTAGTATAAAACTTTTCACATTCATTTTGAAACGTGACCCAAGTCTTGTAGGAGGCAGAGGTTCATTGAAAA
Organism: Poecilus cupreus; assembly: GCA_963942605.1. Lineage (NCBI taxonomy): Eukaryota > Metazoa > Arthropoda > Insecta > Coleoptera > Carabidae > Poecilus > Poecilus cupreus. The sequence continues at coordinate 13,963,578 of OZ012715.1, forward strand.
CAGTTTAAACACCGCTGAACAAAATTATATGCAGCTAATTACAGACTTCGAGGCGCGTGCCTAACCGAAAGTGCACACAAAGACGAAATATGATAACGTCTTTATGTCGCCGAACGCAGAGGAAACGGGGCTACACTTCTTGTTTCCGCCGGAACTCCAAACCTCTGCAGCCTTCACCTGGTGCAAGATGTGTGCTCTGCTAATGCCCACGCCGTAAGCAGATACTTGATACGCAATGCGCGGAGAATGAGCACGAGGCAAGAAAAAAGTCATGTGTTCTTTTTATGTCGCAAGCACATTGTTTGGATTCACCTGGTTTATTTCACATTCTTAAGCCCTTGTCACATGGTCAATGATTACTTCATTTTTGTTTGTCAAATTATGTATGATGACGTCACATCATTCACATTCTGTTTTATTGTATGAAGAAAAGAAGGTGTGTCAGACGGTCATTCTTTTCACTAGAGTTCGTCAAACAGAAACTTTCCAATGCCACTGAGAACATCACTATTTGTTTTGTGTCCTATATAATTAATATATTTTTCATTTCTCTTTTCATTAACATTAACTTAATTAACATTCCCAACCAGGTTAGCTATAAATACATATTTTTAATTTTTTTCGTCTGAAGATGGTAAGAGTATTAACCACTGATTGCTATATAACACTAGATTGGGCATAGGCCATATTCTGCCATCTGAGAGCGTTCCCAATTGAACGGGTAAAATTGAGGTCTGCCTTCACTCTCTCTACACTACGCTCGCCGCAACCTCTCTTTAGGTCATACCACGAATTGTGGTCATACCCATAGACAAGAGAGATAGATCTTTAAATATTGAAGTATTACAAAACCTCAATTTTGACGATCATGGCGGCGTTCAACTGGGAACGCACCTTAGCGGGTTATGCCCAATCTAGTGTTATAGAGAATTCAGTGGTATTAACTCTTTTTGGTTTTGATTTAATGAGGTGGATTATTGTGAATTCAGTGGGATTCGAACCTACGACCTCTGGCGTGCTAGGCTTAACTTTTTTGTGACGATGGGAAGCGGACTAACTGCTTTGGGCATATGTCGCCTCATGAGTGGATATAATGAATTTATACCAACGACCCTGCTCTTCAGTGGGATTCAAACCCACGACCTCTGGCGTACTAACCTGGTGACATAGCCGCTATACCACCGAGATCAGCTTAAACTTACTTATTTAATAATATATTCCAAAGAAGGCTAATTGAAGAATTTATAATATTTGTACAATTATAGTCTTATTAAAATACTTTCTTCATTACTGCTATTAAATGTCACTCGATCTGCCAAGACTACAAAAGTCGAAGCAAAAGAAACGTTTCTTTCTAGCGTATTTGACCAAACTGTATGATGTGATGTCACGTTTCTGTGTTTGTCATTCAAATGTTTTGGCAAACGGTGGAAACACTGACGGTGTGGCTTACGATTCAGACGGTCGCGTGATCCTGTAATGAGCCATAGAAAATAACCGAACATTTTTTTTTAAACTCTTTTATAAATTATATAGATTATTGGTTCTTGTGCCCTCCAAAGTACTCCCCTGCCCTATTCTATTCACACACTTTCCCCAGCGGTATTTCCATTTCGCGAAGCTGTATTAAAAAGCTTCATTTGAAATGGACTTTAAGGTCTATGACGCATTTGTTTTTAAGTCATCAATAGTCTAAAAACGTCATCTTTTCAGCACTCATTGTAATTTCGGAAATAACAAAAAATCACAAGAAGCCAGGTCTAACGAGTAAAGAGGTTGATCTGATTTTTGGCATAAAGCTGACGAACTTACAAAGTTGAGTGTATGGGCGCATTGTCGTGGTGTAAGAACCATGAGTTTTCTCGCAACTACTCTGTTTTTCTTTTGCGTTTCTCTGACAGATTTCTCCAGTTTCACACTCAATTTTATGTTGTATCGTTGCTCCAGAAAATCGCATATTTCAAAATCGCTACTAACACTTAAACGCGGTACAAATAACCATATCACGAAAACTAAACGAGATATCAACAATTCAAGAACATGTGATTACAAAGGAGGTTATGTGCAACGCACTACCAATTAACAATTACGTGCTCTCATAATAATAATAAAACCTACTTATAATCTAATAATTTACTTGGCTTTTGACACTCTATTCGAATCTACAATAAAAAATAGTGGTTCTCATTTAAGATTTTCTGAAAATTTACCAAACTTTTTTGTAAATACTTCTAATTGCTTAGTAGATAATCGTGTTTAGTTTCTTAATTGTTATTATTTCAAAAAATGCATCTTATATCCTCAGCTTACCAAATAGTTCGGTAAATTCTACAGTACTCTTTTTTCGTGTAAGTTCATTACAGGTTGTAAGCAAACTTACATTTGAATTTGATTTATATTTGTTTTGATTTACGAAGGCACCGTATTTATTATTTCTTACAGAGTTGAAAGAAAATGTAAACCAAAATACCTTTACAATAAAATTGAAGAAAGGGAATAATTTTAAGCACGATATTTAATAAGACTGTTGTAAGAGAAATATTCGAATGAATTGGGGTTTTATTTCAATTATTTGAATTTAGAACATGTTCTTATATTATTTTGACACTGAAGTTATATGATTGCTATATGACAACTATATCTTTAATAAATTAAAAACTTTCAGATCTCATATCAGTAAAAAAAGACATTTGGATTTTAATTCTGGAAATATATTTATTTAAACACCGGCTGGTATCACGAGCTCTGTTTTTGGGTGTTTTAAAATTATTTTATAAAAAAATGCTTTGAATAAAAGTTGCAGAGAAATATATTATCTATCATTTTTATTTGAAATATTTTTTGATAAAATAATTTTAGAACATTTTACAGCGCTAAAACCGGGGCTAAAACACTTCTCTTAAAACACCCAAAAACAGATCTCGTGGTACCAGCCATTGTTTCGAATTATGTTCAGTGAAGTCTTTTATAATTAAACTATATCTTTGGTAAGATATTTTTCTAAAAGGAGGATGATATATTTATTTACTTATCGTTCTTGATTTTTACGACTCAGTGCAGTTCTCCTTTTAGCTTTATTTTGATCTCTTGTACTGCTGTACGGTACAGAGATTAATTCGTCTTTGTCTATTAACCATTTTTCTTCTTCTTTCTGGAGTGTTTGTATACCTTTGTTCGCTTTCCCGCTGCGTTCATCGTCTGTGGAGCGTACGTCGCAACGTAGACCGTGCATGGCATGTCTTGCGCCACGGGATTTATTGGTATCCCAACCTCTAAACAAATAAAGTGGTAGTGAAGCCATTCTGTTGGTTTATTCAACCTTGTTATCGAACGAAGTTCACCCAGCCACGACTCTTTCCATGTATATGTCTGTGTCTACGTCTTCCGAATCATCGATCTTGTCTTGAGTGACTCCCGGGCTAATCTCAACAAAAATTACGCTACTTGTGTCTTGGAAATACTTCATATCTTTATATTTCTGATTCTACTTCACCTCACGTAATTTGCTCACAGGTTTAAAGCGTACATTGCACGATGAAGTTGTGACTTCAAAAGTGTCTTTATATAAAAAATGGGGTAAATAGCTCCGGGGTAACGTGTCGGACTGTGGATCGTGAGATCCTCAGTTCGAATCTCACTGCCGACAGTTACAAATTTAAATTTACCCCTGTGGTTCCTCCTCCACTAACATCCTTGGGGGCTATGATTTGACGGCTGGTAACCGCACTTCATACGAAAAAATATATCACTTACCGAGATCTGCGTAAGCAGAGTGCCACACCCGTAATGGGTAAAAGGCGTGATGATATATTTATTTATTTATTTATAAATATAAAAAAAAATTGAATCATCTGTAGCTTTCTGTCAGCAAGAAAATTTATGTACACCTATGTGCAAACAGAACTGTTTGAATATAAGTCTACTATAAAGGCTCTGTTTCGGAAGGTTTTTGTAATGTGTTTAGCAATAAAAGGTTGTAAAATCACTATTCCACTTTTAATGCAGTTCGACATCTAAGAAAAAGAATATATTTAACCAAACGCGTCGTAAGCATAGTGAACCTAATTGTATTCTTTCTACTTGTCAAGTAAAATCGTCTTTTTGAAACTTAAATATCTTCTTGTGGAATAAGGATTGTTGGTTGAAGTATATATGCGCCGACAGAATTAATATTTGTCAAAATGGAAAGCGATTAAATAAAATTTAGGGTGCGTTATTGAAAAAAGTCTGGTCTGGCTTGAAATCTTTTATTTCTTGGCATTCAGAGTTCACTTGAATGATCTGACAATGACATATGTTGAAAGGTCACAAGTTAGTGGAAGAACCCTGAGCCTGAGCACTCCAAGTGTGGGGTTGGATGCTGGATCAACTTGTACAAATTTCATCAGGCGGCTTTCGTCGCATTTTATTATTAAGTGCGAAGCCTTTCATGGCATGTCTCGCGCAAATGACGCCTGTTTGTAGCTCGCTCCTCGCTTGCTTGTCGCTTGTTGGTTCGAATTCGTAGAGAGCAGAGCGTCTCGACGATGGTGACGCTGCCGGCGACGTTTAGGGCGGTGTCGCGAATCGCGGTGTCTTTCTCTGTCTCCACCGTTCTACTCGTTCACGCGCCCTGCACTGCTGACGGCCGCCACAATTATTGACTCTCGGAACGAAATGACTGTCAACACAAGTCATCTGTTGTGTCAAGGCAACACAAGAAAACGTGTCGAACACCGGAAAAACTCACCTCTTCGAGGAGGCTTTGTAGATGACAAAGATTTTTTAATGATCTGGAATTATAATCTGACGCACTGGGTGTTTGACCGAACATTATAAATATTTTGTACAAGATCCAGGAAGATGCAAAAAAATTCATGCGTTCTTTTCAATTCCTTTTTGCCGCATCATCGACATCCATCGTATTTGCTTTTCATATGCTTACTATAGATGTTCTTTTTTTTTTCATGAAGCTGAAGATACTCTCATTTATAGCAATGTCCTGTTTACTTATTGAATTTTGTTTTTTCGTTAACAATAGTCAAGTTTCCTATTATTTGTTCGTTTTTCACTACCCTAACTTTTGCCTTTTGAATAAATAAATAATTACATCATCACGCATTTTATATTTTTTGTACATGAAGTGCGGTTACCAGCCGTCAAATCACCCTTTCCCTCAAAAATGTTAGTGGAGGGAATAAATTTAAAATGGCAACTATCCTAGGCTGACTAGACGTACATGTTTATAGAGTATTATACTCTTTTCTAAATAATATCCTCTTGATACTTTTTATAAAAAAAAAACTCAAAATATACTCTTTTATATGTTACAAATGTCGAATGTTACAAATCTCGAAATTACATTGGCAAAACGCCGGATAATTGAAAATTTCAAAAGTACATACATAAAATATATAAATGTCGAATAATACCACAGAAAATTTTCATTAAAAGTGCTGTGATTTGAATTTGTCGAGCATGAGTTATGTAGGTTTAGGGTTTGTTTATTAAAAGTGCGAGCGAAGCGAGCTTTCCTACAGATAATTTCTATGAACATAACATTCGACATCTCAAACTTTCTACATTTGAATTTTCGATAAATATATAAACTTTGAATTTAATTTTGTACATTTCTATATTTGAGAAATGCATTTTCGACATTTGTAACTTTTCTACCATTCGATATTTGTATTTTCGATAAATGTACACTCTCTAATTGTAATTTTCAACATTTTTACATTCAAAAATATATTTTCGTGGTTGGTATTTTCGGGAAATGTTTTTTCGAGAAATGTTTTGTTACCCGATATTTTATTATCAACTATTGATATTTGGTTAAAGTTACTAAAATAAAATAAGTACTGATTTAATGTTTCAGTCAAGGTACTTCGTATTTTTGTAAAAAGAATCTGGTCAGCATAAATTATCAGCAGTTTGATTTTAATTGAAGATCTTTATTTTTAAAAATATATTTTTTGTGATCCCATTCATATTTACAATCTATCTGTACCGAGATATGCAGTAAATTTTAGTGATTAAAAGTTAGATGAAATGGGAAAGTAATAGCCCATTGGTAATACTTTACTTACATTTACTTAATTACTATAATATCAATTGACTAAAATGAGATTCTCTCCTCTAATATTTCAAATTAAATTAATGCGAAACTGCTAAAGAAATTCACATCAAATTCGAATTTATAGTATTGTCCCTAAAAGAATAATTCAAACAGGCATTTGTAAAAGTTTTTGAAAATAATGATTTAATAAGGTATTAAGATTATAGGCTGTGAAGTCCTGGCACGGACATATTTGCAGCGGTTGTGAAGCTGTGATTACATACATTGGCATGGCGTAATCCCCCAAATACATACTCCAGTACTCATATCCCTTAATCACACATGTGAGTGACAATAATCTTGGGCGGAAGTGATTCGGGCATATGGGTGACGTTTGTGCAAACCGCATAGGGAAGAATGATCGCCGCACGTCGCACTATTGTACATTGTCGGCGACAACGCGACAAGCAGAGGGGTACATACACATACATGAGAGCATAGGAGGTACAACATGGAACGCCCCTCGTTCAGAGTTCGTTTTACGCGTTGCTCGTTGCTTTCTTTCAACAACGGTTGAGAGCTGACGAGCCGACGAGCTGACGAGCTGACGAACTGACGAACTGAGATCGCCCCACAACATACGCGGTGTTGTGCTGTTCAATGCCCGACGGAACAGATTAAACGCCGATTGAAGAAACAACGGCTTCTTTCAAACCACCAAGAAATACAATACGCAGGCAATTTACACTGACATAATATTCATGGACGATTAGGCTTCAAAATATTTGTAAATTAAACAATATCTGGGTATAGTTCTATAAATTTTTTTAATAAAACTACGCTTTGACAGCAATTTTTTTATTGTTTTATATTTTACTCCATAAATGCAGCACTTTACTGTCGAAACGTCGTTTTATTAAACAGTTTTGCAGAAATATACCCACATATTGCTTTATTTATATTATGAGTTCTGAAAGCTTCTTTCAATATTCAAAATATTTCATTTTTCACATATTTCCTAACAAAGAAATGTAAAAGATGTATCAAATAAAATACGGGTAAAACTGTCGATGATGATATTCACGCCAAATGACTTAAAGTTAAAAATATGTAGAACTTTTGTATAGTTTGGTACCTAATGAACGGGAAGAAATCAGTACGAAAACACTGTGTACACATACAGATCTATATGGTTGCGAGTTATTGGTACTGTCTCAAAGAATGAAAAGTAAAATTTAGGTGCTGGAAATGAAATATTTAAAAAAAAGTGCAAGAAGAAACAATGTTGGACAGAATAAAAACTAAATAATAAGAGACCAATTATTGCAATAAACTTCATAGAAGCAAGACAACTAGCATGGTGGGGTCACATGATAAAATGAATGAATCGAGACCGATGTGACAAATTTGGATGACCAACGTGAAGGAAAAGAGAGTTTGTGGAACATCACAAGACACCTGGGATACCATCGTCAACAAGACTCTGAAGAAGAGGAACGTTAGCAGGATGCACGAAGAATGGTGACGAATAAGAAACAATGGGCGAAATTTGTGTACAATTAAGAGCCTTTTACACCCTACCCAGTGTTGGTGAATTTATGTCAAGAAAATTTGGGTTAATGACAACTTGATACTCGAACGAATTGCCTTTTTTAAATTATTATTATTTAAGTGTCCTCATTCTCAACTGCTGAGGATATATGCCGCCTCGGTACCTCGTTTTCGGTGGTGTGACGTCATGCAGTGTTCGCTGATATGGGTTTTCGCAAAGCGGTCACCCATCCAACTACTAATCGCGGGCAGTGCTGCTTAACTTGCGTTATCGAGTGAACCGGCTTCAACGCTACCTGCCATGGCCGTTGTCATAATCCTTGTTTATGAGCATATTGTTAATAATAGATTTTCAAAGTTCTCTCGTGGCATGTATCCATTGAAAATCCGTATGCATAGGAGAGCCAAGATCGTTTTTGCCATATGTTAAAATCGAAGTAAATAGTTAACAGATAATTGCTAAACAAATATTTACGTTCCATAATTACACGGGGTCCCACTCGCCGGTTTCGCATCGCATGACTTGAAGGGAGAGCCTGCGGGTTCCAGTGCATCCCAACTGCTGCATTTCAGCCGTTGTGTCACAAAGCCAACGACGGGGGTTCGCGCGACGAACAGTTTTTTGGTCTGCGATTATGGAGGCGGAAAGCAACTGCCAATAAACGGACTACCCGAGGGAATGTGTCGGGATGCAAGCCTGACTGGTGTCACGATTTTCCGCTACGGTAAACGCATTCAACGTTCCACCTCTACTTGTTCTGATTATGATGTGTTAGGTTGCTCGAGATCGTAGGAGCAGTAGACGAAGATTAGCAGATTATGGACCATGCATGTTCAACACAATTGTGCTAAGAATTTTGAGCTTCTCATTCAGCGATCTTCAAGATCAGGATCTTGATTTTCCTTCGGGCAAGCTTTTGCGATTAGGTGCCGTGGATTCTGTCGTACTCACATCGCCCTTTCTTTTCGTATTGTGTAAACAGCTTACTTCATACATTTTTTTTGTACTACAAGAACTGCGGTCATTAAACACTCCTGAATTAATTAACTATAAGAAAAGATTATTATTGATTGTTCAACAGGACCAATGTCCATTGTAAATTTATTTTTCATCATTTCATTAATAGAAAACTATTTTTGTTGCAGGTTTCGAAGGATCCATCAAACTTCGAGTACTCTTTCACAATATTGGTAAGTTCTTCAATAACTAATCATGATCCGTATTTAACTAAATATTAAAATTTAGTGGTAGTATTAAAAAGGAGAGTTTACGGGTTCACTTTAGAATTTAGAACTAAAAATACACTGAGTTTGAGTGGTAACTTTACCAGCACTTAAATTAATAAGCCGCGAAATAGTAAAGTAACTTAATTTTTTTATTTAAATTTTGTAATCAAATCTAACCAATTACAATATAGGCTGCTGAGACTATGACAATGACAAAAAAAGATGAAGGATATTTAAAAGTAACGAATACAGAATAAGAAGGAACTATGAAATAACACAAGAGTTAAAAGGAGAAGACATAGTGACCAAGATCAGGCAACAGTCAGATTGCTTGGAAATATATAAAGAGTAAAAGAAAAAGATGTAATTAAATCAGTATTAGAATGGAAAACAGGAGGAAGAAGAAGACGAGGCCGACCCAGATCAAAATGGGTAAAGGAATTGGAAGATTTAAAAGCAGCAGTAATTAAAAAACTGTCAAAGTAAAACAGAAAATAGGAAGATGTGAAGAAACCAAACTATAAGGATTTAAAAGAAAAGAAATGGAGATTGATCCATTCCAACAAAAGGATCTAGAGAGCTTCATAAAAAGGGATAATCAAATGTACCATTGCTGACAATTGCCAAAAGCAGACAAAACCGAAAGGAATAATTGTTCGAACCAAGGCTAATGTGTTCCGTGTAACCCGTAATGCAATGATGTTGTGGCCTTAATGATCTCGGTTTGCGTAATGGTGTACCTAGAGGACAGCACACTATTATATAGTTACAAATGGGTCAGGTTAGTCAAGATAATCAGAACTCATTTAACGTGAAGGGGAGCGTACGCTCGTGTATGCTGTATGCGGTACGATATTACATATATGTGGCATTTGCATCAGCAGTAGATAAGTGACTGCTAAGTGTATCTATTCGTGTGTGGTTGCGGTGTGCATGCAACTTTATCGTGAGATGTTCATCGAAAAGCGCGCATTTATCTTACAGATAGAAAACTGGACAAGTAATGTTCACCTGACCGCTCAACCGTGAGCACGCTAAGACGTACACGCACCAACACCAAGCGGTAAACGCTATCTAAGCCGTAAAAACCAAGCGGGGGCCTCATGTTTAACGCATTGATTTCCTAATACCTACAAACATAAACTTACACTAAAAACAAAGAAGTACACAGTCATCTCAAACTATAGCAGTAGGTGGCTTACACTACGCTGATGAGAAAAAAAAAAAGAAACGCGTCCGTAGTTACCTATTGATTAGATTGACCGATCTCTGTGACTTAATAACTTAGTTATTATTCATATACTGAATTTTATGTAACATTGATAATTTATTTTTTATATATTTTTTATATAGAATAATCGTGCGAGTATAGAATTCTCCTTACAGATTAACTACTTAATAAAGATAGGATTGGGGTAAATAGGTCTGTGTCATTTTAACTCTGGACATTCGCACTTGTTTCACAGATACACAAACGTCACACCGGGGTCTGGGAAACCCTAAGAAAAGGAAAAGTACTTTTCTATAACCGGATGTAATTTTTCTAGGAAATTTATCTATGGAATATTTGTTCAGGTTTATAAAAAGACAATAAACTTTTAAAAACCTTTCTGAACCATATATATTATTCAAAACACAGCATTTTGCCAAAACTTAACTTTTTATTTTGGATTATTGAAAACAAACACATAGGGATTTTGCATTGAATATTTGTTTAGGATTATAGAAACTGAATTTACAACGAGGTAACATCAAAGTTTTTGCGAATGCTGCCCATGTGGAAAAATAGTCAAAAATCCTGGGGTTTCTTAGACTCCAGTGTAGCAGTCTAGGGTTAAATTTACCTCTGTGGTTCGCCCTTCACTAACACCTTTGGGTTCTTGAGTGAACGGCTGGTAACCGCATTTCATGCGCAAAAATATATCTCGTACCGTATAATGGACAAAAGGCGTGATGATGAAGATGATATATAAAGAAATGAATAATTTGTTTCATCGAACGAAAGATTTTATGTTTCACAGTTGGATAAATAATATTTAAAAGTAGGATTACATATTTGGAAATTCAAAATGAAATTGATTTATTAATATAATGTTCCTTCAAGATGAAAAGTCTTTTGACTTTTCTGAAAAAGTAATGAAATTTAAATTGGAAATTATATCATCAAAATGGAAGGTAGACTGGTTGAATGGTAGAACGCAGGAGAAAGAATAAATACGGATATTAAAATAAAAAGGGACTTGAAGAAAATTGTAGGCTACGTAAGAATGATTTCGTTTACACGTAGGGCAAAAATGTACTTTGACTTGACTTTGGCTTTCAAAAGGCGACTTTACCCACTATGTAAACACTATCGACTAACTATTTTTATTCCTAAAGTCAAGTATAAAATAAATCAGACTTGATTCATATAAGTGACTTTGAAAAATTCGTTTAAACGCATATCGGCTACTTTTTAATCAGTGACATTAAATCCTCGTAATTTGAAATATATCAGCCGTTGTTTGCTCAATTTATATTCCATTCAGAACTGTGATTGCATTTACACGGTCATCACATTAAAAAAAATCCTGCTAGTATTTAATATTTCAAATTATTATCCATGGTTTTTCTGCAAATAAAAAAGATACTATCAATTGAAATTTTTTACGCAGTTACATAAATTATTTACTTGATAACTTGTCTACAAATTTTAACATAACTTCACAAATTACTGGCTGTTAAGGTCAAACATACGCGTCGAAAGAACGAACCCTTTATTTTTTAAAAAAACAGCAAATTCTGTATTCTTTATTTATTTTCATGTTCTTTATGGTCCAACAACCTCCATTCGTCAAAATATCATGGATTTTTTACAGTGACTTGTACATTGCAATGTCAGATGAAGAACATATTTTCGTTGGGTTTGTTCACTCCCATGAATTTTGTTTAGCAAATTCAAATTTCAATAAATTATTTCTTACAATTATTCTTATCGAAAAACAAAACAATTATTACTGTGAAGTCTTTGAACATTCTAGTATTTATATATGTGGATGAAAAGGATAACTGAAACATTCAACTATAAAAAAATATTCGTTGAAGTCTAGTTGGTCAAAAATTCAGAATTTTGATACTGAATTTCTAATTCCCATGAACGACGACAGTAATGAAAATAATTCGTATATTTATAAATATAATCGTCTATAACATACTAAAATTATTTTACATTTGAATTTACAGTTTTTGAGAAACAAATAAGAATATACCAAAAAACACACTTTTTGGTATATTTTTATTTGTTTCTCAAAAACTGTAAATTCAAATGTAAAATAATTTTAGTATGTTATAGATGATCATATTTATAAATATACACATTATTTGTATTACTGTAGTCGTTCATGGGAATGTGTGACATATATTTGACTACTTTAAAAATTATGTTCATGTATAATATGTAAACAAAATTGGCATTTTAAAATTTATTACAAAACTTTGGACTTTTATCTACAAACGTAGGTATAAAACATTATATGTTTCATTTATTATAAAAATGATATATTGTTTCAAAAAAGTCATGTTCATCTTGCGCTATCTTCAGCCCGTATTGGCCCGGATGGTTCACCTTAATAAGAGGATAGACTAGTAATTTTACTTTTCAAAAGTGGCCTTTTCAAAGTCAAATCAAAGTAAATTTTGGTCGTAGCTGTAAAAGTAGTTCATAATTGAGTTCTATGATTAAAAGACAATAACAAAAGTCTTAAAGTCCTTAAACAGTCGTACCAAACTTTTAAGAACAATGTCCTAGGGTCACACTGTGAACTAGTTTGATAGTTTTTCATTTCTCTACACGGTAAAAAAGTACCCTAGAATTTACCGAATTATTCGTTAATTTGTGGATGTAGGAAGCATTTTCTGAAAATTCATAATAATTTAGAAACTAAACACGATAATTTACTAAACAATTAGAAGTATTTACAAAAAACAAAATGGTAAATTTTCAGATCTTATATCTTCAGTTTACCGAATAGTTCGGTAAATTCTACATTACTCTTTTTTTTTTTCGTGTAACAACTATACAATTACAATAACAACAAAGATTGGGTGTTTTCACGATTGGATACTACGTAAAATGTAGGTACCTTTGTAACTTGTTCTTGTCATTTTCGAGGACATGATTTCCTCGCATAAATAGTGTGATATCTTTTAGTTTTTTAGCTGATGACATGCTAATGCTATGAGGATTTAAAAAATAAATATTTTTGAAGTCCTCGAGTAAAAGTAGATAATATTTAATATTCTAGATACTGGCAGTGATTAGGGCTGTTGTTCAGGGTAGTAGTGTAGGTTAAGTGTTGTGTGGGAGTCAAGCTGGTAGCTGGTGGCGGTCAGTGGTCATATATCTCCGTGAAGTGACAAGATAGCGGAGACCGGCGAGCAGCTAGTCGGTCACGCACGTGAGCAGAAGCTCAAAATGCAATTCGATTATTTAAATTCGTATGACTCAACCTTGGCACTTGGGTCACACTAGCCACGGTTTTAATTTTATTCAGCGCTAATCGAAGCGAAATTGTTCAAAAAACTTTAACCTTTACGCCAGGTAATTAACAAACATTTAAAGAATTACAAATACAACTATACTAACTGGGAATCGAACACGACGTCATCTGTAAATAAAGCAATAATACTCCCCTAAATGCCATTAAAAGTATTTAGTCGCCTTTCAGTTACTATACAGTATATTCATATTCTGTAATGGAACCAGAAAATAATTTTAGGATCGTGGTTACAATTTGGAACGTGGTTCCTGAAAAATTTGATGCTTTTTGATGACCACGATGACCACAAATTTTTTGCGGTTGTTGTGGTCATTTTCTAATTTAAAAAAATATAATATATAAAAATATATTTATATGTGCTTAACAACTGAGTTGAATCTTTTTTACAATGATAAAAATATTTTCTTGAAACAAACATATTCCTATGTAAATAACAATAACTGGGTTTAAGTTCTGTATAAATTTATTATTTTGTCAACTTGTATCCTTGACTACATATTTATTTGTTTACAATTATATTTCACCTGAAGAAGGCAGCACTTTGCTGCCGAAACGTTGTGTTAATAAATTTATACAGAACTTAAACCCAGTTATTGTTATTTACATATACCATGAGTTCTGAAAGCTTTTTTCAATATTTAAAACATATTCCTCTTAAATGAAGAGAAAAATTGATTTGAATAGTGACAAACCGATTTCACGTTCATTGAAATCTTTTGTAGGGATAATAAATATTCTTGTATGAAAATTAATTTAGTTTAGAAGGAACATAATCAACTGAGACTCATTATAGGGACGAATTAGTATGAATAGGACTAGTTTTAATTCAAAATGATATCGTTTTAAATAAAAACGTTTCGCTTTCATTATTTTTAAAAACAAAATTTAAAAAACATTCAGTTTCTTTAAAAAAAAAGGATAAATAAAATTTATATTCAAAATTAATATTTTGTTGAATTGAAACTATCATTTTGTAAGAAATAAAATTTTCTTCAACGAATGCATACAAAAGGAAAACTGAAAATTTTCTTGAAACAATAAGTTATTTTTATGATTGTTTAAAAGATTTTTGGATTAAGCTATCAAAATATTTTTACGGAATTTAATTCAAGAGTAATTTATAATTTTACTATAAATTCTGAAAGTTTTCTTCAACTTATTGTTTCTTTTTATTCTTTATTCATAAAAAAAAAACACGCTAAAATAGCGAAATCTTTGCTTTACTCTTAAAAATTAACCGGGGTGTTTTGAATCACAACCGATTTATCAATAATCACAGATTTACTACATGTACTGCAACAAAATCACAACTATGATCGTGGTTAAGTTACGGAATTTACTATATATTTCTTTAGAATTACATTGAATTGAATCGTGTCTAGAAGTTGAATTGGAAAAAATTAGTAGTCTGAATTTCGATAGGAAATAAAACTTATGTGATCATTTGCCGACGTTTCGTAAAGTTATACTTCCATTATCAGGACTGTATAAAATATTTTTTTTTGTAACTAATATTGTATAAATTACAAAATTCAAACATAAAGTTAGTGGTATATACCATCAAAAATCACAAAATTTAAATTAAAAAAAATGTAACTAAATTTTCAGGAACTTTGTTCTGGTTTCATTACGGAATGCTTAAGCAGAACATTTAGTTAAAGTATACACACATGATATAGGAAAGCTAAACTTTTTTCTACCAATTAAAAAAAAGTTCTGTGATTTTGTAACATAAATACAAATAGTACACCTCAAATAACATTGAATATATTTTGTTGTTAAATTTTTATTGATAATTTATTTGATATACATTTTCAGAGAAATTTCATTGAAGAGTCCTCAAATCATTTAAACGGTATCATAATTGAAAATTAATTGATTATAAACCGTAGTATTCATCATGCCTAATTTTTTTTTAAATGCAACATTTTTGTATGTTGTATTGTTATTGTATCGCATTCCATTTATCATTTATGTTCGCACATTAGTAGATACATTTTTCCATGGGTCAAACAATGTTGGCACTGCATAATTCCCGATGATATATGTCTTTATTCACGCATGCAGTCATGCAGTATTGCGGGTATATTTACATAACATAGTTGGTGATATGATATATTGTCGTGGGAGACTCCTTTCCGCTTTTCAGTAGTTTGTTTAGGTAAATGAAATACGCTTAAGTGCTTCGTGCTCAAGTGCAGTTATTAGGCACATTAAGTGTCAGTCGGTTATACGGCTATAGATGGGCAATTACGAAAAACGAGGAGCTACCAACACACACGCTACTGCTAGTGCTACCGCCTTGCTGCACATAATATGCACAAACAGGGGTTGTAGATGTGGCGAGTGGCGATGTGGGTTGTTGCCGATATCGTTACCAGGGACGGATCTACATACATCGCGATATATCAGACCCAGACGTGGAAGCCACGAGCTATAATTTTAATTTTATTGCCTTGAAGATCTCCAAACCGATGGCAAAACATCATTCCAGGCAAAATCTCTTCTGCTACACAATTTGCAACCAAAAGGCGAAGTCTAATTTAAAAAAAAATTAAAGTTTAGTGTAACATTTAGTGTTGGAGGTAGACTAGCATAGCATATGTAATTGTATGTAATTTATTTAATATATCGTATAACTGTTAGTTAAATATGTTGAAAAAACTTTCAGAACTCATAACAAATTATAAAGACTTTTGGATTAATTTCTGTAATATTTTATTTAAATCCAATGCGTAGTAGCACGAGTTCTGGTTTTTGGGTGTTTTAAGAGAAGTGTTTTAGGCTCGGTTTTAGCGCTGTACAATGTTCTAAAATTGTTTATAAAAAAATTACTTTAAATAAAAGTGGTAGATAATATATTTCCCTATAAATTCTATTCGAATTCAGCCAACATGTTTACGAAACTTATATACAAAACTTTTAAACTTAACAATCACTCAAATTGTCAGGATCAGTGTTTCATCAAGACAAGAAATCTTGTCTTGATGATCACTTCTTGTCTTGGGCTTGATTTTCAAGACAAGAAATTAAACAAGAATCTTGTGAAACACTAGTCAGGATTATAGCAATAGATATCAGCTGGCCCTTGATATTGATACATACATCGAGTTATCTGTTATCTTTAAGGAAATATCACTACACGGAAAAATGTATGGTAGAACTTACCGAACTATTTATAAAAATTTTATAACAACTCGGAAACTAATGTGAACTATTTACAAAAAAAAATTTGAAAAAGGTTATTAAACCGAAAATTGTTGAGGAAAAGAGAAAATAAATCTGTTTTATTGGATAACTTGATTGAATTATATATTTGAAAAATTAAATTGACAGTATGACGATGTTTCGGCCATGATTACAACCATCTTCAGGTTCTACAAAAATGTCAAGACAACATAACATATCAATTATTATTATTATTATTAATTTGTAATTTGAACTTGAATAGGTTTTTAGACTTGTCACAAAGGATTGGTATCTGGACTTGACGAAGAGCCTCAGAAATGTACTAAAAATAATATTATACGATTGAAGAATCATTTTGCTGAAATATTTTCATTTAATTTTCAAAATATATTCCATTTCGGCTCTCAAAATAGATCAATTTTAAGTTGGACCACATAATTAAAAATAGTGAATTATAGATATATCATCACACAATGTGCACATTTGTATGCTACGTATTTTTATCCGGTTACGAGCCGTTCAATCCGAGCCCTAAAAATTAGGGAAATAACGCAACTATTGGAATTCAGTCAATTTATTAATTTCTCAACCTCGACCGGTTTCGAATTCGAACCCCACCTGAGGCATCATCAGGAAGTGGCAGTGCATCATTTTGTATTATTTTATCTTGTTTTTTTAATTATTGACTAATGTTCCATATTGTTTTAAGTAGAGATGGGGAATATCATCCTCGAATTCTCGAATATCTCGAATAATGGAAGTATTTCGAATATTAACATCAAAACAACAAATTCGAATAAATCGAATATTGCATAATATATTGTAGTCAGCTCTGTGTTCAGCAGTTGGGTATAAAACTTTATTATTTTATTTTTATGTACTTATTTCTTAGTTCTTATAGTTTAACCTGATAACATATAAATGCTCGGTATGAAATAAGTATTAGAATTTATTAATTATATTAAATTTAATAAAAATATTTGAGCCGATCTCCGAGGCGTAGTGGCTATGTCACTAGCCTAGCACGCCAGGGGTCGTGGGTTCTAATCCCACTGAAGAGCATGGTCGTTTGTGTTCACATAATTTCATAATCATCCACTCATGAGGCGGCATATTACCATAGAAGTTAGTCCGTCTCCCATCTTCATAAAAAAATACTTGAGGTATTCAAGTATTCGACAACCTCGAATATTCGAGATCCAGTTAAAATTCGAATTTAAAAAACTGATATTGGCCCATCTCTAGTTTTAAGTTTTTAACTTTTCACCTCTTGATTGAAAAATTAATATTTTTTGAATGAATTCCTATAGTTGCATTAATTCCTTACACTTGCCAGTCAAGAAGTTATTCATCATCTAAAAATGGTGGTTGGTATTAAATATTTTAAATGACTATAGGGAATGGACCGCATTAATGTATGAATGTAAATCCGGTCCTGAGGTGGTTGCCGATATCGTTCGCTGCTACTCGTTCAACGTTCTTGCCGTAACGTAATCGAATTCGAAAATAAACCAGTTAAATATAACTGCCCTAACCTTTTAACAATATGTAATCATCGACGCCCCCACAGACAGTTTTATTGCCTACTCAACCGTAAAATGATGTTTTAGGTGTTTGCTTTAATAATATGTGTGTACTGTGTACACACGTGACACAATCGACATGCTAGACGTGTTGGCGAACAACTCATATTCATTTCATACACACGTACCACGCTCGGCAGCTGTAATCCGCGAAAATTATAAACATTGTATCGTTTCACAAATGCGAAATAGACTACAACCAATTTTTGCGTTACTCCAGTAAATTTTGGGTATTTATTGAAGAGCTATTCTTGGGGTAGGAACAGGGTTTGTTAGATGGTTCATTTTCTTCTAAAAACGATATAGTTATTTAATTTGTACATACCGGGTGTAGAATTTAATTGTGGCGCATAGAGTTTATTTTTCTTAATAATAAGGGCTTTTTTGGCTGGATAATGGATGACAAATTTATAACAAATTGATTAATTTAAAAAAAAACAACCTTTACTAGTTTCAACACACATGCATCTTTTTTAGGAGGTGACTTTTCAATAACTATTACAGTTACAGAACATTTTAAAAATAATAAATATATAAATAATAATAAAAAATAAGCACAGATGAATTTCCTCGTCCATAATTAAAATAATAAATACAGTAATAAATAAGTAAAACATAGTTAAATAAAATAAAATAAAAATTCGTTACTTTTCCACCCAATGAAAAAAATGAACTCAATTTATTTAATACTGCTGCAAATTTCTACCAATTTACTTTACAACAAAGTGAAAATACAAATGTTGTTCAGAATTTAAAAATGTATGTAAAAGGGCCCATATATCTATCAAAATGTTAGTAATTCACGATATATCTATCAAATTAAAATTTATTTTTATTAGAAAAATATTTGACATTTCAGAAAACAGATTGAGATTATTTATTACAGTGTTGTATTATTGTTTGCAGAAATCTCATAGAAGATTGTAATGATATAATGGCGAATTTGAGAGTTCAATTCTTCCTGTTAAATATATAAATAAATCTAAAACTGTTTTATCAAATGTCAAAAATATTTTGTTTGGGTTTAATTTTCCATGGCTGTGTTACAATTCTCCTAATAAATATTGATTTTAATTTGATTGATATACCGTGAAATATTAATATTTAGGTAACCAAATGGGCCTTATGCATGCATTTTTAAATTCGGAATAACTTTTGTACTTTTGCTGTAAAGTGAATAGGTTAAAATGTAAAGTAAAATAGAAAAAAATATCTTTAAAATCCCTATAGGCTACATCTAAATTCTACAGCCTGTAAGTAACTAGATTACTTAGGAGAATATCTAAAACTGTAGAGTCCTTTTGGCAACAGCCATTAGAGGTATCGTTTAAGCCAGTTCATTCGATAACGCAAGTTAAGCAGCACTGCTCGCGGTCAGTAGTTGTATGGGTGACCGCTTTGCGAAAACCCATACCATAGAGCATAGAACATTGCGTGCCGTTGTCACACCACCGAAAACGACGTACCGAGGCGGCATATAACCTCTGCAATTGAGACCGATCAAATAAAAAAATTATATACAGTACTTTTTTATGTAGGTGGATATCAAGACATGAGATATCAACTTGTTGTTTGAACTTGAATAGGTTTTTAGACTTGTCATAAAGGTTTGGCAAACATCGGGACTTGACAAAGGGCCTCAGAAATATATTACAAATAATTATAGGATTGAAGAATTCTTTTGCTGAAATATTTTCATTTTCATTTAATTTTCAATATATATTCCATTTCGGCTGACAAAATAGATCAATTTGAAGTTTGACCATACAATTTAACCCTCTTTTGCAAACTATTCCTGAACGGAAACATAAAATTGAAATTTTTTTTTTCTTTTCTTATGCAGTTTACATTCATGGCAATCATGTTGTAACATTTGGGAACATTATATACACTGTCAATTGCCAAATAGGTCATTCCTCCCAATTTGACCAACAAAAAAAAATAAATTTTAATTACAGAAGCTGAGATATAAAATGTAAAATTTGAAGGAAGCTGCTTATTACCTGCTGATATATTACAGCTAAATACACCTTTACAAAATTTCCAAAAAATCTTTTTATCTGATGTTTTCCTAGAAGAGGTTGTTTATCAAACAATTTTGTATAGTACGCGAAGACGACCCAATAAACCAAAGTTCTATTGTAAGTTGAATTTGTTTGTAATGTTCCCAATAGTGAACAAAAGTTAAAAAAAAAATTTTTATTTTTGGAAAAAAATTTATGTAACACACTTATTTTAAATATATTAATATTTCTTTTAGAAAAAAAAATATTTTTGAGCCCTTATTTAAAAAAAAATAATTCATGCAATAGAGGGTTAAAATAGTAAATTATAAATATATCATCACACTATGAACCCATTTGTATGTTATGAAGCCGTCATATAACCGAGCATATAGCCTCGGCAGTTGAGACCGCTTAAAATAAAAAAAAATTTAGTCCTTTTCCTACCGGTTAGCATGAGGTGTGGATTTTAAAATGCACCATAAGATTATTTAGAATATTCTGAGCATTGGAATAATGTCCCCACAAGTATAGTATATGTGTAAAATGCACACGTGTTCCAAATTCAAATACTACACGATATGCACATACCGTCGCTGTCGCTCCATGCTCCATACAAATCACATTTCCCTAATCAGACGAGATTGTTTCACTCAGCGTGCATCGCAGCAGCAGCAGCCAATGCAAGAACAACCCGAACAAGAGCAGTTCCATGCCCGAAGCTGCAGTGAACTCTCGTCTCGTCTCTCGTCTCTTGGCAGCGTCAGCCGCTCGAGAGTTCTCTGCTGACATAAGAACAAAAGCTTTCCCCGTAAGTGCTTATAGCTTATGGCAATGGTTAAGCACAAGCAGACGGCTAGCGCTATCGCGACCCTTGTTCGGTGCTTGTTGTTTTTATTCAGCGCGTACTTTGGTTCTGGCTCTCTTTAAACGACTATTATTCTATAATCAATATTTATACTTCATCATTGTTTCACGAAATTGTTTGTAGTTCGATTGATACTTGTATTACGTTGCTGAGTACCACACGGTATGCCATACAAAGTGGAATATGCAGGTGTGAAAATTGTTGCACAAAAAATATAGGTTTCTAAATAATTAACAACAATAATACAACTTCAATAAATTGCTAGTATACCGTGTTGTTTGTTATTGACTAGGTTTGAACATTTAACCTAACATATACATATAATCCATTGTAAATAGCTAACAGTACCCTAATACAAATAACTTATGTTAAAAAAAAAAAAAATCCTAATCTCTGTATTACAAAAGGTGTACAGCAATTTTATTAAAATTGAAAGCTGGAATCGATAGGTATACAAAAGAAATTCATGTTCACATTAGTTAAATGAAGCAATTTAAAAATAATACCAGTACCTAATAGTATATGAAGCTTTATTTAGTATCAACTACCAATGTTTTATTTTAGAAAGAAATTGTTGAACAGTCAAGTCTTAAAATTATGTTTAAAACACTAATTTTTTCGTTGTTTAATATAATTATGAATAAGTAATTGTTTTAGCTCTAGGTTCAAAATTAAAATGGCAAATAAGAATAAGAGTATTTATTTTTATTTATAGATACCTACTTCTATAATTTACTTTTTCTTTTGTGAATTATATGTATTACTTATTTTTCTCATAGCAAAATGTACATTTGGGTACTTTCTTATATGCATTGTATTCCAAAATATAAATAATTTTGCGTATCTTCTCATTACTAATACTTATATCTAAGTTAGGCACTATTTTTTTTATTAAGCCCTGGAATATTTATATTTCTATTAATTTCTACATACCCATCTAGGTATCCTTAGTTATTTCACAAATTGATACATATAAATAGATAATTTTTTATTTAGAATTATCTATTTTTTATGTTCTGTCGAAATTTTCACAAATAACCTATAAATACCTGTACCAACTATAAATTAGGAAAATTTTAAATGTTTTCATTTTATACGTAAATATTTGCAGAAATTTATTTTGCAATGTTTGACATTCCTAAATGAACTATCTGAGCTTTGTAGTGCCGCCTACAAAAACCAGCTACACAGAAAAAAGTACCGTAGAATTTATCGAACTATTCCGTAAGCAAAGAATATAAGATGCATTTTCTAAAAATTTTACAACAATTACGAAACTAAACACAATTATTAACTAAGCAATTAGAAGTATTTAGTATTTACCAAAAAGTTTGGTTTTGGTTTTTCGGAGATGTATATCCTCAGTTTACCAAACAGTTCGGTAAATTCTAATGGACTCTTTTTTTTAGCAATTTAAAAGTACACAATTTAAACAGGTATAGGTATATACCCAAAGTATCTAGGTTTAAAAAAAAAAACTGGCTTACCTGTACACAGTATATTTCTTTTAGACCATATTGAATAAATGAATTTCATTCAATTATTTCATGCTGACAACCACACTAGTAGAACCGCACGTAAATCACGAACGTCCTTTTAACGAGTTTTGGTGTTTACAGTCACTATTCCGGTAATATCTTTTTAAGTAATAATTAAACAAATCATGAAATTAAATGGCGCGCAACAGCATAGCGACACTGAGACCTGGAGGCTTGTAATTCCAGTCATTAGATACCGCAATGATCACTTCTGCATGATGCAGTGCCGTAAGAAGGTGAGGCCGTCGCTGACATTTGGAGCTGCTGAAGAACACCGGACGACACAGAGGAATGGATGACTGTTTGCTGACGGGAGAGCCAATGGAATCGACCCATCGGCATGTTCAGTTGATGTCGGAGTCGACATCCAATGGAAACAACCGACGCCGGCCTCTTTCAGCAAGGGACGGCCTTAAAGCTCGACTGGGCGGAGCTTGTGGCTGCTGTAGCCGTGGGGTGCCCCACAATTCTACTGTCCCAGCCACAGTCGCATCTCGTGGAGTCGCAGTCATAGCCTCAGGCAGCTGTTCAACTGTCTACGTCCATGAACTCGTGATTGTTCACATTGCCCAACGACACCTATAACCAGTATAATTTCCACTCGTTGCAATTGTTCGTTGGTCCTGTAGTGATTTCATTACATTCCAATCTAGCACTACAGTAATCTTGGTGCTTGGTACATTTGGAAATGAAACACGTAGATAGCTGCCGATGAAACGACGATAAACACCTTCGTTAGGGTCGCTTTTCGCATTGCCAGCGCTCCCTGAATGTAGCGATGTTATCACTTGTGAAAGCTCTTTCTGTGATTATATACAACATTCGAACATTCGTCTCCACTGTCGCCGCTCGCCGCGATGTTCCCGAACTCCGAAGCAGACTTTTCCCACTTTGGACGGATTGCTCTCCTTATGACTTTGTGAGTTGTGATACATCTACATGATATTATACGTACACTTGTTTACTATGCTGCACAACAGGACCTAGAACTTGAAGTAGCATTTGAACCACAACGGGGTTGATACATTTAAATAATTATACTGTATATAAAGTATACGATACATTTGATTTTGATTTCTAGAACTTATTATACTGGCTGTTCAAAAAGTTCGGGGACTCTGAAATATCTCGAGAAGTACACATCGAATAAAAAAACAAAAAAACTTATCTTATGTCACCAAGCATGAGCCCCCACCGCCACCCCCTGGGAGTAGGGTGGGGGCCCACTTTGATATTTTTAATTACTTTTCTGATTACAGCGCCATCTATCGCGAATCGGAAAAAAAGTTTCATACAAAACCTACTTAGTTTGAACTGGACTATCAGAATGTGTAATAAAAAATGAAGGTTCACATTTAAGATTTCAAAGTGCCTCCCCGCCCCACCCCCTGGGGGTGGCGGTGGGGGATCGTGCTTCGTGATATAAGATAGGTTTTTGAAAAATATTAAAAACGCTTTTTTTTTTTTATTCGAAGTGTAATTCTCGAGATATTTCACCGTCCTGGAACTTTTTAAACACACTATTAAAAAAAAAAAAAATGTTCGGATATTAGTAAAAAATTTTAATGAAGGCGACGTTTCGACAGCAAAGTGTTCATCAGGTAAAACACAAAATAATTATTATTTTAAAACATTGTCTAATAAAAAATGTTACAGAACTAAAACCCAAATATTGTTTTATTTAAATGATAAATTAATGACGTACACGTAATTAAAAAAGGTTGTTGTTCCTCGGTGGTTCATTATCTGCGCACACATCATGCATTTCAATTTTTTAGGGTAAAACAAGTGGTTTTATACCTTTAAAGAAAATTATATAAGCAGAGAGACAACGTCGGCGAGTTGAAAGTCAGTCGGCAAATTTCAAACGCAACAAATCCAACGAATATACGAATAAACCCCGCTCGTCCATTTGGATTACCATATCGAGTGTCCTCGGTTACGCTGACTGCCCTTACACGAAATGATAACGATGATGTTGGACTCTCGACGCGTCGTCATCAAACGATCAAAGACGTAGAGTACAAGTACTTATACTTCTCTTTCTCTTTATATTCTGGGTACACTGTCGCCTATCGTCTGTCATTGCCGCTTGCTGCGTTCGCCTTATATGCTATCGCAAAACTTCTACGATTTCATTATATTATTTTAACTTTTACTGATAATTCTTTATAAATAAATAAATAAATATATCATCACGCGATGTACCCGTTATGGGACGTGGCACTCAGCACATATACATATTTATAATTACCGGCTGTCGAATTACGGACTCCAAAGATGTTAACGGAAGGGAAATCACAAGATTATTTTTTGGTATGATGCGTGTGAGCTGTTTACCCCACTTATATGAATAAGATTAAATATATCATGGCGTGTAAAGCTACATATCAATCTGCATGTTTACAATGGATGGATGGAACTGACTTTTAATAAATTTATTTAAATTATTTTGAAGGCATGTAGACAATCGATTTTGCCATATATCAGGTTTAAAAAAATACATAACATTAACATTTGACAACAAATATTAACAAATTAAAATATAAATAGTGATATTAGTTTTTAATATACTATAGTTATCGTATAAAATGAAAGATATATTATTTAATATAATAAACAATTTTATTAAAATTGAAAGCTCGAATCAATATGCAAAATAAATTCATATTCAAGATAAATAAGTAAATTATTTAGTTTATTATTATTTATTATTAAAATAAAAACAATTTCTGGATTGCAGTCACAATTATCACACATGGAATATCTTACTTAAACTCAGTTTAAGTACGATGTCCGTTTTTAATTATTTATTATTTTAAAATGTTTTTATTATTTGCAAATTTAATTTTTAATGTTTGACTTTCGCCTCCTGAAGAAGATCCATGTGGGGTAGAAACCGGTAGAGGTTGAAATAAGATAATGCAATCCAAAAATTGTTTTTATTTTAATACACATCCCAGTCAAGAAGCTAACATATTATTATTTATTATTATTATTAAGTGGTCTCAACTGCTGAGGTTATATGCCGCTACGGAACCTCGTTTTCGAAGGTGTAACAACAGTTTTCGTAAAGCGGTCACCCATCCAACTACTTACTGCGGGCAGCATTGCTTAACTTGGGTTATTGAGTGATCCGGCTTTAACGCTACCTGCCAAGTCGTTGCATTATTTAGTTAAATGAAGCAATTTCAAAATAATACCAGTATTACCAGTACCTAATAGTATATTACTACAATGTTTTATATTAGAAAGAAATTATTGGACAGTCAGGTCTCAAATTTATGTTTAAAAATGAATTTTTTCGTCGTTCGATTAGTATATTATCGTATCAAATGAAAGTTGTATCTATTATTTAATATAAAACAAAGGTTATATTAAAAAAAAAAGGTAATTTGAATTGAGAAACATGTCCAACAATTTTTAGGATATATAACTCTGAGAATCCAAGAAAAAATTAATTATTTTTTTTAAATTTATAAAAAGGCAGTCTGCTTAATTTTCCATCCATTCATTATATCATCGCGCTTTTTTCCGTTTAAGGTGTAGCAGTGCCGTAAAATTGCTACCCCTAAAAATGCTACTGAAAAGTATTTTATGTTCCACATACCGATATATTACTACGAGGCTATTCATCCCATTTGAAATTAGTTATTCTCAAATTGGTAATTACACAATAGAACCCTTAAATATAAAAAGTATAAACACAAAAGAATGAAACATATTCTGCTATAACAACAATTTAAGCTCCTGTACCAAGTAATAACATACGCTTTTGTTTTTTTTTGTTTTATATTTTTAATTTTTCCAAAAACTGCAACACATTATGTACTTATGTATGTCCTAACACTGAATGTAAAGATACCAAATTAGATCCTTAGCAATTTCTTTTCATAACAATTTAGTTTTTAAGTAAACTTATATCAAAATATAATCTATATTTTTAATCTATAAATTAGGAGTGATCTTGTTCCCTTCTCCGAATTCGTACTGTAATCTGTGTTAGCGGCACTGGGATTCGGAGCTTACTTCGATTACTGGTTACAGCAGAGAACTCTAGCGGCAGCTTTTAAATACTGAAAGTTATATAACCACGATACATATGCTGACATCTGTTACTTGTGATCTCAATTTACAATTTCCATGAGAAAGAAATTACAATGGGCTCATAAACCATAAACGAAATATGACCAATTTATATCAAAATCGTGTAACACTTATGGAATAATTAGTAGTGAAGTATTTTTTTTATTTTAAATATTTTGCAGTAAAGCGATATAACGAATTGAACATACTTTGACGTCACAGGTACTTGTATTGGCCAGAAATATGAAAATTGCAAATCGCGCGTCTGCCGCAGCGCCCAACGCCTATTGTGGGCTAAAATAGAACTACGAAATGTCATTTCATATTTTTGTTTGTTGGTATTTAAGATTATATTTGTTGGGCTTCTATTACTTGCTATATAATTTCACTGTTTTATTGTGCTGTGTTGAAAATCTATTGATTAAAATTATGTGTTGAGGTTAGGTTACATCACTACTAGCGCCACTGTCCTCAAACTTTTGT
This sequence comes from Poecilus cupreus, assembly GCA_963942605.1. Classification (NCBI taxonomy): domain Eukaryota; kingdom Metazoa; phylum Arthropoda; class Insecta; order Coleoptera; family Carabidae; genus Poecilus; species Poecilus cupreus. Next base: position 13,990,681 of record OZ012715.1, read on the forward strand.
TGTTATTTACTCGAATATCAAGTAAAATACTCTTAAAGTTGTCAAAGGAATTTTGCCTTAGTTTACATTAAGTTTAACTGTAGTAAATTAAGACTTATAATATACAAATATTATTTTTATATTAAAAAATATATAATATCTACTATCATGGAAAATCGTAGTCTTAGTGCCACTGGTGTAATACCTGTGACGTCACACAACGTCACAGAAACTTTGAAAAATCATATCTCGGGTAATACAAGAAATTTTCACATCGGGTTTTCACTGATCGTCATATATTCTAATAAAGTTTCATAAAAAATTTTTTAAAAAAATTGGTTTATGAGCCCATTATCACATTTTGCTTTACGATAATATTTAAACCGACGTTTAGACTGTTAATCAGTTTTAATTATATTGACTGCAACTCTAACTAGTTATTTGATTTAATAATTACATCCGTTCGAAAAAATTCCTTCGTCATAATATTTAGAACGCAATGGCACAGATCATAAATATATACTGGCTGATACCATGAGCTCTGTTTTTGGGTGTTTTGAGAGTGTTTCAGCGTTGTACAATATCTAAAGCTCTAAAGTTATTTTATAAAAACATATTTGAAATAAAATTGGTAGATAATATATTTCTCTGCATCTTTTCTTCGAAACAATTTTTTATAAAATAATTTTAGACTTCTGTAAAACACTCAGAAGCAGAACTTGTGTCGCAAGAAATTTGATGTCTTCTTAATCCTACTGTATCAACTACCCCCATTTAAAAATAATAAATAAGTATGTTTTATCTTATTTTAAATACTTCGAATTCGAATAAATGTGGGATGAATGATGTGTGCTGAATGAATGATGACCATATCTTGTTCTCTTGTACAATTTTACTGCCTTGTATTTTGAGTTTATGTTTCAGATATTATAGAACATCAACAACTATTTCCTAACCATATGATGTATGTTTTTTGAGGTTCAGAATTATTATTTTATCTAATACATTGTTTTTATATTCATAGCGACTCGTGGACAACGTCACCGGAGACTTGATCACCTTTCAACAATACTGCAATTCAATTTTATTAATACTTTTGTTTTATTAAAGTTTTTTTAGGTTCACAATTATCCTTTATCTAATACGTTGTTTTTATGTTTATAGGGACTCCTTGACAACGTCACCGGTACGTTCATCATCCCGATCATCCGGGCTTACGCGGTCTAGCTTCACATTATGTGAAACAGGTCAAAGGTATCCAGCTCTGCTGAGATAGTGTGATATAAAGCGGTTTTTTTTTAAAATCATTGTCACCGGAGCCTACACCATCGTGGATAACGTCATCAACATCAATATCTACAGCTGGAGGGCTCAAAAACCCTCCAGAAACAGATCCATCAGGACCGACGCCCGCTGCCAGTAACTACGATGTAAGAAAATTAATTTGATTCGTAAAAATATAATCACATTTTTTTATTTCATCTTTAAATTCTATTTATTTTTTAAGAAAAATGTAATTTTAATTATTCATATATTTATTTTGATTGTTTCTTATTTTCTTTTGTGTGTTTACAAATACAGGTTTTGCTGAGCGTTTTCCTGGGAGCTAAGGGAGGAATTTCCGGGAGTGAGGTCATTTTCTCTCTCTAGTCAATGCAGGAGACTGACCCATGCTTTACATTTCAAATAGAAATGTTGTATATACAAATAACTAAATTGTATATACTTAAAATACAAACATTATGAACACAATAAAGCAAACTACCAACCAAGCAACAAATTAAAACAAAATACCAACCAATAAGTATGTACTTTAATTTATTTTAATCCCTTTTTACCAAGAATTTGTTTTAAAAGTATTTAAAAAATTTTTATATTTTCTTTTAAAAACTTTCTTAAGTTAACAAATTTCTCATTTATAATCTACAGATTTAATATTTTTTAAAAAAAAATGCATTATAAATTTTAAATATGTCTTTCGAAGTAGAAAATAAATTGTTTCTAATATACAAAATACTTGTAGGTTCTCAAGAGATTCATGGTGATATATTATAAGTAAATTTTTAACTATATATGGGAAGAAATGTTTAAAATATCCGTAGTACCTTGAGTCCGCTCATTTCCGACTGCCGAATGCCTGCGACCTATGCGCTGATTCTCTGGTATTTTTAGAAGAACTTTTGCGGTGAAAATTTTTTTTTCCTCTAATCGTAAAATAGTTCAAGTAAAAGTTATTGGAAATTAGATATTATACAATTAATTTCAATACAATTTTATTGTATACTCACTATTATTACAATAAACAAAACAAAATTATTTCTAATTGTTTTAAAAGGTGAAAAATTTTGCCTTATATATTCAAATTCAAATTTGTAGAGAACATTTCGCTAACTGCACAAGTTTTTATGTTACAATTGTATTTATAGAGTTCATTTAAATAATTTTCACATTTCAAAAAAATTCTTCAAATAAAATCAATAGAGAAAAAATTAGCGCGTATTTTTTTTCATTATGATGATGTCAACCGTTTGTCTAGAAATCGCCAGAAACTTTTTTGTTAACCTTAGGATGAGATTCATGCTGCCATCTGCTGCTAAATTTGTAAACAATACATTGTGCTCTACTTCCGCATACTTCAAATTCTATAGTAGTTTCGTGCGATCATGCGCATGGAGAATTGTTTGTTTCTAAAAATCAATAACTTGGATTCGGCGCAATGTGTTTTAATTTGAAATTTGAATCTATATGATTTAAAATCATATATTTCGTAATACTCATTTAAAAATGTTTTTAAGACTTGTGTAAGCACACGATTGTCAAAAGTTGTATTGAATTATCTGTATTTAAACATATTCAAATACTGTTTAAAATTATTAATAGCAATGACAGTTTTAAACAATGCCTAGATACACAGCTGAAGGTTTCTGAAGATGCTGTAATATATTGGCGCGCGGAAAAGGCTTAGAAATCTCCGGAAAGTAGAGCAGAGTGTGATTCAGTTGCAAAATAAAGTTTTTGTTGTGTTTATTTTTCAAATATGTTAAAATAAATGATTATCTTTGTTTCAAATACCCTAGCGTCATCTGTGGATTGTTATTGTTATTTAACTATTATTTCCTAATTAGTAATGACACTTCATTGCAAATGGTTGTATTGTTTATTAATTTCATTACAGTTTGACGATATGTTAAGCGTTTTAGTTGTATTTCTATATGTTTGGCATTGAAACTGTGCTTTAATGTTGTATAATGACCTGCAGCAGTACTAAGAAAATAGAACAGATATACTAATATTCCTATCCTATATACGGTAATTATTGTTTATAATTGTTATTATTTTGTTGTTTTATTTTTAGATATTGCTGCAGAATGGCATTAAACATTATAATAGGCAATTCATTTGCTTTTGGGGTTCTTTTATCACAGTAGTTGAACTGTCAAATAAAAATATCATCACGTTATTTACTGGAATGTTAATGTTGCAAGTTTACAGCTAATGATCTCAACCGACAACATCTTCTAGCATGATCGTTAGCCATCAGCTGTCAAATTAGAGTCCACGGGATGAGGTGCAAGAATGATTTCATAACTGGTATTAGATCCAGAGGAATTAACCAGTCAAAATATTGCTTGACTGACTGTCTGCTAAACAGAAAAAGAACGTAGGTAAATTAAACAAAATAAACATTTAACCTATTTGTTGATACAAACACAAACTAATTTTATGTTGTATTTTGAAGCTTACAATTTGAATTACTTCTGAGAAATGGAACCATCTGGTTGACCTTCTATGGCCACAATGATAGTTCTGGAACAGTCTGAAATACTTCGGAATGTGGTAATTTATTTATTTATTTCAAGATACATTAACAAATAATTAAATTGAATATTGTTTTAATCTCTATATTTATTTATATAATTATTTATTTACATTTGATTTCACTTTTAAGGTTACAATGATGCAAATATTATTCACGCAGGGTTCCTTGGGATTCTGTTCAGTTCTGGCGATACAGCGAATCGCACGACCAACCTCGAGGTAAACAGCTACATCTTCGTCAAGAATCAACGTCTGACCTGGAAGAATGTCCAATTGTTTAATTGCTCATAAACTATTTAAGTTATCATATCAATGATTGAAATTATAGATTTCTTGAGAATAATAACAGTAATAATTGTTAATTTTACTAATATTTTGTAAAAATACTTGACATATTAACGAAATAAAAATGAACGATATGACTTCGTATTGAGTTTTTTTATTTTGTTAATGTCATAAAAAAAATTAAAGTTATGGTGTCAATTCCGACAAATATGGATGGAACACGGTATCTAGTAATAAGAAATATTAGATTTGTTAAAATCTTGCTAAACATTATTGACTTATTTGCGAAATAAAATTGTTTGATGTGACGCCATTTTGAAATTTTAATATCATAACTTTCTTAAAAATTGTTTAAGTTAGAATGTTCCAGTCACAATTTCTGAACTCTAGATTAATTGTAGTGTTAAAAAATATTGAATTTGTCAATTTATTATTGTTAATTAAGAAGATATAGATGATTAAAAAATATTCATCTGTCCATCATGGCGAACATTTTTCTACTGCAGTTTATTCTTAAAATGTTAGAGTTAAAATTTTCTTGTTTCAATTTTTCATCTCTATATTAATTGTAGTATCAAGAAATATAACATATGATAATTGATTGTTGTTAATTAAGAAGATATAAGCGATATAAAATGTTCATCTATTTGTAATGGTGGATATTTTTCCCTTGTTCATTACTCTTGTATTATCTGAGCGCTAAAATGCGGTAGTCTCAAATTTTTAGCTCTAGGTTAATTGTAGAGTTGAAAAATATCTCATTTGATAATTTATTATTGCTAGTAAATAAATATGTGAGTGCCAAGGGCCAAAGGTTATATATCCCAACCCTGGGGTTATTTCATTTTCACCCAAAATGTCCATAGATTATAGATTCTAAGCGGAAGTCATTTATTGACATTTGTTTTCAGTGATTCAAGTTCCGTGGGCAGTGTCCGGAGGTTCCGCCAGCATCTGCGCAGACCTGGGGATCATCTGCTGCTGTTTGCGGGTCCAGCGTCTTCACCCCTGGATGAAAATCTTTATTTTTTCTATCAATAAATAAATGTATTTGTATAAAGTTAACAATAATTAAATTTGAATGTAATATAATAAATGATAAAATAAATATTTATTTTTTAAATAACATGACTTTCATTTAATATCCACCCCATTTTCAACTTTTCGGGTGTTTTTTCTCCCTGATCAGATAGAGCAGAGCTGTATCTCGAGACGGTTTTTTTCAGATCCGCGATATCTCTTACTCTTTCAGAAATAAAGCCCTTATAAAATTAAATAGAGCAGTGACAGATTTCAAATGCTCTTTGAATATATCCCTTCATAATGGTTCACAAGTTTACTAAGAGATGGCAGCAATATCGGATGTTTACAAATTTGCTAAGAGATGGCAGCACTATCGCATGTAAATGCGCTAAAATTTGTCGATTTGTTCACATCTGAAAAAGGAAAATTTAATTGATAAGGGTATGCCCTACGCCCTTGTCCTTCTAATATGTTGCAGAGGGGGTTATATTAGACAGAGTTTATATGTTTCGGTAAAGTTTCGTTATTTTTGCGATATCTCTTACCGTTTTCGAGATATAAGGGTTTAAAGTTGTAAAAAGCAACCCTTAGAAAACTACCCTATTTTCAACTTTTTGGGTGTTTTTTCTCGCTGTTCAGATAGAGCAGGGCTGTGTCTCGGGGCGTTTTTTTTTCAGATCCGCGATATTTCTTACCGTTTTAGAGATACAGCCCTTAGAAAATTAACTAGAGTAGTATTAAGATTTCAAATGCGAATTACTCAAGAAATACTACCCCTACGTTATTTTAAATCCCACATTCACACTCCGAAGTGCCTATAGGTTCTGAATCTGCGATTTAAAATAGCATAGGGGTAGTATTTCTTGCTTAATTCGCATTTGAAATCTTAATACTGCTCTATTTAATTTTCTAAGGGCTGTATCTCTAAAACGGTAAGAAATATTGCGGATCTGAAAAAAACGCCCCGAGACACAGCCTTGCTCTATCTGATGAGCGAGAAAAAACATCCAAAAAGTTAAAAATAGGGTAGTTTTCTAAGGGTTGCTTTTTACAACTTTAAACCCTTATATCTCGAAAACGGTAAGAGATATCGCAAAAATAACGAAACTTTACCGAAACATATAAACTCTGTCTAATATAACCCCCTCTGCAACATATTAGAAGGAGAAGGGCGTAGGGCATACCCTTATCAATTAAATTTTCCTTTTTCAGATGTGAACAAATCGACAAATTTTAGCGCATTCACATGCGATAGTGCTGCCATCTCTTAGCAAATTTGTAAACTATCGGATGTGAATGCGCTAAAATTTGTCGATTTGTTCACATCTGAAAAAGGAAAATTTAATTGATAAGGGCATGCCCTACGCCCTTGTCCTTCTAATATGTTGCAGAGGGGGTTATATTAGACAGAGTTTATATGTTTCGGTAAAGTTTCGTTATTTTTGCGATATCTCTTACCGTTTTCGAGATATAAGGGTTTAAAGTTGTAAAAAGCAACCCTTAGAAAACTACCCTATTTTCAACTTTTTGGGTGTTTTTTCTCGCTGATCAGATAGAGTAGGGCTGTGTCTCGGGGCGTTTTTTTCAGATCCGCGATATTTCTTACCTTACAGCCCTTAGAAAATTAAGTAGAGCAGTATTAAGATTTCAAATGCGAATTAAGCAAGCAATACTACCCCTACGTTCTTTTAAATCCCACATTCACATTCCGAAGTGCCTATAGGATCTGAATCTGCAATTTAAAATAGCATAGGGGTAGTATTTCTTGCTTAATTCGCATTTGAAATCTTAATACTGCTCAACTTAATTTTCTAAGGGCTGTATCTCTAAAACGGTAAGAAATATTGCGGATCTGAAAAAAATGCCCCGAGACACAGCCCTGCTCTATCTGATGAGCGAGAAAAAACATCCAAAAAGTTAAAAATAGGGTAGTTTTCTAAAGGGTTGCTTTTTACAACTTTAAACCCTTATATCTCGAAAACGGTAAGAGATATCGCAAAAATAACGAATTTTTTTGAAAACTTAGAAACCCTAGTGTAAAATAATTCCTTCTATAATATATCAGAAGGGGAAGGGCGTAGGGCATACCCTTATCAATTAAATTTGCCTTTTTCAGATGTGAACAAATCGATAAATTTTAGCGCATTCACATCCGATAGTTTACAAATTTGCTAAGAGATGGCAGCACTATCGGATGTAAATGCGCTAAAATTTGTCGATTTGTTCACATCTGAGAAAGGAAAATTTAATTGATAAGGATATGCCCTACGCCCTTGTCCTTCTAATATGTTGCAGAGGGGGTTATATTAGACAGAGTTTATATGTTTCGGTAAAGTTTCGTTATTTTTGCGATATCTCTTACCGTTTTCGAGATATAAGGGTTTAAAGTTGTAAAAAGCAACCCTTAGAAAACTACCCTATTTTCAACTTTTTGGGTGTTTTTTCTCGCTGTTCAGATAGAGCAGGGCTGTGTCTCGGGGCGTTTTTTTTCAGATCCGCGATATTTCTTACCGTTTTAGAGATACAGCCCTTAGAAAATTAACTAGAGTAGTATTAAGATTTCAAATGCGAATTACTCAAGAAATACTACCCCTACGTTATTTTAAATCCCACATTCACACTCCGAAGTGCCTATAGGTTCTGAATCTGCGATTTAAAATAGCATAGGGGTAGTATTTCTTGCTTAATTCGCATTTGAAATCTTAATACTGCTCTATTTAATTTTCTAAGGGCTGTATCTCTAAAACGGTAAGAAATATTGCGGATCTGAAAAAAACGCCCCGAGACACAGCCTTGCTCTATCTGATGGGCGAGAAAAAACATCCAAAAAGTTAAAAATAGGGTAGTTTTCTAAGGGTTGCTTTTTACAACTTTAAACCCTTATATCTCGAAAACGGTAAGAGATATCGCAAAAATAACGAAACTTTACCGAAACATATAAACTCTGTCTAATATAACCCCCTCTGCAACATATTAGAAGGAGAAGGGCGTAGGGCATACCCTTATCAATTAAATTTTCCTTTTTCAGATGTGAACAAATCGACAAATCTTAGCGCATTCACATGCGATAGTGCTGCCATCTCTTAGCAAATTTGTAAACTATCGGATGTGAATGCGCTAAAATTTGTCGATTTGTTCACATCTGAAAAAGGAAAATTTAATTGATAAGGGCATGCCCTACGCCCTTGTCCTTCTAATATGTTGCAGAGGGGGTTATATTAGACAGAGTTTATATGTTTCGGTAAAGTTTCGTTATTTTTGCGATATCTCTTACCGTTTTCGAGATATAAGGGTTTAAAGTTGTAAAAAGCAACCCTTAGAAAACTACCCTATTTTCAACTTTTTGGGTGTTTTTTCTCGCTGATCAGATAGAGTAGGGCTGTGTCTCGGGGCGTTTTTTTCAGATCCGCGATATTTCTTACCTTACAGCCCTTAGAAAATTAAGTAGAGCAGTATTAAGATTTCAAATGCGAATTAAGCAAGCAATACTACCCCTACGTTCTTTTAAATCCCACATTCACATTCCGAAGTGCCTATAGGATCTGAATCTGCAATTTAAAATAGCATAGGGGTAGTATTTCTTGCTTAATTCGCATTTGAAATCTTAATACTGCTCAACTTAATTTTCTAAGGGCTGTATCTCTAAAACGGTAAGAAATATTGCGGATCTGAAAAAAACGCCCCGAGACACAGCCCTGCTCTATCTGATGAGCGAGAAAAAACATCCAAAAAGTTAAAAATAGGGTAGTTTTCTAAGGGTTGCTTTTTACAACTTTAAACCCTTATATCTCGAAAACGGTAAGAGATATCGCAAAAATAACGAATTTTTTTGCAAACTTAGAAACCCTAGTGTAAAATAATTCCTTCTACAATATATCAGAAGGGGAAGGGCGTAGGGCATACCCTTATCAATTAAATTTGCCTTTTTCAGATGTGAACAAATCGATAAATTTTAGCGCATTCACATCAGATAGTTTACAAATTTGCTAAGAGATGGCAGCACTATCGGATGTAAATGCGCTAAAATTTGTCGACTTTTTCACATCTGAGAAAGGAAAATTTAATTGATAAGGATATGCCCTACGCCCTTGTCCTTCTAATATGTTGCAGAGGGGGTTATATTAGACAGAGTTTATATGTTCCGGTAAAGTTTCGTTATTTTTGCGATATCTCTTACCATTTTCGAGATATAAGGGTTTAAAGTTGTAAAAAGCAACCCTTAGAAAACTACCCTATTTTCAACTTTTTGGGTGTTTTTTCTCGCTGTTCAGATAGAGCAGGGCTGTGTCTCGGGGCGTTTTTTTTCAGATCCGCGATATTTCTTACCGTTTTAGAGATACAGCCCTTAGAAAATTAACTAGAGTAGTATTAAGATTTCAAATGCGAATTACTCAAGAAATACTACCCCTATGCTATTTTAAATTGCAGATTCAGAACCTATAGGCATTTCGGAGTGTGAAATCTTAATACTGCTGTATCTCGAGACCGTTTTATCAATTCCGCGATATCTCTTACCCTTTCAGAGATACACCCCTTATAAAATTAAATGAAGCAGTGACAGATTTCAAATTCGAATTACGCAAGAGATACTAACCCTAGGCTACTTTATTTCGCAGATTCGGAATCTAAGAACCCTAATGAAAAGTGTAGTGCCCTTACCTTATCTCAATTCAAATCTTACGTAATTAATCAAAGGGATGGAAATGCTGCTCTAATTAATGAAACTGTAATTCCTAACGCGGAATGGTTTATGAAATCGTATTCAGCACACTCAAATTAGGGATATACTGTCACTTCTAGCCCTTTAAAGTTAATATTAAGGGTGATTTTTAAGGGAAACTATTTTGAAAACTTTAAAGCGTCATATCTCGCAAACTGTAAGAGATATCGAAAAAATAACCAAAAACCGCGGTCCCCCCAATATAAGTTTTGACTAGCCCCAAAATGTTATATTACTTTATATTAATATAAATAAAACAAAATAATAAACACATTTGTTAATATTTTCAAACAGAATACAAAATTTAATACAATTCATAACTTACATATCATATTATATGACAAGATAATATTAAATAAATCTAAACACAATGGAATATATTAATACATGCAACAAAAAGCACTAGTAACAAATAACAATAAATACAGAATAACTTTTAAATTTATTATTTCCTAAAGTTGAATATTTAAATAAAACAGAATAGTATAATGTTGTTAATTTTTATTTGATTATTCACTGGAATAAATACAAAGTTGTGAATGTTCAGATTTGCTAGATTGATTGTGGAAGCCAGAGACTGAAACTCCTCTGGCATTAGCCTGACATCCTAGGAAAACTTCCAAAAACCTAGGACAGAGAATTGATGTTGCCGCCCCCTAAATAACACAAATCATTAATTAATTAATTAATTAAACTTACATTTGTGTTGGGAACGGTGGACTATGTTGAAGACTTCCTTAAAGGCATCTGCATCTCCTGGTCGCAGGCTCTTGACTACATGAAGTGAAGCTCTCTTGAAGAATCTTGAACTGTATCTCCCAGCCGTAGACTCCGAACTGAAATGGACAAAACAAATCAGAAACTGTGAAATAAAATGAAACAATGTATAATTACATGTGAAGTAGAAAGTAAACTCGTAGAAATCCAGCGAAGACAACTGACTGGGTCCGTTTCATCTTCATTCCTGTCTTAAGAAACAAAACACATACACAAATACAAACAAAACAAACGATGAAAACAACGAACACCTATCTTAAGAAAAAGAACAAACAACAAATAGAAATTCTCCACCAAAGCCGTGTCCCACGATGGAAGAACCATTTCCATTGACGGTAGGCTCTGCACCTACATCCCTCGGGGGTTGACTCAGCTACTAGCTGCTAGCTCATCCCTCGCCGGCAGGCTCAGCTACTTTGACCATTTCCCACGGTGACTGACTCTGCTATAATTCTAAAAACATAAAAACAACAAATTAGAAATAAATAAACAAAAATTTTATAAAAAAAATATGTATGCATGGGAGCGCCGTTGACAATTCAGCAACAATAAAAAATGAATAGAGATAAATACATTTATTTCGATATAAAATATAAATAAATCTAATACTAATACATACTAAATATAGTTAGTTATTCATTTCTCACAGTTCATTCTATTTTAAACGACTATAAAACGTTGATTTAATAATTTAAATTTATTTCTTAATATTTATTTAAGGAGAAGTCAAATTGTCATTATAAATATGTTTAAATATAATTTTTAATATTTTTCATAATAAAATTATGCTTCTGTGAGCGTCCAGGTCATGTTACTGAATCTGGTGATGTTGTCCAGTGAGTCCGGGGATACTGGTGAAAATACCAGCAGCTTCAAGATGATGCTGTGACACTGACAGCAAAAGATGGTTCCAGGTTCGTCGTGGTCCTATATAAACAATACATAGTCATACTTAAAACAAAAAAACATTGCAACATATTGTCATTAATTATAAGAGCGACTGTAAAAACATCTGTATACTAATTAAATTAATTCAAAAATGCAAGAGCAGATACAATATACGTTTGTCTTAAAATATATACTATTATTTGTGTTATGAAAAATAATACATAGACGTGGTGTGATATCAGGTAGGTATAGCTAGGACCATTAATTCGACAATTCAGATACAGAACATTCGCTTGTTACAAGAAATACAATATTCTAAAATATGGAAGCGAAATATAACTAATATTTTTTAGACCTACGCAAAAAAAAAAAAAAACTTAAACAATGTCTGTTTTATTTGCATTTGCAACATTAAAATAAATAAATATTCACCGAAAGAATAAAAATCTTACCTTTTGTGTAGAGATGTGAATAAGCAAAAATGTAATCTGATATATAATTGACAACAATTTTAATACGAATCATTTTTATAACTGATAATACACAAAACATATTTTTTTTTTGGAATTACAAATTTACACAGGTATATGGTATAAATTATATAAAATACTGATATTGTTAAACATATTAAAGAGTAAACATTTCAAAATGAACAAAAAAAAAAAACACATGTGGCTATAGAACCAAATAAATGACAAATAAGTGAATATAGAACAAAATACATGAGATAAAGTGATTCATATTTTAAATGTTACGTAAACGCAACTACTGTTGGTGTAGGACCACAGATTGCACAATGGACGAATAAACATACAAAAAGCGTCACATAATATGGTACAATGATAAATGAATCACTCTAATAAATTAACACAATACATCAAACAAAAAAATACGTTAACGTTATTTGAAAATAAGCTATTTCGTTTTTAATATAAAAATATAAATAAATGAAAATTCCATTCATCCAAAACATAACATAAATTATTGTCTTACAGGTATTGTGGAATAGTGCTTTAAATAAAAATCTTAAAAGTAATCTATGTAAAATTTTAAGTTTAAATACTATATCTTAATTTTTCAAAAATATAAGTTATATAATTCCCAATAGCTTTCTTTTGAAAAATAAAGACAAAGTTACATGAGATACTAAAGAGGCGCTATTACAATCCTAATCGTTTAAGATTAGATTTGACTGAAAATCTACCCCTGGTGTCAGCATTCCAAGTCTTGGACTTTGCTCTGAAATGTTTGAGATCGCTTTCATGAGCCGGGTCCAACATTGGTTTATACGCAGTTGGCATGCACAGCTCTGAATATTGTTCATAGAAATTTTTGTATCCACCATCCAACAGGTAAATTTCTGGCCAATCCAAAGTTGGATACGAATCGTTATTCCTTGTGCGATCGACGTTTCTCAAGAATCTGGACCTGTAACAAACAAAAATAAATTAATTTACCTAAAAGGAAACTTAGCAATCCGCAGTATAAACATCCATTGAGAAGCGACTAAAATTGTATTTTCTCTTAAATAGTTAAGAAACGTTTAATAAGGCAAAAACGAAAATGAAATAGATGCTTACAAGTTAGGTCCCCTCTCAGATGAGAATTCGCAATGGAACACCAGAATATTGCGTTTTGTGTTATCAGTACAGTTAATTCTACGTTTGTTCTCCACCAGTTCATAAATAATTTGTTCTTTGGTATAAAAATTCATAGCTTCACGAATATGTCCACCCTCATATTCATACGGATATCTGCAGTCAATGACTTTGTAGGAATTTACTGTGCTGTCGAATTTTCCCCGCATCAAGTCTGCAAGAGTACTCGGTGAGATGGATTTCAAATCTTGATGTTTACCGGACACCAGCGGTAGACAGAACGGTTTACTGAAATCGCCAATTAAATCTGGATCTATGGATGCTAAAAAAAAAGAAACAAATATTAATTATAGCCGGAATCCAATAAATGAGTAAGTTACATTATCATGCAGAATAAATATAATTTGGGATACTCACATCGTTGCAGAGCAGACATAATAGTTTCATTGGCAGACAGACTTCTTTGAATTTTTGGGTGCGTTTGTGTTGTACTATTAGAAGTGGGCGATACCAACATGGAAGGAATCATTTCATTGCATTTGTACCGTTTAGGCTGAATAGGACTGGTTATATCGATAGGGGGGTCCGGCCTTTTGATTGGTCTATACTCATAAGGTTCAGACCTAGGCTCAGATTTATCACATTTGAATAAACAATGTCGAATACGATTGGCAGATGAAGACGATGATTCTTCCTTCAAGGAAATACTTCTTCTGAATGATGGCCGAATACGGTTTGTATTTGTGTTGACTGGAGTTTCATTTTTCATAGATCCGCTCACCAGTGTATTAAAAGTAGATGGCAAGATTGCATTCTCATCAACAGAGTCAATGTAAGATAGTTCCAAAAATCCATCATCCATAGATTCCATTGAGCCCGAAGAGAAACTACTGAAGAGAGACCTACTGCTTTCCTTGCTATTTGGAGAGGTTGTCTTCGGTTGAAGGAAGTTAAAGTCAACTTTCTGTTCTTTGTCATTAAAATTTGTACCATATCCTGAATCCTGAGAATTCAAATCAAATTCCTCCATTGGTTGTCGTGTCGACCGGGACGTGGTACACTATAAATCACAGAAAGTAATAAAAAATAATTAATATTTACCAACAAATATATTATCAACACGTTTTTATGTAACATAACTACACATAACCGTTCTTTAAAAAAAACGTATTTATTGATTTTTTAACAGCCAGTAGTTTTTTAGGCAACCCGTAACAATGCCAACAATACCAACCGAATTTATACAATAATACGTACAAAACGTATTATGACAAACCGTCATTTTTCCAAATAGTTAAGCGCAATTACTTGCGGATAAATTGAATTTCGATAACTTATATAATTTGTCCAAATAACACTTACTCTTTTAGGTGATGAATTGCACAAAATTGAAGCGCATCTGGTTGTTGAAGATGGGCTACTGTTGCCGTAGAGAGAAATATCACTGTCGTGTTTGCCGGGGCTTCCCAGATGGTCTTGATTTTCTTTTTCCATGTCCAAATGATCATAGCTGGAGCAAATCGGGCTATGTGAGAATCTGTTTTCGCCGTCAACGTCTGCGTATTTTTCGCTGACTTGGAATGAATTTTTAATCATCCTGAAAAAATACAATATTGATAAAAAATAATCCTGCTGTCTTATGGCCTTAACATAAATGTACATTCAATAAAGAAAACCTAAAAGTTAAAAACCTAGCATTCCATTTTAAAAAATAGATAGGCACGACAAAGATAACAAACCACCAAATTCCTTGGAAGGGTAAAACGCAAAAAAAAAAAAACAAATTCGCAATGTACGTGTCAGATGCACAGTATTTCAATGTATAATTATAAAAGACGATTATTGTTATTAAAGGTTAAATGTCCAATTAGTTGTACAATGGATTACATTTATAACGAAAATACCTACTTGCCAAGCTTATTATCTTTTCTTTAAGATTTAAAATATTTTACGTAGTTCGTATTCTTATGCTGTTGTACAACTATTAAATTATAAAAACATAATAGAGAAGTATGTACCAAATGTTAAATAAATTATTATTCATTTATGATGGTACTATTATAATTTCAAATAAAAGTAATTTTTTGGGGTAAATAGGTCCGTGGTAACGTAGCGGACTGTGGATCGAGAGATCCTCAGTTCAAATCCCACTACCAAAAGTTATCAAATTTACCCCTGTGGTTCCTCCTCCACTAACATCTTTGGGGGCTATGATTTGAAGGCTGGCAATCGCACTTCATACGAAAATATACCACTTACCGAGATCTGCGTAAGCAGAGTGCCACACCCGTAATGGGTAAAAGGCTGATGATATATTTATTTATTATTTATTTAAACTATAAATAAAGGGTAAATTATTAAAAAAAGATTCAAGAATAATAATTTAAAATGTAATTTAATATCATAAACGCAGGTAGATAATAAAAAATGAATACATAAATACGGGGTTGATTGATTACTCCTAACGAATTGTGTAAGCATAACCGCCATAAACTCTCATTGTCAAGGCTTGACAGCTTGAACTTCAAAGCGACCTTAGGTGGCAAACACCTGAACTGAGATTACGGTATAATGCCAGTGCCAGGTAAGAAACCAATCCCGCGATTTTGGAATTTGCGTGCGCAACATAGCGGGAAAGCCTGGTCCAATGAGATTTGCAAGAACTGCCGGGTTGTCATTAACCACATGTAAACTGTCATGTGAATTATGCGATAAAATATGATTAATTTTGACATTTATCGGCATTTGTTTCCGTTGTAGAGAACACTATTTCTTTGCAAGGTTAATACGTTTATCTTTTGACAGAATATTTCATAGATATTTTTGGGAGATGTAGTTTTCCGCCAAAAATAACCACTACCAAAAGTTATAAAATAAATTAAGAAGGATTTGGTTATAAATTACATTTATCTATATTTTGATAGTAAAATCTTATTTTTGATATTTACTAAGATGATCTATTTGTTTTGTTATTGATATATCACACGGAAATTGGATAAAAACATTTTTCCGCCAAAAGTAACCTTTACAGATTTTAAAACTTGATTCAATAAAACGTAAATAATTCTATGTATATACGTTACAACGGTTTTCCATCGTTATTAAATGAATGTAATTCACAGATTTTCTATTTGTTTTTTATATTGAAAATAAATAATTTTGATGTAGTCATGCATTTCCGAGAAAATAACTAATACAAAAGTAAATTAAAGTGTAGATAATTAAAATAAAACAAACGTAATATTGATCTGTTTGGTCTATGAGTGTAGGCTGTAACGTATTTCTGACTTAATAAGGCTTTATTACTTCCTGGTAATGACTTGGATGTAATCTGGTGGGAAAAGCATTCCAGAATTTTGCGCCAAAACTTCTAAATAACAAATTCCAGGTAGCAAACACATACAAAAAAGGGAATGACAGAAAATGATGCTAGAAACTGCAGGTACTGTACTACTGTAACGTACTTAGATTGAGTGATCTCTAGTTGCGCGCGCAGTTTGTCGTTATTTAGCGAAGTTCCATTTATATGGGTTTGTTTATCTTCCCGGGGGTCAAGTATTATAATTATTATAGTTCATTGCCAATTACATGTGTTTGTACTGAAATAATTAAATTAGTATCCAATAGTAAGGAAACGAATTCCTAGTTGACCGTTAGAAATGAACTTCAAAGGGGTGTGCCCTTGTACGTTACAAGTTGATAACTTATTACATAAGATCTTGAACTGCTACATACTTTTATTATAAAATTTATTTTCATTGCAAAATAAGCGCGAATGCGTATTTGCAATGTTGGTTGCATATAGTATAAGAAAAGTGCTAATATAATGTAATAACTGGCAAATGGCAAATATATTTGCTATGCAAAATTGGTAAACTAAAACATTAATAATTTATCTTATGAGTTATTCATTTATACATTGTTTATATCATCGCGGCGTTTTACCCAAAGAAAATATACGAATGGTTGCATAAATTACATGCTAGTTTAAATCCGTTAAACTTCTGTGTACATTACAAAAAAATCAAGTACTTATGTAAAAATAAATAACCTACGAAATAACATTATTTAGATATGTTGTCAACAAATTAAATTATGGTTAAATACACAAATTCAAAGGCAAAAAATGTTAGGAAACAAGCAAATACCAATAGATACAGTAAAATATACTTGGTAGTTTACCGGATAGAAGGTGTATAACAGTAATAAAAAGGCGGTTATTTGTATATAGTTGGCGGGTAAAAATGTGTTACAAATAAGTAATTATCACTTTACCTGGAACACTGGCAAACTTCGCAGGCCTCATTAATCGACTGCCACAACATCTTGGTAAATTTTTACTAAAACTGTGTTAGGAATAAGTTCATACACAAGTTATTTTAAGTTCACTTTCGACTTGTGCATTGTTCTTAATCACTTATCTTCAACTTCACTGTTACATATAACACAATACATGTAAATCTGTTTAGAATATGAGTTGTTTTACTATTACTGTGTGTGTGTTAGAATTGGTGTTGTACGTTTAACACATCACATTTAGCAAAACACACTACACACTCCTCTCAGCGTCTGTAATGAAACTAACTTAACTGCCACTAGACCGCTAGGGTGGGGACAACGAGTGAGCTACGTTTGGTCCACAGTCCCCACCAATTTTAAACTGCCGAACCAGAACTTAAGCAAAGAGGGGAGGATGGCGCGTAAAATACATTCAGAATGTTGTTAATTATCTTTTTCCTTAATTTAAAGATTTTCCTCTATATTTCTTTGAACCAGAAACCCAAATAATTTGTTTTGTTGAAGAGCGAATGCCAGTTATTTATAAATAAATAAATAAATCAACATTATCTACCCGCTTGAGGTGTGGCATATTTTTGTGTGATTAACAGCCGTCAAATCACAACCCCTAAAGATGGTAATAGACGGGGGAACTACATGTATAAAATTAAAAGAGTATTTATCGAGTGTAAGATTTGAATTAAAGTAAATTGGCAGTTATAATACTCGCATTTGTTTTGTTTTTGTTTTGATTAAAACAATATCTAATCAAAACATCCGCTTTGATAAAACGTTTTGCTTCGCTAAGCTAAACATTCATTGGGATTCGTTTAAAAATGTTAAATTCGTTTGTGTTAATATATGAACAATTTTGTTTGCTTTATTATAAACAATATCTAATTATAAATTTAAAAACAATGCATATATGCATGAAAATATTAAATTTCGTTTATCAACTATTTGTTAATTTCATTTTAGTTCAGCAATATCGGATCAAATTTTTTTTAAAACATGCGGATATTGTTTTGTTTTGGAAACATGCAACTACTTTGTTTAAATATAAGTAAAACTGCAGTTGAAACAGTAAAATAACAGGAAAATATAGGTAGGTAGGGTATTGCAACGAAAAATAATTCCGATAGATGTCAGTGCTAAAATTGTTTAACTATCTTATGATCTTGTCTCTCAAAGTAATTAGTATATTCAACAAATAATTCATTTATCATCTTTCATATGTTTTGATAATCTGTTAATTTGATTTAACATAAAACATGTTATTGTATTCGTTTAAATATAAATAAACAACAAAGTGACCCTTATTAAAAAATACACATTAAAAAAATGATTCAATAAAATTTATGAATTTATTCAATTATAAAAATAAGTACAGTATTATAGGTTTAACAGTTAAACTCTAAAACAATTAAACCCTATTATATCGAATAACATGTACATGGATAATGAGAAATTAAGATTAAAATATATTTGTATCCATGTATAAAAGCAACAATAGTTTAACAGATAGGCTTAAAACTTAAAATTTTAAAAACCTAGCTGTCAAATAACATATCTACTTAAAATTTGTCTTATTTTTAAGTAGGGCTAAAATTAAGTTGCACTTTAAAGCGCCAACGTTAACCTTTGAAATATGAACAATGTCCCAGCAGGTGTCAGGTTTCTTATAATCTAAGGCCTGTGTAAAAATAAAATTAAACATTTGTTAAATAAAAAACGTAGATAACTAAAATAAGCAATATATTACCTTATACAGGTTTGACACGTCCTTAGACAAAAGTACAATTCGTCCAGTACTATATTTCAAAACTCTCGCAAATTCTGTACTTAATTTCCTGTATAGTACAACGTTATTTTTTTTGCTTCCAGATCTTTTACCGAAAGGCTATAAATTGTAAATTAATTAAAAAACTAATATTCAAATACTAATTTATCAGATTTACCAAATCTGTTACGATTGCATCTACGCTATGATCTGCAAATGGCAAATGTGCTGCGTTCCACATGAAAATGGATGGTTTTGGAAGACGTGTGTCTTGAGCGTTAATATTATTGAAAGTTCTCATTACTGCTCTATGGTGGATGTCACCACAATTTATAATTGTGTTCGGAAATGCATACATGCACTAAAAACATAATATGTACAACAACGGAAAAGAAATCAAACAGAAACGGGACTTCTAAAATTTGAGGGATAATATGAACACGTTAACGTGATATATTGCTTTAATATTTGGGCGTGTTGTATTTATTATTTTTGTAAATGGATTAAAGTTTTGTTTGAAAATGTGTTAACGTAACAATTTTGTTTGCATGGCAAAAGAATGACAAAAAATGGCTCCAATATTAATTTTGACAAAAAATAATACTCCAAACATAGACTGTTACAAAACATTTTTGTAACTTGTGTTGCGTAGTTACTGTATATAAAATGGGAAGAACAACTTTATTCTTCAATAAATAATAAAGTAAATAAATAAATAAAATAAATATATCATCACGCCTTTTACCCATTGTGGGCGTGGCACTCTGCCTACGCAGATCTCGGTAAGTGATATATTTTTTCTTATGAAGTGCGGTTACCAGCCATCAAATCATAACCCCCAAAGATGTTAGTGGAGGGGGAACCACAGGGGTAAATTTAAATTGGCAACTGTCAGCTGTGGGATTCGAACTGAGGATCTCACGATCCACAGTCCGACGCGTTACCACGGAGCTATTTACAAAAATTATTTGTTATAAATATTTTTTAGTTGAAACTAATATTTTTTTTTCTCTGAGTGTACGTCTTAAACCTTTTGGACGCATTGTACTATATGATTATCACTGTGATTGAACCTACTACTCATATGCATGTTAGATATTTGTAACTTATCAAATTTATTATATTGCACTAGTATTTTTTAATTGTTTCATTAGTAAAATATGTGAAAAACAAGGTTAACTGCTTACTTCGATAGGAATGGACCCACTGCCGCAGAGTGGATCCAAAACATGTTCCCCTGGACTTAAATTAGCTAAAGAGAGCATGCCGAAGGAGATTGTGGGCCGTAATGATGTTGGGCCGAAATTTGTTAAGCATCGACGATGAAGAGATTTTGTTGTTAGTTTTAATAATACCATCGAGTCTTCTACAAATAAAATAAAGTTACTAATTTTGTAATCCATTGTAAGAATTATGACGAACTTTCTTGAATTCTGAGAAATACGTTAATATCCCAATCCGAGAGGGCAACAATCCAATGATAATTATTATTTAATTCTCCCCCAAAACGATAAGCTGCTTCGTTGGAGGTAAAGCTATGAAGTTGTCTAGGCCCAATCCGATCACAAGTTACACGAAATTTCAAGACATCATGTTTGTATGCATCATTCTCACGATTAATTGGTATGTTATCTTTCAAGGCGGAGAATATTTTAATTTGTATTATTTGAGCAAGATTATGGTCAATAACAGTTGGCTCAATGTTCCCACTAAAGTTCGATATTACAGCCCAGTTCTTTACAGATGTTAAAAGGTCTATATCCTTAACCAAATTCCCAATCTCGTTCAAATCGTCGTCCTTGTTACCGTTAAATGTCAAATTTGGCTTCAAATCTACTACAAGATTCACGTTGTCGACTGAGCGTAAATTCTTGACCTAAAATTATTTCTTTTTAGTGGAAGACACAATATGGATAATCGAAAATGAACCTTTTCAAAGCAATTTATGGTTGTGTTAAAATAAACACGTCCCTGTACAAAACAAACTTGATGTTCGTCGTTGTCAGTTAACTTCTCTTTAATTTCTTTCACAGCCACGATTTCGAGTCCACTAGGCACTGTTGCTTCCAGTATTATAGTATTTTCATCTTTTGCATATTGTTTTAAGGATTGTAACTTTCTATATAAAATATTCATTTTGACTTATTCTAACCAAACTTAACTACGTGCTATTCATATACTACTACTTGTATGGCTCGTATATCTAAACTGCGAAGCTGTCAACAAGGATAAGCGTACAACTACCGCACTAAAGCTTACTGAACATACAGGGCGCTACTTAACGATATACACAGTAGATGTCTGTACTGCCACAAGAAATTATGACAGCATAGTTACGTTATAAAGACATAGATGTCACTAGTGAGATATAGATGTCTTTGGGAAAAAATTTTACCCTTATTTTTGCTTTTGTGTCCTTTCTTGTACACAATTAGTCAATTTAAATATATTCATTTATTAGAAAAATATAAATTTATGTAGTATAACAAATATTTATTTAAAATAAGTGTAAGCGATTTATTTGAAACACACAAATTTATTTACTTAATTTTGAATTTTTTTCTCTTAGTGTATAGTGATAAAATCAAACAGTTAGGGTTAGGATTAAACCTAATCGCTTTACAAGTTAATATAAATTAAATCCAATTACTCATCACATCTCCTGTCCTAGTTTAGAGAAATCAGTGATATATTTGTAACTATGATGTACGGCTATCAGCTCAATTCATCATGAACCTTGACATAAAGAGATATTACCCAGTCACAGATAAGAATTTTGCGTATAAATTTTTTTCAAAACTGTTGTTCAGTATAGAGTCGCACTTCAAAATATAAAAAAAAAATCTGTTGTGGGCATCACAATATCTCCCACCATAGATTTATTATCAAACAATGCAAGAACACGAACCACCATTATCAAAAAACGCTCACCCCCTAAAAAAATAGTTTTCAATTATAATACATGTCAAAAAATGACATTGTTCAACCGCTGTTTTTTTTTTTCAGAAAGCACAGATTAGCAGATTTAAACGAAAATATTTCAAACAAAAATTGTAGTTAATAATATTTGAAACATTACTCTAATAACAAAAATTGTCATTAAACAATAATTTTCAGAAATATTTTTAAATAAATTGATAGGGCTTCAAATAAACCATAACTTCCGGTTATTGGGTTATCACCAAAAACTATTGAGCTTTCCCAAGAGGACGCAATTGATATATATGAAATATCAAAATTTTCTGTTTAGCAGTTTTTGAGAAAACGTAACTCCAGACATCCACACAGACTGATTGAAAGAGCGATAGACAGATATCTGCACATACAGTCATCATCGCGAAACTAGCAAAATCGTATTCTAGGGACCCTAAAACGTGCTCATACACTGAAAACTCAATACCGAATTTTAGCATGATTTCTATACCTTCCGCTACAATCCGTAAGGAAGGTAAAAACCACTAAATTTATTATTGTCTTTTCAACTATCAACGTACACAAAAGAGCCTGCGGTAAAATTTTCAGCAAAAAATTGATGTAACTTTATTGTTGACACAGTGAAGTTGGTAACAATTGTTGAAATTTGTCCCTTGCGACAAATATCAAATAATATTGCAATCTTTCTGTTTCCCGTTCACATGGGACGAAAATTTTCTATTGTTCTCGTTTCATTTTACGCTACAGATCAAAAGGTAGGCAAGGAAGAGAGCTATACAAACCATCACATAATAACTGGCAGTTTATTTAAGTAATCGTGATAGCAACTGAAGTGATAATAATAGAATAATTGTGCTGGCATGGGAGGTTCTTACTAAGTTTCCTATTATCGCAATGCATGTCTAAGTTACTGCAACATTATTCAGCAAGCGTCAACACAAATGTTGATATTTGTAACTCTGTGTGGTCTACTGTTAGTCTATTGATGATGCAATTCATGTAACTCCGTAACTAACTGTTGTATCTGTCTATAATTAGCTAGTTTGCAATGTAAATGTACTACGTGATGTACTACTACTACGATTTGCTTCCAAATAATCAAAAGATTTTGATAGTTGAATTAAGAATATTCTAATTTATTGTTAACCTATTGGCTTGTACCGCGAGATCTGTTTTTGGGTGTTTAAGAGAAATGTTTTAGACGCGGTTTTAGCGCTGTATCATGTTTTTAAATTATTGTACAGGGTTGTCCAAAAAGATGTTACCACTTATATGGTAGATACTACTTTTTTTTTTGCTGTAGTCTAGATATGGCCACCCGACTTATTTAGGAAGAGAGAAGGAAAGTAGCAAGCTTAAATGGAATTGATTGGGTCACATTCAATAGTAAGAAAAAAATTCAGTAATAGTTTCATAAGCTGAAATGTTTTTTTTTTTTCTTATTATTGAGGGCAATCCAAACATTTCCATCCAATGTGAAACCTTTCTACCGTCTTTCAAAATAAGTCGTTTGGTTATGTCAAGTCTACAATAAATAGAAAAAAAAAATACATATTACCTTATAAGTGCTTTGGACAACCTCTATAAGAAAATGCTTCGAACAGAAGTTACAGAGAAATATATTATTTACAACCTTTATTTGAGTATTTTTTTTATCAAATAATTTTAGAGCATTATGCAAAAATACTTCTCTTAAAATACCCAAAAACAGAGCTCGTGGTACCAGTCATGATATTTAACTTTTTTTTTTGTCAAATTTGAGTATCCTATACCTACTTTTTAATGTAATTTAATTACTTCTCTGTGATTCCGGATGTGATATATGTGCTTATATGTTTTCTTTTTTTTTTCTCTTTACTTGTACCACTTTTTGAAATTTTGTAAATTTCCAATTATTCATCATTAAATCTTGATAATATTTAATCATTTATTATCTATTTGTACAAAGTTTTCATTGTGCATTTCTTCGATTTGTTCATTTTTAAACACTTTTATTTTAAATTATAAAGTAATGCTCTTAAAATAACCTCTTTTGATATATCATACATACATCATATGGAGAGTGCTCCATTTTAGCGCACCAATATACATCTTCTGCTTTAAATTATTATTATTTTTTACTACAAAATTTTATTTTCTATGAACTTTTTAATTTACAATTATTGACTAAAGAGAATTTAATTTATTATCAAAAACAGTAAATTTTTATAGAGGTTAGATTAAAAAAAAAATAATAATTGTATATTATTGCGCTCACATGGAGTACCCAATATACAAATATTTATGGTAAGTATATAGACAGTGATATATTAAATAGTTTTTATTTTACGAGTTATAAACAACTTTAAATAAATGAGTTAAAAATAAGAACAGAACCAATAAATCACCTTGTATATTGTCTATACCCGTAAATATTATTAAAGAACAGACAGATGCATCACCCGGTATACTTTTGTTTTGTAGAAATTGTTAAGTGTAAGACCAATAATAGCTGAACTTTGCCAAAATATTGTAAACTATTATTTATATCCTCAATATGTCAAATTTGAATTGAATTTTTGTCAAGACTAAGTATGTATTATTAGAAGCACCTTAAGCAATTTGGAGTTCAATATTCTAGATTACAAGCACCTTAATCAACTTGGAGTTCAATATTTTAGATTAAGGTACAATTTAAATCCGTGTTGTTTTATTTCTTGTGTAAAATACTTTTTGTTCCCGGCACAAAGCAAATTTCTAGTTCCGCCGCTGCTTAAGGCTGGCGTTTGAAGCGTCCGAACTCGTAACAACATTTCGCGCCACACAGCAGCTATTCACAGACCTTAGTAGTGGGGATAGGTATCTACATCGGAGCGAGAAGCGAGAGGTATGACAACTAAACTAAGAGTACACGACTGGATTTTATCGTGTCTGAGTTCTATAGTGACAAAAAAAAAAAAAAAAAATGCGGGTAAATATCGTAATCGATGTAAAATTTTCTGCTCTATCGATTTTCGAAACCCGAATTGCAATCCGAAATTGAGAACTACCCCAAAAAAGCAATTTTCACCCTTTTTAATGAATTTGAAATATGTGATCTTTTTAAACTCACATTATAATATCTTAAAAACTAATAGAGATATAAAACTTTTAAAAATACAGAAAATAATGGAAACTTTATAGTACACAACAGTGTCATTGAAACTAGTATATTGTGTATAACAAATGAGATAAAAATGTTGTTTTTTCGAATTTTTATTTCAGGTAGTGAAAAAGTTATCCGACCTTTAAATCATTTTCCGTTGAGAATTTTGGCATACATGCAGCGAGCGAAATGTTAATAAAAGATGAGAATTATTTTTGGTGAAGAAATTATATCTATAACTTGAATAAATGAGGAGTACTTAAGTTTTAAAATTTGCGGGTCGCAAATCAGGCCACATAGATACATTACGATGCTGTATATTGAAATAATAAATTATATATATATATATAATATCATACATAGAAATAAATACGCACAAATGGAATTCAAGCAAATATTTAACGTTATTCAAAATCAAAGTAAACAATTAAAGATTACCATGGTTACTTATTATAAAAACTGAATTTTCTTTTTAGTAAAAGTAACTTTGTTCACTGATTCAAGTGCTTCTTTTAAATCTCTTCTACTTTTATTTGAAACATGAGGGAAGCAGGAAATTGTGTAAGTATTATTTAACATGTAAAATGCCTATGAGTCAGTCAACACACTGTATAATATTATAAATCCCGAAAGCTGCATATGAACCTATACATTTAAATAATATTTAGTTACTTATTTACAGTGTTGTGTCTGATCTAGATCAAATGATCTAGATCACTGATCTAGATCAACTTGTAAGATCTTTGATCGTTTTATATTTTCTGATCTAGATCAAAAATAATAAGATCGATGA
The DNA here is from genome assembly GCA_963942605.1 of Poecilus cupreus. Classification (NCBI taxonomy): domain Eukaryota; kingdom Metazoa; phylum Arthropoda; class Insecta; order Coleoptera; family Carabidae; genus Poecilus; species Poecilus cupreus. The sequence continues at coordinate 14,016,679 of OZ012715.1, forward strand.
TCTTAAAAAAGATCAGCTTTATTTCTCCAAATTTTGACTCTCAGTATTAAATTACATTAATATAATTTAATTATTTATATTATATAAGAAATTCAACACATCTTTTGGAAAAAAAAATATAAAATAACTTTTTTGATTTTACTTTGTAAAAAGTTATTTCTATTTTCATTGTTATTAATATTGCCGCCATTCTATTTTCATATTAAGAATTAAAAATTTTGTGAAAAACAATTACTGATTTTTTTATTATCCAAAAAAAGATCTTTTATTCCTGATCTAAAAAAAATAGATCCGATCATAAAAATCAAAGATCATATTAAATGTGAAGATCTAGATCTTGATCTAGATCATTTTTAAAATGATCTGTCACAACACTGCTTATTTCCGACGATTCAGCACACTTTAAACCTCTTCTATTCTATTTCTATTTATAATTTCTGACAAAACGCAATGGATATAATTTTTTTTCAATTTAGGCAGCATGTTTTCCTTCCAAAATTGTTCGTTTCTTTCAATTTTCTCTATATGCATGTCATTTTGATCATTTATATATTCTATAAAATAACATACATCTTTAGAGGCCGATTCTTTACGATACCATTTATATCCGATAGTGTTATCTGGATTGTGATTGAGTAAGTTATCATGGAAAAGTATTGTTGTGTCCTTTTCTTTTTCTTTTATGAATTGTAGGTGCGAATTGAACTCATTGAACAATCTCGAAGTTGAATTGATTTGATCCATGGGTTCTACTGTTATGAGATCGTCTACATATTTTTTAATGTACGGTAAATTGAAATGTAGGGTAGAAATGACGGAGTCTAACAATACATTCATTACAAGATTTGCTATTGTAGGAGTGAAATTGCTTCCTATGCTCACTCCGATTTGTTGTTCATAATACTTGTTATCAAATTGGAAGAATCCTTGAGTATAACAATCTTACCAATTCAAGTAGTACTTTCTTTGGGGTCTTGGTTCTATGCTTAATAATATTCCAATTTCTATCGATTGCTGTGTGTCAAATCAAGGGGAATGATGGTAAAGAATGAAACGACACCCAAAGAGATTATTGTATAATCATTATCCAAGGTTTATAAATTCGATAAATCGAAAGAGTTTCTGACGAGATATTCATCATTTTCTAGGATTTCTGGCAAATTTGGACATTCCACTAGACGGAGAGTTTGGTTCTCTTCATGAAGTTTAATCAAACAATACATTTTGGATGCTGTGGCGTTTTGAGATAATTCTTCATCATAATAATTTAACTTTAGTGTCTAAGTCAATGTAATTATTATCAAGTAATTTTTCACAATATTGTCGTTTTTGTTTTTAATCTTTGTTGATAAATCTACCGAACTGACTTTACATGTAGAAGTGTCAGATAAAAGATCATACATTTTTTCTTTATAAGCTTCGTTTGTTATATTTACCATTTTGTTAATTTTGTCCGCTTTTGTAACTAAAATTTCGTTATTATCTTTTAAAAATGTTTTAGCTTTTTGAATTTTTTATATAGTTGGTATTTCTATTGTATATATTTGTATGTTCCGTGCTAAAGTTGGTTATAATTTAGTTGCTTGTGCTCCAATTTCATTTTGTAACAAATCGTACATTTGTTTATGAAAACGCTAAAATATTGGATAGCATATCCAATCTAAGTTAGCATTTATATTTAGCGATGACAAAAACAATGTAAATTTTAGGTTAGGTATACAAAACTTAAGTCATTTTTATAGCAACATATGTATAATTGATAAATTTAGTCTAGTCACGTTAGCAAATAATCATGTTTTTTCACAAGAAAATTTATATTGTTATAAACTTGCGTTACTAACTTTTTTAGTCAATAAGGTACTGTTTTTATGTGAATAGTAACTCCAAACTAATTTTGTGTTTCTTAGTTTGCCCTGAAAAAACCAAATTTGTCGACTTTCGATTAGTAAATTCATCTTGACTGCAGCGTATTTAGAGTATTTCATGAAAAGCCACATTTGCGCGCGCTAGTCGACTGCAGTCATCTTGACCCTAGTTATGGTATGTCCGGCGGGGGGTGGCAGCGAGCGCGGTACTTTGTCGCATGCTGCGACTTCAACGGATAAACGCTGAACTAACTTAACACAGGCTCTTATGGACAAATTCTAGTTCTCTAATAATTCAAATTCAGTGCATTCTATTAAAGAAATTTGAACACGCTTGCATTCCTAACAATGTAATGCAGGGACAGACATATTTTATTTTGATTAATATCTTAAAAATAAATAAATTTTGTTTATAACTTTTACATTTTAATAAATATTAAAAAAATAAAAACGTCAGTCCCTAGAGACCTCATTCTAATTCCTATAAAAAAATAAAATGATTTTTTTCCATCAGTACATTTTGAAATAAACTGGAACTACGATTTCACTGCTTCAAACGCCAGCCTTAAGAGCAAAACCGATGTTGAACGCGTTCAGAATACACCACAGCTACCGCGAAAGTTTAGAAGAAATATAATTAATGAGGATGAATGTGGCAAAGATACAAGTGGCGTGAAAACTTAATCGTCTCACATCACAAACAGCTCTCTGTGATGTGGTGTGTTTGATTGTTAATAGCATAAAATTTCATCGTCACATTGAGATTTACGAGCTGTATGTACAAAGTGAAGCTGCTTCTATATTTAGCATTGTTTAAAACTTGAATATTAATTATACTTTGTACAATTAAATATTAATATAAATAATTGTAATACTGTATTAGTACAAAATAAGCACAATAATAAAAATATTGAAAAGGATTTCTTGGATTGTGATAAGGGAAAATGAGATTTCTGGGTAATAATTATTTAAAACCATTTTGACTCAAAACTCTACGTTTCGACTACACATTGACTTTCATCAAGAGCTACAAGAAAAACAAAACAGGAAAATTTACACAAACGTATTACCTACGTTCGAGTTGCTACATATTAAATCAGACAAATGACAAAATATGGGGCCAATTTATTTGTATTTATTTAAAAAAGTATAAGCGATTTATTTAACGCAGTCAAATTTATTTATTTAATTCGGTATTTATTTGAGTCAAATATATAATTACTTAATTTTAATAAAAAATAAATTTAATTTAAATATTGATAATCGATATTTCTTATATTTACTTATTAGAAACTAATAAAAATATAATAAATTTAAATAATTTCTTTAATTAAAAACTAATATTTTTTTTTATTAGATTCGTATTTGAGTGATAAAATTTCTTTGTTTTAAATATATTTTTGTTGAAAGTAATAAATTTTTTCTCTTAGTGTATGCTTTAAATTTTTTTAATTAAAATGTCAATCGAAGTCGTTACCATGCTGTTGTGTGTTATTATTATTGTATTAAATAAAAAATTACTTACTAGTGACTATTCTCAAAATGATACCCACTATTGGGTAATCTGTTACTTTTCTTGTTTAAAATCGCCGAAGTTATAGAGCATTTATTGAGAGGTGTTGAATGAAAAATGTAATTATGAAAAAAACAGTATTTTGTTGAAAATTTTAGTGATAAAATTCAAATATAATAAAAATCAAAGACAACAAATATCAAATATAATAAAAATATATTTATTAATTAAGAGTATAGATAATAACATCTAACAACAATCTTTAGTCAAATTTTTAATTTTTTCGTAAAATTAGAATGAAGTTCTGCAAAAATTGTATTTTAATTTGTTTTATCTTTTGACTTGTTATTATGTACAAACGTTCATGTTTTTATTGTTTTGGTTGTTATGGTTTTGGTCGAAACGTAGAGAGTTTTTTAAAACAATGATTGATACTCAGAAAAATCATTTTCCCTATAATACAAATAATTTTAGCTTTTAACTTGTATATAGTTTGCGAAAACTGAACTTTGGTAAAGTTTTGCTAGAGAATGAAAGTTGACGTTTAAATTATTTTATGCTTTGTGATTTCTTTTCATAGGTTTGTGCTACGAAAAAAGTTTGAAAGTAATTGGATCTTTTTGTTATTTTGTTATGAAGAACTAAAATTGTAAGAAATCCTAAGTACCTAAGTTAAGTCTGATCTTTCTTAGGAATAATAAGTCATCAGCTAAGCAATGGATTTGAAAATTCCTTGAATGAATTAGGATGCTTAGCTGAAAATAGATGGGTCTTTGTAGAACATGTAAACATCACTGTGTTGTTATTTGGAGATTATAACTTGACTATAGTGATCTATCTATTTTAAGCCACAAATGGTAATAATATGGTTCAAATTCAATACTTGATTGGTTATTTGGAAATAGACCCTTGGTTCCTATGAAAAGAGTCCATAAAGCAATTTAAACGTCAACTTGCATAGTCTAATTGAGCTATAAAATCATTTTAATTCAACAGCGAATTAAACCAGAGTTATCACATTCAGATTTAATGCGGGTTTAACAGTTGTGAATGTGAAATGAGTAAATAATGAATATGATTGCATTGCACACCTTTGATTGATTTTTTAAACTTGCATTGCGTGGTTTATGAGGGTTGATTATTGACTTAATCATTTAAATCATGTATTAACTAGACAATTCATAACAACATTTCGCGGTGAAATGTCATTTGCATGAGAATTTTATCATGATAAAATGCGTGAAGTTATATTTGATTAAGTACAAATAAAAATCTTGAGAAGTTTCAACTTTTGTACTTTTACTTTCATTATTTTCATTGCCTCGGATATTTCAGTTAACTTCTTTGAGCTCAGAGATCAAATTCACTTGCTGTGGGAAAAGAAGTGCTTAAAGAAAATGAAAACCATTGGAAAACAAAATGTATGATTAGAATTCCATATTTAACTGTTCTTATAAAATATAAAGAATAATCCAATTTTCATTTTCGCCTCTGGCATTTTTTTGTGCAATACTAAATAAACAAAAAATAAAAGATTTTCAAAGGTAATAATTTTAATATTACTAGTAAAGCGTTCGCAAAATATATATTAATACCCAATTCTGGGTGTGGCACTTATACAGAATAATTAAAGTTTCATTGTGGCCTCTGGCATTTGTACAAAGTACAATACTAAATAAACAAAAATAAAGGATTTTAAAAAATAATAATTTTTATAATTTAATACTAGAGGAAAGGGTGGTATTATGGGCACCTGCAGGTAATATGGGCACCCCAAATATCTAATAAAGTAGAATGCGCATTCTATCGAAACCGCAAGAAACTAGTAGCAATAGTTCATAATTATACCAGTGGAGCACGGTGGCGTAGTAGCTGCTGTCATTATTGAAATACGGAGTGTGTTTGTATTGTGATCTAATCAAAACTTTTAAAGGTAAGGGTTTATAAAAATATTACTATTAGAACCACTAGGTATTTTCTAATTATGGATACTGTTGTGTATTTTGCAAGTCCCATTTGTTTTATTACTGCAATAACATTAAAGTGTATTATTAAGATTAACCGGTGATAAATGTTTATATTCAAGTATGGCGAGGTTGGTAATATGGGCACCTGCCGTGCTGATATTATGAGCCCTCACACTGAAGGGGCCCATATTTCAAGCACTACAAAATTTGTTGAATTTTTTGTTGCAGATGCCACACTTACATATGCGATTTTTGTAAATAAAATTACTACAGTTTTATAAATTTAATCTTAGTAATAAAAAAAATTGTTTTGTACTAAGCGAGTGCACTTTTCCTGATTTTCGCCATGGGGCTCATATTACCGACACAAATTCTATTTCTCAAAAAATGCAGTATTTGTTAAGAATATTTTTAAAGATGATTCAAATACGAATATCATATATACATTATACTACAAAGTAATTAGAACATATTGAAGTTTATTTTCTCCAATTTTCAGGTTAATTTAATCAAAATGGTAGTAGCTATAAGCAAAATATAAAATGGGTGCCCATATTACCACCCTTTCCTCTAGTAGAGCATCCGCAATATATATATATATATATATATTACTACCCATTTCTGGGTATGGCCTCTGGCTTTTGTAATAAATAAACAAAAGTAAGGGATTTTAAAAAATAAAAATTTTAATAACTGAATATTAATAAAGCGTTCGCAAAATATATATAACTACCCATTTTTGGGTGTGGCACTTATAAAGAATAATGCAATTTTCATTTTGGACTGTTGCATTTCTACAATACTAAATAAACAAAAATAAAGGATTTTGAAAAATAATAATTTTAATAATTGAATACTAGTACAGCGTCTGGAAAATAAATTATTGCTATAATTAAATTGTTATCTATTTCTGGGTGTGGTACTCTGTTTTTTTTTATGAAACGCTGTTATAAAATAGGCTCAGTTACGGCCTCCAAAAATTCTAGTTTAGTTAGTAATATTCCTATTATTAGAAAAAAGGTGCAGCCTGGATATTTTTCTTGGAAAATTTTTACGAACCCATTACCTACAATCATAATTGTTTTTCAATAAAGTAGTGCGCATTTCAGTGCAATAGAATAGGAAAACGTAAAACTATTTAATAATACGAAAAATTTTTATTAATAAAATAAAAGAGTACAGAGTACAGAAGAAGAGTCAGAAGTTCAGTATTGAGAAATGCTCGCTCCTTCGTACTCAAAGGATTGATTCAGGATACAAAACAAAAAAAATGAATGCTTGAAAACTTTTGATCTAGTAAAAGAGATGAGGATGAATTACTTAAGAATATTGTGACCAGTGATCGAGGTCGGTATATTATTACCCGAAAATAAATGTCAGGTTTGTGAATTTCGACATAAAGGGTCTCCTAGCCCAAAAACATTCGAACAAGTCTCTCTGTCAATAAATTCCTGTCCACATTGCTGCGCGAGGACTAAAAAAAGAACGGAGGCCGTGTAGTTCCAAGTCATTCACACCCTCCTTATAGTGCGGATTTGGCATTTCATTTATTTGCAAATTTCAAAGAGCTTCTCTGCTGAAAGGACATTGTTGAGTGTCGAATGATAATTTGCAGTCAGCCGTAATTAAATTGTTAATGAATCAATATGTCGATTTCTGCTCAGGAATTCGAAAACTAATTTCACACCACAAATCAAAAACCGCAATTATTCATAGAACTGATTATATCTAGTTAAATAACTAGGAGGTTATAATTGTATAATTTACATATCTTATAAAAAAAAAATGTACAAAATAGTTATGTGCTAATTTAAGGAAAAAACCTAGTTTTAGGAGCATGATTTCGTAGCGTTATTCGTAAATTTTATTAACAGTGAAGGAATATTTCGAATTTATTCAAACTAAAAGAATATTTTAACTATGTTTTGAAGTACATCTGATTATTTTTTGACGTTTCTTTAAACCAATGAAATGCTTTATTGTATGTCACGTGTCTGCGTTTTGACCAATCCTGTCATTATTATACTGAGAATAATGCTCTTGTGATTATTCCCGGCAATTTTCTCTGTAGCTTTTTAGTTTTTGTTGACAGATGTCAAATGTCAGATAGTTATCATCAACACAAGTAGAAATGAGCAAAAAAGATAGATTTAGTGGCGCGCCTGATGATGAAATTAAAAAATAATCTAATTAAATATAACTCGAGAGTTCGATAAATTAGAAAATAATTCTCCAGTATCTTTCTCAAACTTGTCGCCATTTGGCAATAGCCACGAAAGCCCGTAGGGCTTTCGTGGCTATTGCCTGGCAACAAGTTTTCGAAAGATCTGTCAAATTATTTTCAATTTATTCTCACTCTCTTGTTATATTATTACTGATAATTTTTTCAAGTCATTTCAGCCGCAAATAGTCCAGCTATAAGCTGTTGCTTATGGAAGTTTATTATTTTTATCAATATATAAATACTCGAAATAAAGCATTGTTTAAATTCATAATTATAATTTTTTCAAAAATTAATTTTAATCTTGTAAAGTAAACAATTTCAATTCTCAATTTGAATTTTCAGTTAATGTACCTACCTATCATATGTCATATGTTGACAATATATTCGTACTGATTTGCATAGTTACCTGATGACTGTTTGGTTCGTTGTTTATATTTTTTTTAAGTAGCATATTTGGCTATACGAAGGGCCGCACAAATTTTTTGCATTAGGATTATCGACACAGCACTTTTCATTGTGTATCATTGAATTTGGTGTTTTGTCTTTGGACGATTGTAGAATTATACAATCATGTTGTCTTTAGAAAATAGTTAATAATTCTATTAATGATACTAACACCTTAAGTAAATTAAATTTTCCCGTGCCTCGATTAAAAAGAAATTTCTCATTTTTCTATGATACTCCTAGGACAAATTATGAGCCTAAATCTCCCGTTTATCAACTATGTATTTTAACCTCCATGCCAATTTGAGGAACAATCTAGATATTTATTGACAGTCATTTTATATTTAAGAAAACTTTAATAAATTATTTCTTGCATGTGTAAACTTTGTACACAAATTCAAGTCTTTGTTACATATTTACCTGTTCTTATATGTATTTTGTCACCACAGTCCATTTATATTCCTCTGTAAGTAGGTCATTTCTGTGGTTTTGAGGAAAAAACAGTTGTCACTATTTCATGATTTCGAGCTATTTGCGTTTAAAGTTTCAATAGTTACCTTCAAAAATACTTTAAAATGGCTCCGAATATGTGTCTACCATTTATATATAGGAGTCATGAATGGTGACAAATTGATGTAAATACATTTTAACATGCATGTAACTGGTCTTTCCTCAAAAAGTCACATAACTGGTTTTATCTGAAACCCACATATATAACCTGTTGAGCAAATTCTAAACAAATAAATAAAATATGGATAAAATGGATTTGCAATATTCTTTCTAAAATGGAAACTGACAGCTCGAAGTTGATTAAAAAGTAAAGTCATGGTTCAGTGTGATTGAGACTTCAAACTTCATTTTCAAGTTTTCATCGCGGATCACAATATGTGAGATTGCAAGTCGATTTCAATCTTCATCTGAGCTCTAATTGAATTATTAATTTGAGGAAACGTCGGCTTGTGCTAAAAACTCACCAACAGATTAGCTAAGTTAATTAATACTTTCAAAAATGGAGCAAAGTTTGAAAGTTCAATAGGTGTGTGTAAGTTTTCTTTTCAATTAAAGTGCTTGTGTGTCCGGTCACGTGTCTGCAGCCCATGTGTCCAGCGTACTAAACCTATATGTATAGAATGCTTGAATGATGTCTTAAGCTGGTTCGGTTGACCCTAGTGGCATTCCATTGTGACAAAAACTGTGGTCGCCACTAACTAGAACTAGGGTCTCTATGTATTGGGATGCTTTTCAGTAGGGGTCACTTTGTAGGGCTACTACAAACTTTGGGAAAGTATTGTAATTGGAAAAAGTGACCCTCTTCGCAGATTTAGATCGAACTGTGAGAAAAATATAGATTGGTTATTCACAGGCACGGGAACCACTACTTTCGAAACATTCTCACAAAGAGAAGAAATATGGCTTTTTTTTATTTTGCAATTTTTGCTTCCTTATTTATATAATTAAATAAATACAAAATTGTATTGTTTTAATATCTACTAAATGTAACATGTATAGTTTGTTCCCAGATATAAGCACATGGTATTACCTGAGAATTAGGGCCCAACCCTTCACTGCACGATATTTTGCCGGTGATTTGGCCAGACTGAGATCAGGAAAATTAAAAACAAAAAATGATTATTTGTAAAGGAAAAGATTACTTTTTCAAGACCGGGAGAGAATCTCGGTTTCTATAACACCAAAATCATGTCAGTTAGCCAGTGAGGGAAAGTGCTCAACTTAAGTGAAAAATGAACAAAATTGAACAAATCAAAAATAACTATCATCATTTATATTGGAATTGAAATAAATAAAAATCATCGTTGTATGTGTATGTGTAGGTTTTAATATATTGATATTATTTTAGATGTATTTCGTGATTTGTAATGTCATACTGTTTGTTTTAAGTTTAACAATGTCTTTGCTGTCATTGAAAAACTTTTGCCATATTCCGAGCTTATGGGTCGCGATTCTATTACCGCGAAAAAAAAAAAAATCATACACTTCTCTTCCTTAATGTATACACCGTCTCATATGAAACAAATTCTTATAAACAAAGAGTATTATAGCACTCAGGAATAGTTTCAAGATTGTAAGAATAATTTGTTTATATAATAACTTAATTTAGGGCTTCTTTGTATATTCTGAGCAAATTTTAGGTTAGCTATCGTAGTATAATATATATTTTTTTGTAATACATTTTTATTTCAAATATGTATATTCCAGCATATTTTGTTCTGTTTAAAATAATATAAATAAGTTTGTAATATAAATAAATACTGTATAATATTGTATAGGTTAGGTTAGGTGTACTGGGCTGAAAAATGTATTTCTAAATAATTAACTAATACACTTTGTACTCTAAAATTTAATTTTACATCCTATACGGTATAAATGTATAACTTTATTGGAAATAAATTATCATTATTAATATTATTATGATTATAATTGACCGTAATTTATATTAACTGTTTAATGTGTCATTATGTTAATATTTATCGATGAAACAATAATTATACATTATAATTCTGTTTACATGTGTATAAAAATTGACGAAACAATATTGTAAATTAAAAATTTGTGTACTTGTATATTCATGGGATATGAACAACAAATAAATAAGGGAATTAATTATGTTTGTATAAAAATTGCAATGTCTTAATAATTATATACATGCTATTATTATTTTTACGTGTATATAATGACAACAAATTGTTACAAATATCTATGTTTCTTATCGAACAAAAATGTATGTACAAATGCAAAAAATAAATACGTCCCTGCAATTATTGCCTTTCTAATATATTTAAACTACCTCCCACTGAGAAGGGCACAGGTAGCCATGTGCTTATATCTCCGAATAAGCTATGCTATACTATTGTTAAATATTTGTGATTATTATATTTATGAAAATAACCTTCAAATTTCATTTTGTTCTAATGGAACATTCCGTATAATAATCCATTTCATATACAAGCGGATACTTTACGTAGCTGGGAAGACAGTACGGAAGGGAGCAAATTTTTGTTTTAATAGAGCACAACAATGGATACAACGTGTCATTATCATTATTATAAATTGCTGTGCTATAACACTAACACCCCTTTCCTTTATCATTGTGCCCTATCTCATAATATGATAGAGCTGCCAAATTATAATCGCGTCAGGTATATACATTAATGTAGTAAGAGAAAAGGGTTTAAAATCACTGGTCTGTTCCTACAGTAAATTGCTAATATAAAGAGGAATGCTTTTCAAGCGTAAGTAGTTATGAAAACAAAACACATTTAATACTTAATAAATTAAAGCAGTTGTCACACTAATTATTATGCTTCTCTCTCTTTTCAATGTCCATTTATTAGATTTCAACCTCTGTTTAACCAGTAGCCACCAAACAATAAATTGTTGAAAAAAATTTCAAACGTATATTAAATTAGGATTTACAAATCGTTCAAATCTGTTTCCAACTTAATTTTTCAAACGTAAAATTTACCTAATCCTATTACAGAGAAATGCTCTAAATAAAACGGATATATAGAATTAAATTATCTACCACTCACAGTTCTTTTTTCTAATTCAAGGAACGTTTAAAAGCTGAAGAATAAAGTTAATTGACAGATAATTTATCATCCTTAATTGGTATTCGTGCTATCAGACTTTGTGTATTATACACAATCAAAAGTGAATGTTGTCATTATCTATTTTGCGTTTTAAAACTTACATTTTAAAAAGAAAATTATATGTACTCTTTACTGTTTTGAAGTATTATGTAAGTACAAGGACAGTAACTTTATATTTCTCGTGTTTAATAAACTTCGCTTTGAACAGAATTATTTATCTAATCGTGAAATGAAACCAATATTTTCATATAAAAATATTTCTCATGAAATATGGGGTGATTTCTTTCCGTTATTTATACATTTACTATATTGTTGTACTATTAAACAAATGCAATAATTCTTCTAGGATACAAACAAATAAATATTTATTTCTTGCAAACACAATACATGTATAGAAAACAGTAAGATGTGAATTATAAAAACAATATGGTAGGAGGAATAGTTCTAAATAATAATAATAATAATAATAATAATAATAATAATATTTTCTTTATTGACTCAAGTCAACGTCAATCTTTTTTTAATTTCGTTTCAGTGTCCACTGATTTAAGTGACTCAGATAAATTATTATATATTGTTAAACCAACTCTATCGGGAAAGATTTTGATGACTTTCAATATAGATATTGGTACATAAAAATTAAATTTATTTTTAGTGTTGCGATCGTAAAGATAATAATATCAGATATTAAGAGAAGAGATAATTTATTATTAAATATCCGAAAACTACTTCGCAAATGTATATCCATATGTATAAAAACAAATAAATAAAGAAAAAAAAAATTAAAGAATGAATGAATGAAGGAAAAAGAAATAGATACTATTCATTGTATTCCTACTAATTAATCTAATTAAGTTCACCATCAACATATTATACTCTCAAATGTCGTATTCAATATTTATATTTGTCGCTACCGAAATATATCTATACCTGTCACACATAATTCTATTATTAATTTATTCAAATCAATACTACTAATGGCTCAATGGTAAGTAGTGTGAAGTTCTATGGTGCAGAGATATGGGGGTGGAAAGTACAAACGAAGGTGGAAAATTTTTATGAAAAATATCTACGATGGATATTAGGACTAGACATACAAACCCCAAAGTATATTATTCGCAAAGAGACAAAAAGAAATAAAATATGAGAATTCAAGAGGGAAGAATAGCCATGAAATATGAAGAAAGAATAAGATTAAAAGAACATTCAATTCTAATACAATGCTGGAAAGAACTAAGAAAAAAGAAAAGAACATTTAACAAAATGGGAAGAAAAGAGAAGAAACTATGTCGAAAGAAACGGAATTACACCATAAGAAGTAGAACGAATGAAACAAGAAGGAAAGAATATACATATACATCGAATTGATTACAAGAGACGAAGATAATCAGAAAGAAGAACAATATAACAGAATAAAGAATTCAAAATATAACCCACTATTAGAGATGGGCGAATATCAGTTTTTTTCAAATTTATTTGTATAAAATATAATTAACTATTATCTTACTTCATACCAAACCTTTCTATCATAACAAGAGTGAACTATAAGAAAACCAAAGAAAAAATACATAAAAATAAAATATATCAGTCTGCTGATCACAGCGACTTTTTATATTGCACTATATTCGAGTTATTCGAATTTGTTGTTTTAATGTTAATATTCGAAATCTCGAATGTTGAATACTTTCATTTTTCGAGGTATTTAAGCATTCGTTGATGGTATTCGTACATCCCCACTATATAAGAGATTACAAACTTATGGAACGTCAAAACACCTGCTCAAAGTGTTCAGGAGCTACAAAAATAATAACACATTTTAAGCGCGAAAATGAAGAAAATGTAATTAAAAGCTGGTTGACGCTAGAAAATAAAATATGTAGAATGTGTTCAAAGGAAGTAGAAACAATGTGCCATATGATGTACGAATGCGAAGTAGGATTAAAAGAAAAAGAGAAGAATGGAGAACATCCTGAGCCGAGAACAGGGAAAGAATGGATGAGGTATATTTTAGAAAAAAGAAATGAGATGTAGATGTTTAAATGTATTCATAATATGTAAATTAAAAGCAAGGTATTTTTGTTTGTAGATTCTGAACCTTCGGGTGTAAGAATATTAATAAATAATAATAAGAAATTACCCCTGTGGCTCCTGTGGTCTTTGGAGGACGTGATTTGACGGCTGGTAACCACTGCACTTCACGAGCAGAAATATATATTTTAGTTTATCTATAAGCCATTTAGACATAATTTAATTATGCATCCCTCAAATTAATATAAATTTTTAATTATAACGGGTCTATGTTCCAGTGGCGTATTTAGGAGGGGGGGGGGTTGGTGGTTCAAACGCCTACCAACATTGATAAAACTATATATTCCTATTATTTATAAAATAAAATAATTTCTATTTAATTTTTAATAAAGAAAATTTGCTGTGAAGGAATACAATTATGTAAAGAAAATCAAAATATATACCCCAATATTTTCCAAAGTTTTATAATTTTGGCAACATAACCTGTAACATCCTATACAAGTGAACATTCGTTTACTACTTTGCGTCGATTAAATTCTTATTTAAGAAATTCAATGTCCGAAAACCGCTTAAGTGGTTTGGCTTTACTAAATATACATAGAAATTTAAAAACATTAACGGACGAAATATTTGACGAATTGGCAAAAAGGAATAGACGTAATAATTAATTGTTATAATAATATATGTTTATTATTTTTAAGAATATTATTTTTAGTTTGTTATTACTATTATATTTATTTTTTATTATTGGAGATTCAACATGTTTGTATATTTAGTTTAATATATAAGTGTACGAGTATGTTAATTTTTAACATATTTAAAAAAAGAATCACTGCGTAACACCCTCTATGATTGATTCATAGATACGCCACTGCTAAGTTCTTATATATGTACATACAATAACACTATATAATTATATAATTCTTATATGTATGAAAGTGGAAGTCTATTATTGGATAATCTGTTGGCTTCCCGAAAAAAATTAATTAAAAAAATAAAATGATATATTTATCTATTTTTATATATCATCTCTACGTGATCTAGTAATATGTCAACTTTCGTCATAGCTCTTACAGTTGTCGAGACCGAGCGGAGGGCAGGATGAAGAACACCCTGTACAGAGACAAAAAGAAGATGTTTGACATCGGTGACAAACTTGTCCTTATCTTGGGCAGAAGTTTCGTGCAAGGCGCCCTAATAGAATCTGTCTATGTGACCGTGGTGCACGGAATACCGATAGCCGATATCTTAAGATCGATTGCTGGTTGACCCTAATCTCGGCGGTCGATCTGTCATGTATAATTTCTGTCCATCACGGTTAAACATATTTCTATTGATTTGTTACCCAATGAAATTACTCGACTTGACGTACAAACGCACAATATCGAAGTTGTGAGCTGCGTTGCTTTGCCACCATTCGACTTACGACCCCCCTTCCCTTAAGACCATTTTTTATGTCAGACTTTTCCGACTTCTTACGTCCGAAGCTCGCAATTGGACTGCGTCAGACGACGTTTTTCTTTAATAAACTTAACCCGGCTTTTGTGAAGAAAATGAAATTTAAATAATTTATAAAAGAAATTTTCACTTTTTTTCGTCTGTGACTGATCTTAGCAAATATATGCTTTTGACTTATTTGTTCCCAAAATACAAGCTTTAAACAACATTGGCGATTAAAAACTGAATTTCATTTTATACACGACAAAGTCAGAAAAAATACAGTTCAATTACTCTTACTATATTATTCAATAAATTTAACTGAAAAATTAAGTTGTATATGTACCTATAACTAAGAATCTCAGTTGTTCTTACTGAATATGTACGCTAACAGCGCGCTACTGACATTTCTCATTTGACATAACTGAAAATTTAGTAGAATTGACTGACAGTCTCAGTCCATTCAACTAATATGACATGTCAACTATGTTCCTTAACTTAAGACTATTCCTAAATATTCGGCTTGTATAGATTTTTAATTGTTTAAATATTATTTTATAAAATTTTCAAATGTTTTAATATGTTATTAAAATATTAAATAAATGGGTTAAATAGATCTGTGGTGACGCATCGGAATCAGGATCATGAGATCTTCAGTTCGTATACCACAACCGACAGTTGTCATTTTAAATTTACCCCTGTGGCTTCCCCCCCCCCCCCCACTAATATCTTTGGGGGCATGCCTTGGCGGTTGGTAATTGCACTTCATGCGCAAAATGTATCACTGAAATCTGTGTAAGTGTAAAATGCGTGATGACATAATCTAGATATCATTTTGTCATAATAAAAAAAGAAGATTTAACTACCATATTTAGTGCAAATAACTGAATTCTTCAGTTGCGCGCAAATTAACTGATTACTCAGTTAAATTAACCGAATGGTACTATTTTTTTTCAGTGTGGCGTCAATGCTCGAATCTTTATTTACCAATTTGATTCCTATTCTTTCTTCTCTTCAATATAACTTTTCGGCATTATCCATACTATTACATAAAGCAGGTTGGGGAGGGGAACCTCAATTATTGACATTATGATTATAGGAAATAAGGGTTTGAGTTACGAGGGCCCTTCACGAACTAATTAGAACTAAAGTGCGAGGGTTGTTTCAATATAAATACCGCGACTTTGCAAAGTTGCGGAGGTGGTACAGTAGTGTTCAGTGTAGTGACAGAAGATGTATGATTATCAGAAGTTTTTATATTTGTTAGTAGGTTGTGCGAGGAGTTGGGCGAGCAACAGGTTGCGCCCCTCGCAGCCAGCTCAGCAGCATAATAATGATCGTGAAATGATTGTGCACTAGCGCAACGGTAGCCACACATGTACTTGCAAATAGCGGGTAGCGGGTAGCGCACAATGTGCACGCAGCACATTGTTACGGGGCAACGGGCTCACAATCGTCTACAATTCGCAAAGTATAATCGCTTGCTTGAACTGATTATGCATTCGATAAACGTGCATCAGTCAGATTTGCGGTCCAGCGGACCGTTCCCGGTACCTAGCAACTATATAGTATCCAGCATCGAGCTTACACGTAAGCACGTAAGTCAACAAATGACGGCGTATTGAAGTCCAGCACAAGTGTGGCATGATTAAGGTAAGCATTAGAGTGTGTGGTCGCGATACGCGGCAGATGTCTGGCTGATGAGAAATGTTGACAAATCTAATGAGAATTCAAGGAGCGCGTTGGTGTCGGGGTTGTCGGCGAGACGGCGAGTGCGAGCGCGAGCGCATGCGTGCGTCGAGCGACGAACGGCGAACGGCGCCTCCACCGTGCTCTGCGCGCTGGCGCTCAGCGCTCGATGCGCTCATCTCTCAGCAGCAGCACGAGCGTCGAGCGTCGAGGCGCCGAGCGTCAGCGTCAGTCTCACCCCGGTGTTCGTACAGTGCCGACTGTTGTCGCCGAGCGAGTGTAACATTACGTACGCGGCAGCGGCATGCTAGCGTCGGCGTCTCTTGTCGCCGTGGTCGCACTACTCTGCCCCTTGTTGCTGTTGCCCGTGCCCGTGCCCGTGCTAGCCGACCCTGCTAGCGACGCTCAGAATATCCGCCACGGCCGATCGCGCCTCCACTTTGCGCGGATTAACCGCCGCGTACCTGGTGGACCCGCTGTTCCCGGTTTCACTGACTACTCGCAGTCGCAGCGGTTTGTAGAGAATCTTCTTGATAAACCGGCAAAGACAAGATCATTCTCGGCCGCCGCACTCGAATCGCTTTCACTTATTTCCGACCCTAATGAAACCGCCACTGCTACCGTCGTCGCCGGACCCACCACTACCATTCTTCTTGATAACAAACCCAAAGCTGGCTCTGGCTCTGGTTACGTGGTCTCCACGGACCCGGCCGCGCCAACTGCCAATCACACTAGTTTGGAGGCCGACGGAGGCAGTGGCAACGGGACGGACCGCGTGATGGACCCGGACTCGGACGTCAACGCGAACTTGGGCCAATATGTCGATGTGGACGTGGAGGACGAGGAGGGCGACGGGCGCGGCGGGGAGGCGACGACGGTGCGCTCGGGTAACGTTGACATCGTGACGCGCTTCCTGCACATTGTCGAGTCGCAACACCTCCTGGGCGAGAATTGCACGGCGGGGACCGACTTGCACCTGGGCGAGGGCGTCGTGGATCGGTACGCCCAAGAACGATTCCGTGTGGAAGCCGACGTGGCGGTGAACCGCGCGAACATGCTCACTCGCCTGTGGAAGTACGCTGACCCCAGCGTCGTCCTGTCCGAGTATCTGCTGCACGCGTCCGTTTTCAGCATGGTGGAGTTCGACGACGACATCTTTGCGGCTGGCAACTGTTACGATCAGTACCAGTATAAGGACTACTGGCTGTTTTGTCCTTACGCGTATCGTCTGCCCGAGGGCCCGATTCTCGTTAAGGACCTCGCTGTCGAGTACAAGTATTTGAGTAACACTTCCGAGTGGTTCTATATAGCTCGGAAGAATGCTGAGAATGTCATCCGGAACTACAATCAGTTCAGTCGCGGTGAGTACGTATTTAGCCTCTTGTTGTCACGCACCACTTCCCACTGCGACCGGTAGCGGCGGTAACTGCGAACCGGCAACTTCAACTTGATCACGATCCGAACACGCCGCGAACAACCCCCCTTTATCATTTTCAACTAGCACAGCCCATTATTGAACATAAAAATATATTTTTATTTTTATGGTATTTTTTTCGAAATATTGACACATTCATTCACTTTCGAGATTACTTTTTACCATTACGCCTGCCGCACACCAAAACCGTAAAATTTTTATCATACAAGAACATTCTATACAGTTTGAAATTATATAGACAAGCAGGAGAAAGATAACGGAGATAACGACAGTAGGTGTTAGAGAGAAAGGGGCTGATTTATTTCTATAAGTAAGCAGATCGAGGGGTAGATATCTATGCTAGAGAATCAGGTTAGGTTAGGTTAGGTTAGGTTAGGTTAGGTCACATCACATCGCTTCGTTAATTTATACTCGTTAGGAAGTTGAAACATTTCCGTTTTAAGAAACGAGAGCGATTTAATAGTTCTCCCATTGTCACTAGATTGAGCGCCGTGATTCTTCAACTCGTTGTGGTCAAGAAGCAATACGAAATACGAAAGGGATTCGGCCTTTTTATATTAACGGAGCGGTTCGCTGCACACTCGTTAAAATGAAGAGAGGAAATGTCACTTGATTGTGACAGCTGAAATTTACATGGCAGTTCGACGATGAAATTATATACAACAATGACAATGATAATAGCAACCCAACGATCTGCTGTAATACTGATACTGATACTCTGAAATGTCGGAGTATTACGAGCATGTCTGGTTCAACTGGTTAACAGTTTTCGTTTTCAGGCTAATGACGCCCTCTCAATATTAATTCCAAATATTCGCCTTTAAATTTATTCCTCTTAATTTCAAATATAGCTTAGAATTTACTGAGGAATGTAATAATTATGTTGACTTCAATTAATATTTTCACCCTTACAATGTTTTGCCTATTTATGTTAAATGAGCAGATTTCTGAGGTAATATAATCTTAGCAGTTAAAATCTTGTTCTTACAACTTAATTAATTAAATGCTAAATATGCCGGAAATGTTAAGTTGGAGGAAAAAGAACAAACAAGTATCGTAGGAGGTATATTCCGAATGCGATAGACTAATGCAGTAGGTTTTTCTTTGATTTAAGAGGATATTTTATCAGAGTATTAGGTTACATGCTCGCCGTACAAATCACCAAAGTTCCATTGCAATATTAATCTGCAAATGCACTTTGATATATTTCATATTAAACATTTCTAATAAAGTGGTATCAAAATCTGTACTAATTATATAGCGTTTAAAGCAACAATAAATAAAGCAAAGTTCATTATTTATTACTTGTATTAAAATAATTTATACAATTTTCGCATGATTTATATAACTGTGCCTCATACAAAAAAAATTGAATGTAAAATGGTAATAAAAAAAATATTGTATAATGAATTGTTATTATACTTTATTAATATTCTATATTTCAGAATTTACGGGTACCTATTGAAATATGTAAAACAAAACAGTCGTAACAAAATGAAATCACGAATTTAAACAGAATTGAAAACACGAACGGACAGATGTAACCCAAAACAATTTAAAATAAACGTCGCCGTCACCTGGACTAGATCACGGAAAATTATTGTTAAATTATGCACAGATATACAGTAAAAAATAAGTGGTATCGTGGTGGGAAATCTAGACACGAATGGCCGGTAATGAATCTTTGTTTGCACACATAAATGCAGTAATTAATTATTTTTTAATATGTCCGGTAAAGAGATTTTTATTAGTACCGCGCAAATCGTCCTTAGAAAGGGAAACACGTACGCCCTTTTGTGATGATTTATTGATTTTTTTTGACTTCGAATATTTGTATTGCTTTCGCACGAATGCAAATGTGATGAGAAGTCCTATAAATTTATCGTTTTTGTAATAATTAATTTTCCAATCACTGCTAGGTTGAAGAACACTGCGAATCTTTGGTTGCTTTTCTTGTTATTAATAAATTTAATGAGCTTCTTAATTCCTGGCGTTTTGAAAACAGTCCGCCTATACTTATCGATTCGAATTTCGAATTGACGGAATGCTCGTTTGTGCTCCGAATTAATGAGTAAACATAGTCAAGAAATAATTTAGACACCGAAGTTGCAAAATAATTAAACACACAGTGCATTTCAATGCGCACCAGCAATAATGACATATTGAATGAAATTTTGCTTAAATATGTATAACGCTTTATTTACAGCCGACAAAGAATACGGTTCATTCTCTTTGGGAAGTATGTTCTAAACGTGACTATTGTGTTCGTATTTTATATCTGCAGTGCACCGAGTTCATTTAAAAATTCTGTGCAGTAGAATTTTTTAAATGTATGAATTATATATATGTCCTAAGAAATCCGTAATAAAAGCTGCTCCCCAGCCGTTCACAGCGACCGAAAAAAGGGAAAAATGTAACTTTATACATATTTTATAACAAGGTAAGGTTTACAGGTAAAATTGACCGCATCGTAAAGCGGTTCACTAATAATGCAAGTGGAATTTTTACTCCTTTTTACCCACGAATGTCATCAATTTGTTGGCGTTGAGATTTCAGTTTAAACAAACTCTTTGATCTTCTTAACAGTGTTTGTTTGTTTGTTTCTTGAGTATCCTCGATAACTCGAAAACAAATAAACGTATACTCGATAAATTTTATACCAACGATTTTGGGTAACATTGTAACTAACCTCTAGTTTTATAACACAGATACTTTACTTCAAGTACTAATTTTAGTTATAGGACATAAAAATAAAATAAACATTTCAAGTGAATTACTTACTCTTTGCATCTAGACGTGGTCCTAGATAACTGGCACTGTTGTATCTTCCTGCTAATATCTTCAGAACGATTCCTGTAAAAATAATTGCTCTTAGTTACTGTCTCAAGATTAGGCTATAAAATGACACAAAGTTCATACGTTGTGCTATATGACAGTTTCAAGTTGAATAGCAACACAGTAAATATTTTCAATTACGATTTGTAAATTTTGCGGTTATGACAATAATTGATCAGATGATATTAGTATTAGTTATGCTAAAAAAACAGTAAATAAATGTTACACAGTTAAAAAATTGATTTGCCATTTGTTAATTTTGCGGTTTTTAAGTACTTTTAGTTAATTTTGACAAATATATTGTGTTAAATGAAAAAGTTGAACAAATATGACAATTTGTAAAATTAAAATTTTGTGAATTCTTAAATTTTAACACGAAAAATTGTTTTTTTTTTACTTGCTGGATTCATAAAATTTAACAAACAGCCTCGTCAATAATAACAAGTAATTATGCGAAGTTATCCATTTGAAATTGTTTAAAAAATACCTGTTGTAGAAATAAAAACCTATTTAATTTTTTCTTATACTGTACAATATTAATTGTTGCAATAACAAGCTAAATTGTTAATTTTAAAATATAGAAAAGATGAAATTTTGTTTTAACTAAAGAAATTTATATAAATTCACAACATAATATTGTCAAATTAACCATTTATTATGTAAAATGGTTAGTAGAATAAGCAAAACATTTTTTAACGAATTAACAGAAATTTATATTCATTGTAACAACATAATTTGTTATAATAATTATGTTTTATTGTTCTGCTTCAATATAATTACTAAAATATTTAGTTAAAAGCACATAAAAATAAATGTTTATAATACTATATTCACATATATATATATTTAGTTACGAAATAAACAAAAATAAATTGTTACTTGCTAACAAATTTGAAACTTGTTAAATTAACAAAAACTAATGGAAATTTTGTCAATTTTGACAATAAATTTTTTTCTGTGTACAGTTTTAACATTTGCTTTTACAAAATAATACCATGATTTCAAATTTAAATCAAATTTATTTTTACTTTCCGCTTTAGATTTAGGTATATATTAAATTTTATTTGATTTTAATCACAAAAAATATATCATGGCGACTTCTATCCATTGTGGGTGTGACACTCTGCTTACGCAGATCTCGGTAAATCATACAATATTTTACGCATGAAATGCGGTTATCAGCTGTCCATTCTCAATCCAAGATATTAATGGAGAAAATTTAAAAATGGTGATTGTCGGCTGTGGGATTCGAATTGAGGATCCGACGATCCACTGTCCGATGCGTTACCACGGAGCTATTTACTTCATTAATTTTATCAATTATTTAAAAAAAATATATATTTTGAACCTACTCGATGAAAAATGAAAAGGCATTTTTCCATTTCATGCTCAGATGAGGAAAAAAGAAGGGAACAAAGAATGGAATTTGGGTAGCTCTGTTTTAGGGTAATACGTCATTCCGATATTTTTCTTTGACAATTTTATATTTATAAAAACGAACTGCTGTCATGAAAAAACAGTCTCTTTTAAAAAATAAATGAGGGAGATTAATATATAATACGCAGGTAATCTGCACTGAATAGAAGTCAAATGCGTGGATATAAGTAAACACTGATTAAAAAGAAAATAATCAGTCTTAATCCTTCGCAAAGCTTTTCGTTTTGTAAGCCTTGTAATGGAGCGATTTGTCAAAAACAATCAGATTGTTGCAAGCTTGTACGTTGTAGTACAGCCGACACCCAACAACGAAATCACTTGGGTAAGCTAAAGCAAAGCGCCACCAGAGGATAGAGCCATTGGCGTTGGCCGTTGGCCTTCATTCTCGCCACGCGATAAAAACTATTTAACACCGCAGTGCGATAAAACTGACCTACTGCTACTGCGAAATGCGAAATTGAAGTAAAGGCCGGTTTCCTGCTTCCGGCTTCCGCACCGGATAGGTTGAGATATGTCTGCGTAAAACGATGCCGGTGTCAGGTGAAATTGTCTTGCAAACTGCAACATTCGTCACTTTACAGGCGCTGCCAAAAGGAGAAGCAGAATGCTAAAGTGTAGCGGCCCGGCTTCCATACTCCACGATCCTCGATCCACGATCCACGCTCCACGCTCGCGAATAGTTGCCATGAGTTTCCAAAGCCTTTGAGAACAATTGCAGCACATTGCCACTCTGCCAAGTGCCCATTAAACATGACAAATCAGATGCACACCAAACTCTTACAACCGACATTCAACATTTTTACCCAATCGTCAATCTTTCTAAAACTTAAGTGCCACTTTTCGCACTTTCTCAAACGCGAATCATGTCAATCTTTGTTTCATACGTTTTCAGTACTTATATAACAAGAGAATGAGAATAAATTCAAAATGATTTGACAGGTTTATCGAAAACTTGTTGCCAGCCAGTAACTGGAGAAGTATTTGATTATTTTTTGAACGACAATTCTGAAATAAAATTAGGAAACGCACTTAACGTGTGTAACAAGAGTAGGGTGCCCCGATATTTTTCGCGAAAAATCGAGACAAATTAAAAATGAAAGATTTCAAATAATTTTTATACTTTATTACAAATACTTCTCTACTGAACTAATTCCAAAACTTCGTTATTTTGCTTGACGTTATTATAAAATATAAAAATAATAATAAAGAAAAAAAGTCACATTTTTTTTTACTTACTTTCATCAAAACCAATATTGTTTTGTGCTGATGACTGGTTACCGACCGCTAGCCCTACGTGACAGTAAAACTGACAGACGATAACTTCTCTTGCATAAACTATGTAATAAAACGCAGCCAGCGCGAACGGCACACCGAGAACGTCGGACACCAAACGCTCAATACACTATAAGAATTTCGGGTCGAGCTTTCGATAAAAATTTATATGACGGACTGTATTGTCGCAAATATCAAAAATCGGGACAAATACTGTTCCGATCGGGACGCGGGACATTTTGTGGAAAATCGGGACTGTCCCGGCAAAAACTGAGCAGATGGACCACCTAGTTATATGCCATTGTCTTGCTATCCTAACCTAACTTTCTGACATTTCGTCACCTGAGAATTAATAATGTTCTAAGTACATTTTTTTTAGGGAAAATGAGATTTTGTTCTAACTGAATGTAAATATACTATTATGATTTATTTGTACAGACATTACATATTCAAAAGTTCACATATTTCTATTTGGACTACTTTTGTTCCATCTGTTTTTAATTTATTTTAAGATCCTAAAACTGCTCTATTTGTTAGGCAAATATGTATGATTAACTGTAAAATTTGTATTCAGTTATATCTAACAAATACATAAACATATACAAAAGAGTCATAACTCATATTTGTGTAATTATAAAAGAACAAAAATTAAAATACTTAAAACTAGTTAATGTGCGCATAGAATATTATAATTATTCTCAGGTGACGATTTGTCAAGAAAAACAAAAGTTACAGAGATTATCGCTTGCAATAATTTCTAGAGCTTAATTATCAGTATAATAATGACATGATTGGTTAGAATGCAGATACGTGATATTGGTTTTAAGAAATGTCAAAAAATAATCAACATGAATTTCGATAATAATGTACATATTCTATTCCTTTCCAGATTATATTCTTTGCAATTTCTATAGAAAAATGAAGATCGTTGTAATCATAAAAAATTTTGCTAAAAGTGTGGTTTGATTGGAATTAATTTTGTGTTAAAAAATGGAGCTAAAATAATAAAAATCCTTGTATGTGTACTGTATTTTGACTATCATGTTTATTTTATTATAAATAAATAATGCTATAATTGAGAATAATTAGCAATGCGAAATATGTAAATATTTTAATCGGATGTATAATATCAGGGCACTAAAAATTAATTAGCAGAATAATTACTGTAACAACAAAAATGTAAGCATTCGTTGTTGTAATTAATAAGCTAATTAGTAAACGAAAAATAAATATATATACAAAACTGATGCTAATAGAGTGGTAATAAATGAATAATTCACATAATTGCAACTGAAAATGTTAACTTTTAAATCAAAGGAAATATGTTTTGTTACTCGCCATATTCAACAGTTGTGCTTTCTGTATTCCTTTGTTAATACGAATAATACGAAACAAAAATAAACTGAAAGTATTTTGTGGATTTGTTTGCAAGTTGGACTAATGGTGGGAATAAAATGAATCATTCAAACAAATGACAGAACAAGTGATCTACTTCAATAATATAATGGAACCAATTCAGCGCTGTAAATAGAATTCAGATAAATGAGCGAAAATGTTGGAAAACGACGCGAATTCACGTACGAGTTACAGAATTACAGAAATTAGTAATTACTCGCTCACTATTTAAATTCCGACTTGGCATTCTCTTCTATGAGTTACAATAATAACTCTAAAGAAGACTGAATTGCAGTCGAAACTTGGATGTGTAATTTGCTCCTTTTAGTACAACTGCCTGTGACAGTATGTCTGTTGTTCAGTGCGCTTGATGCATTTATAATTACTAGGAAGGGTAAACAAACGCGCTATAGAACTCTGCAGTTCTGCAGAAAAGCAGCGTCACAGAAAAATGAATTTATAATTCCGAACAGAAAACGGAAACTAACACAGTGAGCAGATTTCGGTCAAGTCGAAGTAATTTTTCTTTAATGTGCCCCAATTAAAAATCCATTCAAATCAAGATTATAAATTACAGTGCTATGTTCATACAATGAGTACAAAAAATTTTGTTCCCGAATTAAATAACAAATAATGTGAATTCAAACTGCGAAAAACAGTTGAAAACGAAATGGGAAGAGAAAAAACTAAGGTTCAATTGGCGTGAAATATAACTTTTGTTTAAAATTATTAATCGCTTTATTATTGATTCTTCCCGTGTTCGATTTGCAGTACATAAATTTTAACTAAAATGGCGAAATTCGCGCAAAATATCGCTTTTGTTTTAGGTTATAAATCATTTCGGCACTGACTCTTCACGTGTGTCATTTACAAGTGTAGTAAATAATACAAATTCAAATTTAAAAAAGAAGGTGAAAAAGAGACGAGAGCGAAATTCGTGTGGAATGTCACTGCTGTTACAGATTATTAATCATTTCGCCATTGACTCTTCTTGCTTTGTCTGTCATTGAAATTGATGTCGCAGCACGATGACATGCGTGCTGATTTACCATTTCACTACACAAGTTCAATACGAAGTACGTCGTATGTAAATGCGTGTATTATTAATATCAGTTAAGTACTATTTGCAGATTTGTGCAAAACAAACATCATTAGTGCATATTACTTGTTTGTAATACCTCTTTGCACACCGGGTGTCTCTTAGTGCAAATTAGGATTAGGTCTTATTAGTTATTACTCTAATGTGTGCATTCGCATAACAACAAGCTGTGGTGTTATTTCAAATGGCCTGATATTTCACGAATCTGATTTTATTATCCTTTTTCCTCTGTAAAGAGCTTAGTCCTGCATGCAGAGACTCAAACGGTCTTACCTAACCTAGTCAAAGCAAAAGGACAAAATACTAGAAACTCGAGTGACTGGACAGGAGAATGACAACGCGCGCGGCGAACTCAGGATTAGAGATTCACCCACGAGTGCCATCTAACCAGCAAACATGCTCATAAATACTTTACGGGGAGTGTATTCCCCAACCTTTGTGTGGGTATCACGTATTTAGAACGGCCAGAAATTTCTGAATCAAAATTCGACACATCCCCAGAGAGGAATAGAAGAAAAGAAACAGTTTGACCTAAACTTTAAATGGAACTGTTTCTGTTTCCTTTCGTCGTGCATAGAAATACTTCGAATTTTCTTTTATAAATTGAAAAGTCTTTTGTGTTCTGTAATAAATAAATCTTGTTCTTGTTAACTCACAGATAGCGTTACCCTATTATTCTATTCTAAGCACTGCGTACGTGTTACTCATCAATATTTCACCTCATGCGTATTCCCGAATCTCGTATTTAGAACTGCCAAAAAATGTGGAATCACTTCGACGTATCTCCAGATAGGAATGAAAAAATAAAAATTTTTCCCTTTAGTACTTGCAATCCAATGATATTTAGGAAGATACAAAAAAAGTTCTTTGAAGTACCAATAAAAACAACATACAAACTTGACATCAAGTGTCACGTGTATTCTTCTGTCTTTTCCTAAGTATCACGTATATAGGATGACACAATAATGTGAATAAAACATGCAACATTTTAGAAACACAGAATGCAAGACATAAGCTAAATTTTGAATGAAACGCTCCGTATCTTCTTCGTTCACGTATTCTATAAACTAAAGTATATCGAAACGTGTTTCAAAAATGGAAATTTTAAATTTAGTGAAATACAAAACATATCTTGTTAACTTTTTAACAAACTTGAGCGAAGAATAAATACACAGATTTTATCTACTCACTCCGTGTACAAAATGAATATTGTTTTCAGTTTCAGTGGAATTCAAGAATACTTCTAGTTAAATTCTTTGAAACTTGAATGTAAAATAAGTAGATTTTATCTAAATTTGTTACTGGAAATGAATACTGAATGTTTGTAAAATGAAAAAGTTAAAAGTATTGGAATTCTCTAGGTTTATCATCAGAGTTAAGGTGACAAATGCTGTGATATAATCACGATTCTTTCATGTGATCTTTTTATTCTGTGCACCGGGTTTTTTCTCTTAACAAACATCAATCATAGCAATTCATTTATTTCTCGTCCGTTCACGCAATCTCGTCCAAATATATCTTTTTCATCAATAATATATTAGACATTCATTTCACGTGACAAAATCACTTCAAATGAATGGATTCCACTTTTTCAACATCATTCTTTTCATAAAACATTCATCATAGGCCAATGTATATCTTCTTTTTGTGATTTCGTGTTAAAGCACCTATCTCTTATTCACACGATTGGTTCGGTATTCCTTGCAAATAATCGTCCTGCAAACATCATGTCCGAAAATGTTTACATTCACTGCATACTAAGGTATTTTTCTAATGAATAAATAAATATGTCATCACTCTTTTCTCAATTCGGAGGTAGTAGATCGATAACATAACGTTTCTCAAACTTTTCTATTTGTACAACGGCGAAACAATAACGATTTGATTAAAAAAGTTATTTATTGATAAATGTCAAGTTACTGGACGTAAAATTATATTGACTGCTGTAATTTATGAGTTCTAATTTTGAAATTCGTACCTAATCTCATTTCTCTTTTAATGAAACTTTTGCAATAAACGATAATTGTACATTTGATTGATTTTTCTGTTTCCCAAATATTTTTTCCGAAAAATTACACCATAATTTATCATTATAACCAGCATTTTCGAAAAGCAATACTTATACAGCATATAGTGTAATTGACGTACACTCTCTCTACATTGAAATTTCAAAGCACCTTTGACATAATTTTTATTATCATCTTTTTTTAATTTCCTTGTTTATTTAATATGTAGAAAATTCTGCCATTTCACAACTTAACGAGTTACATTTACCCATGGATATTTAAATATATTTGTTGTTCCTGAAAACAAGTGTTAATTACTTTATACCTAACCAAAATTGTTAATAGAGTTCGCACGAAAAGAATAAAATATTCAAAATCCATTAATTCTGATATTTACATAAGTCGTTGCCGTCGGTCTCTGGAACGCAAACAAACAACGGAGTTTTCCCGTGTTTAGCATGAATTTTTAAGCTAATGAAGGATGAGCCACCAAGTAGAGGTATTGCCAATCGATAGGGTTACATTGAAGCTTTGGTCAACTAATTAAATGTCTGCATAGCTATATACACTGTAGCTCGAGCTGTTAGTGTACAGTTCGCATCTGCAATTCTATACACACTGCTTAGCAAACGAATGTGGGATACCGAATGGTTGATTGAGATACACTGGTATTCCAGAGTTGAATTTCCCGTCAGATCAATTTAATAAAATTAAATTAAATCCCTAAACCTTAATGTATAAATAAAATATCTAAATAAATATTGAAAAAAGCTTTCAGAACTCATGGTATAAGTAAATAACAATAACTGGGTTTAAGTTCTGTATAAATTTTATTAACACAACGTTTCGGCAGCAAAGTGCTGCCTTCTTCAGGTGAAATATAATTGTAAAATTGTTTACAATTATATTTCACCTGAAGAAGGCAGCACTTTGCTGCCGAAACGTTGTGTTAATAAAATTTATACAGAACTTAAACCCAGTTATTGTTATTTAAAATATCTAAATACTTATTTCTAAAACTAAGTTCATAGATAATGAATAACCCATATTTAATTGAAATTAGAAATAGTAATTATTTCAACAATATAGTATTTATCCCTACATTCTAAATTGAAGTAGGTTTACTATAAATTATCTGCTGGAACCTATAATACAAAAAAAAAAACCATGACAAGACAGTTAGTCATACAGAGTGTTTTTGAAGTAATGCCATAAATTTAAAGGTAAGTAATATGACATTTGTAGATTACGAAACAAATTTTTTTTAAATTCGCATATTTAAGGGTAGTTTTCATGAAACTAACATTTTTTATACCACTGGACCACTGGCAATGCATTTGTATTCTTCTGTAAATTACACAATTATTTTCGTTAAAAATGCTATTTAATTTAATTATTAATAATATTATAAGCAACAAATATTGATTGTATTTTGATAACCATATTTGTAATTAAATATGAATTAATACAATAGTAAAAAAAAAATTTCCGAAGAAAAGTCGAATTTTCTTTTTTCGATTTAAAAAAAAATTCTTCCTGTTTCGTAATTGACATATGTCTTACTACTTACCGTTGAATTTTACTTAATACTACTTGAAGTTAGTCTAGTTCACGTTAGATGTAGCTGCAATGGGGTCTTTCACCATTTTTTTTATGAAACTTAATTTAAATTGAAGACTATCTACACTTTTAAAAATTCTAAATTGTTATTCATTAAGCCACAATGATTCTTTTAAAATGTCGTGACGTCATTGTAGAGGTGTTGCTGGATCTAAAACAGTACATATTGTAAATAATTGTAGTCATACATTTTTTCACTTATTTTATTATTATTACAATAAAATAGAACATTTATGTGCCAAAAATTATTTAAAACAATAATGTTTGAGATCCACAAACACCTCTATAATGACGTCACAACATTAAAAAAAATCATTGTGGCTTAATGAATAATAATTATGACTTATAAAAGTGTAGATAGTCTTCAATTTAGATAAAGTTTCATAAAAAAAAATTTTTTAAATGTTGAACGACCCCATTCATGTTGTCCCTAGGCGTTGGGTCCCAAAATACACCTTCTCCTACACAAATTGTTGACCAATCGTCAAGTTGGATTTCGTCGTCTATCTTGTCCACGTACGATGGAAATAAGTAGGAATAAATGACCAAAACAGTATATTTCTAGATATTTGATAAATTCTTGTAGAAATCGCACGTGCCTTAATATTGAATATTCTAAAATTTTTTTCTTGCTATTCCGACGTGCTTTTATTGTTTCTGGGTAATCTGCAGTTGTCTTGTCTCCATCATATTTCCATAGCGACAACAGCATTTGTGCGCTCGAAAAATTATCACTGGTAATATTGTAAATGGAATTTCTTTAAAATGAAATATTTAAATGACAAGTAAATGTCAACCATTTGTTAACATCTGTTTCCATCTCGTTCTCTTTTTGAACTTTTATACTTAGATGATAGGATCGATGATCGACTGTAAAATGGAGTTTAAATAATATATTCTTAGGAAATGTAATCAAGAGTTTATTTACGTCTAAAAATCTGACTACTCATTGTCATTGTCATTGACTACGTTTACACGTAAGGCAAAAATGTACTTTGACTTTGAAAAGGCGACTTTTGCCAGTTTGTAAACTCTATCGACTTACTACTTTTCTTCCTAAAGTCAAGTGTAAACTTGACTCAAATAAGTACTGAAAAATTCGTGTAAACGTTTATGCACTTTACTTTGTCATCAGTGACATTAAATTCCCTCCTAATTTGAAATATATCAGTCGTTGTTTTCTCAATTTATATTGATTCAAAACTGTAAATGCATTTGCACTGGAATCATATTAAAAAAAAAAATCACGCTATTATTTAATGTTTATCCAACACCTCTCAATAAATGCTCTGTTACTATCGAGATTTTAAACAAGTAAAGTAACAGATTACCAACTAGTCGGTATAATTTTGAGAAAAATTACTAGTGAGTAATTTTTTATTTATTACAATAATAATAACACACAACTCCTTGATAATTATTACCATCCGAATTTTGATTTAAAAATTTAAAGCATGTCACAGTCAAATAATATTTCTTTAATAAATTTGTATTTATGAAGAGATGTTGGATAAAACATTATAATTCACAGCCTTCGGCTTTGCCTTATAGTAAAGTAAATAACTCATAATTTCAAATTACTGTCCATGGTATTTCTATAAATACAATAAATTGTAATTTTTTTAAGGAGTCAAATGAATTATTTACCTGATAACTTGTCTATAAATTTTAACAAAACCCCACAAATTACTGATTGTTAACAAGCTGATAAGTAAAGTAAAGTCACTAAGTTTAAAGTAAAGTAAATTTGTTCTTAACGTGTAAACGTACTTACTAGTAATTTTACTTTTCAAAAGTTGTCTTTTTAAAGTCTAATCAAAGTAAATTTTTGCCGTATGCGTAAACGTAGTCCTAGGTATTTAGTTAAATTAAATAAACTTTTGACTGCACACTGAGAGAAAAAATTTAGTAAATTTAAATAAATCCATTTATTAGAAAAAAAAATTTAATGAAATATAAATTTATTAGTAGCAACAAAATATTTATTTAAAATAAGTGTAAGCGATTTATTTATTTAATTCACTATTTATTTGAATTAAATATAAAATAATTTTAATTTTAATAAAGAATATATTTAATTTGAAAATTGATAATATACCATTACCGATTTTTCTGATATTTATTTATTAGAAACTAATGAAAATATATTAAATTTAAATAAACAAAAATTTTTTTTTTATTTAAAACTATAATTTTTCTATTAGGTTCGTATTTGAATGATAAATTTTATTTGTTATAAATATTTTTTAGTCGCAAATAATAATTTTTTTCTCTGAGTGTAGTTCTCAAGAATTTATTACTTACGCTTAGATATGAATGAGTAAAGTAAAAACAAATCATTAATTTAAATTTATAATTTATCTCTATAATAATTCGACGATTAATGGAACTGATTTGTTTAAAATACAATATTTAAAAGATATTTGTTACGCTGAATGAGTATACAATTTTTGTTATACTTGTCTTCAAAACAGGTGATAATGTAACAGCCTGTATGTTTTCGTATACTGTATATATGTGCAGATCGCTTGTACTGCATGTTAGCAGTGCAATGCAGCACTGCCACCGATAATGTAGTTACGTGGCTGAAATGTTACTCCCCATTGCTTTATAATGATTTATTTGCCCTTGTTTTGTTTTGTTTTCCGTGAAATCTGTTTCAACGGATTACACCACATTTACACGACCCCGTACGGTTCTATCTATTCTGTTAACTTTTGGCGGCGCTTGGGATGCACAACGTTTCCAATTATCGCAATAAAAAATAACAATATGAAATATGTCAACATGGAGTAATACATAGTCACAAGCAAAATTAAAGAAAACAGAAAAATTCATATTTGTTTAACAAACATTTGTGTAGAGAGAATTGGACATTGCAGTATTTATTTTTTGAACAATATTTTGTGATGGACGTAACTGTTGAAAAAAATATGTTTCACATATTTTTAGACAGATTAAAATATGTACTCAAACTGATAATGGATAAACACAGTAAAGCGGAACAGAAATATTACAGTTAAACTGAAAACAATTATTTATTTATCAAATTAATTTCCACAATAATATTTATGACCTAATACATGTGTGCAAAACTGATAATAAATTATATTTTAACAAATCAAAATTCATTGTTATGCATGTTGAACTATTGTAATTATCATAATAATACTAGAATTACGTCAGCGGTTTTCAAATATTTAGGTTTAAATACCCCTTAACCCTCCGAGAACACACAAATTTTTTCTATCGCTGAGTACACTTTTTTTCTTCGTCTACCATTCTGCAATGACTGGGATATGTTGGTATAACAAAATTCTGAGGTATACTTAACATCCGATAGAAATGATTTATGCAAAATTTTATATTTGTTGATGTTTTTGCCACGATTAAAAAAATTGCGAAAAAAATTTGTTTAATTTTACAAAAAAATTTGTATCTTTTTTATTTTTTAATATTATAAGCTAAAAATTTATATGGAAACTCTCAAAGTATAAACATTTTTTGTGGATCAGATTGATTCCGAGGGTTATAATATTACTCGGTTGAATTTTGAAATATTTATTAAAAAAAAACAATATGAATATAAAACTTTTTAATGTATTAATAATATAGGTTTTATTTTTCCTAACTTCAATTTCAGACTCTTCCAGATTTAATGCTGTGTTATATTTGTTTTTAATTAATTATAAATTTAAATATGACGTTCTAACCGGACAATAATCATTTTAAAACTTTATTGGAAATTAATTGGTATTTGGATTTTCTTGTTGACCGAAATCATTCTTTAATTCGTTCTTCGATTTATTTAATCAAACAATATTTAGGAACTTTATTTAAAAAATTGTACAAGAAAATATTTATGTACCTTAATAATGTGGTTTATTTTCACAGTAAAAAATTTGATCTGCGATTTGTTAATTTTGCGGTTAAATATTTTTAGTTATTATTGGCAAATATAGTGTGCTAAATTAACAATTGGAACAAATATAACAATTTGTTAAATTAAAATTTTATCAATTCTGAAATTTTAAGAAGATAAATTGTTGTTTTTAATTATTAGCTGAATTTATAAAATTTAGCAAATATACTCGTCAATAATAACAAGTAAATTTAGATAACTTAAGAATTTGAAATTGTTACAGAAAGTTTATATCCTTTCTAACAACTTAATTTGTTATAATAACTATAAAATTTAGTCACACGCACAAGAAAATAAATTTTAATAATTACTATATACACAAATATATTTATTAACGAAATACACAAAAATAATTTGTTACTTGCTAACAAATTTGAAACTTATTAAATTAACAAAAATTAACGGTGACTCGCCTGGAACTAACAATTTTGTCATTTTTGACTATAAATTTTTTACTCTTCTTTTAAAATGATCAGTACACTATTCATGTTTGTATTAAAAAGAATCACATGAAAGAAAGAACAATAAATAAATTTATAACTTTTAAAATATAACAACGAATATTTGATAAACTAAGTGGAAGAAGCAAAATTCATGGCATATATTCTGTGTGTGATTATTTATTAATGAAAACAAAAATATATTCTGTACTGATCATTTTAGGAATACCATGATTAAGAACTATTATAAGGAGAAACAAAAAATCTTTTGCAAAAATATATATACTTAAAAAAAAAAGTAGCATATAATTGTGCGAAAATGGAACACCCGGTAGAAAAACGTATACTGTAAATACATATGTGGCCATTCTAATTTAGAATAAACTTAAAAAAAAATTTCGGTAATTCTTAAAAGAATCGCATACTAAAATACAAGGCAATGGACCACCCGGTACATACAAGAAAACGTAAATTGTACGACATCCTAAACCCAAAAGGAAATAAGATACTCTTGGAGTTAAACTAATGCAAATATGGAATGAAGGTGTAGAACAAGCGTGCAATTAGAATAAAAATATACATCATTAAATGTTCCCATGTATATAAATTATAGGTGTCTGTTTGAATATCTCTGAAAACATCTGCGTTTGAATTTACATTTGTGGTTCTTCTGTTATTAACATTCTTAGTTACCATATCGCGCAGTGGAATAGCCGCATAGGATTCAAATGTTCTATGAATATGTATAATAATTATCAAGATAATATTCATAGCAGAGTGCACCTCCAAGTCCGTAATGACGTGTTAATATATTTACTTATTATGCATTAATATTTGAAACCACATTAAACAGTTGGAATAGTGAAGTAACTACAAAATAACATTGATGAATTGCATGAAATGACTGATTTAACAATTATGCTAACCCCAATTTCCAAATTGTTGCGTCAGAATAAACAAGGTCTCAAAAGGAAATGTTGACACATGGAATTAACACTGAAAATTTGCTGTTTGTAACTGTCAAACAGCATATTACACTGCACTTTAATTTCTTTTCCAATTATTTGTACAGATTCAATGATGTAATTGTACCGTGTAAATAAATATGCAGTTCAAAACATTTTTGTTTGGGATTTTTTTTAAGTTTCGAATTCTAAATACAATAAATTTATGCTACACAATATACTCATATTTGTACAGAATATTTAATATAAAAATCTACAAATTACTGAAAAATCTGTTGTGGGCACTGCAATACCTCCCGCCATAGATTTCTTATCAAACAATGCAAAAACACGGACCACCACTATAAAAAAAACGCTCATTCTTTCAAAAAAATTACTTTTAATTATGACATATATCAAAAAATGGCATTCTCCAACTGTTGTTTTGTTTTTTTAAAAAGGCACAGATTAGCAGATTTAAAGGAAAATATTAAAATACATTTTTTCTTTAACGTGTTGTAATTCGTTAATGGTGACAATAAGAGTAAAATGTTTCAACCACCAATTGTAAATAATACTATTTGAAACATTATTTTAAAAATAAAATAAAAATTGTTACTAAACCATTATTTACTGAAATAATTCAAAATAATTTGATAGGGCTTCAAGTAAATTACCACTTACGATTATTGGATTATCACCAAAAATTAATCAGCTCAGTAATTTTTGAGAAACCGTCACTCCAGAGATCCACACAGATAGAGCAACAGACAGACAAATACATACACACAGACATCATCGCGAAACTATTAATATCATATTGTAGGGACTCTAAAACGTGCATATTCACAGAAAACTCACTACCGAATTTTAAGCATAATTCCTATACCTCCCTTACAGGTATGTGCGGGAGGTAAAAATCAAAGTGCAACTATCCTGGGGTTTTGATGAATCTTAAGCTTCTTGACTGGATGGATGTTTGTGACAATAATTAAACTATTGGATAGCAGTCAAATTTTTTTATTAAATTTGGCCTCTACCGGTTACAAATTTAAATTTACCCCTGTAGTTCCCCCTCCACTAACATCTTTGGGGGCTATGATTTGATGGCTGGTAACCGCACTTCATACGCAAAAATATATCACCTACCGAGATCTGCGTAAGCAGAGTGCCACACCCATAATGGGTGAAAGGCGTGATGATTTATTTATTTATTTATTTGCCTTCTTCAGGAGGTACATTTGTTTCAAATTACATATTAAAATTTACAGAAGTAATTAGAAGAATACATTCGCTCGTCAAACAATTAAAAAAAAAAATAAATGAATATTATAAAATGATCTTAAATCGTCAAAATTGTAAAAATATAAAAAGTTAGCACCCTTTGAAAATTTTTTAAATGATTTTTTTTGAAGAAGGCAAAACCGGTAGAGGCCAATTTTTAATAATTTTGTTGACTGCTATCCAATAGTTTAATTATTGTTGTAAAAAGCAAAGGTTCAAGAAAAAATGAACTGTTAAGATTAGGTATATTAGAATCGTTTGAAGCAAATGGCTTGTTCTCTAAATATTCCATTACGAAACATTCAGGTTTGGGCGAAGAGAAATATAAGATGAAAATTGTAAAGCTAAACCGTTCGTAGGTACAATACAAAGCAACACTAAACAAAAATAATGTTTTCAGAGTATGTTTGGAAGGAACGGTAATGTTTGTACGCCCGAAACATGGTATTGCGCTTTCTGGCTACGCTATTGTTCTGCAGCCGCGTTTTAATTTTTTTTATTTTTCACTCATTGGCCACATTCGATCTCTGAGCGTAACACGCGCATAAAGCCAATAACTTCTGTGGAG
Organism: Poecilus cupreus; assembly: GCA_963942605.1. Taxonomy (NCBI): domain Eukaryota; kingdom Metazoa; phylum Arthropoda; class Insecta; order Coleoptera; family Carabidae; genus Poecilus; species Poecilus cupreus. Next base: position 14,053,714 of record OZ012715.1, read on the forward strand.
TCATTATACACGAATGTGATGTGGAAATCACTGTGAAAATAAGCCGTGACGATGCATGAATGTTTTATGCCGAAAACCGGAAGGAAACCGTTGCGATTCGACAGGCGTAGCCGGAACCGAAGTCGAAGATACTGGGACTGCAATACGACCCAATAAAATATTTACCGCTTCGAAAACAGCATTACCGTTAAGAGCGACCGCTGACCAGCAAAGTTTCAATACGAGGCCGCGTATTTACAATTAGCATCAATCTTGAAATTCGAGGATGGAGGAGTAGCAAGTAGGTAACTTGTCCCAGGGATGCTTCATTTTGGAATTAGACAAATGAATGAATGGATTTATATAATGTTCAAGTACTCAGTGCCGGGATCGCGGAGGGTTAAAGTCCATTGCGGGTGAAAAGAGCAAGGGGTAAAGGGATTAACGTTTGAATATGGCAGTTGTAGGCTCGTGAAGCACTAGGAACAACGAAATAATGACAGAATCTAAAATGCGCTACTGTTGCCGTTGCTGTTTCTCCAACAGGTCTGGTATCTAGTACGTTGACGAAAAGCAATGAATTGGAATTCTTAATTATGCATAAAATGCAAATGAATAGTCTTATGAATACTGTCTAGTTAAATTTCACGCATAATTTGTAAAGTTGCATAATAATTTCTTCAAAAAATTCGCGTAGCACAAAATGAAAAAGTAATTTAATTTTCATCATTCTGATTTATAAAAGTTAATGTATGTGCCAACTGAATATTCATGTGAACAGATGTAATCTACCGCAAAACTTTCTACATTAATGAAACCCTACATTTTAAAAGATTTTAAAAGATTAAAAACTCTTTTATTAAAATAAAACATCTTAACTTCTTCGGAATATATTCATAAAATCACTTTACCTTAAACGGAAACTCGTGGACGGAAAGCCCTATTAATAACAATAATAGTAGCTCAAAAATATGAACTCGACATTACGCTGATGACAAAACTCTGCTTGAGGCGAAATACTAATGTTCTACAATGATTGTGCCACTAGGGAAATTATATCTGATCCAGAATTCTGATCTCAGGAAACGATAAAGCAGAATGTTCATTAATTAAAAATATGCACGCATAAACATATCTTCGTTCCTACAAAGAATTTGCTGTTAATTTCCAGTGTTATACATCATGCGCTAACTCTGCTACAATGACTAATGTAAAACGAAATAGCTCTTAAGGGAAATCTCCCTATTTTATTAACAATTCTCTTTTTAAATCTCCTGGGACTCATTTTAAAACTTGTTGTCCATTCATTACATAAGATTGTAAACAATTTTCAATTATTCGCACGATTAATATTGCCGCACTTGTTCGCCAACCAAATTTCCAATAAAAACACATTTGCATTCAATTAATGCACACAGACAATTCATATAATTCATTACATATGTTTAAACCCTTCTATAAAATAAATCTGAAGCGACCTCCACCAATTGTTTATTCGAAATTGCAATAAATTGCGTTGTTGATTGGAACTTTCACAAATGATTTCAGTTTATACAGCTTTTATTTATGTATGGTTCATTTTTTATTATATTTACACTGATTAATGTGGGAAAACCAGAGATGGTAACCGAAACCGGAACCAAAACCGTTAAATGAAACCTAAACCGATAATTTTTATGTTTACCAACCTTGGTAAGAACATTAGTTATTGAATTAAATACTTGAATAAATTGTATGGTTCTTTAATAAATAACATTGGATTTGCATTTATGCAGTTCTGTAAATAGGGCAGAAATAAGTAAATTATAAAAAAATGTAATTAATTAGTTTTTTATAATTATTGTCTCAATGTTAATTAAATTACATTACTTTACAATCAATGTAGTTACTTAATTAGCTCAATTACATACAAAGAATGTAATTAATTTACATTAAATAATTACAAATTACAATTACTTTTTATTTTTATGGAAATTAAAAAAAAACATATATTTATTTTACAACTTTATTCTATAAGAAAAGTAAAATATAAATCAAAGGCAAAATGTAGGAACATGCAGTTATTATTAAAATATATAAAAAAATTCTAAAACAAAAACAAAACGTTCAGCCTAATATTGTGGATTATGGTTATTCAAACGGGTGAAATTAGTAATTTCTCAAAGAGAGAATCTGATAATCTACCGCGTCTTGGATTTAAAATAAAGCCTGCAATCCGGCGAATGAAAATAATCTTTCAACAGTAGCTGAGGAAGGTAAAATATAGATACACTTCAGAAAAATTCGACTTATATTTGGAAAATTACTACGAACCAACAAATTTCGATCTGTTGAAATTAAAATGGAATTTTTCAAAGTTATAAAATTGGTAATTTTGTTCATAAAAAAACAAAGTAATTGTCAATGTTATTGTAATTACAATGAAAAAGTGGTAGAATTACTAATTACTTGCATAAATAATATAATTAATTACTGAATTTTCCATTACAAAGCGAATGTTTTTGCAAATTTAAATTACGAACTACATCTCTGAAATATGTATTTAATTACGTAATATATTTACTTGTAATTAATTACTTTCCATCTCTGAAACAGGGTTATAGTTTTATGAAGAGATGATTGTTCGACTGGAGAAGTGATTTGGAAAAATAATGATCGGGGGACAGTCAAAAGATCTTCATTTTCTACAACGCTGACGTTTCGACTTATGTCTTCTTCAAGGCTGTACACACAATATAAAAAGTTGTAATAAAGTTAAAAATGCATACAAATAATGCAATTGAATGTTTATATTTTGTAGAAACAGAAAAAAAGTCACAAATAAAAAATATTAAAAATGTGAGACATGTCAGCATATTTCTCATGTCACTAGTGTAAGCCAAAAATATAGAATAACGGTTTAAAACCTAAAACTTTAGTTTTATATTTGACATGAAATTAATATTGAAATATATTATACTGCAGAAATGTTATTGCAGATAATTTTTAGAGAAGGAAATGGCTTTCTAATTTTTCGCAGACTGTTAACCCGAGATCAAATGTCAAGTATTACCTAATTTGAAACATCTTTGTGCCCCCTTGTAACGGTTATATTCAAATAATCAACTTGACTTTCGGGTTGAAATACTAATAACCTTAATTATATAATCTTGTATAATTTTAGTGACCTGTATTGTGCAAGGGAAATTTAAGAGCGAAACAATATAATTTTGTTCCAGGCTTCATCAAATAAAAAATAATTATTTATAATTGCCATGAGGAAAAGACAGAACTCTTCGTCGAATTTCGGACTGAATATAATCTTGAAACCACTTTGTGACGTATCACGCAAAATGAAATAATTAATCGCAGCGTTTGAACATTTTCATGTATAAATGAATAATAAATAAAACGCGTACAGTTAATTATGTAGTTTTGGGCGAAAACGCGAATTAATAGTAACCGTGAAATTGTTATATTTGGGTTGAAACTTGACATGCGCTGAAATTGATAGCCGGGAATGCTGATCTCGCCGATATCAGATTTTATTTTCCAAATATGCGCAAGCAGATCATTGAATATTTTAAAAAGTGGTTTCCATTCAACAGCAGAAATTTCTACTTGTCAGCTAGCGTTAAAATACAAACTTTTGACAGATCAGCAGCTGCAGATAACTTTATTTTATTATTTAATAATGAAAACAAAGAGTTGTTTTATTATTCCAGGTATTTTGCGCAGCAAAATTGGTGCTTTATTAAAATTCTGTTCATTGAATCCTTATAAATGTATCTGTAGTTCTTTATTAGTTTTCTTTTCATGTCAACTTCCTAAACTACAAATAATTACGGGCACAAATATGACTTCAACAGAACGTATAATTAATATTAAAAACTGAGAAGTTTATTTTTAAATTTCTTATTGTATAATAAAATAATAAACGAAATACATGAGTGTTCTCATGAAATATTAAAATACGTATTATTTATTTATTTATTCCCAAATCGCGCCTTGCGAAACGATTCGAAATTCGAATATCCGGAATAAGTAGAATTTGCGATTTGGTAGATCATTTCCAGGTTTAAATATTACATGTCAAAAGCGAGTGTTGCAACTTTATATGCACTGGGATTAGTAACTAAAACTGATTATTTCACTCATATGTAATCATTCTCGAGTTAAATTCGAATTACCGTCCCACTAGGGCAATTTAACATCATACTTCGACCACTTGCTTCCAGCCAGTTCGCGATGTAGCTAATCAAAGTTCGAGGTGGTCAATTTTCGTCTTAAAACTTTACGAGTAGCCAGTGTCAGTTGCTTGAATTTGGAACGCCCGGCTTCGCTCTTGTTCGTTGCCGGGCTGTTGAATTTAAATATAATATTTGTTTCATTTAATCCCTGTATTTTCAACCTTACGATGTACTACTTTACCGCCGATTTGGATGATTCCTTTTGATTTGTATTTTACTCCTAATTAAAGGGAAAAGTAATATTAAGTATTAAGTAGCGGTCTGACACAGATCACTATTGGAAATGGAAATGTTTTTATACAATCAAAATTTGTACATCATTACAAGGAAAAAAAATGCATTGTTATGTGTTTATTTCTGCTACAACAGTCTAAATATTTTTGTTTCTTCATTAAACTAACCAACTATTGCTAAGGAAACTTTAATGACATATAATTTCAAATAACAATAACTGGATTTAAGTTCTGTAAATATTTATTAATAACACAACGTTTCGATAGCAATAATATATAATTTAATATACTGATTATAGAACAAAGATAATTTTTTTTGAAATTCGCAAAAATTAGGGTACTATTTTATTCTTAGCAAACATTATTAGTGCCACTAGTATAAATGTAAGGCATTATATCAGGTACATCTATAACAACTTATTAATGAATAATTATTTGTAGGCAGTGTTTATACCTTTATTTCATTAGTAACATAATTATAAATAATTAAATGTACGATTAAACCAGTGACACTAAAATATTCGCTATAGGAATGAAATACCCTAATTAATACCAATTTCAAAAAAATATTTTTGTTCTATAATCAATATATCAAATTATGTCATTAAAGTTTCATGTAGAGGTGTAGAAACACCCTGTATATAGATTGATAACACTATACGTAAGATAAATATTGCTATTGTAGCAATCTATTTTTTTTTTCGTGTATTGGAAATAGGAATTTTTTTTTCAGTTCTACTAAAACAATGATGTACAAATTTTGTTTATGTAATTTACCTGTAGGTAAGCTCGCTTCGCTCGCACTTTTCCCAAATGAACCCTAATCCTATACAACTCTTGCTCAACAAACTGGAATCACTGTACTTATTTTTAATAAAACTTATCTAAAGACAAGCTTGCTTCCACATTTCACATTGCACGAATAAAGTGATCTATTAAACTGTGTTTTCAAGGTCATCCACTTAAACTATTATTCCCTTTAATTAGGAGTAAAATTTGATACAAATCAAAAGGAATAATCCATTCTGGAGGTGAAGTAGCACACAACAAGGTTGACCAACAACTCAATTAACATAATTATGATCGTTGTAAAGAAATGCTTGGACAAACATTTTAAAATTTGCTGGCGCAGAACAATTTGAGTATTTATTGAGAAATAGCAGGGTAGCAACGAATTTATAACGAAGTAAAAGTCGGTAATTTGGTTGGTTACAGGTCTTTAAATGTATAATTTCATTTTTATTGCCTTGCTGCTTCTGTCTCCATTATACGTTCACTTCACACTTGCTGCACAAAATCAATTTATATGACACTGCAAATTCATAATTTTACGCAAACGGTTCATCCAAATTGTAGGTTAAGGTCAACCATACGGGCTGAAGATAGCGCAAGATGAACATGATTTTTTTGAAACAATATATCATTATAATAACAAATGAAACATATAATGTTTTATACCTACATTTGTAGATAAAATCCAAAGTTTTGTAATAAATTTTTAAAAGCTAATTTTGTTTACAAATTATGCATGAACATAATTTTCAAAGTAGTAAAATATATGCCACACATTCCCATGAACGACTACAGTAATGCAAATAATTTGTATATTTATAAATAAAATCGTCTATAACATACTAAAATTATTTTTCATTTGAATTTACAGTTTTTGAGAAACAAATAAAAATATTCCAAGCAGTGTGTTTTTCGGTATATTTTTATTTGTTTCTCAAAAACTGTAAATTAAATTGAAAATAAACTTAGTATGTTATAGATGATCATTTTTACAAATATACGAATTATTTTCATTACTGTAGTCGTTCATGGGAATGAGGGACACAGTATCAAAGTTCAGAATTTTTGACCAACTAAACTTCAACGAATATTTTTTTATAGTTTAATGTTTCAGTTATCCTTTTCATGCACATATATAAATACTAGAAGGTCAAAGAACTTACTGTAATAATTGTTTTATTTTTAGATAAGAATAATTGTAAGAAATAATTTATTCAAATTTGAATTTACAAAACAAAATTCATGGGAGTGAACGAACCCAACGAAAATATGTACTTCATCTGACATTGCAATGTACAAGTCACTGTAAAAAATCCATGAAATTTTGACGGATGGAGGTTGTTGGACCATAAAGAACATGAAAATAAACGAAGAATATAGAATTTGCTGTTTTTTTTTTAATAAAGGATTCGTTCTTTGGACGCGTATGTTTGACCTTAAGATGATATTTTTTAATACTTGTTTTAAAGTTCTGAACTAAATTCTAGACAACCCAATTTTTATTGAGTTATTTAATTCGCTGGAGGTTATACAGCTTATATTCTCTGCACAATTGCATTTTGGGTCGAACCATCATGCATACATATTTCGACGTGCGAAATCAGCTCAAGTATACATTGACGGTGTACACTAACGGATTTCACGCTTTGACTGCGACAGGTACAATTAAGCACTACAAGACTGCAAGTGAATTGTAGTTTGAAGTACGTACATTAATTGTGTTATTTTGGTGCTAAACTAAACCGGAAGTAATGCCAAGAGACTTGCTATGAAAGTGTTGATCTTTACATTGCTGCGGTAATAAATCTTCGCGTGATATTGCTTCGATATTCCATATTTATTAAATTTAAATAGTATATTGAACAACTAGTATTACAATGACCTTTTTTGTTTAGTATTACAATTAGGCATTGTAACACGAGTCGTTCATACTACTTTTCCTATTTCACGTTCATAAATTCAATAAAGATAAAATAAAATTGTACGACATGTTTAATATACCACTGGTCACCAAGGGGCTTTGCCAGCGGGGCCTATCGGGTCCCAGGCCGCAACCCCGACGCAGGGGCTCCGATTCTATAATTTTACGTGAGCAATGACAGCCCCAAGTTTGACAGACTGTTAATTTTTCAAATAAAAAATTCCCCAAAAACAGTTGCACAAAATTCAATTTTGTAGTATTGTTTTTGAGAAAAACAGTGTCACAAAATTGACTTTGTGTACGTGAAATAGGAAAATATATATTAAGTAACAATTTATTAAATGGTGAAAATTTGTTGTTTTACGTTTACATTTTGGGATAGTAGGTATCAGCAAAACCTAAAGAAACGTGCAAAAAAAACCATTAAACAACCCTCGTTTACAAAGAAACCTTGTCATAAATAAAAATGTGAACACTGACGCTTGTTTCTCATGATAAGATCTGAGTTGGAATTTGTCTTAAGAAAAGTAATAGAAAATATTAGATAAAAATATTAAATTCCAGTATTATACAAGTTGTAGTTATTATATTTGAAAGATAATAATACGCAGGACTATAGTCAATTATTAAAATATTTGTTTGTTTTTCAGTTTTAAATCGGCTCAATTTTTTGTTAAAAGTTTTTTTAAATTATGTTAAAATATGTAAACATTAACAATAATTTATTGTAACAATATTTAAAGGAAAGTAATCAAATATGGAATATGATTCTAATATTGAATAGCACCATTTCTCTAATTCTTATTTAGTTTTTTATACAATTATTGTACTGTTAATTAATTTCTAAAACACTGGTAAGACTGATAGTAAGTTAAGCGAAAATATTTGACTGGTATGATTAATAATATATGCCTTTAATTTGTGCAATGTTAAAAGGCGGTATTTCATATTAAGATCTTATTCCATATTTGGTTACTTTCCTTAACATAAGCCATACAGACAATGAAATAATTGAATCCTTTACTAGTGTCACACAATGGCAAATAAATTATTCATATTATAACTATACCCAAAAAACGTACTAGATATAATAGAATTTTAAAAAAATATTATTAATTATTAAGATATATGAGTTTTAAAGATAGCAATTCTGGCGTCAGAGTACTATGTTTCTATGTTTAAATTTCTCTCACACACATCTATTCTAATCATAAGGTTATCAAAATGTATACGTGGTAACCAAACATTTGACAAAAATAAACTTTCAATGTATTTAAGTTTCTTCCTGGAATAAATGGTATTCATGTATATTATAAAATATAACATTTGTGGGACTACAATTATTTATAATCCCTACTGTTTGAGATCCACAACCCAGGACAACTCTGACGTCAGAATATTTAAAAAAATATTGCTGGTTAATGAATTACAATCAAGAATTTTTAAAACTGTAGTTAATATACAATTTATGTAAAGTTTTATAAAAAAATTAAAGAAAAAATAGTAAAGAACTCCATTTAAATAACAAAATTACTCATCGGTTTCTGAATTTGAACTATCGTTAGTAATAAGTGTTTTTAAATGGTTATGGACTATGGAGAAAATATGAAATGCTAACGGGATGTTTCCATAATTATTAATTTTGCTAGTAATTTTATGCAGAAAATTAAATTCTAATTTGTAAAATAATAAGAAAAGGTAGATAATATATTTTGTAAATGACATTTTAAATTGGAAATTTTAATCCAGGTTAAATTCTTTACATTCTCTCAATGATAATTTGGTAATACAAAGATAATAAGTATAAAATTTACTTAATTTGTACTTATTAAACCAGAATTATACAATATTATTGAAAATATATTGTAACAAAAGAAAAAGTATTCTTACAAAAATACAGGAAATTTTAGGTATAAACATTGAAAGGTTCTTTTCTATTTTCAAATGAGGGGTTCTTAGTCGTTTTATTACAATACTTTGAGTTTTGATGATAAATACTATAGTTCTACATATAACCAGTGAAATGAAAGTTAGAAGACAAGGTATAAAAGTTGAAAGACTACTGGTATAAATGATTTAGAAACCTAAAGCGGTGAGAGGTAAAGTGTGAACTACGAATTCATGTTAAAAAGCGATAAAAATATATACTAACACATATGCCGTGATTTTTTAGCTCCTGCTAGCCTTAACTTTACACGCATACGTGAGATAACCTACGAACGTTGTACTTGATTTAACTTGGTACATCCATCTTGCACTAATACTACAACCGAGTTACACATACCAACCATTAGCGTACGTACCTAGTTTTGAAGGGGGTATCATTGAACTTAAACTAGACGATTAATGAGAATAAATACACATTTCTAATTCTTTCTCGGCAATTTATAATTAATAATATTTTTGGAATATTTGATGGTTTGTGACTAAAAAAGTAATTGTATTGGTTATTTGGAAGCAGTACAAAATCAATACAGTGTATATATATTTTAAATATCAATATATAAATGTGTTATTGGTACAACAGTTCTCGATATTTCCAACCAACCCTTGGTAATTACAAAATTATTTTTAAAAATCTTTTGGCCATGTGGTAATAATTCTCCCTTTTCCAGTTGCAAGGGTGGTGCCCTATTTTGTTTAAATATGTGCGCTCATGGAATGTGTATACTCCGGCATGTGTGTATAAACAGCACAGTATAATAGTTAACATTGCACACATAATATAAACACAATAACATACAATTACCATATATATTATCCATATAGATTCATAACTTAGACAACTAAAACCCTTGAATTTCTTATCTTTTTCACTTAATAACACAAGCGAATTAAGATTTTATTTTGCACTAATTTGTGACTGGGTTTTAAAATATTAAAAAACGAAATGTGGAGAGAATATTTTTTATCTTTTTCATTTTCTTATGTGTAAAGGAAGTATATAGAGTGATACATAACGTACGGAAAAGATTTGAAGTGTAGCTAGAGGAGGAAAAATAAATTGCGTATCCTTAATAAACTTTTGCCAAAAACTCAATAACAAAAAAATTACAGCACATTAAAGTAGTTAGGTAGTAGGTAGTTAATTATGTTTAAAATATAAATTGGGAATACTTTAAAGTTAGTTAAAAAAATTATTATATCATTATAACAGTTAAGACTATTTAAACGTTTCTTTAATTGTTCAAAAACTGTTGTCCACATAGTTGCAAGACATTTAAAAATAAAAACACAACTGGAAAACTGTTGCCGTTGAAATAAATTTAAATGTCAATTCTTTAAACGTCAAAGTATAAATCAAATATAGTTAAGTGCAAAATTGTTAATACTTTCAGTAACGAGGAGTATGTAGACATGATTGTATATTAAACAGATTTCTATAATTCATTGCTTTTGTCATTATTTTTTGTAGGGTCCATAATTTAAAAATAAAATAACAGAAAATTGTCAGATTTAAAAAAAAAACTTATTTCTATGGAAACGAAACATCCATGACAATAAAGTATTATTATTATTATTAAAATAAGGATTAATTTCAGCAGTATTCAATAGGTGGGCGTTAATTTACAAGGACTCTAATTTGCGGTAACTTTTTGGTTATTGAGTTTTTGTCAAAAGTTTATTAAAGAAAAAATTATTTAAATTTTTTCGTACCTTATAAATTACCCTAAATCATTTTCGCGAGAATACATGTACTGAGTTTTTTTGAATCCAATTTGACTGAAACATATTTTGTTTTTATATTAATATATTAAATAAATCGACATATATTTCTTTTCCAAAAATAAGTCGATACTTTTTTTTATATTAAAATACAACAGAATTTAGATATAATACAGATATTCTGGATGTTTACTAAAGAGAAAATGCGTGGGATTGTAGCCGATATCGACTTTATAATTATTAAAATTTTCTAAAAGAAAAATGTGCTTCATTGACTTACAATTTATATGAATAAAAAATGTAAATGAAAACTTTACAAAATTCAAAATACGCCCCTGAAATAAACAGACAGAAGTGATTCATGTAAATTGTATGAATAAAATAGCAATATAAATTTAACAAGAATAATTTAATATAAAATTTGTATAGAACAGTAAACCTGTTAGGTTTAATAAAAATTGTTCTAAATGATTATGTACGTAAAAATATTCTAGATATTAAAAAAATCTTATACCTAATTTAAATTCATGCTATTTTATTTTCTTAATAAAACTGTCAAATATGATAATAATATAATAAACAATGTTTATATAATAATAATAAAAAAACCTGAATGCTTTTATTATATTTTTCCAAGATAATACTCTCATTATGTTATAATGTATGAGAATTTTCTGCATGCAATACTGCATAGTTAAGAATAAAAATAACTACTACCTATAACAAGTCGACCAGTGAACATTCACTGAATCATTCATTATTTATTCACCCGTTTTTGTACCTTCAAATTTATGGTTGCTTTTATCTGTTTAAAATATGAACAAAACACATGATACTCTTTCCGAAATGAATAGGCTGCTAAACATCGTTAAAACTTTCAGCTGAATAAAATTAATTATACAGAAAACCGAATAATATTTCACCATATCTTTTTCCATTTCACTGATGGCAGACTTGGAAATATATTCCTGTGCAAAGCTAATGTTTTTCAAATAAGTACAACAGAATTATTCAAAAGACTAAAAGCATTTTCACAATGAAATAATACATAATGATACCAGTGAATTCCCTTTGCTTTATTGACTTACGACCTATTTATGAAAATTTAGATTTCTAGGCTTATCAAAAATTTCAAGAAACATTTAGGAGCCTACCCTTCAGCGCTGTTCTATTAAATATAATAATAGTATACGTTATTAAAATCTTAACAGAAACATGTTTTTATATATTATATTATATCAATGAAAAGGAAACATTTATCTGAAGTGAGTTGAGACTAACCAAAAAGAATACAGCTATTGACTCTGTACACGAAAATTACTGATTAATAAATCCTATCTAAAAATATTTCAAGTATATTTATATTATTAGATGATTTTATTTTTAACTGACGAAAGAAGGAAGGAGTTTTTTTAAGTATGGCCACGCATAACTTTTTACAGAGTAGTCCGATTTTGATGAGCCTTTTTTTATTTGAAAAAAATTCCACCCCTAAGGGTAGAAAAATTGTTAGCCACAAAAAATAACACTTTTTAGCAAAAAATTAATCCGACGAAAAAAAAACTGAAAAGCGAAAAATAAAATAAACCGTTAAACAATCAACAAAAGCTGACTCAAAATTAATTTTTAGTAAGTCATTATAAAATAATATTAATTATCAAATTTGTCATATCAATTATTACTTCTTCCTATCCTTTTACCCATATTGGGTGTCGGATTAATGTATTCTTTTTCTTTCAAACTATTATCCATTCCTTTAATTTTTATATCCTGTCCCATTTTTATTCTTTTGGTGGTGCCACGAACCACAATTCTATGCCAGTATTTTTTTTTATATCATTTTCTTCCTCACCTAGTATCGTCCTATTTATTGTGTAATAACTATATATTGTTTACTTTTTTGGTCTGTTAGATATTTCAAGATCTCATATCATTTACATAATTTGTTAAATAGTGCCCCAGGCAAAAAAAGGTAACATTAAAATGTTGACAGATTTTGAATCAATAAAATTATGAAAACATGTTTAATGTGACTTTTAAATCAGTAATAAACACATCAGCAGGTATGAAATTCAATAGTGTTTGTTGTTAATTATCTTTTAGGGAATTATAACACTTAGGGCCGGTTTATCAATCGACTGTTATGTTAATGTTACGGTAATCCTCCTGTTCAATATCGAGAAATATGTATTATTTATGTTGCTGTTTGTTAACATTTGATTAATAGTTGATTAATAAATCGGGCATTTGACATTTTACACGAAAAGTATGAACAAAAATAAAATTTCGTTGTTAACACCTTGTATTTTACATTTATACAAAGCATAAAACAAATAAATCCAATATGTAGCGAAATGGGCAAAAATTATAGTAGTATATATAACAAGGAAGTAAAGTTCGTCATTATTCATCAATTATCAATAATGACACTTTATTCACGTGTTATATTCAATATTTTATATAGAATTGGAAAAAGAATTAGCAAAATAAACTAAACTAAATAACTGCTATGAGAGAAGCTTACACCATTTATTAAAAAAACTTTTTAACAAATATTGAACCGACGAAAAACTGAAAAGCGAACTATATAATAAATTAATTTTTCGCTTATCAGTTTTTCGTCGGTTATTTTTTTGTAAATATTTTAAATTTTTGTGGTTACCTATTGGAGAATTTTTTAATCGGATAACCCAGTACAAAGTTTTACGTGGTAGAATCGGTTAACAGGTAAAATTTCAGTGGGCGAACAATCAATCACCGCTTATTTTCCTACCCTTAGGAGTGGAATTTAAATGGGACCAACTTCGACGTATACCCCATCCAATAAAAAAAGAATTATCAAAATCTGTCTACTCTGTGAAAAGTTATGTAAAAAAATATACTTGTCGACAAGAGTACCTCTTTCGTTTTTTCGTCGGTTAAAAATATATAAATAGTTTCCAATTTATTTTTACAAAAATCATTAAATTTTCTCTCAAAATAAATATAATTTATAATTTTCGATATATATATATATATATAATTTTCGAGGTCAATCAATATTAATTAATATAGAATACTATTAAAATATAATTCTTATTCAGTACTTTCTCTCGGTAAATATTGAAGCATATTAAATAATGATTTTGAAAAGAATAAAGTTAACTTTATTTATCGGTTGTATATAAAAATGATTAACAACAATGTAGTGAAAGCAAAGTCGTTGGAAATAATACTAATTAATTCATGACTCTAGGCGCAGAGAAGATTGACTGGCGATAAAAAATTTGCAGTGTTATAATTATATAAAGTTTTTTGTGGGTGAATTTTCGACGATATTGTTTTGTTCCTCCGCGTTTGTGAACTCCTAACTGTCAGAGTCAGTGTCTCCCGCAAATTCTTCCTCGTCATAAAACCGTGTGCATATTTCATGGCGGTGTATAAATTTGAAAAGTTTATTCCATTAAAACTACCTGCAATTATCAACATGTGGGTCTGCGAAAAATTAAATTTCATTAAAAGGGACCGTAAATGTTGAGAGTTTAAAGAGCACGAAGTAATGTATTAGCAAACTAACGCTGGAATAAAACGAATTACAGCGATTCCGAGGGTAGGGAAACAGATCTCGGTAAATGATATATTTACACAAACTATATGCGGTTAGCAGGCTACACATCAATGACTGAATCTAATTTGCCGCAGCCCGCGTGCTAAGTTCGTTGCGATTGCGAATAAATGGTGCGGTTTTCGAATCGTATTATTAACTAGAACTGCTCCTATTTCGTAGCTTTTCCAATGTTTACTTCACATATCGGAATTTCGCATTTGTAATTATTAATTTAAAACGGCAGGATAGCGCAGTGGTAACAGTGTTTGCCTCTGGATACAGAGGTCATGGGTTCGAATCCTGGACAGGGCTGAAAAATTTTCACGGCCTGATTTGGATTGGACCAGTCCAAAAGTTGGGATATAATTAACTTGGCAACCAAAAAGCTATCGGGCACCGGCTAATAGTTGTAACACGGACTTGCACCGGGTGGGCAACACATATGGCATCTATGTAACAAAAATAGTGACAATGCTAAGAAATTTAATAGATGTCAATGTATCTATTCATTCTAGAAATATTACCCATGTGGTTAATGTTCGGAAAATATGTATGTATACGAAAAAAAAAAAATGGATTGCTGTAACAGCAACCTATATCTTACGTATAGTGACAGCAATCTATATATATATATATATATATATATATATATATATATATATTTATTTATTTCTCAGCAATAATACATATTTATCATAAATAAATATCTTGTAGTGAAATAGCAATATTAGTTGTTGATTTGAATATATTTATTATATTCTTAAGACAATATAGTATTATTGTAGTATATATTTGAATATGTACTGCAACAATATTAGATTATTAAAAATATATATATTTAGATTGTTGTAGTAGATTAAATTTATTAAAATTCAACGTTTCCGTATAATTACACATAATAATAATAATTCGAAACGTTGAATTTTATTACATTGAATCTATAGAACTACATCCAAAAGTCTTTTTGTTTCAAAATGTTCTTATTGTAAATATGTATTTCCAGCTACATTATTATTTATATTAGGAATATAATGTTTCGATTACTGCTATTACAATCTAAATATTTTTGTTTTTTTAATAATATAATATTGTTGCAGTATATATATTTCAATAATATCAGGTTGTGTTAAGAATATAATAAATATATTCAATTCAACTACAAATTACTCCATTCTTTTCCATGTACTTACATACAACTATTAATTCCGGTATTATAGAAAAATTTTAGTTGATAAATGAGTTGTTATCGCAGCACAGTACTTCCCATAGTAAACTAACTCCACCTAACTTCATTTTCAATTTATTTAAAAACTAAACAGAAGAGTAATTGTTAAGGGTTAAAATAATTCGGTTTTAATTTTCTTGAATACATGTTATTTAAAATACATAAATAAAACTAAGGAGAATAAAGACAATTTAAATATGTTTTCAAATAGACAAACTAATTATTCTGTCTGTTTTCATTCTTTATGTTTTAACTTTCCGCCTAATCTTGTATCTTTTATTTAACACAGTTCCATTTGTTTTCCAGGCGATTAGTGGTGTTTATCTTAAATGTAAATGAAAGCGATACCCAAACACTTTTTGTTGAAGACCTAGCACTCAGGACTTGTAGTTTAACAATGAAATTTAATTAAAAATACTTGTACGAAAATATATACTACGTCTGTTCAGAAAATAAACCCAACATTTTCAAATACGAGCCAACGGAGACATTTAGTGATATGCGGTAGAGTATAACCTCCTCCAACACATGTTCTTGGATTGCCGATATCTCGTTTAGTTTCCGTGATATTGTTATTGCAACGTGTTTAACTGTTAGTGCATTTTTCTGGAGCAACGATGCAACATAAAATTTTGCATGAAACTGAGGAAAATAATCATAGAAACGATAAATGGAGACAACTCATGGTTTTTGAACCATGACAATGTTCCCGCACACTCCACTTTTTCAATGTGACAGTTTTGTGCCTATCTCCTTGCTAAGGTTTCACAATAGTCAAGATATACTCTTGATCTTGTCTTGATCTGCTCTTGAAATCTAGACAAGAATAAGATAAGAAAGTATCATCAAGAATCAAGATTTCTTGTCAAGCGTGCGGATTGGATAAAACGATAGAAAAGGGGGATTCCCCTAAATTGTCAAGAATCCAGAAATATCAAGAATTCTTGAAACAATATAAGAAATGAGCAAGACTAGAATTTTTTAATTTCTTGTCTTGAAATCAAGCGCAAAGAAATGATCAAGACAAGACTTCTTGTATTGATGAAACACTACTCCTTGCAAATTTTTCTTATTTCCGAAATTAAAATCAATGCTGAAAGGACGTCGTTTTCAGACCTTAAAGACAATTTTAAATGAAACTATATAGAATTTATTCTCTAAATGAAAACACTGCCGGGAAATAGTGTGTGAATAGAGGAAGGGGGTTCTTTAAAGGGGACAAGGAACAATAATCTGTAAAATTAATAATAAAGTTTTCAAAAATGAAGTTCGGTTATTTTCTGAACAGACCTCGTATTTACATTATCGATTATTTCAAACCAGAAGAAAAATGAATAATTACAAGAATGGGCGCGGTACAACGAAGTTAAATTTCTAGAATATCTAGATGGAGCAGATTTGAAATTGAAGCTACAGCGTGCTCATCAACGCTTTCAACGAAGGTTTCAATATGTGTAACACGAGGTGTAATATTTAGTAATCGATTTTTGGTATGAAGTACGTAGCGAGGTGAACAGTTTGAGAAGTTCTGAATCTCAACAGACTAGTGAGTTCCTCCTAGCACTTAATTCGGTTACTTGTTTTGTTATTCAGTGATGTTGTAGTTATTACTACTGTTAGGAGTTAGAATGTCAGGAATATGAAGTGTGAAACTGTTACAGTATTCGGGGTCTCTTTATGGCAGCAAAGGTCACATCCTCAAATAATTCCGATAAATTCCTTTACACGTGCTTTGCTAATAATCACAATAATTCTCTTAGTAACAATAGCAGCTTATTGGCTCGCAACTACCACATTTCGGTATTTAAAGACATTCTGCAACGGACGCGTTAATTAAGATTACATACCAGATATTACAATATTTCCTTTGTGCGGAGTTTCCGTTTGGCATTCTATGCTTTCACATGGCTCATGTGTCATGCCTATGTAATGCTTCACACATAGGGTATATTAGCATGTAGCATCTACTGTACCCCTAGGCCGAAAGCCTGCCAGACTGCCCGATAGCCGGACCGACAAGTGACCGAAAACCAAAATACATCAGTCTTCCTTCTGAATTTATCGGATAAGGGCGTCAGTTTGATTCCTACAGCCGAAAAGAGATAGCAGTGATTATTCTTCCAATATATCACATACAAGGTCTGTTTAGAGAATAACCCAACATTGTGAATTACGCGCCAACGGAGATATTTACTGATATACGGTTGGCAGCATTGACTAATATTACAAAACTCAAAATTACATTTGTCGAATATTACAAATACATTTCTCGAATATTACAATTGTCGAACCTTGAAAATACATATGTCGACAT
The DNA here is from genome assembly GCA_963942605.1 of Poecilus cupreus. Lineage (NCBI taxonomy): Eukaryota > Metazoa > Arthropoda > Insecta > Coleoptera > Carabidae > Poecilus > Poecilus cupreus. The sequence continues at coordinate 14,071,659 of OZ012715.1, forward strand.
CTAAAAATACCAAATGTCGTATTGTAATCATTGCTCACTAGATGGAAATACGACATTTGGTATTGTTCGCTTTCGACAAATGTATTTTCGAGATTTGTAACATTCGACATTTGTAGTTTTCGAGAAATATATTGTCGAGGTTTGTAATATCCGAACGATCCGATTATTGTATTTTCGAGATTTGTAACATTCGTCATTTGTAATACTTCCAACATTCGACATTTGTATTTTCGATAAATGTACGAACTCTGAATCTAATTTTCGACATTTGTATATTCGAGAAATGTATTTGATATGATTTCTATTTTCGTAGAATGTTTTTTCGAGAAATGTCATGTTACCCAGATTGTTGATATCTCATTTAGTTTTCGTGATATTGTTATTTGAGTGCAACATGTTCAAAGGTTAGTAGCAATTTTTTGGAGTAAAGATGCAACATAAAATTTTTCGTAACATCAGTGTTGAAAGAACGCTGTTTTCAGACTACTGCTGAAATCAAAGGGCATTTTAAATGTAGCTATTCAGGACTGCTTCGCTTAATGGGAAAAGAGGGTGAATAGGGAGCAGTTGGTTTTGGATGTAATAGTAAGATATTTCTTCATAGAGGCTTTTTGTCCTTGTCGACCTTTCGCCTATCGGCCTTTCGTCCACGTCGATCTTCCGCCTATCGACTTTTAGTCGGTCGGCTATTGTCGGCTTTCTGCCCGAATCCCCAACATACAGACTGCAATAATCAGTTTTCCTGTTCGCTCCCTTCCGCACACATAAATAATATAAATATTTCATTGCGCCTTTACCCTAATTTGTGGCGGAACTGCGGTGAAACAGATCTCGGATCTTGGTGTGGTAAATGATACATTTGCATACAATATGCGTGCTATCATCGGTTCAAACGAGAATAAAGAATATATTACCAGCCACCCGAACGCTTTGTTCAGGTTTCAAATTTTACTTGAATATTCAGAAAATAATTATTTATTGAGAAAAGAAAACCTGCTATATATAAATTATAAATATCCATTATATTTCTCGATATTTTATAATAATCTGGAATTATTTCCTCGACTTTTAAATTGCAAGCACGAGGCAGTTAACAAGTATTCTAGTAATTAAAAACAAAAATATTACCTATTTTTATATTTTCAAATTAATGTACATAAAATAGGTAAGATAATTAGACTCCCTTACATCAGTAAATCGATTTCAAATTTCGCTATAATTCTTGAAATTGTCTGATACATTTTATTATAAAATCCCTTATTTTCTTTATAAATATAGTAGAATTTATTCTTTACAACAGTGTTTCTCAAATTTTCGACTCATGCGTACCACTTTTGAATATTTTTTAACACTTTGTAACTCACAGCAAAAAATTTCTGTAATATATTACGAGCATTAAAAACAGAAACTGAAATTAGAAAATTTATTATTCCTGATTTTGGGGAAAATATTATCCTTTATAATAGTTTCTGTTAGTCTCTCTCTCCTACAAGGAATCTTGAACTCAATTTATCACCAAAATAAAATAAAATATTAATTATTATATCAGATATAAAAGAAAAAAATATAAATTCGGTTAAAAATAGCCATATTAGTGTGATGATTGAACTGTTTCAAATTTACAGATATCATAATAAAGGTTTTTTAAAGCGCCTTAATTTTTTTCTTTTATTATTTTTAAATAATAATCAATACTTTATTTTATACCGTTGATGATAAAAATATTTAAAGATTGTTTTTAGGAATTTTAAGATAGGCGGGAAGTTTTATAAAGAATAACATTTATCCTTTAAATCAGAAATATAATTAATATATATATATATATATATATATATATATATATATATAAAATGAACTGTTATTTTTCTTTTTATATTTGCTTTGGCACACAATTTTTTAAAAAATTTCTATGCGTACCCCTTGCAAAACCTTTGGGGTTGGCGTACCACAGTTTGGGAAATACTGTTTTACAACATTGTTAAGAACATTGCAGTACAAGAATAGATAACTATGTAACATGTAAAATATCAGAAACTCTTTAAAAATAAGTAGGAATCTATTCTGTTTAATAGTCACAAAATCTTGAAAACAGAAATAAAATTTCCAACTTCAAACTCAGAATGTAGTTTTTATTGCTTTAAATGAATTGAATATTATATGTACGGAATTGAATTTGAGACCTGTTGGGTCAACACGATATAAAATTCAGGATGTTTGCCACCAGAATGTAATTTGAAGATTTTTCTTTGTGAGATTAAAAGTTGAACCCAGGACCTCAGGCCAGATGTCGACAGCTTATCACGTTGGTGACGCGTAAGACAACGACAAGTCGCATTTTAATATCACTCAGGTAAGGCTGCCGTAATAATATCAGACCCGAATTTCATTATTTTAAACGTGAAAAATGTGTACCAGCACAAAGAAAATTGGCAAAATGAGAAAAATTAATTTTTCAATTTAACGGATACTAGCTAGAACAAGAACGACAACATCGTGTAGGCAGAGACAGGACGTCGCTACCAGGACCGGCCTGACCCAGAAGGACATCTTGAAACTACTGTAAATTTAATTTGGTATTTCCTTTTTCCTTAATTACTGATACCAATAGAATAGAACATGTAAAATTTTTACTTAATTACAATGACAATTCTTTAATCAACATATATCAGCACTTTAATATTAGCTATAATGCTAGGCTTACTAATTTTTATTAGTTAATTTTGAAATAATTTGTCAATGATTTGATGACATATTTTGCTGTTAATTTCTGAGTTAATGTTTGAGAAAGCAATAGTGAAAAGGTTAAAATTTGTTGTTGAGCTATAATTTTTTTTAACTTATTATTGGTGCATGTCTTCTTCAAATTACTTCCTTCCCCTATTCACATATTTTTGTCCTTTAAGGTCTGTGACAGCGTCCTTTCGGCACTGATTTTAATTTCGGAAATAAGAAAAATTATTTACAGTGACTTATATATTGAAATGTCATATGAAAAACATTTCACAGACTGGGTTCGTTCACTCTCATGAATTTTGTTTTGCAAATTCTAATTTGAATAATTATTTCTTACAATTATTCTTATCGAAAAACAAAACAATTATTTCTGAGACGTCTTTGAACATTATTGTATTTATATAAGTGGATGAAAAGGATAGCTATAACATTACACTATAAAAAAATAAGTTGGTCAAAAATTCAGAACTTTGATACTGTGTCTCTCACTCCCATGAACGACTACAGTATTTTTTTTTTTGAAGTCACAGTTTTTGAAAAACAAATAAAAATTTACCAAAAAACACACTTTTTGGTATATTTTTATTTGTTTTTCAAAAACTGTACGTTCAAATGTAAAATAATTTTAGTATGTTATAGACGATCATATTTATAAATATACGAATCATTTACATTATTGTAGTCGTTCATGGGAATGTGTGACATAAATTTTACTACTTTGAAAATAATATTCATGTACAATTTGCAAACAAAATTAGCTTTTTAACATTTATTACAAAACTTTGGACTTTTATCTACAAATATAAGTATAAAACATTATATGTTTCATTTATTATAATACTGATATATTGTTTCAAAAAAATTATGTTCATGTTGAGCTATCTTCAGCCCGTATGGTTGACCATAAATTTTACATTATATTTCTTTTAAAATTATGTTATGCATATATGATAAAATATATAATGTTTTAGTTTTTCTTTTATATTTCAAGTAAAGCGATTCAATTCTTCAGCGTTTTTAAATTTGCAGCTTGTAAAGTCGACTTCTGAACAATTTATTTAATTACTCTATCTGTTGGGCGTCCAGAGTACAAAACTCAAACACGTTGCACTCAAATAACAACATCACGAATACTAAACGAGATATCAACAATCCAAGAACATGTGGTTACAGAGGAGGTTATGCGCAACGCAATGCTGCCAACGGCATATTACTAATCTCCGTTGGCGCGTAATTCAAAAGTCCGGTATTCGTATAAAAATTCTCGGTGTGTGAAAAATTATTGGCTATTAATGTTTATAATTTGCAAGTACATAGATGAACTATTTTGTTGTCAAACTTTTCTAAAATGATTTACAGGAGAATGATAGAAATAAAAGATGGCTGCTCGATGCCATGATCCCTCATCCCAAGCCGGCGCTGGAGCTCAGCTTTCAGCTTTCCAGTTTCCAGAGAATATGGAGCTGGAAGCGGAGCTCTGGAACAGTGGAACAGGATAACGAACATGCGTCTTTATCACAGTGACAGACGTTGCGAACGCGCACAGCGCAAATCAAATAAAAACGTAGTTTGCAAATTACGCTCTTTAGTTCTGAACTTTGAATTTGATTTTGTGTAATTCCATTCCATCAGGTTTCCAGTTATTATTTATGATTATTACAGCGAATATTCACAGTTTATTGAGTGCGTTGTAATCATGACATTTTATATTTCCGACTTCGAAGCAAATTTTGCAGCGTTTAAATTGAAAACAACGTCCTACATTTCTAAATTTGGAAAACTTAAATCATTGGACTGCGGAAGGAAATTATTACGTTTTGATTTGCACTGAATTCTTTGTTGTCACATTCAAATATATTTTACTTGAAATCGGCACTAAAGTACTCAAAAATCGTCGTTAAAAGCTCAGAAATCGTCACTAAAGTAACCCATTATACGACGATTTTGAGCAACCCAGTGTTGGCAACCGTTAAATAATTATTGTACAATTAAGGTAATTTTGGCAGATATATTGACGTACTATAGTAAATCTGGACGTAACACGAAACAAAATTTGCAAGAAGAATTAACTAATTAATTCCGATGACGAAATTGAGGACAAAACACATAATTTTGAGTGTTATTTACGATATATTCACTTCTTGAGGTTGGCAACACTGACTGTCAGTTTCAATTGACAACTGACAGATGTATAAACTTAACCTATATTGTAATTTTTTTACAGTATTTTCGAATTTTAGATTTCAAATAAAACTTACTATGTACCTCGGCACTGAAGTTCCTTTTTATCACTCACATGGTTTATTTCCATATTCGTGATAAAAAATTGAACCGAAGAAAAACACATTTTTAACTGTACAGAAGAATAAAGAGTTGCTTAGAATTTCGTTTAACTGAATATTTTCTGAAAATTCACTAAACTTCTTTGTAGAAACTTCTATAATTGATTAGTAAATAAATGTGTTCAGTTTCTTACATATTGTATTGTGACATTTTCAGAAAAAAGCGTCTTATATCCTCAGCTTACTGAATAATTCGTTAAATTCTAGAGCACTGCGTGTCGAAAGATTTAAATTTAAATATGAAATTAATTTAAGACGGAAGGAAATATTACGTTTTTTATTCTTACTAATCTTTGCTCATCATGCGGCCACAATTTAATTTAAAAATTACCGCTTCTAATTTTAAAATTCTTTGAAAATTCCTTCATATTTTAAACCGAAATTGTTGCTTCAAATGAAATGTGAAATCCGATAAGTGACTTCACGAGAAGTAGGTAGCTTGCAGCTTATAGTATTTGTTGATTATTTTAAAAACAATCCAGACAACACTGATTAAAAATTGTTCAAAAGTTAAATTAAATTTCAGCCTATTTCTGTCGTAAACATACGTTGACAATCGTATTTTTGACTGATTTGTTTCCACGTGGAAAATTAAAATTTAACAATTTTTCATGTAAATAATCTCTGATTATACATTGTTTCGTGCCCAAAATTCTATTTTTCACTTCTGGCGTTATTCCCAATGTCGCACGTGTCATATTACATTGCATAATTCTGTTCTTCATGCATGAGACAATGCGATACAGCGATAAAATTATTTGCTGAGCATTTTACATAAATGTTTAGTATTTTGTGTAGTTGTATATTTTGTAAAATATTTATTCTGTTCTATTTAATGGATCGAATTTATGCTCTAGCGAAGCGGCATTATTAAATATATGTTCTATTTATGTGTTTTTTATCTTTTCAACAGAATGATATTTATGAACAATATTGAATAAAATCAGATTAAATGTTGAACACAGATTTATGTGCCAATAAAATTTAGAGCTTATGACATTAATTTGGTGATAATCAGAAAAATAAACATTTATTTATTTTATCTATCATTTGAACACGTACTCGGGCAAATTAGGTTAAAATGGAGTTGATACAGAACAATTAATTTCTTTGTTTTACATGACCTATGCACAATAAAATATATATTTTATGTAAACATTATTTTATAATATAAAAAATTTAAATTTATATATGCAACCATAGAAAAAGTAATTGAACCATGAAAATAATTGTTGATAATAATTGTTAATTTAAATAAAATATAATTAATTTGAAAAATAACAGCTAGCACAATTAATTAATATGCGCGTGTAAATGATTAAAAAATCCAATTTTCCATATTGATTTCTGATAATGAAACAAAAAACTGCTTGACGAACTGTCAATGTCAGGAGCGTTATAAAGAAATTAAACAAAACGCTGTGAACTTATTTATTTTTAGCAAATAAATATCACGAGTTTATATTAGTTCAATTCACTTTAAAATTAATAAAAGTTTGGATAATAGAACTTGTATTGGAAAAAATTTGAAAAATCCACAAATTTTGCAAGATTTTCGTTTCCTGGTCCGTATCTCAAAAACTAAGCGATATTTCGAAAAACGGCCAACGATTCTGAAATTCCCGTGTTATAAATAATATTTAAACAAATTTTCAGCTATTTCCATTTTTTCAAATTTTTGCCCAAAATTGCCTCCACAAATTTTTTCAGAGCTGTTATCTCAAAAACACGAAAATATATGAACCTTTACACTTCATCATTGGATTCATCGTGCCGAAATACATAAGTTTGGAAATTTTCATGAAAATTGCTCAACTTATAGAAGTGTTAGAGCAAAAAGTCTGAAAATGGCCTAAAATCTGAAAAATCTTTAGGGGTAAGTATTGAGATTTTGTCAAAAATTTTCATGTCTTCAAAATTTGATTTATATACCCTATCCCCCTATTTTCGACCCGAAACTTACAAAAATCTTACTTTTACCGTTATCTGAGCCTTTATTTTTGAGATATGAGTGATTTTATAAACTACAGAATTTAGAAAAAAATCTGAAAAAATGTTTGAGAGCCTATATCTCCGAATTGAAAAAAGATAATTTCAGGTAGTTTTCAGGGGCTTATTCAGTATATTTTAATTATATTCCATATAGATTTTTATGACAGTATCTTTCAAAATACTTATTTTATACTTTGACGAATTTCAAAGAAAAAATATCGTATTCAAAAATAGTAAAATTTCGGAACGTGTATCTTTGAAACTAATACAGATCATTTAAATCCCATTCAAAATATAGATACCTCTTACATTACTCACTATGTAAGAATTCACACAGCAACACTCGGTACTTTTGATCGTTATGTCGCATCGACCGATGACCTTGACCTGAGTAGCCATATTGGCAGTAGCAGTATACGGCAGTAAATTTGAATGTCAATTGCTCTTGAAATAAAATCTAAATATATTATTTCACTTTCAATTATAATTTTATGACAATGTGGCTACTAAAATATCAACCTATCAACAGACACTGAGCGGCCATTTTCTCGGTAGCACACCATTGAAATATTATTGGGATCATGAAATATTTGAAGTGTCGTTACTGTGTGAATTTTTATATTGTGTTTTAATGTACTCTAATCTACTGTAATGTGTGTTTTATAATAAAATTGACCGCCGCGTCTCTGAAAATTAAGTTTGTTATATTCGCTGTTTACTGTTTATATAATATGAATACCCGGCTTTCTTTATGACGCCTTAACGAGTCTGTTCTACACTTACGCTTTATCGTTTATATACCGTCGTTTTAAGTTTGCATTATATAGAATATACAATGTTAAGTTCTCTGCATTCTACATAGTGCTACTTCATTCCCTATTAATTTTGTTCCTTAGAAAATTTAGCCAAGGGTTAATTTTAGGTTGAAAATCTTGCTTTATGACTGCGTAAGAAAATTTGGGGTTGAGGATGTGTATTCAAAGTTTTCAGAGGAGTTTCATAAATCTTTATTAAATAATAAAAAAAGAAAAATTTAATGGAATATCCTAGTTTGCAATAGAACAGATATCTTCCTCCAAGGAAATTTAAATGAAATGAAACAAGATACTTGACTTCTTGATATTTGCAGTTTGGAAACATGTAGATGTATTTTTATTTTTATTCTGAGTAGGTAAATGCAATATTGAATTTGTCTCATATAAATACGATCGGTGTCAGAAGGCTAGTCAGTTTATATAAAACGTATATTTTAACGTGGAAATTTAAAATATTTGCCACAAATACAATCCAATATTTCATTTACAATTCACAAGGACGTCGGAAGTAATTTTTGTGTGGGGCGGCGAATTTAGAAGAAATTTCTTCGATAAAATAATGTAAAATTTTTAACTATACTAATTTTTGGGAGACTATTTGTGTGAGACACTATTTCCATTCCAAAATTTCCACCCCATTTTCTCCATTAATTTCATCCTATTTAATTTTTTTCAGATTTCCATTTTATTTATCAAAAATCATAATAAATTTAAAATTGAATATTGAGGCCAATGGCACAGAAATACACTTAGCAATTTGGTCCTCCTCTTTTCTAAACATTTCTCATTAAAAATGAGTACTGTGATTTGAGTTTATCGAGCGTGAGTTGTGCAGGCTTAGGGTTTATTTGTTAAAAATGCGAGCGAAGTGAGCTTACCTGCAGATAATTTGCTTTTGACAGTTGAATATTAAAATTTTCTAATTTGTTCGAATGAATGTCCAGGATAAACAAAAATGAAAAAGAAAATAGGAAAAGTTGTCAGTGGAAAAAAATTATAGGAAAAAGAAGATAATGGATCAAAAAAACTACAAAAAAAATCCAGTGGACTAAAGAATGGATTAAGTGTCATATAATCATGCACTTTTGATAATCATACCCTAATATTCGATTAAAATAAAATACAGTTTTAATACAAAACTGAAATATAAATATTGTTTCATTTTCTGCCCATATATTCCGGTTATGGGGGGGGGGGGTGCTTCGCCCCCTGATTTTATACGGAGGGGGCATTCTGCCCCCTTCGCCCCGACTTCTGACGACCCTGACAATATATTATATAATAATAAAATACGTACAAAAATGGCAAGATGTTGATTATTTCTTCTAGGAATGAGTAAATTCGTGATGATATATTTATTTATTTATTTCAAAGCTGTATCCTTTGATCTGCAGACTTCTATGTATTCAAGTAAAATGTACAATAAATGTTCGTAAAATAACTTTGTGCGAAATGAAATATAGCAGTGAATGAAATTAAATTTGAATCGCTAAAAGGCAGTATATTTTTTTTTTATTTATCGCTGATATACCGAGTGTCTGTTTTTTTTATAGAACATAAGAAATAAAATGTAAATATTTTTATTTGGCGATAGTTCGTTCCCTATGAATTTTAGAACAAAAGTGTAAATATAAAAATTGATATAATACATTTCAGTCAAGAGACAGACGTAAAATGAAATTTATAATTTTTAGCTATTTCCAGAGTGCCATGGTAAACAAAACATACAAACAGACGTATTGTGTGAGTTTGACACATTGTTTAACAGATGATATTTATCTTTGTCATAAAGTTTTAATAAATAATTGTTAACTTGATTATTATTATTTATCAGTAATCATGGATAAAAAATTCAGTGGTACATGAAAGTGTTATCTTTCTTTGTAAGAAGGGCAGCGTAATAAACGAAAATGATGAGCCAAATGAAGAACATGGATTGAACGATAATAAACTAAATGTACTTTTATGTATGACAGAAAATCCAAATAAAGGTGTACATCATATTGCTTCTGAAATGAATGTAAATCTGTTGATAGTATAAATAAAAATACATATTACTTTAGCTAAATATTAAATTGTATTTTGTTGTATTAAATGGTAAATGTGTTCTTGATTACTGAGAAATAATTTATCTCATGACAAAAATGTATTACATCTATAAATTTAGGCAGTTTTTCTTTCTGAACATTTTTTGTATTTACACTTTTGTTCAAAAATTCATTGGGAACGAACTATCGCCTCATGAAAATTTTTTACGTTGTAGTTCATATGTCCTATAAAAAAGTAGATACCCAGTATTTAACTACATAATACAAATGTAAAGCAAATGTATTCTTTTAGGGAACGTAAAACAAATGTAACTTTTTGTAAAAGTCTGACTTTAGTAAAATAAAAAGCAATATCGTAACTGTTTTATTTGTGAGCTCAGTGTTTATTTAGCAATTATTTTTAAAAGCAATTTGATGTTTCTCAAAAATGACAAATTTATTTTTCTCCTTTCTGAACAGCAAATGGGAAATGAATTTGTTTTTATTCACAGATATTTTTTCAGTTCAAACATTTCGGATTTTACTTTTAATCCCAAAATTAATAGATAACAAATTGCTGCAAAACGAGAAATATTGAGTTTCCCTTTTCAACGGGAAAACGTACAAACCTAATCAACGAACGCAAAGTAAAAAGTATCACAAAGCTTCTAAGCAGATGAAATATCATATACTTTGTAAACATAAAAGTTCTACCTACAAAAAGCATTCTACCTGAAAGCGCCCTCTACTTTAAACTTGGTTTTAGTGATGCTATACTGGGTGTCTACTTTTTTATGGACCACACCGCACACAATGTAAATTTTTCACCTAGTGACATTTTTTCATTGAATTCTAGTTGTTTAAAATTTAATATACATTGGTGCGTTTTGTAATATCGTTTTTGTTTGCAAAATGAAAAACTAAAATCAAAGATATAGAGTTATAAATAGAGAGCGGATTAAATGCAAAGTGCATATATTTTAATTTTTGCATATCTTAAAATAAAATCAATTTTCTTGATGAATTACTTTGATTAGAGGTAATTAATGCTAACTACTAAAATAAATAAATATATCATCACGCCTTTTACCCATTATAGGTGTGGCACTCTGCTTACGCAGATCTCGGTAAGTGATATATTTTTGCGTATGAAATGCGGTTACCAGCCGTCAAGTCATAGCCCCCAAAGTTGTTAGTGGAGGGGGAACCACAGGGGTGAATGTAAATTGGCAACTGTCAGCTGTGGGATTCGAACTGAGGATCTCACGATCCACAATCCGACACTGCTAACTACTAATTGCATATATTGCCTATTTGGGCATTCATATGCACATTTTTACAAAAGTTGCATATAATTGCATATTTCAATATTTTTAAGACCTTGTCTAGTGATAAACATTTTGAAATTTCTGATAATGCACATTGATAATTCCCAAATATTGGAGGAGGCCGCAATAAATAGAAGAATGCAACGGAAACAACAATAAACAATACAATAAGCAAATGCACAAACCAATAAACTCTAATATTTCTAGGAAATCCCTGTAACGGTAACGGTAGGTATTCATTGTATACACGAATGCTGGTAAAAGTGGGTACAATGAATATAAGACCGAGAATTTTCAGCTGGATATATCTTTTACTTAGCTTTCATTTTTTTTATTTTAGAATATTTTGAATAATTTGTTATTGTAATTATGTAAATATGTCACGTTTCTAGACTTAGTTTAGGTATATGTATATTAGTAGTATATTTGTTAATTGTGAATCAGGATTAAGACTGTATTGTGCAATAAAATTCATAATGCATTCATTTATACTTTTTATCTAATAATTTAAGATATTTTTTGCACACTTTGCTGCATATATTGTCATATTTGTGCATATATAGTGCATATTTCCAAAAAATCAGTGCATATATATGCGCATATAATTCAGTTTCTTCGTGCATATAATCCGCTCTCTAGTTATAAATATTAAACACTGTACATAGAAAATTATGTACAATTGCTTCATATAAAGGAACACAATACAAAAATTATTACAAATTATTCTTTTTGATTCGAAATTAACTATTATTTAATTAAAGTTATTGATAAGTTCCTTTTCTAGGCAACGACGATAAGTAGTAGTATAAAGAAAAATATAATTTAAAAAAATGTTTTTGTCAGCAGTCTTTGTTATATAATTAATATTTGAATGTAAATTATAATTACTAGCTGTCAAATTATCGCCCTGGAAGATTCCAGAATTATTTTTTTACACGGAACGAAACGTTTCACAAAAAAATTATATTCATATTTGAAAAGTTCATTTAATTTTAAAAACGAAATTAAATTATTAATGAGAAAAAATATAAATTAACATGTGACATACGTTGAATCCATTTAAATTGAAATATGTTTTATAAACATAATTTTAATTAAATTACGGAAAAAACTAACATCAAATCAAAAATGAGCACTATCCCAGCGCTCGTAAAAAGTGACCTGCCGCCGGTATACATTAAACTCAGTTATTTATTTTCCATTACCGTTTGCAGGATTGCACGTTCGAAGTTCCTGAGTTTGTACTGTTTGTAGCACTGATAACCACAGTTGTGTAAATATATCACCAACTAAAATCCGGTAACTTAGCAACACATTGAGAAAACAGCATAACAATAGCGATATTTTGCGCGGTTATATCTAAGGAGGAATGACAAATGACCATAAATTTGAAATTGCATTTTAGAAGCCATTTCATGCTTTAGATACTTAACTTATACGAAGCAATTTTTCGTGCGAATATAGGAATTCAGCTCACGTCCAAAATGCGATGGTTATATTCTCAGTTCGGAAATGAATGAGGACGTGAATATTTTCCCATCAAAACTTTTTTCATATAGACATTTAGTGTGCAAAGAATTTGCCCGAACTATGAGTGCGCTCAACTCATTTTGTTTTATTTCTAAATCTATTCTCACATTGTAAAGTAATTTTCTCTTTTATTGTTGGTAGACAGAAAATCTATTATAGTTGCTAATAACATTGTCAAATATTCTTCACCATTTATCAAGTTACAACGACAAAACAAATTCAAACAATAATTACAAACGATGATCCTTTGTGCAAACACCAATTAAGGCTGATTAACTATCTGAAGGCTCTATTCCAACTGTCAAAGGATTGAAAAACATTTAGAGGGAAATTCTTTGTTTTGTCATTTAGAAATGTGTTGTTCTCCACGAGACCCGAACCGTTGCGAAACCGTAACTGAAAGCAGAAACTTTTATTTTATTTCTTGAAGTATGGAAACCGAAAACCGATAAGAAATAGTTCTTTTCCCCATTCGAGCTCGAAGTTTGCCTCATGAGCGAATGAGGCAATTTGAGCGAGAGCGGAAGAAGCGTTTTCTTCTCGTGTTGGAAACAACATTTTTTTCACGACATGTTTCTAAAAACGATTTGCTCCGATCTGAAATACACTTTGACAACCCAACTGACAGGTCAAAAGTTAGGTTATCAGACGCAAACCGGTACAAATTAAGGATTTCTATTAAAATTAGGAATTTATTAATTGTTTTTACAATATATTTTTTATAAATAACATTCATACTTTCCTCTCTAGAGAGAAAAAGCCCATTTTCCTCACTATTTCGGGAGAAGAAAGAAGAGGTTCCATGGCATGTCGTAAAAAAAATTAATTTATTCTGTAACCGAAAACATAACCAAACCGAAATAATATTGGTACTAACACCAGTATAAGTATATTGTACTAATCTAAAAATATTAACCATAAATCTTTTTCAATGCACGTCTTCAAATTCATGAAAAAAAAAATAGTTTTTGATAATAAAATTGGAGGCAGTTAAGTCTATTTTTTTATTTTTTAGCATTTATTAAAATAAACTATTCATTTGTCAAAACATTTTTCGACTATTCGACTATTAATTATTAAAATGGGCAACGACTTAGCTGGTAGCGTTAAAGCCGGATCACTCGATAACGCAAGGTAAGCAATGCTGCCCGCGGTTAGTAGTTTGATAGGTGACCGCTTTGCGAAAACCCATACCAGCGAATAATGCGTGCCGTTGTCATACCACCGAAAACGAGGTTCCGAGGCGGCATATAAACTCAGCAGATGAGACCGCATAATAATATTAATAAAAAAATTATTTAAACATAAAAGTTATAATTAAAATAATGTATTTAATTTATGTTGCTAAAATGAAGGTACGAAGTTGAATGTGAAAAGCCATATTTTGAAGCGCAATTTCACAGTTTCACTTAAAACAGTTTACCGTTTCAACCGAAACCGAAAAGAACCCAAACCGTAACAAAACCGAAATTTCTTTGTTTACTTTAACCGAAACGAAAACCAATACAGTGAAGTGGAGCGCGGTTATCAGCCGTCAAACTAAGCCCCCGAAGGTATTGAGAATCTCATGTTCCAATGTCAGAAGCGTTACCACGAAGCCATTAACGATGCCTTCATTTATATATTTTGAGGTTATACCTCACGTACCTGTCAAAACAGACAGTTGATCTCTGATTTAATTTCGCTCCAGAAACAGGGTTTTAATGATATAGTTAAATATTTATATCATTAGATCTCTGGATTACGTTGAAAAATATTGATTTAAGTAAGTGGTTCTCGGCAGAGCGTATCGATTTCAGTGTGCACAATGCAAATATTTTATAGTAGAGGTTTATGTATAGTGAAAATATGGGAGGTATATATTTGCAAGTATGTTGAAACTACACATACATATGTGCATATATACCATCCGCAAAGTTCAACAAAATGCTCCATGAAATATGCACTATGCACCGGCTTCCTAAATGCAAACGAGAATATTGTTGAAAAGTGAATATTTCTTAGAATAGGGAAATATAAATAAATATAGCTCTAGTAGTCTAGTACTTGCTACAAAATCTCCATTCAACTGCAGATACATGATACCTCGGATAAGAATATTGTATACTTTTAAAAGGTTCTTTAACATTTGTATTTGTATTGTTAAGTACCCTACTTGTGTTAGTTCTGTTCATAAAATTCAGCAAATTCGAAGAAATGTTACAGAAATTTTAAAAATAACCTTTTTGCCCGAGAATATACATAGCTTTTGTTACAGGATTTTAGATTATTAATACTTGAATGAATATTCCTTCTTTAGAAACTGGAAAAGTTAATGCTCAACATATTGATATGTATTTTATAATAGACTTCACAAAATTTTTAATGGCTGCAAAAACTTTTTACCATCAATAATACAAGACTACCGGTAAACAAAAATAATATTACAGACGAAGCATTTATATCCCTAAAGCCCTTTGACTAGGTATTACCTTTGTCTAAAGAAATTTAACCAATAAATAATTTAAAAATGTGTTAATATGTTTATGCATTCAGGCGTATTATTTGCACTTTTCAAAAATGAAAATTTATTTATGAATACAAAATATGAATTTTCAATTGAAAATTTTAATTAAAAGCACCTTTGTTCTTTAGCAAATTTTCATATTCATACATTTTCTTGTGTGCTTTCAGAATAAAGAAATTTTATTGTATTGACAAATGCTATAAAAATCCAATTTCAAAAAGGACAATACATACTTCTCTTTTCCTTGATTTTCTGCAGATGAATTTTTACCCAGCTAAAGATCTTAAAACATTTATATTCTCGGGTCACAAATTACGTTGCTATGTATTTTATTTCGAATTACTGATAAAGTAGTTTTACGAAAGAAATTTTATGAATAACTTACCTTATAATCAGTAGTTATTGGAATTTTTCTGGATATCCTGAAACAAAAAATAAAAATATTAGCCTCGTTCTCTAAAGATAAACATAATAAATAAATAAATAAATAAATAAATATATCATCACGCTTTTTACCCATTATGGGTGTGGCACTCTGCTTACGCAGATCTCGGTAAGTGATATATTTTATCGTATGAAGTGCGGTTACCAGCCGTCAAATCATAGCCCCCAAAGATGTTAGTGGAGGGGGAACCACAGAGGTAAATTTAAATTTGTAACTGTCGGCAGTGGGATTCGAACTGAGGATCTCACGAGCCACAGTCCGACACGTTACCACGGAGCTATTTACCCCATCAAATTTATAATTAATCTCAACTAAATGTAAGTCTTATTGTTATCTTTGAGTGTCTTTTAATTTCTATTTTGTATTTATTGTATTACAGTGTCCTGAAGAAGGAATAAATATTTCCGAAAGCTTGACTATTTAAAAAGAGCGTTTTAATTTTTTGCCCAAACGACTGCTATACCTGCTAAAAAATTTCCTACAACATAACAGTCGCGAAACTTGTATTTATATATATATATATATATATATATATATATATATATATATATCTGTGTTGCGGCCTCTCGATCATTCCAGGCGCTTTCGAGAATGTTTTAGAAACGCGCCGTATAGGTTTCAACCGGTCTATATTCGTTACAATATGAAGTGAAGTGCGGTGGAGCCACCGAGATAATTATATGTTGTGAAAATTATCGGAATTTATTTTTCGAAAATTATTCTGCTGTGAGGATCGATCCAAGGATCTTAAGATTCACAGAGCTATGGTACCCAATGTTTCTTCTAACTAATTATAAATAATACAGCAGTGTAGCATTTTAATCTTGGTGTTAATTCCACGCTCAATGTAGAACAATATTTGAAGTAGTCAATTAATCTGGGATTTCATGCGCCCTTCTGAGACGGCAAGTAGAGTAGTAGTACAGAGGTAGAGAGTGCCTCTTGAGGTCTAAAGGCAAATTTTAATTAAGGTGGCCTGGTGAATGTTAGCCATGAAGTTTCCGAATTCAAATATTAACATGTGAATTCTGATGCGTAAAGTTTCAAGTTGTATAGGCTTTGTTATTATTACACGCTGACACCATCACGAAACAGTACGCAGTATCGTAACAAGTTTGCCAAGTTGTCATATTCCAACGCGAAATCAAACTGAACTGTGAAATGTGATCCTGTCACCATTACCGCCACCAGCGGGAGAGCACGAAGCGGCAACAGCGCTTTAACAGTGTTTATTACACGGCTCTCAATTATGCGAGGGCAAAAAAGATGTTTGGAATTTATCGCTTGCCTGAAGCGGGAGCGCGAGCATCAGCAAGAGCTTGAAATGCAGAGGTCTCACGATTCCTGATTCGCATCGTCTTCGTCTTCGCACAATTTCAGAGTCCTTTGCTCCTGCCGTACAGTTACTGTTCCCAGTAGCACGCTCTGGTCGTAAAGAGACCTTCAAATTGGTTATATAAGGTATTGTTGGCCAATATAAAGTCCGCTAAAACCTTTATAAATTTGTGAATCATTCGCCGATATTGCGCAATTAAGATAATTCCGTCAAATCACTTTTTATTCGTTTTCCACAATTAAGCAGCTTTACTATTGTTTACAACCGTTTTGAAATTTTAATGGATCTGACAGCAAATTGGATTCACCTGACACAATACAAACCATTATCATTGTATTTTGCCATTTTGTTATTACTATTCACTGCTTTTCGACAATACGCACACCTGGGGTCAGGGCCGGTTTAAGGTATTGCGGGGCCCCTTGTACAAAAATCTACATGTGCTTACATACAGGGTGTAAAATTAAAATGTAGAATAAGATTATTTTGAAGGCTACTTTTTTGATGTTGCTGTAAATTTGTACTTGTTTACAGCAAATAAATAGCTCCGTGGTAACGTGTCGGGCTGTGGATCGTGAGATCCTCAGTTCGAATCCCACTGGGTACAGTTGCCAATTTAAATTTACCCCTGTGGTTCCCTCTCCACTAACAACCTTGGGGGTTATGACTTGACGGCTGGTAACCGCATTTCATAAGTAAAAATATATCACCTACCGAGATCTGTGTTAGCAGAGTGCCACACCCTTAATGGGGAAAAGGCGTGATGATATATTTATTTATTTATTTATTACAGCAAAAGTGTAAATACAAAAGTTGTTCAAAATATAAAGATGCACGCAATAAGGCCCATTTAGTTACCTAAATATTAGTATTTCACGTTATATCAATTAAATAAAAATCAATATTTATTAGGAAAATTTTAACATGAACAAAAACGAATAATATTTGACATTTCAGAAAACAGATTTAGATTTATTTATTACAGTGTCGTATCATTTTTTGAGGAAATTTCGTAAAAGATTGTAATAATATAAATGGCGAATTTCAGAGTTCGTGTATTTCCATTTCTTTCTGTGAAATAAATAAATAAATTTTATCCTGTTTCTGAAATGTCAAATAAATTTTGTTTTTCTAATAAACATTGATTTTAATTTGAATGATATATCGTGAAATAATAACTATTAGGTATTTACACTTTTACTGTAAAATGTATAGGTAAAAATTTACAGCAATATTAAGAAAATAACATTGAAATCCCTATATTCCACATTTAAATTTTACAACCTGTAGGTAGGTACATATTGTGTCTTGTAAAATTAGAAAATAATTTTGTCAAATAATAATACTTCTGTGCTTGTAATACAATGTAATTTATTAGACAAATAATTAATATATTATACATTAATACAAAATAGGTAAAAATTACTTGATGTAACACACATTATAAGGAACACCAAACGCGCAGAAGGTACTGTGATTTTTTCTGAATTTTGTGAATGTTTTAAACTGTAAACCATTTTATTTTTAACAAAATATATAGTCTACCTATGCCGAGCTTTGGAAAAACCTCGAAAGTAACCTCTACAACGGTATTTTTAAGAAGTAGATTTAAAATTAATAATAATGAATATAAAGTAAAAGATTAATTTTATAAGACAAATGTACTTTTAAGTGAAATACTCTTATAATTAGAATTAAATACTATGTAAATTTTGAATTATTAAGTAATGAATTTGAATCTACTACTACTCAAAAGTTAATTTTTTCGTTGCATTTCGCGGCGTCACCAGTAATTCGGACATATCTTGCATTCTTGCAAATGGAGAATTTTTTACTTAGTTTAATTAATTAATTTATTTAAGTTACTTTAGTCAAATGAAAAATAAAAAAAATATGGAATCTGTATAAATTTGACTTGATAGTTGAATACAGTTTTTTTTATCTGCTTATTCATTTGTACAAAAGAAATATTCAGTATAGTAATAAAATAATAAATTAAATAATTTTTTAAAATATTTTTGTTTAAATAAATATCAGGCAAGGGGCTTCGTATGCGCGGGCCACCCCTTTAGCGCGGGGTCTGGGGCACGTGCCCCATATGCCAATTGGATATTTCCAATATTTTCTTCAAGTTTACGTAAGAAGGAAAATAAAGTTAGATCAGCAAACTGAATTTTTAATATTATAAAAACTTATATAATGCAAACTGAAATGGATACATTAATTTCGTATGTTTACGTCAGAACAAAGAGACATAAAAATCAAAGACATATTAGTCGCTTCTTTGAAATATATTGTAAATATTCTTGGGCTAGTAGAGGTAAACTAAAGATGCCAACAACTTTATTTTGGCGACGTCCGTATCGTTCAACTGCTATCAGTAAGAGCCGATATAACATTTAACAAACTTAAGCCGTAAATCTCGCATTTTGTGAAAAAAGTATAAGTTAAAATTTATATCAGTGAAACGACAAGTTTACGTAGGTAAGTGTTTTACGATTAGAAAACATTGAAAACACAGCTTGAAACAAAAGCAATTACATTTTTTAAAGATGTTTTCAATTTAAACTTCATGTGTATAAATGAAATGGTCTTGACGTGACTCAAAATACAAAATATTTACTTACTCGGAATTAAATTTCAAAGCCGCCTATGCCGTGCTATAAAATGAATATGGAACTGTTTTTGATATGTGGTAAACCAGTGAGCTTCAAAATATAAGGTTTGTACGAGCAGACAATTTTTGTGGTTCTGATAGTTTCCAAATTTTTGCTGCTAGAATACACTAGTTATTTTTAGTATTGACAGTTGTTTTCAGCTTAACAGAATGAATACATGAATTCTGACATGCCAGGTATTTTTTTAAATATTTACCCTCCGCATCAAGAGGGGCACTAATTAAGTTCAAAAAATTACTGTACTTAGTTTTACTGGTTACTTTAAAATTACATATGAAATAAAGACTCGTAATGGCCTGGCTTACATTAAATATTTTATTTCAAAATTATTGAATGTTAGTTTCTTTATATTTTATTATCATCTTTCTAGCGGACTGTACGACAAAGACAGGTTTCCCACATAATGCCTGTCTCGCTCTGCTCGCATTTGTAACGTTCGTGAGCGTTCCATAATTACTATATTTCAGTGGCGATGACAGCTTAAATAAAGCTAGCACAAATAATTTTATAAGGGTTGTACAAAAACAGCTCATGAG
Source organism: Poecilus cupreus (assembly GCA_963942605.1). Classification (NCBI taxonomy): domain Eukaryota; kingdom Metazoa; phylum Arthropoda; class Insecta; order Coleoptera; family Carabidae; genus Poecilus; species Poecilus cupreus. The sequence continues at coordinate 14,091,927 of OZ012715.1, forward strand.
CGTATTATTTAAAATTGAATAACATACTATAAACTTACTTTAACAGATATGCAAACATCATAAAATCAAATTAATATTAGTCTGTACAAATACTAACGCGCATGTCACTGATGTTAAATTCGTAAACAATCCGCAAACTTTTCTGTCAGTTTCAAACCATCCCAAATGGTTTCAAACATCAAATTTTTTGTCCGAATCGCTGATTTACCACTTCTTGATCGCCAACATCCTATGCGTCTGATAGTACATGGTATAGTTTCTGACTGCTACTCAAACACAGCTATATAGCATACAGTTGCGGAATCCGTATAATTAAATATAACCCTCGTTTACTGGAGAATTGAGGATGTCGCGAAGAGGTATTTCGTCCAGAGGGATTCGCACAAGACGTGAAACTCCAGTGAAAGTTTCCCGTCAAAGCTTAATTTTAACTTGGACTGAGTATTGAATTGTTTAAAGTTTTCGTAAAGCAAAAAAGTGTAGACAGAAATATATTAAATTTTTTTGGCGTTTATTATTAAAAATAACGCCAGATGACAGTAACATTGTTCCATTATAGGGAAATAGATTTCTCACTAAAATCCAATCTGGATAAATCTTCTCAGTCTAAAATGCCATTCTGCCGAGAGTTTTCAGCAATATGAAAAGCAACACAGCAGCTTATACAGAAGTCCTGAAATGGCTTACGAAATTCTGGGGTTTCGCACAACAATAATGTACGTTAAGGTTAAATAGGAGCCTAGTTTAGTCAGCATTATGTGGATTTTAATAACAATAAATTTAATTTAGTTACGGTAAATAGCAAAAACTCATTGTTCTAGTAACATATAATCTCGCTGTAATAAATATTTGTTTACGTGAAACAATAATATGTTGGTTAAATGTAATTAAATAATCTTCCATTATTGATGAAGTTGATTACACATAGGCGCAGCTATGAATTATTATCTGTGGGTATATTGCTGTTCTTCGCCTATGCTGTATAATTATAAAAACTTTTAACAAAAAATTTAACCCACGAAAAAAGAAACTACCGTAGAGGAATCATCGAAATCGGATAACCCAAAAATCAGTGAGCCTACCTACTCTTAGGGGTAAAAGCAAATTTAAATGGGGCCAACTTTAAGGTACATCCTATGCAATAAAAAAGAATCATCAAAACCGGACTACTCTATAAAAAATATATGCGGTATCTAAAGAACCTCTTTTTGTTTTGTCGGTAAAAAAATGTATATCAAGAAACTCTTGAATTATACTAAATTAAGTAAAAAAAGGGGACATCTAATATAAAAATGTAATCTTTTATCTCAAGAGTATTTCCGTTAGTTTAGAAATAAAAAGTATCCTTTATAAGCAATTGATAAGTTATTATCTACGCGGCTACAATTAAAGTTAATCTGCTTCGTACATACAACGAAATTGAATTCTAAAGCTTTAGCTGTGGATAATCCAAAGTCCGCGTACCTCCTTTTTTAGTGGGTTAAAAAGTAAAATAAATAAGTGTTTCCTTGTTGAATGTCTAAAAGTTGGGCATTTATAACAAGAAAATTAAAATCTGTTACGACCGTCTCCACTGACAATATTTTTCACTTCAAAAAGTGCACGCATAAAGAATCTTAAAAATGTAATTTATGCTTGAATTCGAATGGTCTGGTACTCACAATAACATAGTTTAAATGGTTTGATGGTATAGGGCAGGGATGGCGAGCCATTTTGAGACGTTGGTCAAATTTTGTTAATATTTTTTTTCGCACTAGCTCGTGGGTTATTAATGCCCATTTGCACCACAGTTAAGTTTAAAATTTTTTAACTGAGTATTTTTAAAACTAAACATCTTAAAATACAATTGGCTTAACGAGTAAAAATGGGTGCGGTTTGACGATTTAAAATTTTTTGTGGGGTTAAAATAAATAAATAAATGTTTGGAGGAGATTGATTGTTCGTTGACTGTGTTTCTGGGTTCGTGCTACCCCACTAAGTGGGACATAGGGTGATGTTATGTATGTATGTATATATGTTAAAACATTATTTGGTGCAAATGGCAATAAGTGTTTGAATGAAACCAATCGTAGGTCAGTTAAAAAGCTTGCGTGGATCAGTGTCTGACCCACAAGTTATAGGTTCGCCATCACTGATATAGGGGACATTATTATAAAAGCAGGATAATATATAATAATAAGTTCTGTGATAAGAAACATTCGATGGTATAAATTCATAGGTATTTATAATACACCGAGGACGAATGAATTAAACGAGGACAAATGCTCTTGAAGATATTTTCAAGAAGCTAAATGTCTGTTTACGGGGCGCGGCAAGATTTCAGGGTACAGGATAGGGTACGCTTCTGGTGGCAAAAGTAGGCGCAAACGAAGTCTTTATCCAAAACACGCGGGACGCGTCCATCAAAAACTTTGTAATGACGTCAGGCTGCATTACGGAACGCTGCCATTGCGACCGTCCACGTTTCCGTTCGTTGCTACGAGTACCATTTTATATAGCCCCAGCACCACGCCAGTGTCACGCGGACTTTATCTTTCGAAGTTCCATCAACAAAATAATTAATTACAAATATTATCATACAAATTATAAATTGCACTGCAGTAAAAGTGACAAGTTCTTTGAAGATTTACGAGTGTATTGTTTTAATGACTTCCTCGTTAACAGAAGATGCCAGAATGCTTGAACAGTCATTCGTTATTCCCTTCTAACACCTCGAGTATACATATTAATCATTCTACTAAATCATATCATTTTCATAATGCTCCGTCGTCGTCCCAATCATATTTGTTGTTTGCGTTTCCCTCAAAAACTTGACAGAAAAAAATCACCCTTCATTGTTAAAAATATATCTTTGATGCTTAGCTAAAGGAGAAGAAAAAAATACCCACCAAAACTCAGTTAGAATATTTACAATAAAGGTATTAATAAAAAAAATATTGTATTATAAACTAGAACTAAACAAATAGCTTATTCTTAACTTATAATATTGAGATTGCCATAAAAATAAGCCTTATATTTGAAAAGTAATAACAAATATTTTATTGGACAACTGCAAGAAATACAGAAGTAATTTATAATAATTGAGAAGAATGTTGTTAAGAAAGTGGGAGTGAGTCAGTTGAGGTGGTTTGGCCATATTGAGCAAATGTCGAATGAAAGGTTGGTGAAACTAATATATTCGAGGTGAACGATTGCGTGGGTATCCGAGGAATAAGTGGTTGGGTATGATTGATTGTATGAATCGCACTATGAATGTGGACGAGCCGAAAGTGGTGTGTCAGGATAGGAATGTTTGGAGTTCGTGCTACTCCACTGAGTGGGATATAGTCATCAAAGTCATCAAAATCGTCTCACTTTATTAATACTGAATTACCTCTGATAAAAATGAAACAAATGAATAATAAAATAAAAAGTTGACAATGTTACAATAAGTAATTTAATTGTAAGCGTTGGACCAATAATTCGTTATACTTAAATTGACAAATTCAGTGATAATTTCATTAATGTTTTGTTGTGATACTAACAATATTTTCGTTCTAGTTTATTAATTTTGTTTATCAGTTTTATCATAGCGTATTGTTAATTAAATTTTGTTTATCAATAAATTTATTAATTAAAATAGAATTATGAAGTTTTTCTCAATAATATTTGCATATAATAATAGAATGTTCCAGTAGGAATGTCAATAAATTTCAACAAATCGCAAAAAAACTATGATTTGCACATGTTATTATGTAACATAGTATTTTATTTGATGTAATTAAGATTCTGTTAAAATCAGTTGAAAAAATACCCCAAATATCAAATCATATAACGCCAAAACGACAGCTAACTAATAGGTATGAAGTTCATGTAATTTAACACAGTTACACACTTAAGAAGCATATTTTATTCATTTGACACCGTAATATAAATTATTTACACATGACAGCCTAAAATATTGCAACAGTAATTACAGTAACCGAATTTTATTGCGGAGTTCATTAAGGAAAGCAAGATGCTACTACATTTATTTATCTTTTAATTTTTTAACTACACTTAAATACAAATGGTGCAAAATTTATGTTGGGAAAAAGTAATTAAGAATTAATTAAATAAATAAATATATTACTGGACCTCAAACAAAAAGGGTGATAACTCTAGCCGTCGTTTTGTTTTTCTTTTTGTTTCATGGGATGAACAATAATATTGTGGACAAATATAAACCTCCACCTCTAATATATAGGTACACAGTAAAAAAATTGATTTGCGCTTTGTTAATTTTGTGATTGTTCGGTATTTTTAGTTAATATTGACAAATATATTGTGTGAAATTAACAATTTGAACAAATATGACAATTTGTTAAATTAAAATTTTGTCAATTCCGAATTTTTAACAAGAAAATTATTGTTTTTATTTATTTGCTAGATTTATAAAATTTAACAAATAGGCTCACCAATAACAACAAGTAAATGTAACTAACTTATCAATTTGAAATTATTAAAGAAAGTTTATATCCTTTGTGACAACTTAATTTGTTACAATAACTATGATTTATTTTTTTGCTTCAATATAATTACTAAAATATTTTTTCAAAAGCACAAAAAATAAATGTTAATAATGACTATATTCATAAATATATTTATATAAACAATAGTTATTTACTTTACAAGTGGGCAAAGTAATGAATTACCTACGAAAGAAATTTTAGCGCACGAAGCCGAAGGCTGAGTGTGATAATTTTATCGAATTATTCGATAAACTGAGAATACAAAATGATTTTCTGAAATTTACCAAACTTTTTGGTAAATACTAATTTATTTGCTAATGGGGTCTTTTAAAATTAAAAATGTTGTGACGTCATTGTAGAGGTGTTGCTGGATCTTAAACAGTACATATTGTAAATAATTGTAGTTATATATATATATATATATATATATATATATATATATATATATATATATATTTATTTATATATATTTAAATCTTGAATTTTTCTAAAACCCTCTCCTGAATAAAACCATTTTATTATTTGCAGCTTTTCTTCATGATTAAAATTATTCATTCTTATAAATTTAGTTTCTTTTGCAAGACAATTATTAACTTGAAATTATTAGAAAACAGTAGTTATAAAGTTTGACAATCTTTTCTGACAGTTCAAACATCATGTAATTGTTTGTAATTTTGTTTCAATTCCATGGCTATCACTACAAATGAGCAATATTTATGAAACTTTAAAGTCGATTTTACGGGTTACAAGACGTGTAAAATAAAATCTGATTAGTGATTTAGATGCAGAATTAAATTCTCTTCAATTTTTATTTGAACCATTTTCGTCTAAAACCATTTGGGAACTTTTGCGCACGGAAAAACTGACGCCTATGGCCCGCTTTTTGATTTACACCCTGTATATATATATATATATATATATATATATATATATATATATATATATATATATTTACTTATTTTATTATTACTATTACAATAAAATAGAACATTTATGTGACTAAAATTATTTAAATCTCTACTGTTTGAGATCCATCAACACCTCTATAATGACGTCACAACATTTTAAAAAAATTATTGTGGCTTAATGAATAACAATTAAGACTTTTTAAAAATGTAGATAGTCTTCAATTTAGATAAAGTTTCATAAAAAAAAAATGAACGACCCCAATGTTTAAGAAATAATCGTGTTTAGTTTCTTATTTGTTATTTCAGAAAAGCATCTTATATTCTTAGCTTACAGAATGATTCGATTAATTCTACGGTAATTTTTTCCGCGTACTATTTAATTAACAATGGAAAGAACGCATTAATAATGTACGTAATACTGGCTGCAAAATGTTGACACATCTTTCAGAACAGAATACTTCTTCGTAAATGGAATTCCGTTCGGTCCATTTGAATTTTAATTAAGAAAATAAAAGAATCCGCTTATAATCTATTATGCATCATTGAGCCAACCAGCAGGTTCAAAACCTTTGTAAGAACAAGGATCACGAAGAACAAACAGAATATGCAGAGGAGGGAATAGGGTACAGTTTACAGCAGAAACAGACACAAACTGAAGTGCTTTGATGTTGTTGCCCCGAGACCAGACACAAATTATGTCATGTTGTTAGGTCAAGGTTTCTCGGTACATCCCTACGATTCCGTAATCGGGCATGTCTCACTCTCACTGAACAATACCTGGTAGGTTGCTAACATGTAATTATCTTTTTCCTTGCCATAAAGACGATATATTGTTACGGTCGTTTTCATCAATCTCGTACTTTTTGTTTTCGTCTCTTTTGTTCGCAAACTTGGGAGAAAAACTATTTGTTTGTTTACCACATTGTCTTCAAGACTTATGTGCACATCTTAAACATCAGTTGTAGACCAAAAACCTAATTATTTAAATTTCCTTAAGTAAAGATCATAAATTTTTATAAAGCAAATTATTGTGGGCACCACAATACCTCCCGCCATAGATTTTGTATCAAATAATGCAGCGTTCTTTCATCCCTTCAAAAAAATTTGTTTTCAGTAATGACACATGTCAAAAAATGACTATTTTCAAGCGTTGTTTTTTTTTCAAAATGCACAAGTTAGCAGATTTAAAATATCAAAATAAAATAACATGTAATTCCTAATTGGTGAGAGTAAGAGAAAAATGTTTAAAACAATTGTAGATAATAATATTTGAAACATTATTCTAAAACAAAAATTGTGATAAAACCGTAATTTAAGATATTTCAAATAAACAATAGTAAACTACCATTTCTGGGTATTGGTTTATCACCAAAAACTAATTAGCTATTTCCAAGGAGATACAACTGATACACAGTAAAAAAATTTGATTTTCGATTTGTTAATTTTGTGGTTGTTAAGTATTTTAGTTAATATTGACAAATATATTGTGTTAAATTAACAATTTGAACAAATATGACAATTTCTTAAATTAAAATTTGGTTAATTCTGAATTTTTAACAGAAAAATTCTTGTTTTTATTGTTTTGCTGGATTTATAAAATTTAACAAATATACTCGTCAATAATAACGTAAATTTAGCTAATTTATCAATTTGAAATTGTTAAAGAAAGTTTGTATATTTTGTAACAACTTAATTTGTTATAATAACTATAATATATATTCACAAATATATTTATTGTGCAATTCTAAGCAATTTTTATATTTAATCGTAAGATCGTAAAACTGTAGTGTACGAGACAATCGTAACAAGTCAAGTTACAGATTTACGATAAATGCAATTCTATGTAGAAAACTGTATCAATGAACGTTACAGATTAGCTTTACGATTGACGTCATATTTTACGGTCAGTGTCTAACTTCATTTCTAATACAGTATCTGAAGATTGAATATGACAGTTGGTTTTTTTTTATTTATTTACTTTCAAATACAACCATGTGGTGAGTTTTCATTACAAATTTTAAGAAAAATGGTCTTGTTTGTGAATTATGAAACAAGATCTTCATTTACATCCCCATCGTTTACAATCATCCATGAACAATCGGTGACATGTGTCATTGTCAATTATGACACAGGAAAAATTTGTCTTGGCAGTATTTGATGCCATTTTTATTTAATCACTCGATATATTTAAATATAAATGGAATACTTTAATATGCAATGGAATTCTTGAATTTGATGGATTATAAAATGGTTCTATATTACAAATAAAATTGGTTGTCCATTGCTGATCCAATCTATACATTTGTTTGCAATTTGCAATAGTAATATCAAATGGGTTTACCAAGTCTCTTATATCTGTGTCTGCGCAAGAGACGCAAGTAATATCTAAAATATGTATAAGGTAATTTTTCTTGACGTATAATTAACATATTTTTATTATGCATTATCTGTTATATTTAACAAGAAGGAGAGCAATATTCAAAATATTTATATTTTCATTCATTTTATTGACAAAAATGAGCAATGATTAGAGAGAAAAATCAAAACCGTAATGTTACGTCCAGTTGCCCTCTCAACGTAAAGTTTTCGAGAAATCGTAAGATATTTACGAGTGATCGTAAGCAATAGTTTTGCATAGAATTGCTCTTTGATTCGTAAACTGTTACGAGTCTTACGAGAACACCTAACGAGCCTTACGATTATGCTTAGAATTGCACCATAAGTTACGAAACACAAAAAATAATTTGTTACTTGCTAACAAAATTGAAATATGTTAAGTTAACAAAATTTAACGGTGGATCGTCTGGGACTAATAATTTTGTTAAAATTATAACTTTTTTACTGTATTTATACAAAGTATCAAAATTTTCAGATTTGTAGTTTTTGAGAAACCGTAGCTTCAGAGATCCACATATTTGTATGTATGTAACAGATAAATGCACACAGACATCATCGCGAAACTATTAAAATCGTATTCAAGGGACCCTAAAACGTGCTCATCCATTGAAAACTCACTACCGAAATTATAGCATGATTCCTATACCTCCCTTACAAGATGCTAGCGGGAGGTAAAAATCCTTCAATTGATCATCATCAATTTCCACAAAAATCTCGGTTACATACTGTGGTTAGATACATATCAAGTTAATTAACATAAAAGTTATATAATATGAACAGAAAACTGAAGAGTTAATTAAAAATTATTTTGCAAAAGGAAAACATGCTTATATTACGAGCATACAGCAATTAAAGTGGTGAAAAGTAAAATAAAAGTTTAATATCAAATTAAATACAGGTACCTATTTGATTTAGTTGGCAGAATTATTTTACAAAGTTATAATTGCAGATAGAATAATTAGCAATGTTCTGTGTTAACTCAGTTGGAAATAGAATCACAATCTCAAAAATGAAAACAATTTTCTGCTTTTATTAATGTGTGAAGACGCATCAATAATATTATGAGTTTTATTAGTTTGTTTATTTCAGAAGTATAAAGTTTTAAACATAAAGTTTTATTTAATTTATCGCAGCAGTGCAAAGTTCCTGCATACATATTAGCTGCAGCCTTTGTAACGGATGCCAGAAAGTTAGAAACTACATTATTTTATTAAAATAAAACCAAGGTCCATGACCCAAAAGAACAACACTGTATACGCGCATAACTGGCACAAGTAGTTTGAGCTTTAAGACAACATTTTACATTTCATGCTTTTCTATTTTACATTTTGATTCCTGTGCATGTTTATTGCTTTGCTAATAACATGTCTAAGTCGACTACGTTCCGTTTACAGTTTTTATGTTATTTTCTTCATTCGCTGCTATTATTTTCACATTGTAATATGTAAATTTCTTTTTTGTACTCATACATTGAAATTTGTTATTTCGCGTTGCCTAAGCAACGTCCGAAGTGTCCATTTCCCAGGTCTCCACCAGAGACAACTGGGAAATTTCGACGAAAACATTCCTATTTCTAAAGCGTTTATTAATAAATGATATTTATAATAAAATAATATAGTATTTCAAACATTCCTTTACATAATATTAATATAAACAATGATGGAATAAGAATGAAATTGAATTTAAAAATAACAAATTTTGTGCATTTGGTTACCAATGTTGGCAATTATATCTGCCCGATATGACAGCTGTAAAATACATAACCTACAAATGTAATGTTAGTTACTTGAATATAAATAGAAATTTACAAGTGAATACGGTAAATATTATAAATATTTTAATTGTTTTCTAATATATTAGACAAATTAATTTGTCATGCTTTTATTATTTTTTTTGACAACTAATAACATTTTAAAGATTACTTTGTATTTTATATTGATGCTTCACTCCTGAGGATAACTTATCTGTAGATCAGTGAATTGTTACATTATCTGAAACTACACAATATGGCCCAATTATTTAAACGAGGATTGTGGTTATAATTTGAAAAATGTTTATAATATCTGTACAAGAAAATTTAATACAAGTTCATTTACCATTGACAACAAATACATGTAAAGTACTAAACAATTTCAGATTTCACGAAATATCACTAAAAATTGGCATATACTTTTATTGTATTTCTATATAATATAAACCCTAAGAAACCCTATGCTGTAGATCGCATCGTCATATCTCTTAAATTTATAGAGATATGTCAATTTTCGATGTTTTTCAAAATGCTACTTTGAGTGGCTGCAACTCAAAATCTATTAAAGATATTGAAAAATAGACTCAGTTCTGTTCGTTTCATTCATTTTATTACAAATTAGCAAATTTTGAAAATTTTGAAATTTTTCGATTTTTTTCTCCAAATTTCGATAGGCGATAACTCGATAAGTATAAAAGATACAGACTCGCATTCGATTTATCTCATCAAAATACATAAGTATGTAAAATTTCATTAAAATTGCTTTACGCGTTATAGAGTTAGAGCAAAAAGTGAGAAAATGACGTTTTTGGCGAAAAACGTCAAAGGGTACCCCTTGACGTTAGGCCTGAAAAAGGTCATTTACAGACTTTTTGCTCTAAAATTTCAACCCACCATCCAAATGTTCTGAAATTTTTAGGGTTTATGTATTTAGATTAGCTGAATCTAATGGTTTAGTCTGCAAGTTCGTATCTCATTTATTATTTGAGATATTGATGATCTAAATTTTGAAAAAAAAAATTACAAAATTTTCATTTAAAAAAAATATTGTTATTTTGCTATAATATGCACGAATAACGCAAAACTGAAGAGTATTTTTCGATATCTTGCGTAATTTTTGAGTTGCAGTTTCTCAAAGTTGCACTTCGAAAAACATCAAAAACTACTATATCTCGAAAAATTTAAGAGATATGATGATGCGCTCTGCACCAATGAGTTTCTTAGGGTTTATATTATATAGAAATACAATAAAAGTATATGCCAATTTTTAGTGATATTTCGTGAGGTACATCACCTGAACCGAAGCATCTCGCTCAGTATAAACTCATTCAGTATACACGCTGATTCCATGCCGTATAATCCCACTCAGTATAAATATTCTCCCACCACAAAATTCGTTCAGTATAATCGTTTCGCATAGGCCTTGGTCTGGTTCACGTCTATAGAAATTTTAGTAGCAGATAACAGCAGGCACACTTGCCTAAACTCATTGGTACAACGGACCAACAAAATTGTAGCTGCATTCTTTAGATCGAAAAAAATTGGATTTAACAATCCCAATCAGATTGTGTAACTGATATAAATTTAATCCAATTACTTGTTTTTCAAATTATTATTGTTCATACAACAGGTTACATATATTCATAATATGAATTTATTTTGTTATCTTCATAGACAGGTTAAATAATATACAGGTTACAGACTGTCTCACTTACAAAGGATCAAGTCTTTTTTAACTTCTTGATGCTGGTTCAGTTTTATTCTATAACTTCTTGATAATATTTGTTTTGTTTTTTTGACATTTTCTATAATTTTCGTTATGTAAATGATTTTTTCTAGTGTATAAATATAACCCTATTATTTTAATTTTTTTCGATGAATTATATAGTACCCATAATCATTGCAATCATTGCTGACTGTTTTCTTTTGTAAACGTCTAGGTGTTTAAATGTAATTTTTTTTTGTTTTGCCATGTGGTACCGATGATTTTGTTTCCAAATGTATTTTGACTTCAACATCGACTATAATAAGTGAATTTCATTTGGCCTTGAAGAAGGCTCAATCAGGGCCGAAACGTCGACCTTTAAGAATTAATACACATCATAATATCATACCAGATTAATATACATAGTACTCGTATATATAGATACCTTATTATAAACACCGAAAGGATCTAATTATCTTCGATTCATTCGTAGCTCTGGAGTGTTTTGAAGTTTAACTGATTAGTGTATAGGACTGCGATTAAATATTATATATTGTTGTAACTAATAAAGTAACTAATAAAGCTAAAGAAATATATACTATAATTTTGAATTGTACAACCGATCCTTAGCTGGTCCATTGTACATAATAATGTCATCTGTTATGTGAACCAGACCAAGACCTATGCGAACCGATTATACTGTATGAATTTTGTGGTGGGAGAACATTTATACTGAGTGGAATTATATGGAATGGATCGAGTGTTTATACTGAATGAGTTTATACCGAACGATACGCACTCGCATATCGCTCAGTATAAACTCATTCATTATACACGCTGATTCCATTCCGTATAATCCCACTCAGTATAAATATTCTCCCACCACAAAATACGCATATGAACTGTGTTTAATGAGTAAGAAGAATGTTTTACGGAAATAAGAAATATAATAAATTTACAAGTGAATACGGTAAATATTATAAATATTTTAATTGTTTTCTAATATATTAGACAAATTAATTTGTGCAGTGCAACTTTATCAAATATCAAAAGAACTCCTTGAAAAACTTCATTTCTTTGTATGGATTGTTATTAGTTCTATACTTTTCGTACAAAAAATATTGTATAAACTTCTTGCTTCTTGCGTGAACTCGGTTCCCGGATTCGTTCTATCACTAACACACTAAACACTCATCCGGGAACCAAGCATTACTCTTTTTATTTAACTTTAATTAAAATAACTCGAACACCATTCTTTTTATCTTTATCCTTAACTGGATGATATTTAAAAATCCGTTTTAATGATGTACCTCTGTATTTGTCCATCAATTATAACTGCACATGAAGTCATTAATTTGGAACTACGCGTGAAGTTGGATTAACTAATGTTCAGTTATGTAGGGCTTTCAGGAGAAGAGGGCTAGTGTGAAAAACATTCAGAGAATTTCAGAGGCCATTTTGAGCAGAACATGTCATATGTACATAGGTGCTAGTAATGTTGTACAAAAGCTGATGAAATTTCAAAGTGTTTTATTGACAGACACAAGAGGTGAGCAAATAATAGCATATGTTGATGATATTGTGATTGTCACAAAAACAGAAACATTATGGCAAAGATATAGGAAATAGTAGAAGAAGGAAACAAAATAGGATTAAAAATAAATGAATCAAAAACAAAAATAAAGTAACTAAAGTAAAAAAACTATTCGTAACAAAGAAATAAAGATAAGGGATTTCAAATTCGAACAAGTCGAAAAATTTAAATATTCAGACATTATGCCAACAAACACAGGAGAAAGAGAAGCAGAAATCAAAGATAAGATAATGGTAACAAATAGGTACCTACCTAGTGCTTTCCATGTAAACAAAAAATTACTAAAAAATTAGATTTTAACCACACAGTAAAAAATTTTATTTGTGATTGGTTAATTTTCACAAATATATTGTGTTATATTAACAATTTGAACAAATATGATAATTTGTTAAATTAAAATTTTGTCAATTCTGAATTTTTAACAAGAAAATTTCTTGTTTTTTTTTATTTGCTGGATTAATAAAATTTAACAAATAGACTTGTCAATAATAACAAGTATATTTAGCTAAATTATCAATTTGAAATTGTTAAAGAAAGTTTGTATACTTTGTAACAACTTAATTTGTTATAATAACTATGATTTATTGTTATACTTCAATATAATTACTAAAATATTTAGTCAAAAGCATATAAAAATAAATGTTAATATTTATATTTACAAATACAAAATACACAAAAATAATTTGTTACTAACAAATTTGATACTTGTTAAATTAACAAAAATTAACGGTGGATCGTCTGCGACTAAAATTTTAGGCTATAAATTTTTTATTGTGTAAAGATACAAAATTAAGAAATTACCGAACGTTTATAAGAACAATAATAATGTACGCAGCTAAGACTATGACAATGACAAAAAAGATGAAGAAGATTTAGGAATAATGCAACGAATATTAATAATAAATATAGCAATAAGAACAGTACAGAATAACAATGAACTACGAAATAGAATAAGATTTGGAAGAAGACATAGTGAAAAAGATCGAGCAATTAAATCAGTAATAGAATGGAAACCATGAGAAAGAGAAGAAGAGGCAGACCCAAATCAACATGGCTCGTGGAAGTATAAGAAGATTTCAAAGCAGCAAGATGTGGAGAAACCTAAGTATTTGAAGGAAAAGAAACGGAGATAAAATATCATCACGCCTTTTACCAATTATGGGTGTGTCACTCCGCGTACGCAGATCTCGGTAAATGACATATTTTTGCGTATGAAGTGCGGTTACCAGCCGTCAAGCCATAGTCCCCAAAGATGTAAGTAGAGGAGGAACCATAGGAGTAAATTTAAAATGGCAACTGTCGACTGTGGGAATCGAACACAGGATCTCCCGATCCACATTCCGATGCGTTACCAAAGAGCTATTTACCCCAACAAAATGATTCATGTTCAACTCGCTATTGTTCGAGAATGAGTTTAATATAATTATATAGTATTATATATTGAAGTATCGAAATTATTGACACTTCATTAGCTGCGGTTTTGTTCCAGTTTTTGTAGTTTACAGCGTAATTATCCGATAACGCTATGAAAATGGTTTTGTAATATTTCAGCAATTAATAATAATTTTAAAGCTGCAAATTTAACTTTGCTCTTGACTCATGTCGTATTTTTAGTTTGAATATTAGAGAATAATTGTAGGTAACGATGCGTTATCAGCATTTTTCCGAATCGACTCCCGAGGTTGTTAGGATAGCCAGATGTGGGGTATTTGATAGTTCCAGTTATGGTATGACATTGGAACAGTGCCAAAAATCACTGGAATCTGAATATATTTACTCAGTATTTTTATTATGGTTACATGCTATATATTTTCCTACGCGATTCTTTTTGCTTTTTCCTGTTACACATTTTTATAAACTTTACTTTAAATATTGAAAAACAAATTAATCATTATAATAATAATAATGTTTTCTTTATTGTGGCGAAGTTCAGCCGAAACTGTTCTTATATTTAACATATCCATTACATTACTTGGCTAATTAATTAATATTATCATCTTATGCACATTTGTTTGCTATTAGTTTTTTAAGTCTGTTGTTTTTATCATCTTGGTTTTATAATTCTTAGTTTTTTGCAACCATTTAATTATTGTAATTTATCTTTATATAATCGTTCTATAATTGGGGTTTTGTATCCTGTTGAATAGATTAATAAATAAATAACAACAAAATAAAGTAATGAAAATAATTCGTATATTTGTAAATATGATCATCTATAACATACTAAGTTTATTTTCAATTTGAATTTACAGTTTTTGAGAAATAATTTTAGTATGTTATAGACGATCTTATTTATAAATATACAAATTATTTGCATTACTGTAGTCGTTCATGGGAATGTGTGACATATATTTTTGAAAAAGATGTTCATGTATAATTTGTAAACAAAATTAGCTTTTGAAAATTTATTACAAAACTTGGGACTTTTATCTACAAATGTAGGTATAAAACATTATATGTTTCATTTATTAAAATAATGATATATTGCTTCAAAAAAGTCTTGTTCATCTTGCGCTATCTTCAGCCCGTATGGTTGACCTTAAAGATTTACTAACGTTGCGTGAAAATTTAAGTAGTAAATATAAGAACAACAGTTGCATCTAAACGACCGTTTGTAAAATGAAGTTTTCCAAAGGAGTATGTTCTGTAAAACAATCTCTTAAAGCTATGTCATGCATATTGAATCGGAGTCATATTAAAGCTGCTAGATATGATGGAACATTGGAAATAATTATTCGGTGAATAAAACATGCTAAATGATGCATTCTGCGATTAAATACATTTAACCAATCAATTATGATGAAAAATTGGTGTTGAACCATGCATAAATATTCTTAAATCTTTATCGTTAATACAAAATAATTTATGGACCCCGTTACAAAGTGTATTGATTTTACATTAATAATAGTGCTATATTCAAAATTAATTAAACGAATATTGAAATATGTTATTAATATCGAAACAATGGAAACGTGAATAAATGTATAAGCTATTATACATTAACTCATGTATAATTATGTAATATTGAATCTTCAACATGATTTTATGATTTTATAAAATTTATTGCGCAATAATAATAATAGGAATAGTTTAATTAAAGTTATAATTGCAATTAGTACTTTGTCTAAAATTCAAATAGTGCAAATAACATTATAAATTACTAAATTAGCGTATAGCGTGTTTAATTAATGTTTAATGCGGTGCAGAAATGTAACACAAATGAATTTCAAGAACAAAATTTCTTGCCCAACTCTCCTGTCATCAACAAATTTTCGTACTTGGTAAATAAAATTTTCTTAACTTTAAGCACGAAATATAACCATGGCATAAATAAACTGTTTAGAAGAGTTGTACACAAAACTTTTAAGTAATTTGTTTTTATACAAGTTAAAGTAGGGAAAATTTAATAAACCTTTTATACATTAACGCAAAAATATTTCTTCCACGATGATGGAGTACAGGCGTAAATTTTGGAATAAATTATTTTAATATTTAAGCGATCTCAACTGCTGAGTTTATTTGCCACATTGCTACCTCGTTTTCGGTGGTGTGATAACGAAATACAGTATTTGCTTCAAAGCTATCTGCCATGGCTATATGCTTTTTTAAAATATTAATATCCGTATTATACCAGGTGTTTACTTTTTAATAGGACATAGGAAATACAATGATAAAATTTTCATTAGGCGACAGTTCGTTTTCTATGAATTTTAGAACAAAAGTTTCAATAGAAAATATGTTCAGAATTATAAATTGCATCAAAGGAGCCTACATTTATTGATGTGATACTTTTCTGTCATAGGACAGACGTAAAATAAAATGTAGTATTGTTGGAGTATAACAGATGACATTTGGCATAGTTTTAATGATTATTGACTTGTTTAAATTATTTCTAAATGGTAAATGCGTGCATGATTACTGAGAAATAATTTAAACAAGTCAATAATCATTAAAACTATGCCAAATGTCATCTGTCAAACTCAAACAATACGACTGTTTGTATGTTTTGTTTACCATGGCACTCTGGAAACTGCTGAAAATAATAAATTTTATTTTACGTCTATCTCATGACAGAACTGTATTACATTAATAAATTTAAGCTCATTTGGTGCAGTTTTTTGTTTCTGAACATTTTTTGTATTTACACTTTTGTTCTAAAATTCATAGGGAACAAACTATCGCATAATGAAAATTTTAACATTGTATTTTCTATGTCCTATAAAAAGTGGACATATATTGGATATATATTAATACATAAATATATTATTACGGCGATTACCCAATTAAGGGCACACAGATCTCGATAACTGATACATTTTTGCCCATGAAGTGCAGTTACCTGCCGTTAAGTCATAGCCCCAAAATTTGTTAGTAGAGGAGAACAACAGAGGTAAATTTAAAATGGAAATGGGCCCATAAACCAATTTAATTTTTTTATGAAACTTTATTAGATTCTATGACGATCAGTGAAAACCCGATGTGAAAATTCCATATATTACTAGAGATATGATTTTTTAAAGTTTGTGTGACGTCACTGGTACTGCTCCAGTGGCACTTAAACAACGATTTTTCATGATAGTAGATATTATATATTTTTTAATGTAAAAATAATATTTACATATTATAAGTCTTAATTTACAACAAATAAACTTAATATAAATAAAGATATAATTCCATTGGCAACTTTAGAGTATTTTAGTTGATATTCGAGTAAATAACATACAAAAGAGAACAGTGGCGCTGGTAGTAAGGTAACCTAACCTCAACTCTTAATTTTATTCAATAGTTTTTCAAAACAGCACAATAAAACAGTGAAATTATAAAGCAAGTAATAGAAGCCCAACAAATATAATCTTAAATACCAACAAACAATACAAATAAAATGACATTTCGTAGTTCTATTTTAGTCCGCAATAGGCGTTGGGCGCAGCGGCAGACGCAAAATATGTTCAATTCGTTATATCTCTTTACTACAAAATATTTAAAAGAAAAAAAATACTTTACTACTAATTATTCCGTAAGTGTTACACGATTTTGATATAAATTTCTCATATTTCGTTTATCGTTTATGCGCCCATTATTGGCTGTGGGATTCGAACTGAGGATCACACGATACACGTTACCGCGGAGATATGTACCCCATAACATTTATAAATAAATATAAAATAGTAATCAGATTTAGTTGTTTATAATTTCGTTATTTGATGTCAAAATAAAATATAAAAGTAGTCACTTTAGCAATAATATGTATTGGAATATATTTTTTATTCAGTGCAATTTTTTGTGCGCTGACAAAAAAGAAAGTAATCTACAGAATTTTTTTCTGAAGATCGTGGTATTATTTTTATTGGAGGGAAACGACAATGTTTTTCTTGCAGTTATATATTTTCTGTATGATACTGCAAAATGGTATGTAATTTAGTTTTTCTTTTTCCCTCCAGATGACAAAGTTCCGGTAGGTGTGTACTTCTCATTTGTTGTTATATCCTTTATCCGTCCAGTGATTCACAGCTGTTTGATTTTTTATTTTACGTTGTTCCTGGCGTTGTGTTATGGTATTACTGGAATTTTCGTGTCGTGGTCGATGTTATAGCTTTTTTGATGTTCAGTTCGTGTGATGTTGTGTTATATTGTTGTGATATTGAATGTAATGAATTCGCACTGTATCGAATTATACGGTTCATACGATGACAGAGTATTTCTGTTTGGTTATTGTCTTTACAACTCTTGTAAAAAACGAATAAAACATTTCGAAAATAAAATTAGTATTGTTATTTGAATACTTGCGATATAGGAAACCCAGGTTCGATTCCAGATCGGACTATGGGTTCTGAGATCCTCATATTGAATCCCAATAACAATATTTAATAATGTTTATTGTTATTGAAACAAAAAAACCTTTAAGCAATTATTAAATATTAATATTATTGCTAATTGTTTTAATATTTCCAAAACTTTGAATGGATAACAACGTACTTCGGTCTTCCACCTTAAAAATTCTTAAAATTTTCCATTTTTTTTGTTGGTTACATTAAAATCTGTGATTGTTTGGTAATCGGTAATCGGTTTTTAAATATAAAGCTGGTATATTTCATAACATAAATATCACGTGAGGTTAATATTGATAACCACAAATAAAATATAAATGTAATTTTCACTGCCAATTTTCCAAATTAACATTAAATACAATTCTATAATATAATAAAGAATGTCAAGAAAGACAAAAATGACAGTATACAAAATAATTTGTAATTAAATTAATAACTATGGTTGAAAAACATAGATACAGAACACAAAATTCATAGTCTGAAATAAAATGTTTAAGATGAGTAATAGGAGTAATAATGTACAGAATCAGAAATAATGAAATAGAACGGAACTTGAAAGTAACAAAAAATAAATAAAATAATAGAAAATAAACAATTACAATGACCAAGACACTTAATAAGATTAAAAAACAATAAACAAGTTAAAATAATTTGGGAAACAAGAATAAGCACAAAAAAAGATCGATAGACTAAAGAAAAAATTGGATAAAAATATAGAATATATTATAAAAGATGACAACTCGAAAATAAGAGAAATAAAAGTAATTTAGAATAGAATAGTGTGAGAGAGAGAAGCTTAATCAGAGAAACATAATAGATGCAAGAATTGCTGTCTTTAAAACTCAAATATCTTACTAATTAATAATATTTTTGTGATCGCTTTGCGAAAACCCATACCTGCTAATACTACAAGCCGTTGTCACTCCACCGAAAACAAGGTCCCGAGGCGGCATATAACCTCTGCAATTTAGACCGCTTAATAATAAAAAAATATATATTTTTAAACTTCTATTATATCTAGTACGATGTTTTTGGGTCTAATTGCCTATTAAATTCAGTATTTTTTTTAATAGTACTATATAATATATTTAAAGTCTTAACAAAATATTGAGAAAGATGTAAATAAAATTATTATATTTTTGTTGAAATCTGATACAAATAAGAGCGCTATGATGTAACTCTATTCTTTTCTGCAAATATTTTTTTAGGGCTGATCTCCATTAGAATTCCATTTCCATTGGAATAAAAATGGAGATAAAATATAGCAGTGAGTGTAATGAAAGGTGTAAATTTATGGCTCCTAGATGAAACTTAATAATATATCATAAAATGAAAAGTCGAAATGGGTTCAGCGAAGTAGTCAAATTGTGTTTCATACTTCATAAGACAAAAATCAATAATTCCAGTGCACAGCTTACTTTAAATTATTTGCCTGAAGACTTCATTGAAGATTATAAAATAATTTACATACCATTAACCTGACGACGAAGGTCTTGTCTTGTATCAGTGTAGCAATTATACCAAAGAATACTTGTTACCTTTTCACTTGATGAAATTAAAATCTGCCACTGAAATCGCTGTAAAATTAAACCACTCTTTCTCTCCGAAATTTAAATATCGCCGACTCTTGTTTTACCATTCGAAATGTAATTACAGCAACTCAACCTTTTGTCTGTTCGTATTATTTGGATCCGGCAAAAATACCTAAGTAATTTTTGTTGGTGGGAACCGTACAAATTAACGAAGGCAAGTTTCTAAAAGAACCACTGCATTACCGCATTACCCATTTGAAAGAGATAGCTTATATTTACCACTTCGTTTTTAATGAGATCTGTGACTACACGGAAAAAATGAATTGTTATAACAAAAATTTATTTTACTTATAGTGACAGCAATTTATTTTTCACGAGCATGTATGAATTGCACTATGAATGTTGACGAGGCGAAAGTGGTGTGTCAGGATAGGAATGTATGGAGGAGATTGATTGTTGGTTGATTGTGTTTCTGGGTTCGTGCTCCCCACTAAGTGGGACATAGCGTGATGTTATGAATGTATGTATGTATGACAGCAATTTAGATAATTACAATAACAATATTTATATTTATATTAGTAATATGACATAATTTAAATTGTTGTAGGAGCAATCGAAAATAATATCATATTACTATTAAAAATATAAAGACAATAAAAATTGTCAACTGTTTCATAAAATACAGTCTCAGAATAATACAAAGTTATTAATTCACAGAGACCGGCCAAGCCAATCAATCGGTAACTACAGACGCTTTTAGCTCTTATTGGAGCTCATCAGTGTAGTGTAACCCGTCAACTGCTGTAAAGCAGTGACACCGATTGATTACTAATATAAAATATAAATATTGTTATTGTAAATATCTAAATTGCTGTCAATATACGTAAAATAAATTGTTGCTATTGTAACGATCAATTTTTCGTGCATATTAAGAAAGAAACAAATTCTAGAATAAATAATTTTGTTATAATATTCAATTAACAATTTAAATGACAATTTGTTAAATTTAAATTTTATCAATTCTTAATTCTTAACAAGTAAAATTGTTGTTTGCTGGATTTATAAAATTTAACAAATAGACTCGTCAATAATATCAAGTAAATTTATTAATTCCAAAATGTCAAAGAAAGTTTGTATCCTTTGTAACAACTTAATTTGTTATAATAACTATATGATTTATAGTCCTGTTTCAATATAATTACTAAAATTTTAAGTCAACAACACTAAAAATAATTACGGTATTCACAAATATATTTAGTTACGAAATACACAAAAATAATTTGTTACTTGCTAACAAATTTAAACTTGTTACATTAACAAAAATTAACGGTGGATCATCTGGGACTAAAAATTTTGTTAAAATTTTGGCAATTTGACTATAAATTTTTTACTGTTTTACAAAATTACAGCAGACGACACATATAATTTTATTTATCTCTTCAAATTTTTAGTAATCTATAAATAATTTATTGTAGTTTCCAGGGTTAAAAATTATTTATGTAATGTATCAAATTACAATACGTGACATATTTATTCGTACCTAACTCTTTCGTTCCATATATTTCACGTATTCCTCTTCCAAATTTTTAATAAGCTATAAATAATACATCGATTTAAAGTAGAATAAAATGTTTAGAATAAAAAATTGTTGATAGGCCCCAATCGGAGTAACATTACATTGTATCCGGATAAAGAAGAATGATATTAAGATAAAGGTATAAAAAACTATCACATTCTTTCGGTGGTAATAGCCGCCATTACAGAAAAAATATCTGCGAAATTCAATCGCGAAACTAGTTTTAGGTTACGGATACCGGGATGCTGGAAATACTACAGCGAATACAATCAATCTAAATGGAATCTGAAATTCCGGTAATTCAGGATCGGCGATCGCATTCGCATTTAAACTTTGAAACTGCAAATTTTTTATCTCTGCATGACGCAGAGGTAAATCGATGTACAGCGCTGTTTTATTTCCTCAACCAATAAAACCTAAGCATTGCAATACTGATTTTTATTAAACTATTCTGATAGATCGGCCTTTTTCACTCAAACATTAAACATAAATACGAGTATAAACACTAATGCAATTTGTACATCAAATATCCTTTATTTGAAATCGGCACTAAAGTGCTAAAAATCGTCGTTAAAAGCTCAGAAATCGTCACTAAAGCAACCCACTATACGACGATTTTGAGCAACCCACCGTTAAATACTTATTGTACAAGTAGGATAATTTTGGCAAATATATTTACGTACTATAGTAAATTTGGACGTAACATGAAACAAAATTTGCAAGAAGAATTAACTAATTAATTCCGATGACGAAATTGAGGACAAAACACATAATTTTGAGTGTTATTTACGATAAATTCACTGTTCTAGGTTGGCAACACTGATTGTCAGTTTCAATTGACAACTGGCTGATGTATAAACTTAACCTTTATTGTAATTTTTTACAGTTTTTTCGAATTTTAGATTTCAAATGAAACTTAATATGTACCTCGGCACTGATGTTCCTTTTTATCACTCACATGATTTATTTTCCTCGGCCCTACGGGCCTCGGCAACTAAATTCCATATACGTGATAAAAAATTTAACTTCAGTTCCTTGATACATAAATAACTATTTTTAATAAACATACATACAAAATCTGTTAGAAAAGTAGCCGACCTTTTTTTTTTGCGTAAACCTCATGGATTTGAATCAAACGCGTTTCAATGAGCCGACCTTGGTTCAAATTCATTAGGTTTTTGCAAAAAAAATATTTGGTCGAATACTTTTCTAACAGAGCTCGTATGTGGAATACATTTTTAAATATTCTTTCAAGACTGCAATTCTTATGGCTCTGAAGGTACTACCTAATAACTCTATTTTGTTAAGCAAAAGTACTATACTATCACAATTCTTATTAATAGTGGAATTCTAAGACTATCTGTAGGATTTGTAGCTTACAGTTATTCGTATCTTGCTACAGATATCTATAATATTTACAGGAACAGGAAACTTTACTGTACGAAAGGTTAGTACTAGTAAATTGTTTACTAGAAAATAAATTAAATACTCCTCCAAACTTAACTTGAAATTTATTACTTATGTATAAGTTAAACATGAATAAACTCATTGCTGTAGTACGCATCGTAATGTCTTATATTTATCGAAATATGGCGATTTGTAATATTTTTCAGAATACGGAAATTTCCCCAAATATGACTTAAAATTGTAATTTTTTTTATTACATTTCTTTATAATATTCGCGACAGGAAACCCATTGCAGCAGACCGCATCGTCATATCTCTAATATTTTTCGAGATATGACGAATTTTTATATTTTCCGAAGAGCAACTTTGAGGGGCTGTAACTCGAAAACTATACAAGATATCGAAAAATATCTCCAGTTTTGTGTTTTTCGTGCCATTTATAATAAATTAGTAAATTTTGAAAATTTTGAAATTTTTTTGAATTTTTTTTCAAAATTTCGATTGGAGATATCTCGACAAATATAAAAGATGCAGACTTGCAGTGTTCACCAATCGATTCAGCTCGACTTAATACATAAACCCTGAAAATTTAAGAAAATTCGGACAACCGGTTGAAATTTTAGGGCAAAAAGTCTGAAAATGGCCAAATTCAGGCCAAACGTCAAACTTTTTGGACAAAAAACGCCATTTTCAGGGTTTTTGCTCTAACTTTCCATCCCGTAAAGCGATTTTTATGAAACTTTGCATACTTATGTATTTCGATGAGCTGAATCGATTGGTGAACACTGCAAATCTGTATCTTTAATATTTGTCGAGTTATCGCCGATCAAAATTTTGAACAAAAATACAAAAAAATTTCAAAATTTAAAAAATATAATATAAGGCACCAGAAACGCTAAACTGAAGAGAATTTTTAGATATCTCGTGTAGTTTTTGGATTACAGGCCCTTAAAGTTGCACTTCGAAAAATACCAAAAAATCCACGTATCTCGAAAAATATTAGAGATCTGACAATGCGCTCTGCTACAATGGGTTTCTTAGCGCTTATATTATAAAGAAATGTAATAAAAAAATATTACAATTTTAAGTGAGGATATTCCGTGAGTTTCAAATTTTTCTATCGGTATGTGAATCTGTATTGAATGATTAATAATTACAGTTTCTGTTATTTGTTTGCCATAAAAGAAAAAGTCTATGAAGAACCGATAAATAATTTAGACTCACTACGTGGAAAAATTATTCAAGTTCGCGAAACCATATCTCTCGAACAATGTCATGCAGCAACCAATGCAGTGGCAGATCATTGTCGTGCCTGTTTACGTGCTGCAGGTGCACATTTTGAACAAATATTATTTTAAAAAATAGCTAATGAAGTTATGGTATTATTTTATTTTTTTAAACAATAATTTTTTTTAAATTCATTGATAGTTTCTCATTTCTTCCCAGATATCAGTGCAAGTAAACTAAATTTTGTATTGAAATTAGGTAATAAAGAATTTATTATTAATTTAATTATTATGTAACACCTCAATGCGATAATATTGGATATTTCATTATGAAGTTGATTTTTTAAAGTAACGCTACTCAGTAAGAAAAACATGAATATCTCTGGAATAAAGCATTTACGGACATTGCTCAAATGAACCAGTCACCTTATTTTTAGGTGTTTAATCTATGGATTAAGTTAGGCCGTTTAAATCTGGGACACCTGTATACCTAAACAAAGATTGTACATACACAGTAAAAAAATCATTTGCGATTTGTTAATTTTGTTAAATAATTTTATTTAATACTGACGAATATAATGTGTTAATTTAACAATTTGAACAAATATGACAATTTGTTAGATTAAAATTTTGTCATTTCTTTAATTTTAACAGGAAAAATAATTGTTGCTTTTATCTAGCAGCTGTATGTTGAAAAAATTGTCTGTAGTTGAAAAAAAAAATGTTTGTAGTTGAAATAAAAACTTATTTAGTTTTTTTTTATACTGTACAATATTAATTGTTGTAATAACAAACTAAATTGTGAAATTCTATTGTGACTAAAAATGACAACATAAAATTGTCAAATTAAAAATTTATTATACAAAATGGTATGTAGAATCAGCAAAATATTTTGTAACGTGTTAACAAAATGTTATATTCTTTGCACCAACTTAATTTGTTATAATAACTATGCTTTATTGTTCTGCATTAATATAATTACTAAAATATTTAGTTAAATGCACATAAACATAAATGTTAACAATAATATATTCACAAATATATTTAGTTATGAAATAAACAAAAATAATTTGATACTTGCTAACAAAGAAACTTGTTAAATTAACAAAAACTAACGGTGGACCGTCACGGATTAAATATTTAGTACATTTTTTTTACTTTTTACGTACTTTTAATAACGTTTCAGTTGCATTAAATGTAGTTGTTAGGCATAAAATGAATTATAAAACTAAAATAATTTTGTCCAATTCGACCAAATTATCTGATGATATGAAAAAATATTATTTAATGTAAGCAAATATGCGAATATTTTGCGTGGTAGTTTTATGGTTCATAATTAATATTGACACACGGGTGCTAATTAACCGCTGATGGTATTTTTGCATTTGCGAACTAGGTAAATGTTTAATTATGCAAATTTCTAATGTAGAGTTTATGCTGTAAATGAAATAACCGTATTGAAATAACAGAAAATTGTATTAATTTTCATGCTAATTGTTTAAAACTTCTATAAATAAACAATAAACGCGCTTTGGCGTTTTAACCAAATTTTAAATAAACTGATTTGACTGATAAATTTTATTTAGGTAATGTAAATGTCATATATGACAGAGTGTGTAGCAGATTATTATTTAAATGTATACGAATTAAAAATATTGCCTGCTAGCTCGTATAGCAAGCGCGAGTATTATCTTTTAATCGTTTTTAATACAAATATGTGCCATATTTTATGGTTACAAGGGCACCGCGTGTACACGCGTGTTTCTATCTCTACCCACATCAATAAAGGTGTTACATTACATGCTAATTTACTACTAAATTGTTACAGCAGTAATATCATCCTCCTACATTATAGTAAAGGGTAATTGCTAATTCACTACATTAATTATTAAAAATGCAGAAATACTTATCTATTATAAATTAAACCTCTCGTAATTCCTTGGTAATTATAGCAATTCCTGGATAAATCTCGTAATCCTCATAAGTCCATTATAATTTCAGTGGTTGCTATTAGACTTAGTATTAGCTGTAATTATAAAGCAATGTTTGTAATGCCCATTATTCTTTGATAATTGCAGTCCAATAATAGCCAATAATATCCGTAATTTCAATTGTTTTCATAAACCCTTAGTAATGCTTGTTAAATTCCTTCGTAATTCCATAGTAACTTCTTAATTATGCCAATACCTTATTTTGCTATTAATTAGAATTTATAAGCAATAATGAAGATCTAAGAAAAATTGTTTAAGCCCCTAAGCCTTAAAATATTAAAAATATTGCAAAATAGGTATTTCAATAACTAAGTTATCAACATCAGTAGATGCAAGAGGGATATAATCAAGATTACACAACTTGTAAACCAAGTCAGTGGTCAAGATTGAATTTAGTATTTTATTATTATTATTATTATTGAAGCGGTTTTAACTGCTGAGGTTATATGCCGCCTCGAAACCTCGTTTTCAGTTGTGTGACAACGGTATACAGCAGTGTTCGGTATGGGTTTTCGAAAAGCGGTCACCCATCTTACTACCGACCCCGGGCAGTGCTGCTTAACTTGCATTATTGAGTGAACCGGCTTCAACGCTACTTGTCATGAGCGTTGATGAATTTAGTATTTAGATATATCCTTGTTATTTTGAATCTTAAGGATTAGATAAAATTTTTAGGGTTTTCGCAAAGCGGTCACCCATCTAACTACTGACCGCGGGTATAGCTGCTTAACTTGCGTTATCGAGTGAACCGGATTCAACGCTACCTACCATGGACGTTGCGGAATTTAGTAATTAGATATATCCTTATTATTTTGAAAGTTACAGGTTAGATTAATTATTTAAATTGTTCCTAGCCTTAGAATTTTACTATGTCCAGAGAATATTCTTACAATGCTAACATAATTTCTAAGTATTAAGGATAAAACAAGATTTTGTGTTTTCTACAAATATGTCGTGACATTTGACCTTTCAACTCAATTAAAGTGGTTGTATCCGAAAGTACTAGGAAATTAAAATTCATCCCCCAGTGCTGAGGGTGGCAGCTCTAATATGAAACAGATTGATTGAAGATATATTTGTCACATATCGTAGCATCTATATCTACATGAATGCTACGAATGCCGTGAGGGTGAATATAACGCCAAAGAGATGATTTTTAGCGCTTAAAAACGTATTTCGTTTGGTGTTGGTAAACTGCGGAGCGACCCAGACCTTTTCGGCCTAATGTCCAAGCCCAAATGCGCCGGGATATTCATTACTGTATACAAATATATCATTCATATTCCGCGATGTGCCTCGCTGCGGCGCTGCACAGCTGCCGCTCCCAAATAGGGGAAAAATGAAATTACAAATACCTATATTTCATCCTTGCCAAACCCACTTAATATAAGAAACGAATAATCCTCAATCAATACTCGAAAATCAGGGCAAATATTTTCGTAGGCGTAACAGATTTGAATTTTGTTTGAGTTCGCTTATATAAAACGGTCTTGTAAACTTGAAAATTTCCTGGATATAACATTGACATATTGCAGACGGGTAAATTAAATTTTTGGAATTTTTGTTATATGGTTGAATATGAATAATGCATAAAAAATATTAACCCTGGACAGTCACACTCCTTTCACAGTTTGGGTTTGGGAAACCACAAGAAAAGAAAATCTACTTTCCCATGATCGGATGTAATTTTTCTAGAGATTTTACCTATTGTATATTTGTTTATGTTTATACATATATTCATAACATCACGCTATATCAGTGGGGTAGCACGAACCCAGAAACATAGTCAATCAACAATCAATCTCCTTCAAACATTCCTTTCCTGATACACCACTTTCGCCTCGTCCGCATTCATAGTGCAATTCATACATGCTCGTCTATTCTTCACACTCGGAATCATTCGTTCACGCAACAAACCATCAATCATACCCAACCACTTATTCCTCGGACGCCCACGCAACGTTCACCTTCAATCTCACCCGCATCTATTAGTTTCACCAACCTTTCATTCGACATTCGCTCAAGATGTCCAAACCACCTCAACTGACTCACTCCCATTTTTTTAATAACATTCTTCTCAATCTCACACTCACCATGCACTAATCACGTCTCGTAAACCCACACAATCATCTCAAAGAATATCTCATTTCTACAGCAGTTATACGCCGTTCATGCTTCTTCATCCACACTCAACATTCAGAACCATACATCAATGTAGGTACTAACACAACATTATAAACAGTCAATCGAACATCTCTAGATACATTCACGTTTCGAGCAAATGTACCTAGAGGACCCAATACCTTGCACCCGGCAGACACCCGTCTTTCAATCTCTCGGTCAATACGTCCATCCCTCGAAAACATACTACCCAAATAGAAAGACATTAAACAGTTAATAACCTTTCTGCATCATATATTTTATTCGAAACACACTTTTTTATTTTGGACTATAAGACCAAACACATAGGGATTTTACATATTGAATATTTGTTTCGGATTATAGAAACTGAATTTACAACGAGATAGTATAGAAGTTATGCGAATTCTACACATGTGGAAAATTAGATGAAAATCATAATTTTTTTTAGACCCTATTGTTGGTTTAGGAAGAATTGGAAAATAGCTCTGTTGTAACGCATTGGACTGTGAATCGTTAGATCCTCAATTTGAATACCCCAAAATTATTTACCCCTGCAGTAGGTACCGCCTCCACTAACATCTTTGGGGGCTATGACTTGACGGCTCTTAACCGCACTTCATACGCAAAAATATGTCACTTACCGAGATCTACGTAAGCAGAGTGCCACACCCATAATGGGTAAAATGTATAATAATATATTATTGTTATTGGTATTTCGAGGCTTATTATTATTAAAAGCAGTTAATTGAGCTGTATGTGAAAACAACCGAACGTTTAGCTAAGTTTATACGGAGATGTGCGTTGTAGAAACAAATGACTTCTGTTCTAGAGACTGAGTTCGGGAACTCAATATTCAGGTTCACGTGTTGTGCAATATTGCATTGCGACTTGAGACTTCTTGGAATTACTATTCCGGTGTAGTTACTTAAACTTCGCATTACGAAAGTAATAACTAACTATTGCCCATTAAAAATGTAATTACTGTCTAGGACTCTAGGATGTAAATGTAATGAACATATTAAAACTAATTCTGTAATTAAAAAATGTTAAGCAATGAAGGTAGTATAAAGCGAAGATCGTAAAACACTGAACCATGAAGTAATAAAGGAATAATCTTATTATTCCAATTTAAATTCTCGAAAGAATTGAACAGCGAAAGAGAAAACTACGATCAAATTGTCTTAACCATGAATATTTAAGAGGATGTTATTCGATTTGTAAGCGATTGACATTGTTTTCACTCTCAAAAGTGCCGTTTAAATACAAGTTCAATGATTTTCAGATCGCTTTTCTTTCTGTTAACAATGGAAATAAATTATCTCTACCGCTGAAATGTGAAATTAATGATGAATTTTAAATAAGGGGTGTTTAGTCCATTTTTTAATACGGGTATTTTATATTACACATGAATTCAAATTAATTTTATTTGTATCTGCTAGTTTAGATTACTAACTAAAGTTCAATACTAGATTCAACCTAGACAGTTAACTATTACCATAGTTACTAAAACAATTACAATTTCAACGTACAAGTGTCCATTACTGACAAAACTTTAACATTACGGTTGCATTACTTGGTTGTTCTACACAGAACTATGTCTGACCCCTGTACAACTTACATTTTTACTTTAACTCATTGTATCTGAAAACTGCAATTTATTGTTTGTCCTTAATTACAATTTCTTTCGCTATTTGATACTAAAATAAAAAAATCCTAAACAGATTTTATTTTTCATTGGTAATTTTCCTCGACCGTTAGTCAATAATTTTTGGCTGGGTCCGCTTCATTTATTTAGTAAAGAAACACAGTGGTTAAACTTGAAAAATGTATGTTCGTTAGTGACAGCGATGGCAAAATATCAACATTGAGTATTCTGCGGACAGGCTTGTAACTTTCTTCATAAAAAAGTTAATTTCTTATATACTTTTTTCTTTTCCGTAGTTTCCATCGTTATTTAGTAACAATTATCGCAGCTAAACTGCTATTAGGAGTCAGAAAATCATGAAAAAGAAGCATGAAAGAAGTAAAGTTGTCCCTGCAACTGCGAATAGCGCTCGGTAGGCGTTCCGGTGAGTTATGGCCGTGTGAGAGATAGCACTGCTCGCTGTCAACGTTCAACGCGCCTCCTTCTTCACGCTGGAATTTCCACATATATCGCAAGGCAGCATAGATAGTACAGCCTGCTCAGAAAGCCATGGTTTCGCCTATACTTTTCCTTTTCTTTTATTTGGTTTTGTTTCCAAATATTTAGAAAAATAAATTATGCATGATTTAAATTGGTGTAGGTGCCTACCGGTATTGGGGGTAACATCTATCAAATAAAGTGGAGGGTTAAATTCTTCCTCAAATTGTTTTATTTTTGCTTTCCGTTTCTGTCGGCACATTAGGTATTTTAACTTTAAAAGATAAAGCTGTGTGGCTGTTTCCTTATATAAAACTGATAAATAAATAAATATAGACATTGCCGACAGAGTTCACTTTGTCCACATTTTCAGTAATCAAACTCTAAGTTCGTAGTGCTGAACAATTAGAAGTTCGAGCAAATGTCATTAAGTTGGAAACATTAATTATTGAAACATAGTGTATATATTAATAGCCACAACCTTAAATAAAAGCAGGGTCAGGAAATATGAATATGGACCCAGTTTGGAGTATATATTGCTAAGGGACCGGGACCAAAGACAATTAGTTATGCTGCTCAGATGAGAAATTTCTCATTTCATTCTCGTCTCGCCTCATTTAGAAGTTACAACTTTAGAACAGATATTTATTGTATCGAAAACTCGATACCAGACTGAAGTTCGTTGCCAAGAGGAATATTTGCATCTTGTGCAAAAGAAATCTGTTACTTTTGTTACTATATTTTTAATCCTCGCTTTAAAAATATAAAAACAAAGTATCTAGAACAAGAACATGGGACGAAACAAGAGTTGAAGTCTTGAGATGAAAAATGAATTATCGAGAAATGTCCGTGACGAGAATATTTTAGGGACGAGAGTTGAAACAAGGATAACCTGTTTGATTAATGTATTATAAAATATCCACTGTATCGTTCAACGGAAATCCAACCCGCCTCTTTATATTTCAACCAAATTTTTGAAAGCCTGTTAATTGTTATTATCAGCGAAGAGTAGAAAAAAAATGAGAACTGCAGACAAGATGTATATACTATTTAATCAAAAGCCGACGAGTAAACTAGGAAGCACAATAATTTGTTTGGTGTTTTTTTACAATCAAAAGACTACACTACTTACTGACTAAATTAGTTTGTAAAATAACATAACACATTAGAATAAATCAACATGAATTGTTAGTATCGTCAGTGAACAAATAAAAAATTATAACACACGTAACATAGTACAAAAACACAAGGGTTAAAATAATATAAAATAGCGTTTAAATTTATGATGTAAAAATATGAATATTTGGTAATATGACTACGCTAAATTATCAATATACTAATGAGATGTGTTTTAGGGCGCGAGTTATTTAAATATTGTACCTATATTCTTAGCTACAGTTGAACCTTGTTGGTACGTTGCTGTCGAGATTAAAAATTTGTACTTTTCCTGACTTATATTCAAGACTTATGTATTTTACCATCCAGGTGACCCCATAAGTACAAAAAAAATTCTTTTCAATTTATGAGGAAAGGAATTAAGAACACCGGAATTTTATATATAAAATTTTCGTTTAAATTTAGAAGGAGAATAATTAACACCGGAATTTTATACATAAAGATGAGAAAAACTTTGGATAGTCCGGACTGGGACTCGAACCCAGAACCTTTCGATTACAGGTATGTGATAGGACATCTGTCTATAGGTTTTGTATATCGCTCCTAGAATCTATGTTCTTATTGTCGTCTTTTATATGTAATATATTTATTAAGTCAGTAAGTACTGTAGTTCATTGACTGTAAAAATACCAAACTAATTTTGTATTTCCTAGTTTGCTCTGATCTGTTGAAGGTATAAATAAGTGTTGGGGAAACTTCGGTTTTTGATTAAATACATCAACACGCCATTTACCCTTTTCTGGGTGCGGCATTCTGCTCAAAGTAGATCTTGGTATTATGATATATTTATGCGCGTTAAGTGCGATTACCAGCTGTCAAATCACGGCCTCCAAGGATGAAAGTGTTAGAAAAGCCACAAGGGTAATTTTTATGTGGTGAAAATTTTTGAATTTTAATTTCAAAAATTTGTCGGGTGTAAGGCTTGAACCGAAGATCTTATGATCCATGGTCCAATGCGTTACCACGGAGCTATTTACCCCCATTTTTTATTTTATTAAATAATACATAATATACAATTTGAGTATTTTTGTCCCTTTCATACATCGAAGCCCGATAAACACTTCATTTTCGTTATTATCTGTATTAGGGATATTTAACGAATTTACTTCCCGAAGAGAATAAATAAGTGAAAAGAAACCCGAGATATCTGACCCTCAACGTACTTTAAAACTTTCGTTTTAACCGTCCACCGAAGACCGGAATATATTCACCACAAGACGTGCCGGGGTCCGGTAGCGCTCAGCTAAAAAGGTTTTCTATGAAATTTGATGTTGTTACGCATAAAAGTGGAAAATCATCCGGGAAAATATTGAAATTACCTTCATCTCAGAACTTATAAGTTGTTTACAAGAGGTACCCGGACTTTGGATTATACACAGCTAAAGCTTTAGAATTCAATTTCGTTGTATGTACGAAGCCAACCAGATTAACTTTAATTGTAGTCGCGTAGATAATAACTTATCAATTGCTTATAAAGGATGTTTTTTATTTCTAAACTAACGATAATACTCTTGAGATGAAAGATAATCACCGGATTACATTTTTATATTGGATGTCCACTACTTTTACTTAATTTAGTACAATGCAAGAGTCTCTTGATATTAATCTTTTAACCGACGAAAAAAGGAAGAGGTTCTTTAGTCGACCACGCATAACTTTTACAGAGTTGTCCGATTTTGATGATTCTTTTTTTATTGGTTAGGGTATACCTTTAAGTTCGTCAAATTTAAATTTAAATAAAAATTCCACCCCTAAGGATAGCAACATACCAGATGATTGATTGATTGTTCACCACCTGTTAACCGATTCTACCACGCATAATTGTACTGGATTAAGGGTAGAAGGGTAGAAATATAGGGCCACAAAAATTAAAAATAAATACTTTTGAACAAAAATGAAATCGGTGTTCGTTGATTGTTTGTTTGGCGCCGACTCAAATTTAGTTACATTAGTTTAGGAGCTTAGTTATTAATACTAGAAAGGTTTATTTTTTGTTAAAAAGTTATTATGTTTCACCAACTTTTTTATACTCTGCTTTGTAATGTTTTCAAACCAATAAATAAATAATACTAACATTTTTATTGAATATCAATTCAAATTGAGTTTGAAAGTCGGAATAATCTGGATATATGATTTACTTGATGCAAAAAAAAAATCAAACAAATCATTTAATCTTTATGTTCGGTGATATAGCTTTCCCAATTTGAGTAAAAAATATAATGTATAGTTAGGGTTAATAATTGAGTAATGAAAATTGCTAATAGTCATAGAAATCTATTCCCTCTAGTGATTGCCA
Source organism: Poecilus cupreus (assembly GCA_963942605.1). NCBI lineage: Eukaryota > Metazoa > Arthropoda > Insecta > Coleoptera > Carabidae > Poecilus > Poecilus cupreus. Next base: position 14,126,066 of record OZ012715.1, read on the forward strand.
ACAACAACTCAAGCATTCTCATTACTGTCAACAATCGTTAGTGCAAGTTGTTTACAATCTCCGATTTCAGCCCATAAATTAATATTCACTAACAGCCCAAGCGAATGTTAACAGTTGCTATAGTGATTTAAGCCAATTTCTGACAAAATAGACTGAATATATAGACGCATGTCAAGTAATAAATTAAGAGGTTTGGTAAATTTTCAGAATTTTCTACGGAATCTTTTTGCGTGTACCTATATAACGGGCGTTTTTTTTAGAGGTATAGATCTTTAAAATAAAATAAAACATATTAAAATCGTGGTAATGACCAAGGTATTAGTTTTTTTGGAAAGATCATTTTATGCCATCTGTGTTTAAGTAAGATTTTAAATGTAATTTTCGGTCATTTTAAGAGGCAGCTGGGGCCGTATATCAGCAATAACATTGTCCATCGTCTCGAAGTTGTTGGCGTAGACTAGCGACTTCAAATACCTCCGCAGAAAATGATCCAAAGGTGTTAAATCACAAGATCTTGGAGGCCAATCCACAGGTTCACTGAGCGGTATTATGTACTTATCGAATGTGTCCCTCAATAAATTGATTGAGGCGCGCACTTTGAGACATGTTGCGCCATCTTGTTGAAACCACCGCTCTTCCACATTAATGCCATTTAATTGGGGAACGAAATGTCAGTAATCATGAGTTTAAAGCGGTCATGATTGACTGTAACGTTTTGACCGGTATCATTTTTTAAAAGAAATATGGACCAATGATTCCAACTGACTGTAAAGCACACCAAACAGTGATTTCTTGTTTATGTAACGCCTTCTCAATATTGGCTTGTGGATTTTCTTCACCCCAAAGGCGACAATTGTGCTTGTTGACATAGCCATTTAACAAAAAATTAGCCTCATCGCTGAATAAAATTTGAACAATTTGCAAGCGTAGTTCTGACCAATGTTCCTCTTGGTTCTGGCGTAAGTATTGTGAAATGGCAAACCCAACTGAGCGCAAAACAGTTGTCAGCTGTCATATTAGCTGCCACTGGAAAAAATATTGCCAATTCAAAAAACAAACCTTTAAAAAAACACCCGTTACAAAGTAAAATAATTGAATTGAAAGTAAAATACAATAACGGCTAATGGATGAACTTAGGATACAATGTCAGTGTACGCTATAAAATACAGTTTTTATACTTTAAGTGCGCTGGTACAATGAAACGAACTATAATTTTATGATTGTCTTAAAGATACCGATGTAATACCTTCATAAAATATAATATTCCGAGATCCCGTTCGAATTGAACGAACAAAAAAATTAATATATCACTTTGTAACCGCTGTAATATTCAAAAGGCAATAGTGACGTTTTCATGACACTATTAAAATCATGGGCGGGGATACCTTTTGTTGTAGATTTCTGTCGATGACACATTGGGCCAATCCACAATGTAAATTTACCTTAATTACTAACGGTGACAGAATGTGAGCAATTTACAATGGAAATAACATGAATATGAACTAAGCAAATAAAGCATACAAATAAATATATATCTGCCTTCTAATTATAAGTATACAAATATGAATTTAGATTTGTACAAATATTATGATTACATTCGGACTGTTCCTCTGCTCGTGCCCACGGCGTGGCCCGTCTCTTCGTCCCATGAAATTATGCATTTAAACAGAATTAATTTCGGCGCTTGTTTACCGTCATACCGGCTCCCGCTGCAAAATGCTCCGCGTACGAGGTGTGACAATGAAATTCGTGTATGGCATTTATAATTCGAATTCTAATTACCCGAACTATATAATTTCATAAATACACTCGGATTTCTACATGTCTGCTTGCATTAGATGTAGTTTAAATGGAATTGTTTCAGTCGTTGCCAAATTATCGCGCTACTTCCAAAACGGTATTCTGCTGTATAATCACAATATGAAAGCATTCAAACGGCTATTATATAATTTCACTTTTGAATATTTCGTCTCCGTAATTTCACTTCACTAGAAAATTTGCTTATACTTTTACTACATTACATTTCATTTCCGATAATGCCTCCTTAACACTATTAGAAAAAATGGGACACTTTTTCTTACGATTGCTATTAAATTTTAGTAAAACTGTTTAATGATAAACTGTGAAAAGTTTAAACACAATAAAATTAAATCCTTCGTAAGGTGTAGGGTGGAACTAAAAATTATCGCCCATTGTTTCTTATTCATCGCCATCCTTCTTGCATCCTGCAGTGAAACGTTCCTCTTTTTTAGAGCCGTGTTGTTGATAGTACCCCAGGTGTTCTTTGGTTTTCCACGATCTCTCTTTTCCTTCACGTTTGTCGTCAAAATTTTACGCACCGGTCTCGATTCAATCATTCTTATTATATGTCCCTACCATGTCAGTTGTCTTGTTTCTATGCAGTCTATTGCAATTGTGCTCTTATTATTTCATTTCTTATTCTATTCAACATTATTACTCCTTGTATTTTTCTTAGATATTTCATTTCCAGCATCTGAATTTGGCTTTTCATTCTTTGACAGGGGTGTTTTGCTGATATAATATTAAAAATCAAAAATAATTTTACAATATTGAAATTGGCTATGCAATTAACAACTGTTGCCTAGGTTACGGCAGTACCTATATTATATTGTAAAATTATTTCTGATTTTTAATATAATTTTTCTCGAAATAATTGTTATACAACCCAATATCATATTCATATCATTAAAATTAAAAAAAAAAGCTCTATCTAATGGGTTAAAAATTTATATAGGTTACCCTTAAAAAAATTATACTACCGTTTTAGAACCACTGGATAATTTTTGTGTCTGTTATTTTTATTAAATGGGGTCCTTTTTCCTGGTAGTTTTTTGTACACAATATTTTTCTCTAAAATCATTAATTTGCCCAAAAAAGGGCTGGTAGTATTACGGGAAACACCCTGTGTATTATATGGTTGGACAATTAATATTATTAAAAATTCAAATATAACTTAATTAGTGGTTTTATACCCTGTGTATTGTTACTTTTGTTTTCGTATTAATTCCTTCTTTCCTATGAAGTTGTGTTTTATGAAAGATTCTTGCCGTTTTGTCTATTCTCTCATTTATGTTAATGTCCTGTTCATCATTATTTTATATTATCGTTCCAAGGTATTGAAACTTATTAATTTGTTATATTTTTTATTATTAATAGTAAAGTTTACAATTATTTGTTCGTTTCCCACTACCAAAACCTTTGTCTTTTCAATATTAATATTCATGTCACATTTCTCAATCTCTTTATATAATAATAATAATAACGAAATTAATAAGCAAATAAAATACTGAAAATAGTATTTCTTTTTTGTGTAGAAGTACATTATTATAAGCCCAGTACATTATTAATATTTATTAATCAAGTACCTACACCACATGTACAAACATTCGTAGTATAGAGAAGACATTATCCCAATCAATTTATCATGTTCAAAAACAATACAAAATGTTATTTGGAACTGAGCGGTATTGTTAGGAAATTGGTAATATGTTATCACCAATAAAAAAAACATAAAATGCGCAATTAAAAGCGTCGAATTTTGCGCTGTATAAATGATCTGTTGCTAGACAGTTTTTGGTGAAAAGAAGTAATAAAACTGAATTGTCCAACTTATTTTTCACATTTAGTTTTTTATGGCAAAACTTTTTCTGAAATTACTTTCGCATTAAATTCGCTGCTTGAACGCTAGACTTTGCGCAAGACCATCGAACGTATTTTGCTAATAACGTTATAGCTTAACAACTACTTGTATAGATAACGATCCTTTTCTGTGGGCCTGTCAGATTCCACGTCGTAGTCATTGTAATTAAATAAACATTTAATAGAAAACTGGAAGTATGTAATTTTTCTTCTAATATTAATGGTTTGTAAGAGCAGTGTACCTACCGATTAAATTTAATTAATTGCGTATAAAATCTAAAAATACCTGAAAACGGACAAGACAACTATCCTTAAATTCACGCGATATACCCATTCACTTTGGCATTTAAAAAAAATGAGTACCTCACAGATTATTATTCATTATTGGCCATGCATCAATTCTCGCGTGACATTTAAAAGTTCTTGGTAACTTCGCTTACCATTATATGACCAGAAATCTCCTAGGTTTCTACCGCAAAAGCAATTTCAGCTACAGCGAGTCAGGTGATCGTGTGGAAATATAATATCCCAAGGCTCCAACAAAAACATAGGATCACATTTTTGTGGCTGCACGTATGTACGTCGTTAGTCGTTAACCATTGCATTTAAATCAAGTTACCGCTAGTGTTGGTCCAATCAGTATTCACTCTGAACATACATGCTATGAGCTTGATTAAAACATGACTGCTATTTGCATGCAACAAAAGATCAATACTAGTGCATTTTGTTGGCCATTTTTATAATATGAATTTTTTCATAAGCGTTATTTTAATGAAGCAGATGAAATGTGCCTAGTTCATAAACAGAATATTCTCGGCAAATATCAATGGCCAACAGTTGATGATTGAGTTGATGATCTAGCCTAGAAATCTACCTACTGGGTGTTTTTTTTAAGAGGTTTGTTTTTAAAATTGGCAACATTTTTCCAGCGACAGCCAATTTGACAGTTGATAGCTTTTCGTGCTTAGTTTGATTTTCCATTTTATAATAAATAGACTTACGCCAGAAACAAGGAATACATTGTCCAGAACTACGCTTGCTGACGATGAGGCTAATTTTTTTGTTAAATAGCTACGTTAAGCAAAATTGCCATCTTTTGGGTGAAGAAAATCCACTAGACATTCTTGAGACGGTGATACATAAACAAGAAGTCACTCTTTGGTATGTTTTACGGGCAGTTGGAATCATTGATCCATATTTCTTCAAAAATGATACTGGCCAGAACGTTACAGTCAATGGAGACCGCTATAGAGCCATGATTACTAAGTTTTTCGTTCCCCAATTGAATGGCATTAATGTGGAAGAGCTGTAGTTTCAACAAGACCGCAGAACATGTCTCACAGTACGTGCCTCAATCAACATAATATCATGTAGTGAACCTGTAAATTCATGTAATTTGATACCTTTGGATCATTTTCTGTTGGGAATTTTGAAGTCGCTAGTCTACGCCGATAAACCGAGACGATGGACATGGTAGCCAACATTCGACACGTTATTGCTGATATACGGCCCCAGCTGTCTCAATAAGTGATCGAAAATTAGATTTCAAGATTTCGTTTAATTCGAGTCAGCCAAGGCGTCTATCGTTTCGAAATAATATTCAAACACAAATGGTGTAAAATTATCTTTACAAAAGAGCCAATGACATGCCCATTACCACGATTTTAATTTGTTCTATTTCATTTTAAAGTCCTATACCTCTAATAAAACACCCGTTATCTGTAAATCTACACTGCAAAAAGATGTTACAACTCATATGGTACTACATACCTAATTTTTTTTTGTGTTATAGAATATATATGGCCACTAGACTTACTTTGGGAGAGAGAAGGAAGGTAGCACCTTGAATGGAAGTATTTGGGTTGACCTTAATAGTAAGAAAAAAAAATTTCTACTTAACGAAACTATTGCTTAAATTTATTTCGTACCATTGAGGGTACTTCCTAGCTGCTACCTTAATTCTCTCTTCGAATACAAAACAACAACAACAACAACAACAAAAGAATAAAATAAAAAATTATATAGTACCATATGAGTGGTAACATCTTTTTGGACAATCCTATATATAAGCAACATATTTTGGCATCTCGAACGGTTGTCGAATGAAAGGTTGGTGAAACTAATTTATGCTGAACATATTGCGCGGATGTGCGAGGAATAATCATATGTATAAAATAAATTGTCACAGGCCCTATTTAAGTACGCAGTAAAACTGACCTATAATTATTTTATTAATATTAAAACTAATTTCTATATTATAATTAATTATATTTGCTCTTCCCGATGACAAAATATTCAAAACTTAGCTTTGAAGCATTGCAACGATATTATCTTTAGCCTCTAAGGTATTTTTAACAGTCAACGTTGTGAGTGAAACTCCAAGGCTTGGCGGGATTTGGTATGACATTGTATGCTCTTCTGCGCTTGGCTTAGCGCATAATATGAGAGCGTCAAATAATGTAATAGGTTAGTTGCATTATCATGCTAACAACCATGAGTATCACGTATGATGCACATATATGCTCCTCGCAGGTCGTTGCTTTTAATGGAACTCCATATGACACTTGTAATTTGAAACAATGGCCTTGGGATCTCTTTGCATCCCTGCTTTTTTCATTATATTTCTGAATGAATTATTTTTGCTATTATTAAAAAACAACTGCTAATGGATCGTATATTTTCACACATTATATAGCGTTATTTCTGGAGATTTATGCCTGCTTTCATAAAGGATCCAGAAAATTTATCTCCTTAATAAATATATTTTAAGTAGACAAAAGAAACTGAATTTTTTGATACCCATGTTTCATCCTTCGTAAAAGTTGCCAAATTGATGCGAACAGAACTAAATTTACTTTATCTTTCCAAAGTTTGTATAGTAAATTTCTAAGATTAATAAGGAGAACTAAGCCAAGTACATTAAGAACTACATTAAACTAAAGTAAACTACATTTTCAAAATCTCACGGGGCATAAAGTAAAGCGACACATATTCAGTTCTACTTTTTTTCGACAAAAGTTGAGTAATAAAAATAATGAGTCAAAGAATAAATAATTTTGTTTGTTTCATATTTGTAAACAAATAAATGCGGCAGTAAATGTACCCCTAATATAAATCAAAAAAGCTAAGACTACATGAAAAATAAAGTAAGCCACGGTTTTAAAATCTTGAACCCGAAAAACATTCCCCATTTCGGATGAAAAATGTGCACCTTTTTGCCGGGTGTCGTCGTCCAAGTATTACATGCATATAAGGAACATACACTTTGGCAATATGAAAATGCAGCCACGTATAGAGCGAATAAAAGAAAATTGTATTTCCACAGAAATGCTAAATTTTTCATGCGATTGCTGAAATGATACTAATCTCCAGAAACAATAAAGATATTTTTTATTTTACGACGAGAACTTTGTACCTTGGAAAAATCAGACAAACTGACAAATTATATGCAAATTTAAGTACATTTATAAATTTCACTGAAGGACATTCAAAGAAACATATTCAAAGATAGAATGTTATGGACATAAAAGGTATACGAGTCGGCGGTATGGAAATTATATCTATTTTACTGTCAATTTTTGACATGAGTTGTAAAATTCATGTCAATTTGTCGACACAAGATGGAATTCACTTTTCACTGATACGAGTTTTGCTATACCTAATAAATAATACATATCCGTAAATGCGGATCAAACTTCTGCATTAATGACGAAAAATAACCGCAACTTTTAATCGTTAGTTAAATAACGTGGTTAATATATTAATACTTTAAAACTCACATTATGAAACGATAATTTATTGATCATTTACTTCAACTTTTTAACCACAAATTCATATTAAAAGTTAATATTGACTTTTGACTTTAAAGTTATACTTTGAGCAATTGTTGGTTGATTTGTTTTTAAAACCGAGCAAACCAGAATTTTTAACGGATGCAGATGCTAATTTACATCCTTTAATATATAAATTATTAATATTAATATTATTAACTTATGGGGAAAATAGCTCCGTGGTAACGCATCAGACATTCACTTCTTAGAAACTGAACAAAAATATGTCACTTTTCGTGATCTGCGTAAGTCGAGTGAAACACCCATAATGGGTAAAATGCACAGTGGGGGTAGTGCGAATCCAGAAACACAATCAACCAATAATCAATCTCCTCCAAACATTACCACTTTCGTCTCGTTCACATTCACAGGCGTCCACTGATTTTTTTGAAAAAAAAAGTTATCTAGTGACCTCACAGTTTTAAAAAAAGTGATCAAAAGTGACCCATTTAGGAGCCTATTCTATAATTTACGTGTTTATTTTAACGACCTGTTAAAAAATTTAACCAACGATAACAGACGTCATTGAATAAAAATTAAAAATTTTATTTGACACATATTTTTATTGGTTGAAATTTTAACATGACGTTAAAAATTATCAGGAAAGTTACAGAATAGGCTTTTATATGACTCATAAAAATAAAAATGCCCTATTTGGTATTCTTGATTTTGGTACGCAGTCCAGATGAGTTGACGAGAGCAGAGTAGCGTGCGCACTATTCAAAATAAAAATTACCAAACCAACACAATATAAATTAAAACTTAAAATTTTAATGCCGACAAAAATAAAAAACATTTAATTGAAAAAAAGACTATTAACTAAGTTTATTTATTTGTAAATGTGACCTATAGTGACCTTTTTCGTCTAAAAAGTGACTTTAAGTTACTTTCAATGAAAAAGGTGACTAAAATCACTTTAAGTGACCTTGGTGGACACCCTGCATTCTTACTTCATAGTGCGATTCAAACATGCTCGTTTATTCTTCACACTAGGAATCATGCGTTTACGTAGTAAACCATCAATCATACCTAACCACTTATTCCTCGCATGCCCACGCAATTGTTCACCCTCAATCTCACCCGCTTTTCATTAGACATTCGCTGAAGATTGCCGAACCACCTCAACTGACTTACTCCCATTTTCTTAACCCTTCGGTAACCAAAATAATTTTTTGATGCGATATTTTTTATTTAACCCACTGATAAAATTCTCTGGTTTATTTGGCCCTAATAAAGAAAATATTAAATATTGTAATTTTATGTGACTTGGCATATTTTTTTAATTATATTGAATACCCATATTTACACTCTTTTTAATCAACAATATACTGTGTATTTATCTTGAAAAATAAATACCTGGATATTTTACATCACTATTAGCATACACAGTATTCCGGACACGATCATCATCTATTCAATATATTTTTATAAATTTCCCAAACGTACAATTACGTTTTCAAAACTAGTTTAAAAAATTGCAATTCTTCTCAATCTACCATTTTAATCTAACGGACATGTGAGATGATAAATAGCGTCACTTTTGCACACATGGCTTACTATTGTAGTCGAGTACACGTTTGCAAATAAAAATGCAAATATGCGTGCGGTGTTGCAGGTTACAACACGTACACGTGGAACGAGAGCGCGCACACCGACCGCATCCCGGACGAGATCCTATCCGTGAGCTACGAGGACGGCAAGTGGTCCAAGCCGTACTACGACTGCGGCGGGGGCAACATTTGGATGCTAACGTACACGGTGCCGTTCTTCGGCTACCAGAATAACACGTATTTCTTCAAGTAAGTACAGTGTGCAGTAGGCGAGTAGACCAAAGCGCAAAGCGCAGCCATGAATACATATGCATGTGCTGATTATAGTTTAATGTTAAGTGTTTAGTTAACTTACTGAAATATGCAGTGTGCTCTCCGCTTAAATATTAATTTGACTGACATACTGATGCCACTGTGTGTGGAACTTACGAAATATTTATTGCTATGAGAAACCCTATTAAAAATTGGGCCAATCTTGCGATGTGCTACTTCACCTCTGATTTGGATGAAGCTTTGTAAATTTATCACCGCTTGCGTAAAACTAAAGAAAAAAATACTAACAAGTAATACAGTTTAATGGGTCACTTTATTCGTTCAACGTGGAACGTGAAAGCGAGCTTATCTTCAAACAAGTTCCATTAATACTGAGTACTGATGTGATTTGAGATTGTCGACCGTGAGTTGTGTAGACTTAGTGTTTATTTGTGAAAACTGCCAACAAAGCAAACTTACCTTCAGGTAAATTCCACCTAAATATATTTTTAACCGACGAGAAAATGGAGGAGGTTCTCTAGTCGATGTGTATATTTTTTTTATGTATGATCACGTACAACTTTTCACAGAGTAGTCCGATTTTGATAATTCTTTTTTTATTGGATGGTGTATTTCTCTGAATTGGTCCAATTTAAATACCAACCTTAAATTCTGCTCCTAAGGGTAGGAAAATAGGGGATGGTTGACTGTTCACACACTGAATTTTTACTAGTTTACCGATACTACCATGCATAATTTTCTACTGGTTATCCGATTAAAAAAATTCTACCCCTAAGGGTAGAAAAATAGGTAGCCACAAAAAATTAAAAACTTTTTAACAAAAACTTGAACCGACGAAAAACTGAAAAGCAAAAATTAGTTTCTTTTATTTTTCGCTTATCAGTTTTTCGACAGCTTAATTTTTTGTTAAAAAGTTTTTTGTACATCATTGTTTTTGTATCGCTGAGAAAAAACATTCCTATTTCAAATAATTAGGATGTACAAGTAATGTTTATGTTTTCACAAACAAACCCTAAGTCAACACAATTCACGCTTGACAAACTAAAATTATAGTACTCATTTTTAATGGAACTTATCTGAAGAAAAGCTCGCTTCCAAGTTTTAAGTTGAACGAATAAAGTGACTCATTAAACTTAGTGTTCAAGGTCATCCGTATCCGTCCGCTACTTAATACTATTTTTTCATTTAATTGGTAAGTAAAATAGGATACAAATCAAAAGGAATCATCCATTATGGAGGTAAAGTACTACAAGGTTGACCAATAATGGAAATGTGTTAATTTTGTTTCGATCTCCTGTAGAAAAGTTAACCTATGTTATAATTACAAAAATGGAAATAATATGCTTTTCAAAAGCACCCTTCACTGCATAATTTACAGCAGTACAAAGGCTTGAAGATTAATTGTATATGTTATTAATTAAACCCTCTTGTAATTGTATTTAAACTACATGTTTACGTGTGCAACGAAATTTTCATTGTATTAATAATAGCCTTTACTTATCTTCAAACTAATCACTATTGCATTATTGCAAGCAAATTTCAAATGAAGGTAATTATACTTTGCTTTGATTTGAATATTAATGAACAATAACATGTTTATCCTTAAAAGAGATTGTAAGCAATAAAAAGAATGTGATCAGATAAAAGTTTCATCCTTGCAAATAATTCAAGTCCCTAAAGATTTATTTTATTTTTCTCAAACAAGAACTCATTTATGTAACAATGGTCACAACTTCAGTCAAGAGCCAATTAAATTCTGATTTACAACGATCAGTTTATTACATCACGAAGTACAGTAAAATAAATTTTGTTTCGTAAGGGCAAACTTGTACGCATTTCAACATTGTACAGTACTTGTATCGCTTACGACTTTGGGAAAGCCTTCAAGTTTTATACGGTAATTACGTATTGCCAAGAAACTATGTTTTGAACTATTTCACGGTTTAAATTCATTAACCGTGTACATAATTATCAACATTTCAGAAATAAATGTATTATCATACATGAATTCGCAAAATTGGGATTTGTGTATAATTGTTACAAAGAACTAAAAGAAAAAACATTAGAAGCACGTTTGATTACACCGTGAGCAAGGTAATATGTCCGAAAAACTAGATTTTTTTTCTCTTCGAGTCCTTCAAACCGCTCGTATCATATCAGGATATTTTAAAATCAATATTGAATATCTTTTGCAATTTTGAACATTTATAGATAATTCTTTGACGAACTGAAAGCTTAAAAAGTAATCTTTCAAAATAATTACGTAACTCATGTGATACTAAGAGTTCCTCTAATATTTAAATAGTTAAATAGTAAATAGTAGTAATTAACGAAAAGTTCGAGGAGTAAATTACAATATTGCAGATAACTTGCGTATTAATCGAAAAATATGATTTCCTATTCCAAAAAAACCTCTGCATCATCATTACCTTACAAAAAAATAATGTCATAATAATGATATATGCAAATTCTTCTTGGGAACTTGGGAATTTGGTAATTTTCCATGGCAGATGTTAGTATTGGAAGTCTCACGACTCATGCGTGACTAGTTCGCTCTATATATTTTAAACGTGCAGTAGAAAGTCAATTACTTATAGGAGTCGCACTATTGATGCGATTATAGGAAATTATATTTCGTAAGTATTATCTTGGAAGCCTCGTTGCAGACAATGTATCGTGTACTATGTATCGTGTAAGAGTTCGGGTAAGCCGCGAACTTTACCGCCAGTGTTTTGAGCTTCGAGCTTCGATTTACTGGGCCACGAGCAGCACTAGGAGAAGCTAGCAGCAGCTTCGTGCTGCTTAGGACCGATAACGTGTCGGACGAATGAGGCATACCCCATCGCCATCGCGTTTGCCTCTTGTCTTCGTTCCCGTCCTCGTTGCGTCGCTCCGTCGCTTCGTCGCTTCATCTCCTCGTCATACACTTGACTCACCGCTCCGTTCGCCATTCGCAAAATCAGCGAAATATAAAAAGTACCATCGAAGTCACTGTCCTTATTCTCCACTTTTCTTGCTCTCATTTTCTTTTCAAATACCACGACTTGGTTGCTGGCTGCGGCAGAGCGACCATCGAATCCCGATTGCAACCGCACTGCTGTACTTGACAGTCCTTCAATGTCCTTCCAACGCAGAACCCAGGTATCCATTTCCCGTCATATTCAGGTATTTCTAATTATAATTAATGATATCGAACAAAAAATTCCGAGCAAGATCGAAATTTGTCTTAGTCGCAAATGATTTATGGTTGGGCATCAAGACAAAAATATTCTCCGCATTAAAATATCATTTCAAAGGGAAATTTTCAGGCGGTTTTTAATTCAAATATATTGTTCTACAATGTCTTTGAAAAGTGCATGCAAATAAGGTCCTATTTCCATTTTATTTGTTCATAAAACTAGAAGATACTTTATCACTATGATGCCTTCAAAAAGGAAATTTATAGTGATATCCCAAAGTTGTTGGATTGTCGATACTTTGACGAGATGCCACAAGAGAAAGTAAAACGTTGTTCTAAAATAAACCAACTTTGCTTTTAAAAGTAACGTAACATAAAATAAGAAAGGTTGAGCGTAGAAAGCGTATGTAACCCGAGGAACATGATATGCATTGCAATGTACGAGGTACAAGCAACGTAGCAACGATCAACGATTGAATGAACGAAGAGCAACGTTACAAGTCGCTCGGATTTAAGTGAAGTGGGTTTGTCAGCAGTCACGTGGTAGTCACGGAAACAATTCTGTAGTCGAGTTGGCGGGTTTTAGATGAACTATGCTGCTGTGCCAAAAACATTTCAATAACGTCGATTTTCGATTCGTTCAGATTCTTTCTAACGTGCTCATAAAGGTGAGTGCATATTACGCGATCGATCGACGGCTGTGTGCGTTCACATTCCTGCCCAATAATTTGCGATCATTTATGTCGTCCACATTGCATTCGAGTCCGCATTTGTTCATTATTCCGTTCCATTTTGATGTATTGCTCAACTAGCGAAGTTCCGCGAAGGTACGAGCATACGCAGCCTTTTGTCGTTTTGGTTTTCCTCGGGTTTTTATCATCCTCATGCGGTACCAAAAAATTTATCGTATTTGTTCGCCTCCGTTTGCGTAGATCAACTTTAGTGTGTCTCCATCATTTTCTTGTTTCTCCATGCCTATTTTTATACTTTCACAAATCTAATTTCAGTAACCTTTTACACTCAACTCTATATAGGGACTCAAAATACACGTGTTACGTAGAAACTAATATAAATTTGTCACGCCTTTGTAAATTAGTTTGCGTTGAACTCAGCTGTAAATAAATATATCACTACCTATTCAAATTGAGTTGAAACGTTGGGACGCTATATTCATAAATTTGATTTCACTGTGTCTACCTTTGAAACATTTAGTATTTTAGGCATAAAATGTGCTACTACCAAACATAGAATTGTCCAAATTGTTGCAGTAATATATGTGGTCATTATGCGGTTTCGATAACGTTTTCTATTGGTGGTGATTCTATAAATGCATTAGAACAAAATGTGACTGACCAACCTTCTTCATGTTTTTACCATTTCAGTATCATTAGCTCTAGAACTAGAAGAATTAAAATAATTAAAGGATTCCGTTGTTGATAAAAATGTCGTTGATATTGCCTATTGAATTTACATTAGTAGCAAAAATATTTTAATTATATAAATTTGGTCATACTGATTTTCGTATTTATTCAAGTATTTGGAATTAATCACGGCACGGAAGTCAATTAATTCGAAGTGATTTCTCCTATCGAAGATTCGAAAATAAAAAATAACTAGTCGAGAAATCGAAGATTTACTTAAGAATTGTTTTTTTAATATACATTTTACTCATTTGAATATGTAATTTAATATGTGAATGGATGATAAGTCTGAGATTCTGGAGAACATTTGTATTTCTGCCAAAGTTATAAATGATTACCTAATTAAATATGCGTCGATTTGACAAGATTTTGATAGTTAAAATTTAATATATATTCATATTTTAGTACCTTTAAATTTATTATGAAAACAGTGAATAATACAGCGAAATGTAAGTTACTTTATAAAGTAAAATTTTAATGACCCATTATACCCATGTGTTTCACAATTTCATTTAAAACAACTGTAGTATTACTACTACTACGTCTAACTAAAGCACACTTTATCCTAATTCGTGGAATCTAGCAAGAGTGGCCCTTGTTCCAATTTCGGACAGATTTTATGACGTATCAATTCCGTTGAATGAATTAGCGTCAAGCACCCCTAATAACCAGTGCGTAACCTAACCTACCCTAACTAATCTTCCATAATCATAAGTAACCAATTAGATTGGTCATTAGTGGCAATGAGCGGTCGATATTCTGAAAATCCAATACTTGATTGGCTTTTAACATCATCACCGTTCGCAGGTAATTATCGTCCGTATCAGTTTAACATCGTTGAACGTAATATAAGCACGTTGGGTGAGCCGAATAATGTTGAATAAGAACTGTTTAATGAAACGTTAGTACATTTCGCCTGTTGAACTATTACTAATCCCTAGGATTATAGTCTGAATGTGCAACATTGATACTGTTTACTTGAAAATAGGGAAAATAAAACATGCTCTCTAAAAGAAAACGAAGGAAAAATACTGTAAGGTTTCATATACATGCAAAATATCAGTTCCATCTAAAGTATATGTTAACAAACTTCAACCTTATATAAATTTAATATCATCATAATTGCAATCTATACTATATTACTTACTGCAGCAATAAACCGCTTTTATTACATTTAAATTTTACTTTAATATCATATTAAACTTATGTGAAATATCTACTGTTATTTCAAAGGACTTATATATTTAACGAATGATTCAATAAGATTTATAGTACCAGTTTTATTACTAGTATAATTTCGTGCTGCTCTAAAAGCTACATCCAAATTTAAATATTTGTTACTTTAATTTAATAATTCCTCATCTATTTACAAAATTTAAGAAAACTGTATTAGTCCTTTAGAAGTGTTCTATTTGAAGGCATGAACATTTATTCGCAGCATGTAATGAACCCGAAAATTGAATTCTTTGTTTTATTTGGAATTCGAAAGAACAATGTCCTAATCATTTTGTATCAGCGGGTATCAAAGGTTCAAACTAATGTTGAAAATCCAAATAGGCCGCACATCAAAAGAGAAGATGTAAGACATCTTTAGATGACATTTTAAATCTATTTAAAGCCCTACAAGAAGAAAATAAACTCCTTAAAGAAGAAATCAAATTACGTCAAGCGGATTGAAATAATGCGAAACCAATTATATGGAGTGATGTTGCCATTACTAAATCTACTGCTTGAAGTGAAATCTTTTGGTGTTTCTGTTTTAGAACATTTCGAGAAAAGTACCAAAAACAAAACGCAAAAATGCGATGAAAAATAAGAAATTAATCATTTTTGTCTTTAAAATAGTAGAATAAAAATAATTAATGGTTGAACTTCTGGCTTCAAGATTGATAGTGACCTTCGCTAAAACGAGTGGAAAAAATGTTCTCTTCACTCAAGACATTAAACATAAAATTGTTCATTAAAAACTTATTGGAAATTATCGTCGTTCTGGAGTTGGTCTTAAGTTGACCTTATTTTCTACAAAACTTAATTAATAAAAAAACTGTATAAAACGGGTGGAAATATGCAAAGTTTCTCGTTACGTGCCTATCAAACTGTGCTAAATTTGGTCGTTGTGTGCATGCATTCTGTAATTAATTATGTACAGAATTTTCTCTTAACTGGCTCATAACTGATGATGTGCTTGTTTGTTGAAACTTTATAACTGTAGCGGTATTGACTCTAATTTTGTGTACACAAATTCTAAATTCGCTTATGGGGCTTATAGCTCATACATACCTATATTAAATATTTGACATATATGTACTAATTATAATGAAACCACGATACAATACCCAAGCCAAACTATAGCTCAGATGTTTTTTCATATTTGCCGGTCCATCCTAATTAATTCCGAATACCTGTTTATAAATATTTATTAAATTTTAATATCATGATTTACATTATAATGAAAAACTGTATAAATTAATACATTAAATATATTTTCATTTCCATTTTAACTGTTAATTGCTTCAATGACTAAATTAGAAAAACAAAAATAATACGCGCACCTCAATAAAGCATGGAAGTATTTTCAGTGTGAAATATTTTATAGCACCTCAAGTATTGCTGTCTAAAAAACTTTGATAGAAAAACAGTGAACTAGTACAGATGTTTTGTTTTGTTTGTTTCAGTGTTTCAACAGCAATATTTCAAATAAATATTTGTACAATGTGATATCGAATAAACATATACAAGCAGAAAATCAGGTGTTGTATGTTTATAATGTATGCAGAATATAATGATATATTTCTGTTTCGGCATATTGAATATTTTATGTTGGAAAATACGCAAGAACCAGATCTCAAGAGACCGTGTTCAATATCACCGGAGCCTTTTAAAATATACGTTCCTTTTATCGTACTGTCAGCACATTGCGAACCCCCTCGCAAATACGACAAATACGACACTTATGTTTCTATTTCACTTGCATAAAACATAACCCTGCTATGGTAAACAAATGTTTGTACAATGTATCGCTTTGTAACAGCAATAATAACAGGTTTAATGTGTTCAATGTAGCCATTGACACTACGGGAATACAAATAATATCGTCAAATATGCACGTGACACAGCAAAAACTAAGGGTTTAGGTTATGTTATGCGAGGATTTCCCTGTTTGGGACACTCGTCTGCCAGATGTTCTGATTTTTGCAGAATTGCTACGATATGTATATTATTCCATTCCGGAACTGAATATTTTACCAGTTTATTGATCAACTGGTTTTGTCATTTCTCGAATAAAATTTTTTGTGTTATAGTTTCGTTATTATTAATGTTATATATTACAAAAGAAAACGATACAATTTACAATTTAATATTTGAGCAATCTAAATTAAAATTGGCAAATTGTGATTTAATTTACTGCCTTACCAAATTATTTTAGGGTCCCAAATGTGATTTAGAACAAAAAAGTATAAACTCAAAGTTTACCGGCTTGTAACTCAAAAACCAAACAAGATATTGAGTCGCGCTCAACGGCATTGTACTTCCCACGCTCCAAATACACCATAAAGAAATTTATAAAAAATTTCGAAAATTTTTTTTTTTTTAAGTTTTTCAAAATCCAAATATTTTGATTATCAATTACTCAAAATCTAAGCAAGATACGAAGTTGCGGAGTACACCATTAGATCGGGCTCGTCGAGTTACATAAGTGTGGCAAATTTCATAAAAATATTTAGACGGGTTAACATTTTACAGGAAAAATTCAAAAAACGCAAAATTTTCCAAGGCAAATGCCTTAAAAATTTTTTGGCGAAAAATTCAAAAGTCTCAGAATTGGATGAAAATTTGGTTTTTGGGTAATTTAAGCATGGAAATTTCAGAACTGGTGGCCGTTTTGAGATATCTCGTTTAGTTTCCAAGATATCGAGTAACGTTTTTAAAATTTCACCTATTTTGACCTTTTCTCAGAACTTTCGCTCTAACTATTTTTGTTGCCAATTTAATAAAATAAAATTACACAAGCTTGTAGAGAAATCCCTGCTAAATCTAACGGTGATGTCCGCAAGTCCAACCCTGGTACAGTTTTTGAATTACAGTTGAATTTGTCCAGACATTTTTGACAAAAGTTCACTTAACCTTGAGATTATGCCCAAAAAATAAAATGGTTCAGAATGGGATGCAAATTTGGTTATTGGGTAATTAAGAGATGGGGATTTCAGAACTGGAACCCATTTTACGATATCTCTTGTAATTCTTGACTTAAGTGGTTTTGCGGAATCGGTAACGATATATTGAATAAAAACTTCGTGACTGTTATATTTAAGAAATGATTCCATATTATTACAGCTGGGGGTATCTAGCCTTATTACACACGAAATAGCAGTCAACAAAAAAGCGGTATTTCGTAATAAGGATAGGCTTATCATAATTATCCTGAGACGTGTACATTGTTAAATATTTATAATTCAAATTATGAATGAACAAAATGAAGAAATATTTTATTTAGGTTTGCTCAATAAAAGGAACAACAAAATTTGGGAAAAACTTTACATAATTATTTTTGGTTTAAGTTTTGTTTACTTTTAATTTAGAAAGAGCGTTTTCGCTGCTAGTGAAAAGTGAGTTTTCCACCGCCTGTCTGTAGAAGAATCAGTGTGTTTACTAGTTGATAGCTAGTCTACCATAAAATTTACATTTTTAAGATTTTGTTGCACACAACGTATTTATTTTTCCGATAATGAAAACCTCACGTCGTCTTTCCTTTGACAGGTAGAGCTTTTCTCTTCCTGCTTTAAAATCAGTGCACGACCTCATATGTATATTTGCAGAACCATCGACGATATAAAATATTTGTTTGACTGTTAAAACGTTTCATATTTGTTCCAAGTTTATCTGCTAACTACGAGAAAAACATTTTTTGAATTTTGTACTTAATTACGATAAAAACTCCAAGAAAAAAATGTTTATTCGTTTCAACGGGGTATTTTATTCTCTAGAACTTTCACAGCAAACATTTTTGTTTTAAATTATGTGAGAAGCAAGGAAAAACTAATTTTCCATGTTTATCAGAATGTCATCGCATGGAATTACTCCTGCGTCTCCTCCTCTAAAGCCCATGTCACGATCTATAATTCTGGGCAGAATTATGGACACAATTCCGAACAGAAATTTTATGGACGGTATTTTATGTATACAAAGTTTCTGTTTGCTACTATGCACATAATTTGAAATTTTAAATTTGACGTTTAGTAGTCGTTGCATGTTGAAAGATTGAATATAGATAATATGAAATTATATGCTATTGTAACATTTTTACTCGATACTCGCGTTCGGTGAAGTTGAAAGAGTACACAAAAGTTCAATTATAATTAACAAAAATAATTTAATTATTTCCAATTATTTATTTAACACACAAAAACATTAATAATTACATTTATTTACAGAACAACTATTTATTTCATCCGATTTATTTATCTTCACACGTTGAATATTTATCTACACTTAATAACGGTTCGCAGTAGACTCACAGTTTATCATACACTCACGGTATATCACACAATCACGATTTATCACTCACTCACTGTTTCAGGGTTTATGGAACAGACCGACGGCTCACCATAGACTAGACCGCCGTTTGCCAGGCAGCCCCTATATACTCCTGTATGGAAGGTTCTCGAACGTTCTAGGTTTTTCTATTTCGGAACGCCAAAACAAGATTTTGGTTACAATTTTGTATTTACGGTGTATAGTATAACATTACGGAAGTTGAAGAAAAATAAGAAATGATTATTATGTCTTCTAAAGTAGATAAGCAAGCATATTTATGTTTGTACCCCTCGTGTTTTACAACATATATACATGAGTGCTCTATATAACATTCTATCAGCATTTTTAATAAGTCTCTAGTACAAGGCCTCTTTAGTATTTTTAAATTTAATTTTGACTTTAACGCACTTTTACAAAATACTTACAGCCTTCAATAATTTTTTTCACTGCCCATACTTTCTCCTCACTTTCTGTCAAAAAAAGAACATGTTCTAAGTTTGTGAATAGAAAAGTAACCCTGAGAAAAAATTGGGTATGCAAGACTCCATAAAATTTTGTCTATAATTATGTCCACAATTCTATTCAGAATTATGATTTGATATCAGTGTAATAATGAGTAAATGGCGTGATGATATAATTTTTAAGTCTTATATTTAATTGTTTATCTGCATAAATATTTAATGACGTTGCTAGTAAATAGTTAATTTCGATTAGAAGTTCGGAAATCTGGGACGGTAGTTCCGAAAGAGGTGATGAGGCATAGAAAACGTAGAAGTGAATTAAATGAAAAAGCTGGTTTAACGTTGCACATTCAAAGTGACACGTAAATACCGTGAAAGAAGTAGTTGCAGAACACTTCGCTGTTTATTAAAAGGTTTATTATGTTCGTACAAAGTAGGATAGGTACCTTGCCTTACTTTTTCTAGAAGCAAATTGGAATCTCATTTAAGGGAAATTCTGTAATGCAGTTTACGTAATGTAATTACAAAATTTAAATTAGGTTTAACATGTTTTCAGCCGTTTTTTGCTTAATGATGTCGTTTTGTCGTATTTAATGATCAATATTGATTTTCCTAAATTCTCGAATACTTGAAACGTGCGACGGTCCTAATTTAGCGGGTTGTAGATTGGAATCTTTAATGCGAACGCGTTAGCCGAAACCGACAGCGGTAACTGATAAAGAAATGACAGTTCCCCTGACAAATTTAACCCAAGAAATTCCACAAATTTCCTTACCTATTTGTACTACATTTTCAATTACTTATGTATTAGCCCACTCTCGTTCAATAGCTAATTTTGCAGACTCTCTTCCCATACAATTCTCGACAATTTATTCCTCATCTAATTTTATCGATACACAGTTCATTATTTATTTTATCATTCATCATTTTTTTCGGTCAATCTGCGATGTGCTACTCCGAAATAAATAAATAAATAAATCATCACGCCTTTTACCCATTATAGGTGTGGCACTTTGCTTACGCAGATCTCGTTAAGTGATATATTTTTTCGTATGAAGTGAGGTTACCGGCCGTCAAATCATAGCCCCCAAAGATTTTAATAGAGGGGGAACCACAGGGGTAAATTTAAATTGTTAAATGTCGGTAGTGGGATACAAACTGGAGATCTCCCGATCCACAGTCCGATATGTTACCACGGAGCTATTTACCCCATAATGATGTACACATTTAATACATGTAAAAATATTCCTATTTCGAATAATGATTCCTTAGGTAAGCTTTCGCTTTACTCAATCTTTTCATAAACAAACCCTAATCCTACACAAATCACGCTCGACAAATTCGAATCACAGTACTGATTTTTAATACAACTTATCTGAAGATAGGGTCGCTTCCACGTTCTTTATTGAACTAATTAAGTGACCAATTAAACTGTGTTTTCAAGGTACAAATAAAAAGAATTTATCCTGAAAATTGGAGGCGAGGAAGAACTTTTTATTGAGATTCTGCTGTTGATTACTAGACGTCAAACAGCGTTACCCACAGTTTTTTTTTGAAGCGATAATACACCATTTATATAATATATATGTACATAATTCGCCTACATTTGCTGAAACGGTATGATGTTATTTGCTTTCTAGCGTATTATAAGTGTAGGTAGTGACGTCACGTGCAGAATAATATGCATTTAAACTTGCTGTTTAGTAATATAATAAAATAATAGTACCTTGTACATTAGGGATTTCAATATCAAAATAAATAATTGTATTACACCGCATTAAAATTATTCACAATTTCAAATAATAAATTTTTACTACACAGATTTTAATATGCACAACAACTATGATAATTGTATTAATATTTGCGTTATTAAAATTTCATGCATGGTAATTTTTAATTGTAAAACATAGAATATAAAATATAATTATCTACCGTTTGTGTTCCTCAATTTAATTATCTATTTTAATCATAATTATTCATATTTCACATGATTAACATATTTCGAATGATAATCTGTCATCAAACAATTTATTTAACAACGAAACAAGTACTTTAAAAAGTTTACTCGTTTCGTGGTACCTCTAAATGCAATTGAAAAACTTTTAATACCTACAAAAAGTGGAATTAAGTTTCGGTAGAAACTTTGTTATTTCCATTGCATACCTAAACTAAGAATACACTGTATTCGAGACTGTAACCATATTTTTGGAACTTTGTAATAGAGTGTTATCGTATAAAGTACCTAAATAAATATTTTGCTGTTCATTTCAAATCAAACATGAAGTAAAATGAGCTAAATCTCCGTGGTAGTGTATACTTATGGTAATAAGTAAAGAAATAACAACTAACTTAACGTTGAAATTACATCCGAGGTTTAGTTTGATAATCGAATGATTTTGTTTTTTTCGTGTTATATTTTACATTTAACTGAATTAAAATATATATTTTTTAATTAATTTCTGACATTCTCGTTGATCAAAGAACATTTTTTTAACGCTTATCGTGCGAAAATAAAAAATGAATATAGGTATACCGTATACATTACACTACAAAGTTCACAGCTTTACAAAATTCTTGAACAAAGCCTTGACACCTGACACCATGTTTATAAATTTGTAAATACCTTTGTGGACTTACAATTTTAAATGCTGTCTGAATTTTGTTGTGCAAAATTTAAGTTTGACACTGGTTTTAATCGATGTTTATCAATTTCAATGAAACAAAATTAATAACATGTATTTTTTAAGGGTTATTTAACATTTTCTGTTTTTTTAATGATACTATTAGATTATATTTTAAGCCTTACATAAATATAGTTTTCGAGACATAATTTTTCAAAAACAGTATCAAATTTTAAACATTCCTCAATACACGTCAGAGCTACGTCATTTACTTACGGCCAATAAAAATAAAGTCACTTCAGTGATTAAAATTGAAACTATGTTTTGATTTCATAAGCTGTTTTCTAATTTCTTGACAGCAATAGCTGATTAAATAGGGAATACCGCAATATTTAACCATGTTACCTGTATTATACAGGCTGGTTTTGAAATTATTGTCATAAATTTAAGGGTAAGTAGATGTGTAGATTACAAAAAGAAACATTTTTTTTAGAAAATCGAAAAAAGAATATTTGATTTTTCTTAAGGAATGTAAATTAATATTTCATTAAAAATGTGATTATCAAAAATACATTCAAAATTAGTTGTATAAGAATTTGTGTAGAATGACGATTTAATAACCCACAAACATTACGTAAATTAATTTCAAATATTAAAGTTATGTTTTTATTTACAGAAGAATGCAAATTGCCTTTGGTCCCAAAAATGTTAGTTTCATGAAAACTACCCTTAAATATGCGAGTTTTAAAAAATTTCGTTTTGTTTCGTAATCTACATATGTCATACTACTTACCCTTAAATTTACAATATTAACTTTAAAACTACCCTGTATGTAGAGATGATAGTATTTGTATCATATTTGTATTTTGTATATAACTATATTTTAAGGTTAGAACACTAGCGAAGAAATAAATGACGTCACGAATTTGAACCTCCCATAGTTTATTACCAAAATTATGAATGAAAAATATTCAATTTTCAAATTTTCTTCCTTGCAATATTCATAAAATAAGCTAAATTTTAACCCTCGGAAAACACATTGAGCTAATCTGACCCAAAAAAATTTTATACTTTGAGATTTTCCATATAAATTTTCAGCTGAAAATATTATGATTAAAAGATTACAATATTTTTGTACAATTTAAATTTTTTTGAAAACAATTTTTTTTGCGTTTTTTTCACCTTGTCAAATTTTGCATAATTCACTTCTATCGAATCTAAAATATACCTCAGAATTTTTTTAGACCAATCTATGCAGTCATTGCAGAATAGTAGACGATCAAATAAAGTATTGAATTCAGTGATAAAAGAAATAGGTGTATTCTCGGAAGGTTAATGACCCAATTATTACCCCGACAGCAAAAGCCAAAGGGAAAAACAATGACAAACAGATTTTGCACGCCAGGGAAATATAAATCACGTCAAATCAAGAAATAGTAGTAATAACGGAATGCCTATCAAATTTTAGTTATCTTGTGAAACCTTATTTCAATTTGTTGTTTCCTGGAATAGAGAATGTTACTCTGTCGTGTATTTCTTTTATGGAAAACCGTTAAGAAATGGCGTCTATATTGGCGAACAATCATCGCTATACATCATAAGTTACATATGCATCCCAATGGCTACTGCTCAGTTATGCATCGATGTGTCGTTTAATATTCAGATAGCAAGCTTAACATAACAGAACTTCAATAACACACAGAATATATGTCCGCGTGCCCACGACCATAACAGTGCGTGGATGTGTGTAATTGAAGTAATCACATGATCGAACATGTGCATAGAGCGAACAAAACACCCAGTTAAATCTATTGTGAATGTGGTTAATATGGAATAAAAATGAAGCAATTATAGCGACTAAACATCAGTCCTCTGTAATAAACAAGTCGATTATATTCGCGACTAATATTGCTTTAAAGCGATACAGTTTCCTATTATGTATTGGTATTGATAACTTGCCGTTGTTATGTTAAGTTATAATATTCTTTTCCTATTTCACGTACACAAAGTCAATTTTGTGACACTGTTTTTCTCAAAAACAATGCTACAAAAATTAATTTTGTGCAACTGTTTTTGGGAATTTATTATTTGTGAAATTAACAGTCTGTCAAACTTAGGGCTGTCATTGCTCACGTAAAATTATTGAATCGGAGCTTCTACGTCGGGGTTGCGGCCTAGGACCCGATAGGCCCCGCGGGCAAAGTCCCTTGGTGACCAGTGGTATATTAAACATGCCGTACAATTTTATTTTATTTTTATTGAATTTACGAACGTGAAATAGGAAAAGTAGTATGAACAACTCGTGTTACAATGCCTAATTGTAATACTCGTATCACAAAAAAGGTCATTGTAACACTAGTTGTTCAATATACTATTTTTCACGACATGCCAGGAAACCTAACCTTTCTTCTCCCGAAATAGTGAGGAAAATGTGTTTTTCCTGTCTAAAAAAAAAATATATATATATTGTAAAAATTATAAATAAAAATATATATCATCACGCCATTTACCTATTATGGGTGTGACACTCTGCTTACGCAGATCTCGGTAAGTGATATATTTTTGCGTATGAAATGCGGTTACCAGCCTTCATGTCATAGCCCCCAAATTTATTAGTGGAGGGAAAACCACAGGGGTAAATTTAAATTGGCAACTGCCGGTAGTGGGATTCGAACTGAGAATATCCACAGTCCGATGCGTTACCGCGGAGCTATTTACCCCATAAATTATAAATAAATTCCAAATTTAATTGAAAATCTTTATTTTAAAGATATACTTTAAATTATCTTACAATTATGTCTTATCTTTTTCTTTTTCTAGATTAAATCACAATTTGACAACTTTAATTTAGATTTAGGATTGGTCCATTGGTAAGACTGTTACACCGCCTTGCGTCTGTAACCTACCTTTTGACGTGTTTGTTGTGTTGTCAAAGTGTATTTAAGGTCCGAGCAAATCGTTTTTATAAACATGTGAAATAAATGTATCTAACACGAGAAGAAAGCGCTTTTTCTCTAGTTTGACAAATAACTATATTGTTATGTAAGGTTCTGTATTCTGTGACGTTAAATTAAGGAGGAAAACGTTTTTTGAAATGAAAAATTGTGAACACAAAATAATATTTTTACGCGATTTACATAAAATATTCTTGTTCAAAATAATGAAGGATGAAAAAAGTTTATAACACAGAGTAATTAAAAGTTTTATTGTCTCATTAAAAAATTTTAAACTGTATGTAATAATAAAATATCTACACGATTTACCACAATTTAAATTTTTATGGAAGTTTAGGAAATTATATATTTTTATAATATTTTGAACGACATTTTAAACTTCTTTAACACGTATGAAATATTATGATTTTTTTTTTTGCTTACGAATTGTATTTTAATTAATATTCCTCATATCTGTTAATTTAACGAAAAAGTGGCAGCGAGTTGGTTTTGCAGTATGTACAATGCTTCTTGCTTTAAGAAATTAGGTAATAAAGAAAGCGAGAAAGATTTTATTAAAGCGAAAAACAAATTTAATTTAGGATTACGATTAACAGTGTTCGCAATATAATTAAACATGATAACAAGAGTAATTCTGGAGAAGAAAAAAATAAGACAAGAAATAAATTTGGTCATTTCGTAAACATTGTAAAGCAAAAATCTTAAAATAAAGGTTGTACCTTCTTTCTAGCGCTTATACGAAATTCCAGAGGCTCTGTACGTCACAGAATATTAAATGCTTCACTTCCGACCCCCTGATTTTAGATAGCGTGAAGAGAACGATGAATTGGCTCTTCTGTATCAAACGCTGTTAATTTTTAACGAGATCGCCCAAGCACAGATTAAAAGAATAAAGACATCTAATTAACAGATAAAATTAATTATTATTAAATTTGATATTGTTCAGTTCGGGGATAGATATTGACGATAACTTGTAAATTAGAATTTGAAATTAATTATTATTTACTATGCAAAATGCTCTGCTGCTTTCAAATTAACTTGACATGTAACTGTTTGTTACCAGGTACCAATACGGTAATAATTATGATGAAACACAATAATATTGTATGTGCTATGTGCTTACAGCAAAATCTGCAGAGAATTTACGCATCACCAGGCAAAACATCCACATATTGTGATAGAACAGACCCAAAAACTTTATAATAACATAAATCAAACATGTATACAATTTTCAACTTCAACAATTATTGTAGTATTACAAAGCAAATTTATTTACAACTCAACAATGTACATTGTTTAAATCCTTTTTTGTACAACACAGATTTAATTTATAATTAATTTTAATGTTTCATATTTACCTAACCTTTAATCAAAGTAAATTCTACTTCATACAATTATTTTCCAATGAAACTACACAGCAGAATTATTCAAAAAACGACGTTAGAAATAAAGTACGAAACCTCAATCTAAAAAAGTAATTTTCAGGGCAACGGCCCGTTCACCAATGCACCCCGTAGGTCGCAGGTTCGATTAAGAGAAAAGTCAAAGGCCGTGCAAAATTAAAAAATAAAAATCTACGTAAAAGAAAAATAATAACCAAGTTGAAGTGCAAATGACATATTGTTCAAAAGCATAATTAAGGACACCACCAAACTTCAAAGCATTTATTAAAACAATTAATTCTGCTTTACTTTTTGTTCAAATGCTACATATTTTAGTCGGGAAAAAATGGTAGCATAAATAAATAATTAAATCTAGTAGTTTTCAATTTTAAATTAAGGTTAACGTTAAGGTACTTCACCTAATAAATTTGAATGATTTTTTTTAATTTGTATCCAATTTTACCCCCAGTTACAAAAAAAAAATACACAGTAAAAAATTAATAGTTAAAATTGACAAAACTTTTAATCCACAATGATCCACCGTTGATTTTTGTTAATTAAATAAATTACAAATTTG
Source organism: Poecilus cupreus (assembly GCA_963942605.1). Lineage (NCBI taxonomy): Eukaryota > Metazoa > Arthropoda > Insecta > Coleoptera > Carabidae > Poecilus > Poecilus cupreus. Next base: position 14,153,508 of record OZ012715.1, read on the forward strand.
TTAGCAAACAACAAATTATTTGTGTGTATTTCGTAACTAAATATATAAATATGTACTAAATTAAGTTGTTACAAACTTTCTTTAAATAAATAAATAAAATAAATAAATATATCATCACGCCTTTTACCCATTATGGGTGTGGCACTCTGCTTACGCAGATCTCGGTAAGTGATATATTTTTGCGTATGAAATGCGGTTACCAGCCGTCAAATCATAGCCCCCAAAGATGTTAGTGGAGGGGGAACCACAGGGGTAAATTTAAATTGGCAACTGTCAGCTGTGGGATTCGAACTGAGGATCTCACGATCCACAGTCCGACGCGTTACCACGGAGCTATTTACCCCATTTCTTTAAACAGTTTCAAATTGATAAGTTAGCTAAATTTGTTATTATTGACGAGTCTATTTGTTAAATTTTATAAATCTTGCAAAAATAACAACAATTTTTTTTTTGTTAAAAATTCAGAATTGACTAAATTTTAATTCAACAAATTGGCATACTTTTTCATATTGTTAATTGAACACAATATATTTGTTAATATTAACTAAAAATACTTAACAACCGCAAAATTAACAAATCGCAAATCAATTTTTTTTACTGTGTAGTATTAAGTGACGGTAGGACACTGATGACCATGAAAACGTAGTTGAGTGGCTCACTTCGTTTAACGTGGAACGAAGAAGTGAGCTTATCTTCAGATAAGTTTAATTAAAACTTGAGCACTATGATTTGAGTTCGTTGAGCGTGAGTTGTGTAGGCTTAGGGTTCGCTTGTAAAAAGTGCAAACGAAACGAGCTTACCTACATGTAAATTTCACATAAATAAAATTTGTACATCATTGGAAATAGGAATGTTTTTTCAGCGCTACTCAAATAATGATGTATAAGTTTTGTTTATATGAAATATACATGTAGGTTTTGAACAAACCCTAAGCCTACACAACTCACGCTCTACAATCTCTAATCACAGTATTAATTTTTAATTGAACTTATCTGAAGATAGTTGTCTACCACGTTCTACGTTGAAAGAATAAAGTGACACATTAAACTGTGTTTTTAAAGTCCTCTGTCCGATCGCCACTTAATACCATTATTCCCTTTAATTGGGAGTAAAATAGGATACAAATCAAAAGGAATCATCCATTCTGCAGGTGAAGTAGTACATAACAAGATTGACAAACAAAACAATTAACATAATTATGATCGTCGTAAAGATTTGCTTCGACAAACATTTTAAAATTTGCTGGCGCAGAACAATTTTAGTATTTATTGAGAAATAGCAGGGTAGCAAACAAATTTATAACGAAGTAAAAGTCGGTAATTTGGTTGGTTGCAGGTCTTTAAATGTATAATTTCATTTTTATTGCCTTGCTGCTTCTGTCTCCATTATACGTTCACACTAGCTGCACATAACCAATTTATATGATACTGCAAATTCATATCTTAAATTGGATATGTTCACTGAACTATTAAGAACCCAATTTTTCGCTCGTGTTGGCTCGTAGTGAAAATGAGATTTCATACCGGAAACACTTGATCTTTTAACACTAGAATCAAACATATTATTCGATCAAGCGATAAGAATTGTCCATTTCAGAACGTTGGAACTATTCGTATCCATCAAGACTCTTTCTCTTATTTTATACCTGCTATTATACTTCATTGCTTCCGATGCAATGTAATAATAATCATATAAATCTCTGGCGATCGCCCTTTTAACTTTTTACAAGTTAATAAAATTTGTCATTTATGTTTTATACACATTACATTCCCAGTTCGAATCCCACAACCATTTTTATTTTAACTCTGTGGTTTCCCCTTTAGTAATATTTTTGGGGGCAGGAACTTAACAGCTGGTAATCGTGTATCGTGAGATCCTCAGTTCGAATCTCACTGCCGACAGTTGCCAATTTAAATTTACCCCTGTGGTTCCTCCTCCACTAACATCTTTGGGGGCTATGATTTGACGGCTGGTAGCCGCACTTCATTCGTAATAATATATCAATAACCGAGATCTGCTGAAGCAGAGTGCCACACCCATAATGGGTAAAAGGCGTGATGATATATTTATTTATTTAATTAATCCCACTTCACCGAGATCAGAGTGCCACACCCAAATTGAATCAATGGCGTGACGATATATTATCTTCCGCACATATATTGTGCCGGTCAAAATTTTCGATAGTGAGTTTTCAACGGAAAAAAAATATTTTTCGGGGTCCCTAGAACACATTGAGAGAAAAAAATGAGTAAATTTAAATAAATCCATTTATTCGAAAAAAGAATAATTTAATAAAATATAAAATTTATTAGTAGCAACAAAATATTTATTTAAAATAAGTGTAAGCGATTTATTTAAAACAAACAAATTTATTTATTTATTTCATTATTTAATTGAATTTAATAGAATTAAACATAAAATTATTTAATTTTCATAAAGAATATATTTAATTTGAATTTTGATAATAGTCAATTACCGATATTTCTATAATAATAATAATAATAATATATCATCACGCCTTTTACCCATTACGGGTGTGGCACTCTGCTTACGCAGATCTCGGTAGGTGATATATTTTTTCGTATGAAGTGCGGTTACCAGCCGTCAAATCATAGCCCCCGAGGATGTTAGTGGAGGGGGAACCACAGGGGTAAATTTAAATTTGTAACTGTCGGCAGTGGGATTCGAACTGAGGATCTCACGATCCACAGTCCGACACGTTACCACGGAGCTATTTACCCCATCCGATATTTCTGATATTTATTTATTAGAAACTAATGAAAATATATCAATTTTAAAAAACAAAATGAAATATTTTTTTTAATTAAAACTAATATATTAGGTTTGTATTTGAATGATAAAATTTATTTGTTATAAATATTTTTTTGGTGAAAGTAATAATTTTTTTCTCTGAGTGCAGGGTTTTTTGAGCGAACCATTTCTGGATTTTATAAAAAGAAAAATTCATTACATTATCATGTATTACAAGTTAATAATAATTACAAGATGAAGATAATTGATAATGATAATCAAGTGCATTGAAATAAGAACAAGATAAATTTCAATTTTAAAAACTCAATATTTTCTATTCCTACTGTAATTATTATTTTTTCAGATTCTACTCCAGTACTTTTTATTTTAATCTGTTGACAAAAGAAAATTATTATTTTTATTTTTTGCATGTAATAATTGTAATCCTTAAATTCTAAGATAAACTATACAATACACAATTCTTTAATCAATTCTTCAACAGCCTAAAATTTTTTATTAACTGGACTTTTTACGGGTTTTTTCAAGTGGGTTTTTTTTCGAATTGAGTTTTTTCATGACAGCCCTGTCATAGAACACGATTTCACTATTATCAGTCGAAAGGGGTAGTTTACTTTGGGTATATCTTAGTAAATAATTGAGATACAGTAAATCTTGTTATAATAGAAAAGATGTAGAATAATATTGGCTAAAATTTTTATTTGAAACTTTTTAATATATTTGGCACCGTTAAGAAATTAAAAGTTATGTGGTGACCCTATCAGATTCTAATGACATTATCATTTTCAAATTTAATATTTCGACTTTGGATGAACAAATTAAGAGCTGATTAGATTTTGGTGGCTAACCATCAACCTTGAAGGCCTATAATGTATAAATAATTAAGTAAATTTTGTTATAATGAAAAATATTTTTAAGGTTTCGACTTTTAAATGTATTCTCAATGAGTAAGAATAATTATAAATCGTGAAATATTTATTTATCATTCTGCACACTTTGAATTTAGTGAATGTTCCACAACATAACATAAGCGAGCGAGAAATTTTGACTTTTATGGTTAAATATATTCGCATTAGTGTTGACATACAGTGCGTAAAACTATCACTGTCAGTAAAGCACCAAATTTATGTCCGTCAGATTTCTGATATTAACTAGAACTAGGCCGACTAGAAAATATATTGTGTAAATTTCATCAGGATATTTGTTTTCAGTTGATATGTCATATAATTTCAGTAAAATTGTTAGTGTTCTCATAATTGCGTTCCATGGCCGAGTGCATTTAGCTATCTATATTCACACCGAATTGACAAATACCAATATTTGTGATACTGAAAACATGATTTAATTACAGCGAACGCTCATTATGACGGTTACAGTTAATTGAACTCATTTTTTTATTCATTTCTATATAAATAAATGCGTAAGAAAGTCATTGCCGTTTATCGCATCGTTATATCTCTTATATTTTCTGAGACATGAGGTTTTTAATATTTTTGAAAATGCACTGTAGCCACTTGAACTGAAAAATTATGCACGATATCTACAAAAGCTTCAGTTTTGTTGTTTTCATGCAATTTATAACAAATTAGTAGATTTAAAAAAAAATCAATAGTCAAAATTTCTTTCAATATTTCGACCGGAAATAACTCGAAATATATTAAAGATACAGGCTTGCGGTATTGACTAATCGATTCAACTCGCAAAAATACATAAGTATACAAAATTACAGAAAAATCTATTAACGCATTCATATTTTAGAGGAAAAAGTCTGAAAACGACCTGAAAAGTAAAAAATGTCGGTCTGAAATAGCAATTTTCAGACTTTTTCTGTAACTTTTTAACCCGCCAACCAAATTTTCTGAAATTTTACATATATATGGTTTTCTTTGAACTGGATCCTGTGGTGTATATTTTGAAACCGGATCTTTTTTATTTTCAAGATATTGCCTATCAGAATTTTGAAAAAAAATTCAAAAATTTTCCTAATTTATTATAAAATGTACGATGCACACAGAACTGAAGACATTTGTCGATAGTCAAAATAACTGACAGCAATATATTAAAGTTTTTTTTTATGAGCAAACAGAGGGATAACTAATAGTAATTAAAAATAATAATTCCTATCAATTTAATGTAATTTATTAAATACTAAAGTAATTAATATAAATTTCTTATTGTTTAAACTTGCATTGTTTGTTTCATTATAATTAACTACTATTAATAATCAATGTAAATTATCCTTATGTTTATTTATAAAAGTACGCGTAAATACATTGCTGTCAATCATTTTAATTGTAACGAAAAACTTCCGGTATGTTTTAAGATATCATATCTCAAAAAATATAAGTGAAACGACGATGAACTCAATGGTAATGAGTTTCTTAGAGTGTAATATATTAAGAAATACAATTAGAAGAAATCAAATTTTCAGTTTGGTGAAATAGACGCGCAATTTTCTTTTACATGAATGAATGAATTACGTAATTATTGATTGAACTTCTGCTTTACCTAATGAAATTATATACAAAGATAAAAGAGGAGATAAAGAATAGGGTAATTACGAGGAATCTAGGACATGCGTGTACACAACGTACTCTTGAATGTAGTAAAGGAGATACGAAGTCATTGTTAAAATGTAGGTACAATCAAACAACAATTTCAACTGGAATTGCCGTCTATAGGAAAATAAACATACGTTATCGTTAACAAGTAAAAAATAGAGGTACCGTTCGCTCCGAGAATTTCAATAATAATTGGATTGTCGGAAAAACTACAAAAAAATATGTTCTCCTTTTTAGATGACATCCAATTTCGGAAACATTTTTTATGAAATGAACAAATAAATCAGAATTATGGTATTGCTGTAACTATGGATTACATTGATTTTTAAATTTATGTAAAGTATTTTAAATTATTATTATTATTATTTTTAAGCGGTCTCAACTGCTGAGGTTATATGCCGCTTCGGTACCTCGTTTTCGGTGGTGTGACAACGACAGGCAGTATTCGCTGGTATGGGTTTTCGAAAAGCGGTCACCCATCCAACTACTAACCACGGGCAGTATTGCTTAACTTGCGTTATTGAGTGAACCGGCTTTAACGCTACCTATCAGGCCGTCAATTTTAAATATTATTACATTTATTATTGAATAATAATTTAATAAGTACAGTACATATTATAATTGAGCAAAATTTTCCTTTACTTTCTTTTTGAGGTTGATATATTATTATATTGTCTTTCGTCTACTTTCAGGAGATGAAATTCAGGTAACAACTGAATATATTTATTGTTGAAACGAAATATTTATTATTATTATTATTAAAATTTTTTATTAAAAATTTATTTGTTACACGGTTTTTGACATCTGTGTTCCAATATCATGAGGAGTATTATAATCACAAGCTTAAACATAATATTTACATTCAATTTTAAGACATTACATTACAGTTTTTTTGGAAAAATAAATAGAAAAACAAAAAACCAAGAGCATGAAAAAATATAAAAACCTTAAAATAAATGGGCGTTTATGTCCAAAATAATTGTCGTTCGAATGTAATTGCAACTATTAAAAGTTAATAGAAAAACATGACAAAATATTCTGTTTAATGTTCTGTGAAAAAAAATATGAGAGCCTCTATTTCCATCAAACAAAAATCTGGGAAATAATTTGCTGCTGATTTCACTGTGATGCATTCCAGGCTTTTTATAGCAGTATTCAGTTTTTTATAACTTGACAAATTTTCATCGAACATTGAACATAATCATACAGATGTGACACCAGCTTAGCAAGCTTGCTCTTCGACCGCTAGTTCACAATACAATCCTAAGCCAACAAAACGCATTTTTGATGGATTTGCTTCGTTCACTTTTAACAAAAGACCCCTAAGCCGATAGAATGCAACGCATGCCCAACAAACTCAAGCCGTTAATATCGGATTAAACGAAAGTGTAAAAGCAAATTTGCAATAGTGGATATTTGCGCTCGCTGGTCAATAGTCATTTATTGTTTTAAATTTAAATTAACAGCTGGAATATTGATCCTACCTAATCTACTTGGAAAATTGCTACTCCATTTTTAGAGTAAATGTAGTTCAGAAAATTCCTTCTTTGTCCACATGTGTAACTTTTGACGTTTAATGTTTATCTTGTCTTTTCAGCCAATTTATAGACCAAATTTCCTTCTTGTTAATTTTTATTTGTGATCCAAAGCTACAATTTTTGTTATTGACGTTAACAATAATAATAATTTAATTTCAATAAAGCTCTCGATTTTTACTTACAATTATTTACGATCACAATGTCTAATTTGACAGTTTAGTTGTGCGCAGGCATATACACAAACTTATATGCAATATTATAAAGCAATGACAATATTCCAAAAGATTGATTAAAATTTAGTACAAAATTATGTACATAATTTTGGACCAAATAATGCATCGTGTCAAACGGCCTTAAGTGTAGAGTTCAGACAATAAAGAAAGGTTAAAGAAGAGTGGCCAACGAATGCGATTTTTTGTTGCTGACTAGAGGAGATCGAACAAACGTAATTTAGAACAACATTTTTTCTGGCAATCCTAATATTTTTTGTACAAACGATTGCATTAATTTATACGCTAAATCTAAGCTAGGGTTAGGTAAAAGCTACTAAGCGTGATCCGGTCTTTGGTATAAAAACCTCATTTCTCCATTTAATTGAATGCCTACATTTCATGAAACAACTGATTTCACTAAAAGCCTGCGACAGATTCTGGTTTAATTCTTTCAGTCTGTTAGCTGCGCGTGTAAGACGGAAAACCGGAAAACCGGAAAACGAAGGGCGTTGCCGCGTTGCCCATCACATTTTCCACATAGAGCGAGTGATTTTTCTCAAGAGTGGATGTTATTCATAATCCGTTCTTTCGATTTGACCGGAGATAGAATTGAAAGCGTTATATTTATATTTGATCTATCGTCTGTTATCCTACGACGAATCTGTAGCTTATCTATGTCCTATGCAGGAGTCATTTCACTATTGATCTTTGCTGGTCCAGCAAATGGGAAATACAAAATAAATATTGTGTTTTAAACATTTGTTTTTCAAAAAAGTATGAAAAAGAAAATATTTATAGAACTTCTACATCCTTTTATTGTAACAATTAACAAATAAACCTGCCCGCAAATATTATTAAATAAAATTAAGCAACACTATAAACAAAATATCACAACAAATTACAAACATTGTATTGTTAATAAACAGTTCGTATTAATTTCAATAATTGTGAAATTATAAAGTACCAATAAACGATTTATTTTGTTGTTTCTGTTTACAAAAGACACAAAGCTCTACAACGAAATGCAATGATATGTTTAAACGGCATTCATTAAACGAAAGTTATTCTAAATCGTATATATTCATTCCATTAGCATTTAACGAATTTGGGGGAAATGAAAACAAAACAATATTTGTTCATGCAAATAGTTTTTGTTGAGACCTATATTTGGTAGGAATTGAATTTTCACGGGACGATCTGAATTATGGCAGAACAAGCATATTTCATTATTAAACAGAAAATATATTCCGATCCGATATAAAAATAAATTTCACGTTAAAGATTCTTTTCTTATTACTTTGCTGTCTGAGGTGGCCATAATTCTTTTACATTCCATTTTTCAGGTTAAGTCTAAACTGTCAGATGTACGCACTTTTTACACTGTCGTTCTTCCTTTTGCGTTCTTCTTTAACCCCAGCCCGTTTCCTCCTTAAACGATTTCGATATTAATTTTCTTTAAATCGGCCAGTACTTTTAAAAGGTTTACCGAAAATATATTACAAGAAATACGTTAATCACTATAGGTATTAAAACAAAGGAACAGGGATTACCACAAGTATCAAATAAATTAGGTTCCCACATAAAATGTTAATACAATGATCTCTTTAAATTTTAAAGCTTTAAGCGTACTACACATATTTCATAGTTCGAATTCTACTGTCCAGAGTTGTCAATTTATCTGCACATTGTGGTTTCCCTCCATAAGTTTGTTTGGGGGTCGTTATTTGACAACTGGTAACCGCACTTTACTCGTAAAAATATATCACTTGCCAGGACTAGAAACCCCACCTTTCTTCTTCTGAAATAGTGAGGAAAATGTGTTTTTCCTCTCTAGAGAGGAAAATATAGAAGTGTTTCCAATATGAATGTTATTTACAAAAAATATATTGTAAGAATTATAAATAAATTACCTTATTTTATTAAAAATGCTTTTTTTAGTGATACCCCTGCATACTTCAAGTTTTCTTACAATTATGTTTTATCTTTTTCCTTTCCTAGATTAAATCACAATTTGACAACTTTAATTTTAATTTAATATTGGTTCACTGGTAAACACTGTTACACCGCCTTGCGTCTAATAATCTAACTTTTGACGTGTCAGTTGTGTTGCCAAAGTGTATTTAAGGTCAGAGCAAATCGTTTATAGAAGCATGATGTGAAAAAACTATTGTGACTAACACGAGAAGAAAGCTCTTCTTACATTCCCGCTCGAATTGCCTCATTCGCTGCGATTATGACGGGGGAAAAGAAGCGCTGCTTTTTTTTTTAGTTTGACAAATAGCTATATCACAACACATTCATTTTAATAATAAAGAAACTTTAAATTCTTTGCTAAGTATTATACTTTATTTTCATAGTATTACTTTATAAGTTTATTGTAATTATAGTAATTACATAATTGTAAATAAAGCACAGACTTTCCCACGTCATTTAATTTTCTATTACTAAAATTTACTGAATATCATAATGAAGAAATAATCAAAGAAATTAAATGAATTTAAATGTTCCATGGTTTGAATCCAGCGTTATCTGCAATATATGTAATTACATGTTTCTTTCGTTGAATGGATGACAGCTCGGGTTTCATGCAAACATGTCACATCCCTGGCATTATTTTTGACGGATGATCAATTTGAAGCCTGGGCCAATTACAAAGAGTCGAAAAACGATAATTTTTTTCAATCGATGATTGAAAACTGTAGTGAACATAACGGATAAAAGTAAAGTATTAATCGTGATATTTCAGAAATTTTCGATCTATAACGCGCATTGCTGATACATTCATGATTCGGCGTTCTGAAGCCGTGAGAAGCAATAAATCACCCTCTTGACACATTTACCTACACATACCATGTTTTATCTTCCCAAATCCAAATTTAAAATGACGTTAGAGCGATATTAACCGAACAGCGCTGGATTAAATATAAAAGTTTTAATTTGAACGCTACTGGGGTTTTACTCGGAAATATACGTTCGTGTTTTTATTGCGAAAAAATTTATTTGTTCTGTGTGAAATACTAAATCTTATGTTTTACGGTAGATTTATGTCAGCCAGTCAGATTAAATAGGGTTTAAAAATCTAGACCGGACGCTCTGGGACTCTCTTACTCTCGGAGCGCACGTTTGCTTTTACTAATTATGATTGTTACACCTTTATAAAAAAGTAAATGGTCTGGTCGGCTAAGTCAACACAAGAGTTCGTAGCAAACTGAAAACCTGAAATGCTGTTTCGTTGAAGGTTTGGGTATTTCTCTACAACTCACTGATTTCAAATACATTTTATTGTGTTAGAAATACAAGAATTCAAACTCGGGACCGTCGCGCAGTGGTCCCAAATCAAAAAAGTTGGTCTAAATTATATCGGGCAATTATTAGGTTTTCAATGTCTATTAACTTGAGACACAACCTTTTTTGCCAAGAACTTTGTACGAGTTGAAAATGTTTATTAGTTGCGCATACTCCGCAAAAAAAATTAAAAAGATGCTATGCAACAACTGAACCGATAAATTTTTTTTTACTAATGCGGCAAAGTTTGATAGTTCTGTAAATATTACTAGTAGTACCGTGTCAAATTCAGATACATTTTTATTGAATCTTTTTTAATAATTATTGAATTAATATTTTTTGACAAATTATAAAGAATTGTTTAAGAATTTTAGCTAAATTTTTTCAGCAATCGCAAAAACTTCTTTTAAATGAATCACATAACTTTCCGCCATTTAGGTCCACCATTTCGTTTTTCTATTTTTGTTTTGTATATTCTTTTTTGTTATGAAGATGCTAAGCGGACTAACTACTTAATGAGTGAATGATTCTGAATTTATATGAAACACAAACGACCATGCTCTTCAGTGGGATTCAAACCCACGACCTCTGGCGTGCTAGGCTAGTAACGTAACCACCACGCCACCGAGATCGGCTTGTATATTCTTAATCAGCGACCTAGTAAACCCTAAAATTTTAACTGTTGTACGAATTATACAACGCTTTATATTTGGCAAGCTTTTTGGGATTTGAGTTGGTGTAGCACGCAACTTTTTTTTCATCTTTTTCCGTTCAAAAATTTAGACCTATCGTTGTTGCAAGATGCAAAACTCATCTCTCAAAATAACATTCATCATAATAAGTACTCATTCATATAAAATATATTTTATTATATTAGAAGAATTATAACTTTGGATCATAAGATCCTCGGAAAATTTTTCTACATAAAAATGCCTCCACCACTACCATTCTTGGAGGCCGTGATTTGACGGTTGGTAACCGCACTTTATACCCACAAATATATCATAATTCCGAGATTTCCATGGAGCAGAGTGCCACCGTTTAAATATTTAAACCTGGTACCACGAGATCTGTTTTTGGGAGTTTTAGTCTCGGTTTTAGCATCAGCATTTGCCTATAAGATTCGTAGCATTTTTTACAAGATAGTTTTAGAACATTGTACAGCGCTAAAACCGAGGCTAAAACACTTCTTTTAAAACACCCAAAAACAGAGCTCGAAATGATATTCGTCATAGGTAATAAGCACATTGTTTGAAAATACCAATTTGTCGAGAGGTTATGTGCCACATCGCATATTTCAACTTTTGTAAAATAAAAATTGTGCATGAAAATTACTCCCATGACATTTCCTGTGTGCACCGCGAGTTCCGTGATTTGATGACTTGCAACCGCATTTTTATTCAGCAAAACATGCAACTGCAAAGCTAGCACACCTAAAATTAGATAAAACGCGTGATGACACATACAGTCATTTACATAAAAGTGGAGTGGAATTCAGAGCGCATTAAACGGATTGCTCCAGCCTAGAAGTTTCGTTAAAGGTCTCGGGTTCGACCGCACTCGCCACTGCCCACTAGATATATCAAGAATTTATTTCAACGTTGAATAATCCTGTGGCTCACCTTCCACAAACATGTGTAAGTACCTTCATTTAATATCTACCAAACCGCACCAGATAATAAACAATTTATCGATAGTTCAAAAGGTATAATTATTCTATATGCGTAATTGCTTTGTACCTAATAATTTGTAATTTTTGTATTACTCAGTCGATCATGGATGACCAAAACCGTACCTGATAAAAAAAATATATAATACAAATTTATTATACGATCCTTAGTTCGAATCCCAATGCCGACACACTAGAGTCACAAAATAAATCATTTATATTATAACTATATTCAAAAACATCGCGCTAGACAAAACAGAAGTATAACAAATATTATTAATTATAATGATATTCGAGTTTTCAAAATAGCAATTCTGGCGTCAAAGTATATTATGTTCTAAACATATACAATAAAGGCACAAATGAAATATTTTAATAATTGATGTAAGTAGGTAACCAAATATGGAATAGGATCTTAATATGGAATACCACTATTAAATATAACACCACCACCACATAACATTTTTGCTTCATTTAGTAACAGTCATATTTTTTTAAATTAATTAAAAAATATATATATTTCGGTAGGTGATATATTTTTTCGTATGAAGTGCGGTTACCAGCCGTCAAATCATAGCCCCCAAAAATGTTAGTGGAGCGGGAACCACAGGAGTAAATGTAAATTGGCAACTGTAAAAATTAATTAAGAGTATAATAATTCTATAAAAGTCTAAATAACAATAAGAGAACGGGCGATATTCCATATAAGGATCCTATTCCACATTTGGGTACTTTAACTAAAAGGATGGTTTAATCCACATTAATTAATTAATTAAATGGGAACCATGACAATAATTATTTTTCTGATTACAGCGCCATATATCACGAATCGGAAAAAAGTTTCATACAAAACCTATTTAGTTTTTGCGGTACTATCCGAATGTAAAAAATAGAGGTTTCAATTTAAGATTTCAAAATGGTCCCCCGCCCTACCCACTTGTTTTTTTGTTTTTTGATTCGATGTGTATTTTTCGTGATATTTCACCGTCCCGGAACTTTTCGAACATTCTGTATAATCCAAATTATGCTATATTATTGAAAATGTATTGTAAAAACAAGAATTACTTGTCCTTTAACCCGACACTGGGCATTGGAAGTATTATGACAAATATACAGCAATTTGTGTATAAGCGTTGAAAGGTTCTTTTGTACTTTTATATGACGGGTAGTTCGTTTTATTTCGATACTTCGGGTCTTGTTGTCCTAAAGCATATTTATTTTTAAAATTTAAATTGCTTAACTAAGCCTAGAGAACAACTCTGCATTAAAGAATTTATATGTAACTAAAATTGAAATTGTTATATTGCTTGTTTATCCTATAGAGCATTTTGCAAAATGAGAGCATTCCTCATAGTTACCGTACAGTAAATTCAAATTGGGAGTACAAAGCTCATGAATTTGTTCATGAACTCTGTCTAATTTTATATTTGTAATTTAAAGCATAAGTTCGTAAGTACCTACCTCATAGAATGTAAATGCGAAGCAGGTAATTAGAGCTAGGAAAGTGAGATTAAAATGCGTATATGAAAACGGGAAGCGAAGGCTGCTCACTTGTTCGTGTGCCTAGATATAATGAGTTGTTGGTAGGGTTGTTACGGGTGTTTTACGCATTAAAAATTCCTATTTGATTTTCCGCTTGGAGCAAAGGACCTTCCGTTACACAACCGTAAATACAACACAAATTCGTCACGTCTCGTAAACACGTAACTGTAATAACATTAACGTAAACACAAGCTGACGGAAGGTTTGTGGTATTTAAGCAAACAGAAAGCTGAGAGGGATACCTTGTCACTCATTGTTCTACACAGTTTCATTTAAGAAATGGCGACATCTTCTCAAAATATTGTGCAAAGGGATTATTTGTGGTGCAATTTACATTCTAAATTAAATATTTTATACTGTGAAAACGAAAAGCGCATAATAACCAGTGTTGTGACAGATCATTTTAAAAATGATCTGGATCATGATCAAGATCTTCACATTTAATATGTTCTACATCAGATCATAGATCAATGTTTATTATAGGATCTATTTGTTTAGATCAGATCAGGAATAAATGATCTTTTTAGATCATTTTTTTTCCAAAAATTTTTTAATTCTTACTAAGAAAATAGAATACAAAATTAGAAGTTCAAGTTATGTATAATAAATAAAGGTAGATACTTCAATGACAATTTGACAAAGAAGAAAATACAAATTACTTTTACAAAATAAAATTAAAAAAGTTACTATAAAATAAATCCACTAAAATCTTATACATACATACATAACATCACGCTATACCCCACTCAGTGGGGTAGCACGAACCCAGAAACACAGTCAACCAACAATCAATCTCCTCCAAACATTCCTATCCTGACACACCACTTTCGCATCGTCCACATTCATAGTGCGATTCATACATGCTCGTTTATTCTTCACACCCGGAATCATTCGTTCACGCAACAAACCATCAATCATACCCAATCAGTTATTCTTCGGACGCCCACGCAATCGTTCACCTTCAATCTCACCCACATATATTAGCTTTACCAACATTTCACTAGACATTCGCTCAACATATCCAAACCACCTCAACTGACTCACTCCCACTTTCTTAACAACATAATTTAAAAAGAAAAAGATTGGTATAGTGATAGGTAACGTAATTTCAATGTATTTGTGGCGGAATATGATAAATATACGCTGGCAACACTGGCTGATAATTTGCAGTATGCAGAAAAATATCTGATATTTTTTAAGATGATAGATCTTATTCTTTTTGATCTAGATCACGATCAGAAAACATAAAACGATCTAGATCAGATCAAAGATCTTACGAATTGATCTAGATCAGTTACAACACCGATAATAACAATACCAACACCAGCAAAAATAGCCCATACAATATAATCTAATGGTATTTAACATTTTCTGAGGATTACATATATATTGCGCATTTTACATTTTAAATTAAATATTTAATTCTAGGAAAATGAAATGCATAATTTTAATTACAAACTGAGTAGGTGCATGTTTTGTACCTCATGTAATAGTATACTACGAACATGTATAAAGTTGGTAATGAATTTCCAACATAGACAAGAATATCTTGTTACAAGTTATTAGCATTTATACGAAAGAATTTTTCAAACTGTTATATTTATCTTGGAAGTTCTAGAAGCCTGTACATATTTCTTTACTTAAAATTTTCTAGGAATTACAGTCTTAAGATACTTAACATATTTGTAGCACAATTTACATTTCAAATTTAATTTTGCATTAAGAAAATGAAATGCATAATTTTAATTAGAAACGGACTAACTACGCACTGCACATTTTCCCGACATACTCGTCATAATCATATTTTATAAGAATTACTTTAAAGTACCTACATATGCTTATGCTTAACCAATTTATAAATTTCTAGAGTTTCAGAATATGTCTTGTTAACAAATATATATTTAGTTGAAGAAATTCATTTATCCCTGAAAATTGTAATATTTTCTACAAATTATTAAAACTTCTCTAACAGACGAGACTTCAACATATTTTCAGCGCAATTTAAAATTTAAATTAAATCCCACACATTATGAAAACGCAATGTATAATTCAAATGCAAGCGAACTAACGGTACATTTGCTAGACTTTTTAAAAGTAGTCAATATGAAATCTAACTAAACTGCAATGCAATTTGTATTTTCTAAATAAACTTTGACGAAAACATGCTTTTCACATATCAATACTATAATCATTGTAATTTCAAATAAACGTAAAGTATGTATTTTTAAAAATAGTTATTTTACACAAATACTAACTGAACAAATTTAAGAATATCCGAAATACCTGGCACAAAACAACATATCTCTAACAATAGAGAAAATTTGGGAAACCATATTGACAAATTATATAATTCAATTTAATTTTGTAATAATCGAGTACTAATAACTCCAGCAATTGAGTTATCCCGTTTCTCAAAATAAAACAAGTAAAAATTGTAATTTTGCATTATCAGAAAATAATCTTTTATTCCCTAAATCTATTGTGTATGTACCATGTGCTGAGATCTGCTATGCGCTATGTTAAACCCAGAAATGGATAAATGGAATGATGACATATTAATATGTCTTATTTCAAATGTAATGAATAGACATAGGTTGATTTCATTTTACAAATGTAAACAAAAAATCTCCTTTCATCAGAGATAGAGGTAGATTTGTATGATTTTTACATGTAATCAGCCCCAAAAGAAATATAAAAGTAGATTATTACCTCTTTTGGACAATTGCGCAAAAAAAATAATGAAAATTTTAGATATTTATTATAGTTTTCATTGCGCGTCTCACATGCTCTATATATGCTCAAATACTTTGGTGATAGATGACACAAACCTTTCATCCTTAATCCATGCATCAATCTTACCATACCTCAAGTACTCCTATTCGGTCATATCTCCTTTGCCTATCTACATTCATGAATTTTTTTCACTTGCAATTTATTTTTTGCCATGAGGGATAATACATATCAATCCGTCCGTATTATATGAGACGCACTTGAAGCATATAGTAATTCGAATAATTTTTAATGGGTATAGAAATTTCAATTTGAAAGTGAACTATCGCAAGTTCACAAGAACTAAAATTACTTGACTCTTGCAGGAATCGAAACCGGTCCACTTTATTCCATGTTGAGAGGTAATTATCGTTCGTTTAATGGTAAGGGAATCCGACCGTTAATTCAAGAACCCGAATTTGATTCCCGGTAGAGGTAATCTAATTTTCCACCGGAGTGGTACACATGTTAATAATGTGAAAAGTTTGAAGAAACAAAATTAATATTTTTGCGAAATGAATTTGTGCTATGTTTGTTAGTCACAAACAGAATCTCTCAGTGATAAAAAAAGGAGATTATAACGCTCTTACAGAATAACGCAAATATGAGATTCCGGTCTATAGCAATTATTATAACAAACAAACTAAAATTAAACTTTTTCATATCATAATCATTTACTACTATATTTAATAGCATTATTTGCTAACGTGCTTGGTATCAACCTATCCCTAAAAATTTACTTAATATTCAAAGGTTTGAAATACATACCATCTGCAGGAATAGGAAGCCAGTTAAGATCTCGACCCCATCTGAAAAAGAGAAATAAATTTAGGCATAAAATTTCAGGTGATTTAATTTACACAGGTTTTCAGAATTTTAAAAATGCTTGTGAATTTACAATAGAGTAAATGGGGCAACTTATCCTACAGCCGCCGGCGGAAATTTTAACGACCGCCAACATTATCCTTATTCCTCCCACTTTGTTAAAAACGAATAGTAATTTTACTTCATAGTAAAGTGGAATAGGTAAAATGGTGTACTTAGTTCAGTTAATAAAAATAATAAAGGAATGTGAGGAGTCGTAGAAAAATGTTTTGAGAATATATTGCGTGTTGCGAATACGAGCTAACTGACAAGTTCAGCCCATTCGGGTTCATGTCGCATTCTTTTTCTTAGACATTTACTTTGATTTTTCCTACGCGACTTCCAAATTTTTAAGGGGAAGACGATTCCTTTGATGTTTAAATTCCTTCGCAGGATCCAAATAACGCAAACTCTTGTAATTTACCGATCCGTCCACTTTTTACAGAATTCTACATCAAGCAGTCTGACCCACGCACAAACGCACAGGCACATCCTAATGATGATGACTGAGCGATAACTTAAGAATTTAAGGAAAGGTTATTCATTAACATCAGAATACTGGCGAATTTTTTAGAAAACCGTGCGATAACATCCTCTTTTCAATCGCATGCTTCTATACAAACAGGTAAGGGAAATGTGTGAGCTATATCTTGTTCCCTCCAACCTTCAACAAACCATACAAAGCGTGGAGATTACGTACTGCGCGCTTTAATGAAATTTATAATTAGTTTTAATCTCGTTTATATATACGCAGATAGTGCAGCATAAATATGAATCCGTCTTTTAAGCACTCATTCAGTAGGCACTTTGTCTGCTGTGGCGTATTCTGACGGTCTGACTCGGAACTCAGAGAAGACCGTAGCGCGTAGCGCGTAGCCGAATGCCGAATGCCGAATGCCGAATGCCGAAGAGGAGGGAGTTCGAGCAGAGCCAGAGGCTCAACAAGGACATCGTGAACTCGTCAGTTTGTGAGTGAAAGGGCAGGGCACACGGCAAGGACGAAATATACGGTGGCCTGGATCTGGATGTATTTCACACAAGATTCTTTCGATTCCAAGTTCCGAGTCGCCGAGTCGTCGAGCGCCGAAATAAAATAGAAGAGCAAGTAGCAGTCCGCGCACGTAGTCAGTTTCAGCGGTTTAGCCCGAAAGGTTTGTTTGGTCGCGCGCGATATCATACAAACTGCTTAACACATGATACGGCCCAGCAGCTCCACATACCACTTCTCGTTATCACTGATATATATGGTACACTGGGGTAATAAGGCCCAGTTAAAAATAAAACCGCCCTGAATTTAAAACAATTCCACAGGCCAACCATTTTAAATCACATTAACGTTACCAAAAGAGATTTATCAACGTACATAACTTATGCTTTAATATTATCATTATTTTTATATATAAAGATTGTAAGCGAACTAACCTCTTTGGTCATGGGTGGATGATTGGGAATTTATGTAATCAACACAAAAAACCATGCTCTTCAGTGGGATTCGAACCCACTACTCCTGGTGTGCTATGCTAGTGACATCCACTACGCTTCCGAGATCGCCAGAATTTATTATTATTATTATTTATAGCGAACTAACTACTTTTGTCATATACGGCCTCATGACTGGGTAATTGTGAATTAATGTCAACAACACAAACGACCATGCTCTTCAGTGGGATTCGAACCCACTACCTCTGGTGTGCTATGCTAGTGACAGCCACTACGTTTCCGAGATCGCGAGGATTTATTATTATTATTTTTTTTTTATAGCGGACTAACAACTTTGGTCATATACCGCCTTATGACTGGGTAATTGTGAATTAATGTAAACAACACAAACGACCATGTTCTTCAGTGAGATTCGAACCCACGACCTCTAATGTGCTATGCTAGTGACAAGCACTACGCTATCGAGATCGGCAGGGTTTATTTTTTTTATAGCGGACTAACTACTTAAGTAATACACCACCTCATAACTGGATAATTGTGAATTAATGTAAACGACTATGCTCTTCAGTGAGATTCAAACTCAAGACCTCTGGTGTCCTATGCTAGCGATATAGCCACTACGCCACAGAGATCACCATTAATATTATTTATTTATTATTGAACAAGACGCGTACATCCCAATTACAGAATAAGATTACATGATGTGAAGTAATAAAAATGTTCATAAAAAAACATGGAATTCAAGATTTGGGTGAGTATACAGGTTATAAAACATCAATGGGCATTAATAATTTATTTTTAAATACACTAAATTTATCAAAATTTAAGCAATAAGTTATACTCATTTTATATTGCAATTCATTATCAATAAAAGCACATAATTAACAATACAATACTAAAAATAACTTAAATATATTAAAAAGAGTAATGAAAGCAACGTAGCAAGAAATGTAGATAAAATTTCAAATGTCCGTTTTACTATAATAAATGTTTAAAGATAATTCTACAAAAGGGAATATTTTAAAAATAAATCTCATAAAAACAGCACATGTCAAAAGTAAATCGTATTTTCCATTTTACATAAAATATTAAATGAAAGCTGTTACTATTTTATTGCGCACTATTTAATCACACTTAAACCACACTGAAGGAAAAAGCACTTATGCTTAAACAATTGAAGACATCAACAACTCGCATAGGTTAAAGCAGTGTTTTCTCCTCTTCACTGGAAATAAAAGACAGCAAAGCGGAAGCTTTTATTTTAAGATGAGCCTTATTAGCCGAGACCCAATTGAGCCTTATTTACAATGAATATCTCTTCCGTCCTCATGGGAGAGAGGCTTAAATATTTGTGGTAGTGTTTCTAAAATAACATCTAAATTAAAAAAATGCGCATTTATAATTTATACAATGAATTCTTCATGTTTAACGCAACGTTTATTTCATATTTATTAATATAAATATTACGTTTTAATTAAAATTTAAATAAAACTGAGAAATATTACATCCTGTTTATCAAGATAAATAAAATTTTGAATTTAATAAGTAAAAATTTCAGATAGCGGGAATTCGCAGTAATTAAAGCTAAACTTTTTCTAACATTTCGTTAACAACGCAGCAGTGGACTTTTAAATGTTTTTTAATTTAAACTCGGTTTGTCAAAACCATACATTTATAAATTTTTAAATACCATACATATAACATCACGCTATATCCCACAAAGTGCGAAAGCACGAACCCTTGAAACACAATTAACCAACAATCAATCTCCTCCAAACATTACTATCCCGGCACACCACTTTCGCCTCGTCTACATTCATACTGCGATTCATACATGCTCGTATATTATTCACACTCGGAATCTTTCGTTTACGCAACAGTCAATTATACCTAGTCACTTATTCCTCGGAAGCCTACGCAATCATTCATCCTTAATCTCAACCTTTTATTTAACATTAGCTCAAGAGGGCCAAACCATCTCAAACGATTCACTCCCACTTTCTTAATAGCATTCCTCTCAATCTTACACTCACCATACACCAATGTATTCCGCACACGATCACGCCTCTCAAATACCTCATTCTCTTATACGTCGTTCATACATCTTCATTCACACCCAACATTCAAAACCATACATCAATGTAGGCACTAATACACCTTTATAATTTTTGTATATATAAAATACCTATTTTTTTTTTTTTTGTAATAGCTTAATTACTAGAAGAGATCTGCAATATCTTAAATAGTAGGTGATATCTGCAACTGCAGAACTTAAAAATCGTTTCCCAGAACAATTTAAATGAATGTGGGAAAAATTGGTATTCACATTTTGTGTAAATGTACCCAGAGCACCCAATACCTTGCACTCTGGAAACACCCGGCTTTCAATCTTTCGGTCAATACGTCTATCCCTTGAAAACATTCTACCCAAATATACAAATTCATTAATTTGTTCCAATCCCATACCATACACTTTATAATAAACTTTTAAATATTATAAAAACTAGAGAGCCCAACACGTACAAATAATATCTTATCTTCAGCAATATACATATTAGAGAGGGATGATATTGCTGTTGCGGTTGTTATAATCCAATGATTTTGGCGTGGACTATTATCGAACCCGCATCTTTTGGACGAGACCCAGAACCAATCACCGGAAGTTTTCGGTTGTATTTTTGATAGTTTACAAAAACTAGATAACCCGTCGGTGTTTTTCACATAAAGTACTCGTAGGAAAGTGCATTCCTGAATTTTAATTCAGCGGTTGGTTATGCATCATCAGACATGCTGACAAAAAGTTTTCAGCTAAGCATATACAAGTATACAGAAACCGCATGCATATATCTCTTCCACTGCTACACACTTTATCTCCAGTACACCCTACATCCCCCACCTAGCCTCTCGGGTGCCTGCTACCTTCGTAACTTAAAACCAAAAACAAACTTTCATTGAACCTCATAAATTTCGCTAGAACCCGCCACCTAATAACACTTTTTGTCAGTATTCCTGATGATGGCCTAACATCCGAAACTAATTGAATTTTAAATAAAGTTGTAAAACAGCCGCCTTTTTTAGATGACAGCATGTTTTAGACATGACCACCTAATTTGTCAGTGTTTTGTATTTATTGGTTCTTTTTTATAGTTATTTGAGTATCATCGCATTTCACGTCAAAAAATTTAAAGAGGCTAACGATAAATCAATCTGCTAATAATTTATTAAAGCTTGTGATATTGAATAAATCATTACATGTTTTCCTTTTCATATTAGTGTACAGATCTAGATTTAGATACTCCAGAAATTTGTCAACGTTTCGTGTGATTAAGTTATATAAGTTTCACAATTCTTTCACTGTTACTTTATTTCTCCTTGCGACAGAAAACATTTCCCAGTTACAGATGACAGTACTACTATTTATTGAAGACAAAGTTGTATTTTTATTGATATTACCTGTCATTTGATTGATA
Organism: Poecilus cupreus; assembly: GCA_963942605.1. Taxonomy (NCBI): domain Eukaryota; kingdom Metazoa; phylum Arthropoda; class Insecta; order Coleoptera; family Carabidae; genus Poecilus; species Poecilus cupreus. The sequence goes on from OZ012715.1 coordinate 14,175,627, forward strand.
CAACTGTATCATCCTATTCTTGCTATAAAATTGAAAGGCTTCTAACACCGCCTGTCTCACTCAGGTAACAAATTGAATTTGTCTGGTCTACTAACTGCAAAAACTTCATTTAAAGTTAAAACTTACTTTGTTACATTGACTATTCGTGGAAATCGAGCAAAGTATAATAAAAATTTTACAAAATATTTGAAACTATTTTAATTATGAAGTCATCCTTTGATATTTTTCGTTTAATTTTTTGTTTATTTTATTCCTATTTCATAGTTAAAAAATCTCAACTATACTATACTCTACATAGCTTTTATTACATATATTCTCTCTTGTTTCCCTTGAAATATAGTAAATACTAGAACGCTCACTTGTAGGCTTTTATAAAAGCGAAAAACGAGCCCGAGACAGATAGATGTTATGAGGCCACCTTCTTTGTCGAACACTTGTTTATAGAGCAATTGCTACAAAAACAACTGATGGCCCAACGGCTAGCTGTCTCTCTCGGCTCGCATTTTCAATGTCAGTTAACATCCCAGTATTATTATATTTCAGTGCTTGTTTCATTGCTAATGCACCAATTGTATATGTTACTGTGAAAGCCTGTATATTAGTTAATCTTAAGTTTTACTAGTAAATCATACGATTAACAGATACGAATTGGTAAATTTAATGATTAACTGGTAAAAGTCTTAGATTAACCAATTTATGGGCCTTGACAGGTTAGCTTAGATTAGGTTATTTACCGTGTCTTTGGGGTAAATCCTAAGATTTAACAAGGCTATGGTGGTAAAAATTTGAAATGAACGATGAACACAGAATTGTTGGACTGTTATCATTAAATTTATTAAATCTTAAGTTTTACTGGAAAATCTTAGGATTTACCGTAACTCTGGCTTTTACAGTAACATATTTATAATTTGTTATAGTTCTGTATTAGGGTAATGGTTTATATTTGAATTTTTCATTCCCAAAATTAAAAAGCATAGCGAATTCCATTAGTAATAAATCGTGCATACATGTTTCGGTTTCGCTGAATAAATAAATCATTAAGTTTTTAGCGTATCAAATGAAACAATAGGAACAATGTTACAAAACGATCTTGATAACCTAACCAACACTGTATACGGTAACCGACCAAAATATATCGTACGTAACGATATTAGAGAAGGGTTTAGCAAGCCACAAGGTGAAATATTAACCTTTAATATGGTTTTCATTTTTGGTAGTGGAATAAAATTATGGACCCTTGAGCCAATGTTGACGCGGCAGGATCTCATATTTACATAGTTATAGTTACTATCGCAACAATGCTAGCACACTTACTCTAGTTATACTTCGTCGCCCAGCACCTAGAACGAAGGACTTTCGACAGCAACACAAGAGAGTTAATGCATGGTCACTGCAGAAATTAATTAAAATATGGAGCGAACTCTAACCCGTCAGTAATTTGACGGTTATTGTCTCAGTCGTTTTTCAGTTATTCATGAAGTTTGAACTGGAATAATAAACTTCAGTGTTTCTCAAACTTCCACCCGTGAAATGTTCCAAATTTTTCTTTTATTCTTGCTCTGTTATTAAATAATTACTGAAATAATTGAGTCATTCGAAAAGAATTGAAGATAATTAGTCACATTTGTTATTGATTAAACAATTAGTAGCACAATGCGCTTGCCAAGAAATAAAAGTTAAATTGGCGTTAGTCGATTAAACTGTTCATGAGCAAATCAAATTGAATTTCGGTCACATATTCGGAAATAGTTCCTTTAGCAATTTGCAAAACTAGTTAAATTGAATTATTGTGGTTGACCACTTAATCCGCGTTCAGCCGACTATAACTAAATAACCGGAAAATGCATACACTTCTCGAAAAAACATATATACAAATGTCGAAAATTAAATTCAGTTTCTACATTTATCGAAAACACAAATGTCGAACGCTGCAAAATATTACAAATGACGAATGTTACAAATCTCAAAAATACATTTGTGGAATAGCTTGGATATAAACCTCGAAAATATATTTCTAGAATATTATAAATGTCGAATGTTACAAATTTCGATATGCATAAATAGTCATTTGAGATTACCGCGGCAAATATTCTGAAATATATAGATGCCATCTAGAGTTGACAGATTTACAGCTAGGTCTGGTAGAAACCTATTTTTAGTTTTTATACAATTTTTGTGTTGGCCCTGCGAGAAGTTCCCTGCCCCGCACCTACCCGCTTATGGAATGTGTTTGGCCAACTTAAGACAGACAGTTGCACGTCTGCAATGCGTCAAAATATAGTAACTTGATGTAAATTCATTGTAAAAATGTTTTGGTAACTGCAACTATTTAACATATTCGTACGTTGTCGTCAATTGTAATATTTATATTAATTTGTGTCATTCTATTTAATACATCTTTTAACGTTTTTATTAAAATATCATAAATTATCTCCTTTAAAAGTGTTTTGTTTGTTAACCTTAATTTTCAAGTTGGCCAACCCCTGTGTTATTGGGATATTTTGTATCCTGTTGGGAAGTTGTAAATAAATAAATAAAGTTGGTGGCAATTTCCGATGGCTTATCAAAAATAACGAAGACACTTTTATCGGGCAATATTTTATTTGGTGTTACAACACAAATTAAGTTTCTTTTTCTATTTATACCTACGAGAAAAAATTGTTAAAGTTCGGGGCGAACATATATCACAGAGAAACAAATCCGCTAAGCGTAAGAAGCAAAGAGCATGGCACTTGGTATTAGGCACAGATCGCAGATTCGCACTGCGATAGACCCTGCGAGCCGAGAGACGCCCAACAGCTCGGTCGACGTCTGTGCCTCTATGTGTGTCACTCGATGGGGTAATTAATGGAGCTGAAGGATTCGGGGTCTTATGGACTTTTGCTTGTTGAATTGTTGAAAAATTGAGCCAGAACAAGTTACTTGTGAAATTACTGCTCAGTGTTCAATGTTCACTCGAACCGCACTGCAGTTCCAGTTCAATGCGATTTCCGATCGACTATAATCATTCGTAAATCTAGGAGAAAGCTGCTATATCATTCCGGCATACAAAATGCGCAGTTTGTTTTTATATAATGATACCACAATTACGTGGCAGAAATATGAAATGGAGACTGTGAATGAACATTACTGCGTACGTGGAAAAAAGAATACAAACTATCATGATGAGAAGTGGAGAATGCCCAGGAAAAACGTACTCCAGGGAAGTTTTTTAATTATAATGTCATGTTTGAATTGAGTTATCTTACTAACAACTATACTTAAGTTTATATTGCTCTCGCGATTTTTATGAAGAGATGTGAAAACATCAGAAATAATTGTGGGAAATATGAGCTTCTTATCTTGTTTATAGAAGAGTAACAAAACTAATGGCATAATAAAATTTATGTAGAAAGTAGTAGCTTCGGGTTAATAAATATAAAAATTTGAAATAAATTATAGCTACTTGAAATCCTAGAGTCATTTTTGCAGATAACAAAGCTTGGAGTGAAGCAAACATTTGTACAAAGCACGTGCGATTCCCAGCTCAGCATGTCGTAAAACCCGCAGAAATTTTAAAGGTGCAACCGTGCAAATTTCTAGAATAAACCCCTATTCTAAATCTACCGACTTCCTGTCTTTTACCATGTTTACATGACGTCACGGAACATAAACCCTTTTTACAAGTTAAAATTTATCTAGTAAGTTAGCGTTCGCGAAAAATATAAAGGAGATATATGAACATGATGAGGTTAATACGGTGTATAAGTTAGGTGTCACCAGCGAAAATGGTTATATTGCCCAATTATACAGCAGAATCCATTCACTAATGGGCAGATACTGCAATGAAGTCCAGACCCAGTCCAGCAAATTGCCAATGAATCTCTCGCCGAGCTATTTGGGGCCAATTTCAAGGCATTACTCTCACTTTCGCCAGATTAAATTTATGTGATATCGCCAGCATCTTGTTCACGCACAACACACATTATTGCTGCTTCTGATTCTGTTTGTAATCAGTGCGAGTACATAAATGTTTCCGGACGTAAGCATAGCCACATAGACGCACACCAACGCACCATGTAGCCGAGGAAATGAAACAATTATATGGTACATTTGGTTTGGTCCCGGTGTTCCGTATATTTTTTGGCAAACTCGCCGCAAACTCATTTAAAGTTTTCTCTTTAATATTTATTTTGCTTGTCGCTAAACGCAAACTGAAATATGATTTAAATAAACATAATTCAATTCATTTACTGAGTTGTGTTTCGTTTCCCGACGTGGCAGCAGCTGTGATCTCGGGAGAAAAGTCTGGTCAACCACGGAAACTTTGTCTCACAACCTACGCGTGAAATATGCTCAAAAAACCGGGCGACGGACAGCAATGGAGCAGCAAGCAGTCACTCCATATCCTGCAGTAGCCCCGTACTCCCTTCTCAACTGAAAATTGATTGAAAGAGGTCGGGCAACGCTGACGCCGACGTGTAGGCGCCTCTCTAATTTCAAATTACAAACAGATTTCCCAAATCATTTATTATTCGCAAAATTCTATTAAATATTATTATTGTTATTATTCAATATTCAATAATAGTACTTGGTATGAAGGTGCAGATATAACTTTTTTACCTCCCGCCTACCTCTAGGTAAGGGAGGTAATGTTTTTGGTGAAAAAAATTGGGTAGTGAGTTTTCAATGAATAAGCACGTTTTAGGGTCCCTACAATACGATTTTACTATTTTCGCCTTGATGTCTGTATGTATGTATGTATGTAAGTATGTATATATGTATGTATGTATATGTGTGTGTAATCTGTGGCGATTTTTTCGTCTCGCATAACTCAAATTTTTGCTTCTTATATTTATATGAAGAGCTGATTAGATTTTAGATAAAATTGGTCAACTGGAAGTTACAGTTCACTAGAAGCCCTTAACAGTTTTCCGTGAAAAAACACGGTTAAATTTAATTTTTCAACAATTTATGTTATTTCGAAAATTGTAGAATATTTAATTTTATATCTGTTTTGGTATACTAATTTTATTAATTTTCATTAGATTTAGAGATAATAAAATATAAAGAAATTCAATTTCATAAATCTTGCATTCCATGTACACCATGGAAACACACAAAAAAATTTTTGCGAAATGTGACATATGTAATTTTGATTGTGAAGCTGTTCTCTTATTGAAATATATGTCAACAAATTAAATAAATATACGATAAACAAATAAGCAAGTAATTTCTGTATCATCAAATACTATTTTGTACCGTTTAAGAGTTCTACTAGGCGGGAGGTTATGTGCTGGCCACATTAGATTTTTTAAATTAGCAATTCGCGTCATTCATAAGAGATGAAGTAAAAAATTCGCTGATATAAGACAAATTTATTGAAAAGTATTTATAAAAAGAGTGCTGCCAGATTTAAACCGAATAAAAGCTTATTTAAAAGGGCCTGGAAAGATTGAGAGTTCTAGATTGCGTGTAAGATCGATGAGTAAATTAATTGATATGATTGATTGTGTACATCGAAAAAGTAGAACGCCGAATTTGAAGAATGAAAGGATATGTAAAAAAGGTATTATAAATGTTGATGAAGCGATAATATTACATTGAAAGAAGTCCACTCAGTTGGAATGGTTTAGTATTGTTGATCTAATGACAAATAAGTTAGTTAAAACCATCTATGGTCGTGTGAGATTGCGTAGACGGCAGAGTATTAAATGGATTAGTATGATTGATGATTTATTGTATAAAAGGAAACTTCTGTGTCGAAAAATAAAAGAACTTGCGTGAAGCGTGAAAGGTATTGTAACGCTCAGAATATAGCCCGAGAAAAACTAGTGCTGAAATTTCCAAAAGTACTGGACACCTTTTTCTAAGTCAAATTCTTCAAAGATTACTGAAGCTGAAACGAAAATATAAAATGCAAAGAAATAATTCATTGTTAAAATAATGAAAAAAAAAAAAGAATTACTTTGATCTGCAGGCATTTTGAGTTAGAAATACACTGACTAAGGCCCGGTATTTCAGTACGGGATTAGAATCTTAGTTACATGATCTCCTTTAACTTATAACCGATATTTTAACCAGGCAATGCATTATATTTTTTTGAAATTTCTGGCCAGGCCTCTGATTTTTTTTCGTGGTTTACAACCTCCGATTGCTTACATTCTATACCTTGTTGTTTCTCACTTACTATTTTCACTAATTAATTAATTTCGTCATGTATAAAATTCTATGATTGTGACCATAATTGATTCGCAGTTTTTATAGTAATTGTTAACCATAAAATTTTGAGTTAACCACCTTCACATGCCGATTTAACTTTTCGGTTACATTAAACTCAGTTAACACTTAACTGGAAACTGAAATACGTCTAACAAACAAAAAAATGGTTAGCTAAAATTTTTTGGATTAACCTTATACTGAAATACCGGGCCTTAGAGAGGAATGACAGTGCTTCAATTATAAAGGCAAATGTATTGTTTAGGGAGAAAATTTACTGGCAATTCAACGTTGATGAAAGTTCCTCATCAAATATCTGCGATATATATGTCTTAGTTGTACGTGTACCTGAACCTTGTATAATGAAATAAGTGAGTCTCCACGTAGCTTAGAAGTTCAGAGTACACAGAACAGTAAGAGTGAGAGTAGCGAAGTTTTGATGAAATGTCATTCATTTGTTATAGAGGCACAAGTGGCATAGACATCGATCTTCGGCGAGTGGATATAGATCAATGTCCCCTGCCCGAGGGGAGCACCCAGCTGAACATCTTTGCTGCATCAGACAAATGCAAGAAGCGGACCACCGTTGTAAGTATCAGAACACTATAAAATTATTGCTTCCCATTTAAGTTTCCGGTTTGATGATTCGAGCTTTATCTCAAAAACAAATAAGCGAAGATAATTAAATTTCCTATTATTAAAGAATAAAGTCTGATTGGATTTTGACGAAATTGCTCAGTTGGGAGTGATTGATTATTGAAACAACTTTAATTAGATTAATTGATTGAACAGATGACACTTGATGAAACTTTATAATTAACTATCCATAACCAATAACAGAGGAAATAATAAAACTGGATGGTAACCTTTACATAAACCTAATTAAATTACATGGATTCAGGAATTTCATAACATAACACAAATTAAAAAAATGTCCAAAATTCGTCGTTGTTTACAACGTCATCACCGGCTGGGGTCTAACACAGGCCATCCATCAAAAACTTAATAGTATCTCCAACAGAAAATTCTGTACATCAATACGTCTTTCAAACCTTTCTGAGTGTGGAATATCTGCAAATATGGATCTTGCTAACAAATCTATTTACACCAAGGTTAGTATTATTTTTTTTACATTTTAACCACATACTAAAATTTGTTTTATACTAATTTCAACGGAAATAATTAACTGCATTGCACCAATTTTGCCATTTCTACATATCTAAACCTTATTTCTTTATTAGTATACACTTAAATTACAAATTCCCTAAGTTGAAAAATCTTTCAGGAACTCGTAGCAAAATTATGAGACTAAAAGAGATAAAAATATTTTATTTAGTTACTTTTAAATTATACTACATAATTCTTCATCAGGAAAAACAAATGAACAATGTAAACAAGTAAGATGTAAACAGAACAACCCAAAAGTCTTTAATAATTTTATATATTTTATTATATTTTTCTACAATTTTCATTGGAATATAAATAGGGAACCTTTTCGAAATTTAAGGAAAAGGCAATGAACGAATTATTTTTTGATAGTTATACCTACAATAATCAGGTATTGCTTCCATACATGAAAAAAAAAAAATCCGTATAATGTACCGAACAATTCCGTGCACTGAAGATATAGGATGTATTTTCTGAAAAGTTACTAAACTTGTTGGTAAATACTTCTCATTGATTATTAAATATTTTCTTAATCGTTATGACATTTTCAGAAAATGCATCTTATATTCTCATCTTGTCGAATAGTTCGGTAAATTCAATAATACTTTTTTGTGTACCTATTTTCTCAAGCATTGTAAAGAATAAATGTAGCTAAAAAGAACAATTCAGGGAAATACAAATCGCATCTATTCGCAAACCGAGAACCAAGTGCTATCATAAGCAACAACATCAACAACTACAACAACATGCACGGTGTTTGAGATCTGATATCAAACAATATATGCCATTTTGAAATGTAATGGTAGTATGCCCATAGTATTTATATTAATAAATTGTTATTGCTTTTTAAAACTTTGTACTTAAACTAAACGGAACTATGAAAGTCTTGATTAATCTAAGATAAAACTTTGCAGACCTAATATTAAAAAGGCGTTCGCACCAATGGGCTTGAAGAATTTTTCATGTACGCTGCATTGAAGCATCAAAACTTTTTAAACACTAATTATAGTACAACGTCCGCAAGAGCATTTGACTATTAATTATGCATAAATGCCATCCCAATAAGAAAATTGCCACATTAAAACACGGTTAAATATTAACATTATTAGAGAGAACTTGATCAGAATATGCTGTTGCAGCATATGTTAGGTAATGTTATTAGCTATTGTTTTAGTTAGTGGATGGAATGGAGAATGCTAATGACAGGTAATAAATTGGTACACGTGTACAATATTTAATACCAATACTCTGATGCAATGATAAATATTTAAATTTGTACATGCATGAAGACCGTTGGAAATTTGTCCATTTACCGGGATTTAATTATTTAATTTCTGGTGCAACCAGCGGACATAAGCACTTAAATTAAAGATTACAGCTTACCTAAATGAATAATTTCGCAGTAATGTAATTTCGCATGATCGCTGTTTCGATTTTCAATTATTTATATAAGCCAGGCTTAAAATTTTAGTCTTGTTGGTGCAAACAGACATAAATAATCTCTTAATTTAAATAGGAATCGCGTTTGTGATAAAGCCGCGACTTTATGCATAACGTTAACTTGGATTTTAAATTTTATATCATTTTTAAAAAGATATATCTCTGCAATGATTAAAATAAATCAGAAAATTTATGCTTGATCACATACTGCGCATAACAAAATATTCACATGCGATTACTGATGTCGGATGAATGGCCCAAAGCCTAAGCTGGCAAAGGAAACGACTAAATTGACAACTAATTTGAATGGCATGATAATTAAAATTAAATTCCGTGCATTATGCCAATAAATAGTAAAATTGTAAATCTCTACGTGCAGTTATAAATGATAAATAATAATTGAAATTCTATTAGGGTTTCCATTTCAATTATTGTTATTGTTTAGTGTTATGCACACAGACAGACTTAAAAATTATATCATTTATGTTTCTAATTAATATGTTTGGCGTATTGAAATAATTAATGTGAGTGTATTTGACTACCTCCTATAATAAGTTCGTTTAATTTTTTCTATAAACATTACATTCGAGAACATTTTCCAAATTGTTACTTTGAATATAAAAGAGAAAACTTAATTAACTGTCATGATTTGTAAGTTGACAGGCGAAATTAATTTTTCACTCACTTCTAAAATGGTATAAAATGATATCGACTATTTTACTATCTTCTACGAAATTTACAAAGTAATCATATCAAACTAACAACCCTTAAGATGTTGGAATAAGCTCTTCGACCACCTTAAAATTAAGCATATTTGGAAGAAATTTTCAATAATACGTTTGAAGAAAATGTCAAAGAATATAACACTTTATTTAAAAAGTAAATATTACGCCTATAATTAATTATTAAAAGTACTTTATTTTTAGTGTGACGTCAGACCGACTAGTGACAGATAAATATTGCGCGCGCATAATCTAGGCGTTGAGTGTTGTATTTTGTCAGTTGTATTATTGTTTTTATTTGTTGAAATCTTTAAATCCTTGTTAAAATTACAATTGTGGTTATAAATTATTGCTTTGTGCCAACAAAAATTCAAAATTATTATTTATTTCAGAGCTGTTCTGTCATCAGTCGCTATGACGTCCCACGATTTTATATAGAATCTTTAGTAATTAATTATAGGCCTAATTATATTCAGTGTTGTGACTGACCTAGATCAAATAATCTAGATCACTGATCTAGGTCAATTCGTAAGATCTTTGATCTGTTCTAGATCGTTTTATATTTTCTGATCTTGATCTGTATCTTGATCAAAAAGAATAAGATCTATGATCTTGAGAAAGATCAGCTATTTTCCTCTAAAATTTGACTTATAATATTTTTAATTTAAATTAATATAATTTAATTTAATTATTTATATTATATAAGAAATTCAACATATGTTGTGGAAAAAAAAATAAAAGATAACGTTTTTGATCTTATTTTATAAAAAGTAATTTTATTTTCTTTGTTGTTATTAAAATTGTCACCTTTCTATTTTCTTAATAAGAATTAAAAATTTTGTGAAAAAAATTACTGATCTTTTTTATGGTCTAAAAAAAAAAGATCTTTTATTCATGATCTGATCTAAAAAAATAAATAGATTTGATCATAAAAATTGATCTATGATCTAATCTAGATCATATTAGATGTGATGATCTTGATCTTGATGTAGATCATTTTTAAAATGATTGTCGCAACACTGATTATATTTCAATGAAAACACGAAAAATATTCATATATTAACGTCTATTATCGAAAAGTAAAATAAAAAATTGGTTGAATAGCCTATTACGAAGTGAATAAAAAAATCACAAATAAATCTGTTCATGAAATTTCCAATTTAAAATAATTTTCCAGCGTGTCGAAAGCTCCGTTGAGCAAAAGCGTGAAATATTTATGTTCTGTAATTTACCAGACCGTTAAAAATTACCACGTTCTTTGGATAACACGCCCCTATAGGTAGTAAAATGATAAATCAAACAGTGTATTGCAGACTAATTCGTTGTTTATTCCCCTTTTCAGTGCGTTCCGATATCTGGGCTGGGATTCCGCCGCGGCAGCTACAAGTGCGTCTGCCGCAGAGGTTTCTACTTCCCGGACACTAAAGCAGAAAGAAGGTACTACAATGGCACCGTTGTTGAGGAGGAATACGAAAGACTCATGCTGGTGAGTACGGATGTGCTATTTTTAATATCAAATCGATTTCTCCTATTCTGTGTAGTAGTTCGAACGTTTCTAACCCGTTCTCGATTTGGGACTCGTGGAATTTATATTGTATATTTACCAAGAATATAGGACAACGTAAATCCTGGTTACTCTCATTTTGCCCTCTAATAATATACATATGTAAGAACTGAATACTAAATTATTACTATTTTTGATTAGTTTTTGATGTAATCGACTTTAATTAAATTTACTTGGTGGTCCATCGTTCTGTATTTTTAACCGACATTTATTTATTATGTATTGCCACAATTAATTTTTCACATAGTCCGATTTTGATATATCTTTTTTTTTTAATTTGATAAGGTATACTTGTAAGTTGGTCCCATTTAAATTCCACATCTAAGGGTAGAAAAATACGTAGCCACAAAAATTAAAAAATTAAAAATTTTTAACAAAAACTGTAACGACAAAAAAACTGCAAAGCAAAATAATAATAAAAAACAAACAAACAATTAACGAATGCCGACTCAAAATTAGTTTATTTAATTTTTTTGCTTTTCAGTTAAATTTTTTGTGAAAAAGTTTATATTTATTTTACTGGATTATTTTAAATATTACCAGTAATTTTTTAAACTAGCTTATTGTAAATTAAAATGCCCATATATATGAAGTTACATAAGTGTTACTACAGGATGTTCTACAAATTTCCTTTTTAATGGAATACGCTATATATTCTGGCAAAATTTACGGAAACTATTCATGTTTTTATTAATAAAGAATCATACAAAAAAAATATGCCATGAAATTAAGAACAATTAAAATATTTATTAAACAAATTCGAATGTCTGCCCTTAACATCAATTCAGCAAACTTAATATAATATAAAAAAAAATATAATAATTATTAAAATTCTGACAACTATTCAAATTGTTAAAACATTCACACACAATTCATGGCATACAGACCATTTTGTTACTATAGTGAATTATGTATAATTGTTTTAAAGAGAAATTAAACATCTTCAATATTTTGCAAAAATATATAGGCTGTTCAGTTAAAAAATATATAGTTGGGCGAAAATGGAACACCCAGTAGAAAAACATTTACTGCAGATATATTCACATTTTAATTTAAAATACTCTTTGATAAAATTAAAAATAATAGAGTAAAATAAAAATGCAGACCGAAGGTCTACTAGTTATTCCTCCTACTCTTTAAACTGCAGTGGCGCAAAAATTTAATTATAGAATTTTCTTTTTCATAGCTCACCCCCTATCCAAATTCCTGGGTGCGCCATTGTTAACTCTTCGAGAACACACCACTTTTTTTGATCGTCTACCATTCTGCAATGACTGGACAGATTGGGTCTAAAAAAAATCTGAGATCCGATCCAAAATAGTTTATGCAAAATTTTATAATTGTCGATGTGTTTGACAAGGTTAAAAAATCGCGAAAAAAATGTTTTTTAAAAAATTAAATTTTACCAAAAATATTGTAACTTTTTATTTTTTAATATTTTAATCTAAAATTATATATGAAAACTCTCAAAGTATAAAATAAATTTGGTGGGTCAGACTGACCCAGTGTGTTATCCGAGAGTTACACTATAAATATGTTCCTATTTCTTTCATTTAAAAAATGATAAAGTTACTTCAATTCCAATCTCATGCTCAAATCTAGGAATGAGAAAACCTATTATTTGAAATAGTTCCACAGCCAAAAGTGATTTCATTTGCGGTTGTTTGTACAAATAGATTTAATTTTATTTTCCTCCAAAAGTCAAAGTTCCTCGTATTTTATAATTTCATTATAAAGAAAGCACGCTCTCAGAGGATTTTCAAACCACAGCATAACTGTGTTTTAATTACATATTGATAAAAACTTTACAACTTTACTGGTTAATTAATAGCAAATCCCGGCGCTGTGAGCTGCGACCGCAGACCTGAGAAAGCAAAGATACAATCTTAACTCAATGAAGTTGTCAACGTAACGTTACTAAAGCATCGATTGTTGACGGACTACGATTTAGATTGTCAACGTTCCTGCTCCTAGCTCCTGCAACAGTTCAACGTCGGTTATCGCGCTATTACGAACTTGTCGACAATCAATGTAAATTCGGCATCGGTTATCAGCGGCGCAAATAGCCCGTTTCCGTTTTTTATCTTCGGGATAACGAGGAACATTTGTTTTATAGAAATGATATCGATGTTTAAAACTGCGCTCCTATAAAAATTTACGAGGAATCCAGAGCTTAAACCTTTTGAAACTACACTATTTTCTCTACATTTTACTCTAGCATTCAATAGTTCGTTTATAATTAAATGTTAGGTGCTGTCATCCCTCCCCGGAACAAAGAAAAGTTTTGTTCTTGTTCGTATTATAATTCCAATAAGGAAGTATACAAACACACCTTCCAAGAGTATCTCAAACATTTGTCAAAGTTATCTAAACAGCCATTCGTTTTATAGTATTATTTAAGTTCTTTAAGTCAACATTCTGTAAATTTATCCTTCTATAATTCAAACTAACTATGAAAAGGAGATATGAATCTTTGTTAAAAGGCAATAAAGATTGCACCTTAACACATACTTCATACAAATGCAATATAACTTCAAGATTGTGATGTTCTCAAGAATAATAATAAATATTTGCAAGGAATGCTGAGAAGTGCGGTAAATAGTTCCGCGGTAACGTAACGGACTGTAGATTATAAGATTCTTGGTTCGAGTCTCACAGCTAACAAATTTTCATAATTAAATTCCCAAAATTTTCACCACAAGACCGTGGCTCCTCCTTATTATTAAAAATGAACCAAATTTCTAATTGAGGATGCTGATTTCCAAAAATGGTTCAACAGTAATTATGCTATAACTTTAGTACTACCCAATAAATTTGTACAAAAATTAGTAGACTTGTACAACAAAATTGAGAAATTGGTCTTAACGGATTCAGTGGACGTCAAAATATGTATTTCTCGTGAGCGATTTTTTCGTGATTCCAATACTTCCTTATACTTTGTATAAAAAAGTAAAAAAGAAGCGAGGCAGACAAAAAAAAATGATCTGAAAAAATTAGGAATTAAAAATTGGAAAACCAAAGCAAGAAACAGAAAGGAGTGGAAAGAATTTATACAAGCCCAGGGCCTGCAAGGCCTGTCGAGCTAATATTTATAAATATGTTATTATAAACATTTATAATAAATAGTATGTTAATGAAAACGAAGGCGTTAATGAAGCTCTTCACTCACGAAAAATGAGTGGGATAAGTGACATTTAACGTAGATAGATAGCGTAGATAAAATATTTTACACATAATTACAAATTCTGGACATTAATGGGTTAGGCAGATTTAATTATTTAAATTAAGAAAATTATTTAAATTAAGAAAGAAACGTATAATAAGTATCAAAAGGATAGTACGCATCGTAATATGTCTTATATTTATCGAAATATGGCGATTTGTAATATTTTTCAAAATACGGAAATTTCCCCAAATATGACTTAAAATTGTAATTTTTTTTATTACATTTCTTCATAATATTCGCGCCCGGAAACCCATTGCAGCAGAGCGCATCGGCATATCTCTAATATTTTTCGAGATATGACGATTTTTTACATTTTCCGAAGAGCAACTTTGAGGGGCTGTAACTCGAAAACTATACAAGATATCGAAAAATATCTCCAGTTTTGTGTTTTTCGTGCCATTTATAATAAATTAGTAAATTTTGAAAATTTTGAAATTTTTTGAATTTTTTTTCAAAATTTCGATTTGAGATATCTCGACAAATATGAAAGATACATACTTGCAGTGTACACCAATCGATTCAGCTTGACGAAATACATAAACCCTGAAAATTTCAGAAAATTCGGACAACCGGTTGAAATGTTAGAGCAAAAAGTCTGAAAATGGCCAAATTCAGGCCAAACGCCAAGGGGTACCCCTTGACTTCTGGGACAAAAAAACACCATTTTCAGGCTTTTTGCTCTAACTTTCCATCCCGTAAAGCGATTTTTATGAAACTTTGCATACTTATGTATTTCGACGAGCTGAATCGATTGGTGAATACTGCAAATCTGTATCTTTAATATTTGTCGAGTTATCGCCGATCGAAATTTTGAACAAAAATACAAAAAAATTTCAAAATTTTAAAAATTTGCTAATTTGTTATATAAGGCACCAGAAATGCTAAACTGAAGAGAATTTTTAGATATCTCGTGTAGTTTTTTAATTACAGGCCCTTGAAGTTGCACTTCGAAAAATACCAAAAATCGACGTATCTCGAAAAATATTAGAGACCTGACGATGCGCTCTGCTACAATGGGTTTCTTAGCGCTTATATTATAAAGAAATGTAATAAAAAAATATTACAATTTTAAGTGAGAATATTCCGTGACAAATTTTTCTGTCGGTATGTGAATCTGTATTGAATGATTAATAATTACAGTTTCTGTTATTTGTTTGTTCCCATAGCAACTAAAATTAGTTTATTAAACATATAAAAAATTGGCAGACTTGTACAACAAAGTCTGCTGACTCCAACAAAATGATCTGCAACTTCTTACCACTTATAGTTTCAAAGTTACATATTCGGTGACTACCATTCTTGGAGGCCGTGATTTGACGGCTGGTAACCGCACTTCATGCGCAAAAATATATTTTAATACCAAGATCTGCTTTGAGCAGAATGCCTCACCCAGAAATGGGTAAATGGCGTGATAATATATTTATTCATTTATTAAATTAAATGCATTGTAAATTGGGTTAAGGTACATACTATTTAAATCTATGGTTCCTTGAGAAAATGATCTTTAAAATATTTATGAAAAACATTAAAAAAATAACAAAAGTGTTCGCTTTGCGTATTGTTAAAACCTAAAAAATAATGGATAACTTAATTTATTAAATTATTATTATTTAAATACACACTATTTCGTGTTGTCAAAAACTCTTGATGCAGGGAATTGAATTTCCTACCACTTTTTGAAGTATTTTTTTCCTCAATTAATGTAAAAGAACTTTCAATAGCCGAAAAATAAAAGCGGACAACAAACAAATAGGTATTTTTATCGACGCTTGTGTATAGACGCAAAGGTATTTTTTATCAAATACAAATTATAAACAATATAACAAATTCACGGTTCAGTAGGAAACAAGTTTTATTTTCCTATAAGCATATTCCCTATGCGTATAACACAGTATTCAAAATAAATTGTATATTCAAGATAAAATGCTTTGAAAATATTCTTTCTATATTTACATTTTTTCAAATTTATGAACAATTTTGAATACAACAAAAATTTCTAAAATATTTCCGCTTAGATAGGTACTATACATGCAAAGTAAATAAATTTAAAATAACAAATCGTTCTATTGTCTTTAGAATTTAACACAATAAAACTTTATTTGCAAAATAAATATTGTGAATTTAACAAGTATAATACAATATAATAAAATGTTAATTTTGTTTATGCATGTATCAAAATACAGAATACCTATTGTATTATTTTAACTATATTGTATAGTATTTACCCAAATTAATATAAAACAATCAACAATAAACTATATGAACTTATTTGCAAAATAACCATCAATAACCAAACTAACCCAAACGACTCGTGCAGAGGTTAGGAACTACTTCGAATAAAAAAGGACAAGTCTACGATGCACACCTCTGTGTACACGATTAAGATTAATACTACGTCAAAAGTCTAAAGTTTGCAAAGTTCTGTTGGTACTCCTTGTGTTTGTGTTTATGTTTAAAATGTACTCACAACAGATTTTCAGCAAATTGAAACCGGACGACGTAGTTTACTTAAACTTCATTGTAACGTTTTTAATTTTATTTGGAAAAGTATTATTCGATTTCAATTCCATCGCCCGTTTTCCGAAACTTTAATACATTTTTCTCACCACAAAAGAAAACATGTTCAACATTATTTCTACGCTATATTTCTTTATTTGTCAAAATAATTATGGTAGCTTATAAACACAGCTTTACAACATTTTTCTACATCCAAATTTCATAAATAATCCTATCACATGTCATTAATATGTAAAAACTATAGACCGTTAGATACACAATAAAAAAATTCCACATTAATTAGTAATTACCGAACTATTCGATTAACTGAGACGAATTTTCTGAAAATTTACCTACACAAAAATATTGGATTGCTATAAATGCTACAATAGCATTATTTATCTTACGTATAATGACAGCAATTTATATATTCTTGCTATAACAATAACGTATATATATATATATTTCTCAGCAATAATACATATTTATCATAATTAAATATCTTGCTTGAAATAGCAATATTAGTTGTTGATTTGAATATGTATTATTTTCTCAACAATATAGCATATTTAAGACAACATGTTCTAGATATATACTGCAACAATATTAGATTATTAAAAAAACATAAATATTTACCTAGATTGTTGAAACAGCAATCGAAAATAATATCCCATTACATCACATACATATATAACATCACGCTATGTCCCACTTAGTGGGGTAGTACGAACCCAGAAACACAGTCAACCAACAATCAATCTCCTCCAAGTATTCCTATCCTGACACACCACTTTCGCCTCGTCCACATTCATAGTGCGATTCATACATGCTCGTTTATTCTTCACACTCGGAATCATTCGTTCAGGCAACAAACCATCAATCATATCCAACCAGTTATTCCTCGGATGCCCACGCAATCGTTCACCCTCAATTTCACTCACATATATTAGTTTCACAAACCTTTAATTCGACATTCGCTCAACATGTCCAAACCACCTCAACTGACTCACTCCCACTTTCTTAATAACATTCTTCTCAATCTTGCTTATTAAATAATCGTATTTAGTTTCTTACCGAATAGTTCAGTAAATTCTATATATTTAGTAGTTTCTTTTTCGTGTAGTTGTTTTTATTCTCTCTTAAGCTGCAAATAAATATTTTGTAACTTGTACTAGGTAGAATTTGGATTCACCAGTAAATTCAGACTATTTCAATTAATAAATATACAAATATATTTCATTCAAAAACAGATACTTAAATGACAAAGCACAAAAACAAAATACGAGTAACAAATGAACAACGCCCAAGAACAATGATCAAGATTTTTTTTTAAGTGTAACAGCCTTAAAATAAAATATAAAATAAAAAGCTTATAATTTTTGTTATAAATGAGTCTAGCCAGAATCGTTATATCAGTTCTGTCCCAAAAAAATAATATTTTTTGTACAATCCGTTTGAAGAGTACTTTCAACAGTTGAAGGGCTGGGCCTGTTTTTACATCTCTTTACAATGCACAAGTGTTGACATTTGAATTTATAAGCTAACAGAATAGTGTCGACGTTCAGCAGCAAAGGCAGATACATAACATATCGCCTATTATATTTTTTACACCGCTCATCTTAACGTCATCTTTATAAATGATGTCTTGCTACAATAACCTTACTTTTTTCTCTTTGGCTAAAGAAAATGATTGATAACCAGCTTATCTGAGCACTGAGCAAGCAAATAGTGTCTGGTAGTCTGGTTAGATCTCGGTCGTGCTAATTCAACACTATTAATTTCAAATCTTCGTTTTTATTCGTCGTTCTCGCACTTGAAATTCGCATTAAATGACATGAATAAAGTACCTTGCTATGGCTGGCATTTCCGTAAAATCCTGCATACTTAACCTCAATAATTTTCTGATTAAATTTCTCATAGCTGTTCATTTACTTTTTAATTTTTTGTCATTAATTTAGAAACTACAATGAAATATTTTATTTTTAGTTTGTTTTCAAGAAAAATTTCTTATATTTGTACGTTTGTATATTTCTTTTTTCTCATTAAATTAAACGTGAAGAAATATTGATTTTAAATTATTAAAACAATACTATAATACGGTGCTTTCATTTATTATTAACAATGCAAAGACCACATAATTATTTTAAATGTGCCCTAGTTTATTTCCATGGTAATTAATTAATTCAGAATCAAAGAAAACTTAACGGATTCTTAAGTACACGAAATATATAAATTTGTATTTCCTCTCTGTCTACACGCAATAGCAATGTCGGTAACTCTAATAAAATTATTACATATTTTACAGTTTGTTTAAAAAGGATTTTTTTAAATTTTCGGTCAGAAATTTTATCTCTCAGCGATTATATTTATTCATTTCCATAACTAATGATTGAAGTTTAAAATACTAAAAAGGAAATACCATGCAATCAATCATATTAGTGACCCAAATATGAACAACCTTCTCATGTAATCCATATTCGTCAGAAAATGGTACATGGTTCGATTTCTATGAATAATTCCGATGTCTATGATATATTTGGCTGGCTTCCTAAACATAAATAAATCATTATCGAGATTTGCTGAATTGCAGAACTGTCATCTCTGGGTTAACCAGGTCATTGTATTTTTAATTAAAATATTTTGTCTTCTTTTGAATGAAAATAATTATTAACATAAATTTGCATTTTATGTCCAGTTGAAATAGGAATATATAATGTAATACGTATAAAAATATATCCGCATTCTGAAATTGGGTGAATTTCTCCAGTTTTCCTTACTTTTCACCAAAATACAACCAGCCCACCGGGATTTTACTCCCAGTCTTTCCAAGCTAATTTATCCTTCTTTTTTCTGCAAATATGTACAGTTGACAACAAAATATTACTGTGTTATAAGGTATGAATATTTATATTTTGCGATTTTTTACGAATTCGGAGAAATCTTATTAAAACATCAAGAGGCGGTTCCTAAATAAAATTTGTGAAATACGAGTATGCTTCATACAATTCTGTATATAGTTCAGTTTGTCTTTACCTTTACTTTGACATGGAAATAGGTCAGTTCATTTTATCTGGATTTACTCAAAAAAATTGAGTATACCGGATGTCTACTTTTTTATAGGACATATAGGAAATATAATGTTGAAATTTTCATTGGGCGATAGTTCGTTCCCTATGAATTTAAGAACAAAAGTGTAAATACAAAAAATGTTCAGAAACAAAAACTGCATAAAATAAGCCTAAAATTATTGATATAATACATTTCTGGCATGAGATAAACGTAATATAAAATTTATAATTTTTAACTACTTTCAGAGTACCATGGTAAACAAATATACAAACAATAGTATTGTTTGAGTTTGACAAATTTGGCATAGTTTCAATAATGATTGATTTGTTTAAATTATTTCTAATGGTAAATGTGTTCCTGATTATGATTATTAGTGAGAAGCAACTTAAACCTGTCAATAATCATTAAAACTATGCCAAAAGTCATCTGTCTAACTCAAACAATACGATTGTTTGTATGTTTTGTTTACCATAGCACTCTGGAAGTAGATCAAAATTATAAATTTTATTTTACGTCTATATCATTGCAGAAATGTATTATATCAATAATTTTAAGTTCATTTTTAACAGTTGTTGTTTCTGAACGTTTTTTGTATTTACACTTTTGCTCTAAAATTTTTAGGGAACGACCTATCGCCTAATGAAAATTTTAACATTGTATTTTTCCTAAGTCCTATAAAAAAAGTAGACACCTGGTATATATATATAATAAGAGAATCAAAAATAAATAAATTTTATTTTGGAAATTAAATCAAAGAATCTACATGAAAAAAAAAAACTTCTGAAAATATATCAAACTTTTTTTGTAAATATTTCTAATTGCTAAGTAAATATTCTTATTTAGTTTTTTAATTATTATGTCATTTTCAAAAATTGCTTCTTATATCTTCAGCTAACCGAAAAGTTTAGTAAATTCTATTCTTTCGTTAATGTTTTGACATCCGTTTAAACATAGGCAATTTTAAGTTTTATATAACCTTATTTGATTTATATATTCGCAATGTGTGCTGTTATATATTTGTAAATTTTAATAATTTCACTGTTAATTCATAATTTCAGGCAACGACATGGCTGCGAGCGTTTATTCCGGTTCATTCGATAACGCAAATTAAGCAAGGCTGCCGGCGGTTAGTAGTTGGATGGGTGGCCGCTTTTCGAAAACCCATACCAGTGAACACTGCGTATTGTCACACCACCGAAAACGAGGAACCGAGGCGGCTTATAACCTCAGTAGTTGAGTCCGCTATACAAAAAAAATATTAATTCATTATTCTCAGCCTAGTTGCATGTGAACTAAAGATGAAAATAACATTAGAGTGCCTTTTGTCAAACTAACTAAAACTAAAAATACTTTTATTTTCAATCATTTTCCTAGCTCGTTTAAGACTTGTTTTTAACTTTCTGCTTTTAAATGTAAGCACATCTATCTCATAAGAGTATAGATTTTATAGTTTAAAAGAATACTTTGTAAATGACTACAGTGAAATGTAAAAAAAATGGTGAAGTTTGCGATGTAAAAACCATTTTACTAATGCCATAAATTAATATTATTATCCTTGTCCACAGTTTTGTTCACAGTTTTGTGGAGAGAAATTTATATTGTATTGGTATCATTACCCACTAAAAGATGGTGCTGACCGCATCTAAACGCCATTATACCTAGGTACATAATACTCGAACACCCATAAGCATAGCATTAGTTTCAAAGCGCCAGTTTATGTTTACAGGGTTTTATGTTTTCTTTTATGATTTCCTACTACATTTATGTTTAAAGGTCGATCATTCCATCCTTCCTACATATAACGTATCCAATAACTATTGGCAACATAAATAAAAATATCTACTAGTACGCCAGAGGTCGTGGGTTTGAATCCCACTGAAGAACATAGTCGTTTGTGTTGTTTCACTCATGAGGCGGCATATGACCGAAGTAGTTAGTCCGCTTCTCATGTTCATAA
Source organism: Poecilus cupreus (assembly GCA_963942605.1). NCBI lineage: Eukaryota > Metazoa > Arthropoda > Insecta > Coleoptera > Carabidae > Poecilus > Poecilus cupreus. Next base: position 14,197,466 of record OZ012715.1, read on the forward strand.
AAAAATATGACAATTAATTTCTCCCTTTTGATACCGAAAATCTTTCCTTACAAATACAGCTAGCTTTTTAACTAAAATTTAAGCAGCGTATTTATTAATTTATTATTTATTTAATTGATTTGGAACTTGAGTTAATTTACATAGTTAACATATTATTTCTCACAAATTACTGTAATTAGTTTCATCCCGTAATGATAATCATTAATATTTATGTAATTAATACACTGGTTTATATGATTTACTTATTTATTAGCTATAATCAAACAAAACATAATTACATATTAATGATAATCCGTTAGAAATTTAAAAGTACTAAAATTTCCATATAATTCAAAGATCAGAAACACACTTTAATAGACAAAATTAAAGAATTTAGTTGTCATTATTAATATCCTAAAATTAATTTTGTAAAATCACAAAAATTACGACCGATATGCACACAGTAAAAAAAATTGATTTTCGATTTGTTAATTTTGCGGTTGTTAATATTGACAAATATATTGTTAAATTAACGATTTGAACAAATATGACAATTTTGTATTTTTAACGAGAAAAATTGTTGTCTTTATTTATTTGCCGGATTTATAAAATTTAACAAATAGACTCGTCAATAATAACAAGTAAATTTAGATAACTTATTAATTTGAAATTGTTAAAGAAAATTTGTATCCTTTATATCAACTTAATTTGTTATAATAACTATGATTTATCGTTCTGCTTCGATATAATTACTAAAATATTTAGTCAAAGCACATAAAAATTAATGTTAATAATTACTGTATTCACAAATATATTTAGTTACTAAATACACAAAAATAATTAGTTACTTCCTAAAAAATTTGAAATTTGTTAAATTAACAAAAATTAACAGTGTATGACTTTAAATTATGAATGTGCATTTTAATTGATAAAGAAATGAAGCCAATTAGATTTTCTTAATACACTTTTTCTAATGTAGTACACGAAAAAAAAAATATCGTAGAATTTACCGAACTATTTGGTACGCTGAACATATAAAATGCATTTTCTGAAAATTCACAACAATTAAGACACTAAACATGATTATTTAAGAAGCAATTAGAAGAATTTTATCTTGTATCCTCGGCTTACCAAATTTTTCTGAAAATTTTACGGTACATTTTTCTGTTCAATAAACAACAAAAAGAAATTTAATACAAATACTGCGTCGTACTTTGGTATAATGGAGATATTTAGTTAACTGATTTTTAATAAAACCAAGATAACAAATATATCTACATTAAAATGATGTTGATATTTGCAAAACATACTACTCGTATTATTATTATTTGTCTAGACTTTATATAATTCTACGTTATACAAGACATATTTTACATTTGTATATTAACAGAATAATGTTTCTTTAATCAGGACGCGTGTTTAATGTTTCATTCAAATAACGCAAATTAGTAACTTAATTCAATAGCGAAATAAATGATAAATGAAGTCTGTAAAATGAGGATAATTAACGGTGTAATTTCATAAGCGACCTAGAATTAAACACTGACGGCCTTGGAAGTGTAGCAAACAGGTGTGGGTGTAGTATATTTTGCACTTTTTTCATAAAAAATTTTCAGTATTACGACGATCGTGAAGGGCAAGTCACAGGTGCACCGAAATATGTTCAGAGGGTTTATTAGACCCGGAATTTGAACCTGCTACTCTCTATTCGTTTTACGTTGTCGCGAAATGGCAAAATGGCCTACGTTTTAACACTCACGTTATTTACAATTTATTTCTTTATTCCAGACTTGTATCCAAACAGATTTGCTGAAATATAAACTTGGTAATCCTAACATGGATGACAGACTGAAATGAAACAAGCAAAAGTTTGAAAAACAAAGGAGTTAAGATTTGACATTATATTTTGCGGAGATTCAGAACTTAGTTTGCCATTTCGAAAAGCATCAACAAACCATTATAAATTTATAATTTTGGCATACAATTCAAATTGAATAAACATATGAACAAAGAGATTATATTTAACCCATTATAATAATAACAAATGAAGAAACTGCTTGTGAATTTCTCAAGAAAATAAAGAAGTTTTTGCGGCGAGCTCCCCATTGCGGGCTTCATTCGTATTCGAGTCTCGTGTTGGGTGATTTTTCCCAAATTCTTGTCAAATTATTTACAGCAAATTCTTCTGACGATTTTCTATACTTATTCTTTTTTATCGAACGATTTACACAAAAAGCCTGCGCAATCACATTTCTTTATTGTAACCACGAATACTATAAATACAATATTTTATATTACTAAATAAAACCAAAACGTGTTTTAAAAGAGTTTCAAAAAGGAAAATAACAATAAATATAAAATAGCACTCAGCGAAGTTAGTGGAGGGTGAAGAACACAAAAATGGTGGATTTGGGTTGAGCGTTGTGAGAACACATTGTTACGCAAAATAAGTACAGAGTAGGATGATATTTTCCTATACGATATATTTATTCAATTTTATATTATACATGGCTAAATAAGATACCGGATCATCACAGCACGCAGCTTCGCAAACATCAAAGCAATTCGTCTGATTGTTTAGATTCCCATTTGGATTGGATATTTAAATCCACAAAAAATATACTACTACCAATGTAATTGTGTACCCAAATTTTATTCAACCCACAACAAATATGTTTTTGTCAATAATGCTATGATTGCTAACATGTACGATATTAATATAGAAATGAAGGGGCCAATTTAAAACAAGCACTTTTTTTTTAAATTAAATTTGAAATGGAACCATTAAAACTAGAACATTTTATAAATTATTTCAATTCAATTTCCATTGTGAAAGTAAAAATACGATTGAAAATAACGATTCAATTTAACCGCATATAAATTTCAAATACGATTCTGCAAATATTTTGAACGGTCAAAACAATAAATATAATACACAATATTTTGTGTAGGTGTACATTCTAAATTTACTTTTATTGTTACAAAAGTATAGAAAAATGTAGAAACAGTATAGCTGAAGATTGTTCATTTCAATTGTGACACCCTGTGCAATATGGATTTTATGTCATAAACGTCATATGCATGATTTTTTTTATACAAATAAATAAAATATATATAGCATTAGCACAAAATTTTTAACGGACGAAAAAAAGGAGATTCTCAAGTAGACGCGCATATTTTTGTATGTATAACCACGCATAACTTTTTACAGAGTAGTTAGATTATTCTTTTTTTTATTGCATAGGGTTGGTTCCATTTAAATTTGAATAATTCCACCACTAATAGTAGTAAAATAGGGGATGATTATTGTTCACCCACTGGATTTTATCTGTTAACTGATTCTACCATGTATAACTTTGTACTGGGTTATCCGATTTCAATTATACTTTTTTTATTGAAAAGGGTATACATTGAAGTTGGTTTTGTTTGAATTTGAAGAAATATTCCACCCTTAATGGTAGAAAAATAAAACTTTTAACAAAAAATTAAACCGACGAAAAAAGAAACTAAAAACCGAAAAATAAACTATTTTAGTTTTAATAACTAAGAGCCTAAACTAATGTAACTAATTTTAGGAGCTTAGTTATTAAGACTAAAATGGTTTATTTTATTTTTCACTTTTCAGTTTTTCTTTTCATCGGTTTAATTTTTTTGTTAAAAAGTTTTTAAATATCATATCCCTTACAGTGAAAACATACAAAACAGAATTAATAAAATGTGCAACTAAATATTCTATAACTTATATAAAAAGAAAATTTTTATATTCTGTATAGAAAATTAAATTTAAAATGTAATATAATACATTGTATCTTCATAAATAAATGGAAATTCAAGAACTGATACATATTATATATCATAATAAATTTTTTAGTATTAAAATGTGATGTGATGTATTGTAATTTTATATATTCTTAGAATATATAAAGCATTAATTATTTTCTTTATTTCTTGCTACACAGTTATTTTAAGAATATTCCTGATTCGCGGAAAGTATTTTTATATGCACAAAACAATTATTTATTATATGTAGCACATAAATTAATTTTGGTGTTAGTTTCTACATTACAGCGTAAATACCCAAGTTAAGATCTCTTGATATCAACGCCAACTAGGAGAAAAGTTTACTAACCCAAGTCAACGCCTCAAGTATGTAAAGCAGTATCATAAATTTTAATTATTTAAAACTCATTTGTCTGCATTCAGTAGCATTATAATTTATTGGTAAACATTTGACCTTTACTAATAAGTAAAAATAATGACAGCAACAATTTTTAACTGTCAAATACTTCTAAATTATTTTAGAGAAAATTACCTACGTCAAATAAATGTAGCATAATATTTACTTGTCTTGTCTTTTATTTCAAGCAATATTCTCTTAAATGATTCCGGAATGTTTAAAGAGTGAACGAAATTAATCAACTGTCAGCAGAATTTTTTAGAGATACTGTTTAGTATAAATAATAAAAAATGTTTTGAAAAACCAAAACCTCTAAAGATTTTTACAATAATAAATATGAAAATTGAAGTATTATATTACATTTCATATTACTTCGCAGATCGCAGATAAGTGGAAAAATATACGAAAAATTTTCCATCATACTCTAAATTTCGGTTGAAAGCTTCACTTTAGCTGTAGAACAGATCTCGCCAAAAAGATTAGCTATCATATTTAAAATAATGTTTACGTCGCTCTGTCTCTTTACCACATGATGCATTACATTACAGGTCTGTCATAGAGTATAATTATTTCGTTTATGAGATGATTAAAATTAACGGTTAATTTTCTGTATAGAAAGTAAAGATTCTCTTAAAATGAATATTGATAAAATCAACATAAAATACTCATATTCGCTTCAAATGAAAGGCAAGGAACAATTCCATGTTTTAATCAGAAGAGATCAATATTTCTAGTTAAATATGTTAATTCTAATTCCAATAAATATGTATTTACATTAGGTTTGCCAATGGACTGTTATGATTTTGACGTCACAGGCAAGAAAGAGAAAGATGAGGTAGAAGTTGAGATGGAAGTTCATAATACAAACATTCATGTTTTGACGTTTATTATTTAGGAAACTTAATAAATTTAACACTGACCATATATTTTTTATAGTATTAACGGGAGTCACTATTGCACAAACCATACAAACAGACTTTATTTTTGATATTTAGTATCATTTTAAGAACTGTCATTTTGACAGCGTTTTGTTTTAATTTCGACTACGTGAATTTCATTGTAGTTCAATGAAAACATCAATAGATGAAAATTTGCTTCTGTATAACCCTCCAATATCGGAGTATTCGAAAAAATCCGGATCTCAGATTCGTACATTTGGGTATCCGGATAATTGTAAGATCCGGATTTCGATTTTTAATATTTTTGAAGGGTGTGCAAGTAAGATTTTCTCTTTTTATACAAATAATAATATTCCTTTGAACATTGATGTTATTTTATTAATGTATATGATACTAAAAGCCTATATATTGGTTAATCTTATGTTTAACCAGTAAATATTAGGAATAACCGACCTGAGTTGGTAAATGTAATAATTTACTGGTAAAAACCTCAGAATAACCAATTTATGGGCTTTGACAGGTTAGGTTATGTTAGGTTATTTATCGTGTCTTTGAGGTAAATTCTAAGATATAACAAGGGAATGGTGGTAAAAATTTGAAATAAACGATGATCACAGAACTGTTGGACTGTTACCATTAAGAGTTCGTAAATCTTAGGATTTACCGTAACTCGAGCTTTTACAATAACATATATACAAATTTATATTCAAAATCAATTTACTGTATTTAAATAAATGTAATTAATGACAAATGTTTAATAACAAAATGAATAAGAAAACGAATAATTTTATTTAATCAATTAATTAACGATTTTGGTACAAGAATGATAGTAAAATTCTGATTCGGATCCGGATCCGGATATTCGGATATCCGAGCTCCGGTTTTGAGATCCGTAGATATTCGGATATCTGTAATCTGGGTATCCGGATACATTTAAAATCAGGATCCAATTGGCAGCCCTCTAATTTACATACTTTGTTCATTGTTTCTAAATAAATAATAAATCTAATAATAATAACAATAATAATAAAAGATGTCAAAGTGTTGAAAATCCTTCTAAAATTTTTAATTCTGATTTTTTATAGGTTACAGCAGGCGCTGAAACTGCCCGAGAAACAAGTAATACAAATCCGAATGTAAATTGCATTGTTTTGTTTATAAACAAGTAGAGCAAAATAAAATTCCTGAGAATTCTCTGAGGCATTTATTTTTATTTGTTTTAATTTGGTTTGTGAAAAACGCGTGAAAAATATCTCTATATTCCTTGAAAGGCAAGAAAGATAAATTCCGAAGGATTCACTCGGACCTTTGCGAAATCTCAGCTTCAAACACATATCCCTCAAAAGAGCCTGATAAAATTCTACGACGCAAAGACTCAAACAGCCGCGATCTTACGATTACTGTTCAATAATCATTGCACATACTTTGCTAATTATTACGCAACGTTAGTAATTATAATTATTTGAACTTCCGAAGAAGTTATTATTCAGAGAAAAAGCTTGGTAATTTGTTAATTTGGAAATAGCTTAAATATTTTAGAAGAAGTCCTTTCAGAGAGTCTTAATGCAAAAGTTTTTAAATGAGGATCTGTTTTTCAAAACTTTGTGAATGTATTTTAAAATTTATCAATTAGTAAATATTTCATAAATTAGACATTTTTGTTTTTCCTGGAAGTGATTGTTCTGCCCGTCATTTAAACATTCCCATTGAATTTCAATTTGTATTATTAATACTGTCATGAATTTATAATTTCGGATGTCCAGGACAATAAATGAAAAGGAACTTAGACTTGATAGTATAATTATTGAGTGTAGCACGGCGGGACATGACTGAAACTTTGGGGTTGACAAACAAAACACAAACACTATAAATATGATAAAAATGATATTTAATTAAAATGATGAAACGGTGAATTGAACAATTAACAAACAAATACAAATATTACAAACGACAACAACGTATGAATATGCTTAAATAGTTGCAGTTATCAAAACATATTTATTAACAAATTTTTCTTAAAGTTCTACATTTTGTAGAGCATAACAGTCGTGAGAAGACGTCTGCTAATTTCAAAGAATGAAAACCAAGTGTCTTCTTGTGCTGGCTAAACATACGCTTACATACATACATAACATCACGCTATGTCCCACTTAGTGGGGTAGCACGAACCCAGGATCACAGTCAACCAACAATCAATCTCCTCCAAACATTCCTACCCTGACACACCACTTTCGCCCCGTCCACATTCATAGTGCGATTCATACATGCTCGTTTATTCTTCACACTCGGAATCATTCGTTCACGCAACAAACCATCAATCATACTCAACCAGTTATTCCTCGGACGCCCACGCAATCGTTCACCTTCAAAATTAGTTTCACCAACCTCCTCAACTGACTCACTCCCACTTTCTTAACATTCTTCTCATACGCATCTACCCCATACGGGTTTATGGTGCAGTTAGAGGGAAAACGTTTCCCACAGAACTAATACAAAAATTACGTAAAACTAAAACCTTATCCAGGGTTCGACCAGGCCTCTCCGTAAATCTGTCAACCCCAGATGACATCTCAAGCCGATATTTCAGAATATTTGCCGCGATAAACTCAAATGACTATTTATGATAACTAAAATTCTAACACACATGTGTAGCAATAAATTAAACTCAAGAACTCCTCTCAAGACGATTTTCGATGCATTTAAGTCCCAACGCAGTTTGAAACTTGATATTTTAAAATCGTTTTGACAGTAAAAACAATAAATCGTATTTTGAATGTTCGCCTTATTACATGAGCATAATTTCGGAATAATATTCCTTTTCATCAAAGTTACAAAACTGACATTATTCTATTTTCATATTTCATTGCAGCTAGTACGTTAAACGTTTCATTACTGCTAAAGTATTAAGCTCCGTTATCTTCTTGTGGATGCAAACTTCTCGCTTGTATGTTGCATGTAATCAGTTAATAATTTAGCTTATTCCATTAGTTTCCGCAGAGATTGTATCAGGTATTAAATTATTACTACATAAATCCTGTTTTTAATTTACATATCTTTGATTACATATGTGCATAACATCACTGGATGAAAATCTACACCGAGTGATCATAAAATCGAATTAAATTTTTAACACAGTTACAATGTTTGCTTCACCATTTGCAATTTGATTTATTAACATTACAAAATGGCTGCCAATCAAAAGCATTTTCAAAAATTATCCTCTTTTTGATGTTGTTTGTTTAAGATAGTTTTATAATTTGTTACTTGGGAATCTGTAGAATTTCCAATTCAGGTACTAGTAGAAAGTATGATGAATATTTAACAAAGCGATTCCCAAACTTTTTTATTCATGCCCCAAGAAAGTTCCCCGCATAGCAACCCATTATTTGCCAATTAGGGACAAATTGAAATCAATTTTCAAACTAATCTACAATATCGTAACCCAAAGTTTCTGATTGAACATGACAAGGTCAGCAAAAAATTCTGCGTTATAGAAGCGTTTAATGCTATAGAATTTGACAGAGTAGCAGTCATTCTATATGCAGTGTGCAACTACAAAATTGGCAAATTGTACCTAAGTAAATATACAGCTTTGGATATGGATTGAAATTAGAAGAGGTGTGGTTATAGTGTTATTCAATTTCAGAAGTATAGTCAGGGCAACAAGTTAATCATAACATTTTTATGGTTAACGCAGATACCTAACGCAAAAAATATTTGTTTAATTGTTTTTTAATCGCGCATTTTATCTACGAATAAATATTAAATAGGATTAATGAAAGATAAAAAATATTTCATTGTCTTTAAAGTACTGATATTAAAAATTCAATGTATAGTCATGCTGTTTAAATAATTCAAAGTGAAACAGCTCTATAATTGCAGACTTATCTTTGCATTTTTTTTTAAATTTCAAATGATTGTATTTATATATAAATATTTTCAAAATAATTTTGTACACAATAATTTGTTACACCTAAATTGATTAAAATATAAACAAGATTGAGAATGAACGATCGGATGAACGTTCAAGAAATAATTAGATACACGAAAAAATAAAAAGTACAGTAGAATTTACTATTCGGTAAACTGGAGATAAAAGATTCTATGAAAATTTACCAAAATTCTTTGTAAATATTTATAATTGCTTAATATATAATCGTGTTTACTTTCTTATTTGTTAAGGAATTTTCAAAAACTGCATCTTATATACCGAGCTTACCGAATAGTTCGGTAAAATGAACGGTACTTTTTTTTGTGTCTGACTTGTAATTTGTTGCATTAATGATTCCCAGCGTGAATAATAGAATGTGTACAAAAATAGTTAAACTAAAAATATTAAATACTACTCCCTTATTTAAGATAATTAAAATTTTAGAAATATTTATGTACTGTATTGGAGAAGTTATACAGTAATAAATAATTGTTGGGTATCAACCCTTGTAATAAATTTATTACTTAGCATTTCTTTCGCACGTAGGTCATCGTTAGTTGGCATATAGTTCCTATATAATAATATATTTTTACATGTTCTTTGGCACCCAGATTTATATTAAACAATTTCATGTTTTTGACATACTTTTAATTTTTAGACAAACTAATTAGATGTTAATTATTAATTTGTATTTTATTTTAACGCTTTAATAAGTTATTTATTTTCATGTTATTAATGTTGGGGTTTTCAGCTTTTGAGGATGACCTACGTAAGGACGAAACACTGAGTAATAATTTATAACACGGATTGATATACCCAACAATTATTTATTCTTTTATTAAAATTTTAATTTATTTTTGTATTATTAAATATATATTTCGAAAATATTGCGGGAGAAGTTATGTGGTGGTCGCATCAGTTTATTTATTGGTATTCCGGAATCTTGTGTATTATCAGCGATAGAGATAAACTTAACATAAATTATATTATGTATAATGTTATAAAATGTGTATTTCAAATGTAAATTCAGTTCACAATGCAATTAGTGTAATTAAAGTTTCGATATTTACTATCTGCAAATATCAGATTGACGTGCAGCATGTAATTGAATATGTAGTATGTAGGTGTAGTCTCCTAGTGATGGCCAACGACTTGTTTGTCGGCCTGTTCCCTTCCTGCGTACGGATCTGTCTGGCACTCTGGCAGTCGCAGCTAACTAGCATGACTGGGATAATGATTTTGTGCGTCTGTTAGGGCCGAGCCACATCCACGATCAGAATTCCTGCTACACGAACACGTGCAGGGGTATTTTCAATTAATGAGATTAGTAGAATGGGCGGAACAGATCCACCGAACCGATTTAGTAGAATTTCAACGGTTCATGTTGGTTTTCCAAACGTTTCACTCGATCAGCGTTGTATCATATTCATCGATAATTACAAACATTACATACACGCGTTGCACGTTCGTTAAAGCTATACGTCCCCCACACCTTACTTCTCATTCTCATATATATTTCATTTTTATGCTAGAACCCACGTATTCAGTTCGTTTTATTTATCAGCCACACAAGCAGTGAAGATTATATTGCTCGATTGCTATACATAATACAGTAATCAACTAATTGACTAATTATTTTTCGGTTGTCAAACGTTTCTTAATTATTTAAAAGAAAACTGATTCAAATAAAAATATACAGAACTAAATAATTTACAACTTGAACATAATTGCCCACCACTGGGGCCATTCAAGTATTACGTAATGGTCTAAGGGGTGGATGGGGTAAACATAATTCTTATAGTTTCTTATGAAGGGGAAAGGAAAATATTTTTTTCACGTCATGGTAGGATACCCCACCGTTCTCCCGAAATAGTGAGGAAAATGTGTTGTTCCTTTCTAGAGAGGAAAATGTAGAAATGTTACCAATATGAATGTTATTTACAAAAAATATTTTATAAAAATTATAAATAAATTCGTAATTTTATTGAAAATCCTTATTTTAGTGATATACATACTTGAAATTATCTTACAGTTATGTGTAATATTTATATTTTTCTTATTAAGTCATAATTTGACAATGTATTAAAGATATTTAAGATTGATTCATTGGCAACACTGCTCTACCTTGTGTCTGATAACCTAACTTTTAACGTGTCAGTCTGTCAGTTGTGCTCTCAAAGTGTATTTTAGGTCCGAGAAAGTCGTTTTTAGAAACATGCCGTGAAAAAAATATTGTGTCTAACACGAGAGAAAAGCTCTTCTTCCACTCTCGTTCAAAATGCCTCATGAGCTCGGACCTAAAATACACTTTGAGAACCCAACTGACAGACTGACACGTTAAAAGTTAGGTTATCAGACACAAGGCGGTGTAGCAGTGTTGCCAATGAACCAATCTTAAATATCTTTAAAAAATTGTCAAATTTTGATATAATAAGAAAAATAAAAATATAACACATAATTGTAAGATGATTTAAACTTCGAACTCGAGGGGGAAAAAGTTTGACAAATTACTATTATTCTTACGTAAGATGTACTGAAATATTTATAATTATTTATTTATATATTATTACTAAAAATATTTATTACACAACAATTTTTTTAATTAGAATTATTTATTATTTACAGATTTATAGATCAATTTCCTAGAACTTTTTATAATTTTCTATGTTATAATTGCTAATATCGAAAAAGCAGGATTCAATGAAAAAAATTTTTGCAAGAATATCTAATAATGTTCTAGTAAACCGAAATACGTAAAGTAAATTAATAATTTTGTTTGACACTTACCGAGTGTTTTTTCTATTAAAATTTTAAATAATTAGCATTAAAAATGGAGATACTTCAAATGCACTTCACTGCGCATGTCGCTGATTGATAATTCGATGGTAAAAAATTCGAAATGATTTGAAATGAGCAAAATCTTCCGCACGACCAACAAAACCGATCGGTGAAATTACTGATTTGTGCTATTCGAAGTGAACGTACACCAGATGATTTGAAATACCTGGAAATTGCACTACGAACGAACCTAATATAATTTTCTTCCTTGTGTATCTTGACATTTTAACATAGCAATACATTTCGTAATTTGATAGCTGTATAAAGTACCACTGTCATTACTAATGTATTTATCTGATATCTATCGAAAAAAGAGCGACAATATCGGAATGATTCAACGCTTTAATGACAGTCCGCTATTATTAACTTTATAAAACCAGTACTCATACATAATTAAACAAATTTATATTGAAAGCCAAAATTAGATTCGTTATATTTTATGTGTACCCATGATGATTTGAAAGTGAAATAATTACTCTTGTCAAATGCAATCATGTGATGTGATTGCTTTTGACTTTCATGTAAAGTTGCCTTTGTTCAGCGTGACCAAATTAGTGTATAGTGTATTCGCTGGGGAAAAACCTCATGTTTGTACTCCGAAGTCAATTAAAACTTGCTACCGAAACTGATAATATCGAAGACGAGGATCACATCCCTATTTTGTATACTCCTGATCCTGATTTGTTCATTAATACCACATAGGATAAAAGAACCTGACGTTCGGACGTAATCTCTAATATCTACCAATAAATGCAAAATAAATTTTGTTTGTTGAGAGATTATTTAAGCTTTACAATATTCAATATTAATGCCTCAGTTATTTTTCCTTTTTAACTCCAAAGAGTATCTTCAAAATCATGTTATAAAAAATAGTACTCCACAGATGTGTTTAGATACTTTCAGCTATTTGTCAAAATGATTACAATAAATCATTGCCAGCTACTTTTAAGCGCAAAGTATATACAAACTTAAAACTTTCAGATGAGGCGCTCCAACTTGGGAAACTAGAAATTCCCAACACTCAAATGTCAACTTATGAAAAACATTTTTAATTTATCTACACGGAAAAAAAGTACCGTAGAATTTACCGAACTGTTCGGTAAGTTGAGGATATGATACATTTTTTACTAAATACGATTATTTACTAAGCTATTAGAAGGATTTATAAAAAAAGTTCAATAATTCGACAGCTCCAATAATTCGATAATTTCTAAGGAACTTTTTAAAAAATTGTTTTAATGAAAGATATATTTATTTTTGCCGATTGACATTAAAGCTGACACTTCACGGACTGCTAACAGTCTGTAAAGTGTCACTTTTATGCCTTGGCTGTAAAAATATTTTACATAACAACCGCTCAACAAACGCATAGCAACCGCTCAACACATACATGGCAACGTAATTTAACAGCAATAAACTTCAAAATATCTATATAAAATAATCACTAAATTAACATTAATTCCAAATCGGCAAAAAATGATGTGTTCAACCCGGCATCAAACACAGATTTATAGCTTCGGCAGCCTCTGCTATAAATCTGGTATTTTGATGCCTAGTTAAATAAATAACTATTGTAGCAACGAAATATTTATTTAAAACAAGTGCAAGGGATTTATTTAAATAACCACAGGGATAAATTTAAATAGAAAACTGTCGGTAGTGGGATTCGAACTGAGGATCTGACGATCCACAGTTCGATGCGTTACCACGGAGCTATTTACACTATTTTTTTTAAACAATCAAATTTATTTATTTAATTCACTATTTATTTGAATTAAATATGCAATCATATCATTTTAATAACTAATATATTAAATTTGAATATTGATAATAATCGATTATCGATATTTCTGATATTTATTTATTAGAACCTAATAAAAATATAGTAAATTAAAATAAATAAAATTAAATATTTTATTTGATTTAAAACAAATATTTTTTATTAGGTTTGTATGTGAATGATAATATTTATTTATTATTTTTTTGAAAGTAATTTTTTTTTCTCTAAGTGTAATAATGCTTAATGCAAGATATTTAACGTCAATGTCCTGGGCATTTCGGCTCAATGCAATCAATGAAGAAATTACAAATGTTTAGATTTTATGCTATTTGGGTATAAACATTGCAGCTATGAGATGTATATGTTATTGTTATGATAAACTTTGTAATTGGGTAAGTTTTACTATCAATTTATTTTTATGACTGACACATAACCATAATAATTTATTTGCCTGTTATAACCCAAACTAGGGTAGTTATTTTGAGGTTTAAATTGACTACAATGTTTATGCCAAAGAATTGTAAATAATGAGTATCGTATTGACAAAACAAATGTAGCGGCTATTAGACAGAAACGTTGCTGTACAACAACTAAAAAAATAAAAACACTTACCATAAATTCCTCGTAGAAGGGATCGACACCGACCTAGATGAATGTATTCCAGCAAGAAGCACTATTCCATTTGTATTTCACACTGTCACTAGTCCCTGGGTACCTGCACAACAAAATTTAAAAATATAGTCAAACACTTGCACTCAGATCACAAATTCACATCTTTCTCATAGCACACTCCACAATAAACTAAAATAAATACTCAACAAAATGTTTCGGAATGCTGCCAGTTCATACCGTACGAACTTGTTCAGCTGGCTAATTTAATAGACGATACAGAAGCGTTTACAAGAGAACATTTACGAATTATGATATGCAATGACGTACAGCCAATGTTATTATTTAAAAACACTACTAAAATGTAGTTACCACAAAATGGAGTGTCACTAGACCACTGAAAAGTTGGCAAATGTTTTAGGACTTCGTAATTCATACGTTGCTTTTTATAAAACGATTTTTATTATGATATTCTTTAAAGAGCACTATACTCATCCACAACATATAAGGAAAAGTAAAGTATATAATTACTTAACATTAGTATAAAAATGATAAAGTTACTTGCATTCTAACACTAAACGATTTCTTTAAAACTTTCATATGAAAAATTTAAAATTTAAAATGTTGTGTCAAAGTAATAAATATTTTTGAATAAACCAATCATTTAAGAAATAAACTTTGGTATCACACATGTAATAATTTGCTTTACCTTTTGTACATTTAACCCTCTGAGAACACACCCATTTTCTCAATCACAGAGAAGACTCGGGGTCAATCGGATCCAATACTTTTTTTATCGTCTACCATTCTGCAATGACTGGAGAGATTGGTCAAAAAAAATTCTGAGGTATACTTAAGATCCGATAGAAATGATTTATGCATAATTTTATAATTGTTAATATCTCTGACAAGGTTAAGAAAATCGCAAAAAAAATATTTTTTTAAAAATTTAATTTTTCAAGAAATATTGTAACTTTTTTATTTATAATATAATAATAATAATAAATTTAATATTTAAAATATTTTTTAATATTTTAAGCTAAAAATTTATATGGAAACTCTCAAAATATAAAAAAAAAAATATGTGTCAGATTGATCCAGTGTGTTCTCCGAGAATTAAGCATTTTTTAAGTAATTTGGGGTTAAGTTGACCTTTTGGGTAAAGTTGACTATTGACATTTAAACCTGCATTATGTTGCGTTTTGCAATATAAATTCATTGAATTGAACACGGAGTTGTGCTGCAGATGCACGTTATTTTACTATTCCGCGGGTGTATCAACATAAATAGGGCACGAAACGCCTTAAAGAGACGTTAGAGAAATGTTTAACGGAAGTGCTAGACGAAAAATACGAAAACCTTAATCGCGCTTCAAAAAAACTACAGCATTTCGAAAGGTATTCTTGTAAATAGAGTGATGAAATGTTTTTGTCGATGGTTTAATAACGTGTGTAAAATGGGGATCATACTTGATCTATATTTAATAATTTCAGTAAAATGCATAAAAAACAATAGTTAAGTGAACCAATTGCGTAGTAAGGGTGAGCTATATTTGATGCAACATTTATAGTCAAAATTGACAAAATTTTAACAAAATATTTAGTCCAGTTAATTTTTGTTAATTTAACAAGTTTCAAATTTGTTGTCAAGTAACAAATTATTTTGTGTATTTCGTAAATAAATATATTTGTGAATATAGTAATTATTAACATTTATTTTTATGTGCTTTTTCGACGAAATATTGTAGTAACTATATTGAAACAGAACAATAAATCACTGTTATTATAACAAATTAAGTTGTTACAAAGGATACAAACTTTCTTTAACAATTTCAAATGGATAAGTTAGCAAAATTTACTTGTTATTATTGATAAGTCTATTTACTACCCATTATGGGTGTGACACTCTGCTTACGCAGATCTCAGTAAGTGATATATTTTTTCGTATAAAATGCGGTTACCAGCCGTCAAATCATAGCTCCCAAAGATGTTAATGGAAGGGGAGCCGTAGGGGTTAATATAAATTGGTAACTGTTGGCAACAAATAAATAAAAACAACGACAAAATTCAGAATTGACAAAATAGTAATTTAACAATTTTTCATATTTGTTCAAATTGTTAATTTAACACAACATATTTGTCAATATTAACTAAAAATATTGAACAACCACAAAATTAACAAATCGCAAATCAAATTTTTTACTGTGTAGTAAGCTAAATTTAAATTTTAAGTAAAATTTAATAATTTCGTTCGCATTAAAATTAATAATTTTATGTTAAATTGTTTTGTTTTGGAATTTTTTTTTTTTTATTATTTAGGATTTGGAATAAAGAATAAATGTTTCAGTAATCTTCGCCCTAGATAAACTCTATGTTTCAATGTAAAATATAGTAGTGGTCATATTCACCCCCTTCGGGGTGAAGTTGACTACTGATACCTTTTTTTAATTTAATTGTGTGGAATAGTAACAATTACAGAAATATAATAAATAAAATAATAAATATAATTTAAAGTACTATTACAGACCCATGCACTGGTATAATTTAATTCCTCTAAATATTACATTGTCTAACGAATTTTTGAGGTTAAACTTGAAAGGTGTTCAAATTTCCTCATTTTACGGTATTTTCTTTCTTTCAAAGTAAGGTTTATTTCAATATTTGTGTATTCCCCGCACAAATTATTGCAGCACACCTTCTGCTCTTTACGACTGCACGGTTACTGTTGTGTATAAACAATAAAATTTCAATAAAATGTAACGGACAATATTTGCAATGTATTTGTATTGTAATATTGTGTTGACGTAAACTGACATGTACGTGAAAATAAACAGTAAAAAGGGAGCCGAGAACAAAGATTCTTGCGAAGGTATGCTTTTGTAGTAAATACTCAGCGACGGCACACTACAGTAGCACCTAGTTCAAATACTTCGCTGAGAAATTCCTGCGTTTGGACCCATAACTATGCAGGCTGGTTTCACCGGAAAATAAAGTAAAAATGTAATCTGAGCACACGGGCACATGTGTTCGTAACTCGCTACACAAATCTCTAATGTATTATTCATCATGAACACGTTATAATGATAGCACAACAACGAATAACCAGGGCCGAATTCGTCAGATTGGAGACCCCCAACCCAAAACCATTACTTATATAAAAATCATATTACCAGGGAAGTCAAAACCATATGTTGTATTTTAAAAATATATTATAATTAAAATAAAAGAAATAATCTCCTTGAATTCTTTGTCTTTCCTGTAAAATACATGCCATAACAGACATTCCCGGTGATATTCTCTTTTCATATCAAAATTTTAATTAATTCTTTCCCTTGTGAAATTCAACATAACAAACAAAACTAAAAAAATAAACGCTTAACTCTTTGGCTATGTAGAGTGGAATTGAAAGTGGGAAAACATGGTTTTTCTCGGATATTATTACAGATACAAAAAAGTTGTTCAAATAAAGTATTTAATACTTCTAATAAGCTAACTTATAGGTCGATTCTGTTCACAATCCTTTAAATTTGTAGCTTATAGTTTATCTGTAAGAATTCTCTTTATTATTAATACAAATACGGCAATTCTACAGATAATATATTTCATGCAAAAAATTTCCTATGTTGTGTACATAACCATACCAAACGTCAAAATATAAAGTTGCAAATTACATACGTACATAACATTACGCTATGTCCCACTTAGTGGGGTAGCACGAACCTAGAAACACAGTCAACCAACAATCAATATCCTCCAAACATTCCTATCCTGACATACTACTTTCGCCTCGTCCACATTCATAGTGCGATTCATACATGCTCGTTAATTCTTCACATTCGGAATCATTCGTTCACGCAACAAACCATCAATCATACCCAACCAGTTATTCCTCGGACGCCCACGCAATCGTTCACCTTTAATCTCACCCACATATATTAGTTTCACCAACCTTTCATTCGAGATTCGCTCAACGTGTCCAAACCACCTCAACTGACCCACTCCCACTTTCTTAACAACATTCTTCTCAATCTCACACTCATCATACACCAATGTATTCCGTATACGATCACGTCTCGTATACCCGCACACTCCTCTCAAATATCTCATTTCTAATTATAATTAATGAAGTGTAATAAAAGTACGCGAAATCTCAGTCATACAGCATTTATTCTTCTTGCATAACCGACGTTTCAGTTTACACTTATACCTTCTTCTTCTCTGTAATCATACTTTTATATTTTTATTATAATTATGTTATAATATTATGTTACGTTTACTTCTCATTTAATTGATGTAATATTATTCTGTAATTGGGAGTTCCTCCAGTTGAATAATATAGTATTATTATTATTATTATTATTATTATTATTATGGGTGTGGCACTCTGCTTACGCAGATTTCGGTAAGTGATATATTTTTTCGTATGAAGTGCGCTTACCAGCCCCCAAAGATGTCAGTGGAGAGGGAACCACAGGGGTAAATTTAAATTGGTAACTGTCGGCAGTGGGATTCAAACTGAGTATCTCACGATCCACAGCCCGATACGTTACCACGGAGCTATTTACCCCATATATCTGGCGAAATACATATGAAATTAAGAAATAAAAAAGTAGGTGTCAAATATTTTTTCGAGCTCTATTAAGTGGTACTAAATTTGAATTGCTCCCCTTACTCCCTGGAGAAGGGTAGAGATCTTAAATAGAAACCTCCTTTTATATTGCAGATTCGGATTTTCCAGACGAAAATACGTAACTTTTACTCTCGACATTTTTTTTTTGTCATAATTTAACGGTTAGGACAATGATGAGAATAATGTTCATGTTCACTATCACTATGGGCATCACTATCACCATCTAGGTTTGCGAGGTTCAAACTCAGATAACTTTTAAAAAAATGTCGAGAATTAGAGTTACTTATTTTATAAGAAAAACTAGGTTCCTATTTAATATGACCCTACCTACCAAGGTTTGTTTGGAACCATTCGATAGAGCTCTAAAAACATTTGATAGGTGATTGTCCATTTCTCAATCCCAAACATTCCCAAATTTGGTACTTCCATACTGGACGATCAACATTCACGATCTTAATCCATCTGAACTCCAGTCGTCGCTTTTTAGTGGCAAAATGATGGTCTATTTTAGTTTACAAGCATGGAAATCCGGCCCTGCACCTGCACGGCGTACGACAACCCTTTCTATGACGCTGTAACGCGTACCGTAACGTAAACGTAACTCGTAACGGCAGAGCGACAGCCTGAAGAGTGTTTGGGAATCAGGAATTACACATGCAAATGATTTGATTAAGTTACCGCTTTCGCTGAATCCAATAAATCAATGATTCAATTGTTTGCGTGAAATTAAGTGCACGCGTATTCAAGTAATTTAACAGTTCGCTAAAATTAGCCGCTGTGTGATTTTTAAAATTAATTACTGTACTCTCTGGTTCCCACATTGCCACATAGAAGTAACCAGAATAACCAGATTTACCACCAATTTAAAGCTTTCATTCGTTATTTTTACAGTTAAAGCGTCTGCTTTACAATGCTGTATTAATATTCATAAACGTAACTTTTGCTAATTTAGGGAAAGTCATTTAAATATCAACACGGCGGTGAATATTCGCTTAACGGGCTCTACTGTAAGAACTTCATTATCAAAAATGTTATAAATTTCTATGAAAGAGTATAATATCTAAAGCACGATGGAACACTCTGTTGCATTACACAACAGGTCATTTGAAATTTTACTTATTTTACATAAAAAATAAATATATATTGCCACTAAAGCTCGTAACTACTATTTTATTTGTTAATATTTAATTGTTTGATTTTAATGTCCGCGTTAATGTTTTTAAAAAGAGAAAACTATTAAAGACAAAAAATCTTATGAAAAAACAAATTGATTTAAACCAGCCATCATTGATTGTCCACTTTATTCCTTTTATAGTGTCTTTCTACCCCCTTTTTGGATTTATCCATTAAACCGTTAATCCTTCTACTACACTGAGAGAAAAAATTTAGTAAATTTAAATAAATCCATTTATTCGAAAGAATTTTTTGCAATGAAATATAAATTTATTAGTGGCAACAAAATATTTATATGGGGTAAATAGCTCCGTGGTAACGTGTCGGACTGTGGATCGTGAGATCCTCAGTTCGAATCCCACTGCCGACAGTTACAAATTTAAATTTACCCCTTACATTTTGGAGAGACATTTCTCCATTTTGTGTATAGTACAATTGTTCGGTTTTAATTATTTATTATTTAAAAAGTTTAGAATTACGACAAATTTTATTTTTAACTTTCATCGCCTAATGAAGACCCATATGTGGTAAAAACTGGTTAAGGGTGAAATAAAAAATTTTGTAATATTCATTGCAATCCAGAAATTGTTTTTATTTTAGTAAATACGAAAGTAAAAATGTTTTCATTTACTGGAAATTATAATAAATTATGTTACTTTATCATTCTCGTAGAGCTATTTGAGTGACTATTATTCTTTTTGCTTTCAAAATGGGTATTGAATTAAAGCGCTCTGCCTCAGGAAAGAAAGAAAAGAAGAGGCCAAAATGACATATGAACGATTCGAATTTCTTTTCCAAAAGTCGGTCAAACTCTATCGGGTTAAAATACCATCTATCTATGTATAGAATTCGTAGGTGATTTGCGGGCGTTCAATTCTATCACGATGACACATCTAGGCGGACTTCTGAAACACAGCCAAGTATAGGTGTTTCGTATCCAGGTGTCATCTCAATTACTGCACTAGACATATCAGTGTTTATAAGTAAACCATTTAATAATAGAAAAGTAATGTAGGTATCGTTGTTTGTACAAATGCGTTTTTATTTCCGTTTGCTTTGGTCCAGCTCAACAGCTCGGGTCTCTGTTGCCCGTAAAACGTCATTATTCGTAGCTCTCTTTTAATTAAAAAATAAAAAACAGCCTAACTTGCAGTACAACGTTGTATCGATCCGTTTTCGGTTGCAAAATTTACAACTTTTTAGGGCCAACCGCAACGAAAGTTTCATTCACAAATAAAACTTAGTTCCTCTTGCGGTTTTGTGTTTTGTAACAGTATTTTTCAGTTCATCGATTGTAGTGTGACATTTGTAATTGACAACTTAATAGGAACAAATTGAAAAACAAGTCATTTACAGCTTTTAATTAATTACTTTATTTTCAAGTAATTGAAATTTATCATATTCACTTAACTTCAAATGCCAAATATAAAAACAATACGATGTTGTTTTTATACCAAGGTTTTTGACTAAATGAATATGACAGGTACAGTATTTAATTATGAATTAAATTTTGTTAATTAACGTTATGTTGGAAAATGAATAATGTTAATTTAATAACAAAAATATATAATATTGTAACGAATGTAGACCTGTTGAAATCGGTCGCAGTTATGTCACACCGATCAGCACACGGGAACATTTCTCGTGGCTTCGAGAGAAGCGTCGAACGTTCTAGAACCCGCCACAGAAGGGGCTGCCAAGCTAACAGCAGTCAGTCTAGACTAGTCTAGTCAGTTTATGATAAACGATATCATATTGAATTAAAACCACTCTTATTCAAACTACTTCGTCCCCATAATGAGTCTCAATTGAATACTTTGATATGCTCCTTCAAAACTAAATTAATTTTCATACAAGAATAGTTATTAAATCTACAAAAGTTTTCAATGGAAACGAAATCGGATTGGCACTATCCAAATTAATTTTTCACTTCATTTAAGAGGAATCTGCTTGTTCCAAAAAAACAATTTTATCAGTGTAGTATTAAATTAATAAATCATTTTTGTTAGTTATAATTTAATTTTTGTGTATTCTTTCAACCTCACAGAACATGAATAAAGAGAAAAACGTTACAATTTGGAGTTTTTGTGTGTTAAATAAATAAATTAATTTTGTTATTTAAAATTAAATTTGTGTTTTTTGTGTTTTCTTTCAACTTCACTGAACCCGAGTAACGAGTAAAACGTTACAATACTATTCGATGAAAATTTCTCCTTGGAAGCATCGAAATTTTCAGCAAGCTTTATAAATCATACAACCCGGAAGAGTAGCTAACATTTTGTTATTTTTTTCTATCAACGTATACTGCAAAATTTGTATGTAGGGCACAATATGTTATTATCAACGTCATAAAAAATATATTCGCAAAAAATATATAACACTACTCCGACCAGCAATACAACCCTTAGTGTCAGGAGTAAACCCACAAACTCCCAGCTGCGTCGGGTTTAACCCACCAATTTATGAGTCCAGTCAATATCCCTACATTCTTGAGCACACTTTACTACAATCGTGGAAATAAGTACGTTGCGGCTTCGCGGCAGGCGATGCAGGGCCGGCGGCACTGATTTTGCATAAAACAAAGATCACATCGCTTTCTTGACACCTCCACGGAAAAATTTAACAACAGTTTAAAATTAGAAACGTACATGTCACTGAATTCGAGAAAAGTGGAAGAAAATTTTAAATCATTTTTCTTAGGATTTTATTCTCCTTTACTAGGTGCAAATAATAGTATTTTATTTATCAAGGGACTTTACTCACATGTTATACATGATATTTTATATACAACCGGATTATTTACGTATCAAGGCACTGAAGTTTTATTTTTTATAACAAATATGAAATTTAGTTACCGAGGCCCGTAGAGCCGAGGAAAATAAACCATTTGAGTGATAAAAAGGAACTTCAATACAACAGTACATATTAATT
The DNA here is from genome assembly GCA_963942605.1 of Poecilus cupreus. Taxonomy (NCBI): domain Eukaryota; kingdom Metazoa; phylum Arthropoda; class Insecta; order Coleoptera; family Carabidae; genus Poecilus; species Poecilus cupreus. Next base: position 14,220,412 of record OZ012715.1, read on the forward strand.
TTTTTTTAAATCTATATAATTAAAAAACTTTTAAAAAATTTAGTTTACATATCTGTCCGTTGTCAATTATGTCAAACATCAGTTTTGCCAACATGGGTACATTGAAGTTATCGGGAAGAACACTCATAATAAATGTGTTAATTAGTTTGTTCTTCTTACACATATTGTTTCATTTTACGTATAAATATGCTACAATACGTCATACATCTGCCAGAATTTTCGTATTTGTACAATAATTATTTTACGGTTGCCAACACTGCGTTGCTCAAAATCGTAATATAATGGATTACTTGAGTGTCGATTTCAGAGCTTTTAAGGACGATTTTAGCTTTCTTTAGTGCCGATTTCAAATACATTATTTAACAAAAGAGACTTTTAACAGCATATAAATCTAGTAAGCATGAGGCACATTCTTATAAACTTAACATTAAATTTTTTAATTCACTACCAAAAAGGTAAACCAATATGACAATATTTTAGGTTAGGTCAAACTTGAAATAAATGCAAAGACGAAACAAAATAACTGTTATGACTGGAACTTACGCCGTCTATCAAAAAGCAAGTAGAAAAATATTGATAAGCAAATGATGTCATATTCGACAGTTCTAAAATTATTTATTAAATACATTTACAGCAATATAACTAACATAGAAGCAAATCATAAGTCAGATTTAATAAAAATTTGGCAAAATGGCAAAAATATATTTGTTGGCGCACAGGCTAGCAGATTTAAACGAAAATATCAAAATATAATTTTGCTTTAACGTGTTGTAATTCGTAAATCGTGACAATAATATTTGAAACATTATTCTAATAACAAAATTTTTATTGAACCATAATTTACTAAGATATTTCAAAATAGCTTGATTATGGATTATCACCAAAAATTAATCAGCTCTTCCAGAAGGGATACAATTGATATATGTATACAAAATATAAAAATTTTCAGTGTAGTAGTTTTTGAGAAACCGTAACTCCAGAGATCCACACAGACTGACAGACTGGCAGACAGACAGACACTCACACAGACACCATCGCGAAACTATTAAAATCGTATTCTAGGGAACCTAAAAAGTGTTCATCCACTGAAAACCCACTACCCAATTTTTAGCATGATTCCTATACCTCCTTTACAGGATGTGGCGAGAGCTAAAAATAGGTAGCCGCAAAAAATTAAAAATAAGATCTTTTTAACAAAAAATAGAACCGACGAAAAACTGAAAAGCGAAAAATAAAATAACAAATTTTACGCTTTTCAATAATTTGTCAAAAAACTTATTTGAGAAATAAAGGCATAGTTAAATGACTAACTACATCTATCGAATATAGATTATTGCAATGTTCGTCCTCTTGTGAAAGTACAAGTTTCTAAAGAACAGATAAAATTGTGCATTTCTAATTCAGGTGAATTGCGTGAGGCAACCTCGAACCTCCAAATATATAAAACCGGCACTGGCGATGCGAAAGCGAATGGCATGATGGGAGATGGATCTCGGCGAAGAGATCACATTCTGTGGGATGCTTGTGAACCGTGGTGGCGCGTCGCAGTCTCCTCGCCATCTCAGTAAAATCGGCTCTCGCGAAACACGTAAAATCGATACAGAACAATATTTCGCTACATGGCAATTGAACATTTGATGTGCTCCCTGCTATTGCTGTACTGTTTTAGTAGCACGCGCCTGCATTGTGCCCTACTACCTTAAGCTACAACCACTAATCTAGGAATTAGGAGATAACATATATTGTATATTCCAGTTTCAGTTTCGGAATTTAACCCGTTGTATACATTTTGATTATTCACGAATTGAATTACACTGTTGTCTGTTTGTTATCACAATCTTCATAAGTCATAACTAAAGCAGTAAAGGCCACTCGCTAATAATGTACTAGAAGCTAGATTTCCTTTGGCTTTGACAGCTGTAATTGGAATCTAACTCCCCCAGTAATTATTGGTTCATTCACACTTTGCTTTTTATTTTTATTTCCGAGAGAGGTCTATGAATTCCATATAATCATTTTTTATAGAATAATCAAGATCAATCCAAACTCAAATGTAATAAACTGTAATGGGTATATGTTAGAGAGCTACTTTAAAGGATTGCCTACTTTAAATAGGAAAGATTATGAATATTCTTAATGCAAACCAAATGGCCAAATTAAAAATAAAATTTCATTATTTAAACAATACAATTTAAATTTCTTTATATTTAAATAATATTTTGTTTACATGTAAATCTTTGAGTCGGTATTAACGGACTAACTACTAAGGTCTTATGCTTCCTCATGAATAGATGGTTGTGAATTTTATAAGCAACCCAAACGACCATGCTCTTCAATGGGATTCGAACCCACAACTTCTGGAGTGCTAGGCTAGCCACTACACCATCGAGATCGATTATTTGTGCTCAAAAGCATTATTGCTACTAACGGGTGTTGTTTTTTTTTTTTTTAGAATTGGCAACACTTTTTCCATCGACAGTAAATTATAGCTGATAGCTGTTTTGTGCTTAGTTTGATTTACCATTTTATCATAAATGGACTTAAGCCAGAACTACGCTTGCAAATTGTGCAAATTTATTTCGATTATTTTATAGCGATGAGGTAATTTTTTTATTAAATGTATACATCAACTACATAAACAATAATAAACAAAAAGTCACTGTTTGGTGAGCTTTACGAGCTGTTGAAATAAAGGATACATCTTTCCTACAAAATGATACCAACCAAAATATTACAGTCAATGGAGACTACTATAGAGCCACGATTACTGATTTTTTCGTTTCCAAATTGAATGACATTAATGTGAAAGTCCGGTGGTTTCAATAAGACGGCGCAACATGTCACACAGCGTGCGCCTCATTCGATTTATTGAGGAACACATTCGATGAATACATAATATCGCGCAATGAACCTGTAGATTGGCCTCTAAGATCTTGTGATTTAACATCTTTGGATCATTTTTGGCAGAGATATCTGAAATCGCTAGTCTACGCCGATAAACCAGAGACGACAGGCAATATAAAAGCCAACATTCGTAGCGGTATATAGTGGCAGTCGCCTCGAAAATTAGTCTTCCAGATTAATGGAGTAAAATTATCTTTGCGAAAAAGCCAATACCGATTTATATCTGTTTTATTTCATTTTAAATTTATATACCTCTAAAAGAAAACACCCGTTACAATTAATCAATGAACACGAATCAAAAAGAATTGAAACATAATAATACAAAGTGAAGTATCTACTATTGATAAACACTTTGAAAGACCTGCAAAATGTGCCGATATCCGATATTTCCACATTTATTATTTTATGTCCCAATATACCTGAATCAAACTGCAACGACCTCCAATATGAACTTTAATAAATTATGAACTAATATTCCACTTTGGTGTATCATAAAAGTGTTTAATTTATAACCAATTTCCGCCCGATAGTACTTTTCTTATTACAACTGTTTATGAGATATATCTCATTGGAATCTCCGTTGAATAAACACGTACAATTTGAGCAATAACTATTTTGTTGCTCCTACGTGTTATTACAACATATGGATTTATTCAAATAAACATAACTCCACAACTGTACCATCAAGTCTTATCTGAGTTGAGAATTGGGGAAACAGCTCTGCTTTAAGCAGATTTCTCAAGGCATATCTTTATCTCTCTGACAAACAGTTATCTGTTTGGCACTTCACATCACAAAGATTATTTTAGCGCTTAAAATCACTTTACCTTCTGTAAACTTCATTATTCACACTAAATGATCATTAAAACTTTGAAATAATTTATCTACCTTAAGCAACTAATCATTGTTTTCTAAAACATAAAATTAAGTAGAACTCCAAAGAAATTGGATACTGATACAGGAATATGATGGATGGAGTTGCATCCGTAGATTGATGCCAACGAATACATATTATTGCAGTTAGTGCTTCTGTAAAGAAAAACTACTTATATCAAACTTCATTCCACGTTTCAGGAGACACACCTGCAAGCTTGTTTCAGGAAAATCATAAGCAATAATGAGATGTATCTAAGATTTTGCGTATTGCAAATACCCAATTTTAATTTTATTTATGATGAGTCAGTAGCTATTAGATATAACGATATTCCTTATAAAAACCAACATTTTCTTTTCTACTGTCCATTATACGATGCACCGAGACAGCAATTCCTTACGAAATCTGGACAACATCCCGCATCAAGAGTTCAATCGGACCCTTCTTACAATAATATACAACTTATATAACTTTGTAACCACAGCAATGAAAATTAGAATTTAGTATTTAACGAATAAGTAAAGGTTGTATATGTTACTGCAAAAGCACGTATATTGGTAAATCTTGGGGTTTACCAGTAAATCTTGGGATTAACCGACATGAGTTGGTAAATGTAATGATTTACTGGTAAAAACCTCAGATTTACCAATTTATGGGCTTTGACAGGTTAGGTTAGATTAGGTTATTTACCGTGTCGAGGTAAAAATTTGTAATGAACGATGATCACAGAACCGTTTGACTGTTACCATTATGTGTTGTTAAATCTTAGGTTTTACTGGTAAATCTCAGGATTTACCGTAACTAGGGCTTTTACAGTAACATATACATATATTTACATTTACCAAGATAGCAAATAATATAATTTTCTGTCTCTATCTTTATCTTAAGTTTGTAAATTTTTAAACTTTGTGTCTACTCATTTGTATGATATTTATTGATACCAAATATATCATTATTATTATTATTTTTTTTATAAAATATATTCCGCTTGTGCTTGGAGATGCCTACAAATACTTGGAATAATTAAAAAATATTTATAATTATGTCCCTCATCCCTCTTTATCAGTATTCCTTTCTAGAATTCATTCTTGTCTCTTTTATCTTGGAAATATTGGTGAATATGAGCGGAAATTTTTAGAGAAATATAAAATAAGTACAAAAAAAGATTACAAATACATCGGAAATGATGAAATTTTCAGAAACTCTAACAAACTATGACATTCCAGTTAAAGAAGTGTGAAATAGAGCCAATAATAAGACATCATTTTATTTTAAAGCAAAATTTATAGTAGCTTATCGTGCAGATTTTATGTTAAATAATGATCCACTATTTATAGGAGTGCTATATTTGACTGCATAATAATGTAGTTGCAGTGTAGGAAAACTAAGATAAAATATAATAATGTCTCAGTTTTAATGTGGAAGAGATGTGCGAATGTGCCGCAAGAGTAATTCTTAGAAACAAAGTAACAAATCTGGTAAAATGTGCGAAAATCGTGGAAAAGTTGGAACAGCAATGACGGAGAATCAAGTATTATGGTCTTCGCAATCTTAGATATCAGACATCATTCGATTTTATGTTATTTTATTGTGCGCCTTTTACGGTGAAAGTGACGATCGTGATAATTTTTTGTTCGTTGTTCGGTGTTCGCAGGGTGAAGAGAGCCAATATGGCGTGGCTGGCGTGTTCGAGTGCCTGCCATGCCCCGAAGGCTGCGATTTCTGCGAGGACGACCGGCCGTGCGTCGTCTCCTTGAACTGGGTCATGCGGACCGCCATCCTCATCCTCTCGTGCGCAGTCATCTGCTGCCTGCCCATCGTCGTGCTCTTCACGTGGAAATATGGCCACGTCAAGGTAGATTCACTACCGCTCACTCTCGACGCAACGACTAAAATACTTACCCTGACAACGTTCAACGTTCAACGTTTACACCTACACACACTTTGCACGTTGCTTCTTTCTTAAAGCTGCACCCCTTATTAACACTTAACTTATTTAAATTATACCCCAGAACTGAACGCCTATTATAAACTAGTTCAATCTTGCGATTAGTTACTTCACCTCCGATTGAAACTTCGTATATTTTTCACATTTGGCGTAAAACTAAAGGGAAAAATACTAACAATACTTTATTCACTCAAAGTGGAACGTGGAAGCGAGCTTATCTTCAGACAAGTTCGAATAAAATTAGTTCTGGTTGGAGCGTGTCAAGCGTGCATTGTGTAGGCTTAGGGTTTGTTTGTGAAAAGTGCACGCGCAGCGAGTTTACCCCTGAAAATATATTCCTATTTCCAATAATATCTATGGGTAAACTCGCTTCACTAGTACTGTTCACAAACAAACCATAAACCTACATAACTCACTCTCAACAAATTCGAATCACAGTACTCATTTTTAATGGAACTTATTTGAAAATTAAGGCCGCTTCCACGTTCAACGTTGAACACATAAAGTGACTCATTAAACTGTACTTGCACTTAATTTATTTCACTTTTTGTCTCATTTTACAATAACATTTTGACATTTTCGAAGTTAGGTAGTTGGTGGCGCTAGTAGCTAGAGAGCTGCATATGAAGCAGCAAACACGCAAAGACAAGAAAATCACCCGAGCAGATTCCGAACAGATTCGACACGCCCGAATATGTATATTCTTAGATAAGGTGGAGTGAGAGTAAATACTTGAATCCCATTTGCTGTAAACATCCTACGTCATCAAAAATAAAACATGCCGTATTTATTAAAGGGAATAATTTATAATTAATTTTCCGCATCTTTTAACTCTTATCTTTCACATTTTCAATAAACTTTTACAATTTATGATTATGGTGAAATAGCCTATTGGGTGTAAAACGGGCTACAACTCAAAAGGAATCATCCAAATCGAAAGTGAAGTAGTACAATACAAGATTGACCCAAAAAAATTTTAAAGGAATGTCCTTAGTGATCTATGGTCTATAGTGATACTGTATTTTTCTGTTATTAATTGGAATTTAATCAAAATCATTTCGAATCACTCCACTTTATCAACATCCATAAAGCAACCACGAATGAACCGTAACCGCAATTGCGGATAGAAGCTAATGAGATTTGGAATATAACCACCCATTGAAGAAAATTTAGATACATATAATCTCTTGTTTAAAATCATACAACTTACTGATGCATTTAGAGTTTAGGCAATAATTTTCAAAAATTATCCCAAAGTTAAAACACTGTCAATTAATTAAATGAAATACTTTTTTCGTTGCTAATTTAATTTGAAACGAGTAAAACTAATGCACGAACGCATCAATTATATTTAACTCACAAAACCAACACTTATCCTGGCTTATCAAATATCAACTGATGGGAGTGAGGATACGTGTTCCTGCATATACTCTTCTAATTATACACTTTACATTTTATGATAATCGTATTGTTGATAACTTGAGTAAACATTGCAAGCAGATATCCCAGGAACACTAAAGTACGATCGTATTTCTTATTCGTTTATAGCATTCAAGTAATATTAAAGAAATTATTATTTAAATAAAAATACACTACTTTACTGATGTTTGATTTAAAAGTGCATTCTTCTTAAAAGTAAAATAATGACTGTTGTGTACTTAATTAATTTCGGCGCAATATAAGTCCCAGACTTCCGAAGAACATTAAAGTTAGACCAGTCGCTTTCAATTATTCAAGTTGGTTTTAAAACACACTTAACCTTCAAACGAAATTCTTTAAGCTTAGTGTTTACAGAGCATTTTAATAATTAAAGTCGCCTTTTGAAAGGAAAGCAGTCAAAGAACATTTTTGGCATACGTGTAAACGTAGTCAGTGTTACCGTACTCAGTTTTCACCGCCGTTGCGAGTCAACAAGTGTTGTTGGCTTATGTTAACGAATTTTAGGGGAGCCCAACCAAACGCTGTTCATGACGTAAAATATGTTTACTGGTATTACCCACAATAAAGCTACATTCATAATTTAGGTTTTAGTTTCACTTTTACTGAGTTGACGATTATCTTTGAGAATAGTAAATACGAGCCCCGTCAACTATACACTAGAGAGAAAAACCTTTTACTGTCAACAAAAAATATTTAAAACAAATAAATTTTAACATATAAATATGAATAAGTTTCTAATAAATATCAGAAATATCAATAATCGATTATTATAAATATACATATTATATATAATTAGTAAATTAAATAAATAAATTTGACTGTTTTAAATAAATCGCTTACACTTATTTTGTTGCTACAAATAAATTTATATTTCATGCAAACAAATTTTTTTCTAATAAATGAATTTATTTAAATTTACTGATTTTTTTCTCTCAGTGTACACAGAAAAAAATGTATAGTCAAAATTGACAAAATTTTAATAAAAGATCCTAGACGATCCACCGTATATTTTTGTTAATTTAATAAGTTTCAAATTTGTTAGCAAGTAACATACATTTTTATGTGCTTTTGAGTAATTTATATATTGAAGCAGAACAATAAATCTTAGTTATTATAACAAATTAAGTTGTTATAAAGGATACAAACTTTCTTTAACAATTTCAAATTGATAAATTTACTTGTTATTATTGACTAGTCTATTTGTCAAATTTTGTAAATCCAGCAAATAAATAAGAACGACAATTTTTCTTGTTAAAAATTCAAAACTATCAAAATTTTAATTTAACAAATTATCATATTTGTTCAAAGTTTCGGACACTTGATTTTTGCTTAATATATTATTCTCTGACTTTTCATATAAAATGCATATTTAAAATAAATGAAGAAAAGCCAGTACTAAATGTAAAACTATTAGGTTCAATTATAATTAACAACAGACAGTGGCGTTAATTTTTCGGGTTTAAACTCAATTTTCCAGAAAAAAAATGTTTTCACTCAAAATTTATTAAAATCTATTGTAACAGCATATTTGGAGCATAATTTAGTTTACTGTCTTTTTCGCTCAATAATTTTTGACATTCAACAAAAAAAATTGAGAATTTTAGAATCCAAAATCTTTCCTCTATGAAGCGCCATTGTTTTCTAAGTGTTCTTCATCCATTCTGCATATGAACAATAGGTGTTAACATATAAAACATCAAAAAATTGTCGAAAACGTAAATCATTAAAGCTATTTTTTGAGTGACAAAAGAATAAAATATTTATCAGTAAACTAAATTATATTTAAAATGTGCTGCGACCAAAGATTTTAATAATTTTAGTGTAAAAAATATTTTGGGGGAAGTTTGGACCCAACAATTTACACTTATGATACGCCACAGTCTGTTGCTAAATATGATTAAACACGAATTTTAAATATGAATATAATGAATATATATTCAGAAAAATATTGTACACAAAAAACTATAGTTGATGGTGCTCGTAATCCGGGATATTCGCAAAATCCGAGAGAGAAAAGAGTTGTTATTAAAATAAAGCTCATTTATGTTCACTGTTACTTTCTATGTTACAAATCCAGAAAGAGGTATTTCAAAATAGATTCCATAAAAGAGAATTTCATTCCTAATTCGTATTTAGGTTTCACTTTTCTTTTACGTTACGCTTTCCAATTAGCTAGTATCAAAGCCTATTTATACAAGAACAAGGATTTCAGAATTTAAAAAAATGATGAAAAGGACAAAGTTCGCTCCTAAATTAGGTTTTAGTTTCTTGTTTCGTGTCTCCAATTATTTTGCAAATTCCGTCTTTGAGAGATACTATCTCGAATACACAATGTTATTTCAAATATGTGTTAAAATAAAACAACGCGAAACAAATGACGAAACGTTATTTCACAAAAACATTAAAGAATCATTCATAAATTGATTTTATAGTTCGTTTATCCCTCATTCATTTCCAATAAATATTTTAGAATAGTCAAGGATGTTTACTAGCTTTCAAACAAGAATCCTTGAAATATTCATTTACAAAAAATCCATAATTTTTGTACTTAGATTCCCGTTGTAGGTATACGAGGTTTAAATAAACTAATTAAGAGGGAATTTGAAGGATAGACTCTATAAATTATAATTAAACTTTATATTAATTAATTAGTATAAATAACTAATTTGCTCTGGGTTTTGGCAAAATAATTTTGGATATACAAGATTAGGTATCTTTTCATCATTTACAATAAAAACTAATTTAGTAATCTTAGTAAAAATTGTCATATGATTTAAAAAATCTGATGTGCCCATCACATAACCTCCCGCCCAATACTACTATTAAACCTTTAACGATACAAAATTGTATTTGATGATACAGAAACATACCTTCTTACTTGTTTATTTTCTATTTATATTTGAGAAATTTTATTTTATTTCGTAAATTTATTTAATTTTTTGACATATATATTACACTAAGAAAACAGCTTCACAATCACAATGACACATGTCACATTTAGTAAAAAAATAAATTAAAACAACAATTTTTCTTGTTAAAAATTCAGAATTGAAAAAATTTCAATTTAACAAATTGTTATTTTAACGCAATATATTTGTCAATATTAACTACTTGCCCGACTTTCCATTTCAGCAGCAATTTTCAAATAACTTCATTAAATTGTTTTTTATTAAAAGTCTTCATCTAGTAACAGATACGACAATAATGATCATTTAAGGAAGAAATACATAAAATCTTTCTTCACATTATCATGATTTTTAGACGTAAAAAATTTCATTGTTAAATATTTTTAGTTAATATTGAAATATATGTTGTGTATCTTAAACAAATATAACAATTTGTTAAATTCTTAAATTTTAACAAGAAAATTTGTTGTTTTTATTTAGTTGCTAGATTCATAAAATTTAACAATTAGACTTATCAATAATAACAAGTAAATTTAGTTAAATGAAATTGTTAAAAAAACTTGTCTGTCTAGAAATAAAAACTTATTTATTTTAATATTAATTGTTGCAATAACAATTTAAATTGTTAATTTTTATAAAATAGAAATTGTGAAATTCTATTGAGGCTAAAAAAGTATATAAAATGACAACATAATATTGTCAAATTGACAATTTATTAAGAAAAATCGTTTGTAGAATCAGCAAAATATTTTGTGACGTATTAACAAAAATTTATATGTTCTGTAGCAACTTTTTGTTATAATAACTATGCTTTATTGTTCTGCTTTATTATAAATTACTAAAATATTTAGTTAAAAGCACATATAAATAATTGTTAAAATTCAAAAATATATTTAATTGTTAAATTAACAAAAACTAACGACTGACCGTCCGGGACTAAAATTTTTCTCAATTTTGACTATAACTTGTTTAGTGTATATAAAGGAAAGAATTTTTCTATGAAGTTAAAGACATCAAAAACATCCATGTGCTGCAAAAGATTCGCATCCGCGGCTTACTGTTTACAACTGTCAATTTGCCGACGTTTAAAAAGACATGATGCACTGTTGCACTGCTTTGACGTCTAGCGCAGTATACCATAGACATAGAAGCATATTTCATCAAATGGAAAGATTGCCCCATTTAGGTAACTTTTTCACAATACTACAGAAACCTTATTTTGTAGTATATTACAAACTCATCGAAGTTGCAAACTTCTAGAACAATTTTATTAAAGAACTTTTTAATAAGTTTCATGCAATTACATTTTTATTTACCTTATATGATTTGAATTTTTAATAAATAATATTGCATTTGAACCTGTATTAACTACGAGCAATATTAGAATTGTACTCTTCAAATTTCCAACTTTAATAATATAACTTTCTCGTTCAACCTGAAAAATCCACTTCAATAATAGAAGTTAAGAGTTGCTCTTGAGACCGGGTTCATTGTAGCTAATTTATATCAGATACAATTACATCACAAAATCAATCATTACATATCTACTTACTGAAGGAAATACGATTACCCACTTTACTTCCATTTTACAAATAAAACTAATTAATATTTTGTTATTTATTCGGATGACAAAATTCAAGCCTCGCCAGTTTTATTGATAAAACAATTTTCAATTAAAAAAATCGTATTTTGTCGACAATATTTTATCCATTCCAGTTATTTATTTGTTACATTTCATTAAACACTACACGTTTCCAAATTATTTTTCAGAGACTACTTAAAATAACATGTTCTCATTTTCGATAAATTTCAAAAGTTATTATTGCTATTTCTGGAAAACTAGCAAAAGTTTTCGATCACCAAATGTATTTAAAGAGAAGTATACAATGATTTATGACAAAATGATAGACAAGTTCGCACTTTTATTGGAGTTCTAAAACTGACCGCGAGTTGCTTCCCCACCGTCCTAACGGATTAGGGTCGATAAGATTACCTACAATTTATTCAAAAGTCTAATAAAAATACGCTTCCACTTATCGGGGCCACAGACACACTCGCCCATCGTAAAAAATAGCAGCGGTCAGGATTTAAAAATGATGAAAAAATATGTCTTCGGTCTGCAATTTAACTTGCTTTACATTGTTCATTCATTCAAATATATCTAAAAATTTCCTCCTCTACTCACTCTAGACTCTAGAGTTTTGATAGTCAGTCTTGACTCATCTATGGTACAGTACACGAAAAAAAAAATATTACTACAATAGCAATCTGTATCTTACGTATAGTGACAACAAGCTGTATATATAAAAATAAAAAATGCTATTTCACTGCAAGATATTTATTTATGATAAATATCTTGCAGTGAAATTGCATTTTTTTATATTAGTAATATGGTATTATTTTCGACTGCAGCTACAGCAATCTAAATATTTTTGTTTTTTAATAATTCAGTATTGTTGCAGTGTATATCCAGATATACCGGGTGTCTACTTTTTTCATAGGACATAGGAAATACAATGTAAAAATTTTCATTATGCAATAGTTCGTAGCCTATGAATTTTAGAACAAAAGTGTAAATTCAAAATATGTTCAGTACAAAAACTGCATCAAATGATCTTGAATTCATTGATGTAGGTAATATATTTTTTTCATAAGATAGACGTAAAATAAAATATATAATTTTTGTCATTTCCAGAGTGCCATGGTAAACAAAACATACAAGCAGTCATATTGTTTGAGTTTGACAGATGACCTATGACATAAAAATGTTACTATAGCTAAATATTGAGTTATATTTTGTTGTTCAATGGTAAATGTGTCCATGATTACTGAGAAATAATTTAAACAAGTCAATAATCATCAAACTATGCCAAATGTCCCCTGTCAAACTCAAATAATACGACTGTTTGTATGTTTTGTTTACTATGGCACTCTGGGAATGTTTAAAATTATAAATTTTATTTTACGCCTATCTCATGACAGAAATATATCACATCATTAACTTTAGGCTCACTTTGTGCACTTTTTGTTGCTGAACATTTTTTATATTTACACTTTTGTTCTAAAATTCATAGGGAACGAACTATCATAATGAAAAAGTTAACATTGTATTTCCTATGTCCTACAATACAAGTAGACACCAGGTATATATAATACCATATTGTCTTAAATATACCATAAATAGTGCTGCAAAGATAGGTATCTAATACAATGTTGTATATAATTTTTTTTTTTTGTTAAGCGGACTCAACTACTGAGGTTAAATGCCGCCTCGGATCCTCGTTATCAGTGGTGTGACAACGTCACGCAGTGTTCGTTGGTATGGGTTTTCGCAAAGCGGTCACCCATCCAACTACTAACCGCGGGCAACCTAGCTTAACTTGCGTTATCGAGTGAACCGGAATAAACACTCGCAGCCATCTCGTTGCCTGTACATAATTTATTTCTATAATATGTTTGTTGTATTCAAATGATTCTTTACTGTAATTACAATGATCCAATTTTGAAATAAATATAACGCCGTACAAATATAATGTTTCGACAAGCTTCAAAATGAAAATTTTAATATATCTCAGGTTTCTTTGAAATCTGTTGCATCTTTGACATTTTACTTTTAAATATTGCGGTTGAGGGCGTAGGTCATATCAATCTAGTTCGGTTCATGAATAAGTATTAATTTATTTCAAATCTAGAAACCATAAATTGTAAATTTATTCATTACTTCTGTGTGAATTCTAGTTGATCATAACTTTTTCCGTTCACATGCAACGAATACCAAGTGTGAAATCAGAGTCTAGTACAAAAATGCTTGTTAAATTTTTTCAAAATAGGATTATGTATATTCAAATTGTATTCATTCTTTCTCACTAAACACACAAATATTTACATTTTTGTGTACATGTAGCAATTATAAATATTTCAAAATACGAATACTGTGTTATTTGCTCATATGAGGAATGGTAGAAAAGATAGGCTATGATAACATTGAATAGGAGTTAACCAAATTTAGGTTAACATTAACATTTATGATTTATGCTCAGTAAATTATAGTGATTTATTATTCAATGATTTCTGCTTCTATTTTCAAGAACATCTAAAAAAAAATGGAATTATATTAATTTTTGCCAAATATATTTCTAGGAAATAAAAATTATTAACATATTTTAATTCCTGAATCCATAATTCCAATTGAAAATTGTTCATTCAATAATTACTAATACATAAATTCATGCTGGGCTTTCATTTTGCATTCATATGCAGCTATCACAATTCACAATATTATGAAGTATGGAATACAGAAAACAAAGAACTATTAATTTATGTAAAAATCCGAAAACCATAATTCCAATTTTTTTATTCATTTACTGCATGAAATCCAGTTGGTTTTTGAAAGGTCGCGAAACAATATCCAAAGGTTACGAATACAAAAACAGAAAGATATTAAACCACGTATTTCTTTCAAAATCCAAATTAAAGTGTCTATTACCTTTCCCATTTCAAAAGTAAAAAAAATATAAAAACGTTTCATTTGTAATTCTTAATTAAATTTCAAAAAGTATATGCTCATTTACCAATACAAAATAAACACGAATCCTATTTTGAAAATTAATTACATATTATCACGCTTTTTCTAAGCATCAACGATAGTAATAAATATAAAATTACACTTGATGCTCTTCATTTTTAATTCATAAATAAACTGTTGCGCTTCTGTTCCCATTTTGTAGATTATAGTGTGCATCTTATATTAGAATTTATAAATTATTAAGATAGAATTATTAGTAAATGAATACACTAATGTAATAATAGCACACGGCGCATCCACCAATTTTTGCAATTGTATTAAGTTGCAATATTCCTTATTTGAAAATATAACTAGGGTGCTCAAATAGTTTTCGCGATTTCAAAGAATTTTTGCTCTTTATTTAAAATACTTCTCTACTGAACTTTTTTCAAAAATGTATTAATTTGCTTACTTTCATGAAAACCAAATATTTTTTGTGATGATGGCTGGTTAACCGCCGGCCCTACGTAACAGAAAAAATTGACAGACAATAACTTCTCTCACATCATAAACTATGTAATAAAACGCGGCCAGCGCGAACGCCAGACCGAGAACGTCAAATACCAATCGGGCAATATACTATTAGAATTTCGGGTCGGGCGTTCGGTGTTCGATGAGTATTTGTCTAGCGGATACGTCGGTTTTTCAATCGGCCAATTATAAATTATTGAGTTTTCGTATCGAGTGCTCAAAAAAACATTGTATGCCGGATTGTATTATTGCACCCACCTAAGGGAACACACGCTGGCCTATTTAGATTATTCGAAAAATTTCAATAATCGGGATAAATACTGTCCGATCGGGATATGGGACATTTTCTTGATAATGGAGATTTGGGCCGGAGAAAATTGCGCAGATGGGTATTAGGGTGTCCGTAAAAAAAAAAAATTTACGTACCTCATAAACAATCTCTAATTTTATAAAAGTAAGGGATACCAACTTAATTTGTCAATTAAAAGGAGGTAAATGGTGCAGCGATAAAGGTCACAAAAAGACGATTTTCAAATGGGTTTGTACACTTATAAAAATAACTTATTGTTTCAAGAAAATTTCCAGTTTTCCTTTTTTTTTAATTTTATTTATCGTCTTTTTCTGCTTTGAAATAAAAATGAATATATTTTAAATTATGTTTTTAAAAATAATGAATAAGAAGTTGTTTTAATTTTAAAACATTTTATTTAAAACAATATCATTTTGAATTAAAACTACTCTTATTCAAACTACTTCGCCCCCATAATGAGTCTCAATTGAATACTTTGATATGTTCTTTCAAAACTAAATTAATTTTCATACAAGAATAGTTTTTAAACCCTACAAAAGTTTTCAATGAAAACGAAATCGGATTGGCACTATTCAAATCAATTTTTCACTTCATTTAAGAGGAATCTGTTTGTTTCAAGAAATCATTTTTATCAGTGTACAATACTATATTTTGTTTTAGGAGTAAATGTGCATGTAATTTTTTTTTTACGGACACGCTAATGGGCACCCTGAATATAACTGATTATTGTATTTTTGTTCTTTTGGATCTTAAAGCACATTTCCTTTCATATTCAAAATCTTGAAATAAAAAATCATCGTGATTTCGATACATGGATGACACGAAGGTACACCACACGATCACACGCGTATAAGAAAATAAAAACCAGCAGAACAAAAAACGGAATCTTATTTCACAGCTGTTTAACATTTTCGAGTTAAGTAAATCATGTTGACGAATGGTTTGCGCGGTTGCGCCTGCCCGTGTACTTGTCTCGCAAGACGCGACGCGCTGTGTTGCTATGGTGATACAGATACGGGCTATTGATTGGGAGGTGTCCGTTCCCGTTCTCCGTTTCATTCTTGTTGCGACTGTGCGTGTGTGAGGCTGTGCGTGGTGCGGTTACGCACTGGCACGAAACAACACCTACTGCACGCATCGACGGCACTCAGTGCAACGCATTTTTTATTCAAGACGAAAGTCATAACTGTTGCGCTTCGTACGTCTCGCTATGATATCTTGATATCACGTCATCCCCTAACAGGATATCGATTAATGAAAATCAGTCAATTCGTTCTGTTCTTTTATTCATTTCCAAGCGAAGGCTTAAGTCTTAGAATTAACTTTAGTGTATCGCTATCATAGATTTAATAATATATATGATGGAGCATTGCTTTTAAATACAGCAACTTGATACCTTCACAAGAGAGATAGTTATATCTCAAATTACGTAGTGGGAGAAGAACAGCACATTCATGCCACTCGTCACATGGTATGAATGTGCTGTTCTTCTCCCACTGCGGAATTTTAGATATGACTATCTCTCTTTTATGTTGACATTAAACTGCTGTATATAAAAGCATAGACAATGCTACATCCAAATATGATTAAATCTATGATCAAATGTTATGGAAAGCCAAAAATAGCATCCATTTTTAATCGTTTCTGACCAAAATATATAATATAATTGACGTGACGAAAATATTTCTCACAAATTCGTGTATTTTCATTAGATTGAAAATTATCTTGTTTTATAGCTAATATCCCATTTCTTGCATAATTCCACATTTTTCGAAAAACTTGTAACAAACAGTATTACCTAAAAGTGTCACATTTACCTGTCAAATGAAACCGTTCTGTACAATTATATGCATAATAGGATTTTACCATATTTGATATAAAATATGACATAAATAATTGATAAAATCATAAATGAGAGACAAAAACTCGTAAAACAGTATTCTACTCACACGTCACCAAGTTCTTGTCATCTTGCCACCTGTCACGTGACTTCCATTCTATCTCTATTGCGCTATTGGCTACATCTATCTTTGTCTATACTCCTTCTATACATTTTATTAGTTCTATGGCAACATGTTGCCATCAATTCTTATTTTAAGATAATATCAATATTGATGAGAATCAGTAATTTCATTAGCTATTTCATAAATAGCAGCGTGAAAAGTGATGGATTATGACCTGAAATTTTACGGTCAATATGAAGGCTAGTCTCGATATTGGTCTTGATAAAATTTCGTGACCTCTCATGATAATACTCTTAACAAGACACTCAAATAATTAAAATCATCCAATATCAAGATCAATACAAGATTAATTTTTTGTAATAAAAAAATTATGGCTACTCAGAAAAATAGCGACATCTGCAATTAAAGTTATTACCTTTTTTCCGAACAAAATAAAACAGCATGATGTTAAATTTATCGGTAAGGTTACAAGCTAAAATTGTGGTTGCTGTACCTATCTAAAATTCAAGATAAATTTGAGTGTTTTAGCAGCATCGCACCCTCCAATTTTGAGGGTAGTATCGATTGGGAAAATGTCTCAATCAATCCCATTTTTAATTCACAGCCCAGCAACCCAAGGTCGTATCGTAACTGTTGCGCTCCGCTTTTTATCTTTTATGGATCTGGTTATGCGTATCCAAATTGAAGTGTCGATCATCTTTCCAATTTCAAAAGTAAGGAAATATAAAAGCATTTCATTTTTAATTCTCAATTAAAATTCAAAACATTTATGCTCATTTATCAATATAGATGGAATATAGATATAGATAGAAATTCTATTTTGAAATGAAAATTAACATATTATCAAGCCTTTTCTCACCTCTAACGATAGTAATAAATAATGAATATCACTTGATGCTCTTCATTTTTAATTCATAAATACAGATCATAACTGTTGTGCTTCAGTTCCCATTTTGCAGATTATAGTGCGCATCTAATATTAGAATTCATAAATTATTCAGAAAGAATTATTAACTTGCGCCTCCACCAATCTTTGCAATTTTATTAGGTTTCAATTATTAGAAAAATAAGCAAAATTACTTATTGTATTTTTCTTCTTTTGCAACGTAAGCCATATTTCTTTCCATTTGAGCGAATTTCATGTACGCGTAAATTTAGGGAAGGGTCGAATGTATATCATATCTCTTTGCACACTTTTAGGATCGCAACACTAAAACTGACAAATTTTTGACGGTCGTTGAGTTTTGAATCGGAAGCCTTGCCATAAAATGTCAACTTCTTAACCTCCGTGCCATTCATCGTATATGAGAGTCGGCAAAATCTCCTTTCCGTTTTGAAAGATTCGTCAACGACATATTTCGTCTAACGCACAATATAAATCATAGCGTAAATTGAAGACTGAAGACTGTAGGCACGTAGGGAAGTTCTCTTTTTAATTTTACGTTTGCATCAATGCATTCGAAAGCATGTATTCTCTGTGCGTCTTTGATATTGGGCTTTATGGATACGACCTGTTACTCATTGCAGATATAAGCTGTTGGTATGAAATTCGCCGCGGGCTTCGTTGACGTGACGTAAAATAAAGTAGCTACTTCAATAACAAATAGCTCCGGGTCAACCGGCTTTGATTCAAAGAAACACTGAAAGAGATCCTCGGATATTTTCCGCAACATATTTTCAGACTATTAAATTAGGTACAACAAAGATAATGGAACTACACCCAAGAGATAAAGATTTACAATTTGTTTTACACTAAGAGCAACAAACCTTCCATCGTATGTAAATTGACTCAATGACGATTTGAAAGTAAAATAGACTGTTTAGATCTTTTTGACGACATCTGAAATGAAATTGAACCCAAAATAAAAGAATTACTTCGTTTCTTATTATACTCACATTACCATTTTCAAACTACTAGATTAAATAACAACAAAATGATTTTAAAGTCAAAGAAGCTATATTGGAAAAAATCACTGCTTTTATTTACAGAGAAAGTGAAAACAAGCTTCTTTAGCTTACAAATCGTCGCTGATTTATGCTGCAAATGTGCACTGCCCGAGGGTATATACAACAAAACATTTGATAGCCGTAATCGGGACCGTAGGAAGAAAATTCTTATTTATTCCTACAATCTCGCTTTTCAATCTCATTGAATATATAAATAAGTTTTCCTGCTTTTTGATGCTTTATTATAAAAATATTTATACTAAAGGTATTTGTGTTCCTATCAAAAACACTCCTATACAAAGCACAATCGCGAAATCAATTTAATTACTTACTTATCATTTATCGAGAACAGAAATCCTAAAAAACAATATTAATAGGTCCGGACTCAAGTTTCTATCTAAAAACATTTGAAAATTATTTTCTCTCCCAGAAAGCAGGATCGTTAAATTAATTTAATACTTTTTTGTCGGAACTATTGATCATTTGTCAAATATAGAAGACCTTAAAGGCAATTCTTTTAAAAAAACAGAGTCGATTAACTCTAATTTAGTACAATAAAAAACCAGACTGTTCTGAATCATTGTTTGTCATATCAATCGATTATTTGTCAAACATAACGTATTATATTTCGAACAAATTTATACATGTTTCTGTGAAAGACCGAAATCTGGTGAATGTCGATATACGTCGAAGTTGCTTGGCGCATGTCCGAAATATTCGTTAAACATCATTATTTCTAACTTACACCGGCGAATGTCTACATTCGGTAATGCACTCATGGTGTATGTTGAAAAGAAACATTTTTTTATGAAATGAAATCAAAAATAAAACCATAGGTTATATTTATTTATTGAAACAATATGGGAAAAGTTTTCCAATAAAAATAAAGACGTAAATGATACTCTTGGATAGCAGCCAAATATTTTATTAAAATATTACCTCGACCGGTTTCGACGCCACATACGTCTTCTTCAGGATAAAAATTGTGGATGATACAATATTGACAATTACAAAAGGTGTACAGCTTACGTGATATTAATAGAAACTAGTACAAAACATGTTAAAATTGTTATAAATAAATAAATAAATAAATAAAAACAAACACACATAAATGAATCTCTTCGTCAAAGTTTAAAACAATAAATTAAAAACAATAAATTCAAAATAAATAATTGAAATGAAAATATCAGATTAAAATATCTAACTATATTTTAATTATTTATTACGTATTTATTGTTTTTAACTTTGACGAAGAGATTCATTTATGTGTGTTTGTTCTTATTTATTTATTACACTTTTAACATGTTTTTTTGTACTAGTTTCCATTAATATCACGTAAGTTGTACACCTTTTGTAATTGTCAATATTGTAACAACCACAATTTTATCATAGCTCCTGAAGAAGACGTATGTGACGTCGAAACCAGTCGAGGTTATAATTTAAATAAAATAATTGGCTGCTATCCAAGAATTTCATTTACATTCATCATCCAGCCAAAAAATAGTCCTCATAAAAAATAAAGACATTGTTGAACTTAAAACAAACAGTAGGACATTGCAAATCACGAAACACAACTAAAATAATATCAATATAATAAACGTACTCATACATTTTAATATTTAAACTGAAATATAAAAATTAATAATGAAAATATCTTATTTATTGCAACAATAATTGGAACCCTCCAAAAATAAAATTAAGAAATGTTCGGTGTTTCACCAAGGCATTTGGCATTTATCGACATCCACCTGCGAATGTAGACTTTCACTGCTTTCGGTCTCTCACAGTAACATACATACAGCATTTTATTTGCTGATACACAAGTTTGAGTTAAAAAAATATTGTTAAACTATAATGCAAAACTAATCCTAAAAAAACTCTGAAAAATCCTGAAGCTCTGATTCGAATTTTATCACAACTGTTGATCATTTGTCAAATACAACGAAGGAAACTTCAGATAGACTCCTCAACCTTTTTTATCTGTAAAGATTTGAAGTAGATAGAACAGAAACGCGTAGACATAAAAAATGTTAATATAATCTTAGCATTGTGATAAGCGGTAGGCCTGAAACCGACTTCCGACTTGTGCGGAAAATAGTGAAGATAATCTATTACACTCCGAGATTTATGGCGCGGCATTTTTTTATTGCGCCAACAAACTCCGAAACTTACGAAAGTTTTAAATGAGAAAGCGGGGAATGAATCTTCATACTCACTCAAGCAAACTATCGCATTGACTGATACCGAGTGTCGACGGTACTTCTTAAATTAACAAGTTTACTCAACAGGCGGCATGAGGTTCTTCGTGCACTTCGCTTTAGGAACTCGCGACTTAGCACCGATAAAATACGGAACAAGAAGCTACGGGGAACACATTTCCCGAACTTATTAAACAACTTAAACAAATTTACTAGAAAATACTAGGTACTTTGTTCGAAATGCATAATTTATAACCTCCTACTTGCAACCTATTAAATTACTATTTTGCTAGAATACTATTTTCTGCAACGTTATAAACATTATTTTATTTATAGCTATTTATAAGGGTGCCCACTATGTATGGATTATAGTATATATCTCGGTAAATACCGACTTTATAAAAAAGAATTGTACATAAAAGTTGTTTTACATTTTATTTTCCATAATAAGACATCAATCAATTTTTTGTATTTCAGAAAACAAATGAGTAACGAATGACACTTAAATTTTTTTAATTAGCAATGTACCCTTTCATTAGGCTCATTTGATAGAGACTGACTCAACCGATCATAGATATTTTACATGTTAAATAATACTTCGCAATTTCCTAGATCTCCAATCATTTTAAAGAAACATATTTTAAATAAAAATTGAAGAGATTTAAGATCTGCATCCGAATTAGAAACATTTCATTTTACTATCTTAATAAGGGCAAGAAAGACGTTCAAAATCATTAAAAATTCTGTTTTTATGAGTAACCATGGTATTAGAATTGAATTCAAGCAAATATTTAACGTTATTCAAAAGTGAAATGAAATTTGTTCACTGATTCAGGTGCAGATAATAAATCTCTTCAACTTTTATTCAACATTTTTCACTAAAATGGTTAGGGACGAAGAAATTTGCATAAGTATTATTTAACATGTAAAATGCCTATGATTGGCTGAGTCAATTACCACTTTATGCATTTTTACTGAATCAAACAAATTGTATTTCACCGTTAGAATAATAATTCTAGAATTCGGAAATATATTCTATTTCAAATAACAAGTTGATTACCATATTTGATGCTTGAAAGTTTCAGATTTGACATCATAACAACGTCATATATTTGACAGTTTGATATTTATTTTTAAAATATGAATGCTACCCTATAAACGTAAAAATATTTCTTAACATTTTTTTACAATAAAGCATTAACTTAAAAATTAATTGGTTTTTGATGAAATGTATTTAAAAATAAATTCAATGTCAGGATAGATTAAAACATAATTAATTTCAATTTTATGTAATTTTAAAATGGATAATTAATAAACCTGTTGAAATTTCAGTTAAGCCGTCGTAATTTTAGAAACAAAGATAAAGCAAGTAAAACATTGATTTACTTTTCTCATATATTGTACCAAAGAATAAATTTTTGTTTCAATCGCAGAAAGTAATAATTTTACCGCTGGAACTTTTGCTAGAAATGTCAATAGTAGCAAAATATTTTTGTACATTTTGTTTTATTTGCAGGTGGTGCGAGCAGCGAGTCCGGTCCTGCTGCGAGTCATAACTTTGGGTGCATTTTTCATTTATTCCACGGTAAGTTAATCCTTATCCGTCTGTGCACGTCTTATAAAGGGCTGAATTTCGCGGATAACGCTATGGAAATAGCATTTCCGATGGGATGAACGATGAAACCTTATGGGGATTCATATTCGCTCAACGCGGAAAACTGAAAATAATCTAAATTTCGCGAAATTAGATATTGGGGTTTTATTTTCGTTATATTATTGAAAAACGCTCCACAGGCACAAAGCAAAGACGAAAATATGAACGCGTTTTCGACAGAATTAAATGATTCGGGAAATTATTCATAAAGGCATTCTACAGTGTTAATTTATTAGACTATTTGTCTAACGTATCCCTTTCAGTTTTAATTAACTCATTCATTATTTATTCTAAAGATGCATGCAAATAATAAATAAGAGCAAGATCGTGAGTAAAATACAGCTGACGTATTTTAATTTGTACCATGTTGGTAAATATTGCTGTAAATTAATACGAAAGGATATTCTTTGTGATCTAGAAACGCAAACGAAGATCTCACGAAAACAATGAAGCCATACTGTATAATCAGGGAAATCTGGTAATGGCCTGTAATGATAAATCAACACAATATATCACACAAATAGGTCTCCGGTGTATGGCTCTAGATCTGTTAATTCATACGTGAAAGGAAAATTCCTGGTGGGCGAAATGAAAGGAAGTACATAAAAGATCTTATGAATATTGATGAAGAGGTATGTCATTTTGTCATCGTCCGTGGGTAAGTTCGAGCATATGTGATGAAACATGAAGGTAGCCGTCAATATTGACAGGATAAATATAAAGAATTGATACACTTCTATGAAATATGGATCAAGATATATGAATGATATTACTGCATAATTGAAAACATTACCCTCGGTTTTATGTAGATATAGATACGTAAAGTTATTATACAGCACCACCAAACAAATATCATAAAGCTTTCCAAAGTCCTGGGGGTGACAGTTCTGCTATTGTATACGGATTTCGGTAGGTGATATATTTATATTCATCATAAACAGTTACCAGTCAGACACACGGTACCACAATTTGTGCAGAGGAAGCCACAAAGCTTTTCAGTTTTTGACAGATTGTCTGTTTGCTTTCCAGACACTGTTCAACCATTCGTCCTGTAATTAATGCACCAACGAATTAAAATGTCATTTCAGACAACGTGCACTTGAATCTGCATGGATTAAAAAACCAACTTATTATTCGTTTTACTTCATCAAGATTTTATTTTTGACACTCGGAAACACTACTAATATACATTCTCATGTAAATATTGCAACGAATTAAAATGCCAGTTTTAGAACAACCTTAATAGACTCAAAAGTCGACATATGTATTTAACTTTATAATTTTGATAGAAACACTACTAAATGCACATTCCAAATGCTTAATTAAAACATCATATTAGACTATGTGTCAGTGGTGGCTCGTCAGGTGAAGTAGGTGAAGACCTACTTCACATAATTTTTGAGAGGATAGAGGATACATATTTTTTCACAATTAGAATTTTTGAATCAATAAATTTTCATGTTTAAAACAAAAAAGTTTTAAAAATAAAAATTAATTTAACACTGATCCACGGCGACCCGCATCACGAGTATGTATTGAGCAACCTTAAACCGCATCAAGTGAAGAGTTACCTACAATTATCACTGCACAATTGCGCGCGCATCCTACAGCGTGTATACTGGTTTGTCAGGACTACCCATGCTCTCCCATCACTCATACAAGCGGTAGGTAAAAAAATTGCTATGAGCACTGCACCTTATATTACTTTCCGTTATAGAAAGTTCATTAAATAATTCTTGATATAGCTGTCCATCTGCTGATGTAGTTAGCTATTTCTAATAAATTTAATTCGATACTAACAATAATAATTAATATTATTTGCATCTGTTCTAGTTATGATATTTCTTATAACTCTTCACCTATTTTCCTTTTACGACCGCCACTGTCATGTGTATTTTAATTTAAATATTCATAAATGTAAAACTTTCATGGTCTCCGATTCAAAATATGTGATCTGGTACCGACCTTTTCAAAATTAGAGACAGTTCTGCCATAAATTTTAACACGCTTCGTACTGAATTATCTTTAAAGAAATTACGTGTGATTTCGAATTCGCTAAGCTGGACACATTAAATTTAGAATACCTCCTCGTCTACCAAAACTTTGAAAATTAGTAGAAATTTTTGGATAGTAGTAACTACGTAAAAATAGAACAGCATAACTAAGTAGATGACATATTTCACTGTTAAAATCGGTTTGCCAGCCGTCAAATCATAGCACGTACAGGTATTAGTGTCTGGGGTAGAAAGGTGATTTTTAAACGTGAAAAATCTCTGACATAATGGCAGACAGAGTCAGGTAGACATACGCGATTATTTTCATCATTAAAATTAAACAGGAATATATGAAGGGACATTTATTTTGAATAAAATACTCTTTTAACACAGCAATTAATAATATTATATAGTAATAAAGTGGAGCTATTCTAATATTCAAATCTAAATTAGATTCATGTAAAAGTACGGCAGGGTTCTCTCTTCATACAACATTATTTTTATAAATGGTAACGAAGCAGGTTTCGTTATCGCCTGCAATCAAATCTAACCCACAAAACTCAAGGGGTTAAGCTAGATTTAAAAAAGCGGATATAGCAGTTCATAAATTTATATAGCAAATGAATTTTCTATGTGGCATTTCTATTGCTTATACAGCATTTACGAATTTACGCTCAGTTCATGCTCTCTTTTTTAGCAGTGGCGAGCATGTTACACGGCTACAACAAGTGCAATGCAACAGATTTTTTCCGGGACAAATAACATTATTTTTTAATTTTTATTCTATAAACAACAAAATGCATACATTACAGTTTACCTAACATATTCAGGATGTTTAAAAATTACTGCAAAAAAAGTATATATTATTTGATGTATTAATTACAGCGCAAAAAGATTTTTTCAGAAATTCACGAAAACAATTGTACAATACTTGGCACAAATATTTTGCTCTGATAGGTTATAGTAATGAATAAAAATTAGGAAACATTAAAATTTATTTAATTTGTTAATTTCGTTAAATAAGCCTGATAACATAGGTACGCTTTAATTAAATAATATTGAATGAACTGTTACACAACTTTCATTAAATGAAATAAATTTTAATGTTTAATCATTTTTATTTATTACTGTAACCTATCAGAACAGTGGCACAAAAAATGTTTGCTATAAGTAACGTACAATTTTTTTTTGTAAATTCCGGAATTTCGAATGTAATCAGTGCATCAAATAATATATACCCTTTACTTTTGTTCAATAATTTTGAATCAACCTTTATACAACTATAGCAACTACCATCGACTTCCTAAACCTAACAAAAAACTGTTATTTTTTTTTTTTTATTATGTTGGCTAACCCCAAATGGTTTTCAGTCCTGTAAGTGCAAAATCGGTGTTTCTCATTAATTATTTAATGGCACTAATTGCTAAAGACGAACCCTGTTTAAAGGTTATCAATTTTCCAAAATCAATACAATTGTATACACAAAATCACACCCAGAAATTAAAAATTTGTTTTCACTTTCTGATATTATAAAACTTAATTTCTCCTGAGGCTCATCTATACTGGCATTGTTTGACAGCTGGAAATCGCAAGTGGGTAATTAATGTGTTAGTTCAAATTTAATATATTTTTCATACTTAATATAATAATAAATATAATAAAATATAAAAATGGGAATTTAAAATTATCAAACAATATTAAGACCAATAACAATGACACAAAAAGATAAAGAAGTTTTGAAAATAATGGAACGAAAAATAATGAGAACAATATTAGGATCAATAAAGAAATCAAAGACCGAATACAGGATAAGAATGAACTATGAAATAGAACAAGAGTTAAAAGGTGAAGAAATAGTTGAAAACTCAAGCAACAGAGAGACAGTTGGCTTGGATATGTATGTAGAGCAGAAGAAAAGGATTCAATTAAATCAGTAGTAGAATGGAAACCAGAGGAGGAAGAAGGTGAGGCAGAACAAGATTAACATGGCGAAAGGAAGTAGAAGATTTCAAAGCAGCAAGAATTAAAAACTGCCAAAGTAAAACAAAAGGTAGGAAGACGTGAGAAACCTAACTACAAGGATTTATAAGAAAAGAATTATGTAAAGATTCTCTTCTACCATTCTTCTATTTTGGTACGAATTTTATCAATTTTTCCTTTACTACTTAGTATTTCAGCTTTCCACCATCTCTCTTTTCTTTGATATTTTTCTCTCCATATGTCCCCACCATTCTAGCTGTTCAACAATTATTTAATGGCACTAATTCCTAAAGACTCTTTTAAAGGTTATTATTTTTCAAAATCAATACAATTGCATACTAAAAATCAAACACAGAAATAAAAAATATACTTTCACTTTCTAACATTACAAAACTTAATTACACCTGTGGCTTCCCTGCACTGGCATTGTGGGAATCCGTGATTTAACGGCTGATAATCGAAATTTTTTGTTTGATTGTTGTTGCTGCAGGCTTATGAAGGCTGTCAAATGTCACCATCAAAACAAATTTCACACAACAGCAGTTCCGTAAATCCGTACCGGACTCCCAGCCCCCTACTTTCAAGTCTTAAACAGCTCAGTTATTCATCCCATTATGAATTATGCAGTAAGTTATTTCCCACGAGCGTTTTCCCTTATGAAAATAATTTTTGACACGAATTAAACTGCAATATTCTTCAAACTACAGCAATTAGCTGGAGGGGCTGGAGTGAGGAGTGCCGGAAGCCAGTGTTGCCAGTGTTGCCAGTGTTCCCAGTGCTCCTGCTGCCCCCACGCAAGCAGGAAGCGCTAAGCGTGTAAGTGATGCAACAACCCAGTAGCAACCGGCAGTTTGAGAGATCACAAACAAACAGCCACAGTGAGCCGCGAGGAACGAAGAGCGAACACGCGAACACCGAACAGTGAGCAGTGAACATTGAACAGCAACAGAACCATAGCTCCAGCACCATCAACAGTGAATTCTAGCGCGAAACGTTCCTGAGGGAAATTTGCCTCGCGACCAGCTCCCTCTGGGCGAATTAATAGAGCGCAGGTCAGTTTGGACCACGAGGTTTAAACTGATAGCCTCGCAGCAGGATATAATAATTGCGCGTCCCCAGTTTTTTTTATTTTATTTTCCGGTGGCTACACTTTTTTACGATAAAAAATTAAATTCTTTTGGGTCTGTTTAGTTTTATTACACGCCATTTAAAATAATAAAATCCGCGTTGTCTTTTCTAAGCTAACAGGTTAATGCATTAAAATTTATATTTATTTTTCTCCAGCTACAGTCTTTTAAAAATTATACAATTTTAAAATTATATTCTGCCGGGTCTATTTAGTTTCTATAGTCAGCACCCTTTTACCGCTAAATGTAGGGTTTTATTCTTTACTCATGTACGAACTTAGCACATTGTTTTTTTGCCTCTATAGCACGAGTTCTTGCTTCTTGTATTGTGGTTCCTTTTTCTTTAGTGTTTTCTCCATTAGCTGTCCAAACTTTCTTCGTAGGTACCTTGTCGTCCATCTTCAGCAGGTGTCCATACCAACTCAATTATCTATGCTCTATGTATTCTTCTATCGATTTCATTCCCAGTTCTTCTCTCATGTCTTTGTTTCTTATTTTATCTAGCATCTTCTCAAGTAGGTATTTCATTTCTAATGCTTGTATTTTACTTTCAATTTTTCTTGATATAACCCATGACTCACAACCATAAGTTAATATCGTGAGGTAAATTATATTGAAAACTATTATATTTGTTTTTTGTGATAGTTATCTTTCCATAAAGCTGCTTTTTAGCAAAAGGAATATTTTTTTGTCTAGTTCATTCTCTTGGTTACATCTTCATTTCTATTAATACTTCTAAATACTCAAATTTCTCTACTTGCTCTATTTTATCATTTCCAATCTTTAAGTTGGTTGTTTTATTTTCGCTGAATATTGCCATTACTTTTGTTTTGTTAACGTTTATCTTTATATCAAACCTCTGTAATTTATGATTCCATACATTCAAGTTGTATTGGAGATTTGCTCCCCATACTAGCTAATAGGATAACATCATCCGCAAAAGAATATTCACCAATTTCAACTTTTTTGAATTTTTATACCCTACTCCTAATTAGTTTCCAAGGAATACAATTCATTACCCAAAAATAAACTTTTATAACATCTGTTCCTGTGTTTAAATTAGCAGGGTCAAAGCATACTTTACATTTAAAATTTTTAAAGTTCTTTTTTCAGGTTAGAATAAAAAATGTCATCTACATAAATCTTAAATTTTAACAGAAATTTAAATCACTTACTTTTACACGGAGTAAATTTTGTTAGGCGTGCGTATTTGTTGTATTTTCTGAATTGTTAAATTTTGCACATGCTATTTCTAAACAAGAAGAAACATATATCATTCGACTTGTTTCTATGGTTAAATGGGTTGTCGCACTGAAACCCTATAACGTAAAATGAAGTTCGGAGTTTCAAGCTTTTGTGTTAGAACTGAGTAACAAAAACTAAATAGCTGCGGCTGAACGTTC
This sequence comes from Poecilus cupreus, assembly GCA_963942605.1. Lineage (NCBI taxonomy): Eukaryota > Metazoa > Arthropoda > Insecta > Coleoptera > Carabidae > Poecilus > Poecilus cupreus. The sequence goes on from OZ012715.1 coordinate 14,250,096, forward strand.
GCATATTACTTCAAGGTCAGTAAAACCAAAACGTAAAACTGTTTTACAACTGAACAAAACTATATTTTTTTCTTACACATAATACAATATGTGCGCAAAATTCCATATGAAACCACAACTTTTTAACTGTTCACGTTAACCCAGATTTATAACCGGTGTTTGTAACAAACATTATTCAGTGTGACTATGAATGAATATAAATTATGACGTCAAAATTGTGCTTGTTTGGAAATGTAAACCTGTTTGATGTTTTTGTTTCATTCTTGTTTGTATAATTACTGTAGTTTACTTTACATAGCTGCATATTTGTTTACATTTTTAATTACATTTATCATTTCCTGGTATATTTTATTTTGTTTCTAGTTTCTTGTTGTTAAATAAAGTTCTTTGTGATTCTTCCACGTATTGAGTTGGCCTTTATTAAATCAAAACCTTACCCTCGCTTCACTGGGTAAATCCGGCAATCGGATGGCATCCGAAACTTTCCCAAATCGACAACGTGATGTTTTTTCCTTTTACTCTGATCCCTGCACGTTAAAAATTTGACGTCCGAACAGGGACGATTAAATCAGCAACTCGATTAATGACCAAGAATCGAAGTGAGAACCTTAAGACCTTGACTCACTTTGATGTTAGCCTTTCTGGTTGGGTGTAGGCCGAAGATTAGCCTAGCTGAAGATTTGTTTATGCAACACTAGTACGATGGATCCAGCGCCAGAACCGATTTACGCTACGCAGCAACTACACTTTGCACTTCGACCCACGTTACAAAGCCGACAGGAAGTGGAACAAACTTCGTGAAACCGTCTACTTCTGCACAATCGATCAGATGCAGGTTACTGACAGCTCTCATGAGCCCGTGTCCATATGGTCCCGGCTGCAGAGAACTGCGCTCGTGCTCGTGCGATCTAATTTCTAAGTTTTTTGAGCCGGTTTATCATAAGTGAAATAGTTTGAACATCTTCCCAGAATTTTTATTGCGTAAAATTTCATATCGAAGAACTGAGATCAACCGAACAGTTCTGATGCAAGTTTCAAAGTTGCGAAGTCTGCTACTGATGATTTATTGTTTCTATGTAAACACTAGCAGCCAAGTGAAATAGTTTGAAAACCTCTTAGTGAACCTCTAGTTTCCTATTGAAATTACTTACTGGAGACGTGCGATCAACTGATCAAATTTAACGACATTAATGTTGCCAAGTGCAAGATTTATGATTTATATTGTTGCCTGTGTACTGTAGCACTGGATGGAGAGCAAACTAGTTTGCGCATTTCCCAGCACTTGAACTTCTCGGTTCCGATTGAAATTCTATACCGGAAAACTGAGACTAACTGATCAATTTTAACGATACGAATGCGATTGCTCCGTCCATGAATGATAATATATTGTTCCTCTGTAAATATGTATCAGTTCTATCCACGCAAAAAGAGTCCAAGCATAAATAACGGAACATATCCATAAATAAACAATAAACGGCAGATTCGGTATGTGTGACCCACCGGAAAATCGAAACAAATGGCTCACTATAAGCGCGAAACTAACGAAACCGTAAACCATCATTTAAAAAAGCAATTTCGCCTTCCATTCAAACGCTTTGTGCTGCACCCCTGGTCCTGGTCCTGTGACTTCAGAGGTAGTAAGACCGGAAATGCCACTTAAAAGTTTAAATTCCCGAGAAGGGAATTTTAAAATACAACACTTGCACTGTTGCTGTTTGCGCAGGTGGGTTTTGTATTAATAGCGCTTCACACGCATTATTCTCCATTAACCTACATTTCCGGGGATATTCATAAAAATATTAAACGCTAATTTATTACTCAAGTCTTGAAAAAATCTTGCTGGGTACAGCACTTTTCTTTTTCGTCGCTGCGTTATCTTCCATTTATTAATATCTTAATTAACATCTAACCCTTTCGCTAACACAATACTGATTACTGATGCTAGAACATGAAGGGTTTAATTTGGGTATTAAGGATGTTCGTTTGCTGACAAGAATTTTTCTATTTCTTATTAAGAAAATAATTATGTGGTGCTTGAAGATGAAGTAATTCAAGTACTTTTCCAAGAACGGGAAAGATAAGAGGATGGAAGTGGAACTAAAGGATGAAATCACTTTCTCCCTCATAATTTTAAATTCGCATAGTTTGGAAACTAATTTTATGAAAGGGAAATTTCATTTATCTGTCGCAAAATCTGCTGAAACAATTCACCAGACGCAAAAAAGAGCAATTATTGATTCGACATCTGTAACATCGCAGACGTAAAGATGGAAATAGGAGCTTGTAATAACATCACCAAATAATGCTTTATTCAAATAACGGCTTTTGTGATATTTGAGTAAATTTTAAGTTGTCAAAGGTTTTTACAAAACCTGATTGTCCTTTGTTTTTTTTTTTACAAAATGACATGCAAATTGCTGGTTTTCGTATTAATTCATAACTCTTAGGGCAACAGTAATTGATTTATTTTTCTTTTACTGTAAACGTCAAATATCGATACCCATTTAACTCAATTGAACAAATTTGGAAAACAATATGTAACGTTTACAAAACAAATATACACGGTTTTTCAGGTTTTTCACATTTCAAATAACATGTGTGAATTTCCACTCAACGTATTTTTAAAATAACACGTGCACTCGAAGCAGTAATACTTGAATAAAAATAAACGTGAAAAGTAAAATGAAATAAAATTTTACGAGATAAACAGTATTCATTTCATAATACTACTTGTATTTAAATTATATTTCATTCTATAAAAAGAATTAATTAAAAATGTCATTTTATCCTAACAAGAAAAAATAAAATATTATCCTTTATTTTAATCTATTTTCCACGAAAATATTTGTTTTCCGTTCTTTTGACATTTCAGGACTTTATTTTTATGCTAATAATTTTATTATTCCTTGTTTCCTCTCAGTGTATTCATAAATTACATTAAAGTTATATTTGATCTGAAACTTTTACATTGAAAACGGCCATCATCCTATAATCCGCTATATCTTAAACTACGTATTAATAGATACTGCAGTAGGTATATGTGTATATAGCAGCAATAATTTACCATTTTCCGTCGCTCGTAAAAAATGAATGAAAATGAACGCAGCTGTAAAGTGCTCGCTAGACCTCGTTGGGTGTAAATTGAAACTAATGCATTCGTGTCGTTCCTATTTCTGTTTCAGACGATAGTGATGTACCCAAAACCAAGCGTGTACACGTGCACAGCGCGCGTGTGGTTAAGAGAGATTGGGTTCTCTCTCACATACGGCGCCCTCATGCTCAAAACCTGGAGGTAATTACAGCTTTAACTATCTTAGACTCTTGCTATTGTCTTGCACAAAAACACAATCCTACTCCTTTAGTTTTATTTCTACGAGTTTTTTTTTAATATTGAAGAAGAAAGATACTTAAATTTTTGTTTTGAGAACGCAAAAGCTTTCATTCTTAATTTACTGTCACAATATGTCTTACAATCAAAACACAATATTTGATAAAGAGATATTGCCAACGGAGATATTTAGCACTATGCAGTTTGCAGAATTGCGTTGAGCATAAACTCCACTGTAGTCACATGATCTTGGATTGTTGATATCTTGGTGATATTGTTATTTGAGTGCAAAGTATTTAAGAGCACAATGCAACGGAAACTTTTCTAATGTTCATGTGTCAAATGTGCAACGACCTAAAATGGCTGAATTAGCAGAGATATGAACCAAAATTCTTTTTTAGGTTAGCTCGATTCGCGAAAAAAGTTCAGTTATTTTTTATTGTATAGTTTATCATGAAGCTAAAATTTTATTAATCAATTAATAACGTATTACCGAATATTTCCAATTAAAAAAATGTATTACCACATAGTTTTATACATCTTTTTGCTTTATATAAATAAATAGTTCTAGTTTGGGTCAGCCCCCGAAAAAGTACCTATATGACTCTTTAGCGAATGACAACTTTAAAACTTTCTCTCTTGTACTGTCTTACACAAAAACTCAATTCAAGTCTTTCTCTAAATGTACCTATTTATTTCTTTAGAATTCTCGTAGCAAAATTTCCAGATTATTAAATTTGGATTTTGGGTGCACTGAAGTCTCTCTTCAAATTTATGATTTGACAATACAAAAATTAAATAATTCTCCATATATATATTTATATCTAAATATCTCCAATTAAATATGACAAATAGGTTGTTACCACCATATCGAAAGCCCCTAAATAAATTTAGAATATTTAAAAAATACATTCAGTATAATAGTGGCAAATATATTGTGTTAATTTAACAATTTGAACAAATATGACAATTTGATTAAAATTAAGTCAATTCTGAATTTTCATCAAGAAAAATTGTTGTTTTCATTTATTTGCTGGATTTATAAAATTTAACAAATAGACTCGTCAATATAACAAGTAAATTTAGCTAACATCAATTTAAAATTGTTAAAGAAAGTTTATATTCTTTGTGACAAATTACTTGTTATAATAACTATGATTTATTATTCTGCTTCAATATAATTACTAAAATATTTAGTAGAAAGCACATAAAAAAAATGTTCATAATTACTATATTCACAAATATACGTATTTAGTTATAATACACAAAAATAAATTGGTACTTACTAACAAATTTTAAACTTGTTAAATTCACAAAAATTCACGGTGGATAGTCTAACTAAAAATATTGTTAAAATTTGACTATAAACTTTTTACTGTGAACATGTTTTATTAATGATTTTCTGTCTATAATAAATTGGAAAACACGAAAGAAGCATTTGAAATTGGAGTACAGATTGTTAATCATCCCTAATCGGCGTTCATAGTAGCGGTCAAACTTTTTTATACTTCTTCGATTTCGACTTACAGAGATATAAAAGATTCTAATCCACGCAGTGCCGTAAACTTGGCCGGTTGTTAGAATTTCCCATTGTAATCTGACTAGATGGACCTGACGAATTCAGGATCAAGTTTTTTGTATAGACAGCTCATTTTGCAAGAAAGTAAAATGAAATACCCTTTACGTGAAATGACTAATGAAACCTATCATAGACTTTCTGCAAATATTCCGAAGTATATTCATTAAGTTTTATGTTCCTCAAGTTAATTTGTTTAAAAAATAAATAGAAGCAAGTAGAGTCTATCTGTCCGTATAACATAAAAAAGGAAGTTGTAATACTTGGAATTCGATCGCGCGCTAACTTTATTACAAATCAATACATTCGGAAATCGCACAAATTTTACCATTTCCTCTATATCAGATTTAACAATTCAGCCCGAGCTTTCCGTCTATCGGACACAAATGAATAAAAAACAAATATATCATGACGCCTGTTCCCTATGTCTGTAACTTCAGCCTTGCATTGCATTGATAAATTTCTGCCTTAACTTTGTTGTGGCTGCCTATCAAGAAAACCACTGAAACAGAAACTCGTAAAAGAACAAAAAGATTGTTTAATTTCGAACGTTATCAAGCTCAAAACTTTAAATGACAACTTTAACTGCATGTTCCCTGTACCCGAGACAAAAACTTAATTCGGTTCGTTCGACTTTGGTCGTAGTTTAGTTTTTGCGAAATGAAAGTCAAGGAGCACGTGTAATTGACAATGACAACTAACACTTAATTAGTTGAAATGAAACAATAGAATGGTACAGGGAAATGCTCTAGGCTTTAGCAAGCAATAATGGAGTATTTCAATAGGAAATTTATCAAGTTAGGTAAATAAACTGACAATAGTGTAAATTTTAGCTTTGTGCCTTAATGCCTGAAATATTCCTTCTCATCTTTGCAAGGAAAATACTTTTTCCGCTATGTCCGGTATTTTTTTCCGTTGCGTCGTTTTCTAAAAAGTCTTTTGTTGAATTCTCTTGATAAAATTTGATAAGTAACAAAAAATTTTGCTTTGTAATTTTATAAATGCGTTGCTGTGGGACAGGTTTATAAAAATACACTGTTTTATAATTTAGTCACAGTTCGTCCCTTTTCGTATCTTTTCCTCTATGTGAAATGTCCGCCGGATCATCGAAATTGTTAGATAATACGAAGAAGTAATGAAAGAGACGAGGGTAAATACAGCTGAACTCAATTTATTATTAAATTACGATTTATCCGACCCTTACTCTCTTTCGTCTGTTTGCGTTAGATAATCGAGATTCGACTACACATACATATCTAAATATTTCATTCGATTTCTTTTGTTTTTCGTCTGATACACAGAAACGTACGTTAACCTTGCCTAACCTAACACATGTGCACATGTAAATGTCACCTTCGATCATGAATGATGGTAGAGAAGATTGACAGCTGACATAAAACTGCTGTGCATCCTTTCCAGAGGTCTTATCAGCCACGAACGTCAAAATTCCTCAATTTAAAGAGCGTATCATTTATTTTTGGTTTTTTGCTCACTATCACTGTTTAAAAGCTTTGAGGTCTTGCGTTTCATTTATTCGAATCAATTCACACAGACATTTGCTATTTTTATCTCCCGCACGTATATGTAAGAAAGGTATTGTAACTGGTCAAAATTTTCGGTAGTGAGTTTTCAACAGATAAGCACGTTTTGGGGTCCCTAAATTACGATTACACTATTTTTAGAATGACGTATGTCTGTATGGGAATGTGTGTGTATGTGTGTGTGTGTGACGATTTTTTCGTCTATGATAACCCAAAATCTAATACAGATATCGTTTTGAAATTTCATATTTAAAATTTAAATGTTGAGATAAAGACGTAATTAGATTTTGTTAACAATTTATAAACCGGCAGTGTTAGTTTACTTGAAGACATTTCAGGTTTTTTTGGGTATATCTTAGTAAATAATTGAGTAGAGTAAATATTGTTACATGCAAAAAATGTAGAATAGTATTGGCTACAATTTTTATTTAAAACTATTTTCTATATTTTGCACCGTTTTGAAATTAAAATATTTGGGGAAATTAAGTGGTGCCCACATCAGATTATAATATCATTTTCAAACTTGACACCTTGGATGTTCACAGTAAGAGCTGATATCTCACTAAACAATTGAGTTTAGATTAATTTTTTTACAATAAAAAAGATGTTAAATAATATTAGCTACATTGTATTTGAAATTTTTTTCAAATTTGCACCGCTTATCTTTGATTGAAATATACAAACGCTGAAATTTATTGGATTTCCATTTACAATACTGAAGAAGGTTTCAATTAAACTTTACCAATTTTCCGAAATAAGTTATTTCAATTTTTAAATTGAACAGTTACTGAAGTAAATTCAGTTTGTGCGGAAAGTGTTAATTTAGACAAAGGAAATAGAGATTCATTTTCACACTATTTGAAAATTACTGGCAAAGAGAAAGATACGTGATGTGCGAATTAAATTCGTGAGCAGAATACATAATTCGATTTATTTAGCTGCTATACCGTTTCGCAGATGTTTTAGATGTATTTTTAATAGAATCATTCCGTTCCTTTCTTTGTGAAATAACTGTTTAGCGGTTTTCGGGAACAAATGAAAGATCCTTTGTTAGAGCAAAAAATCAATGTCTAATTGATATAGCCGATGTTCAGACTTAAGCGTTTTTTGCGCTGCCAGACAACGAACAAGATAGTTTCTACTCGTATCCTTCTAAATGGTTCTTTGTTTTACTTCTGAAAATTTCATGTGTATGTACATTACTTTCAGTTTGCAAAAACAGTAGGTAATTATTTACTTGAATTATTTGTTCGGATAACTGCTGCTACATGTACTTGCGAAAATCATCATTTACATACACTATTTACATTTAGTAAACAGTTTTTATGTATATTAAGTCTATATGATTCCACTTCATATTATACCGCTGAAAAAAGTACATTAAATCGTGTAAATTTAAATAGAATTCAAATTTTAAATGAGTTGTAAAAATGCGCTAACACATATTCCGCGATATTTCGTACCCAGGAATACATAAGCCGTGGGAAAGTAGAAAATAGTGAAAAACCACAGCTTGGTTCTTGGCTTTGGTTCTTTTATTGCATTCGGCATCGGCAGCGCCAGCCACATATGGCCGAGTGTATTACGCTGTTGAGAAGCATGCAAACTACGATCAACTTATTTGGATATTTCTAGAATGTTATTGGTGTACTTTTACGTGCTCTTGTCGAAGCTTCAAATACTCCAAAATACGCAGCGTGCATGTAAATCATTCTCGTATAAAATATGAAAGTTATATGTTTAGAAAAACCGATACTACATATTGCTAGGCATCGATCACTTCCGGGTTTTACTACAAATAGCCTCAACATCGTATTATAAATGAACAGGCATGCTACTACGCTTCTTTTTGCTACTTTGCATAACAAACCTGACGCAAAAAAACTTTGCTGTTGAAATTATAAATTTTATTCCGTTCCTTTACCATAAATAAGTATTGCATCCTTAGATCCTACACGGAAAAAAGTTCTATAGAATTCACCGAACTATTTGGTAATCTCAGGATATAAGATACATTTTCAGAAAATTTACCAACCTTTTTCTAAATTTACATGTATCTTACGTATAATGACAGCAATAATAATGTTGCGACTGTATAATTGGTTAAGGTTACAAACGAGAAGGGGGTGTAGCAGTCAAATATTCTACCGCAATTTAGATTGTTAACCCTTTATTATTAATCGAGCTTTCGGCCTACATTGAGACATCAGGATTACAATCATGAGTTCGCAGTAAAATAGCAACAGTCAATGTGCAGAAAACAATTATTTAGTTGCTAATCCAAGTAAACTATGTTGCATTATGCACAAAAATTCATAAAATATAAGTGTTGGATAAACTAACATTAGGTGAAAAACTATTTCATGTGTTTTTCATCCACCGAGAAAAAACTGATGAATTTTTAAAGATAAAACATTTTGGACAGTTTGAATTTATAATTTATGCCTTTCGAACGAATTATTTAATGAAATGTTTACAGGATCATTAAAATGAATTAAATGGCCATTTCCGCAAATATAAACTGTTTTTATCCACCTAGAAAAAAGTTACGAATTTTCGAAGAATTTTTCTTAAAATAGGCAATTTTATATAGTCAATAATTATGTCTTTATCTTTATAAATTATCGACAGCAATCGTTAACAGTTTATTGTAGCTATGAATTTTTCTTCCGAACTTTATTTTCTAAACAATTTTCTTTGATAGGTGCATAACTATTAGTCATTTTAAAGAAAAATTTATAACTTTTTCTGGGTTGATGAAGAAAGCTGATTTTTGCAGGAAAAGTCAACATTTAATTACCTTTAAATGTCATAAAAATTTCAAGCTTGGGAAATTTTTGACTAAAGAAAATTGTCGAAATGTAATGGAAACGCTCATATAAATTGCTGTCACTAAACGTAAACGGAAAAAATGGTTTGTTGCAATAGCAAAAATTTATCTTACGTATAGTGACAGCAATTTAAATATTTACATTAACAATATTAATATTAGTAAAATGATAGTATTTACATTGTTGTAGCAGCAATCGAAAATAATATATAAATTTTGTTATTGTAAATATCTAAATTGCTGTTACAGATAATTTTTTGCTATTGTAACAATCCATTTTTTTCCATGTAAGATAAATATTGCTATTGTTATGATATAGTAAAGAAAATACATCTTACATCTTCAGTTTACCGAATATTTCTGCAAATTCAATAGTGCTTCTTTCCGTTTATGAACAGTGATACAAATTAAAATGGGAAATATCATGTTATTTTTAAATTTATTTATGAATTGCTCACAAAAAACAATAAATAATGAGAAATGCTGGCGTCAATGTAAGTATAGCAGTGATAATTCTGTCAGAAGCAAACTTGTATGTGATTTATTTCTGTATGTATGATAAGCGATTATCAGATGAACACAGCGCTGCTGATGCTAATAAAGGATGACCTACAAGAAGGGTGGAGTTTTTACTGCGTAAAATGATTTTGAAATGGAACAAGGGTTAGAATTTAGGCCCCTCTAGGCAGTCGCGAATAGCGGAAGTTGAACATAAATCTACAAGGTAGGTACATAACTTAAGTACAGAACGTGGAGCAGAAAAGTAGCATGGTTTTCTTTTTGCTTGTATAATAAACAGACATTTAAATACCAAGATAGAAGACACAAACCTTTTGTTACCTTCTTTTATTAATAATAACACTTCGTGTAAAACAATGTGTAAAAGAAAAATAAAGTTACACAAAGATTAAACACCAAGTTTGTTTTTCGAAAATACTTGTACGCGCTCTTAAGGAAAAGATTCACAACTTTTTTGATAAATTTAATATTTACTCTAATGATTAGTATGGCTTAAGACTAAAATTGCACTAAACTTGCATTAGAATTAATAATAAATAATATGGAAAAAGGTCGTACTGCCGCCAGTTCCATTGCCTTGCCGAAGACCTTCGACTGTGTCGATTATAGTATTTTAATTAAAAACCTCAGACCTTATTCAAAGTTATATTTTGGCTAGGAGTCAAATCTTATATTACAACAGCATATTTTCTAAATCAATCATTGTTGACGTTGGAGTCGGGCAAAAAAGTATCCTAGGACCGTTATTATGTTTATAAATGATTTGCCAAATAATGTTTTAGCAAAAAAAAATTTTTATGTTGATGACACGACTTTTCTGTACAATGGAGTATTAAGATGTAATGTTAATAACATTTTAGAAATGTCTGAAAAGCAATCTTCCAACAGGTTTGGGGCAAACAATATTCAATCAATGTAGGAAAAACTCAACATATTATCTGAATAAATTATAGTTTTCTAAAGGTTTTATTTGCAATGCAATGCAATTGACATGAATCATAATAATTTTGTTGCAAATAAGCTATATAAGTACCTACTTTTTTATATAAATAAGTAAGTATTAAATTTATTTTGGCAAAGTTCAGCTATTGCTGATCTTCCTCTTAACCATTTCTCCAAAACAAAAATATGTACAGAAATGCAAAGTGAAACAATTTACAAGTAGACAATTATTGACAAAACATTAACAACATTTAATACAAATCATTAGAAGTTTCAAGAGTTCAAAAACTGGCAAAAGATGAAATAGAAAAATATATGAAAATAAATAAGAAAAACATAATAGGAACCACAGAGAAGATAACTTCTCAGTCTATTGCTAAAATTCTTGGTAGTATTTTTTTCTTTTTATGTAATCGGGTATTTTATTATAAATAGATAAAATGTATTATCAACTTATCGCCTGTAATATTTGCATATTTGCATATTTTCAGTCAACCTTAATGTATAGTGTTATTCTCTGAGGAAATTCTACAAGCTGATTAAGAATATTTAAAATTCAAAAAATTTCCATTAGAATTATTTCAGGGATGTGTAAAAGAACCCAATGTAGGACATTATTTCAAAATTTTAATATTCTTAATTTAATATTCGACAAGTATTACTGTATGTTAAGGAAAACACCAATAACTTTATTAATCATACTGTTCTTCAGAAATATAATACTAGAAATAAGAATTTATATGTAATACCCAAATTAAATTTTGTCTCTACCAAAATATCTACATGCAATATGAGCACGATTCTTTATAATAAGCAACTAGAAAACCTAAACACCTAAAGGAATTGCCTTTCAAAAATTTTAAAACTATAATCACTGATAGTGATATATTGTTAAATAAAGCTTAATATTCCGTGGAAGAATACCTGAATGATCAAATTTCATTCCAATGTTTTACTACTGTATTTTTTGTGACTTCAGTTATTGTACTGCATGTGATAAATGCTCAAAATAAATGTTATTGTTATTATTATTATTATTGTAAACATATTACAAATATTATATTTATTATTAGTTTTTTTTAAATATCAAATGTACATACCCGCCAGAATTTTTGGGATGGTCCAAAGGAGCACTGGTTCTATCACTGGTCCTGTAAACAGAAAATACTTTGAAAAATATTTCAAAATGGATATTCTGCAATTAAGATCATTTGAATTAAATTTTAAAAATTTGAAGAATATTTTTCGTCTCTACAGGATTATTACCTATTATAATTCTTTAACCTTCAGATGACCAACTGGAGTCAATTTTGACCCCAGATTTTTTTTATTTTGGTGAACTCTGGAAATAGTCATGATCATTATTCGATTATATTTTAATGAACTTTTTTTGCTTGTTTTATAACCTAATTTTTCTTTGCTTCTTTTGTTACACTAATTTCAGCATGAAGAAAGGCATTTCAACCTAAGCCTGCCCGATGCAGAACTTGTATTAGGTCTTCAGACCGGCAAATTTCGATAAGATGCGGTAAATGCAAATATTTTGTAAAAAAGTATGATTTTTAATAATTGTGTAGATAATAATTCTTCGTAGAGTTGAATAGAAAATTTTATTTTGTGAATTAATATTTGAATAAATATACATTTATTTTTTGAAAAACTGATGTTTTTGATATTATAAAACCATAGAACATCAAAGCTTTTTATTATAATCTATTTAATGCTTGAAATAAACAGGGTCAATTTTGACCTCGCTTGGTCATCTACGTCGGGAAAGTTGGTCATCCTAGGGTTAAATAGAAAAACAGCATCATTATTCATTATTCGATTTGAAATAAATAAAATAATTTTTTAACCAGAAAATTTAATAACCAGCGTTCAAACATGATATCTTTTCCTATCAAGCGGTAGTTTCATAGTGCCATTAAATTATTGCAAACGTAGGTGAATTCCGATACACATAAATTCTAATGGACGGAAGCTTCAGATATTTTTATTGCCCAAGCCGTCGCGAATGAATAATAAAAACTTTAAAACATCAATTATTTACGTACATATTATAAATGTTGTAGACACATTTATTATTACTTAAATGTAAAGACTTCGTTCGATTCTTGAAGGGCCGTAGCTGCATCAATACTTCGTATTATTATGTTGCCAAAATCTGAAAAACTGTCAGCGGATAATACTTGAACAATTGAAGTTATTTTGAAGTTGAAATACAGAAAAACCACAATTTAATTCAATATAGACTTTTGTTCCAGTATTTAGCAAAAAAGTCTTTTTATTTCGTTGAAACAAGTAATTTACTTTTTCGCTGTTGTCTGTTTGACATCGTTTTACGGTTACAAAGAAAAGTAGAAGCCAGAAAAGGACGCAGTGTAGTAAATTACAACAGACGCAGTCATCACTAATAGATTTTCGAGCTCTTTCGCAGACCGTACTTAATATAATCCTTTACTCAAGACGAACCATATTACAAACAAATATAAGAGTGTATTTTCACATGCATCCCAATATTTGTTATTTGCTAATCCTTAATCTGCAATCCTCTTTTCTCTTTCTGGGATTTTTTTTTGTTAGCGAAATATAAACAACGAAATTAACTGGAAACGTGTCGTTAGATACTGGTACTTATGTTGTTGATATGAGAATAACGCCCTTAAGGTATATATAATGAAATAGTTATTAGCAAACTATATGCGGGAGTAATTTCATTATGTAACCATCGCACAATTGATTGGGAAGAGCAAATCGGATAGATTAGGAAATTTTGTTCTCACCGGAAAACTTTTTCTCAATATTACATTTCCTTCGTTTTCTTTATTAGGTATTTTCGAAGCATATAAAAAGCCGGTTCCAGAATATAATGAAAATACGGAATTATACAACAAAATACAAGATTTATTTAAGTAATTCTTTCAGCTTTAAATTCTTAATTATGAGCAATAATGTAACTTTCAGTAAGGTCAATAATTCTTTAACATGAATAATAATTTGTAATAATTAAATTCCCTTCCGTGTTTGACATGAATTGTTCAATAAAGTCGAGCCATGAATTTTAATTTTTCAGTTCTACGTCTTCCGGTTAAATGTTAATAAGAGCACATTAACAGTAACTTCAAAGAATAATATATTTTCCATTCAATATATTAAGAATTTTTCATTTGCGCGTACTTTATTTTGAAGTCTGTTGTCTTTGATGCAAAATTAAAATGGAAAATTAAAACAATGACTGTAACGTGAAGAAAGAGGTAGGGGATTTCATTATTCTGAATGCCATATTTATGGTAACTCAAGAAAATGTTGCAGACATAACAGTTCCAGTGCGAAAAATTCACAGAATTTGAATTTGTTTTTCTGGTGCGTTTGAGTCTCATTAAAAATGTAACAGATCTGTAATCTTCTGTAGGACGCCATCGTATTCCGCCTTGTTGAGCAGGGGCTTGCATTCCACTCATTTGTTCTTTCATGTTCTGTCACTTGATAAAATTAATTTTTTTATATTTACATTGGATGAATTTACAATGGCTGTAATAAAATACACACAGGGATATAATATTTCGTCGTAATATTTTCTGAGAATATCTTAAATCAAATTTCATAAGATCCAATATAAGTTTTTCTTCGTCTGGCTGATGGCAGATACTAACCAGGTGCAATTCTTATTTGTGCAGTTCTATATTTAAATCTACAATTTTATTGCTTTGAAAATTGCATGTATTCATATATGTTCTAGAATTTAGATATACGTACAGGAGATATTATCAAAATGAAATATCTTTCTTGAATGTTTAATAATTGTACTTGACACATATTTGACATATCGAATGATTTTTTTTTCAGTTACTTGTTTTTGTTTGTTTTCAATTTTAAAAAATCACCAAATATCACTTAAAATTCGATATTTATTTTATTGCATTTCTTTACAAATAAGGCTCTAAGAAACTTACTGCCGCATAGCGCATCGTCATATCTCTTATATTATTTGAGATACGATAAATTTTGATGTTTTCCAAAATGCAACTTTGAGAAGCTGCAACTCAAAAACTGTGCAAAATATCGGCATATTAGCTCCAGTTATGTGTTTTACATGCACATTGTGACAAATTTGCAAATTTTGAAAATTTTCATATTTTCGATTTTTTTTTCAAATGTCTGGTCGACGCTAACTCGAAAAATATAAAAGATACAGACTTGCGATATTGTCCAATCGATTTAGCTCGCTCAAATACATGTGCATGCAAAATTTCAGAAAAATCGGACAACGGGTTCAAGAGTTAGAGCAAAAAGCCTGAAAATGGCCTTTTTCGCAAAAAACGTCAGAGGGTACACCTTGACGTTTGGCCTGAAATTTGCCATTTTCAGACTTTTTGCTATAACTCTTTAATCCGTTGTCCGATTTTCCTGAAATTTTGCACGTTTATGTATTTGGGCGAGCTGAATTCAATGGTGTATGTTTCAATTTTATATCTTTTATATTTCTAGAAATATCGACATTCAAAATTTTGAGAAAAAATTCGAAAAATTTCAAAATTTTCAAAATTTGCTAATTTATTAAATAGTAGACGAAGAGCACAAAACTGAAGAGATTTTTTCGATATCTTGCAAAAATTTTGAGTTCGAGTCTCTCAAAATTGCACTTTGAAAAACATCAAAATTCGTCGTATCTCGACAAATTTAAGAGATATAACGATGCGCTCAACAGCAATGAGATCCTTAAGGAATAATTTATATAGAAATGTAATAAAAATATGATCATATTTTAAGTGATATTTGATGAAATAATTATGAATATACATTTTTTTTATAATTAAGCGGTCTGAACTGCTGAGGTTATATGCTGCCTTGGAACCTCGTTTTCGGTGGTGTGACAACTGCCGGTATGGGTCACCCATCCAACTGTTGACCGCGAGCAGCATTGCTTAACTTGAGTTATCGAGTGGTCCGGCATTAACGCTACCTGCCAAGCCGTTGCCTGAATCTATTTTTCATGTGTAATTATTAAGAACATTTAAAAAAATGAACACAACTTATTTCTACTAGTCAAATAACTGAAATAAACTATATTTTCAGTATTTAAAACAGCTGCATCCAATACTAGAATTGAGGGGTCTAGTATCAAAACCGGCTATGTCCACTTTTTTCAGTTTCGAGTAAATTGAAATTTTTAGTTTTGCGCTTAATTTGCAACAAATTGTAATAATTTATGTTTAGATGTTAAAAAATAGATCATTATGAATTATGACAATTCTACTTTGCACTTAAAATGTTAGTATTATTTGCAATATACAGGTTTAAAAGATTGACATAGTCGGTTTTGAAACTCACTTATACAGAATGCCGGTTTTGAAACTCAGTGATAGGGATGTAGCCGTTTTTGAAACTAAAATAACAAATGTTTACCTATAATGCATTATGACAAACATTGTTATTTTAAGAATAAAAAAATACACAATTTTTGAGTTGTAAAATAAACTTTTGTATTTATAAAATAAAAATACATTTTGATAAAAAATCTCTTATAAAAATACATAAACAATAAAAAAGTCTGTTAAATCTAACAGACTTTTTTTTTGTTAATGTATTTTTATTTACGTTGGGGTATTCAGTAAAGCCCCTTAAACTGCAAGACGTCAATAAATTATTAACGAAACATTTCGGCGATGACTGAAAGAAAAATAACCATTTGAAATATTATTCAGATGTGATAGATAATAATTCAATTTACGATAAAGCTGAAGAGCAAGAAGACTGCGTAATGCCTTCAGAAATACCAGATTTAATTGTATAAGATAAAACAATAATTTATTATTATATAATAATATTTTTTTATATATAATATATAAAAAAATAAATAATATAATAATAAATCTGACTTTTTAAATAATAACCTAACATCTGAATATTGTTTAGACCACGTGGCAACAGTATACTATCTTCCTATTGGCTAAATGGATATAGCCAGTTTTGCAGCTAAACCCCTAGTGGATAGAGTCGGTTTTGAAACTAATCCCATATTTCACATTAAGTTTGTACTGATTTTAGCCGTTTTTTAACTTCATCTTCGGGATAATAAAAAAGTATTCATTTTTACGAATCCAGTGGTGTGCATAACTCTATTTTCAAAAAAATTGGACATAGCCGGTTTTGATACTAGACCCCTCAATTTCAGTGAAAACAATTATGAAGTGTTCCCATTGATAATTTTTTCACTTCGAGCACTGAATTCAATACCACAATCAGTACTGAATAAGTGTGTTTCAAAAGCAAGTACGTGATTTTATTCATTGTTCTAGAATGTTGGAATCGTATTCATTTTCAGATGGATAATGTAATTTTCACTAATTACCTTTCAAATATGTATAATTCGAAATATTGTTAGATTAGTGTTTATGTTTCTCTATATTATTATTAAGAAATGATTTATCCGCTGCCAAGATGGCCTCCCTAAATGAAAATCATAAATACATCACTGGCGTGAGAAGAAAGACGCGAGAATTTAGGCACTTTTTAAGGACCTAATTATTTCCTCGTTAGAAGAATTAATATAAAGAAAAACAAAAAATACGCGTCCTATATTTTTTGTTCTTTAATAAAGCAAGGAAAATCTAGTTAATATTAAGCTTGTCCGTAATCGTATCCAGTGTAAGTGTTTGTGTGTGTGTGACAGGATTTCCGTAATATTCCGAGTGCGTTCAGCGAAGGCCGTCAAAATAACCGACCTGAACCTCATGAAGAGGCTCGGCATCATAGTGGCCGTGTTCAGCGTGCTGCTCATGATCCGCACTCTGGTGGCGCCGCCCCTCGTCATTGTGCGCCGGACTGCCGACGATCTCAAGGCCTACTTGTGCCGGACAGATTGGTGGGACCATTCCTTCACCACGAGTAAGTTCATTTCATGACCTATCTAGCCTAGTGCTTAGCTCACTTACACCCAGTATATTCGCTAATGGCCTATATGAATATTATATGGGACGGAATATTTTGGACACTACGTTAAATAATACTCTGGAGTCTAAGAAACCCCATGAGCCCGCTTTTGTGGCTCAGTGGTTTAGAGTACTAGCCTCTGACCCAGAGGTCCCGAGTTCGATTTCCGGACAGGGCTGGCATTAAATCGGTCTTTGTGATTGACTTCAACGCAATCACCTCCATTCTCATATTGCCCATCATCCCGGCTAATAACCAAAGTAGTTGAAGCCACATAATAAATTTAAAAAACCACGATTTTCATCTAATTCGCATAACTTCGATGTTACCTTATTGTAAATTCAATTTCTATAATCCTAAACAAATACTCAATATGTAAAATTGTTCTCATAGTCCAAAATAAAAAGTTAAGTTTTGGTAAAATGCTGTGTTATGAATAAAATATATGGTTCTGAAAGATTATTGACTGTTTAATGTCTTTCTATAAACATAAACAAACATTCCATAAGTAAAATCCCTACAAAAATTACATCAGGTTATGGGAAAGTAGTTTTCCTTTTCTTTGGGTTTCCCAAATCCCAGTGTTACATTTGTGTGTAACTGTTTATATATTATAAACACCATCTTCAGTTGTTCGATTAATAGTTATTTATGTATCAAGGCACTGAAGTTTAACTTTTTATCATGAATATGGAATTTAGTTGCAGAGTCCCGTAGTGATAAAAAGGAACTTCAGTGCCGAGGTACATATTAAGTTTAATTAAAATCTAAAATTCTAAAAAACTGTAAATAAATTACAATAAAGGTTAAGTTTATACATCTGTCAGTTGTTAATTGAAATTGGCAGTCAGTGTTGCCAACCTTGAACAGTGAAGTTATCGTAAATAACACTCAAAATTATGTTTTGTCCTCAATTTCGTCATCGGAATTAATTAGATAATTTTTCTTGCAAATTTTGTTTCATGTTACGTCCAAATTTACTATAGTACGTGAATATATTTGCCAAAATTATCCTACTTGTACAATAATTATTTAACGGTTGCCAACACTGGGTTGCTCAAAATCGTCTTATAATGGGTTACTTTAGTGACGATTTCTGAGCTATCAATGACGATTTTTGAGCACTTTAGTGCTGATTTCATTTAAAATTATTTAAATATCAAAAAATATACTAACAAGATATCTTTTTCCACCAAGAGAAAGCGTCAAAAGTGCCATTAAATTATTACAACCGTAGGTGAATTCCGATACACATAAATTCTAATGGATAGGTAGCTTCACATATTTTTATTAAATGAAAAAAAAAAACTAAAGGCTGATTTATAGTGTAACATAAAGAATGGGAACAACAACGACATAACATAGAGAACATAACATAAATATGAACCATTGAGTATTACTATTAACATTTATAGAAAACATAACAGAAACAACACCAACATAACATAAGAAATGGATGAAATTCATTTCCTAATGAATATGTTTCTGCTTCGTGTTACTTCGTATGTTTTCGCTTAGTTTCGTTCTGAACAGCAGAACTGTCAGTCAAACATTATTCGAATTGATATTTTGGAAATCAGAAATGATTATCAATTAATATCGTTAATTGAAAAAATAATATTTTGTACGACCATCAGTGCCCAGATACAAACAAAAATTTACAACATAATTTCATTAGCAAATATCAAATAAACTGACAGCAGAGGTTATGTTTTATCTGTACGAAAAGAATATATAAATGGGGTAACGATTCTTTATGTCGCTAGTGTTCTTGCTGTGTCATTATTGTTTCCGTCCTTAATGTTAAACTATAAATCAGATTCAAAACAGAGGCAAACTCTAGACGCCGCAAATGTATAATAAAAAGTTTAAAACATTATTTACATACATATTATAAATGTTCTAGGCACATTTTTTATTAATAAAGTATAATGGCTTTGTTTGAATCTTGAAGGCCCTTAGCTGCATCA
This sequence comes from Poecilus cupreus, assembly GCA_963942605.1. Taxonomy (NCBI): domain Eukaryota; kingdom Metazoa; phylum Arthropoda; class Insecta; order Coleoptera; family Carabidae; genus Poecilus; species Poecilus cupreus. Next base: position 14,269,735 of record OZ012715.1, read on the forward strand.
ATACCATTCTCATGTTTTACTTTTTATTGTTATGTTGCCAAAATCTAAAAAAAAATGACAGGGAATAATACTTGTACAATTGAAGTTATTTTAAAATTGAAATACAGAAAAAACACAATTTTCTTTACTACCTCAAGGAAAACTTGTGCCGGATAGATTAATGGGACTATTCCATTTTAGGACCTATCTAGCCTAGTATACCTTGCTAATGGCCTACATGAATATTACATGGGACGGAATATTTTGGACATTACATTAAATAATACTTGATTACATCACATACTAATTCGCCACTGTATTTTTAATAATAAATAATTTGCACTCCAGAAGGCCATTGTCCCCATTCGTTTTCGCCTAACATATTCCATGTAATAAACTCTACACTTGTAGATAGACTATTAAAGCTCTAATGGATGTTATGAATATTACATATGATGCAACGATCTTGGCCCTGGCTGTCATAAACTGTAACTTTAATGCTTTTCAATCTTCCGATCTAATGTAACAGGGAACTAAATTCACTACACTGATTATAAACATCAAACAGCAGGTGGGTTATCAAAAACTCGGATGGACTATGAATACTATATGTTATAAAGCACCAATGTCTTTCAACCTTAGAGCCAATGAAGAATTTAAAAAGCTTTGTAGCATCGTGCTACTATACATTCAAAAGCTCTTTAATGGTTTGTATAAATATTAAATGTGAAATGTGATGACCTCCTAGCATCCCATTACTATCAACCATGGTCCTCCACTTTAATGTGTTTAAACATTCTACATTAATATTAAATTAGAATAACTATGGTATCGTATTGTCCACCAAAACCCAAAGGATCGCAATAAATACCTCTCAGATGAAGAGTGCATAAAAAGTTTTTAACAATAAATTGTACCGACGAAAAACAGAAAAGCGAAAAATAAAATAAACTCATTTTTAGTCGACGTTCCTGTATTGTTTCTTTGGCTCAAAATTAAGTTTTTTTCACTTTTCTGTTTTTCGTCGGTTCATTTTTGTGCTAAAATGTTTTTATTTATTAATTTTTTGTGGCTACCTATTTTTCTACCCTTAGAAGTGGATTTTTTAAAATCGGATAACCCAGTACAAAGTTATACGTGGTAGAATCGGTTAATAGGTATAAATTCAGTTGGTGAACATTCAATCATCCCTACTTTCCTACCGTTAGTGGTGTAATTTAAATGCAACCAACTTCTAGGTATACCCTATCCGATAAAAAATAATTATCCAAATTTGTGAAAAGTTATGCATGGTCATACATAAAAATAAATAAAAAAAATATACGCGTCGTCTAGAGAACTTCCTCCGCTTTTTCGTCGGTTAAAAAAAACCTTTCAACGAATAAATCGAAAGTTGTATAATACATTCAATGCCCAGTAGAGGATTAAAAGAAAAGTTATTCTTGTTTTTACAATATATTTTCAATAATATTGTGTAATTCCATTTATATTAAGTATTTATATTAAGTACAGATTAAATAAATGTACTTATTTTCCTTGTATGACAAAATTATCATTATTCGAATGTAAAGAATTTAACCTGGATTAAAAATTCCAATTTAAAATATCATTTGCAAAGGCATTATCTACCTGCAGTTATTATTTAACAAATTAGAAATTAATTTTCACCATAAAATTACTAGCACAATTAATCCGGATTACAGCATTTCGTTAGCATTTTTGTCTCCATATAAAAATGGTGTATTATTAGAATCTTCCATTTGTTCTTCTACTTTTTTATTAGCAAGATTCAAAATATTTTCAAAATTATCTGACTGCTGTGGGTTTCCAACGATAAGAAAGTGCTGACGCAAATAATTGTAAAACTAGTGATAATTTTCAAAATGTAAAACAAGAAAATATGACAATGGTCCCTAATAGTGCATCAAAATCAAGAAGATAAAATCAGGTTGAACAGTATTTATTTACACGAACATTCGCAGCAAATAATGATAAATGTTTAACATTTAATTCCTATTATTTTTATTAGGTTGGAGTCCGAGACTCTTTGCTAAACCTGAGAATCAAGCAACAGTTTTTTACGACACGTATAATTTAAGGTTTCTTTATGAACCTAATTGAGGTGTGTATAATGGTTTATTATGATCCTTTGGGTTTTGGTGGGTTACACTATGACCTAACAAGAACGAAAATATGTAAATAACAATACTTTATAGAGTAGGGTAGTAAATTAAAATCTACTTTGTAATAATCTGTAATATACCCAGATAGGTAAGTTCCTTGAATGTAAGCGGAAGGCTACTATTGAATTTTACTGGACCGGTGGGTTTAACCCACTACCCTTAAGGTCAAATATCGACAACCTAACCTCAGATTCTTTTCTCCTCCAGCAAAAAATTAAATAAAGTGTAGTACTAGACGTCGTGCAGTTCTTGTTAGAAACCCCATTTTCAAGTGTCAAAATAATTTCACGTCAAACTGAAGTTTTTACAATTAAACTTTATAAACCTTTACAGGTGTGCAAAGGCTCTATGCAGTGTTCAAATGACTTAGAAAATGTGTACACCTAACAGAGGGACCTCCAAATTTGTTTCGTATTACAGGGTGAATTGAACGAGTAGACACCACCATATCCGACACATAAATTTAGATAAATGTGTAAAAGTAAGTAAATGCTTTTTGTTTTCTGCTGTATAGAACTGTTTGAACACCTGTAGACTAATGCTTTAGAATGTGTGTTCAGTAACTCTAAATCTAAGCCGATAGACAATACTTTCTGTCTACCTACTGATAGAACCATATAACTAACTGTGGACTTTTCTTGCCTTCCCTGAAACTTGGTTGAGTAAATAGTGAACTTCATTTGAAAGTTTGTAGTGGTTCTTTTACTCTGTATCGTTCTGATCGTGATTTTACGACTTGTGGTCTGTCGCGTGTTGGTGCTTCACTTCTAGTTCTAGTGATCAACAATAAATTTTCCTCTCTGCGTGTCTTACTGCAGGAAAACCATTCATTCGTACAACCATTCATATCAACATAAACTGTGTTATATTTAATTAAAATCTAATTATATATTTTATCTTTAAGTCATGCATTTTATTATCTTCCTATTTTCACATGACGTTTCCCTCATAATATAAATCAAAACGCTTCCAAACCCAAAGTAGAACGGTAAAATTTATACACAAATAGACATTCAAGTTTAGAAGATGAAACTTTTTAATTTAATTCGACAGGGTAATATTTCATCATATCGATGTGACATTAACTTTAAACGAAACGACAACTTTATGATTTTTATTTTATTGAACATAATTATAACTTAACAATAATATATCATTGCTCCACAACGATACGAATTTTTAATATCTTTTCAAATTTCCTGAATAATGAATATTCGGATTAATAAACTTAATCAAAAATACGAATTTGTTAATTAGAACGCTGTAACAACTTTTTCATCGAAGATTTAAACCGATAAATTAAAAATCCAATGAACACGTTCTGTCCTTTGAACATCCGATTTTTGATTTTTGTATGGAATGCGCGGAATTTTTAATAGCAGCAGAAAAATAATAAAATTGAAATCTGCGAAGAGAATAAGAATAAAACAGAGTAAAAATTATAAAACTGAAGGTAGAATATAGTACCTAGAAATAAATCGATAGCTATTTATTGGCCGGAAACATTATTTAAATATTTTACATCGTATCGCAGCCCCAAAAAATACAAATCGAAAATTTAAAATTTCTCTCTTTCTCGTGACTCGCGGGTGCAATAAATCAAGAAATATTCCGAAACTTTGCTGCGATTATCTGTCCTCCAAGTAATGTATGTGTGCATGTTTGTTTGTTCTAGTGGAGGTCTTATTTCTCGTCTGGGGTATACGACTATGTATCGTCGTCAGGAAGGCTCCGTCTGAATTCAACGAGAGCAGGTTCATATCCATGGCAATCTACAATGAGTTTTTACTATCCTTGTTCTTGAATATATCTATGTAAGTACACCTATTAGTTCTACCAGCTATATACTTATTTTTAATCCTGCATATTACTGCAGCGCAGTATCTAGGAGGCGAAAATCTGCACAAAGCAAAATTCAATATTCCTATACTTGAATTACAAACTAAACAATTCAATTCCGTCCGCATTACTTGCAAAAATATTCAAATATAGTACATTTTTGAATTGCAAACCATTGCCCATAATAAATATATACAGGAAGTATTTTTTTTATCCATATACGTAACGATCAATTTCTAGAGTTACAATCAAAGTGATTGACAGCAATGTAGGAAAACTCTTTTTTTATAAACAAGCATATAGTCAAAATTGACAAAATATTTAGTCCCAGACTGTCCGCCCTTAGTTTTTGTAAATTTAAGACGTTTCAAATTATTTAGCAAGTAACAAATTAGTTTTGAGTATTTCGTAACTAAATATATTTGTGTATACTAAATGTTTTAGTAATTATATTGAAGCAGAACAATAAATCATAGTTGTTATAATTAAGTTCTCACAAAGGATATAAACTTTCTTAAACAATTTCAAATTGATAACTTAGCTAAATTTACTTGTTTGTTAAATTTTATTATTAATCCAGCAAATAAAGAAAAACAACCATTTTTCTTGTTAAAACTAAATTGTTATATTTGTTCAAATTGTTAATTTAACACACTATATTTGTCAATATTAACTAAAATACTTAACCACCGCAAAATTAACAATTCGCAAATCAAATTTTTTTACCGTTTAGTAATTTTTTGTTTAAATTCTGTGAAAACAGAAAACTTTTTCACCTATTTGAAATAGATATAATTCGCAATAATTAAAAATAATAATTCCTACCAATTTAATATATTTTATTAAGTACTAAAGTAATTAGAATAAATTACTTATTTGTTTGAACTTGGAATTTTTATTTCATTGTAATTGATTATTATTAGTAATTCCTGTTAATTAGCCCTATGTTTACTAAAAAAAAAAAACATTAATATATTGCTTTCAATCACTTCAACGGTAACTATGATAATGATTCATACCCTGTACATACTGATAAAAAACTACGGGTATACAAAACTTCTGAAAACCCTAGATACAGCTCTGATTACAGTATATTTTTCTAGCTAGGAAGGAAATTAAATATACTTAAATTTTCGTTTATTTCTCTTGCAAAATGCTTTTTATTTTTATACTTTAATGTACCTGCATTATTTTTAAGTCTTTAGGTTCTTCTTAAAAATAACAAAAAATAAACGTTGCAAAATATTATAGATGAAAAGGTAAATGGTTGAGACGACAAATCCTAGGATTAGTTCTAAAACAACTATAGCCCAAAATAGCTACATTAATTTTTTATGTAAAGCTCTAATCCCAGTTCAGTAAACTGAAATAACAAAAATACATTTACATATAACTTATTATTTTATGTATAGAAATATAATCTTCGTAATAAAAAAAAAAATACAGATTTACATATATTGTACTATAGTTTTCTTTCATATATAATATTATTAATTTAAATTTAAATTCTTGTCAAAAGATGATGCAGTTAAACTTATATATGTACCAAGTAATACATACTGTGAAAAATAGCTGCATACAGGGTGTTTCACGGAAAGTGAAACATGCGTTTAACATGGGAAATCAGTTTTTTCGTGCACATTGCTTCCCAAGTTATTTTAGACAAAAATGCTTCAAATAAATGTTGTAGAGCTTAAAATTCTGCATAAAAATTATTCAATAAAATTCACTTACTATTGGTTATAAATGCAGAAATTAAATATGAAATTTACAAAATTACTATTTAATATAGTGTTCCTCATGAAATAAAACAAAATGATAAACTAACTCATGTTTTCCTTTTAAATGTTTTGATGTTATTTTTTTAAAAAAACAAAGCAAATACTAAATGGTTGTTTATCTTGAATTCAATTTACAAATTTTGATTTAGAAATATATTTGCGATCTGTCAATCAAAATTAGGCTTCAGATTTTTGACATATGTATTAAACAACAAATAAATGATCTTAACTTGTCATATTTAATGCTCTTCAATCGAAAATATTAAATTAATGTCATATTTAACACTCTCCGCATGATGATTACAAATTAATCAGTTTGACTGATACTCATGACATATTTTACTGTTGTCACAGTTGCTATTTGTTTCCTAATTTAATTGATTGGTTGGCTTTGGAAATTAAGATTTAGAAAATGAAATATGGTGATATATTATATGTAAATTATAAATCTATAAATTTTTAAATGCATCATAAACCAATTAAAGCATTTCAATTTACTTTATATTTTGAAAATTAAATTTCTAAATCTAAATTTGTAAATTAAATCCAGTATAAGCCGGCCATAATAATGTCAAAATATTTGACACATTTGTTTGTCATTTTTGTTTTATTCCATGGTGAACAATTACCTAGATCCTAGATAGTAATTTTGTAAATTTTCATATTTAATTTCTGCAGTTACAACTTACAGTAAATAAATTTTGTTTACAGATTTACATGTAGAATTTTAAGTTCTACAATATTTATTTTAGTTTAAAATAATTTGGGAAGCAAAGCACACTGATTTCTCATGTTAAACGTCTATGTTTTACTTTCCGTGATACACCATGTATATAAATTGTATTATAAAAAAGTTTTATTTGAGAAGTTAAAAAGATCAAGTAAAATATATCTGTAATACAAATATCATGTTTACGTTGTATTGCATATGAACTAAATGTTTAGTTTATAAATACAAATCGTTGGATTTTACTCGCAGTAGCGTTTGTTTTAAGTTTGCAGGTTAGGTATGTTTAAAGTAGATAATAAATAGTATCTAATATTTCGCTGAAATGTGGTAAACGTACAGGAATTCTTTATATCCTTAGGTTGTTCCTGCACTCGCCCGCAAATCCGGATTTATTGTACATCATATTCTTCTGCCACACGCAACTGACAGTTACGCTTCTTCTCTGCTTGATCTTCGGAAGCAAGGCAAGTGTGAAAACCTGCACACGCAACACCATTGCTCCTGAATACAAACCATACTAACGTCGGTTAATCGCTCATGTATTCCTATGCTTATTCGGCCGATTACTTACGCAGAATTTACGAATTTGACCCTTAGGAAACGTAGTCGGCCGTAAACGTTCTTTTTGTTTGCTACACTTGATTTCACTTATCATTTTCATACTAATTGGCGACCACTGTATTAGAAAATACAATCATTTATTTCGGGCTGGTTTTATTTTGCTGCTGTGATATTTTTAACTTATTTGCTATCAGGATATCTGACACTTTATCTGAGGATGAGGAAACCAGCCCTAAATCAAATTTTGGAAAGGAATATCCGGGTGACACCAGGGTTTAATCCAGAGACCTTCAGACATTCGGTCTGTTGAAAAAGGAAATTCGAATCATCCTTTGGTGAGAACCCTTCGCGACTCACTTGGTCAGAGCTTCTGACTGGATATCAGAAGATCATAGGTTCAAATCCCGGTGTCCTCTCAATTTATCTCTCAAAAGAACTATTTTACAAAAATTGAATGCATTTATCAGTCATTATTTTATAAGATAGGAAAACATACATAATTTAACCGGGCCATTTTCGCAAATTTACTCTGATAAGAAAATTTGTTTACGTAGATATTTTGTTTTTTGTTATTAGTTTTCTTATCTGAAAAAAACTCGAATATCAAATCAAATATTGTACTTTAGTTCCCCTAATAACAATGTAGCCAACATCATGAAAATGTATCAAACAATTGTATTTGGTATTTCGAATTAATTTAATCAGTAATCCATTAATCAAAATTAATTTTTAATACTTTACAATAACTTTTTGATTTCAGCAAACAATTTTGAAATATAATCCTGCTCACACAGAAACATTCATTCTGTATAATTTTATTTCAATATGTTTGTTTGAATTAATTAGGAATAAAGGTAATTTCTCTGAATACTGGTACGATGAAAGCCTGTTTTCCGCGTATCACGCAAAAGAAAACTAAAACATGAATGTACTAAATGGAAGCGTAATATCAGATCTGAATTTTGCATCAAGCTAATAGCGTAATTCAAATAATACTAATTAGGAGGTTATGTTTCGACTAATAAGGATTCGTTTGAAGGTACTACAAAACTTTTTATTCAAAAAATAAAATACAAAATATTGAAATAACATGAATTGTTATTTCAGTACCTACAGCTATCATTGATTAAAAAGTTTTAAAGGTTATTGAAAATGTATGCTTTCAAATGATTTTTTAAATTCAATTTTGTTGTGAAAATTTGCGAAATGTGTAACGGTAAAATTATAAATGAATGAATAAGTTGTTACGGCATTCACCCACTTCTGGGTGAAAGAATAAAGTTTATTAGGTATAAAAACAACGCATAACCTTTTCATTTTTACGACTACACCACCGAATACAGTATATCATATTTTAAATTACATTTCAGACACGATTCTGCAAAATTTTGTATAAAATGTAGCATACTAAAATTCTGATCACAATTTGTGATTTTTATGAAATATAAATTTTACATTATTATAAAACTTTATCGACGTTTTAAAGCCAATTTTAAATTCACCAAATTTTATTATGCAACTATGAATATAATCTGCTATTAAAATATTCGGTGTTAGCTTTATATCCTGTTTTATTTTCAAGAAATATTTTTTTTTCTTTTCTGAAACTCAGCAGTTTTTAATTGAATTATTAATAGACTTTGTGCTATAAATTGTCACGTTATGTATAATAGCGATGTTCTAAAACAAAACGACAAAACTTTATTCAGGATTATATATTAACATCATTATTCTCTTTTGAAAGAGACTTCTCCCAACTATAGTTTTAACGGCTAGCAAGAAACTAATTAAATCAAAATTAAAAATTAAACTTAAGCTTTATTTGCAAGGCGTACATGGTGTTCCGCGGAACCGACAAGACCGAGGAGAGTTCGGGAATGATGTCCAAATCCCATGCGACGAAGTTTTTAAGCAAACCCCGGACAGGAAATTCTCAGTACACCAGCACTAACTCTTCAGCTGGCCTGGAGTACAGTAAATTCGCCGATCAAGATGTACAGGTACATAAAAAATCTTTACGCTTGCAAACTCCGATACGATAATTTTGCTTTCTTTTTAAAACAAACCATTTTCTTAAACTTTATTTTTATTCATTTTACAACAAACTTTATAATGACGCAAACCCGAACAAGAATGTATGCCATAAATGCAAATTGTAATTTGTAAGTTGAGTTGAATTTTCGCGAACAACTTGCGCATCTCTATAAATAATATTCATCATTTGAAAGTTTGTTACAACAGTTCAACAAAAACAAAATCCTAGCTTTAAGACAGCTATTAAGGTAATAATGTTGTTCTCATAAATAATACAATATCGAGTTAGTTAAAATGACTCTAAAAATTCAGTAAAAACAGTAGATATTTACTCTTACTGTGTTATACAATCAATTTAACTGAAAAATACAGTTATAATGATGTTTATCTAACTGAAAACCCCAATTGTATTTACTGAATATTTCAGTTATTCAATAAAATAATAACGCTGGTCTCATAATTAATACAATATCGAGTTAGTTAAAATGACACGAAAAATTCAGTAAAAACAGTAGTTCAGTTACTCTTACTGTATTATTCAATCAATTTAACTGAAAAATACAGTTATATACGATATTTAACTAACTGAGAACCCCAATTGTATTTACTGAATATTTCAGTTATTCAATAAAATAATAACGCTGGTCTCATAAATAATACAATATCGAGTTAGTTAAAATGACTCTAAAAATTCAGTAAAACAGTAGTTATTTACTCTTACTGTGTTATACAATCAATTTAACTGAAAAATACAGTTATAATGATGTTTATCTAACTGAAAACCCCAATTGTATTTACTGAATATTTCAGTTATTCAATAAAATAATAACGCTAGTCTCATAATTAATACAATATCGAGTTAGTTAAAATGACACGAAAAATTCAGTAAAAATAGTAGTTCAGTTAACTCTTACTGTGTTATTCAATCAATTTAACTGAAAAATACAGTCATATACGATGTTTAACTAACTGAAAACCCCAATGGTATTTACTGAATATTTCAGTTATTCAATAAAATAATAACGCTGGTCTCATAATTAATACAATATCGAGTTAGTTAAAACGACACGGAAAATTCAGTAAAAACAGTAGTTCAGTTAACTCTTACTGTGTTATTCAATCAATTTAACTGAAAAATACAGTTATATACGATGTTTAACTAACTGAGAACCCCAATTGTATTTACTGAATATTTCAGTTATTCAATAAAAGTTGAGCAGCGCGCACTGACATTTCTCAGTTGAAATTTCTGAAAATTCAGTTTAGTTTGAGTTCAATCAACTAAGACTAAGAGTTATTTAGATTTAAAATTATTTAAATATTTTTAATAAAATTTTCAAAATGATTTAATATATATTAAAATATTAAATAGTATAATTTGTTTTTCTTCCAAACATAACCTAGATATCATTTTATACCATAATAAAGCAAAGGACAATTTAACTACCATATTCAATAAAAATTACTGAATGCTTTAATTGCCCTGAAATTAACTGATTACTCATTTAAATTTACGAACGGTATTACTTTTTACCTCCCGCTCCATCCTGCTAAAAATTCGATGGTGAGTTTATAGTGGATGAGCACGTTTTAGGGTTCCTAGAATACGATTTTAATGGTTTCGTTATGATGTCTTGTCTGTGTGGATCTCTGGAATTACGGTACAACTACTAAATTGAAAATTTTAATATTTTGTATATATTAATTGTATTCCATTGGGAAGAGCTAATTAGTTTTTGGTGATAATCCAATAATCGGAAGTGGTAGTTTACTTGAAGCCCTATCAAGTTATTTCGAATATATCAGTAAATTATGGTTTAATGCCAATTTGTTTATTAGAATAATGTTTCAAATATTATTATCTACATTTGTTGTTTGAAACATTTTTCTCTTACTGTCCCCATTTACAAATTACAACACGCTAAAGAAAAATTATATTTTGACATTTTCGATTAAATCTGCTAACCTGTGCTCTTTGAAAAAAAAACAGTAGAAAAATGTTATTTTTTGACATGTGTCATAATTAAAAACTAATTTTTTTGAAGAGATAAGCTTTTCTTGATAATTATGGTCCATGTTCTTGCATTGTTCTTAAGAAATTTATGTCGGGAAGTATTGTGGTACCCCCAATAGATTTTTTTCTCAGTGTGAAATAGATTGGTCGGGATAATTTAATACAATTTTGATTTGTTTATATGTGATAATAATTAGAATACAAAGTATTTCAATCATTTCCAATGCATGGTCTATTATTTATTTGTGTGAAATTAATTAACTATAATTGAGTGGCGCTTCAAATGTCCATTTATTGCATTTCACATGCGCATTTAAATAAGTTAATAATTTACTTTAATTTCCAAATAGTGCCTCTTTTCAATATAACTCTTTTCACTTCTAAATAATTATCCGGAAAAAAAACTAGAAAACAATTATAGTAGCTGGACGATCCCATGTTTCGAAGCGCCCGTAGCTTGTTCTGCCGTCGTAGAATGTGGAATACATTGGAGTACAATGAATGTTTTATTGAAAAGAATGTATTGGACTTGAAACTTGAATTAGTTGTGGTGGTTTGACCACATTGAGCGAATGTCGAGTGAAAGATTACTGAATAGGATGAACCCGAACGAAACGAACTGATACTGGCCAAATAAAAAATAGACATGCTTAACGATACCTATGAATCTGAATAAAGTGAAAAAACCGATACGATAGTTACATTGTATGTTATATTAAACCGCACGAATTGTCGAACGGAAAATATTAAAGCTGCTTTCCTACTTCAACACGTGAGATATATCCATTTTGCAAACGAAAAGATTCAAGATTTGTGGATGTTTTCTATCTTACTAACTAAAGTGTTTTACTAGTATTTGAATAATATTTAATATTTTGCTTTTTAAAATTTGTTTCATTTCAGAATTAAATGTCTTTTTTCCAGTTAGACTGATCTGATGTACACCATTATAAAGCTTTTTTTTTCAAGCAAGTTACAAGTTTAACGAGCACTTTTTATATAGAAACTGTCAAGATAAATGCCCAATATTCTTTCTTGAAATAACATCGTTGAATATAAAAAGTTGTGGAATCTGCCTTTGAGCCTTACCTGCAGCTTCTACTGTCATCTTCTCCCAAAAACGCAAAAATTTTCCAATCAACTTCCAAAAATACAATAAGCTTACTCCAAATAATACATTTTAGAAATTTTCAAATACATCCTTAAAACAATAATTTTAATATGAACAGAGTAATATACATCAGATCAATACTAAACATAAACATCAATTTAAATAATTTTATATACCATTTGCAAAAAATAACATTAACAAAAGAGCTCTCAATGATAAGGATCTAAAACAACTTACCAACATATATAACAAAGTTTGTTTTTAGTAAATTTAAGAATAAATTAAAATCATATTAGTTATCTTTTCTGTGGTTCCTAATATGCTTGCTTATTTATTTTCGTTTACTTTTTCTTTTTCTACTTTTACCACACTGTTAAAAATGTTTTCTTGGAACCAATAGATTCCTCGTAAATGAAGACAAAAATTGATTTGAATAGGGCCAATCAGATTTCGTTTTCATTCAAAATTTTTGTAGGTTTAATAAATGTTTTTGCATTAAAATTAATTTAGTTTTGAAAGGAACATATCGAAATATTCAACTGAGACTCATTATGCGGACGAATAGGAGCAGATTTAATTCAAAATGATATCATTTTAAACAAAAACATTTTGTTTAAAATTAAAACGGCTTCATTTTCGTTATTTTAAAAATAAAATTTATAATATATTCATTTTCTTTCAATACAGAGAAAGAAGAAAAATTTAATTTATATTCAAAATTAATATTTTAATTGAATTGAACCTAATCATTTTGTAAGAAATAAAATTTTCTCTACGAATCTACAAAAAGAAAACTGAAAATTTTCATGAAACAAGAAGTTATTTTTATGAGTGCAGTTTTTGAACTCTTATACATCTCTAATTATTTATTATTAATCTTGTTAATATTTTGTCAATTATTATCTATTAGTAAAATTGTTTCATTAAGCATTTCTTTATATATTTTGGGTTGGAGCTATGGTTCAGTGTAAGACCAGCAATTATTAAATGAAAGTACCCAAATGTGGAATAGGATCTTAATATGGAATACTGCCATTTAACATTGCACAAATTAAAGACATTTATAAGTAATCATAATCAGTCGTACATTTTTGATTCACTTAGAAAATGAAGGGAAAGAACTTTAAGTCTTAATCACACTGTTTTCTAAATATATTTATTCAGTTACCGGTTTCAACCACTTAGTGGTCGTCATTAGACTAATCGGGGAAAACAATATAACTACAGGTGCGACAAGCGAAAATGAAATAAGAAAAGAAACAATGATAATTTAGAAAACAGTGTGATTAAGACTTGAAGTTGTTTCCCTTCATTTTCTAACAACACAATCTTGTGTTTTAACAATTAATTAACAGTATAATTATTGTATAAAAGTCTCCAAAACAATATGGTATTCCATATTAGGATCCTATTCCGCATTTGGTTAGTTTCCTCCATTATTATATTATATTATGAATATCATCTACAGTCTAGAAGAATTTTACAACTTTCATTAAATGCAATGGACTCCCCTCTGTTCAACTGATATATTTTATTTTATTATACGCTTAAATATGTAAATAATTTATGACTTGATAATAGTATGTGAACACAAATCTAAAGGAAAAGCAAAATTTTAAACTTAAAGAGGTAAGTATATAGAACTTAAAGTTAACGTGTGACCAGAGTAATAATCGTCGTGTTACAGCTAACATAAATTTTTCTTTTTACTTTTTTCTTTCATTAAGCGAACTCAACAGTTAAGATCATGTGCCACCTCGTTTTCGATTATGTGACAACGACACACAATGTTTCTGGACAAACTGTCGCGAAGCGGTCATCCATCAAAGTACATTTCCTTTTCTAATGAACAATTTTATTACGTTGCTGTTAATTGCTTCTTTTTATGACAGGTAGAATAGCCAATGTTCCCAGTTTTAATATTCAGGTTAATATTATTACATTGTATGTCACCTATATTATATATTATAATTATTTTGTTGAATTGAATGAATTTAAAATTTCTAGATATCTCTTGAATTTAAATTAGATAAATGCGATGTTTAATAATGTGCTATGGAATTTGTACATTCCACGAAATGATTTAGTCAAAAGATGATTTACATAAAATATCTGAACGTGCAGTTTGTACGTAAAAACTAGTGTATTTTGATGTGAACCTATACGGAAAAAAGTACCGTAGAATTTACCAAACTATTCTCTGAAAATTTTATAAGAATTAAGAGACTAAACGCGATTACTCACTAAGCAAAAGGAAATATTTACAAAATGTTTGGCAAATGTTCAGAAAATGCATCTTTTACCCTCAGTTTACTGAATAGTTCGGTAAATTGAACGGTACTTTTTATTTTTGTATAGGTATTTGGGAATCCAGTTTCAATATGTAAATGGTTGGAATTGTGTTGACAAAAACAAAAACTAGAGCAGAGATTATGGTAAGAGGTATAAACGCAGCATTAGAGCAGACGGATTGTCCAGAAATTCAATCGAGTTGAGACCACAAACACAAGAGGCTTAAAATGGGTTTAATATAAAAATATTTTCACAGTGAAATTTATGCATATTTGAGTACGAATACAATTCATATTCAAAAATGGAAATTTAAAACCGAACATTCTTTTATTTCTCAATATTTTTTAATTCACGGTAATCCCCGGATTTAATTCTGACTTATCGAATTTTCACTTTATTTTATTGGTAATTATTACTAAACCCCAATAAAACAAGTTACGGCTTTCGAATGTTTTGCTGGCCATTAAAGATTTTTACCTCTACTATGAATAAGCTGAGAATTTATACTTTGGGGACAAGTTTTATTAGGGGCATAAAACGATTCTTTGCTTACGTACAAATAAATATTCACCAGCGTTGAAGAAAACGTGTATTTTAAAGTGTTTGTCATAAAATTGAACAGGCAAATAAAATAAAAAATTCAGATTTCCACTTCCTGTTTTAGGAAAACCAAATATTATAATCGACTTTAATTTAGAAACATTTGGCGTTACACTAAAAGACTGTCGTAAAATCCGAAAACCAAAAAGTTGGTCGTAAAAATATAAATTAAAAAAATTTACATTAAAGGAAAATTTACTTGTTAATCTCGTTTCTCTTCTTGTTTTAGGAGAACCAGATTGAAATTAAAATGCGGTTTACGATTCTCCATGCTTTTATGTGGAAATGTCTTTTACTCTTCGTTGTTCATTGGGTAATTGCGGTTTTCTTTGAACTTATACGCGAAAGCAATTATTCATTAATTACAATCACTTATGACATTAGAAGCATTATTAACTACAATTTCAGACCGCAGTTTTCACAATATTGTAGCAATTTTCTTTTGGAGAAATTTTAATGAAAATGTTGTTTCAAGTCACATTATTGTTTAATTTATAAAGAGGTTTTTAGAGTTATAGTACAATACATTCATGTTCGATTATTTTTCATTTTCCTGGAATACCAATTTTTACATTTTCTGCAAATTCTACAAACGAGATGTATGCGTCGAATTACGTTGATTACGAAAGTATAAATTTGTACTTTGAAATATGCTTTAGTTGGGATATAGTAGAATACTTTTACACGGATTATTAAATTAATTGGAGTAAAAAGTTGTTTCTCGTTACTATTTGAAATTGTAGAATCAAATTCAGAGCTGAAGAACAAACACGTACTACAACTTTGTATATGCTTTGGTTAGAAATTTAAATTTAAATGCAATTCAAGCTTTGTACACATGTACAATTCTATTCTCTATAAATTCAATTCAAATTCAAAAAACAACCATCTTTTGACTATGGAAATATTACATTTTATAAAAGCGTCATTGAAGGAAAGCGCAATCTTATTCTTGGGATAAATTTAAAATTTATTTACTTCTAGATTTTACAGTAGGAAATAAAATTTTCAAAAACCAAAAGGCATCTTCTTTTCGTAAAACATCAACAGCATTAAAGCAAATTAATAAAAGTTAAAATCTAAAAATTAATCTCATTGCTGGCTGAAATAAAACTAATGAAAAGCTCGTTTAGAGTTGCAAAATGCAATCTTGTTTGTGGTTTGTAAATTTAAAAGCTTTTTACTTTGTTGTACTTTATTTTACCACAGGAATTTTTCCACTAAGCAGGATTGGAAGAAGCATTTTTATTTTAAACGAAAAAAAATTGAATCTTTCAACGCAATTTAATTTGAACGTAAAATAATAACTATTTTATACAGCTAATATTTAATTGCTCACAAATTAATAAACTGCCTGTCAGTTGTACCTACAAAGCTATGATTTTAATTATATCTTTAGTTGACAATTTGGATTACTTGCATTTATGTAAACCAGGCCTAAAATTTAAATTCAACCATAAATGAAAGTAAAAGTTTGAAATTGCTGAACTGTTTACAAATTTAAATGAAGATAAAAGCAGTTCCTTATTTGCTGTCAGTTATTTTTACCTCAAGAAAAATTCCGCAGTTTGTACAGTTGACCCTACTTTGTAACTGGTTTAGAAAATGCAAAATAGAATCTTGTCCTAAATTGCAAAGCCTCCACAGGAAGAATTCCGGCGTCTGTACACCCAACTGGAACTCCTAAAGGAAAAGAACATGCGTTTCGGAAACCGTCATCTGGCAGCGAAGATCTCCGCCATGCAGGACGCGGCCGCCCGACTCGACAGCGACAAGGACAAGGACGTGACTCCCCACAGTTACGTCAAGCACAATGCCATCGCTGCCGCAACCGCCACTGTGTTTGCACATGTGCCCAGCTCCGCGCTGCAACAAGAGCAGCCGCAGCAGGATGTGGATGTCCCTGCCCTACAGCTGGCGCAGTCAGCAGGAGCACCGGCGACAGCTGAAGCGGTAACGACACCGGTAACGGAACCGCCCGTGCGTGACTGTGATTGTGACAACGCGGTGGACTATGACAGCCTACACGACAACTCGGAACCAAATGACGCGACGTGCGCTGTCCCGGAACCTCCGCCCGTCAAAATCAAATGCGCCAGGTAAGATCAAATTCAATTGATACATGATACTCGGTGCAATCTATGTTGTATGCAGGAAAGTGGCCAAATATGGAATACCATTTTGTTTGCTTAATAAAATACTAAGAGAAGTAATTAAATGTTTCGCCACTGAAATATTGGGTTAGCAAAAAAATAAACAGTTAAAGTCAATTAAATCATTTGGACATCATACAATGTTTTTGTTGGCAGGGAAAAAATATCAGGCTCAATTCAATACGCGGTTAGCAAACAAACTAAATTGCATTTGCAAAACAAAATCATTACACAAATTAAAGACGTTTATTCACACATTTTCGCTTAGCTTAGTAGCAGTCTCATATTTTTAATATTAATTTACAGTATTATAATTGTACAAAAATCTAAATAATAATAAGAGAAATAGCAGTATTCCATATTAAGGATCCTATTCCATATTTGATTACTTTCCTCTACCGTTGAATTTATCGAACTATTCGGTAAGCTGAGGATATAAGATAGGCATATTATTTATTAAGCAATTAGGAGTATATATCAAAAAGTGTGCTAAATTTTCTGAAAATATATCCTATATCCTCAGTTTACCGAATATTTCAGTCATTATTTTCATACTGAATTTTTCCCGCCTATCTAATCACACTTACATGTGTACACATATACCTTATCAATATCTGTAGTATGTTCTATTTCAGCTACAAATTACGAATTAATAACTTTCAAAAATGATTACTGTAATATTTAATTCCCAACCGTCAAATCATAGCACCCAGAAATTTATGTAAATGTTATCTAACATCTTAAACTTTCCTAAATTTGCATACATGTTTTCCGATAATCCACCCTTCGTCAAAATTAAGTGTTCAAGATAAGGCTTTAAATATGATATTCAAATTTTAGTGAAGAGTAGCTCATAAATTCAAAAATTATATTAACCATCATTGTGGCCGATAATTTGCTATACAGTTGGATATAATAAAAAAATTCATACCTATAATAGTTATTTACTGAACTATGGATTTTAAAGCGGCATATTACACGTACATGCCAAATTTGATGCAAATCAGTGCAATTAATTCTATTTTTTTGTTTAAAAGTTTATAATTGCATTTCCGCTTTCACAGTGGCACATGTTTGAATGAAATATATACACCGAAAAATTAAATTTAAAAATTTTCTGCTTGAATTCACAAGAGCGAACATGAAACATATATTTACTTAAATGTTGATTATTGAAGGGTGCAAACATATTGACAAATAATTTGACTAGCAATATCCATTTTATTTTATTGTTTTCCCAGATCAAACAAATCAAAGTCATCAATTGTTGAGCAGGCGTTCTGTGTATGAATTGCGAGTTGGGGTAAAAAAGTCGAACCATCGGGATTTCGCTCCAATTTTTAGTTTCCGATTATAAAATTTTTAAATGCTTGGGGCACAGGTTTCAGTTTTCAGTAGGTAATTCGACCTTTCCGTTCAGGTAACGAAGCCCTCAAGCGGCCATGTATTTCGCCAAAGGGGAATGTGGCACTGAAATACTAGAACAGTATTTCTCTTGGGTGCTTCTAATCAAGTGATACGTGGGCGGTTGGCAGATTCAATAATAGTATATATTATGATAAATATTTAACCCTTCGTTAGTGTTGTGGAATATGTTATACCTCGAGTTAAAGTTCACTAAAATTATCAGGAATTTTAAAATTTGGTAAATTAAATGATCAAATATGAATCTAAACTTTATTTTAGAAACATAAATAGAGATGTGGAAAAATAATGATCGGGGATACAGTCAAAAGATCTTTATTTTCTACAACGCCGACTTTTCTACACCTCTTGAGTGTATTCTTCAAGGCTAGTAGAAAAAGATATTTAATGATATTAAAATGCATACAAATTATGCAATTAAATGTTTAAATTCTGTAGAAACAGCCTTGAGGAAGACACAGGTGGTGTCGAAACGTCGGCGTTGTAGAAAATAAAGATCTTTTGGCTATATTCCCAATCATTATTTTTCTATATCAAATAAATAAATAGCTCCGTGGTAACGTGTCGGACTGTGGATCGTGAGATCCTCAGTTCGAATCCCACTGCCGACAGTTACAAATTTAAATTTACCCCTGTGGTTCCCCCTCCACTAACATCCTTGGGGGCTATGATTTGACGGCTGGTAACCGCACTTCATACGAAAAAATATATCACCTACCGAGATCTGCGTAAGCAGAGTGCCACACCCGTAATGGGTAAAAGGCGTGATGATATATTTATTTATTTTATTATTTTTCTACATCACTTCTCCAGTCGAACAATCATCTCTTCATAAATAGAGATGTTGGGTATGACTTACCCCATCACACTAAAGAAGAGTTAAATAAAACAATATTTGGTTATAATTCTGTAAAACTTTTTAAAAAATCGACGTTTCGACAGCGAGGTATTGCCTTCAAATAAATATGGAGTCAAGGCTACGTGCTCACAAAATAAGCGTAACGTAGATCAGTGGTTATACAAATTAATATAAACAGAAAATTAACCCTGGAACGTAACACTGGGGTCTAAGAAACCCTACGATTCTCATCTAATTTTTCACAAGCGCAGCATTCGCATAAATTCGATGCTACTTCGTTGTAAATTAATTTTCTGTAATCCTAAATAAATATTCAATATATAAAATTCCTTCGTGTTTGTCCTCATAGTCCAAAATAAGAAAGTTAACTATTGGCAAAATGGTGTGTTTTGAAAAAAATATATGGTTCAGAAAGGTTATTAACATTAACTATTTAATGTCTTTCTATAAATCTAAACAAATATTCCATAAGTAAAATCCCTAGAAAAATTACAAACGGTTATGGGAAAGTAGTTTTTCTTTTTTGAGGATTCCCAGACCCCAATGTGACGTTTGTGTAACTTGAAAAGTAGTGACTGCCAGGATTAAAGACGAACAACAGTTAACCACGACTTATTAAGCTTAAAGCCCGTATTTAAATTAAGATCATTCGAAGAATTCTTGATTTAAATTGCTTTTTTAATTCTCATCCAGTTATTTCTCTGGCTAAAATCCTCGTGTTTTCGAAATGGAAATCAATTACATGTAATATTTGAATAGAATGTTCGGCAACTGCAGATCTATCGGGTGGTTTAATCTAATATGTCCTATGTGATCTTTTAATCTTGTTGCTACAGACGAAAAACTTTCGTATATCTTTAAAATTGCCAAGAAGATCATGGATGGAGAGCACTTTGCTATCCAAAAGTCGTTTTTATTTTCAATTCTACAGAACTATACCTAAATGTTGTTTTATTTATATTATGAGTTCTGAAAGCTTCTTTCAATATTTAAAAATAAATAAATATTTGAACAACCAAATTAATGTTATTATTTATACATTCAATCAAACAAATATTGTGTCAATTTATATTTATTTTCCCAAACCCTTTCCGCTCACATAATTCAAATCAAAGTAGGCGTTAAATTTAACAAACGCTTACTTTACTCTTTTATTTCATAATTAAACACGAGATTAAATAAAATATTACATAATGTTTGAAACCCACACGTTTACGAAAGGTTAGGTACTGTTTTAATTATTAATTAATCAAGTACGAAATAATTATTTTGATTATAACAACTTTAGGTAATATTCAATTAAACTTCTTTCCAAATTGTTAATTTCTCGTTACTTGTATAACGCTATTTATTTTGAGTCCCTTACGTAACCTTTATACCGCTCATAAATGACCGGGTACTGAAACCCAACTTATTTCTCAATTGTAACGCAAACTAATCCTTATAACTCGCTACAATACTGCACAGATTTGTTTGTCATCATTTAAATAGTCCACACTGTGCATATTGAATACGACCTGACCTGGAATTGAGTTATCTCTTTTCCGTTCTTCCCTTATCTGGAAATAAATCGAAATCTGCACCAGCAATTCTGGTGGAAAATTTTGCTGGATACACATTTGATACCTTTTAATTTGAATATTTTAATAAGCGTTAAGGAAATATTTTCTAAAATTTGTATATTTATTTCAACTTTGCTTTGTTATTTTCAGGTTATGGATCAATCTTAGATGTAGAATATCCGGAATGTCGACGCGAACATTTTAAAATTCATCATTTTTTTCTTCACTTTTTTCTTTGACACATGTGAATGTGAATATTCAAACGTACGATTGAACGTCTACTGAACTTGATTGATATAGATATATCATCGCATGCCAAAATAAAGTCAATGTACTGAAAAGGCATGTAATATATTATTTTTGAAAACACAAACAAAAAGTATATTCCTCTTTTTATGAGTAGAATTATTTATAGATAATTTAATGCATTTCATTTGCAATGATTGCATGAATATGTATAAGCAGATGATTTTAAAAATGCACAGCAAAATTTCAATATTTTCAATTATTACACGGAAAAAATGGATTGTTATAACAGAAAAAATTTATCTTACACAGTAAAAATTTGATTTACGATTTGTTAATTTTGCGGTTATTAAGTATTTTTAGTTAATATTGACAAATATATTGTGTTAAACTAACAATTTGAACAAAAATGACAAGTTGTTAAATTAAATTTTTGTCAATTCTGAATTTTTAACAAGAAAAATTTTTGTTTTTATTTATTTGCTACATTTATAAAATTTAACAAATACACTCATCAATAATAACATGTAAATTTTGCTAACTTAGCAATTTGAAATTGTTAACGAAAGTTTGTATCTTTAAACAACTTAATTTGTTATAATAACTATACTTTATTGTTCTGCTTTAATTTAATTTCTAAAATATTTAGTCAAAAGCACATACAAATTAATGTTAATAATTGCTATATTCACAAACATATTTAGTTACGAAATACACAAAAATAATTTGTTATTTGCTAACAAATTTGAAACTTGTTAAATTAACAAAAATTAACGGTGGATCGTGCGGGATTAAAATTTTTGTTAAAATTTTGTCAATTTTAGCTATGTGTACGTATAGTGACAGCAATTTAGATATTTCCTATAACAATATTACTAATATAAATATAAATATTGTTATTGTAAATATCTAAATTGCTTTTATCATACGTAGGATAATTGTTTGCTATTGTAATAATCCATTTTTTTTCTGTGTACATTTATTAATTTATTGGTTTACTTAAGCACTAATTAAATTGTAGAAATATTTTAAAATATTACATTATTGCACTGTACATGAATTTAAGTTAATTTGCAATTTCATTGTTGAAAATTCAAATGTTCAGACATTCCAAATATTGACTCATTCAAATTTTTATGCCGAATCATCACAGACATATCAACAACAACTTTGACATAGATTTAAATGTTCATATTTTTGTTTAAGTTTAGTTTTGTATGTTTTCATATTTTAATAAACTGTTTGAACTTTGTTTTGTATTATTTATGTTATGTTTAATATTTAACCATCGTCGTATTAAATGAAAATCACGTTGGAAAAAATCAATTTATTTAAAAAATTCATTTTAGGACTGTTCCTACTAAATAATAAAAGAAGAGCAAAAATAACTTAATCAACTTAAAGTTCAGTTCAGCTTTCATACAAATTATCTAGTTTATATCAGTTCAAGTTAAGGTATCGTTCTCTTCTTCTAAGTATTGATCACACACTAGAAAGGCATTGTAACTATTGGCATAGTTAAATTCTGTTTTTATTATCACAATCAGTATTCTTTTCAATTTATAAAATAATATGCGTTTCGTTATTTAAAGAAGAAAAAGAAAAGGGCTTGCAATTGAAAAGAGTAAAACAGTTCCTTAAAGCAAAATGAAATATCTGTTAAATATAATTTTAAACACATTCATTCGTACAAAAGCCTTTTCAATGCATTTTATACATTTATTCCTTTCTTTTTTCATCTAATACATTTCTTCAGCCAACTAAATATACGCGTGATGCAATTTTCTTTTCAATGAGCACAATATATATACGCATTTAAAAACTACAATAGTAAACTACTGTAAAGTGTAATTTTACTGTCTAGGCTGTAAGAATATTTTACGTAGCAACCGCTCAACCAACGTATAGTAACCGTCAACAATTGCATAGCAACTGTTCAACAAACGCATGGCAACGTAATTTAATGGCGAAAACCTTTAAAATATGTTTCACAAATTAATATTAATGTCATACCAAACACAGATTTTCAGTACGGCAGCATTCATTATATTAATATTCTATTTATTTTTAATATACATATATCAGTTTTTGTTTCCAACTTTTTATTAGTTTAATTAAAAATTTAAAACTAGAAATATATTTTATAAAATAATTAATTTTAACCAATAAAATTTGTAGTATATATATATATATATATATATATATATATATATATATATATTTATAGAAATTTACAAATTATTTATTAAATATAATACTGAATTGTTTATTCAGGCTGGGTAAATAATTATTGGCTTGTTAAACATATCTAAATTCAATTAAAAATACAAATGCCATAGTTTTTCATGCTCGCAATCATTGTCAAAACCTTGCAATATACTATTTCACTTACGATTTATATTATTCCTTTAGATTTGTATTCTATTTTACTCCCAATTAAAGTAAAAAATAGTATTAAGTGGTGATCGGACATAGATGATATTAATAACACAGTTTAATGGGTCATTTTATTCGTTTAAAGTGTAACGGAACCGAGCTGAACTTCGGATAAGTTCCATTAAAAATAAGTACTCGAGTTTGACGAGCATCATTGTGATGTACAAATTTTGTTTATGTGTAATTTTCTTGTAGGTAAGCTCGCTTTGCTCGCACTTATCACAAACAAACCCTAAGCCTGCACAACTCACGCTCGACAAACTTGAACCACAATACTCATTTTTAATGGAACTTATCTGAAGATAAGTACGCTTCAATGTTTCACCTTGAACGAATAAAGTTAAAAATTAAATTAAACTGTGTTTTGAAGGTCATCTGAGTCCGATCGCCACTTGTTAGTATTTTCCCTTTAATTTTACGCAAAATGTGATAAGTTCACGAAGCTTCATAAAAATCGCATATGAAGTAGTACATTGCAAGATTAACCTCATTTCTTGCTGTTAATTAAATTCAAAAAATATACTTTGAACTACTGCGAATTACGAATTTCTTCGAATTTTTACTTTCCAACACAGAAATCATAAATACGAATTTTAGAATTGGAAAATTGAATACTACTCATCATTTCATTATAGTTGAATAAATATAAAAATCATTACATGTCTCCTCACTCGAATTGAGTTTTAATTAAATTTTATTATTTCAGCATTTTGTTATAGTAAATATTAGAAATTATTAATATTATTTGCAATTTTGTTGTTTATTTCAGCAAAATATATATCTCCGGACTATAAAATTCCGGTGTTAGTAATTCTTCTCCTAAATAGCTTGACCGACTTTAATGAATTTTTTTTTACTTTTGTACTGGGGTGGCATGTATGGTCAAATGCATGTCATAAATATAAAGACAGGAAAATTTAAAAAAATTCTGGAACGCAACAACATCTCCACCTACTGGATCCAATTGTAATTAAGAACCATCCAGGTGCTCTTATTAAGTACAAAAAAAAAATTTTTTTAGTTTAGGAGGAGAAGAATTACGATCACAGGCACACCGGAATTTTATCTACAGGGAGGTCCATATCGGTCCGTAATTTTTATGCGATTATTTTAAATGTTACCGAAAAAAATTTTCTAAACAAAGTTTATCTTACAATTAAATATCAGCGTAACTATAGCATAAGTTTTTCTACCGGGTGTTCCATTTTCGCGCAATTTTATGCAACTTTATATTTTTAAATGGAACGCACCCTATATATTTTTGTAAAATTTTAAAGAACAGCCGGTAGAAAAACATATGCTGCAGATACTTTGACATTTCAATGTAAAATAAGTTATGTTTGAATTTTTTTTCGGTAGTATTTAAAATAAATAATATAAAATATAGGCCGATGCACCAGGCTGTAGAAAGATAATACACAATTCATATTAATGTTATAGCTGTAATGTTAGTTTGAGCAGTTTTATGTAAGTACAAAGTAGGTACAAATAATTTTATTATTTTTACGTACCTATGTATATCACAAAAGAAATCTGCTTTCCCGTAAAAATTATATCGAATTTTATAGAAAATGAATATGCATAAAAAATTCGAAATTCGAACTATTTTTTAATTCTTGAAGCAAATTACGGCGAGAAATAGGGATTGATTGTGTGGTTTTTAATTGTAGTCCCACAACGAGCCACGATGCCAGCATCAAAGAAACCTCCAACGGAACTGAAAACGGAATCGACACCACAAACGGAAACGACAAAATAACAAGTAGCAGTCGGCTCATCAAGTCCGGCCATGCCAGGACGCATGCCATTGTCATCAACCTGGACGACAAGAGCCGCTTCACGGAGGAAGTGACTGTCTAACCTTCGACCTTGCCGACTTCGACGTCAACATCGACTACTTCGTCGCACGAAACCGCAACATAGGACGGATTCTCATCACGTACCGAAATACGAAACATTCGATCTTCGTAAACGAAAAACTACTTTCACACGAACTTCAAATTAACGTTGCGTCCGTTTATTTCACTTCCAAACTTAATCTGAATTTCAATTATTTTAAGCTTTCGGTAATTAAAATCCTGACAATTTATAATTCCCGTCTTACTCGCGTTCTTTATCTTAAGCCGTTAAGATTTTAACAGTAAATCTTTAGTATTATTTATTTTTCTTTTTAATTAAACTTGAATAAATCTACAGACTAGACAAAAACTGTTCCTATTTTATAGACCATTAACGCTACGCTATGAATAAAATACAGTCAATATGAGTTTCTTTACTACACGGAAAAATAGTACCGTAGAATTTACTAAACTATTCGGTAAGCTGAGGATTTAAGATGACTAAACCATTATTACTAAGCAATGAGAAGTGTTTTCCAAAAAGTTTAGTAAATTTTCAAAACATTTCTTCTTATATACTCAGTTTACCGAATAGTTCGGTATATTCTACTGTGCTGTTTTTTTTATGTATACTGGGTGTAGAATTGAAATGAGGCTTGTAGGAATTTCAATGCAATTTATTTTTCTATTGCTTTTTCTTTTTATCTATTCACTTTACAACAAAAGTGTAAATAGGAAAGTGGTTCAGAATTTAAAAATGCATACAATAAGATCCATTTGTTTACCTAAATATTAATATTTCACGATATATCAATTTATTTAAAATTAATATTTATTTATGGGTTAAATAGCTCCGTGGTAACGCGTCGGACTGTGGATCGTGAGATCCTCAGTTCGAATCCCACTGCCGACAGTTGCCAATTTAAATTTACCCCTGTGGTTCCCCCTCCACTAACAACATTGGGGGCTATGACTTGACGGCTGGTAACCGCATTTCATACGCAAAAATATATCACCTACCGAGATCTGCGTAAGCAGAGTGCCACACCCATAATGGGTAAAAGGCGTGATGATATATGATATGATATGTAATACGATCATGGAAAATTAAACAAAATCGAAAAATATTTGACATTCCATAAAACAATTTAGATTTGTTTATTACAGTGCGGTATTATTTAATAATTTAATAAATAAATCTAAAACTGTTTTCTGAAATGTCAAGTATTTTTCGTTTTTATTTAATTTTCCAATGTCCGTTTTACAATTTTTTAATATCTATTTTAATTTAATTGATACATCGTGAAATATTAAAATCAAATGAGGCTTATTGCATGTATTTTTTAATTCTGAACATATTTTGTATTTAGACTTTTCCTGTAAAGTGAATAGGTAAAAACATACAGCAATATTTATAAAATAGCATTGAAATCCCTATACCCCACATTTCAATTTATATCCTGAATAATTTAGTGTTATTCTAAAATGATTTTAACAATTTTGTTTACAGTATTTTCCAGCCTACAGCATTTTATTCAATTATTTACCCCTTTTGTTTAAATTTATTTAATGGGTAGTCAGATATTATTTCTACTACAGCAGAAACAAAACTGAAATTTCGTTATTTATTTATTTACAAAGCTAAATGGTGGTTACATATTTATTACTACACGAAAAACAACAAACCCGGTTGAAGAGAATGAAAATTGTTTTGATTTTTTATTTACTGCCGATAATATAAATAGTGAAAAATATGTTCGGTTTTCTCTAATTGTATGTATTTCATTAAAAATAATATCACTTCTCCCGTTCCAAAATTAGTCCTAAAATATTTTTTCACTTCAAGAGAATATATAAGAAAAATTTAATTGTTATTATAAAATTTTTAAATTTTAATGTCAAGATGTTATTATTAAATGTAAAAAGATTAACTACCTTAAATTTAATTCAAAATAAATGAAAGATAAATATACTAAATGCATTGCTGTTAATCCATGTTAATTTTCTTATCACAATTTATCCTAGCAAAGATGTATATGTAATATTACGCTTTCGTATACGCAGTACGTAAAAAGTATTGTATAATCAAAGTGTTTCAAGATTCCAACGAATAAACCAATGGCGTAACCAAATCCTTAAGAATGCACAAGATTTTTATAAAAATTAGAAGTATATTTTGGGAATACAACCGAAAAAGAAAAAATTGGGCCGGCGGTATAACCAAAATTTACCGATTTAAAAGACATGGTAGTATATTAATTGTAAGATTAAATTCAAAATGGTTATGTCTCTGAAATTGACCACAATGTACCCAGCCAGCAACCTACCGAATTTTCACGGAGCATGAAGTTGTCTATGTATGTATTTCTGTATGTGTGTGCTCAAAAGTTAAGCGAAGGACAACCAGATGTTATATGTTGTACTTAAAATTTTTGTATAAATTGTATAGGTAGCGATAGATGTAATATCGAAAGTAGAATTATGGTTTTTTAAATGAGCTAGTTGAGATCTGTACAGAGAAATTAAATAAAATTATGAAGAAGGCTATATGTTTTATGTTTCTGCATATATTTTATATTTAAATATAATATATTAGCTAGTAAGAAATTGTTTTTACAACTATATGTACAGTTATAATGTTATAAAAAGTAATGCGTATACGAAATAAAATCAGTTTGTCGGGATTTTAAATAGATTTTACTAATTTTGGTGATCTCAAATGATGATGAAACTCGTGTGTACTTCCAGGGACTCTCGAAGAGTTATAGTTGTTAGTGTTGCATCGCTATGTTCAGTGTTATCGGAAATCGAAAGACATAGGACATGCCAATTAACTGATCGATCTGTGGTGTTATTACTGTCTGTACATATGTAAAATGCATATCTTAGAAATTTTCAGTATGAACTACATATCTGTAGCGCTTCGCAAGTGTGGAGCTGGACAATAAGAACTAAGTACTTCAATATTAGTGTCATTGCTTTCTTAACCTTAAATATGCTGTCATCAATACTGTCGTTATGTATTAATAAATTATATATTCTGGGTCAATTGATCACAAATACATTTCGAGTTAAATAAACTTTTGTTGACTTACCGATTTCAGCTAAGAGCCAGTGACCCGTCCTCGAAGTAGGCAGGAAAACAAGTGGACGTTGTTCCTGTTGATAAACACAAAATTATTATAGTTTGTGGCTATAGCAAATAAAGACTATAGCTGATACCACGAGCTCTGTTTTTGGGTGTTTTAAAAGCAGTGTTTTAGCGTCGGTTTTAGCGCTGTACAATGTTCAAAAATTATTTTATAAACAAATACTTCAAATAAAAGTGATAGATAATATATTTCTTCGTAACTTCTATTCGAAATATTTTTTTATAAAATAATTTTAGAACATTGTACAGCGCTAAAACCGAGGCTCAAACACTTCTCTTAAAACACCTTAAAACTTGGGCTGCCAATTAGACCCAGATTTGATATGTATAACCGGATTACGGATATCCGAATCTCTACGGATCTCAAAACCGTATCTCGGATATCCGAGTATCTAACATTCTTGTACCAAAATCGTCAATTAATTGACTAAATTGTATTATAAGTATTATATATCAAAAAAGTAATCTCGTTTTCTTAGTCATTTTGTTATTAAACATTTATTATTAATTACGTTTACTTCAATACAGTAAATTGATTTTAAATATAAATATGTATGTACACTAATAAAATAACGTCGATATTCAAAAGAATATTATTATTTGTATAAAAAGAGTTTTCGAAAATCTTACATACCCTTCAACAATTGAGATCCGGATCTTACAATTATCCGAATACCCAAATGTACGGATTGGCAGCCCTACAAAAGACAAAGCTCATGGTACCAGTCAATCTCCTTGCTTTATATTTCCATGATGTTTAACAAGTGAAACAAGGGGCTCAGGTCATATTAAGTTAGCTAATTTAACTTTGTGACTACGTATGCGGGTATGTAAGAGAGTTTTAAACAATATTCAAACTTACGCACATCACGGAGCACTTTTGAAGAATTATTTTAAACATTCACAACACAAGCACAACTGCACTTCAACACTGATTGTACACTACTAATACAATGGTATATTATAGAAGACCAAAACATTCTTGTCACCGACTGAACAAGTTAAGAACGGCAAAATCCCAACTTACAATATGTCCTTACAATACTCGATTTTAAACATGAAATAACCTTTTAAAGAGTACTGAGTATTATTTGATATGCTCAGCTTTACACGGTAATACAAAAGTTAATTTCCGATAAATGTGTCAATCTTCAATGACCCAGTGTGACTAAATGTGATCATAAAATTTGAAAATGCGAATTTATAGCTTATTAATACATAAATTTCATGCCATGATTACAATAAATATTATTTATTACTATCATTTGTTATACTGTCTTGTTGCCGTCAGCGTATAATATGCACACATTTCTGTTTATATTGCATTGATCATTGGTGTACCTATTTCATGGTTTTATTAAGGGTCCAAATTATTTGTAATATTTGTTTCAAATACATATTTATTTCTATTAAAAATTGTTTCATTTACATATATTTTTACAATTTCTTCATAACTCGTAAATGGTATATATTTTCTCATGCATACATACTCTTTAATTTTTCCATTTAGGTTTTGGTAACGACGATAATTACAACATTCAAATTGGAGTATATGAAAGTTCAAGGAAATAAATTATTTTTGATAACGGGAAGTAATCTTAAAAATACTATTAAAATCATCACGCATGCAAAACCATTAAATGCTCCTAATTCGATTGAGGAAACTACGAGCTCAGAATCATATTATTTGGCCCAGTTAAAATCATACAAAGGAAACCTGTTTAATTCACTATATTTATATCTTACATTCTATCATTTTTACCTCTCGCACATACATATATGTAAGGGAGGTATTATGTTTATGTTACGAATTGATTAGATTTTGGGAACAATTCATCAACAGTAAGTGGTAGATTATTTGAAGGTCTATCAAGCTTTTAGGCATATCTTAGTAAATAAATAAAATAGAGTAAATATCATTCGAATCCAAAAGATGTATTATTACCTACAATTTTTCTTTAAACATTCTTCTATATTTTGTTGTCATCAGATTCCAAAACATTGTTCGTGGTACCAGCCAATACCTTTGGGCCAAATGAAATCTTTATGTTAGCGATTCTAGTTAATTTGTTATTATTTCAGTTATTATTTTTCTTAAAATATACTTCAAAATAACAGAATTTAAGATACAAATAAATTAAGTACAATTTCCCTTTGTAAGATCAGAACAATTTTTAATAAAAGTTATTCTAAAAGTCTTCATTGGGCCAAATGATAGGATTCTGGGCTTGTATGCCATCGATGAAAGAATTTTGAAGTAAGGTATATTTATAAACATTCGTTGAATTTTCACAATTTTTTGTTTTCATATACAGTTGCCTCTATTAGGCCATCATCAGAAGTGTACAGTACAGAAAATTTGTTCGGCTTATATAGGTAATTAGACATACTAGGTATAATCAGAGATTGAATATCTAGAAGAGGTGCATCCATCAAATATAACTGTTTATTCATTTTTTAATTTCATACGCTTCTAGTAATATTAATCTTTGGAATTTCCCTGTACAATGTAAAATTTCTAAATTTACATTACATCTGTGGTTTTCTAGTAAATGAATGGATACATTAGAATTTTCTTTAAAATTTTTAAAACTAGACATATATTCTTTTTTTACTAAACTTGCGCCTAGTTTGTCCTATGTATATATACCCTAAGGAGTAAGGATTGTTCTTCTATTCTTGTACGGTTTTCTGTCTATTCTCCTCTGTTTTTCGCTAGTTTTCTTACTTCTTGCACCGTTTTTCCTTTGCTGTTCAATATTTTCTGTATTGTATTGGCCCATGTATCTCTAGATCTTCCACGATCTTCCTTTTCCTTGGTTTTTGGCGTCCATACTCTTCGCACTGGCCTGTTATTATCCATTCTCTCCATATGTTCCTACCATTCTTCTTGTTTTTGTTCGATGAATGCTGATATGAGTTTGCTCTGTAGATCTAGATATGTTGGTTACGTATTCTATCTCTCATAGTTACTCCCTGCTCCTATACACTGCGTAAATGTTTCATCTCTAATGCTTGTGTTTTGCTTTTCATTCTCTTTATAAGTAGCAAAGTAGCCATGAATTACATCTATAGATTAAATGTGTCTATATGTGGTATTGGCAATTAATTTTATAAATACCTGGTACTCTATAAATAATTTTATTGTTTGCCAAACAGTTTTAATTGTAGGAGGTATATTAAATTTCTTACGTTCTAAATGTTTAATGTTTCGTTTTCATTTCCAATTAATATGCAATTGTGGTACAGTTTGAAAGATAGCATTTTCAGTAGTAACGTAATTAGGAACGTGATTTGAAAACTTAAAATGGATTGCAATCTCAAAAGGTAATTTAAAATAGTACAATGCGGAATTTGCAATTTACTCATCTCAAAGTCATTATGAACTAATTAAATTAGAAACTTTTGATTCCGTACTGATTGTTGCATTATCACGCAAAACTACAAATTTTCATTTAAAGAATATTAAATTTATTGTTAATTGAAAGAAAATTGTGCTCTGTTTATTAGACACTTGAGATTTTGTATTGAGTGCATCATTAATGTTTATAATATTAACAAATTTGTGGTACATATACATATGTTAACGCTCTATAACTTTACATTGTTTTTCGATTGAAAAAATGTACAGTAGCGAAGCGTAGACAATGACGAATTGCGAGAAAATGTATTTAACTATTCCAGATTAGGAGCCCCTTATCCTTTGTGCCCTAGCGAGTAGCAATCCTATAGCGCGACTGCTGCGCGCTCTGTTGGTAGGTTCCAGAAATAAGGCTGCTTACCGCGCCACCTATCGAAAATACATTACTCTAAGTCTACCAAAAAAAAAAAAATTGTTGCGCCACTGGTTTGAATACATGCTCTGCAGATTTCGCGTACGTTATGCAACCGTATTAACATGCATGTATTTAAAAATCATTAAGTGATCAGATAAAGGACAGTAACTGGTTGCGGATGTGCAGGGGCACATAAGCGATTATCTGGCATTTAGGTAAAGCGTAGCGGGCGCTGAGTAGGAATGATAATGATTGTCTGTATGGTTGGTTACGTAATATGTCAGAATGCTAAAATAACGTTCAAATAAACCGCCACACTTGTACCCATACACGTTTAATTGTTTTATTGTGGCACATGACAGCTGAGGAAATCTTGCTTACATTAATCTGTTGGCTGTAGTACATTGGCTGACGAACAGAAAGAGGTTACATGAACTAATTTACGAAATTAAATTTAAAATGTACCAAAATGCATTTGTTTATTTACGATAAGAGTTGTGTTGTCCAGTAAACAAGTGTTGTTGGGTGTAATCACATGTACAGTATCAAAACTTCCAAAATATGTGATTTTACTTCCTCGTTAAACATCGGTATCAAAACAAGATTGTGTTTGGCTAAATGTTTAAATTTTTAGTGCGTTTTACTTAAAATCAGTGTAAATTAACGTTATTTCAAGTTTTCGTTAGTAATAAATAAGTGTTGTTTGTACTATCTTACTTATTTTAAATATTTTACAGTTATAAAGAGCAACTGTGTGACATGATAAAATTTACATTATAAATTCATATTTAACACATAAAAATGGATCAAATTGGATCTGCAAGTTTTCTGCATTTAGGAGACATAGTCTCACTGTATGCCGAAGGCAATGTCTGTGGATTTCTCAGCACTTTGGGGTACCGTATACTACTTTTAGGCCTAAAACATGGTAAAACCATATCTTTTCCTGTAGGTTGGTGGATGATCGTTCAGTGGTGTGTCCAGAAGCTGGAGATTTACTTAATCCACCGAAAAAATTTAGAGGTACTTGTTAATCATTACATTTCGTTCTACAACGACATAAAATACCTATTTTGCAGATTGTTTGTTTAAAATATGTCCTATGAATCGGTATTCTGCACAGAAGCAATTCTGGAAAGCAGCCAAACAGAGTGTAGGATCAAACACAGATGCAAATCTTCTAAAACGATTACATGTAAGCAATTTATATAGTTGTGTCATGATGTGCTAATGACGACTTATGATTTGACATTTGACAGCACGCAGCCGAAATCGAAAAGAAGCAAAATGACAGTGAGAATAAGAAACTTTTGGGATCAATCGTGCAATACGGAAGCGTGGTGCAGGTATGCTTTAAAATACTTTTTAGGTACAATAATTATTTATATTTGATTTTTTTTTTTTGTATAGTTACTTCATCTAAAATCCAATAAATATTTAACTGTTAATAAACGTCTGCCAGCACTTCTCGAAAAAAATGCAATGCGGGTATTTCTCGATGGGAATGGTAACGAAGGGTCATGGTTTTATATTTTACCTTTTTATAAATTACGTACTACTGGAGATAATGTTGTTGTTGGTGATAAGGTGATCTTAAATCCGGTAAATGCTGGTCAACAGGTTCTACATGTAGCTGCCAATCATGAGTTGGCTGATAATGTCGGGTGCAAAGAGGTAAGTTCTTTTAAATTGTTTTTAAAATATTTTCTGATGTGTAATGGACAAACAACCCAAAATAAATTTGAAGAAAAAAATAAGCCAAGTTAATAAAACATTGCTTGGAAGTTTATACAGGTATTGTAGGTAATATAGGGGTGTAAGATTTTTCGGTATAGGTTGAAGAACATAAATTATTTAATTATTTCACAATTCTAAAATTAGTTGTAAATATTAATAAATAAATAAATATGTCATCACGTTGTTTACCCAATGTTGGGTATGGCACTCTACTTCAAGCAGATCTCAGTAGTGATATATTTTTACAGCAAATTACTACAAATATTAATAAAATTATTTATTTTTGTAAATATGTAATAAAAATATATTTTTAAAAATTAAAATAAAATGAATGAATAAAAATGGATAACAGTTTTGACGTAAACTATGCTACATCTATTTTTTGTAGTTTATATGAATTGCGGTTTTCCACTTGCGGTTTTTGTGAAATTTATATTATCAATATACTTAGAATAGATTAATTTTCTTAGTTGAAATATTGTCCCTTTTTAAATGAATTCCTCTACGCCTGGAATTTTATGTGGTTTTCCTTGACTAGGACTTTTTTTTTTATTTTTCCTGGCTTAATAGAAGATTCAAAGAATTAGAATTACAACTTAAATTTCGGCTAAAATGCAACATTTACTTTTCTGTCAATGTATTAATATGAATACCACCGAATATTACCGTACTATTCCAGATTAACTGCAACATAAATTGTCAATGTTAAATGAACTTGTCATCATAATTTACTGATTTATACACATTTTTCAAACTATAATCAGAATTATACGAAGTAGATATCCATTAGAATGATTTCTTCATTAGTAAACATCTCTAAATTATGATGACAAGATCATTTAACATTGAAAAGCTAGGTTGTATTTTATCTGGAACGAGCAGTGTTATTTAACCAACCTATAACCACACTCGATTGTCGTATCATTCAAGAAATATATTGAAGTTACTCTCGGAAAACAATAAAGTCAAGAAATAACGAATTCATATGTTTCCTTACCTCTCTTTGGCTTTCATGTAAATTAAATGCATTGTTTATGTCGTTGATATATGTAACAACAGCTTATGCTAAACTTCGTCACGTTAAATAAATCGATATATTTTTTTTAATACGAAGATGCGAAGCGGACTAACAAATATGGTCATATGCCACCTCATGCGTGGATGATTATGAATTTATGTGAACAACAAAAACAATCATGCTCTTCAGTGGGATTCGAACTTATGACCTCTGGCGTGCTGGGCTAGTGATATAGCCACATTATTATTATAATTGTTTTATATAAACTGGTATTTATAGTAATTAGGCTTACAACGAATATTCGGCAACTATTCGGTATTCGGCCAATTCGGCAACATTTTTACTATTCGGCCGAATACCGAATAGTTTAGAATATTGACAAAAGTTGAAATTTTTGCCTGAAATACATACATGTATACATAACATCGCGCTGAAATAAAATAATAATAATAAAACTGATACTTATACAGCCGAATGCTATTCGCTAAATATTCGGCCAAGGAATCCGCCGAATACACTATTCTTTGCAAGTCTAATAATAATCAGTGTTGTGACAGATCATTTTAAAAACGATCTAGATCAAGATTAAGATAATTACATTAAATATGATCTAGATCAAATCATAGATCAATTTTCATGATTGGATCTATTTTTTAGATCAGATCAGGAATAAAATATCTTTTCTTAGATCATAAAAAATATCAGTATTTTTTTTCACAAAATTTTTAATTCTTATTAAGCAAATGGAAAGGTGAAAATTTGAATAACAGAAAAGAAAATACAAATTACTTTTTACAAAATAAAATCAAAAAAGTTATTTTATATTTTTTCCAAAAGATATATTAAATTTCTTATACAATATAAATAATTAAATTAAATTATATTGATTTAGTACTGAGCGTCAAATTTTAGAAGAAAATATCTGATCTTTTTTAAGATCATAGATTTTATTCTTTTTGATCTAGATCAGATCAAAGATCTTACGAGTACATCTAGATCAGTCATCTAGATCATTTGATGTAGATCAGTCACAATACTGATAGTAATACATTAATGACAGAAAAGTAAATGTTTCATCTGAAACTCATAGTTTATAGTGGAATAAATATCATTAAGTCAAAGTTGTATTATGGGTAACAAGTTGAACTTAAAACAAAACAAAAAATTCTAGGTAAATGTGGTGAACGGTAGCACATCATGGAAGGTAACACTGTTTATGGAACACCGCGAAAACGCCGAAGAGATCTTGAAAGGCGGAGACGTAGTTCGATTATTCCACGCTGAACAAGAAAAATTTTTGACGATGGATGAGTACAAAAAGAAGCAACACGTGTTCTTGCGGACAACAGGAAGGACCAGTGCAACTGCTGCTACCAGCAGTAAGGCCCTCTGGGAAGTAGAAGTGGTCCAGCATGACCCTTGTCGTGGAGGAGCAGGACATTGGAATTCGCTGTTTAGGTTTAAACATTTAGCGACAGGACAATATCTAGCTGCTGAAGTTGATCCTGATCAGACGATGGACCAGATGAGGTCCAAATTGCGTGGTATGTACAATTCAGATTTTTTTATCTCGTTTATTACAAGCGATAAAAATTTACGATTATTTTTGAGTTAAAGTTTTCATTGGCAAGATTAATAATTATTAAAATTAAATGAAAATTCTTATTAAAAGATATTAAGTTCGGTAGAAGCGTTATTTTTATGTTCTTGTTTGAATTATTTTATTAAAAATGAGATCTGCCATTGCAGATTCCAAAATAACTCCATTAGAAAATGAGATTTGGAAGTGCAGAGCTCGAGAACAGATTTTACATAATGGAAGTGACTTAATTTTTTTGAAAAATTTTGATGAAAGTGCTCAAAATTTTAATCAGTGGTGTGATATTGCAGATGTGGCTAATGGCACAGTATACCACTTAGTATCAGTTCCCCATTCAAATGAAATTGCATCTTTATTCGAGCTTGACCCAACAACTTTGACTCGAGCTGATTCTTTGGTTCCCCAATCAAGTTATGTGCGTTTACACCACATATGCACCAAAACTTGGGTACATTCCACATCTATACCCATTGATAAAGACGAGGAGAAGCCAGTCATGTCAAAGGTAAGAGTGTAGACTTCAAGTAAAGAAATGCGAAAGTAAATGGAAGTTTTAAATAGGTGGGAAGTGCAATAATGAAGGAGGACAAAGAAGCATTCGCACTGATTTCAGTTTCTCCTGTCGAAGTAAGAGATCTGGATTTTGCCAATGATGCATGCAAAGTTTTATCTGTAATGTCTGCAAAACTCGAATCTGGTACAATATCGCCTAACGAAAGAAGGTTTTTATCTATTTGCATTTAGACTTTTGATTTCTATGTTAACTATTGCAAGGTAACCAGAGATCGTGCTTTAATACAACTAATTTATAGGGCCCTGACCACACTGTTGCAAGACATCGTATATTTTGTAGCTGAACTCGAATGTGCTCAAAACAAAACTGAGGCTTTAGATCTGATTGTCACGAATCCGAATCGTGATCGGCAGAAATTATTGCGAGAACAATCAATTTTAAAACAATTGTTTAAAATATTACAAGTATGTTTATTTACTTAATTTTATACAATTACAGACATTAGACAATAATTTTATATGTATAGGGACCATTTACGGAAACATCAAGCGACAATCCATCATTTTTGAAAATCGAAGAATTAAATGATCCTAGACATGCTCCTTACAAATATATTTTCAGATTATGCTATAGAATTTTGCGTCTAAGTCAACAAGATTACCGTAAAAATCAAGTACGATTATCTACTCAAAATTAATAAGTTCAGCATTAAACTAATGTTTGTTTTATTTAGGAATATATAGCGAAACATTTTGGTTTCATGCAAAAACAAATAGGCTATGATATTCTAGCTGAAGATACAATAACTGCTTTACTTCATAATAACCGAAAACTTTTAGAAAAACATATAACTGCTGCAGAAATAGAAACCTTCGTAGGATTAGTTAGAAAGAACATGAATAATTGGGAATCAAGATTTTTAGATTACCTTTCAGATCTGTGTATCTCGAATAAGAAAGCTATTGCTGTTACTCAAGAACTTATTTGTAAAAGTGTGCTTAGTCAGAAAAATGCTGACATTTTAATAGAAACAAGGTAAAATATCGCATAAGTTCAAATATTACTATAATGATTCAGTTTACAATGTTTACATGTTAGAATGGTGGTAGTAAAGACGCAGGTGGAAGTACAAGAAGTAGCTGAGGAAGATGCAATTTTAGAGGATGATCTTGAACCAATTGTTACAGAAGTTGAAGAATATGATGTTATGCTAGTCTGGAATAACCGACAAGTATGTTATATTTTCATATATATTTAGTTGTGTATTAATTAATATTTAAATTTAGAATTCAATGTCTGTGTCTGAATTGTCAAGAGGAGCAAAGATGGGTGTACGAAACGATCAAGCAATTTTAGACTATTATCGCCACCAACTAAATCTATTCTCTAATATGTGTTTAAATCGACAATATCTTGCTCTCAATCAACTCTCTACTCATTTAGATATCGATTTAATTTTGAAGTAAGTACATTACGGATCCTCAACGAATGCAATCAATAATAATCAATTCTCTTAGATGCATGGCAGACGAAGCAGTAAGCTATGAACTTCGAGCATCATTCTGTAGATTAATGCTTCATTTACACGTCGATCGAGACCCTCAAGAACCAGTTACACCCGTGAAATACGCCAGACTTTGGTCTGAAATCCCTTCAAAGATGTCCATCAACGACTATGACAATAATAAAACACCAGATCCGAACAAGGAAGCAGTGCGGGCTAAATTTGGAACTACTATTATGTTTGTTGAAGATTACTTGTGCAATGTTGTCGCGAAAATGTGGTTGTTTGCTGATCAAGAGCAGAATAAACTTACTTTTGAAGTAATACCGAAAAACCTTCAAATATACTTGACAATAATTGTATTCATTGCAATTTGTTTTAGGTCGTGAAATTAGCCAGAGAATTGATTTACTTTGGATTTTACAGCTTTTCGGATCTACTAAGATTGACGAAAACTTTGCTTAGTATTCTGGATTGCGTTTCTGAAAATGATTTCGTTGATGGGCGAATTCCAACTGGAGATATTGATTGTAAGTAGTCTATTTCAAGAAATTTTCTAAACTGTATACTTGTAAATATGAAATAAATTAGTAATATAAATGCTTGTTATACGCTAGCTGAAGAGAATCAATCGGAAGAAGAAACAGGTAATGTTAATAGTTGCATGGATTGTGTGTTTTATCGATGTTTCAAATGCTTTTCAGATAGCTGTCGTCTTTTACAAATCGCAAGCTTAAATTAGACATTTCATTGCAGTGTTTCTTGTAGCTTGTTTTTGTGTATTTCAATTGAGCAATTAAAATACTAATACCTAATTGAAATAATATTTTATTAGCTGAAGGCGGAGTGGTCCGATCTATTGGGGATATGGGAGCCGTGATGACCTCTCTTACATTAGGACCTATGGGAAGAGTGGTTTCACCATCAGCTGCTCAGCATGTTAAAGCATCTCAATTCATGAAAGAATACCCTCTAGTCATGGACACAAAACTTAAAATCATCGAAATATTACAATTCATCCTCGATGTCAGACTGGATTATCGCATCAGCTGCCTTTTGAGCATCTTCAAACAAGAATTCGATGAAACGGGAAAAGTTTCTGGGGATCTTCTACAATTTGGTCAGAAGAATATTGATCTAGAGCATATTGGCGCTCAAGCTGAAGGAATCTTTGGAAGCAGTGAAGAATGTGCTGTATTAGATCTTGATGGGCATGGAGGAAGAACGTTCTTAAGAGTGCTGCTGCATCTTACCATGCATGACTACCCTCCTCTGGTATCAGGAGCTCTTCATTTGCTATTCCGTCATTTTAGTCAGCGACAAGAAGTTTTGCAAGCCTTCAGACAGGTATGGTTTCAAACTGAATCATAGTTAATTCAACAGCGTTTATTGTTTTAATTTCTAGGTTCAATTACTGGTGTCTGATAGTGATGTGGAATCATATAAACAGATAAAAGCAGATTTAGATGTTCTTAGACAATCAGTTGAGAAATCAGAGTTATGGGTTTATAAATCAAAATGTGTTGAAGATCACACTTCTCATAATTTAACAACAGGTAAATTAAAAACAATTATTGTATTGGCGGACATTAAAGTTTTTATTTCCAATGAAGGTAAAAAGAACAAAGAAGAGGAGGAAGAAACAGTATCACCTAGAAAATCATCATTTTCAACAGAAAAGAAAGGATCAAGTATCAATTTAGATGTAGGACCACTACTACATCCTGAACAAGCTGCTGAGTACAAAAAAATCCAACAAATTTTAATACGTATGAATCAGTTATGCACTCAAGGCGGTGGCAATGCCAGTAGTGGTACT
Organism: Poecilus cupreus; assembly: GCA_963942605.1. Classification (NCBI taxonomy): domain Eukaryota; kingdom Metazoa; phylum Arthropoda; class Insecta; order Coleoptera; family Carabidae; genus Poecilus; species Poecilus cupreus. The sequence goes on from OZ012715.1 coordinate 14,310,497, forward strand.
TACATCAAGCCCCGAAAACACGAACAACGTCTTTTGAGAAACGTCGGAGTTCATACAGTAGTTCTTGATTTGTTACAAATTCCTTACGATGAAAAAGAAGATGTTCGAATGAACGAACTAATGCGATTAGCTCATGAATTTCTCCAAAACTTCTGTCTTGGCAACCAACAAAATCAAGTACTTCTTCATAAACACCTCGACCTATTCCTTAATCCCAGCATCCGAGAAGCTCAAACTGTTTGCGCTATATTCCAAGATAATTCAACACTGTGCAATGAAGTCAGTGAAAAAGTTATTCAGCACTTTGTTCACTGCATCGAAACGCATGGTCGGCATGTGCAATATCTTAAATTCCTCCAAACTGTTGTTAAAGCTGAAAATCAATTTATCAGAAAATCTCAAGGAATGGTTATGCAAGAACTTATTAATGCTGGCGAAGATGTGCTAGTATTTTACAATGATAAAGCATCTTTTAATCATTTTATTGAAATGATGAGGTCAGAAAGACATAGTATGGATGAAAGTAGTCCTCTTAGGTATCATGTTGAACTGGTTAGATTGTTAGCATGCTGCACAATGGGCAAAAATGTTTACACGGAAATTAAATGCCACAGTCTTTTGCCTCTTGATGATATTGTTGCCATGGTTACTCACCCGGATTGTATTCCGGAGGTAAAGTCTAAAGATTTTAATGTGAATCTCAAAAAGTAAACTCTCTTTTATATATTGTAGGTGAAAGAAGCATATGTTGGCTTCTTAAATCATTGTTACATCGACACAGAAGTAGAAATGAAAGAAATTTACACCTCAAATCATATGTGGAGTCTTTTCGAAAAGTCATTTTTGGTAGATATGTCTGTTGTAGCTACCGTGGACCATACCGACCGCAAACTTGATGACAATGGTTTGGAAAATTATGTGACCAATGCGGTAATGAATATAATTTCGACATTTTTCAGTAGTCCATTTTCGGATCAGAGTACTACAGTACAGGTGACTTTTACTGATTATTATTTTGCTGTGTGATTTTTAACATTAATTATCATTTTACTTCTGTATCTTTGCCTGAATTTTATTCTAATATTAATTAAACTAAATGACCATTTATCTTTAAATGCAATTTAATAAACTCGAGTTAATTAACGTATATACAATCTACTTTCGATTATCCTTAATTTGATAAATTTCTTCACAATCGCAATATTTTGCTACGGATAATCTAAAGTTGAGTAATACTGATTCAATAATTTTAAATAAAACACAATTAATCTATGGTATTTCGGTGTTATTAATAATGATAATTTTCCTGGGATTTAATAATTCAATGTTTTTGCATTGTTTTTTGTGATATTTGTGGTAGTGCGTAGTTTTTACAAATTGCTTTTGAAGGATAGCGGTGTTGCTTTTAATCTGTTAGTTATTTGGTTTGGTGTTGGTTGATGTGTGGTGTAGAAACACCTGCATGAAGCCCGAATCTTTTGGAGCGACTCAACTGCTGAAGATTATGATCCGTTTTCTGTAAATGTTCCTCTAAAATATGCCTCATTCCCCTCTAATGTAAGTAATTAGCCATTTTACGAAACATTTTACTACTAACATTCAAAATTATATTGTTTAATGCTAAATAATTCATTATACAATCTTAGTAACAAATACTATCTGCACCTACTTATCTTAATTTCATTCATTCAGAGAAATCATTTTTCAGACCCGACAACCAATATTTGTACAACTTTTGCAAGCTGCGTTTAGAGTTTCACAATGTCCTTGGTTAAATACATCTCAAAGATTTAATGTAGAAAACTGTATTAGAACTTTATCCGACGTTGGTAAGTCACCTATTTTATAAAACTCAACATTTCTTACATTTATTTTATTTACAGCCAAAGGCAGAGGAATAGCAATACCATTAGATTTAGAAAGTCAAGTAACTGCAATGTTCAACAAAGCATCGATTTTATCAAGACAATCAAATAAAAGAACTCAAGTTTCCAAAACACCAAAGATTGAACGAACTCAAAGTCATGTATGTTAATTATACATTTTTGAAAAGATCATCAATTGAAATATTTTATTTTCAGCTCATGCGACTAGATAGAAGTATCATCGAAGGTTTGCAAGATATCGTCTCCCTTCTTGAAGATCAACTAAAACCATTAGTACAATCTGAATTATCTTTACTTGTTGATGTTCTCTATAAACCAGAATTACTGTTCCCTCCTGGAACCGAATCCAGGAAGAAATGTGAAAGTGGTGGATTCATTAGAAAGTAATTAGAAGAAATGCACCTACAGAAATAATATAATAATAAATATATTAATTTGTAGACTTATCAAACATACTGAAAAATTATTAGAGGAAAAGGAAGAAAAGCTATGTGTAAAAGTCCTACGTACTCTTCGAGAAATGATGGCAATAGATCCGGAATATGGAGAAAAAGTAAGTAAACTAGTATGTGATTTTTATCAATATTAAAATAACTTTTTCACACGCTAACAAAAGACTGAGGAACAAAAGAATGCAGCTGAAAAAGGCATTCCTGACGCGGTAAGATAACTAACACTGTTTGCCTTAACTATCTCCTTCTAGAATATAATTAACGTCTATAAATAAGAAAGTATTACGCAATGTATTATAATATTTCTTATTTTGAATAGGGTGATGTTCTTCGCAACAGTTTACTCGCTCGTTATTTCGGCAAATCTTTTGTGCAAAAAAATGACAATATAGAATACAGCTCTTACCAATTTTCATCAGTTATGCATGGTCCTGGAGGTAATTTCTTCATTAATTATACAAACATTAAGTTTACTAGTTGAATAATTTTATTACAGCCAAATTGTTGAGCAGAGCAGGGCGAACATTACATGAAGTTCAAACTCATTTAGATCGTGAAGGAGCCTCCGATCTCGTTGTAGAACTCGTAATAAAATCATTACATTCACCATCAATTTTCGGAGAAGTTGTAGAATTGGGTATCGCTTTATTGGAGGGCGGAAATCCAGTGATACAAAAGAGCATGTTCAGCAAACTTCTTGGAGGGGATCTTAGCCAAGCATTCTTCAAAGTGTTTTATGACAAAATGCGCGATTCTCAACAAGAAATCAAATCAACAGTCAGTGTTAACACCTCTGATATTGCAGCCAAAGCTCATGAAGACAAGCATGACGGAAAAGAAGTTAACAAAGTATCGAAGAAACATGGCGTAAAGACAAATGGTATTTTGATATCTGAAGAACTACGAGAAGAATTAACCCATGCAGCAGATAGTACAACTCAAGCCTATATTACGATTAGAAATATGGCAACAGGGGAAGATGGATGTGCTAGCAGTGTTGGTGCTGCATATGCTTTTGAAGATATGCTTGCTGAGAAATTAGAGAAACACCGAGAAAAAGACGATCAAAATAGATTATCAGCGAAAGTACTTATCATGCAACCAATTTTACGTTTTCTACAACTTTTGTGCGAGAACCATAATCCTGAATTACAAGTAAGTAGTTTTCCAATTTCTTTTCTGCTCTGTTTATGACAAATTATTTTATTTAGAATTTACTCCGCAATCAAAATAATAAAACCAATTACAACTTAGTATCCGAAACGCTGATGTTCCTCGACTGTATTTGTGGTTCAACTACAGGAGGACTTGGTTTACTAGGTCTTTATATAAACGAAAACAATGTGTCCCTCATTAATCAAACATTAGAAACATTAACTGAATACTGTCAAGGACCATGTCACGAAAATCAAAATTGTATCGCCACCCATGAATCCAATGGTCTAGACATCATTACAGCTCTCATTCTCAATGACATCAATCCATTAGGGAAAACTAGAATGGATCTAGTTCTAGAACTTAAGAATAATGCTTCTAAACTACTTTTGGCTATTATGGAAAGCAGAGGAGACAGTGAAAACGCAGAGAGGATTCTCTACAATATGAATCCTAAACAGTTGGTTGATGTGGCTTGTCGAGCTTTCCATCAAGAAAGTTTAGACGATGAAGACGCAGATGAAGATCTGAATGGAGCTGTTGATGATGGAGTATCGCCAAAAGAAGTAGGGCATAATATTTACATTCTATGTCACCAGTTAGCGCAACATAATAAGGAATTAGCTGCGTTATTGAAACCTAGCGATACAAATACTGATCCAGCTACTAACCAGGCTTTGATTTATTATAATAATCATACCGCGCAAATTGAAGTAAGTTTTGATTACAAAACAAATGGTTTTCAGTAATTAATATTTGTAAATTACTGCAGATTGTTCGACATGACAGAACTCTAGAACAAATTGTATTCCCGATACCAGAAATTTGTGAATATATAACTTCTGATACCAAAATAAAAATTTTAAACACAGCTGAGAGGGATGATCAAGGTTCAAAAGTACCTGATTTCTTTGAACGCACAGATTATATGTTCAACGAAATGAAATGGCAAAAAAAACTTAGAGGTAATAACATTGAAATTATACGAGAAAATAAATAAACTCCCTTTTGTTACTTTTAGGCCAACCCGTTTTATTCTGGGTTAGCAGTTACATGTCTCTTTGGAGCAACATTCTATTTAATTGCGCCGTACTTATTAATCTTATAGTTGCTTTCTGCTATCCTTTCAACGATTATGTGCCAAGTATGTGTAACATTGTTAATATTGATTCTTTACTCTATTTATACTGCGAAGATTTGTTTTTAGAAATTGGATCCCATTTATCGGGTCTTATTTGGGTTACCATGATAGCATCTGCAGCCATAGTAATTACTCTACCTCGTGAAACAGGAATTCGAACTTTAGTAGCATCAACTATACTACGTTTAATATTTTCTCTGGGACCTGAACCGACGCTATGGCTTTTGGGCTCTCTTACAGTAATACTAAAGGGAATTCATTTAGTGAGCATTATGGGCAATCAAGGGACAATGACCAAAACGTACGACCAAATCGTAATGGATGTAGAATTACTTTACCATGTCGCTTATATGATATTCTGCGTATTTGGCATACTAGTGCATCCATTCTTCTATTCCGTCTTGGTAATTTATCTGCATTGCAAAAATCTAACATACAATAACAACAAATTATTCTCTAGCTATTTGATGTCGTCTATCGCGAAGAAACTCTACTAAACGTAATTAGATCAGTAACTCGTAATGGAAGATCTATCATTTTAACAGCAGTTTTGGCTCTTATACTAGTTTACATGTTCTCAATTATTGGGTACATGTTCTTCAAAGACGATTTCCTTGTTAGTGTAGACGGAGACGCAATAGGTAACTATAGTTCTTATTCATTTACAAATATTTGCCGTCGTGTACTTATTCCATATTTATTCAGGTTTCTTCATTTCTATGAGTTCTTTTAGCAGGTAATAGTTGCAGTGTGTGGCATAACAGATTTGATTTAGGGTTGATTTGGATTTTATTATTAAATTACTCGTAGGACAGTAGCTATTTGTATGAGAATTTGCTGTAGCTTTGAGAGTAACATTAATTTATGCATGAAAATTGTGGACACTATTTATATAATCATATCGTTTTAGCTGACAATTCAGAGGAAACTTGTAAGCCAGATATTACCGAAAACAAATATGCTAGTAAAGGTAATATGTAAAAACATATATATGCGTATATTTAAATTTTGCATTATTCTAGATGACATGTCTTGTAAGAAACCACCAGCAGACATAATTAGCGCTGGTGACGAATTAAAAGAACGAGCCTGCGATTCTTTGATAATGTGTATTGTTACTACACTTAATCAAGGCTTAAGAAACGGTGGAGGTATCGGTGATATTTTGCGGGCACCCAGTAGCACGGTAAAGTTATTATTGTAACCAATTGATATGATATAATTAATTTGCAAATTATGTTTAGGAACCGTTATTCGTAGCAAGAGTAGTTTACGATCTCCTGTTCTTCTTCATAGTCATCATTATTGTTCTCAATTTGATCTTTGGTGTTATCATTGATACATTCGCTGATTTGAGATCTGAGAAGCAACAAAAGGAGTTGATTTTGAAAAACACTTGTTTCATTTGCGGTAAAAATAATTAAATTACTACTGAAACATGATGTTATTTATTATTTTTTATAGGATTAAATCGGTCTGCTTTTGACAATAAGACGGTCAGTTTTGAGGAACATATTAAATGTGAACATAACATGTGGCACTATTTGTACTTCATTGTGTTGGTGAAAGTTAAGGATCCAACCGAATTTACTGGACCCGAGAGCTACGTTTACGCTATGGTCAAGGTAAATAAAATTATTACAAGCAAAATGATTTTTTGCATTAATAACTGTTTAGTATAAATATTATTATTTTTGTGCAATATTACTAGACAATAGACATTTACGAGAAACAGTTGAAAGGATCGCTGATCGACAGTAATATGGAGATTAAATAATTAATTCTTCGGAACTGCAGTCAAAAAGTTTATTTCTAAAAAGGATTAAACGAGTACTTCATCTGCTTACGCACAAGTACATTAGATCATGAATATATCTCGTGCACTTAAAATATGTCCGCCATATTGGATCCGCCATTTTGAATTTTACAAATTTGACATCAAATTCTTAATCAGCGACCCCTAAAACCCTATTATACACCTTTATAGCTGAATTTAATGAATTTTTCCAAAATATGTCGGCCATATTGGATTCGCCATTTTGAATTTTACAATTTTGACATCAAATTCGTAATCCTTGACCCTAAAAATTATCCCTGTCGCACTTCCGGTGCTGAATGTGCGTTTCCATGGTTGAAACCCACTCACAAATCCGTTACACGCTAAACGTGACATACATTTTTTCCATAGGTCAGCGATAAAACGTATCCATGTCCAAAAATCGCACGAAAATGTTCACGATTTAATTCCATTTTTGGTACAGATGAATTTTTTAAGTTACTGTAAACAGCACTCGTACGTTAAAATGTTCTGTTATATATGCCCATCATTGTAGTTCCCCTGATGATTGTTTTGTTCTGACCGAAACGTCGTATTTTTATAAACATATAAACTTTCTGACTGCATTTCCAAAGTATAATTATTTAATCTATGAGAAACACTAAACAAATAATTGCATTATATTAGGCTTCAAATCTGGATTGGTTTCCACGACTGCGCGCAATGTCTTTGGCAGCAGTTGAAGGCGACGGCGAGCAAATTGAGTTACGAACATTACAATCCCAACTAGAAACTACTCAGATACTCGTAACTAACTTATCCCAACAACTGATGGAGCTGAAGGACCAGGTAACTATTTCTGTGAAATACCAAGATTGTGTCGCAAAGTGTCTGTTTGGATTCTGCTTTTAGATGGCGGAGCAACGGAAACAGAAACAGAGGCTAGGTCTATTGAATTCAGCGACAGCGTACTTGCACTCAGCGAACCTATCGTAATGGTTTTTCTTAATTGTGAAAGCAATAATAGTAGAAAGCACAAATCATGTGATTAATCGATTCTTGTCTCATTAACCTTGTTATAACCATGTGGATATTACGATCTGATGTATTTTCATTGTTTTTATTATTACTATTTTAGAGAAAAATGTACGTTGAATTAATATTGTTCTTGTTTTATTATAAACTGCTAGTCTTTTATCATATATTTTACATATGTAAAAGATATAAAAATATATTTCATTGAACTTAACAACATTCTGTTATACATATAATTCCTGATATAATTACAATCTAGACTTCAAACCGAATCAATATTTAACAAAATGTACAAGTTTAAAATGCAAAATTAAATATTTATTCTTATATAAAACTGACCGGTTTAAGGCTATGATTGCAATTATTAACAATAACAATTTATTTATAATTTTTCGTTGCAACTAAAATATGATTTCTTGGGGATAACTTCGGGTCAAAAACAGGTACTAGGGCACACTCTGTATCTAAAAAATAAATATACATTACGCAATGAGTTTTGCACTAAAACATTTTTAAAATACCTGATTCTGCAACATATAACAGTCGATCAAGCAAAACGACTGTCTCGATCATTGGGGCAAACATTAATCGTAAAGAATAATAAGTCACAACATATTTCCATTTATCCAAGCATTTTGTTGTTTCTGGACATTTTAAGGCATCATCAGGTATAGTAATATCGAGTCCGTTTATTGCTCTGGTGCTATATCTATAACATAATCAGTTTCCTTATTTCTTCAATTGTTCGGAGCTATAAAATTTTTACTTACTCGTAAAAAGACATTTCTTTGTTACATTTTACGTTTCGTAAACCCATGTGACTTCTTTGTGGCCAATATTGCACTATAATTTTTTCCAACAATGCTCTGTATGCGTGAGTCTGTTAGGATAATTTTAATTAATTAAAGAAGATTAAAAACTATGTATAAAAAATACTTTTAAGTGAATAAAATCTCCAGACTTCAATCTCTCCATATATGTTTCAAGAGCATGACATGCCAATTCCCTTGAAATATAGCTTAAAGCATGATCTTTTGATTTCAGAATTATTTTACTAAGGGGATAACCAGGATTACAGACTTGTCTACAAATAATTTAATTAATAATTGGCTTCAATTTAATTTATAGCATCTTACTCTGTTTCTGTAGTCAGTTTCATATAGCAACAACTAGCAACATTAATAAATTTAACATTTTGACTCTCCTTAAAAAATCTTATTAAAAAAGCTGCTAAATCCCCACAAGGATGTAACCCAACCACTCCAAATTTAAAATCATCTTTTAAGTTCATAGTATTTTTAACAAGTTCTACTAAATCAGTCAAATCTGTATTATTTTCTATTTTCTTTGTAATATGAGTGGGTCTGTGCAATTCTTTCATTTCGTTTTCTAACAAATATTTTGAAGCAGTTACTTCGAATTGCAGATCTAATTTCCTATAAATTTCAAAAGTTATTACATTATTTCCAGTGGTATAAAGATGATATATTTACTGTGCTTCCTTTGATAAAGCTTCCTGAACTTCAAGCCCGCACACTCTAAGCCCATAGCCATAGGCTAAAATTCTAGATAGATGTCCTAAACCAGATCCAAAATCTAAGACAATATTGCAATCGGAATGACGGGCAACTGTAGAACATATCTGAGCCATAAGTTGTATTTCATGTTTCTTTTTCGGCGAAATACGCTTCCAAAAACTGTTTTTTAATCTCGGATGATTTAGTAGACAATCATCGTTAGTAAGCAGCTGAGATTCTGATTTTTCGTTTCCATTCAAATTTTTATAAATTGTGTGTTTCATCGGTTTTTTATATAATTCCTCAATGCATATGGCAGTTCTTGACATATTAAGATTTTGAAATATTTTTCTAAGACACAATATTTCTAAAGGACATACTGTTTTCATTCTACAAATATATTAATAATACAATCAATTTTAAAACTTGTATACTGACTATTCACCTGCTTAATGACAAAAACGGATCTAATAATGTACTTATTTCGCTTAATGCCATATTTTCAAAACTATTTTTCCAACTATTAGGTAAGCGCGTCCAATGGTCATCGACATAGAAGTCCTGTGGAATCATTAATAAAACTATTTATTTGACAATTATAATATACATGTGATATCCGATCAAAATATAAATTATTTTTACTTTACTTTAACAACAAATAAATAAAGTAATATATTTTATTAATTAAAATTATGTTACATTTAAGTTGTTTATATTATTGAGTACCATCGATAATGGAAAGGTGGGACAAATAAATCTTGACTACTGCAGGAAAAAAAGGAACACTTTTTTTCATTGTTATGTTTGAATTTTGTATGTTTTATTTTTGACTTTATGTTTATTAATTATAATGCAATTGTTCCTTGATTATTATGCATTCATTTTATTCTGGTTAAACATTTAAAACTATCAATTGTTTTATTAAAATTTAACGGCAATCGTAAAATAGTGACCCACTTATTTCCAGCAGTACATCTATTTTGACTAACTTGGGCAAATAATAAATGTAAAACAAAAAAAAAAAAATAGGACCACTAAAAATTGTAGATTTTTGGCAAAGCTCGCTTCACTCATAGTTTTGACATTTCCGACAAACTCATTACAACAAATTATAAATAAATATTTAATTTTATTACATATTTAAAATATACTTTAATATTCCTATCCCTGCAGTGATTTAAAAGGTCCGTAAATTTTTTTTTGCGGGCCCCCAGAGATTAAACAATTTATCCTCCCCCCCCATTTTTGACGCCACTGTTCACCTGCTATACCTCATAATAAAACTAAAAATTATTATTTATTTAAATCTTGTTAAATTAAGAAAAAAATAATCGAAATTTTAAAAAATAAATACAAGACAAGAATATTACCAAAACATAAGAATCCACAAGCCATTTATATTTATCATATATTTTTAAACACAATAATATGTCCTTCCTGACAGATTCGCAAGTTGTACAGGTACAATCACACATATTGCCCTATAAAAAAAATAATATATTAACAGAAAACAACAAAGTCTATATATTTTATTAGGTTATTCGATAAGAACATGAACATAGAATACTGCTGAATGTCAACAACAGCAGCCACATCGATAGAGCTAGCATCAGCGCCTCTTTTCTAGTAACCTTAACGACGGGATTTAAGAGTGAGTTCAATTGCTAAGCCCAGTTTGACTTTGACAAGGATATCAACATGAATATGTGAAAATTACGGGCCGCTGTTTTAATATTATTGTTTTAAATCATTTTTTTCAAAATGCCAGTTAGCCGACTAGATACTGTGTACCGTAAAATGGTACTAACAAAATTCTTCACCAAAGGTTGGGGTAATCCTGAAAACCTAATGAGGTATGAGTATGATGTATTATTGGTTATGTTATTTTTGTACTCTAAAATATTTTGTTTACAGATTATTCGCATTTCGTAAGATAGTATCAAATAGAGATACTTGTTACCATTTAGCTTCAAAAAATCATCCAATTACTATTATAAATGTAAGTTCTGTAGATAATTGTTTCTATTTTTATCAAAAATGTTAACTTTATATTTTGTAAGGAAGAAACATGGTCTGACTGTAAAATAATAGAGGGAAAGTTCCGTAGTCCACTAGCATTACATCTTCCAGATGTTGTTCCAGACGAAGTCCAGGATGCTTATTTCCAAATGGTACTGCCACTAAAATGGAAATCTACAAAACATAAGCCCATATGTATTCATTTAGCAGGAACCGGAGACCATGTAATACTTCTAAATTACTGAAATATTAAAATACATTACATACAAATTTATTTTTAGTATTACTGGAGACGAAGGAATATTATGGCAAAACCGCTCTTGAAATCTGGTATTGGATCTATATTATTAGAAAATCCTTTTTATGGTCTTCGAAAACCGAAAGATCAAATGTAATAAACCCTTAAAATCGAATTTAGTATATATTATTTTGTATTAAATAATTGTACATTACAGACGTTCTTGTTTACATAATGTGTCCGATATTTTTGTAATGGGCGGTTGTTTAATACTGGAATGTCTGGTTCTACTACATTGGTGCGAAAAATTAGGCTATGGACCCTTAGGATTATCTGGCTTATCAATGGGCGGACATGTAAGCTTCTTCTTATTAAAAATAAAGGATAAAAATTCACTAACCTATTTTTTTCAGATGGCTTCACTAGCTGCAACGAATTGGCCAAAACCTATCGTCCTCGTCCCTTGTTTGTCGTGGTCAACAGCGTCTGCAGTTTTCACTGAAGTATGAATATTTATTCTTTATCAATTGCAATTCAACTGTTTCTCGTTTAACTTGTTAATGAGTTAATGACTTATCCTTATAGACCACCAACTGTCCTTTTAGTCAACGGATATTTTACGCATGCGCGTTTCGCATCGCAGTGACGTCACACGACATCATGTGACTATTCGAACATATTGCATTTATTTTATTTTCGTTTCATTTTTAGGGTGTTATGAGTGATTCCATAGATTGGAAATTATTACAAGAGCAATATTCAACTAACAGCTTATTTTATGATAAGATGTCCAACATGGTATCTATTGTAGATAAAAGTGCTGCTTTACAATCATTTCTCTTTGAATGGAAAACTCAATTTCTCTCAGGTATTTCTCCTATCGATATATAATTGACTTGTTGCAATAATTTTTTTTTTTTATTTAGGTGAAGAAAATAAAATGGAAATTGTCGAACAACTAATTGCTCAACAGAAAAACGACGGTCCCAATGTTATGCAAAACGTAAATGAATTGAAACAATCTGGTCTTGTTTCGCCAACGGTAGCGAAAATCATACCGCAGTTCTTATACCGAACCTTCGAGACGAAGGCGAAGATGCCGGTAGGGAATAAACCCCGTGACGCCGTGCATTTCATGCGTGGAATTATGGACGAATGCACACATCTAAAGAATTTCTCCGTGCCATTCGACACATCCCTAATTACAGCAGTTTGTGCCCAATCAGATGGATATGTCCCCCGGGAAGGCTGCTCTTCTCTGGAGGATATTTGGCCCGGTGCAGACGTTCGCTACCTCGACGCCGGTCATGTTAGCGCATATATTTTGTACCGCAAATTCTTTAGGAGATGTATTGTAGAAGCATTTGAAAAAGCCAAAATAAAATATGGATGAGTAAATAGGTTGTGTATAACTTTGTATAATTAATAATAATTTGTAGAAAATCAGTATTTGGCACATTACACTATCTTTATTGTCACATGTAATAATCAAGAAACTTGTAAATAATAACTAATGCGATTCAACTTTGTACCTAAAAGCTATATGTTAATATTGGACCTATGTAAAGAAATTGTGTTCATATAGAACATGTGTGATATTTTTAATACTGAATAAATTTTATGGTAAATATTTTTGCGTTTTTTTCTTTGACGTCTTAATTATTTTCCTGCTGAACTACAACGTACGGGTCTGCAAATGAACGCAGGGATTGGTCAATGTGATCACGTGAGCAGTGTGACGTATGTACAAAACAAAGCAATTCTGTGCTGTGTTGTGTTCGTCACGTACCGTCTCGTCTCGACGTTAGAGTGGTGCATATTTTCATTGCAGCTCTTTGTTTTACAATTACGCCAAAATATATTTAAACCCAGGCAAAAGTGTGTTTATAAACTGTGGAAAATAAATTGAGCAGTGCGCGCACGATGGCATCGTCTAAATCCAGTGTTGATGATCTGCTAGGAGGTACGTATGATTTTATCATTAACTCGAATGTTAGCAGCTGTCACTACAACACGTATATAGAGAACAATTTTGCATTAATATTGTTTAATAATGGCGTAAAATTGAATGATTTTTAATAATTTTAATGTACGACATCCGCTTAACACGTGTACTAATGTTTATATTTGACGCAGAGCCTGTATGATAAAAATAATGCTTTGTTCGCTTAAAAATGCATTCGTAGTATTTTTACTCGATACGATACAATATACTATTTATCAAAATATATCAAAATTGTACAAGCATATAAATATTAAATAGTATGTAGATTTTGCATGACAAATATTGTCTTATTTTGTTTGTCATGTATGTATTAAATATTTCTCACGGCTTGGTTTTATTATATATTTTTTATTTATAAAGGAAAAAAGCAATTTCAAAGTCTCATATTACAAAATAAAATCAATAGTAACGGTAGTAATATAACTATTGTTTATTACTGATTCTAATCAAACAATGCCTATACAAATATTTGGAACCATAAACATTCTGACTGGCTGGGTACTACTATTTTGTGTACGCATAACTTTTACTTTCAAGAATACGCTCATTTATTTTGTAATAAAAATTTGTGTTTTCTTGTAAATACTTTTACAAGAAATAAATTCTTTTGTTTTCCGGCGTATCTTATGTGTATTTATAAGAACTTTTATAGATATTTATAAGATATATTGATATATGTATATTAGCTTTAGCGTATTACAATTAAATTTTCCTTGAATTTGATACGATAAAGTATATATTTAACATTTTTTGTAACGCACTACGAAACAAATCAAAACAAATGTTTTAAGACTACGTATAGAAAAGTAAAAATACATGTTTTGACGCTGTGACGTCATGCGTTTGTGATGCGACGAGATAGAAAATAAATGTTTTGTTTTTGTATACCAACAATTGAAAGTGTATTTTTTAACATATTTATTTTTCTTGCTCCAAAATATTGTATACAAAAATATTAATCACAGACTAAAAAAGATGTTGTTCATTTGTTATCAGTTAACTGTTCATTGTTTTGATTCAAGTACACATAATAGAATAAACATGTCTAACAAACAAATGAAACAACAGATACAAAACAAAGTATTAATAAATAGTTTTAGCAAATAATTCAATTTCAAAGTCAAAATTCAAAGCTTGTTGATAAGACAAAGAAGTTATAAACGATATCATTAAATAAAGATAATAGTTGTTTATTCAAAGACAAAAAATTTGTTACTATTGTGTAGAGTCCTGGGTAGACATAACATCAGTATCGGGCAGTTCGCATGGTTCTGGGGGCGCTGGAGGCACTCCAGGGTCTGTCACCCCTCAGCTGCCCGCTGAGGAATATCTACGTTTACTTCGCGAAGCACAAAGAGAGTCCAACCAGTCTTCAGCCAGGGTGTCCCTTGCTGGCTCTAGGCGCGATTCGCCTCGCAGCAGGTTAACAATCTTTTTCAAAGCACAAAAACCTAAACACATCACTATTGTATGTGTTTGTATATGTATGCTTTAGGAAATGATATTTCACGTGGTTCAGTCTAAAATAAATGGGTCAAAAGGAACTGGTAGATTTTATGCGATTAACTTCAACATTAATTGCAATTCCTTTTGATTTTATAAATTACGAGTAAGAAATATCGCGAAGAAATTCTTTCCCAAGTTTGTAGCACACGATAGTAAGGAATTCAAGAGGTCAAATGTCGGGGACGTACCCGGTCACTCGTTCATCACATGTACGAAAAATTCCGGGAAATGCAAATTCTTAAGTTAATGTTTTAATTATTTCCTGTAAATTGTAGCTTTGTAAAGTAATTAACTGTAAAGTCATGCTGAATACTGAAATTGAAAGTTCCGTATTTATCGCTAGTGGCGTACGTAACTTTGGTCACGTACACCTTCGGGTCTTTTCAAAGAAAAGAACATCCCGTAAAAAAACTGGAAGGGGTAATTATCGACATTCTAGGATTAAATATAATGTTGATTCAATCTAAATAATAATAATAATCGTGATAAAATTATTTGTTTATTTACAACATGCATGTTTATTTACAAGAAATAAAGTAGAATTTACTGACGTGTCTTGACTTTGTTTATAGTTTAGCTTCCGAATATTATTGCGCCAAAACTGTTTGAAATCCTTCAGGCAATTTTTACGTCTCAATTTTCGGTCAATGACCGCTTGATTTATAGTGTTTTTATTGAGATGTTAGTACCGGAACATACTAATAAATACTGAATTATTATAATTCTAGCCCGAAGTCACCTCCGAATAGTCCTGTTCAAGGGACGCCTCTGGTAGTTGAATGGCAGTCTTACTACATGAACAGCGAGTCGAATAATGTCAGTATTATTTTCGCTGATTGTATTTTTTTATTGTAATAATTGATTGTGTGTTCAGGATGCTGACATATATGGCGATCGGCACTTCAACTGGATCCAGGACTGGAGTAGCCGTCCTGACCAGATTCCTCCTAAAAACTGGAGCTTCAAGCATCCGAAGCGGGATGTCCTGAGCATACGGTACGCCAAAGTGGGAGATACTAGCGTGTTCTCGAAAAAGGGACTTTGTACTTTGTTCCTGACGAACTTACTATCTCTGATCTTGGGAACAGGAATGGGGTAAATGTATGAAGAATCTAAATATTGTCTTTGATTATTAATGTGTTAAATTTTCAGATTGTGGCTGAGCAGATGTGGTTTTTTCAATATGCCGACTGTGAAAATATTATAAGTCTCTGCTCACCTTAAGATATTACACGTCATATAGTAATTTACGTATTATCTCCATTTATATACATATATAAATGTATGTATATTAAATGATTGTCCTAGACGCCTTCATAATAGTTATGTTGGAGCTGTTGAAATACTTGTTCGAAATTTAAAATTTCTAATCAAGTTTGCTCGCAAGTATTTCAACTGATTCTTTTAGTTGTGCATTTCAGTTATCTTTTTTTTTTGTTATAATTATGATATTTACACATTTCGTTTTGTTAATGTTTCTATAGGGCTTTATATAATTTACGGTGGCGTCTAAGACGTAATCCTCAAGCTAATATTTGCAGAAACATGTAAACAAAGATTCGAAAGCGATCCTTATATATGTAAATGTAGGTTTTTGTATTTGAACGAAAATTTGGTCTTTGTTTACATGTTGCGCTGTTACACTTTATATACCTACCTATTATCTTAAAATGTGTTGCGTGTAATACCATATGGATTATATCAGTCGCACTGTGTGGGAAATATGTATAGTTTTATTCGTGTGATATGATTTGAGCGCAGAATGCGTTATCGTTGATTTATTTATAGTTTGCACTACGTGCAAGTGATGTAATCGTAAGTGGTATGTATGGAACACTATATTTGTGTACTTTGTATTTTATGTTGTATTAGGCTTCCAATTTTACGTTAATGAAATTTTTTCAAAGGTTTAACTATTGTTAAGATTCAAATTTATATTAATAATGATCCGTGAGCTGTGAGCTGGCAAATTGCGGCGAACCAAAACTTATGAAGTAAAATTTTGAAGAACGTAAGCACTGTCCAGAAACGAACTTTCTATTTTTTCTTCTGCTTATGATAATTATGCTGTATATATTTATTTCTAATTCTATTAATGATTATGTAAAGATTTGCTTAAATTTCTTTTAGTATTTATTTAAATACTGATTTATTAGGATTTGTGGAACTAGTGAATTTAAGATAATTAAAGTTGTAGTTATCTTTGCAGAATGTTTCCCTTTGTTCCGTGTTATTTATAAAAATCAATATTACAAAGATGTAATTACTCTATATTGATTCACTCGCTGAGTAACATAAGTGTTTACATATACACTTCTTATATTTCAGTAAATTTTGTAATGCCTATTTATGTGTGTTTTTTACTACCCTAACCCAAAACTAAATACTTATTAATGGCCGCTGACTATTGTCTGCCTGCCGCACAATCTAGTGACATCCAAAGAGTAGGTAACATCGCAGTTCAGTGATAAAAAGAAGTGCAAATCTGAACATTATTACACAAATAATAATAAAAATAATATTGTGTTTTTCTATATGAGTATTGTTGTCAACTATTTCTGAATAATATCATATAATTTTTACTAAAAAGGAAAGTGAATAATAAACATAATAGCAAGCCAAATCTCTAATCTGTACCTACAACTGATTAAAAGTTATAACCTCAAATATGAATATAAACATAAAATATTTATGCTATTTCGTAATATTAATGCAGGCTTATGTTCAAAGTCAATCTGTGAAAAATAAACTACAAATTGGCATTAAAAAAAGGGTTGAAAACTGTACACTTAAATCAAAAAAGGGAGATTTTCTTCACATGCATTACAAAGTACGTCAATAAACTGTAGAATTTATGTGGGTGTATGTTTACGTTTTTGTTTATTTACAATTTTAGGGTACGTTGGAAGATGGGACAGAATTCGATAGTAGTTATACAAAAGGACAACCTCTAACATTTACATTAGGATCAGGACAAGTTATTAAAGGCTGGGATCAAGGACTTATCGGGTAAAAAATATATTTATATAAAATATTCTCTTTTGTAATTTTTTTTTTTTTTTTAGAATGTGTGTAGGTGAAAAACGAAAATTGGTTATTCCTCCCTCACTTGGATACGGAAGCAGTGGATCCCCGCCAGTAATTCCCCCCAATGCAGTGTTAACATTTGAAGTGGAATTAATTAACATAGAAAGGAAAAATGAATTATAAATAAATTTGTAATTGTAACTGTATTTATTATGTATTTATATCACATTATACAAATCAATTTTGAACTTTATCGAACACTAAAAGTAAGCATTATTAAAAACAATTCTACCATTAAAAGAATACATTGCATAGGTAGTGTGTGCTAAATGAAGAAAAACTTAATATGAGTGAATGACAATGTGTCTGTCTACATAAACAACAATGTGATCTGTATGATGCAAATAAGATGATACATCAAATAGTTTATATTAATATTTTTTTATTGCTCTTCTAATCAATGCCAAACGTTGCTTGTGGGCTTCTGTAAGTGAAGCGCGCTTATATGGTCTTAATTCATCAGTTCCAAAGCCAGGAATCCACATATTGTATGCGCGCTCTAGATATAACTGTACATCTTTGATCTCTATTGTTGGGAGATGTCGGTGCTTCGCCAGTTGACAAGCCCCATTAATAACCTGATCCATAAATTCATCCGTCATGGTCATCAGGGCCTCCTCCACTTCTTCATCTAGCTGAAGAGTGGGATCAATCTCTCTTACTAGTTCGTTTACCCGAGCTACAGTGATAACCTACCGAAAAAATAATCATGATAAACATTACCTAATATAAGGAAAATACTTACTTGAGCAGGGTGAGGGTGGTCAGCAGAAACTCCGGATAAACCAGATGCATTAGATTTGATGTTTGCGTTCTGATTATTGACTATAGAATGATTTATAATCTGATGGTTCACATGATTTACGGTGTGGTGTGGATTCACGTTGACTGCATTAGTCACAAATTTTGTAGTTTGAATTGGAGTAGTAAACTGTGTTTGTTGAACTAAATGATTAGATACCATTGTGTCCATTATTTGTTAATTACTTCTAGGTTATACAATTATATATACAAACACCTAAACACTAGTATAAAGTAGCAATTTAAACACTAATATATTAAACCCATCGCAGAAAATCGATTTAAAATAATTTGTATCTATATACACTATTATGGCGATAGGACTTCGCTATTATAACGTTACACCGCCATTTTGTCCAACTTTTAGTAAACAAAACAATCGAAATTATTATTACCAACATTAAAGATTAAAACACTAAACACAGTGTTGCAAACTGTTTGTATAGCGCAGCACGGTAACTCCATGCTTGTATGAATATACCGGGCGATCCGTAACATTTGAACAACGTATTGAAGAGGTCATTTTTAATAATAAATGTTCCTATTCCATTTTTATAACAACAAGAATTCTAAGTTTTATTTTTTTTTTTATTAAGGGGTCTCAACTGCTGAGGTTATATGCCGCTTCGGAACCTCGTTTTCGGTGGTGTGACAACGGCACGCAGTGTTCGCTGGAATGGGTTTTCGCAAAGCGGTCACCCATCCAACTACTACCAGCGGGCAGCATTGCTTAACTTGCGTTATCGAGTGATCCGGCTTTGACGCTCTGTTTTATTAATATCTTTGAAAGATTACGGAGTTATTTACCCCATGCAAAAAATAAAATTTAACAGCTTAGGTAATAAAATGCTTTATTGGTATAACATAAGAAAATTTATTTAAGTTTAAAAAAAAGTCTTTCATAAGTTACATCCGTCTGCGTAGCAATGCCATAATTCTGTCGGTATTTATTAAAATCAAGTCACAACCATGAATAATAAATAAATAAAATTTTTATATTGAAAAACAAGAAAAATCTAATTTTGTACATCTTGAAATAAATACTGAACCCACAAAATATTTTATACAAAATAATTTCTATTCCATATCAGTTTTAAACTCTGCATAATCAACATATCCATCGTAATTTTTATCCAGTGATTGTAAAAGTGGGTCGATCATATCTGAAAAGTCCTGGTCAGTCTGTGACGCTTTGCCCTTTTCTTCTTCATCTACTGTACCTAAAAGCGAAGTGGTCATAAATATACCACAAATGTATAACACAAAACATAAAAATGAAGTGAACAGTTTGAAAAGCATGAAAGTATAACAATGAAATATATTTAAAGCAGACAACCACATACATGTATTGCATGTTACGATGCTTTTGGCGTAGAAGCAGCAGCTTTTTGCTGAGCACGAACGAATTCCGGATAATCAATGTATCCATCATGATTACCATCATCCATGCCAAGAATGGGGTCGATGAGAGCAATTAATTCATCATCTTTAAAAATTTTCTCATCGACATGTCCTTGTCCTTGCGACCGCTCTTTACCACCTTGCTCTGAATAAACATCTCACACTTAAAACCATGCCTTATCCATTAAGCAAACACAGCATGCATACAATCCAATATTCATTAAGTTTAAGCGCTTAATGTTTCAAACTTACCGTGCCAATGTATTAACGATTTAATCAGTTCGCATCCATCTAGTTTGTTATTATTATCCGCATCGTGCATTTTAAAATAATGAAACTGCAATTCTTGTTCTGACATTTTACTAGTGTCCATAGGCACTTCTAAATGTTCAGCAATATGCCTATGAGAAGACAAAGTAGTACATCGGTAACTGAATAGTATTTAAAGATTATAAGTACTTACTCTTTTTCATGTGCTATATTAGCAGCATTAAGGATTTGTCCATGACCAGGGCCATGATGTGCATGGTGCGGCTTTTGTTGTTGCTGTTGCTGTTGTTGTTGCTGTTGTTGTTGTTGCTGTTGCTGTACAGGCATTTGTTGCATTGGCTGTTGATGCTGCACAGGAACTTGGTGATGCATTTGTTGTTGCTGAACAGGTACATTCATTTGTTGTTGCATTGGTACTTGATTCATTTGATGTTGAGGTATGTGCTGAGGTTGATGCATTTGATGTTGTGGTACATGTTGATACTGTTCATATTGTTGTGGAGGAACACCGGGCGCTACCCGCTGTCCGGAATATATACTAAATAATTGTAAACTTACTAAAACTAATAGATTGTATTTCATCATTTTAATGCTATCGCTCTGAAAAAGAAAGTTATATCAATATAACATATGGATATTTCAGAAAGTATCACAACATTCGTGTAAATCAAAAATAAATAATAAAATGAAATAAATGTAATGTATTATTTTTAAAAATCAATTTTAAAATGTAATAATTACCTGTTCTTGTACATAAATCTAGTAAAATTGTCATATGTCACAGTACGAAATCAAATCATCAGTAGCAACACAGATTTTACTAGTTTTGACGTAGCGGATTCAAGTTGCAGCTCTGACGTGGAGACGTGTACCTATCACTGGTACGGGAAATTCTTATTTTTCTTTTAACCAATGTACCATTGGCGGGGAATCCTTTATTTGAATTGGATACTTTTAAACAAAATAAAAAATTTTATTCCACCTACAATAAAATAATTTTTAATTTTAATTAGTGAATTAATTTTGCCTCCCTAATATGTTTATAATAAATCAAAATAGAAAATGCATGCCGCTGCATTTAATTCCGCAACCTAAATAAATAATATTATTGTTATTATCGCTTCCTTATCGCAGTTGCACTTTGCATCTCAATAAAGTTAGACCACAGTAAATAAATCAATAATGCAATTCTCGTAGTGCAGTTTAAAAACTATCAAATGCTATCTTGTAAAATAAATTCAAATTGATACCTACGGGCGTTGTTTACATTATTTTGATAACGAAGGAATGATTGATACCTATACCACTACGATTCATTCATTGATCATTTACATAGTTCCCTCGAGCGCGAAAGGTACGAATTACTCCCGAAAATCAGAAGCATTTTCGGTATAGACCATTATAGTTACTATGTTGGTCTACTTCTATATAGTGCTAGTCTCTTTACATTGGACAAATTACTTAAAACGTAAGTATTTATTTATTTTTTAACTAAATATCATAAAATACTGCATTTATTCTCCATATTTTCTTTATAAATTAATAAATTGTATTAAAACTATTTTAAAAAATTACTTAATGACGCACTAAATAACGTTTCTTTTTTACAAAATAAATTACTGGGAATTTTGTTTATCTAAGCTAAAATATATCAACAATATTTTATAACAAATTTTCCTTAATCACGTGTTTTGCATAAGAACTAATTTTTTTCCTAGAAATGTTGAATTAAAAAGTATAGATACCAAATAATAAATTTTTGAATCAAAATTAATAAAATAGAAACTATTTTATTTAATATCAGCGTGAGAAAACTTTTTATTGCACTTATAAAAACTAATCTAGATGAGATGCCCTTGTAAAATCGGAAATCTTCAAAATATTTGTATCTATCACTATTTAAATTGTGATAGCAAAGTTTATTTTATTGAAAAACAGGAAAGGGAGACTAATCTTATGGGACATATTTTCACCCTTATCGTTTCTCGTCCTAAAATATAACGAAACTTCTGTAAAATGTGCCTTGCTTAGTAGGTACTTAGAATTATTATAATTGTAACTTCAAATATTTTTCTTTGCATAATATGGTTAAAAATATCGCGTTGATATATTATAAAGGACACTGCCAAAAATAATCTGATTTGTATTGCACAAGTCGTTGCAGAATTCTTGAATTGATTAATTATTATATATTTATTACACTGCAGAACATGAAATTTATCCATTTTATAACGCTTATATGAAATCCAAAACACGCGGATGCAATGGTATTTAAATAAAAGTCAGTGGGAATAAATAATAAACTACATTTTTAAACTTGAAGAATTATGCCACTATGTCAAAATCAATTTATGTGCAAGGACGGAATAATCGAATTTATTTCATAAATATTTATAATTATATGTAGATGAAACATTTAAAATTACAAAGTTCGCTGAATATTAACGAGATACCATCACCCTATAAATAATTAAGTCCAATTTGCATTATTGGAGCTAAAGTAATCGTATGAATTTATAGACACAGAAGCAGCGTATGCTGACACATTCAAGAGATGCTGCGACCTTGGCACAAAGTGGGCAGAGGAAGAATTAAATTGCTCCTCATTTCCAACGCCCGTCGCGGGCGTTGTTCCCGAAGAACAGGCTTTGTGCTTGTCATCAGTTGAAATATGTTGCGTGAGGAAGCATCGGTAAACAACACCAGAATCATTCGCACCCGACTTGTTTTCACCAACCATAATTAATTTAAAAATAATTTAAATATAAAAGTTATTTGCTCGAAAATAATTTCACTGGTACAATACGTTAAAAATGTAATTAATCATTCAAATAAATTAATTTTAAATTTGGTATAAAACTCGATTTCCTGTTGGTTCAACGAGTCGAGTGTTTATTTTTAAACCCAAAAATTTCGCAGTGAAATAAAATTTCTTGTAGAGAGTCTCAATGCTCGGCCGGCCAAGAAGCTGCAAAGACCGGCTTAGGCTGTACTCCAAAAGCAAATAAACCTGGATCTGAAAACTACAAGGACTGCTGTGAGGCATGCAAGATGGGGCTCATCATAGGTTCAGCTGGAGGTCCATGCGACCCGAAGACTTTTGGACCTCCGTGGGATGTTTCTTTCCTAGCTTGTTGTCGGGAATTGGTTCCTACAACTGAATTAACATCAACAACAACTGAAACTACTCCTACCACTGAAACAACACCAACAACATCGACGACGCCGAAGACCACGGTTTTAACTACGACGCCCAGGAATAAAAATAAACTTGTTCCTCCTCCACCTCCACGTAAGTTATTTAAAAGATGCGAAATTATTTATTTAATTCTCGTAATATAAATTGTTTTTATGAATTTTTCCTCAATTATATATTTAGTAATCGAGAATTTTTATTTTTAAATTAAAACATTGATGTTTTCGTTCTCAAATTACGGAGAAGAGGAGGAAGTTATCTTTAAATATTTTTCCTTTCATATTTTGCTCTAATTTGAATATCTTTATTTACAAATTTAGACTTGGCAGTTATCAGTTTTCTAATGAGCTCATATAAAATAACATTTTCACAACCAATTCTTTTTTATTTTGCATGATTTCTCAAAAGTAAATCGTACTAGAATTGATAATACTAAAGAATTTCTAGTCTTTGTAAAATTTTTTGATGCTTTCGATAACTTTTCCCTTTGCATGCAGCTTTAGAGAGCTTATGCGACACGCTTCCTGGAGAACTTTGCGCACATATTTGCGTTCCAACTCCTGGCTCATACAGATGTGAATGCAGAAAAGGCTTCAGTTTAATGGATGATGGAAAATCTTGTCAGCAAAGAGACGAATCTGATAGATGTAAAATTAATAATCCTTGTGAACACCAATGCTTTGATACTGGCGTAGCAGTTAGATGTTCCTGTGATAGAGGATATAAACTAAATCCCGATAAGACCACGTGTGCAGGTACAACTTTACTTCTATTTAAATACCTATCCATACTTCAAAAATTATTCGTGGAAATATGAATTTTGCTTAAATTGTTGCTATTGTTGAATCACTATTACAGAAAGGAATTTTTTCGCACACTTTGCATAAAATATACATTACTGTATATTATTAATAGTTACTTAAAACAGTTTATACTTCATTGGAAAAATAATAGCTACTCAGAAGTATAATATTTATTTTTATTAAACTGTCTTAGTAATTTTGATTAAATTTAATTTTTAGATATTAACGAATGCGAAGGTGCACACCAATGTGATCCAACTCAAATATGCGTAAATGAACCAGGAACCTATGACTGCGTGGATGAGAGCGACAACTCTG
The DNA here is from genome assembly GCA_963942605.1 of Poecilus cupreus. Lineage (NCBI taxonomy): Eukaryota > Metazoa > Arthropoda > Insecta > Coleoptera > Carabidae > Poecilus > Poecilus cupreus. The sequence goes on from OZ012715.1 coordinate 14,335,104, forward strand.
CTGATTATGAGAAAGACAAATGCCCTCTTGGTTACATGTATAATATATACAGTAACGTTTGTGATGGTAACAGTATTATTAAATATTTAATTTTTTTTTATTCACTGTTTGTTATTTTATAATAGATTTAGATGAATGCAAGTTGTTATTGGACGATTGTGAAGATGGCAAAGTATGTGAAAATACTGTGGGTTCATATGCATGTGTAGACGAAGATCCTACTAAACCCAAAAAAGATGATGAAAATCCTGATTGCCCTCCTGGTTATTATTTCAAATCTGCCATACAATCTTGCGCAGGTATTTAACAATGCTTTATGGCTGTAAATTGGGCAAATCTGTTTACCATGTTTCTTAACTCTCTTTGATAATTAATTACAGTAGAGCGTCGATTATCCGGTCGTTCGGTTGGTCGACGTTCAGATCATCGACGCTCTACTGTATTAGGAATTTATAAAAAACAATAAATTTGAAGGGTTTCGAGTGAAACATGGAATTATTAATATAACAATATATTTGCTTTTGAAATGCGAGACATGCACACTTACTCAGAATTAAGACAGGTATTCCATTGGGAACCAAATATATTCTAATAAATTTTGTTGTCTAGATATTGACGAATGCTCAACAGGCCAAGATGACTGTAACCGCGATTCCCAAATATGTCTTAACACACAAGGAGGCTTCACTTGCCAAAACCGTGCTTCAAAAACAAACTGTCCCGCTGGCTTTAAAATCAACATGATCGGTGTTTGCGTTGACATAGACGAATGTAGAGAAAATGTCGAAGTTTGCAGCGAGGAAGAAGAATGTATCAACGAAGAAGGAGGATACAGATGTGTTGAATCCAACAAAACTGCCCCAGTAACGACAACATCTACAGCAGCTCCTGTTGTAGCTCCAGAAAAAGAAGAACCAGAAACAAGTGAAGAACCAGAAGTGGCTACTCCTCAACCACAAAATACAAGTCAACCGCCTGTTCCGGTGGTTCCACCGTATAGTCCGCAAGTTCCGCCATATAAACCATATATTCCACCACTGCCACCATATGCTCAACCTCAACCTTATCCGAATTATCCTGGTTATTATCCTTCTATTAGACATCCTCATGTTCCAGATGTTCAGCCTCCTCCTCCTGTTCCGTGCACAGCTGGATTTAAATATGTTGCTGCCGCGCAGAGATGTATAGGTATGTCGAAAAATTAAATCAACTTCACGTTTTTTAATTTTTTTAAAAGAGTATGTCAGATACCTTGTCCAATAAATTTTAAAATCCCTCATTATTTTGCAAGTGCTTTGGTTGTATGTAAACCATGTTGAGAATATTACATTTACAGGTTTTTTTCTATATTGCAATTTGCTTTCAATTTTTCTTTTTCTAGATATCGACGAATGCGTTGAAGATGAGCACTCGTGTGACAGCAATCAAGATTGCAGAAATTCCATCGGTTCTTTTACGTGTGTATGTAGAACAGGTTTCCAATTGGATTCAGTTACAGGAGCGTGTATCGGTAATAGCGTTTTAATTTTCTGTGGAATGCCACCTAAATCAAGTTGAGTGTAATTTTTGCAGACATAAACGAATGTCAGACAGGAGATCATGACTGCGTTCATTCGCAAAGATGCGATAATACGATAGGGTCCTTCCAATGCGTGCGTTATACAAGTTGTGGAACAGGGTACACTCTAAATGCTGCCAGCGGATTATGCGAAGGTAAACGGACAGTTGGTTATAATTACTTTGAATACTTGTAACTGTCCTAAAAAATAAATTATTTATTCGGTTGACATCCGTAAATAAAAACTTGAATCGAAAGTCGTGACGTGAAAACAAACGCTTAACTCGTGACATTTAACGATTTTAATTTTAGATGACGACGAATGCGCTCTAGGAACTCATGATTGCAAAGTTCTTGGACCGCAATACCAGTGCCGGAATACTTTAGGTTCTTTCCGCTGTGAAAGGAAACGCTGTATAACTAATAACTGTTATGAACATCGAACTATTTATACTCTTCCAACTACAATATATTTACCAGCAGCTAGTCCTAGCCACCACCAAAATAATAATAACAATAAAACTCCTTTGACTACTGTTCAACTAAAGCAGTGTCTACCCGGATATGTTAAAAACGCTAATAACTATTGCGATGGTAAAATAAATATGCATAAATGTAGGCCAATTATATTAAAATAAATTTATGTTTAGATATAAACGAATGTGATCAAAATCCATGTGCAAAACATCAAAAATGCGTGAATACTCAAGGTTCATATCAATGTATAAATTTAATTCGTTGTCAACCAGGGTATAAAATCAACGATGATGGAACAGATTGCGAAGGTAATTTAAAACTATACTCGTGTTATTTTCATTGTTGATTATCTGCTCGTTTTCATAGATATTGATGAATGCGAATCTGGGCTTCACAAATGTTCTGGGTTGCAACAATGTATCAATCGAGAAGGTTTCTATATCTGCCAGTGTCCTCCAGGACATAAAACAAATAAAGCAAATCAGTGCGAAGACATAAATGAATGTGATTTCTACAGAGGACAACTGGTAATTTAATAATTAAATTTGTTTATTTACTTTAATAATATATTTTCTAAAGGAATAAATCTGTGGTTTGGAGGAAAAACCAGTTAAGTCATTATTTTGAGTTATTTGCGTTTAAAATTTTACAAGTCACCTTCATAAATACCTTAAAATTATTCCAAATATCTATCTAATATCATTTGTATTTTAAAGAAAATTATAAGATACATGCCAAACTCGACAAAATTGATGTATACATTTTAACATACAACTAAATGGAACTTGTTTTTCCTCAAAAAATGTCACATATCTGTTTTTTTTTTTTTCTCAAAATTGACACTTAACTGGTTATCTAAATTATAAAAATCAGAAACATCGTTTTAAGGTCATCAAATGAAAATATACATAAATATGTATCAAAGCCCGCACTTAACTCAATTTTCCCAAAAAAGAGACTTTACTGGTTTTTCCTCAAAACCACAGAAATAATTAGATGGGTATCAATCCTTTTAATAAAATATTAATCACTCAACGTTTTTATCTTACATAGATCATCCTCGGGATTGGAGTGTCATTATAAAATACAAAGTAATGTTTCACATGTAGTTCGTTGTCAAAAATAATAAAAAAGTACGTCAAAATAATTTTAGTTAAATCACCATGAAACAATTTTATAATTTTGACATATATTTTATTATTTTTGATGACCAACTACATGTTGAACATTACTTTGTATGTTACATTAACGCTTCGCTCCTGAGGATGACGTATGTAAGGTGGAAACGTTAATATTTTATTAAAAGTATTGATACCCACCTAATTATTTATTCCTTTATAACTTCTCCAAACCAGTAATATTCAAATTTCAATATATTTGCTATTAGATATGTGGGCGCAACGCCGAATGTGAAAACACAGTTGGTTCCTACCGATGCCGATGCAAAGAAGGTTTTCGACATGTAGGTGATGGAAAAATTTGTGAAGACATTGATGAATGCAAAGAAAATCAAAATTTGTGTGAGCATTCTTGTTTAAATGTTTGGGGAAGCTACAGATGTGCTTGTAAACCAGGATATAAAATGAATCCGGATAATAGGTATTAATTATTAATATCAGGAGACACATCAAATTATAATTAATCATTATTTTAGGACATGTACTGATATAAACGAATGCGAAATGTTTAAAGATAAACAACTATGCATTGGAATCTGCGAAAATGTACCTGGTAGTTATACTTGCCGTTGCCCTGAAGGTTATAGATTAGGTTCGGATGGACGAACTTGTCAGGGTAAATTACAGCTAATTTTAAATTTATTGCAAGATGTTAATTTGTTTTATTTTCATAGACGTTGATGAATGTTCTCGAGGAAATATTTGTCCTACTCCTGATGATGTCTGCTGGAATATTCGTGGCTCTTATCGTTGTAATTCGATTAAATGCCCACAAAATTATGTACGAGATCCAGCCCAAAGAAAGTAAGTTATATTACTAATCAATAAAAATTTTGTGTACAGTACAAATAAATGTTATATTTCAGCCGTTGTAAGCGAAAGGTAGAATATTGCAATAACCGCGACATGGAATGTATTCGTCAACCAAGCACTTATTCCTACAATTTCATCACGTTCGTCTCAAATCTTCCACTACCAGAAGATGGCCAACTCGATCTATTCACTATGCGCGGACCTCAATGGGACACGACAACTAGCTTCCAAATGGAAATGCTAAACGTGCGTTGTCCACATGGAACTCCTAAAGCTAACAAAGACTACTTCCGTATGCGGCGTTCTGGAATGAACGAAGTGGTTTTATCGCTTGTTAGAGTCATCGAGGGACCTCAAGAAGCTGAACTGCAGCTCACAATGGAGGTATATCACAATGGAGAATATAGAGGATCTGTTGTAGCTAAGGTGTTCGTTATTGTATCACAATACGAATTTTAATTTCATTTCAATTTATTTTCAAGATCTTAATTGTATTTATGTGTATAGTAGGTAGAAATGATGTACTTATATCAAATACATGTTTTGTATTCTGAAGATTTGAATAGATTGTAAGTTTTATATATTGGAATAAAAATAGCTTTTTTCGGAATAGTTGTTTTATTAACCAACAATATAATATATAAATACAGAATTAAGAAATACGAACAGTAAAAAGGTTAAAATAAAATTCAATAATTCATAATCAATTAAAACATACGAAATACAATTTATTACAAATTATTCCTCATTTAAAAAATGTATCTTTTAATCCTAATCAGATTTAATTAGCGGTATGATCATGATACCATTATTTGCTTCATTTATCGTTGACCATCTCCCACAACGATGCTCTCGACCAATTCCAGCTATTAAATACTTCCCATCGGATGTAAACTGCATACTATTTACAAAACCTATCGCAGGAATAGTAATTAAAGGTGAAATGGATTTACAACCATTGGATAATTTCCATAAACGAATTAGACCATCTGTGGACCCTACATATACAACGCGATTAGAACGGACATCATGAGAAAAAGATAAATGGCTTACCAGATGCCAGAAGATCAGTGTTAACTAATGGTGATACGCTGGTGATCCATAACGGTTGATCATTTGTTTCATCGACTCCATGAGCACTTTTGACCGAACATAATGGTTTCTTTTTCATTGAACCCCATACACATAATTCTCTATAAAAATTCAATACATAAACATTATTTCTTTTAATTTATTTAACTTATCTTACCCAGAATCTCCACCGGAAACAAAATTTTCTTCGTTGATTAATTTAACACAATCTACTGTCCCCGTGCCGTTGAAGATAAGTTGCGACTCTTCGGCAATTTTCCATATTCTTATCGAATTGTCCATTCCTCCAGCCGTGATTGCTCGTTCTCTGGATAAAGCGTCTATTGCCATTATGCAGTCTTGATGACCGAACAAAGTTTCTAAATATGACATTTCGTCAAGAGTCCACACCTTCACAGATCCGTCTTTACTGCACGAGTATAAATGATGACTATTTTTTCGGAAAACAATACCCATTAAACTTTTTCGATGGCTTTTAAATGTATGTATATGCTTTAAAGTTTCTGGGTTCCAGATTTCTATATGGTTTGATTCGTCGCCTACTGCCTGAAATAGTCTTATTTTAAACTAAATATTACACAGTAAAAAAATTATAAACTTTCTAAATTGACAAAATTTTAACAAAACTTTTCCCAGACAGTACACCGTTAGTTTTTGTTAATTTAACATTTTACAAATTTAGCAAGTAACAAATTATTTTTGTGTATTTCGTAACTAAATATATTTGTGAATATAGTATTATTGACATTTATTTCTATGTGCTTTTAACTAAATATTTTGTTGTCATTTTATATAAGTTTTTTAGGGGAGTGTGTGAGTGTGACTAAAATTCATTGAGTTCTATCCAATTTGCAATCCTTCGGAACTTTTCTAATGTTCATTTGTCAAATGTGCAACGATTTAAAATGGCTGAATTACCAGAGGTACGAACCAAAAATTCTTTTTTAGGTTAGCTCGCTTCGTTCGCGCTTTTTCTAAGTAAACTCTAAGCCCGCAGAACTCACGCCCGATAAACGAATCACATTACGCATTTTTAATGAAACCTTTTTATAAATATTAACTTATTTTGGTTCATATCTCTGCTAAGTCGCTCATTTTAGATCGTTGCACATTTGACCATTTGACAAATGAACATACAGGTTTCGAGGGATTGGAAATTGGATAGCACTCATTGAATTTATGACAGATGCTCCCTTTTTTAGTCATAATAGAATTTCACAATTTTTATATTGTTGAATTAACAATTCAGCTTGCTATTGCAACAGTTAATATTTTATAGTATAAGAAAACTAAATAAGTTTTTAATTCCACGACAGACATTTTTTTTAACAATTTAGCTTAATTTACTTGTTATTATTGAGTCTATTTGTTACATTTTATAAATCCAACAACTAAATAAAAAAAAATTTTTTTTTGTTCAAAATTAAGAATAGACAAAATTTTAATTTAACAATTTGTAATGTTAAGTTGTTAATTTAAAACAATATTAACTAAAAATATTTAACAACTGCAAAATTAATAAATCGCAAATGATATTTTTACTATGTATAAAAAAATGTTGAAAAAACTTACCAAAAACTTGAAATCATCGGACACTGCTATACAAGTAATAGGATGTGAATGTCCCTCTGTTGTTGAACTTTTGGACTTTTTAATGAAGGGTATACTAGCAACCTTTCTCCTTTCGGATATTGACCCTAAAATCATTTTTGAGGCAATAAGATTATAGAAACGTATGTATATTTTAAATTGCGTACATTTTACTACTCGACCATCTTTGCTTCCCGAAAATACGAATTCATCATCAGATGTGACACATATACAAGTAACTGCATTTTTATGATCCTTGCAATGTAAAACATTCAAATAATTTGAATCTACACCTGTATATTGATCAGCTACTGTACTTCTGAATTTTCCAGTTTGTTTTAAATAGTCTTCTTTTAGTCTATTTGATACATCAGCATTAGCATCTGCGTCTTTGTCATTTCGTCGTTCTCTTTCTATAAAGTAAATGTATTGTATATCAAGTGTAGATGAGACTTAACTAATACAATACCTTGTTTCTCAATTTCCTCCAAGTAAACTTTAGCGAGTCTTAAGCGTTTCTCTTGAGCTGTTTCTTCCTCGTCAGATTCATCTTGATCATCTTCACTACCTAGTTCTGATTCACTTGTCAATTCATCATTTTCTATTTCTTTCATTTTTTTACTGGGAGTAAATTTTCCATTTTCTTTGGGCTTAAAAATAATAAATAATTTAATTGTAAAAAGTATCAACATAACCTTCATATTTTGAAATAAGGGTGTAAAGCTACCTTAGCATTATTTTTTCTTTTCCCTTTAATAAAGAAGGACATTCTGTAATATAATTTTTAGCGTAACACAATTATTTAGTTCTTTCATTCACAATTTATAAATTCATGTGGATTCAAACACGTGTGTTGTTTATCCTTAGTCCTTGGATCATCAAATAGATAAAATTGGTGGTAGGGCGAAAGAGGAGAGTTGCTATTGGTGCTACCTACAGAATTCAAAGATAGTCCCAGGAATTAGTACGCTAGTTGCTACCATCTCTTAGCAAATTCCTGAACTTCATACATGTAATTTTCTTGCATTATAACTGGAAAATAAGGTCCTTAAAAGAAATATTATTCAAATAAAATAGTTAAGAAATAAACTAATAAAATATTTTTGTTTGAAACATTTTCCTAGATGCGTTGTAGTTTTCGAGATCTAACTTTCAAAAACTTGTTGACTATTGCAATATTAAATGTCGGCCATCGATGAGGTAGACTACTGGTTTTTTGAAATGCTCACAGTGCGTTAAACCCAAGGATCCATTTATTTACCTAGAGCCTTAATCAAAAAATGTTTCAAATAAAAAAGTCTTTAAATTAAAAATAGAAGTATTTCATACATGAAATATTTTTTGATTAAGGGCCTGGATTCAGAGATGGAAGCCCTTTTGAATTTCTGTAATTATTTTTAAAAATACATCGTTAATCCAAATATGTTTCAAATAAATAACAGAGAAATAAAATACAAACAATTTCTTATTTGAAAATATTTCTGTAAATATAATAATTTAGCCAGAAATCTTTAAAAGCTGTTAGAAACTTTACGAAAGTGAATCGCCCAAGTGTGAAAATACATTAATAGGTGAATAGATAAAATAAAATCGTAGTATTTTAACATCGATATGTCTTACCGCTGGCCTATGGAAAAAAATATATGTCACGTTCAGCGTGTAACGGATTTGTGAGCGGGTTTTAACCATGGAAACGCACATTTAGCACCGGAAGTGCGACAGGGATAATTTTTAGGGTCGAGGATTACGAATTTGATGTCAAAATTGTAAAATTCAAAATGGCGAATCCAATATGTCCGACATATTTTCAAAAAATTCATTAAATTCAGCTATAAAAGTATATAATAGGGTTTTTGCGGTCGCTGATTAAGAATTTGATGTCAAAATTGTTAAATTCAAAATGGCGGATCCAATATGGCGGACACATTTTAAGTGCACGAGACATCCAATATCTTACTCGTTTAACTCGTTTAACGCTTTTATTAAAAATTTATACTTTTCTTCATAATATTTGTATTATACAACATGAGATAAATGTATACAACAGCAATATAAATTTGGAAAATTATTCTTCAGTTAATCCAATCGTTTTAAAACGTGCTAGTTTTTGATTAGATTTCGAATATCTACTACAGGACTGAAAAAAAATGTTTTAAACCAATTAATTTTATTAACTATTTGAATTCAACCATTTTTCTTTAAATGCACTTACTTTCTGGTTATCATACAAGAAATTTACACGTATAAAGTTAAATATGTGCTAAAAAATGGCGACAACAAAAAGTTTTTCTAGATTTCTGATAAATAGTTATCTTTATAGAAAAATTTTCAAATAAGAATTTGTTTGTATTTTAATTCTTTATGTTATTTATTTGAAACATGTTTAATTAAGGATATACTTTCTAGAATAATTACACAAACACAAAAGGACTTCTATCTCTGAATCTATACCCTTAATTTAAAAAATTGGTTAAATATGAAATACTTTTTTTTAATTTTAAGACTGTTTTATTTGAAATATTGTTTGATTAAGGCAAATAAATGGAACCTTGAAATCAACGCACTGAGAATTTCAAAATACCAGTAGTGTACCTTATCGATATATCATATTTCATATAACAAAAGTCGGCGAGTTATCAAAATTTAGATCTTGATAACTACAACAAAACTAAGATTAAGTTTCAAATAAAATAGTTATATTTGATTATTCCTAAAATATTTTATTTGAATGATTCTTCTTTTAAAGCCCTTGATTGTCAGGAATTTGCTATGAGATGATTGCAATTAGTAAATTTTAAACAGTTTACAATACAAATAAAATAAAATTATTGGTTCATTTTATAATTTTCAGTAGCTGTTTTATTTGTACCATTTTCCTAACAGGCAAACGAATATTTCTCCGCAAATATACTGAATATGGAGTTGCTGATATTCTCAGTTCGAACAATATGTTTAGTGGGACAGAGAGTTGAGTATTGCTCAACCAAGTATATATTGTCCATGGTAATATACCATCTTATATATTTGGCATATCTTGAATTATTAGACCTGTTCATAGTCATCCCTATCCTTGGTGATCCTTCGATTCATTCGCCATCTATGTTTATCATTTCAAGGTTCTCAAACTGACAACATTACATTTGTGACTCTGACATTGCGGAGTTTGAAATCGTTCGATCCCCAAAGATAAAAACATTTTAAATTGATATGGTTACAGTGTTTCACATTAACCGTATGATGTATTTTTTGCATTTTCAAAATGTTGCTAATTTTCTTAGTGTTATTACTATCTGTTGTACCCATACCAGCCAGTAGGAATATTGCAGAATTACCGAACTGCGCGGATAAAAATCATAAGCAAGGGTAAATACCATCACTATCATTTGGGTTATATTTCATTAAAATATTTCCATGTTTCAGATGGATACTAGTTAATACATTAGATGGGAAGCTTACTGCATTAGATTACAATGATAATGGTAAAGAAATTTGGAGCGTTGAGACAGGGCCAGGGCCAATGTTATCATCTAACATAGATCGTCTAGAAGTAAACATTGTCATGAAAGATATTAAGTACATATTCATTTGTTTTTTTTTACAGCTCTCTAACAATGGTCATTGGGTCAGAATCATTCCATCTTTAACTGGTAGCTTGTATAAATTTAATGGCGACACGATTGATGCAATACCTATAACAGCAGATAGTTTGCTAACAGCTTCATTTCGATACTTAGACGACTTGGTAATTGCAGGTAAGTAATTTTTACATCAATATTAGTATTTAGATACTTATGAACTATACCTATAACAGGAGGAAAAGAACGTCGTACATATGGAGTAGTCCTTAATTCTGGGAAAGTATTATATGAATGTTCTATTGACGGTTGCAAAAACCGTACAGATCATGATAATTTTGAAGATCTTCTTTTACTGGAACGTACTACACAAACAGTTAGAGCTGTAGAACCAAGGTCAGGCCTGGAAAGATGGAATTTCAGTGTTGGTCAACTGAATCTTAAATTCCCTGAGTTAAGTTGTCATGGGAATCTTAATGCGAATAGTGTTAAATTCAACATGAAAGCCGTTGTTCCTGAAGGGTTGGTGTATGCGTTTGGACAGAATAATAATATTTTATGGAAGAAACAAGTAAGATGAAAAAAAAAATTAATAAATAATATTTAATTTTTACATGTAATTTTTAGTTTTCAGCTCCAGTGGTTAATGTTTGGTCATGGGATGGACATAATGCTAAATCCATTGATTTATTTAGCGATACGAAATATTCATGGAGTTATACTAATAATATCGCACCAGCTTTATATATTGGAATGCACAATAAACAGGTACAATTTTTATTTTATTTTTTTTTCTGTGCTCTATTTAATATTATAATTTCAGTTATACATACATGAATCAGTAATATTACAAAAATATCTAACACTTAGCAATAAAAATGACCGAAATCAGTTAACGGAAATCGGTAGCGTTTCCAAAATTCCATGGCGACCATTTCCGGCCAAAAGTTCATCTCTAGCAATTATTAATGTTGACAATTCTAATGAGATTGATGATACTGAAAGCTCAAACCAAATTACTACAGCATTATCAGTTTTGTACGCCTCAGAATATGTGAACGGTAAATATTTCATAATTTATTTTAAATAGTAAATAATTTATTAATTTATTTTTGCAGGAAATGGATTTTATTTGTATACGTCAGAAGCTATTGATAAACAAAATAGCATTCAGTGTGAAAACAATGTTACAATTGAAGATGTAGATGACAATAATGACGAGACTGAGGACGATACTCCTGTTCAAGTAATAATAGTATCTCTTTGGTACTGGTGGAAAGAAGTGACAGTAATAGCAATAACTACTGCTTTTGCGTTCAATGTAATTATCAACAAACATCTTTTTACAAGACTTAAATTAAGACCTGAATCTACATCAGGATTCGTAGATGACAGTTCTACTAAAAGTAGAGAACAACCAAACATTCCTGTGTATGTTAAAAGTCATTCCGAATCTAGTGACAAAGAGTTTATTTCTCGGTACTTAAATGATTTTGATCCTTTGCTTTGCTTGGGCAAAGGCGGATTTGGAGTTGTATTTGAAGCTAGAAATAAAATTGATGAATGTAGTTATGCTGTGAAGAGAATTACTCTGCCAAATAAGTAAGTTACTTTTTATGTTATTATAACATACATACATACACACACAACGCAACTCTATATCTCACTCAGTACGTTAGTTCGAACCCAGGAACACAATCAACCAACAATCAATATCCTCCAAACATTCCTATCCTGGCACATCACTTTCTCCTCGTCCACATTCATACATGCTCGTCTATTCTTTACACTCGGAATCAACGTTTCGAGATGGTCAAACCACATCAACTGAATCACTCCTACTTTCTTAACAACATTCTTCTCAATCTCACACTCCTCATACACCAATGTACCTCTTTCCCACAACAGTTATATGTCTTTCATGCTTCTTCATGTTATCATAAGTCAAATTTATTTTTTTCTTCATGTTTTAGACCAGAATCGCGAGAAAGAGTAATGAGAGAAGTGAAAGCATTGGCTAAGTTGGATCACAGAAACATAGTTAGGTACTTCAATGCATGGTTAGAATCACCCCCGCCTGAATGGATTGACGATTTCGACCGAGTCTGGAATCAGTAAGTTTATCTATAATTAAATCTTTCACATTATAATAAATATTTTTTTAGGGATACATTAACAGAAGGATTCGACTTTTCCAAAACTACTAAAACACCACAAAAAGTAGATTCATCTGTAGTGATAGATTTCACTCAGAGTAATACATCAAAAATATTTAGTACATCGGATTTAAAACTTCCTGATATTAATTCCAGTGGTTCTTTTATCGTATTTGAAAAAAGTAGCGGATACGAAAAGTCTATAACAGCTACAGAAGAAGAGAGTCAAGATACCTCGAGTAACTTTGTCGTGAAGTATGATGACAAGAAGTACAATAAAAATTCTCGATCTTCGCCCACCGTTTTTACTTCCGGAAAAGTGTTTTTATATATCCAAATGCAACTTTGCCAAAAGAAAAGTTTACGAGACTGGTTGAAAGATAACTTAAATAGAAGTAATACAGAAATAGTGAATGTTTTTGATCAAATCGTTTCAGCTGTTGAATATGTTCACCTCAAAGGTCTTATTCACAGAGATTTAAAACCTAGCAATATATTTTTCTCCATGGATGGAGAAGTAAAAATTGGTGATTTTGGGCTTGTAACTGGGATGGAGGAATGTAGTGGAGAGAATGTGAGCTTGGCTAAAAATTTGGATGGTTTTGAAAAGCATACACAAGCTGTAGGGACGCAGCTCTATATGAGCCCAGAGCAGCTGAATGGACTTAAATATAATTATAAGGTTGATATTTATTCTTTGGGAGTCATTTTGTTCGAATTACTTGTTCCGTTTCATACTGCCATGGAACGGAATAAAACTTTGAGTGAATTAAGGAAAAATCGGTTTCCTGAAAAATTTAGACACGACTTTGAGAAGGAGGTAATTATTAACTTTATTATTACTTATGATTATTATGTGAGAGTTGATGGTTGTGAAATATCTTTTTGGTTGTTTAATTATATATGGATGTGTTGTTACGAAAGGCATTGAATGGAACGGATAGTGTACGTTTTGGTGGACGTATAGTGCCTGCGTTAGCCTATGCGGATGATGTTGTTGAGTTGTTGAAGAGAATGATTGTGTACATAAATGAAATAGGGAAAGATTTAAATCTATTATTGAATATTGATAAATTTAAAGTGTTAGTTTTGGGAAGAATGATTTAGTGCCTGATTGTAATGTTTGAGTGAATGTTGTAATATTGGAACAAGTGAATGAATTTGAATATTTGGATTTGGGTAATATGTTTTCGAAGGGATGAACGTATTGACCGAGAGATTGAAAGGCGGGTGTCTGCAGGGTGTAATACCCATAATGGGTAAAAGGCGTATATATATATATATATATATATATATATATATATATATATATATATATATATATATATATATATTTATTTTTATTTATTCTATTTTAGTACCACCTGCTTCTGCTGATGTTGTCCGAATCTCCAGAAAAACGACCGACCACCTACGGAATACGGGCAAGGCCTCCGTTGGGCAATTCCACTACAAACTGTGATTACCATTTTGAGTTGCCTCCAAGACAGTGATTTATTAGTTTATACATGTTTTTCAATAATGTTAATCAGTATTTTTAAGTTAATCATGTATGACTGATGTCTGTAAATACTATTTTAAATAGAGATAAATATAAGTGATTCTAAATTTGTACTGTAATTGGAAATTATTTCCTGTTGTACAAAGTAACAAATAAAAACCAAAAAATATATTTGTTTGTCTAACCATTTTGAATAATTAATATGAAATAATTTAATTGTACAGTAACAAAAATTTATTTATTCAATGTTTGAAATATATTTTATAGCATTATCGCCAAATATTTATAGATGTAGATTTAAAAAGAATACGAAAACGCTTAAATATATTTACCTGTTCATTATCATAAATATTTAAAGCAATTTCACTTTTTAAACAAATACAATAGACGGGGATTTCAAATATTTACATATATTAAAACAATTGGCTATATCTTTCTCGTTAAAATTTGAAAGTTGCACTAGATATCATCTTACAAACCGCAGATCTAAATATTTATTTCATTTTCTGTTCCACATATAACTTAATAAATTCTGTTATGATATTTACTTTACCTACTTTCAAATGTAAACAATATTATTTTGTCTTAGATATACTTCCTCCAATACGCTCAAGATATAAAGGCGGCCATCATTCAGCGTTATTACAAAGAAGAGCGATTCTGGAATCATCATCACCCCGGTAAACACCATTTTCCGACGTTGTTAAAGCCATCATTCGTCCACGCTGTTAATTAATGATAATAGTCAATTATTATTAATTTTCGTTCGCTTGGAACATGAAATATTTAATAAGTTGAAAAATCTTTCAGAAATCTCAATTGCAAAATAAAAAAGACATAGTTTATATTTTATGAAAGATTTATTTCGTTTCTATGCATAAAATTTGAATAATTAGTCATGATATCATTTATTATTATATTTATTCACGAAGCATAAGAGTTACATCAATGATGAAAATAACATTTTCACGTGGTAATAATTATAAATTTAAATAAACCACACATTGGAAAATGTTAATATATTTTTTGTAATTTATATCTTCATTGTTTAATAGCAGTGACTAGGATGAATTAATTATTTCAGACTAAATTAAAACAGATAAATAAACAAATTTTTATTTCCCATGGTACTAAAATTTCTGTAAGAAAATAAGTGTGTATCATAAAGATGAAACAATACACTTCTTGACACCTAATATGTAAATGTGCTAATTTGAAGATTCTTTTTTCTTCTTTACAAAAAATGCATACTTAGCACTTGGCATGTATGTTTTAAATCATCTGTAAATGTTATTTATTTTACTAATGAAGCTGTGCAATAAGGCCGTTGTCCTGTTTAGCTTCAAAATAAACAAAAATATACAAAATGCACTTTAAAACGATAATATAACACGACGTATAATATTAACGAAGTATGTAAGAATAATGACGGAAAAAGAACACGAACTGTAATTATAAACAAAAATAAATAATTGTTAGTATGTAATTTGTTTGAAAATAAATAAATATAATGATTTATTTTTAAAAAGATATGCTAATGACGCAAGTATTGGTATAGGTAGTGTAGTAGATGGTAATAGGTACAGCAGAAATGTTGAAATAATTGCAGTTTTCCTACTGCATCTCTCAACCAGCATCAATTTACTCAAATAAAATTAAAAACTACAAACGTTTAAAGCCAGCATGTATGATGAACACGTAGTAGTAGTAATGGTAAGTTCTATGACTATAGATAGTCATAGGATAGAAAGAGACAGTTAGCGCTTATTGCTGACAGAGCTACATGTGATCCACGGCAAACAAGGCATGAGTAGAAGCAAGTGTGCTAGCTAGCAGATAGCAAGCACAGCGCGCTGACTTCTTGTTGATTACTCAGTGATTCCGTCTGATTTGATGCATGTGTTGTGATGTTTTCAAACAGAAATGTGCGTTCTGTACATGATTAATGATAAAACTTAGTGACAGTGTAGACATTTGTGATTGTAATAGTGCCTTCATATAATGTTCTAACGCAGTGGTTGTTTTGACATAATACAAACAAATTTGAAATTGTTATTGTCGGACCTTATCGCAATTGACGCTATTTGGGTAAATGTGCTGCAAATCTGTTTTAAAAGTAGATCGATGCTGCAGGAAAAACAAAGAAGTGAAATTATGTTATATACTTTTATTTGCATATTTTTAACGCACAACTAAATAACTTTCTACATGTGTATTAATTAACATTTCATTACCAGTTTAACTGCACCTAATCATATAACATTTTGTCCGCAATATACAGTGTTCGGCACTTGTTGAAAATAAACACAAATCTTGGGCGTAAAATATGACGTATTCCGCCTACAGTCTGAACAATTACAAATAATTATCATAATTGGTAAACGCGTATAGATGTCTGCAAGAGCGAATGGAAAGGCAAATGCCGAACTTACCAACAATGGCAAATTGTACAAAACATTCTCAATGCGTTTGCTTAATAGCTACAAGAAAAGCAGCATGCAAGAAGTCCAAGAAATGCTCAAAACCAAATTTAACCGTCTTCATTCCGGACTGAAAAAACGCAGGACAGTCTCCGTCCAAGAAATGTTTACGAATTCGAATCAGAATCAGAAACATCCGATCTTCTACGTGCCAAATCCGCTAACGCCAAATCAATCCTCAACAGATTCGCTCGATGAATTCGGGCCGAATTCTTTGCCGCAGTCCGACTCTGCAAGCGGCCTAACATCGCGGAATTTTGATTACGAAAATGGATACAGAAACATCAATGTTTCCAGGAAATTCAGCGGCCAATTCGCAGGTTGGTTCGAGTGTAAATCTAGTAGCAAGGAAACTGACAATTTCAAGCGATTTTTTCGCGAACCGAATACAAGAAAATTTAGTTTTAATCGTTATGAATCATTAACATGTCCTGTAGAAGAGCCAGAGCCGGATTACGATCAAGACGAACCTGTTGTTGAAGAAAAAAAGTGTTCTGTTCGGAGATGGTCCGTGGCTGATAATCCTAACTATAGGCGGCTTTTTAGGTAATTTTTTTATTTTATTCTGCCAAATATTAGATATTTATCTGCGCCTTTTCGGCGGCCTAAAAATTGCAAGTAATTCTTGAAATCGTTAGAATTTCGATGTGTTCAGACCTGGCGTTAAAATTTTATCAGGAAAATTTGAACTACCTTATAATTATGTTTAAGGACGATCCATTTAGATCGATTAATTGCTAATAGTGCATTTAAATATTTGTTGTTCTAAATTTAGATGTTGCTTAATGTTTACTTTCAGAACAAGTTTTTTGTTATTAGATTAAAAAAGTTGAACATGACACTTAATAATTGCTTCTATTGTGCAATATTGCAATTTCTGCAATTGCACATCTGAAGAATCGGAAGAGGTGCATTAGTTTGTTTATAAGCAATTAGAAAAAACGTGCTTATAGTGTTCTCTGATGCACGCTTCCCCAAATATTTCGTAAGTCGCATAATACACCATGACTTATTTTAATGTCAAGGTCAAATTTATACAAAACACCAGTACCAGGCACTGTAGTGCTATATGCGGCACAGGTACAAATTCAGGTAAAATATTGCTTGGCTGTTGATCACAAAAATTGAGCTCAAAAAAAACTCTTCTATTCAACAATTACCTTGCATCATGTGAAAAAACTGAGCTATGTTCGGAATTTAATTTCATAGAAATATGAATGATATAATCGCATATTTTTTATTTAAATTATTTTTCATGATAGAAATATTTGCATAAATTTATAATTATGTTCGGAATGGCATTTCGAAATATTTTTGATCACGGATCTATTGTAGTAAAACTAAAATGAGAAGATTACCTATTGTATTTAAGATTTTTTATTTAACTGAATAACAGATTAAGACTTTAATGGTGTACTCGTAAATTGTTTGAGTATAATTAAACAAGAGTTCGTCGTTATTTAAAATTATTTGGTTCGCGTAAATAATTTTAATATTTACGTGTACACAGGATGTCAATAGTTGCGATTTTTAAATCCCGATAAGAGTTAATTTGTAAATGTCCTTTAAATTTGAAATCTAAATATAGTTTGCTAAACTTCTAATTTTAAAATGTAATTGTGATGTTAATTGCATTTAGAATTAGAAAGATATATTAAGAGTTTTCTCTTTTAAAAGAATGTAGGCATAAAATTTTGATGAAAAGTATACATTAGTGTCAAAAATGATGTATGTTGATTAAATGAAATCTACTTAAGAGCTCAACGTAATAAATTGCAAAATGTAGGTTTAAAAGTAATGAAAACTGGTTTACTTTTGTTTATTTAGACATAGCACTAGTTTCACGGCCGGATTTACAAAAAAGTCGAATACGAACGATGAAAAATGGCAATCAAAACAAACAAATTCGCAACCGGACTACGGGGATTCAGTCAGTTTACATTCGGTCCGGCTACACAGCGACGGTAGCCCAGATCGACGGTCAGGGAGAAAGAGCATCGGCAGCATCAGCAGCAACTGCAACGGCAAGTCCAAGTCCGAAGCGGATTCTGGCCAGAGAGCTGTGAAGAATGTTAATTCTTGCGCGGATGACTCGTCTGGCTATTACAGTTTTGTTGCCAGCGACGGATGTGAACAAAGACCGGAAACAGAGTTGGTTGTGGCTACTGACCGAAGCGCTCGAATGAGTAAGGAACACGACCAGGTGTGTTTTATGTTTTGTTTTCACTGTTTTTGACATCGCCCATCAAAATCTCCGCTATTTTTAATTTGGCTGAATTTTAACACTGCCCACACTCATAACTCATAAGGGTTACATGTTACAAGCAATAATCCTGTTGCGGTTACTATATATTTTCGTTGCGCCTTGTGGTGAACCACAGAGTTTTCACTATTTTTAATCTGACTAATTTTTAACAATACCCACACTCATAACTCATAAGAGTTACACGTTACAAGCAATAACCCTGTTGTGGTTACTATATATTTTTGTTGCGCCTTGTGGTGAACCACAGCGGTTTCACTATTTTTAATCTGGCTAATTTTTAACACTACCCACACTCGTAACTCATAAGAGTTACACGTTACAAGCAATAACCCTGCTGTGGTTACTATATATTTTTGTTGCGGCTTGTGGTGATCCACAGAGTATTCACTGTTTTTGACATCGCTCATCAAAAGCACAGCTATTTTTGGCCTAGCTAATTTTTAACACTGCCCACAATCATAACTCATAAGAGTTACATGTTACAAGCATTAACCCTGTTGTGGTTACTATACATTTTCGTTGCGGCTTGTGGTGAGCCACAGAGTTTTCACTGGTTTTGACAACGCCCATCAAAATCTTCGCTATTTTTAGTATTTTTGATCTGACTAATTTTTAACACTGTCCACACTCATAACTCATAAGAGTTACATGTTACAAGCATTAACCCTTTGGTGGTTGCTATACATTTTCTTTGCGGCTTGTGGTAAGATTTATAATAATGTAGTTTTTTGCATATTTATATTAACACATATTTTGAAAAAAAGCATGGGTCAAAATCGTTATGTGCTACTTCACCTCCGATTTGGATGAAACTTTTGTGAATGTATCAAATTTTGCGAAAAACTAAAGGAGAAAATACTAACAAGTGGCGATCGAACTCGAATGACCTTGAAAACACAGTTTAATGGGCCACTTTATTCGTTTAACGTAGAACATGGAAGCGAACTTATCTTCCGATAAATTCCATTAAAAATAAGTACTGTGATTCAAGTTTTTCGAGTATGAGTTGAGAGTTGTGTAGGTTTAGAGTTTGTGAAATGATTTACCTAAAGTAATGACGTTCAAACTCTTTAAAAGTGGCCATACAAATTAGAAACAGTTTTTTTGTTGGTTTATAAACAGAACCTAGTAAATTAATTTTGTCACAGGTCATTAAACAAACATAAAATGTCATTAATGATACAGCAATCAAAACATATTTGACATCAATATTAAAATAAAACTTTATCAAGTTTATGAGAGCTGCGTAATTTATAATTTTAAATTCAAAACAGTATTGGCGTCACAAATAAATAAATATTTATTTAATAAAAATATACGTCACAGCAACTAGTCATTTTTACAATTGCGTTAAAATGATCTGAATTTGATATCAAATAAAATAAATAAATGGCCAATCTCGGTGGCATAGTGGCTATATCACTAGCCTAGCACGCCAAAGGTCGTGGGTTCGAATCCCACTGAAGAACTTGGTTGTTAACATAAACTCACAATCATCCACTCATTAAGTGGCATATGGCCAAAAGTAGTTAGTCCGCTTACCATCTTCAAAATAATAATAATAAAAAAATCTGGTGTGGGCACCACACTACTTTCTTATACAAATAAAACCAACTGAATATGTATGACTTGTTCCTTACGTATAACTATTGTGACATTTATTTGACATATGGATATTATACCTGTTTAATTTTGTGTTCTCAGCTATGATGTTAATTTAAAATATTAATTAATATCTAGCCTTTAAAACTTTCTAACTAATAATACAAATATTGCTTTTATATTTTTATATTTAAAACGACACATATTTTTGACACTTCACAATTATTTGACACGTTTGACACATAGATGTTAAAAATATTATTGTTTTTGTTCCCAGTGTAACAAAGATTACTGAAATGTATTACTAAATACATAATTTAGTTTTTCCCAAAATTTGAAGCATGTACAAAAAAAGTACAAATAACATTTTATATTCCAAATATTCTTGCTAACATCTTTCATTTAATATATTACTTACTTATAATTTAAACATGAATAAACTTATTGCTGTAGTACGCATCGTAATATGGCGATTTGTAATATTTTTCAAAATACGGAATTTCCCCAAATATGACTTAAAATTGTAAATTTTTTTTATTTCATTTCTTTATAATATTTGCGCCAAGAAACCCATTGCAGCAGACCGCATCGTCATATCTCTAATATTTTTCGAGATATGACGATTTTTTATATTTTCCGAAGAGCAACTTTGAGGGGCTGTAAGTCGAAAACTATACAAGATATCGAAAAATATCTCCAGTTTTGTGTTTTTCGTGCCATTCATATTAAATTAGTAAATTTTGAAAATTTTGAAATTTTTTTGAATTTTTTTTCAAAATTTCGATTGGAGATATACCGACAAATATGAAAGATACAGACTTGCAGTGTTCACCAATCGATTCAGCTCGATCAAATACATAAACCCTGAAAATTTCAGAAAAATCGGACAACCGGTTTAAATGTTAGAGCAAAAAGTATGAAAATGGCCAAATTCAGGCCAAACGTCAAGGGGTACCTATTGACTTTTGGGACAAAAAACGTCATTTCCAGGCTTTTTGCTCTAACTTTCCATCTCGTAGAGCGATTTTTATGAAACTTTGCATACTTATGTATTTCGACGAGCTGAATCGATTGGTGAACAGTGCAGATCTGTATCTTTAATATTTGTCGAGTTATCGCCGATAGAAAATTTGAACAAAAATACAAAAAATTTCAAAATTTTAAAAATTTACTAATTTGTTATATAAGGCACCAGAAACGCTAAACTGAAGAGAATTTTTAGATATCTCGTGTAGTTTTTGAATTACAGGCCCTTAAAGTTGCACTTCGAAAAATACCAAAAATCGACGTATCTCGAAAACTATTAGAGATCTGACGATGCGCTCTGCTACAATGGGTTTCTTAGCGCTTATATTATAAAGAAATGTAATAAAAAATATTACAATTTTAAGTGAGGATATTTCGTGAGTTTCAAATTTTTCTATCCATCCATCCTCACTCACAGACATCATTCAGAAATTGGTCTTAACGGATTCAGTGGACGTCAAAATATGTAAAAATATATCATCACGCCTTTTATCCATTATGTCAAGTCATGAGCGCCTGTGGGATTCGAACTGAGGATCTCACAATCCACAGTCCGATGCGTTACTGCCACGATAAAGTAATGGAGCTATTTTTACTTTGGTCATCATATGTCGCCTGTTGAGATGATGATTGTAAATTTATGTAAACATAAATGACCATGCTCTTCATTGGGATTCGAACCCACAACTTTTGGTGTGCTGGGCTAGGGAACATTTATTTATTTATCTATAGTATAGGGTAAATGCGTTATCCCCAACTGAAGTTTTATTTTAAGTGTGTTTGCGAAACTATTACAATAAATTAGTTAATAACATTAATTAACTATCTAATTATAGTAAAAACTGCAGTAGACTCTCAATTTTTATTATAATTAGAGAAACTACATCTTGCACAAATTTATTGGTGACATAACTAATGCTTTAAGAAGTGGGCACATGCAAGTGCTAATGGAATAATTTGCAAAATTATTCAATCAGTTATATTGAATAATATATTATGAACACGGACATGAATATAAATTTGAAGAAAACACATAAGGAATTTAGTTGAGCGTGAAATTTGTTGAGACAACGAGGATTTCTCTAAATGTAAATGCTAAATGTGTTTCATAAAATATTAAATTGAGAATATTTTATTAGCATGTTATAAGATTTTATAGACTCATTGAAATACTTTGTCAGATGATTCACTTATATTTCCTCTACTGAATTGAATCATGATTATCAGTATGTCTCACACATTTTTGCGGCACAAGGTTTAATTGCCAGGTAATAAATAAAATATTTGCTAAATGATTACAACAAACTGATTTGTAAATGTAAAATGCACAATATGACTTTATTATCTGTAGTATATTTTTGAAAGATAAGAAGTATGACTATTTGTTTATGAATTATTTTCTTTAAATAATATAGCGTTTATGATTCACAAGTATGCAATTGGCAGTTTATTAACTTAGCTTTATGAATACGATTACTTGATAATAGTTCAGTGGTTTTCAAACAAATATTTATTTGGTAATGATTAAAAACTATTCGTTATATGAATGCAGTGTTTATAATATGCAGATGTTATTTCACACTTCATTAGTCACTGTGATTAATTCACTGCTTTGTTTTATAAATACTGATTAAAAAGCATTTTTATGATTTGTACTACTTTACCTTCGATTTGGATGATTCCTTTTGATTTATATTTTATTTTACTCACAATTAAAGGGAAAAATATTATTAAGTGCTGTTCGAAAACTTAATTCATTACGTGGATTGCGGAAGCGAGCTTATCTTCAAATAAGTTCCATTAAAAATAAGTACTGTGATTCAAGTTTGTAGTGCGTGAGATGTGTAGGCTTAGGGTTTGTCGTGAGTGAGCTTATCTATACAGATATATTCCATATAGTCAAAATTTATGCATAACGCTGAATACACCTTCCTATTTTCAATAAGAATGTTGATGCGGAATTTAGCTATAGGTAAGCTCGCTTCGCCCGCACTTTTCTCGAACAAACCCTAAGCCTACACAACTCACGCTCGACAACTCGAAGATAAGTTCGCTTCCATGTTGTAGGAATAAAGTGAACTATTAAACTATTTTTTCCTTTAATTGGGAGTAAAACAGGATACAAATCAAAAGGAATGATCTATTTTTTGCATGCAATTATGTCCAAAATCAATTTACAATTTCTTAACAAGTAATAAAATAGTGTTTATTCAATTGAAATTACGCTTTAATCTGGAACCAGGAGTAGAGACTTTGTCACCCGTAGTTCTATTTTTAAAATAATTTCAGTAAGATTAAGTAATTGAGACATAAATATAATTGTCATAATATAAAAATAATAGCAGTAAATTACAAAATTATTTATCTCAAGTTGTTTAAAACGTATTAAAACAAAACCATAAAAACCAAAAACAATTTTGTTAGTCACACCTAAGCCATCCCGGTATTAAAATGAAATTATATCGTCTTGAAAAAGTTTGATAGTCACTGGAGCGTGTAATGTCCATCTACATTCAACCGTGGGTTCATTTCATTCGACATCGTGCATTCGTATTTACAGTGTAGCAGTGTACAGTACCGTAATTGTACAGGACCGGAACTACGGGTGATTCGCGAATGTCGTTCCGTGTCGAAGATAACGCATTATACCGCACATCGCACGTTCATTACATTGGAACATCATTTGCATATCTGAACAGGGCCGGAATTAAATTATTACCTCCTCGCCCATAACCATAAACATCGAACATAGATTGCTGCCTGATTATACTTAACTAACATGCTTTATGGACTATGTGATTCTTTGAGGGAATACATTTACATTTTAGTTTCTCTTTTAATTGTAATTTCCCTCTAAAATATGAATCTTACACGGCTTCTTCTATAATTAAGTTTAATACTTACATAGATTGTTATTGCATACTGTGTTGCGTATACGGATTTCAATGCTATTATTTTTACCTTTTTCCACATCCTGTAAGGAAGGAATAGAGATCAAGCTAAAAATTCGGTAGTGAGTTTTCAGTGGATGAGCACGTCTCGATGATGTCTCTGTGTGTGTGCCTCAGCTACAGAAAATTTTCATATTTTGCATATATCAACTGTATACCCTTGGGAAGGGCTGATTAGTTTTTGGTAAAAATCCAATAAACGGAAGTGGTAGTTTACTTGGCTATCTATCAAGTTATTATGGTTTAATGGCAATATGTGAGTGAGATTGAAGGTGAACGATTGCGTGGGCGGCCGAGGAATAACTGGTAGGGTATGATTGATGGTTTGTTGCATGAACGAATAATTCCGAGTGTAAAGAATAAACGAGCATGTATGAATCGCACTATGAATGTGGACGAGACGAAAGTGGTGTGTCAGGATAGGAATGTTTGGAGAAAATTGATTGTTAGTTGACTGTGTTTCTGGGTTCGTGCTACCCCACTAAGTTGGACATAGCATGATGTTATGTAAGTATGTAATGGCAATTTTTGTTATAAGAATAATGTTTATTATTATCTACAATTGTTGTTTGAATTTTCTTTCTTTTACTGTCACCATTTACGAATTACAAGACGTCAAGAAAATTATATTTAAAGAATATCGTTTAAATCTGCTTATCTGTGGTTTTTGAAAAAAACAAAAAAACCTTTGAAAAATATTATTTTTTGACATTCCTGGTGGTCTGTGTTCCTGCATTGTTTGATAAGAAATTTGTGACAGGAGGTATTGTGCTGCCCACAACAGATTTTTTGTATTGCTGTAATTTTAAAATTCATGGAATAAGGCCCATATGGTTACCTAAGTATTAGTATTTCACGTTATATCAATAAAATTTAAATTAATATAAATAAATTATAACACAGTCATGGAAAATTAAACAGATGAAAAATATTTGACATTTCGTAAAACAGTTTTAAATTTATTTATTTAACAGAAAAAAATGAACTCTCAAATTCGCAATTGTCATTACAATCTTCTACATTTTTTTTATAAAATAATACAACACTGAATTTTATTTTGATTGATATATCATGAAATACTAATATTTAGGTAATCAAATGGGCCTTATTGAATGCATTTTTTAATTCTGAACTTTTGTATTTAAACTTTTACTGTAAAGTGAATAGGTTAGAATTTATAGTAATAGAAATAGCATTGAAATCTGTATACGTCATATTTCAATTCTGCACCTGGTATATGCAATTTATATTTACTTTTGATAAGATTATAAGAGTCACTTAAGTGATTCATATTCGCCCTTAATTTATTATTTATGTTAGCGGTTATTATGACTGTTTTGAACTAAATGTTTTCCTGGGTCGTCATAAGTGATAAACAAAATATTTCTCTGATCTCTAGGAGGAAAATAAACATTGTAATACTTCTTTGTATTGACGGATATGTTGAAAAATATAATGTTTCATTCTAAATATCATGTGTAATGCTCAGAGGAAGAAATATTTTGGAAACTATTACAGAAGAGTAATACGTTCAAATCTAACTAAAAACATAAAATGTATCTGCTTCCCAGAGTTTTGGACTTCAGTTTAATCTGTATGAAATAATTTCCTGTTGTGCCAAATAAATAAGTCTCAAAGTTCAGGAAACTTTAGTTGAATTT
Source organism: Poecilus cupreus (assembly GCA_963942605.1). Classification (NCBI taxonomy): domain Eukaryota; kingdom Metazoa; phylum Arthropoda; class Insecta; order Coleoptera; family Carabidae; genus Poecilus; species Poecilus cupreus. Next base: position 14,361,030 of record OZ012715.1, read on the forward strand.
CCGTGAGCTAGTCACAAAAACCAGTTTGATTATAAATTATTTATTATCCAATAAAATTAATTTTTAATGTTTTTCAACAAATTATGGACATGGCATGCACTTGTATGCATGATTTTTATCGAAATTAATTGAAGCAATTATTAATAAGAGAAAATTTATTAATGAGTTTTAATTATAAACGGAAGTAATAATTAATGGTTAATTAAACAATGAATTTTAAAATTTACGGTCGGATAAATTTATTGTTGAGTAAACAGTTAATTTTATAAATATTTTGTCAGGTAGAAAAAAGTATGTCAGATTTAATATTAATTTATCAAAACGAAAGATTGATTTTTTAATAATTACTTGTTACATAATGAATCCTTGAGATGTCTATGTGGGTGCTATTAATAAAAATTAGATATTTTTTATTGAGAAAGTCTTGCATTATCATCTGAACGTGTCCTCGATCGAAAACACTAAGACAGTTTCAAATGCAAAAACAATCATTTACGTGATCAATTCATTATTTGTCTTTTAAGGATGTGACGAATTTCCCGTAACTTGTTCAGGGCCGGGCTTACGTAATTATACACACTTGTCAAACAATACAAATTAATCGCCTGCTTGTAGGTGATGTGTTAATTTTGACCTTTTTATGCAAATTTTATTATCTTTACTGTGTATGTAATCCCAAAAAATACTGGTAAAATTAATATTTATGTTGTACTACACGATATGTTAATTCGAAATTTATACACGCAAATAACAAATTTAAATATTTTGTCGATAATTTGTTTAATATTAGTTAACAACATGATATGCAATTTAATATGTGTAATTAATACTTGCCGAAAAATATTTAATTTTAGTTTTTTAAATGTCAAGTCCAGTAATTAAACTGTCTATTGTTTTAAGGTAAAAACTGGAAAAGTTGTTGAGAATTACATATTCACATAACAATTACAGACCATGTCATTGTTAATTTAATGTCAAAAACCTCAAGGTTAACAAGAACCAGGAAACAACAAAAAGAAAGAACATTCCAAATTGCTGCCAATATTTTATATCACAATCTAGTTCAGTATTTTTCCCAAGCCAAATAAATTGAACATAAATATTTGTGTAAACTTTCACGATTTGTTCATGTGAGTAAAAGTTATGTGAAAAACAAACAAAAACTCCTATTCATTCACACAGATTCATAAATACTTCTTTAAAGAAGTAGCTTATTTGTTGATTGCAAAACAAACAAAACATTTTATTCCTAATTCCTATTTACTTTAAGTAAATATTGCTATTTAACTGCAAAATGAAATCATTAAAATAATAATTCTGTTGGAAAAATTTGCAGCTAAGCTACAGGTAGACCATTCCATGTATTTTTATATTTTATTATTTATTAACAAAATTAATTAGATTATTTACATCAAATTAAGGACAAAATACACAATTATCGTTTCCTTTTCCAACAACATTTTTCCACAAGCCTTTTTCATGCAGTTCTTGCAAATACACTCAGTCTAATTGTAAAACCTTCAGACTACCTAACAATTACTGACATTTAATACTGTACAACTTGGAAACCGCGTAAACGCTGTAAACTTTAACAATGCTTCACGTTCACGCTGTCTGCCACTACCATGGCCATAAATAGTAGTTGTAGAAGTAGTAGTACTTTTGCCTTAATATCAGTGGCGTAGAAAATTGTCAAAGAGCAATGAGATCCTTCACTTGAGTTACAAAATGACAAATAAGTTATTTATATTATAACTAGACCCAAAAACTTCGTACTATATATAATAGAAGTTTGAAAAATATTATTAATTATTAAGATATTGAGTTTGAAAGATAGCAATTCTGGCGTCAGAGTATTATGTTTTTCTGTTTAAGTTTCTTTCTCAAACATTTATTCTAATCATAGGCTACCAAAATTTACACTTTATTTATGTTTCTTCCTAGAATAAGTGACATTCTTGTATATTTTAATTATTTACCACAAAAAGTTATTTTAATTCCATTTAAATAATAAAATAGAACATTTATGTGACTACAATTATTTACAATCTCTAAACGTCCCAACATTTAAAAAAACCATTGCGGCTTAATGAATAACAAATAAAACTTTTTTAAATTGCAAATAGTCTTCAATTTAGATAAAGTTTCATACAAAAAACAACAAGTTGAAGTAAAAATATTTAGTTATTATTTTACTAATTTTACTTTTTAACCCAACAATAAAAGACATGTGAATGTAATTACGGTCAAATTCACCTCCGATTTGGATGAAATTTCAAGAATTTGTCATATTTTGCGAAAATCTAAAGTGGCCGGAATAGGATGATCTTGTAAACACAATTTAATGGGTCCGTTTATCCGTTCAATGTGGTTCATGGAAGTGTGCTTTTCTTAAGATAAGTTCCATTAAAAATAAGTACTGTGATTCGAGTATGTTGAGCGTGAGTTGTGTAGGCTTAGGTTTTGTTTGTGAAACATTCGAGCGAAACTAGCTTATCTAAACGAAATTTACACATAAAACTGAAAAAAAAACCATCCTAATAAGGATGTACACTTTTTGTTTTTATAGAATTTTGTTATAGGTAAGCTCGCTTAGCTCGCACTTTTCTCAAACAAACCCTAAGCCTACAAAATTTACACTGTACAAACTTGAATCATAGCACTAATTTCAATGGAACTTGCCTGAATATAAGCTCGCTTCCACGTTGAACAAATAACGTGACCAATTAAACTATGTTTTCAAGTTCATTTGTGTCCGACTGCTGCTTAATATTTTTTCCACTTTGATTGGGAACAAAATAGGATACAAATCAAAAAGAATCATTCAAATCAGAGGTGAAGTAGTACATCGCAAGGTTGACTGTAATTACATTGCCCTCAGTGAATTTCCGTCGTTACCGCACTGGTGCCTACCTAACTAAAAACCACATTGTCCACTTTAGAACAAGACGGGAACAACAACCGATGAGGAGTGCAGCGACGGTGACGACCACGGAGAAGGAAGCGACAGCGAGGAAGCCAGCAAGTTCTGCACGTTACCAAGAGGCGGTAGATCCAAGGCCAACTCGTTTACAATCTACCAGGTGGCGTTCCACAAAGGCCCGGGATCCAAAGGCCTCGGGTTCAGCATTGTAGGCGGGAGGGACTCCCCAAGAGGAAATATGGGCATTTATGTGAAGACTATTTTTCCACATGGGCAGGCTGCAGACAATGGAACCCTTAAAGAAGGTTTGTGTTTGTATTCTGAGAAGTTCTTCACTATTATTTTATTGTTTGGAATTGTCGGGTATTCATTTGTCCAGGGACGTAATAGCGCAATTACTTAAGTAAATAGCATATTTTATCTATCATGTAGATTTTAGATAGACACCTTTTGAAAGAAAATTTTAGACTCATCTTCATGTATTGGTAATTTTTACTTACTTTTGTAACTGTATGGTTATTTGAAAAAGTACAGTTCTAATCAAAAAATGCTTCAAATGAACAACATGGGGAATTAAAATACTTACAATTTTTTATTTATAAAATTAATCGTTTAGTCAGAAATCGAGAAAAACCGTTTTGGGTCCATTTAAAAAGAGTAGGGTTCTTCAACCTTTCATCGCCATGATAACCTTTCTGAATTGTGATCTTTTCTAAAGAAACCCTCGTGATTTGAGATCTTTTTAAATGGACTAAAATAAAGAGGTATATTTTTATAAACCTCTTGATTAAAATCCATTCCTAAAGATTCGTTGAAATTCTATTGAATTTGAAAGGAAGTAGTGATTGTATTAGTGTATTTTTGTATAAAATTTTGCTACAGACGGACACATGTATTCTAGTGCACCCTACTGCACTACGGGCATCATTTTTTAAGGATCATTTTATAGTTCAATGGTAATTTTCCACGGAACCCTTAGGAAATTTCTCAGAAGCAAAGGGTTCCACGGAACACTTGGTAAAGATCCCAGACATAGAAATCTAGAACTACATATGTGAATTTCTTACATGATAAACAGAAATCAAATGCATTAATAGAAAAATTGTTTAATTCCAAAATGTTTCAAATAGAAAATTCTTGAAAGTAAAAAAAATATATATATATATATATATATATATATATATATATATATATATATATATATATATAGTCAAGTCCTCATCTACCCATAGGGTGTAGTAAATATAAGTAAAAATAAATATTATTTATTTGAAAGTATTTTGGATAAGGGCCCAGATTTTGAGATCGAAGTCCTTTTGGAACTGTAATTATTTTGAAAAGTAAGGTAAAAAAAAATTGATATACATTCAATGACGATTTTGGTCAATTAATAACATCTAGTCAGTCAAAATTCAGGATTATTTGAAGTTATGTCATACAAAGTGAATGTTTGGAAGACAGAAGGCGTGTCCCACGTACTCCACGAGTATTGTATATAATTATTCTGAATATGGGTCTTTGAGTACGTCACCAGTTACGTGGGAGTGAATAAGTATTAGTCAGTTGTTTTGTGTGTTGAATTTTAATTTCATGAATTTTTATAAGTGTTTGTTGTTGACCGCAGGTAGATATGTGTAACGAAAGTATTTTTATATGAGAATGTGAAGGATGTCTAGAAATGCTTCCTAGTTGTTTGGTATTTCACAGAATTATAAAAATTTTGATGTTAATAAGATTGCCCTTTTCAAAACTACTTTTCCTTAACAACACCTTATACAGGTATACGGGTGATAAATTTTCTTGAAATATTTTGTAGTTGATTATTATAGTTTGTTCACTTTACTTAACGCTAAGGTCTTAGGTCAAATGCTAAATTGACTTACTGCCATGAGACGGAGCCTTCATTGAGATGAATAACTGACCTGTTAAAATATAAATTAAAAAGTTCACAAGTTATTGGCCTAATTCACCCGCATATTTATTTATAATATTCCCTATACGAGCCCAGAATCATATCATTTGGCCCAGTTGAAATCATACAAAAAAAAATAGTTTAATTCGCCATATTTATATCATTTTTACCTCCCGCACATACATATATAAGGGAGATATTATGTTTATGTTACGAATTGATTAGATTTTGGGAACAATTCATCAAAAGTGGTAGGTTATTTGAAGGCCTATCAGGGTTTTTGGACATATCTTAAATTAATGAGATAGAGTAAATTTTCTTGGAATCAAAAAGGTGTAGAATAATATTACATTTTTCTATATTTTGTTGTCAGATTCAAAAATAGTGTTTGTGGTACAAGCCAATACCTTTGGGCCAAATGAAATCTTTAAATTAGTGATTTTTTGTTAATTTGATATTATTTCAATTGTTATTTTTCCTTGAATTATTCTTATAAGTAACAGAATTTAAGATACTCGTACAAATAAATTTATTACAACAATTTTCCCTTTGTAGGATCAGAATAATTATTTTTAAGTTATTCTAAAAGTCTTATTTGGGCCAAATGATATGATTCTTAGCTTGTATATAAATTATACATAGATTCTCTTCTACCAGGACCGGATGAAGGGGCGGACGAAACGGGCGACTGTCTAAGGCGCCAAATTAAACTATAGAATATTTTTTTATTATTAATAATATTTTCAGAAAGTTATAAATTGATATTGAATATTTCTACTTATAAAATTTATATGTACATATTTTAAATTCTATTTTTGTTTGATTTAAAAAAAATTGATAAAAAAATTGTTGTGACATTACGGGTATTTTCATTTAAAAAAGTATATTGTAAACGTAAAAGGGGGCCAAAGTTAGTTTCGCCCTGCCTTCTACCCTAAGGTGTAAGAATTGTTTTTCTATTCTATTCATTTTTCTCTAATTTCTGTTAGTTTTCTTGCTTCTTCCACCGTTTTTCTTTTGTTGCTCAGTACTTTTATCATTCGCCAAATACATATCTTAATAGCGAGATCTGCATTGAACAGAGTGTCACACCCAGAAATGGGTAAAATGAGTGATGATATATTTGTATATATTTTATTTAATTTTTTTTTTTCGCAGGTGACGAAATTCTAGCAGTAAATGGGAAATCTCTTTGTGGAGTTTCTCATCAAGAAGCTATAGCTGTTTTTAAACAAATTCGTTACGGGCATGTATTGCTTCAAATTGGCCGTAGAGTTCCGAAGAAAACTGCCCACGTATGATTTTTTATTTTACCAGATATTTAGAAATTCCAAAGATTGGTGATATAGTCATAATTTGAAATTTTTGTTAGTGTTGTAATGCTAGTCTGAAAAATTCTTTTTATAATCAAAATCAAGCAGCGTTTTAAATATTGATAATAGTATTTTCTTGTTTGTTGCACTTTAGTTAAATATATTTTAAATAAGTTACAATACAATGGAGTACAGTGCAAATAAATTATTTTCATTTTTGCAATAGTTTTGTGATCTCTTTATAGATATTTTAATGTTAACAGGCTTAACCAACAATTTAAATTATTTATTTATTGAAACGTGAAAAGTGCAAAGTATTATTGGTTTAATCACTAAATATTAATTTGTTAATCTTTTAAAATGCTTTTGTTTTTGTTAAATTTATCGCACATATCATTTATGAACGCACTGTTACTTTACTAAAGTATATAAATTAATAATAACTACGAAAATATTGTTATAATATTAATTAAATATTTATGTGTAATCCTAGATAGCATATACATTCTTTTTAATCGGTTAGTATTATTAACCAAAGAAAACAGTTGTATTTATTGTTTTAATAATAAAATAAAAATTAGGTTAATTTTTTGCATTTATTTCATACTGCTTTAAGCTACAATGAAAATACGCATCTGCGCATGTCAATACCCCCCATAAACAATGTAGTGCAAAATAAGTAAATGACAGTTCGTAATTATAGCATGTGTAAATGTAGTTATTATGTGCTTTTATCAAAGAAAATTGTTTGTTACCTGCTATTAAGTTAATAACGAATTGCTCTGACTGGTATTTGAAGAATTTCTGCCATCAAAATCGTAAGTACTTGAAATAATATGTTGATGTAACCTTTATTGCACTTACCGGCTATTAAGTATGCTGAAGTAAAAGGTAAAGCTTTGATACAATCTTTATTCTTGCAATTCATGTACAGTATACAGTTTCTACTCAAACAAAGTATATTAGTTATAAATTAATGTGACATATAATATATCTCCATCGGCTATCTGCATAAATCTAAATGCATATCACAGATTGCTTTATTTGCACCTTTCTTGGACAATCCTATAAATGTTAAAAGCTATAACAAATCTTCAGACGTTGGCTCTGTTTTTATACTCTTACATATAAACAATTCATCATAAATATATTAATATTTTTTGTATAGCTACAGTATTATTTTGCATATTAAAATATAGTATAAATGTATTAACATATACAGTTATTGAAAAGCATATTACGTAGTGTTAGTACTTCAAACGATGATACATAATAAATTAATAACATGGTTTTAAGTTCCGGAACAAAGAAAATTCAAACATTTTACAAATATTTAACAAATAAATAACACTAATTAATTAGTGTACAGTGTATAACAAGATTACATTTTTCAAACATAATTTTAAAATTTTGTGTACATTTTTTTTTACATTTTAAACATTATTTCGATTTTTTTTTTTCATGTTAACATTGAATGACTTTAAAAATATGGTTAGAGTAAGTGTATGGTACCTACTTATTTTTACACACTTATATTTTAAAACTGGATTAAAATAGATATATGATAATATTTACGTAATATTGTGGTTATAATATTGACGTATTTTTATAATCAGTAAGACTTATAATACATGCTTAGCAATAATATAATTATTGTTAAATGGCAAATAAGTAGTATAAAATATATACATATAATTAGGATTATGTGATTTATCTTCTGATAGTTAAGGATACTTTGCCATCTGGCAGTTTCTTCATCATGCTCCATACTTCAATTCTTGTCATTTTGTATACTTCTACTCCATTTACTTCTATCAGTTCATCTGCAGCTTGCAGCTGGCCGCATTTTTCAGCAGCTCCTCCTGACAAGAAACAAAATAATAATCAAAATGCCGGTATTAATTTAAACCATACCAAAGTTACTTATTAAAAATAAAAATATATCACAACAGATTTCGGTATTATATATTTAGCCGTCAAATCATGGCCTCCAAGAATGGTAGTGATGGAGCAGCCACACGGGTAATTTTAGGTGATGAAAATTTTCGGAATTTAATTTAGTTATTTATTATTCAACATAATATTGGCCAACGTCCATTTGTTTTATTATCGTTCGGCCATTTTTTTTATGTCACTTATTATGAAAGATATCATTAAGAAACAAGTACATACAAATTGATTAACTAAATAATCTATTTATAAATCAATATCTATTCAGATTATTTATTTATTTGCTTGTTTAAAGTACTTGGGACCTCAGCTTGTATTAGAATTCGAACCAGTTATACATAGTTGTATTTTTTGTAACACCAAAAATACAACAGTATTTCAATTGGTTAAGATTCCATTGCTATCTGTAGGTCCCAAATATTGTAAATGAAAATTTTGTTGTGCTATGTATCAAATAACTGATAGCAAATTACATGTTTGTGAAACAAGCATTGCTAGAATCCCAGCAATAGCTGTTTGTAGTAAATAAACGTTGTAAATTTGTAATGATCTTTAAGAGAAGTCCGAGAAGTAATAAAACGTTTATAAATAGTATAAAATTTTGCATTTTTCGAATAGCACAATCAAGAAATGCAAACAAATGCTTATCAAACTGTGAGAAGCTATAAAGTGTAAAGTTCTAAGAAGAAATTAATAGTAATTTGACAAATAAATAAAGGTATGGTTGTAACGTACCTGTAAATATTTTCTTGATGATAAGAGGTTTATCTCCTTTTGGGGAATCTCTTCCTCCGTCTAAACTGAAGCCCAATCCTGCACCATCTTTTACTAATTCTACTCGAATTAAACTTTCTTTTGATGCTTGGCCGTCTACGAGTGATGCTGAAAATACTTTTGTAGTAAAATAATGAAATAAAACATTGAATTTTAACTAAAATTGACTTGAAGGAGTTCACGGTGCGATCATTCAAGAACTATATAGGGACAATACATCATATGTAAGCCATGGGAAACAGATATCCAACGGAATTAAAACAATAAGGGGTCTTCGCCATGGAGGTAGCCTAACACCTATTTTGAGATTGTATTGCAAAATTGGAAGACTAATTGCAGAGACATGGGCCTTCCTACTAAAGAACATCAACTTTTCACTCTAAATTTTTCAGTTGATCAAGTACTTCCAGCGTAATATGTTTTAGACCTGAAATTCATGCTAAGAAGATTGTATAGATGGAGAATGCAAATATGCCTTTTAAAAAAATTAATACCTGGTAATTATAATAGTGACGTTAAATTCGATGTCCTATTAAATGCGGATACATGAGTACATCAAGTGGATGAATTGAAATATTTGGGAGCAATTGTAAACAAGAACGGGATTGGGTAAATAGAAATTAAACACAGAATTCAAGAGAGTAAAAAAGTTATTGGATGCCTTAATTCCTTATGGTAAGGCAAAAATATAACTAAAATATAAGTAAAATAAGAAGAGAATAGGACTGGTGATGGAGGAATCTGTACTCTGCTAAGGGAGCGAGACTTGGGTTGCTCAGATGAAAAAAGACACCATACTGTGAAAATGGACTATCTCAGACGTAAAGACGTAATGCTAGAGTATTCAAATTACAGAGAATAACAAATGAAGAGATTAGAAATTGAATGGAAACCACAGAGTTTTAGATAGGGTAAAACGAAGAAGCTTGCAATAGTTTCTAATACGAATGCCAAAAAATCCAGAAAAAAAAAGGTGGTAGACTCAGGCGTACGTGAAAAAAAAGGCATAAGAAAGTCCACGGTGAATAGAAACCTAAATGAATACATGGCTCTAAATAGAGAAACGTAGCAAAGAGGGTTTGGTACACATCACCTGACTATAATGTATGACAGGGGTGGGCAACCTCCGGCCCGCGAGATCTTTAGAAGAAATAATAAACATATATTTTCAAAAACAAAATTTTAAATTTTGTTAGTACCCAGCATAAAGGAAAAGGAGAGATTTACACTTTAATTTTCGACATAATTCGTTTTGTTTAAATTAAGAAATAAATGTAGTACTTAGTTAATTTTGTATTATTATTAATTTTTATATTTTCCGAAAAAAATATAAGTACGAAAAATGTGTCAATTAACAACTACGGCCCGCTTACAAAACGTAAATGTTATTCTGGCCCCTGTTATACAAAAGGTTGCCCACCCCTGATGTATGATATGTATTACGTATACTAATTTCATGTAAATATTAAATCCAACAATTTTTTGATGATGAAAATTAAAATAATGATTACTAGGTATTAAACTTACGACTTTCTCTGGTTTCTTCTGCAATGGAGACTTCGCTACTGGCTTTTCGAATAGAAGTAGTCATTGGGGTAATTTTACCTTTGTACGGTAAAACTACCAATGATACTTCAGGCTTTTGATCCTAAAGAAGTTGAGTTATTTTTATTCATTTCCATAAAAACGTTAGGAATTCAACTCTGTATGAATAGGGTTATTTACCTTTAATATGTCTATAGACTCCTTGTGAGTTAGTCCCAACATTTTTTTCCCGTTGATTGATAATATTCTGTCTCCTTTCTTGAGTCGTCCGTCTTTATGTGCACAGCTTCCTGTTAACACTTTGTGTACCTGGAGAGAAGGAAATAGTTAAATGAATGGATCATTTAAGACTTAAGCGAGAATTATTTATTACGGTAATTTCTTTTGCTTCATAATCTGTTCCTCCCGTCAGGGTAATTCCAATACTTCCTCCAGCGATTTCACGGTGAAGTACCACAATGATAACTTCATTTTGATTTACATACAAGTCGCTGTTTTTATCTATTCCTTCATTCACTTCTTTTATTATTTGCTCCAGCTCCTATGACACAGACAAATTCGTTTTGTTAATATCTGCTATCAGATTATACATATTTCTTCAATCCTGGGAAAATTTTGTAGGTAAAATATTCTGGTAATAAAATACAACAATAACTATAAATTGACATTAATTATTGAGAAAATTATTAGATTGGGATAAATTTATTACATTAGATAGATTAGTTATCTCGTTATATCAATTTATGTCTATGCCAAACCGTTAGAGCAAGAGATAAGTATTTGAATTAATGACTTAACTCTAGCTTGTGCCTTACTGATCAATTAGTTATGTACATGCAAATTTTTGATTGCATTATAAAATATATAACGTACCTCTGGTGATATATTTGCAGTTGCTGCATCATTCGATGGGTTAACATCATTTTTCGGGGTAGATTTAATTTCATTTAAAGGAACCACGATGCAATTAAATACCTTGCTTTCAACTGGACTTTTGGCAGTTGGCGATTTACTGGTTGTATTTTTAGTAAAGTTTCTAACAACTGGTGATTTCGGTTCAGGGTTCACTGGTGATTTTTGATTTTCCTGTTCGAATTTTTCAAACTGTTTTCGTATGTCTGTCACACTGGCTCGTTTATTTGCATCATGTCTGGAGCTGGTTGGAATATGGATATTGGTAGGCCTTTCCAATGCATCGAAAGAATATTTTCTGATTACTGGTAAAACAGTGCTAGGGCGAAGCTGTACGTTTACTTTTGAAGAATTTCGTAAAATTACTTTTTCTACTACAGTTGTAGCAGTAGCTGGAAGAATAACAGGTTTTATTTGTGGTACTGGTAATTTTGGAACATTGTCCGGGGTACTTGTAACGTTAGCAATACATTTTTTAATTTCTGGTTGGCTGATGTCAGATTTTACTGATTCTGTGGACACACTTTCAGATGATGAAGTAGACTGTTTATCAGTATCATCTTCATCATTATTTCCATTAGTTTCAACAAGCGAAACTTTCTCCTTATCAGTAGGTAATTCTACTTCTTCTACAGGTTTTTGTTCTTCAACAATTTTTTCCTCCTCGCTACCGTTTAATTTTCTCTGAATCAACGGAGATCCATTTTTGAAATCCCTTCCACTTCTACACTTGGCAGATGCCAGAATATTTTTTCTGTTAATTGCTTCAACGCTTTGTGGCTTAAGAACTCTGCTGCTGGCGTTGTTACTTTGCACAGCGTACAGATCCTTTGGTTTAGGTAATGCTTGTCTATCAGAACTTGCTTCTGAACCAGGAATCAAATGTGTGTTATTGGCATAATCTTGAAGTGGTGATGGCAAAGGAGAACATTCTCGAGAAATATAACTTGATTGGCTTGAACTAACGGCGCTGTCATTATCACTGTCTTCTTCTGAACGACCTGGATCATTCTTGGGCTTCGGAACCTGGGTGGATTTTTTGGCGTAATAATTATTTTCATGTGGAACTTCAATTGAGTTATTAGAATTGGTCGATTGGTAGGAATATTCAAAACTAATTTCAGAATTTGAGGGAGAAGTAATATTTTCAATAGATTTTGCTGATTCGACTTTTTGACTGTCCGAAAAGCTGTTTTTGGTAAATACATCATCACTGGGGATTGAATTCAACGATGCTGAAGTTAATGAAGCATTGGTGTCATAATCAGAATTAAACACAGAATCAGGTGTTTTTGGAGAACAGTTGTTGTTGGAAATTGGGCCAGATGATGATTGCTCCATTACATAGACTTGCAAACATTTACGTTTAAAAGCTGGAGAATATCTAGGCAAATTCGAAATTGTATTATTCTTCCAAGAAGGTGATTGCAAGTTTGTAGAATTACTGCGTTGATGTGCAGGTGGTAAGGAATCCAATGTTTCACTCTTACTTCGGTTAGCTGATACGTGACTAACCAAAGAAGATTCCTTAATGCGAATTTCTGGTAAATCTAGAACTGGTTCAGCAATTGGAACATCTGTTTGAGGAATGACTAAACCTCTTAGTTTAGATAAGCCTCGACGACGTTGTTCGATCAAAGTATTTAATGTTAATCGCCTGGTATCAGGGTTATTCCACGGAGCATCTAAACTGGACATATCCAATAAACTCTGTGATCTACTATGCAGTCTTGCGGTTGGTTTGGTTGAGAAGCTTGAAGTATAATTTAAGCAAGGTTTAGGGAACGAAATAAGGTCTTCCTTTTTATTACTGTTTAACAGTTCTTTTTGGTTGTCATTTTCTTCTTTGTTATTCGGTACTTGATTCTGGTTCTGGTTATCATTTGGTGCACTAGGAATGTTATTAACACATAAACATGACTTAGAAAACTTATTCTTCTTATTATACAAATCAGATTTATCAACATTAACATTTTCGGAACTCTTGTAAGTCTTTGTTAAAGGTAATAATGGCTCCGAATTCTCTCCAGAATTAAAAATTGCAATTTTATCTTTGACACTTCCTGCACTTGACTGATCTTTCCTCCACAGGTAGCCCCTAGTAGTTGCTAAGTTAAACTCGCGAGTTTCTGTTGGATTCTTCATCCACGAAGGGGTGGAAGAGCTATTGGAGGGTGTATGACGGGTATCCATGGATATTTTAATTTGGCTGGCGGGCAATGGATCACATTTACTCGTGATCAATGTATCTTGATGATCAGAACGGGTTTGAGTTTCTTGACAAGTGGGTGGGAACTCTTGGCCGTCAGGCGGTAAACGAGACGAAAAACTCAACGGGGGAGATGATAGAGAAGATAATGAACTATATTCGGATGTTGTTATTGCGTGTTGTTGCTCAGACTGAATGAAATTTGACACTTCCATTGTCTCGCAGATTTCTGCAAAGAGGTTTTTTTTGTCAGCGACAGCTGTTCGTAATTTGACCTCCAGTCGCTTTATTCACAATAATTGAATAAAGTTCACAAAGAAATTATCAAATTTTGTATATATTTTAAGCGCGTATATGAAAAAAATTGTTAAAAGCAATTAGAAGAAATCGAAAAGAATTTATTCAAATTTTAACACATTAATAGTCAAATGTAATTTTATGATAAATTTCTTGTCAATCAAAAGATTATATTACAAACAATTTATTTCTGATAAAATGTAGATAAAATATTCTATAATTTTTTTTTATTACGAGCTATCAAAAAGATATGAAAATGAGTAATTTACCTGCGTTTTTAGCATTTGACTTTCCATCTACTTCTTTCTTATCTTCTTTAACTGATTCATCGCCATTTTGCATGAGATGAATGGCAGGAATTTCTGTAATAAAAAGTATAATTTATAATCTAGTATTTAATTCATAGAAGTAGAAGGTATAAACAATTGGCCATTCACATTGGCAAGCAAAAAATATCAGTTGACATTTTGAAAATATTTGGACAGCGCGAATTGAAAAAGTAATTCATAAAAAACATTTTTTGTTCGCTTATTAAATATGCAATGATTGCGTCAGATAACTTAATTATATACAAATTAATTCAAATATAAATATATGTTGTTGAAAATTACTCATATGCCAGTTGAACATTTTGTTATTAATTTAATTAATTTATGATTATAAACTATTTAATTTCATGCTTCGTTAATTGTTATGTACTTTCATTATTAAAATCATAGTTATTGGTGGATATAATTAAATAAATATATTGATTTTCAGATAAGGTTTTTAAATTATTTCGTTATCTTTACGTGTTGATGGTAAATAATTATTGAGTTCGAAGTAATTCCGGAAATTATAAATAATACAAAAAATGCTATAGCCTTGGGGCACCATACTTTGATTATTATACATTTCGAGATGAACAAAATAGATATAATATATGTAGCTAATTTTTTTACAGATTTATTTTTTACAGTTTATTTAAATATAAAAATATTTATGGGAACCCTCTTTCAAGAGATTATTTTCAAGCTTCCTTTGTTACATTTGCTGTACAAAAACGGTTTACCTCTTTATCAAATATAGAATGGGGTCATCAAATTTCCTGAACGACATTGATACAACAGTGACTAAGATTTATCGAATAAAGTACTTTGTATGCCGTTGCCTATTTTGTAGCTTGTTATGCCTTTGTGAAGAATTACTCATTTTTACGACCTTCATAAAATTACAGAAATGAAATAAGTGGAAATACTGCAGTGACACATCGATCTTTATACTAGTCAATCGAATGTCAATATACAAGATAACTTAGAATAATTTTAGTCACAATAGTAATTAAGTTTAATGGACGTGAACAAAGCATATTCTAAAAATAATTCAGGCTTATTACTTAAACCAATCTACTGGTCTCAGTTTAATTTTGCTGAGTAGTATTATAGTAAACAAAATAAATTACGGTGCACTGCACCGAAATGCTGACTTTCATAAATATACAGAACTAAAACAAATATTGATTTTTAAAATTTGTTTATTCATAATTTTAGTTTTGTCAACTGTAACTACCCGATGATTCATTGGTCTGTCCTTTTTTTAACTCTTTTAAGTTAAAAAATTTTCAAATAAAATCTATTTGATATATCATAGTCTCACGACTTACCAGAAATATTTGTATACAGGGTGTTACATTTAAGCGCAGCAATACGCAAATTTAAATACCCTATAAATATTTACTGATACCCTTCAAATAAGTATAATATAATAAAGTGTCTACATTTATAAATTAAAAAGTTGTTCACGGTCATAAAAGCTAGTAGTTTCTAGTAAAAAAATGATAATTTAAAACATAGGATGCATATTGTTGCGTTCAAAAGAAGCAACCTGTATACAAATGTGCATAGTAAGTAGACAGACAATAGATTTTATTTGAAGAGCTTTACTCTTTAACTTAAACGTAAAAGAGTTAAAAAAGGACAGACCGATGAATCACCCAGTATAGTAATGAAGTAAATATAAGTTAACTACTGCCAATTGGCAGTTACTTTTACATATCATCTAATCTTCTATTACTAAAATTTACTGAATATCTTTGTACAGATACATTGTAAATATGAATAGAATTACAAAAAATAATAATATTTGTTTGAATTATAATATGAAATTAATTGAACAATAAAAATTAAAAGAAACAAAACAACAATATTATTATTTACTACTCGTATAAATGTGACTATGTTTACACGTAGGGCAAAAATGTATTTTGACTTGACTTTTACTTTGAAAAGGCGACTTTTGCCACTGTGTAAACACTATCGACTAACTACTTTTCTTCCTAAAGTCAAGTATAAAATATATCAGACTTCACTCATATAAGTGACTTTGAAAGTTTCGTATAAACGCATATCGACTTTACTTTGTCATCAGTGACATTAAATTCCCTTAATTTCAACTTACTGTCCATGATTTTTCTATAAGTTTTATAAATACTATGAATTGTAATTTTTATGCGGTTAAATAAATTATTTACTTGATAACTTGTCAGCAAATTTTAACATAACCACACATATTACTGGCTGTCAACAAGAGAATAAGTGAAGCACAAGTCAATAATCTAAAGTAAAGTAGATTTGTTTTTAATGTGTAAACGAGCTAGTAATTTTACTTTTCGAAAGTCGCATTTTCAAAGTCAAGCTAAAGTAAATCATCAGTAGAGTGGACCTTAAAAGGGGTTAAATCAAATTTTAACGGGGCTGCCCCCTAAAATGGTTCCAAATAAATTTAAAAAAAAATGTTCTGGCCTTTATTCCTCTTAATATTAATATTTGACCGTGCCTACATGTACTTGATTTTTTTCCCTTTAAATAACATAGAGCTGTAACACATTTTGGAACATAATTTTTTTCTGAGGTAATACTAGGTTCAAAAAATCTATTTAATGGTGGAACATATAATATAATGATCCGAGAATATTTGTTAAAAAATAGAAGTCCCAATCATTATTCTTAACACCGAAAATCTATATCTCAAGAATATTAATTGGGACAAATATTCTCAAATCTTTATATTATATATTGCACCACTGAATGGATTTTTCGAATCTTCTATTGCCTCGGAAAAAATTGAGTTCCAAAATGTCACAGTTCTATGTTATTTAAATGCGAAAAATCAAATACATTTAGGCACGGTCAAATATTTACAGAATAAAGGCAGGAACTTTTTTTTAATATATTTATTTGGAACCATTTTTGGAGGCGGCCCGGATAAAATGCGATTTAACCCCTTTTAAGATCCATCCTAATCATCAGGTATACAGAAAGAATTCTAGAAGAACCGACAGTGAAATCAAATTAATTTAGTAATTTTTTTTTTAATAATTGCGGAATTTATTCAGATTTCACCAAAATTTAATTTAGAGTAATGATATTTTTTTAAGCAGTAATATTAAACAATTTTTTTTTTATTTAAGAAAATGTTGAGTCACCAGAGAAAAGTATTTTATTCGTTTATGAAATATGGGAATATAAATAGTTTGAGCGAGTATTTCCGTTCATGCAATTTCGCATGAAATATGGATGTATTATTTATGTTCGAGTCGCAGTCACAGTGGCTAAAATTATGGCTGTATACAGCTGCGAAGTCTGCAGTTTCTTTGTTTATGCTTTCGTTGAAATCAAACGCGTTCACAACACAAAAAAAATATTGTATTGAATTTAAAAATATCCAGTCCAAACGGCGCAAGCTGTACGTATTTTTAAACAACGTTTGGTCTGTAACCCCGGGTTTTAATGCCCGTCATAATACAATATATTTATGCATCAATAAGAAGAATAATTTGCGAAGTATACGTGTATAAGTAGTCACAGCAAATATAATAGGTGCTTATAAAATATTTTGAACCGAAGGTCAACATTTCGAGGCCGCTGCACTCAATGAACGATTTTTGTCGTTTATTATTTATGCCTTTGCACACTGCTTTTCGAAGTTCGAAAGACGAGGGGAACTCGGGCGCAGCAGATCGGAAAGAACTCAAGAAGAAAGACCAAACAGAAAATCATTAAATTTCTAAATATTCTCATTCCCTTTTTCTGATAAACATCATCCCAAAGACTGGTATCGCAAGCTTTGTTTTCGGATGTTTTAAGAGAAGTGTTTTAGTTTCTGTTTTGGCGCTGTACAATGTTCTAAAATTATTTTTTTGAATGATTTTACAATATTACACAGCGCTAACCAAAGGAAACCTTCTCTTAAACCATCCAAAAACAGAACTCGTGGTATCAGAAAATTCATTTTTCACTCTCAATTCTCTAGTGCAGGTGAAACGTTTGTTCTAAAGAACATAAAGCACGTTCTATATAGCACTTTAGCAACATATCAATAAACATAATTTATTACGCATTATGAACTCGTATGTTGTTATTTTCAAAGTGTGAAAGTATTAAACAAATCATAAAACTATATTTGTTTGCAAATAATATACATTTCAACTTAATATGCCACCTAGGTGGCGAAGAAGTTACATTATTGCTCTTATAACACCCTTAGTTGCCTCATGTTCGTTAAAAATTTACAGAAAATGTAAACCAAATTAAAAAAATATATATACAATGTGTTCAAAAAGTTCCGGGACGGTGAAATATCTCAGGAAATACACATGGAATAAAAAACACGTGTTTAATATTTTTCAAAAACCTATCTTATGTCACTAAGCACGATCACCCACCGCCACCCCAAGGGAGTATGGCGGGGGCCACTTTGAAATCTTAAATAGGACCCACAACAATTATTATTTTTCTTATTACAGCGCCATCTAACGCAAATCGGAAAAAATGTTTCATACAAAACCTACTTAGTTTTAGCCGTACTATACAAATGTACAATAAAAAATTGGGGGTTCCCATTTAAGATTTCAAAGTGGCTCCCGCCCCACCCCCAGGGGGTGGCGGTGGAGGATCGTACTTGGTGACATAAGATAGGTTTTTGAAAAATATTAAACACGTGTTTTTTTGTTTTTTGATTCGATGTGTATTTCTTGAGATATTTCACCGTCCCGGAACTTTTTCAACACCCAGTATACAGGGTGTAGAATTGAAAAAGTGTAAATACAAAAGTTGTTCAATATTTAAAAATGCTTGAGAAAAGACCAAATTAAATTTAATGTTTATTATAAAAATTGTAATATAGTCCTGGAAAATTAAACAAAAACGAAAAATTTTGATAGATTTACTTATTATAGTGTTGTACTATTTTCTGTAGAAATTTCGTAGAAGATATAATGGCAAATTTGAAAGTTAATTTCTTTCCATTTATTTCTGTTAAACAAATAAATAAATAAATGCCGATCTCGGTGGCGTAGTGGCTATGTCACTAGCCTAACATGCCAGGGATCGTGAGTTCGAATCCTACTAACGAGCATAGTTGTTCATATTAATTCGTCATCTTTTACTCATGAGGCGGCATATCACCGAAGTAGTTAGTCGGCTTCCCATCTTCTTAAAAAAATAAACCTAAAACTGTTTTATAAAATATCACTTATTTTTATTTTTGTTTAATTTTCCACGCCATTGTTACTATTTTCCTAAAAAATATTAATTCTAATTTGATTGATATAGCATGAAATACTATTATTTAGCTAACCAAAATTTTAAATTCTAATCAACTTTTGTATTTACACTTTCGCTGTAAAGAGAATAACTAAAATTTTACAACAATGTCAAAAAATAGTATTAAAATCCATACACCACATTTCAATTCTATACGTGGTATATATAAAAAAATATTTGGATTACTCATTGGAAAAACAATGGTAATTTGGTACGTGTATTTTTCCCAAGATGACATGTCACATACAAAGTACCTAATACCTATTTTCACGTATCTATAATTAACATAGTATGAAATTTAATGGGAAAAATAAGTGGAGAAATTTAAGATAATTCCTATGAGTAATCAACAAAAATACAATATATTCAAATCATATCAAAATATTATGATTAAATATGTAAAATTAAGTGGAAAACAGAAGCCTTTCTTAAGGTAAAAGCAATATATTTTAATTACCTAATTATGCCGGAGGAATGTGAAAAAATTTGAAAATTTCATAAGTAGCAATTTATATAGAAATGATAGAAATATAAATATTAATAGTGATATTTTTAATTAAGCAACGCATAATATCGTGGTGTACCTAACTGTTAAAGATTTAAATTAATTATTAATATAAATAATTAATAAGATAATGAAATACTTAGAAATAGAAAGTTGAACAGAATTGTTTAGGCAAGTAATTTTAATCTAGTGCAGAAGTGTTGGCACTCCTCGGAAATATTTTGCATAAATCGTAAAAAATCGAAAAATGTTATAGTTCATAATATAAATCTTCTACATTATATTTACATTCACATTTCAATGAAATATCTCAACCTACTGTGATTCTATAAATAAATATATGCTTTTATTATTTACTTTAACTTTTAAATGCTAAGACTGATATTATCAGTGTTATTACATTTAGTTCCTTATTCCAGAATCTCAGAACAAACGAAACATCGAAGAAATTACTGATATTTCTGCGATAACCGCACTGTATATTTATTTAATAAAATAAAACATATTTACATTCCGCATTCTGTACTTACGGTTTCATTTTGACATTTCAATTATGTATGCTGTCAAATCCTAAGTATTTAGAGACTGTTTATAATTAGCTACCTATTGTTCCAGAAGATTTATTGGATATGGTTTTAAATAAGTAGCAGGCAATATTCAAACAAATAGATGTTGAAATTATACCGGGTGTAGAATTGAATTGTGGATTATGGAGATTTCAATGCTATTTTTTATAATGCTGTAAACTTTTATCTATTCACCTTACAGCAAAAGTATAAATACAAAAGTTCGGAATTAAAAAATGCATGCAATAACAAATACCAAAAATATATAACGGTTCATAAAACAGTTTTAAATTGATTTAACAAAAATAAATGGAACGAAATTAAGTCAAATTTTCCAGTAAAACGTTACAATCTTCTACGAAATTAGTATAGAAAATAATATTACAATATTTATTATAAATATTAATTTTAATTTGGTTTTTTTTTTCAAACATTTTTAAATATCGAAAAACTTTTATATTTACACTTTTTCAATTCTACATCCTGTATACTGGTTGTTCAAAAAGTTTCTGGACGGTGAAATATCTCGAGAAATACACATCGAATCAAGAAACAAAAAATAAATAATAATAAAAAAATCTGAATCTGTTTTCTAAAATGTCAAAGATTTTTCGTTTTTGTCTAATTTCCCTGGCGGCATTTCTAATAAATATTAATTTAAATTTGATTGTTATACCGTGAAATACTACATTTAGGTAACCAATGCATTTTTAAATTTTGAACAACTTTTTTATATACACTTCCACTGTAAAATGAATAGGTAAAAATTTACAGCAACATAAAAAATATTGTATTTAAATCCCCATAGGTACTCCACTCATTTCTACACCTGGTATATTACTTACGGAAAATAATAAATATATTGCACTTTTATGTGTTATTTATTTAGTTTTAAAGTGATTATTTTATAAACTATTATAAGCGTATATATAAATAAAAGTGAAATGTGAAATAATAAAATTCCAGTTTCTGGTAAAACAACAATAGGAACGGTTGGCTAGTGTATAAAAGCACAAAGTATAAGTCTAAAAATCGTTTTGCAAGCTTGTCAAATACCTTAGTCACAGACTATTCTCATATTAATGACTCCACGTTCTTGAATTCATTTTTATGTTACAGGTTGACGAAACCATTAGCAGTCCCAGCGCAGAAACCGCAAAATCAGCATTCAAGTAAGTCACATTTATTACGGTATCCATATGATCGTTTGACATATTACACCACAAAAATAATTGTTAGGTGATTCGGCGTGACTAACACTAACCTGTCTTAAACCTCGCGGTCGAAATTTCTTGAATTGCACCCAGTTTCGGCTGAACGTGAACTATTCTCAATTCCATTGCTGTTGCGATTATATGCGTTCGTCCAGCATAGATTGAGCAGGGTCGTTTTGGTTAACCGTTTCCAATTTATTGGCATACGAGCTAAACAATGACAGATGTTTTAGACGCGTGCTTATTGCTTCTGTGTGTATATGTGACCACGAATGTGTCCGTGTATGC
Organism: Poecilus cupreus; assembly: GCA_963942605.1. Lineage (NCBI taxonomy): Eukaryota > Metazoa > Arthropoda > Insecta > Coleoptera > Carabidae > Poecilus > Poecilus cupreus. The sequence continues at coordinate 14,383,020 of OZ012715.1, forward strand.
TCGAGTATAAGAGTGTTCGCGAGGAGCGTGTTGTTAAATTAGCAGATGTTGAATATTCTTTTGATTTATTAAACATTATTTAACAGCAAATGCAAATTGTACGCTGTATTACGCATTAAAACGGGATGAATTTCAAAAATTAAAAGTGATTGATTACTGTAGATCATTTAGATCTTCACAGATTTTTTTTTGCCCGATGATTGTGCAAAATCTTGTATCTACAATACTCAAACTTGACAAATATTTTTGTTAAAATATTTGAATAGATTAAAAAAACCTTTATATAGTAACATATGTGTAAAAGAAGCAAAAGAGTCTATAAGTGACATATGGACAAGATGTAGTCAGAATTTGTGGGTAAACTGGTTTCTTAACTTTGCACATGAATAAAAAAAATCGCACAAGCACAATGAACACTTTGAACCAAACACTTTTCGAGTAATATTTAAACATTAAACATAAAGCCAATTAAAATTTGTTGTATTAATAAACCACTACAATTAACAATGGAAGTTTACTTGGGGTATATGGTAGCAAACTACAACACTTTTTGAGTAATATTAAAACTTGGAACCAATTTAAACCATTAAAATTTGTTGTATTCTTTAGCTCGAATGCACGATAAACCACTACAGTTAAACAATGGAATTTTGTTAGGGGTATATGGTAGCAAAGTACAACACTTTTTGAGTAATATGAAAACTTAAAACCAATTTTTGTTGTTTTCTTTAGCTCGAATGCACAGTAAAGCACTAGAATTAAACAATGGAAGTCTTGTAAGGATATATGGATGCACTTGATCACAAAAAGCACGTACTTGCCGAGAATTTCGCACTGATATTCGCGAAGAGGTTAACACGTTCAAAGTAACAAATGCCGGATAAATTGAAAACATATCCCACTCGTAAGCACTGGGTGCCTGCCAGCGAATGGCATTCCCTCGTTTGCCTGTGCTGTTCGCACTGTTGGTTCTCTGTTCGCAAGAATGGTTGTAGCACAACCGGCAGTAATAAACAATTCGAAGGCTGTTCAGTTTTCCAGTGATTGTCAAACACTCGTTCAGAGCACTGCTAAACTAATACAAGGTTCTGAAAAGGTCTTTAGTTGCCATAAAAGTGTAGCAGTCAGACGGGGTCTTTCTAGTTGTGCGGCTAGCATATTTTTGCGATTAATCATTTTTTTACGCTACTTCCTACAAGATTCTTATTTGACATTTATCGCGCTCGGTTATTAATATTAGCTGCATTATCAAGAACAAATTATTGGGATTTACTGTACTACTATACTTTAGTACTTTTATTAATGCTTTATACATAGTTACACTCATAAAAATAACTTCTTGTTTCAAGAAAATTTTTAATTTTTCTTTTGTATGCATTCGTTGAAGAACATTTTATTTCTTACAAAATGTTTTGGTTTAATTCAAAAAAATATTAATTTTGAATATAAATTTCATTTATCTTCTTTTTCTGCTTTGAAAGAAAATAAATATATTTTAAATTTTGTTTTTAAAAATAATAAAAGTTGTTTTAATTTTAAACAAAACGTTTTTATTTAAACGATATCATTTTGAATTAAAACTACCTCGTCCCCATAATGGGTCTCAGTTGAATACTTTGATATGTTCCTTCAAAACTAAATTAATTTTCTTACAAGAATATTTATTAAACCTACAAAAGTTTTCAATGTATACGAAATAGGATTGGCACTATTCAAATAAACTTTGCTTTTCATTTAAGAGGAATCTGTTTGTTCCAAGAAAACATTTTTATCAGCGTAGAGAAATTTTCCAATAACATATTTACAGATTTAAATACAATAATATACTTACAAATAAACAATCAAAATACCAAATTAAAAATATAAATTACAAATACATGTTTAGAATATAGATTAAAAATAAATTCCATTAAAAAAATATCAAAATAGAACACGAATACTGTTTTATTGGTACAATATATGTATATCTAACGTACACTCATAAAAAATAACTTCTTGTTTCAAGAAAATTTTCAGTTTTCTTTTTGTAGGCATTCGTTGACCAAAATTTAATTTCTTATAAAATGATTAGGTTCAATTAAAAAAAATATTAATTTTGAATATAAATTTTATTTATCTTCTTTTTCTGCATTGGAAGAAAACGAATATATAATATTTTTGTTTGTAAAAATAATAAAAGGGAGGCCGTTTAATTTTTTAAAAAAACTTTTGATTTAAAATGATATATTTTGAAATAAAACTACTTCTATTCAAACTACTTCGTCTCCATAATGAGTTTGAGTTGTTCCTTCAAAACTAAATTCATTTTCGTACAAGAATATATGTATATTAAACCTACAAAAGTTTTCAATGAAAACGAAATAGGATTGGCACTATTCAAATCAATTTTTCTTTTCATTTAAGAGGAATCTGTCTGTTTCAAGAAATTATTTTTTATTAGTGTATCTACACTGGCACATATTTCTTTAAATAGATTAACTAACTAAATAGAAAATAATTTTATAAAATACTTCAAATAAAAGTGGTAGATAATGTATTTCTCTATTATTTTTTTATAAAATTATTTGAGAACATTGTACTGTGGTAAAACCAAGGCTAGACACTTCTCTGAAAACACTCAAAAGCAGAGCTCGTGGTACCAGCCAAAGTTTGCAAACTCCAAACTTTTGTTAGACATAGTCGTTGTTTATGTAGAGAGAGTCCGCTATCTCTATTTTTTTTAAATTGTAAATTCTGTGTTCATGTCTAGAAGTGTCATCTGTTGACATGGAAAATAGAAAAATATAAATTATATCTGATTTTGAAGAAAAGAAGCATATGGTAACCTGAACTGTGATTATGATTTTGCTTTTGTTAAGAGCTGGATGTGGTCGAAATTTATAACAAAGACCAAAGTTTAAGACTGTGACTATGTTAAGATAAGGAAACGTAGCTTCTTGAATTTTTTGATCATAACACTTGCTTCAAACGGATTGACAATGTAATTTAACCAGTAAACAGTGATGGAAAACTATTTGCTTTTGTTATAATATTTAAGAGTTATTGGAATTTGTTGCAATACAATATTTAAAAGAACTTAACATTTGAAAATAAAAGTATAATAACAATTAAGAAATATGAATATCATAAGGTCCCGAGTACAAATATTTGATTCATTAAATTGATTAACGGTAGGAATAAAATAAAAGTTTATTAAACTTCTTTATCTTTTATAAACTATTATTAGCACATGTGTAAGTAAAAGTGAAATGTTTTGAGCCGTGCAAATATGATTGGTTAATATACAAAACAACTGGACTTTTTTTTTTATAAAACAAGTACGTAGCATTTTCAATAAACAATGATAATAACGTTTAAAACATTAACTAACTTTTCACTTGCCCCGATTGTAGTATCGTTTATTACAGTTCACACAGTATATATCTCAATTTTTACAAACAGATAGTTTATTGCAGAAGTTTTCATTGACTTTGATTTTCGCACTATTTATGGCCGAGTACTAGGTTTTTGACGATGCATTGTTCCTGCTTGATATAGTTCTGTTTATGTTGATAATAATGTATTTTTGGTTTTATTCAGTTTCAATAGCTGCATTACAGAAGATTAATTTGACATTTATCGCTTTGGTTATAAAATTTCATTCCGCTGCAAGGAATAAATTATTGAAGTATTTACCATACTGTTACAGTTTTATTAATAGATCGAGTAACACGTGCGTACAACAAGGGGAATAGGGTAATAAACGATATTTATAAACAATTTCGGCATAAATATTAGCAAATAAGTACTTATTTGTTCATAATTTATTGCTGTTTTGTGTTTAGTCCAAGTAATTTCATTTAAAAATATAAACTTATGATTTTTTTTTTAATAATCGTTTTCATTGACCGATATTATTCGATATCTGCGCAATTCGATTTCCACAATCAATAAATTTTACCACAATACAACATCTTTATGAACACTCATAAAAATAACTTCTTGTTTCAAGAAAATTTTCAGTTATGCATTCGTTGAAGAAAATTTTATTTCTTACAAAATGATTAGGATCAATTAAAAAATAAAAATATTGATTTTGAATATACGTTTTATTTATCTTCTTTGTCTGCTTTGAAAGAAATCGAATATATTTTAAATTTTGTTTTTAAAAATCACTAATGAAAAAGAAGTCGTTTTAATTTTCAACAAAACGTTTTTATTTAAAACGGTATCATTTTGAATTAAAACTACTCCAATTCAAACTACTTAGTCCCCATAATGAGTCTCAGTTGAATACTTTGATATGTTCCTTCAAAACTAAATTAATTTTCATACAAGAATATTTATGAAACCTACAAAAGTTTTCATTGAAAACGAAATCGGATTGGCACTATTCAAATCAATTTTTCTCTTCATTTAAGAGGAATTTTTTCAGTGTACCATAATTTGACGGTTGGTTTACGAAATATATGCGAAATCAATTGAGTTTGTAAAGAATTCGAATAAAATTAGATTATTTTATGGTGTCCTCGACGGCAGAAATCCTGGAAACGCCACTGTTAATTAGTTTTTTTTTTTTATAGTTCATTTCTAGATTTAGATTCCTCTTTGATTTTATTATGTTATTAATTTATATTTCTAATTGAAGAGCACATTTCTTGAGGATTTAATTATTTTGTTGACAAAATTGGAAAAAGTTACAATTTTTTAAATATTTTAGAATCGCTGCATCTGTAATTTTTATTTCATTTAGTGCATTCTTGTTAGAATTTTTGCGCTTCGATGATTCGGCAATTTTTACTTTACTAAAGATATTTTGAGGACTGTTTTATTTACTATTTTTGTTTATTTATAACTTTTTGTTACTAAATTTGTTCCTTGCGATAACAACATGGCTCGTTTTCGAGTGCTTTAAGGAATAAATTTAATGTAGGAGAATTACAGATTTATAAATAGCTCAAGTAGAGTAATTTTGATAATTTATTAATAGATACGTCCAGTTCCTTCTTAGCAGAAATGAACTTGACACTGGCAATTTTACTTTTATGTAATTTTAAAATAAATATATCATTATGCCGTTTACTATTATTGTGTGAGACACTCTTCTTACACAGGATGATTCATCGGTCTCTTTTTTAAACCCTTTTATTATAATTTATAAGTTATACCCAGTTATACATCTTCAAATAAAATCCCTTTGATATTTCATTGTTTATCTACTTACGATAAACATTTGTATACAGGCTGCTCTATTTGAGCGCAACAATATGCAACTTTATATTTTTATTGGAACATTCTGTAAATATTTAATGAATTTGATAGTAAGTATAAGTATAAATTAAAAAGAAATTCGTGTTCATAAAAGATAATAGTTAACAGTAAAAAAAATATAATATAAACCAGTAGTTGCATTTTGTTGCGCTCAAATGGAGCACCCTGTATGAATGTGTATAGTAAGTAGGTAGACAATAACATATCAAACAGATTTTATTTGAAGAGCTTTAATCTATAACTTAAAATAATTGAACTAAAAAATCACCTTGTATATTGTCTATACCCCTAATACGCTGTCCTGTATCTATTTCGATTTATGTAATTTGTTATTTTTTTAAAATTTATTCTGTTATTTGGAAGTTAATCCTGTTAAATAAATAAACAAATGAAATAAAATGAAAAACTTTAGGAATATATAAAACGGAATTAAAACAATGAAACATAATTCAGTGCGCATTATGTATGTTCCTCTAGTCAAGTATCAAAACACTAAAACAATAATTAATTAGTGACCATAAAAAGTTTATTTGTATATGATCATATAAACACCTTCCAATGTTTAATCGCATCTCAAAAACTGCGAAGTAGAACACCTCCAATCAGTGTAAACTCGGTAAAGTGAGTCAGATATTCTTGCCGCCGGTAGCTCAAGGAACAATTAAATAAACAAAATATAAATGTCACTTACAAATTTTTTATGTCTTAATGAATGGTGTTAATAATCAGTGTTCACAACTTACCGATTATTTATGTGGCAGTCACAACAAAGATAACATAATTATTAGGTTGTACAACTAGGTTAAAATATCCCCATGCATGCATTTGTATTGTTCTGAAAATTTATAACCTGTATATTACCTGCTAATTTTTACTATAATAATATAATGACATGTTTTACTGATTGGGAAATATGCGCATAAAATTTGTTTTTACATTAGTCATTGGTATTGTTAATAGCCTATTTATAAGAACAACGATTGTTTTAAATTATTAGACTTGGGTAAAAAAATTATAAATATATCGTCACGATGTTTACCCTTTTCGGGATGTGCTACTTTGAAAAATAAAAATTAAATGATAAAAGTGTTTGTAAAAATTTTTTGGCAATTAAGAACTTTAATTTTTTATGTAGAATTGTTAACTTGGTTTAGTTATCTTTTTTCTTTGAATCATCATAATTAAATATTCGATAATTTTGTCCATGAGTATATAATTTGTTTAGCTAATATTGTACATGAACTTTTCCTTTGTTGTCAATTTCTTTTGTATGAAATCTTTTCTCGAAAATAGGAATGTTAAATAATAATAACATATAAAACTAAAATTCGCGATACAAAAATAAAGTTCACAATTTTTGGACAATCAAAATTTGAATGACTTGTAAAAATGTATTTGGAAAATATTAAATCAAATTAAAAATTATAATGCTAAATTGCCAATTTGATTTAGTTTACATATGCTGTTACCAAGAAAAGTGTTTTTGGGCTGTCCAATTTTCTAAAATTATTTTCTAAAAAATGCTTCGAATAAAAGATACAGTAAAATATATTATCTGCAACTTTTATTAGAAGTATTTTTTTATAAAATAATTTTAGAACATTGTACTTGTACAGGGCTAAAACACTTCTCTTAGAATACCCAAAAATAGAGCCTTTGAACCAAAATGTGCGAGTTATGAATTAAAATTACAATTATTGAACAGATCCGTATTTGAAATTTTGAAATAAAGTGTTTGGAAAATATTAACGTTAATTTTTTATGGAAAATAGTTTACTGGGTTCAGTTAAACATTTTAAAACAAAATTCGCATTTTTTGAGTGGAAATGATTAACTTTTTATCTTTAAAAATTGTTGCCTTCACAAGAAATTTAGAAGTATGTTGTGTCAAGTTAATGTATTCGTTTTTAATTTTACCTAAATTTCTCTAGAAAATTGTTCACATGCGTAATATTTCGTGCCAATTAATCACACGTTTTTCTGGTAATCAGGTAGAAAATTGTTTTAACTTTCCTTACATTTTTTACGAACTATTTTACAGTTAGGTTCATATTTTTTGTGAGTACCATGTAAATTAACAAGATATATTTTTTGTGCTACATATTTTTTGTTGTTACTTAATAGTAAATATCGCTTACGCTTTGATATTTATAGCATGACTTTATTAATAAATGACAGGGCCGACCACAACGCTAAATATTTTCGGAGGCCCCCTTCTGATTTGAGTTGAGTTCAGAGCTGAGAGATAACTTAAATAAGAATAAATCATTAGAAAAATGGGGTCTTTCACCATTTTTTTTTTAATTTTTTTTATGAAACTTTATCTATACTGAAGACTATCTACACTTTTAAAAAGTCTTAATTGTTATTCATTAAGCCACAATGATTTTTTAAAAAATGTTGTGACGTCATAGTAGAGGTGTTGTTGGATCTAAAACAGTACAGATTGTAAGTAATTGTTGTCATATATTTTTTTACGTATTTTATTATTATTATTACAATAAAATAGAACATTTATGTAACAAAAATTATTTAAATCTCTACTGTTTTAGATCTCTACTATGACGTCACAACATTTTTAAAAAATCATTGTGGATTAATGAATAACCATTAAGACTTTTTAAAAGTGTAAATAGTCTTCAATATAGATAAAGTTTCATAAAAAAATATTTAAAAAAAATGGTGAAAGACCCCATTAAGAATCTTTTTTCACTCACATCTTTTTTTCTATCGCATTTCACGCTTGCGGTGACATATCAAGAATTGGACGCGATGACGTGATGAAATGTTTTATTTATTGATTTAAAGATAGTGCGGAAATTGATCAAGAGTAACCGGCATATAAACAATAACATAAAGTTGCAGTGATTGCTATATTACTATTTTCACTAGAAACGAAGATAAACATTACTTAATTTATATCTTGAATAGCTAGCACTTAAGTCAACCATTTGAAAGTGAATTTAGAACAGAACATAATTTTGAATTAATTAGCAACGAAATGTTTTGTTAAGCGCATTTCTACCGTTTTCATTGCTTTAAATATTTATAGCAATTAATTTCTCCTGCAATTAATTAAGATAAACAAAGATAAGATCCGAAAATACACTTTTACTTGTGTATGTAATAAATTAATAAAAAGCGATAAAGAAATGCATAATAACGTGCCTAAGTATTAGCTACCCACTTTAGGAATGTATGTATTTGTCAAATGAAATTCAGAGTAAGCATATAAAACTAATAATTGACCATAAACTTGCACTAATCAAAGAGTTATGATTTTGATTAGAGTATAAATGTAAACAGAATTTAACGTCTTTATGCAGAAAAATAACACGATATTAAATGGAAAAATTTCTGAAGTACTTTATGCGGAATGGAACACCTATAATGAAATATTTTTTTAATATGTTGACATTCCATTTTTAATTTCCTTTTCCAAAGATTAGAATTAAAAGTTGCACAATTTAATTATTTACGATAAGCGAAATATGTATAAGCATTTAAAAATACAAATAGTTATTTTACATTTAGCACGCAGTTAAAAACAAAAAAGTATCTTTTAAAAATCAATATAAATTATGATTAAGATTAAGATTAACATCGCACATAATTTTTTTTAACGATTAATAAATTAATCTTGATTTTTATTAATTAATAATTGCAATGTTTGACATGTTTACGGTACGTTCTTTTTAAAATTTATATTCAAACAAAATGAGACCATTTTATTTAAAAATATTAAACAGTTTTTAAGAAAACGCACCATCTTAAATTTTGGTTCAGGATTTGAGATTTTCTTTGGTTTTGCTTCACTCAGATTCAGGGAAAGAATATAATAGCAATGGATTTTACTTTTTGCATTAATATAATTCTAACAAAGTATTAACCAGAAACAAAAACAAGTTGGATTAAGCAAGGAAGTATTAACAGCTGAATTAGAGGGTGTTCGCATAAAAGATACAAACATACCTTGTCTCGCAAAAGATCAACAATAGACTCAGCACAATTGCAGCGAAACGAGCGTCAATAGCGGACTAAACGTAAAAATCCACCCACAATAACATATCAAAAGCGAATCTGTCAGTGGTGACCCTCGTACAAAACTAAGATTCGTTATTCTGAAAGTTGTTGAACGCGAAAAGACGAAACACGAGTAGTATACGCGAGCACAGTTACCAGCACCGGTGCAGAATGGCAGGCACTAGTCAAACTCGAGCGGCAGTGACGATGCTAGTGACGACGCTTGCGAACGGAACGGATGCCTCGGCCTGCGCGCTCGTGGTGCACTTGGCGAACTGGTCGCCGATCGCAAATCGAGAAGTTGCAGAGTTGCTGCTCAAGCTGACTGCGGTTCTGGAGGTTGGTTGGTTCGTTTGGTTCGTTCGTTGCTTGCAGGGCCGGTCTTCAAAAGTGCAAACACCTATTCTTATTTTAATTTTCAACGAAATTGGGGCAACGAACCACTACGAAAAGGTACAAGGTATGCATGTTTCTAAAATAAACATCACAATCACCTTTTAACACCTCAATTGCCATTGATACACATAACAGCTTATCTGTACCATCAATAACTTTTTGCGAATCCGAAAACGACACTGAGCATGTTCTCGATGGTAGAAAACGATTGAAAACTGCACAAAACTTTATTTTAATATGCGATCACAAAATGCTATTTTTAGAGAATTTCTTTGTAACAAGATTATTAGTCAGGATGCGATTTATTGTTTTACGATGATTTCAAACATCAGGTTGCAAAAGTGTTTGTACTGTACTGTCAAGACGATTTGACAGGGTTTCTTAAGATCAAATTTCATATTTAGGTTACTTTAGTTTTCAAAAACAGTCTTTTATTATTATTATTAAGTGGTCTCAACTACTGAGGTTATATGCCGTCTCGGGACCTCGTTTTCGGTGGTGTGGCAGCATTGCTTAACTTGCGAGTGATCCGTTTTTAACGCTACCTGCCAAACCGTTGCCTAACGGTCTTATTAAATAACATTATATCAACTATTAAATTTGTCCCTCTTCTTGTGTTTAGTATGTCGTATTTGGTATTAGTATTTAGTAAGTCAGAGAACACTCCCATTCTACATCTTACTAAATTTCTGAAAAGTGCTGAAAAAATGGTGTTCTTAATAAGTGCGAGATTTTTTGGTTCGCGCACCCATCTGAAACCGGCCCTGGTGGTCTTGCTGTTCCATGGCGGGAAGGTAACACAAACAGTTTCAAATCGATTTACAAATGCAGTTCAAATGCCTCAGCTAAGTTGTTCTAATCAAACTAATGTCAAAACTCACGAAGATATATAACCGAAAGATTTTTTGATTCCTTGATTTCAGTTTCTTTGTTTGAGGTCAAAGGCGTATGCCTCTAGTAGAGGAGAAGTTAAATTATTTACATTGCGTATATTTTGAAGTATCGTCAATTCTTTCTTATTCAAATTATTAGTTGTTTCTTGTTTTATAGGGAAGCACTAAAATATAATAGCTAACTCACGTTGAAAATGCAAGCCGAGATATACAGCTAGTAGTTGGGCTATCTGTCTTTGTTGTGCAATGTTTTTACATAGCAACCTCTCAACAAACGCATAGCAACAACTCTATAAACCAGTGTTACAAAGAAGGGTAACCTTAGAACATCTATCTGTCTTAGGCTCGATTTGCGCTTTCAAAAAGGTCCACAAGTTACTGTGTAGGGAAGAAGTTAAAAATGGGTCATAAAATTAATTAATTCACTTCAAAATCTGCATTAGTGTTAATACTCTCGAAGATATGCTCCAATGTAACATTGAACGATTTATAAAATTTTTTATTTCAGTTGTTTCTTTGTTTCCAAAAGAAATCAAAAATATGATACAAATATGTGAACACACAAATTTCTGATTATTAAACACTAACTAAACAACTAACAACGAACGTATTTTGAAACACTTTAACCTAAGTTGTTTCTTTGTTGTAGCCAGAGGCGTACTTAGGTATATTTTGCTTAGGGTATATTTCTGTGTCATTCATTTTCCATTTATGAAGTGAACTTGTGTATCAAGGCTGACTGAAGTATTGCTATGATCATGACAAGGTGGTATTTTGACAGGGTTGACAGATGAATATGTTTTGTATGTTTTCTGAAAACTAATACAAATTTTATAATCTAGTATCAATATTTTCATGTTGTTATGAATTAAAATAGATGTCCTGAAAGAGCATAATCACATTGCGTAGGTCAGTTTTTAAAATTCAAGTAACGGTTATATCATTTTGAATGAAAGCGACAAAAAAAGAGCATCTCAATTTAGAATTACGAATAGTTCCTGCGTCGGGATTAATTACATTGCATCTATCACTGTGGTCCTTCATCCGCCAACCGGCAGACTTTTTGCTGTTCGAGCTTAAAGACTTTTTTGAATAGCTACAATTTTGCAACGATTAAGGAAATTATTCATGACACGACACAGGAACTATTAGCAATACCATGAGAACTATTTCAGGAATGCTTCCACAAATTTTAGACTCATTGAGAGAAAATTCTTTTGGAAGATTTAGCAGTTCTTTTGTCGAATTTATAAGGGGAACAAATGCTTAAATTAAAGTTGTATACAGGGAAAAAAAGAATTTATCGAACTATCTGAAAATTTACCAAACTTTTTTGTAAATACTTCTAAAACATCTTTCCGAATAGTTCGGTAAATGCTACTGTAATTTTTTCAGTGTAAATCAGTTGGAATGTTTCCCAACCCAAAAATATAAGGAATGGACAGCGAGTTTGTATATTCGGAGTAAAAAGTGTTTATTTCATGGAAATAGTGTGAAATAACTAGAATTAATTAGACGTCTGGTCGGTATTCCAAGTTTCTCCTAAATATTTTGTGGAAAATTTTTCTGTCAGCTTTCTTTCAACATCCTTGTATGTTAGGTCAACGTGATAGTATTTTATAGATAGAATTTCCACGGAAAAAAATGTATTTCTACAATAGCAATATATATCTTACTTATAGTGACAACACTTTAGATATATACAATAAAAACATTGTTATATATATTAGTAATATATTATTTTCGATTGCTGCTTCTACAATTTAAATATTTATGTTTTTCTTAAATAATTTAATATTGTTGCAGTATATATCTTGATGTTGTCTTAAATAAATGGGGTAAATAGCTCCGTGGGAACGCATCGGACTGTGAATCGTGAGATCCTCAGTTCGAATCCCACTACTGACAGTTGCCAATTTATATTTACCCCTGTGATTCCTCATCTACTAACAACTTTGGGGGCTATGACTTGACGGCTGGTAACCGCATTTCGTACGCAAAAATATATCACTTACCGAGATCTGCGTAAGCAGAGTGCCACACCCATAATGGGTAAAAGGCGTGATGATATATTTATTTATTTGTCTTAAATATGGTATATTGTTAAGAATATAATATATATTCAAATCAACAACTAATATTGCTATTTCAAGCAAGATATTTATTTATGATAAATATGTATTATTGCTGTCACTATACGTAAGTTAAATATTGCTATTGTAGCAATCCATTTTTTTTTTTTTCGTGTGTAAGTTTTTAATTTATACGGTCTACGGCACTGGATTTGTAAAGTACAAATGTGATATTTACCGGGATATGCTTCACGGTAGACTTGCCACCCCCAAATTCAGGAAATGACGTAATGATTTTCATTCGTTTGTTGAAAATTCTTTAACGAGTACAAAAAGGTAAATTACTGATATGATAAAACGATAAGTGCTATCATTTAAGTAAGCAATATTTAAGATTAGCAGTAATATATTAAATAATTGCACATTATAAAATAAAATGTAAATATAAGTACATGAGATATTTTTGACAGCTTTGTATGCTGTATGCGATAATATTTGCAAGTGGCGGTGTATTTGCAATATGATAGCTTATCAGAGATTAATGATTTTGAGAATATCATATTTGTAATTTTCCCACCCATTAGTATTGCAAGGAAATATTTTCAACATTTCCTTTTTATAATTCCTGATTATGTTTATGTTTCTTTTGTTAAAAGAAAAAATTGTAGTAATTAAGTATTTATTCATTACTATATGTTTTAATTTAATTTCATTTTTACCATAAACCGCATGAATTATGAATTTAATTATAAAACATTGCTTAAGAAAAATTGCGTTATTTATAGGTACAGGACAGTACTAGCCCAGCAGACCATCCAGATATTTCCACCAGACAAAATACGAATAAAAGCAAAAAATAACTTTAATACTACGACATATAGGTACAGTAAACTAGTACGGTTCTGAATTACCATTGAATAAGATAAATTCATCTTTCATAAATCATTGACAACCTCGTATTCGATAAATTGAAATGAGCAATCCAATAACAAAATTGCATTTTTTACTAATAATTATTATTTATTATAACATTTACAAAGATTGCCGCACAAATTATTATCTCTATATTAAGCAATTTCATATTTTCTCTAATGCAAGCAAAACATTTTGCAATTAAATTTTTAAACAAATTAATAATTAAATTTTTATAGTAAAAAAACAAATACGGACCTGACCTTAACATTAATTGCCATCCTTATTTCCTAACACACACATATTAAAATAAGACATAAAAATTACACGTAAAGAACAATTTAATAAAATATTACAAAACTAACCTAACACCAAAACAATCAGAAACCGTAACCAAAACAAAATGAAAAAACGACTCACCATTTTCCTGGATCACCGTCTCGTTTTCAGAGATCATCGCGCAATTTTCTTGCGAACTGATTGCATTGTTGCTGGCAGAATCATTAATTATTATTCTCTTATCACCCGCGAAATGAAGTGGCTCTTGCATATCGTCGTTATCACTTGAATTAGTAACGGATAATGTGGGATAAAGCTTATCTTCTTCCTTCTCTGATAAGATTTTGTCACCTGGTGGTGTGTGAATGGTGGCAGTATTGGCTTCATCATCGTATCTGTAACAATTGAATTATTATTATTACTGCTATACTGATAACATTGGGTGCGTAAACCCATATCTATTTTTATAACAATACGCAAAGTTTTTGTTGTAACTGAATATTTTGTGATTAATACTAAAAGTATTTAAGGATAAGAGTTAATAAATAAATGTTGTTTGTTACTCGTAAAAATTTAGGTTTAAGTGCAGCTGCTACATTACGTCATCTAGGCGAATAATTAAATTTTATACCATAATAAGCATAATAATTTCCCATTAAATTTTTATGGGTTTTTGCTGATAAGATGGATATTTGACGAATTATGATATTAAATGCAATTTTAGAATTTAAAATAATCGATATTATATATTAGTAAGTACAAATAAAGTTTCTACATACATACTTTTATTTAAAAAAATATTTATAATCATATATGAAATGTCTTTTTCACCAAATATCACTTAAAATACGAATTTTTGTTGATTGCAGTTCTATATAGAATAATCCCTAAGAAACTCACTGCCGTTGAGCGCATCGTCATATCTCTTATACTTTTTGAGATATGACGATTTTTGATGTTTTCCGAAGTGCAACTTTGAACCGCTATAACTCAAAATCTATTCAAGATATTGAAAAATGTTCTTCAGTTCTGTGTTTTCCATGTAATTTATGATAAATTTGCAAATTTTGAAAATTTTGAATTTTTTTGTAAAAATTCTTATTGACCATATCTCGAAAAATATAAACGATACACACTTGCGATGTTCACCAATCGATTCAGCTCATCGAAATACATAAGTGTGCAAAATTTCAGAAAAATCGAACAATGGGTTCAGGATTTAGAGCAAAAAGTCTGAAAATAGCAAATTTCGGGCCAAACTTCAAGGGGTATCCCTTGACGTTTTCCGTGAAAAAGGCCATTTTCAGATGTTTTGTTCTAAAATCGAAACCCGTTGTTGGATTTTATTGAAATTTTGCATACTTATGTATTTTTACTAGCTGAATCCAATGGTGTTTGTTTCAGAGCCGTATCTTTTATATTTTTCGAGATATCGTCAATCAAAATTTTGAAAAAAAAATCAAAAATTTTCAAAATTTTCAAAATTTGCTAATTTGTCATACGATACACGGGAAATGCAAAAGTGTGCAGAATTTTGCGATATCTTGTATAGTTTTTGAGTTACAGCTCCTCAAAATTGCCTTTCGAAAAACATCAAAAATAGTCATATCTTCAAAAATATAAGAGATATGATAATGCGCTCTGCTGTAACGAGTTCCTTATTGCTTATTTTATATAGAAATGCAATAAAAAAAATTCTTATTTTAAATTATATTTTCCACCATATTTTTATTGCTAGTAATTCTAAGAATATTATAGTGTAATAGTAATTACTTCAATGTTTACTAAAATGCAATTGATTACGGAATAAATATAGATTTAGTATAGGTTGTTTTATAAACTTACCATGTACTATGTAGTAAACAAATATGTAATCATTTTTATTGTTACTAATTCGAAATGTGTATTATTTTATGCACAGTAATTATTTAAATGTTTACCTACATGGCCTTTGGGTCTGAAACGCTGTATGTCAAAAGAATCTAGTTATGTAAATTGCACAAGAACAATATATTAATGTATGATGAATACAAAATTTTAAAAATGTAAATAGTCATAGTGGACAGAAGCCATTACAGATAATTTGCATTTTAATTTATATTTCAATTTAAAAATAACGAATACACGTTACATTTATTGCAAATAGGTACAGTTACGTACGCTACTTCACTAACAAAGGAAAATACATTGTTGTTAATATACAGTAGCATAAAATAATTTGCTTATTTCGATGCAATTTAGTAATGTAACTGTACACCGTACGTGGCACAATATTGCCTTAAAGTATTTGCATATTATTATTAAGATCATCTTAATTTGAAAATGTAATTTGTTAATCTCAAAGATAGCGGTTTTTGCGTTTATACTACCGTATTATTTTATTACCTACATTGAAAAATAAGTAGGTTTCATGACAGAATCTAAAAAGAATTTTAATAGGTAATACTTATAATTTTTTTTATATTGTATTGTCCTAATTATTGTGAAAATATGTTCATTAAATGAAATTATTTTATTTTTATTTTACAGGCGATGTTCTGCAGTAATCTGTAGTAAGTCAATTTAAATATAATTTTTTTAACAATATAATAAACGGTTTTGTGCAATTCAAAATATTCACCTTGAAATGAAAACAATGAAATGCAAGGGACATTTCTTTTAAGACACAGTTATGTAAAAGAAAATATTTTGTGAAACACCTAGTTTACACTGTGAAAATAATTTGGACATAGTTTAGGTAATTCCAACGTAGTACTGAATAGAATGAAGGTCGTGCGATTATAACAATGAAATTAGCTACAAATTTAAAATGTAGATTAGATTTTGTGTGAAACTACATCCCGAAATTCAAGAGCAAATAAATTATTGCAAATATTTAAATGATTCACCATAAAAAGTAGTATTTGCATAAATTGAACGAAATTTCAATATATAACCAATTATTTACTAACACTAATTTGAAATTTCAAGCCCATATTAACATCTAATAAAAATGCAAAAGAGCAACAATGAAATTTCTTACCTTGGTTTGTTGTTTTCTAATGAATCCATTTCTTCCTCGCTCTCCCCAATCGTAGCTAGTTGATTATGTAGTGACCAACTCGAACAAGAAAGAATTTTATCGCACT
Source organism: Poecilus cupreus (assembly GCA_963942605.1). Classification (NCBI taxonomy): domain Eukaryota; kingdom Metazoa; phylum Arthropoda; class Insecta; order Coleoptera; family Carabidae; genus Poecilus; species Poecilus cupreus. The sequence goes on from OZ012715.1 coordinate 14,399,973, forward strand.
CATTGTTATTGCACTCAATATAGTCACTCGAATTCGGATATAAAAAGTTAAAGTCATCCGAATGATGACTGTATTTCATCAAACACAAGTTATGATATTCAGAGTCTTCTTTTTTCATTTGAAGATCAGGATCAGAAAATGAGTAACGCATTTCGGATATAGAAGATTTAGGAAGAATTTTAGGGACAAAATTAACCAACCGAGGAAGATTAAAGTCAACAGTATCCGTAGAATCATCAACATCTTCAATAGGACCCAAAGATTCTAATATATCTTCAGGTTCAACTTTCTTCTTAGCGTAGCATTTTCTTGGAACAGGTTTGGGAACTTTAATTTCTTCTACGATTCTGTGCTCGAATTCTTCAGAATCGTCATTGTTAGTTTCCTTTGGTTCTGCCACTCCATTTGAAGATGGATTATCATTATGGTTAGTTATAGTACTAACGTCTTCATTTCCATAACTTAAAGGAGCATCTTGGAAGTTAGCTGGAGGTGTTAAAGAAGTCTTTTCGCAGTCTGAGATTCTGTTGTCTAAATTGTTAGTTTGTTCGTATTCCCGAAGTATGTCATGTGATGAAACAAATCTGGTGAATAGAAAATCGTCATTTGGTTGAATATCAGCAGCATATTCCATTTCTAACATTTCGAAAGGATTGACAACTTTAGAAAGGTCCATTTGTTTTTGAACTGCTGTGGGCGTAGAAGGAATACTGTCAGAAGCTATTGAACTAGGGTTACTCGTTAGGAAAATTGAGCTATGCTTATCGATAACTGTTGAAATGGTACTTCCAGTGTCATCGGATTCACTCTCAGTTTTAATACCATATTCAAGTTCTTGGGCGAGAAGATCTAGATAAACTTCTGCGTCTGGTGGACCGGAACTCACATCGGATAATTTCCTATCTCTTGAAGGAACCTTAGGAGGGACATCTAGATGTTGACGAGTTCTAGGAGCACTCTTAGGATATTGCACTTTTGTCGTGGATTTGGATAAAATTTGGGCGTCAACATCAACTATATCAATTGAAGGTTGTGGAATGCTACCAATATTTTTATCTTTTAATAATTTTCTGGATAATTTTCTTGGGGGAATTGGAGGAGGGGGAGGAGGACCTCTTTTCTTCTCAGATGACTCTTCTGAAGATAATTCTTCATCTGAATTTAATGGCGCAGATGTATCAGCAATCAAATCATCAATTCTATGTGCGGAATGCTTCACCAACAATTTTATAACGACGTTAGAATCTTTAAGGCATCTAACGCAATCAATTCTTGTCATGTTTTTCACTGAATATGAATCAATTTTGAGAATTTCATCTCCTTCGGCGAGATTGCCCCATGAGCATTTGACTCGGGAAGCGGGGCTATCTGAAGCACATGATTGGATGAATAATCTTCGAACGAATTCGGTTGTTTTGGTGCCTCCCTCGAACTTCAAACCAAATCCTAATCTCTCGCCAGGAAGTCTGTATACAAGGACTTCTTCAACTACTTCATTGTTGGGAAATGCTTCGCTGGGGACTTCGTCACCGATGGTAAGTACTGTTACAAACCCATTTTGGGAATTTTCAGGATTGGAATTGATGTTTTCGAATACGATATTTTCGTAGTTTTTATCTGTTCCTACTGATACAACTGTTACAAATTGATCTTTATCTTTTGAAAGTAATTCTGTTGTAGTACTTTCAGTACTATCTTGCTTTATAACTTCCATTTTTTTATGTGTTCATAGATGAGGTTTATTTCATGTTGCAAGTCTGAAACAAAATAAATTTTTCATTTTGACAATGTTTATATAAAATACAATTGTAGATTATAAACATAATAATAGGTTTGGCTATTTAGATTGTACAATATATAAATGAATGTCGCATATGGAACAAAATATGCAAGGTTATTGAAACACAGAGACGGACTCGCCCAACAAGTCTAAAATATGTTTCTTGTTCGAGCATAATTATCAACATAAATTACATTTGTTAAGGCGGAGAGCTAATGATCAAAATAATGTGACACAAATTTTGTCCTCTTTATATTTTATCTCAATTTTGTTGGTTATTTTCTTATTATAGAAATGTAGTTACAAACAGGCATTATTAGGTCACTTTAAGAAAGTTAATTATTACCTTTGTAATAATTTTCCACAGAAAATAGAACCTTATTATTTACGAAGAACAAAAGCTATTAATTAAAATTAGGTGACAGACTTAACCCAAAAAGCTTTTTACGAGAGTGCGATAAGCAAATTAATTCATTAATAAAACAAATCGTCAACAGATGTAGCTGTATTCGAAGCTAACCTCATTTTGCTGACATTAACTAGCGTGAATGTAGACACAAACAATCACAGCGAACTTCAACATTTAGCCGCAGAAAGTGTGACGTCACTTTAAATAGGTTCTCTTCAAATAACCTCCAATATTGGTTGGGACTGAGTTCTGCCATTCACAAGGATATATTAGAAGTGCAAAAGTTTCATTATACATTAATTCCTTTAAAGGCAAAACCTAGTTAATTTAAAAGGTATGTATGTATTTGTGACTTGCGTAATAATTTATGAAGGAAATATGCAATTTAATTTCTAAACCAGTTTTTTTCAAAATTATATCATGGATTTGGGTTCGAATCTTTATGCAACAGTTCAGCGTTTTATTTTATTTACAGAGGAATGTTTGTCGGAATCATCAATGATCTTTTGAAGTATTATTCATAGAAAATTTGTAAATAAAAGATAATTATTATTATCTTATTTGGCATATCATTAATAATTTTATGCTTTATGGAGTTAATTTTTGGTAAATAAATATTTGTAATTGTTGAATCATAGGATAAGCATTTGGTTTTATCAGCAAATGCCATTTAAAAATAACTGGTATTTGAGATGCGCTAAATATAGGCTTATAAAAAATTCAATGGAATTTATGAATGCATAATGAGTAATAAGGAATTTGTACAGTTAAATTTTTATCATTGCCTTAAATGCTATGTTAATTCCGATATCGAATGATTATATGATCGGTTTATTGGCACGAATTTAAATGATGTGAAAGTACGCGAAAATGACAAAATTTACGGATATGAAATCTTGTCAAATTTGTAATAATGTCACCGATTTTTTCTCCATGAATTTCGCATGAATACATTTTCAAAACGATAAAGTTTCTATAAAGTAAAAGTTCCTGAGAATATTCCAATACTAAAGAAATAAACTTAGAACTAGAAACCTACTTATTTGTAAAGTGCCAGGACGCGATTTTCTCACAAACGCATCATTTATAAACAATCATATTAATTCCTACAGACACCTAGATATATATTTGCAGAAGTACAATTATTTGTTTACATGTAATGGAATGATTTTTTCCATCCAGCTTACATTGAGACACGCTACACTATATGTTGTTTTTTATGAAGTAACGGTAAAGCGATAGAATACTACGTATTGCAAAAGACTTAACTCGTGTATATGGTAATTTTTCAACACAACCAATTTAACCTGCTGTCAATTAAACCAAAGCAAATGAACCATCAACCACTGACAAATAACATCGAAATAAATAAATCCTCACGTGAATAACAACAAACAAACAGGTTACAGGCACCAGCACCAGTACCAGCAGCGAGAACCAAAATTAGGGCATCGGCGAAACAATCACGAAAACTTGAAAGAAACTTACAATTTAGAGTTGTGGTGCACAGAAATCCTTGGTTACGCTTTGCACAGTCGAAATTCACTCACAGAACGGTGTGTCACATGAAATTTCAGTCACTTTAAACGCGAAATCTGTCCACAACAACTGTGAGCCAGACGTGAGACGTGAGTCGGTGTGTCGGTCCAGCAATGCATAACTGTTAGTCGGTCGCTGAGTGAGCCGAGCCGACGAGCGGAGCCGCGTGGAGCGTGCCCCGGGCGCGAGAACGCTTGAACGCTTGAATGCGAGATGGAGAAGGGACGGGTACAGAGTTCTACAGAGTACGGACCACGGACCACGGAGCTCTACGTTCACGTTCAACGTTCAGCGTTCAGCCTCAACCATTTAGCATTCATGTTCGTGAGAACTAGAAAAACCAAATACTAGGCTAAAGAGCCAAGCAGCACAACACTGCAGTGTTCTGTCTCCCTGTCCCCTGTCTGTCAGCATCACATACACATTCAGTGGTGTTGCCTTTTCAACGCTTGATGTTCGATATTCAATAGTTCCGCACTTTCTGGACTTCAAATTGGGTTTTTCAACTCTCCAGGACTGGCCTCATGCTCTTCTAGCCAAGAAACATACATATTTTAGGAAAACTGTTGTGGACAATGTATAATCTCCCACCTAAACAAATTTTTAAACGGTACAAACTAGAAAAAAGTTTCAAATCTACCTCTTTTGGAATATATTCAGAAAAGGCAGGGTTTTAGGATAAAATAAAATAAAATAAATATATCATCACGCCAGGATCCTGTATTTATTTTATAATGTCGTTTCAAGGAGAGCATGCCACAAATAAATAAAGGATCCTAAAAGCCTACCTTTTTTAAATATTCGATTCCCTGATTCTAACAATATCTTATTGAATATACACAATTATTTACTGACTCAGACATGCCCAAAAAACCTGATAGTCCTTCAAATAAACTACCACTGTCAGTTGATAGATTACTTCTAAAATCTAATCAGTTCGCAACTTAAACATTACAATTTTTAATAAGAAATTTCAAGATATCTTTATTTGATTTTGAGTTGTGGACGAAAAAATCATCGTACACACACAGACACGCAGACGTCATCGTGAAAATAGTGAAATCGTGTTCTAGAGATTTCAGAGTGCTTATCCGTTGAAAACTCACTATCGGAAATTTGGATTTACAATACCTCCCTTACATATGTGCATATGGGCGGGAGGTAAAAAGGTTCAACATTTTTTTGAATATAACAAAATTTATTTTAACGCAATTACTTACTGAAATATGATATAAGTTGATAAATTTCTGCCAAATTCTAATCTAAATATGACATATCATCTATATAATTATATAAATTTATACTCAAATAGGTGTAAAATAATTAAAGAAGCAATAGAAAATGGCGCTTGTCAAATAAATTCTGCGCCTTTTCATAATTGAATTTCATTCGACGATGCAAAAGAATTAGAGTTCATCGGGTTCAAATCTAACACCTATAGTTTTGGCAAACAATTGAACCAGCCATTCTTGTACTTCCTAAATCCTAAATCATCGAACAATAGTGCCTATTTATTCATAAATATTGAATGACATCAAAATGTGTTATTGTTTGTCCGTATTATTAATCAGAAATGTGTTACTTCTTCGATTTCCCCTACTAAATCTATCCAAATTTAATCGTTGTTAATAATTGTCGTGGTCACACTTTTCTCTCATTAAAAACGAAAAGGTCAAAGATTTAAAAATATCGAATTTAACACACTATCAAAATATATGCAAGAACATTGAACATTTTCTCCTATGATTCATCAGCAGCGCGCATCCTTGAGTTTTCTCCGCAATGCTAAATTTCCGAGTTTTATATAAAAAGTTAAGTTGAAATTCATGTTGGTCTAGTGATATTTATTTTTATTCTTTTAATAATTGTACGTTCGTCATTGTATGCAAATAGATAGAAATATTACTGGTATGTTGTCATTTCTATTATTTTTAGATTAAGTGTGTTAGTACTGTATCATGTATCTATTTTTTATTTGTTTTGATGTGTGTTACTTGCGCTTAGATCATTATTCAAATTTGTTCAATGCATTTGATTTTTATTAATATTGATATTTCAAATGAATATTTCCTTTTATTTTTACACAAATCATTAATAATAATTATATATAGATCTATCATTAATAATTTATTTGCTATAATCAATTCATTTTAATTTTTAATCGAGTTTGTAACCTTACCGATCGTTGAAGTTACCCACAAGAGATTAGTTTGTTGGCGAACACTGCTGTGTTTGTATGAATATTTCACTTCCTAACATTAATTTTTTATATGTTTAGCAATATAATCATTAATTATTAACCTTAATTTATTTAATTAATTATAAATTCTAATTTCATTTGCGTGTTTTTGTTAAAATATCCTTAAATTACCATTTATGCTGTGTTTATTATTCAGTATAATTTAAATTGTTTCTTAATTTATTGCATGCAAATATAATTTACGCAAATATTAATATTTTTAATTTTCAGTTATTATTGAAATAATTACATTTATTTTAACTCCGGTTGCTTAAGCAATAATTAATGTACTTTAAGTATTTTAAAACTTAATACAGGCAAGGACGAAATTAATATATACATAAATAAATATATCATCACGCCTTTTACCCATTGGCAATATGGCAATCTGCATGCGCAGATCTCGGTCAGTGATATATTTTTGCGCATGACCAGCGGTCAAGTCATGGCCTCCAAAGGTGATAGTAGATGAGGAACTATAGGGGAAAATTTAAAATGACAATTGCCGGATGTGGGATTCGAACTGAGGGTAGTCCGATGCGTAACCATGGAACATTTACACGGAAAAAAGAGTACAGTAAAATTTACCAAACTATTCAGTAAACTGAAACTGAAACTTTTTGGTAAATACTTCTAATTGTCTTAGTGTTTAGTTTCTTAATTGTTATGAAATTTTCTGAAAATGCATCTTATATTTTCTGCTTACCAAATTGTTCGGTAAATTCTACGATCCTTTTATTTCATCGCGTAATCCAACATAAAATAAATAAATGAACAATAATAATTTACCCGTTTATATTAATTAACAAAATAATATATGGGGTAAATAGTTCCGTGGTAACGCGTTGGACTGTGCACCGTGAGATCTTCAGTTCGAATCCCACAGCTGACAGTTGCCAATTTAAATAAGATTTTGGGGGCTAGGATTTGACGGGTGGTATATACGCAAAAATATATCACTTACCAAGATCTGTGTAAGCAGAGTGCCACACCCATAATGGGTAAAAGACGTGATGATATATTTATTTATTTTATTTAATAAAATAACCTCACAATACTATATTTTATATTTTATATTTTTATATTTAAAAAAAAATAAAATTGTACGGCATGTTTAATATAGCACTGGTCACCAAGGGGCTTTGCTCGCGGGGCCTATCGAGTCCCAAGCCGCAACCCCAACGCAGGGGCTCCGATTCAATCATTTTACGTGAGCAATGACAGCCCCAAGTTTGACAAACTGTTAATTTTGCAAATAATAAATTCCCCAAAAACAGTTGCACAAAATTCAATTTTGTAGCATTGTTTTTGAGAAAAACAGTGCCACAAAATTGATTTTTGTACGTGAAATAGGAAAAATATATAATGTGGATTTGAAGTAGTGTAAAGTAAATTAATTAGATGCGGTGTTCTTGAAGGGTCCAAAAGTATATTTAAATTTAGAAGCAGGAAGGAAGGACAACAAATATAAAGACAGTCTTTCACCAACCACCGACCATGTAGTCGTTCGTAGATTTGATCTGCTCGATATATTGTTATTACAACGAATATTTTTTGTTAATATTATGAATGATGGTTGCATTTAGCACCCGAAATGTTCTGTTCCAAAATTTGTCAATAAATTAATAAATAAAATGAAATATGGGTTTCTTAGTCCTTCCTGCTCTTAAATTTAAATTAATTAGAAAAACCAGATAAAATTGTGAATCCGGTCGTAGGCAGCATTCACAGCAACAATTTTTCATAGGTTATTATTTGAATGAGTATGAGGAATGCAGATATATTCGCTGAACACAAAACAGTGTATCTCTCTCTATATCGTTGTTTGGTTGTGTAGTGCATAGCTGTATCAGTGTATCGTGTATCTTTCTCTCGTTTTGACCTCGTATTTATTCGTTTGTTCAGTGGCACATTGCGCCTCCCCTCCCCCGCGGCTGTCATTGCCATGGCACACTACGACTGCGGTGAGCGATTCATTTGCGATCTCAGCACGGTAAATGTTCCGTATTACATTATTGCGAATAGCAGAATAGCTTTGCCATTCTGTCATTCGGATAATAGCCTATTGTGAATTTGTGGGCTCGGAGGAAGTAGATGGTTTCATCCAAAATTTCATTGCATTTTTTCACTTAACTTGGCACTCTTTTATTATCGCTCAGGTTACCGAAAATGGGTCGCATGATATCAACGGTGATACGCATTTATAGATCAGTATATTTATATTATGGCTAGTATAAAATTGTCCTCTTATTAGGACAGTTGTTGGTAGATGGTTGAAACGCTTGTCTCACATGCGAAAGTGCGCTAGTTCAAATCTTGCTTAGTACACAACCGGTAAATAAAATCCGAAAATTTTCACCACATTATCCCTGTGGCTCCTTTTCCACTACCATCTTTGGGTGCTGTGATTTGACAGCTCATAACCGCACTTCACGCGCAAAAATGTATCATTATACCGAGATTTGCATTAAGCAGAGTGCCACGCCTGGAAATGGGTAAATGGTGTGATGAATTTTTTTTCCAATTTATAACCAAAAGTACAACTGGGATCAAGTGATTGATTGCATTAAAAAAATAAAACTTTAAAATTCTAGCGCTGAGAACAATTTCAAATATTAAATCTAACCCCTAAGCCTTAAAGCAATAAAAAAATATCTAAATACTTATTTTGATTGGCTTGGATTACAAGTTGGATAAATTTAATTTTATTCCTTTTGCTTCTATTGATGATAATAACTCTTTAAATACATTTGTACGTATAGTGTAATTATAAAAAATGTAATTTTCATATTTAATGTAATAAATAAATGGTACATATGAATGTGTTAGGGCTATAACTATAAAGTTGAAAAGCCGACAATACATTATTATTATTATCTATTGATGATAATAACTTTAGAAATATGTAAACAGTAACAAATTGATTTGCGATTTTTTTTCAGTTGTTAAGTATTTTTAGTTAATATTGACAAATATATTGTGTTAAATTAATAATTTGAACAAATATGACAATTTGTTAAATTAAAATTTTGTCAATTCTAAATTTTTAACAACAAATATTGTTGTTTTTATTTTTGTTGGATTTATAAAATTTAACAAAGTAAATTTAATAAATAAACAATAACTAGGTAAAAAGTTCTGTAAAATATTTATTAAAATAACGACGTTTCTACAGCAAAGTGCCCAGTTATTGTTTATTTATCATATTATGAGTTCTGAAAGCTTCTTTCAATATTTAAAGTAAATTTAGCTAACTTATCAATTTGAAATTGTTAAAGAAATTTTGTACCCTTTGTAACAACTTAATTTGTTATAATAACTATGATTTATTCATAATTACTAAAATATTTAGTCAAAAGCATATAAAAACAAATGTTATTACTATATTCACAAATATATTCTTTACGAAATACATAAAAATAATTTGTTACTTGGTTACAAATTTGAAACTTGAAATTAACAAAAATTAACGGTGAATCGTCTGGGACTAAAAATTTTGTTAAAATTTTGTCTATTTTGACTATAAATTTTTTACTGTATATTTTGGTATGTTATTTATTACTTTAAGGCTTAAGGGTTAGATATCTTTTAATGTAAAATGCACTGAGAAATATTAATGTCGCCTGTCGTTTATTAAATTAAATTAATCTTGAATCGTACTTAGAACTGTAACTAACACTAAGAAATTATGGCTGCAATGTTGCAAAGTATTAATTAACAAGAAAATACTAACTACTGTTGACAATTATCAGAAAGCAGATAGAGAAATATGTAATAAAATATCAGAAACAGTATTAATTGTGCATATTCTGTAATTTACACTATAGCTCATAACGGTATATTTAGAGATATACGTATCGTGATCGCGTAGTGGTATAGTGGTACAGCTCTGCAGCTCCAGCTTCGCAGTCGATGGCTCGATTCTCGATGGCTTTGTTTATCCTGCGTTGTCATTGGCGGAGACAAGCGATTTTTTTTTCGGGAGACGTTAGAATTAATGTCATAGCATATTGCAGTCGTCCTGGCGAGATGAGAGTATAGTTTTATGTATTTTCTTCGTCAGTCGTCACTTATGGTTTAAATATAATCGAAATTTTGGTCTTGCTAGTTAAAGTCACGATAAGTATGTATTGGTATTGGTTTATTGATCATTAAATTTAAATTATTCAAGAGTTTAATCAATCTTAAGATGTTCAGCAATAATTAGTGTTTATTTATGGGGTTTCTTTAGATTAGATATTCTATGAAGAATTGATACCAACGTTAAGTCCATGTGACATGTTCAATTTTTTTGTACATTTTTATGTGAATTTTCTGTATTCCATTTTTCTGTACATTTTTGTGAAAGTGAATCATTAAAAGAAAATATTCCTATTTACAACGTACGCCAATTATTTATTAGATCGACATGCGCATTTTGGTCAAAAAATTCAATCTACACTTTGTTTTGTTTTATACTTATATTTTTTCATGAACAACGAAGATCTCTTGACTTTGTATTTAATTAAATTTCTTCAAATTGTATTTCACTAAACACGAACAACAGCTACCAACAAGTTGCACTTTTCAGCTGCTCTGACGTTTTGCGTTTTGAAACTGTGCGCATTTTATGTATCAACACATTGAAGCAAGTAGAACAAGTTCTATTTCTTCGCTGATATAAAAAAATGACGAAAACATTGAAAGAATTTACGTGTACGTGTAAAAGTTCCATTTTTAAATTTAAAAAATTGACATAAATGTACAATTAGTGAACGTGTAATACGGGCTTAGGGGTGCTACAATTTTAAAGCTGAATGTTACTGTATTTCGCGGTAAATATACCAAGATCTGCAAGTGCAGCTAGACTAAGAATAGGTAACGGTTCTTGTTTTACCTCATTCTTGTCTAATAATAACAAGATTAGGTCAACCTTGAGATATACTACTTCACCTCCGATTCCTCCTTTTGATTTTTATCCTATTTTCTTCCAATTAAAAAGAAATAGTATTAAATGGAGGTCGGACCCAAATGACCTCGAAAACATAGTTTAATAGGTCACTTTATTCTTTAAACGTGGAACATGAAAGTGAGCTTATCTTCAGTTCCATTAAAAATGAGTACTGTGATTCAAATTTGTCGAGCGTGAGTTGTGTAGGGTTAGGGTTTGTTTGAGAAAAGTGCGAGCGAAGCGAGCTTACCTACAGGTAAACTCCACATAAATTTGTACATCATTATTGCAACGGTACTAAAACAATAATGTACAAATTTTGTTATGTGGAACAAAATTTAAGCCTACACAATTGAGGCTCGACAAACTCGAATCACAGTACTTACTTTTAATGGAACTTATCTGAAGATAAGTTCGTTTACATATTCTCCGCTGAACCAATAAAGTGTCACATTAAACTGTGTTTTCAAGATTATCCAAATCCAAGTTTTATGCAAAATTTGATTAACCCACGAAGTTTCATCCAAATCGGAGGTGAAGTAGCACATCGCAAGGTTGACCCAAGAATAAATATTAACAGTAATTCATTTTACGGTAAAAAAATGTGTGAGGGAGGAAATGCGTGCTGATTGCAGGTATTTGTGTGTCTGGAAGTGTAAAAAATCGTCCTCCGCCAATGAGGCTCTGTCTTCGCCGTATGCCGTACGACTCAAGTCGCGTTCGCGTTGTGATCATTTAGCGACTGGCAGAACTCGAGAACTCCGCTGATAAACGTAAAAAGCGCAGCCACTAACAGTCGATAGCCAAACCTGTTCGTTCGGTCGCGGAATGCAATGAACTGCTAGGCAACATTGCTGTCTTGGTGCCTTGGCTTCAGTCTAGAGCTCTAGAGACAGAGACTATCTAAGCTACAGTGTACACAGTACTAGGATCCATTGCTGTGCTCTGCACATAGTACTCAGTCTGTAGCCAGATGTAGTAGATTGTAGATGTAGCTCTAGAAGGAGTTGCAAGGCTTTTACAGACAAGCGTTTTTTATTTCGATACTTTGAAGCGTTTGATACTGAAATTATTTCTGCTATTTTTTTGTTCTTTCTTCTACTATACCTTTAATAAACAGAATGCATATCGAAATTTGGTTCATTTGAAGTTTGCAATACCTGATTTTTGTACCATTTGTTTATATTGTTAGTCGCTCTTTAATTCTTTCTAAATTATGTACTCTTCAGTTTTTACCTTCCGCCACAACCTATGAGGTACAGGAATCATGCTAAAAATTCGGTAGTAGTCGATAGAATACGATTTTACTACTTTCTCGATGTCTGTGTGTGTGTGTGTGTTTGTCTGTCAGTCTGTATGTCGGTCTGTGTGGATCTCTATAGCCACAGTTTCTCAAAAACTATTTAACCGAAAATTTTCATATTTTGTATATATTAACTGTATCCCCTTGGGAAGAGTTGATAGGCTTTTGGTGATAATCCAATAACTGGAAGTGGTAGTTTACTTCCTATCAAGTTATTTTTAAATATCTCAGTAAATTAAAATTTAATGACAATTTTTGTTATAAGAATAATGTTTTAAATTGTTGTTTGAAACATTTTACTCTTACTGTCACCATTTACGAATTACAAGACGTTAAAGAAAATTATATTAAAAATTGTTTCTGAAAAAAAACAACGTATGAAAAATGTCATTTTTTGACATATTGAAATTTTTTTAAGGGATGGGCGTTTCTCGAAATAGTGGTTGTCCGTGTTCCTGCATTGATTGACAAGAAATCTGTGGCGGGATGTATTGTGGTGCCCACAATAGATTTTTGTAACTGGAAAAAATAAATATTGTCTATTCTACAATTGTACATCTGCCAGACTCAGATAGATAGAAATGTACAACTTTCTTGAAATACTTGTTTTTTCACTTTAGAGCGTTTGAAATTGAAATTATTTTTATTAGTTTTTTGTTGCTTCTGAATTTTATACATTTTTTATTACTTAAATGAATTTGACGGAATTATTTTACCAGTTTTTTTTAATTCCTGAATTTTTTATTATTTCCATACTTTCAACAAACTGATTTGCATGGCTCTTATACACAAGCAATTTTTTATTTTAAATCATTTTGTGTTCGAATTATTTATGCTAGTTTTTTGCTATTTCTGGACCTATCGATTCATTTCCTATTAACTTTAAATTTTTATAGTTACATGTTTTATATTGAATTTATTGTTGATACTGCATACTATTGTACGTTCTATGATAAAAAAACGCATTATAGAAAGAACACTGAATACGAGTTATGAGAATTTGCTAAACTTCAAATTTAATCTTTTATGAGTGTGGCACTCTGTTTACGCAGATCTCGGTAAATGATATATTTTTTCGTATGATGTGGGGGTAGCTGTCAAGTTACAACCAGCAAAGATGTTAGTCTTAGTGGATTGGAAATTTAAAATGGCACCTGTCGGATGTGGGATTCGAACTGAGGATCTCACGATCCACAGTCCGGTAACGTGATATTTTTTGGTTCCTAAATTAATTTTAAGAGTAGTGTCTCAATTAATGTTGTGTAGTAAAGAACTTAATATTTTTGTGTTGTTTTTTGAGTTAGTTATAAAAACTGTAAGTGTTCCTAATGACAACCGTGTGCTAGGAGTTATTGTTGTTTTTAAAATTTATGTTCATGTTGGCATGTTTCTAATGTGTCCAACATTGTAAGTAATTACTTCCAGGTATTTAAATATTTCTCTCTAGGATAAAATAAAGCTATTTTATCGTTGTTTTCCATACGCGAGGGGAAAATAGATAATTTAATACTCAGTAAGTATACAGCGTGTAAGTAGCAAAATGTTAACTGAAAGTGTAGATAAGTAGCACAAGAGATTACCAGGTAAAATTAAAATAAGTTGATTTTTATGAAACGTCACCTATCCACAGTAATCGTTTTAGCATCTTGTTTTATGTAAATTAATGCGATATGTTTGCGACTGTGGTTTTGCGGTTGCGGAAGAAATTTTTCACGTATTCAAATTATTTATTCCTAGAATTGATCAACGGCAAAAATAATAAAAACGAAGAACTAGATGTAGGTAACTAGTATTATATTAGTTTGTATCTAAAGAAATATGATCTATTTTTTTTATTACTGTTAAAATAAATTATGCAGATATATATTTTTAAATTTTATCTATCCTATTGGCAAATCCGATACTTGAATGTGTTACCGTTAATGCTAAAAATATTCTTATAAATGAAATTAATTATACATGGGAAAACGTTCTTTAAAATTTACCGAACTATTTGGTAATTGCTTAGAAAATATAAATAGATCGTAAAAAAATTTATTTGCGATTTATTACTTTTGCGGTTGTTAAATATTTTTAGTTAATTTTGTCAAATATATTATGTTAAATTAACAACTTGAACAAATATAACAATTTGTTAAATTAAAATTTTGTTAATTCTGAATTTATAATAAGAAAAATTGTTTTTTAGATTTATTTGCTGGATCGTGCTATGTTTCTTAATTGTTATGACATTTTCAAAAAATGCATTTATATCCTCAGCTTACCGAATAATTCGGTAAATTCTACGGTATTTTTTTTTTCGTATAGGTTTACAGTTAATTAAAATGCAATTTGAATGTTAATTAATTTATTAAATGCTTATCGCCATAAGTTAATACAAATAAATATTATAAAAAACTCGACACAAAATTAACTGCATTATGCATTTCATATTGTAGCAAATTTTTTATTTTAAACAATAGAAATATTGGTAAAAAAAATATTTCACTCGAAAATACAATAATAATAATAATAGTTTGGCAAACATTATCAAATCACACAAAGAGGTAATCTCTTTAAAAACTGGAATGTCGGTAACATAAAAGTAGGATATTTAATATTCCTCAGCGCCTTCGCCTTCTCCTTCGGCAGAGTCCATTCCAACCTCTTCGTAGTCCTTCTCGAGGGCAGCCAAGTCCTCGCGAGCCTCGGAGAACTCACCTTCCTCCATACCTTCACCCACATACCAGTGCACGAAGGCCCTCTTGGCGTACATCAAGTCAAATTTATGGTCCAAACGGGCCCAAGCCTCAGCAATGGCAGTAGTATTGGACAACATGCAGACAGCACGTTGTACTTTAGCCAAATCACCACCAGGAACAACAGTAGGAGGCTGATAGTTGATACCAACCTTGAAACCAGTTGGACACCAATCGACGAACTGAATAGTACGCTTGGTCTTAATAGTAGCAATGGCAGCATTCACATCCTTAGGTACAACATCTCCCCGGTACAACATACAACAAGCCATGTATTTGCCATGGCGAGGATCGCATTTCACCATCTGGTTAGCTGGCTCGAAGCAGGCATTGGTAATCTCGGAAACTGACAACTGTTCGTGATAGGCCTTCTCCGCAGAGATAACAGGAGCATAGGTAACCAACGGGAAGTGGATACGGGGATAGGGCACCAAGTTAGTCTGGAACTCAGTCAAATCGACGTTCAAAGCGCCATCAAAACGCAAGGAAGCAGTGATAGAAGAAACGATCTGCCCGATGAGTCTGTTCAAATTAGTATAAGTCGGGCGTTCAATGTCCAAATTCCTACGGCAAATGTCATAAATTGCTTCGTTGTCGACCATGAACGCGCAATCCGAATGCTCCAAAGTAGTGTGAGTGGTTAGGATTGAATTGTAAGGCTCAACAACAGCTGTAGAAACCTGAGGAGCGGGGTAGATAGCGAACTCCAGTTTGGATTTCTTGCCGTAGTCAACAGACAGACGTTCCATCAACAAGGAGGTGAAGCCAGAGCCAGTACCACCTCCGAAAGAGTGGAAGATGAGGAAACCTTGGAGGCCTGTGCACTGGTCTGCCAGTTTGCGAATCCTGTCGAGGACGACATCGACGATTTCTTTGCCGATGGTGTAGTGACCACGGGCGTAGTTGTTGGCGGCATCTTCCTTTCCGGTGATTAGCTGCTCAGGGTGGAAGAGCTGGCGATAGGTGCCGGTTCGTACCTCATCTAGAAAAAAAATAAGAAAAATTGTAGCTTACCAATTTAATTTTAAAATGCCAAGTTATTTAATAATCATTACAATCAATAATTCGATACATTTTCCAGTGAACTGTAATATACTATACAGGGTGTTTCCTTCAAAACAACCAGCGCTTTTTTGGGTAAAATAACGATTTTAGAGAAAAGTGTTATGCACAAAAAATGACCAGGAAATAGGGCCTCATTTAATAGGAATAACAAACAGAAAATTCAACCAGTGATTCTCAAACGGTAGAATAAATAAAAAAAAAAAAATTAAATAGACACCTATATAAATTTTTAATCGATTAGATAGATAATTTGTATTTTTTGTATAACAATTATTTCTAGAAAAATTATATTAAAAATCAGAAATTATTTTACAATACTGAAGTAGGCTATGCAATAAACAACTATTAATATTACTATTGCCTAGGTTACTATAGTATATTATTATCTTATATGTAAAATAACGTGTTTTACTACGAAATAAATAATAACAAATGAATTACATATTTGTTTATTGCATAGCCTACTTCAATATCGTAAATTATTTATAATTTTTAATTCCATATTTCTCGAAATAAATGTTATACAACCCCATATCATATTTAGATCGTTGAAATAAAATAAAATCTCTATTAAATGAACTAAAAATTTATATAGGTCGTATTAAATATTTTGTTATTTCTATTAAATGGGGTCCTTTTTCCTGGCCATTTTTTGTACATAACACTTTCCTCTAAAATCATTTGTTTGTCCAAAAAAGCGCTGATGTTTTAACAGAAACACCCGGTATAGTAATGGAATGTTAAATGTTATTAATTGCAGTTGAAAGTAGTTCAAAAACTGCATCTCTTACATGCAATTGCCATTCGATTAAACTCCAATTTAGAAATTGTAGTGTTTTCTTTTATTGATTTCCGGTGCAGATAAAATGAGAACAAACAAACATCGAAAAAACTTTGTAACGTAAATCCGCAATGCGGTTTTTCTAGTTTCTATTTCAGTATTTAATTTCTACTATAACGGGTTGTATTTTTATTTTATGCGATTATTTTAAATAATACCGTTTTTGAAAGTTTATTCTAAATTAAAATGCATATATATATATATATATATATATATATATATATATATATATATATATATATATATATATATATATATATATATATTTGCAGTAAAAGATGTTCTACAGAATGTTACATTTTCGTAGAATGATATGCAACTTTATATTTTTTAATGGAACACTCATTTATTTTTATAAAATTTTAAAGATGTATTATTTCTCTTTAACGCAGTTCTTATTGATTATTGTCCTAAAATGATTAGTTCAATTTATATTTTTATCAATAAAAAATTACACAGAAAGTATGTCATGAAATTAAGAACATAAAATAAATTAATAAAATGTGTTCTAGTCTGCCCTCAATATCAGCACAACAAACTTAATAAAATATAAAAACGAAAAGTCGATAAACAAAATAAAAGAGGCAAATAATAATGATTAAAGATCTGTGAGTAAATTATCTAATTGTTTTTAAGCATTCATACACTATTTACGGCATACGTTCTATTTGCAATTCCTTATTAATAAAAACATTAATAGTTGTACTGATTATTTTAGGACTGTAAGGAACAAGAACTGTTTTAAAAAGAAACTAAAGATCTTCAATATTTTGTAAAAATAAATAGGTGTTCTATTAAAAAATATAAAGTTGCATATCACTGTGCAAAAATGTAACATCTTGTAGAAAAATAAATTCGGAAGTATTTAAAATACTCGTATAAAATAAAAAATACATGGACCATCCGTTATAATGAAATTTGATATAATTCAAACTAAATAATCTTTATTGCTTTTTTAATACAAACTTAGATTGCGATATTTTTGTCACAGATTGCAAAAATATGATTCAAAGAAACCAGGCCTATTGAAAGCATTTACAAGAAAAGAAAATTACGTCATGCGAAAGTATTTGTATGCATCATAAGCGAACAGTTTATCGATTATTTTAAAGTGCATTGCGCATTCGTACGTTAAATCCATTGGGCGTTACTCTGAATAATTTTGAAATGTTTGTAGTAAACTTTAGTTTTTACTAACATTATTTGGCCTTCGGAAACATTGATGCATAAAAAATAAATCGTTAGTAAGTTGTCACATAAACGCACAATCACAATCGCGATCAATAAGTATAAGGAGAATGTTTACGTTTCATAAAAAAAATTACAATACACACGCGATATCAACTACTATTTAATAGTTCGATACTGTGAATAAATAATTAAGAATTACAATTATTATATTGATTATCCGCGAGATTAATTATGTTAGGCGTGGTTCACTGACGTCATTTGTGGTCAGTGTTCTTCTTTTGACATAGCGGCGAATCTTTTTATGAATTATAATAACTTAAATACAGGATACCTTTGTTAGTTCAACAAGAAAGGAAGCTATATAAATTCTAAAAATATTTTAGTAGATAATTGACTTAAAAGATTATACTAACGCATTGGAAGAAATGACGATTGGACTATTTGAAACATAAAAACGAAAAATATATTTTACTTGTTTTTATTCAAAAAAATAATCAAAAACTAACTCGTATATAACTTGATAATTCTCGCCTTAAAAATTTTTTGCACGATTTCAATGATAAAAATGTAACTCACCGACGACGGTGGGTTCCAAGTCGATGAAGACAGCCCTTGGAACGTGTTTCCCAGCTCCAGTTTCGCTGAAGAAGGTGTTGAAACTATCGTCTCCTCCGCCGATAGTTTTGTCGGAAGGCATTTGTCCATCGGGCTGGATTCCATGTTCCAGGCAGTATAATTCCCAGCAAGCATTGCCGATTTGAACACCGGCTTGTCCAACGTGAACAGAAATGCACTCACGCTGAAATTCGATAAGATTATTTTACCTAACTTACAAATTCGAGATAACCGGCTAGCGAACTATTTTTATCGGTTATCTGGTGTTGTTTGCTTATAATATGTATAGTTTAAATTGTTGTACGTACCATGTTGAATGATTATTTATTAAATATTAAAAGTAGGAAAGAGCAGATGCGATGTCGTCGCTACGAACAGGAATCGACAAATAATAGAAACGTGGTAACGGTGTAGCGGCCGACCGTTACTTGGGATCAATCTTTTTTGAGGCAGTGTTGCCAACAGTACCTAACAAAACTTGGCCTTATTTTCTTTATAACTCTGCAAAATTTGTAAGTATTCAAAAAAAATTTACATTACTTGTATATACTTCTTTAATTTTGACATATTTTGTTTAAATATTCTCTGAAATTTGTGGTAAATGTTTCATTACAAAGATTTACTTTTCATATTGGTATAAATGCGGGAAATTACTCGGTATCTA
The DNA here is from genome assembly GCA_963942605.1 of Poecilus cupreus. Lineage (NCBI taxonomy): Eukaryota > Metazoa > Arthropoda > Insecta > Coleoptera > Carabidae > Poecilus > Poecilus cupreus. Next base: position 14,419,287 of record OZ012715.1, read on the forward strand.
TTCAAGGCAGCCGTACAAAGTTCTTGAACAACTCATAATTTAAAGAGAAGATGACTCATGTAAGGCGGTGTCAATAAAAATAAATTGTATTTATAAAAGTTTATCAAACTACAGTTTTACGAAATGATATCACAAATATTTTTATTCATAAATCGAATGTGGTTGACCTCTAACGATCCGATATTGTTCGTTTGTACAAGAAGCCGCGAAAATTTGAAAGGTAATGTTTATTTTTGATAATTTTTATTTCAGGCCATTGACCGCAATTAATGTTTTCTTTATCAGGTTAATAAATATTGTTAATTTATGATTGTAGATAAATAAAAATGGCAGCGTTAGTTAAAAGCAGCAATTTTATAATTGATTTTATATGTATTTACAAATAAATACAATTCGTTTTTTCTAATAATTAATATGTACAAATCACTAAAACATATTCTTATAAAATAACAATTAGTAACTATTTTATAGCATTTTGTTATAGGAAATATTTTAAATGGATTAACATTTAAAATTAGCTATATAAATCATAACAAATATAACAAGCATTAGTTTTTGAAACTTTTGCAAACAATTTTATCAATATTTTGTTTCAGATTAACAACTAAAATCAACATCATGGAATGGTCCACATAAAATTTAGTCTAAAATGGGTTTTTCGTCCAACCATGGTCTAAAGACTGGTAATGTGGAAGGGTAATGAGTATCTGAATTGTATACGGCACTGTTGTCATCCGATCGGAAAGGATAAGTTGCCAGCATTATTGGCAACTGAAGTTTTACTTCTTTTTCGAAGCTTTTCGGCTCTATTATAAACTGAAACATAATAAATAATTTAATTCTAACTGCACGGAGAAACATGGATTGTTTCAGTAGCAAAAATTTATCTTATGTATAGTGACAACAATTTATATATTTACAATAACAATATAAATATTATTATTGTAAATATCATTATACGCAAGATAAATTTTTGGTATTGCAACAATTCATTCCCTGTGACCAATGAATAATATATGTTTGAGTTTTTAGGTGGACAGGAAGGTGAGGATGACGAAACTTACATAAACGTCATAAGATATCTTAATAAGATGGCATCCTCGAAGATTCGTAGGTGGTAAAGGTGGCACATATAATTGTTCGTTCGTCCATTCATCCGTTTCTCCTGGACGAATTTTTCCTCTGCTCAAAGAAGCAAGTTCTCTTTTTTCTGCCTGTACGACTTTTCCACGAGCCATATACTGGATCGTCTATAAATTGAAATAAATTATAACAATAATCTTTATTTATCACGAAATGGAGAGTTGTCAAACTGTCCAGAAAACACAAAATAATAACATAGATGTTCAATCCTTCTAAAGATGTTTGATCCTTTTAGTTAACATAATCTATTACAAACCATTTCGATAAATAGATACAAAGGAATATTTCCTGAGATTTCATATTACGTTCAACAAAACATTTTTTGCCAGATCTATGTTAGGATATGCTTCTCTAATACGGCCACCATTTTATAATTTTAAAAACAAAAGAGAAACATTACCATTTCATTCAATACATTAATAGTTTACAAAGGATATCAGTCGTTTTAGATATACCTATAAAAGATAATCTATAAGATTACTATAAACAGAAGATAATAACTGTGAATATTTTATAGTTAACTTTCTGTTTCTTTGTTGAATTTATTGTTATTGTTTTGCAATTGTTTGTTTCTTTTTGTATTAGTGTAATAAGTATCATTGCAATCTGATTTGACCATCATCATTTGAGGAGAGTCGACGCGTGATGTTATTATTCTTTCAGTTTACCGGTCATAATAACATTAAATCTACACAGTACATGCGAAATGCTATAATGATAACGGTGTATAGCTGATGTTACTTGTAAAAAAATATATTGAGTATACAGGTGCATGAGTACATTAGGTTTTGTAGAATCATTGGAATCTGCTGGGGTATAATGTATTACCAACTGGATTAAGTTGTAACTATTGGAGTGTTAAGAAGACAGGTGTATCGAAAGGGAGTTATAGCTTATAGGGTTGTGGAATTAATGATGTGTGACTTGTCAAAGTCTGGCCTGGTCACGGTCTACTAGATTGTAATGTATGGAAATAAACTTGTATGGTGCTTACATCCCAATGAACTAGATAATATAATTAACCTGTTTGCTGTTCACAATTGGCCAATATTATGTTATAGAAGATTTAATTTTAACAATTTTCCATGAATACTTACGTAGATTAAAATTTTTATAATCATAAAATAAATAGTGGATTCTAAAAGCTTAACTTTTTATGATTATAAAAATTAGAATCTACGTAATGGGGTAAATAGCTTCGTAGTAACTCATCGGACTATGGATCATAAGATCCTCGGTTCGAGTCTCACAGTCAACAAAATTAAATTTAGAAAATAACCATTGTGGCTCATCCACCACTACTAAACCGCACTTAACGCTCAAAAATATATCATAATACCCTAATCTGTTTTAAGCGTAGTGCAATACTCAGAAATAGGTAAATGGTGTGATGATTTATTTATTTAGAATCTACGTAACTATCTATGGAAAATTGTTTAAAATTAAATCTGTAACATTATATTGGCCAATTGTGAACAGGAAACAGGTTAATTATACTATGGCTTGGCCTAGCACGCCAGAGGTCGTAGGTTCGAATCCTACTGAAGAGCATGGTTGTGTTGTTCACATACATTCACAATCATCCATTCATTAGGCGGCATATGACCATAAGTAGTTAGTCCGCCTCCCATCTTCATAATAAAAAAATAAATATACTATCTAGTTCAAAGTTCAATTGGTGTGGGCACCGAGGAAGTTGATTAGGGCATTTTTAGTTATCAAGCTGTCTCATAATTATTATAAAAAAAACTTTACATTGCTCTATTTTGTTAGAAGTGTATAAGGTAAATGGTATGTGAAATTAAATTTCCAAAATTAAATTACAAATATTAACGAACAAAACTGATGCAATGTATGACAACTTGTAGAAAAACTGTTGTACAATCCAGTGTAATGCTAAATATTGATGAGAAACGTTAATAAATAAAAATGAAGGATTACAAATAAATGCACATTTTGAACAACAATATCAAGAAGAAGATAAATAAAAGAGAACACTAGTTTCATTAGCATTTATAGAAGGGTATGATGCCTTCCATCGGTCCCTACTTACTTCAGTAAGAGCAGCCTTCGTGCTCTTCACTGTAATCCTACTTCTGTTCGTGACACTAGCAGATATCCCAATACTCTCGCCTGGGACATATCCTCCTCGGTCGAGGGACACTCTGCAGACTACGTGACCGGCGCCCACGCAAGTGACGCCCATCTTGTGCTCCACTTCGCAGCGGAGCGCCTGCTGCTCATCATCGCTCTGTTAGTACAGAAAATAGTCGCTGTGTCCAATTGTAGGGGGCGCGAAATGTTACGTTAGTGATCAGTGGTTCAGCAGTAAGCAGTTCCATTCGGTTATGGGTTTATTCGATGTTATAATATTAATATTAAATAAAATTAATTAATCATTTCAAATGTTACATCCTAATACGTCAGTATTTTCGAAAGTTTGTGGAACCTTCAAACCAGTTTCGGTTACAGTATTAAGTACAGCTGTCAAAATGAATTCAGCTCTCGAATTTCAAATTGGACAAATGTACAGGGGTTATTTACATGGACACAGTATACAATACTTACCCCTAAAATCGGCGGCTCCAAATTTAAATCTATAGGATTCATAACTATGAACACTTGTTGGTTTTTATGCGTCAGACCATTTGGTTCTCTAAGAGCCGTTTTGCAGTAGTACTGGACCCATCCATGTTTGCCTAGAAAGGTTGAAGGCAGACCTATTGGAAGGCCCAATTTGAACGGAAAACTGTGTATACCTGGAGACAGCACTGATGGTCCTTGCCCTGGAATAATACACATTAGTTAGTACATAGAGCTATGGTAAATAGCTTCGTGGAAATTAAATTTCGAAAAATTTCAGTATAGAAAAATTACTCCTGTAGATCCTCCACCACTATCATCCCTATTGGCCGCATTTCACGCGCAAAAATATAGCATTATATCGAGATCTGCTTTGAGCTGAGTGCCACTCTCAGAAATGGGTAAATGGTGCGATGATATATATTCCTATACGATAACCCCGCTTCTTGCTTCCTTTTATTGGAGTGGAAGCGGATGTGGATCAATCTCCATTTCTTTTCCTTCAAATCCTTGTAGTTAGGTTACTCCACGTCTCCCTATCTTTTGTTTTATCTTGCCAATTTTTAATAAAGTGTAAATAATACTCGAAAATTCAGTCATATAGCATTTATTCTTCTTTCATAACCGACGTTTCGGTTTACTCTTAAACCTTTAGCCATGCTGATCTGGTTTTTAATATTTTTTGTTCCATTATTCATAAATATTCTTGATCTTATTTTGTCATTATCACAGTTTCAGCAGCGTATATTGTTACTTAGTAAAGCACAAAGAAATATTGACTTAACAACAAATTTTAAAAATATAAATTTCTACTACTATCCCTCAATTTCAATTATAAATTTAATTTAATATTTGATTATTTCAGGGAGTCTGTTGACAAGTAAAATATGAGAAGTGTAGTTTTTATAGAAGACAATAAGATCTCTAGTACATTTTTGTGGAATAAATTAATTACTAGATATAAATTAAATACTTTTGTTAATTATTTATGAAAGCATTGAATAATATCAACATTTTATAAATTCCTTAAAGCCATACGGTTTAATAATTATTTGTTTTAATGATTGCATTACGTATAAAATTTCTCTATTGTCAAAAACTAAGTAAAAGTAATTAACAGTTTTCCATAGAATCCACAGTAATCACGGACGATATTCAGAAATACCATTGCGCAACGTTGTACATATCCGTATAACGTTCGTATAGTTAAATTCGGTGAATAGCTCGAATGTGTAGCATACCTGGTTCGCCGAGGAGCCTCATACGGAAGTCGATGTAGTTTTCTCTGTCGTACACTCTCTCCTGGCGGCGGGTTCGCACCCGGACCACGCCTTCGCCCACCACGTGAAAGTGTAGACCTGGAACAGACGCAAGCATAACATCAGCATCGGACTAATGGAAACATTCTTTATGTAATTAGATTGAATTTTGGTAAACAGGAAGCGAAATCAGGAAAAGCGCGTTATTTTCCACTTTGCCATTGCCATTTTGCCTCGGTCCCTTATTTACTGATGCTGAACAACCGCACATTTTAAACCAACCTCCAAAATTCACATTCTTTTGATGTTTATCAAGATCTTGACACAACTAATCGCTAAGCAATAAATTCTAATATATTTAAGAAATAAATAATATGATTCGTTAGAAATTTTTTTGGTGAGAAAAATATCCAATTGAATCCTTGTATTTCTAATCACGTGTGCAAAAGTAACCAATCATGTCACAATTACACTGCTAATTTCCCCGGGAAATTATCACTAGTTGCTAAGTAACAGTTGTTGACAGACGGTTGACAGATAATTCAATATTTGATTTGTTTATTTCAAAATGTCATTTTTGCGATATGGGAATGAAAGGAATAATAACTATTGCAAAAAATTTTCTTACCGAATATCCCTCGACCAATTATATTACTCATAATTTTATCACAACTACCTCTAGGACGTCGGGCGTTTACCCGGGTTACCCAGCAACGCTTTTTTGGTAACTGTGATAAAATTATTTCATAATTATCAATGGCCTATGGATATTATAGCTGATAATTTCCCCGGGAAATTATCACTTATTGTTGCTACGTAACTGTTGTTGACAATTATTTAATTTGTTTATTCCAAAACGTTACTTTCACGGAATGGGAATGAAAATAATAATAATCATGAAATAAATTTTCATCGAATATCTCTCGACCATTGATAAAAACTCATATCTTTATCACAAATATCTCAAGAACGTTGCTTAAAGATAACAGCCCTCCGCCTTCGGCTTCGGGAGCAATAAAATTATTTCGTAATTATCAGTGCCCTTGGATTAATTTTCGCACAAAAAGAGTATCGTTTCTATTTCGTAATTAAACTACTTTTTAAAAGAACAAAAATAATCGAATTAGAGAATGAATTTTTTCGTGACATTAAAATATTGTTTATTTAAGCGAGACTAAAGCAACAACAAGTAAAACATTACATATCTTTTACGGTAATACAGATTATGCAGTTAATAGAATTGTAAGGAAAGTGTAGAACAAATAAAGCGTATCTTTACTGTTATTACCGACTGAGGTAACAATCATTGACACAGTTACCAGGGCCGTACTCCATATTGGCGTAAAAATAGAAAACAAACGGATGAATAACTTCTCGATGATGTAATAATGTTTGCAAACTGTTTCGGTTTGAAACAGTTGGCCGTAGGAGTAAAGAAGAATGTTAGTTATCGGTACATCTACGCAAAAATCGCTCAAGGATTTTATTTTTAAGTGTAGGACTGCTTGAAGTTAGTAATAACCAAATTTCAAATAGTTTCAAATTCGGTCTGTGGCACATTCTGCTGTGAATTATGAGTGAAAACATCCCCAGTCTCAGTCACGTCATTCTCTGGAGTATTTTAAAACATATCAGAAAAACTGTTCCCTGACAAAATGATCATTAATTATATTTTCCTTGTTTTATTCCGCGCAAGAATAACACGAGTTTTTTTCGCTCTTTATTTACTTGTCTGAAGGTATTTACACGAGCAGGAAAAATGGTTTGACGGCTTTAAATTTACAATGCAATATAATTTGTTTAGTGTAAATGCTAGATTTTCGAAGCGAGAACTTTAGATTCTAACTTGTTTCGCGAATCGTTGAATTTGAAAGGTCAGATGATATCTAGAAAAGAGGTTTGATATTTTGTGCCATTAACAATGTAACAAATGTAATCATAAGCATAACCCGTAGCACATACTTAGATTAAGGGCGATTAACTTCTTTATGCTGACCTCTATATATTCAAATAGAGGTTATTTATCTACTAGAGTGAAAAACTAGATAATAAACTTAATATACCTACACGAAAAAGGGTACTAGTCGTTAAACTTTTAGGTACTTCGAATTATTCAGTAAATAATAGTGTTTAGTTTCTTAATTTTCAAAAAATGCATTTTATTTCTTCAGCTTACCAAATAGTTTGGTAAATTCTACTGTTTTTTTCGTACACAGTCATAGGTATACGAATGATTGAACAATTTAAGTTTATTTATAATAAGCTATGCGATGCGTAAGTATTGACTTATACGTACTGTGTACATGTACATAATAAGACTTATGAATATTAATGATACACGTACTTACTACAATGAAATTCAATATTCAATGCCTATTCAAATTTATAAAAATGTATAGACAGTAACAATTCCGGTCAATTTCAGATTCTGGTATAATAACAATAATTTTATATATTTATAGTAATATCCATTGTGATTTCAACAGTTGGGTATTTACAGTACATGTTGTATTAATCAGCATAATTTATAGCATGTTGTAATATATTTGCTAATAATAATAACCATATTCTTTGCTACCTACGTACAACTGAAAAGGTTCGTCGCTTACCCACTCCTTGAAGTCTTTCGAGTAGTACTCGCATATTATAAACACATTAAAGTTTCATTGCGTTTTTATTTAAAACATATAATCTTCAATGATACAATAACAAAAAGAAAGGGAAAATAAATTGTTATTTTATGCATCACTTGTATTTATATAAAAAATAAAAGTAAAGCAGTCATAGGTGTAAAGAATTAACAGTTTTTTGACATAAATGTTTATGATTAAGTAAGCCATGGGACACTAAATCACTCAACTAAAAATTAAAATTTACGGTTTTGTTAAAGATGATCTACATGCGCTTTGCATTAAAATAAACTGGTGATACTACGAAAAATGCATTATGTTTATTGTGTTATTCAAGGAGATGAATCATATACTAAAAAGTGAAGGTGATCTTACCTAAAGCAGGCGTGTCATCTTGCAGTTCGATTAACACTCGTCCAGATAAAAACTGGCCAGGAAAATACAGCAGCGAGGTGTTGTCAAACAAAATTAAAAACTTCAACAACTTGCGAGGCATTTTGTTGTAGCTTTATAGCTTATGATACGTTTAAAATGTCAAAACACTGTTCTAATTACATTGTTTTTAAAATGTAATTTATTTTCGCACCAGCACAATGAAGGCAGTTCTGTAGTATCCGTACGTACTGTTCGCTGTTTGGATTCGTCTGACGCGAGTTCACTCACATGTAATAAAGTGAGCAACAAGATGCGGTGTTGTCAGATATATGCGTTGTGGACATGGTCGTCTCATACGGGAAAATTCTCCTAAATTTAAAGTAACATGCCATGGATACATTTCGTGAAATACCTACATATATATATGTTACCGAGAAAGACTGAAATTAGTGAGTGTTAACATTAATTGAAGAATGTTGATACACACCAAACACGGGGATGACAATGCGAAAAAATATTTATAATATTAAATATTCGCACCTTGACTGGTATTTGCTATTGTAACATCCACCATCAATTACAATAATAGTATAAATTCATGTGATAGCTGTAATAAAATCAATCCATTTTTCACAAAAAAAATACATACACAATTTAAAAAAATGCATTTACGTGAAAATACAAAGTAAACAAAGTAATGAATAACAAAAAAAATTAAAGTATACAATAGTACAAAAAACTATAAAAACAATTTAACACCCAATACTCCGTAATTTTTAATCCTAGAAACTATAGTATTATTCGAAATTTTTGCATGATTTATTGTCCACCAATATGACGTCACGATTGATTGATATGATTTCAAATTGAAAAAAGAATAAGATATAAGATTATACGTAGATTTTATTGTATTTTGAAATAACATAATAGTTGATTAAATTTGTTTCTTTAAATCAAATAAGAATAACATATCAATTTTGCTTCAACTTTCAATAGCAATATTTTTCAGGTGAAAAATAAATTACGACGCCACTGGTAAAACACACCGCATGCATTAAAAACTGAACTTTTATTTTACCAAACAAAATAGCATTTTCAACTAAAACATTTTGAGATTATAACATTTTTCAAACAGGATATAAAAACACTCGTTACATGCAAAAGTACAAATGTTTAAAATGAAACAGCGCATTGCTGAAAATGCTACAGGTGTACCATGTATATGGCGTTGTATTGCATCGAGCCATATATGGCAACGTCGACTACAGCAAGATTGGCTTTCACTTTCTGGTATTGGTTCGTTTAAGACGGGGCCAGACGAAGGGGGGACTCCGTACTGTGTCTGCAGATCACTCATGGATATGTAGATTTTAATTGTACCGCTTAAGTGGAGATTAGTCTAATTAATTCAGTTTTTTGTTTAGAAATTTTTAGCTGATGTTCTAGATAACATAGATATCTTGACACCTTTGTTATGCTAAATATTTTGCACTAAAAATAAACAAATTATTTTTCTCTAAAGATTTGGGGAAGATAATCGACCGTTACCTGCTAACCCCTATTTCTCAAAACAAAATTCTTACATCATTGTGATTATTAGTCTTATTGAATGTCACGCGAAAAACAGCGGGACTGTCGAATTCTAGACGGGACAATATACAGGTAGCATGGCTTCAAATTTTAAGTATCCCCTTGAAAAGAACATCACAGCGGGCTATTTGCTTAGGATTATCCTTAAAATTCTTATTTCTGGTTTTTATTTTCAGTGAATATACTTAATTTTCTAATAGGTGGGCTGGAACCCACTACACAAACAAAAGTAGAATTTACCGAACTATTCGGTAAACTGAGGATATTAGATGCATGTTCTGAAAATTTATCAAAATTTTTGCTGAGTAAATAGTCGTGATTAGTTTCATAATTATTATGAAGTTTTCAGAAAATGCATCTTATATCTTCAGCATTCCGAATTGTTCGGTAAATTCTATGGTAGGAGAGACTAGGTACGGTTTAAACAGTTTTGCTTTTATCGACCATAGCGTCTATATGACGGATCTTTGAAAAAACACATCGTATGGAAGGGTGTTTATCGATATTTAATTAGATAAAATAATTATTTTTTCAGGTATAATAGTTACCCTGCTAAAGCAATAAAAAAGTCTGTTTTTGTTTCAACTGACCCCAGTATAGGTAATAAACAAAAGTTCTCTTATAATTAAAAAAAAATCAGATATTTCGACAGTATACGTTCTTGAATTTCACTAAAAACTCTTTTGTGAGTTACGTACCCCATTCGGATGTTTTCACCCTGCTCATCTCCACTTGCATCTCTTTTTTTTTCACGTATCTCTTTTTTGAGATATGTTTAACACCATGCTCAACCGCACCCATGAAAAATGTTTCAATTGTATCCATTACTCCATTTGGTCAAACTTAATTCAAAATGTCAAATCCAAATATACTATGACAATATAAATCACTGTTTCGTAAACATTAGGATTCAGTTCATACAAAACATTTCTCTTAATGGTAACTGAATAATTACAATAAAACTTCGGTCAAAAATAGTTACTTTTGCTGATCAAAACACATTAACGGTATCAACGCATATAACAAAGTTTTTCCTAAATGTGAAATTGCAAAGCAGTTGTAATGCTTCCATAAAAAAAATCACAATATACAAAAACAATCCCATACGAATAATCACCAATTTGTTATCAACTCTGAAGTTAATCGTCCTGCTAAGATACCGTTGATCTTAATGTAGTTCCGTAATAATTATACCATTATGAGTAATTATTAAATTGTAGACAACGAAATATTTATTTATAATTTATATATCTATTTGTATGTATATACATAGGTACGTTTTAATATGGAAGAAATAATATATGTTCCAATGTATTATATAATGAGTATAATGGGAATTGTTATATATTATTGTTTCATAATTATAAACACGACCTGTTTCATAATTATTTTATTGATTTTACTAATGTATTAATTGGAATTTGATTAGTTTAATAACTTTATTAGCAGTACTCCATTAATACAAAATATCACGCCACTTTTTACTAATAATAAATATTTTGTTTACAGGTGTTCAATTGTTCAACAACGTATAGCAGCCGACTTCCTTGTAAGGTAGGTAATATTTAAATTCTTTTTAATAGTTTTGTATGCACGGTCCTAGTTAAGCACAAATTAATCAAATGTTATTTTATAAAGCTTCACTGAGCATAAAGGATTAATTAAAATTTAAAAATCTACTTTTTAATTTGAAAACATATGTTTTCAAACAAATCTAAAAGCAAATACGTTCTTTTTATTGCGGCAAACATGAAATAAAAATATGCTTGATATGCAGTGTGTTACGCAACTGTGCTCTTTGGGTTGCTTCATACGGAATATTTTTACCTAAAGCAAGCATAGATTTTTAGTGCCACTGGATGTGCGTACTTCTCTAATAATAATAATATATTTAATTTGGAACAAAATTAATTAACAAAGTTAATTTATTCATTATGGAACATCAGATAAATGATTTATTGTATTGTTTATTATTTTATTTAATCAATGCCAAATTTCATAAAAATTACCTAATACAGTAGTACAAAAACTGTACACTTGAGTTGCGAATTATTGCAACATTCCTACTGTACTATTATAAAAAAATTAAAATCACGCTCCACTAAATCAAGATCTTAATCTTAGTTAGGCACGCAGTGTTCGTTGGTATATGTTTTCACAAAGTGGTCATCCATCCAACTACTAACGGGCAGTGCTGCTACCTGCCATAGCCGTTGCCTATAAATATTCATTGATCATTAAAATATTAAACAAATAATTTTATTTATTAATAGAAGCACAGATATCTGAATACGTATTCCATATTCTAGTATATTCGGCATAAGGTCTTTTAATAAAGACAACAACGTTAAAACCGTAAGGCCCATATTTGCAAATTTTAATTTTAGAAGCTGAACTCCATACAAGAAAAGAATTGATTGTTGCAATATGGATGCCTAAGATTCTTCAACGTCGCATAAGTCGTCAGCCAACACAATTTATATTTAGTGTAGAACAAAAACGTTCTGAAAATGCACCCACAAGTGTGTTCACAATTGGCAGCTTTGCATTTGTATTTTCTCTGCGCAGGACCGGATCTAGGAACTATTGGGAGGTGCACAGAACCGTAATTTTGCGCAATTGTTTTATTTCATTTCTGGTGAATTAAGTAAATAAACTGGTCTCTGAAGCAAAGAGCCTAGTAGGTGCATAGTAGACGAAAAAAACAAATCTATTGAATTTACCGAATTATTCAGTGAGTTGATTACATAAATAAAATGAGAAACTAAGCACTATTATTTACTCAATTAGAAGTATTTACCAAACAGTTTTGTAAATTTTCTGAAAATGCATCTTATTACCGAATAATTTAGTAAATTCTACTTTATTCTTTACCTCACCTCCGATTTGGATGATTCCTTTTGATTTATAATAAATAAATAAAATAAAATAAATATACCATCACGCCTTTTACCCATTACGGGTGTGGCACTCTGCTTACGCAGATCTCGGTAAGTGATATACTTTTTCGTATGAAGTGCGGTTACCAGCCGTCAAATCATAGCCCCCAAGGATGTTAGTGGAGGAGGAACCACAGGGGTAAATATAAATTTGTAACTGTCGGCAGTGGGATTCGAACTGAGGATCTCACGATCCACAGTCCGACACGTTACCTCGGAGCTATTTACCCCATCCTTTTGATTTATACCCTATTTTATTCACATTTAAAGGAAAAAATAGCATTAAGTGGCGGTCGGACACAGATGACCTTGAAAACTCAATTAAATGGGTCGTTTTATAAGTCTAAAGTGAAATGTGGACGCGAGCTTATATTCAGAGTCGAGTTTGTCGAGCGTGAGTTGTGAAGGCTTAGGGTTTGTTGTGAAAAGTGCGAGCGAAGCGAGGTTACCTACAGATAAATTCCATATAAATAAAATTTGTACATCATTATTGGAAATAGTACGGTACTAAAATAATGATTTACAAGTTTCATTCAAATCGGAGGTGAAGTAGCAGATCGCAAGGTTGACCAATTCGATTTAAAAAAAGTTGAATTCGACTGAGACCACCAGATAATTGATAATTCGCCCATGGTTCTTCGCCTTTTCATTGAGCTGAAAAAGTGTAGTTGCAATAAAGTTTTATAGTTAGGTTAGTTTGGTTTTTTGTGACGTTTATCAGTCCGATCGAAATGGACAATGCATACAAAACGAATCGGTGATATTTCATTTACGCAGCTGCTTCTGAGAAACTCATAAAATGTGTTCCTATGCAGTTAAACGTAAACATATTAAATAACATGATTTTCTAAAGCAAACAGCTGAATGCGAATTCAGCTGCATGGGTAGTATTCGGGTGCGCTCGGCTCGACTCGGCTGTCAGTGAGCACAGTAGGCTTCATATGGCGAACGGCACTAAACAGATTATACACGACGCACGACGTAGGTTAGGGATGCGCTGTCACTACCATGTTTTCATATTAATATTACGAGTTACTCTGTAATCGGATCACAAATATTATGTGTAATAAATGCAAAATACTTCTTATGCAAAATAGGTCGGTCTCAAGTAAATTCCTATTTACCGTCGAGCTTTACTCCCACGCACTTTATCGCTCTTCCCGAACTATTTTTTGCTCTCTTTTGCTTCATTTTAGCTCTACTTATGGCACATACTTATGCAATTAAATAATATGTAATATAATACAGCCACTCTCGGAAGAGTAATGGCTATATTACTCACTAGCCTAAGCACACCAGAGTTTGTGGGTTCGAATCCCAATGAAGGGCATGGTCGTTTGCGGTGTTCACATAAATTCACAATCATTCATTCTTTAGGCGACAAATAATAAAAAACAGTTAGTCCCTGTGTTATATATTGGAAAATAAGGATGAATTTTCAGCGGTACTAAAACATTGATGTACAAATTTTGTTTATGCGTAATTTACCTGTAGATAATCTTGTTTCGGTCGAACTTTTCGCAAACAAACCCTAAGCCTATACAACTCCGAAGATAAGCTCGCTTTCACGCTCCACGTTGAACGAATATGGTGACCCATTAAATTGTATTTTCAAGGTCATCATAGTCCGACTGCCACTTTTAGATTTATGCAAACTGTAATAAATTCACAAAGTTTCATCCAAATCTGAGGTTAAGTAGCTCATCACAAGTTTTAATTATCGCAGGATTAAGTATTTTTATAGTTTATTTATTTATTTGAGCGGTCTCAACTGTTGAGGTTATATGCCGCCTCGGTACCTCGTTTTCGGTGGTATGACAACGGCACGCAGTTTTTGATTGCAGTGGTGCTTAACTTGCGATATTGCCTTCAACGCTATTATATTATATTATTTCATTTCTTATTCTGTCCAGCATTGTTACTCCTAGTACTTAGCTCAGATAATTCATTTCCATCGCATGAATTTTACTTTTCATTTTTTGATTCGATATCGTATGTCAATATAGATCTGTATGTAGTAATTTGTTTTCGTACTTATTTCTTTTTTCCCTATGAAGCTGTGTTTCATTAAATGAAAGATTCTTGCCGTTTTCCATTATTTTCTATAATCATTTCAAGATACTGAAACTTAGCTTTCATAATACTCAAGTTTTTGTCTTCTTTTAGTATTAATTTTCATATCATATTTCCCTGTCGCTTTAATTCCATATATTCAAATTCTGTTGCATTTTTTCTTCATCCTTGCTGTAACCACTAAGTAGTCAGCAATTGCACATACTGATATTTATTAGGTTTCTATATTCTACAAGTAACTTACTGAGCTTGAATCAAATTCTCACATAATTTCATCCATAAATATTGTGAAAAAAAACTGGACCCATCACATCTCCTTGTCTTATGCCGGGTAATTATAGTAGTTAAGTAAATATAATGGGCAGCAACTTTCCCATGTCACAGATAGATTGTAAATATGAATCGGTTCATAGTGAATAGATTGCGTTGTGTAAAAATGGGACTTCGTGTGCAGCTCGCTCGGAAAGCGGCGATGATTTGTGCGACTAGGTGTTGTCGAAAGCAACACGTCCGTTTTGCGACCCCTGCACCAGCTCCAGCAGCCAACAGCTAACCCAAGCGGGCGAACCGTCGAACCGCCAACCCCTGCAGCGGGGCAGGGACGCCACTGCCACATAGCACACCTGATCACACTCAACGCAGCGTGATTTGATAGAGATGGAGTGTCGGTCGCCTTGATTGAGTGGATCCGTCAACGTCGATGGACTTATCAAATTACTGGCCGCGCGTTTGGCCTCGCTTGTCAAAGCTGCTCCCTGCTAGTGCTACAGCTAGTGCTGCAGTTGTTCGCTATAGGCTACAGCGAAATAGTTACACTGCAGAGTTCTGATATCGGACATCGGAGGGTAGTTGGGCTAATGCCGACGGCCGTGTTGATTGATGGCTGAATATTCACCTCAGTGTCATCACGATTTGGGATTTCAGTTTTCAGCTTGTGATTACCATTGGGACTTTCAACTACTACCGCCTCAACTCACAATGTTCTTAATTAATACTTCATTCATTCCAAGACATCTTATAATAGAATTTTACACTTAAGAGAATCAGATATAAACAAACCAGATTTAACCCTCAACTACTATCGTTCATTTACACTAACATAACTACTATCATGGGGTTAAAACTGACCCCAATTTTTAATTAGTTGTAGAAATAATATAAATGTATTTTGTGATTTATTTTGTATTTTTAATGAATTTATGAGTACTTAAGAGACACATTTCAGTAAAAATACTTATTCCACGAAACTTAAAATATTAGAACACAAATAAATATCACTTAGCCGATCTCGGTGGTGTAGTGGCTATGTCGCTAGCCTAGCACGCCGGAGGTCGTGGGTTCGAATCCCACTGAAGAGCATGGTCGTTTGTGTTGTTCATATAAATTCATATTCATCTACTCATGAGGCGGCATATGACCATAGTAGTTAGTCCGCCTCTCATCTTCATAATAATAAAAAAAAAAAACACTTAGGATTTTATATGAATAAAAACATAAATAAAATAAATAAATATATCTAGGGTGCTTGGTAAAAAGAGTATAAGTCACAAAAAGACATTTTGTTCAATAGCCATTTAAAATTTTTTGCATTGTACAGATGGTTGAATTTGATTGTAGAAACGAACATTACGCATTTAATTTGATTTTTATTTGTAATTTTGGTTTACCTTAACTTTCTCTTTATTAAATTCATTTAAAAATATAACAATTGTTTGTAATAACTTATACTCTTTTTACCAAGCACCCTAGATATATCTTCACGCATTTTACCCATCATGGGTGTGGCACTCTGCTTACGCAGATCTCGAAAATTGATATATTTTTGGGGTTACTAGCTGTCAAGGCATAGCCCCCAAAGTTTTTAGTAACACAATAAAAACAAACAAACAAAAACATAACAGTTTATATTACAACATAAATATAACAAATAAAGTTAAAACTACTGTTTTATTCTCTGGAAACTGGTAGATAATTTGAATTTTAAATATTGGAATCGTATTTGACCCCACGATAGTAATTTAGGCTTAATTTGGAAAAATGGATTATATAGAAAGAACAAGTTCTAAACAAATATGTTATCTCTTCGTACAGAAAGCTCCTAAAATATGGAGATGAATTCTTTAAGTTGTACCAGCTTGAACTTACATTACAAACAGATAAAAATTGCTCCAGAAACCGAAAGTTACTTCAAGAAGAATATAAAATTGGAAAAATCAATTAATTTGTCAAATTAGATTAGCAAGCAAACACAGCTTAAAGATTTTTTATAAATCAACTGCATGGAACAGAATTGTGGTCTACTGGAAAAAAAATCAAAATAGTAAAGACTTTGCAGTAGAAATGTAAACTAGAGTTGCGGGAAAAACATTAATTGCTTCCATTTAAATACATAGTAATTCGGTAGAATTGTTTTCAAATTTACAAATACATTTATGTTATTTAGGTTCTCTATTTATTATTATATTACATACACAAAAAAAATTGATTGCTACAATAGCAATTTATATCGTACGTATAATGACAGTATTCTACATATGTATATATTTATTTCTCAGCAATAATACATATTTAACATATGTAAATAAATATCTTGCAGTGAAATAGCAATATTAGTAGTTGATTTGAATATATTTATTATATTCTTAACAATATAGCATATTTAAGGCAACATTGTATTATTGTAATACATATCTGGATATATACTGCAATAATATTGGATTATAAATAAAAACAAAAATATTTAGATTTTTGAAGCAGCAATCGTAAATAATACCATATTGCTAATGTAAATAAAAATATTGTTATTGTAAATATGTAATCTTCACGAATATATGGAAAATATATTTTACATTTTTAACAATATAGCATATTTGAGACAACATGATATTATTATAATATATATCTAGATATATACTACAACAATATTAGATTATTAAAAAAAAAACTATATATTTAGATTGTTGCAGCAGCAATCGAAAATTATATTATTATTATTAATATAATTAAAAATGTTGCTGAAAAATACATATTTACAATAACATTAATTTTATTTATTTGAGCAATATGGTATTATTTTCGATTGCGCTAAAGATATTTGGTTTTTTAATAATCCAATATTGTTGCAGTATATATCCAGATATATATATATATTACAATAATACCATATTGTCTTAAATGTGCTATATTGTAAAGAATAAATATAATCAAATCTACAACTAATATTGCTATTTCACTGCAAGATATTTATTTATAATAAATATGTATTATAGCTGAGAAATAAATATATAGACTGCTGTAACTATACGTAAGATACAGATTGCTATTGTAGCAATCCACTTTTTTCCGTGTGTATGCTGTATAAGTATTAGTGTTGTAGTGCTAAATAATATTAATGGTAATGTTTATTTATTGTATGTGAATATATGATATCGAACAATGACGAGTAATAGTAGAAAATACTGTCCAATGCTAGTGTCATAATTATAAAGCAGTCACTATACACTTTTTTCCTAAATATTCATTATTATAAAAAAAAAATTGAATTGGGAAACCTATCTCAAAGAGATTACTTTCTGTCTATTAATTTTCATCTAGGTTAGTTTAGTGAGTCATTATTTTATAAAACTTGATTAAATCCAATTGTAATACTTTATAATTGAATGCTTATCTTCATAGGAAATCTGAAAATTAAAATGGAACCGTAAATAAAATGCACACCTTGTTGACATGGCCAACCTATCTCTTAACACAGTTTATCTCACATCGTATAGACGTCCTATAACGAACGAGAAGTACTTTTATACTGACACTAGCTACTTGACCAGCTTAGAGTTCAGATATAAAATGTTGTCAGCATCAGCTTCAGCACGAAACGTATAAAATCCAACGTGTATGCTATACATACATAATTTAACACATAGTAGCAAAGATATCGGTTTGCTAAATGCGAAAATCAAAAAAGACCACTCCTAGAAACTTTTCTACACATGTTTCGTAAATAA
Source organism: Poecilus cupreus (assembly GCA_963942605.1). NCBI lineage: Eukaryota > Metazoa > Arthropoda > Insecta > Coleoptera > Carabidae > Poecilus > Poecilus cupreus. The sequence continues at coordinate 14,437,880 of OZ012715.1, forward strand.
ATTAAATTTTACAGCTTTACGCTGTTGTATTTTTCGCGATAACTTAAAGCGAACGCTCTAAGAATATGCATAAAATTCTTTTATCATTGTAATTGAAATAAGTTTAATTGAATTGCATCCCCATCCAAATAAGCACAATGTTGAACGATTATAAACGACAAAATACGAAGACAGAAGGCGGAAGACAGCAAGACATGGAACGGAAAACATAAGGGAGGGTGGTTAACTGGTACCAATTTAAAAGTAAATGAATGTCGGTGTGCTAGTGACACACTCGTCACTCGGGTTAAGTGCCCCACAGCCCCAGTCTTCCGCCTAGAATTCCTGACACTGCAGTTTGAGTTTAGATGCTTTACAATTCGAGAGAATAAATAAATATACAGGCTGATTCATTTAAGTGTGCCAACATTGCTATCTCGAGAACTATAAGAGATACGAGTTGGTTAAATTAGACAGCAATTTCTATTAAATATTTAAAACAAATAAATTTTATCATTCAAATGCGAACCTTGTAGAAAAATATTAGTTTTAAATAAATAATATTCTGCTATTATCAATATTTAAATTAAATATATTCTTTATTAAAGTTAATTAATTTTATAATTGATTAAAATAAATTTATGAAATTTAAATAAATAGTGAATTAAATAAATAAATTTGTTCATTTTAAATAAATCTCTTGCATTTATTTTAAATAAATATTTTCTTGTTACAAATAAATTTTTATTTCATTCAAATAATTTTTTTTTCCAATAAATGGATTTATTTAAATTTACTAAATTTTTTCTCTGAGTGTAGTTAAAAAATGTATATTGTATAACTAGTACTGAAAGTTGGATATTTCACACGAGTGTGAAATCCCCTTTCAGCGTGTTGTACACGATACTTTTTCGACGACCACAATTAAGTAAAAGAAAAATGTATGAAATTTATATAAAAATATTAAAGCAGATTATGTTAAAATCATTGCTATGAGAATTCACCAAAAATGATGTTAAAATCTAATAAATCAGGGTCCAACCTTCTTAATCTGTGAAAATTCGGCAAATTATCTGCAAATGTTAAACTTTTAAATATAAATTTTTAGGTTAGTTCACTCAGTTATCGCTAATGAGCTTTCATATCATCCAGCATTGCTAGTGATATGAAATGACCAACTTTCAGTATTAGTTTAGCGTGTGAATTTATGTACTTTTCGTAGTGGTCGACAAAAAAATATTTTTTTGCTGATTGTAATAGTCTTACTAAATATAAATTTTTGTCTAATTTAACCAACTTCGTATCTCTTATAATTCTCGAGATAGCAATGGTGGAACACTTAAATATAACACCCTGTATACTTAATATTATAATATAAATACCTACACAATTTTTTAAACCGACGAAAAAGAAACTGAAATGCGAAAAATAAAATAAATCTTTTTATTCTGAATAATTAAGCTCCCAAATTAATGTGAGTAACTAATTTTGATTCAGCGCAATACAAACAAACAAGCAAATTAATTAGGTCGCTGACTTAAAATTAGTAACATTACTTTAGGAGCTTAGTTATTACGACTAACAATGTTCATTTTATTTTTCGCTTTACAGTTTCTTTTTTCGTCAGTTTAATTTTTTTTTTATTTTATTCAATTGTTCGGTAAAAATGTTCCATCAAGAATCGACTACAATAACCCTCCCAATTACTAATATTTATTGTTTGTATTTATCTTAAAAGAATCTTTTGTAAAATTTATTTATGTGAATATAGCGTTTTTTTAGTGAAAATAGAAGTAATAATCAATACATAGATAGAAACTATATGTACGTAGAAGAACACTGTAGCGAAAGAGTAAAAATATGATTATGTTGAATGCAAGTAAAAAAGTTTGGAAAGTGAGGAACAAGGCCGAAAGAATGTAGAGACTGTCATGAGACGCATAACAATGACAAGAACACGAACTACTCAACACTTTCCAACAAAACTGGTAATATATTTATTACCTTTTTCTTATATACTGCGGCTCCCTTAGCGAATAGCCAAGACATATGCAGCCGAAAACTTACCCCTTACTTATCTACATACGACCTAGAATTGGACTCATTCGGATATCTTCGTGCAAAGTCGCTTTTGCATCATTTATGATTTTAATAAAAAATGAACCCGATTGAAGTGGCATTAATTAGCAGATTATTCTACAATTAATTTACTAAATATTCTATTAACTTTGTTAGAAAATTCTTGCACTGCCAGATGAAATGAATTAAAATAAATGAGAAAATAAAGTTTTATTTTTGTTGTACCTAAATAAATTTCTTATTAAATAACGAGAAAAACAAGCGGAGAAAAAAAATCAATTTTTATCATATCTAAATTAGTTGGTGAACTTTGTTCTTTAATTAGAAGAAATAAAAAGAAAATAAACCTCTATCTCGGTTAAATTTTTATTCCAATTAGCAAAATATATTTGCGTAAAATATAAACACTAATTAAAAAGACGAATTCGCAATAATTGTGAATTGATAAATAGGTATAATCAGTAAATAAATATATCATTAGGGCGGCAAACACAATGGAACGAATGTTTTGTTTACCTTTACAAAATTACTGGAAGCTTGAGATTTTTCAGTAAAATTTAAAATGATAAATGCTTTGTTCATAGCTTTAAAAATTTCTCTTTTTATAGTAAATTTTTACATTATACACTGATAAAAATATTTTCTTGCAACAAACATATTCCTCTTAAATGAAGAGAAAAATTGATATGAATAGTGTCAATTCGATTTCATTTTCATTGAAAACTTTTGTAGGTTTAATAAATATTCTTGTATGAAAATTAATTTAGTTTTGAAGGAACATTTCAAAGTATTCAACTGTGACTCATTATGGGGGCGAAGTAGTTTGAATAGGAGTAGTTTTAATTCAAAATGATATCGTTTTAAATAAAAACGTTTTGTTTAAAATTAAAACGACATCTTTTTCATTATTTTTAAAAACAAAATTTAAAATATATTCATTTTCTTTCAAGTTTCAATGCAGAAAAAAAACATTTATATTCAAAATTAATATTTTTTTTGAATTGAACCTAATAATTTTGTAAGAAATATTTTTTTTTCAACGAATGCATACAAAAACAAAACTGAAATTTTTCTTGAAACAAGAAGTTATTTTTATGATTGTAAAAGACTCAAATAAATAATACATTATTTTAAAAACAGTCCTCTTTAAATAAAAACTAAGTTTCTACAGCAAATTGCTGACTACATCAAGTAAAATACAAATTAATAAATACACATGTAGTCAAGACTAAGTGATTACAAAATAAGGATAACTTAGATCAATGGATATACAAATTAATATAAACAAAAAATTAAGGACGAACAAAAGATAACCACGGCTTATTAAACTGTATTTAAATTAAGATAATTATAGGACTTTTCTATTTCAATTGCTTCTCTAACTAGTCCACTCATCTAGTTATTTTCTTTTGCTAAATTCGTCGTGTTTTCGAAATAATTTCCATGCAATTCTTGAATATCATGTTTAGCAACTGCAGATTTTATTTATATGATGAGATGAAAGCTTCTTTCGATATTTAAACCCAACTAATTTTAATATGGGAAAATAGTTTATATGCCGCCTCAGTAATAATATTAATTAATAATAAAAAAATAGTTTGCTAGTGTCCGAATGTATATGGAATATATTCAGAAAAAAAGTCTTGTAACATGAATTTAAAGGTCGCGTTTTTTGTTTTAACACAATAAGTTTCAACCTTTATTAAAATAAATATATGAAATTTAATAATTAAAGAAGATTTAGTTTACGGGTATATATTTGTATGTACATTTTAAAACAATATTAATTGTATGTGAATTCATTTTCTAGAGTATTTAGCTCGTATATATTTATTGATCATAAGTATAGGGTGTATCTTTTTTCCTTTTTGTGACACTAATATTTATAGGTCACTTTCAAATCGATTTCACACTGTTCTTCAAACAAATAATTTTCATAGTATTAGGCAATAAAGTTTGCAGTAACTATTAATAGTAAAGTGATCTTACGCTTCCTAAATTAATCAAAATTTGACATTTGCGGACAGGGCTTATTTTTAGCCTCAATACTATAAGATTCACTTCCTAAGTTCGGTTCTGTCGTACCACTACACCGGTTTGCGATAAAATTTTGCTCATCAATGCCGGAACACATTAATAAATAGCGCTTTTGTGCAGAGTAGATACATTGTCAATAGGTTCGGAAGAACAATATGCCACTAAATGTCCGACCTTTAAATGTCGCATTACGGGGTCCGGGCCAGCGCCGGGTGCTCCGGGAGCTCCGGAGCGAGGGGCGGGCGACCGAGACAGCGATGTGATAACGTAGCGATCGTTTGGTCAGCCTGGAAGGCAGTTCTTGCTCAAATTTTACAAATTTAATGTTAAGAAATTAACCACTAATGTTAATATATTTCGCTTCTAAATATTTAACATTGATTTTTGACGCTTGATATTTTATTGTTAAAGGTACACAGAGGTAAATAAACAATGACACGAAAAGTTCAGTTATGTATGTATACCTGAATACCTCAGTTATATTGACTGAATATTTCAGTTATTCGATAAAAAACTGGATGTTTTAGTTGAGCGACGCTCAATTAGAGCTGGGCAAGTATTACAGTCAAAATACTTAAGTATAAGTAATCAGTACTAATGGTTAATATTGGTTATCAAATACTTTCTCAAGTTTAGCTTTAAGGTAATTGTATAAAGTATCAGATTTTTCGTCGAAAATACTTCAAAGTAAGCAATGATAATTTAATTACAACATACTGTAAAAATTATTGATGTATTTAGTTGCGCGTAAATTATTTGATTACCCAGTTAAATTTACTGAATGGTACAATTTTTTTCTCAGGTAAATTCATTTATGGTCACAAATCAAAATGAAGCCCAAATTATTATATGTATAATATTCATTACAAGTCGGAGAATGGTTTTGTCAATTAAAAATTTAAATTATTTTCACAAATTTTAAAGTACCTATCAATTTTTCAGAGACTTTAACCCTCGGATGAACTACCTTTATTTCCGACGTGGATGACCAAACGGGGTTAAAATTCACCCCATTTATTTTTAACATTAAATAAATTCTTATTCTTATCTTTGTATGATTTTATCAGAAATATGTTTTTCAAAAAATAAATATATAGGGTGTAACATAAATAAGTACAATTTTTCTTAATAACTTTTTTTTCTAAACTCCATAGTGATGAGTTCAGGTATATTCATAATTTGGTCCAATAGCAGTATCCATGGCAATAGTAATGAAATTATTGATCTTGACAAATGTCACTTGTCAACTTTTTAAAATAAATTTTGATAATATCAAATAATTCAACTAATAAATTATTATTATAAAAGTAATAATATGTAAAAGTGCCTAATTTTCCGAACAGCCAGTTCACAAACATTTTGTTGAAGTTCAAAGTAACGCTGCTCCATCCTGTCAAATTTATTTGGGGCGTTTTCCAAATCATCATCTTACGAATGTTCGCACTGTTACACATAATGTTTAGCTTATTTCAGATCATGAATCTTTTAAGTCAGTTCAAGATCGGGGTAAAATACTACCTGATCCCAACATCAATGCAATACAAATACTTAATAGTGGACCTAACAGCAGAATAGTAATAATATATAACTGTCTTGAAATAAAACTATAACATAAAATATAAATATGAAATAAAATATTGACAGTTCAAAAATATTATTAAAAAATCAAGTACGTACAATATTTCTAATAGCATTGATGTTATTTTATAATTAATCTCAACTTATTGTTATCTTTGTTTGTCTTTTAATTTCTATTTTGTATTTATTGTATTTTAGTATCCTGAAGAAGGAATAAATATTTGTGGAAGCTTGACTATTAAAAAAGAGCGTTTAATTTTTTGCCCAAACGACTGCTATACCTGCTATAAATATTTCCTAAAACATAACAGTCACGAAGTTTGTATTATACATATTGATTTATTTTTATTTATTTTACTTGTTATTTTTCGAGAAATTTCTTTTATTCAAGTTGAAAATTTATTTACAAATGTATTATAAAATATTAAGCTTACTGTGAAACAGCAATAAATAGGTAAATATATTATATAGAGGTTAGTTTGCTTGTAGTACTGTAGACATATCAGTGTAAAACGTAATAGATATAAACAAAAGCGTCAATACCAGGTTAGATTAGGTAAAATTTTAATGTCCCCTGTTTAATTATTCATGTGGAAACAACATTTTTATGTTTGCACGAGGGTAGAAAATAAAAAGCGTACAACACATAAAATTGTCAAAAACATTTATAGGTTATGTCATATAAGGGGACGGAAAACAGGGAAAAGTATACGGTTTAAACTAGACACATAAAGGCGCATGGGTGTATATATGCCCTCATATATGATGAGATGTATGGATTTATCGAAGGCGTAAGAAGTTTGTCAGGATAAAATATGCGAAAAATTTTTAAAGTCGAGTGAATACACAGAAAAGTTACTACCTGCCTAAAGTATACCCCTCCACTAGTCGTAGTCGGGGTATGTAAGCCGCGAGCTTTCGAACAACTTGTGTTCCTCAGTTCTACCGAAATACGAGTATTTTCAAGTGTTGCTAGCTGAAACTGCTGGTTTTAATTTATTTACAAATTGTTGCCATGTAAGAGCGAACAAATTCAAATTGTTTGTTTAACTTCCGTGGATTTTCTTCTACAACAAGAATTACAACACTAAACGTAAGTAATAGCCGGGCCATATATTCACGTTGCCCCAAATTCTTCATATTGCACTTTGCATTGCGAATTCAAGATGTAATGAAATTGATTAACACTTTTTAACAAAAATTAAACTGTCGAAAAAATAAACTATAAATAAAATAAATATATTATCACGCCTTTTACCCATAATGGTGTGGAACTCTGCTTACGCAGATCTCGGTAAGTGATATATCGATAATCATAGCCCCCAAAGATATTACTGGACGGGGATCCAAACTGAAGATCTCACGATCCACAGTCCGACGCGTTACCACGGATCTATTTACCCCATAAAAAGAAACTGAATAGTGAAAATTAAAATAAACCTTTTTAGTCTTAATAAGTAAGCTTCTAAAATAAAGTAACTAATTTTGATTCGGCGCCAAACAAACGATCAACAAACGCCGGTTCAAAATTACTTACATTAGTTTTCGTCGGTTTAATTTTTTGTTAAAATATTTTTATTTTTTTGTGGATAACTCAGTACAAAGTTATGCATGACAGAATCGTTATGAGCTACAAATAAAGTGGGTGAAAAATCAATTATCTCATATTTTAATGGGACTAACTTCGAGGTATACCTTGTCAAATAAAACAAGAATCATCAAAATCGGACTACTCTGTAAAAAGTTATGCGTGGTTACATATATACATATAAAAAAAAATTATACACGTCGACTAGAGAAGCTCCTTCTTGTTTTCGTCGGTTATAAATAAATTAATGTGTTGGCAGACTGTTGTCAATCTCTACTTTCATTTATTTTTAAATACATGACTGCATGATGAAACAATATCTACAGCTATAGCTAACAGTTGTTATTTTTTTCTTTATCCCTCCACGAAAATCTTTTTAAGCCCTGTCTTAACGACTAGTAATCAGTCAAGAGCATGATTAAATATTTTATAATAATTAGTATCTAAAGCCAATAATATAATTGTCTAATATATATGATGTTTCTGCTGCGCCTGTAGTCATAGTGTAGGTAAGATACTACAATTTAATAAATTTTTAATAATGGCAGCTTATGAGTGGAACATTTTTAAAGCCTCGTTTATGGTGTGTTGTAAAAATTATAGCTGCGATATACAAACATACTGTTTTACAAACGATGTAAATATTGCAAACGTGATTGTAACACAACTCAAACGGCTTTTTGATGATAAAATTATATCTGGCACTAAAATAAAAAATTATAGTTTTCAATTACACTTTGAAATTTGAAACGATTGAGAATTTTGACAAAGGGAAAGGAAATTTTGCAATAATCTGTAATCGTCAAGTTTACAATTTAAAATATTTCAATGGGTATTTGGTAGGTATTGCATTCTATATCTGGATATAGAAATTCGAAAAAGTTGCTGCTTTCATATGACGTCCCACGTAACCAAACAAAAATGTGACGTACACGTGTTTAGCATTATTAATGCATCTGAGCAGGAATATCACCAGACGTCAAACAGATTGTCACAGTACAGGGCAGGATTTAGGCAAGGGGAAGAAAGTTAAAATGCAATATTTCGACCACCGTTTCTGGCTGCGGGTTAAACACAACCAAATGTGATTATTAAGGAAACTTTTTGGGTAAATGGAAGAAAATTAAATTGAAATTCTTAATATTTTAAAAACAATCTTTTAGTTAAGTAGTTTAATTTTACATAATTTGAAAAATTTCTCAGAACTTATATTAATATTTGCATGAAGAAATATTAAAAGATGAAGAATTTTGTATAGTAAATTGAAAAGATGTATTTATATAAAAGATTTTTTACACAACATAATCCAAAAATCTTTTATAATTTTCAATTTTTTAGTTAATTAAAATATATACAAATGCTAATACATACATCCATACATAACATCACGCTATATCCCACTCAGTGGGGTAGCACGAACCCAGAAACACAGTCAACCAACAATTAATCTCCTCCAAACATTCCTATCCTAACACATGTTTTTTTTTTTTTAAAGAATCATACAGAAAGTATGTGTTTGTCATGAATTATGTGTGAATGAAAGATTAGTTGCTGTCAGATCTTTAATAATTATTATTTGCTTTTTTCGATTAGCTTATCAACTTTTCCTTGTTATATTTTATTTAGTTTGTTGGTACCTATTGATTTTGAAGGGCAGACATTCTTTTATAAATTTATTTATTGTTCATAATTTCATGACATATTTTCCGTGTATGAATAAAAACAGTTTCTGTACTGATTATTTTTGGACTATAATTAATAATTATTGTTTTAAATAGAAACAAAAGATCTTTAAAATATTTCAAAACTATGTACTAGAAACTAAAATATTCCATTATAAATATAAAGTTGCATATATTTGCGCGATAATGGAACATCCGGTAGAAAATCTTATACTGCAAATATGTGAGCATTTTAATTTAAAATAATCCAATAAAATAAAATATACAGACAGATGTAAAACCCGGTATAAAAAATTAAATGTACTATAATAATTTGTAATCCGTCACCATGAAGTGTTTTTATTTGTTTGGTTGAACTATACCTAAAATATTATATTTTTAAATCTACTTGTTGATTATTTATAAATAGTTTCATCGAGTGTTGGCGAGTTTAAGCAAGGTTTGCGTAATCAAAGAATCGTTTGTTTTTGAGTAGGTATATCTTTAGTAGTGTTTTTACTGTGGACTGAGTGTATTGTGCGCGATTTCTGAATTGATAATATGTGCTAAAACAGTGCTAGTGTTATATTTTACTGTGTTATATGTGTAATTTTGTGCAATCTACATGGGATGAAAGTTCGGCAGTCTTCGTAAAGGTTTGTCATATTTTATTATGGTTATAATTGCCTGTAGTATAAGTATTCAATTCAATTTACTGCCATGGTAAATACAATTATACAATTGGCTCGTAATATATATAAAAATAATAATAATAAGTATTTACAACATATACTGCGTGTCTACTATTTTTATAGGACTTAGGAAATACAATGTTAAAATTTTCATTAGGCGATAGTTCGTTCCCTATGAATTTTTGAACAAAAGTTTAAATAGAAGAAATGTTCAGAAATAAAAACTGTAACAAATGAGCCTAAATTTATTAATGTGATACTTTTTTGTCATGATACAGATGTAAAATAATTGTGTATGGTGAACAAAACATACAAACAGTCATATTATTTGATTTTGACAAATAACATTCGAGATAGTTTTAATGATTATTGACTTGTTTAAATTATTTCTAAATGGTAAATGTTTCCATGATTACTGAGAAATAATTTAAACAAGTCAAGGTAAATAATTGAATAAATTTATAGGCGTATTGAACATTAAATTTTTTTGCACAAAAACATAACAATACAAATTTTGTATATATTGGTTTCTACACAGCGTAAAAACTATAGATATATGTAAGCATGTACCATAGGTAAATACATAGTTTTATTACAAAAACCAGGGGACCGGCAAACAAGTATGAACTGTATTATATATAAGATACATTTATTTTTCTGACTTTAATGAATTATTGTGGAGACCAGTTATGTACATTACCGTACTGTTCCAGATAAAATACAACATAGGTTGTCAATGTTAAAGTACCCGTCATTATAATTTATTAATTTATAAACATATCATTAAAATTTTCGATTATTTTATTTTCATTAGTAAACATTTTCAAAATACGATGACAAGTTCATTTGGCATAGATAACCTATGTTGCACATTATCTGGAACAGAACAATAATATGTAAACTGGTATCCGTAGTAATACATTAACGACAGAAAAATAAATGTTGCATTTTACCTGAAACTCACTTTATACATTTCGTGTAAAATCAACAGTATTTTGTCTTCATTAGTAAAAATCTACAAAGTATGATTGCAAGTTCATTTGACATTAACAACCTATGTTGCACTTTATCTGGAACAATAGATACGGTGATCTATAAACTATCCATATAGCAAAACATTAATGACGGACTGAAACTCACGGTATTTCGTTTAAAATCAGCAGTGTTATAGTAACGAATTTAAATAAATATTTCATCACGCTGTTGGAGGGTGTCTTCACTATATTAGCGGTGGAAACGATCCACCCCCAAAGCATCCCCCGCCCCCCGCGGCGCAGATTCTCAGACTCACAGAGGCGTCCGAGTTGTAAGTCACGATTTCCATTACGGTGTGTATATACATTCCCCACACAGTGCACAGCAAGGCTGACATCACGACACAGCGACAGAGTGACTTCTGCATGCGTCGCGGCGGCGGGCGACGCCAGCAGGGGAGGCGGCGGCAGCACGCGGACACAGCAGGAACGTGTCACATTTCCGAGGGGGCGGAGGGACACACTGGTGACTGCTGATGAGCAAGGGAACGAATTGAAAAAATAGATTTTTTATGTATTAAACATCATACTGGGTGTAAACTTTTTTAAAGTGACATAGAAAATGCAATGTTAAAATTTTCATTATGCGATAGTTCGTTCCATATGAATTTAAAAATAAAAGTGTATAAACAAAAAAATGTTCAAAAACAAAAACTGCACAACACGAGCGTAAATTTGTTGATGTAATACATTTCTGTCGTGGGATAGATGTAAAATAAAATTTATAATTTTTAGCTATTTTCAGAGTGCCGTGGTAAACGAAAGATACAAACAGCCTAACTTTGTACGGGGTTATCCGATTTCGACGAAAAAGAAACTGAAAATCAAAAAATAAAATATTTTTTTTTTAGTTTAGGAGTTTCGTTATTAAGACTAAAAAGGTTTATTTTATTATTTGCTTTCAATTTATTTTTTCATGGGTTTAATTTTTTGTTTGAAAGTTTTTCATTCTTTAAGACAATACCCATGACTCGCTATACCATATGTCTATATACCGGGTGTATGTTTTTATAGGACATAGGAAATACAATATTAAAATTTTCATTAGGCGATAGTTCGTTCCCTATGAAGTTTAGAACAAAAGTGTAAATATAAAAAATGTTCAGAAATAAAAACTGCATAAAATGATATTGATGAAGTACATTTCTGTCATGAGATAGACGTAAAATAAATTTTATGATTTTAGTTATTTCCAAGGTGCCATGGTAAACAAAACATACAAACAGTTGTATTGTTTGAATTTGACAGACGACATTTGGCACAGTTTTAATAATTATTGATTTGTTTAAATTATTTATAAATGATAAATATGTCCATGATAAATGAGAACTAATTTAAAAAGTCAACAATCAAACTATGCCAAATATCATACGTGAAAATCAAACAATACGACTGATGCATGTTTTATTTACCATGGTACTCGGGAAATAGCAAAAATTATAAATTTTATTTTATGTATATCTCATGACAAAAATGTAGCACAGTAAAAATTTAGGCTCAGTTAGTGCAGTTTTTGTTTTTTGTACATTTTTTATGTTTACACTTTTGTTCTAAAATTCATAGGGAACGAACTATCGCCTAATGGAATTTTTAACATTGTATTTCCTATGTGCTCTAAAAAAGTAGACACCCGGTATGTCTGCATGCTGTTGGACAGACATATTGACATCTATTAAATTTTCTGGCATTGCCACTACTTTTGTTACGTAGATGCCATGTGTATTGCCCACCCGGTGTTACAACTATTAGCCGGTGCCCGATAGCTTTATGGTTGCCAAGTTAATTGTATCGCAACTGGGAATGATAACGGGAGTAACTACCGATCCAAATTTTTATTAGAACTTACCGGGATGCGAACCCTCGAACTCTGTTACCAGAAGCAAGCACTCTTACCACTGCGCTATCGCGCTGTTAGCACTTATAAGTTATTAAAATATGTTCACCACTGTCCCTTTTCTGGTACATTTCTCTCGCGCGCCCCAACCGGAACCGGAACCGGATACAAGTCGTCGCAGCGTAATACGCCACGGCGCCACGACAGATGCGGTCATCGTGAGCTGGCGCGTGCCGACGCCTAACCAGATCACCGATAACTGATAGCGTTGTTTATATTATATCCCCGCAGTGCTGAAATGTGATGGCGTGAGCTTCTTCGTCACCGCTTTTTGCGATTTTTCTTACGATGTGTGCGAGCGAATATGCTTGAGGAGTTAGGATGCTTTAAATTTTGGCTATAGGGTGCTATGTTTAGAATGTAGAGGATGGAAGGATATTTTAATGCGGGTCACCTCTGACCGAAGGGTAAATATTTACCGACGAAAACCGGGGATGTGACATATTTTGCCTATATTTTTTCTTTGGTTGAACTTAACTGAACTTAATAACATTATGGTACTAGATTCTTGCAAATAGTATCTACGCTAAAAAATATATGTTGTGGGCAACGCAATACCTTTTGTCAAAGATTTCTTATTAAACAATGCAGGAACACTGACCAGCACTGTCAAAAAGCGTCCAGCCAGTCAAAAAAATGACAGTTTTCATCCGTTATTTATTTTTCAAAAAGCACAATTTAGCAGAATTAAACGAAAATGTCAAAATATAATTTTACTTTAACGTGTCATAATTTGTAAATGGTGACAATAAGAGAAAAATGTTTCAAACAACAATTGTAGATAATAATATTTGAAACATTTAATAACAAAAATCGTTATTAAACCATAATTTACTGAGATATTTCAAAATAACTTGATAGGACTTCAAGTAAACTACCATTTCTGATTATTGGATAATCACCAAAAACTAATCAGCTCTTCCCACGTTCCCAATTGATATATGTATAAAATATCAAAATTATCAGTTTAGTAGTTTTTGAGAAACCATAACTCCAGATCTGATGGGATCTTAGATCTCGCCAAGTCAGTCATCGGTACCACTGCCTCACAGCAGCTGGTGGGTTCACTACACTGATGAGCTCCAATAAGAGCGAAACGCGTCTGTAGTTCCCGATTGATTGGCTTGGCCGGTCTCAATGAATTAATAACTTAGTTATTATTCTGAGGCTGTTTTTTATGAAACATTTGACAATTTTATTGTCTTTATATTTTTTAACTCCAGAGATTCACACAGACAGACTGACAGACCCTGAAACGTGCTCATCCACTGAAAACTCACTACCGAATTTTTAGAATGATTACTATACCTTCTTTACAGGATGTGGCGGGAGGTAGAAAGAGTGCTTTAGAATTTACCGCACTAATAGGTTAACTGAGGATAAAGATGCATTTCCTGAAAATGAATCAAACTTTTTGTTAAATATTTCTAAATGCTTAATTTAGTTTCTTATGGTTACGAAAATTTCAAAAAATGCGTTTTATATCCTCAGCTTACTGAATTGTTCGGTAAATTTTACTGTTCTTTTATTTTCAACGAAATTAGTGCGTGTCATCTCATCAACATTTAATCCAAAATAAACGGATTTTTTTTTGAAAAAAAAAATAAAAACTTGTAAAGAGCCGAAATTACAAATTAATCCGACGACTTAAGTCAATATGGCTTAATCTTCATAAACTCCCATCATTATCCTATTCCGAGGACCACCTGCATATCTACGTAAACGTAAAAGAAGTTGCCTGCTAATGAAGTAATAAATAGCAAAAGAGAAAATCAAACGTAACATTGAATTCTATCGGAAAAATAGTATCAAACTATTCGGTAAGCTCAGGATATAAGATGTACTTTCTGAAAATGTCATAACAAATGAGAAACTAAACACAATTATTTACTAAGCAATTAGAAGAATTTTTAAAAAGTTAGTTAAATTTTCAGAAAATGCGACATTTATCCTCAGTTTACCGAATAGTTTTTTTTCGTGTACAGTGTAGTAAATTTTGAAACCTCCGTGTTCTGGGCTGATACTGGCCTGCGTTCTCAATTTCAGTCTCCAATTCTGCAGGATGCCATTTCATTTCTGTCATAAAAACAAAAATGAAATTCGGGATGTTATGCGTATTCTTGCTATTTTCTATTTCGCGAGCGAATTTTCAATGAACAAGCGAATTATATAACGATAGGTAAATATCGGTAAATCAGTTTTCTTGACACGTTCTATAAGGAAGTGAGAAATTCTAACCTTGTTACATATATATTGTTTTATTCATTTTTCCAGTTAAATTTAGAACAGATACTAATTTTTAGTTGAATTTCAGTTTCAAGTTGTATTCAGGGCCGGGGCTAGAGTTTTTCGACCCCTCATGGTCAAAAATAAATAAAAATATATTTCCAAATATTACCAAAATCCCTTATTATCCTTTAATTTATTGGATTGTGTAGTGATTTTTAATGAGATTTAACTGGTATATTGTACATAAAATTTTGACTGTTGACATTTTTAATTTGAAATTGTACTTCATATTTTATTCCTGCAATATCAAGTATGTAAAATTTGTTATTTCCTCATTAAAAAATAGTGTTAAATAAAGACATATAAGTACATAAAACTAAACTGATTCTATAATAAAACTGAAGGCTCATAAGAACTTTAAAGCGAAATATATGAACTCACAACACAGGATAGTTTGTAATAAACGTAAAACTTTACAATTTATTAAACTGCATTAGATAAAACATGCATAAAGCTACGTTTTAACAGAATTCAAGCGAGATTATTTAAAATTTCAAACTCTATCCGCTTTAATACAGTTGTTCAAACTTCTCCGCGTGCAACAAAATTTTGGTTTTAGTGTTTTGGTTAATAAACAACTTTAAATCTGTCATTTTATTAGCAAGTCAATGTTTTTTCTAAGGGAAATTTACAGAATTTTTACCTAAACATATTTTACTCAATAAATATTTTAATATTTTTCTATTTATCCTTTTTAGAAATAATGGCTGGTATCATGACCTGATGACTGGTAACCATAATTCGTGCGTAAAAATATATCATTGAAAACAGAATGTTACACCCAAAATGGGTAATAGGTATGACGATATATTTATTTATGGGATTAATATATATTTTGATTACATTTAATTATAATATGGGTAACTAAACTTTTATATAGTAGCTAAATTCTATTTAAAAATAATAAACAAAAATAATGTTCTGGCACCTCCACCATATTTTAGTAATAATAAAATTTGCTTCATTTTAAAATTAAAAATTATGAACACAGGTAGCTTTATGCAGCCAAAATTAACACTGCATTAGCATTAAGATTAACATTAAAAAGTTAAAATATACATATGGTTACGAAGTGCATTATGAACTCAACTAACACTAAACTAGAAAGATAACCTAATTCCAACTTTATGAAGTAAACGTAAATTTTTTCAATACTGCGCTAGAGTACAGATGTACTGTTGATTGTTTACAATAATTGTCAGTTGTTAACAATAACGTTCAGTAACCAAGCAAGTTTAATTTTGGCTGCATAATGCCACCTTAAGAAAGGTTCTGCTTATTCGGACTCTTGTATTCACATTCTTGTCATTGGTGATTGGCCGAGATAGAGTCGTGGTAAATGTATTTCTTGATGGAAATAAAATACAGTATTCCATTAAGTAATCGCTAATAGGGGAGCAGAAATGTACAAAGCGGTCATCGGCGTGTGAGGGGGAATAAGTAGAAGAACAGAGGGCTGAGAACTCGCAGTCTATAACTCACTTCTAGCGGTCTATCGCCTTCGGCCAGGCAGCATTTAATCCCAGTACCTTCGGCGTCGCTCGCTAGATGGCAAGTGCTATAAATAAATTTGTAACCGAGCCTTTTATGGAACGTAATCATATAAAGAAGAAATACGGTAAATTTTACGATCATAGAAAACTAGCAGTACTGACAGTTCTGCCGTAAATTCTGTATAGTCTGCGCGCAGATATAAGTACTGGCGTCGCGGCGTCGCCGTGGAATTGAAAACGTAGATTGAACCACGTGCTCGATGCCTCGCTACCGTGTAACTGTGTGTTTTGCCATTCGGCCGCTAGAGGCATTGCGAATCGCGAACGGAACGAAACGAAACGGAACTGTGAATGTTATGGTGTATGTGTATGGTGTAGTGGTAACACTGCTTCACTGGTTTTACCCACACCAGCCAGCTCTGTTAGTTTGGGATGGTTATGTTGGCACCCTCTGTTTTTCTTGATTTTGGACCCGCAGGACCGGCACTCTTACATTTTTCATACAGGATTCTTGTCACTTATTTCCCCATTTGCATACAACTTATTTACGGAAAATTTGGGACCATTTTTGTCAATAAATCTTCGTAGATTAATTACACAGATCGACAGAATTTAAACTGTTCTCTATTCTTGCGTACTAATTAGTATTTGTCTGTTTTTTTACTTTCATATACAAAGTATAAGGAAGTATTGGAATCACGAAAAAAATTGCTGACGAGATTTTTGCGGAAATACATATTTTGACGTCCACTGAATCCGCTAAGACCAATTTCTAAATGATGTCTGTGTGTGAGGATGGATGGATGGATGGATGCCCGTGTGCATATTGCGCTCATGAATTAGACAAGATATGTGAACGAAACTTGGAATTTAAAATACGGAAATTTCCCCAAATATGGCTTAAAATTGAAATTTTTTTTTATTATAGTTCTTTATAATATAAGCGCTAAGAAACCCATTGCAGCAAAGCGCATCGTCAGATCTCTAATATTTTTCGAGATACGTCGATTTTTGGTACTTTTCGAAGTGCAAATTTAAGGGCCTGTAATTCAAAAACTACACGTGATATCTAAAAATTCTCTTCAGTTTAGCTTTTCTGGTGCCTTACATAACAAATTAGTAAATTTTTAAAATTTTGAAATTTTTTTGTATTTTTATTCAAAATTTCGATGAGCGATAACTCGACAAATATTAAAGATACAGATTTGCACTGTTCACCTATCGCTTCAGCTCGTCAAAATACATAAGTATGCAAAGTTTCATAAAAGTTTCATCGCTTTACGGGATGGAAAGTTAAAGCAAAAAGCCGGAAAATGGCGTTTTTTGTCCTAAAAGTCCACGTTTGGCCTGAATTTGGCCATTTTCAGACTTTTTGCTCTAACATTTCAACCGGTTATCCGAATTTTCGGAAATTTTCAGGATTTATGTATTTTGTCGAGCTGAATCGATTGGTGAACACTGCATGTCTGTATCTTTTATATTTGTCCAGATATCTCCAATCAAAATTTTGGAAAAAAATTCAAAAAAAAATCAAAATTTTCAAAATTAACTAATTTATTATAAATGGCACGAAAAACACAAAACTGGAGATATTTTTCGGTATCTTGTATAGTTTTCGAGTTACAGCCCCTCAAAGTTGCTCTTCGGAAAATATAAAAAATCGTCATATCTCGAAAAATATTAGAGATATGATGATGCGCTCTGCTGCAATGGGTTTCCTGGCGCGAATATTATAAAGAAATGTAATAAAAAAAATTTACAATTTTAAGTCATATTTGGGGAAATTTCCGTATTTTGAAAAATATTACAAATCGCCATATTTCGATAAATATAACACATATTACGATGCGTACTACAGCAATGAGTTTATTCATGTTTAAATTATACATATGTAATAAATTTCAAGTTAAGTTTGGAGGAGTATTTAATTTATTTTCTAGTAAACAATTTACTAGTATTAACCTTTTGATACTTATGTGTTTATGGGACATTGCTCGGTAAAGAATAACGTTGAAGAATTTATAAATAAATTTAGCAATGTTTAGATGCACTTATAAATATTTTTATTATTTGGAGATGAGTTTGTATATATAGAATTACAACTGGAAAAGTAATATTGTCAGAAGTTGTCGGGTAGAACTAGTAAAGAAAAATGATAAAAAATGTAAACAATATAAAAATGTAAGCAACGAAAGGGGAATCTCTCATAAATCAGTAGCAAAAAGTGCTTACTTTTTTCTGAGGAAAAGAAGATTAAGTTATGTTATGTCGTGTTTATGTTGTACGCTCAAAAATGAATACTTTTTTGTCACTGCGTTACATTGCGTGGTTCGCCGCGGATTCTTAAATTCGCAGCGATTTTCACCGCTTTAGTGCGTAACAATAACTCCTGCACCTCATTCCTCCATTATGGTGCTTTGTTCCTCCCCACACAATTGCGTGAAAACTTTAATGACACGCTTTTCCTAAGATACAATTCATTTAGTAAATGTATTAGCTACATGCAAATTCTCAATTCCCACAACCAACAAATAATATTCGCTAGTAAAATGTTAGTCCTGCTGCTACTCCGCCACTAGCGTTTTATTTGACATCTGCGTGACAGTTTACGCAAAAAAATAATCCTTTTTGACAACTGTCAAATATGTTTATAATAAATTTATTTATTTATTTCTACTTATATCTGCGGGCAAAGAGATTTAACGAGTGGAAAAGAAAAGAACATGATTAAATACACGAAAAAAGAGTACCATAGAATTTACCGAACTATTCGGTAAGCTGAGGATATTGGGCATCCAAAATTAAAATACGCTAACTAGTGGTAGAAAGCTGAACTAACCGTAAGGTACATAAATTTCATTGTATTTTGAAATTAATTGTTATTTTTAAAATTAATAACAATTATAGTTATTTTAAGATTATTCCAATGTAAGTATTACATTTGCTTAAGCCGTATTATTTAAGTAAGACGTAAAAATGTAAGGTACATTGTATTTGTAGATTATAGGTTAAGATTGAATTTTCTACCTATAAAAACAGGAAAATTTGCTGTGCATATGGCTAATAAAAATAAACTATCAATACTAAAGCACGAATTCGCAATCATAAGTTATCATACAAAATGAAATTGACATGTGCCTTATGGGAATTGTGATCAACGCCATCTCTTGATAATTTGGAAGCCCAATAAGATGCATTTTCTTAAAAAGTTTTAAGAATTGAAAAACTAAATACGATTATTTACCAAACAATTAGAAGTATTTATCAAGAATACATCTTCCGTTTATCGAATAGTTCGGTAAATTCTACTCTACTCTTTTTTTCCGAGTACAACTAATTACTATTGGATTTTTACTATTATTTAAAAATATTTCCATAACGAATGCGTATTTATATGCACCTTGTTTCAAGGTCACAAAGAATAAACAAGTTGACAAATCATTGTAGGCTTGTTATTCTATAATAGACTTAACTAGATCTTGTTAGGAGCTATCTAAAGCACTAAACTATTACAGTTGATTCTACGAACATTTCAAAGTAATTTGTTTTTGCTACCAGTTCATAACACCATTCATCTTAATACCTTTTTTGACAATAACAGAGCTACGAATAATTGTTTGTGGATATAAACTATGTAATATTTTCTGATTGTTACTTTCCTCTAAATTTTTAACACTTATACTGGGTGGTATATCGATCTGTATTTTTTCCATGAAATTAAAAACAATAAACAAATTTATAAAAGATGTTCGTATGTCTGCCATTCAACAGCAATACAACAAACTAAATAAAATGTAACATGCCGATCTCGGTGGCGTAGTGGCTATGTCACTAGCCTAGCACGCCAGAGGTCGTGGGTTCGAATCCCACTGAAGAGCATGGTCGTTTGTGATGTTTACATAAATTCACAATCATCCAATCATGAGGCGGCATATGACCATAGTAGTTAGTCCGCCTCTCATCTTCGTAATAAAAAAAAAAAAAAAAATGTAACAACCAAAATTTGATAAACTAAGTGACAGGAGTCAATAATAATTATTAAAGATCTGACAGTAACTAATCTAATTGTTTTAACATTCAATCACAATTTATGGCATACTTTGTTTACTAGAAAATAAATTAAATACTCCTCTAAACTTAACTTGAAATTTATTACTAATGTATAATTTAAACATGAATAAACTCATTGCTGTAGTACGCATCGTAATATGTCTTATATTTATCGAAATATGGCGATTTGTAATATTTTCCAAAATACGGAAATTTCCCCAAATATGACTTAAAATTGTAAATTTTTTTTATTACATTTCTTTATAATATTCGCTCCAAGAAACCCATTGCAGCAGAGCGCATCGTCATATCTCTAATATTTTTCGAGATATGACGATTTTTTATATTTTCCGAAGAGCAACTTTGAGGGGCTGTAACTCGAAAACTATACAAGATATCAAAAAATATCTCCAGTTTTGTGTTATTCGTGCCATTTATAATAAATTAGTAAATTTTGAAAATTTTGAAATTTTTTTGATTTTTTTCCAAAATTTCCTTTGGAGATATCTCGACAAATATGAAAGATACAGACTTGCAGTGTTCACCAATCGATTCAGCTCAACGAAATACATAAACCCTGAAAATTTCAGAAAATTCGGACAACCGGTTGAAATGTTAGAGCAAAAAGTCTGAAAATGGCCAAATTCAGGCCAAACGTCAAGGGATACCCCTTGACTTTTAGGACAAAAAACGCCATTTTCCGGCTTTTGCTCTAACTTTCCATCCCGTAAAGCGATTTTTATGAAACTTTGCATACTTATGTATTTCGACGAGCTGAATCGATTGGTGAACACTGCAAATCTGTATCTTTAATATTTGTCGAGTTATCGCCGATCGAAATTTTGAACAAAAATTCAAAAAAATTTCAAAATTTTTAAAATTTGCTAATTTGTTATATAAGGCACCAGAATCGCTAAACTGAAGAGTATTTTTAGATATCTCGTGTAGTTTTTGAATTACAGGACCTTAAAGTTGCACTTCGAAAAATACCAAAAATCGACGTATCTCGAAAAATATTAGAGATCTGACGATGCGCTCTGCTACAATGGGTTTTTTAGCGCTTATATTATAAAGAAATGTAATAAAAAATATTACAATTTTAAGTGAGGATATTCCGTGAGTTTCAAATTTTTCTATCGGTATGTGAATCTATATTGAATGATTAATAATTACAGTTTCTGTTATTTGTTTGTTCCCATAGCAACTAAAATTAGTTTATTAAACATATAATTCAGTTTT
This sequence comes from Poecilus cupreus, assembly GCA_963942605.1. NCBI lineage: Eukaryota > Metazoa > Arthropoda > Insecta > Coleoptera > Carabidae > Poecilus > Poecilus cupreus. The sequence goes on from OZ012715.1 coordinate 14,459,493, forward strand.
GTCAAAAGAAGCAAACAAAATCTGGTGTGGGCACCACACTATTTTCTTATACAAATAAAACCAACTGAACACATATTTTTGACACTTCACAATTTTTTGACACGTTTGACACAAATATTAAAAATGTTTCGTTTTTTTCCCATTGTAACTAAGATTATTGAAATATATTCTTGAATATATAATTTAGTTTTTCTCAAAATTGGAAGCATGTACAAGAAAAGTGCAAATAACATTTTATATTCCAAATATTTATTGCTAACAACTTTTATTTGAAACTTTCTTTCTAAGCTTATTCTATTTTTGAAAAATTTATTGTTTTGTGTGTTCAGTAAACTTCCTCTTCCGGTTTCTCAATTTCATTGAAAATCAACTCAGCTCTTCATATTTTCATGAAACTTATAAATTCCAAGTTTAGTTTACATATCTTGTCTCGTTCTTGAGATATAGCGTACACGGACATCCATCCATCCATCCTCACACACAGACATCATTGAGAAATTGGTCTTGACGGATTCAGTGGACGTCAAAATATGTATTTCCGCAAAAATCTCGTCAGCGATTTTTTTCGTGATTCCAATACTTCCTTATACTTTATAAGAAAGTAAAAATTACATCTTTATTATGTAACTAGACTACGTGAAACAGAGTCCTTTGAAAATATCTTTTTCGAATATTAAACATAAATTTTCGTACAGGTGGTTATAGTAATATTTAACTCACATTATATTTCAATCTTAAGTAGGTTTAAATCTATTCCGGTTCACCCGATAACGGAAGTTAAGCAGCACTGCCCGCGGTCAGTAGTTGAATGGGTGGCCAAAATTCGTACTAGCGAACATTTCGTACCGTTATCACACCACCGAAAACAAGGTACCGAGGCGGCATATAACCGCTTAAACTACTAAAAGAAAATAATATTCTATTACTTCTATCTCAATTTGTGTTTTGCATTTTTTAGTCGTTTTAATTTTTGACATTAGAAGAAAAGAATTATTGAACTTTTATTTTAATATATACGTTTTTATTAACCATGCAATATAATATTTGATTTAATTTACCAAAACAACAATTCATGATTAAATGAACTAATTTTGTTAGTATTGTGTTGAATTCTAAAATATTATTTTCTCTCCTGCTATGACTTCTTGCACAATACGACCCTGCTGCTTCTAGTAGGGCAGGAGAAGTTGTCCTTGCGGCCGAGTTGATGATGTCCTCGTGGCTCAGCCACATAGCGACGGCTGCGATTCAACGACCCGACCCGTCACCAACAGACAACCCCTTACCATGGTCCTGTCTTGTTTCCCGTCACCTTCGCCCTCGCAACATCATGCTGATCTTTCGGTTAACCACGATAGTTTTTGAATCAGTATTTTAGTTTAATTACTAATACCATTTGGAGAGCTATGACATTTTGTTGAGGAACAAGCAAACAAATACGAGGTCTGTTCAGTAAATAACTGGACATTTTGAATTACGCGCCAACGTAGATATTTAGTTATATGCGGTTGGCAATATTAAGTTGCGCACAACATTCTCTGTATCCACATGTTCTTGGATTGTTGATATCTCGTTTAGTTTTCATGATATTGTTATTTGAGTGTAACGTGTTTAAGTATTAGTAGCGATTTTTGAAATGTGCAATTTTCTGTAGCAACGATGCAACATAATTTGGGTGTTACAAATGGTTTTCGCGATTTAAAAGTGAACGTCAGTCATTTGAAGATGGTCGACAACCAGGAACGCCTTCGACTTTAAGTGATAACTCAGAAAATCAACGATCTGTACTATCAAAACGTTTTACGATGGTTATTGTAATCATTGCTCATTTGATGAAACTACGACATTTGGTATTGTACGCTTTCGACAAATGTATTTTCGAGATTAGTAACATTCGATATTTGTAATATTCGAAAAAAGTATTTTCGAGGTTTGTAATAGCCAAACCATTCGACAAATGTATTTTCGAGATTTGTAATATTCGTCATTTGTAATATTTCCAAAATTCGACATTTGTATTTTTGATAAATGTACAAACTCTGAATTTAATTTTCGACATTTGTATGTTTTTTAGAGAAATGGAAAATTTAGCATCGTGGAAATTTTAAAGTTAACACATGGAGATTTAAATTATACAATTCTAATCAGTAAATATTAGAAATACACAATAATACAATATAAACAAAAATAAATAAATGAATTAAGTTAAAAATATAAATAATTCCACAGCAAGAATTAAAACGTAAACATATACTTACAACAAAACATCTGAAACTTATAAAATTAATAATAAAGTTAAAAAAAATAATAAAGTTCGGACCTTCCTTCTTTTTTTAAGTGAGTTATTCAGCAGGAGTGAATTAAGTAGTGGAAACATGATATAAGTATCTATCTGGAAGTACTCGTATGTTCCGAGGAGATGTAGGAAATGAAATGATGCATCCGGGTTTCCGCGTTCGTGCTGGGCTCCATACAAGTCTTACCGTATGGTTTCCGGGAACTGCGCACACAGAAACGTCCTTATAATAACGAGGACAGGCGTTCGAACCTCGCAAGGAGCGGCAGAGCAGCGGTGAACCACATATATAAATTACGAAATAAGCTTTCGTTTCTTTGCAAATTTAACTAGTGCGCACTGTGCATTTCGCGTCCACCGACGCTCCGGCGCTCCGACGCTCCGTCCCGGCGTCTATATGTGCAGGCGCTTGTAACTTCGCTCTTTGTATCACACACGAATGAGGTTTTTATAGAGCAGGAGCTTCGCTCTTCTCAGTTTGTCCCATCCGTACACCACTCCTCAAACCAGAGCCCTTCTGGCTTCTTTGCTCAGGGGTGTACTGGGCCACCTCAATAAGGCACATTTTACCCATTCTTGGGTGTGGCAGCAGTTACTAGCTATTCAATTTTTCAACGCCTGTATTGTGAAAAACTGTGTTCAAAATAGATATATTGTAGACATATTAAAAACATTTTTCAATTATTTTATTACCCAATAAGCATTAAGTAAAGAAATTTAATACAGTAGATACATTTGCTACGATATGGTATTAACATATACCTATTAAACTTAGTTTAAGTTTAATGTGCATATCGGTATAACACAGTGCACAGTGTTTCCCAAACTTTTTAATTCTTAGACCCCATATAAATTATTTATTCACAATTCACAGAAAAATTATATAAAATTATAGATTAATAAGTTTGATGATGCTGTTTTCTGTTAACTAATTCAATTTGAGGACATTTTTCATAAATGTTTACTATTACTGCGTTTACATTCAGTTTTGAATCCGTATTCAAATCTTTTTAAGTTCAAAACCGTTTTGAGTTATTCAAACCAAATTTTAAATTCATGGGTTTGACTTCAAAATTTAAAAAGAACTCATGTAAATACTTAAAAATGCAGTTTTGAGATTGAGAATGCGTACTTCGCATATATATTTATATGAATGTTCTAATATAAATCTGAAAATAAACTTTTTAGGTCGTTTTCTTCGGCTTTGAATTTGAATTTCAATTACTGTTAGACGCTGTTTACGATTTGATATTTTAAAACTATTCTAATTAATGTTCCATCATTATAAGACTATAATACACTTTTTACACACATATAGACATGGGCCTATTTCTGAAATTTGAAGATACGGGAAAATTCCCAGGAAATTTCCCGGAACTTTTTTCGGAAATTTTCCGGGGAATTTCCCAAGGAATTTCAAATGTGAATAAAAATTTAATTCTTTTTCTTTCCACTCATTGTTAAAATTGTTTTTTTACCATCGGGAGAGAAACTCGGTTTCTATGATAGGTACCAAAATCATGACAGCAATTTTATATCTACGGGAGATTTATGCACTTTCTCTCACGTCGTGAGGGAAAGTGCTCAAATATTGTGAAAAGGGAACAAAATTAACAAATCAAAGGTAACTATCATAAATTATATTACAATTCAAATAATTTTGAAATACATAAACAATATCATGAATATTAGGGTCGTAAAAAAAAAAAAGTATATACATCACAGGAGAGAAGTGTATTTGCCAAAAAATTTCTGGGAAAAAACGTAACATTTTTATCCCTCAAATCGTGGTTGTAGGAATATCCAGGAATTTTCCCGAGAAAAAAACTAATTCCCATCTGGAATTTTTTAGTGGTACATTACTACACACAGACAATACTTAGAGGTTATGTTTTCCATTCCACTCTGTCACTTACATCAACCACATACGCATGCGCTGAAACTGTTTTCAAATCTATTTTTATACTTGTATTGAAAACCTTTTTCAAAACTGCATGTAATCTTAGTACATAATTGCAGCCGCTAATGAAACTGATCTCAAAATTGAATAGACGTTTGATTTTCTTTGCTTCCCAATGCATTTCCAGGAAATGTTTTATACTTTTTAGTAGGAAAATGTTAAAGATTTTTCACAGAAACCTATTGTAAATAATAATTGGAAATGTGTATCCTTTCTGATTTAATTCAATTAGGAGATTCTGGGAAAGGATCGAACGAAGGAGAAGTCCTTTGAAGTACTCCTTAATTCTGCAGTTAGGGTATTTGTGTAGAATCTATTGAAACTATTTTTTGTGGTTTTCAAAGGTTGTTTTGCAACATCCAACAAATTTTCGCTATGTTAGTGTAGTATATTTAGCTCATGACATGGGTTTTGGAATGCGCCAACAATTTTAACAGATGAAAACTTTGTTCAAACTACATTTTACACCCAATGATACTAATTTAGAAACTAGAGAATTTCCAAATGTTTCCAAGGTGTACGAACGTATATTTCACCAAATTTTGTTCACGACATGAAAATAATATGCGACTGTTCAAGATTGTAAATTTCATACTTCATTCGAAAAATATTTTTTAGATTTGTGAAATAATAGATGTTAAACATAATTAGAATTAAATTAATGGAATGATTTGTGACGATAGCTGTACAATAAAATTAACAAAAGTATTGTTCAATATCATCACGAAATGGTACATAATTACAATTGAAAAGTTGTCACTGAATTAATTAAAATTTTTAATAATTAATATGCCGGTAATTTCGCATTGTTTGGAATATAAATAATGAAAATAAATCCATAGCATTAAATGCAACTGGAATAATGAAAATTTCGATGTTTTGAAAATATATACATAGTTTCTATAAATATTCTGTTGTACATAAAACATTCATATATTTTTATCAGTGTAACTCTGATTAATAATTTACCATAGCTAAAGTTTAGTTTTGTGGAACCCCTTTAATAAATTTGTTATAGGAAAAACAAATATATTTTATAACCGAACGCATTTTAAGTGGCTTAACGTCCAAAATACTGTATTGCAATTTGCTCGTATTAATTGATTTTATATAGCTGGCAGCGTTTTCAAATATTTGTACTAAAATTATTGTTGTTGACATATTACCGCTCCGGACTAATTTGGTATATGATTTGCATGTATCAATTTGTAGTGTTGTTAATTGTGGTTACTAATTTATCCAATTAAACAAAGAGTAGCCCACTATGATGGCGGCTCAAAATATTATCTGCCTGGGTTATTATGGTAAATGTTTGTATTGTACTGATTTATTGAACTTTTATATAAGTTATATTTTGTAGGTTCTTTAAAGAATTTTTGAAAACAATTTTATTGTTGAGGAAGAGGAATTAATTTTATTAAGTCGACACAAATAATAATAATAATAATAAATCTCTTTATTAGCAAAGTTCAGCCAAGGCTGTTCTTCCACTTCACCTTTACACTTTTATGACAATATATAAATATTCAAACTATTATTTACATAAAAATCAAATACTTACAATAGTATAACACTTACAAAAACGAGTAAAAAGAAAAATATAACCTTATTTTATTATTTCGAGAATTTTAAGAGTCATAAAAAATTATTTTTGAAGCGATAACAATTTATTCTTCAGGTTAAACGAAAATGATTTTACTTGTAATATTTTGTATACAGATTTAATTTAATCCTTAACTGGTATAGTGATTTTTTTTAATGTAACTTGTATAGTGGGGGTCTATATTGACTCCACTGTAGAATGTATGTCTAAAATGGAAATTTACGAGAAAGCTTGATGTTATATCTGTATTTACATTTATTTATTTGCCTGCTGGTAACCGCACTTCATACAAAAAATATATCACTTACCGAGATCTGCGTAAGTAGAGTGTCACACCCATAATGGGTAAAAGGCGTGAAGATATATTTATTTATTATTTTTTTTATTACGAAAATTGGAGGCGGACTAACTACTATGGTCATATGCCGCCTCATGAGTGGATGATAATGAATTTAGGCAGGGTTGTCAAAAACCCGGGATTTTTCGAGATATGCCCAGCCAACTGGGTGTTTTTGAAAAAACCCAGCCCATTACTGGGTTTTTTCAAAAATAAAAATATTAAATTTTTCATGTATAACATAACATAACATAAAATATAATGATGCTTAAATACAATAAATAGAAAACAAAGTATATATTTATATTTTAAAACCCATTATTTTCAATTCTTACTATAATTATTATTTTTTCATATTCTACTCACTCCAGTATTTTTTATTTTTTGACAGAAGCAAATTTTTCTTTTTTGTATATACTAATTATATACCGTGTATATTGAATAGGTCTCTATGAACTTATACTATTCTTAAATCAATTCTTTAGCATGCCTAAATTTTTATAATAAGTGGGTTTTTTTACGGGTTTTTTCAAGTGGGTTTTTGCCGAAAAAACCCACTGGGTTTTTTCGGGCTGGGTTTTTTCATGACAACCCTGAATTTAGGTGAACACAAACGACCATGCTCTTCAGTGGAATTCGAACCCACGACCTCTTGCGTGCTAGGCTAGTGACATAGCCACTAAGCCACCGAGATCGGCGATTTATTTATATATTTATTTAAACAGAATATGCATAAAACTAAAGAAAATAAAATTAACATTCAGCAAATAAACAATATAGAAAAAATACTGATCCTCTGTTGTAGCCTCTTGGTTATTGGGGCGTAAAACTGCCAAAAATAATTTTCAGGGGCCAAAGGAGAAAAATTACAAATTAGTATATTTGAATACATTACCTGTGATATAAAATTTATATTTTAGTAACACAGCAAACAAAATAACAGGGGTGTTTTTACTTACATTTGCACCTCTTTCTGAATCTGTTTCATTAGAAATGTGTGTTTGCTTTCTGCATTAGAAATGTTAGAAACAATCTTTGTATTTTGTCTTCCGATTGCACATTATTTTCATCTTCGTAAAACGTTACTGGTATAGTGGGGTCATAGAGGCCCCAATTGTTATTATCTCCTTAACTAAGAAATATGTAGATTCGTGTGACCGTCACTAAGTCGAGTGTGTCGATTAATGAAACTTATTGAAAAACTCAAACATTTAGTTTAATCACTAAACAACTAGATTTAAAAACACTGGGGGTTTTCAAAGACGCACTATACCAGTTAAGGGTTAATAATGATTATGTTTAATTATTTACTACATTACAATAGGATAGTTTTCTACTGACTGACTACAAAAAGCACTTCCATAAAGTAATAATTAAAACCATTTTCAGATTACCCATTCTTCGTCGATATTCCGTTGAGTTGAAGACATGTAGTATGTGAGAGTATTATTATTATATAACTAATTTATTTCGTGGCCATTTTGTGTTAATTAATTATCTCATAACCTCAAATTCCCTCAATAAACTCTCAATCATTCAACCCTCTTGAAGCGCAAAAAATATTTGAATTTTTTCAACTGTTAGCTTTTTTGCAACAGTGTACTTTCAGAAGACTGAGATTTCTTTAACTTTGAGAGTTAAGGAACGCGGAGAGTGAAGGGGGAACTTGATAAAAACTTTAGAGGGGGGCGAGACGGCAGGGAAGAACGAGAGGCTGAAAAAACTTCAAGTACAAAAGTTCAATCAGTTATGTTAGGTGGTTCTCGATTAAATCTAAGAACTTGACAGCCATTGCTTGCGGTAAATATTTCGCTGCATTCGGAAGTCTTCGACGCAATTCGACGAATATCGTCGAGGACTTTTTAATGCCAAATAGGTTAGAAACTTTTATTCGGTTAATATTCTTTTAAGAGGAATTAATAGAAGCAGTAAAAATTCGACCAAAAGTATAATATTTTAGGACCGGCTTTTCAATCACATTCTGTATGTAATGGACTCATGTCAAGAAAAAAAAATCTGTTGTGGACACCACAATACCTCCCGCCATAGACTTATTATCAAACAATGCAGCAACACGGACCACCACTATCAAGAAACGCTCATCCCTTCAAAAAATTATGACACATGTCAAAAAATGACATTTTTCAACCGTTGTTTTTTTTTTCAAAAAGCACAGTTTAGCAGATTTTAACGAAAATATCAAAATATAATTTTTCTTTAACGTGTTGTATTTCGTAAATTGTGACAGTAAGAGAAAATGTTATTCATTTGTTATTATACCATAATTTACTGAGATATTTCAATAATAATAAAATAAAATAAAATATGGCTTCAAATAAATTACCACTTCCGGTTATTGGTTTATCACCAAAAACTAATTTGCTCTTCCCAAGAGGATGCAGTTGATATTACACAAAATATAAAAATTTTCTGTTAAGTAGGTTTTGAGAAAACGTACTCCATACAGTTCAACAGACAAACAGACACACACACACATACAGACATCATCACGAAACTAGTAAAATCGTATTCTACGGACCGTAAAACGTGCTCATCCGCTGAAAACTCACTACTGAATTTCTGTCATAATTCCTATACCTTCCTCACAGGAAGGTAAAAAGTTTTTTTTGCTTAAATACAAAATTTGGCTTATTTTATTATTATTGCTATAAAGAACATTCGAATGAATACTTTTCATTCATAATTTTGTTAATAAACTTTCGCGGGTGCAAATTTGTGACGTCATTTATTTCTACACATCCAATAATACTTTTTACATACACATTCACGTGAAACGTCAACGCCAGTGTTCTAACCTCAATATATTGGTAAACCTATACAAAATAGAAATATGAAACAAATACGAACATCTACAATACATGTATTATAGGTAACATGATTGTAAAATATTTCGGTTTTCTTTATTTAAACAGGTGTTGCTGTCAAGAAATGAAAAGATTGCTGATGAAATCAAAACATAGTTTCAAACTTGCTCACTAGAGTAACATTACTGTTATTGGTTGTAAATAAATGACGTAGCTCTGACGTATATCGAGGAAGATTTGAAATTGGATACTGTTACTGTTAAATAATTATAAATCGAAAACTGAACATTTTTAGGGCGTAAAATATGATTTAACATATTCAGTTTTATGCGTTATTTCATAAACAAAATAAGAGCGAAAATATGAATTGACCCAATTATTGTTAATTTTTATTTGAATTCTAAAGGCATAAGCCAAATGTGCAATCCATAGAAATCAATAGAACTAAGTAGCTTTTAAAAATAGAAAATAGTAAATATTGATACTTTCGAGAACCCTTTAAAAATAGTTCAGATATCAAATAAAAATGTATTTATTTGAGAGGAGCTAGTTAAAGGTAATGAAATTAAGTAAACCTTCTTCGTACGCGTATGGCATATACTCGTGCCATTCTACCCAAGAATATATCGGCGCATTTTTTGCTGATTGAGATTGCTGTATAGAATATATAGAGGAAGTGCAGTAACCTTTTTTATAATTAAGGACCAACGTTCGTGTCAGAAAAGACAATACATTTTCTCAAACGCGATAGAAAACCAATAATTTTTACAATGTACCGATAGCACTGCATACTAACTACGGCCGGGTTGCCTGGATGCCTCGCTAAAGGCTCGTTCACATGCAACGGCAGAACTAAAACGGAAGGAACATATCTGCTAAATATTTGCGCAAGACACATCACAACAAATGTTTTAAATTTAATTTCTAAAATTATATATCATCAAATATTGTTGACAGAAATTACAAAAGGAACTGTGTTCAAATAAAATAAAATAAATAAATAAATATATCATCACGCCTTTTACCCATTATGGGTGTGGCACTCTGCTTTCGCAGATCTCGGTAAGTGATATATTTTTGCGTATGAAGTACGGTTACCACTACCAGCCATCAACTTATAGCCCCCGAAGATGTTAGTGGAGGGGTAAATTTAAATTGGCAACTGTCACCAGTGGGATTCGAACTGAGGATCTCACGATTCACAGCCCGACACGTTACCTCGGAGCTATTTCAAGTTACGAGAAAAACGATACATCTAGGATTATGAAATCCTTTTTATAAAACTCATATATTAATTAACCTAACTTCTATCTTGTCCAAAATGAAAAGACATACAATACCCTAATAGTATGACAGGATACAGTAATTAGATATTAACAAAGTATTAGATTCGGTGTAATTAGGCAAGTCAATATCGATTTTACCGATAAGCAAAAGCAAATGACAAAAGCATGGCAAGAAACTGAGCAAAGGAAAACCTACTACGTTTATCTCCAAGCCCTAATCCGCTGCAAATTTCAATCCCTTTACTAGATGTTACGTTCTATTCCTGCAATTATTCTATTTTCGACTTAAGGTAGTTCATAAAGTTAATTCATATTATTTCACTATATCTTTCGTCCATGATTTTTGAGATATGATATGTATCCTGTTTGTCAGCCCTTCAAGTTTTGGAGCCCCGATGTCCATGGATTCCTGCAAAGTTATATATTAGTTTTTTTTGCAAAATGATGGTTTGTTAAGCGTTATAACCACTTGAAATTATCTTCGGATTTGACGGCTGGTAACCTGAAATATGATTCATATTCCGCGATCTGCTATAAGTAGAATTCCACAGTTAGAAGAGAATCAAGTGCGTGGTAATATACTGGGTGTCCCATTTTAATCGTAACAGAGGAATATATTGAAAAATAGATATCGAATGACAAAATGTTGCGAACAAAATATTGAGGGTTTGGAGGGGTTCATATATATTGCCGGTTTTGGGTAACAAAACATTTATTTGTTTCGTTCCTCGCCAATCCTAATTTTTTGTATTTTTAATGAACTAACTTTTTCGATTACAGTGCCATCTGTCAGTAATAAAAATAAATTTCGTAGTTAATCCTACGTACTCTTTTACGCTCTATACGAATCTGCAATGGAAACATAAGGTTTCTGTTTAAGATTTTAGAATTGCATCCTAAATATTTTTTGTAGAATCAAATGTTCTCCTCAAACGTTCACCCTATTGAGGGAAACAAACAAAATTTGTATATGTTTATTTTAGTATCGCTGAAAAAACATTCCTAATTCCAATAAAGGTGTACAAATTTTGTTTATGTAAAAACATTTCTTTTTCCCGTTGATAAGCTCGCTTCTCTTGCACTTTTCGTTAACAAACCCTAAGCCTACACAACTCACGCTAGACACATTCGAATCACAGTACACAGTTTTAATGCAACTTATCTGAAGATAAGCTCGTTTTCACGTTCCACGTTGAACGAATAAAGTAACCCATTAAACTGTGTTTTCAAGATCATCTGTATCCGACTGCCACTCAATACTATTTTTCCCTTAAACGCGTTCGCTGTGTATGTCCCCACCCCACTGCAGATGTCGCCGATGCACGACAAATTACTAAATACCAGTTGCGATTCAAAATTGTTTCCGCTCCTGGGATAGTAGTAAATTTTAAATACCCAGGCAACGTATTAATGGGGAGTAACATAGAATATAATTTTTAAGGAATCATACAAATCGAAGGTGAAGTATTACTTATGTACACAGTAAAAAATTTATAATCAAAATTGACAAAATATTAACAAAATTTTTAGTCCAGACGATCCACCGTTCATTTTTGTTAATTTAACAAGTTTCAAATTTGTTTGCAAGTAACAAATTATTTTTGTGTATATTTGTGAATAAAGTAATTATTAACATTTATTTTTATGTGCTTTTGACTAAATATTTTAGTAATTATATTGAAACAACAATAAATCATAATTATTATAACAAATTAAGGATACAAGTTTTCTTTCAAATTTCAAATTGATAAGTTAGCTAAATTTACTTGTTATTATTGACGAGTCTATTTGCTAAATTTTATAAATCCAGCAAATAAAAACAACAATTTTTCTTGTTAAAAATTCAGAATTGACAAAATTTTAATTTAACAAATTGTCATATTTGTTCAAATTGTTAATTTAACCCAATATATTTCTCAATATTAGCTAAAATACTTAAATAAAAATAAATATATCATCACGCCTTTTACCCAGTATGGGTGTGGCACTCTGCTTACGCAGATCTCGGTAAGTGATATATTTTTTCGTATGAAGTGCGGTTACCAGCCGTCAAATCATAGCCCCCAAGGATGTTAGTGGAGGAGGAACCACAGGGGTAAATTTAATAAATACTTAATAACCCCAAATTAATGAATCCCAAATCAAATTTTTTACTGTGTATGATTTAATTATTGAAGGATTTGTAGAATGGCTCGAAATTAGAAATCTAGTTAAGGGATGAAAATAAACGTGGTGCGGTTCCTCCACTCAACGACTCCGCGTTCCTAGACGCAGATTTAATTCTTTGGAGGCTTGTCGCGGCCCGTAAATCTCTGAATTCGCAGGTAGATATTGAAAAACTTTTAGGAATTCGGTTTTGCGTTATTCATAAAGGCCGTGTCAGTTTTTAGCGTTAACAATGGGAAGGCGTTCGGCGTTCGCGTCAAATTCTCGTTTCGTCGTTTCGAAAATGCGTTGCGTTGCGTTACGTTACGTTGCGCGTTGTCGTTTGTCGCGCTATGAGGACAACGAAGGACGAAGGACGAAGGACGATTCTGTTTAAAGGTCAGTTCACAATGTGCGAACGCTGTAACGCGATTTGTTTTTCAAATTGTATTTTTTATGGTAAATAGTCATACATACTCCGTAACTCCATGTTAAAGATTTTTTTGTTTTACTAGAGTTTACATATAAGTTTACTTTTTTAATTAACTAGCTTTAAGGTCATGCAGGAAAATTTGTTATTTAAATTAATATCCTTTTAAATACGATATTTTAAAACCCTTTTTACCTTTCGCCACATCCTGTCAGGTAAGTATAGGAAATAAATAAATAAATATATCATCACGCCTTTTACCCATTATGGGTGTGGCACTCTGCTTGCGCAGATCTGCTGTTACCAGCCGTCAAATTATAGCCCCCAAAGATGTTAGTGGAGGGGGAACCACAGGGGTAAATGTATAGGAATCATGCTAAAAATGCGGTAGTGAGTTTTCAGTGGATGAGCATGTTTTAGGATCCCTAGAATACGATTTTACATGTTTCGCGATGATGTCTATGTGTGTGTGTGTGTGTGTGTGTCTGTCTGTCGGTCTGTGTAGATCTCTGGAGTTACGTTTTCTCAAAAACTACTAAACTGAAAATTTTTTATATTTGGTAATTCACTTGAAGCCCTATCAAGTTATTTTAAAATAACCTAGTAGAATAATGTTTCAAATATTATTATCTTCAACTGTTGTTTAAAACATTTTTCTCTAATGCCACCATTTACGAATTAAAAATATATTTTGATAGTTTCGTTTAATTCTGCTAATCTGTGTTTTATAAAAAAACAACGCTTGAAAAATTTAATTTTTGACATATATCATAATTGAAAACTTTTTTGAAGGGATGGCCGTTTCTTGATAGTGGTGGTCCGTGTTCCTGCATTGTGTGATAAGAAATCTATGGTATTGTGGTGCCCACAACAGATTTTTTAAAGATAGTTTATTGAATTTAATGAATTACTCTAGCATACATTTGATGCTCTTATAACATTGCTATGTAGTTAAAAAAATTGCCGTTAAAAGTATAAATCGTACATCTAAAAATAGGTTAAAACAATTACTCTTTCTTGGCTTGTTTTATGCTGGAACAAATTGCAATTCTTCGCTATAATATAAATTATGTTATAACATTGTAAGTTATGAATTATGTAAGTAAAAATAATGCGTATACAAAGATATTATCTGAGGGGAAACAATATAGCTACATACAATGTTTTAGTAATTAAATGATACAGCTTTGATTTTTCACTTCCAACGGAGATATTTCATAGTTCAGATGTCGTAAAAATATATATGGTCGTTTCCACCTCGAATATGCATACACAACATGCTTCTGCATACAGCGTGTTCCACAATTAGGTTCGCAATTTTTCTGCATCTATATGTGATATATACAGCGTGGTTTTAAAGTTAATGTCATAAATTTAATGATAAATAGTATGACATGTGCAGATTACGAACCAAAAATATATTTTATAAAATTCACATATTCAAGGGTAGTTTTCATGAAACTAACATTTTAGGTACCACTGGACCACTGGCAACGCATTTGCATTCTTCTGTAAATAAAAACATAACTTTAATACTTGAAATCAATTTGATAAAAAAATAAATTTATTTAATGTTTGTGGGTAAAATGCTATTTAATTTAATTATTAAGAATAATATCATATACAACTAATATTTTTTATAAGCATATTTTTAATGAAATTATAGTTAAAACATTACTAAAAAAGTTTTTTTAAGGAAAAGTCGAATTTTCATTTTTCGAATTTTAAAAAATTTCTGTTTCGTAATCTACATGTTACTGTAAAAGCTCGTATATTGGTTAATCTTAAGTTTTTGCAGTAAATCTTAGAATTTACTGAGATGAGTTGGGAAATGTAATGATTTATTGGTAAAAACTTAAGATTAACCAATTTACGGGCTTTTACAGGTTAGGTCAGGTTAAGTGTCTTTGAGGTAAATCATAAGATTTAACAAGGGAATGGTGGTAAAAATTTGAAATCACAGGACTGTTACCATTAAAGTTGGTAAAACTTGGGTTTTACTGGAAAATCTTATGGTTTACCGAAGTTCGGGCTTTTATAGTAGCATACACATGTTCTACTACTCTTAAATTTATGACATTAACTTCAAAACCACTTTGTATAGTGTAAATCTTCACGCATTTTAACCTTTATGGGTGTGGCACTCTGCTTACGTAGATCTCGGTAGGTGATATATTTTTGCGTATGAAGTGCGATTACCAGCCGTCAAATCATCTCACAATCCACAATTTGATGCGTTACCTCGGAGTGTCATTTTTATATTTCTCGTGGTAAATTAGTAAATGTCAAATTCAGCATTGTATCAATATCAAGTGTAGAAGAGTTACTAATGCAATTTAATTTTATAGTAGCTTATTTGAGTTTATTAATACACCACCCTGTACAGCAGCAATGTATCTTGGTGCGTATATAAGCTATTTGTGTGTGGAGATAACATTAAAATTTATCGTAACGTGTGTGTTAATGAAATGCAACGTTGTACACCTTAATATGACGGAACGTAGGTTCATGGGCGTTATGCTTGATCGCGCCCCCTACCCCTTACCCTCAATTCGACAAAGTTGCTGATCAACAACGCCAGGGGCATACTTGCCCAAGGAAAAATGTTTCTGTTTTCTTATACTTGATCAAGCTCATGCATGTTTGAAATTGCCTTTCTCTTTTCATCAACCAACAAGTTTTTATATTGCAAGAAAAGGCGATTAAAATAATTTCTGTTGTGAATAACAATTCATACTGTAATCCGTTGCTTGTGAACAAAGAATTTTAACTTTCGTTTCTTCCTACATTTTGAAAAATTATTATTTGCTAAACGAAACATAAACAATCTTCAATCACGAATACAATACGAGCCATAAAAATAATTTAGTTCTACAACTGGAAATACTACTCAAGTATAAAAATTCAATAGACTTTGTGGCAAAATATATAATAAATTACCCGAGCACTATAGGAAAAAACCCTTAAAAATGTATAAAAATATTATGAAAAAATATTGTAGTAAACAATACTTTTTACAGCATTGATGAATTTTTTAATTTCAATTTTGATGTCTATATAGATGAAGTAAGTCATTAAGTTAAGTTTAAGTATACTATAATATTTAAAAATGTATAATTTAATTGATACAGTACATTATTATTAATTAATTACTCCCTTTAATAATATGGGATGTTTTGTTTTCGATGACGTAGGACATGTGCGCGTCTGTTTGAGCAAATGGGATTCAAGTATTAGCTCCTACTCCCCCTTAACTATGAATATACATATTCGGGCGTGTCGGATCTGTTCGGATTCTGCTCGGATGATTTTCTTGTCTGTACGTGTTTGTTGTTTCATATGCAGCACTCACTGCAAACTGTATGATACTAGCGCCACCAACTGCCTAACTTGTTTTTGTAAAATGAGAAAAAAGTGAAATAAATTATGTGCATTAAGTTATTTTATTTCTCTAATTATAAAATATAATATTACAATTCTAATGTATATTATTCTGTAATTTTCTCAACACTTTTTTGAAAGTCTGTGAATCACCGTTTATTTCTGGTATACCATATTACCTACGTTAAAATTCACACCTTAATATCTCGCTTATTTGGAGAAATTTAACTCGGACTCTCATATGTGGTCTTATATTTTTATGTACTTCAATAAAAAATATTGTGGAATAGCCTATTAGACATTTGTGTTAGTTAGAGTATTTATATTTATATATAACAACAATCTTGAGCGTGAGAGGTTACTGGATGTTTAAATTTTACGTCAATCAATAGTAGTTCCGATATGTCTATGCCATTTGAACGAAAATTCCGAAATGCGAAAATTCTTTGATTCGACTCTGCACACGGTGTTGTGGTGCGCGTCGGACGCATCGTTGCGAATCCATAGACCCACCGAATGATGTCGAGTCGACGCTACTGACTACTGACGCCGACTTCCCACCTCGAGCGTCGGGCGTCACGTAATTTTTAACGGAGCAATATTGAAAACCATACGGGACGTATGTTTTAATTAAAAGGCCCGTTCAACAACGGCTACCAGCTGCTGGGTGCTGGTTGCACCGTGCTGCCGTACTGTGTTACTGTGTCAGTTGAACTGCGCATGTGTGGTGAACATATGCATGTTGTTGCATGTGCGAATGTGCACTTGTGAATCTGGAAACTAACTTAAAAGTTTGCTATTAGATCTGTGTTTAGATATGAGTGTTTGGAAATTGGAAGAAAAAGGCTAGCTTGGCAATACCGCATATAGCTTGCTTATTCTGAAAAAAATTCTATTTGTTTATTAGGATGCTCAACGAATGCTGATCGCTTTATATCTAGAACGAAACTTGGCTCTCCAACAATGGAAACACCGCTATAAACGTTCTAATAATCCTTTTTGGTCCGTAACATACACGTAGTTAGGATTATTCAGAGTGATCTGTTTAGGTATTGTAACGAATATAGTTGTTGAAACTACTCGGAATAACGTCTCGCCCCAGCAGTACGCGGGACCATTTCTCGTAGCTTCGAGAGAAGCGTAGAACGTTCGAGAACCCGTCGTACAGGAGTATATAAGGGGCTACCGGGCTAACTAGTAAAACTTTACATTATTTATATTATTACATTATCCAATTTAAAAGTGTCGGTTTTTCGCGCTACTTCTCGTTTTACTTGAGCCTACACTAATTCTGTTAGATTGAGTTCGCAGTAACAGGGCGGTAAACAAAGTACCGTAATACCGCGATTTGTATGATAAAAATATTTATGTTTAACTAATTTACCGATAGATCTCTATCTAATTAAGTGTTTTCGATTATCATCGAGCAAACAATTATTGGCGCGCCACTGGAATGTCTTTGACAGATTAATTTATTACCCTACCATTCCTTAAAAGAATGTAGTTAGTCTGCTTACCATCTTCGTTTAAAAAAAAATCTGTTTATCCATTATTTCAATACAAGATTAATTTTAATAAATTAGAAAAATTGATCGCATTTTGTTCCAACCCTGGTGCCCTGGCAAGGTTAGCAATGAAATCTCGAATTCAATGAAGGTTAGAGTATTATTAAAAATTTTGACTGCATTCCAAATAACTCCCTTTAATTAAAAATAAAATTGGACAAACCTGCACCGAACGAATCCTCCTGCGCCGGCTTCTAGGCACGAGTGAGGAGTGAATGTGCCTTTAGCGCCGTTCAACACCAAAGGGAGACACTTAATAAAACGGGAACTTTCTTAGCGTTAATGAGGGTAAGATGAGAAGAGAAGAGACGACAAGACAACGATAAACGCTCGACGCGAGACGCTACGTTGCCGTTGCGCTGTGACACTACCTTCCCTTCGCCTCTCTGACGTCCCTGAGACGTCTCGCGTACACATTCGCACAGTGATGAATAGTTAAAAAAATTAACATCATGTTGTACATGCTCCCAGCTTAACTCATTTTGTGCCGCTTCGTAGCGATGAGAGCGTTTACACTGGGTTGCTTGGATCGAGTTTAAAACTTTGCAAGATTTTATTTCGAAGGCGCATAATGGCCCAAACATATTTAATCCTAATATTCAGTTGATTTTATATTCGTTAATTTTTTACCTCCTGTACATACCGGGATTTTTTTATCAGTGTACATAGGGATATGTCATTACCATAGTTACAGTTAAAACAATATTTAAAGCGTTTTTTTAAAAGTAAATATAGGAACAATTTAAATTTAATTATAATCAATTATAGTGAAAGAAACATTCCCAAATTTAAACAAATAAGAAATTTATTTTAATTACTTAAATACCTGTTGAATTTCATTAAAATAAAAGGAATTATTATTTTTAATTAACGCAAATTATCCTTATATTTCAATACGTTGAAAACGCTTTCAGAACTCATAATAATCAATGAAAAGATTTTACAGAACTTAAACCAAAAATCTTTTCAAATAAAAAGACTTTTATCTACGACCATTGCTAAAAGTGGCGCTTTTAACGGTTGCTTAGCAAATTAAAGTGTCACTTTTTGGCACTAGTGTTAAAAGTAACATAGCAACATGTTAAAAGTGATTTTATTGTTACATTTAACACGTTGCTAACGATTTATATCAATAAATCAACAAATATAACCCTACCTGTCAAAATATCATAATTTAGTATTTACTAATACACTAGGAAGATCGTAGATAAAATTGTATATGATATACCTGTTAAAAATGATATATTTCGTTCGTGGGGTTGTTTACGCTCGGCTTCGTCTCGTTTCACAAACTTCCCCACTTACTCATAAAATGTCGCTTTTAACACTTTCTACGATCACTATTGAAAATTACGGTTTTACACACTAAACTCGTGGATTTCAGCGGTTGACTTCGTCTCGTGCTAAAACTCTCACTCGCCTGAAATAGATTACTTTTTGCACTTGATGCAAAATATACTATTATTTTATTATTATGAGTTTTGAAAGATTTTTCCACTTATTGAAAAATATTTTCATTTATCCCTATGTTTACTTAGTATAAAAAAACACTTTAACCCATTAATGCCCCAAACTATTTTTCTATTATATTGATTTCATATTTCTGTATGTTGGTAACCTGTAAGTATAATTTTGTATAAAATAAGTCACATTTAATGAATAAGCTGGCATAGTTTATCCAGTTTTAATCCCGTCTTATTTGAGTAGGTATTGTAACGGGTCAAAATGTTCGGTAGTGAGTTGTCAACAGATGAGCACGTTTGGGGTCCATGGAATACGATTTCACTATTTTCACGTTGACGTCTGTGTGTGTGAAAATTTTTTGTCCGCGATAACTTAAAATATTATGAAGCTATAATGTCAAATTTCAAATTTATATTTAGATGTTTATGTTAGGAGCTGACTGAATTTTGGGAACAAACTATCAATCGGAATATATCAGTAAATAAATGAGTTAGAGTAAATTTTGTTATAATAACAAAGATTTAAGCGGGAGGTTATGTGTTGGCCATATCAGATTTTTTAACGTCGTACTCTTAATTGTATCAATTTTATTGATGTTTTATTTATATTAAATTAACCATATTAATGTGATGTTTTTATGTTTATTAAATATTAATCTCATATTTATGATAATAATTTTACACATAATTAAATTTGAAATATGTTAATTTAATTAAATATTTATTTGTTTTCTACATAATAAATTACAAAATAAGTTCTTCGGTAAATACCCATGTTTGAATTACAGGGAAATGAAATAAATTATTTGCATTTTGTATTGTTCCTTTTTAAATGTTTTTACATTAGAAAATTTATTTATTTCCATTACGGTTATTGCTCAAATATTGAAAAACATTCAGGAAATATTTAGTTTTAGTTTTGTATATAAATCTTTAACTGCAGAAGCAGTTGAAGGTAGCAAATTTGGTGGCAGCGCAAGAGAAATAGTATGTCAGCCCTCAAGAATGTGATTATTTCTAAACATTAACCTTTAATTTCTCTTGTGAGCGTTGTGGGGAGTACGCAGGATCCATGCGTGAACCTTCTTAACAATTAACCATCTCATATAAACGCGCCGGGCTTGTCTAATAGTGCCTAAACGTCTCTAAACCGCGAAGGCATTAGCTAACACAATCGACGCTCATAACACAACAACAGGTGAAAGCGTTGTTCCTGCTTTCACCCTGACGCAGTTTATCACGGCCCAGGTTTGATTAACCCTGACTCCGGCTCTGTCTCTGCGTATTCACATAACAAGTAGCAACACTTAATGTGCAATTAACTCACGTGCACGTGAATGTAAACACGCCATATTTCTTTACTGAAAACTTAAATTTTTTATATTTTCTTGTGTTAAATGAACGATTTTCATGCTGATAATAATTATTTATTAAACTCAAGTTAATTGAATATTTTTAATTAAGAAATTTGTGTTTCAATTTTGTTTATTAACTCATTAATTTGTTCATTGATGTTTCTTTTTATAGAAAGATGTATTCGTAAGGATTATAAAACGAAATTATTACTGAAATAGTTTCTCATTTTTGTAAAATAATTAAAATATAATTTAATAACACCGCGCAAGTAATCTTGCTAAAACCTATTCCTTTCAGTTTGTTTTTCACTTTGCATTTTTACTTCTTCGTTTTTAGTTTCCTTCAGATATTTCTTGAACTCGAAATTACAATAATATGAAATTAAAATTTTTGACCCAGTTCCCAACCGGTAAGATATTACTTACAGTGAATGCCATATAATATTATCTATTTATACATCACATAAATTGTACCAAATTTAAATTCAATTAATTTTAATTTTTCTTAAAAAAAAAGTATTGAATGATGTATAAGTGTATGTTACTTGAAGAATACTTAAATTCTTTGCAAATTGGTGTCCACATTTGAAGAGCAGAAACAATAGAAATTCGTATATCAGAACACAGTAGAAGAATTCATTTGCGATTTGTTAATTTTGCAGTTGTTAAATATTTTTAGTTAATATTGACAACTTAAACAAATGTGACAATTTGTTGAATTAAAATTTTGTCAATTCTGAATTTACAACAAGAAAAATTGTTGTTTTAATATGAATTCATAAAATTTAGCAAATAGACTCGTCAATAAAAACAAGTAAATTTAGCTAACTTATCAATTTGAAATTGTTAAAAAAGTTTATATCTTTTGTGACAACTTAAATTGGTATAATAACTATGCTTTATTGTTCTGGTTCAACATAACTACTAAAATATTTATTTAAAAGCACATAAAAATAAATGTCAATAATACTAACTATATTCATAAATATATTTAGTTACGAAACACAAAAAAGTAATTTGTTTTTGCTAACAAATTTGAAACTTGTAAAATTAATAAAACTAACGGTGGACCGTCTAGGACTAAAAAATTTGTTAAAATTTTTTAAACTTTGACTTTAAATTTTTTACTATGTAGATTTCCCGCGCATTATTTCGATAAATCTACTGCTTTGATATATTAACAATTTATTATTTATTATGCGATAAAATAGTACACGGAAAATATCGGAAGGTCTCTTGGTTAAGAACTAAACATTTATTTAATTTGTTCGAGTTATGGTTCAATTTATATTTTGCAGATATAATGTTGTATGTAATTTGTTTATATTATTGTAGATTAATTGTTAAAACTACAGCGTATCTAATATACGAACTCATCATTCTAAAATTAATTCGTATATATGAAAGTTTAATTTAGAAATTTAAATACTAATTGAATATCTTTTCGGTCCAATTCATGTGCGACTGGACTCGTATTTGGGGATCAGGATGAAAATTCATTCAATTTTATGATAAAATTAATATTAATAAAGAAATATTTAATTTAATTCAATATACCAATTCGTTACAAATTTACTTGAATATTTGTTGCGCGTGTTATGTTGATTTATGATCTTAATGTTAAGAAGAGAAGCGAACAGGCGAACGAATTTTATTGACTACCGATAAAATAGTGACTACCAACCTAATATTTTATAAAAACATAAAATGTGCTACTCCATTTGTTCGACTCTGTCATGTAAAAAATTTTAAGCGTCACTGGTCAAACTGAAGCTAACTTACTCAGTTCAACATGTAAGCTCATAGATGTTTGCGTGGCATATATGCTTTTTACAAGATGCATTCATATCTGTGTATCTCCGTTGATGCACTCACGAAACGAAATGTAATATCTGTTATTGCTGTGTGTGACGGACCGCGTCGCGTGGCGTAGCGTAGCGCGGCGTAACGTAACGTAACACAACGTAGAATAGAGCGAGCAGATCGCAGACGCCGGGTAGATGCATGCATAGAGGTACACTGCGTTGCGCAGAAATTCGGCAATTGCTAATTATGGATTTGTGCAGTATATACTACGTTTTATATATTTCAATCGTAGTCTATTTCAAATGAACTGAAAAGAAAAATGGCGGAGGAGCTACAAAATTAAATTGTAGGTAATTTACAATTTCTTATTTAATTTATGGTAATATTTAGATACAATGCACATTAAATTCATGCGATGTTATTGCCACGTTAGAACTGTAATTATTTTGATATTAACTAGGCATTATTTATTGCCTCTATCTTTATTTTATGTTAATTTATGCTTTGCACCTCATTATGTGCAGAATTTAATATTTGCTCACATTTTTATTCATATCTGGGTACAATGTTTTATTAAATTGCTTTTGTAATATTTATGACAGAAAGTTTGTGTTTTGATCATAGTTGTTGCCATTTTATTATCATATTAAATATATTATGAAACATATCGACTTTAATATTAACGTCGATTAAGGATGTTTTGAATATAAGTGGTACAGTTAATTCTGACCTTATTCCTTGAAATAATTTATTTAGATTTAAAATATTTTTAATGAAAAGTATGGAAGAGGAAGAAAGGAAAAGGTAGACCAAATAAATTGTGGGGCAATGTGAAAAACATAAGCATATTAGACAGTGAACTTGCAAAAAATAAAAATAAATGGCGTGAAGTAATTAAGGATTAAAAGTAAACAGTGTTTAAAAACTACTCGACACACTACCTAAGGGTACTTAAGAGTTTTAGATCTCGTTGATTCGTATACAAAAATATCAATTTTAACATTTACTGATGCACTAGCGTGTTTCAGCTTGACAATTTGTTACAACAATCTGAATTATTTTAAGTAATAAATGTTGAAATTAATATTTAGTTTCTTTAATAATCAACGAGATCAAAAACATAATTGGCGCAGTCGGTAGGATTGAGTGTATTGGTGCATGCCCTGTAGCGACAGATGAATGTTTTTGGATAAATATGGGTAGTGATAAGACCCTGGTACAAACACTGTTCAGGTCTTTGGAAATTTGAAAATTTTAACAATTATTATTTTTTTCTCACTGAATTCTTATCGACTATCTCACCGACTGCGCCAATTATGGTACTGATCTATTAGCTATTAATTTTAACATTTATTTATTATGATAATGCACCACTGTTGTATCAGATTGTTGAGATATTGTTTTTTAACAATCATCAAGATCAAAAACATAATTTATATTTATTTAAAGAAAATGTCATCATACGTAAAATTATGATTTGACTTGGGAAAGATATGAATGGACTTACGGAATGTATTTTCTGGAAGGAAGGGAGTGTAGGTGACATAAAGCAGTGGCAGGGCGCATAACGCAAGGAAAAACCTAAGGGATCTGGACCCCGTCTGTCCCGCCCGGAGTCGACGCTCGCTCGGGCTCCGACCGTCGACTGATCCGCGAGCCACTGCAAAAAGAAGACTTGTGACATCAAAAGGGACGTACTGGGCCTACTAGTCACTTTGCCTAATTTATATATTCAGGAATAAATTGCATAACAGCACGGGACAAGACACGGTATACGACGTAATGCAACGTAGCGTTCTGTAGCCGTAACGTAGCCATAGAGCCATACCTTGCAGCACCTCACGTAGAGGCGGTTATTGTTGAGAAGATGCGGTGTTGATTATATCAAAGATACTACAATGAGTACTTTTATTTGTTATAAAATTCGAATTAAAAAAAAACTTACTAAAAGTTTTTAACTTTTTATCAACCATAGAAAAATTATTATATTATAAAATGTTACAGATTGAATTCTCAATCAAATCAAATAGTTCCATTCTTGCACAAATATACCTAAAAATATTAAAAGCGAAAAACATAATTTTATACATGTCTTACAGACACGAAAAGAAAGTACCGTAGAATTTACTGAACTATTTGCTAAGCTGAATATATAAGATGCATTTTTCTGAAAATTTCATAACAATTAGAAACTAAACACGACTTTTTTTTGGTAAAGCGGTCTCAAGTGCTGACGTTATATGCAAAGCGATCACCCATCCAAATAATAACTGCGGGCAGCATTACTTAATTTGCGTTATCGAGTGAACCGGCATACACGCTTTCTGCCATGCCGTTGCCCTAACACGATTATTTACTAAGCAATTAGAAATATTACCAAATAGTTTGGTACATTTTTAAAAAATGCATCTTATATCCTCAGTTTACCGAATAGTTCGGTAAATTCTACTGTACTCTTTTCCTTCGTGTTACTTGTTTTTTGATGTTTCATATTTTCTCTAGGTGAAAAATGTGTTTTGTAATAAAATTCCCATTCATATACATATGTTCCAAATACATTTAAAATGAATATTTGTAGTCCATAATTTCTGTTCCTTCACAGTAATAATTAATTATGTATACAGGATGTTCCATTTAAATGTTACACTATTGATATCTCGAGAAGTATAAGAGATACGAAAATCGTTAAATTAGCAAACAATTTCTAAATTATATGACTATTAAAATGAACAATACAAAAATTTTTATTATCCAGTGGTTCTCAAAATATGGGACCCAACTTTTTTATTTTAAATTAGAACCTACCTTTTTTATTAGCTTATTCGATTCAATATTTTTTTCTGAATATAACGATATTTAATTTAGAAATTGTTTGCTAATTTAATGAACTTCGTATCTCTTATACTTCTCGAGATAGCAATAGTCTAGCACTTAAATGGAACACCCTGTAAAGAATATAGAACAGAAAATATATGAATTTGTTTTCATATGATCGTCATAGTGTTACTTCTTAAATATATTTTTTAAAAGTGTTACGTACTGAAGAAGCCGGAATCAGTTACATCTTGTAAAGAGAAAATACTTATATTACTTCTTTCTTTTCTGCAATTTCTAAAATATAATAGATTCACAGCTAATAATACCGATCACATTTTAACAAAAAAGCGAGGTATAATACATGCTCTTTCATCACTTTGTATTTACTTGTATTAAATATTACTAGAAACAAAAATTAAAAGGTTGAAAATATAGCACATTATGTTCTTTTATACGTGTGCTTTTATACGGGTAATTATAGTTTTAAATTACAAACAGTAAAGGTAACAATTATAAACTCAAGAAATACAAAAATGATATTTAAATTACAATAGGTATATGTGTCATAAAACATTACGATGCGAAAATGGTTTCCCCGTCTTATAACATCGCTCATATCTTTTAGTTCCTTTCTAGCCAGTTGGTAAATTATCAACCAATAGGTATATTTGAAATAAATTACTTGTGTGACATCTATGATAATATATAATTATGTGTAAAATATATCATGATGACAATATAGCAAAATGGAAATAAATAAATCATTTTCTCATACAGCAATTTCGTAAATAAGGAAGACTAGGGTCAAAAGTAATAGGTATCGATTGAAAGGGTCCGTAGACATTCGTCCCCGATATTTCGCCTGCGGTTCATTTTAGTAGCCATACCCACACACTCTGCATGTCTATCGAGAACTATCTACAACTTTAGTTATTTAAAAAACTAAGATTGTTCATACAAATAATATTAACTTTTGATGAGGAAAATAAGCCGTTGTATATTTATTAAGTGTTAAGTGAATGAATTCATAAATAAATAAACTATTTAAGCTTTTAATCTCTATTACCTACACTTAATAAAAATTAATTTTGGTTCAAAATTTCGGTAATTTAAATTTGCAATACTACAACTTAAGAACTAATTAATTAAAACGATAATTTTACAATGCCAAATACAGTCGAATCTCGATAATTCGATCTTTGATAACTCGAATAATTAATTACTCGAAGAAAATTGGTTAGCAACGATACCAAAAGAGAAAAATACAAGTAAATTTTACTTAATAAGTCGAACTTATATTACTCTAATATCTCGATAACTCAAAGTAAAATTTGTAAGGAATCCCGCGACTACAAAAATATTACGCAAACAATTTGATCATATTAACAATGAAGATAAAATAATACTTCAAACTATGTATGGAACTTGAGTAAATTTAAATAATTAAAGAATTGATACTCTTATGATTATATGCAGGTGGCAGATACTGTTACATCGAAGTTTCTCGCTGATGATCGGGTTGTATAGTTTCGAACTTATAAATACTGACGAATGACAGCGAAAGTGATGAAGAATCATCGACACAGGATGATTTTCAGCCACCTTCGAACGATTTGGTTACAAATTTTTTTAAAATTTTGCATTTATATTTGAGAGAAAATGAAGATATAACTAATATTATTTATAGAGATTCAAATAGAATTAAACTTTTTTTGAAAAGGTAACTAAAAAAAAAACTACACATCAGTCACAAATTACCGAATATTTATTTAAAAAGAAATTTGTATAATGTATGTGTATATGTAATGTACTATTTAGAAATATGCAGTTTTTCATCTAAATAATAGTATATTATTGTATGAAGGATTATGGTTGTCATTATTTATGAAGACACAATCATCTCAGTGTTTAATGACCATAATCCCAAATATAATACTATACTTTTTTTACTCCTGTAAATTCGGAAATCTATTTTGAAAATGATCGATATTCGTTGAAAAAACAGGTCAACATAAAAGTACACAACATAAAAATGCACAATGGCAACTGACTACATGTCAACTATTAGACGGCCGTTGCTTAGTGATCCACATCACGTATTTAAAATAACAGTGAATTATGAATTTCTGGCTCTGTTATTGGTCGAGAAGAGTGAATTATGGGTACTATAATTCATCGAAAAAATTGAAATAATGGGGATATATTTATACAGGAGTAGACAAATATTTCTTATACAATTTTTTGAATACTCGCAGTTTTTTATTGCGAGTCATAGTTCGAGTTATCGAAGTTCGACTGTATTTATAAATTAATGTAGATAGTGTAAATAATTCTTTACAAAAGTATCATTAATAGAGCATAGCCATAAATTTATCTGTAAGTTCAAAGCGTTTCTGTTTTCTAATTTATGTTTCTTATTCTATTCCAGATCCTGTTCTTCGAGGAAAAGGTAAGAAAGAGTTCCATCCCATCCATTTTCGATTCATTACGACAAAATAGCGTAAGACCTTACCATACAGTAACTCTTAGTAAATTTGATTTCTTCCAAAGACTTCTTGCAAAACTGTCAATCTTGTGATTCTGACGGTGTTGGCGTCGGCGTCCAAGAAGTGAACGAGTGACGGCAATGGCGCCTCGACGCGCTATACCCACTCGGGGTGAGGGGTAGACAGACGCACTGATTGCCCATCGCGCCGCAAGACGTCGCGCTAGCGTCTATGTTGGAACGTGTGATAGTGCGAGAGTAATTGATTAACGATTCTTGTCATATTGAGAAATCGCGGATTTATAGGTTGCTATAAAATTTCGGGGATATTAATTCTTACGGAAGGGAAAAGTGAAAGTATAATTGGCCCTTTCTTTGCTACCATATTTTATATCAAAATTAATTATTCGTATAAGTTAAATCAAATTAGGTTTTAGTTTTGAATTTTTAAATTAATACTTCTTGGTTTTGGTGTGCTCTTTTTACCGGAATTATATAAAAAAAAATTTTTTTAATTTTATAAAAATAGTTACCTAAATCCTTTTGCAACATGAAAAAAGAAATTATCTTGATTAAAGAATAAATCAGTTTTATAATTGATAGATAATCGAAAGTAAAAAATTAATTAATTAATGATATTATACTTTTAAAAAATTTATGAAATGTTTTGATAGTTAACTTAAGCTATATAAGTTTAAAAATTTGATCGATAATAATAATAATAATAATAATTTGGTATATTGCACATATTTATACTAAGATCAATATAAAAAAAAAACTAACTGGTGATTTCATAAGTGTTTGAGCGCTACGGTGATCTCTTTTTCCCATAACTTCTTACAAAATCCCTTTTCGGGGCGCGGGCGTCAGTGCGAGCATCTAATTGGAAAGGGTAGGCTATTCTGATGAAATTACATTCCAGTGCAGGCTTCCGTAAAGAACGTTGTTCTCGGATAGCACGAGCACGGCTCTCGGCAAACAAAGTCGTACCCGCTCTCCCCTCCACTTGCACTCTACCACCCCACCATCACGGTGGTGGGGTTGCACCACACACCTCCCACTACTTTCAGCAGGAAAGTAGCGGACCGGATATAGTTGGTTGTTAGTTTTCTAATCAGAAATGGAAATTAAGTAAATAATCGCGCTTCAATGAGGAGATATTTTGATAAGCTTCATTTTTTAATTGAAGGAACAGGATCATCGCCTGTTAATATTGGATTACGTACTTTCAAAGTTTGGTTAAGAAGTTGTAACCATCTGAAAGCCGCAAAATCATTTCAGTAGATGTGTAAATATATAACGAAACTGGACTGCAACATAAATTTATTATGTATGTCAGAGAAAAAGAAACGAGGTCCGAAAGATTATCCAGCGATATCGTGAGAAAATGTTGCAAAGCCGTGAATTTCAATTAAAAAAATAAACTATCGTCCAGTATTTGCAGACGTAAGATCAACAGATAACTCATCCGGTGTCCGCCGTCCGTGTTATAAAGTAGGGAAAACGAAAACGCGAGTTGGTTACAGTTATACTCGTAGACGCTGCGCTACGCGTATGCTGCCGGCGCCGGACGCCGTGCTGTATCAACTGACAAACAGAACAACACGATCGCGATCCGGAGCCACCGGAGCGCCGGAATAGCGCCGGAGTAGCGCCGGAGTAGCGCCGAAGCCACTCCATTCGGTATCAGTCGAGTATCTTCGCAACGCGCGTACTCTCAACCGGCGGCACGACGCTCAGTGCTCTCCTGACATTGCCGCGATCGTGTACTCTTGGCGCCCAACGTGGGCCCGCGCGACTTACGAAACTCTCGGAAGTTTGTTTATTACTGTGAACAGTGCCACGGAACTGCCGCTGCTGGTGTCCGCGGACTTGCCGTCTTCACAAGGTAAGTCCACACCAACGCACCTACTGACGAGTGGATTTAGTGAAAACTACACAATGTTTTTCATTTGTGCCCATTGCCCATGCCGGCCATTATCAGTGGCTAAATGGTTCCGTGCGTACCAACAGACTCTAAGCACGTTCACGGAAGTAGTAGATACCGTAACGACCGGCTTCCGAGAGTGAATAAGTGTCCGTTTCCGCTCCTGAACAGTGTAGATTAATTTCGCCTTTCGTTAAATCGTTCACACCGCGTTTCCTCGATTTTAATTTTTCTCTCCGCGGCAATTCTATATCTTTTAATGTGTTTTCATTTGCTCTCTGGTACTTTGCACTGTCACTCAGTGCGGTTATCCTGTTATCGTCAGAATTTGTGACAACGACTCAAAATCTCTAACGCATTACTTTCTAATTAAAAGAAACGAATTTTAAAAACTTTCACAACTTTTATTAATAAATATAAAAATTTTTACTAACACTTTTACACGAAAAAAAAAGTTGATTAGAAATTAACGAACTATTCGCTAAATTGACCCATACATTTTCTGAAAATTTTCTTCTAATTGCTAAGTAAATAATTGTATTTAGTTTCGTAATTATTATGACATTTTCAGAAAATGCAGCTTACCGAATAGTTTAGTAAGTTCTACGGAATTTTTTCCGTGTACTTATATTAATAACGAAAATAAAATCCTGTTTGCCATAGACAATTACAAAACATACTAAAATTTTTGAGTTATAATCAATACTTTTGTTAGTTTAGTATCATCGTCTAATTAAAAACAATGTGAAATATATAGATATGTATTTTTTATGAACCACATATTAATAATTTTAGTTATAATTATGTAGATATTGCGAACAACACATTTCAAAATATTAAACTATATTATTGTTTGGAAACACACGGAATAATTTAAAATATTGCATATTTTCAATATTTCATGCACAAATTTTTGTAATATTTAGTCTGTAAATAACAATAAATACTATTTAGAAAATATCATTTCAAATGACATTCGGTAATATTTATCAATTAATAATAAATGTATAGAATAGTGGTTTTATCAAAATTTATTTTTCAACTTGACCCGGAAAGAAATGTAATAATGGCAAAATATTGTTTAATTTATTTATTATTAATGCATACCACAAAATGAAAATAGTTAAAATTATTAAAAACATGATTAATATTTTGCAATTTTATGCATCAAGCTTATTTTGACGTCACACAGTAAAAGTTTACGATATTTAGCGCAAACATTTATTTTTAATTTTAAAAATAGTTGACACAAATGGGGTTATAATTTTTAATGGGCGAAATTGTTATAGTTACCCTTGCAAAGTCTTTTTTCTTGACGTCAAAGGAAAGCAGCAAGGAAATTAATATATTTTATTTTCTATTTGCAAAGCTTTGTTCCCACCATCCGTAACTAAATTTAGCTCTGTGTGGCCTGTCTTTATGCTAGGACTACATTACCGCCGCTTTTTTGCACCTTGATGCCAATTCAATTGAGCTGAATGTATAGGTATTTATTTGATTTAGTTTTTGTACATGCTGTCAATTTGTATTTACCAATCAGAGATTTCGAGTTGGCTGGCTACGTTATATTTGGACTACGGAATATTCCGACACTTCAGGGATTTAAAATTGAGCTGAATTTTTGACATTTTTGTTCAATTACTTATTATATTTTTTGTGAATGGTACAATAAACAAAATTGTCAATGAATAGATTTTTTTAGCATACAGAACTGTTTAAATATTGATTGGTAGTGGTTGTAATTTTTTTGCGTATCCAAAATTATTTTTTATTGCCTATTAAAATACACAATTGTTAAACTAATTACATTTTTATTAATTAATTTTAAAATGTATTTTATGTAATTAGTTTATTCAAAAATTCAAATTGGATATCTGTTACATTTGCCAGTTTCGTTTTTCGTCGTTAATTATCTCAATAACCGGATCTTATATATGGGGAAACATTTTCCATTTCACGGCAAACACAGTAAACAAACTCGACCAGTTTTAATCAGCAAAATTTCATCAGCACAGTATGAGCAGAGCACAGTAGTAGCTACCAGCGAGCAGCATCTCGAAGTGCAAGTATTATAGGTGCATTAGACTGCACCCAGGCGCAACATAACCTAAAACCGCACATGCTCATGCGCATTAGCTGCACGTGTTCCATTACAATTAAGTTCGCGACTGCGTCTGCGCACTGCACGTTCCATCGAGATTTTTTCTTCACACCCTGTAATAACGGTAATATATATTTTTAATTATAAATTCCAACCAGCTTTGGTGACATTCAAGTCTAATTTTGTGATCAATAATCGTTGTAACTAGACGTAAATCAACATTTTTATAGTCATGGCTTTTATTAAAACCCATTACTTTCGTTCGCTGCCACTGTGGCCCGTGTAAATGGTCCCACACACACGTACACGGCTCCGCTCATACACACAGACATATTCATGCACTGTGCCTTATAAAAGCTTTATCTGTGCTGTTTTCAGAAATTTAAATTAAAGGAATATTATTACTCTGCTCTGCTGGCGAAGGATTTCTCAGTTTTCAGTCGCCAGTCGCAGCGAATGAAGACACGCAGGACAATACCGTGTGGTGCTGTCGGTTTGTTTCGGTGGTTTGCACTTCTTGAAATATTAATTTCAGTGTTCGTCAGCCGTGAAGTGAGCTGCGTAAATGAGGTTATGATTGAGGGTTACGCGTTACGCGTGATCTTTTCTCCAACTTTGCTTAGTTGTTTAGAAAAGTGGGCTTGAGTCCCTGAGAAAGCGACAATTTATTTCATTTGATGTTTTGCCTGTTTACACTTACGGCTGTAATAATACAACTTTGTGATTGTTTTTGAAACACCTAAATTAATTCCACCAAAAAACTTAACTTTTTCAATGTTGACCCCAACTTTTTGTTCATATAATATCTCCGAAATGAATGAAACTAAATGGGATTAATAGGTCATCATTTATAGGATAATATCAATTTGAAATATATAGTGAGCCTATTCACGCGGAACTTTTAAATTTCCTGATCTCAGTAGATGAGCAAACATATGTTAGCGGAACGGAAGGCACAGGCGTAAGTTTTATGCGTTGAAAAGTTTTTGGCGTGGGTTAGCATCGAATAAGAACTCTTGGGCCACAATCCATCACTTAATGTGCTGGGCTAGTGACCCCCCATGAAAACATACGAAAATGTTATTTATACCACACGTTTTAAAATTGGAACGTAAGATCTGGAACCGGAGGAAATTCCTCAATTTTATTTAATGTTAAATTAGACTATATTTTTGTAAAAAAAATATACTTTTTTTCACGATGCCATGGTCGAAAACCCCAACGTTCTTCTCCCGAAATAGTGATTAAAATATAGAAGTGTTACCAATATGAATGTTATTTACAAAAAAATACATTGTAAAAATTATAAATAAATTCCTAATTTGTTTAAAAATTCTTATTTTAGATTATCGTACAATTATGTCTTATATTTTTCTTTTTCTAGATTAAATCACAATTTGACAATTTTAAATTAGATTTAAAATTGCTTCATTGGCAACAATGGGGTAAATAGCTCCGTGGTAACGTGTCGGGCTGTGAATCGTGAGATCCTCAGTTCGAATCCCACTGCTGACAGCTGCCAATTTAAATTTATCCCTGTGGTTCCTCTCCACTAACATCTTTGGGGGCTATGATTTGACGACTACTAACCGCACTTCATACGCAAAAAAATATCACTTACCGAGATCTGTATAAGCAGAGTGCCACACCCATAATGGGTAAAAGGGGAGATGATATATATTTTTTTTCATTGGCAACACTGTTACACTGCTTTGCGTCTGATAACCTAACTTTTTAAGTATCAAAGTGTAATTAAGGTCCGAACAAATCGTTTATAGAAACATGTCGTGAAAAAAAAGGTTGTGTCTAGCACGAGAAGAAAGTATTTCTTCCACGCTTGCTCAAATTGCCTCATTCGCTATGCTCATGGCTTCGAGCTCAAGTGGGAAAAAGAAGCGCTTTCCTCTCTAGTTTAACAAATAACTATTAATTAGAGATTGTAACCAAAATCGTTAACCGAATTAAACCTAAACTTGGACTGAAATTTGAAACAAATACAAAAGGGGGTTTAAAAGCTAAAACCTTTTTTTATTTTTAGGTTTTATAATAATTTTGAAGAATCAACTTCAATGAATATCAGTTCAATTGCCATAGTTTGTACAGTGCAAGAAAACATACCCCTAAACTATTTAGTAAGCTGAAGTAAACTAAAATTATTTACTAAGCAACTGGAAGTATTTATCAAAAAGTTTAGTAAATTTTCAGAAAATGCATCTTATATTCTCAATTTAAATTCTCGGTAATTTTATTCGCCGAAACCGATTGTTGTATAAAAATCGAAACCTAACCCTATAATTTTGATGGTTACCATCCGTTTGAATTCATTTAGAGCACGACGTCGCTGTCAATAGGCATCATATTTTATGTACCGAAATTCGCGTCATCGTGGCGTGAACCTTCGTCCATAAATCGCAGTCCGATCACAAAGTCCGTAACTCAGTCCAGTTTCAGTTTCTGTCTTCGAATTCACAGCATCCAACCACCGCACTCGAGTTGGGGCGCAGAATTCCACCATATCATGCATGACAAATGCCCCGTAATTCTGCGGCTACCTATCTGTCGCCAGGCTTGCCGACCCGAGCCTGCTAGCGTCGCCGCCGTCGCTTCTTCGCTCTCTCGGGCCGTCTCCGAGCAGATTGCTCGCGCCTTTATTTTTTAAATTTGTTATTTAAACGTCCGAGTTGTTCTCATATTCGGCAAAGTGAAAAGTGAATGAACGGGGGGAACCGTGAACTCGCGAGGAAATTGATAAGGCTCTACCTGACGGCGTTGCCAATTCGACACACGGCTGGACTCACTGAATTTTGTTTTGTGAGGAATTCCGTGTTTTGGAGGTGATAATTTTAAATACAGTGGAAATTTCAGATAAAATGAGGGCATTGTCCTGGCTCTTTAAAATGCGTTGCTTGACCCTGAGAATAATGACTTTTCCTATGCTTCATCAGAATTTTTTTCCTGGGCTTCGGGTCATACAATACTTTTTACTGCATTTAAACTGTTAACATTCGCGTATACGAATAATTAAATGTCTCGCGTATGTAAATGTGAATAATTACACTCATATTACAGCCAGTAGTAGCTCCGTTGTAATCAGACTGTGCATCAAAAGATGCCCGGTTAAAAATTCGGAAAATATTCACCACATAAAATTACCCCACCGCTACCGTCTTTGGGGCCGTGATTTGAGAACTGGTAACCGCACTTCACGTGCAAAAATATATCAAAATATCGAGATCTGTATTAAGCAGAGTGCCACACCTATAGTTTATTCCACGAGACCTTTCATTAGGGACAAATATAGTTCTGTGATTGGTTTTTGAGTTGTGACTAAAGCAATAATTTTTTTAAATGTAAACCTTTTACGGCAAGTTAGGAAAAGTTCTGACTAAATATGCTAAAGGAGTATGATACTCTAATTAGCAACTTTGTTGATATAATAATAATAAAACTTACTTTACTCAAAAACAAAAGACAATCTGTAGGTCACAATAAAATATGTTATATTTGTGTCGTAATAAACTGTTATGTTTTTGTTTATATAAAATTCAAAGTGATATTTATTTGTGTCCAAATATTTTAATTTTCGTATAATAATTTTTTTTTTTACTAAAATGTGTCTTTTAGGTACTCATAAATTCATTAAAAATACAAAGAAATTACAAAATACATTGATATTATTTGTACAACTAAATAAAAATTGGGGTCATTTTTAACCCCAAGAAAGTAGTTATGTTATTGTAAATAAACGATAGTAATTGTGTACGACAATTTTTATCAATATTTTGATAAATGATTTATTGAAACAGTCCCAGACTCGATATTCGTACTGCATACAGCTTGTCCATTACAGATATTAATTCTTTGAAAATAATTTAGAATTTGATTTTAGTTTTATAAAATTTAGTTAATTTTACAAAACTTAAATCAAATTCTTATGAATTGTTTGGTGTGACAAATATTTAAATTTCACTTGGCAAAAGCAGTAGTAACTTCATACCTCTTAACTCTTATAGTATTGGAGATCGCAGAGGTGATCATAAAATAATGTACTGCCGGTATATGGTCGGATGTTGCGAATAAAACGTATGAATATATAAGTAAAATGGGAAAAACAAGACGATATTTTTATTTTATTGATAATGTTAAGCAAAGTAGAATCTTTTATTTACCAATATGAAATATAAGGCCCCAGGTTCAATACCAAGATGTGTAAAATATGAAAAATTTACTTGCAAAATATACACCTGTGGCGCATCTGATCTGTTCTACAGCCCACACCCGAGCTATCACTTTCAAACACTGATATATTTATTTATTTTAAGTGCTATTGTTATAAATGTATGAATATGAAAATATTTACATATTTAACTACTAAAAACTACAGTTGTGAAAGGTATTACACTAATTTAATTCTCAGGAAAATAATTGATAATAATAGTGTACTAGTTTTCTTTCTTGCAACCTTAAGGCGTGTGATATAATGTATTTCTTAGAACCAGTATTTCAATACACCGTTGCGTATTTTGGTGGCAGTTCCCTATTCCATTTTCAGATCTGTTTAAAATTCCACATGTGTCATGTAATAAACACGATTTGATCAAAGTGAAAATTGAATAAAAATACAAAAATTCTCCACTAGTTTTCGTATTAGGTATAGATAATAATATTTTCCCAAAACAATAATTGATTTATATAAAATTCAGCAGGTAATAAATAAAATACTTAAAATCCAAAATCTACGAACAACTAAAGGATTTACGATATATTTTCACAATTTATATCTATGGTTTTAACCGTAGAATTAATTGTTTATTATTAATAATTACTTTATTCTGATTTGTAATACTTAAAATATTGGAAGCCCGTTAGTGTTTTTTTCTTATATATGACAACCTTTCATAAAATAGTTTTTTGTTTGAAAAATAATTTGTCAAATTGCTAGTTACCTGATGACTGTAATAACAACTGTTTGATTCAGTGTTGCCAAATTTATATTTCTTTTCAGTACGAGTAGCTCGTGTTGCTTTACGAAGGGCCGTACACATATAATTATCAACTCAGAATCAAAGAATCATACCTCCTGAAGCTTATCACTACTTTTCAGAACATCCTGTATTTGTTTATGTATTTTCAAGAAATAAATAAATGCTGGTAAAGTGCTTTATATTAAATGCATGTTTAGATTCCATTCATTACTATCTAGAAAATGTGGTTGAAGAGTTTATAAAAGAGAGAATTTGTGAAAATATTGCCGACTATAGCAGTTAGTCGTATTTTAAATTTGAAACATTGCGACGTATACGTAATTACTTTTAAATAATTCTTCCCTTTAGTGGTAGTGCGATAAAATATACTGCATTCAACACTTTCGTGCAAGAGGCAAGAGAAATTCAGTGAAAAAACGTGAAATATTGCTGAAATATTGTACAAATTTATTTGTTATATTATCACAAGTAAAATAATACAACAAAGAATTACGTAAATTAATATTTTATTCGTCAATTGAAAGCCGCTGTGGAGTGTATGAGTAAATTAAAATTTGTATGTATTAACAAAGTCAGGTATAATTAAAATTATAATTGGGCAAGTGAAACGAAACCGGACAATAAATTAAATTCATGATTACTTGTTCAATAAACCTTTGGCAATTTTATAGTTAACTTTGAATTTATTGATATTAATTATAATGATTATAAATATATTTTTAGGAATATCATCAAATGAATTTTAAAGTAATACAAAAAACTTTTTATTGTATTGTAATTTGAGAACCACTGGTTTGAATACTTTCTTCCATAGTTGAATGCCCCCCTTGGTTCTCTATAAGATTGTTTTATAGTATTTTATTGTATCTTTAATAACATGGAAATAATATGAGGAAGCTCGATAGGCTGTTCCATTCTGTATAAAATTTAAAGTGGTAAACATCTGAATGAAAAACAA
Organism: Poecilus cupreus; assembly: GCA_963942605.1. Taxonomy (NCBI): domain Eukaryota; kingdom Metazoa; phylum Arthropoda; class Insecta; order Coleoptera; family Carabidae; genus Poecilus; species Poecilus cupreus. The sequence continues at coordinate 14,497,218 of OZ012715.1, forward strand.
AACAAGTATCGGTGACAAGAATAAACTGTGATTGTGAATCCCACATAAAAGATTATCATTTAACGTAGAGAACAGTCTGAGCTGAGCAGTAGAAATCCAGTGGTGAATACAGCTCAAATCGCCGGATCACAAACAAGGCGAGTAAGCTTTACGAAGATCAAAATATCGCGGCAGATAAAGGTTCCGCGCCGCTACAGCGTGGCGAGTGAAAAACTCCAGACTCCGGGAAAATGTACAGTCTTCCGGCGGCGGCGGCGGTGGCGGCGACGCGAGTCCGGGTTTCACGCGTCAAATCGCACGTCAAAAGAAGACACGTCGAAAACACACCGAGTTTCCCAGACGCAGACCCAGAATTGGAACTCTGACCAGAATAAGCAAACGCGATTCCGATTCTTGGCGGCGTCGGCGGCAGTAGCGTTGCGCTGGCGTGTTGGCTGTTGGCGGACTTGTTTCGTCGTTAAAATCAACCACACACCCGCACTCGCGGATTTCTTTACAGTATCACTATTTATCAAACTGAATATATTGCGAACACCTTATACGGTTAAAGAAGTACACGAGAACTAAGCAGTTACCTGAGGATATAAGATGCATTTTCTGAATAATTAAGAAATAAACAATATTATTTACTAAGCAATTGGCAGTTTCACCAAAATGTTTGGTAAATTTAAAAAAAAATGCTTCTTATATTCTCAGTTTACCGAATAGTTCGGTAAATTAAATTAAAAATATATAAATAATCTGTAATTTTATTTGCAATTCCGATTTCCTGTGAATAAAAGCGGTTCACCGAATAATATTATTTACTAAGCAAATAGCAGTATTTGCCAAAACGTTTGGTATATTTTCAGAAAATACATCTTATATCCTCAATTTACTGAATAGTTCGGTAAATTCTGCTGTACTCTTTTTTTCGTGTACCATTGTGCTCTTAAACATTTGCTATTCCTTAGTTACAATAATTCGGGGTGCTCCATTTTCGCGCAATGATGTGCAATTTTATATTTTTTAATGGAATATACTACATATTTTTGCAAAATTATTAATATCTTTTGTTTTTCTTTAAAACAGTTCTTATTCATTGTAGCCCAAAAATAATTAGTACCAAAATTATAGATGTTTCTATGAATAAAGAGTCACATACAGAAACAAATCCCTAAAATTAGGAACAATAAATAATTTTATAACTAAATATAATATAACAATGAAAAGTTGATAAACTAAATGAAAGAAGCAAATATTAATTATTGAAGATTTGACAGCAACTAATCTAATTGTTTGAACATTAACACACAATTCATGGCATGTTTCATGTGTGTGATTATTTATTAATAAAAACGTAAATAGTTCCTGTACTAATTATTTTAGCACGGGAATGAGTAAGAACTGTTTTAAAGGGAAATTTTGATAGTTTCATTGAATAATATAAAATTGCATATCATTGCGCGAAAATGAAACACACGGTACAAAAACTTATACTGAAGATGTGTGGGTATTTTAATTTAAAACAAATTAAAAATATATTTTTTAATTCTTTTAAATTTCTGATTTAAGTGAAAATGGTAGTCCTTAGGATCAATAAATAGATATATAAATTTGTATCCTTATTTTAAAATAAAGATATAAAATTTATATAATTATTTATTAATTCTAAGGCCTGCCATTTTAACTTAAATCAGAATTTTAAAATAAACTTCATTTGAAAAAGTTATTGGGAATATTTAAAATAATCACAAAATAAAAATACTCTTTTTTTGATGATATTTTGGGAAATTATTTAATTTTATTACTAAGAATAACGATACATATGTACGCGCAGTGTATTATTATTAACAAATAAATAGCCTTTGCATTTTTTTTAATACGAGTGATTCAACTTGACTCTTCAAACAGCACTACGTTAATACTTCATTTGATAACTTCTTGTTTATATCTGCTACCCTTCGTAATTACCTCATTTTAGTACCAGTCAAACGACATTCATATTTCCTCGTTAAATAAATATATTATTACTCAATTTCCTAGTTTAGATTAAAATTGGTTGCTTATCTGTGAAGCAATTTTGCATATGATGAATTTGTTCACATATAATGTATTTTTCACTTCCACTTACAATGGTTGAATACGAATTAAATAAAGAACTCTGAATTGAATATTTAGTATTAATTCACTAGTTCATCAACAGGTTTTTTTATTTGTCCTACTGTAAAATTATATTTATTTGGGATAATTTTAACGATTTTACCCTAATCACCACAGGAATATAGGTAAACAACCTGCGCATTTTCTGAGAATAGACCCAAAGACAAAGAGATTACAACTTGATGAAAATGTCAACAAAAGGAGCAAACTGTTTTGTATGGAAAGTAGAGGCGTAAAGTTAGATTTAGTGTCAACCGGATCAATAAATTTGCTAAAGAAAAACGTCAAAATTATAATAAAATCGGTACATGACACTCTCAGCTTTTCTGGATCACAGGGAAAATATCTTTCGACTTTGGACTCACTCAACTTTTGGTGGAGGTGCTACTTATTTCTTTTATAAAATGCGGTTTAACTTGAATGAATTTAGGTATAATTTTAATAATTCTAATTTCATGCTAGAATAGTGTGCACATTATTTTGAACATTAAAAATTTAACAATTTATCAATAATCGTTTTGTTTCTAGCTAGGATTATTTTGTTACAAAAAAAATAGGACTGCTAATTATCCGAGTATCTGAAAACCCGGAAATCCAAAATATTCGGATTGCAGTACATTTGGGTATCCGGATAATTGTAAGATACGGATCTCGATTTTTAAATATTTTTGAAGGGAGTGCATGTAAGATTTTCGAAAACTCTTTTTATACAAATAATAATATTCTTTTGAATATCAATGTTATTTTATTACTGTACATATATATCTATATTCAAAATTAATTTATTGTATTAAAGTAAATGTAATTAACACCAAATATTTAATAACAAAATGAATAAGGAAACGAAATTAAATTTTTGAGATAAATGATAAACGTTTCGAATATATTATACTCTTTAGCAGAATCTACAAGTAAAAAAATTTAAGTTACAAGATATCAAGAAAGGTTAAAATTAGAATGTAAATAATTCAAAATCCTTATTTGATATCAACATTTGTAACTTAACACTTTTTACTTGTTCCTGGAAACGTTAATCATTAAAGTGATATTTATTTGATTGCTTTTTCCAAATTCAGACACTATTTTGTACATGACATCACATATTGGAAACGATCTTTCACATCATTTTCATTAAAATTATAACAATAATAATAATAATGATAAGAATGTATAACTAGCAAGTTGGCCATTGCTTGTTTAATAATATTTCGCCATTGTATTTTGTTTTGAGCTTTCACTTCTCAGTTTTTGATATTAATAACTGTTTAATATCACTTAATATTTCAATTTTTCACTTTTTTCTTTGCCTCTTCCTGTACCCATACTTACCCTCTTCTAAAACAGTCCATAACTTCACTATTAATTCCCAAAACTTTTTGCCACAAAAAATGGTAATTTTTTAACACTATCATAAGATCGTCGGTTCGATCAATTTTCAAAAATAAATTCCGAAATTTTTCACTACATTATCCATCTACCACTACCATCTTTGGAGGGCGTGATTTGATGGCTGGTAACCGCACATCACGTGTAAAAATATATCAGAATGCCACACCTAGAAATGGGTAAAAGGCGTGATGAAATATTTATTTATTTAAAACTCCATAACTGTTGGCTTGGTGGTTTTATAAATTTTAAATTTTGCTTCACGTGATATACTTATATCTGCGATTAAATTTGTAATTTCCCTACACATTCTTTAATTATAGCAACAGGAATAAGAATAATGAAATGAGTAACGACGCAATAGAAAAATTATATCCAATTAAGGAGCATTTTCACTTATTACAGTTAACCACAAATCTCGACATAAAAACTAACACTATCTCACAGACACGTGTAAGGCAGAACAGGCAACATGAACATAAAAAGACCGCATTACACAGCTATAAACAAGAGCGCAAGTTATTTTCACTGTGCTAACAGCGCTCTATATATTAACTGTAAGCATAAGCATGCCACAAGCCGACCGCTAGATACACACTTTAACATAACTTATGAACAAAGCGGCACACATTTATAAAACTAGGGAAATTCATTTGCCGCTAAATTTTTACCTGTCTATACTTCAACCCATTCCGAATTATTGATGACATGGTTTATTTTTCTTCCATAAATGTTATTTAAACGGTTTTTAATTTCTTTGTAATACTTTTCGCTATAACTTTGCTTTTAATAATTTTTCAAGTCGTTTAAAATATTTATAGGTATTTGCTTCAAATCGTGCCACATTGTATAATCTTGAAAATTATATAATATTAAATTCTATTACACGAAAGAATAAAATAGAATTTACCGAACTATATGGTAAGCTGAGGGATATATGTGATTTTCTGAAAATTTCATAACAATGGGGTCTTTCACCATTTTTTTTTATATTTTTTTATGAAACTTTATCTATATTGAAGACTATCTACACTTTTAAAAAGTCTTAATTGTTATTCATTAAGCCACAATGATTTTTAAAAAAATGTTGTGACGTCATAGTAGAGGTGTTGCTGGATCTAAAACAGAAGAAATTAAATAATTTTTGTTACATAAATGTTCTATTTGTAATAATAATAATAAAATAAGTAAAAAAATATATGACTACAATTATTTACAATCTGTACTGTTTTAGATCCACCAACACCTCTACTATGACGTCACAACATTTTTAAAAAAGTCATTGTGGCTTAATGAATAACAATTAAGACTTTTTAAAAGTGTAGATAGTCTTCAATATACATAAAGTTTCATAAAATAATATAAAAAAAAAAATGGTGAAAGACCCCATTAACCCTTAAATTCCGGATGGGTGTATATTGTGTATTTACTAAGCAATTAGAAGCATTTACAAAACAGTTTGATAAATTTTCCGTGCACAGATAGGACCTAGTACTACTTTGGCGTTTTAGATAAATGCAAATTTCCATTATAAAACATAATTTAGATAGCAAAACCAAATACTGGCTATTTGTAATTTAAAAAGTAATTCATGTTTTCAAGATATTTCGTTGAAATATAGATGTCATGAAAGAAGAATGCTCTTTTAAAGATTATTATATTTTCTCTGAAATATAATTTAGAAATGTACATAGCGGTTTGATAAAATCAATTTAGTGTATTGGACACAAAGAGATGTTGTTAATTTAATTCTTGACAAGAAAGACTTTAAAAAGAAATAAAATATTTACGGCTGACGATGTTTCGTCTCGCGATTGAATATTAAATGAAAGCTATTTTCGTAAGGAACAGAAATAAAATACATGTTCTATTGGAATCTTCTTTTGCACGTAATTTAATATTACACCGTAGAATAAATTGTAAGATTCTAAGTTTAAGAATTATTTTAAATATAAATCTATCCCTTAAGCCTTACAGTAATAAAGAAGATATCTGAATATGTATTATGATAACTAAGTTATTGTCATCAGTAGCAGCGAGAGGAATAAAATCAAGTTTACACAACTGGTAAACCAAGTACGTGGTCAAGATTGAATTCAATTTAAAAAATAATAATATTTTACTTTAAGGCTTAGGGGATAGATATAATATTTTATATACACCCTAAACTACTGAAATGGAATTTACTTCAGTTATATTTGATGTATTATTACATAAACTTGATTCGGAATAATAGCATCTGAAACTAAAGCTGAAAATTAATAGAAATGCTTCAAATAATTGATACCTACTTTTTAAAACAATTTTCTCTGAAATAAGGTTGATTCTTGCAGTAGTCTATTTGCATATTTGATAAAATTTTGAATCCCATTTGTTATGTTATTATGACAGGAAGTATTAAAATTAACTTCAAATTTCACCTCTTTATTGAACATTTCGAAGAATAAAGATTAGAAAGCGAAGAAGTTATAAATAAAAATGAAATAAAAGACGTACCTACGACCGAATATTTATACAAAGTATCAACGGACCAGGGGAACTCTAGCTTAAAATTGATCGAAGCAAAAAGTACCTTCTTAATGAATTGAAAACCTGTAAAAACCACGTACATTTACAATGAGAAAGAGAGACAGATATTTTTCTCAATAGTTAATTTAAAAGTGCTTTTAGTGAAGAAGAATAATTTCTTTGCTTTTCATTTTCTATCAAATCCTTTGCTGGTTTTTATAACGTACTCGAAGTGAAGGGTTACAGTAGGAAAAAGAAATTATCAACGATTGTTGTCTTGAAATGAAAGTTTAATACACTCCTAAGCATGTATAAATAATTCATAAGGTTTGGTAAAGGATTTTGGGTATTATGCAGGAATAGTTTAGGAAAAACATCCACTGGAGCAGAAGCAAGCAAGGCGGCAGGACTGCAGGATTGCAGGCAGTCGGGCAAGGTAATTCTGCCCAGTGGCCGAATAGCAGCAGTTTTTGAGTGTTAATGACATGACCATTGCGTCCGATGTCCGAAACGTCACAACAACTTCGCGTATTTTCGCCTAGGATCGTGCCTCCCCGCCAGTCGCCAGTCCTCATCGTCTCTCTCTGACACTGTGCGTCCTTCTCTATGAATAGATTTCGTGCCGCAAACATTAATTTCCCGGGGCTGTCTTGCCTCCTTCCGTTTAGTGTTGTGAATAAACACATGGCGCAGATTGCAATTTACATGCAATCTCATAGTAATTTCACTTAAATGTCGATGCATATGTATAGAAGTCGCGAGTTGATTCGCCTTCCTGCTGCTGTTGCTGCTGCTGCTGCTGCTGCTGCTGCTGCTACTGGTGCTGACTGCTGCTGCCAAGTGACAGTTGATCCTGACAGATTCACTATATGCTGCATGTAACGACACTATTGGGATCGACTTCGACTTGACAATAGCGTTCGGAATTATTATTTACTGCTGTTTATTGTTACTTCCTATATGTCAGATACACACAGAGAAATCCAGTTAGTAAAAATGTAGTTCAGTTACACTTATTGTATTATTAAAACAATTTAACTGAAAAATTCAATTATATACTACGTATAGTTAAGTACTTCACTTGTATTTACTGAATATTTCAGTTATTCGAGAAGCAACTGAATTTAAAAGTTGAATAGCACGCAACTGACATTTCTCAGTTAAAATAACTGAAAATTCAGTAGAATTGATTGACAGTCTTAGTTCAATCAACTAAGGGGTAGTTGAAGGAATTGATTAAGGTTCCTAACTTAAAAAGATTTTTAATTGTTTAAATATATTTTACAAAATTTTCAAAATGTTTTAATTTGTATTAAAATATTAAATCTGTGATTTTCAGTTTTTTGGGAAAATTGAGTTAAGTGCGTACTTTGATACATATATATTTCATTTGGTGGCCTCAGTTCGATGTTATCTGATATATATTTTGGGTAATTTGGACAAAATATTACCAATTAAGTATAATTTTTGAGGAAAACCAGTTAAGCTCCATTCAGATGCATGTTCAAATGGACACATTAATTTGTAAAGTTCGGCATGTTCTTTATACTTTTCTTTAAAATACAAATGATATCAGAACGATGTTCGGAACCATTTTAAGGTATTTATGAAAGTGACTTATGAAACTTTAAACGCAAATAACTCGAAATCTTGAAATAGTGACTTACCTGGTTTTTCCTCAAAGCCACAGATAATATTATAATTTTTTTCTCTTCAAAAACATAACCTAGATATCATTTTATGTCATAATAAAGCAAAGGACGATTTATCTACCATATTCAGTAAAAATTACTGTTTTTACTGAATTCTTCAGTTGCGCCCAAATAACTCAGTCAAATTGTGTAAACGGTACTATTTTTATTTTTTATTGTATCGGTAGAGAATTTTACATTTAAAATTTTTATTATTAATTGAAACCGCTTTTATGAAAAACTTAAATAAAATAGCCCTGCTATACACTTGGCGTATAACATGAAACCCAATAGGAAAAGGTTAATTCAGATGTTTAAAATACCATTGTAAAACTGGAAACTAGCCTGGCCTTTTCGTAACATTAACCAGAACAGCAAAAAGTAAACGTTAAAATATCACTTTTGGTACTGCTGCTGACGACAATACTCATAATATTACCGAATTAATGCCTAGTTTTTTCTTTAATACCTTAATTTCATAGTGATATTTTTCATTTTAGAAATTCTTAGAAAGAGTGGAATTTAATTTGATTCGGGGTTTAAATTCTGGTGTCGTCCAATTTTTTGCTCTATCGGAGACTACTTTGGCGAATTGCTTTTAAAATGAACCAAAGAATATAAAATCAAGACCCGTAGCAACTGACCATTGAGGAGGAAATTGTTGAACTGCCACCAAATTTTTTCTGTTCAAATTACACATTTCTAAACATTCATTCAACACTCAAATTAGTAGTCTATTAGTTGCAAAAACATTGTCTTTCTACTTGTCCTTTCTTCCAGTTCTTCAGAGTATCATCAGTAACACAAATAATTGTTTTATTATGATGAATTGTGAAAATATCCATCAATCTTACGCCGGAATAATAGAGCGTACGCTAGCATATTTATTGCAGTGATTACACGTCGGATAAGATTCCTCTTCCTCATTAAGAATCCATAAACACTTGTAGCTATTGACGGCACGCAGCTCTTATTTCTTACTTAGCGATTAGCGAACAGTGAGTACATTTCGTTAAGTGTAATTGATATTGCAAAGGTACGGTACAAGTGCTGTAATCAGCATGATACCGACATTGGCTGGGGTAGGTGGTTGTGTTCGCAGGCAGCGCTAGGGCAGTGGGGCTCGAGAAATAACGACGCTGTGACCACTTTGCACCCACATATGGCCTGCGAAGTCCATTTCCACGGCAGACCTGATAAACACTAAGTGATCTATGTCCTTCGCTATGTTTACTCTGTACGTCTGTACACTGTTGAACAAAAATGTTGCTTCAATTGAAATAAGTAGTTTTTCGATAGCGAATTAATACTTCATATAGACTCTCGTAAATATAAAGTGTTATTTTGTACCAAAGCGTAATCCTTACATCTCGAAATGTGAACACAATTTTGAAGCAATATTTTCAGTATTTCCGCAATACTTTTATACTAAAGTATACAATTTTTAAATTTATGACTTACAGTTTAAAAGCTTTACATCAAGGTATCTTATTTTTAAACGAAAATGTTTGACTTTTCACGACTTTTAGCTACATGAGTATACTAAATAAAGAACAGAATATTTTATGGCTCCTATCTTTGTATGCCTTTACCAAAAACAAATTTAGATTTAGATTATTCAGTAAAACCTAAGATTTAACAACTCTTAATGGTAACAGTCCAATAGTTCTATAATCATCGTTTATTTCAAATTTTTACCGTCATTCCCATGTTAAATCTTAGGATTTACCTCAAAGACACGGTACATAACCTAATCGAACTTAACCTGTCCAAGTCCATAAAATGGTTAATTTGTGGTTTTTACCCTTAAATCATTACATTTACCAACACATGTCGGTTAATCCCAAGATTTACTGGTAAAACTTAAAATTAACCAATATATTATACGAGCTCAGTCAATTATGCGTTCGAACACTTGATTTTTGCTCAACTCAAATTCTACTAAATTTGTTGTAGATGCATATTTTAAGCATAATTCATTTGACTGTTAATTTAATTTTTTTAAGGTAAAAAATAGCTTTTCGTTTTCATCATTTTCGATATTAGAAAACAAATTTGGGTATTAGAATCCAAAATCTGTTCTCTATGTATGCCATTGTTTTCTAGATATTATTTACTCATTTTGGGGTAAATAGCTCCGTGGTGACGCATCGGACTGTGGATCTTGACATCCTCATTTTGAATCCCACAGCTGACAGTTGCCAATTTGAATTTACCCCTGTGGTTCCACCTCCATTAACATCTTTGGGGCTATGATTTGACGGCTGGTAACCGCACTTCATACGCAAAAATATATAACTTACCAGGATCTGCGTAAGCAGAGTGCCACACCCATAATGGGTAAAAGGCGTGATAATATATTTATTTATTTACCCATTTTGAATATGAATATTAGGACATATAAAACAAAAAGAATTGCCGAAAATCTAAATAGTTATATTTTTTGAGTGACAAAAGAATTAAAATATATAACAGTAAACAAAAATAAATAATATATCAAATATGTCTGTAGGTAAATATGATTAAATACTACTAGTTTTACATTTAGGGTTGGCTCATCGTCGTTCATTTTAAATATGTATAAGTATTCAATTTAGTAAGCAGAGTATAAAAAATGTGGATAGTAATAAATAACGTGTAAAAAATTATAAAGAGATCTCGATAAAGAAAGTAATAAAGGTTTAATAAATATTGATACCTTTATCTTGAAAGTAGCTGGAAAATCATAGCAGAAAGTCGGTAGTGGTGCGTCGAGATTTGCAGGGAGAAAATGCAGGCACGGTGGAGATAGCAGGATGGTAGCATGGCAGGAATGCAGGAAAAGAAGAAGAAAACAAGCCCTGGTACACCAGAGCAAGCCAGAGTCATAATAGTCTATTGAGTACATTTCAGCAATATTTATGATAAGAAAAATTCCACCATGTATAATAAAGTGCCTTCCTTGTATAATAACAAAACGAACATTGTTCAGCAGCTATAAAATATAATAAATTTAGAATTTCATCCGCTGTCGTTTCGTTTTTCTTCTTCTTTGATGTCCCAAGTCTGTTTGCTAGCGACAAAAACTTGTTCGTATTTCAATACTCTGGTTTAGAAATGAAATGAAATTCCGACATGATTCAATATGTGAAATGCTGTATTATTTTTAGGTTATGTTAAACGTCGACGTCCATAAAATGTCCTTATTGCACAACTGTTTACGCCAACCAACACTTTCTTACAACGACTTTGTCGCTGTACTCACAAATATTGTTTTTAAAGGAATCATATTTAATATTGCGATTACTTTTCTTCGCACTTACAGATGAAATATAAATCTTTACAGTAAACAGTGAAAACACTGAAAAATAAACAACTCTTTTGTCATCCACACTTTGTAAACGAGAAAAACAACTCTTTCAGTCTAGGTCTCTAAGTCATTCCTTGACCAGGCAAATATTATTTCCTCTCATTTTCTTATTAGATGCACAAGTTTACGGTTTTAGAATATAACTTAGTTAATGACTGTTAAGTAACATGTATGTGTATTTTGACGACAGATTTCTGTTAAATAATATTTACATGATATTTTTTAATTTTTAATAACCAATTTAACCTTGATAAAGATTGAATTGCAGTCGAAACGTTGGTGTTTTATTGGATTTTATTAAATTGACTGCTCGTCCAAAAATTGCGTTTTATTTAATATTCACTCGAGAAACAACTCTTCTATTATAATTTATATTTCTTCAAAAACATAACCAGGATATTATTTTATATCACAATAAAGCAAAGGACGATTTCACTTACCATATTTAGTAAAACATACTGAAGTATTAAGTAGTTTTTACTGAATTCTTCAGTTGCGCGAAAAATATCTGATTATTCAGTTAAATTGATTAAACGGTACTATTTTATTTTCTCAGTGTAAGGATAAAAATATGTGGATATTTTATTATATTAAATGTACTTACCTATCTACGTAAATGGAAAGAGAAATAAAACTTCCACCAGAAAATTCGCTACGATTGAAATATATATTCAAATAAATCTTCATGGCACAAAGTAAAAAGCGAATCGTGTTCTAGATAACTGCAAAAGTATTATCTTTTAACTGTGCATGTCGGATTTTACTCAAGCATCGAATATTAGTATTAAAGATGAAGTAAAACGTACACGTTATTATTTTTCTTATATGAAACCATCACCAGTAAATACGAAATGATCAACTAAACAATTGTCGACATAGTACAATACCGGATCCTAGATAGGAGAACAGCGATATCGCCGGATACTCGCCGTGCAATAGCCGCAGCTACATTGAAAACAAAACCAAGTGATTCTTGTCACTTCGTATAAAGTACGCTGCCCGAACTAAGTTCCGTTATTGATCAGACGAGTAAGTAGATATCACATTTGAAGTTCGCATCTGTAACTGACCAAGTACGCTACTCACTTCTGTATCGGATGCAGTATCCGAGCCTGTCACTAACCTTGACACTAATTGTATGGTACATAACATTCCGTAAGTGATAGACAAATATATTTCCGTCTTCCGAGTACTTTATTCGATCACACTTGGCTGCTTCAGACGAGAGTTTAAGTTTGATGCACTCTAGTTTTTACACTCTTGATGCTGGTTTTTGTTAATTGATTTGGTGTAAGTTACAATAGGATTTTTTGGTGCTGAAAGTTGTTATTACTATCTTGATACTTAGTTTTAATGCTGTTTATCAGTTTGATTGACTTTGCTCGAAATCCAATCTCTTCAACCACTCGCCATATTTTTATTTCGCAAATATTTATCGAAGATTAGGAACCGGATACGTCCTACCTTGAAAGTTTTTTTCAGTATTTGACTATATTAATAATAATAATATATGTATTTGTACATCTGCGTCAGCAGAGTGCCATACCTATAATGGGTAAAAGGCGTGATGATATATTTATTTTTTTAAATTTTTACATCGAATACTGCTTATTACCAAGGAGATTTAGTACCATTTATTTATTTAAACTTATAATTAAAATTTTAAATATAATTCAAATCTATGAATAATATTTGACTATAAGCCAGGGATGGTAACCATAAAAATTATCAGATTGGGTTTCAGTTTTGGTCATCGTAAAATAAAATTTCGGTGTTGGTTAAAGTTTCGGTTTTTATACAACAATCGGTTTCGATGATCCGGTTTTATTGAAAGGGTTTCTGTATTTTACAAAAAATTAAGAAATACTTATATTTTTCTTGTACATCTAAAAAACCAAGATATAACTAAATATTGTTGTATCTATGAAATAAAGTAAAACTCTAGCACTAAAATAATGAACTAAACTAAATGTACAAGTTTAAAATACTTTTATTAAGTAAATAATGTTGAATCTAATTAATAAAATATCTTTTAATGTCTTTTCATATGTGTTTGTCCATACACATGTCCAAAATTGTGTAATTCTAACAAAAACATACTGAATGAATTATGGCATTTGAATTAATACTTTAAAATTATTTTACATATACCTAGAAAGAAAACCTTTTTCAGTTAACGATTAACCGAAAAATAAAAATGGGTTTTGCTTTCGATTCTAGTTTTGTGTATGTTTGAAATTTCACTTCAGGTTTTGGTTTCGATCATGAACTTTTCTCGGTTAACGGTTTTGATTCTGGATTCGGGTATCATTCCTGCTATAAGCATTGATTAATATATTTGATATTTATTTTATATTAAAATATTTTTGAGTTCAGTATCAATATTAAATTTAAATGGATGAAACTGTTGACGCTTATGAAACATGATTATAAAATTAAAAATAAAAACATTTGGTTTTGTCACACAAATTTAACAATATCACTTAATTGTAAAATTTTGGCTGTTATACCATAATTAGAATTGAATACATGCTTACAAAACAACATAATAACGTAATACGAGACACCTATAATAAGTAAAAATACTTTTAAAAATATTTTCGTAATTAACAAATTAGCTATATTATCCAATTCGGGTATATACCAAATAAAATGTACTTTGATGATGGCATAATAGCCGAAGTTGTACAATAAAGTGATGTTAAATTTGTGAAATAAAACCGAATGTTTTTATTCTTAATTTTATAAAAAAAAATTGGTGGAGGTGACAAAAATTCCACAAAGTGTAATGTGTTATAACAGTTTTGGAAGCTCTGTTGAACGTAATTAATGAAGAATGGAGATAACCTATGCAGGTTCACATAATATGATTGCAGTTATCACGCAAGTTATTAAATGCGGCCTGTCCACAAACTGTAGTGCAATTTAATTCAACGAGGTAATAGAATAATAGGTAGCTAAATACATAATCAGTCCCATTGGCGTGAAGAAATAAAACAAACAATATAATTAATATCGGTTGGCGTGACTGGTCCAATACCAACACAACAGCAAGCAGGCAGCAGCCAGCGCGTTCCAACACGTTGTTGTTGTATCACCCAGCGTGCGAAAACAGGCATCATATTAAAGCGACGTTGCCGGCGTTCTACAGCGGCCGTTTTATTAAACTTATCATATTAATCAATCAAGAGGGTGCATTAAGTTCGCGTGTTGGTTGTCTCGCCATCGGTTACGTTACGTTCCACGTTACGGTAACAGCAACGTGCTTGCGATTGGGACCGTTCTGCTCGTATGGGCAGACGGCAGAAGTATCGTAAGCCCCTGATCGAAAAGTCTACACGTTAAAATATACCGAAATTAAAATTTGAGTTATTTATTGGCAGGACTTTGAGTGTGACTCGTTTAAATTTTGTGACTAGGTTTTTTTGTTCCACTGGAATTAGTTACAACATTGACATACTTCATAATCGAAACTCCGGAATATTCTGCACATGATTCTGATGCACTTAAAAAGTTACACCAAGTTTAATTAATTTTAGATCAAATTGACACTTAGATGTTATGTGAAATACATTTATGATGCTGTGCTAATTTTAATTTATACCAATAACATTTCAAATTGAATCCATTGAATTCTACTGCTTCTTGTTGTCTGCTGGAGACATTGACTATAATTGGAATATATTTAAATGATTTCCTGGAAGAGATGAAATACGAGGAATTTATCCTAAGGTAATGGGAAACTAGAAGTTATTTTAAATTTACTTTACATTCAATTTATTTATTTCAGAATAAAGTATTCATTTTTATGCTTGCGGAATGAGTCTATGTAAATGTGCCGTAATATATTGTCTTTCGTAAATCCTATTATTAAATAAAATAATAAGTCAGATTCGAATCGTATTTGATATCACTGAAAAACAGCAGGTTAAATACAAGGTCAGTTCACAAAATAACCGGACATTTTAAATTACCCGCCAACATAAATATTAAAGATATACAATCTATAACCACATGTTCTTGGATTGTAGATATCTCATGTTTAAATGTTAGTAACAATTTTGAAAATATGCAAGATGACAATGCGCTTACACACTCAGCTCAATTTGACAGTTTTGTGCAAATATCACCCGACTCTTTGCGAATTTTTTTAGTTTCGAAATTAAATTCAGTGCTGAAAGGATGCTGATTTCTGTATAACACTAGATTGGGCTTAAGCCGCTGCGGTGCGTTCCCAATTAAACGCCAACATGAAGAGCAAAATAGAGTTGTTGTGACACACAAGGTTAGATGATATGTATGACCTGGTGGCGAGCGCGGTGTAGAGAGAGCGCAGAATGTTAGATGACAGGTATGACCTGAAAAGAGGTTGTGGTGAGCATGGTGTGTTACAAAACCACAATTTCACCCGTTCAATTGGGAACGCTCTCAGATGGCAGAATATGGCCTATGCCCAATCCAGTGTTATGTAGAAATCAGTGGTTACAGACTTTAAAGACCATTTCAAATGAAACTATACGGGTCTGCTTCGTGAAATGGAAAAGAAGGGGGGCGGGATACTTTAAAGGAACTGGTTTCCATATAACACTAGATTGGGCATAGGCCATATTCTGCCATCTGAGAGCGTTACCAAATGAACGAGGGAAATTGAGGTTTTCTGACACTTTTGAGCGGAAAATTAAAATTACTCTAATGAAACATTTATTATATAAGTGCCCGATCAGAAGCTCTCTTTACATCGCGCTCAGCACCATCTCTCTTCAGGTCATACCTATCATCCAACATTCTTCGCTCTCTTTACACCGAGGTCGCCACCATCTCTCTTCAGGTCATACCTATTATAAAACATTTTTAAATATTGAAATGTCTCAAAACTTCAATTTTGACCATCATGGCGGCGTTCAATTAGGAACTCACCGTAGCGGCTTAAGCCCAATCTAGTGTTATATTGAAATCAGTGTTTGGACCAATGATCTGTAAAATTTACAATAAAGTTTAAAAGAATAAAGTTCGGGTACTTTCCAAACAGACCTTGTATTGTCGAGTATGCATAAGAACAATACGCCACCATCATCAGCATCAGCAGCAGCAGCAGCAGAAACATCAGCATCAGCAGCGTAAATTCGCAAAATTTTCACATGGCGCACCGTTGGTCATTACACAGCTATGCGCAGTGCATATTGTATCCTTGTAACCCTGCTATCCATTAATTAATCAGATTCAAATTCCCCACTTATGTGACACGATGGCAGGGAGGGTGGCACAGCCAGCAGGGTCGAGCAGGAATGCCCGACCGTGTTGCACCCGCAGGAAATTGCTCCTGCGAGCCACGAGCCACGATCACCGGTTTTGCAACTTGACGATTAAATGCTAATTTGTAGTCTTTGCTCATGTTGGCATGTTGATTTCTCGATTTCTGAATTTCTAATTGCTGGGCGGCTGAGGATTTCTCTCGGGGGGTTTCAGTGATTTTAATTTTATTTGCATTATTACAGAAAGGGGTAAACTGCACGAAACGAAATTTGTTTTCTGATTTAGAGCAAAATGAAAAAATGCACGGTAAAGTAATTATTTTCACAAACTCAAGCCGTTGTACTCTTTCTATTTATATTTATATTTTTATTAATAAATAATCACTCATAATGTATGCCATGATATTAAGAACAATAAATAAAATTATAAAAGATGTTCAAATAGCTGCCCGAAAAATTGATAAATTAAGTAAAAAAAGGAAATAATAATTATTAAAGATTTGGCAGCAACTATTCTACACAGTAATAAATTTACGTTGTGATTTGTTATTTTGCATTTGTTAAATATTTTTTGTTAATATTGACAAGGTAATGGCGCAAAATTAACAACTTTATATTAACAAAAAATATGATTGTTGAAA
This sequence comes from Poecilus cupreus, assembly GCA_963942605.1. NCBI lineage: Eukaryota > Metazoa > Arthropoda > Insecta > Coleoptera > Carabidae > Poecilus > Poecilus cupreus. The sequence goes on from OZ012715.1 coordinate 14,514,187, forward strand.
TTAAGTCTATTTTCAATTTTTATCAAAATAACTGTTAGTTTTATTTAGTTGGAAGAATTTCAAGTTTTAGCAAATAAAATTGTTAATCTCAACATTATTTGGCCCTTCTACCAATTTAATATTTTTAAAAAAGAAACATCTATTGTTATATTAATTTTATGCACTATTTATGTATTTATCCCCAATTAGTTACAATAACAAACAAAATTATTTAGTTTTCAATAGAAACATTGTTAATTTTCATTATTTAACTACAAATTTTTTGTAAATTAACTACAAATTATTAATAAATTAACCAATTATTTCACACTTCATAATATTTTATTAACTATTATGTTACAATATAACAAATAACAAGTTAACAATTGTGAATTTTAATTGTTTAAAAATTCACACATAATTCATAGCATATTTTTGTATGTGATTCTTTATTAATAAAAACATGAACAATTGAGATAGAATAAATTTTGTAAATAAAAATAATTTAAAATAATATTAGCTACAATTTTTACTTGAATTTTTTTCTATTGTACAGTATAAATGTTGTGTTGGTGGGAAGGTTATGTGTTGTAAACATCAGATTATTTGTATATGTTTGAAATGCGATTGCTTAATTAACGTTGATGTCGATAGAATGCATTTATAAACCTAATCTGTTTTGTTAAATGGTTGAAATTTTGTTAAATCTATTTAGATTTAGTTAGAAACTTCATCAATTTTTAAGTATTTATAGCGTGTACCGTAGCAAAAACGATACAGTCTGTCCATAAACACTATTTAATCGTTTAAATATTTAGTGCCGTGATAGGTGAACGTATAAAATCCATTATAATCAAAGCGAACGCGCAAAATTACCAGTATAAGATTACCGGTAAGCGGCAAATGCAAATGGTAAGGACAACGGTAGTATAACACTACAAGGATAACGTAGTAGATCGGCGGTTTTATTGAAGGTTGATAGTTACGGAGTAAAAAGTACTAGCATGAAACGAAGTACATGAGACGAATACGAGCCCTCGAGATCAAAAGCGAGAATAAGCAAAGACAATAGCTCCAGAAGAGCTAAACTGAATCGCGGCCACTCACAGGGTCGTACTTCTATTTTTCTTGTTATTGTTGGTAATTTAATTCTGAAACCTTAATACATACATACATACATAACGTCACGCTATGTCCCACTTAGTGGGGTAGCACGAACCCAGAAACACAGTCAACCAACAATCAATAACCTTCAAACATTCCTATCCTGACACACCACTTTCGCCTCGTCCACATTCATACATGCTCGTTTATTCTTCACACTCGGAATCATTCGTTCACGCAACAAACCATCAATCATACCCAACCAGTTATTCCTCGGACGCCCACGCAATCGTTCACCTTCAATCTCATCCACATATATTAGTTTCAACATTCGCTCAACATGTCCAAACCACCTCAACTGACTCACTCCCACTTTCTTAATAACATTCTTTTTAATAGTATATTGTATAACTAGTGCTGAAAGTTGGATATTTCGCACGAGTGTGAAATACCCTTTCAGCACGTGTTGTACACGATACTTTTTCCACGACCACAATTAAGTAAAAAGAAAAAACAATATAAAATTTACAATAAAATATGCTTTATATTCTTGCTTATAATTCTCCATATTTTTTTATTGCCTACTTTTTCCTTCCAGTTACACAAAAGAAAAGTAGCGTATAATTTGCCTAACTATTAGGTAAGCTGAGCATATAAGATGCATTTCCTGAAAATGTCATAACTATTAAAAAAAATACGTATTTGCTAAAAAGTTAGAAGTATTTACATAAAAATATTTTTTTCCAGGTCCCCATACTAGTATATTGTGTATTAATACTTATTCACCTGCGCTCCAAGTATGTCCTAGACATTTTACTCCCTATTACTTGATCTTCCCTTTAAGTCTACACCATCTTTTTTTTTAGTATTTCGCTATTCATTTTTCTACTGTATTCATCTTCATTAATTTTAATAGGTCGTGCTATTGTTCTTAAAATTTTCTTTCTATTATTATCATTTGTACTTAGTCTTCCTCTTTTTTTTTTGTTGTCATTTCTGCGTCATACATCAGCAAAGGTCTTATCATAGTTCTATTTATTTTTATTCTAAAACCTTAACTTATTAATAGATTTTTTTTTGTATGTGGAAAGCACTATTTTCCATAAGTATTTTTTCTTTTATTTGTTTCGTTGTCTCTTGTGTTTGTTATCATTACTCGTTAGTACTCATATGTTTCTACTTCCTCAAACTCGTACTTTCCTATTTTTATTTTGTTATTATTTTCCATATCTCATCATTTTTGTTTTGCTTCTTTGTTTTCTTCTGTCACTACTTTATTTTTCACATAATATATGAAGGATATTTGTTGTAGAAGTACTGACGAAAGAATGAAAATCGTATCTACTTAATTTTTGTCGTTAGATATTTAAACGATAATCCATTATTTTAAGTATTCTTTTTAATAGCAGAACTGCATAAATACATGCGAAATAAATAGCAAAGTTCATTAAAGAATATAATGTTTTAGAAATATTTACTCGACATTCTTTGGGTCTGTGATCTTTATTGATTATTTATTTATATTTTAAATGATGAATTCAAAGTAATTACGGTGTTCTAAATGTTGTTGTGTTCCCGCGCTAAAATTTACTGTAAAAAGACTTAGTTCCTCTCTGCTTTCAACATTAATGTTGGAGTTTTGTTTGAAAATAAACTAATTTCTGGTGATTTATTTTCCGTGGGCCAGTTCGACTCTGCGAGGTCTCGCGAGCATGCTCTGAGAGCAAGCGAGCCATTATAGTGGACATGTGTGGTTTTAGCGTTAAGAAATAAGAACGGTGCTAGCAAAAAGTTAGCGATAGCTAATATAAGCGCCTGCTGGCTCCTAATATTGCTTCGATATAACACAGATTACGTTTCTGTGCCTGTGACTGCACGGCACACCATTCTTGCTTCTTTATCTCTTCATGCGTTCGCTCACTTCGCTCTCTGATACTCTGATACAGGGAGGGGGCTCTGGTTTTGTCTTTTTGTGCGTCTGAGACGGTTTCCTCATGAAATGAAAGGATAAAGGTCCCAGACATTTTTCGAATATTTCTTGAATCTGGATCTAGTGTGAGATTATGAATATATTGAAAATATTGAAGTACTCTCGAATCTTTTGGTGATTTAGGTATATACTGGGAACTTGTTTAGTATTAAATATCCTTTTTCTCGTTTATTTATGGCAGTTATTAAAATGTAAATTATTTCATTTATATTTTCCACGCGACTCCACCATTTTGTGTATATATTCAATTATAGATATCTTTATGATGGTAGCATAAAGACCTAAGTAAGTTATTTCGTAATTCAAAGGTTAAAAGCAATGAATAGAACGAAGTGGAGGAAACTTTGATATTAAAAATAAGTATTATAATTTAAAACGTTTGAAGAAGAAATAAGGCACCAAGTAAAACTATTTCCCATTAAAAGAAGCTTAATATTCAAAGTTTCAATGCTACATCTTTGCGTAAACAATTAGAAAGCTGGTGCATAAAAATGAAAAACATATTGTCACTTGAACCATTAATGCGACATATATAATGGTTTGATAATACACTGTAAAATTGATTATTCTCCTCTAACAAAGGCTTGAAGAACAATTCTCCTGCAATTATTGTCGTTTTGTCTGTTGAGAATAATACTGCACCTAATTGAATAGAATAGAATGTCTGTAAATAACTTCTGTTTCCTATTGAAGATGGAACACTATGTTACTCTGAAATCTGTTAAGTCTTAAAATACTATATTAACCTAGATTCACTTTAAAATTTTTACTAAAATTTAATGAAAGTATTGCAAATAGAGCAGAAGTAATTTATCTTTAGTCATTTTAAAACTAAGAAAGAAAACCAAACATTTTTTCTTCAACTTAATAAAGCAAAATATTAAGTAAATAAATTGAACTAGAAACACCACTAGTTTATTTAACTTTTTAAATTTGTTAAACTATATAACTTTCTAGAACATTATTTTAAAACGAATAATAGAAATAAATATGCCTTTTTCTAATTCAATTGTAAAAATAATAATAATAATTCGTGTTGACTATTTACAAAAAAAAACACCCGTAGAATTTACCGAACTCTTCGGTAAGCTGAGCATTTAAGGATGCATTTTCTGAAAATTTCATAACAATTATTAAGAAACTAAACACGATTATATGTCCTAAGCAATTAGAAGTATTTACAAAAAATTTGGAAAATTCGACTGTACTTTTTTTTTTTCGTGTATTGCCTAAATGAACCTAGCTAATCAAGTTTCTTGAGAAGAACATTTAGTTATTCAAAAATAAAACATGCGGTTAAAATGAATAATTCCTCGGCAGTAAATTTGAATCTAAAACGCAAAACAAGTCAGCTAGTATTTCAAGTGAAGCACATACAGAGACAAAATGACTCCTTGCTCATGTTGAAGCTGAACCTAACCTAAGTTTTCGCGTTCTCGTTGACACATTTAGTTCCGTTGCACGGCGCTAGAGGTGCTGACTGCTACGTCGACACTAGCGCCAAGACGGTGGAAATATAAGAACGTTCCTGACTCGTTCAGGTCTGAACTGCTCCCCTGGGAAAGACTCTTAACCCCTCGTAGATGCTGACAACATTCTAAAATAATAAACAGTAAATAGTATGACACGGGAACGTAACGTTAAGTTACGTTGTGTTCGCTATGTTTGTGCTGCTGTTGGTTTAAGCTTCTTGATTGGACTGAAATTTGGGAATTGTTTAAAACAAATTCGCTGTAATACCGATTTTATTAGGTACCATTGATTTTATGGTTACTACATTTAACGTTGCTCCTTCGATAACTTATCACTATCTCATTGTATCTTATGTTGATTAAGAACACTATATTTTTCGATATTAGCTTAACTTACGTTATCGAGTGATCCGTCTTTAACGCTACCTGCCAAGCCGTTACCTAAAAAGATGAGAGTAACTAATCCTCTTTTAATTTTCTTAAAAATTTCTTTCAAAAATTGATCAATTTCACTTTCATAGGGTTATTAAGACGAAAACTTCGGAAAAAGGAACGGGAATTTTTCATCTAGAAAATTTTAGAGAAAGCAAGATTTTTTAATAATTTTGAAATATAAATTCTGCAATAGGTGTAACCAATAAGAAACTATTTAAAAATAGTTGTAATTATATTGTTTTGCTGGCGTTTTTTAAATGTGTTAAAAAAAACATTATTATTAATGTATTAATTAATTATTAAAGAAATATAAAAATGTGTTTAATTTAATTTGGTTAAAATTGTTCATATTAATTTGACTTTATTGAACATTAAAATTCCCGATTATTTTGTTAACATTTGTTGACAAATATTTTCGTATTTTTATTTATTAATTTAGTTTTTTTAATTTTCTTTAATGAAATGAGTGTTTTTCAAGACTTATTTGATATGATGTAATTATTTTATTTATGACGTGAATTCTTTGTGTGGATGGATACCGTCTAACAGGTATAATTTGAAGTAAATGTCACTGATTGTGAGTTATTAAATAAAATGGGAGAAAGTGTCTTATTTGGGATAACAAATTGTGCTAAAAAATGAGCAACATCCTGACTGTTGAAATATAAACACAATTGACATAAATATGAAAGCAGTTTTATTGTAGCTAAGTGTTTAGTTCTTGTCCTCAGCACTTTATGAACTGTGCAAACATGTAAATTCCGCGCTGTTTTTCATTCCTAATGCCATTTCTGACATTTCACAATGTAATTATTTTGGCAGAACTGTTTTAATAATTCTGAAGCCATTATTCATTGCGCCGCTCTAAGTTATTTCCCTCAACGCACGACTGTTAAACATATTTCTAATTGTCGGAATTTTACTTAAAAACTCACCCAGTAGCAGTAATACTCAAATTACGTTTTTGCGAGGTATAATATTTCAATTGGAAAGGTCATGGGTTCAAATCTCGTACATCTTTATTAATTTTTACCTCCAACTCATTTTAATTTTAAAATTAGTGACAAATTATCCTAGAATTTAATTAATTCACTTTTTATGCCATTTTTATTCATAACTCCAAAGAGCAATCCGTACTGACTTCACAGAATTCTTATTGAATTGTTGGTCTATATTTGAGAACTGTTTGTTTTACTATTAATTTCCATAGTGGAAAGTGACTAAATATGGAATAGGATCCTTAAAATGGAATACTTACATTTCTCATTTTATTATTTATATACAAATACAATAATGTCAATTAAAATTAAAAATATAAGACTATTACTAAGTTAAGCGAAAATGTATGAGTGATTATAATAGGCTATTCCACGATGTTTTTTATTATTATTTTTTTCTTCAAGTACATAAATATATAAGCCCACATGTAAAAGTCCGAGTTAAAAATTCCTCAAAATAAGCGAGATATTAGGTTCTGAATTTTAAATTACATTGATGACGTAGGTCGTGTATTATACCAGAAATAAACAAACAATAGTTCACAGACTTTCTAAAAAAATGTTGTGAAAATTACAAAATAATATATATTTAAATTGTAATATTATACTCCTATTTCATTATTAGAGAAATAAAATAAATAAATACACCTAATTTATTTCACTTTTTGTCTCATTTTACATTCAGACATTCTCGAAGTAGTTAGTGGTATTAGTATCGTACAGTTTTGCAGTGAGTTCTGCATATGAAGCAGCAAACACGCAAAGACAAGAAAATCACCCAGGTAGAACCTGACACGCCCAAATATGTATATTTTTAGTTAAGGTGGAGTGGGAGTAAATACTTGAATCTCATTTGCTGCACACGTCGGACGTCATCAAAAATAAAACATGCCGTATTTATTAAAGGGATTAATTTATAATTAAAAATATTGAATTTTCCACATCTTTTAACTCTTATCATTCATATTTTCAATAAACTTTTACTTATTTTGATTATGAAGGAATGGCCTTACTAATGATTTTGTTTTTTGTCAAGAAAATAAAGTGGCATTCCATATTTGATCACATTTCTCTTCTGAACCCTGTAGTCTTTAAATACTGAAAATCAATTCGTAAATATTTAGTTGAAAAAAAAAAATAAGTAAGAGTAAAAACAACGTTTCAATTTTGTGATTGCATATTTTTAAATAATTTATAAATTATCGTTTTAAGTTTTATGTAAATGGGAGTACTTATATGATTGGATATCGGTGTGCAAATATTGACGACCAAAATTATTTGTTTATTGACAATCCGAAGTAGTGATAAGCCCAATAACATTAAATTAATTATACAAGATTCAATACGCAAATGTGCCGCATTGTATAAATATCGACCGAACTCTCCTGCTGTTTTGTTTCAAAGATGAACAGCCGATATCATTTATACGAAGCGGATTCTACAACTATTAACTAGTTAAACCCAACATGGTTCCACACAATGGGATTCGAATAGCAACAGTCTGGAAGTAAACAACGAAATTCGCTATTGTTCAGTTCATGTTAATACATATATAATCACACCAATATTCAATTGGAAATGACAGTTTATTTGGCAACAATTTTTACTGTTATAAATTTATCCGCGATAGGAAAATGCTAACATTTTTGTTGAATAATTATTATCTGCGTCAGTATAATTATTAAACAAAAATATTGAAACGCCTGTCTATTTCGCAGAGCCGAACTAGTAATAATTTCTATTAATCAAATGTGTTAAACGGTAATTATCAAATAATAAGGTAAACGAGGTTGTGGAATAGTTGCGTCAAACCTTATATAATTTTCTGCAATGTACAGGTTCTGGAAATGATTACTAAACAATTCCTGGATTTTATTTACGTCATTCCTCTTGTTGTTTAAGTGTTGCGTAAGAAAGACACACTCCATAATTACAGAACATCCCTGAGTCAACTGCGACACTTATTTTATTTATTATACAAAGGTATATAATCTATTTACTTAGGGATGTGTAGTTACCATAGTTACAGTTAAAGTGATTGACAGCAATATATTAAACATAGGGATAACTGAAAATATTTTTGGTGTGAGTTCTGTCAAATATTTTATTGTTAGTCCTGAAACTTGTTGAAACATAGGGACAATATGTAATAATTAAAAATAATAATTTCAACCAATTTAATGTAATTTATTGAGTACTAATTTAAGAAAAACGAGGTACCGAGACTTAAAAATTAAAAAATAATAATTTTTTTTTATTTGTTTAAATTAGGAATGTTTCTTTCATTATAATTGACTATTATAAATAATCCATATGTAATTTAGAGGGTAAAAAGCTCCGTGGTAACGTGTCGGACTATGGATCGTGAGATCCTCAGTTCGAATCCCACAGCTGACAGTTGCCAATTTACATTTACCCCTGTGGTTCCCCCTCCACTATCAGCTTTGGGGGCTATGATTTGAAGGCTGGTAACCGCACTTCGTATGAAAAAAATATATCACCTACCGAGATCTGCGTAAGCAGAGTGCCACACCCATAATGGGTAAAAGGCGTGATATATTTATTTATTTATTTCATATGTAATTTATCCCTATGTTTACTTATAAAGAAAACGCTTTAAATCATTCCTATTGATTACTTTAGCTTTAACTTATAAGTATGGTAATGATTCATACACGAGAAAAAAGTGCAGAATTTAACGAACTGTTTGGTAAACTCAGGATATAAGATGCATTTTCTGAAAGTTTCCTTTTTGTAAATATTTCTAATAATTAAATGTTTAGTTTCTTAATTGTTATGAAATTTTCAGAAAATGTATCTTATATCCTCAGCTCACCGAATAGTTCGGTAAATTCTACGGTACTTTTTTTCTGGGTACCCTACGTGTACTGGTACATAAATCTTCATAGTCGACATCTCCTTACAAGTAATGGCAATATGCATCTGCACACTTGATGTTAGGTAGATCCAATTTTCTCTGCTACGTGCTTTTTCATTTAAAAATTCCATTATGATGACAAAAAAATAAGTGTGCAGATACATGTGTAAACGTATGTATTCGAATGTCAAGTAATTAAGGATTGAAGTGCGTTGCAAATTGAATCTATTATCAGTAAAAATTGAAGGTGAGAAATAAAAATAGATTAAAACGATCGTAGGTAACGATAATCCTCACAATGGGTAATAACCATGAGGCTGTTAGCTGTTAGGGATGAATTTCCCGTACAGCCGGGCCTGTTTGTCCGCGCAGCGAACCATATCCGAAACGTAAACACGAGCGAGGCGTAAGCGTATATCGGGCCTTTTACAAGCGCCATCAAGCATCAAAGCACGCCGCACGCCCGAACGACCATGTTATAAAATTTAAATAAATGCGTGCAAATATAATTGACGTTTTGTATATAAATGAGTCCTGAAACTGAAGCTGTCACTGGCAATAAACAGCGACAGGATTGCCGTCAACACTGAGCTATGAGAGTTCGGAATCATCGGCGAAAAAACTCTTCATTAGCACTCGGCAAATGATGGCTGTCAACCGCAGAGAATGGCGATGCGATGGCGACCGACGCTGCTTGTTCCTCCTCCCCTTGGATCTGCAGCAGTTCCTCTGCCCCCTCTGCCCCTTCTAGTCCCTTCTAGTCCGCCTGGAAACTTCGGCCCCTGTTGGGAACTTACGCTTATCTCGGACACGTGACTGATTTTTAAGAGAATGCTGCTTATCGTTTTAAATAAACAGATATTCTCTGCAAAAACTGGGGTGAATAACCGTAGGTGTTAAGAAGTCGATATTCAGATACAATGCTTCATTCAGCATTCTCAAGTATAACACAAAATTAAAATATTCAAACCTGTCAATTATTTGCTATTCAGATTTTTAAAACTCTTGGAATAAAATGTATCCAAGACTTTTTACTTAGAAACGAAAATATTCTGTTAAATTTATTAATGATATTTTTTAATAGTCAAAAAAATTGGGCGACTCCACCATTATTTGGAGGATAATGTTTATTTTATTATTTATACTAGATGCTTCAAAATTATTGCACAAAATATTAAGGGTCTAATATTATTTGGTCTACTTATTACAAACAGGGCCGAATTTAGACTTGATAAGGCCATAAGCTATTTGCGATAAGTCTAGCTATTATATGTCAATGCCCAATATGATTTTCGGATACCTAAAGCATTTTTTGGGGGCCTCAAAGAAAGTGGGGGCCCTAAGCTATAGCTTGTGTAGCTTACACGTAAATCCTGCACAGAATAAAGCAAAAAAAATAAAAAATTCACAAAAATAATTACACCTCACTTTTAGCAAACATTTTTCGTGGTACTCTTCTAAAGGTTGCAGTAATGATCAAAAAGCGGTAAACATTTAAAATTTAAATCGTTTATTTCATTAAATAAGTATTTTTGCAAATAATACGTATCCTTAATTTTTTGTACAATAATTTTAAAGCTACCTGAATGTATTAACCATAGGTGTTAAGAATTCAGCATTCTCAAGTATATTAAATAACAAAAATATTCAAACCTGTCAATTATTTACTTGGAACAAAATGAATCCAAAACATTTTATTTAGAAACGTAAATATTGTCAATCAAATTTATTATTGATATTTTTAAAAATCGGGCGACTCCACCATTATTTGGGGATAATGTTTATTTTGTAATTTATAGTAGGTGCTTCAAAATTATTGCACAAAATATTAAAGGTATGTATTATTTGGTCTACTGATTACAAAGCAAAAATAATTTTTCAAAAATTCACTAAAATAATTGCACATCACTTTTAGCAAACATTTTTCATATCACTGTTCTAATAGGTTGCAGTAATGAACATAAAGTAGTAAACATTTAAATATATTTAATTTGTTAATTTCGTTAAATAAGTCTGAGAAAGTAAGTACGTTTGAATAAAATAATATTGAATGAACTGTTACACAAATTTAACTACATAAAATAAATTTATAATGTTTAGTAATTTTTTTCATGACTTTAACCTATCAGAACAGTAGCCCGAAAAATGTTTACTCCAAGTAATATGCGAGTATTTTTGTGAATAATATATACCCTTAATTTTTTGTACAATAATTTTGAAGCATCTTGATGTATTAACCATAGGTATTAAGAATTCAGTATTCTCAAGTATGACAGAAAATTAAAATATTCAAAGCTGTCATTTATTTGCTTTTCAGATATTTAAAACTGTATATTATTCAGTTCCTTTTTTAGACACTCTTGGAATAAAATGTAACTTTTCATGTAGAGGCGAAAATATTGTAAATAAAAATTAATATACTTTTTAGTAGTTAAAAATAAAACGTGCGACTCCACCATTAATGTTTATTTTGTAATTTATATGTATTTTCAACAATATATTAAAATAAGTGTATAAACATATAAATTGATCATTTTTGCTACAATAATAACATGTTAATTTTAATTCAGGAAAACACGTGATCATTATGCGTGTATATTTTAAAAGCACATTTATTCAAAAACGATGATACCTGTTCGATATTTTAAAATTTGAAGAGCAATAAATTTTAAATGTAACGAAAGAGGACTTGGGAAAATAAATAATAATAGTTTTCAGATTTATACTAAAAAATCTTTTATATATCACAGTAGAAGAAATTTTATTTCCGATTTCAACAAAATGGTTCCAATAATATTCTTAGATTTCCCAGGAGGATCAAAGAACTATTCTTTATAAATATAGTAGTAATCTTTTAAAGTAGAAGAAAATATAACGAACATGAAGAAAACAACTATATATCCACATGCAGTATTTAACCCTACTTTGATGCTTTTCCTAACTAACAAGATTGTTATTTTTCTCCACACACCACACAGCAATAATATTTATGAAGTGATTGAATAGCTCGTTTCAGTTGTACCCAGATCAGTGTAAACTTTTTCCCATGGCAACTAACCTCTCCTCACAAAGGGCGTTAGTGCAGCGACGCGTAAAACACAATCAGTTAATTTCGATATGAGGTGGACAAGTTACGCACAAAGAGTTAGCAGTTCGAACGGCGCTGGTATTTGCGTTAGGCGCGGAGACTCCGGATTCTGCCTTCGGATTCCATGACCAACGAACACCTTTCGTACCAGTCCGACTGCCGACTGCTCGCAAAGGATAATTAGTTCCGATGTGTTTAGTATGCGACGGAAAAGATAGCAGAGTAAAGTTTAAATTGCGTTTCACTACGTATCAGTGAACGGAAAGTATTTGTAGCACCGCTGTGGCTCCAGCTCGACGGATGAACTGAACGTGAACGAGCGAGGCAGTCGAAGCTTTGCCCCATGCAGGGACGGATTTGGTCGGAACCCCCTTATTATACATTATTTCATTATATGCACCGAACGTCATTTTTATATTTATGTATCAAAAATATCTATCTTATTCCGTTTGTTTATCTGTTTAACTCGAGAACTTTAAAACCTATAAAAATGATTTTGGTTCTCCATAAAAAGGTTAGGTAACAACACATTTCGTGAAAATACATTTCTCGAGTATACAAATGTCGAAAATTAAATTCATGTTTGTACATTTATCGAAACTACAAATGTCGAATGTTGAAAATATTACAAATAACGAATGCTACAGTTCTCGAAAATTCATTTGTTGAATCGCTTGGAAATTACAAACCTCGAAAATTACAAATATTGAAAGTTACAAATCTCGAAAATACATTTGTCCAAAGCGAACAACACCAAATGCCGTAGTATCATCTATATAATTTTCGACATTTGTATATTCGAGAACTGTATTTTTGTGAAATGTTTTTTCGAGAAGTGTATGCGTTCGGAAAAGGCTCATATAAAAATGTGAATCAGATATTTTCTTTTAATTAATTTTAATGCTTAAATAAAAGTAGTTACCAAGGTAGTAGTTATGTAATTAATATTTCTTTCACCTACAAATTTTCACATCGTTTTCCCATTTATAGGTGTGGCACTCTACGCATTGCAGATCTTGGTATTATGAAATATTTTTTCGCCTGAAGTGCATTTACCAGCCGTCAAATCATGGCCTTCAATTATGATAGTAGTGAAAAAGCCAAAGGATTAATTTTATGTGGTGAAAATTTTCGGAATTTATGTACGAAAATTTTTTGGTTGTGGGGATCAAACCAAAGTTCTTATGATCCACAGTCCGATGCGTTAAATTTTGTTAACTGCCGAATTTGCCAACATACTATTGATCAGTGATCAACTGATCCGAAAATCAAGCTGATCCATGGATCAGCATTTTTTCTAATTCTCCAACTTGATTCATGAGTTGAAAAACCTTAATCAAGTATTTAAATATTTGTTTCGTTTTTTGACAGTAAATATAATTTCACTTTGTAAATGATTATTTTTATCTGAAATAAAGTTATACATGAATAAGTTTTAATTAAATTTATAATAATATACTGGATATTTCTATTTGATATATATTTTACATGTGGGCATAAGAGAAAATGTGAAAAAAATTACAGGGATAATTATTTTATATTATGTGCATTTAACTTAAAACAACGTGAAATATTTTATAACTATTTCTTTCATTATTATTCAAATAATCATAATTGTATCCTATATTTTCGGAAAGTTACAAATATTTACGGTTTTCTGTTATCTAAATTGTCCAAATCGCAAATGTCAAAACAATGATTAAAACGAATGATCAGCGTTTGATTCTTGGAAACTGAAGAATCATTCAATTTGATTACAGGATTAGTTTGAGTGTCAATGGTGAACTGGATTGATTTGCTGATGGATCAAAGTTGAGCAGTGAATCAAATCTTTATTGGGAATTGGCGAATTCGGTTAAAAATAAATTAAATATACTATTGAACAAGAATATTTTATATTATAAGAACGCTGATTAAGGGCGACTAACTAGCAGTTGACTATCTGTGTTTTTCAGCTGTCAAACCTTCTTACATGATTATTGAGAAAAATATTTGAAATAGAAGTGGTAGAATATTTAATTCTGTATGTGTTTTATTCGATGCTTATATCTCTAAAATAATTTACGAACGCTTAACAGCGTAAAATAAAGTTAGTCAACTGCTTGTTAATCACTCTTAATCGGTTGTTCTTACTAGCAGTCATTATGATTAGCATTCATTTATATTTATGGCAACTCCACCAAATATTTCGGTGCAAGAATTACTTTATTTTTCCTTGTGTAATAAATTTAAGAATTTAAGAATTCATACAATAGAAAAACGAGTAAATATTTTAAATAATGTATTTTGTTATAAATGTGGTTGTTACAATTCACAAACTTAATAATTATTTCACTACTTTTAAATAAATTTCTATTTAATTATTGCAGCTTATTTGATTTTAAGATTATTCGTGGTGGAATCCACTCCTGCAAGATATTTTTATATAAATGTTAATAAATAAATTAAACAATTTATTAATAATAATAATGCCAATCTGGGTGGCGTAGTAGCTATGTCACTAGCCTAGAACGGCAGAGGTCGTGAGTTCGAATCCCACTGAAGAGCATGGTCGTTTGGGTTCATATAAATTCACAATCATATATTTATTATGCGGCCTATGCTCATAGCAGTTAGTCCGATTCCAATCTTCATAAAAAATCATAATAATAATTTCTTGATATATTCGAAAGTATTCGCATCTTTCTTAGGCATAAGGAAAGATAAGAATTTTCATAATATTAATGGAAAAACCAATTAAATTAAAAGTTTTAAAGATCTCTTTAAGATTTGGCTTTCCTTGATTTTATTTGACCTCGTTATGCAGTACAAGCATGAAATATCTGCTTACCTGCACCATCCAGTAGAATTACTTAAGTTAGATTTTACCCAGCTTAGCGCAACGCAAAATGCATTCAGATTAATGAAACGAAGCCATGACTTTTAGCTCCTGGCGAAGCCACCAAATAATTTTGTTGTACTTTTTGATATTTTGTTGGTTATAAGCTCAAGATTAAATTGTTTTTCACTGAATTTAATTATATACCACGCTTATTATTTGTTTGCTAATTGATTAAATTATTTGTAAATTAATATAAATTTGCTAATTGCACGTCATGAGGCTTGTTGTTAACGAAGTGTTATAATTAAACTATGCACTATTGTTGCTGTATTTTCGAGTTATATTTCAATGTACTATTATCAACTATTCGATACAACTACCCATACAGAACAAATTTACACAAACAATTTAAATTACACAACTATTTAACTAATCTAAGCGCTACTCCTTAAAGTAATAAATAAAATATCTATATGCCGATCTCGGTGGTGTAGTGGCTATGACACTAGCCTAGCACGCCAGGGGTCGTGGGTTCGAATCCCACTGAAGAGCATGGTCGTTTGTGTTGTTCGCATACTTTCATAATCATCCAGTCATGAGGCGGCATATGACCATAGTAGTTAGTCCGCCTCTCATCTTCATAAATAAAAAAAAAAAAATATATCTATATACGTATTTCGATAACTAAGTTATCATCAGTAGAAGCAAAAAGGGATAAAATCAAGATCACAACTTGTAAATTAAGCCAGTGCTCAAGATTGAATCCAAATTTAAAATTAAAAATACTTAATGAAGCAATCAACCGTGTCAAACTAACCAATAATATTTAAGAAAAATTGTTAATAGCATAAGGCTTGAGTTAATACGTATATAGATATTTTATTTATTACTTTTGGGGTTAGATTTATTATTTTAGGTTATTCTTAGCCTTAGATTTTTACAATCTATTTCTTTTGTGCTATCTATAAATAGTTAATACGTAATAAGTTGAAAAAACTATCGGAACTCACAGTAATGAAATAATACCAATAATTTCACTAAATACTTATTTGTAGAGATGTTGTGTCCAAATCTGAAAGTAAAAATAATATAGATAATTCGGATGCGGACGAGGTAATAGTACCACTAATGTTTCGTAAAATATATATCTTCTTGTATATACATACCGGATGTAGAATTAAAATGTGGAATATATAATTCACTTTAGAGCAAAAGTGTAAATACAAAAGTTATTCAGAATTTAAAAATACATGCAATAATGCAATTTGATTACTTAACTATTGGTATTGCACGATATATTATTCATATTAAAATGAATATTTACTTAAAAAAAAACATACCATGGAAAATTTTTGAAATTTTGAAATATCTAGTACTTTTCGCTTTTGTCTCATTTTCCATGGCCGTTTTCCTATTTTCGTAATAAATATTGGTTTTAATTTGATTGATATATCATAAAATACTAATATTTAAATAACCAAATTGGTCTTATTGCATGCATTTTTAAATTCTGAACGACTTTTATAGTTACACTTTTGCGATAAAGTGAATAGGTAAAAATTTACAGCAATATAAAAAAATGGCACTGAAATCCCTATATTTTACTATTTAATATATATTTTATACTTACTATTTAATATATATTTTATACTTTGAAATTAGAAATCTAAATATTTTTCGTTAGCGGTGCTTCAAATGTCTGCTGCCTTGTCCACATCCCGATGATCTACAATTCTACATTATTATTAAGTAAATAGTAGTGTTACACTTGAAGAACGATTGTAAACTATTAATACTAAAGCTAGCGGAAGGTGAACCAACGAGTTAATTTCAGCCAAATCTATATTAGCAACTGACCTTCTTATCTACTCCGCATCCGAGTATATTTATGGCATAAAAACTCGTTAATCCATGCGTAAACGCCCCGAACATCTTATAGGCTAATGAACATTATTCCGTCCGGATGATCACACTCAGAAACTTCGCTAGGCCGGTCCTGCCCTGAGGAACCCTAGGCAGCTCCTGCTACTCCTGCTAGAACCGTCCTGATGTCGAATTGTACTCAATTTTCGCGCACGTGCGCTCGTACGTGTCCGCCGGACATCGCGGCGAAACGTGAGTCCGACCAGACGCTGGACCAAGACCCAGACTGCCAGACTGCAAACCAGAGACCTGGGACCGTATGGCGAGTATGAACAAGGCTGTCCAATAATTTGCTCGTACGTTCGTGGTTTGTTCGCTTTGTGGGGGTGGTTAGTGGTGCAATATAGCGATGGAAGAATTAAAGTGCTAAACTGGAACAACATTGACAAAAAGGCATTGCTTTAATACTCTCTGTATCGTTTCCTGCAACACGTTTCCACGTTCATACTTTTTACACAGAACATGTTGTCAATTTTTCTATTTACCTTTTACCTAACTTCTTTCTGTTGTTTTAGATTACTTTTACTTAACCCTCCGAGAATATACCTATTTTTTCGATCACGGAGAACACTCTGGGTCAATCTGACCCAATATTTTTTTTATCGTCTACCATTCTGCAATGACAGGATAAATTGGTTTAAAAAATTCTGAGGTATACAAAAAATATTGTAACTTTTACTTTCTTATACAAAGTATAAGGAAGTATTGGAATCACAAAAAAAATCGCTGACGAGATTTTTGCGAAAATACATATTTTGACGTCCACTGAATCCGTTATGACCAATTTTTCAATGATGTCTGTGTGTGAGGATGGATGAATGTCCGTGTGCGCAATATCTCATGGATGATACAAGATATGTAAACGGAACTTGGAATTTATAAGTTTCATCAAAAAATGAAGAGCTGAGTTGATTTTGAATGAAATTGAAAAACCGGAAGAGGAAGTTTACTAGACACACAAAACAATATATTCCATTTATTTCAAAAATAGAATCAGCTGTGAGAATAAGTTTCAAATGAAAGATGTTAGCAAAAATATTTGGAATATAAAATGTTCATTGTAGTTTTCTTGTACATGCTTCTAATTTTGAGAAAAACTAAATTATATATTTAAGAATATATTTCTATAATCTTAGTTACATACGCAAGGAACAAGTCATACGACATTCTCTTACATTACATGCAAGATCTTTTATTTCTTTTAGAACGTCTTCAATGTCTTCATCCATCTCAACACTTTTTTTCACTTTGACAATTTGATAAATAACATTTTTAAACAAAAGCAACAAATACATAACAACGAAGCACACTTTGAGATACAATTAAATATTTTAAATATAGGTATTGACATAATCATATTTTAAGAGAAAATATTTGCCATGCAGTCGAACATAAAACGTTATATGCAACTCGTACATAATCGAACATTATAGACTCGCCTTATTTATTAGACCTAAATTATGTACTTGTTACATAAACTACTATTATTATATTAATTAATGCGTTCGAAAAACATTCTTACTCATTTAAACGCAGTTCATATGTTGTACTTCAATTTCACGAAATATCACTAAAAATTGACATATACTTTTATTGTATTTCTATATAATATAAACCCTAATAAACTCACTGGTGCAGAGCGCATCATCATATCTTTTAATTTTTTCGAGATATGGCGGTTTTTGATATTTTTCGAAGTGCAACTTTGAGGAACTGCAACTCAAAAATTACGCAAGATATCGAAAAATACTCTTCAGTTTTGTGTTATTCGTGCATATTATAGCACAATAACAAATTTTTAAAAAATTGAAAATTTTTGAATTTTTTCTTCAAAATTTCGATCAGCGATATCTCAAATAATAAACGAGATATGAACCTGCAAACTAAACCATTGGATTCAGCTCATCGAAATACATAAACCCTAAAAATTTCAGAACATTCGGATTGTGGGTTGAAATTTTAGAGCAAAAAGTCTGAAAATGGCCTTTTTCAGGCCAAACGTCAAGGGGTACCTATTGACTTTGGAACAAAAAACGCCAGTTTAATACTTTTTGCTCTAACTCTATAACGCGTAAAGCAATTTTAATGAAATTTTACATACTTATGTATTTTGACGAGCTGAATCGAATGGTCTAGTCTGCGAGTCTGCATCTTTTATATTTTTCGAGTTATCGCCTATCAAAATTTAGGGAAAAAAATCGAAAAATTTCAAAATTTTCAAAATTTGCTAATTTGTAATAAAATGCATGAAACGCACAGAACTGAGTCTATTTTTCAATATCTTTAATAGATTTTGAGTTGTAGCCACTCAAAGTAGCATTTCGAAAAACATCGAAAATTGACATATCTCTATAAATTTAAGAGATATGACGATGCGCTCTACAGCATTGAGTTTCTTAGGGTTTATATTATATAGAAATATAATAAAAGTATATGCCAATTTTTAGAGATATTTCGTGAAATCTGAAATTGTGCAGAACTTTCTTAACATGTATTTGTTGTCAATGGTAAATGAACTTGTATTAAATTTGTACACTAGTGGCTTTTCTCTAAATTATACCCACTAGTGGGTAATCTGTTACTTTCCTTGTTTAAAATCGCCATAGTTATAGAGCATTTATTGAGAGGTGTTGGATAAAAATACTTTTGGATGTAGTTCTACAGATTAAATTTATTAAAAGTCAACGTTTCGAATTATTACACATAACTCTTCGTCAGGAAACAAAATAAACATAAACAAGTAAACAGAAACAATGTAAACAACAAATTATGGTATAAAACAGAGGAAGAAATATGTTGTTCTCTTATGAGTCTACCATTGGTACACTTGGATCTTCCTATGATTTTAGTTTCTTCAAAGTTTTTTTATGTAAATGTTCCATGGCATGGCTAGCCATATCAGGTTGAATAAGACGAATGTCCCGTTTTTGTTCTGAAATTATTGAAGTAACTGTTCTGCTGTTCTGTCCAATGTAACATTTTCCACATTCACATGAAATTTTATAAGTCCGTGGTTGAAATAAAATCAATTCATCCCAGTACATAACGGAATGGCGCGATTTTATCGCACTTCTTCAATAAAATGTATAGATCAGGAAAGAAGTATTACATAGTTTTAGTTTTATGGAATAGAGGGAAATCATACAATTGTAACAATGTCATAATACGATTTATTGTTTTACTGTCAAAACGTTTTTGAATTTACAAATATTAAAATGTGTTTTCGCTTAAAAGCTTTCAAGTTGGATTGATATGGGTTTCTTAGATTTCAATTTATTTCCCACATGTTTGTCTTAATTTTGTTA